>CAXHUL010000609.1:372490-2915000 GCA_964019695.1 Loripinus fragilis
AAAAAATCAAACAAAATGAAGGCTTTTCTACGGCAGCACTGAGGGGACATGTGAAAAAATTTATTTATCTCTTTCCCACGACATAATTATCTCGTGCCCACGACATAAGATCTCGTGCCCACGACATAAGATCTCGTGCCCACGACATAAGATCTCGTGCCCACGACATAATATCTCGTTCCCATGACATATTTATCTCATTCCCACGACATAATATCTCGTTCCCACGACATAGTAATCTCGTTCCCACGACATAATATCTCGTTCCCACGACATAATCCGTCAATCAGGTAAGCTTATACTTTTAATGGCTTTATGATGGACGCCATGCATTCTGAGACTGTGGCTTATTGGATAACTAAATACTTTAATAAAGGATTATGTTACAGAGATATACAGTATGTATTGAAACACAAACATTCAATTTGTTTAAGATTAAGACATCTTCAACTTCAAAGAAGAAACTATCACTGCGTACTTCATACAATGACAGCTTTCTGGGTCAGGACAAGTTCATGGCATCGCATGATGTGGTCACGTTGTAATGAATATATGGAAACAACATCAAAATGAAAGATGCTAGATTGATACTGCACTATTTGGATCCAGCCAGGATAGTTTCGAGATTTGTGAGGCAAAATTAATGAGAAGATGTGTTCACCATGCAAGCATACCAAAGTTCATATGGCATATAGACGGTTTGTGTATCAATGGGTGCATATGTGGATTTTCTTGCAAAATTATATGGTTAAATGTTTATCAGACCAACAATGACCCAAAAAATCATTGGTGGCTACTTTTTCAGCGGCAGCTGTCTATAATCGACTTTACTCTAAATTGTCCACCAATCAGAAACAATCTTACATCTGCAAGTCTGCTTTCTATGCTCATTGAAACGGACTATCTAAATGATCCACCAATCAGAATAAATCTTACATCTGCAACACACCATACAACCGGCTGTTTTGATGACAGGTTACTTACAATGATGACAGATAAGGGATTTTATGTCCCATGAAGGGTAGGTTATAATTTTCGGTTGGCAAAATTGTTAGAGAAGCCCTCTGGTACTCTGTGGTAGATGAGTACATTGGTAAGTAATGCGAGATCTTACAGAAACAAGCTGACGTTATATCTCTCTCAAATAAAGCCACACTTGATCATCATTTCAGAGGTTTCCCGATAAAAGTCACAAAAAACGGTTATCAGTTCAAGTTGTGCGTCTCTCCATCAAAGACTGCTATCTGCACTTATATACAATAAAACTTCTATCATTTAGTTACATTTCTGCCAAATTTGAAGCCACAGTTAGATTTTATAAAGTTATTGGAGCCCATCAAAGATGACAGGTAGAGCAAAAACGGCTGCCTTTGTCAACAGATCAATTTTAAGTGGCTGCCTTTGATGACAGGTCATGTATTTTAGTGGCTAACATTGATGACAGGTCATTATTCTAGAAAGTTACTTTAAACCAACATATTTCTTCAGCCTTTGGTCTCAACTGAGAGCATAAATCATATTCCATATGGCATTTAGGTCAAAATAATCTTATCTGTTATTTGGTTAACTGAAATTTAGCATAGGTAAACAGTCTAGATCCAGACCATACACTTTAGAAACAGGGTCCATACTGTTTCTTAGAGGATTTTGATACAAAAAATAAGCTCAAAATGTATGTCAAGATCAGATATCAGTTAGATGACAAATGGGCATATACACTTTTCAGTGAAATCTTGAGTTTTGTCTGTGGATTGTGGGACCCTTTTTTTGTTTCGTCATAGTGTGTTAATTGATTGGAGTGTTTCATAATGATGATACATTGCAATAGTTAGAAGGCTTCCAGGCTTGGCATTTCTTATGCTTCAACAGTGGCAGAATCTGGTGTGAAGATTTGGTGCCAGTAGAATGCATTTAAGCCCCCCCTGGCTTGTGCTTCTGTCCGTTCTCGAGTGGTGGTTCTGTTGTTATTGACTTGTTGTTTATTGTTACTCCCATTGTAGGAGTCTGGTATTGTTCTATGTTTTGTTGTACGTTACTTTATGTTCATTCTAGTTTTGCAATCATCTTGATGGGGTAGAGAGAGCTGGCTGCTTTGCTTAGTTTGTCCTTCTGGTGTCTCGTGATTGTTGTGTGGCTCTACCTCATGGTGTCATGGGCTTGTCTGCAGTTTGTGATTGTGGTATTTCCTGATCATACTCACTTTTTATTTATTATTGTAATTGAATTTATATTTGTTTGATATGTGTTTCGTTAAGTGTTTGGTTATGCCAAGACATGGTAAGAATAGCTCAAGTATGAGATTGATTACCACGAGGAAAGCATTGGTATGCGAGAGCCCGTGATATTGATGAAATGCATGAAAATAAGTAAAACTTAACCTGTGCATATACTTTAGTCATTCGAGCCAAAGATAGCCATAGTGAAGGATTGACGTTATGAGCGACTGTGAAACCTCCAATGATGATTGTGTGCGTGGTAAGCCCCCCGGGGACAATTTTGATGCTGCTGAACAGTTTAGTCTCTTTAGAACCTATTTTGATAGAAAACTAGATTCTCTTAAAAAAGAAATTATTTCTGAGACTTCTTCTGAACCTCCAGTAAAAAAGAGGAAAATTGGGGACATTGTATTCTCTTCCAAATCCAATAAGATTCAGTTTAATTTTAATTCAGAGATTTTAGAACTATTAGACAAGCTAGAAAAGAGTGCTAGAATTAAGGAAAACAAACATCTGGATGAGCTAAGAGTGCTATTAAATAAGCTTATTAGAATTGCGGATAGGTCCCCAGGGGGGTGGAGTACAGTAGCAGAATATCAGGACGACGACATTGCGTCAGATTCTGATGACCAAAAGAAGATAAGGGCGGCAGAATCCAGAGCATTAAGGAAGCAGAAATCGTCTAGTAGTTCAGCCAATAGGGGTTATGGGGCGTATAATGTGGCATATGATGCTGTACCTAGGGACCCTTCTAGTCGCAATTTCAGCCAGAGCTTCCCACAACCAAGTGCAGTATCTACATCGGGGAGTAGACCCAAACAGTACGGGGACAGAAATCTTTTTCGTGACTTCCTTGGACAGATAAGAACCCCACAGCCAACAGATAGATGTTTTGAATGCGGACAGATTGGGCATTGGCGAAAGTACCATTACCAACAAGCAGATAAAAAGCAAGACATCCAACAGAAATGATAAGTATTTTTACTCTGATTATTTAGAATATTTTGAGGGTCATTTAGAAAACTACGGCGAACTGATTAAGTCGAGATATTTTGAATTCATGGAAGAAGATTTGACATACAAAAGCTCTTCTCTGTTGGGTATCAAGGGTAGTCTAAAGAGACATATTACTTATTGGGAAAATATAGGTGCTTCAGCATTTATATTAGACATTATAAGTTCTGGATATAAAATTCCTTTCTACCTGACCCCTGAATCATCTTTCTCTAACAACAATCGTTCTGCGATTGAACATTCTGATTTTGTAAGGGATTCCATAGAGGATTTAATAGCAAATGGATTTGCAATTAAAGTGCCATTTAAACCAGCTTGTGTCAACCCACTTACTGTTTCTATAAATAAGCAGGGGAAGAAAAGGCTGATTCTTGACTTAAGGATACCGAATAAACTCATTTGGAAGCAGAGAGTAAAATTTGAGGACTGGAAATACGCAATGAATTATTTTGAAAAGGGCTCTTTCATGTTTAAATTTGATTTAAAAAACGGGTATTTCCACATAGATATTTTTCATGCGCACCAAACTTATCTAGGCTTCTGTTTTGATGACAATTTCTACTGTTTCACAATTCTAGCTTTCGGTTTATCATCGGCACCTTTCATTTTTACTAAGTGCCTTAGAACAATGGTTAAATTATGGAGAGAAAATTCCATTAAGATAGTTATGTTCATAGATGACGGATTCGGTTTAAATAAATCTCTTCAAAAATGTCAAAAGCAATCCGAATTTGTTAGACAGTCTTTAGTTCAAGCAGGATTTAAGATTAACAATGAAAAGTCAATCTGGGAACCACAAAAATCGCTAGAATGGACTGGTCTATTTTGGGATGGAAATTGTTTTTCGCTAAGTATACCGGACAGAAGGATATCGGATTTCTTTTCAGAAGTGAATAATGTACTGAAAAAATTGCCAAAAACGTCTGCCAGACATTTAGCAAAATTAGTTGGAAAAATTATATCTATGATGCCAGTTATGGGTACCATTGCCAGATTAATGACAAGACATTTGTACAGTTTAATACATGGCAGTGATTCTTGGGATAAGGTGTTTTCTATGACAGATTCGCCAACCACGAAAATGCAAAATTGACAAGGTTTGATTCTTTAGTCTGGAATCCTGGGTGTGAAGCAGTAGACGCATTCAGTCAAAACTGGCATGGAGAAAATAACTGGCTTGTGCCTCCTATATATTTAATTTCAAATACAATGAAACATATGGTGTTCTGCAGAGCTATCGGGACTCTGATCGTTCCTAAATGGCCTTCAGCACTGTTCTGGCCTTTTTTATTTGATGAAGATAGTTTCTGTTCAGGCTTTATTTCTGACATTATCGAATTTGGTCCAGAGGAGAAAATATTCGTGCAAGGCAGAAATAAAAAATCACTGTTCAGATCTGATCAATTCAAAGGAAAAGTACTTGCAATAAGATTTGAACCCAAGTTTGACATAAAATGAATAACATGAGGTTCAAATGATTAATGCAGAGGTTTTTTATCCGGAAAAAATCTTAGATTAAATGTCTAGTCCATTTGTTAAGAGAGCGCAGTGGCTAAGTGGTAGACTGCTTGACTCGAGACTGAGGGGACGCGGGTTAGAGCCTCACCGGCGTCACTGCGTTGTGGTTCTTTAGCAAGTCACATTTTCTTAGCTAAGTACTGGTTCAACCAAGGAAGAACCATCCCTGTTTAACTGAAAGATTGATGAAGGGGGGCGTAAAGAACCAAATCAAACAAACAAATAACCCATCTTGTTTTAAAAAATTGGGTTTTGGCTATAAAGTACAATATCAAGATAAATTACTGTACTCGATAATAACTTGATCTTTTGCAGTTCTAAAAATAGATGCGATAGTACTGTACATAAGCTTTTAGTTGCATCATAGGATTTAGGAAAAACATAATTTCAAAAATGTTTAGGGGATTAATTATTATAATATTACTTACAGAATTCCAAGGTATTTTTCCTATATTATATGATGCCATAAAAGTTCACAAGGTTAAGTTGTACACATGTCAATATGAGCCGTAGCTGGTTGTGCTATAATTAGATACACAAATTTCCAAAAGAATATTACACCGTCTATTTTTATCACAAATTACGATGTGTATGTTTACGAAATGAATGATCTGGATAAAAAATTATTTCTAAAGAGAGATTAGTATTATTTTAACCATTACGTAACGGAATCAATATTCTCGCTCACCTCGCTATGTTGGGAAGGGATTCTTTGGTGATTTGGGTAAGAAAAGGGGCTTTTTTCAGTTTTTTTTTAATTTATCCATCTGTCTTCTCTTACCGCTTTTGTATATTCTGTGTTAAGTTTAAATGGGTTTTCTTAAAAGCATGTATTTCCATATACATTTCATAGTCATATGAACCTGGGACCTCTAAATTAAAATAAGCTTTCCTCAATCCATTTAAAATTGTTCCCTATGACGTTTTCGGCAAAATTAGTACTAGATCGGATAGATCGCAGAAGCATTTATCTTTGTGACTTTAAACTAGGTTAAGGTCACAAACTACTAATTTAATCTGTCCATGGGTTAAGGAATAAGATTTTATTATATATATATATATCTTTATGAGCCTGCTCAGCCTGAGTATAAGGTAAAGGTCGATTAGTCTAATGAAGTGCTTGTTTAATGCGGTTTAATTCCGTCTAACCGTGCATGTCTGTGTGCGGTGAAAAAATGTTTTAATACACAGTGCTGATGTTGATGCTACGCAAAACTTAAAGAAATTCAAGGATTTATTTTAGATATAATATGTTCGCATCTCTCGCATTATGCTCTCCATTAATAGATAATGCTGGGCTCTTCAAAAATGCACGAAAAGGGCACAGAATATTGATTCCAATGCGCTGAGTATATTTGCCTAAAAGTTGTTTCCTAAGTGGCAGTTTAAGATAATTTTATGAAAATATTGCTCGTCTCAAGTTGGGAAATATTGCTGGTCCCAAGTTGGTGAGCGTGCATTTAGTACTGCAAATAGTTCATGCTACTAGTTCACTATCTGAGTAAAGAGGGAGACAGGAATCTGGAGTTGATACAATCAATTATCATAGTGAGTACTCCAAGCTGTGGAAGATTTTAGTATTGTTCACAAAGATGGTTCCAAGTTGGCGAACAGGCCAAGCTGTGGAAGGTTTTAGTACTGCACATATTGCAGGTTCCAAGTTGGCGAGCAGGGCAAGCTGTGAAAGGCTTTAGTACTGCACATATTGCAGGTTCCAAGTTGGCTAGCAGGCCAAGCTGTGGAAGGTATAAGTACTGCACATATTGCAGGTTCCAAGTTGGCGAGCAGGCCAAGCTGTGGAAGGTTTTAGTACTGCACATATTGCAGGTTCCAAGTTGGCGAGCAGGCCAAGCTGTGGAAGGTTTTAGTACTGCACATATTGCAGGTTCCAAGTTGGCGAGCAGGCCAAGCTGTGGAAGGTTTTAGTACTGCACATATTGCAGGTTCCAAGTTGGCGAGCAGGCCAAGCTGTGGAAGGTATTAGTAATGCACACATTGCTGGTTCAGAGTAAGGTTAGTAATCGATACAATCAAGTAACACAGAGAGTAGGCAAAGTTGTGAAGGTTTTAAGTACTGCACATATTGCTGGTTCGTAGTTGGAGTATTAGAGTAAGATCAGTAATCGTTACAATCAAGTACCACATTTGAATTGGTCATGTTGTGTAAGTTTTAGCAATGCACATATTGCTGGTTCCTAGATTGGGTAACATAGTATGATAAGTACTCGTTACAATCAAGTACCACAACGATTAGGCTACGTTATGAAGGTTTTAGTACTGCAATATTGCTGGGTCCTAGTTTGAGTATCAGAGTAAGATCAGTAATCGCTACAATCAAGTACAACAGCGAGTAGGCCAAGCTGTGAAGGTTTAAGTTCTGCACATATTGCTGGTTCCTGGCTGGAGATCAGAGTAAGATCAGAAATCGTTACAATCAAGTACCACAGCGAGCAGGAGTAGTACTGCACATTTTGCATGTTCCAAGTTGGTGATCATGCCAAACTGTGGAAGGTTTTAGTAATGTATTAATTGCAGGTTTCAAGTTAGTGAGTAGGAAGTTTTGGAAGGAGCCAGAACTCCACATATTGATGGTCCCATAGTTGGGTTACCAGGCGTGTATATGGCTGAGCTTCGAACTGATTAGGTTTGCACAGAGGTAAAAAAAAAAAAAAAAGATGGTCAAAACTGGGCTTTATATAACAAATACATTCTAATTGGCGGCTTTTCGTTTTATACATTTTGCAGATTACGCAAATATTGCCATGGAATTTATGGATATGGCGTCAGATTTGGACAAAGCAGAATTGGTAAATCTAGCTTCAAAAAAAACCCAGATTCTAAAATGTTCTATCTCCCAGAATACATTCAAAAGCTATTCGTCAGGATTTCGAAAATGGTCAGAATGGTGTAAGAAATATAATTTAACAGCATTTTCAGTCGAACAAAGAAATTTGTTGCTATTCATGTCGGATATAACAGAGAAAGAGTCCTCAGTGCAAACACTAAATTCAGTACTTTATTCTATTAGTTGGATTCATGGTATAGCAGGGCTAGAAGACCCATGCAAAGCGGATATAGTGGTCAAAATGAAAGAAGGTGCAAAGAGGATCTTGTCAAGGCCATACACGCAGAAGGAACCTTTGACAATTGAAAATTTGGTAAAGATTGTTTCTGTGTATGGCCAGGACAAAGACAACCTACCTAACTTAAGATTTGTCACAATGTGTGTGGTTGGGTTTTATGGATTTTTCAGATTTGATGAACTGTCCAATTTAAAAAGGTCAAATATAAATTTTTCTGAAAATTATATAGAAGTAAATGTAGAGAGAAGTAAGACAGATACATTAAGGCATGGGTCCTCGGTTAGTATCGCGGCTACAGGGGAAATAACTTGTCCAAAGCTTTGTCTTCTGAATTATTTTGAGGCTGCTAAAATTCCGCCAGATTCTGAAAATTTCATTTTTAGGCCTATAATCAAAACTTCGTCTGGATATAAACTAGACAAGAAAAGGAAACTTTCCTATACTAGAACAAGAGAAATTTTTCTAGAAAGATTACAAGATCTTGGACTTGACAAAAGTAAATTTGGTCTGCATAGTCTTAGATCTGGTGGAGCTTCAGCAGCCTGTAAAGCGGGGTGTCTGATAGGCTGATTATGAAACATGGTAGATGGAAAAGTGAAAAGTCAAAAGACAGATATATTCATGAAACAGTTCAACAAAAATTGTCAGTTACAAAGAATATATAAAACATATTGTGCAGCCCGTTCTTTGTTGTCGATCGGCAGTCTGTTGGCAGTATCATAAGTATGTTGTTGGTTGTTTATACGGAAATATGTATCACAAGTTTTTGCAGTATGATTCTTTGAATTATGCTGCAAAAAGTTTTGATGTAGATGAAGGTGAAAACATTGAAATAAAATATAAATGATTTATGTTCGTTTAAGACGAAGTCGAATTAGAACATAATTGAATTTATATTTGTTTGATATGTGTTTCGTTAAGTGTTTGGTTATGCCAAGACGTGGTAAGAATAGCTCAAGTATGAGATTGATTACCACGAGGAAAGCATTGGTATGCGAGAGCCCGTGATATTGATGAAATGCATGAAAATAAGTAAAACTTAACCTGTGAATATACTTTAGTCATTTGAGCCAAAGATCGACCCACCCACCCACCCGTTATTGAAGCAATGGACCTTGTGGGGATGTTAATATATATTTCAGTATCTGGTGCAGGCGATCTGAGGGGCGGAGCTGTTGGTAGTTAAGTATTTTTTTTTTTTTATGTTTCAAGGGAAATAACCTTAATAGTAATGAGTAATAAGGACAAACGCAGTTACAGTCAGTACTACACACATATTCACACTACTATGTAGAGCCGTAGTGGCGAATTTAATAAGCGTTTACGGTGTTGTTCGTACACAAAGGTTTCATGTGATTCGTTATACATTCTTACCAGACAGTAAGATCAGCAAATACATGGGTGAAAGTTCTCAGGATTATTCCTGAATCCAGGATTCTGAGGTTGACTTTCCACGGAAAGTCAGCCTCAAATTACTGAATTAAGTAGCTTTTCTGATTTATTTTTAGTTTCTCTTAAGACAATTGACAGTTAAATCTTGAAAATCTTGATATTTTATAGCCGTAATGCTTGATTTAAGATTTGAATTTCAAAAGTTCAGGATTTTTGAAATTTTGACTTTTCAACCATGCAAATACCACATGATTCATTGCAGACCAACTCACTGCACCATGAGGAAGAGAAACAGAACATTTATAGTAACAAGACACATACACCACAATAAAGCAAAGCAACAAGCCTAAGTGATGAAAGTCTATGTTGTTTATATTTGCATTATAAAGCAAAGTGAGCCGGAGTGGTTATCTATTTAAGCAAGAAACGTGGATTAAGCAAGCATATCATGAGATCCAAGATTCGAGAAATGTGTTGAACGTACATGCAGTACGAAAGCATCTGTCTTAAGCAAGTACTTTTTGTGTATCACTTAGGTACTTGCTTAATACATGTTGGACTGTAATTGATCCTCTAAAGATGATAACACACGGCCTTGTTTTGCTCAGAGACTTTTCAGTATTTTTCAGGTATTCGAATGCTATCAGAGTATGGTTACCATAGGATAGACT
This sequence comes from Loripinus fragilis, assembly GCA_964019695.1. Classification (NCBI taxonomy): domain Eukaryota; kingdom Metazoa; phylum Mollusca; class Bivalvia; order Lucinida; family Lucinidae; genus Loripinus; species Loripinus fragilis. The sequence goes on from CAXHUL010000609.1 coordinate 382,385, forward strand.
AAGGTCAGCGTCCAAGACTTCAAGGTCACAAATTCGTGCGGTCTATAGCCTAACTTCAAGAGTGTTCCAGAATTCTATTTGAAATATCTCTGTGAAAAAGTCGCTCAAAATAAATCGATCTGCAGTCTGTTGGTAGTATCCTAAGTATGTTGTTGGTTGTTTATACGGAAATATGTATCACAAGTTTTTGCAGTATGATTCTTTGAATTATGCTGCAAAAAGTTTTGATGTAGATGAAGGTGAAAACATTGAAATAAAATATAAATGATTTATGTTCGTTTAAGACGAAGTCGAATTAGAACATAATATCCGTTATTGCACGTTTGGGTTTTAAAGACAGGGTTTGGTTTGGGTTGTGCAACTTCCTGGTCACTGTTTATGTTATTTTTGTTCAAAGCAGTACCAGTATGGTAATCAAGTTGACATCATGTGATGTTGACAGCTAAACAGGCATTGTGTCTTGCGTCTTGGCTGGTATCTATTGTGTTGTGCCTTGGTGATCAAAGTATTTGTTTTTCAGATTTTGACAATAGGAATCTATCAATAGGGGTCAATCTAAGGGGTCCCCAAGCTCTAAATATTCCAAATTGTAATCCACAGCCAAAAAATGTTTAACAAATACTTTGGTTACCAAAGCACAATACAATAGATAACAGTCAAACGCCAGTAGACACCAAACCTGTTTAGCTTTCAACATCACATGATGTCAACTTATACCATATCAAGGCTGAAAATATTTTGCTGTGTGGAAAGATTATGATATTATCTGTTTACAGTGATTCACTACTTTCCCTTGATTTGTATAGGGGAGGTGTAATTTTTTTAAAAAATTGTCCCCAGGTACTGGTACTGCATGGAAAAAATAACTTGAGCAATGACCAGGAGGTGGCACAACCCAAACCAAACCCTGTCCTTAAAGCAGAAATTATGAAATAACTGATATTACAAAACTCAAGATTTCACTGAAAAGTGTATATGCCCATTTGTCATCTAACTGATATCTGATCCTGACGTACATTTTGAGCTTATTTTTTATATCTAAATCCTCTAAGAAACAGTATGGACCCAGTTTCTAAAGTGTATGGTCTGGATCTAGACTGTTTACCTATGATCAATATCAGTTAACCAAATAACAGATAATATTTTTTTGATCTGAATGCAATATGGAAGATGCTTTATGCTCTCAGTTGAGACCAGAGGCGGAAGAAATATGTTGATTTAAAGTAACTTTCTAGACTTAAGACCTGTCATCAATGTTTGCCACTGAAATTCATGACCTGTCATCATAGACAGCCACTTCAAAATTGATCTGTTGTCAAAGGCAGCCGTTTTTGTTTTACCTGTCATCTTTGATGGGATCCAATAACTTTATAAAATCAAACTGTGGGTTCAAATTTAGCAGATATGTAGCTGAACGATAGAAGTGTAGATTGTATATAAGTGAAGACAGCAGACTTTGACGTAGAGAAGCACAACATGAACTGATAACCGTTTTTTGTGACTTTTCTCAGGAAACCTCTGAAATAGTGATCAAGTGTGGCTTTATTTTTGAGAGATATAATGCCAGCTTGTTTCTGTAGGATCTCTCATTACTAACAAGTGTTCTCATCAACCACAGAGTACCATAGGGCTTCTCTTACAATTTTGCCAACCGTAAATTATACCCTACCCTTCATAGGACATAAAATCCGGTATCTGTCATCATTGTTAGTAACCTGTCATCAAAGCAGCCGGTTGTACGGGGTGTGCAAGTCTGCTATCTATGCTCATTGAAACGGACTATAATTTCAAGAAAATCACAGCAGTTTTCTTCGGGTCCTGTTTAAAAGAATTTTATTCTGTCAGGAATTGCCTGTTTATATAACAAAACGCAAAATCACCTTTGTTTGAAAGATGTTGGGGCTATTTGTTTTGTAGTATCCGGCTCAGCCCGGGCATTCTCGCGAGACCTGACGATACCTCATCTAGTGAGTATGTGCTAGCATGCTTCCTGTCCGCGACAATGCAGCCCGGGTTGCCCATTCTAAAAGCTGTAACCGAACCGAATTCGGCCGAACTTACCGAATAGTCACTGTTTTAACCTATTGATCATAGGTATGTGATTTTCTTTATATCCCTTTAATGTTTTGGCCAATATCTCTGTATCCATAAAACCCATTCAAGTGCCTCACTAAGAATAAAGGTGTCGTCGAGTTGTCTCATAAAGTGTCGCCGAATTGTCTCAAAATCTGTCGACGAGTTGTCTCAAAAAATGAGTCGCCGTCGGCGACATTCCGGTATATTTCGGTATGTTCTGCCACCAAGTTTCTTTGTAGTAAATACAAATAGCCTACATCTACTCTACATCTAACAGTTAAGTATCGTCTGTCACCATTGACCATTATGATACTGTAGGCGGTAGAGAAAGAGAAACTATAGGAAAGATAGAAATCAGTAATAAGGAAAGAAAGAAAATTTAAAGAAAGATTTCCAAGTGTGTTTTTGACCCTTCAAACTAGACCAATCTGGCTACGGTGACCACTAAGGGCAATGGTAGCCCCATCCCAGGGGGGTACTCTAATTTTTTCCGCATTAGTAGGCTCGGACCCAGCATCTACCGTTCACCCAAATATCAGGAATTTCAAGCACCCCAAAATTTTTTTGAAATTTTAGCAACCCAAAAACATATCCCAATTCTGTACCTTGACCTTAAAATAAGACCCTAAATTGAATAGAAATGACCCTCCATCTAGCCCAATTTTGTACCCAAAAAAATATCCACAAAATCTTCATACCCCCAAAAAATATTAATTTTTCTGAAAACCCAACAAAATGTTGAAATTCAGAATTTTGAACCCCAAAAAATTGGCCGAGCCTACCTATGTGTGAAAATATCAGAGTATCCCCCCCCCTGGGAGCCCCACCAGCACAGCTCCAGCCATAGGGCCTAATATATACTTTTTTTCGACCGATATGTGTCCCAAATCAACCAAAAACGCGCCCGTCTCCTATGGCTCCAGCCATCACTAGGTTCTACTTGCAGTTGGCCCCTAACTGTAACCTCTACCTATGCATGAAGATGAATGCCAGATTAATATCATTAAACTATTTTATTCCTAGGGTATACAATTTACTTATTTAGACAATGATCTCAATTAATGTTGTATTTGTTAAACATATCAGGTGCTTTCATAGTTAGTGATTTCCAGTTACCATTTGTATTAAAAGTTTTTCCCACTACACATTCTCTTATATACTTTTAATCCCTATATTTAATACCATATTAAACATGAAATATACAAAAATATACCATAACTCCAAACATTCTTAGTTATGAACTACTTCTGCAATAGTGTAACAGGGGCTTTGAAACCTTCGCAGCCAGATCAATGCTTAAACTTGCACTTCTCTTTTACAATGCAAATCCTCCACCAACTGACTTTCCAGACTAATTACAAATTTTCACCGTGTCCCTACAACAGGCTTACAATACGCTTTATCCCTATGATCTGCAAAAGACATCATTCACATACTCTGAGTCAAACTTTCACGTTGGCAACCTTCAATTTTCACCTCATCCAATCAATCAACATCTAAAACCAATCTATTGTGCATAAAAACATCTTCTCATTACAACAGGACTTTAAATGTATGTTCTCCTTTGAATGCCGCTGAATATCTTTTTTAAAGATATTCCTTGTTAGATGTTAAAGCTAATGGTGGGTGCCCTCTAAAAATAAGGACAGGCTACAGAACAGGAAACGGGCATGAGAGTTCAAAGGCAGTACTTCTTTTGTGGATCTTTGTCTTACAAGTGTTTGTTATGCTTACGTGCGCGTCTGTTTGGGAAAGTGCTGACCTCTTGGCCCACGTTTGTGATGTCTAATAGTGAGTTCGTTACTTTCCCATTGATATCCTGGGTCAGGTGTGGAACTTGATTGTATCGATTCCTGATCTTTGTCCTCTTCCTTACTTTTATGTACATGTAGCAGTTTTTCAAACATTTCTAAGGCGCATCGATCCTGATGATGACAGACCATACATATATGGTACAAGTAACCAAATACTGAGAGCTGGTGGGGATATTTACGAAAGGAACACATGCAATTTTTGACTGAATTGTATAAGCACCTACTGTACTAGACATCGGTAGTTTCACTGGAGACATATTAGTAGTAATGGATGGCACTATGGGGACCGGGATTTTTAAGCCTGAAAAGAACTTAGTTTTTTTCAGGCTAAAAAGTCCCGGTCCCCATAGATGCCACCCCTGGTAGGCTTGAGTGACTAGCTGTGAATAACTTAGTTTATTTTAGGGGTATTTTGGTTGGGTCTATGATTGTGATAGTTTCCTGGTCATATTCACTGGTTGGGTTGTGATTATGATAGTTTCCTGGGCTGTTGGGAAATAACTTAGTCATTTTTGAGGGAATAAAGGTTCTGCTGTGGTGATATATAAAATAACTTAGTTAATTTCAGCTTTGAAAATAACTTAGTCATTTTGAGGGGGACAAAGGTTCTGCTGTGGTGATATATAAAATAACTTAGTTAAATTCAGCTTTGAAGATAACTTAGTCATTTTGAGGGGGACAAAGGTTCTGCTGTGGTGATATATAAAATAACTTAGTTAAATTCAGCTTTGATGATAATTTAGTCATTTTAGGGGGTATAGTATGTGGTGATATATGGTGTGTGTAATAGTCAAGGCTACTAAGTACCATGCGTCTTAGAGTCTCTTGGCCAATCAAGACCTCAACTCCTAGAGGCATCACTCTGTAGCGTTAACTAGTGTATAGCTAGCCGTCTCAAGCTTACTACTACTGATTTTTTAATGAAAAGAACAACAAAGATTGGTGAACATTTCTATAACTTTATTGCCCCGCTAACTATAACTGATTACAATGACAGAGGATTAGGGCCGTCCCTCTGTTCATTGTTTACAATAGAACTCCTTAACATATTTACAACATATTATACATAGGATACTTCTTTGAAAGGTGATGTGAATAATTATGACATTTACAAGTCTGTATTCTGTGTTTGAATAAAAAGTCAGGAGGAGCCATGCGTCTCATTCCAATCTTGGATAGGATGACTCTGGCATAGTTATAGATGAACCACATCTCAATATCTCTGTCATTCTGGTATAAATCATCTCCAGTTCCATATAGTTCTTGATGAATGGCTGTGTTTAGATCTAGTCCTTTGTTGAGCTGGTGAATGATGTAGATACACCAAATTCCACATACTTTGCTCCATGGACTCTGTAAACATTCTTTGTTATGGATCCATCTTGAAGAGTTTCTTTCAATAAATGGTAGAACATATTGCTCATCTGGTGGTCTTCCATATGAATCGAAGTAGATAACTTGATCTCTTCTGAAGTAGATAGCCACCCAATGTTCTCCTGGATCTGTGGATATATCTGTATTTACAATGTAAGCCTTCATATCCAGTGGTTTCTTCTCTGGTAGTAAATCCTTGGCACAAACTTCTCCTTTCACAGGTATATTGTTTATGACTTTGATTAGTTCAACAGTGTTCATTTTTATTCTGTTTCTGGGCTCTCGTTTTCTTCAGGTTCCTTTTCTTCATAGGATTCTATGAGTTTCTTTGCCCAGTACGTCTTCCACTGTTCTGTTAAGTCACTTTGATTTTTCTTGAAGTACTGCCAGTTTTTATAGGCTTCTTGATTTTCTTCTGGCGTCAGGTGATTGATCCCTGTTGTAAAGTCCATAGGGTGTCGCAAACTGTCGCCATACAGATAGTTCCAGATTCTATCGTCAAAGTCTTTCATCACATCGTAGATGTTTAGGCCCTCTAAGGCTGGATCATGACATCCATAATCTTCAATCCATTCTCTTGGAGAAGTCCATAGACAGATATCGTGGTATTTCTGACTTGGGTGGTTCATTTTGCATCCATGACATTCATGCTTCGCACAGTCTCCAACTGCCATCTTTAGACAAGTCAATATGGCTTGTTTTAGAAGAGTCTTCATAAGACAATCAATATCCTCATTGTCTTCTACTTCTTTCTGTAAGGTACTCTTCTCACCTGATGGCTGGACTGTTGCACTGTATGCATCTGTTTGGTACATCAAGTCCTGTTCAATGAAGTATCCTGCATTCATCTTTAGTAATCTGTGGTAACTTCTCTAAGTCCGTTGATTTCTATCAGGTTGTCAAACTCTGCATACACAAGCACGTTGATCGTCTTGTCAAGTGATGTTGCAAACTGAAGCTCCAATCTGAGGTTCCCAGTTTTTATAGGGTGCAAATGAGACTGATCGGCTGCTTGATCTGGTGTCAAATCATATCCCCAAAAGCAGTAACCTCCTTTGTAATCTTCATAATCAATGTTGCAATTTTGGACCTGATTCTGACTTGCTAATGCTTGGTAAACAGATAGGAAAGACCTGAGATACTGATCATTTCCAAATCTAGGTTCAAATGGTTTTCCATAGACACTATGTCCATCACAAGTGACATCCATTTTACTTAGGTTGAAATGTTGGAAAAAGAAAGGATTAGTTTCCAAAGTCCCATTAAATGCCTCATTTAATACTAAGCCAATAAAAACTCGTTTTGGAAGTTGACCAGTGAGAAGATGGTCTTCAATTTTAGATCTTGTGCCACTACTGATTGTAAAAGTTTTGACTTCAACTCTTCTGATTGGAAATTTAGCATTATGATGAGCAATAGTTTGATTCAGTTCATTGCTAATGGCTGGTAGAAGCTGTACATTTCGTACTCTCAAGATAGCAGTATCAATTTTGATTTTTGCAGGAGAATTGTCACTCATCAAACAAAACTGAGGAGATGATCGATTGAGTCTAAGTTTGAATTCTAAGCCATTAGGTAAATATTTTTCCTGCTGCATAGCAAGATCCAAATGTAATTTACCCTGAAGCTCCACTGATTTGCTTTTTGCTACGCGTTTGCCACGATCAGTGATAGATACATTTGTTATATCTTCAAAAGCTCCTGCTTCATCCTCAGACCAAAATTCTGCTGCTTTCAGTTGATTATCTTTGACATCAGAACCATAAGAAAACAAATTTTCAAGGTATGCTCTGTATGGATACGTGTCTGAATTATTCGTGATCAATTTATTGTTGATATACAAATCGATGCCACTGAACATACTGTGAAAAAAGTTGTTAATTGGAAATACTTTTGCACCAGTTTCAAGATCTTCACCCGTTTGCTGTAAGATTCTGAATTTGATATACAGATAGGCTTGAGATAAATCAGTGTAAAACTCGGTGTGAGGTGGAATTAGAAATTCAATGGGTGCATGATGACTATCGAGAGAAGCGATGGGATGATAATCATTCCACTGAGTGCCTTGCATGGTAGTCATGGTGGGTGGAATGGATTCCATATCCAATTCCGTTTTAGTGCAATCGCAAGAACCTTGTTGAATCATTTTTCGTCAAATATATCTCTTTCAAATACCAGACGTTTAATTGGATTAAACTTTTTTGCTCTGCTTTTAAAACCCCTCTTAACAGGTCGGTGTCTAGATTGAGACTGAGGCTTTTTGCGTTTTTGAGTTGAATTTATAGCCAACTGATTTATTGTAGACTGACCAAAAGATTTCAAAGCTGTTTTTCCTCTTTGTTTTAAAACTTTTTTTACATTTTCACCACCCACAATGTCTTTTAGAGCTTGAACCCCTTGATCTTTAGCTACTTTTTTCACACTCTTTAAACTTGCTTTTGCGACAGGTTTTAAAATTGGAATCACTGTTCTCAATGCAGCTTTAAAAATGGATCCTAAACCATTGCCATATTGTCTTGAAACGCCTCTGTACACGGGAAAGTCTCCTTTCCCAGATTGAAGAGACATAATGCTTCTGGATTGTTTCAACATTATTCTTTCTGTCGAAAATGTAGTTTCACTAACGTTTTCCCAGAGATAAATGGCACATTTTCACCTGTATCACCTTTTATACTAATTTGCACCTGATCTATGAAAGATTTTGCCACTGGTACATAGTGTACATTGACAAATTCTTGATGTAAATGATTGTTTTCTCTTTTACTTTCAAATGGCAATACTCTCAAAATAGGTGCAGTAACATCACCAATAAAAGTATAACTTGCTAAATCAGAGTAAATGTAAAGTTGGTGAATTTTTGTATTTAAATCCACACCATATCTGAAAATGTATTTTTCATTTCCTAATGGTTTATCAAAATAATTTCTATCTACACCTAATATTTCTGCAATTGCCTTTGGAAAAATAATTTGGACTTTTGTAGGATCTTGAACATCAAGTTTGACTCGAGCACTGTTTTCACCATAAGTGATTGAAATGGTAGCATTGCTATTTTTCAGTGTCAGTCCATATCGAAAATTGATACTTTTTTGAATTTCTTCAACCAAATGGCGTGGAGAAGCATAATAACCATTTTGGATATAGATTTTTTGGTCTACATATGATACATACTTTGTACAATTATCAATGTCTTCACACATTTTTCTATCAGTAAATCTTAAAATCACATAATTGTTTTCCTTAGTGATATTATTTACTTCAGTTGGAGTTATGACTTCTACCAAACCTACTTCCCAATTATCTTTTTCAATTTGTATGGAATGATCTAATTTCACTTTAAAGTCACATTGCGTATTTTTTGAAAATGTACTGAGTGAACTATCACTCAAGAGTGTCAAATAAAAGTTGTTCATGGTTTGAGTTTGGGTGAATCTGTTTCGTCAGCAGAAATTGGATTAGTTTGTTTTCTAAATTTTAAACCTGGGGATGGTAGTATGTAACCGATAGAACTACTGAGTAAAATTAACCACAATTCTTTATCTGGACTTCTCAGACTGATTTGAACTAATGATGTGATAATGATCATGTAAACAACAATGATCTGAGCAAAAAAAGTGAACCGATTTTTAACAATTCGATCACGACCTTCTGCAGATTGTACTGAAGCAGTGTCACCACGTACAAATGATCCTCTGAGATCCATTTTCATGCTTTTATACAAGATCAGATTCTAAAATCCAACTGTCAAATTTTGAAGGATACCCTTTCCAGTGAACTTTAATTTCTTTCACCCACTTTTTTCCTACTTTACGTTTTCTGTGATCTAAAACAGAATCAATTTCGTAAATTTGCTCTTTCTCTACACGTTGTAACTCGTGTGAATAAAAAGTACCTTTGACCACTTCACCCTCAAGATCTTTTATTTTATAGGTGATAGGAGTCTGAGTTTTGACCACTGCTAAAATTTGAAATAATTCTTGTGTCCAGTTTGGTAAATAACCTTTATCAAATGTGCGTTTTGTTTTATTGATACGCACAAAATCACCCACTTTGAATTTTGGTTTGACTTTTTTAGAATTGGATTTTCCATATAAGTTTTCTGACACCTGTGGTTCATTTTTAAGAGTCACAGACACAGGTGCACATTTAATACTTCGATGATAAGCGTGATTGTAACCATGTACTAATTTTGGAAGAATGTCTACATATCTCAAAGTGCGATGATAAGTAAAATATTTCCACATGCGAGTTTTCAAAGTTCTTTGAAAACGTTCAACAATACTGGCTTTGGTTTCAGGATTTTCAGTAGTGAAATAATGAATCTTCTTAGTTTTCAAGAAATTTTGAAATTCTTTATTTTTGAATTCAGTTCCTTTATCTGTTTGCAAACTTTTTGGACATCGTCCACTTTTTAACACAGATTTGAAAGCAATTACTAAAGTTTTTCCAGTTTTATCTTTAATAGGTACCACCCATGCATATTTTGAAAAGACATCTATGATGCAAAGTAAATATCTATGCTTGTCATTGGACTTTGATAATTTTGATAAGTCTGCCAAATCTGCTTGCCACTGAGTATCAATTCCAGCCACTACCGTTTTGCGTCGCAAAAACTTTTTACGAATAGATTTATGTAAAGTATAAGTTTGTTGTTTTCTTAACCAGTCTCTAACATCTTGAAGTTTAATTTTTTTGGATGATTGTTTAGCAAGTTTGTACAAAGCTTGTTCACCTGCATATGCAGCAGGACTTTTAGGATTGTAATACAACTGTTCAAGCTTCATTGTAACTGAGCCATGGAGAAGAAAACTCTTCTTTTATACGTTTTTTGGTGGCAGATAAAAGTGCAGGGGATGAAAAATGGTCTTTGATACGTTTCCTAACACCCAAACTCTTTGCAGACCTGACAGAAACGGGAATACGACTTGCTGTTTTTCTGATAGTGCGTTTTTGTTTGGGAGTAATATAATCCGTTTCAGGAGTTTCTGGAGCACGATGCATCCAGTCCCACCTTTCCCTATTTCCAATCACATCTTGGGGAATATTCATGTCTCTTAAACCTTCTGCAAAAGCTTGCCAACCTGTAGGTTCACTGCCTTTACGATGTCTAATGACATCATTGACCAAATCAATAATATTAGACCCTGGAATAGATTTGCCATAAAGTTTGACTGTACCATCATCTTCCCAGGACACATTTGGGTTATTTTTTAGAAGTGAAACTAAAAGCTGAGCTTTACGTTTCATAGTGGAGGGTACACTATCTATAACCAATTGATTCATTTTGGAAGAACTAGGGTCAGATGGTGAAAAAAGAGATGTTTCTTTTAAAGCTTTTTGATGAGCCGTTTTAAATTTGTGTAAGGTCTGGCCATACAATTGAGATTTTTCAGCTTCAGACAAATCTTCATTGACCATGACAGAAGATAAGTCTCTTTGAAGACTGGCTGTGGCAGATACATTAGGATCATGAGGCAGTCTAGGTTTCTGAATTTGTTCCTCTTTCCAGCGTTTCATGTCTTCCCAAAGTTTAAATGGCACAACAGCCATTTTACGACCATCCATATTTTATTTTTTGATAATTTCACCCAAGACAGAACCTATGATAGGAGCAATTAAAGGTTTTAACAATAATCCTAACAAAGCTCCACCTTTTTGATTAATAATTTTCTTTTTTGTGTCAAGTGGAACTTGCTTAGAACTCAGTAAACGTATATGTTGCTTTCTAGCTCGCAACTGATTCTTTTGAGCATTTGTCAGACGTACATTGCCTTTTATAAGATTGATGCAACATTCCCCTACACAATCAATGACTTCTTTAGGAGATTCTTGAATCATTTTCTTACGACATTTATTGGATAAATGAGTCAATCCTTCCAAAAATGTACCATAAGTTTTAATCAGAGATTTTTTTCTCATTTTATTTTGCAATTTTCTACGACGTGTTGTTGTTACAGCCATGTTTATGAGTGTGTACAAACATTTGATGTACAGTCCTTTTATAGTTTTTTTCTTAAAAATGAAGTCGTCGACGTTCAGAATGAGGTGGCGATGGATATTTGTTTGGATTTAACATGTGCATGGTAGCACCAAATCCATGTCTTTTTAACAAATCTTGTGCTCTCAAAGGAGTAAATCTTGCTAAATTTATGGACGATCGTCTTGCATTTGTGTTTGGAGAATCAAGACCTAAATTTTGCCATGAGGCAGGACTTTTACTTTTACGTTTTGTTACAAAACGATCATCAACCTTTCTTTTTTTCTGTTTTCTAGGTTTTTTCACTGATTTTTTCTTAGGTTTTTTAGTTTTCTTGTTAAATTTTCTCATCAACTTATTTCCATCCCATCGAATCAGACTTCGAATGATCACACCACCAAAGAATCCACCACCTCCAGGTTTTAAAATGATACTGCGTTTGACTTCAGGGTCAACAATTGCACTTGCTAATTTTCGAACATCATCCTGATGTCTATCCATAAATTTTTGAGTTTGTTTAGGTAATTTCATCTTACCCTGAACAATTTTTCGAGCTGCCAATGAAAACCATTTGATCATTTCAATTAAACCAGCATTTAAGAGTGATTTTCTTTTATGACTATCATGTTCTCTGCTTAAATTATACAGAGCACGTATCAGATTAGCTGATGTTCGTTGAGCCATTTTGACACAAATGATGGATTTAAACTCAAACACACCTTTTTATACTCCTGGAAAATAGACAACAGGTCCTTGTTGATCTGATTTTGTAACCAGTTTTGAAAAATTTGTGTTCTGAATCTAAGATAATCAGGTGTAATTGGTTTCAAATCGACCAATAAGTATCCGTGAGGTATAGATGTCGCATCGTTAAACGCATGAATCATATGGGGAGCTTGAAGTTGATTGGCCAATACTTTAATTTGCATCTTATCTCTTGGACTTTGAAATAAAACTAAATAATGAGCATTCAAACTGATGGTGCGAGAAGATTTACTTTGTTGAAATAAATTTTGTGTGATGTACACCACACTTGCATTTCTATGATGTCCTTTTCTTGTAAACCATAATTTAATTTTTTCTTCATCTTTATCTCCTAACATGTCATCAAAAATCACCAAGTGCGTTGCACTGGGATCGGTGACAATCTCATCTTCATCATCAGGAATACCTTGAATAAATTTGATGTTTGACCCTTCACGTTCTTGTAAGATATTATAAGATTTTTGCCATTCCTTGTAACACCAAACAATACGTTGGGGTAAAATATCAAATAAATCTTCTTTAAACTCAATCATCTTTTTAACAAATTCAGTTTTACCCGATCCACTTGGACCAGAAATAAAAATATTAGAAGGATGTTTAAAAAACAAACTTCCAATATCTTGATTTGAGTCCAACTGGTGTGTAGAAAGGGCCATGTCTAACTGTGAAAAAATAACAAACACAGCTTTATTTATACTCAAATTTTAATGAACATGAACCAACAGTTTAATACATAATTTAAAAAAAGAAACAGTTTAATACATCAAAGAAACTGTACAATACATCTGACACAGTTCAATACATGTTTATTAGAAATAATATATGATCATCAGAACTACTCTATGCCAAATATCCATAAGGAACAGTATATCCATCTCCAATAATGACACGTTTAGTATAAGTGAACCGATACGTCTTGGATTGCAATTCAGTGGTCACAGTCTTGTCTTTATGTTTTCTGATCCGATGGTAGTTGACAGTTTCTCTAAAGTCTTTTGTATCTTCCTTCACCAAGTTCAGCATTCGATTAAAGTGAATGACTTGAGATGTATTGTAATCTAGAGTGAGTCCTTTCACTTTGCAATTTGATTTCCTCTTTCCATCTTTGTCCACAAATTCATAGCCATAGTTCTTCGGTCCCATGCCAACAAATTTAACAATTCTAGCATTGGGTACTTCATCTGTCCATTCTCCAAGTCTGTTGTTGACAATAGTAGGATTCCATAAATGGGGTTTGTGATGATAGATGATAGAGTCTGTATCAAAGTAGAGTACACGTTCATTCAGCTTTTCCAAGATTCCATAGAGCTTCAATCTGGCTTGAGCAGTGACGAAGGCTGCGACAATCACATTACTGCAAGCATGTGGCTCCACACTAGATTCTGTATCGTCCCAGTTGACCAGTAGAAGATTTTCTCTGCAAATGTCCACATTCTTGACAATCTTGTTTGGATTCGTCACCAGATCAAAGAACTTGGAAGGTTCTGAGATATATTCTGTCTTGGTCATATTGTCTCGCTGTGCCAATTTTCCCCAGAGACTGTTTATCATGATCTTGGCAATAGCTCTCATTCCTTTATTCTTCTCAACATTCTCCAATCTGATTCCTTCAGCTTCAAAATAATCTTGCTTGAACTTGATCTTATCTTGCTCTGTCTTGCACCAATCAGGATAGCCACTTGATTCTTGTTTGATTCTCAGAAATGTATCGATATAGCCAGCAAAAATCCCTCCTTCTCCAGATGCTTTATCATATTGAGCTGTCTCTGAGAAATGCCAGACTTCATACACGTCCAATAACTTGTAACCCCTGTCCAAAGCCTCAAACAATTCGATGGTAACCCAAGTCCCTGTAAAACTTCTATCTTCTTCCTGTAAATGAGTACATCTCATATGAGGATCTGTCTTTTCAGCACAACTTCTACACAATGGAAACATCAATTTCTGACTGCATTTCTGTGGAAGTACAGGATGGTACAAATTGGTGGGTGGTAGCACTTTACACTTGATCAATCCACAGTACTGTCTGATGTTGTCTTTATCAATGTTCTCTTGAGAATAGATGGTAGGATGACCAAGTGGAAACTGTCCGTACTTGCAAATAGTTGGATAGAGTGAACACACATCGATGTACTTGATTTCTTCACTAGAGGATTCATCGATTTCCTGATAGAGTTTGGTCGAGTTAGTTCTTCCACCAAATAAAGCATCTCTTGGTCTCAAAGGGTCTAAGTTTGTAAATTCTGAGTCCACCAAAGATCTAAAGTCTGGATCTTCTTTGTATCTCTTGTCATAGTCACATTCCCAAAGTTCCACCACCTGATATCCTGCTTTTTGTAACTCTTCACTCTTGCCAATAGTCAAAATATACAACTGATGCATGGTCAAACACTGATGATGTTGAACTCTGTTTCTGTCTGGAAAATGAGTAGGACATCCATGCCAGTAACATCCATAGAATTCAAATACGGTTCAAGATTCTTCATGGTAGCCATCCACATAATGTCCATTGATTCTCTGCTCACCACCATTCAATGCATGTTTGATCTCAATACCACGTGTCTTAGCTTCACTTTGAATCCATCTTACAGCTTTGATAGAGTAGTTCTTTTGATTAGGATAGCCTTCAGGTGGGATGATGGCAATACTGTTTTCAGGCATATGATTTTTTCTCCATACTTTTGAACAAGCTTGAGCGATAGTGCAAGCTTCAGACAAAGGATCGAGTCCACTAATGTTGATCAATTCTCGTCTGAAACAAGCACATCCTCGTCTTAGAATATCAACATCACTACGACAGTATTCTTCCATCTCCTGTCTGAAGTCAAATATAGCACCACTCTCAATTTTCTCTTTATGCCAAGCTAAAAACACCTCACGATCCTTGACAGACATTTGACCAGGATTGTACATGTCCACAGGAAAGTAAGGTCCCACATACTTTTGGTTTGCCAGTGTATTTGCAAGATGAGGAAAGTAACCTTTCTTCATCTCTGTCAAGCCAAAGGTATCTGGGAAATTAGCCAGTCTCATATGCAAAAACTGATAAGAATCAAGGAATGTGACACGTCCTACTTTCATTCTAAGTATAGTATTTCCATTCATGATCACTTCAGGTTTCACTGTACCATATTCTAAGATATAGTGTAAGATGAACTGACCATCGTATCCTCCAAAATTATGTGCAATACATGTCACTCCTTTATTCTCATCTCCTAAAATCCAATTGCAAAATTGTGGTAAAGTATCTATGCCTTCAAAGATAAATTCTCTCAGACCTGTTTGTGTCGAACAAGTCGGACAAAATGTATCTATGGGCAATTCCATGCAATCATCACACGCTTTATGAGCAACACAGAAATTCACTTGATGTGTACCAGTTTCTTGATTTGACTCGAAATCAAAGAAGATGAAACGAGATTTCTTAGGTTGAGAAACCTCTTCTTCTCCTTCATTTTCAGTCATCTCAGATTTACATTCATAACTTTGAATATAGCATTGATGATTGGGTCCAACAATTTCTTTACAATTCCTACATTTTCTCTGTCCTGGACATACATGATTTTTCTTATTGCCCACAATCCTTAAATTACATTTACCACAATTATACACAAGTTGACAAATAGATTTATGCTGCTTAGATTTCATTGCTTTATGCTTAGCAAAATAGTCTCTACTACGAAATGTTCTTTTACAGTCCATACAACGCGTTTTTTGTCCACGAATACAAGGAATGTCACTATAGCAATCTTCACATCCATCACCACATCTATGGGCACCTCTGTTTGTATATCCAACATCACAATACTCGCAGTAATAGCTAGCACCAAGAAATCCTGTCACCTTGGTAATTGCATCATAGTGATCTACTCCATTAAAGTAAATATGGATAACTCTCGTCTCAGGCTTCTTCTTGAATTGAAGTGGAAATATCAGCCCATCTTTAGGATACTGAGAATGGACTTTGATCAAGTACTTGGGAGCAAGAACAGATTGAATCTTCTTGTATTCCTCAATACCACAAGGTTTAGTATGAGGAATCTTGGCTTGATCCAATAACTTCATGGCTTCTCTGGTCTGCATAGATTTGGTTGACTTTCGTATATGTTCCCAATTCTTCTTCCAAGACTCTGAGTCATCTTTGTCCGCATTGCATTTCTCCACCACCACAGCTCTCGCCATACACATCACATCTTTGGTATTGTTGATCTGGATAATACTTCTTTTGTTGATACTCATATTTTCTGACTCAAAGTAGAGACCAGCATGTAATGGTTTACGTCCGCTGCCTACTGGAAGTCTCACCACTGTGACTTGAATAGTCATCTGTCCATCATTGATGCGAAAATTCTCATTGGACTGGAGCACTTTCATAATCTCTTCTAACACAGCTTCTCCAGTCATAGCTGAGACATCTCTCCATGTCACAAAGACACCCAGTTTCAATCCAGGATGAAGAATAGTCATCCGCATCTTATCATTGGATTCCATCTGGCATCTTTCTTTAATGTTTTCAACCAGCCGATCAAACAATCTTGATATGAACTGATATGGCGAAACATTATCAGGGAAAGTCTTGATGTTGAGTTGAAATTCTTTCCCTTGAGCTCGAAATAATCTCGACTTCTTCTCGTTGACTGCCTTGATAGTATAGTAAGAAGTCAAATCTTCATCATCTTCATCGTCTGAATACATAGTCCTAGCTCTTCTTTTTCTTGGTGGTGGTCTAATATCATCTTCATCATCTGAGCTCTCTGTGTCTGAATAATCTACAAATTTCGGCTTAGGCTCTTCGTCATCAGAAGTGGGTGGGGTATTATCTCTCTGTCGTTTAACCATCTTGACTGTTCGTAGTTCTGTAGTGAAATGATGCTGGAATGGGAATGCAAGCTCAATTTATACTGGAAAAACCCAGATTTTTTCTGCAATCATCAGTTGAAATTTCACAGTTGAGACTCAGTACCTGATTTTTTTCACATTGTGTCAGGCGAGACTACATGATTTTTACAGGACTCAGATTTGCAGGCGAGACTACATATTTTTAGCTAGGTCTAAAGTGCAGGCGAGACTACAATTTTTAAAAATTTGCAAGAAGTATCAGGCACTGTATAAACAGCACCATTACTCCCCCAGTACTATCCTAACCTCGGAATCCCTGGCGATTGAAACTGTCTCAAATACAAGTCAAATTCCTGCATGTCTCTATGGACCAGAGAATTTGAGGCGGAGCCACTCCAACCCGAAGGCTGGCGCCCTTAAACAGCCGAAGCTGCTCTACCTTTTTAAATGCATATTCAACAGTTTCTGAAGCACAAAGCTTCTCTACGGGCCTCGGCGGATGTATAGAGTACCAGTGGTCAGTTATTTTTGTTCAAACACTATCTCTACTGACTTAATAAGCAAATATTTGCGATTCATATATAAAGTTATCCTATCACAGAATAAGTTTGAAATGGTGTCTCAAATTTGCATACACCATCCCATAATAGTTTTCATGCCTTATAGTATGTAAAATCAATAACTTGAAAATAAGAGCTATCTTATGGTAAAAATTTGAAGTCAATCGGATAAAAAATACCCGAGATATTACAAATTTTTACCGTTAAAATTTTCTTATTCAAAGGAGATAATTTATTGGCATGAAAAAGCAAGAATCGGATTTCTAAAAAGTAAAATCATATTTTCCCAATAACTTGAGTTTGCCTGGACCGATTTTCAAAATTTTTGCACCCTATAAAAGCTTAGAACAATTGCTATCTTATCACATTAGAAATAATTCATTTGCAGGTAACACATAAAGAGAGCAAATCAGTTATGGCATATCAACTACCGACAGAAATACAACATATGATATGGACTTATTCGATGTACAATTCAGCTAAAGGGTTAGGATTCAGGAAGCAAATTCAAGAAGGATGGTTTAAACTTAGGTTGAGACGTTTGTCAAATGCTTTAGAGACTAAATCTCAGGACATCTATCACCAAGAACTAGGCCAACTACTTCTAAGCATGGACGAATTACTAAATCTTCCTGGCGAGATGCGCTTAAGATTTCATACGGAGATGCTCAAGATACATTACTCCAAATTTCACAGTATTGATAAAGCTCGTGTTTGGGTTGTTAGAATGAAAAATTTGACAATGGATAAACTTTACTCTATTTGTACTCGTGACACAGATATCAAGTATTTTTTGAATGGAATTATCTATGACAGTAATAAGTTTTATGGATGTTTGTACTTAAAAGAAGAAGCTCCTAAACATCAGGTCCAATGGTTATTGTCTGCATGGAATACTCAAGATGTATCTTTATCTGTGGCATCTTTAACAGCTGCAGGGATTAACCACTTTATAACCAGTGAACTGATTAGGTATATAAACAGACCAGATTCATATAACGTTGCCATTGGACATTATACTCCAAGACAGATAGAACCACAAATTATTTTGAAGTTTCCAAGTCGTGAATCTGATTATCTGCTGAATAACTGAATATGTCTACGATCACCAAAAGTCTACCCGTGTGCTTAGATCAAATTTTACATTTTGATGTCTACAAAATAACTTTAGACCACATCTTATCATTAGAACCATCCAATGCCGAGTTTTTGAAAACGAGAGCAGGAATCAAGAACTGGTTAAACCGATTTGAGACATTTGATACATTCAGATTTTGGACTAAACGTAATGCTAGAGAGATGTTGAGAATCATTGATAACACTCCTGTCACCTATATGGATTGGTTAACTTATGTGGCAAACAGCGAAAGTGTGATTTCTCACATCGAAGCAGTATTGAAAGAAATTCAACAAGTCTCAGAAGAAGAAGATATGGATTATGAAGATCTCATTTCAAACATAGATAGCTTGATCACGATATAAAAAGAATGATCAAGTCATTTTGATCATCATATCTCAGTTCAT
This sequence comes from Loripinus fragilis, assembly GCA_964019695.1. Taxonomy (NCBI): domain Eukaryota; kingdom Metazoa; phylum Mollusca; class Bivalvia; order Lucinida; family Lucinidae; genus Loripinus; species Loripinus fragilis. The sequence goes on from CAXHUL010000609.1 coordinate 401,314, forward strand.
CATCATGGAAGAAGCAAGAGAGAAGAAATATTTGGAAATTCCACTTTCCAAGATATTGAAGTTCAGACCTTATAGAAGATTATTGTTCTGCATTTACATCTTGTTTTCTCATGATGAGATCACTTTGGAAGAGATTCAACAGAAACTCAATAGTCCTGAAACTTTTGAAGATTTCAAGAAACTTTGGTGGATCAGTATCAGTTATTTGATGGAAAAAGAGACACTGATTACATTTGAGAATTGGAAAAGATGTGTCGCTGACAATCCTAGTGTGATCGAATTTCTCTACAATCATAGAAGAGACAAAACTATTTCTGGACTATAAAAAGGTGGACACCAGTGAGAGAGAATCATTTCACTTCTGACTTTCAAAGAGTAAAGATGGCAAACAGTAGAGATCCAAGGATGGCTAAAGTCTATGATAAGAAGAGCATCTACTATCATTGTGTATCATTGAAGAAACTTTTATCTCAAGAGGAACAAGCTTTGATGCAACCATTAGAAGATAGTTTGAGAAAACAAGACAAGTTGAGGCCACCTTATGGAGAATGTCACCATTGTCATGATACGGGACATTGGATTGGAGATTGTCCAGAGGCTAAGAAATCAAGAGAGCAACAGATGTCTACAGATAAGAAGAAGCCTGCATATGGACAATGTTTTATCTGTGGACTTGCAGATCATTGGGCTCCAAATTGTCCTAAGAGAGAAGAGGATTTTACATCTCAACAGTATTCTATATCTACAGAGAAGCAACAGTCTTCAGTATCTACACCGAAGCCTTCAAGGAAACGAAAGGCTCCTGAACCAGATATATCTGATATCAGTCCTAAGAGAAGACGCTTGAATACTCGTTCAAAGAAGACAGCCATCCGTACAAAGACAGGGAAGAAGCCTTATTGTTTTATTTGTAAATCAGATTCTCACACACCTCGATCCTGTACAGAGATGGTGGCGGAGAACTGGGATAAACCAATTTCTAGTGATGAACCAGACAGTGACTCTATAGTGCATATTCATTAAAGACTGGACTTAAAGGATTTATAGTGACGATCAGTTCTGTTTTTAAGATACATGTAAGTTGTAAATAAAATTACGGTGTTGAAATTGTGTTTGTTTTTATTTTGAGGTTATTCTTTAACGAAACTAATTGAGTAGCCCTGAAAAGGACTGTTTGTTTTAAAGTCTCCTAAGTAACAAAATATTTCTTACTTAGAAGATTTTAAAATAGGTCGCACAATGGCTACAGGTTTTCTGGAACCAATCCCTCTACGAGCAAGAAATTGCTCTAATCCCAACTTATTTTGCTGTCTCTCCACCTCTTTCCAATCTTTTCGCTGCAAAGCAGCACACAACTTAGTCAAGCTGAATTTTTCAAAGAACTTCATTTTTTAAGAGAGACACAAAGTACGCTGGGTTATATAGTTGGATAAGTGGATTGACCTATATTCTACTCCTACGCTAGAGAGAGCAACTTTAATCTGATTGGTCCATTTAAAGATCACGCCATAATCACCCCATTACTGTGAACATGGTTAGGAAATACTACAATCACACATATCTTAGGCATAGCCTTACATACAAAACTAAGTGCAACATATTAAGTTATTCTTTCTTGAAGAAATGGGTGGCCCTGAAAAGGGCCGGTTTGGTGGTTATATTACCACAAAGACTTTATTTTTAGGAGCAGGGGCATCTACTGGGGCGGCCACCACAGGCAGGGCATCGCACAGCCCACTGCTCTACAGTTATAGTTCTTCTCACTGGGATGTAGAAGGGTGGATGGTCTGCCTCCGCATCCCAATCCTCAGAAGGTTGAGGTGTGGGGGAAGAATTATCCCCCCAATCTTCCTCCTCGTCACTGATAGTTTCCACCTTCACTTCCATTTTCGCATCATTAATCAAATTTTCCACTTTTCGACTCATCTCCAACATCTTCTGATGATTCTCAATCATCTGTAATAGAATTTCACCCGTATCCTTAACAGCATTCACCGTCTCCAGTAGCCTTCTAGTAGCATCAACCATAGCCTTGCCCTGCTCCTCCAAATCCTCCAAACGCGAATCCAAATTGCAAGCCATTTTGTTGTTGTTGTGTAACACAAGAACAGAATGAAGAATTTGAGTTTTGAAACGAGCTTTTATAGTTTTCAAAGGGATTGACCTACATTGAACTCCTACGCTAGAGAGAGCAACAATACACTGATTGGTCAGTTCATTTATTTTCACCCAATCAGAGTTGACTTGATTTCTTGAAACACGGGAACTTTAAACTAGGTCAATCCGCTTGACAAGTATAAAAGGCTTGAACACACTACACTTTCACCATTCATAATCATGGACCCATCACTGACAATAGATGATATGATCAACAACCCTGACCTTTTGCTATCAGCAGTGAATGAGACATTTGCTAGCGATACGACACAACAGTATTATACGCCGCAAACACCCTCAGCGTATATACCTCAACCTGTTCAACAGATGGTGCAAAAACAACAGTCAAAGACTCAAGTCATTGAAGTCTTACTCAAAGAACTAAATGAGTTAAGATCTAGAGTGAAGAACTTAGAAGAATTGTCTCAGCAACGTGCACAGCAGCAACTTTTAGAGATGCCATCCATCCAGATTCCCATTAGACTTGACATTACGACAAATGATCAAGACACCAGTCAAAACATAGGAGTTGGAAAAGCAACTAAGAAAATTAGAATTACTAAGAGGAAATGCTAAAAAATCACCTAGACAATCAACAAACAGCCCTTTTCAGGGCTACCACTTCCCTAGAAAGAATACCACTAAACTTGCTAAATAATATATCCTAGTTAACGCTACAGAGTGATGCCTCTAGGAGTTGAGGTCTTGATTGACCAAGAGACTCTAAGACGCATGGTACTTAGTAGCCTTGACTATTACACACACCATATATCACCACATACTATACCCCCTAAAATGACTAAGTTATCTTCAAAGCTGAATTTAACTAAGTTATTTTATATATCACCACAGCAGAACCTTTGTCCCCCTCAAAATGACTAAGTTATTTTCAAAGCTGAAATTAACTAAGTTATTTTATATATCACCACAGCAGAACCTTTATTCCCTCAAAAATGACTTAGTTATTTCCCAACAGCCCAGGAAACTATCATAATCACAACCCAACCAGTGAATATGACCAGGAAACTATCACAATCATAGACCCAACCAAAATACCCCTAAAATAAACTAAGTTATTCACAGCTAGTCACTCAAGCCTACCAGGGGTGGCATCTATGGGGACCGGGACTTTTTAGCCTGAAAAAAACTAAGTTCTTTTCAGGTTTAAAAATCCCGGTCCCCATAGTGCCATCCATTACTACTCATATTGGACAGGAATCTTGTATTGTTCTGTTTCAAATCATTAATTTAGGTAAGGTTTACAAATCACAAATATATAGAGTTTATTAACTGTTTATGATGAATGCTAAATATATTTCGTCAAGTGCAGTGAAAAATCAATATTATCATGAGTGCGTAGCACGAGTGTATCTGCTGATATTTTCACCGCACGTTTGGTATTTACTGAAAAAAATCTCTTAATTTTATGCATTTTATACTCAGGAGAATTAAAAAAAAAGCAAACTTAACTTTCTGGTCGTTTCTTGTCCGATTTGGCAGTTTCGAATAACATTGGATTTTCACCATAGTTTACACCTAGAAAATGGCTTAGAAGAACACTTTAACGAATGAAACTAAAGACGTCAGCCTTTTAAGAAAGTATTTCAAGTGCGCAGGGCTAAGGATTGGCGTAATGTGCAAACTAACGATATCCAAGCCAAAAGGTGACGTCATTCGCTTTGAAATCGACGTCATAACGCCGGTAGTGTTATGTCTGAAAAATTCTTTTCATTAAGAACCGTTTTGAAAAAGTTCCAGTCCCAGAATTAATTTAAAAAAAACTTGTTTGGCTACAGTAAAAAGATATGTAGATGATATTTTTGTATACAATTTTAAAGCTTAAAATATTTTTTGCACTTATGACGTCATACATTATCATACATGATGTCATATTTATGATGACGTTTTATCATGTGCCAGTCATCCAAAAGTGAAACCACAGGAGTTAGAGTCTTTAAAGATCCATCGCAGACTGCACCTTCATGTGTTGCAGCCACCTGTGAAGTTTCATGACGTAGTTCCTAACGGTAAACCTGAGACCAAGAGAGATTTTCAAAACCTGAGGCACCTTTATTGTTAGAGATACCTTGCCTTTATATGACGCACAGGCCTATGAAGATGCATGCTATAATTACAAATGGTACATGAGATATGATTCGGAAAAGGCTCACAGACCAAGGAGATGAACCGCTGGTATGAAAGACCAGTGGTGACTTCATACTTCACACTTTGAAACAAAAGCTTAATTTAATTAATGGAAGACAACGGAAAGTGACAATTTACAGTTCATACTCCATGGCTCATACTGAAAGCTTCTCACTTCATACTTCAAAGTTTACCCTTCAAACATTACTCTTCAGACGTCATACTTCTCACTTCATAGTTCGGACATCATACTTCACACTTCATTGTTCATACTTCATAGTTCAGGCTCTACACTTCACACTCCAATCTTTAAACACGTGACTGTGACGTATTACTGATTAACATGTTGAGTGTTTTTGCTATGGTACTTTTGATAAAGTGTGAAGTATGAAGTCTGACATGTGAAATCAGAACTACGAAGTGTGAAGTATAAAATGTGAACTGTAAACAGTGAAGTGTAAACTATAAATTTGGAACTGTGAACTTTGAAATGTCACTTTCTGTTGTCTTCCATACATTAAATTACGTTTAGTTTAGAAAACTATGAAATGTGAAATATGAGTGCTCGTATGAACTAAGACCTTTGAAATGAAGTCTCTCTCTCTCTCTCTCTCTCTCTCTCTCTCTCTCTCTCTCTCTCTCCCACACACACACACACACACACACACACACACACACACACACACACACACACACACAATAATGTTTAAGAGTACTACGAAATGGTAAGTATCACGTCTGAACTGTCAAGTATGAAGTCATCACTTGTATTTCGCAGTTTTCATATTAAATCCTTCAATTGATTCAATTTTTATTTCAGTCAGTACCATATGTGCGCCCAACGCAATGCACACTGTACCCAGTCTATGGAACAGTGAAGATCACCATTTTGTCAAGCTTCACCAGATAACATACAATTGTGGGCAGAAGAAGCAGAATTCCGCCCTATCATTCCATTGACGAAGATATCTACTCTGCATGCATATCCATCATGAAAGATAAAAACTGGGTGCCAGCATCTGACGCCCAAAAAAAACAGACATATTATCAGCTTAAACGAAACACATAAGGATTTCAACTGCATAAAAATATAGAAAGACAAATCTTCCAGTGAAACGGGTATTGGTCAGCTGTTTTTTAACATTGAATTTGTTTTGAAGAAATATCAAATATTTGAAGAGAATAGTGGCCTGCGGTTTGAGTCTTTTCGGGTTTTTTCCCAACTTTTACTGAAAATGATAGGTTTAAAACCAAATTACGAAGGTAAAGAATGATGACAGAAAGCCTTGGCTGTTTGCCACTTATATTTAGTAAATGGATTTACTTTGGAGGTCGATTAATGGTATTAAATGTTCAGATCACTATGACGAATGTTGTAGGATGGTCATGCTTAATACCAATTTTTCAATGCATTCTGGAAAAGAAGCATGTATACAAGCTAAAGGAAACAACATTCTGTGATTTACAATAGAAATACCAACCTCTTGTAATTTGGGTCTGGGACTATGGACGGTAGTACTGATATAAGTGACAATCATCTATTTGATGAGATGGTAGGGGCCTGATGCTTTGGCTGTTGCCAGGCCCACCAGGGTTTACATGTTTGATTTCCTTTGCTCTGGTTTTCAGTTTTATTTACTGTTGAGTATTTATTTTCGCTTTATCTCCTTTTTATATCTTGATTCATATGTTCTAGGAGACGATGCATTGATAAGTTTGGGACCTTTCATGCAAACCAAACATCTATGTGCCTTGATCCACATCTGAACTAAGGGTGAGGTTGGCGCACCGTGAAACCGGTTTAAGCCCTCTTGTAAAATATATTTACTGACCGTTCCAAGGCGATGCTTCATCTGTTGATCATTTATGTTGTTTCTGTCTTGTTTTTGTTATGCTTTTGCGCGTGTCTGTTTATTGATGTCTTGTGGTCACCTGACCTCTTGGCTCTGGTTTGTGATATCTAATTATGAAGTTGTCACTTTCCCATTGGTTTTCTGGGTCAGGTGTGGTACTTGATTGTATCGATTCCTGATCTTTGCCCTCTTTCTAACTTGGAGTAGTAGTACAGAACTCCAGTGACAGGTACTGGAACTCAGTATAGTAGAAATGATCTCTAGTATAAAAAAACATGTACTGGGATTCATAGCATTTCACTGACCTCTAGTGACAGGTACTGGAGCCAAGGGTAGTGTACTGACCTCTAGTGGCAAGAACTGGAACTCAGCTTAATAGTACTGTCCTCTACTTGCAGATACTACCACTTATAGTAGTAGTACTGACATATTGTGACAGTAACTGTAATTCAGTGTACAAGGGTTGGTCCAGTAAATCGTGGACTTTTGTTATAAAATGAGACTATGTATCAGGAATTCTATGAAATTTGTATGACATGTTTATATACATCTAAGGCACATTTTCTACAAATATGGATGAAATCACAGTTTAGATAAAAAAAAGTTATAAACCTTTACTTGAGGGTGTCTCAGCGTATGCGGAGCACATCGCAAATTATTTTGCTGTATTTTCAAAGAGGGATAGTCAAATGTTTTAACTCTACTCTTTTTATATAAGCTTATATAGTAACAAATATTGTCATCTATTTGTTGAGTAAGTCTCCCTGGTTCAAGTAATGACTATATAGTTAGTTTAGATATGTTAAGCACACAAAACAAGCGAGATCTTTTAGCTTTAATACGAGATAACATGTTTACCATTAAAGCAACTAACAGAAAAAAACATGTGATCTGTTAAATTGAAAAAAAGAGCTTGTCTTTGTGATATTACTAAAATAATTTTACATGAAATCCATTTTACGATACTAGTGACTGTTCTACCAATCATTTAACATTAAAAGAACGTAGTTTTATGTGTTTAATTCGCCAAAAAAATTTGAAAGGCTAATTTTTTCGCCATACCAATCTCATAATGTTAGCTTTTTCTGAAAAATAGAAATGAAGTAGGTGTGTAAAATCTTTTATAAAATCAATGCAGATGGCCACACACGTTTCAAATTTTCAACACCTTACCTTACATAGTTACTAGTTGATGTGGCAATGCATTGTTTGAAATACAACAGTGACATTTTATTAAATGTACACTACCTTTTGGACTAGATGAGTTTCATTGAAAATATTTTGACGTGCGCCGCTCACGCGGACATACCGTCGAGTAAAGGTTTATTAATTTGCTATCTAAACTGCGATTCCACCCATATTTATACAAGATGTTTCCCATATATCATCGGGTTACTTGTACACAGTCTTGTGTTATAACAAAAGTTCACGATTTACTGGGACAACCCTCGAATAAGTACTGGCCTATAGTGACATTTACTGGGACGCTGGGTAGCAGTACTGACCTCTAGTGATATTTACTGAATTCAAGGCAGTAGAACTTACCTTTAGTGACAGGGACGGGGGAACTCAGTACAATAGTACTGATATCTCATAACAGTTACTGTGACTCTAGAAAAAGTGACAATTAATGACAGGTACTAGTATTCAGGGTATTATACTGACCTCTAGTGTCAGGTTTTGGGACTCTAGTACTGACTTATAGTTAGAAGTATTGGAATCAGCGTAGTACTAGTAGTTTCAACCTCAAGTGACAGATACTTTGATTCAGGGTAGCAGTGCATGCCTCTAATGACAGTTACAGAACTCTGAGCAGTAGTTCTGAGCCCCAAGACAGGCATTGCTACTAGAGTTATTAGCACTGTCATCTTGTGACAAGTTATAGAAGTCTTCTGGGTAGTTTACTTACCTCTAGTGGCAGTTACATGTACCAGAACTCTGGGAGGTAGTTTTGAACTCTGGTGAAAGTTCTGGTACTTAGTTTGTTAGTACTGACCCATTGTGACAGATACTGGGGTTCAGGGTAGTGTATTGACCTCTAGTGACAGTAACTGGAACTTTGGACAGCAATATTGACGGCTAGTTGCTGGTAAAGGTACGCAAGCTACAAGTACTGACCACGTGTGACGTGTACTGATATCTAGGATAGTGTAATGACATCTAGTGATATGTACTGAGACTCAGCGTAGTATATATTAAATATCTGATTTTTGCACTCTAAAAGTGGTGCCAATCACTAGGAGCAATGGCAGGCAGATCAAAGGCAAATTTTAAGGAGGTGATTATGAAATGAGATCCCATGAAGGGTTTATGTTCTTTGCCTCTTCCTCACGGTGCCGTGGGTTGGTCTGAAGTGTGTGATTGTGGCATTTCCTGGTCAAGTGACAGGTATTGAGATCCAGGGCAGTGTATTTACATCCAGTGACAGGTACTATGACTCAGGCTCTAATGGTAGCTACTGGAAGTCTGGATAGTAGTGCTGACCACTAGTGACAGGTACTAGGGCTCTGAAAAGTGTTCTGACATATAGTGACAGGCACTGAGTTACGGGATAGTGTACTGGCAACTAAGTACTGGAGCTCTAGACAGTAGTTGTGACCTCTAATGGTAAACAGGGTATTAGTACCGGCCATTATAGTGTCTCAGGGTAGTGTACTGACATCTAGTGACAGGTACTGGGACTTATAATAGTAGTATGAACCACCTAGTGACAACGAAAGGAACCCTGGGCAGTAGTACTGACCGCTAATGTCATGTGCTGGTACTCAGGGTATGAGTGCTGACATAGACTAGCTTCTAGTCTGATTAATAATAGTTTGAATTTTTTCTGTAAAGTTAGAAATTGTTTGGCTTTTTTTGATAGCGTGTCTACGTTTTACACACCTGGCTTAAATTTATGTTAAAATTTACACAACAGAGTAGACTAGCCATGTGGTGTACGTCTTAGATTTTATAGATTTCCCCTTTTGTAGATATTTTCATTTTAACGCCTAGATGCCAGGCTAGTGCTGCCCACTTGTGACAGGTACTGAGACTGATGGAGAGTACTGATATCTAGTGACATGTACTGGAAATATAGTGACCTCAAGTGAAAGGTATTTTGACTCAGATGACAGTAACTAGAACTCTTGGTAAATGTATGTACCGCTTATGACAGGTACTGGTACTCCAGTCATAAATTTTCTGCTGTAGAGACAATAACTAGAACTGTATGCTGACATCTGGTCACAAACGCCAGTACTCATACTGTTAGTACTGACCTTGGCCTGTAGTATGTGATTGTGACATTTCCTGGTCAAACTCACTTTTTTAACAGACACGTCAATCGCTAATGACAGATACGGGAACTCAGGATGTTAATACTCGCCACTTCTGACTGGTACTGAGATTCAGCTGTGAAAACATCTAGTGACAGATACTGAAGCTCTGAGTAGATCTTAAGTGACAACTACAGTGTACTGTAACTCAAGATGATATAAGTACTATCCTCTTCTGACAGGAACTGTGACTCCGGGTAGAATACTGACCTCTTATGAAAGACACTTGCACTACTAAATTTGTACCCACAATTCCAATACCTGCCACCAGATGTCACTACTGCTGCTCAGAGCCCTAGTAATTGCCACCTGTGGGCAGTTAGTACTACAACACGGGTCCCCTTAACTACCACTAGAGGTCGTTAGTACTGACCAGTGCCCAAGTCCTTGTCTTCATAATGAAAATGAAATATATAAATAAGAGTTTCAAGCACGACCTTTGGGTTTGCACTTTAATCACTATGTGAGTCTGTCTGTCCGTCCATCCGACCAACATTATCTAACCACTGGCATGTGTAACAGCCATTTTTGATTGACGAGGTTTACTGAGCATCATATCGGCCGGTTGGTGTCAGTTAGTGAAAATGCTCATAATTCCTGAACTGCATGGTATATTTGAATACTTATACATTTTTTTTTTAAATTGGCAGGGAAAATGACAAAGAAAAGAAAATATATAAAGAAAAAATATTGGTCATGCCAGGATTTGAACCACTGTGCGCCAGGCTGTTGGATTACAAGAAAGCCTCCTAGACCACCACATATGAAATACACAATAGAGCAATTTACCTATATACCCTTTACCTGTACTCCTCAGATTAAAATTGCACAACCCTTAAGTCTGCACTAAGTTGCATGAACCTTGGTTAACTCGCCAGATTAAAATAGCATGGCCCTTGGGTCTGCACTATATTGCACGACCCTTGGGTCTGCACTAAAGTCACTATGTGAAAGTAAGTAAGGGTGCAAAGATCAGGAGTCGATACAATCAAATACCACACCTGACCCAGGAAACCAATGGGGAAGTTACAAACTCACAATTAGACACCACAAACGAGAGCCAAAAGGTCAGCCCTTTCCCAGCAGGTGACCACAAAGCACATATAAACAGACGCGCACAAAGACATAGCAAACACAAGACAGAACAAAAACATAAAAGATCCACAAAAGAAGTACCGCCTTGGAACGGTCAGTAAAATATTTTACTGGAGGGCTTAAACTGGTCTTACAGGACCCTTGGTCTGCACTATAATCTTGCACGACCCTTATGATATACACTTTAGAGCAATTAACTTATATACCCTTTACATGTACTCGTCAGATTAAAATTGCACGACCGTTGGTTTGCTCATCAGATTAAAATTGCAGTGGAAGTCTAAATTAACTGTAAAAATGCAATTTCAGATATAAACCAGTAAACTATGAATTTAATCATATATACTTGTTTGCAGGCTTTAAATATTAATGAAAGAGAAGTTATTGCTTCTCTTATTGCGTTTTCTAAAGATGAATGAACTAGTTGCGAGCATAAATAGCAAGAGTGTTTGACACAATGGAATAGAATAGCACTAAAATGTTGTTATTTTTCCATAGCATGAATTTAATATAAATAATTTGTATTGTTTTATGCCAAATTCAACATATTTGCAATAAAGCATATATATATAAACATGTTAAATGACTACTTGGAAGAAAACAAAACTTATCTTTATCGTAAAAGTTCATTCCAGATAAGGGCCTGTTTAGAATGACATACTAAGCCTCTTGTCGATAAATTTTCAGTGTAATTGATAAGAATTTAAACATTGTGCTCGTTTGGATGCAGAAAGTCACTTAGTTAGTCAGGTTTTCTTTCAATTTAAACAAGATATTTGTTTTACTTTGAAATAATAGTTTCAAATAGTTCAAATACCATGATAATTTTAAAAATCACCCTAAACAACAATAGTATTTATATGTAAGCTGCATGGCATTCTTCGGTGACATCAATTTATGCATTTGTAAAAACACAATAGAAACTAACAGCTGAAGAATGTACTTCATAAAACAAGTCATAATCACTCATAAAGACAGGAACAGTTAATATATTGGCATAACCGTCGTATTCATCCACTGGGTTCGGATGATGAATCTTAAGTCTTGGACTTTAGTCAAACCCAAGAGAGGGTATGGTATCTAATCCTTTCACAAATCCTAATAAAGTCTGCAATCCATCTGATTCATCTGAAATAAGAAAAAAGGCAATTAGACTTAAATAGGAAAAATTGATATACGAGGGATGTTCCGAAAGTTATGATCCTGGCGTGATATCTCTGTTACCAGCAATGCAGCATGGTTGAAAATTGTACCAAATAATAATATATTCTTTGTCTATTACCGCTTTACAAGTATTATGTAACTTGAAAGAGGGACCGGAAATCTAACCCAAAACAGTCATACCTTCAATGCACTGACCTATCAAGCAGACTGTGCATATTAGAGACCTCATAATTCAGACAATAGCAGTCTCAGCAATTCGTTTTCATGGCTGCTCAATATTCATTCATAAGCCAACATGTCCTGTGCATATGGCGAACTTTCTATATGATCTGGGTTTCCTAGGCCCTTAAATGTATGGCTATGCAACTGTCAGCTATAATCAAATTTTGACCAATTGAAGTTTTGACCGGAACTGCCATAACAACAGCTGTATTAAAGGTAAAAAAAATTAGGCAAACTCAGATGAACTTCCTTTTGTCTGAAGCAATTATGAATAGTCAGTTTTGCCGGAGACTGGTAGTAACCCACATAAGAAAATTCAAACGAGACCACAAATTCGGTCAATATACAGAGGTACAAAAATTTGCATGTGTATATATAAAACCCAATCAATTGTCCAAAGGCACTACATCTTAAAACGATGCAAAAGGGGATTTAATTGAGCACAAAGCATCCATCTGAAACCAGTAACAATTTTAAAAATTCTTATTTAAAATCATTTTTTTGGTAAAAAATGAAACTTTATACAATGAGATATTTTGTATTCAAAATAATATTGGTCTCAAATAGGTTCGGCATGTTTTAGCCCAACTTGATAGACAAAAATATAAAATTCTCAGAAATAAAAATTCTGCAATGTATTAAAAATGACGTCGTTGTCAATTTCAATGACGTCATATGAATTGCGCATTGTGCTATAAATATTGATTTGACACGACCTGTCGCCATTCTAACATTTGAATTGACATTATAAATAACAAAAGTAAAACTACAATGCAGGTTTATTATGTGGTTTTAAAGATGCGGGCTTGAAATATTCAGATTCAAATATTATCATAATTCTATAACATGAACACGAGTGGGCGATATATAATATGCAGTAATTAAAAGAAGAAACAGTACAGCGAGAAAATATTAGCATCATTATAAAGGTAAAAGGACAGTTCTTTTGAATGATGCATAGTATGCCTCTCAAAAATGTCTCTGAACAAGGCTTTAAGGTAAAGATCGGAACATTTGGAACGTCCCTCGTAAAATATAATGTCATGAATACGTGTATTGGGTTCTGGCAGATAGCAGAAATCAATTTTAACTGATGCAAGGGGACTTAAATTGAGAGTTGACGCCTTATCTACTAATAATCACAAACAGATACTATGAAAACGAGTATGTCAAGTACAAAGAGCTACGTACATTAAGGGGATATTTTAGCCCCATTATGAGGCTAAAAATAAAAATAGTTTTTTACCATTTTTTCCCCATCAGCCCAAGTGTAAAAGTCTGGTACTCATTCGACTTTTACCGCTTAGGACTATAGTAACAAGAGGGACCATGGGCCCAAGACCGCTCACCCGAAAACTTGTCAGGAGAAGATGATGTTTACCACAAAATATGGATCCCATTCTCCAACACTTAAGTCCATCTTGGATATCATTCAGATCATAACCAAAGCCTACCAAGTTCAATCAAATTATACTTATCTGCACAGTTTCAATGTCTGGCATTTTTACCCTACCCAAAAGGCCAGGGGTGTGCATAATGTCAAACATTTTAATGCCATAATGTGATGTTCACCATAACCTTCTTCAGATTTTTTTTTTAATTTCATCCCCATACAGCAGCCAATGATGTGTAAAAGGGCAGAACATTGCATGCATGGTGTCATATGCTTCATTCTAATTGATTTGATTATGCAACATGACTACTTTCAGAAAAGAAAACAAATCAACATTTTGAGTGTAAGTGTAAGAATAAAAGATTTGCTAATATGTTATTGTAAGATGCTTTAATTTGATATGCAACATAGCCATATTCTGAAAAAACTAATTTTATTTTTATATGGGGGATTTTTGGCCCCAGTGGCAGAATTTAAAAAAAAAATTCTGGAGCTCCGGCGGCCCTTTTGTTGAACGGAGTGAAACCATTTGTGCAATTTTGGTTAAGGGCATTATCAGAATCAATTCTGTGAAATTATTTTGAATTTGGACATATGGTTCAAGAGAAAATGTCATTTAAAGACATTATTTATCTAAAGCTCTGACAGCTCCATTGTGTGGCGGAGCAAAACCATATGTGCAATTTAGGTAGAAGGCATTATGAGGAACAATTCTGTGAAATTATTTTGAATTTGGACCAGTGGGTCAGGAGGAGATGTGGTTTAAAGGTATTTCTTATTTGGAGCTCTGGCCGCCCTTTTGTTCAGCTGAGTTGAACCATTTGTGCAATTTAGGTAGCAGGCATCATGAGCAGGCATCATTTCTGCAAAATTATTTTGAATTTGGACCGGTGGTTCAGGAAAAGATGTCATTTAAAATTATTTTTTATCTCAGAGTGGAACCATTTGTGCAATTTTGGTAGAGCGTATCATGCAAGAGGAACAATTCTGTGAAATAATTTTGATTTTGACCAGTTGTTCAGGAGGAGATGTCATTTAAAATATTTCTTATCTGGAACTCTGGCGGCCCTTGCGTTCGTTGGAGCAGAACTATTTATGCAATTTTGGTAGAGGACATTAATGTAAACCTTCATGTGAAGTCATTTTAAATTTGGACAAGTGGTTCAGGAAGAGATGTTGTATAAAGAAAAAGATTACCGACGAACAGACGAACGACGCACGAAGACCAACCAGAATAGCTCACCATGAGCCTTCTGCTCAGGTGAGCTAACAAAAATGGCCACCAAAATAGGCTAAAGATAGGAAAGTGACTATTTTTGAGCAAATTTGAGACATTTGACAGAAAAATCAACATAGAGCACTGACAAGCAAATGCCAAAAAGATATTTAAACTGATGATGATTATTATCACGAAACACAAGATATTAAAAGTTTTTTTTTTTGCATTTATCTGCTAATTTCCGATTCTTTAAACATCCCTCTCCCAAAGCCTTAAATTTGAGCCAAAATGGCAATTTCTCTTTTTTAGGTCTATTTCTCAGCCATTTTGTTACCATAGCAACGGCAATAGTTAAATAAATGCCAGAATTTTACACTTGGGTTATTTGGCTGTTGTCAGGCCCACCAGGGTGTACCTGTTGGATTTTTTTGCTCTGGTTTTCAGTTTTATTTACTGTTGCGTCCTTCTTTTTGCTTTATCTCCTTTTTATACTTTGATTTATATGTTCTAGGAGATGATGCATCTATAAGTTAGGGGTCTTTCATACAAACCAAACATCTATGTGTCTTGATCAACATCTGAACTAAGGGTGAGGTTGGCACGCCATGAAACTGGTTTAAGCCATCCAGTAAAATATTTTTACTGACCATTACAAGGCAGTGCTTCTTTTGTGGATCAATAATAGTATTTCTGTCTTGTTTTTGTTATTCTTTTGTGTGCATCTGTTTATTGATGCCTTTTGATCACCTGTTGGCAAAGGGCTGGCCTCTTGCCTCTTGTTTGTGATGTCTACTTGTGAAGTTGTCACTTTGCCATTGGATTTCTGGGTCAGGTGTTGTGCTTGATTGTATCGATTCCTGATCTTTGCCCTCCTTCTTACTTTTATTCTTTTAATAAACTAATCAGAAGAAATTGGTGAAAAGCAAATGTCTTTTATTTGCTCCAGAGGGGGCCAAATTAGCCCCTTAATGCACATAGATCTTTTGTAGGTTCTCTCTATTTCTAAAGTGTCCATTTTTACTAGAATATTTGTTGTGTCATTTCGCGTTGGTAGAATTTATCTTCTTCTTGTAATTATGACCTTCTTTCATATTATGGACGTAAAAAACTTTGGGTTAGGCAGAAAGCAGAATAAGTCAGTGCTATGGGATGTGTTGGTTGTGATATAGTTAACTTTAAAATAATTTTAAAAAGACCACATCAAAAATATCGCACATCTTTGATATGGATGCCGGGCCAGACTATTAAAGAAAATATTACGACCAGGGTGTTGTTGTTTTTATTTTGGCAGACAGACAGAGGAAAGAGCGAGAGCCTGATACTAAAATTTCAGAACAATTGACCAAATTCAATTACCAGAAAATGTTATAATTCTATGCATTTCTTCCAGTGATAAATTCGACATTTGGGCCACAGGAGCTAAAAACCCTTAGAATAGAAAAAAATTAGGCCCATATTTACTTTTAAATTTTTACAGATACACGCCTACTTTTCTAAAAAAAGTTTGTGACTAGTTCCTATTATTGAGGTTTATTCCAGCTTGGCGATGTAGTGTCTCAAATAAGACATCCGCGAACCTGACCATGCAAACTTTGCACAATGTTTAGCCTAGTATGAGTTGAAATAACTCAGGACACCATTTAATTTCACGCGCTATCTTGCTTTTCTTAAACTTTGTAAATGTTATCAGGATATC
The DNA here is from genome assembly GCA_964019695.1 of Loripinus fragilis. Taxonomy (NCBI): domain Eukaryota; kingdom Metazoa; phylum Mollusca; class Bivalvia; order Lucinida; family Lucinidae; genus Loripinus; species Loripinus fragilis. The sequence goes on from CAXHUL010000609.1 coordinate 417,575, forward strand.
ATGTCTTCCATGGCTTTGATATCTGTAATTATACATGTATTAGGTTAGCAGGTTAATATGTTTTTAGCTTATATTGACGTCTTTTCGCCTGGTGTTATTTTCGAAAGTTTCGTTTAGCAATATTTCATTTTTTGCAGGTGTTATTTCGTCTTTTCAACTTGGCGTCTTTTCGTTTTATCGCCTGACATTATTTGGTACATATACCATAAAAATAAGTGTAGCCACCATTGTTTGTGTCTATGACCTTTCAATTGATTCAAAAACTATATTCTGTGCTATTGTATTGATCCTGATATTGACTGCAACATTAACGAGTAAAATATTTACCATTTACCATCGGAGAAATGTTGGTTTCAAGTTGTTTAGTAAATGTAAGTTATACCAAAAGGAATTGGAGTGTAGCTGCCATCTCTTTCGATCTAAACTCACACGTATCGTGCACATTGTAAGTTTAGAGAACACAAAATAAAGAGAACCTGCAACATGTGGGTCAATTTGGAGGGGGGCACCCGTCATTTTTCTCAATATAACTACAAATGTTGGAGAACATAAACTAAAAAGAACCTACTAAAGTTGGGTCAATTTGGAAGGAACCACCAGCCTTATTTCTCAATATAACTATACATATTAAACCCTTATTCTTGGAAAAGATAGCTAATGAGCCTTGCCATGACATTTTGGTACTTATTGACGAGCCAACCTACCCTGTTCATATATGCATACAATGTACGGAAGTAGATGAGTGAGACACAGACAAGAAACTGAGCATCTAGCCACTTTGGATAGCTAGGCATGCTGTGACTTAACACATCAGGTGTGATAAATAAGTTTTACTTTCTCATGTGCTGCTTAAAACACGTTAACAAAATGCATAAAGAGGCAACCTAAATTAAACAGGAACAACAAAGTAAGTAAGGGTGCAAAGATCCGGAATCGATACAATCAAGTACCACACCTGACCCAGGATACCAATGGGAAAGTGACAAACTCACAGATAGACACCACAACAAGAGCTATGAGGTCAGCCCATTCCCAGCAGGTGACCACAAAGCACATATAAACAGACGTGCACAAAGACATAACTAACACAAGACAGAACAAAAACACAAAAGATCTACAAAAGAAGTACCACCTTGGAACAGTCAGTAAAATAGTTTACTGGAGGGCTTAAACCAGTTTAACGGCGCCAACCTCAGCATTAATTCAGATGTGGATCAAGACACATGGATGTTTGGTTTGCATGAAAGACCCCTGACTTATCAATGCATCATCTCCTAGAACATATAAATCAAGATATAACAATATAACAAGGAGATAAAGCAAAGATAAGGACTCAACAGTAAATTAAACTGAATACCGGAGCAAAAGAAATCCAACAGAGAAACCCTGGTGGGCCTGACAAACAGCCAAAGCATCAGGCCCCTACCATTTCATCAATAGATAAGTCTTTAAGTTGGAACCATCATAGAGTCTGAAGTCCAACCCACCGGCGTGCAATTAAAGAGGAAAGCAAAGTTGCCAACCGTGATTGGGTTGACCAACAAGCATGCAGTCTATTGCAATACATTAATGTTATAGCCAATCTTTTTATAATGGGAAATTATTTTAATGAACTGCGCTGAAAAATTAAACACCAAGTCACCATAGAAATCAGGTTCCGAAAGTCCTTGGCGCAAGAGAGATTTTAGTCCAACTTGGAATTTAGAAATCAAATCATAGTATCGTCTATAAAATTTTGAAAATGTTTTGCGAATTTTATGATACCGATAGCCTTGTTTAAGAAGTTTCTGAGTTAACAATTTATTGTGAGTGTTGAAATCAGCAACATAGCTAGATGCTCTAGCAAAACGAATGAGTTGAGAGATATAGACTCCATATGATGTAGAACGAGGAACATCACCATCTAAAAATGGGAAATTGACAATTTCAAAATCAAAGTCGTCACGTTCATCCTAAAGTTTGGTAGAAACAATATCATTAAATATTGACAAATGCAAGTCTAAAAATGCGGCTTCGGTATCAGAGGTATTGGCTTTATTCAGTTGGAACTCTGATGGGTATATTTGACTAACCATATTGACAAAATAAACATTATTAATATTTAAAATATCGTCCAAATATCTGGATGTAGGTTTAAACTCATCAATAACATCAGCCTGCTTATCATCAGAAAGGAAATTCATAAAGTCCCTCTCATAACAAAACAGGAATAAATCTGCAATCAGGGGAGCACAATTAGTGCCCATAGGAATCCAAACTACTTGTCTATACAGCTTGGTGCCAAATCAAATAAAAATGTTTTCCAACAAAAAGGTCAGCGCATCACATACATTTTGACACGACCATGCATGATATTTTTAGGTTTTTCTGAAGTAAAAAAATGCATTTCTGATTTCTAAAAATGTCAAAAATAAAATGAGATCAAAAACGAAGCCAAGCTATTCAATCTGAGACATCACCGTAAAAATATAAAAGATAATTAATAATTAAAACAAAAACATTGGGGGATAACTGTATTTTAAAATTCTCATTTGGGGTGGTTAATGTTAGACATATGGAAGGAAATTTAGCTTTTCGATGACACAATAGCGAAGCCAGAAACGTGACCTCTGAACGCATATCCGACGATATACCTCCCCAAATGATAATTTTGAGTATGGTTATCCCCATTCTAATGCACAAGTAACATTTTCCTTCAAAAAGACAGTGACAATGTAGTATGTTGCGCCTACAGCCTGTAGCTGCCAGCTGCATAAAACCATTTGTCAGCTGCATAAAGCCACTTGTCAGGCATTGAGACAAGACGTTGCATAATGCCGTTACATAATGCTGTCGCAGGATATACTGTCACAATAAGTAAATGAGTATGATCAGGAAATAGCACAATTACTCACTACATACCAACCCACAGCATTGGGAAGAAGAACCACAGAATATCAACAGTCACAAGACATCAGGAAGACAATTAAAGTAAAGCAACCAGTTCTCTCTTCCTCATGATGATTGCAAATAGAAATGACACTTAAGTAATGCATAACAAAACAAGGATCAAACACAGAGCCCCTACAATCCAATGGGAGGAACATTAAACAATGAGTCATGTGTGTGAATAAATCCTTTCTCACAGACCGAATAGTAAATAAAGTTGTAAACAAAAAGGTTGTAAACAAGTTAAGAGTTGATACTGTCCTCCTGGGTAAAGCTGGGAAAATGTTAAAAAGATACAGAACGTGGCCAGCCTTTCGCCCCAAAATTGCGTGTTTTCTTTTCTTCAATAGAAATACAACGATCAAAATTGCATAATCTTTGGTATCCGTTATGTATGTCGCTTTACATTTCTATACCAAAGCACAGTGGAAGCCCAGATGCACTTTAACAGTTTCAAAAATAAGCTGACACAACATGTTGAAACATATATTATCCATTTAATGATATCTCTACTTTGCTGTTTCACTCTTTGGAATAGTACAAAATCTTTAAGTTTGCACGGATTTCAAATTTTGTACAAATGTGAAATCTGCGCAATTTTGAACAGATTTTTTTTAAATTTCATTCGAGTGTACACAGACCGATTACATTACATGTAGCGGGTGTCCCAAAACACATGAAACGTTTTGAAAGTCTTTTAAGATTTGACTCCACAGAGATAAGTTGCTTATTGATTAACGTACTATACATAGAAATTATATAATGCCATATTCCGACTTGATTTTATTTTATGACAACGCAAGGTTGAGCTTTTAAAAAATGGGTTCTAATTTTCTGATTTACACAGTTTTTACTTCTTTGGCTATATATCTATTAATTCTTGTTGCAGCATTTTTTTGATATAAATTTCTTGATGCTTGCTCTTGTAAATGTATATTTTGTCTACACTTTTTTGTTATAGCTTTTGTCTTTCTTAGTGTTCCTCAAGTTTTATAATCAAGCCTCAAATTATTTACCACCTTGTTCAGAATGAGTATTATTAAAGGCCTTTTAGTTTTACAAAATCAAGTCTGTTTCCATGGTAACCAACATGCTGTAATTTTAATGTCATGTAAAAATACTGAAGAGACTGCTCTTGTATATGGCCCAATTCATTTGGATGATACAGTTGCTTTAATTAAATGTATTGAAAATATCATTAAGTGTGCACTTTATTTTTACCCCACCCACTTTTTGCTATAAAGGCCACTGATACCTGGTGCTTTGTTTGAACTTTCATATGACAGTTAAGTGTGCACGTAATAAAACAAAACCAATCGATGTGTTTGTATGACACTATTGTTTTGTTTTATGGCTTAACATAAAAACTAGGGGTTATGCAGTGAAACCGGCTTAAGCCCTCCAGTGAATATTTCACTGACCGTTCCAAGGCGGTGTTTCTTTTGTGGATCATTTTTGTTAGTTATGCTTCGTGTTGATGTGTGTTGTGCTGTTGCGTCTGTTCCGTGTAGCCTTGTGGTCACCTGCTGGGTAAGAGCTGACCTCTTGGCTGTTGTGTGTGTTGTGTTTTGTCACTTTCCCAAATGTGTCCTAGTCTACATCAGAATTAAGGGGGAGGTTTGCGCCGTGAAACTGGTTTAAGCCCTCCAGTAAAATATTGTACTGACCGTTCCAAGGCGGTACTTCTTTTGTGATTCATTTATGTTTTTCTGTCTTGTGTTTGTTATGCCTTTGTGTGCGTCTGTTTATTTGTGCCTTGTGGTCACCTGCTGGGAAAGGGCTGACCTCTTGGATCTCGTTTATGGTGTATAGCTGTGAGTTTGTCACTTTCCCGTTGGTATCCTAGGTCAGATGTGGTACTTGATTGTATCGATTCCTGATCTTTGCACCCTTACTTACTTTAAATAGTGAACACTTTCATAACAAGTAACGCATTTTGCCTAAAATGTCACGTTTATGCTTATTTCAGTTCAAAAATTATTTAAATTGACTTATTTGGTGACACCATATTTGACGTTACCAGTAACATACTGTTTACTGAGGATAATGCTAACAATGCCTTGAAATAAATTTTTGACAAATATTATTTTATATTTAGGGTATTTAGGTATGCCAAGCTTTAAGGTTGGACTTTTATTCAAGTTTAGAAACGTTTCATACCTTTTGGGACACCCTGTATATAGCCAAAATTTAAAACCAATTTTTTCAAAAAAATACTTGACAACAAAAATGACACAGGCGCTCCATTAGTTGCATGGCTCGCTAAAAGCTGCAATTTTGACAGAACATTCATTAAATTTTGCTTGTACAAGTATATGATGCCGTACATTACAGAACGAATGCAATGAAATATGCGCCCAGCGAATATTCAGAACAATTTTTGCATGAACCCAGATAAATCTGAGTGTACACTGAATGGGTACAGGTAGTAACACTTGTAAGGAATTAGTGTTTTTCATGCACTCAGAAAATGTATTCGCTGGTTGGAATAGTCATTTTTGCATGCACTGTCTGTTGCAGAAGGCAATGTGTACAGTCTAGTTTTAATCCCATTTCCCAGAATTAACGTGTCGTCTGTTTTCTCATCTGCTGATGTGCTTTAGTTGCATTTATTGCTAAAATATGGACACATATCAGACTGCTCCTAAGGTTCATGGTGTTCATATTGTTTGCTTCCATGTTTAAAGTGGTTTTAGAGTCGTTTTAATATATGCAGCAGACATAATAAACAGATGACATTTTCAGGACAAATCATATCATGAAATCAGAAAGGGAAATCAATTGAATAGATCGACCAGAAGATGGATCAGTTTGATGGGACCCAAATTGATATTGAGTTACGTTTCCCTTTTAAATTCAGATCAGCTTTTGTTTGGTCATGTTCACAATGTGGATCGTTTGATCCAGCATATGTTAGAACAGTTCTTAAATACATCAACAGCTTGTTTAACATGGCAAAACGAACTTACCTTTTATATATCTAGCATTGTTATCTAACACATTGTAGGCCTAACAAAAATGGCGAATTTCAGTAATGGCTCATTTTCATTGGATAAAGATGTCGTGGGAACGAGATAATTATGTCGTGGGAACGAGATATTATGTCGTGGGAACGAGATAATCATGTCGTGGGAACGAGATCTTATGTCGTGGGAACGAGATCTTATCTCGTGGGAACGAGATAATTATGTTGTGGGAACGAGATATTATGTCGTGGGAATGAGATAAATATTTTTTTTCACATGTCCCCTCAGTGCTGCCGTACCTCAGTGCTGCCGTACTTTTCCTTTAAGGAGATTTTTTTTTACGTTTTTGCATTGCTCCCTAAATCCCCAAAACTATGAGCTTACTCCCCAAATCCCTGAAAAAAATTACCAGTGCTCCCCAGCTCCCTGAAAATAAATAGCCATCCTCCCAAGATCCCCTAAACTCCTGGGGGTCCCAAAGGATGGTATTGTGCGTCTGGATAACAGAGCTCAATATGTTACCTTATGAACACTGGTCCGGACCCCAGGAAAGCTACCCAGCCTGTATTCAGTGCCTGGCCATCACCGACTATTCTTCTTCTTCTTCTTCTAAATACAAGCACGCTAGACAACTACTGTACTCAAACAGCGCAGTCATCGCGTGTTGGTTGCAGTCGATGAGTGTACAGAGTAGTGCACCTAGCAATCAGAAAGAGTAATATCACCGTATAGCATCGTACACCGGATATAGCGATTGCCGAAGCGAGGAAATCCTCACATGTTGATGTACAAGGTCGGTGTTTCTTCTATTATTTTTCATATTTTATAAGATTCGGCTTAAAGTATATAGTGATGACATTGTTAAGACATTGATGTTTATCGGTGGCTATGAGAGTTAGCCAGGAATAATCGGTCAGCACTAAAATTGACAAAATGACCTGCCCAATCACTTGTATTTTACACGACTTTTGCCTCGTCTCCCTGAAATATGTTTATGTATCGAACGTGTTGCTAAGAAAAGATCAATATTCGCCTTCATATGGCTTCTACATTGCCATAAGTACTTGGCAACGAAGTTTTACTTCCCGATTCTATATGGTTCTATCAATATTTAGGTTGAAAAACCCCTCCTGCTTTACGGTCTATAGCAGTCTGTGGACACATCAGTGTACGTAAAATAGCAAAATACGTGTACGCACTATAGCTAAGAGACTAATGCTAACTTTTTTTCGATTTAAATGTGAATTACGTCTAAAATTTAATCTGCATATATTTGCATACCAGAAAAGAGTATTCTCATGTTACTGGTCGCTTAATTTTCATTGTTTTATTTAGAATAAACGAAAATCGGGAGACAAAATACTTAACCTAGATGATTGCAACCGTTCTACAATTTATCTACAGTGTTGAGCATTTACAATTTTAGACCAAACTATGGAAGTTGCACTCGGTTTATATTTAATCTGCTCTTGAATTGATTTAGCTGCCCCCAACTATTTTCAGCCTGAAACAAATTTAGAGTTTCTTAAAACATCCAAAAGAAAACGCTGCTGGGAATAAGAATAGAAGCAAGGACCGAAATAATAAATTTAGGCCTCGACTCAAAATAAATCTGTCTTTGGTGTTTTCGACAAAGCAAGACTCAAACCAGTCTCCTTAGCTACAAAGAGTCTAGATATGATACTTTCAAATGAGCGAAAAACAAATGCGCTGATCAGACTGTGCGGATGCGAAGGCTGGTCAGCGCCTTTATTGTTCACAAGTCCAGAAGATAAGTATACTGACGTTATATTGGTTTGCAAGAAGAGAATCTACAGTATCCCTTTATCCAAGCACGGAAACCTATCATGCTAACACACCTATAAAATAAAGACCCTGCTGAATCACACTTTTAAAGAGTAAAACATGCATCTATAGGTGGGTACATGATGAAGACGAAAATAAACAGCCAAAGAGAGAATCGCCGTAGTCGATTAAAATTCGTGATAATTGCGCGGATCTAGAGCGGGGACAGGGGGTCCAGTACAAATCACAAGTTCTATTACTCAGCAATTGGGCTCCACTCCCTTGGTAAAAAGTTTGACGCCCCCCCCCCCCTGGATAACATATGTTAGACCCCCCTGGAATTTCGGAAAGTGAAAGAAGTCACTGGACCCCCCCCCCCCCCCCCCCCACACACACACACACATAAAATGATTTAAAAAACAATAACAGAATTTGCCTTTGCGTCACCAGTCTATCGGATGACACTTAAAGCTGTGGTTTCGGATGACACTTAAAGCTGTGGTTCCGTCTTCATATGACCTGAACAGTTGGGGGGGGGGGGGGGGGGTCGTTAAACAAAAATACAGCAATTGTCAGTGGACCTGGACCCCCTGACTTGATCCGCGTTTGCCGTTCATGTGCAATTCCAGGGATTTCCGCCAGGGGATGGGTGGGGGCATCCTCTCTGTCATGTTTTGTCTGCAGGCAGTGCGGGACCAGGTCTGGCCTGACATGTCTGAAACTCTGACGGTATTTATTTATTGTTTTATATATAAACAAAGGCGCCGTTAAGACCGGTGGTGCGCAGGCTGGTCTGGGCATGTGTTGTTCCAATGTTTCAAAGGCGTATTTCTCGTGACAATAGACAAACGATCTTTAAAAATTCTAAATAAAATGTCAAGATCTACACTCGTAATACTCCAGCGTTTATGCCGAGGGGTGTATAGTTTCATCTTTCCGTTTGTCTGTTCGTCCTTTCCTATATTCGTTAGGCTGTTCGTTCGTTCGTAATTCCGTTAATTAATTGCTCTCTCTCTCTCTCTCTCTCTCTCTCTCTCTCTCTCTCTCTCTCTCTCTCAGCAGACGCGGATCCAGAGAGTTTTGACTCTGACAAAAAAACACCAATGCCGTTTTAGTTGGTGAGGGGAACCATCATCTGCCCGCCAGCGAAACGCCATTTGATGGCCCAGCATTAAATGCTGGCTTATTAGCCTTGTGAATTTTAAGGGTATAGCTTTGTGACTTAACAGGGAGGGGGGACTCTGGGCCCCCTGCCTTCCCTGGATCCGCGTATAACTTACATGTTTAGAACGTTTTCATGAGGATTATGCCTTTGTGTGCATCTGTTGTATTTCCCTGTCTGTCTATCAGTCTGTCTATCTAAGTCCCTATCTACATGTATCTGCCTGCATGTCTGCCTGCATGTCTGTCTGCCTGCCTGTCTGTCTGTCTGTCTGTCTGTCTGTCTGTCTGTCTCTCTCTCTCTCTCAGCATATGTGGTGTAGTCCTAGCAGATCAGGGATCACGAGCTCGATACCTGGCATTTCAAGTCTTTTGTTGGGACTTTTAATCAGTCGTTCCCGTTCCCGCTTAACCTTTAATAGGTGATGGAAGCCCAATAATCTTAAAAATATTTAGTTTCCAACTATTTAAGGCATTAGTCTCTCAACATGCTCTTGGTTACACCAACGATTACAAAATTCTTGTAAGGAGCCTGCAATTTCCTCATGACAAGATTTGAAGTCTATTGGCAATATGAACCTATATTTAGGTCCCTTACATGTAATAGACCCAATTCTTGAATCAGTTATGATTTTTAAATCCCCAAAGCTGATTTTCTGGACTGCTTGCCTCACAACTTGCCAATTGTTTGCCTAAAGGGTAAACAAATAAACTATCTTCAAAGAGCATTTGATTGGATAAGAGCTATTAGCTCGAAGATAAAATAGTGCAATATTATGCAGGTATTTCTAAATAGCCAACCCTTAACTTGCCTGGGAAAATGTAAACTACTGAACTATCGTCAGTGGCATAAAACATAAAAATATTTCTGCATATAGGTAAACAGTGCAGATCCTGATCAGGAGTCTGATCTGGGTCCACATTGTAGACTAGCAGATAACGCAGACAATGACTTTTAAGTGTTTTGTTTGCATTTAAAGGGTTGAACGTCGAATAAGATCTAAATGGTTGTATGGACATGCTGAAGATTTTTTTATAGCTTGTCTAATATATGAATGATATAATATGACCTTGGAAATAGCCTTAAAATAACTGCCTTAGCCCAACGTTTCGAAGTCTCTCAAAAGAAGACATTTGTCCAATAAAATGAAATACTTAAGTCATTTAGGTGGTGATTTTATACAATACAATGTGTGTGTGCGACGCGCATGAGTTGGTGATTTGAGCTAAATTATTGAAACTGATTTCACAATTAGACTAAAGGTGTTTTTTTTTTTGTTTGTTTTTTGTTTTGCTAAAAATCTACGCATAACAAACCCCTGCTGCGCGAAAGCGTTGGCCACAAAGCTGAAAAATGTCACAATAGAAAAAAATAACTGTAAAAATGTTGCGAAGATGGCCAGAAAATGTAAAATATTAGTTTGGCAATGAAAACAAGTTAAATCTCGTTACTCAAAATACGACAAGAGAACAAAAGTTGAAAATAATAATAATGCATCATAAGTATGTTTATGCTCAATTTGATATATGGTGCAAATATTAAAAGTTCCCATATGAAAAAGAAATGCACCAAAATACATCGAACGCGCTATCAATATGCTACCAATTCACTTTTTGATGTTTTGGTGAAATACGTTGGTCTGAAAACTAACCAAATTATATCCAAAACATTTTCTGAAAAAGTGCATTGATGGCATTATTGGAAGTGCGTTGGTATACTTAGATAAAATTTTAAGTGTGGCATTTGTATGTTGTTAGACTTTTATAAATTTTGAAATGTATTGGTAGCGTATGAATAAACTTACCTGGCTGCTAGCTAACTGACTCTGGGTCAAGCGTATTGGTAGTAATTTGGTTCAAGAAAATTTCAACATAGCGACCTAAATTACTCATTTCCTGTGTTTTTCAAATATTGGAGAGAAGAGCTATATGGAGTGTTATGATGATTTTTTCTGTTTTCAGTGATTGTCTTGGTTATTCAATATGAACAATATTAACAAGGCCAAAAAAGAAATGCCACATATAAAGATTAAAAATATTATGCGTTAAATGAGAGATACAAAATTTAATTTTCCATCTCTGTTTCGCTACTATTCCTGCCACACATTATTCCCATTGTTTTATTGGGCTCAGTAAACCCAAATCAGTGTACTGGCTGTCTTTTTATTTTCAAGTTTTTCAAGTGCACATTCATTTTATTTAGATTTACACATGTAATAACTACTGAAATCACTAGTCTAATATACAATTTGCTAGAAAACATGTTAAAATCTTAAAATTAAAAGTTACACATTGCTAATTTACGATGCCAAAACGGACACATGTTGAATGCGAAAAGGCGATAAGCATGTAACAAGCTAACGTGGCGTTTTTGGCAAATTGGAACAATGTCAGACAGTGCGCATTCATGACGTCATCGCCTAAAGACGCGACGTTCAGATCGATAAAAACGTAGGTTTAAACTGATGAATCAATTTCGTCCAGTGACAATGATAGCTAGGACAACCCCAGAAACTCATAAACCAAGAATCAGCGCTCAAACTGTGACACATCGTTTGCGAGAGATTGGGGAAAGATCCCCATATGCAATGTATGTATTATATGCAGCGTTTCTTTTTTGGCCTAGTATATATCATTGATGGAATTGATTTTTCTTAAACATTTCCAGCTAAAGTAAGTTTTTGAAAACTTTTTGCCATAAATAAACTGCGCAATTCGACATTGTTTTTAATTATACTATTTGTACTTATATGGAACCTACAAAACATATATTGATAGCATTCTTTCAGTCATTAATGTACATGTATATTAATTCTGCATTGTTCCCAAAATTTAATGCATATTTATCACATATTTGCAGTGGTAATAAAAAAAAGAATTTAAAAACATGTTTACACAATTCAAGAAAATATGCATGCATATAGCATATGGATCGACATATTGGTATACTATTGAAAAACGTATTGGTAGCGTATGGTTAAAGCGTTGTGGTAATGTATGATTAAAGCGCATTGGTAGCGTATGATTCAAAGCATATTTGTAGCGTATGGTTAAAAGCGTATTGGTAGCGTATGGTTGAAGCGTATTGGTTATGTAAGGTTTAAGTGTATTGGTAGCATATGGTTAAAGCGTATTGGTAGCCCATTTGCATGTGAAAAATCGCTTTAACCATACACAACCAATATGAGCAGCAGTTATATATTGGTAAAGCGTAGCACTCCACTGTTTTTTTCATATGGGTACTTTTGCTAGATGTGGCATGTAGTATGATGTTGAAAGGTGTATCTAAAGCTAAACTAGCATGACAAAAAAAAGAAAGATTTTGCTTAACCCATAATATTCATAAATGTACATGTAATTCCAGATGGCATACGGTGACGTCCACTCCGAGCACAATACAAGCCTTTACCTGGGAATGCATTTGTACCCTGAAAGTGTCCTCGATTACAACAAGTTTGACACTTTGTTGAATAGGCAATTGTTCGACAGTGTTCTTTTCCGTGATACCCGATGTGCCTGCACGTGGCACATATGAAATTACACAGTTTGGTGAAGTGGCCTCTCTTTGAACAATTTTTGCAAATATTGAAAAGAGCTGCAGTTATTCAGATTATAACATTCCCTTTCACCCCACTTAGTACAGTCTGGAGTAGATTCATTAACCTGCAATTGTTTTTCTAACTCTTGCTTTTGAATCATCTCTTGATTTAGCAACTTCTTCACTTTGAGTTCATGTTCCAATTCGAGTGTTAATCCATGACATTATCTTTGTGACGTTTCAAGCTCTTGTTTCAAGGATGAGTTGTTGGTCTTTAAATCTTGAATAGTTTCCTCACGCGTTTCCTTAAGAGCTGTTGCCATTTTTAATTCAGCATTAAATTGGATAAGAGCTATTAGTAGCCAGAAGATAAAATCTTCCAATATTATGCAAATCTACAGGTATTTCTAAATAGCCAACCCCTAACTTGCCTGGGAAAATGCACACTACTGAACTGTCGTCAGTGGCCTTAAACATAAAAACTATATCAATTTTGTATTTTGCGAATAATGCATTTTAACAAGTTTTTGACCCCTTCCTTGTTTTACACATCGAACAACGCAAATCAAATTGAATTTCGCCCATTGCTTACCTCATGTTTAACACATATCAGACCATCATTTCAACAGATATTTTATAACTTTAAAATAGTTTCTCACACAGTAAATTTATCTTTATTGGTCCATGCTAAACTTTTGTTGAGCATCGTAGTGCTATGCGTAAGGTGCCTTATTTAAATCTGAGGCCTGTTTCGATTTTCGAATTGTGCCAAACTTATCCTATTGAACAAAGCCTCGGATCACAGTATTGTCTGTGCCTTTGTTGTTCGCAAACCCTTAAGACAAGTTTTCTCACGTCAATGCCAATATTTATTATATATATTTACTCTAATATTATATATTATTACTCAAGAACATACAGAAAATCCAATATTGTTTTAAATTATACAACCATTAGCCGTTAGGTTGTAAACGGAAGAGCCCATTGAGTTCTATTCCTTCTTAGTACTTTACTGACTGATGAAATATGGTAATGTTTAGTTCACAGACCATCTTAGAGTATCTACCTCATGACAGCCTCTCCGTATAACATTTGAATAGTCTTCATTTGCATATCTAGCTAATCTTCTATAATGTTCCTCTTGAACCTCAAGACACCGGTTATCCCATCGCCAGTCGTGAAGGGAAAAAGAAAACATATATTTTCTCAAGGATTTCTTATCATAGGCCTTGCATATCTCTGAACACATTTCAAAGCCTCCGGCAAAACAGATACTGGATCTAAATAAATCCCTGTATGCTTCTTCCGTTTTCCAGCGACTTACTTTTTTGTAATGATTACATACTCCTGCAATAGGCCGCCTCTGTTCTTCTGATAGATTCTTATTCATCTCAAATGCGTCGACTCTGTATGAGGATGGGAGCTTTGTTTCTTTGACTTGGAGCTGTAAGTGAAACTCGTTCTCATTTCAATGAAACAACCAGATATACTAACACATAATATCAAATTAAGAAAAGCTTTTTGATCTCAGTTTAATAAATACCTCATCGAAAGGCATGCCATATAATCTGTCAATGTACTGTCAGGCATGTATGATATGGTCCACTTTCAGGACAACAGGAAAATACGCCATACATTTCATTACTTCTTTTGTCTTGAAGAGATTGGCGGTAGAATGAGCAATATCCGCCCAGTTTTGTTTGTTTGTTTGATTTGATTCTTTACGTCCTATCAACAATCTTTCAGTTATATAGGGACGGTCTTCCTGGGTTGAACCAGTACTAAGCTAGGATAAATGTGTCTTGCTCAAGGACCACAACGCAGTGACGCCAGTGAGGCTCGACCCTGCGGCCCTTCGGTCTCGAGTCAAGCACTCAACCACTGAGCCACTGCGCTCCCATATCCGCCCAGTGGGGAGAGATTTCTTTCCCATATATACCAATTATAATAGGCTTACCGTCAGCGAATAACATCTCCAGAATTATTCTTGTTATCAACACAGTTTCGGTACATATTTTTTGATGTACATCTTTCAGGGTAAAACATGTCTCGCTGCATTTTGTCCTTTCCTGAGTATCCAGGTACTGCTAAGTTATGCATGTAACATATTGATGGAAATGGAAACGTATCCTGATTAAAGTTGCCAAACACATGGTCCTCTGGCTTTTCTTGCTCCAAAACAACCACCATTGAGGAGATATCGGGCAAAAAATATCGCATACTCCGAACAAAAATATTTTCATATAAGTTTATGAATAAAGGCACTGTTGATGTCATTCTAACATAAAGTTCAAGGTCGCCATGCACACTCATACTTGTCTCTTCTGTCCCAAACGTCTTTGTTTCATGAATCACAGAATTACGTAGACCACTGGGAAAATGTTGGATAAGCTTGTGAGGCTGTTCCATGAAGAGGACCAACACGAGAGTTATTATTGTCAAGATGAAAGCACATACTATACTTCTTCTGATCATAGTTGTATAGCTTCTATTAGATTTCACTTCTGTTTCATAGTACTATGATTATTCATTGCTATATTGATCATACCATTTGTGGTAATGAAGAATAATAATGAAGAATAACAATTTGACTTAAAGCTGTGCAACCAGGGGGCGGCTTCAAGATTTCTGAAACGGGGGTTCATATGTATAAATGTGTGGGGGTTCACTTTGCTGATTTTATCTATTTTTTCTTAAATATCCCATGAAAATGAAATAATTTGGTCTCACTGAGACCAAATTATTTAATTTTCATAGGATATTAAAAACGGAGGCAGGGGCAGTGAGGTGGTTCGAGCGAACCCCCTGAACCCCATCTGGATCCGCCACTGGCAACCACGTGATGGCTGTTAAATACGCAAATATGAATAGAACGAGATATAAAAATGAAGTGAATTGCAATTGTCGATTCGACTGAAGGGAAGTCTAAGGGGTGTTTCTTCTTTTAAATGAGTTTTCAAGTTCAATAATAATAGTAAACAACAGTAACCGATATTTCAGGTGACAAGTGTTCTTAGTTAGTGATATCCAAACTAAATAAATGTTAAATTCGCTTATAATAGTTGGTAAAAGCCAGACTATGAAAATGACGTGTTAAAAGTAGAGTTGGCATTCCAAAATTGATTTTTTCAGACTGCGTGGTTTGCAACGTGTCAAATGTTTGACTAAAATGTAAACAAATAAACTATCTTCAAAGAGCGTTAAATGGGCAAAGAGTTATTAGCTAGATGATTTAAATTTTGTAATAGTATGCAAACCTACAGGAATTTCTAAATAGCAAACCCTTAACTTGCCTTGGATAATTTTCACTACTGAACTGTCGTCAGTGGCCTAAAACATAAAAGAACTTATTTCTGCAAATAGATAAACATTGCTGATCCTGATCAGCAATCTGATCTGGGTTCACATGGTTTCCAGCACTGGCTTTTAAAATAGACTAACAGATGACGCAGAAAACGACTTTTAAATGTTCTGTTGGTATTTAAAGGGTTGAACGTCGAACAAGATCTAAATGGTTTTATGGAAAAGTTGAAGATCTTTTTATAGCTTGTCAAATATATGAATGATATAATATAACTTCGAAATAGCCTTAAAATGACTGCTTTGGCCAAACGTTTCCAAGTCTCTCAAAAGAAGGCATTTGTCCAATGAAATGGCAATGTTAAAGTCATACAGGTGGTAATTTTCTACATTAAAATGTACTTTGTGTGTATGCGTACGTGGGTGCATGCTTGTGTGTGCGCGTGACGCACTTGAGTGTTTGATTTGAGCTAAATTATTGAAAATAAATTCACAATTAGACTACAGGTGATTTTTTTTTGCTAACAAACCCCTGCTGCATGAAAGGTTTGGTCTCCAAATCTGAAAAATGGCACAATAGAGAAAAATAACTGTAAAAATGTTGCGAAGATCGCCAGAAAAGGTGAAATATTAGTTTGCAATGAAAACAAGTTAAATCTCGTTACTCAAAATACGACGAGAAGAGAGAGAACAAAAGTTGAAAATAATTAGAACGCATCTTAAGTATGAATGCTCAATTTGAAAAATGATGCAAATATTTAAATTACTTTTTTTAGAAGTGGAATGGAGTATGATGTTGAAATGTGTATCTAAAGTTTAACTCGCATGACAAAAAAAAAAGATTTTTGCTTAACACATAATATTTATAAATGTGCATGTAATTCCAGATGGCTACCTGCGACGTCCTCTCTGAGCACAGTACGAGCTTTACCTGGGCACACATTTGTACCCTGAAAGCGTCCTCCAATACCATAAGTTTGACACTTTGTTGAATAGGCAACGGCTGGACAGCGTTCTTTTCCGTGATACTCAACGTCCCCGCACATAGCACATATGAAATTACACAGTTTGGTGAAGTGGCCTCTCTTTGAGCAGTTTTTGCAAATATTGAAAAGAGCATCACAGTTATTCGGATTATTACATTCACTTTCACCGCACAGTCCAGAGTAGATTCATTATACTGCAATTGTTTTTCTAAATCTTGGATTCGAATGTGCTTCTGAATCATCTCTTGATTTTGCGACTTCTTCACTTTGAGTTCATGTTCCAATTCGAGCGATAATCCTTGACATTCTCTTTGTGATGCGTCGAACTGTTGTTTCAAGGATCAGTTGTTGGTCTTTAATTCTTAAACAGTTTCCTCACGCATTTCATTGAGAGCTGTTGCCATATTTAATTCAGCTCTCAGTTTGCTGGTCTGTTCTGTAGACTGCACGGCCGGCTCCCCGTATTACGTAACAATTTCAGCTCCCCAGCCAAGGTGTTGCCCAAAAGTGCAATGGTCGTCTGTGTCTGTTCCAGGTCTGACTTCAACTTATTAATTTCTGACGACTTAGGATCCAGGTTAGAGACCTGAATCATGTCTGTGTCCCGTTTACATGGGTAATGTTTTGACATGACTTTTGCAAAATCATTTGATAAGTCACTGAATGGCATACTGGCATACACTGACTTCTAACTGTAAAATGCCTCACGTCGTTGCTGATCACGCCTTTTCTGCGCATTGCTCTTTTGGGTCTTGCTAGTGTTCTTTGTACAGTATAGTCTGATGTCTGTAATCCTGTTGCCGCATACTGGTACATGTATATGCACGCACCTGTACAACAATTACTATTGGCTGATAGAAAGGCCAGCCGCGTGGCTGAAATTGTCCTCCATAAGAATAACTGTAATCCACATAGTGTCTGCTGTTAAATTCCACGTCTTTTTCACTGTCCTGGGGAATTCGCTCACTTAGCAAGAGAGGTACAGGATCGTTGAATGAGCTAAAAAGTCATTCACCCCGTTATTCTCGACCAATTTTAATGAAGTGAATTGTCAATTCGACTGTAGGAAAGTCTACAGGGTGTTTCTTCTTTTTAATGAGATTTCAAAACAACAATAATAGTAAACAACTGTAGCTGATATTTCCAGTGACAAATGTTTGTAGTTGGTGATATCCAAACTAAATAAATGTTAAATTCGATTATAATAGTTGGAAAAATCCACACTTTGAAAATGACGTGTTAACAGTAGAGTTGGCATTCCAAATCTGAAATTTTCAGACTGGGTACCTCAGAACTTGTCAAAATGTTTGCCTAAAGGGTAAACAAATAAACTATCTTCAAAGAGCATTAAATTGGATAAGAGCTATAAGCTCATAGATAAAATCTTGCAATATTATGCAAACCTACAGGTATTTCTAAATAGCCAATCCTTAACTTGCACAGGAAATGTACGCTACTTAACTGTCGTCAGTGGCCTAAAACATAAAAAACTCATTTCTGCATATAGGTAAACAGTGCAGATCCTAATCAATAGTCTGATCTGGGTCCACTTTGTTTCCAGCACTGGCTTTTGATGACACAGAAAACGACTTTTAAATGTTCTGTTGGCATTTTAATGGTTGAGCGTCGAACAAGATCTAAATGGTTGTATACACACGTTCAAGAATTTTTTATAGCTTGTCAAATATATGAATGATATAATATAACTTCGAAATAGCCTTAAAATGACTGCTTTCGCCAAAGATTTTCGAGTCTCTCAAGACATTTGTCCAATAAAATGACAATGTTGAAGTCATACATGTGGTGATCTTCTACAATACAATGTACTATGTGGGTGTGCGCACCTGCGTGCATGCACGCATGTGTGTGCGACACTCATGAGTGGGTGATTTGAGCTGAATTATTGAAAATGAATTCATAGTTAGACTAAAGGTATCTTTGTGCTACAATTCATCGCATAACAAACCCCTGCTGCATGAAAGCTTTGGTCCCAAAAGCTGAAAAATGTCACAATAGAGAAAAATAACTGAAAAAATGTTGCGACGACGACAAGAGAGATAACAAAAGTTGAAAATAGTAATTTCCTAAAACCAGCAACGCTCCAATCGAGAGGAAACTGCAGAACAGCATTAGAATGGGGATAGCCATATTCAAAATTTTCATTTGGGGAGGTATATCATCAGATATACGTTCAGAAATCATGTGTTACGGCTACTCTCGCGCATCATTGTAAAACTAAATTTCGGACCCTATATCCGACGATATGCCTCCCCAAATGAAAATTCTGAATAGGGTTATCCCCAAATTTTACGCTATAAATTTGTGTTTATCTGGACCTATGCGGTTATCATCTAATCTAAAGTAGTCTGGCTCAAGACCCTATCTTTCTTTTTTTAAAATTTTATTTCTTATGAAAGGGTGCAAATCTTGAACAGCTCTAAATATTTTACCGGCTTAAGTTCCCTGGCTGAAAAGACAGTTATTGTTCAGCCGGTGTCAACAGTTGGGCATGGATTAAAGAGGCAATTAGAGAGCGCAGTGGCTCACTGGTAGAGCGCTTGACTCAAGACCGAGGGGCAGCGGGTTCGAGCCTCACTGACGTCACGGTGTTGTGGTCCTTGAGCAAGACACATTTATCCTAGCTTGGTACTGGTTCAACCCAAGAAGACCTGTCCCTGTTTAACTGAAAGATTGGTGATGGGATGTAAAGAATCAAATCAAACAAAAACAAACAAAGAGGCAATTAAGAGTCACGTAAAGAAAAAAACAATAAGACAGGGGCCCAGTCTAAATCTACAGCTATGCCACTATATTGATAAACAAAATATTAGTTTGTCTCTCAATATATAGAGGATCTTACATGAGTGCTCATGTTTTATTGAAATTATTAAACGAGTTGGGGAAACGAGATAAAATGTGAGGCTTGCCGAGCATTTTATCTCTTTTTCACAACGAGTTAAATAAATTCAATAATACAAGAGCACGAATGTTAGATTCTATTTATCATATGACAAATACTTTGAAATCTCATTTATGGGGTTAAAAAAATAATTTTGTCAATATGTATGCAATGATGTTATTGACCTCATAACGTTTCCTGTAAATCTATAAACCACTAGTGGTTTATCGATTTTAATGCATGGCGTTATTTCACTCCCAGATGCGACGTCATACGATAATTTAACTTATTAGTGAAAGGAATTTTATTTCAAACTGTTCTCAAATTTCATTGTGTGAGAAATTTATACTTTGTGTTTGGAGTTCAAGAACAAAATTGACTAAATACATGAAAGAATAAATGAGATATGACAATACTTTTAGACAAGGGAGAACTTCCTTTTATGCCGCTATGGTCGTGCAAAATGCCTGAGAAAGACAACAACATTAATTTGTATATTGAAATCTGTTCAGTGCAAAAAGCACGCCTACCTAACGCTCGAATGCTCAACATCTGGTTGAATATTAAAAACAACTGCTCTATGAAGAAATAAAAATCGGGGAATGTCATGCAACAGCCTATGGATTCCTGCGTTTGTAGTATAAATACGAGCTCATGAAAGTATTCTCAGTAGGTCATACTTACTTTTCCCGCGATAAACACATTCCTGTCGAATTCTGGTACACCTATTTTACGCGAAATGTTAATCTGACAAAACGAGAGAACTTTCTGACCTTAAATTTATACCACAAACGTAGGAATGCATAGTCTGTTGCATGACATTCCCCGATTTTTGATTCTCTTCCTGGAGGAATTGTTTTTAATATTCAACCAGATGTTGAGCATTCAAGCGTTTGGTAGGCGTGAAAAAGGAACATATTTATTTGTTGTTTGTAGAAATATTGTCAAAAAATAAGCAAAACAAATAAATGTATTCTTGCTTTGACATTTAACATACAGTAAAACCTGTGTCAAATGGCCACTCTCAAAAAGACCGAAAATTGGTTTTCAAGGCCAATTATTGCTTAATGCAGGTAAAAGTAAAGGGAGCATTCTGCAATATGTTCAACCTTCATTAAGCTATCATTTGTTATTAAAATCTTGATCTATTTTTGAGTGAGGGTCCAAATAGTGATCACCTGAGTTGCATATAATAAAGATTCTTGTATAGAACTAGTCAAACTTTGATGGCTTGAACTCGTCGGGACCATAGGTGCGAGTTCGACCCATCCATGGGTTCAAGCGATACCTGGTCTGACAATTTTCAAGGGAGTTCACATGTACTTCATGTTTACCATGACACCACGTTTTTATTGATCAAAGTTGCTAAGTGCATGTAACATCTGTCATGTCAATTTGCCCCTTTGCACACTGGAGTTAAAATTATAAGCGACTCGTGTTTGCAATTATACATCTGCAGAAAGTAAATACCTTGGTAAGCATGCGCATATGCACAAGCTGATCAGTGCATTTGCTATCCCATCTGCTATCACGATTTAGTTGTCTGGTTTGTCGTCTTGTTAGCGATGACATACAAACTCGCCTGGATGTTTAAACAAAGACGGGGATCAGACTGTACACCCACACAGTCTGATGCCCATCTGAATAAGTCAGCACACGGTGTGGGGCCACTATCAGCCCACCAGTTAAACGTTATTTGAATAACATAACGCTGGCGGGCCGATAGTGGCCCGCTTTTAGATGTTTAGCAGACATTAAAAACCTATGCCCACACAAGACTCTGACCAACCTGTACTCTGATTCGAACTGCGAATTACTGTTGATAACAAAACATCTCATTTGTTGCGCGTTGACAAGTGAGAAATTAATTACACCACAACTCAAAACTTTGATCTAATAAATTGCAGCTAATTGCTTAATTGACACATTCCGCTCAATGAATGAATTGGTCAATTTAGGTTTACCCAAGCGCAAATTCATCGTTGTCAAGGAGCACTTATGAAGTTATTAACTAATTTCAAGCATCTGAATGATTCATGTTAGGTAAATATTGGTTCGAGCCACCTAAGCGTTTATACATTAAAAGTTGCCTTGTGGGCCGCGTTTTGAGTTTGAGATTTCAAGCCATCGTTGTTCGAGCCTGGGGTGTATTTTTACATTAAATATATAGGGAATTTGCCAGGACTGACGAATGAGTTCTAGCGATCCATGGTGTTCGAGACAGGCGAGTTCCAGTGACCAAAGTTGGACTGTATTGCTTACTGGCAACACACCCTGATAACCAGAATTGGGGTCAATTACTTTGAAAAGTAATTAATTACTTACAATTACATTGAAAATTGTTCAATTAAATTACAATTACAATTACATGGCTTTTCAGCAAAGTAATCAATTACATACAATTACTCTACCAAATGTTATTAATTACATTACAATTACATTTCACTGCCACTTAGATAGCTTCATCAGATTTTAATTTCAGAGATATTTGAAATGAGTTAAAACTCCAGTCTCCTTAAAAAGTCTGAGTAACCTTGGCATATGTATATAAGGTTGGTTTTATTTTGAGGACTTCTTGTATTAAATTATTGTCAAGTGATGCAATTTAAAGAAATTAAATGTACAAAATCAGTTATGTTTATTTTGGTTCATGATATGATCACACAAGAAAAAATACAGAAAATATTATTTTATTTTTTTTGGGGGGGGGGGGGGGGGGGGGGGGGGTAAATAGCAAAACTTCTCAAACTAGCTGTTAAGCGCAAAACAAAGTTCAGGAATACACATTGGCCTGAGAAAAGTCTTACAACTGTGGAAGATAAACCATGGAAATTATTTTGTAAAACTAGCTTAAATGATTGAGAATAACTGTTTTCAAAAAGTGTTGATAAAAAATCTGTGTGGCCCTATGAGGCATGAAAGTTGGCAAAAAGTACAAAAAGGAATATCAGATAGTGACAAACTAAAATATTACAAGTGTGTTGAAACACTGGCTTTGCAAGAAAGAGCTAGGTGGCTAGTTCGGTCACTACTGGAACATCTATTTCATTTTCTTTTTTTGTTTTATTATATCAACAACGATAGGCCAGAGGTTCACTGAATGAGTGAAATCCAATTTAATTTTCTAAATCACATTTTATTAATATTAATTTTATCATTATTATTATAATTATTACTATTATTATTATTATTATTATTATTATTATTATTGAAAATGGCAAATGAGCAGTTTAAGGGATTTAAATAATGTAGTCGATAGATATGGGTCATGCACCTTAGCATATGAATGTGCTGATCCTAGGTGCCAAAATTAAACAAAATGCATTCAAGGAGTCAATTCACTAACCAACACTATCGTCTGAGTAAAAACTATTGTTGAGATTTTCACACCTTCTTTGTTTTTGTATTGTTTTGGGAACTTAACTATTACAGGTTGATTGTCACAAAACCATATCTCTTTTAAGCAGATGTCAAAGAATACATAATTTGCTTAAAAAGGATGCTTTCAAAATAGTAGAGGTAACATACAGTCTGTGTCCGTGGTAAAATTGTTATATTCTTTTTAGTGCCTATACAAGCATGACTAGTTCCAATTCTCATTTGTTTCATGTTGCATTCAACTTTTCATATATTGAGTAAAGCAAATGATACATGCATTTACAAAGGCCAAGAACAATTCATTTAGCAGTATTTAAATATCTATGATAATCTTTGGTAACTGAAGTTCATAACTGCTCTGAAAAGTAATAAAAAAGTAATTGAAAGTAATTGTTAATTACTCCCATTTTTGACTATGTAATTAATTATATTCAATTACTGTAATTAAAGAAATGTCTTAATTACAATTACATGCAATTACTTTAGAGAATGTAATCAAAAAATTACAATTAATAACAATTACAATTTTAATAACCCCAACTCTGCTGACATGTTTTTCGACAGATCCATCTCACTTAACCCTTTCCTTCATGAATATTCCTGCTAGGCTCCACCCACTATGAATAATTATATAAATAAACTTTCGTGTTGGTACATAGAACAAAGCAGTTAGTTGTCAAGTCCACTAGTGTAGGATCAGATATATATCATATTTCCATAAGCAAACAGAGTAGACCCTGATCAGGCAGCTATTGTGATAGCTGTCAGATCTTGGTCTGTTCTGTTTGCAAAAGCATTAAAAGGCATCTCTATGGGGTAAAGGTTTAAGCTGTTTTTGTCTCCTAGTTACCATTTCTGCCAAATGATTTTGGATTCTGGTCAGCAGTTTCAGAGAAGATTTTTAAAGCTTTTCTTGCTGCAATAAGCCAAACACCCTGGCTAGCTATGTTTTCCTTTTTGAAGGATTACATGTAAGTTCATTTTAGTTATTTTTGTAGATGGTCTGCTAGTAAAAAAAATTCTGCCAAACTTTTTTTAAATTCTGATCAAAGGTTTTAGAGAAGATTTTTAAGGTTTCCTTAAATGCAATAAGCCACGTCCACTGTTGGCCTTGTTTTTGCCATTTTGGTAGTGGCTCATGCAGCAACCGTTCCTGAGAAGAAAATCTGGTTAAGTTTAGCCCAATGTTAATGGAGGAGTTATCATGTAAGGCAAATAGTTGACGACGGACAACAAATGGGCCGCGACGCGACAAAACCTGTCTTCGGAGGTTTGCGAACACCAAAGGCGCAGACCAACCTGCGCATATGCGCAGTCTGATCAGCGCCATTGTTATTCGCTTATTGGAAAGTATCATATCTAGACTTGATACAGGTGAAGTTTCAATTTTCTAGCTAGTCTCTGTAGCTTAGTCGGAAACCTCGAAGACAGGTTTTGTCGCGACAAGGCCCACATGAAGATAGATGCCAGACACTGACTGATCCTAATAGCTCACTTTGGGCTTTTGTGTTCAGCATAGCTTATAATTTGTGCAAAGACATGACATTGTCTGCTAATTACGTCTGCTACATATATTCAAATGCACTACCAAATACTTTTACCATGAAAGCAAACACTATGAGCCCTGATCAGGCAGTCTGATCTGAGTTCATACTATTTGCAATTAAAGCTACAAAAGTATGTAAGTCGATGAGAGCAGATTGCAATTTTCATGAATGTGGGAAAAGTGTTAATATAACAAATAAATATACATGTTTCTGTTAGACTAAAATATTAGAGCTGAGACATGAGATTTGCAATGTGGTATGTGCAACCAACAAAGGCTTAGACCAGCCTGCGCATAAGCGCAGTCTGATCAGAGCCTTCACTAGTCGCTTGAATATTCTATGAATATTAAGCTACTGACCCAACAGCATTTGGAGTTTCTAAGCTTAAAGGGAGGCTGCACAGGCTGGTCTGAGTCTGCTCATGTCAAAATGCCACATTGTTGGAAATCTCATGTCACTGCTCAAAACTTGCATGATACATCATGAAATGATGGAAAGTAAGTATTGCTGAATAATATAATCTCTTCTATATGGGCCGCAAGGTGAGAAAATTTGTCTTTGGGGTTTCCCACAAACGAGACTAAAATCAGTTTCCTCAGCTACAGAGATTAGCTTTAGTAAGGTTAACCTGGGTTAATTGTGGGAGACTGAACACATGAGATTTTGTTTGTTGAACTAAGTCACATGCAAGTCGTCGTTGCATTGTTCAGTCATACACTAATATGAAATAGGCATACCTAATGGGCAACCAACCTATTTGTTGTGAGAGGATACCACAAGACATCAAATGTTTGATTTTCCTTAGCATTGAAAAAGCGGTTATTATACTGTTCTCTTGCAAGTTAAAGCAGACTTTAATCTAAGTACAATAATTCTGAGAAGGGGATGTGTTGCCTGGCAAAACAGAAGTCAGATTTGTCAAATTTATATCCCTCTGTTGACTTTTGAGTGACATTCTGGGCGTGGTTTGGAAATGTCTATTGATCTTCATCTGTTGCATCCATCAACAAGGATCAAATAACCAATAACTATCTTTTGCTTGCAACAATACCGTAACATCTTGGTGAGATAATAGGATCAAACAGTTTCAAGAGGAACACCTCCTTAACAGTGTCCCGTAACTATCTTTTAGTTGCAACAATACCGTAACATCTTGGTGAGATAATAGGATCAAACAGTTTCAAGAGGAACACCTCCTTCACAGTGTCCCGTAACTATCTTTTGGTTGCAAAAATACCGTAACATCTTGGTGAGACAATAGGATCAAACAGCTTCAAGAGGAACACCTCCTTAACAGTGTCCCGTATCTATCTTTTGGTTGCAACAATACCGTAACATCTTGGTGAGATAATAGGATCAAACAGTTTCACGAGGAACACCTCCTTCACAGTGTCCCGTAACTATCTTTTGCTTGCAACAATACCGTAACATCTTGGTGAGATAATAGGATCAAACACTTTCACGAGGAACACCTCCTTCACAGTGTCCCGTAACTATATTTTGCTTGCAACAATACCGTAACATCTTGGTGAGATAATAGGATCAAACAGTTTCACGAGGAACACCTCCTTCACAGCGTCCCGTAACTATCTTTTGCTTGCAACAATACCGTAACATCTTGGTGAGATAATAGGATCAAACACTTTCACGAGGAACACCTCCTTCACAGTGTCCCGTAACTATCTTTTGCTTGCAACAATACCGTAACATCTTGGTGAGATAATAGGATCAAACAGCTTCACCAGGAACACCTCCTTCACAGTGTCCTGTAACTATCTTTTGGTTGCAACAATACCGTAACATCTTGGTGAGATTATAGGATCAAACAGCTTCACAAGTAACTTCTCCTTCACAGTGTCCTGTTACTATCTTTTGCTTGCAACAATACCGTAACATCTTGGTGAGATAATAGGATCAAACAGTTTCACGAGGAACACCTCCTTCACAGTGTCCCCTAACTATCTTTTGGTTGCAACAATACCATAACATCTTGGTGAGATAATAGGATCAAACAGTTTCACGAGGAACACCTCCTTTACAGTATCCCCTAACTATCTTTTGCTTGCAACAATACCGTAACATCTTGGTGAGATAATAGGATCAAACAGTTTCACGAGAAACACCTCCTTCACAGTGTCCCGTAACTATCTTTTGCTTGCAACAATACAGTAACATCTTAGTGAGACAATAGGATCAAACAGCTTCACCAGGAACACCTCCTTCACAGTGTCCCGTAACTATCCAGTAGTTGCAACAATACCGTAACATCTTGGTGAGATAATAGGATTAAACAGTTTCACGAGAAACACCTCCTTCACAGTGTCCTGTAACTATCTTTTGGTTGAAACAAAACCGTAACATCTTGGTGAGATAATAGGATCAAACAGTTTCACCAGGAACACCTCCTTCACAGTGTCCCGTAACTATCTTTTGCTTGCAACAATACCGTAACATCTTGGTGAGATAATAGGATCAAACAGTTTCACGAGGAACACCTCCTTCACAGTGTCCCGTAACTATCTTTTGCTTGCAACAATACCGTAACATCTTGGTGAGATAATAGGATCAAACAGTTTCACGAGGAACACCTCCTTCACAGTGTCCCGTAACTATCTTTTGGTTGCAACAATACCGTAACATCTTGGTGAGATAATAGGATCAAACAGCTTCACCAGGAACACCTCCTTCACAGTGTCCCGTAACTATCTTTTGCTTGCAACAATACCGTAACATCTTGGTGAGATAATAGGATCAAACAGTTTCAAGAGGAACACCTCCTTTACAGTGTCCCGTAACTATCTTTTGCTTGCAACAATACCGTAACATCTTGGTGAGATAATAGGATCAAACACTTTCACGAGGAACACCTCCTTCACAGTGTCCTGTTACTATCTTTTGCTTGCAACAATACCGTAACATCTTGGTGAGATAATAGGATCAAACAGTTTCATGAGAAACACCTCCTTCACAGTGTCCCTTAACTATCTTTTGCTTGCAACAATACCGTAACATCTTGGTGAGATAATAGGATCAAACAGCTTCACGAGGAACACTTCTTTCACAGTGTCCTGTTACTATCTTTTGCTTGCAACAATACCGTAACATCTTGGTGAGATAATAGGATCAAACAGTTTCACCAGGAACACCTCCTTCACAGTGTCCTGTTACTATCTTTTGCTTGCAACAATACCGTAACATCTTGGTGAGATAATAGGATCAAACAGTTTCATGAGAAACACCTCCTTCACAGTGTCCCTTAACTATCTTTTGCTTGCAACAATACCGTAACATCTTGGTGAGATAATAGGATCAAACAGTTTCACCAGGAACACCTCCTTCACAGTGTCCCGTAACTATCTTTTAGTTGCAACAATACCGTAACATCTTGGTGAGATAATATGATCAAACAGTTTCATGAGAAACACCTCCTTCACAGTGTCCCGTAACTATCTTTTAGTTGCAACAATACTGTAACATCTTGGTGAGGTAATAGGATCAAACAGTTTCACCAGGAACACCTCCTTCACAGTGTCCCGTAACTATCTTTTGCTTGCAACAATACCGTAACATCTTGGTGAGATAATAGGATCAAACAGTTTCACCAGGAACACCTCCTTCACAGTGTCCTGTAACAGAAAAAGGTAAAGTATCTGCTTTTTTTACTGTTCTGCCAGCCAAGAGTGACAGTGACGTCATGTTTTGTTTACAAAGATATCAGGGACTTATAATCGATATATCACACAAGTGATATGTCGATTCGCATTTGCTCAAATGGAGTGTAAAGGGCTAGGTTCACGAAGGGGTGAAATCGGCCCTGCCATAGAAATGCGTACCGACTTAAAATATGTTTATATGGTTTATTTCATTGAGAAAAATCGAAATTTTATCTGCCTAGTGCTTATATTGTGTAAACTATGGGTTACTAAAGACAAGGACCCTTTGTAAATTTTGCGCAAAAAGTAACGTCATTTACATTGCAATGTAAAGCCAAAGACGTCGCTAAGTTTGTCTTACAAATTTATATCAAACAAGTGTGTCGCACCCAAATTTGTGCCAAAATGTAATATAAACCTCGATAAACAGTCTATCATGGCGATACGCCTGCTAACTCTCTGAAATGTGCATGTTTGTTTGAGGCGTTATGTCCATGTATTTTTCGTCAATTTAAGTCATAACACGGTAGCGGTCAATGTATCCTATACCGCTGCTTTACAAAGGGTTTATCCGTATCAATTACTTACTAAATATTCTCATCAGAATCAGTAGAAGAGAGAAAATAATTGCAACAAAACTGTACAAGGGTTCAAACTCATGACCCCCCCCCCCCCCTCCTCTACGCTTCACGGGTCCGAGAAAAAGCGTATTAAAACTGTATGCACGCAATATTACTGATGCGATGGATAACAAAATCGTAACGCATTTTATGCAATTGAATGCAGAGTGGTCATTTTACGGTAGTCTCATCATTTTCAGACAGGAGCTTGTCATTCTGACTGGTCTTAAATACCCGTGCTTATATAGAGTTGGGTTTCCCGAACGTGGTAACTTATTGTAGAGTGATGCTGCAATATTTAAGTCAACTCAGGAAATATGTTTTTTATCATTGGCGACCAGCGCAGGTGCAGGCTAGATTGAGCATTCGAACAGACTAGCCAGAACCTTCCCTGAAATTGCCCGCTCAAATTAAAGACAGCGTGGAAGTTTAAAAGATTAAGCTCATATGCATGTTTTGTGAAATCATTCGTTTTTGATAAAGTCCCAGAAATGACGTTAAAGCTAACCACTATCGGCCACCGGCGAAAGGTAATTGCATATTGCTGGGCCGATGGTAAGCTGCTATTTTTGATTCTCCCCGCCTCTCGCTAAAGTGGAGCAGGCTTCAGTTGTCAAAATATGATAATGGGACTTACATTAAGCATTTACACAAAACGAAACGTCATGATAGCATTTTTGATGGACGGAATTCAGTGATAGCAGTAAAACCTTGTTTGCCATCAGTCACATCAACATTCGATCAATTATGTAGGGACGGGTCTTACTGGGTAAAACCATTACTAAGCTAGGATTAATGTGTCTTGCTCAAGGACACAACGCTGTAGCGACCCACGGACACTCGGTCTCGAGTCAAGCACTCTACCACCAAAGTAAATCTCAATCTCTCAAGCCTGAAAATAAGTTATTATACGAAATGAAAAAAATTCAGCTACTATTCTTTCGCAATAACGTTTTTATCTTCAATTTTAGCAAAATATGTAACGATAAAGCTCTATAGAGGAGACTTTCAGCCAACTTCTCCAAAAGGTCTGTTGTTTGTTGCACATACAGATTTTGTGTACAGTAAAACCTCAAAAATTCGAGCTCCGATTTTTCGAAATACTGGCTTATTCAAAATAAAGTTCGGACACACTGAATTTAGAGAATAGGACCTATTCATGATCTATTTTAGTAACTTTCTATAATAATATATGTTTTGGGTGCGTAAAAGAAACGTCTACCTGAGATGTTTCTTTTATGCACCCAAAACATATACTTGATAAGTAAAAATAATCATTATAATTTTCTGGGGGCTATATATCTTTTATTTCTACCTCACTACAATTCGAATTTTCGATAAATCGAAATAAAACATCTAGTCCCTAGGACTTCGAATTAACGAGATTCAACTGTATTTAGATAAAATTTTGCAATTAATTGTATTCGTTTGAAGTTTTTTTATTGACGGGTAAAATTCGTATGGGCGTGACAGACAGAGGTATTATAAAAAAACAAACAATCGTGAACGATTAAAATCCTGTTATTCAAAGGTTGTGTATAACATGAAAGTGATAACACTGCCATTTGTATGCTCAGAATTGTCCGTGCACGCACAGAATCAACGTCAGACAGGCTCATTTGTACGAACAAAGTTTGGGTTTTTTACACAACGTGCCATTTTCCTTTGCACGTGTTCTAAAATTTACGGTTCCGAAATGATCCCACTAGCTTAACGCACGTGCGAATCAGGCGCGATTTCCAATATATTTGAACAAGCCATGCATCGCTTTAACAAGTGAATTGTGGCGGTACAATGTAACATTTTGATTGACATATTTTGACTTGTTATATTTGCGCTTTACTTAAAATGCTCAGAGTGCATCTATCTATGCACAGATGTAACTTCATCATCTTAGATGTTGGAACCGTTTTGAGAAGTTGGCAGGGATGTTCCTGAATACTTTTCATCGGGATAAGAATTTAGAAAAAAAAAGATGTAGTAAAAATTGTCGCAAAAACAGGTCTAAAACATTTCAGGTGGAGTTTAATTGTTAGTATAATTCAAACTTCTAAGTTTTACATAGAACCGAAAGTATATTTTCAAAACGATGTCCCTGACTCCTGAAATCATGATAAATCCTAAACTATATCACCTTCCTTTATTCTCTCCATGCAAATACAGGTGTGACAAAGTATAAAAAAATTCCGTTCACCCCACAGATTGATAGTACTGATGTTTCAAAGATGCAAAATACTCAGACCATACCACATTGTATTTTTTTCCATTGAAACAGGTAAATAACGGTCAATGTAATACTGCAGTTTGAGGCAGTTAATGTAATATACTATCCTGCCAGCCAAGAGTGACAGTGACATCATGTTTTGTTTACAAAGTTATCAGGGACTTGTAATTGATAGATAATTTGTGTATTAATCCTATCCTGCGGATAGGATTAATACACAAGTGATCTATCGATTCACATGAGCTCAAGAGGAGTGTAAGCATTTTTTTACTAAACAATTATAAATAAAACATGATGTCACTGTCACTCTAGGTTGGCAGGACAGTACCTGTATAAAATACCCATTGCCTGGATTAGTTCATAATTTTGGTTACAACGATTCTCATCTATCTTTGAATCAACTGCACGTCTTGCCAAACGTATGTTAAATATGCGTCATTACCGATTATTGACCAAAAAAAATGAAAAAAGTCAATAAGCAATGCTTATTAGATACCCCCCGCACAGTAAGAGTCAGAGAAAAAACTTGTCAAGTTATAGTTCAAACCAGCAGACTTTAGTTTTGAAAAGAAGATTTCAGTATAATATGTACAAACAAAAATTATAACTCTCCTTCATGCATATGTTCAATGTGTCTACATTGTATCGGCAAAGTATCAAATTGCTCCATTAAAAGCTGTGGTAGGAGTTGATTGGCCCATTAAGGCACCACCTATGCATATACAAAAGCCATATTAGGGAAAAATTGTCTAAGTTCTCACAGCTGTCATTTTGTCAAAAATTATTTTTTCTGAACCAAATTCCTTCATGCATATGTTCAATGTGCTTACATTGTATCAGCAAAGTATCAAATTGCTCCATCAAAAGCTGTGGTAGGAGTTGATCGGCTCATAAAGGCACCATCTATGCATATTCAAAAGCCCTATTAGGGAAATATTGTCTAAGTTCTCACAGCTGTCATTTTGTCAAAAATTATTTTTTCTAAGCCAAACTCCTACATGCATATGTTCAATGTGTCTACATTGTATAGGAAAAGTATCAAATTGCTCCATCAAAAGCTGTGGTAGGAGTTGATCGGCCCATGAAGGCACCATCTATGCATATACAAACACGTTAGTAGGGAAAAATTGTCTAAGTTCTCACAGCTGTCATTTTGGTAAAAATTATTTTTTCTGAACCAAACTCCTTCATGCATATGTTCAATGTGTCTACTCTAAACCAAACTCCTACATGCATATGTTCAATGTGTCTACATTGTATAGGAAAAGTATCAAATTGCTCCATCAAAAGCTGTGGTAGGAGTTGATCGGCCCATGAAGGCACCATCTATGCATATACAAACACGTTAGTAGGGAAAATTGTCTAAGTTCTCACAGCTGTCATTTTGGTAAAAATTATTTTTTCTGAACCAAACTCCTTCATGCATATGTTCAATGTGTCTACATTGTATAGGAAAAGTATCAAATTGTTCCATCAAAAGCTGTGGTAGGAGTTGATCGGCCCATGTATGGCCTATAATAGCATAAGCATAAAACCCTATATTAAAAGCCATTTAGAACTACAAAGGGAAATAACTCTGATAGAATAGGCCCCTAGCCCTTACTTTTTTGTCTAAAAAATTTGTCTTGCATATATGCACATGTTTGCAAGGTTTAATGAAAATCCAGCAATGATTCATCAAGATATTAAGGAAACAAAGCGTTACGGACGGACGCACGCACGGACGGACAGACGGACGGACGGACAGACGGACGGACGGACAACGTGAAAACAGTATACCCCCTACAAACAAAGTTTGCGGGGGGGTATAATTGTCTAAGTTCTCACAGCTGTCATTTTGGTAAAAATTATTTTTTCTGAACCAAACTCCTTCATGCATATGTTCAATGTGTCTACATTGTATAGGAAAAGTATCAAATTGTTCCATCAAAAGCTGTGGTAGGAGTTGATCGGCCCATGTATGGCCTATAATAGCATAAGCATAAAACCCTATATTAAAAGCCATTTAGAACTACAAAGGGAAATAACTCTGATAGAATAGGCCCCTAGCCCTTACTTTTTTGTCTAAAAAATTTGTCTTGCATATATGCACATGTTTGCAAGGTTTAATGAAAATCCAGCAATGATTCATCAAGATATTAAGGAAACAAAGCGTTACGGACGGACGAACGCACGCACGCACGGACGGACGGACAGACGGACGGACGGACAGACGGACGGACGGACGGACAACGTGAAAACAGTATACCCCCTACAAACAAAGTTTGCGGGGGGTATAAACAGTTCTTAACATTACAGCTTACACATGGGGCACACGGGGACAATGAGGGACATAAATATAGTAGACCTATCACCTTATCCAAACAGCCGTACATAGCGAATGCCCAATGCGATCATTCTTTCATAACGGCTCCCAACTGTGTCACATTTCTAAAAATACGCATGCATATTGGGGTTCAAATAAGTTAATTTTGCAATAAGAAAATCAGTGCAATACAGACTAAACATAAGTCATGATTACGACATAAAACACGATCATTTTGTTAGGGATCAGTCATGCACTGACCCAGAGAGGAGGTTGGGGGGGGGGGGGGACAGGTGGCCTGAACTCACCCTGAAAATCACAAGTTCTATAGGGAATAAGCAATTGAGTTCGACTCCCACCCCTGGAAAATGTTGGACCCCCTTTGGAACCCAAAAGTACAGTTCTCTTTGATATTGACAGTTGATCCCACTGTTAACATGTTGAGGACGATGAACCCACTGTAGATAAGTTTGAGGACCAAAAAGTTGACAAAGTCTTTTTTCCTGTCAGATTCTGTCCTGCCCCCCCCCCTCCCCCTCTTAGACGAAAATTACTGGATCCGCGCATTTCAGTCATGCTTTTTAGTGAGCTTATGGAATACAATAAAGGCATGCCAGATATGCTTAGCATAAGTATATACTGGACAGTGGAAAATTTCTGAAACAAAACGACCAGTAGGCCTATATGTGGATAATTGTTTTCAGCTATCAGATAAACCTGAAAGCTTGCAATAATATATAAACTAGCACTTTGAGAAGGTATTAAAGAGAAACGAGAAAAAAGAAAGCAAAAAAATTGACGTCGCTGAGGATTGAACCCAGGACCCCTTGCAAAACAGGGGAAAAATCATGGACTTAACCACATGCTTTATTTAGATGCAGCGCACTTAAAGCTATATATTTTTAAATACGAATAAAACAACAATAGGCTTTTAGAAATATACAAAAATATAAACAAGCTGACACTCATTAATTGTAAAAATATGACCCTGTGCATTTTTCTAATAGTGATTTATTGATACATTCGCTTCCCGTTAACCAAAAACGGTTGTATATACCTGGGAAAGCAGACAAAAACTAATGGTAGAAGGACAAGCATCTCTCACTGAATGTAAATTTCGGACGTAACATTATTGCGGCATCGGCATTGCTTGCACTGTAAAATGTGAGAAAATAGGCGTTTCTTCGGCTTCTAAAATAGTCCAGCCCTGCTTTTATGAGATACTGTAGTCATATTTGTAAATTTTAAGCCTTTCAACATGTATAAACGGCCTGAAAAGACCAAACACAGACAATATATCCAAACGTGGTCGTTTAGATTACGTAATATTACATTATGAAGCCATAATTTCGACACCTTGAAATCTTGGGTCATGGGTTTTCAATGTTAATTTGCACAGCTAAGCCAAAAATTGTGGTGTCGAAATAATGGCCTCATATTTTGTTATATGTATATTTACACTAAATCCCTACAATATCAGCCATTTTGGGGAAACTGGGGGTCATATTATAGATTTTTGCGGTATTAGGGAAGCATCCAGGAAATTGTTTGGTATGCATTTGAAGAGAGGGAAGATCGTCTTCTTCAGAAATAATGTCATTTATATTATATTCAAACATTTGTAAAATAGGATTTTACAGGGCCGATTTTACCCCTTCGTGAACTTAGCCCTTTAGTGTTTTACTTAATAATTGTAGGCAAAATATTACGTCACTGTCACTCTTGGTTGGCACGACAGTACCTGCACATCCTGCATCTTTTAGTCATAATTTCTTCTCTGGGATGCAAAGTTTTTATTACAGCCAGTCCCAGGATGCAATGGTATTGAAGACTTGTCTTGAAAAAATAGTGTTCTTGACTCACAAGTTTGTAGTTGGGCCCATTGATATGGTAAACAAGGAGTCCCAGGACCTATAAGCCCAAAAAATTGTAAATGAATCACTGAGTATAAAAGATCATAAAATGGTGCAGGTTGTGATCATTCTAACACTTATTCTTGCCGATATTTTTCCCCTGAATATGCCGTTGTTTGTGTCTATGCTTTACATCCCAGTCAACAATTTACAGTCATGTTTGGACGATTTCATGTCTTCCTGGGTTGAACCAGTACTAAGGCCCGAATTTTTTATGAATTGATTTACGGGAAAATATTGAAATTGAATGGGTAGAGGGCCAAAATAAAAAATAAATAAAAAGATGAAGAAAGCTTCAGTCGATCAAATAAATAGGATACAGGTAAAATTGATAAATTTTCTTTAAAAATATTGAGGGTCAAGAAACAAAATTAAAATAAATATTCAAAATGGCAATTTCATTTTTCTGGAGGGGCTAAAATCTTAGGGTAGGCTCTTCAGTAAATCGTTTTCTAAAAGATCTGGCCTAAGCAGCCAATAAAGTGTCTTGCTCAAGGACAAAACACAGAGACTCTGGTGAGTCCCTGAAAAAGTCTGCATTTTAGGTCTGCAGCATACATTCAAATTCACTTTAGAACAAGAAGTGAGCAAAGCTCACATCCCCCCGGGGGGTAGCCATCAGATGTTGCAACACTTTCAGAGAAAAGACAAAATTGTCAAAGATTTCATAATCCTAAATCAAGTAGTTTCTGAGAAAACTTTGATGAAAAATGTCCATATGTGTTATATAAGAGGGACAGAAGGAAAAATTGAAAATTTGAAAAAAAAGAAGGCAAAATGAGGATTGGCACCTTAATTTTCATTTACACATTACACTTTGCCTACCTGAAAGTGTACACAAAATTTCATAATCCTAAATCAAGTAGTTGCTGAGAAAACTATGATGAAAGACTTTCATATGTGTAATATAGGGGTGACAGAAGGAAAAATTGAAAAAGAAGGCAAAATGAGCTTTAGCATCTTTATTTTCATTTACACAATACACTTAGCCTAGCTGAAGGCGTACACAAAATTTGAAAACACTGGCTCCAATAGGAACTAAGAATTGTGCACCAATTTTCATTGGAGAGAAAGAAAAATGAATAAATAAAGGGACTGATAAGCAATATGTGGCTATTGTTTTGTTACACAATACACCCAATCACTATCAAGCTTTGTACCAAATTTTAGAATCCTAAGTCAAGTAGTTGCTGAGAAATCTTTGACAGAAAAAAAATGTCCATATGTATTATATAAGCGTGAAAGAAGGAAAAAAAGAAAAATTAAAAAAGAAGGCAAAATGAGGATTAGCATCTTAGTTTCCATTTACACAGTACACTTTGCCTACCTGAAGGTTTACACAAAATTTTAAAACACTGGCTCCAATAGGAGCTGAGAAATCTGTGACAGAAATTTCCATTGGAGAGAAAGAAAAATGAACAAATAAAGGGACTGATAAGCAATATGTGACTGTTCTTTTGTTACACAATACAACTCATCACTATCAAGCTTTGTACCAAATTTCAGAATCCTAACCCAAGTAGTTGCTG
The DNA here is from genome assembly GCA_964019695.1 of Loripinus fragilis. Classification (NCBI taxonomy): domain Eukaryota; kingdom Metazoa; phylum Mollusca; class Bivalvia; order Lucinida; family Lucinidae; genus Loripinus; species Loripinus fragilis. The sequence goes on from CAXHUL010000609.1 coordinate 454,307, forward strand.
AGAAATCTTTGACGGAAAAAAAGGTTACAGACAGACAGACAGAAAGACAGACAGAAAGACAGACAGAGAGACAGACAGAGACAGACATAATTACAGAAAAAGGCAAAGACTATATACCCCCTATATACTTCGTACCGGGTACTCTTGATTGTGCTGTCTTTTGTACCGACCTGTTCAAGGAGGAACAAGACCCTGTCTAGAAGTATCAGTGACTCTATACATGGTGCTATAACAGTCTTCAGCAGGAAAAATGCTGCAAGGTGCCTCTGTGATTCTCCATGCTGCTTTATATAGTCTTCAATTAGTTCCTCACTCACCTAAAATATAGAAGACTGAATCTTTATAGCTCAACCCTTAATGCGCCGATTGCAACAAAAATCGTCTGCTTTTCTCGTCTGCTGAAATGTTTAAGAAGCCTCTATAGCAAACAGTGTGGACCCAGATCAGACTGCTCCTATAGGAGCAGTCTGTTCTGGGTCCATGCTGTTTGCTTCTATACTTAATTCGTCAGTAATGCTAGGTAATTATTTGCAGCACACGACATTTTCAGATGCATTTTTTTTTCTTGGAGCTTTAAGGGTTAACTCTTACTTTAATAGTGGCGAGTTTTGTCGTCTGCTGATGATGTTCACAAACAGATTGGACCCAGATCAGGACTGACAGAATGTCCATCCTGATCTGGATCCAAACTTTTGACACTCTGATAGTGTTCCTTAAAGAAAATTTTGAAAAAGTTAATTTTGAAAAAAGTCAGCATTATACAAAATAAGCATGAAAAATTACCTTTGCAAATAGTTTGGACCTAGATCAGGACTGACAGAATGTTGGTCTTGATCTGAATCCAAACAATTTGACACTCTGATGTCAGCAGCATACAACATAAGCATGAAAACCTTCCACGCATGCAAAGAGTTAAAGTAATATCCATAGCTTCAGATAAAAGGGGTGGGGGTATCCATATTGCTACCACAAAATATATATCAGCTGCAACATGAGAAAACAATGAGCACAGCTAGTCTGGCCAGAGGATTCCTTGTCAGCTTGAAGAAAATCTTGGGTCCTATGTTACCCATTGTGAGCACAGCTAATACACTGATCAGACTGGGCAAATGCCCAGACAATTGTGATCAGAGGACGTCGAAAAATACCATTGAGTCAAGGTGAAAATAGGAAATGATTGCTAAGAAAGACCACAACAATGACCATTTGAAATGGCTTACCAGTTCACCTGGAATGCCCAGCTTCCTACATGCTTTCTGAATGTAGTCCTTGATCCCCGGTGATCTCTGTTCCAACTTCCGAAGCCCTGTCCATTTAACACTACCAGGGTCAACCACATCTTCAATGATCTTCTGAAGTAAAGCTCGCGTGAAAAATCTGTACCCCTGCAACTGTTATGGTAAATGTTCTAAAATTCTGTAAGCCAGTTATACATAGACAAGGCCTAGACAAACAGGGCAGACCCAGATGAGACTGCTTCTGTAGAAGCTGTCTGATCAGGGTAGTCCCTGGTGGCTATTCTGATAAGCATCTTGTGTTTTCCAGGCCTGATAACCAACAATTTATTTGAGAACAGAAAGAGAAAAGTGTTCAAAAATTTTAGAACATTTACCAAAGTATCCACGGTCAAGTAGAATGATTTGAGTCAGAACATGATAATATGGTACTTATCACATGACATTGCTGAGCAACAAAGGCTCAGTTGAGTCTGTGCATGCTCTGCTAGCATGCCCAAAGTATAGATGTAGATGAAGACTTAACTTGAGGTTTTCTTTAGCTCTGACAATCTGTGAGTCATGAGCCCTTATCTTTGCTTCATCGTGGTGTATTAATTTGATTTGAGTGTTTCTCCATGATGATACATTGCATAAGTTAGAAGGCTTCCATGCGAGCTGAACATTTCTTGTACTTCAACAACAGCAGAATCTAGGGAAAAGATTTGATACCAGTAAAATGCATTTAAGCCCCCCCCCCCCTCCCCCGGTGGCTTAGGCTGCTGTCCGTTCTAAGGCGGTGGTTCTGTTGTTGTTGACTTTTTTGTTTATTGTTACTCCCATTGCGGGAGTCTGTAATTGTTCTATATTTTTGTTGTATGTTAGTTTATGTCCGTTCTAGTATTGCAATCATCTTGATGGGGAAGAGAGAGCTGGTTGCTTTCCTTAATTTGTCTCCCTGGTGTCTTGTGATGGTTGAGTGGCTCTTCCTTGTGGTGCCTTGGGGTTGTCTGCTGTTTGTGACTGTGGTATTTCCTGATTATACTTACTTACTATTTTAAATCAAATTTTAGACCTATAGTCCCACAGTATAAGTCAGATTGGGTGTTTATTAAAGGCTTTTGCGCATATGTGATAAGTACCTTAATCTTGTGTGTTGATTCATTTAATAAAGAAATGAGTTCTGGAGTATCTAAAGGTCATTGTCATTTTGTTCCTTGTTAAGTTCCCTCAATAAATGTTTTGTGTGTGTTTGTGTTTAATGTCCCACCAACAGCTAAGATCATATGGAGACGGGGCCACAGCTTAAAGTCTCATCCTACAGACTGCTACCCCTGGTTTACAAGGCAAGTGGTATATCCACTACACCACGGCAGCTCTTTTCTTCATTTAGTAGGGCTTGAAAAATTCTTTTGTAATCAAGAAGAAAAATAATAAGTTTGATTCCCTCTTTTCTAGGGATTTGTGCATCATGAATAAATCAACCCCCTTTTTCCAATGATGAATTGATACATTTTGATTGGAGCCAGCCAATTGCAAAAACAACACACTGAGCCAAATGCAGACTAGCCTGGACTTCAATCCTGTCAGATCAGGGCCCAGACACTGTAAACCATTTTACATGCTTAACTCAACTGAGCATGAATCTTCAATTTCTCATAAAAGGTAAATTGGAGGAAAATTAATAATTTTTCTTGCTCTAAAACTCTCAGATGTTGTATTCATCCTGCTAATAAATGTTAAAATGCCAACATTTGTTGTTGGCATTTGAACATTTATGAGCAGGATAAATTTCATGCTCTGTTGAGTTGCATCGAAAAAAGTGAATAACCTTGAGGCCAGGCTTTGCTGTGCACTCAAATGGTAGCTTAAGTACTCATGTTTTCTTCATGCAGGTGGCAAAGACTCTAATCAGACTAGGTGGATGCCTAATCTGATCTGAGTCTTTGCTTGATGCACTATCATTATACTTGTATGTTTTGTAATGTACAAATGTACTGGCTAGGCTGGATATTCTATTATACATTTTTGACGGGTCACAGGCTGGAATTTCAAAATAATGTTTTTCTGCCCTGTGGATATTATACAATTTATAATTTTGTCTTGACAAACATTGAAGACCAAGGTGAAATGCTGCTTTTATGGTTTCACTGTTTGTAAAAGTACATGTTTAAAGGTTTCTAATTAACACTATGCAAACACAAACAAGCATTGTTTCATCTAAGATTTATGATAAATAAGATGATTTTAAATTTGAAATAGTAAATTTCCCATTTCTTGATGGAGATGTTCCTCGCTCCCCTTCCTGTATATTTCCAAGCTTATTCATTTTGCAAGAGCGTGTTCTAATGTTGATGACTTGAACAACAGAAACCTATATTTGACTGCTAAGTTATTTAAACAAGGTTATAGATAACATAAAATTCAAAAAGCATTTCCTAAATTCTACTGCAGGCACTCAAATTGCTAAATACAACATTGGGTTGAAAACTCTTCTGCAACAGGGCAAATCAAAACCTATATTTTATGGTGATTTAGTTTATAAATTCAAAAGAATTGTTGGATAACCTAATTTTAGTGTTCATTTCAAAAAGATTATCAAACATTATAAAAAGGTTGGATATACACGACGGTGAGTCAGGCCTCAGACTCATTGATGGCTCTGATGTAAAGCTTTTTTCAGGTTGGTTGCTGCCTGATGCTTATCTGTAGCTGGGCCCACCATGACTCAACTTGAGATTTTCTTTAGCTCTGACTATCTGTAAGTGGTGAGCCCTTTTGTTTGTTTGATCATAGTATGTTAATTTGATTAGATTGTTTCTCCATGATGATACATTGCAATAGTTAGGACGCCTCCATGCGAGCTTAACATTTTTTGTGCTTCAACAACTGCAGAATCTAGGGTGAAGATTTGGTACCAGTAAAATGCATTTAAGCCCCCCAGTGGCTTAGGCTGCTGTCTGTTCTACGGCAGTGGTTCTGTTGTTGTTGATTTGTTGTTGATTGTCGTTGTGTTTGTTTAACGTCCCGCCAACAGCTAAGGTCATATGGAGATGGGGCCACGGCTTAAGATCTCATTTGACAGACTGGTGAAACCTGGAATCGAACCTGCTACCCCTGGTTTACAAGGCAAGTGGCTTATCCACTACACCACTGTGGCTCCGGTGTTGATTTGTTACTCCCATTATGGGATTCTGTAATTAATCTATGTTTTGCTGTGCGTTACTTTGTGTCCATTCTAGTTTTGCAATCATCTTGATGGGGAAGAGAGACCTGGTTGCTTTGCTTAGTTTGCCGTCCTGGTGTCTCGTGATTGTTGTGAGGCTCTTCCTTGCGGTTCCATGGGTTTGTCTGCAGTTTGTGATTGTGGTATGTCCTAATCATACTCACTTACTATTTTTGACAAATAAACATGAAACAAAGCTTTTAATTAGAACACTGCCTCAAATACAAAATTATATAATCTAAAATGAAGGATCCTCCTGAAATAAAATGGATGTTCATTTTGATATTCTATTGAAATCAGCACTTCCAGGTCCCATTTTAACCTGTTAAACCAACCTTGTACATACAAGTTTACTTTTTGTTGAGTTAGTGAATGTGAACTTTATCTTTGTTGTGAATTAACTTTTTATTGCTTTTTGATTAGACATTTTCAGTACCTTTTCAAAACTTGACATTCTGTGCAAAGCCTGTGAAGCAAGATTCCTTGCAGTATTTCCGAGCACTACCCTCTTCTCCTTCAAATAGGAACTCTTTGGGAAACCATACATATTACCAGAAATTATAGTGAAAATTCAAAATTTCAAAAATCCTGAACTCTAGAAATTCAAATTTTAAAACTTGCATGCAGTATGCCTATAAAATATAAAAGTAAAGAAAGAATCAATACAATCAAGTACCACACCTGACCTTAGACACCATTTTTTAAGTTTAAACTTTCTTTGGAAAGTCAGCCTCAAAATCCCAAATTCAGGAATAATCCTGAAAGCTTCACCCATGTAGTCAAAACATGATCCAATCTATGAGATTTTGATACTTATAGACAATACTGCACAAATGCCCTGTCTTGTCAGAGCCTTCACTGCTGGCATACACAAAATAGGACATAGATGAAGGCTCATTCAAAACCTAGGCATCTAGCCCCACTAGATAGATGTTCATACATGAATTATGGGATAACTGTATTCAAAATTTTCATTTGGGGAGGTATCACGGGTGGTAAACCTAGGAACTACCACGAAATTGTGTTAACGTAATTTTGTTCCCAAGCCACATCCGGGACACGTCGTGGTAGTTTCCAGGGCAAAAATTGGATAAAGAAAGGTTGGTGTCACTTTCATTTTCGTTTTATTTTACAACTAAGAACGAACAATGGTGAAATCCGACAATGTGGTTCCGTGTAAGTATGTTTCAGCGTCCCCTATAGCCCAAAATTTTGCTTGAAAATATATTTTCTTTCTTTAGATTTGTGTTTCCCCTCTGAGTGTCGGACCAACCAAAGTTTGAAGGATTTTAGCCCATATCTGTCACATTAAGTGGAATTTGATATCATTTGAAGATGGAAATGATAAAAAGACCCTGAATAAACATTCCTACACAGAAAAAAAATCTGAGCATTTACTCGTAAACGATTCATGCCCCGTTCGTCCTGTGTGGTAGTTTCCAGCTCATCGTGGTAGTTAAAATGCTATCGTGGTAGTTTCCAAGACTTTGTAGGAATTTGGTAGTAGTTTGCATCAGCAGATGTTCACTATTCAGGGGCTACTTCATTTTTATAAAGACAGGGTTGTGGGCCGAACCTTGAATACCCCTCTTATTCATACGAAGACCTTTTCAAACAACCTTTTGTCAGATAACGAATGTCGACTGCCTGAATTCTAATTTTAGTGGGCTATTGAAATGATGAGAATGAAAAGAAGGGATATTGACATATTTTGTTTTTGAATAAACATGCTTTTTAGTTATCAAATAAGATACCCTTTCATGGTCGCACTCACATGTATATAAAAAGTGTCCCAACCCGAGGATATTTCCCTTTTTCTGAAGCGCAAGTACTAACAATACTTTGGGCCAGTAGTCTTAGCCTGGCATCTTATCTTAAAGTTGACTGAACATGGAACAACGTAGCGAGTGGCACATTTTTTATATAATTTTTTTTTTATCTGTTGCTTGGTCTATCACGGCTCAACTGATGACCTTCTCTTGCTTTAGATTTCCAGAGGTGTTGTATGGCAGTTCAGGGCATGATCACCACCTGTCAAGCATCACATTGAATCTCTTCAGTCCTTAGCTTAGCTTCATCATGGTGTTGAAATGTGATTTATTTGTTTACCGTGGTAATTAATTGACGAGTTCGAGGGTTATCATGTGAAACAAACAACCACTATAATGTTTTGTAACACTTCAGAAACGTATCCTACAAAGTCTTGGAAACTACCATGATAGCATTTTAACTACCACGATGAGCTGGAAACTACCACACAGGATGAACGGGGCATGAATCGTTTACGAGTAAATGCTCAGATTTTTTTTCTGTGTTGGAATGTTTATTCAGGTCTTTTTATCATTTCCATCGTCAAATGATATCAAATTCCATTTAATTTGACAGATATTGGCTAAAATCCTTCGAACTTTGGGGAAAGTTGGTCCGATGCTCAGTGGGGAAACACGAATCTAAAGAAAGAAAATAACTTTTCAAGCAAAACTTTGGGCTATAGGGGATGCTTAAACATATTTACACGGAACCACATTGTCGGATTTCACAATTGTTTGTTCTTAGTTGTAAAATAAAACGAAAATGAAAGTGGCACCAGCCTTTCTTTGTCCAATTTTCGCCCTGGAAACTACCACGACGTGTCCCGGATGTGGCTTGGGAACAAAATTATGTTAACACAATTTCGTGGTAGTTCCTAGGTTTACCACCCGTGGATATATCATCGGATATACAGTCCGAAATTTAGTTTTACAGCTACGCGTGATTGGAACCGTTAAATGTGATTTCTGAATGTATATCTGAATGTATATCCAATGATAAACCTCCCCAAATGAACATTTTGAACATGGTTATCCCCATTCTAATGCACTTCTGTTGTTTACTCTCAAAGTGGCGCATTGCAAGCTACATAAAGCCGCACCTCATCAAACAAAATGTGACATAATTAATGACATCAAACTATTTGCAACAGTATATCGCAGAATATACTGTCGCAAATTTTTGACGTTATCCAATCAAACCTCGAGTTACAAAAGCAAGTGCATTACAATAAAGAATGACTCAACATATATGCGATATTCAATGCTGGGGGTTTCTGAGCCCACTTATATTTCAATCAAGATTTTAAGACTTTTAGGAATTAAAATTACTTTAATAAGTCTTCACATCAAAATGAAAATATCCACAAGGATCAATTTTATCGCGGAATTTTAAAATATAAGTGACCACACTAAAAAACAACATGTTTGATGTTTCCTTTTCAACTTACCCCTATACCATCCACAATCTGGATACACATGTATCCCATTTTGAAAACCTGCTAGACCCAGATCAGCTGGGGATCAACACTGTTTACCCCTCTACTGAATCCTGCATATTAATTGGATAAAAATCGGGGAAGAATGTAGTAAGTAAAAACATCCATATTATTAAGGTTTAAAGTAATAAAACAGTGAATATGGAAGATGTTCTAAAATTTCTAACGCTACTTGTGTGCCAAAAATGCCTTGACAAACAGTGAAGACCCAGATCAATCAGGCTGCTTCTGAAGAATCAGTCTTATCAGGGACTTCCCTATTAGTTATTCTGACAAGCGTTTTGTGAATTCCAGCCTTGAATGATAATTTTACCAGCGTTTTATTTGAGAATAGAACAGGAGACATGTTCAGAATTTTAGAACATTCTCAATACAGTAAAACCTGTCTTAAACATCCACTCAAAAATAGACAAAAACAAAGATCTTAACAACAAAAGGTACCTTAATGAAGGTCAAAAGTATTGCAGAATGCTCCTCTTGGAGCATTCTGCAATACTTATGACCTGCATTAAGCAATAATTGGTCTTGAAAATCATTTTTTGTTCTTTTTGAGAGTGGCCATTTAGACAGGTTTTACTTTCGTACCTGCATTGAGTTCCTCTTCGTCAAATTCTTCCGACAATAAATGGTAACAACATCCAACTGAACAGAGAGATTTAATGTCAGAGTTAGTGACAAATAACTCTAACATGCTACTAGCAAGATCACCACATGTATGAAGTCCTGTTAGCATTATTCCTATATCATCAACATCCTGTTCATATTTCTTGTCACAGTCAAGGAATTTTTTTGTTTTTGTATGTGGCCTGGTTGTTTTACCTGATTCAGCTGGAAGTTTATCATATTTATTAAGTCTGTATTAAAACCAGCATTTGAACCAGCAGAATTATTTTCTATGAGATGTTCACATTTGTCACAACTTTCTGATTCGGGAATAACAGTTAACTTAGTCCTTACACTATTATCACAAAACAAGAAAGGAAAAGATTCTTTTGCAATTGCTTTCAAATCAGTCTCGGTGTTCACAAACATTGTTAAGGGTACATATGAACCACAATCAGAATTTAAATCCTCTGATTTTATCATTAACGGACATTTACTAGAACCATGTTTGACACTTGGATCACATTTGCTTTCGGATTCACCTTCGCTACTACATGTAGTTCCTTTAACAGAAGAATCCAATTTTTTCAAATGTAAACTCTTCATTTTTTCATCTTTAAGTTGCTCTTGAATACCACTACTCTTCTCTCCCTCACTGTGCAGTTTTTGTTTTGATTTCAATTCTTTCTTTTGCTTCTTGGTCAGTTTTATACCTTTCTGTTCATTATCCAAATTCCTCGAAATCCCCTCCCACTGTTTACCTATACTGTCCAATCTTTTACTGGCTGCTACTGAATTAGAAGACACAGAGTCTATTCCTATAACAGGTACCTTGTGTTGCAGAGACAAATTCTGTCCAAGGTACCCTTTACCACTACCTACATCGACCGTCTGCAAAAAAGATGTATAGATTATGGGACTTAACCCTTAAAGCTCCACCTATAATTTGCAGCAGACAACAATTTCAAATTTTGTTGCTTTTTCAAAATTAACAAATAAGGCATAATATTTCATGAGAATCGTCTGCCAGCAGACGATTCTCATGAAATATCATACTTTATTTTTTTCAAAAATTAGGAAAAATGTCAAAAAAATTGTCGTCTCCTGCAGTTGTGATTGGTGCTTTAAGGGCTAATGTGAGAAGATCTGTCTTCCGGTTTTGCCACCAGGTCATACCTAAACCAACTCGCTCAGCTACAGAGACTAGCTAGAAAATTTAAATTTTGCTTGTGACAAGCTTGGATATTGTATTTTCCAATAAGCAAATATAAATGATGCTTGTTAGATTGCATGGATGTGCAGGGTAGTCTGCAACTTTGTTGTTCAAAAACCCATGAAGACGGATTTTCTCGTGTCAATGCCCATATATACTAGTCAAAAGTTCTAACTGGCCACATGTCTTTTTACTGATTTTCTGAAAAGTTGTAAGCACTATATCAATTTCATTTGCAGTACCGAATAGGCCAGCCTATCAGTAAATGATACCAGAAAACGGCTAAGCAGAATTCATTAAATTGTATCCAAGAGGCTTTACCGAATACATGGACCCTCAATTTCAAAATTCACAAGAATTTGCATTGGATGGTGGGGTAAATTTTGACATATTTGCCAATAGCATTGATTCTCATGCAGATGGAGTGTTCATTTTAACATTTTAGTGTTCAATATTCATCAGTTTGGCTTTTGAAATGAAAACGTTTTGCGTGTGAAAGGTGATTATTTCAAAAAGTCACAACTAAAAAATTATGCCAAAATGCGAATTTTGAAAATGGGGGTACCGCTATTCAAATTGGCATCTTGCATGTACTGATAAACATTTTGTCAATATCTTTACTGTTTAGGGTACATGACACGTCTGGCTATTTCGAGATGCAAAATAGACTAGTAATAGCATTTCACGTTTTGAAGAAAATTGATAAAATGCTGGTGGCCGGTTAGAACTTTTGGCTAGTATATTAAAGAAAAGTAAGATAACCTTTTAAGCTGAAAGCGATTTCCCACTATTATCATTATTAAGCTGGTCCCTATAGCCTAGTGGTTAAGGCATCCAGTTTGGGAGCGGGAGGTCGAAGGTTCGATTCCCAGTGTCTTCAGGCAGTGGGGTTCGTTCTGATATGGCCAGTTGGTGAGCCACCAGCTACAGTCGAACTTTGGTCGCTCGAACTCGCCTGTCTCGAACACCAGCGATCGCTCGAACTTGTCCGTCGGTCCCGGCAATTTCCCTATACATTTAATGTTAAAATACACCCAAGGTTCGAACAGCGATGGCTCGAACTCTCGAACTCAAAGCACGGTCCGCAGGGCGATTTTTCATGTAAAAACGCTATGATGGCTCGAACCGAATATAAAATAAATAAATCAGTCACACGCTTGATTAAAGTTTATTATTATTTTCATAAGCGCTCCGTGACAATGGTGATTTTACCCTTGGGTTACCTAACTGACGAGCGGAACGTGTGGAGCAATTAGTGGCAATTTATCAGATCAAAGATTTGAGTAAGTTCTCACTTGTCACCACTTAGTAGGGCGGCCGAAAATGATAAAAGACAATTAATGAGATGTTTTGTAATCAAGAATTCGCGTGTCAAAATGAGTAAAACATGCCAGACTGGATAAAGACAGGCATCAGATTGTGCGGCGGTACAGTCTGATCCGCGCCTTTGTTGTAAACATCCTGGGGAGTTTGTCATTTTTTCATGTTTTTATTCGTTGGTAACTTGCACATTGTGAATAAATAATAAGAGACAAACTTTTTTCTTTTATTGTTCTAAAGGAAACGATAAACAACCGGACATAAACTGTAGCAACACATAGACAGGAACATTCACTCACTAGAAGAAAAACGGTACAGCTTACTCGATAGCAAATGCAATAATCAGCCTGCGCATATGCGCATGCTGATAAATGTCTTTACTTTCAACAGTTTCATATGCTGACACATGCAGCTTATCATTTTAACTCTAGCGTGCAAAGGGTTATTGATCAGTGACAGGTGTCACGTGCGCTTTGCAACTTTGGTCGATAAAAAACGTGGTGTCCGTGATGACATAAAGTACACATGAACCAACTTGAAAATTGTCAGGCTAGGTATCGCTCGAACACATGGATGGGTCGAACTCGCACCGACGGTCCCGACGAGTTCGAGCCATCGAAGTTCGACTGTAGTTAAATGAATGGTTATCAATTCCTAGCTGGCAAAAGGATAGGATTTGGGAAGTAAATGTGACAAGTTGAGGTGTCTCTTAAGTCAAAAATGGCTGGCCCTGTTATGGGTAACTAGCACTTTACTTTTTTTATCAATTGGATCAGTCCATTTCTGTTTTCAGGTTTGTCGGGTGGAATTATATATCTTAATTCAAATTCTGTAAGCAAACTGTGGAGATCCTGATCAGATGGTGTATTCTGCGGCATCTGATCTGGGTCTACACGGTTTGCCTATGTCCAACAAAAAGGATGCTAGGCTAAAACCCTTGTCCTACCATTCAATACAATCCTTGTCCCAAGGTTATAAAACTTGAGTTCATTCTCAAGCTGAAAATAAAGCACAATGATTGGCTGCTTGCGGACACGTGTCCGCAAGCAGCCAATCATTGCGCTTTATTTTGAGTTTGAGAATGAACTCAAGTGTTATAACCTAGGGGCCTTGTCTGCTTTCTTGTCTGCTTATGTCCTTTGTTTGACTACATAATTCAATATCATTAAGTTTTGAAGAAGAAGGCTGAAAACCTTAAGTAGAAGGCAGATTGTATAGTGATTAGTGAGATTTTAAAAACATGTAATATTTTGTCATAAAGGAGACGGCTCAGCTGGAAGAGCAGAAGGTAATTATATTGCAAACAATGTGGGGTCCTTTGGACCCAGACCAGTTTGTTTGATTCCATTCTTTACATCCCAGTCAACAATTTTTCAGTTATGTCGGGATGGGTCTTCCTGGGTTAAACCTGTACTAAGCAAGGATTAATATGTCTTGCTCTCAATGACAAAAGGCAGAGATGCCAGTGAAGCTCCAACTCGCAACGCCTCCATCTCCTGTCAAGCATTCTACCACTAAGCCAATACGCTCCCAAACCCAGATCAGAATTTAAGCAGGACGGAACACTGAAAAAAAGTGACTTTATGGCTAATATTCTGAAATTAAATATATCATTTTATATATTTTTATCAAGTGATACAACTCCCTTTAATTTTAACTTCTGATAATTTAAAGTAAAAATTCTTTTTCTGATGACTTTGAATTAACTCTATATCTCGTGTTGTCTGCTGATAAGTTTTGCAAACAGTTTGGACCCAGATCAAGTCTGACAAAATGTCAAGCCTGATCTGGATTCTAACTGATTGACACCTTAAGAAATTTTTGAAAAAGTCGATTTTTAAAAAAATCTGCAGCCTACAAAAACCATGAAAAATTTCCAAGGGGCAAAGAGTTAACAAGAAGTCTCCCCTGTATTTGAATTTTTACTTCTTTTCAGGCTTCAAGATAAAATGTATAAGTGAGAATGAATTTCTTTATTTCTAAACCCAAACATATGTTGTGGGTACTCAAAAGAGCCATCTCAATGAGACGGTTCTTTTTAGCACAAAAAAGGGCCAAAACAAATTGTTAAAACTGATGGATGAGAAAATATTCACATTTTTATGATGATATATTTAAACCCTTTAAGCACCAATCATGACTGCATCAGACGACAAGTTTTGTGACATCTTCCAAATTTACGATAAAAATAAGGTATGATATTTCATGAGAATCTTCTGCCAGCAGACGATTCTCGTGAAATATCATGCCTTATTTGTTATTTTTAAAAAAGCGCCAAAATTTGAAAATGTCGTCTGCTGCAAATTATAGGTGGCGCTTTATGGGTTAATTGTTTATATTGACCAGTACTTACTAGTTGACAACCTGTGCTCTTGAACAAATGGACACACACATAGCTCATTATATCCACTTCATGTGATTTCTTCGTATCCATAAAGGCTGACACAAACTCCTTTCTGTCACTTCCAGCAATATCAAGGAGAGTAAACAGTTCTTCAACAGAAACAGCTAGCCCTTGCCCTTCTATCATGTTACTCCAGGCATCTTTACAGAAGTTTAAAACACCTTCATGACACCATCTACAAAGTTGCTGATCACTGTTGTCGGCATCCTCATCAGTTTCTAATGGAAAATTATGATTTAACTCTACATTTGAGGGTCTGGATGGGGTATAATGATTAGTGAATAATGACCCTTTTTTATAATGAATAGTGAATAATTAGTAAAAAAAAAATGAATAGTGAATAATAAGGGCCTAAAATTAATGAATAATCCTATTTTTTTAATGAATTGAAGAAAAAATTAATGAATAGTGAATAATCAGATTTCTTTGCCACCTCTCTGTATTTTAATGAATAATTGGTCTTATGTTAATGAATAACCCAAAATTTTAATGAGATGAATAATGGGCTAAATTTTTAATGAATAGTGAATACCAGACCCCCCCCATCCAGACCCTCATATTTGCTTTTGATGTTTCATTACTACTTCCCCTGTCCTGACACCTATTGCTGCATTTCATGCTTAGTGCTTCAGTCACTTTGCATATTTTCGAAATAGCATCATCATTTGTAGCCATATTATCATGTTTAATATCTTCAAGTATTGAATCTGCATCAAGTATTCCCATGTCAGTCATAAAATCATTCACTTTGTCCACTCCAATCCTGTGCAGATCCAGATAGTTTGGTCAGAGGGGGTCAAACTCTGACGATTTTTTTCGTTTTTGATTTGGTTGATGAGGGGAGATAGGATCAAAATACCACTTAAAGCGGGCCATCATCGACCCGCCAGCCAAACACCATTAAAATGGCGTTTCGCTGGCGTGCTGATATTGGCCCAACATTGAATTCTGGCTTCGTAGCTTTGTGATTTTTATGGAATCTGGTCCAGTATTTTCTAAGAAACCCTATATTTTTGTGATGTTTCACAAGGGGGTCCAGACCTGGTCCCCCTTCTGGATCTGCGCATGCCAATATTACCTTCAAGTTTGTCCTCATCAAACAGAGGTTTTGTCATTTCATCTGCACCAGTTCTGTTATGTGGTGTTTTAAGTATACTGTCCTCATTCCTTCCCAGCTCAGCTAGATGTTTTAATTGTTCATCAGTGAATGAAAGTAATTCAGTTTTGATGTCATCAGTTAAGAATGTTTCCCAAAACTGATCCGTGAGAAATACTGACATGTGTGCATTTGCTAGTGGTATATGCTTTACAAGAAATTCTAAGTTTTTCTCAAGGAACTTTGTAACAGTATCTATATTGAATCTTGCACAACCCATAATTTTCTTGGGTAATTATCCTGCCTCATATACAATTTTCTCTGGTTTGGCTCATAGCTAAGCAATATCTAAATACGTGTATACTAGAATTAGACATTTATCTAAACTTGCTACAGTTGAAATTTCCATTTTCTAGCTAGGGCCTAAACTAAAATTTTATTTGTTTCCCCCTTACCCGACTGACCCTGAAAAAAGGCCCTTAATAACTCAAAAAAAATTATTTCAATTTTCTGTCAAGATTTATTTTTTAAAATTTCATTTGAAACTTAGAGAATTGTCAAATGTAAACAGTGTTATCTTTCAAAAATATTCTTAGCAAATTGTTTGGGTATTTAATTTTATTGCCCATAGTAGGACTATACAGTAAACCTGCCTAAACTGGCCACTCAAAGATATACACAACAAAGGTCGTTAAGACAAATGGGCGCTAAATGAAGGTCAAAAGTATTGTAGAATGCATTCTGCAATACTTTTGACCTGCATTATGCGATAATCTGTCTTGGTTCTTTTTGTCTTTTTTGAGTGACCTCTTAAAACAGGTTTTACTGTATACAATTAAATTTAAGTGGTATCTAATTCAGAAGTTAAAAGAAAATCCTACCAACCGACCCATACCAGTAAAACAGGGTCGGGTAAGGGGAAACAAAAATATTTTTAAGGTTGGCCTCAAGTCTATGTAGCTACAAGGAGGCTGATTTTAGTTCTGCTCTGTCGGAAACCCTGAAGACACTTTTGTTGCGATGAAGAAAAAAATGGCTTTTATCCAGGCCTCCGGGTAAGAATCTCTTCTGGGTGTCATCTGAAAGGAAATGAATCATTGTAAATTCAGTACTGGTTCAACCCAGGAAGACCCATCCCTACATAACTGAAAGAATATTGATAGGACATAAAGAATCAAATTCAAACTGTAAATTCAGAAAATTTGTGAGGGTTTTATTTTTGCACAAGTTGGCATTGCCATATATTCATGAATATCTTTAAAACCCTCACGAAGTGGCAAAATCACTGACTGCCGTTTACTAGGGCTTGGACTGGGAGTGGACATGGTATCTAGATTTTGCATCGAACTAAATGTGTACACTGAAAATTATGGTAGAAAGAAAGACGTTAGTATTGCTAATACCCACTTTTTAACACCCTTTCTTTCTCTATCTCTTTCTCTATATACTGCCAGACCCTCTTTCGAGTATTATCGGCAGGTGTACTTTGTAAACTCCGGGTCGCAGGATGAAATCCTACAAGTAACCATATCTAAATTACTGTAGGGTTCTTTAATCTGCACAGGGGATGACTTTCCCTGCACAGGGGACATCCAGTTAACGTCCCGATCCGAAGGACGATGCACTTATCAAGCGTCATCCCTGCAATAGTCAATACCCCCCCACCCACCCCACCCCCAAGATTGGATAGGGGTAAAGCAAGTTGATATGGGGCTCTAGGAAAAGAGAAATTTATGATGGCTCCATGCACCAAAGATGCTCTTTTCTTTTTTTCTACAAGGGGTTTTAATTTTGCTACAAGGAAAACTAATTTGGACACCCCTGTGTTTTATATCAACTGATCAAAACGTCAGAGAGGGTATTAAACATTTTAGATGTTGCACTGGCAAAAGGACTGCCTCGAAATTAGAATGTTCCATCATATGATAGAAAGAACACATTAAAATTTTAGTGTATTATCAATAATAAATGCCAAGCTCACCAGAACCGTCAACCAATTTTCGTTGCGAATGTGAGTTAAATAAGAAAGACAACTCTTGGAGATTACATACCTGTAATTTCCAATTTCAGGCAGTGAATATATCTCCAACTGCAATGTAAGATCTATGACTTTGTTCAGAAGGCCAACCAGACGCCATTATATCCGGCTAGCTTACTTTCTTTCATTTATGTAACTGAATCAGTTCCATTTCGGTAAGCGTGGGTTTAACGTGGGATGACCAACACTTTACCAACATTAAAATTCAAAAGCCTAAAATGGCGCCTACGTATGTCATAATTGGGACTGATGAAGAGCGTGATTTCTTTTAAATCAAAAACACAAACTACACTGACCCAAAATGAAAACTTTACATAGTATTCAAAAGTATATATTTTGATAATAAATTAAGTTTCGGGGTAAATTTTTTCGGTCATCGAATTTTCAATGCTTTATCGATGTCTCTGAAAAAATTATTGGATTAAAATAAAAAAAATGCATAATTTTTATGAATAATTCAGTTGAGAGGGGTCAAAATGAAAATTTCTAAAAACAAGTATTCAAGTCACACAGATTTTGGAAACAAGAAATTACAGACTGCGTGCTTTAAGTGATGTTAAAAAGATCATCAGTAACCAGTGTGACCTCCATTTTTACGAATGCTTAGCAGAATACGCCGCCTCATTGAAATTACGTAACGTTGTATGAGCACGTTAGGAATACACTGACCCAAAATGAAAACTTTACATAGTGTTCAAAAGTATATATTTTGATGATAAATGAAGTTTCGGGGTTATTTTTTTCGGTCATCGAATCTTCAATGCCTTATCGATGTCTCCGAAAAAATTATTGGATGAAAATCATAAATTGCATAATTTTTATAAATAATTCAGTTCAGAGGGGTCAAAATGAAAATTTCTAAAAACAATTAAAACAGTCATGCAGATTTTGGAAACAAGAAATTACTGACTGCATGTTTTAAGTGATGTTAAAAAGATCATTAGTAACCAGTGTGACCCCCATTTTACGAATGCTAAGCAGAAGACGTCGCCTCATTGAATTTACGTAACGTTGTATGAGCACGTTAAAGATACGTATGTAATGCTAACAGAGGTGCATATTGGAGTCATTTAACGCATCCATTTGATGATTGGTCCTGACCCTCCGACCGAATTCATCCTATACGTGTTCTATGGGTTCATGACCCGAGATGAAGCAGGCCAAGCAAGAGGTTGACGTTATTTTTAGCATGGAATTATGTGGTTATTTACGTGTTGTGTGAGGCCTTGCATTTTCATGCTGGAAAATGCCAGGTCCGTTATTTTGCACGAAATGACTAATTATCTTTTGTGCGTGAACCCCGTAAAGACGAGCAATAATGGTTGCCGTTTAAAACGATTACGTGGGTGAGTTAACGCGTTAAAGCGATAAGGACGTAACGTCGTCACACGTGCGCGACCAGGTCTTGGAAGAACTCTGACATACCCAGTTTTGTTGTACCGGTTCATTAGATAATGAATAGTCTGTCTGGAGCAGCCAAAATGATGCGCGATATCATTTACCGTAGACCCCGCCATGAGCCCGCCAAAAACTTGGTTTCTTTGATCTTTGGAAAGACGTGCAGTCACTAAATGGAAGCGGTTTGTAACAATAAATTACTTTTTATTACCAGTACTCAGCTTCAAATGTTTTCTTGTCGGTTTTAAAGCTGTAAATGAACCAACTGTTCCTCAGCACGTGCAACGTAAGGATCACGTTTTTCAGGCGTTGACACTTGAATAGACCTGAGGTTTGAATAAAAATTGCACAATCGTTATCTGCGACGAGGTCTCGATAAGCATGCGTAAATCTTACAACGACATGTTTACTAACAAAACAGTTATTCAAAGAAATAAAGTGTAAAGTTTTCATTTTGGGTCAGTGTACGTATGTAATGCTGACAGAGGTGCATATTGGAGTCATTTAGCGCATCCATTTGATAAATGGACCTGACCATAGGACCCAATTCATCCTATACGTGTTCTATGGGGTTCATGACCGTCGATGAAGCAGGCCAAGGCAAGCGGTTGACGTAATTTTTAGCATGGAATTGTGTGGTTATTTACGTGTTGTGTGAGGCCTTGTAGTGTTATGCTGGAAAATGCCAGGTCCGTTATTTTGCACGAAATGACTATGTGCATGAACCCCGTAAAGACGAGCAATAATTGTTGCCGTTTAAAACGATTACGTTGGTGAGTTAACGTGTTAACGCGATAAGAACGTCACGTCGTCACACGTGCGTGACCAGGTCTTGCACGAACTCTGACATACCCGGTTCTGTTGTACAGGATCATAAGATAATAAATAGTCTGTCTAGGGCAGCCAAAATGATGCGCAATATCATTTACCGTAGACCCCGCCTTAAGCACGCCAAAAACTTGGTTACTTTGATCTTTTGAAAGACGTTCCGTCACTAAATGGAAGCGTTTTGTAACAATTAATTGTTTTTTATTACCAGTTCTCAGCTGCAAATGTTTTCTTGTCGGTTTTAAAGTTGTTAATGAACCGCCTGTTCCTCAGCACGTGCAAGGTAAGGATCACGTTTTTCAGGCGTTGACGCTTGAATAGACCAGGGATTTGAATGAAAATTGCATAATCGTTATCTGCGACGAAGTCTCGATAAGCATGCGTAAATCTTATAACGAAATGTATACTAACAAAACAGTTATTCAAATAAATAAAGTGTAAAGTTTTCATTTTGGGTCAGTGTATATGCGTAGAGGCAAATAAAATCCTGCAATTATCGGTTTGCGCCCAAGGAAGAGTCTTTGCCTAGTATCTAATGTGAATCTCTGGAAAGCTAATGACTCGTATCCTTTCGTGCGGCCAGTAACGACACTGACCTGATCATCATCATCATCCAGGTGAAGGGTTGGAATCCAGATTGGAATGTCGAAAACCCTGTGTAAAATCTGTGCAGACACACATGTTGTTTTGATTCTTCTTAGGACGAACATGTAAATTGTTTCGAATGGCTAGGCCCTGGGTTAAGCCCATTCTCACTGTGCCGATGTAGCCACGGTTCATCCCGATGCAGGCCAGCCGGTATACCGTGATGCACCGGGACACATTTCGTAAAAAATAAATTGCGTTCTCACCTTGCCGACGTTACCCCAGTATAGCCCCGGTTCTCGAGAAAGCAAGACACAGGTTGATCCCCGGTTCACCACGGAGCACTTACGGTGCAGCACGGTGGAGCCACGGTTCGTGCCGGTATACCCCGGTGTTACCCAGGTTGTTTACGGTGATGTCCCGGTAACTGCCGGTTGCGCCACAGTTACATGCCGGTAGGGCCACGGTTGCGTCCCGGTGCTTCTCTACACCATAAAACCAGGATAAAAACGTGGAGTAACATCAGTTTTCTTCTGTCTCTATCGCATAACAGTTATGACACAAATTTGACTGCACAGCCATATACGAGTTACTAGAGGAATCGTGATCTGTGTAGCGAAAGCAAATGCCTAGTAAACTCGCAGCTCATTTGCATGACAAATAAGCAGAAGCAGACCTGTTTTCTTGCGACGAGGTTTAAATGTTGTTGATCTGGGCCCAGAATTACTATGCCTCCTTAAAGTTAAGGAAGACTCAATTTAAGTATTGATACTTCAACATGTACATTAAATGCTTAATAAATTGCCAAGACCGAAGCAGTACTCATGGTCAAAGATATCATTGTGATCTACAGAAAAAATGAAACTATTTTGGTTTTAATCAGTTTGGAAACGTTATTTTTCGCATCCAGGAAATTCATTATTAACTTAAGTACCCCTTAACTTTAAGGATACATTGTAATTCTAGGCTTTTTCGTAAAAAATATATAAACACTTTGAGCGGGGCATGTGATTAACCATTTCCAAGAGTGTGATATTTTGAGAAGTGTAGACTCAGACAAGCCTGTGCAGTCCCCAATAAAGCTTAAAGTTGTTCGGTCAGTAGCTTAACAGTCATAGAATAATCAAGCGACTAGCAAAGGCTCTGATCAGACTGCGCCTAGACGCAGGCTGATCTGGGGCTTTGCTAATGGCACATTGTTGGAAACCTCATGTCGTGGCTCATATATGCTTGACTCTTCAGTAACTATAAGTGCATTTATTCATAAGCTTTGTAAATGAGCACATTTATACTGCTGACAATTTAACCAACTTGTGATGAAAGGACTCTCCCATCCTTATCATTTGGATGAATCCACTTTCATTTTAGGGGCAGCAGGAGTGACTTTTCATTTTTATTTTGCATTTTATTACATAAACATAGGCAGTGGAACCTTACGGTTTATCACGGTGGAGACACGGATGTTCCCGGATTGCGCCGGTATCGCCCCGACGCCGTCCCGGTGGAGACACGGTTGCTCCCGGCGTCTTCCCGGTTCATCACGGTATTTGATAGCCTTCCCGGTTACTCACGGTGAGTCCCGGTTGTTTTAAACATTTTAAACATTTTAAAACAACCGGGGACATGAGTCGGTTCAACACGCTTCATCCCGGATCTCCAAGGTTGTCCACGGTGCCGCCACGGTTGTGACACGGTTCATCACGGTTCATCCCGGATCATCAAACCGGGATGAACCGGCACCTTAAACCGGGACAGTGAGAACGGGGCTTTATATGAGCCGCGTCACGAGAAAAATTCGACCAGGTCCTACCTACACCGACTATACAGCCACAGTAGACAGCTAAAGGCTAGACATTATGGATTACGGATGTAGAGGTGTTGTACCATCTATGTAGTAGAAAAGGTGCTGATCTCTACAGTAACTGCACAGCTGATCTGCTTATTTTTCTTTTGCACATGCAGCCAGGTCTACTTCTGACGCGGTTAATATAATTCCGTACAGCAATGAAATGAAATGTTCCAGTTTAAAATGTTTAAAAGTTTCAAAATAAAAAGTATTTTATCTCTACAATTGTTCATGCAAATTCCACTTTCAGATATCTTTTGTTGTCTATATAGACAAGTCAAATGGCTTAAATTATGTTCGACAAAACCATCTAACTACATCAAAAACAAACGAATTCCTATTTGTCTAAAAAATGGTATATAGGCCTATACTGTACGATCAGTTGCGTGAACAAGTAGACTAACGCAAGAGAAAAATGCACCAACTTGCCCCAAGCGTTGCATCAACTTGCCCCGCTACTGGGGCAAATTGATGCACTCGACCTGCCAGCGAAGTCGGTTTAAACGGGCGAAAACTATAACGAAATTTAAGGATTTCTTTTTTGTTTGGAATAAAGGAAAGATAGAGCTTTTAGCTCATACAAAAATGATCATATTTGGCCATTCCTTTCACGAGATATCCCGAAAAGACTAAAAATGCATCAACCAGCTCCGGTCTCCCCTACCTGTGCTAGCTTGATTAATAAGCCTACTAACGATCCAGGGCCCGGAATTACAATGCCTCCTTTAAGTTAAGGTAGACTTAAGTTAAGTATTGAAATTTGAACATGCTATATTAAATGCTAAATAAATTGCCTGGGTCGATGTGGTATTTATGGTCAAAGATATCACTGTGATTTTCAGAAAAATTAAAGCTATTTTGATTTTAACCATTTTTAAACGTTATTTTTATTAACTAGACTCTAGTGCCTGCAGTAAATTCACCCCCAAATGTGACCTAGGACCTACATAAGAATTCCAAAGCAGCCGGAACTTATGTCGTGCGCTGCATTGTGAGCGGTACAAAAGACTAGCAGTTATACCACAGAGAATCAGAGACTCTCAAGTCTAATGAGATTTTCCAGGCCATAACATAGCAGGTTTCCAGTTCTTATTACACAGTATACAAGATTGATAGGTACCTCCATAAGAACTTTTATACAAACTTTTTAAAAGAAACCTTTTATAAACTTTTTAACCTGTATTAGAGACTCTCATAACGTGTAAATAGGGTAATGGACTTAATCGACCATTTTAGCTGTGAAACGGTACTCCAACGATCAACTGTGGCAGAATATCTTCAAGAACAAGAACAAGATGGCTCGCCCATACTTGAAAATTACGTCAGGGAGTGCTAATTCTGAAATTTTGAAGAAAAAACTCTTGGCTGCACTTTAACTAATAATTATTAAGGAGTTCTGTGCAATGCGTGTTGACCACAGAAGGAGGCAGAAGCAGGCAGTTGTAATTAAGTCAAACAAAATCCCAGTCTCCTCCGGCGTCCCACAGGGCTCTCTTCTCGGGCCCCCGAGAAACAGATATAGCAAGCCTCGAACAGTGGCAAAAGATGTGGGATATGCAATTTAACCCCTCTAAACGTCAGGTCATTCAAATCACAAAAGGCAAACCCCCTCAACACTAAGTACATTCTACATAATGTAGAGCTGGAAAGTGTTCCCGCAGCAAAGTACACGTACTTAGTGGTCACCATTGTGGACGACCTCTCATGGTCCAAACATATCGACATCACCACAAAAAGGGCAAAAACTCTCCTCACAGGGGTTTTGTGGATCTGGAGAAAATGGCTTTTTTATTTTCAGGGAGCTGGGGAGCACTGTTAGTTATTTTAGGGGATATGGGGAGCACTGGTAATTATTTTAGGGAGCTGGGGAGCAAGTTCATAGCTTTGGGGATTTAGGGAGCCCTGCCAAAAAGTAAAAACAATAGAGGAAAAGCCTCCGTTTTGTTTGATTTTTTAAAATTTTCTTCTGCTTCTGCCCCCAGACCCCCCTTTCTAAATTCTACAGGTATTCATTTTCTGATTAACATGCACATTTTTATCTTGATTAAGTTTGCTTGTTGTTGATTTATATTAGGCCTTGCTTTAAGAGGCTTGTATAGGGGTTTTAGGGATACAGGATATTTGCCATTTTACTTCAAGGGATATAGGATACTATCCATTTTACTTCCAGGGATATGGGATACTTGGTTCAATATTTTCGTTACTTCCAGGGATATTGAAAATTTAGGAAAATACATGTAATTATGGGGATATTTGCCGATTTATAACGGGTACATGCCTGTTTACTTCAAGGGATATGGGATATTTGGTACCCCCTATACAAGCCTCCTTAAAAGTTGTTGATTTTTAGGTTGGAAATAACATACTTTGGAGCACCTAGATTGCACCATTTTTATCAATTTTTTGTCCGCTTTTTAACAATCAACTCTGAATCATGTGAGTGTCGATAATAAAATTTAAGGAAAAAAAAAAGCTTTACAAAGCTTATAGTATCGATAACCTTGTTCAAGTAACTTAGAAGTCAAAAACTGGTTTCTGTTGTTGAAGTCTTCACTTTATGAACATACTTTTGCAAAACGAATAAGTTGTAAAATCTATACACCATAGGAAGGGGAGCGAGGAACATCTTCATCAAGAATTGGAAAATTGACTATTACAAAATTAAAATCGTCCCCATTACAGATTTTGGTATTAAAGTTATGAAATGATGCCTAACAGCTTCTTGTATGCGGAACAGAACCAATTGTTCCCTCAGCCAAACTTTCTACAGATGGTCCGCGTCGAGTCGGGTTGATAATATGGCTTGAAAGATCAGGAAATACCACAATCAAACATATTCTTGATAGTGGATGGTGAAGCAGTTACCCACAATGCAAAGGGCGAAATGCGAGAGATCTAGATGAGGTATCGTCATGGATAATACAGCTATGCTATATAAACAAACAGCATCATCAAGGCATGATGTGTGTTTGGATCAAAGGTCATTTAAGTGCAAAATCGGTGAAAATTGTAGCAATATTTTATGTATATAGGGACAAAATTCAAATTTAAGGTTCCCTTCTACCCTAATGGAAGAATTTTTTATTGCTATCCTGCTAGGTGTGTGTCTGTCATGTTTGGAAAGCAACGATTCACTAAGTTTCCCGCGGTCAAATAATCGTAAAAGGCATGTAAAGTATGTTACTGTATAAAATGAATTAAAATGTAATACAACTAAGAATAACCATTTCATTTTAAAGAAATAATTTCTTTTGCTTAATGCTTTATATGAAAACTTCATTTCATGCAATTATCTATCCTTTTTACATAAGATGTGTTTAAGTTGTTACTTACGTTACATTTTACCATCTGAAATTGAGTCATTTCTCAAAGGTATATGTTCCTAGCTACAGCTTTCATGAAGGACTTGGCCATTATCTCATGCTTATAGGACTAAAATATATTTCTTTTCTCCTTTCACACATGTGTTGTGTTTGTTCTCATCTATGAATAATTGTAAAACACTTTTTACAAGGCCACTACCTGCTAATTGCTTATACTAAGCATAGCTTCATGAAATCACGAAGACAAAGCCTCCTTTCATAAAACACCAGGCGTGTTGAAACTATGATACAATAGGGTAAATACCATATACTGGAAGGAAAATATCCTCAAATTGGTCTTCACATCGGCCTGTTAGCAGATGGTAACATACATAACAGAAAGCTAATATACAGGTACATTTCTAATAATGACGATCCAGTGAAAACAATGTTAACTTTTTGTGGATTATATCATGGAAATAGCCCTGACATTAAGGGTAATCCTCATTATATATCTTTTAACATTTAATTGTAGGGGTGTCCTTTCATTTGCACATATTAATGAAATGATGTTGATTCAAAAGCAGCATTTCTTTGAAATCAGGATGCTTGTGTTAACGTATTCATCCATATATAGAAGCAGTATAGATATGATATTAAAGGTTACCTCTAATTTTAAGATACCATAATATATATGTCTATGTCTTTCACAGCGCAACTTTTTATACATTGTAATTGTTTCAGTGTCGATAAATTCAATTCTAAGTATCAGTATTAAACATATTTTGCTTATAATTTTTTGCAATGATGATAGAGATCAAATGCTATGAGGTTATTGGCATGTGCTGCTTTATGTTAGTCTTTTTAACTGTAAAATGCCAATGCAAGTTTTATTCCAAATTAAATTTACCTAAAACAGATGTCTGGTGACTTCTTGGGAACACAGGCATTCGCCATATTGGAGCACCTGATGATTTGATTGTGTTCATAGTTTTCCAACAGTTTGGGGTCATTTCGTAGTATTAGAGTAAATGTGTCCTGAAATGGTTATCTTATATGTATATTTACTAGCATAATCAATTGGTTTAACATTCTCCAATTTGCTTGATGTTTATAAGATCCTAAAGTAGTTAAATCGCCTGTTCTAGTGTAGAATCTATCTGTTAACCATGGCAATTTGCTTAGACAGGGATTGATTGCATATAGGGTAGGTGACTTACATTTATGTATACATCTACTGCTCGTAGATACAAGTGCAATATATCAGATTGGATAGCACTTGTAACTGGTAACATACTCGAAATATGTAGTCTTAATATGGCATTACTCTTGGAATAAAACTAAACTACTTTCCTTTCACTATATACAGGCAGTCCTCAAACAGTGTTAGTTTTCACAAATATCTACAAGGATATAGGTACAAGAGTGAGCAAGTTAATGCATAAAATGCTTTCTGTAAGCTGTTGTAAGCAATTTTGTTCATATTTTTTATGGTTTTGCATATATTTAAGACTATCACAATAAGCCTTATTTAGTAAACCTTTTAAAACCAACAAACAGACCATAACTCACTTTTCATAGGACATATATAAAACATGGACTAGGGTTACAAATGACTCAACAAAATAAAATAGTGCATAAACAAAACTAAAAACAAACTACCTTGAGAATAAGAAAAGCAAAGATATCAGCTGCGTGTGACACTACTTTTTCAACATTTAGTTTAATCTGTGAGTTTCAGAGATGCAAACCATACTGGTGAATTTTGGGAGTCATGTTTTTGTTTTATGCGTCAGAAAAAACAGTCAACTGATCTTTAAAATAAAGTATCACCAACGTTCGAGTGATTTGTTGTTTATGTGACCATGAAATATGTTCAGATGTTTTACAAGACTGCTACATGGCTCAGGTAACTTTACCTCAACCAACCTTAGTCTAAGATAATTAACAAGGAGAATAGTTTCTATCAGAATTGCTGCAGAATATAATAAGATAATCATCATTACAATATATGAAATCTAGTTCAACAAAACATAGAAATTTTAATGGGGACAGGTGATAAATTAATTTTATTATGTAATTGCCAACAGTGAAAATTAAAAGAATTCAGCATTCAAGGAAAATCTTTAATACTAGATCTATGTAACACCATGTATTTGGACATAAACCATGCTGGTTCTGTACTATGAAAGCTTTGGTTGATGTTATATTTGCAATCTTCAAAAACCTATACATGCTCTAGAAGACACTGAGCACTACCCCTGCCTTAATTTCTGCCTTGCCTCTAGATGTTTGAAATATTGCTATGCTATTTTAAGTAAATTATTGATATATAGTCAATATTTAAATCATGATGTAGATTGCATGTTTATCGTTATGTACCATTGGTAGAAATCTGAAAACTGCAATATGAATGTAAAAGAGCCAAGCAAATCGCAAAAAGTAATTGAGTAAGACCAGGAAATGCCACATTCACATATTGCAGACAAACCCATGGCACTCTTTTTAAATCAAGTCTTATATAGAGTAAAATGTGTGTAGTATATGTGAGCGAATTGGGTAGAGCAGACCCAAATTTTATATAAGCCTAACAACAATTTACTACCTTTATCCATTTATGTAGAGCACCTTTTGTTACCTACGTTACCTCATTAATATATGTGCAGCAATTTTAGATCCATTATTGTTAATATAGTTATATTTTGTTTTCATTTTGAAAGATATTTTGCCAATTCCAATGCAATGCAAATAGAAAAATTAATCTGTAAGCAGCTATGCATTACATGCTGGAGTCGGTACAAATCACATGCTAATTAACATATTTAAATATTTACTTGATTTCACTTCATTGCAAGTTAAAAGTTATAAACAACTTCAAATATATAAAATTGAACCTTTTCAATTAGAATATAGATCAACATCATGTATATTTCAGGTCAGGTATCATGGTTTATTCTAATACATGTAATACATGTACATGTAATTTGTAAAGTCATTATCTGCAATTTAGTATAAAGTGTAACATAAGTATCGCTGACGAGCAGAGATACATATCACAGATGTATGCAATTGATTTTAATGTCTAGTTTAAACATTTAATGATTAAACTGTGTCACTTATACTATTAAAATAAATCAACATTAGCCTTGTATTGTGTGAACTGTTATTTTCAATGTCAGTAGGGTAACGTTGATTACAGGTGATTTATAGAAAAATTATCACAGAAAAGTTATTAAATTATGGGTTTCTGAGGCCCCAAGACATGTCCCAAACTGAAAAAAGTTTTACTTTCTGAGAGGTGCAGCAAACTCTCAAAGTAGCCCATATATCTCAGTTTAGTCCAAATGAGGGAGAATTTTCGTCATAATTGCACAAAACTTACGATGTTTGTCTTTGAAAAATCCATAAAAGGATGCTTCCAAAGGGGTTCTTTAAATAATAAACATGTTAATTTAAGCCTACTGAAAGACTTCTACCCTTTTAAGAGTTTAAAAAACATCTTGTTGTTGGACCAGAAAAAAAAGAAACACAGTTTGTAAAAATGCTCCAATTATTGCACTTGATGACCTTTGACCCCATTTTAAAGTCGACATATGATAATTTAGTTATAAAAAACATTTTCTCAATGTTTTTCAGACTTAAAACTATAAGCATACAAAATTTGGTTTGAAATGAAAAATGTTTACATATAAAAAGTTAAAGTTGTTTTACAGTAGTACATATTTTATCATTTTTGCACTCAATGACCTTTGACCTAATTTCTGGCCTTCATATGCAAATTCAGACTTGGCATCCACCCCTAAGGCTTTGTAAACATGCTAAATATTATGTTAAAAGTGGTCTTACAAATGTACTCAAAAATGCCAACAAAACCAAAAATATGCATCTTTTTACGATTCGGATTGCCAACTATAAGCCGGAGGCGCAGGCGAGGCAGTTTGGTGCCAAAGAAACACAGCCTCTGATTATCTGTGAGTTGTGAGACCTTTTCTTTGTTTCATCTTAGTATGTTAATTTGATTTGATTGTTTCTCCTTGATGAAAAATTGCAATAGTTAGGAAGCCTCCACGCGAGCTTAACATGTTAAATGTGTTTCAACAACATCAGAATCCGGAGCGAAGATTTGGTACAGGTAAAATGCCTTTAAGCCCCCGGTGGCTTTGGCTGCTGTCCGTTCTAAGGTAGCCTGGGTTGCAGACTGATCATTTGTTCTTCTTTTTTATTTTTCCGTTTCTTGGTCAAAATGACAATATTAATCGAAATCAATAGCTGACAACGGATACCTTTGATCTTTTTATGCCCCCGCTATTCGTAGAATGCGGAAGGGCATTAAGCGTTGCCCATGTCCGTCCGTCCGTCCGTCCGTGCGTCCTTCCGTTCGTCCATCATTTAGGTAGGTACTTTGTGAGCGCAACTCCTCCTACAATTTTTTCCCAATCCTTTTGAAACTTTACAGGTGTTTTTGTCAAGGACTGAAGATGTGCATGACATTTGGATATAACCCTCAGATCAATTTTTGTCACTTTTTTCACAGTTTGAACTTAGTCATTTTTGGGCTAAATTACTACAGAATTTTATGGACATTAGGTACCTTGTGAGCGCAACTCCTCCTACAATTTTATCCCAACCCTTTTGAAACTTTACTGGTGTTTTTGTCAAGGACTGAAGATGTGCATGACATTTGGATATAACCCTCAAATCATTTTTTTGTCACTTTTTTCACAGTTTGAACTTAGTCATTTTTGGGCTTAATTACTACAGAAGCTTATGGACATTAGATACCTTGTGAGCACAAATCCTCCTACAATTTTACTAAATCCTTTTTAAACTTTACAGTTGTTTTGTCAAGAACGGAATATATGCTTTACATTTGCATATAATCTTCAGATTAATTTTTTATAATTTTTTCGCAGTTTTTATAATTTTTTCGCAGTTTGAACTTAGTCTTATAAGAATAATGTTGCTATAATTCAGTTTGTAGTATGTAAATGGTATCCTGTTCACTTATTGTATACCCAATATTTAATTGCAGGTGAAATAAAAACAATAGGCGGGGGCATCCGTGTCCCATGGACACTTTTTCTAGTTATTCTCTTATTTTTTAGAATATTAGCATTAGAAAATATTGCCAAATATTGACGACTGGACCCAGGCTATTCTAAGGCGGTGGTTCTGCTGTTGCTGACATATTGTTTTAATAATGTACTTCCCATTGCTTGTGGGGGTTATGCGTTTGTCTTTGTGTCCATTCTAGTTTTGCAATCATCTTAAAGAGGAAGAGAAATTCAAAGCTGGTTGTTTTGCTTTTATTGTCTTTAGATGTCTTGCTAATGTAAATGTTCTGTGGCTCTTTCTCATGGTGCCGTGGGTTGGTCTTCAGTGTCTGATCGTGGTATTTCCTGATTATACTCGCTTGCTTTTGCAATAGAACGGGGGTAGGCTAGTGCCTTCGAATCGGACTTCGAATCCCGGCTCAGCCACGTGCTTTTATAAGGATTATTCTCCCCTATCACTTGGGCAATTGACAGTTGTACATGTATGTTAAGGCTACCTACTTAGAACAGTCTCGAGAACAATTTAATTCGTTTTGCCGCGAACGGAGTACATGTGGGCGACCCGGGTAGGCAGGCGCGGTCACATCATAAAACGCCGTTAAAAATGACGTTTTTTGTTTTTTGTTTAAACGCGTGCTCCAGAAATTTGGTCAGGGGTGTCAGCTCTGGCAACGTTTTTGTTTGTTTGTCTTTTTAGTCATTTGAGCCATGACATGAGATTTCCAACAATGTGGTATGTGCATACGCGCAGTCTGATTAGAGCCTTTGCTATTCGCTTAAATATTCTTAGAGTGTAAAGCTACTAACCGAACATAATTTGGAGTTTCTAAGCTTTATAAGGAGGGTGCACAGGCTCAGCTGAGCCTACACGTGTCAAAATGCCACATTGTTGGAAATCACATGTCACGGCTCATTTTAATTTCACAGAGAAGAGAGGGAGAGGAGATCCAGGTGCTTCTCATGCATTCCTTTGAAAACGCAGTATATATTGTATAACTAAAAAGCGGACCATCATCAGCCTGCCAGCGAAGCGTTTCGTTGGCGGGCCGATGTTGGTCCATCATCATCATCATCATCATCATCATCATCATCATCATCATCATCATCATCAATTGCCTCCCTACGTACTTGAGTATGGATTTTGGCTGGTATAGCCTTGTGATTTTTAAGTGGGTTCGGACCAGTATTCTTAGGAAACCTATAGCTTTGTAATTCTTCAGGGGTGGGGAATGTTCGTACTCCCATCCGT
The DNA here is from genome assembly GCA_964019695.1 of Loripinus fragilis. NCBI lineage: Eukaryota > Metazoa > Mollusca > Bivalvia > Lucinida > Lucinidae > Loripinus > Loripinus fragilis. The sequence continues at coordinate 484,990 of CAXHUL010000609.1, forward strand.
GCATGGTTTAAGAATTAACATATCAAACTTGCCGCATTTTCAATTTAAAAATAAATAGATAAATAAATAAAACTGAAATTTGAGCAACCCCCAAAATATCTCTTTCTTTCTTTCTCTTAATACTGGCACGATCAAATTTTGATCATTACGCCAGGGAGTGCAATTTTGGAATTTTGAAGAAAAAACAAAAACAAAACAAAAAAACAAAAACAAAACAAAAAAACAAAAAAATCTTTCGGCTGTGTTTTTAACTAAATGAGGAGTGCCCTAAACTCCTCAGCAGTCTGGGAATTGACCGCCGAAGGAGAAAGACTATTCCACTGTGGTATAGTCCGGGGGAAAACAGAGTTCTTCAGGGCATCACTGTATGTCTGGTATCTACAATACTGGGCACTGTATGATGACCTGGTAGATTTCAAACTGCGAGCAGGGGTCAGGTACTTGTCTTTTTCTATAGACACAGCACCAGAATGTATCTTATGAAAGAGAAGCAGGGAGGACTGATCCCTACGGGCCTCAAGAGATGGCCACTCAAGCTCATCAAGCATCTCGCCGACACTACTTGTGTTACGCCATCTCCTGCACGTCCAACGGGCTGCTGTCCTCTGAACTTTCTCTACCTGATTAATCTGAAGTTTTAAGTAAGGGCTCCAAATGGGTGCTGCATACTCTAGTTTAGGCCGAACCAAAGTTTTGTATGCAACTTCCTTAGTACTCCGAGGTGCAAAAGCCAAATTCCTGCGAAGGAAACCAAGTGTCTTAGTTGCTTTGGAAGAAATTTCTGAAATGTGTTGACCCCAATCCATGTTATCAGAGATGGTTATGCCAAGGTATTTTGCTGACTGAACGTTTTCCAAAGTTTGGTTGTGAAGGGAGTAATCAAAGAGAATCTGTTTGTGATGCTGATGCCGAGTCACTCTCATAGAGTGACATTTGGCTACATTGAACTTCATTTGCCAATCGGCTTCCCATTGACCTAAGCTAGTGAGGTCTTCCTGCAGTATAAAACAGTCTTGAATCGAATGAATGTTTCTATACAGGACACAGTCGTCCGCGAACAGGCGAACAGAAGACCTGATGTTATCCGGCAGGTCGTTTATAAAAATAAGGAACAGGATCGGCCCTAAAACTGATCCTTGGGGTACACCGGATAACACTGGGACTGGATCTGAGGCTTGACCATCTAATACTACTTTTTGAGTGCGCCCAGAGAGCCATGAGTTGATCCACTTGTGGGTGGACCCTCTTATCCCATAATAGTCCAATTTGTGTAATAGCCTCCTGTGTGGTACCTTATCAAAGGCCTTTGCGAAATCTCCATTTTGTATTCTGTACAGTGAACTTAAGAGAGGGCCCAAAATTGCATAGAAATGACCCCTAAAACTAGTCCGATTCGAGACCCCCCCCCCAATATCGATGAAATCTTCATTACCCCCCCCCCCCCCATAAAACATAAATAAAATTATTTTTTCTGTCCCCCCACCCCTCCCCCTCACCATAACAAAGATAAAGTTCAAAATTTTGAATGTATATGGAAATGTCAGATTAAATCCACCCCTCTTACCAGGTCGCAAATACAGGGTATTAACCCAATAAACACGTAAAATCGGACCACAAATCGGCCCGCCAGCAAAACGGCATCCAATGGCGTTTTGCTAGCAGGCCGATAATGGCTAGATATGGGTTTCTGGCTGGGAAATACCACGCTAATCTATGGCGAGGGCCTGTTTTCATGGGACATGAGTTTTTGTCTCACTGTTGAAAGCATTTGGGCAAATCTTTGGTCAGCTGGTCGGGCATTCGAGGTCTGATTGGCTATTGATCTATTGCTCATTTACCCGCCACACGTGCATTTTGTGAGATGTTTTAGAAGTTGTGCGCGAATCTTGGTGGCCATTTTTGCGATATGGAATATGTGATGTTTTGGGGAAAATGTAAGTCTTTTATTTTATCTGATGATCATACATTTAGGTCCTGTTGTTCACAAGTTGTGACAGAACATGACCAGACAGAAGCATGGAGCAGTTTTGTCACTGGAAACATTTATGGATGTAGAGAAGTGCGGCGCGGATAACAAACTAATCCTAAAGTCTCTTTGCTTGCTGGGTTATTTTTCATGCTTTAGTTGTCGTCTGCTGACTTTTCAAAATTAACTTTCAATAAGTATCTCTCAGGAACACAATCAAAGTGTAAAACGATTTAGATCCAGATCAGTACCGACGTTCTCGGTCCGGATCTGGGTCCAAACTATTTGCAAAGGTTAAAAACAGGCGATGGATTAATCATACATGCCCCCTCCAATTAGGCCTAAATAATTGAACCTGTTAGTCGGCTAAGAGAAGATTCCGCCCGAACTGCTACTTATCGCTTACAGGTTCGTATGTAAAAGCTTATGCCCGGTTATAGTTTCTTCGTGCGGACAGAGAAGATTTATCAGACTTGGTGGTTCACGGTCCAGGCTGTCGATCACAGTAGATCCCACCGCCAAAAAAAGCGTGCGGTTATTGCAGTTGCATATATACTTTTTCTAGTTCGCTGAGTTGCCCCTCCTTTATCGAAAAGACTTTTCGAGCTTGCTAGACTATCCTTTTGTTTCTGACGCACAGATATAGCATATTTTGTTGATTTTATCATGGTGCCCCGTGAAACCCTGTCTCTGGAGTAGGTCAGCGTATTATATTTTCCAGAGAGCGAAATGTAGTGGTAGTGGGTACCACAGGTATATAAGACACACATACAGCCTCGCTGTATGAGCTAGCTTTTACAGCGACGCGTAGTGTGTCAGGCCATTGTTGCGAAGTTAAGCAACACAGAGCTCGGTTAGTAGCTGGATGGGTGACCCAGGCATTGGAGCAGGGGCGACTGGGTAGTTGCGCTCATGCTGGGTACCATCAGTACTACAATGGTGTCGGAAGTGTTTGACGAGCTCATGCAGGGACAACTCTGACTCCAAAAAGAAAAAAGGAGGGAGTGGTGTAGTGGTAGTGGGTACCACAGGTATATAAGACACACATACAGCCTCGCTGTATGAGCTAGCTTTTACAGCGACGCGTAGTGTGTCAGGCCATTGTTGCGAAGTTAAGCAACACAGAGCTCGGTTAGTAGCTGGATGGGTGACCCAGGCATTGGAGCAGGGGCGACTGGGTAGTTGCGCTCATGCTGGGTACCATCAGTACTACAGAAATATGCTGAGAGGAGCGTGGTGGCTGGGGTGGTGGCTCTGTATGCCTATTTCAAGTATTTGCTTGACTGGATAAAGGGGATCGTCAGAGTCACTGCCGCGCTGCATTGTGCCCTTGAGCAAGATACTCTATCAGACTGCTTACATTCCAGAAAAATATTGACTGGGACCTAATTAAGCATAATCACAAACAAGCAAAAATGCTAATGTTTTTTGCATGTTCCTCATTGTGTGGCTCATTATTGATATAGTGTCATTCCTATTTCAGGTACAAACCCTAGGATGCTTTTGCTGGTAAGATTGACCATTGTGATTGAAAAGGCCAACGGAAGAAGTCTATGAGTAGTTGAAAAGACGGAAGCAAAATCTCTGGTGAGTTATATTCACATTTAATGAGTCTTTGCATCTCAGAACTTTGCATACTCGTTAATTTTCATGCTTTTATTGTCATCTGCTGACTTTTCAAAATGAACTTTTTCCCAAAATTATTTCAGGAACACTATCAGAGTGTCAAACGGTTTGGATTTAGATCAGGACAGACATTTTTTTCAGTCCTGATCTGGGTCTAAACTTTGCAAAAGCTGACAGCAGATGACAAAAAGTCGCCGCTAACAAGGAAAGAGCTAAAATTTAGAAAATTTTGAATGCTAAAAAAAAACAGAATGTAGGTCCTGATCTGGGTCTGAGCTGTTTGTGAAAGGTTATCAGCAGATGACAAAAGTCGCTAGTAGCGCTAGCAAGAAAAGAGTTAATAAACTTATACACACAGACAGTGACCTATATAAGAGTGACTAGAAACTCTAATGAAATTCCAATACTCAACTCAAATAACACTGTGGTGTATCTTACACAGGTACACGATTGGCTTTTACCGCTGTTTTGGAATACACAGCGTAATTTCTCTATTGTTTACCTAAACTTTCAACACCTTTATAAACACCCAAATTATATAATAACAATAATTATGAATCATTGGACAATGGACATCTTAGTTTATGAAAATTGATAAATCGAGACACAGATATAGCCATGTTTGAAACTTTATTCGTCGGAGTGAAAGGGGTATTTTTGAAGCCATTTTTGCCAATTTCCGCAACTTTCTTAAAATCGGCCAATATTTAAACGGTCATAACTCAATCGGATTAGTTTTTACATTGCAGAAACATAGCATTCAGCAATATTTCATATATGCTTTTTTTATTGTTATTAACAATATTTACCAATAAGCGATAATTACGACGAAGTACGCCCTTTAAAGTACCTATAAATGCAGCGGTCTCACAAGCTGCATTGCCATTTTGAGTGTGTAAGATAAAAGGCGCACCAGGCGTTAGTCACGTGACACATGCCACAACATACCTATATGGCTGAAAAATGAAGTGTCCAGTCACTCTAATATAGGTCACTGACACAGAACAATAATACAATATGGAGCAGCTTTAGAAATTCACACTTATACCCTAGAAGTGCATAGGGCCAGATAAGCAATTCTTAAGCGTAAAATTGCATACATTTTCTTACCCATCAGTTTAAACATTTGTTTTTGGTGCTCAAAAGAACCGTCTCATCGAGACAGTTCTTTTGAGTACCCACAACATATGTTTTGGTTGAGAAATGAGAAAAATAATCTTCTGTTACACACTCTGCCCTAGTAGTAGTTATGGGGCTATTTCATATTCTCTATTTTCATGTTGGTTACAAGTCAGATTAGGTTGTAAACTTAATGCAGAGTATCAGCAAATTAAGAATGGGGATAGTCAACGTGAGATTGTGATTGTTATTGCATCATCCAGCATCAAAGGTATATATACATTAACAAAGAGTGAATGTAGATGAAGGCTCAGCTTAACCAAATTTTAGACATATTCAGGGATTTTTTCGGTGATCTCGGGCTGAAATTTGGCCCCATTCCCAATGAAATTTAGGTGACTTTTTCCCCAATTTTGAAAAAAATCCCAATCTTCAAAACAAATTTATTCACCACCCACGCAAGCTACAATCTACTACCATTTGATCTTATTTCTCCTTCAATTTTATTAATGGCAAAAGTATTTGTAATACAGTGTTTCTGCAAGGCCAGAATTTTTTAGGCGTCATTGATGACCCTTGTTTGAAAATTTTGGGGTCATTGGCAAATTTAGAGGGTCAGAACTTTTTTAATGTATAATTAATTTTTGTCTGAGCATGCGTCAATATTAAAGGTATTTGAAGAATGTCCCCTTTCGTAAGATAAAAGTTCTCGAAATTCGGTGCATGTTTTACTATCAATAGGCTTGTGATTGACGGCTTTTGTTACATTTTCTGTTTCATGGGAATTATTCAATGTTGTGTTGCTTGTAGTTAAAAGCTCTATCCTCCAGAGGACAAGAAATAAAAGCATCTGCCTACCAGTTTCATTACGGGTCAGCCATTATTGTTTAACAGTTGAGCGCTTTACCCATGCGCAGACTGTCAGTCTAAAAATAGACATGATGCATTGGTTTCATTTCTTTTAAAATCGTTGTCTTATATATTTTGGTGTATTGGAGCAAAGAAAACTTTCTTTTCTAGACCACTTTTTTCAAAATTTATGCTGCATAATGCCCCAAAATAGCAGCGAGAGCGAAACAAGCGCAAATTATTTGGAACGAAACCCCATCTGCGCGAATCGCAAATGACTTTTGACATGCGCAGTCGTCGTTTTTGAAATGAATCAGATACGTCATGGAAATACCAAGCAAAGATTTGTGCGCAGGTCTATTTTCCACAGGAACACTATTTATAGAAGCGTTATCATCAAGGTAAATTGAAATCCTCAGATCTCAGCACATAAAGAAGATGGAGTCTCATTCTCGCTGCTGTTTTTGTGTGCGTCACGAAAAACGCACAGACAAACTGTCAGTGCGTCAGCAGTCAATTTATTGCGTCGAAAACGCAAGAAACGCACTCTGGCGGAAACACTGTAAGCTAATTTGTTTTTTTATTAACCAAAGATGACATAGTTGTGCACTATAACAAATTCCCTATTTATTTCTATACCCCTAAATAGGGAATTTGTTATAGTGCACAACTATGTCATTTTTGGTTTATCTCACAGATTTTAGTCCAAAGCTTGAAGCATGTATAGTTTTATCCCATGAAACATTTCATATTTTGATCAGGATGCTACATGAAATGTGCATCTACAATGTTTGTCAGTGTACCCATATACAGATTTACAATACACAACTATTGTTTGTTTTCCAATTCCAGTCCCAATTATGGGGTATCCCGGTGTGTTGCCAGATCAGAAGTGAACGGACTGTATGTGTAAGAAATTTGTCAAAGAAGAAAATTGGTGAGTTATAGCATTTGCTTACTTTATTAATGGTAGTGTTTTTTCTGAACCCTTGTCCTGCTGAAAAAATAATAGTAGCACAGCACTTACTTCTGTTGTCCTGTCAGTTTAATTGAATGATTTTAATTAATAGGATGAGCCTCACAGGCATCACTGCGCTGAGTCCTTGAGCAAGACACATTAATCCCTGCTAAGTACTGGTTCAACAAAGGAAGACCCGTCGCGACATAATTTAAGATTGTTGACTGGGACGTAAAGAATCAAATCAAACAAACAAAATTATAATTACTTTAATGTTTACTGTTGTGACTTGGCTCCCTGTATCATTAGTTTAACAGGGCCCAGAGGGACGACAGTAAACAATGCGCTTACAGTAATAGGATTGATTCTGAGGCTGTTTGGAAAACAGTGCAGATCCTGATCAGATGGCTTTGTCAGAAGCCATCTGATCTGGATCTACATTGTTTCCCAAGAGGATTTATCTGGGTTCAGCAGGACAAGGGTTTAAAATAGCTGGTTAAGGGTAAAGGATAGCTGGCAGGACTTTAGTTAAGAGTGCATAACAGAAAAATAATTTTCTTATTTCTCAACCAAAACATGTTGTGGGTACTCAAAAGAACCATCTCATTGAGACAGTTCTTTTGAGCACCCAAAACATATGCTAAAAATTATGAGTAAGAAAATATTTACAATTGTACTCTGAAAATTTTTCTTCATTTAAACCGGTGGCTGGTATCCAATCTATGGGTAGATTTACCTTTCTATACAGTCCGGATGCACTTAACCACTACTTTCAAGATCCCCATATGACCTTAGCTGCACGTGGGACATTAAACACAAACAAACTTTAAATAATGATTGAGGAGCACAGTGGCTCCATGTATAGAGTGCTAGACTCGAGATCGAGGAGTCAGTGGTGGGGGCCTCACCAGAGACATTACATTGTGTCCTTGAGCAAGGCACTTTATGCATATTGTATATCTTATATGCATCCCGCTTTAGATAGCCTGTCATATACTTGTAGATTGAGTAGTTAAACATTACATTAAATCAGGGTTCATCTCAGCAAACAGTCCATGCCCTGATCATATGGCCAAATAAAAGAATGAGTGTGTTTTGGGTAACGGGTCTGAAGATTATAGGTAGGGTAAGCACACATTTTTTTTCACATTGTTTTTTCCAGAAAACCTGAAAAAAATTCTAGGTTTCACCAGTAAATTCATGTAGGGTCGTCGGGTTACCCTAATTATACGTATTTTTTTTTTGGCCTATGTTTGCCAATGCCACCATATACAAATTTACAATATATAGCCGTTGTTTGTTTGTTTATTTTGGCCGGGTGTGAATAGGTTAGCAAGTAAGGATAGATAGTGTTACAATATTATACGCATGCAATACATGTAAATAGAGGATCTTACATGAGTGCTCATGTTTTATTGAATTTATTTAATGAGTTGAGGAAAATAGATAAAATGCAAGTATTTCATCTCTTTTTCTCAACAAGTTTAATAAATTCAATAATACAGGAGTACGGATGTTAGATTTGATTTATCACATGACATTAAAATTACTTAAAATTGCTTTTTTGGCGTAAAAACATCAAGGTTTTGCCATCTTTCATGCAGTGTTATAATGGACAACATTATGTAATGTTACTAAATCTGTAAACCACTAGTGGCATTACTGGCGTGTCAATTTTATTGCATGGCATTATATCACTCCCAGATGTGACATCATGTGATAAATAATCCTTATTCTAGAGATTTTGTTAGAAAACGGCAAGTATTCATTATTCTAACACTTGTATCCTGTAATAGTGATAGGGATATGACCAGGCCAAACTTAAAAATATTTTTGTTTCCCCTTACCCGACCCTGTTTTACCGGTATGAGTTGTTCGGTCGGAATTATTTTTTTAACTTCTCAAATAGGATACCCATTAAACTTAATTGTATACAGTAAAACCTGTCGTAAGAAACCACTCCAAAAAAGATGACCAATTTCCACATAATGCAGGTCAAAAGTATTGCAGAATGCTCCCAGGGAGCATTCTGCAATACTTTCCACCTTCATTTAATCTTCAGGTTTTAATGTATAGTCCTATTATAGGCAATAAAATTAAATACACAAACAGTTTGCTAAGAATATTTTTTAAAGACTGTTTACATCGGCCGATTCTCTAAGTTTGCTATGAAATTTAAAGAAAATAAATCTTGACTGAAAATTGAAATAAATTTTTTTGAGTAGGGCCTTTTTTTTCAGGGTCGGTCGGGTAAGGGGAAACAAATAAAATTTTAATTTAGGCCTCACATTGTAATATTATTGTTATTATATGGAGAGCTGATTCTAACTGCCTAACTCACAGCTCTTCGAGTTTGAGAACATGATGTTAGATGTTACATACAGGCCTTTACAGAGGACAAAAATATTTCAATATTGCACTCGTCCTGCAGGACGAGTCACTTACAGTTTTCATTGTCCTGCAAACACATGCACTTGTCCTTTAAAAGCATATGCAATAAAGAACATAAGGAAGTAATATGACTTCCTCGAGTAATTCTTCCCAAAGCACTCATCCTACAGGACGAGTGCTTTGCAAACAATTACTCGTCCTTCCTAGATTTCACTCATAATTACAAGCGGACGAATGGAATTTTTGTCCCCTGCTTTAACAAAAACAAAACATGTTCTGGGCACTCAAAAGAACCGTCTCAATGAGACGGTTCTTTTGAGCACCCAAAACATGTTAAAACTGATGGGTTAGAGAATATTTACAATTTTCACGCTAAATTTTTAGGCTTATCTAATCCTGTATACATACTAAACATCTCTAGAAAACTTAAATGAGCTTGTACATGAGATTTCCAACAATGTGGTATGTGTGACCAGCAAAGGCTCAGACCAGCCTGCGCGTATGCACAGACTGATCAGAGCCTTTGCTAGTCACTTAAATATTATATGACTGTTAAGCTACTGACCGAACAGCATTTGGAGTTTCTAAGCTTAAAAGGAGGCTGCACAGGCCTGTCTGAGTCTACCCTTGTCAAAATGCCACATTGTTGGAAGTCACGTCGCGGCTCAAGTGAGCTTGTACATGAGATTTTGGTACTTATCTTATTTCAGCCCTAATGATGTGGTTTCACAGAATGTTGATCGGATCATGTGAACAGGCTGATCATGTGAGAAATTATTAAAGAAGAATATTGGTGAGTAATACAGGACTTTAGTTAAGAGTGCGTAATGAAAATTTATTTTTTTTATTTCTCAACCAAAACATATGTTGTGGGTACTCAAAAGAACCGTCTCAATGAGACGGTTCTTTTGAGCACCCAAAACATATGATAAAATTGATGGGTAAGAAAATATTTACAATTTTACGCTGAAAATTTTTGTTTATCTAAACCTGTGGTAAAAGAAATTGCTTACTGATCTGGATCATAATTATTAAATGGCAAAATATTGTGATCAAATGATTTCCTTCATCCACCGGCACTTGTCCGTCATCAGTTAACAATTTTTTTTCAAATATCTTCCTAGCTACTGGTTGACCCGTTGGAATGTCATCAAACTTCAAAGGAAGGATCTTTGGGTGGCCCCCTTTCAGAGTTGTTCAAATATTTTCAACTCCATGAGAATTCTAGTTGCCATAGCAAACACTTTAAAAAATGGCAGGGTTTGAATATAAATTTGCACAAATAATTCCAAGTTTGTAGAAATTATTTTGATCCATTGAAAAACATGGCGCTAGTTTTTCCTATGTAAATACATTTGTGTTAGGGTTTCTTTTTTAAATCTCATCTAACCTTACTGGGATATTTTGAAAAAAAATGGCACAAATGATCCTTATGTGACCTTCTTCCAAGGTTCAAATTAATTTTGATTGGTTGAAAAAAACAACTGTGAGTGGGTGGGGTCTGTTATAGGGTAAACTTTAAAATTCATCTTGTCAAAACCTAATGGGTCAATTTGAATTATCTTGGCACATTCATGTATGACCATTGGGTGGAGCCAGGTTTTCCTTATAATGTAGGGAAATTTTTGATAGAATATTTTTTCAAGAGCTTCATGCATCTGGGCAGTCTGTAGTCCTTAAAACAATTTGCATTAATGTGTCATATCATATACTTGTAGCCAGTCTAACTCTGATGGCTCTGTTTTAAAACAGAGCAATTAGAGTTAGACTGGCTACAAGCATATATGACACATTGATGAAAAATTGTTTAAAGGACTGGAGCCAGTCTAGGCAGTCTGATCAGCATCTTTGTTGTTCACTGCCTAGATAGCAGGATATTACCCAGTCTTGAATCCAGAATTTCAATCCTGAAGGTTGTTTCTGTAGATGAGGAGGCTGGTTTGAATCTTAGCTGGTCGGATTTACCAAAGACAGATTTTTGCATGGGATGCCTCATATCTTTATCAGCAAGTCCTTTGCACACTGGTAAATGTATACGTCGATTTGCTGGTATTTACGCATATTGCCGGTACTTCATAGACCGGAAGTGGTAGATATTGGTGTTAATACTATATAGAAAAACATGCCCTATGCCTAAAGGACTATAGAATTAGGTCATTTTTAAGTATTCAGTATGTGCATGGCAATTTATTTAAGCATTTAGGAATAGATTCGAGTACCGATCATCCAGATTGGTACTCGAATCTATTCCTAAATGCTTACATAAATCGCCATTTGCATGCCTAATACTTAAAAATGGTCTAATTCTATAGTCCTTTAGGCATATGGCATGTTTTTCTATATAGTATTAACACCAATATCTACCACTTCCGGTCTATGAAGTACCGGCAATACGCGTAAATACCAGCAAATCGATGTATACATTTACCAGTGTGCTTTGGTGATTTTCATTTTTGTTTGGGCTGACAAGTAGTTAACTTGATTAAGGTTTGGTTGAACTCCATAAAAAAACGCTAGTCATATTTCAAAACTTTGCCATTTTTTTCATCATTGGACCCATTTGACCTAGAAAGCTTCAAAATAAACGAAAAAACTTTCTGTCGGGCCTGATCTGGATCTAAACTGTTTGCAACTGCTATCACCTGCATCACTAAGTTGTGTCCTTGTGCAAGACACATTTATCCTAGCTTAGTACTGGTTCAACCCAGGATGACCCGTCCCTACATAACTGAAAGATTGTAAATGGGACGTATAGATTCAAATGAAACAAACAAAAGCAAAGAGTTAACCCTTAAAGCGCCAAGAAAAAAAATGCATCTGAAAATGTTGTCTTTGGAAGTCGTCTGCTGCAAATAAATGCCCAACATTACTGACGAATTAAGTATAGAAGCAAACCGTGTGGGCCCGGAACAGACTGCTCCTATAGGAGCAGTCTGATCTGGGTCCACACTGTTTGCCATAGAGGCTTCTTAAATATTTCAGCAGACGAGAAAAGCAGACGACTTTTGTTGTGATTGCCGCATTAAGAGTTAAATGTTGTCTTTTTTGTTTTGCAGATGAAGAAGAGCTAGACAGTGAGATCGAGCTGGACAAGAAGATATTGTAAACATGATCGGTCCCTGTGGTTGTGATAGAAGAGAGCAAAATTTAAAGGTAGTTTTCTTCACCTTTAATCTTTTAATTAAAGCATATGCTTGATAGGTATCAGGACTTTAGTTAAGAGTGCGTAACAGAAAAATAATTTTCTAATTTCTCATCCAAAATATATGTTTTGGGTACACAAAAGAACCGTCTCATATGCTAAATATTATAGGTAAGAAAATATTTACAATTTGATGCTGAAATTTTTAGTTTATCCAAACCTATTATCCCAACCTTGATAATATAGAAGTGAAGGTCTGTGAGACCTGCATTTCATCTGCTAGTGATGTATAATTATTCCAAACTTTTTATGGATGGGTATGATAAGTTGGGATGATTCTGTACGACCATTGGTCCAAAGTGATAGTAGGAGCCCAGTGGCTCAGTGAGTGGTAGAGTGCTTGTCTCAGGACTGAGGGGTTGCATGTTCAAGCCTCCGGGGTCACTGCGTTGTCCTTGAGCAAGACACATTTATCCTTGCTTAGTATTGGTTCAACCCATGTAGACCTTTTCAGACATAAATGAAAAATTGAAGAATCAATTCAAACCAAACAAAGACACATCATTATGATTTCTTTCATATTTAAATCACTTTATCAAAAAAAAATTCAGGAATACTATCAAAGTGTCAAACAGTTTGGATCCAGATGAGACCCGACATTTGTTCGGGCCTGATCTGATTCCAAACTGTTTGCAAAGATTATCAGCAGATGACACTAGAAGGCAAATTGTTCTCCATTCATACACATGCATGCAGCATATGTATCATGTTGGGCTACAGGTTTACAGTGCAGTGGCTCAGTTAGTAGAGGCTTAGACTAGGGATCAAAGGGTTGTTGGTTTGAGCCTCACTGCCAGCAGTGCCAGTGTGTTGTGTCCTTTGGCAAGGCACTTTATCTGCTGCTTAGTACTGGAGTTACCGGGTTTTTGGTTTGATTCTTTATACTCCTTAATCCAGACCCTTTATCCCCTGCTTTATAGTACTGGCCCTGAGGTTATAAAACTTTATTCATGCTCTAAACTCAACTGAGCATGAAATTTCAACTGTTAAAAAGTAAATAACTGCTGAAAAAAAGACTTCTCATTTCCAAACTCTCAGATGTTGTGTTTATCATGCTGATAAATGTTAAAATGCCAATTATAGGCACTTTTACATTTATGAGCATGGTAAATTTCATGCTTGGTTGGGCTGATCATGACCTCGAGCCAGGTTCAATCCAGGAATCAACCCGATTTATTCTTGACTGGGCGGTTTAACATCAACTCAAACAAACTTTATCAATTTTGATGAAGACTGTACATGTATTTGCCCTTTGTAAACAACTAACCACTTGTGGAACTTGTGTCTGATATATGAGTGATGCTCAGAAAATAGCAGTATAAAGTTTAACTGTGCATCACTCATATTTCAGTAGAGAATTGGTTTAGAGTGTATTTTTTTGTATAAATACATAACAGCAAAATTACAAGCACTTAAATTAATAGTTACATGTACTAATTTGATACAAAAGGGATTCAGAAGAAAGTCTGTAGACTTTTGGAAATTGTATACCTGACTCGAGATTTCAATATGTAAATGCGGAAATGTTTGTGAATTTTATTTTCCCAAATAGCGTTAAAAATGTATTTGCCACATTAAAAATTCATGACTTACATCAGTAAAGGTTTTATTTTCACAAAACTCTGCATCTGCAGGGGAGCGCAGTGGCTCAGTGGTAGAGTGCTTGACTCGAGACCGAGGGGCCGCGGGTTCGAGCCCCACCGATGTCACTGCATTGTGGTCCTTGAGCAAGACGCATTTATCCTAGCTTAGTACTGGTTCAACCCAGGAAGACCCATCACTGTTTAACTGAAAGATTGTTGATGGGACGTAAAGAATGAAATCAAACAGACAAATCTGCATTCGCAAAGCTTCATGAAAATAAAACTCTCACGAAAATTTACAGTATGTGAGCAACAAAACATAGCAAAATATAGTTTCTACATCATGCACTAGGTCATAAAAACCTTACCCATTCAAAGATTTTAAAGGTAAAATAAAATAAAGTTGACCACTTAAGCATAATACAGTAAAACCTTGAAAATTCAAACTTCAATTTTTCGAAATATTCACTAAACTTTAAATATATATTCAGACACAACGGATTCATTCATGAACTATTTTATAAACTATTTTAAATACTATCTATAAAAACAATGTTTTGTGTGCGTAAAAGAAATGTCTCCCTGAGATGTTTCTTTTATGCACACAAAACATAATGTTTGATAGAAAAAAAACCTGATAATAATTGTTGTTGTGGGGTTATATATTCTTCTGTCTACCTCCCTATAAATCAAATTATTGATACTTTGAAATAAAATCTCTTGTCCTAGGATTTTGAATGATTAGACTATGTTGCTCCTATACTTTCTGTCCATTAATTTTGCCTTGTATTATTGTTTCAGATGACAAATGGCACTGACAGGGGATGTTCAACTTTTCTACCCAGACACTTGCTCGAGTTTCAGATGTGTGAATGGTTATTCCAAAGTCTACACTCGCAGATTAGCGTTATCACCCCCAACAGTGTATAAAAGGTATATAACTCTGTACAATATAGAACACAATCATTATGTCATGAGCTATGGTAAATTTTCTAAAATTTCAAACACCTTTCTTTCTGTTCTCAAATAAAATATTAGTTTTCAGGGCTGGAATTCACAAAAATGCTGTCAGAATAGCAAACAGTGAATATCTTTATCAGATTGCTTCATCAGAAGCAGTCTGATCTGGGTCTGCACTGTTTTTCTAGGCTTGTTTGACAGAAAACTAGTTCTTCAATAAATTGTTGGTTTTCAGAGCTGAAATTTGCAAAAATGCTGTCAAATAGCAAACAGTGAAGAACCTGATCAGACTGCTTTTTAAGAAGCAGTCTGGTTTGGGTTTGCACTGTTTGAAATTCACAAAAATGCTTTCAGAATAGTAAACAGGGAAGACCCTGATCATACAATTCTTAAGATTTGTATTTGCACTGTTTATCTATTGTCTAAGATTGTTTGGCAGGCAACTAGCTCTCAAATAAAATGTTGGTTTTCAGGGCTGGAGTTCACAAAAATGCTGTCAAAATAGCAAACAGTGAAGATCCTGATCAGACAGCTTCTTCAGAAGCAGTCTGATCTGGGTCTGCACTGGTTGTCTAGGCTTGTTTGACAGGCAACTAGTTCTTCAATAATATGTTGGTTTTCAGGGCTAAAATTCACAAAAATGCTGTCATAATAGCAAATGGGGAAGACTCTGATCATACTGATTCATATCTGGGTTTGCACTGTTTGTCTATTGTCTAAGATTGTTTGGCAGGCAAGGCCAAATATACTGTCATGATAGCAAACTGGCTAGACCCAGGTCAGACTGCTTCTTTAGAAGTTCTGGTCTGGGTCTGCACTGTTTTGCAGGCAACTAGTGCTTGAAATTTTAGAACATATGCCATAAATTACTTTGCATCAGGGCTCCAGATAAGAGGGGGTAAAGGGTATTTCAGCATTGATTTCTTGGAATTCAGCATTGAGAATTAAATTGAAGGGTAAAAATACCCTTTGCAGTTTGAGGTTTCAGTGCTGATATTCAGTTTATGTGGTGAAATCTTTTATTCATAGGAAGAAAAAACTAATTAATATACGCCAATTGTATAAATTTTGGAAGTTTTCCTAAAAACGCAACATGTATTTGATATAAGCAACTTTTCTATAAAATATTTTAAGCAAATATTGGGTCTTTTTACAAAACTTTGCATTTTCTGCAGTTTGATATTTTAAATATGGAGTAAAATACTCATTAAATTAAATAGTAGGAAGTGAAATACCCATCGGTCCAAATCCTTATCTATACCACTGTTGCATTGTTATATCCTACACATCACATCAGGCAGGTGGCAATCGCAAATGAACTGTTTTATACCAAAAACCTTTATCTTGCACACCGGATAAAGATATCTGATATTTTATCCTGGGATAGAAAATCTTATCTTACCCATGTTATCTTACCTAGGCTGTCACGTGAGGGCGAACACTAGTTGTATTGGAACTCTTGGTGAGGTCATTATTATTTTAATGTGACATCATCATGTGAAATTGCATCTTGGATAATTCAGGTCTTCTGGAAGCTTATTTAAAAAAAACAGTGGTGAGCAGGAAAAAGATAACATTATTCGTGTGATGGTAGGATAGAAAAATCTGTTCCTCAGGATCACCTTTGTTATCACTCGGCAAGCCTCGTGATGCCAAACGGCGATCCTCAGGATGGATTTTTCTATCCTACCCACACACTCATGATAGATTCTTATATTCCATTTCCCAAAACCATGTTTAGACTGCAAAACGACAGGCTTCTAGATAAGAGTGGGTAATAAAGAAATGATTTTCTTTCTCACCTTGAACATATATTGTGGGTTCACAAAATAACTGTCTCAATGAGGTGGTTCTTTTGAGCACTCAAAACATGTTCACACTGATGGATAAGTAAACATTCACAATTTTACCCTCAAAAATTTTGTTTTTTTGAGCTATGAAGATGGTGATTTAATGTCAAGCACGCATTTAACATGATCAATTTATAACAAAATATGAAGTTAGGTGTGTTTTGGCAATCAGATATATTGCTTTGTTTGTTTATTTGTTTGTTTTTGTTGCTTTACGTCCCATGTCAACAGCTATGGTCATTGCGGGACGGTCAGTTCACTTAACCACACTTTTTCCTGGGCAGGCTTGAGCAAGCGGTTAACCAGTAATTTGTGCACATACTTTCGCTTGTAACTGACAACAACCCTTCTTGAATAAATCAGCGGAAGGGAGGAGAATGACCATAGAAATTATTTCATGATCAATCCCCACGAAAGTATGGTACCGGGCCGGGATCGAACTCGCGACCCCTGGATCTGCAGTCAGACACGCATCTGTAGCCAGACACGTTACCGACTGCGCTACGCGGCCCGGCGATATATTGCTTTGGCAATTCTGTTAAATTGTTAATTTTAGGTAATTGCCTACCCGGTGTGATACATGTCAATTATGAAATAATTGAGCCGCATCACCTGAAAACCTGAGAATGCCATGTGTGATAACAAAGAGACCAATCAGCCTGATCAGTGGCGTTGTTCTCAACCAAGATACTAGGCACTGATCAGACTGTAAGGACAGGCAGGCTGGTCTGCGCCTTTGTTGTTGGCATGCATCTAAGTCAGGGTTTCTCGCGTCAAGGCTCATTTATTACCGTATGATTGCAGTAAAACTTCATTCTAATGCACTTGCTTTTGTAACGCGAAGTCTCATTGGATAACGTCAAAAATTTGTTATAGTATATCCTGTGATATACTGACGGAAATAGTTTGACGTCATTAATTACATCACATATTGTCGGACGACATGCAGCTTTTTATGGCTTGCAACGGTCCAATTTGAGACAAAACTGCAGAAATGCATTAGAATGGGGATAACCATATTCAAAATTTGCATTTGGGGAGGTATATCATTAAATATATGGTCAGAAATGACGTCTTACGTCCCCGCTCTCCCGTTGCAGTAAAACTAAATTTCCAACCGTATATCCGACGATATACCTCCCCTAATTAATATTTTGAATACAGTTATCCCCTAAATGGCTCAAACACCAATGACTTATTTATTATGGTTAACTCTTAGCAAGCTGGGTAATTTTTTAAGCTTTTTTGTCGTCTGCTGATTTTTTTTTCAAACTCAACTTTTTCAAAAAATATTTCAGGAATACCATCTTAGTGTCGAACAGTTTTGATCCAGAACAGGCCCGACATGATGTGAGGCCTGATCTGGGTCCAAACTGTTGGCAGAGGTTATAAGCAGATGACACTCAGTAGGCAATGAGTTATTTCAACCTCCCTCTGGAGTGTCTAGAAAATTATTTTCGTAGCTCCAGACATAATCATATTGAAGATGGTTTAGGCGTAGTTGTCTTTTCTTCAAAGGGTATGTTGTGAGTAATCATTTGAATCACCTTAATAAGGCAATTCTTAACATACCTTTATTTTATGAATTTTAAGACCCATTATGCTGCCTGATATGGCTTTACAATTAACTCACACTGGATCAAACTAGCCCTAAATCATCAATAAAATTTTTATGGTTGCAAGGGTGTTTGAAGCCTTCAAATGCTGTATACATGTATGTATATGTCCCTCATGTTGTTAGATAGTGTCTTGAGTAATAAACAAACCCTATATCGAAATATTTTTATGGTCCCAAAGTTGTTGAAGCCAGTTCATCTGTAGTTTGCTATGTATAATGTATTTGCTTCTCATGTTTTAAACTGTTTGCCGACCGAGTAATTTTGCATGCTTTTTTTGTCGTCTGCTGATTTGCTGATTGTGAGATATCAGCAGCCAGCACCAGTAGGTAAAGAGTTGATTAGCTTCTTGAGTGAATAAATAACTGTGAAATTTTATCTTTGTAAAGGCTTTCCCTTTCTCAAACTCTATCTTAGAGAATGCTGATAACCTTTGCAAACAGTTCTGACCCAGATCAGGCCCGACAATATGTCGGGCCTGATCTGGAACTAAATTGTTTGACACTGTGATGGTATTTCTGAAAGAATTCTTTGAAAAAGTTGACTTTGATAAAAAAGCATGAAAAAATTTCCCAGGAGGCAAAGAGTGAAATCAGACATTGGATTCAGTGCATAGGGAGTACATTCTGGCCAGCACATGAGACTTTGGTACTTATTGCACATGCCCAAAGCCTGTTAAATTTTTTGCATGCTGGGTAATTGTTCATGCTTCTGTTGTCGTCTGCTGACTTTTTCGAAATGAACGTTTTCAAAAAATTCTTTCAGGAACACCATCAGAGTGTCTAACAGTTTGGATCTAGATCAGGACCATTGTTCTGTCGGTCCTGATCTGGGTCCAGACTGTTTGCAAAGGTTATCACCGGACGACAAAAGTTGACACTAGCAAGGAAATAGTGAAACGTCCATGCTAACTAAACCAGTCAGGCTAGAAGTATTATCTTTGGCTTGGGCCTTTCTCTACCTCCATACTTGTGTATGTGAGAAGTGAAGGATCTGGCGAGACTGACCATATGCGAAGGCTTATCAGAGTGATGGCTACTTGTGGATGCAATAAGTTTCGAAATCTTGTATGCTGGCCCATTTATTTCTGGATGGCTTTCCTTATTCCATCTCACCTTTTCGCAAGATGAAATATGAATGTTTGTAGTCTGCTGATAACCTTTGCCAATGGTTTGGACCCAGATCTGGATCCAAACCATTTGACACTCTGAGTGTTCCTGAAATAATTTTTTGTAAAAATTAGTTTTGAAAAAAATCAGCAGATGACAAAAAAGTCATGAAAAATTACCTGGCATGCCAACCAAAACATATGTTGTGGGTACTCAAAAGACGGTTCTTTTGAGCTCACAAAACATACATTAAAACTGATGGGCAAACACATATTTACAATTATACGCTCAAAAATTTTGTTTATCTAAACCAGTGAGGAGTCCTGAATATAATAAGTAAGACACAAGATTTTGGTACTTATGATATCAGTGAGCAGCAAAGGCTCAGACAACTCTTACACCAGAACCTTCACTGCTCATATACACATAGTATGGATACAGATGAAGACTCAGATCCAAATTTAGACTTCTAGCCCTGCTGAATACATAGAGGATCTTACATGTACATGAGTGCTCATGTTTATTGAATTTATTAAACGAGTAGGGGAAAAGAGATAAAATGCTAGGCTTGCTGAGCATTTTATCTCTTTTTTGCAACGAGTTTAATAAATTCAATAATACAGGAGCACAAATATTAGATTCAATTTATCAAATGACCATGATGACATCAAACTTACTTAAAACTTGAATTTTTGGCGTGAAAAAGTCGAAGATTTTGCCACTTTTACACAACGTTTTTTAAAAATGCATCTGTTCATATTATGCAGTCGACTTTCATTATTTTGAAATTCATGGGACCAGATATTTCACAGTTATTGTTAGTAAAAAGGAATTGGTATTAAAAGTATACTGAACAAAATCTGGCCCCTGAGGCTATAAAACTTATTTCATGCTCAACTCAGCAGAGCGTGAAATTCCAACTGCTCATGAAACCAAAATGCTCACAAAATCAGAACTTTTCTAGCTTTCAAACTCTCAGATGTTGTATTTATCATGCTAGTAGATGTTAAAATACAAACAGTTGTTGGCATTTTAACATTTATGGGCATGATAAATTTCATGGTCAGTTGAGTTGAGCATGAAAAAGTTTTATAACCTCGGGGCCATTTATCTTTCTCATTTGATCCTATCAAATGATATTTTGCATTTACTTGCGTGTCTCTCGATAAGACAACAGAATTGAACATTATTTTTTCTTGTTTCTCAACCAAAACATATGTTGTGGCTACCCAAAAGAACCGTCTCAATGAATACCCAAAGCATGTTTAAAAATTAGAAAATAATTCAACTTTACACTAAAATATTTCGCTTAACTTGCTCTATGATAGTACTTAACTCTTTACCTACTAGTGTCGTCTGCTGATATCCTTTGCAAACAGTTTGTACCCAGATCAGGCCTGACAAAATGTGGGGTCTGATCTGCATTCAAACTGTTAGACACTCTGATGATATTCCTGAAAGAATTTTTCTTTCAACAGACAGCAAAAAAGCACGAAAATTTCCCAGTAGGCAAAGAGTTAAAGAATAGTCTCATGGATGATGGCGAGAGACAATGCATCTTTTGAAAGGAAATGAGAAAAAATAATGCAGACATCCACCCTCTGAATCCAGGGTGTATTCCATATAAACTTTGACTAAAGAATGTTAACTCTGCCTGCCCCACAAATTATTTCGTCTGCTGATAATCTTTGCAAACTGTTTGGATCCAGACCAGTACCGACAGCATGTCGGTCCTGATCTGGATCCAAACTGTTTGACACTCTGATATTGTTCCTGAAATAATTTTTTAAAAGAAAGTTAATTTTTGAAAAAAGTTAGAGGACAACTGTTACAATAGCATGGAAAATTACCCAGTACTCAAATAGTTAATATACTTCGAGTTATCTGGACTAGGTTTATTGATATCCACTCTTGATTGATTTCTAATAAGTGGTGTGTATGTTATAAACACTATATTTTATCTTTTGTTTTACATGTTTATATTGTAAATACTTAGTGTGTACATGTATTTGCTAAGTATGTGTTGTTTATAAAAGTGCTTTCATTTTAAATGTTATAACATGTTTTGATATACTGATGCTTAGTTTTAAGACATACTCTTGTATTAATACCTGAGCCGCAACATGAGATTTCCAACAATGTGGTATGTGCGACCAGTGAAGACTCAGATCAGCCTGCACCTATGTGCAGTCTGATCAGGGCCTTTGCTAGTCACTTGAGTATTCTATGAGTGTTAAGCTACTGACTGAACATCATGGCTTATAAGGAGACTGCACAGGCTCGTCTGAGTCTACACTTGTCAAGATGCCACTTTGTTAGAAATCACATTGCGGCTCATTTCTAAATATTTTCCTTAAAACTTTGCATGCTAGGTTATTTGTAATGCATTTGTTGTGGTTAGCTGACTTTTTTTCAAAATTAACCTTTTTGTGCGCTCCATACCTCTTTTACCCTTTGATATTATTACCTGCGTCACCTTAGCCAAAGCAGATATAGTAATGGGTCCACTCTGTCCGTCCATCCTTCTGTCTGTCTGTCTGCAACACTTTTGGTGTGACTAGTTTGTGTAATCTGTAACTCCAAAAGTTTTCATTCCTTTTTATTCAAACATTGCATAATGACATATTGAAGATGTGCACCTCATATTTTGTGCACATTTCATGAATATTTTCTCAATTTTTAGGAGTGTTGAACTTAGACATTTTTCTGCCAAAAATGCTTTGACGGCGTTTGGTTTGTGTAATCTGTAACTCCAATAGTTTTCATTTCTTTATTTTCAAACTTTGCATAATGATTATTCATACATTGAAAATGTGGACCTTCTAATTTGTACACATTTCATGATTATTTTTTTCATTTTTGGGGTCTTGAACTTTGAATTTTTTTCCGTAAAATGCTTGGAGGGTGTCAGGTTTGTGCAATCTGTACCTCCAAAAAAATTTAATTTCTTAATATTAAACTTTGCATGATGATTGTTCATACATTGAAGATGTGCATCTCCTATTTTGTGCACATTTATTAGATATTTTCTTATTTATTACGGCTGGTGGACATGGACTTTTTATCCATTCAAAATGCTTATGGGGTGTCTTGTTTGTGTAATCTGAAACTCCAGCAGTTTTCATTTCTTCATATTCAAACATTGTACGTTATGATTGTTCACACATTAAACATGTGCACCCTATATTTTGTGCACATTTGATAATACTTTTGGAAGTGTTTGACTTAAACATTATTACGTCTTCACCACATTGAGTGCTTACATTGTTTATTTGTGTGTAATCTGTAATTCAAAAAGATTTCATTTCTTTATATAAAACTTTGCATAATGATTGTTCACACATTGAAGATGTGCACCATCCATCCAGGTACAGAGCAGAGTTTGGTCTTGTTTTGATGATATTTGGTAATCAATATGGTGTATCTCATGCAGATATGGTTGCTGTCTCTTGCTTACAGGTTTAATTTATCTCCCTTGATTCAACTTTAGGGTTGAAACCTTGTACTCTTCATAAAAATAAAGAAGGCAAATATCAGGAATCAATTCAATCAAGTACCACACCTTACCCAAGACACCATATGGGAAAGTGACAAAAACATAAGGAAACATCCAAGGGGTCAGCCTTTTCCCAGCAGGTGATCACAAGACTGCAAGGAACAGACAAGACAGTATAATAAAGACCTTTTGAGATATTTTATAGTCAATTTTGAAAATAGTCAGCAGACGACCACAGAGGCATGAAATATTACCCAGTAGCAAAGAGTTAATTTGCTGTTCATTGAGAATTGATATATTGGCCTCGACACAACAAAACTGTCTTCGGGGGTTCCGACAAAGCGTCAGACTCAAACCTCAGCTACAGAGACTAGCTACAAAATTGAAAATTTGCTTGTAGCAAGTTTAGGTATGATACTTTCTAATAAAAGAATAACAAACAGGGTGTCTCAAAAAACGTGGACCATTTTTCCAAATTGCAATAATTCCTATATCAAATGTTGAAACCTTTTGATTTTGTGTGTGGCTATAGCAAAGTGATATCCTATTCCTCTGATGATGTTTCACTTCAAGATGGCAATTCAATAGGAAGTGACGTCATGATGACATCATTATGTAATCATGACACCATTTGCTCGTCATGGGCACATTTGCTGTTGTTAAAATGGCATCCAGTGAAAATTCCTTCTTGTCAGAATGTTCCCATGCCTACATTTATATGAAACAAGAATTTAAAGTGTCTCAGATAATGGAAATTCATATAAATCAAAGAAGTGGGTGATAGAATAGACTGTTTGTGGTGAAACTGGAGAATTTAGCCGCAGACAGGGAAGTGGTTGGTCAATTAATCTGTGATTTGGTCAACGACAGGAAATAATGCCATGATTGCTTTATGATGTCATCACAATGTCACTTCCTGTTGAAGCACCATCTGGTGATGAAACATTATCAGAGAAAAGGGATATCACTTTGCTTTAGCCACACAAATAATCAAAATGTTTCAACAATTTATACAGGAATTATTGGAATTTAAAAATGGTCCACATTTTTTAGACGCCCTGTAGGTGCTGATCAAGCTGTGTGGATGCACAGTCTGATCATTACCTTTGTTATTCGCAAATACTGAAGACTGGTTTTCTCACGTCAAGGCTGTATATCTTAAGAGGTAGAGGACAAATATATTTTTCTTGTTTTGTTGTTGTTGTTTTTTGCATCCTTGTGTACTGTATGATTGATATTGATATGGTCATACTTGTCAACCTTTGTACAATTAAGTCACACCCTGATAACTCAAATGACCTGCTTCAGTGGAAGTGAATTTTGTATGCCTGGTATATTGTATTATTCTGATCAGAAGAGTTACTTCTGCATTCTTTCCTATCAAATTACTACTTAACTCCATGCCTACTCAGTAGTGGCCAGTGAGGTGTCGTCTTCTGATAACTTTTGCAAACAGTTAGGACCCAGATCAGGCCCAACATAATGTCAGGTCTGATCTGAATCCAAACTGTTTGACACTCTGATAGTATCTCTGAAAGAATTTTTAAAAAAAGTAGATTTTGAAAAATAACAGCAGACGACAAAACACATGAAAAATAATTACCCAGTGGGTAAAATAAGTGAAATGAGCTCTCTCCCTAAAATGGTTCTTTTGAGTGAAATACAAAATGGTCATTTTGAGTTAATCCATTTATGCCGAATGTATTTTCCCATCCTTATCAATTGGACGAGTCCATTTCCAATTTTAGGGTTGTTTGGTGGTATTTTTTCATTTTTATTCAAATTCTAAAAGAAACTTATGCAAGCATACAGTGGAGAATCTGATCACGTTTTGAGGCGTCTGATCTGGTTTTGCACTGTTTGCCGATGTCCCACAAAAAGGACACTATGCTTATATGGGTTAATAAATTCTTTAAAAAATTTTTTAGATTAAAATGGCTAAAAGCCCAATCTGATTAACCTGCTACTGTGGATTTAGAATTAACGAGAGCCCAAAATTTATTAAAAATTAATTGATATCCATGCCTCGTCGTGCAACATACATATTGTGTTTAAAGGTTAACTTCCCTTTAAATTTTCCATAAACTTGCAAAATTTGTTTAATGAGTGATGTTACATATGATCTAGTTACGAATGTGGAGACTGATTTAAATTTGGCCTTTGTAAACTTCTACTAGCATATGGAAGTAAAAGCTGAAACATGAATGACGTCTGAAAAGTGCATTTGAATAATACCGCAGATGTAAAAAGCAGACAACAATATCCAAAAGCACATTTGAGCAACCATGAGTGTCAGTGAATGGCAAGGAGGCTGAATAGAATGCAAGGATTCCATAAGCAAATCTGTTCTCTGATAATACCCTGGCAAATGGAGTATGTTGGGATAGTCTTCACATTTCTGTTTGTCCTTTTGTTTAATTGTCCTTCAGTCCCACATGGTCAAAGTTTTTACAATGAACTTGTGTTAGAAACTTATAATGAAGACCCTTTGATGGTTTCCTGGTGGCAGATAATAAGGTCTTAAGTGTAGATCAACACAATCCCATCCTCTGGATGTGACCTTAAGGTCAAGGTCACAGACTATATAAGTCCTCTTTTTTACCTGCCTTGCTTTAGCGAAATCAGGTCTAGTAATGGGACTACTCTGTCTGTCTGTCCGTCCAAAACACTTTTGGGGTGACTAGTTTGAGTAATCTACAATTCCAAAAGTTTATTCAAACATTGCATAATGATGGTTCACATATTGAAGATGTGCACCTTTTATTTTGTGCACATTTCATGAATATTTTCTCAATTTTTAGGGGTGTTGAACTAAGACATTTTTACGTCCAAAAATGCTTAGATGGTGTCTGGTTTATGTAATCTGTAACTCAAACTTTATTTTCAAACTTTGCATAAAGATTGTTTACACATTGAAGATGTGCACCTCCCATTTTGTGCAAATTTGATAAATATTTTCTCATTTTTGACTA
The DNA here is from genome assembly GCA_964019695.1 of Loripinus fragilis. Taxonomy (NCBI): domain Eukaryota; kingdom Metazoa; phylum Mollusca; class Bivalvia; order Lucinida; family Lucinidae; genus Loripinus; species Loripinus fragilis. The sequence goes on from CAXHUL010000609.1 coordinate 510,687, forward strand.
GTGTTGAACTTAGACATTTTTTCCATCCGAAATGCATAGGGGGTGTCTGGTTTGTTTAACCTGTAACTCCTACAGTTTTCGTTTTTTTATATTCAAGCTTTGAATAATGAGTGTACACACATTGAAGATGTGCACCTTCTATTTTGTACTCATTTCATGATTTATCTTGAAAGCCATTTTCATTTTTGGGGTCTTGAACTTAGAATTTTTCCCGTAAAATGCTTAGATGGTGTCTGGTTTGTGTAATTTGTAACTCCAACAGCTTCCATTTCTTTATTTTCAAACTTTGCATATTGATTGTTCACTCATTGAAGATGTGCACCATTCATTTTGTGCACATTTGATAAATATTTTTTTCATTTTGGATGGTTGTTGAACTTAAGACATTTTTTCCATCTGAAATGGGTAGGAGTCATATGGTTTGTGTAATCTGTAGCAGTTTCCATTCTTTATACCCCCTGCAAACGTAGTTTAGGCAGGTATACTGTTCTCAGCCTGTCCATCCTTCCGTGATTCCGTCTTTCCATCAACATTTAAAGGTTTTTGTTGAATAACTTCTGTAGCTTCTGTCCGATTTTTATCAAATTAGTACCACACCTTAACCATTAGACAAAGCATGTTTGGTAGGAAAAAAGGGGCTGAAGTAGTAGTATTAAAAGAGTTATCCCACTTTGAAGTTCTAACTGTATAGTTCTAACTATATGGTGATTGCAATATGTCTAATATTGCATACATAGTGAAATCAACTGCTCTTAGAGCTTTTAGTGTATCCTTTTAATACATTGCAGGGATGCTACAGGCATATTGAAGATTTGCAATGTGGAAGTTTAATGATGAAAAAACATTTTTACATAAATTTACAACATTTTTAACTTAGCCAATTCTCGACCACAACTCATATTGAATTATGGCTGATAGTGCCTACTATTGTGAAATCAACAACTAGAGTTTTCAGTGTATCCTTTTAATACTTTGCATTATTGAAGATTTGCATGTGGAAGTTAAATGATGAAAAATAATTTTTGATAAATATACAGGATTTTTAACTTCGCCAATACTCGACGACTGCACATATTGAATGATTGTTAATAGTGCATACTTTGTGAAATCACCTTTTGTGTATCCTTTTAATATTTTGCAGGCTGAAGATGTTAATTGATGAAATGTTTTTTGTATAATAAATCTACAAGATTTTTAACTTAGACATTTTTGGACCATTCCATCTACATTTATAAAATGATGGTTAACAGTGCATACTTTGTTAAATTAACTCATCTTAGAGCTTAAAGCTTAACCTTTCAATACTTTGTGAACATGTTACAGATATATTGAAGATGTGCATGATGTACCCGTTTGGTGCTTATTTCTTTTTTTGACAATTTTATAGCATTTTAAACTTAGCCAATTTTGGATCATTGCACTGAATACCTTGTTTCATTTGTGTCATTTTTGTTTAGAGGACAGGTTCATTGCTTACTTTTAACTGTAGAAAATCTTATTTGGGTAATTTTTATTTTGGTCAATTAAGGCTTTGAGAGAACTTAATGAGGAACATAATATTGTGGGGGATATACTGAAAGCCTTGCTGACAGCCCAATTCTTGTTCAAACTTTGCATAATGATTGTTTACACATTGAAGATGTGCACCTCTATTTTGTACACATTTCAAGATTTTTACGTGTGGCGCTTTAGTGAAAGCAGGTCTAGTAGTGGGTCCACTCTGTCCTTTCGTCTGACCGTAACTATTTTGGGGTGCCTAGTTTGTATAATCTGTAACTCAAATATATATTCAAACTTTGCATAATGATTTTACACACATTGAAGATGTGCCCCTCCTATTTTGTGCACATTTGAAAAATATTTTTACATGTTTTTACGGGTGTTGAACTTAGAATTTTTTTCCATCAGAAATGCTTAGTGGGTGACTGGTTTGTGTAATCTGTAACTCAATGAGTTTTCATTCCTTTATATTCAAACTTTGTACAATGATTGTTCATACATTGAAAATATGCACCTCTTATTTTGTGTACATTTCATGAATTTTTTATCCATTTTGGGGGTCTTGAACTTAGACATTTTTTTTGTAAATTGCTAAGAGGGTGTCTGGTTTGTATAATCTGTAACTCCAAAAGTTTTCATTCCTTAATATTAAAACATTGCATAATGCTTATTCATACATTGAACATGTGCACCTTCTATTTTGTGCACATTTGATTAATATTTTCTTATTTTTTTAGGGCTGTTGAACTTAGATATTTTGTCCATCCGAAATGCTTAGGGGGTGTCTGTGACTCCAGCAGTTTTCATTCCTTCATATTCAAACTTAATACGTTATGACTGCCCACACATTGAACCCTGTGTCAAATGTGCACCCTATATTTTGTGCACATTTGATAATATTTTTGGGATTGTTGAACTTAGGCATTATTACGTCTACACCACCTTTGGTGTGCTTACATTGTTTATTTGTGTGTAATCTGTAATTCAAACATATTTCATATCTTTATATTCAAACTTTGCATAATGATTGTTCACACATTGAAGATATTCACCAGCGACGCAGGTCCAGAGTAGAGTTTGATCTTGTTTTTTTCATTTTTGGGGTCTTAAACTTAGTTTTTTTCCCGTAAAAATGCTTAGATGGTGCCCGATTTGTGTAATCTGTAACTCACAGTTTTCATTTCTTTATTTTCAAACTTGGCATAATGATTGTTCACACATTGAAGATGTGCACCTATCATTTGTGCACATTTGATAAATATTTTCTCATTGTTGACTAGTGTTGAACTTAGACATGTTTTCCATCTGAAATACGTAGTGGGTGTCTGGTTTGTGTAATTCATTTTTGGGGTCTTGAACTTAGAATTGCGTTAAAAGACATATTTGCCATGTTTTAAATTTGCGACTAGAGCATGAATTACCTACATCCGTTAAGGACAGACTGATTTTGACATTTCGCGAGGATATTATTTTCAGGAAACTAAACCCCTCAAGATAATTTCCTAATTTACAGTACATGATCCAGCTTATAAGATTGTAGTACTTATCTCATATACGAGCAGCGAAGGTTCAACAGTCTGAGAAATCACACAGAATTCCTCCAGCCTTTTTTCACTGACACACATAAATGAGAGACATAGATGAAAGCTCAGGCCAAAATATATGCCTCTAGCCCCACTAGATAGCTGCAAGAGAATATTTATGTTTAAAAAATGACTTTACACTCCTATGGGATAAACAGCTCATATTCTGACCTATATACAATTGACTCTCGTTAATTGGAAGTCCAGGAACATTAGTTCACATTGAGTGTGAGAAAGTAATTGATATGCAAGACATTTAATAAGCTTTTAAATATCCTACTGATATTTGTTGTCCAGAAAATGTCATCTGCTTTTTATGCCTGCTGCATATATACAAATGCACTTCAAACTAGTTTTAACGTGAAAGCAAGCATTATGAACCCAGATCAGACGGCCCCAAGAGCAGTCTGATCTGGGTATATTGTTTGCAATATAGGCAAACAAAGTATATACCCAGAAGATAGAGCAGACCACAATTAATGTGAATAGCTGAAAAAAGGGTTAATCTCCTATTTACTATAATTATATGTTGTGCTAACTTGAAAGAATTGTCTATGGGAGAACGACAGTGCTCTGAGTGTATATCTTTAAATAAGAAAGAGCCCAAAATATGCATGCGCGGATCTAGGAAGTTTTGTCAGAGGTTGTCCAACAATGACAACGGTTTTCTTTTCCTTTTTTTTAGTTGATGAGGGGAGGGAGGAGGCAAATACCACTATGAGCGGGCCATCATCGGACCGTTAGTGAAACGCCATTTAAATGGCATTTCACTGGTGTGCCAATGATGGCCCAACAAAGAATGCTGGCTTGGGAGCTTTGTGATTTTTCAGGGGATCAGGACAAGTATTGCTAAGAAACCCTATATTTTTGTGATTTTTCAGGGGGGGGGGGGGGGTGGAACCCCCTGTCCTCCCCTCTGGATCCGCCCATGATATGCCTCATACAGGAACAGCATGTGTAAACAACATAGTCACAGCTCAACCTGTGCCTGGAGGAGCAGTTTGATCAGGGAGACTGTTTGTTTGATATTACTATTTGTTTGATATCCTCAGCAAATTGTTTATTGTTACTAGGATGAATTAGTTAAGAAAATAAATTGACAGCTAGGATTTCAATGTTTTCCTGCCCCCTTCCTTTTAATCTCTTCATTTCTTGGGTGTTTGTCTGTATTTCTGTCTCTTTCTGTCTCTCTCTCATCTCCCCATTCTCTCTCTTCTCCATTTTATCTCTTCTCTCCTTTTTCTCTTTTACATTCTCTCTCTCTGTCCTTTCCCTTCTCTCTTTTTTTCCCTTAACTCACCTCTCACTTCTCTCCCCTCTTATCCTTTCTCTCTCTCAATCCACTCCCCTCTGTCTAGTCTCCCTTTACTCTCTTCTACCTTCTCTTTTCTCCCTTCTCTCACTTTTTTCTCCCTTCCCTCTCCTCCCCATTCTTTTCTATCCTTTCAACTTTCTCTGTCTCCCATTCTGTCGGTTCTCTCCCATCTGTCTCTCCTCTACATTTTTCTCCTCTCTCCCACTCCTCTCCCTTCTCTCTTTTCTCCCTTCTCTCACCTCTCCCTTTCTCTTCTCCATTCCCTTTACTCTCCACTCTCTGTCCACTCATTCTTTCTCTCTTCACTCCCTTCTGTGTCTCTCAACTTCATTCTCTCTCCTTTCCATTTCTCCCCTCCCAATTTTCTCTCTTCTCATCCCTCTCTTCTGTCTTTCTCCTGTCCATTCTTTCTATCCTCTCCCATCTCTCTTTTCTCCATCTCTCATCCATCCTTTCTCTCTCCTCATTTTTAGTATCTCTTATCTCCTCTGTCCTTTCTCTTATCCTCTCTGTCCTTTCTCTTCTCCCCTCTGTCCTTTCTCTATTCTCATTTTTCTGCTCTCTCCTCGCCTTTTTCTGCTCTCTCCTCCCCTTCTCTCTCCTCCACTTTCTCTACCCCCTCCATTCTCTCCTCTCCATTCACTCCAGTCTCTTTCATCTATTCCCTCTCTACCACTCTCTCATCTCCATTTCCTTCTCACTCTTCCCTCCATTCTCTGTTCTCTCTCCTTTCTCTCCTTCATTCTCTCCCTTGTCTCTCACCTCCATTTTCTTCTCACTCTCCCCTCCATTCTCTTTTTTCTCTCTCCTTTCTCTCCTTCATTCTCTCCCTTCTCTCTCACTTCCATTTCCGTCTCACTCTCCCCTCCATTCTCTTTTCTCTCCCCTTTCTATCCCCTTTCTCTCCTTCATTCTCTCCCTTCTCTCTCGCCTCCATTTCCTTCTCACTCTCCCTTCCATTCTCTTTCTTCTCATTTATCTTCTTCATTCTCTCCCTTCTCTCATCTCCATTTCCTTCTCACTCTCCCATCCATTCTCTTTCTTCTCTCTCATTTCTCTCATTCATTCTCTCCCTTCTCTCTCACCTCCATTTCCTTCTCACTCTCCCTTCCATTCTCTTTCTTCTCCTTTCTCTCCTTTATTCCCTCATCTCCATTTGGAGGGAGCGGGTGGGTGGGGAAGGTAGGTGGGTAGGTGGGGAGGGAGCGGGTGGTTGGGTAAGCGGGAGGGAGGGAGCAGGCGGTTGGGTAAGTGGGAGGGAGGGGGCGGGCGGTTGGGTAAGTGGGAGGGAGGGGGCGGGCGGTTGGGTAAGTGGGAGGGAGGGGGCGGGCGGTTGGGTAAGTGGGAGGGAGGGGGCGGGCGGTTGGGTAAGTGGGAGGGAGGGGGCGGGCGGTTGGGTAAGTGGGAGGGAGGGGGCGGGCGGTTGGGTAAGTGGGAGGGAGGGGGCGGGCGGTTGGGTAAGTGGGAGGGAGGGGGCGGGCGGTTGGGTAAGTGGGAGGGAGGGGGCGGGCGGTTGGGTAAGTGGGAGGGAGGGGGCGGGCGGTTGGGTAAGTGGGAGGGAGGGGGCGGGCGGTTGGGTAAGTGGGAGGGAGGGGGCGGGCGGTTGGGTAAGTGGGAGGGAGGGGGCGGGCGGTTGGGTAAGTGGGAGGGAGGGGGCGGGCGGTTGGGTAAGTGGGAGGGAGGGGGCGGGCGGTTGGGTAAGTGGGAGGGAGGGGGCGGGCGGTTGGGTAAGTGGGAGGGAGGGGGCGGGCGGTTGGGTAAGTGGGAGGGAGGGGGCGGGCGGTTGGGTAAGTGGGAGGGAGGGGGCGGGCGGTTGGGTAAGTGGGAGGGAGGGGGCGGGCGGTTGGGTAAGTGGGAGGGAGGGGGCGGGCGGTTGGGCGGGTGGTTGGGCGGGTGCGGGTGGTTGGGCGGGTGGTTGGGCGGGTGCGGGTGGTTGGGCGGGTGCGGGTGGTTGGGTGGTTGGGCGGGTGCGGGTGGTTGGGAGGGTGCGGGTGGTTGGGAGGGTGGTTGGGTCAGTGGGAGGATGCGGGTGGGAGGGAGGGAGCGGGTGGTTGGGAGGGAGCGGGTGGTTGGGAGGGAGCGGGTGGTTGGGTCAGTGGGAGGGAGCGGGTGGGGGGGAGAGAGGGAGCGGGTGGTTGGGTGAGGGGGAGGGAGGGAGCGGGTGGTTGGGTGAGAGGGAGGGAGCGGGTGGTTGGGTGAGAGGGAGGGAGGGAGGGAGCGGATGGTAGGGGGAGTGGGTGGTTGGGGGAGGGGGAAAGCGTGTGTATGTGGGGGAGAGCGGGTGGTTGGGGGAGGGGGAAAGCGTGTGTATGTGGGGGAGAGCGGGTGGTTGGGGGAGGGGGAGGGAGGGTGTATGTGGGGGAGAGCGGGTGGTTGGGGGAGGGGGAGGGAGGGAGCGGGTGGTTGGGGGAGGGGGAGGGAGGGAGCGGGAGGGAGCGGGTGGTTGGGGGAGGGGGAGGGAGGGAGCGGGGGGGAGGGGGAGGGAGGGAGCGGGTGGTTTGGGGAGGGAGAGAGAGGGAGGGAGAGAGTGGGTGGGAGAGGGAGGGAGAGAGTGGGTGGGAGAGGGAGGGAGAGAGTGAGAGAGGGAGGGAGAAGGAGGGTGGGAGAGGGAGGGTGGGAGAGTGGGTGGGAGAGGGAGGGTGGGAGAGAGTGGGTGGGAGAGGGAAAGTGGGAGAGCGAGAGAGAGTGGGAGAGCGAGAGAGCTAGTGAGAGAGCGAGTGAGAGAGAGAGAGTGTGGGAGAGCAAGTGAGAGAGAGTGTAGGAGAGCGAGTGAGAGAGAGAGTGTGGGAGAGCGAGTGAGCGAGAGAGAGCGGGGGAGAGCGAGTGGGAGAGCGAGAGAGAGAGTGGGAGAGCGAGAGAGAGAGCGGGAGAGAGAGAGAGCGGGAGAGCGAGAGAGAGCGGGAGAGCAAGAGAGCGGGAGAGAGCAAGAGAGCGGGAGATAGCGGGAGAGCGAGAGTGGGAGAGCGAGGGAGAATGGGAGAGCGAGAGAGTGGGAGAGCGAGAGAGTGGGAGAGGGAGAGAGAGAGGAAGAGCGAGAGGGTGATAGAGTGGGAGAGCGAGTGGGAGAGGGAGAGAGAGCAAGAGGGAGAGAGTGAGGGGGAAAGAGAGAAAGTGGGAGAGCGAGAGGGAGAGAGAGAGGGGGAGAGAGAGTGGGAGAGGGAAAGAGAGTGGGAGAGAGAGAGGGAGAGCGAGAGAGTGGGAGAGCGAGAGGGTGATAGAGTAGGAGAGCAAGAGAGAGTGGGAGAGAGAGGGGGAGAGGGAGTGGGAGAGCGAGAGAGAGTGGGAGGGCGAAAGGGAGAGAGAGTGGGAGAGGGAGAGAGAGTGGGAGAGGGAGAGGGTGATAGAGTGGGAGAGCGAGAGAGATGGGGAGAGGGAGAGGGAGAGAGAGTGGGAGAGAGAAAGGGAGAGAGAGTGGGAGAGGGAGGGAGAGTGGGAGAGGGAGAGAGAGTGGGAGAGGGAGAGAGAGAGTGGGAGAGCAAGAGAGCGGGAGCGAGACAGGGAGAGCAAGAGGGAGAGAGAGTGGGAGGGAGAGAGTGGGAGAGGGAGAGAGAGGGTGATAGAGTGGGAGAGCGAGAGGGAGAGAGAGTGGGAGGGCGAGAGAGAGGGAGATAGAGTGGGAGAGGGAGAGAGTGGGAGAGGGAGAGCGAGTGGGAGAGGGAGAGCGAGTGGGATAGAGAGTGGGAGAGGGAGAGAGAGTAGGAGGGAGAGCGGGAGAGAGTGGGAGAGGGAGAGAGAGTGAGGGTGGGGAGAGCGAGTGGGAGAGGGAGTTAGGGTGGGGAGAGCGAGAGAGAGTGGGAGAGGGAGAGAGGGATGGGAGAGCGAGAGAGTGGGAGAGAGAGAGTGGGAGAGCGAGAGAGAGTGGGAGAGCGATAGAGAGAGTGGGAGAGAGAGTGGGAGAGAGAGAGAGCGGGAGAGAGAGAGCGGGAGATAGCGCGAGAGCGAGGGAGAATGGGAGAGCGAGAGAGAGTGGGAGAGCGAGAGAGTGGGAGAGGGAGAGAGAGTGGGAGAGCAAGAGGGAGAGCGAGAGGGTGATAGAACGGGAGAGCGAGTGGGAGAGGGAGAGAGAGCGAGAGGGAGAGAGAGAGGGGGAAAGAGAGAAAGTGGGAGAGAGAGAGGGAGAGAGAGAGTGGGAGAGGGAAAGAGAGTGGGAGAGGGAGAGAGAGAGGGAGAGTGGGAGAGCGAGAGGGTGATAGAGTAGGAGAGCGAGAGAGAGTGGGAGAGAGAGGGGGAGAGGGAGTGGGAGAGATTAGGAGAGCGAGAGAGAGTGGGAGGGCGAAAGGGAGAGAGAGTGGGAGAGGGAGAGAGAGTGGGAGAGGGAGAGGGTGATAGAGTGGGAGAGCGAGAGAGAGTGGGAGAGAGAGAGAGGGAGTGGGAGAGAGAGTGGGAGAGGGAGTGGGAGAGAGAGTGGGAGAGGGAGAGAGAGTGGGAGAGAGAGTGGGAGAGGGAGAGAGTGGGAGAGAGAGTGGGAGAGGGAGAGAGAGAGCAAGAGAGCGGGAGCGAGACAGGGAGAGCAAGAGGGAGAGAGAGTGGGAGGGAGAGAGTGGGAGAGGGAGAGAGAGGGTGATAGAGTGGGAGAGCGAGAGGGAGAGAGAGTGGGCGAGAGTGGGAGGGCGAGAGGGAGAGAGAGGGAGTGGGAGAGGGAGATAGAGTGGGAGAGAGGGAGAGCGAGTGGGAGAGGGAGAGCGAGTGGGATAGAGAGTGGGAGAGGGAGAGAGAGTAGGAGGGAGAGCCGGAGAGAGTGGGAGAGGGAGAGAGAGTGAGGGTGGGGAGAGCGAGTGGGAGAGGGAGTTAGGGTGGGGAGAGCGAGAGAGAGTGTGAGAGGGAGAGAGGGTGGGGAGAGCGAGAGAGTGCGAGAGAGAGAGTGGGAGAGCGAGAGAGAGTGGGAGAGCGTGCAGGAGGGAGAGAGTGGGAGAGCCAGAGAGAGAGGGAGAGCCAGAGAGAGAGTGGGAGAGCCAGAGTTGGAGAGAGCGGGAGAGAGCCAGATTGGGAGAGCGAGCGGGAGAGAGAATGGAAGAGAGAGAGAGAGAGAGCTGGAGTGAGAGAGTGGGAGAGCCAGAGTGGGAGAGCGAGAGAGAGACAGGGAGAGAGAGTGTTGGAGCTAGAGAGAGTGTGTGAGAGAGTTGGAGAGCAAGAGAGAGTGGGAAAGAGAGAGGGGGAGAAAGTGAGTGTATGTGAGAGAGGGGTAGAGTGTGTGTGAGGGATAGGGGAGAGAATGTATGAGCAAAGAGTGAGAGGGGGAGAGAGTATGTGTGTAAGGGGAGATAGGGAGTGTGTGTGGGAGAGATGGCAAGAGGGGCAGAAAGTGTAAGGCGGAGAGAGACGAGCGTGTAGGGGAGAAAGAGAGTGTGTGTGTGAGAGAGGGGAGAAAGTGTGAGGAGAGAGAGGGAGGGAGAGGGATAGTGTGTGAGAGGAAAGAGAGTGAGAGGGGGAGAGAGTGTGGGCGAGAGAGTGTGTACAAAGGGAAAGAACGTATAAGCGAAAGGGAGAGAGAGGTGTGTGTGAGAGAGAAATGAAAAAGGTATGTGTGTGTGTGTTTGTGTGATTTGATTCTTTACGTCCCAATCCTTCAGTTAAACAGGGACTGGTCTGTTGAACCAGTACTAAGCTAGGATAAATGTGTCTTGCTCAAGGACCACAACGCAGTAACGCTGGATAGGCTCGAACCTGCGGTCCCTCGGTCTCGATTCAAGCACTCAACCACTGTGTGTGTGTGTGTTTGTGTGGGTGTGTTTGAGAGTGTTTGTATGTGTGTTTGATAGGGAGTTTGTATGTGAGGGACAGGAAGTGAGTGTGTTAGAGAGGGAGAGATAGAGTGTGACGGAGGAGAGAAAATGTGTGTGTGTGTGTGAGAGAGAGAAGTGTGTGTGTGTGTGTGTGTGTGTGAGAGAGAGAAGTGTGTGTGTGTGTGTGTGTGTGTGTGTGTGTGTGTGTGTGTGTGTGTGTGTGAGAGAGAGAGAGAGAGAAGTGTGTGTGTGTAAGGAAGTGTGTGTGAGAGGGGGAGAGAGTGTGTGAGAGGGGGGATTCGTCCAAACTGATAAAGACATGAGGTTAAACCACAGTTTGCTTCTGGAGACCCCAAAACACATACACACAATTTTGATGATCAAATTTGCAAGGTCTAAGAGTTTTCAAATATACCAATAGTAAGCTCATCAACTTTTTGTCAGCACTACAGATCGTTTCTAGGCCATGCAGAGAACGTGATTCTATTTCTGAAAAGATTCCTGTTACTTATCCAAGGAAAATCATCAGAAACAAATTTAAATGCAAGTTATACATCCATAAAGAATGAATAGAAAGTAAGATTGTTTATGACAAAGAATGATTAAAAAGTTCGTTTGACTCTATCATATGGGTATTGAAGATGCGATATTCCGACAGGAACTTCTATAAAATGAACTGGCATGTTTTCTGTTAGTTTGAATTTTGTTATATGGCTCTAAAACACAATAACTATAAAAACAAAATGGTAAATGTATTTATTATTTTTTACATAAAGACATATTTTTCTTTATAATTTGATTGACAGGAGAGCATTCTCTTAGATTTTAGCCCCTCCAGAATTGGATTAAATTATATGCCTCAACGAATGCTTATGCACATGCTTTCATACACTATGTAATTCTCTTAATATTTTATCGAAAATTATTCAGATTTTGGTATATAAGTTTGAATACACACTGATTCATGTCAATTTTCTAAGACACACGGATAAAGAGAACTTTTAAATGGCCATAACACTATCTCCCTACCAAATCCGTCATCCATACATTAAGAAATGGTAAACATTATTTACTTTGCTCATTTACACACCGGATAGGCGGCAATCGAAAACGCTCTTAACAATCGACGAACACGTATGAAAAAGCGCTAGAAACAGTGTTTTCCATTGCCATTTGTCACCAAACAGGCGACAAATGGCAACCGGGAAAACTGTTTCTAACGATTTTTGATCGACGTTCGTTGATACTTTTAACGTTTTTGATTGCCGCCTATCCAGTGGGATTTAGAAACAGTTGGTATTAAAACAATGATTTAAGAAATGCAAAGGGTTTCATATTAACTTTGCAAGAAACCCGAAGTATTCATGATTCCATGAACCTTCAAAAAATTTAATTTATTGCTTATATTTACATTTTATTATAAAACTAATATATAGAAATTATTTATAATTTAAGATGATAAAACATTTTTGTCTTTTTGACGGTTTTGTTGGAGTGCAAAACGGAAAATCGGAACAGCCAGTGTGAACACTGACAGCCAATGGAGCAAACAAGAAGCTTGTTTTGCATAGGTAACTCAGGTGTGGCTCGCTGTCAATCACAACAACGCTGTCACATCTGGTGAATGAATTTGATGTTCGAAGCAAATTGCACGGGCAAGTGAGCTTGGCAGCTGTCAATCAAATTTTGTGTAATTCATGAGGCTATGAACGGTGGCAGAATTCTAAAGATTTATTAAAGGATTGCTTCGAAAATGTAAATATTTATATATACAACTTTAGCCTCATCATGACCAAAAAAGTGATTACCACTATCACAATTACAGACCAATCCATGACATCTTGAGGAAGAGCCTGCTTTAAGCATTTGCACACAAAAGGTGCATCATTTGTTTGTTGTGTGCTGCCTAGACTCGGGTAAGTTGGACATGGCTAAAGTAAATATATGACAAATGTTACATTTCCATGCCAGGGCCCAGAATTACAATGCCTCCTTAGAGTTAAGGAAGACTTAAGTTAAGTATTGATTTTTCAGGATGAGAAAAATAACGCTTCAAACTGATTAAAATCAAAATGGTTTCATTTTTTTTAAAGATTACAATGGAATTTTTTACTACAAGTACTGCATCGATCCTGGCAATTTATTTAGCATTTAATTTAACATGTTGAAATATCAATACTTCACTTAAGTCTTCCTTAACATTAAGGAGGCATTGTAATTCTGGGCCCAGAACGTGACTCTTAAGTAATTCTGGTGTCATATTGTAAATACATGTTATAATCTAATATATGTGCCCCTGAATTATAACATTTGATCGCAAAAAAAGCAATAAAATTCTCTATAACGCTTCGTATATTACCGCTTTCCCTCAATGAATTCAATAATACATGAGCACTCATGTAAGACTTGGGTACTTAACATATGGGTGAATAGTGTATGCTCAAATAAGCCACATGTGTATACAGGTGTGGCTTCTTTGACCATACACTATTCACCCATACGCAGATATGCAAAACAACACAAACGCACGCACACATACCATAGACTCTACCAAAACCCGAGTCATGCTCATATGATGGCCCAGTTATTACGTTTTCATAGCCTAGTGAATACGTTCTGAATTAAGCAATACCAGAATTGGCCCTAAAAAGGAAAACTTTATGCAATCACCATTATAGAACAGTAAAGTCACTTGCATTGTCATTTGTCGTTCTACATGGAAAACAAAAAATAATTTGCAAAATAGGGTGGACCTTAAATGGCAAAATGGCCACAACTGGATTCATTAGAGTACATCCAATGAACATTCAAACTATGAAAGTCATATAATTTTATACAATACATATATAATACTATTTTGCTAACATATTTTGCTTACATATTTTGTTTGGTTTTTTACATCTCGGTCAACAGCTATGGTCATGTTTGGACAGTCAGTTCACCTAGTATACTACACTTTTTTTCCTGGGCAAGCATTCAGTACTTCGTGCACATTTTCACTTGTAACTGACAACCGGAAGGAGGAGAATGACCGTAGAAATTATTTTTAAGATCAATCCCTGAGGGTGTAACCGCCCTCCCCCCACCCCTGGGATGGGTCCATGCCATATCCTATCAGGTAAAAGCTAAAGCTCCTATAAGCACAGTTAGTAGTAAATTAAAAAACACAATTTCATTATTTATATGGATTATCATGTAAATGGGAAACAGTGTGTGTTCTGTAAGCTGGTTGCTGTATCTACTCTGTTTTTAAAATTTGGTAAATAATTTTTAAAAGGTTTCGTGCACATTATGCTTATTAGATCAAATTGGGTAGTTGCTTTTAACCCTTTGTATTCTGATGGATTTTCCCATATACATTGACACAATACGTATGGAACTGCCCATTGTATACTTTAATGGGTCACAGGTTGACATTACCAAATCATGATGTGTTTTTGTTCCTGAAGATTGTTTTAGTCTAAGCAAACAGTGCAGACCCTGATGAAATGCAGCATTATGCTGCATTTCATCTTGGTCGACACTGTTTGCCAAAGTACCCGTTTTGGGGTTTCCAGTATACAAAGGGTTAAATAATGTTCACCAAAAACTAATGAATTACTTTCTATCATTTACAACGATGCCTTTAAAGCATTGAGTGCAGCATTGTACTCCTCTCCAGCGGCATCCAGGAAGCCATCCGATTCCACCCATTGCACAAGGAGCTGATAGGAACCATCCTCTAAACATTCAGCTGCCTGGTACTTTGTTAACATCACCAAATAACACACTTTGAAGTAAGCATCAAGACCTTCATCTGAAAGGCCCCAGGGCCGGTTAGCCTTTTCCCACCTTCAGGATGGAACATAAGACTTTTAGCCAATCTAGGATCCTTATCTAGGGGTATCTCCTCACCTTCACCAATGCCTTCCGGTCTTGTGAGATCAGAATCTGAACTCGAAGAGCCTTCCTGTATGAGACCAGAGGCTTTTAATATGGCTAACGTTGAGTCTGGGTGTGAACATATCATAGCTAGCTTAAGAAGTCTGGTCGGGTTGTTTTCTTTACCTGTGCCAACCAAACAATCGGTAATCAGGCTCCTGGAAACATAAAAAACATTTGTTATAATGCTTCTAATTATAACTTGCACTTTCTACTAACCCTTAAAGCGCCAATCACGACTGGAGCAGACGACAAATATTTTTGAAAAACATTTGTTATAATGCTTCTAATGATTGTTGCACTTTCTATTAACCCATAAAGCACCAATCACGACTGCAGCAGACAACACATTTTTTCGAAAAAATTAAGACCTGATATTACATGAGAATCCGCTGCCAGCAGTCGTCTGCTGCAAATTATAGGTGGCGCTTTAAGGGTTAACTTTCATGAACGGACGTGGTTAAACCGACTTAAAGACTAATCTATTGATGAGATGGTTGAGGACTGATGCTTTGGCTGTTATTAAGCCCACCAGGGTTTAACTATTGAATTTCTTTTGCTCTGGTATTCAGTTTTATGCATTGTTGAGTCCTTATCTTTGTTTTATTTCCTTTTCTATATCTAGAATTATATGTTCTAGGAAATTATTCATGGATAAGTTAGGGTCTTCCATGCAAACCAAGCATCTATGTGACTTGATCCACATCTGAACTAAGGGTGAGGTTGGCGCCGTAAAACTGGTTTAAGCCCTCCAATTAAACTATTTTGACTGACCGTTCGAAGGCGGTGATTCTTTTGTGGACCATTTTTATGCCCCCGCTATTCGTAGAATGCGGAAGGGCATTAAGCGTTGCCCATGTCCGTCCGTCCGTCCATCATTTAGGTAGGTACTTTGTGAGCGCAACTCCTCCTACAATTTTTTCCCAATCCTTTTGAAACTTTACAGGTGTTTTTGTCAAGGACTGAAGATGTGCATGAGATTTGGATATAACCCTCAGATTAATTTTTGTCACTTTTTTCACAGTTTGAAAGTCAATTTTGGGCTCAACTACTACTGAAGCTTATGGCCATTAGGTACCTTGTGAGCGCAACTCCTCCTACAATTTTATCCCAATCCTTTTGAAACTTTCCTGTTGTTTTTGTCAAGGACTGAAGATGTGCATGACATTTGGATATAACCCTCAGATCAATTTTTGTCACTTTTTTCACAGTTTGAACTTAGTCATTTTTGGGCTAAATTACTACAGAAGCTTATGGACATAAGGTACCTTGTGAGCGCAACTCCTCCTACAATTTTATCCCAATCCTTTTGAAACTTTACTGGTGTTTTTGTCAAGGACTGAAGATGTGCATGACATTTGGATATAACCCTCAGATCATTTTTTGTCACTTTTTTCACAGTTTGAACTTAGTCATTTTTGGGTTTAATTACTACAGAAGCTTATGGACATTAGATACCTTGTGAGCACAAATCCTCCTACAATTTTACTAAATCCTTTTTAAACTTTACAGTTGTTTTGTCAAGAACGGAATATATGCTTTACATTTGCATATAATCTTCAGATTAATTTTTTATAATTTTTTCGCAGTTTTTATAATTTTTTCGCAGTTTGAACTTAGTCGTTTTTAGGCTCGACACTATGTACCTTGTTGATTTTTTTTTTATAATTTTTTCGCATGCAGGTGAATTAAAAACAATAGGCGGGGGCATCCGTGTCCCATGGACACTTTTTCTAGTTGTTATTTATACTTATTGTTTGTCATGCTTTCTTATCTGTTTAATGCAGCATTGCGGTCACCTGCTGGGAAAGGGCTAACCCCTTGGCTCTCTTGTGCGTGGTGTTTTGCCACTTTCCCATGTGGTGTCCTGGTTCAGGTGAGGTACTTGATTGTATAGATTCTTGATCTTTGACTCCTTACTTACGTTGCTTTACAAACAAAATTTTAGAGAAAAACAAAAACACTGCAACACATGAAATACGCAAAAATATATCCCATCTTGTGGTCATCTGTAATGTTGGACAAATGGAGATTTTTTCGCGAATTCATTTAATATACTTAAACGCAAAAGTTTCCCAACCGTTTAATATATGTATTTTCTTCAGTATGGTCCATGTTAGAATATTAATATACTCATATTTTATGCTCCTGCACAATGCGGAATGATTTACCATTAATCGGTTTTGATCATACTCTTCATTCTGACGTTATAATGACGTCAGTGTTTTTCAACAATTTACATCTAGCATAAAGATTGTTATCTCGATTTGAAAACAAACGGTGCTATGTGATAGCCAGATGTCGTATCTGACGGAAAACATTTTAAGGTTTAACAATTTACGTTTATCAACGCTCAAAGTCGCTGTGTTTCTTTATTAACGTCAAAGAATTTATCAAAATTGTTCAAGTTATTCCATTATGTCGCACGATACTTCTGTCATCTATGCAATGTGTTGAAGGTTTTAAAACTCGATTATTGATATTTAGCTGTGCTTAAACGGCCAATTACGTCAAATATTGAAGGCTTCACGTGAACGTAATGAAGGTTACCAAATGCATAAAATAACCTGCTTGGATTTGTCTGCCCTTCTGATTTTGAAAACAGATAAAGGTTAAACACCTTTTCCGAATAAAATGTAAGGTGGTGTAACTCTGTGACTCGATAAAATGTAAGGTATTGTAGCTCTGTGACTCGATAAAATGTAAGGTGGTGTAACTCTGTGACTCGATAAAATGTAAGGTATTGTAACTCTGTGACTCGATAAAATGTAAGGTGGTGTAACTCTGTGACTCGATAAAATGTAAGGTATTGTAACTGTGACTTTCCAAATTTGGGTTGACTTACATTTCTTGTCGAAGATCGGCAATCGTAAGTCTCACTGGTCTGATTTTCATGTTGTTTGGACGGCACATCATTGGACTTGTTAATCATAATATCATGGAGTAAAATTTTTGGCTCAAAAAGAAGGAAATAGCATTTTAGTAAGAGTTGCGAATCTTTTGCGTTTAAGTATATATTACCCCAAGCAAATTTAAAATAACTTTTCACTATTTGTGACAAATTTACTGAGTACACGAAACAAACACTTCCATAACATTTTTGAGCATAACGTTGTTGGGCAACTGCACTTCTGTGCATAAAAATCACCAGACTGATTTTTATTAATTATATGTCCGGGTACTGTAAAAATAATTGTCACATGATTGTCCACCATGCTATTTTTACCTGTAAACATCATACGTATTTCCTTTGTTTGCTGCACCAAATGCAGTTCCTGTTTCTGAAGCCAGGATTTCGTTATCACACTCCGTTGGTATCACCATGGACACGAACTGACCCTTAGACCAGAGTTTGACCCATTTGGAGAACTGTGGATTCAATTTGGCTAGGTTTTCTCGTATTATGTCCTTGCTAGGTATATACAGTAGTGTCTGCTTGGCATCTTCAGCACCTTCTGATATGTTTGCTGTGTCCGTGCCTCTGGTATCTGACGATGACCTATAATTACCAATTTAACCCTTTTAAGACCAATAGAATTTTCCATAAAGTTTGATACAGTTAGGTGTATATATTGAGGGATCACAGGATAAAATTTTTTAAAAAACGAAGATACTGTATTTCTTCTCAAAAGATCGATTACCTATAGCAAACAGTCCATTTCCCATTTTATTCAGTTTCTAATAGAACAATCTGTAAGCCAATAGTGGATACCCTAATCAGATTGCGCAAAATGCGGCGTCTGATCTGGGTCTTCATTGTTTGCCTATATCCTACAAAATGGCTTATAAGGGTAAAGGTGCGCAAACAAGATAAACGCAGAGTTCATTTTTTGTGGTCATCTTGGTAAGCGATTACCAGACAAAACCCATGTTCAAATTTGGACGAGGGATAATGTAACTGGAAGAAATTGGTGACACATGCCTTTATTATGGTATTCACAACATATGGGTAGGCGTTGGGATAGAATGATGGACAGACAGACGTAAAAGTCAAGTACTACAGAGCTCCACCAACATTCGTTGGTAGGGGGCAAGTGCTTGACTCGAGACCTCTGTACCGCAGGCTCGAGCCTCATCAGCTTCACTGCGTTGTGGTCATTGAGCAAGACACATTTATCCTAACTTAGTACTGGTTCAACCCAGGAAGACCCGTCCCTGTTTAACTGAAAGATTGTTGATGGGATGTAATGACTCAAATCAAATTAACAAATCTAACATTCGTTGGCGAGGCCCTTAAAAGAACACTTACTCATTTTCTCCAATGGGTTCTGCAATGTTCTGAATAAATGACACAGTAGCTTTGAGTGAGTCCATCAGAAAGCCCTTGTCTCCTGAAATAAGTTTAGTATAAGTGGCTTGGATCGCTCGTTCAGTGTCATTCTCAGTTTTGTCAGTGTAAATGACGTGTCTTTGACGTTAGCGTCACTTCTGGTTAGTTCTCTCACATTGGCGTCAGCTCTTTTTAAGTTCCCACTAGATGCGGATGGTTTAGATGGAAGAGAGAAGGAAGTGTTTTCGCCGTGAGCGGCCTCATACTGCTTTTGTCGACGATGCATTATGACGTACTTCTTCGGATTCTTAAGAATCTGAAACAAGGAAAGACCATTAGCCTTTTGTATTTTATATTCTAGCTGACTCCTAAATAAGAACTTTTGCACAGTGAAAATCCAGCTAGTCTAATCTGTTTGATAAGAAAAAAAACACGATTTTCAAGGGGAAAAAATGTAATATTTATTTGGAAATCATACACTGTGGGTTTTCGTACCTTGTGGAAAACAATACTCGTTCACTGTTTGCGCCTAAAGTATCCTTTTACAGTTGTTTGTGCAAAAGGAGCAGCGCACGAGATTTTGGTACTTATCGCATGTAGCATACGATGCCCCCATCCCACCCAAAAGTTCTTAAAACAATTTTTATAGAGAACACACAGGCTTGAAATTGAATTACACAGCAGCTTGGTTAATTTCTATGTTTTGGAATGTAAAGGTGTATACCAGCTCTCTCTCTCGCTCGCTCTCCCACTCTCTCTCCCACTCTCTCTCTCTCACTCCCTCTCCCACTCTCTCTCCCTCTCCCACTCTCTCTCCATCTCCCCCTCTCTCTCCCTTTCGCCCTCCCACTCTCTCCCTCTCCCACTCTCTCTCCCACTCTCTCGCTCTCCCACTCTATCACCCTCTCGCTCTCCCACTCTCCCTCCCGCTCTCCCACTCTCGCTCTCCCTCTCGCGCTCTCCCACTCTCTCTCCCTCTCCCCCTCTCTCGCTCTCCGACCCTCTCCCCACCCTCTCTCCCTCTCTTACCCTCTCCCACTCTCTCTCGCTCTCCCCACCCTCACTCCCTCTCCCACTCGCTCTCCCCACCCTCACTCTCTCTCCCTCTATCTCCCACTCTCTCTCTCCGACTCTCTCTCCCGCCCACTCTCTCTCCCACTCGCTCTCCCACTCTCCCACTCTATCTCCCTCTCGCTCTCCCTCTCTCTCCCCCTCTCTCTCCCTCCCACTCTCTCTCCCTCTCTCTCTCTCCCACTCTATCACCCTCTCACTCTCCCTCCCACTCTCTCTCCCTCTTGCTCTCCCTGTCTCGCTCCTGCTCTCTCTCGCTCTCCCACTCTCTCTCCCTCTCCCACTCTCTCCCTCTCTCTCCCTCTCCCACTCTCTCTCCCTTTCGCCCTCCCACTCCCTCTCCACCTCTCTCTCTCCCTCTCCCATTCTCTCTCCCTCTCCCACTCTCTCTCGCTCTCCCACTCTATCACCCTCTCGCTCTCCCTCTCCCACTCTCTCTCTCGCGCTTTCCCTCTCCCACTCTCTCTCTCTCCCTCTCGCTCTTCCACTCTCTCTCCCTCTCCCACTCTATTACCCTCTCGCTCTCAATCTCTCTCTCCCACTCCTGCTCTCCCACTCGCGCTCTCCCACTCCCTTTCCCACTCGCTCTCCCACTCTCTCTCCCATTCTCTCTCCCTCTCCCACTCTCTCTCGCTCTCCCACTCTATCACCCTCTCGCTATCCCTCTCTCGCTCTCCCACTCTCTCTCTCGCTCTCCCTCTCCCACTCTCTCTCCCTCTCTCTCTCCCTCTCGCTCTTCCACTCTCTCTCCCTCTCCCACTCTATTATCCTCTCGCTCTCCCACTCTCTCTCGCTCTCCCACTCTCTCTCGCTCTCCCACTCTCTCTCGCTCTCCCACTCTCTCTCCCACTCCCACTCTCTCTCGCTCTCCCACTCCCACTCTCTCTCCCACTCCCACTCTCTCTCGCTCTCCCACTCTCTCTCTCTCGCCCACTCTCTCTCGCTCTCCCACTCTCCTCTCTCCCACTCTCTCTCCAACTCTCTCTCCCACGCTCTCTCTCCCACTCTCTCTCTCCCACTCTCTCTCTCTTGCTCTCCCACTCTCTCTCTCGCTCTTCCACTCTCTCTCGCTCTCTCTCTCGCTCTCCCACTCTCTCTCTCTCTCCCTCTCGCTCGCTCTCACACTCGCTCTCCCACTCTCTCGCTCTCCCACTCTCCCACTCTCTCTCGCTCTCCCACTCTCTCTCTCGCTCTCCCACTCTCTCTCTCGCTCGCTCTCCCACTCTCTCTCTCTCGCTCGCTCTCCCACTCTCTCGCTCGCTCTCCCACTCTCTCTCTCGCTCGCTCTCCCACTCTCTCTCACTCGCTCTCTTACTCTCACCCACTCTCTCTCGCTCCTTCTCTCCCTCTCCCACTCTCTCTCTCGCTCTCCCTCTCTCTCCCACTCTCCCGCTCTCCCACTCTCTCTCTCTCCCACTCTCTCTCGCTCTCCCACTCCCACTCTCTCTCCCACTCCCACTCTCTCTCGCTCTCCCACTCTCTCTCTCTCGCCCACTCTCTCTCGCTCTCCCACTCTCTCTCTCTCCCACTCTCTCTCTCCCACTCTCTCTCTCTTGCTCTCCCACTCTCTCTCTCGCTCTTCCACTCTCTCTCGCGCTCTCCCTCTCGCTCTCCCACTCTCTCTCCCTCTCGCTCGCTCTCCCACTCTCTCTCACTCGCTCTCTCTCTCTCGCTCTCCCACTCTCGCTCTCCCACTCTCTCTCTCGCTCGCTCTCCCACTCTCTCTCTCGCTCGCTCTCCCACTCTCTCTCGCTCTCCCACTCTCTCTCTCGCTCGCTCTCCCACTCTCTCTCTCGCTCGCTCTCCCACTCTCTCGCTCGCTCTCCCACTCTCTCTCACTCGCTCTCCCACTCTCACTCGCTCTCTTACTCTCACCCACTCTCTCTCGCTCTCTCTCTCCCTCTCCCACTCTCTCTCTCGCTCTCCCACTCTCTCTCCCACTCTCCCTCTCGGTCTCCCACTCTCTCTCTCGCTCTCCCACTCTCTCTCTCTCCCACTCTCTTTCGCTCTCCCACTCTCTTGCTCTCCCATTCTCTCTCTCCCACTCTCTCTCGCTCTCCCACTCTCTTGCTCTCCCTCCCTCTCTCTCGCTCTCACAATCTCTCTCTCCCTCTCTTGCTCTCCGACTCTCTCCCACTCTCTCTCTCTTGCTCTCCCACTCTCTCTCTCTCTCGCTCGCTCTCTCTCCCACTCTCTCTCTCGCTCTCCCACTCTTTCGCTCTCCCACTCTCTCTCTCTCTCCCACTCTCTCTCGCTCTCCCACTCTCTCGCTCTCCCTCTCTCCCACTCTTGCTCTCCCACTCTCTCTCTCTTGCTCTCCCACTCTCTCTCTCCCACTCTCTCGCTCTCCCACTCTCTCTCACTCGCTCTCCCACTCGCTCTCCCACTCTCACTCGCTCTCCCACTCCCTCTCCAACTCTCTCCCACTCTCTCTCTCCCACTCTCTCTCTCTCCCACTCTCCCTCTCCTACTCTCTCACTCGCTCTCCCACTCTCTCTGGCTCTCCCACTCTCTCTCCCACTCTCTCTCGCTCTCCCTCTCTCTCGCTCTCTCTCTCCCTCTCTTGCTCTCTCTCGCTCTCCCACTCTCTCTCTCCCTCTCTTGCTCTCCGACTCTCTCTCTCCCACTATCTCTCTCTTGCTCTCCCACTCTCTCTCTCTCTCGCTCGCTCTCTCTCCTACTCTCGCTCTCCCACTCTTGCTCTCTCCCACTCTCTCTCTCCCACTCTCTCTCTCTCCCACTCTCTCTCTCTCTCCCACTCTCGCTCTCCCACTCTCTCTCTCCCACTCTCTCTCTCCCACTCTCTCTCTCCCACTCCCACTCTCTCCCTCCCACTCTCTCGCTCTCCCACTCTCTGGCTCTCCCTCCCACTCTCTCCCTCCCACTCTCTCGCTCTCCCACTCTCTCGCTCTCCCACTCTCTCTCTCCCACTCTCTCTCTCTCCCACTCTCTCACTATCCCTCACTCGCTCTCCCTCTCTCTCACTCTCGCTCTCCCACTCTCTCTCTCCCACTCTTGCTCTCCCACTCTCTCTCTCCAACTCCCACTTTCTCTCCCTCCCTCCCCCTCCCCCAACCACCCGCTCCCTCCCTCCCCCTCCCACCCGCTCCCTCCCCCTGCCACCCGCTCCCTCCCCCCCCAACCACCCCATCCCTCCCCCCAACCACCCGCTCCCTCCCCCCCAACCACCCCCTCCCTCCCCCCCAACCACCCGCTCCCTCCCCCCCCCCCCAACCACCCGCTCCCTCCCCCCCTTACCCAACCACCCTCCCCCCCCTTACCCAACCACCCGCTCCCTCCCCCCCCCCTTACCCAACCACCCGCTCCCTCCCCCCCCCTTACCCAACCACCCGCTCCCTTCCCCCCCCCCCCCCCCCCCGCCCTTACCCAACCACCCGCTCCCCCCCCCCCCCCTTACCCAACCACCCGCTCCCTCCCCCCTTACCCAACCACCCGCTCCTTCCCCCCCCCCCCTTACCCAACCATCCGCTCCCTCCCCCCCCCCCTTACCCAACCATCCGCTCCCTCCCCCCCCCCCCCCTTACCCAACCATCCGGTCCCCCCCCCCCCCTTACCCACCAACCACCCGCTCCCTCCCCCCTCACCCAACCATCCGGTCCCCCCCCCCCCCCCCCCCCCCCCCCCCCCCGCCCTTACCCAACCACCCGCTCCCTCCCCCCCTTACCCAACCACCCGCTCCCTCCCCCCCTTACCCAACCACCCGCTCCCTCCTTCCCCCTTACCCAACCACCCGCTCCCTCCCTCTCCCTTACCCAACCACCCGCTCCCTCCCTCCCCCTTACCCAACCACCCGCTCCCTCCCTCCCCCTTACCCAACCACCCGCTCCCTCCCTCCCCCTTACCCAACCACCCGCTCCCTCCCTCCCCCTTACCCAACCACCCGCTCCCTCCCTCCCCCTTACCCAACCACCCGCTCCCTCCCTCCCCCTTACCCAACCACCCGCTCCCTCCCTCCCACTTACCCAACCACCTGCTCCCTCCCCACTTACCCACCCACCTTCCCTCCCCACCTACCTACCTACCTTCCCTCCCCACCTAACCTTCCCACTTACCCACCCACCCGCTCCCTCCCTACTAGAAAGGAGAGAGAAGAAAGAGAATGTGAGAAGGAAATGGAGAGTGAGAAGGAAATTGAGATGAGGGAATGAAGGAGAGAAAGGAGAAGAAAGAGAATGGAAGGGAGAGTGAGAAGGAAATGGAGGTGAGAGAGAAGGGAGAGAATGAAGGAGAGAAAGGAGAGAGAAGAAAGAGAATGGATGGGAGAGTGAGAAGGAAATGGAGATGAGAGAAGGGAGAGAATGAAGAAGATAAATGAGAAGAAAGAGAATGGAAGGGAGAGTGAGAAGGAAATGGAGGTGAGAGAGAAGGGAGAGAATGAAGGAGAGAAAGGAGAGAGAAAAGAGAATGAAGGGGAGAGTGAGACGGAAATGGAGGTGAGAGAGAAGGGAGAGAATGAAGGAGAGAAAGGAGAGAGAAAAAAGAGAATGGAGGGGAGAGTGAGAAGGAAATGGAGGTGAGAGACAAGGGAGAGAATGAAGGAGAGAAAGGAGAGAGAAGAAAGAGAATGGAGGGGAGAGTGAGAAGGAAATGGAGATGAGAGAGAAGGGAGAGAATGAAGGAGATAAAGGAGAGAGAAAAAAGAGAATGGATGGGAGAGTGAAAAGGAAATGGAGATGTGAGAAGGGAGAGAATGAAGGAGATAAAGGAGAGAGAAAAAAGAGAATGGAGGGGAGAGTGAGAAGAAAATGGAGGTGAGAGACAAGGGAGAGAATGAAGGAGAGAAAGGAGAGAGAAAAGAGAATGGAGGGAAGAGTGAGAAGGAAATGGAGATGAGAGAGTGGTAGAGAGGGAATAGATGAAAGAGACTGGAGTGAATGGAGAGGAGAGAATGGAGGGGGTAGAGAAAGTGGAGGAGAGAGAAGGGGAGGGGAGAGCAGAAAAAGGCGAGGAGAGAGCAGAAAAATGAGAATAGAGAAAGGACATAGGGGAGAAGAGAAAGGACAGAGGAGATAAGAGATACTAAAAATGAGGAGAGAGAAAGGATGGATGAGAGATGGAGAAAAGAGAGATGGGAGAGGATAGAAAGAATGGACAGGAGAAAGACAGAAGAGAGGGATGAGAAGAGAGAAATTAGGGAGGGGAGAAAGGGAAAAGAGAGAATGAAGTTGAGAGACACAGAAGGGAGTGAAGAGAGAAAGAATGAGTGGACAGAGAGTGGAGAGTAAAGGGAATGGAGAAGAGAAAGGGAGAGGTGAGAGAAGGGAGAAAAGAGAGAAGGGAGAGGAGAGAAAATGAGTTGAGATAAACAGAAGGGAGTGGATAAAGAAAGAATGCGTGGAGAGAAGAGAAAGGGAGAGAGGTAGAGAAGGGAGAAGAGAAGGGAGAGGAGTGGGAGAGAGGAGAAAAATGTAGAGGAGAGACAGATGGGAGAGAACCGATAGAATGGGAGACAGAGAAAGTTGAAAGGATAGAAAAGAATTGGGAGGAGAGGGAAGGGAGAAAAAGTGAGAGAAGGGAGAAAAGAGTAGGTAGAAGAGAGTAAAGGGGGACTAGACAGAGGGGAGTGGATTGAGAGAGAGAAAGGATAAGAGGGGAGAGAAGTGAGAGGTGAGTTAAGGGAAAAAAAGAGAGAAGGGAAAGAACAGAGAGAATGTAAAAGAGAAAAAGGAGAGAAGAGATAAAATGGAGAAGAGAGAGAATGGGGAGATGAGAGAGAGACAGAAAGAGACAGAAATACAGACAAACACCCAATTAATGAAGAGATTAAAAGGAAGGGGGCAGGAAAACATTGAAATCCTAGCTGTCAATTTATTTTCTTAACTAATTCATCCTAGTAACAATAAACAATTTGCTGAGGATATCAAACAAATAGTAATATCAAACAAACAGTCTCCCTGATCAAACTGCTCCTCCAGGCACAGGTTGAGCTGTGACTATGTTGTTTACACATGCTGTTCCTGTATGAGGCATATCATGGGCGGATCCAGAGGGGAGGACAGGGGGTTCCACCCCCCCCCCCCCCTGAAAATCACAAAAATATAGGGTTTCTTAGCAATACTTGTCCTGATCCCCTGAAAAATCACAAAGCTCCCAAGCCAGCATTCTTTGTTGGGCCATCATTGGCACACCAGTGAAATGCCATTTAAATGGCGTTTCACTGACGGTCCGATGATGGCCCGCTCATAGTGGTATTTGAGTTACAGATTATACAAACTAGGCACCCCAAAATAGTTACGGTCAGACGAAAGGACAGAGTGGACCCACTACTAGACCTGCTTTCACTAAAGCGCCACACGTAAAAATCTTGAAATGTGTACATAATAGGAGGTGCACATCTTCAATGTGTAAACAATCATTATGCAAAGTTTGAACATAAACAAGAATTGGGCTGTCAGCAAGGCTTTCAGTATATCCCCCGCAATATTATGTTCCTCATTAAGTTCTCTCAAAGCCTTAATTGACCAAAATAAAAATTACCCAAATAAGATTTTCTACAGTTAAAAATAAGCAATGAACCTGTCCTCTAAACAAAAATGACACAAATGAAACAAGGAATTCAGTGCAATGATCCAAAATTGGCTAAGTTTAAAATGCTATAAAATTGTCAAAAAAAGAAATAAGCACCAAACGGGTACATCATGCACATCTTCAATATATCTGTAACATGTTCACAAAGTATTGAAAGGTTAAGCTTTAAGCTCTAAGATGAGTTAATTTAACAAAGTATGCACTGTTAACCATCATTTTATAAATGTAGATGGAATGGTCCAAAAATGTCTAAGTTAAAAATCTTGTAGATTTATTATACAAAAAACATTTCATCAATTAACATCTTCAGCCTGCAAAATATTAAAAGGATACACAAAAGGTGATTTCACAAAGTATGCACTATTAACAATCATTCAATATGTGCAGTCGTCTAGTATTGGCGAAGTTACAAATCCTGTATATTTATCAAAAATTATTTTTTCATCATTAAACTTCCACATGCAAATCTTCAATAATGCAAAGTATTAAAAGGATACACTGAAAACTCTAGTTGTTGATTTCACAATAGTAGGCACTATCAGCCATAATTCAATATGAGTTGTGGTCGAGAATTGGCTAAGTTAAAAATGTTGTAAATTTATGTAAAAATATTTTTTCATCATTAAACTTCCACATTGCAAATCTTCAATATGCCTGTAGCATCCCTGCAAAGTATTAAAAGGATACACTAAAAGCTCTAGGAGCAGTTGATTTCACTATGTATGCAATATTAGACATATTGCAATCACCATATAGTTAGAACTATACAGTTAGAACTTCAAAGTGGGATAACTCTTTTAATACTACTACTTCAGTCCCTTTTTTCCTACCAAACATGCTTTGTCTAATGGTTAAGGTGTGGTACTAATTTGATAAAAATCGGACAGAAGCTACAGAAGTTATTCAACAAAAACCTTTAAATGTTGATGGAAAGACGGAATCACGGAAGGATGGACAGGCTGAGAACAGTATACCTGCCAAAACTACGTTTGCAGGGGGTATAAAGAATGGAAACTGCTACAGATTACACAAACCATATGACTCATACCCATTTCAGATGGAAAAAATGTCTAAGTTCAACAACCATCCAAAATGAAAAAAATATTTATCAAATGTGCACAAAATGAATGGTGCACATCTTCAATGAGTGAACAATCATTATGCAAAGTTTGAAAATAAAGAAATGGAAGCTGTTGGAGTTACAGATTACACAAACCAGACACCATCTAAGCATTTTACGGGAAAAATTCTAAGTTCAAGACCCCAAAAATGAAAATGGCTTTCAAGATAAAATCATGAAATGAGTACAAAATAGAAGGTGCACATCTTCAATGTGTGTACACTCATTATTCAAAGCTTGAATATAAAAAACGAAAACTGTAGGAGTTACAGGTTAAACAAACCAGACACCTCCTATGCATTTCGGATGGAAAAAATGTCTAAGTTCAACACTAGTCAAAAATGAGAAAATATTTATCAAATGTGCACAAAATGGGTGGTGCACATCTTCAATGTGTAACAATCTTTATGCAAAGTTTGAAAATAAAGTTTGAGTTACAGACACCATCTAAGCATTTTTGGACGTAAAAATGTCGTTCAACACCCCTAAAAATTGAGAAAATATTCATGAAATGTGCACAAAATAAAAGGTGCACATCTTCAATATGTGAACCATCATTATGCAATGTTTGAATAAACTTTTGGAATTGTAGATTACTCAAACTAGTCACCCCAAAAGTGTTTTGGACGGACAGACAGACAGAGTAGTCCCATTACTAGACCTGATTTCGCTAAAGCAAGGCAGGTAAAAAAGAGGACTTATATAGTCTGTGACCTTGACCTTAAGGTCACATCCAGAGGATGGGATTGTGTTGATCTACACTTAAGACCTTATTATCTGCCACCAGGAAACCATCAAAGGGTCTTCATTATAAGTTTCTAACACAAGTTCATTGTAAAAACTTTGACCATGTGGGACTGAAGGACAATTAAACAAAAGGACAAACAGAAATGTGAAGACTATATACCCCAACATACTCCATTTGCCAGGGTATTATCAGAGAACAGATTTGCTTAAGGAATCCTTGCATTCTATTCAGCCTCCTTGCCATTCACTGACACTCATGGTTGCTCAAATGTGCTTTTGGATATTGTTGTCTGCTTTTTACATCTGCGGTATATATTCAAATGCACTTTTCAGACGTCATTCATGTTTCAGCTTTTACTTCCATATGCTATTAGAAGTTTACAAAGGCCAAATTTAAATCAGTCTCCACATTCGTAACTAGATCATATGTAACATCACTCATTAAACAAATTTTGCAAGTTTATGGAAAATTCAAAGGGACCTTTAAACACAATATGTATGTTGCACGACGAGGCATGGATATCAATTAATTTTTAATAAATTTTGGGCTCTCGTTAATTCTAAATCCACAGTAGCAGGTTAATCAGATTGGGCTTTTAGCCATTTTAATCTAAAAATTTTTTTAAAGAATTTATTAACCCATATAAGCATAGTGTCCTTTTTGTGGGACATCGGCAAACAGTGCAAAACCAGATCAGACGCCTCAAAACGTGATCAGATTCTCCACTGTATGCTTGCATAAGTTTCTTTTAGAATTTGAATAAAAAATGAAAAAATACCACCAAACAACCCTAAAATTGGAAATGGACTCATCCAATTGATAAGGATGGGAAAATACATTCAGCATAAATGGATTAACTCAAAATGACCATTTTGTATTTCACTCAAAAGAACCATTTTAGGGAGAGAGCTCATTTCACTTTTTTTACCCACTGGGTAATTATTTTTCATGTGTTTTGTCGTCTGCTGTTATTTTTCAAAATCTACTTTTTTAAAAAATTCTTTCAGGGATACTATCAGAGTGTCAAACAGTTTGGATTCAGATCAGGCCTGACATTATGTTGGGCCTGATCTGGGTCCTAACTGTTTGCAAAAGTTATCAGAAGACGACACCTCACTGGCCACTACTGAGTAGGCATGGAGTTAAGTAGTAATTTGATAGGAAAGAATGCAGAAGTAACTCTTCTGATCAGAATAATACAATATACCAGGCATGCAAAATTCACTTCCACTGAAGCAGGTCATTTGAGTTATCAGGGTGTGACTTAACTGTACAAAGGTTGACAAGTATGACCATATCAATATCAATCATACAGTACACAAGGATGCAAAAAACAACAACAACAAAACAAGAAAAATATATTTGTCCTCTACCTCTTAAGATATACAGCTTTGACGTGAGAAAACCAGTCTTCAGTATTTGCCAATAACAAAGGTGCTGATCAGACTGTGCATTCACACAGCTTGATCAGCACCTACAGGGCGTCTAAAAAATGTGGACCATTTTTAAATTCCAATAACTCCTGTATAAATTGTTGAAACATTTTGATTATTTGTGTTGCTAAAGCAAAGTGATATCCCTTTTCTCTGATAATGTTTCATCACCAGATGGTGCTTCAACAGGAAGTGACATTGTGATGACATCATAAAGCAATCATGGCATTATTTCCTGTCGTTGACCAAATCACAGATTAATTGACCAACCACTTCCCTGTCTGCGGCTATATTCTCCAGTTTCACCACAAACAGTCTATTCTATCACCCACTTCTTTGATTTATAAGAATTTCCATTATCTGAGACACTTTAAATTCTTGTTTCATATAAATGTAGGCATGGGAACATTCTGACATGAAGGAATTTTCACTGGATGCCATTTTAACAACAGCAAATGTGCCCATGACGAGCAAATGACGTCATAATTACATAATGATGTCATCATGACGTCACTTCCTATTCAATTGCTATCTTGAAGTGAAACATCATCAGAGGAATAGGATATCACTCTGCTACAGCTTCACACAAAATCAAAAGGTTTCAACATTTGATATAGGAATTATTGCAATTTGGAAAAATGGTCCACGTTTTTTGAGACACCCTGTTTGTTATTCTTTTATTAGAAAGTATCATACCTAAACTTGCTACAAGCAAATTTTCAATTTTGTAGCTAGTCTCTGTAGCTGAGGTTTGAGTCTGACGCTTTGTCGGAACCCCCGAAGACAGTTTTGTTGTGTCGAGGCCAATATATCAATTCTCAATGAACAGCAAATTAACTCTTTGCTACTGGGTAATATTTCATGCCTCTGTGGTCGTCTGCTGACTATTTTCAAAATTGACTATAAAATATCTCAAAGGGTCTTTATTATACTGTCTTGTCTGTTCCTTGCAGTCTTGTGATCACCTGCTGGGAAAAGGCTGACCCCTTGGATGTTTCCTTATGTTTTTGTCACTTTCCCATATGGTGTCTTGGGTAAGGTGTGGTACTTGATTGTATTGATTCCTGATATTTGCCTTCTTTATTTTTATGAAGAGTACAAGGTTTCAACCCTAAAGTTGAATCAAGGGAGATAAATTAAACCTGTAAGCAAGGGACAGCAACCATATCTGCATGAGATACACCATATTGATTACCAAATATCACCAAAACAAGACCAAACTCTGCTCTGTACCTGGATGGATGGTACACATCTTCAATGTGTGAACAATCATTATGCAAAGTTTTATATAAAGAAATAAAATCTTTTTGAATTACAGATTACACACAAATAAACAATGTAAGCACTCCAAAGGTGGTGAAGACGTAATAATGTTTAAGTTAAACACTTCCAAAAATATTATCAAATGTGCACAAAATATAGGGTGCACATGTTTAATGTGTGAACAATCATAACGTACAATGTTTGAATATGAAGAAATGAAAACTGCTGGAGTTTCAGATTACACAAACAAGACACCCCATAAGCATTTTGAATGGATAAAAAGTCCATGTCCAACAGCCGTAATAAATAAGAAAATATCTAATAAATGTGCACACCACTTATTAGAAATCAATCAAGAGTGGATATCAATAAACCTAGTCCAGATAACTCGAAGTATATTAACTATTTGAGTACTGGGTAATTTTCCATGCTATTGTAACAGTTGTCCTCTAACTTTTTTCAAAAATTAACTTTCTTTTAAAAATTTATTTCAGGAACACTATCAGAGTGTCAAACAGTTTGGATCCAGATCAGGACCGACATGCTGTCGGTCCTGGTCTGGATCCAAACAGTTTGCAAAGATTATCAGCAGACGAAAAAAATTGTGGGGCAGGCAGAGTTAACATTCTTTAGTCAAAGTTTATATGGAATACACCCTGGATTCAGAGGGTGGATGTCTGCATTATTTTTTCTCATTTCCTTTCAAAAGATGCATTGTCTCTTGCCATCATCCATGAGCCTATTCTTTAACTCTTTGCCTACTGGGAAATTTTCGTGCTTTTTTGCTGTCTGTTGAAAGAAAAATTCTTTCAGGAATATCATCAGAGTGTCTAACAGTTTGAATGCAGATCAGACCCCACATTTTGTCAGGCCTGATCTGGGTACAAACTGTTTGCAAAGGATATCAGCAGACGACACTAGTAGGTAAAGAGTTAAGTACTATCATAGGGCAAGTTAAGCAAAATATTTTAGTGTAAAGTTTAATTATTTTCTAATTTTTCAACATGCTTTGGGTATTCATTGAGATGGTTCTTTTGGGTAGCCACAACATATGTTTTGGTTGAGAAACAAGAAAAAATAATGTTCAATTCTGTTGTCTTATCGAGAGACACGCAAGTAAATGCAAAATATCATTTGATAGGATCAAATGAGAAAGATAAATGGCCCCGAGGTTATAAAACTTTTTCATGCTCAACTCAACTGACCATGAAATTTATCATGCCCATAAGTGTTAAAATGCCAACAACTGTTTGTATTTTAACATCTACTAGCATGATAAATACAACATCTGATAGTTTGAAAGCTAGAAAAGTTCTGATTTTGTGAGCATTTTGGTTTCATGAGCAGTTGGAATTTCACGCTCTGCTGAGTTGAGCATGAAATAAGTTTTATAGCCTCAGGGGCCAGGTTTTGTTCAGTATACTTTTAATACCAATTCCTTTTTACTAACAATAACTGTGAAATATCTGGTCCGATGAATTTCAAAATAATGAAAGTCGACTGCATAATATAACAGATGCATTTTTAAAAAACGTTGTGTAAAAGTGGCAAAATCTTCGACTTTTTCACGCCAAAAATTCAAGTTTTAAGTAAGTTTGATGTCATCATGGTCATTTTATAAATTGAATCTAATATTTGTGCTCCTGTATTATTGAATTTATTAAACTCGTTGCAAAAAAGAGATAAAATGCTCAGCAAGCCTAGCATTTTATCTCTTTTCCCCTACTCGTTTAATAAATTCAATAAACATGAGCACTCATGTACATGTAAGATCCTCTATGTATTCAGCAGGGCTAGAAGTCTAAATTTGGATCCGAGTCTTCATCTGTATCCATACTATGTGTATATGAGCAGTGAAGGTTCTGGTGTAAGAGTTGTCTGAGCCTTTGCTGCTCACTGATATCATAAGTACCAAAATCTTGTGTCTTACTTATTATATTCAGGACTCCTCACTGGTTTAGATAAACAAAATTTTTGAGCGTATAATTGTAAATATGTTCTTGCCCATCAGTTTTAATGTATGTTTTGGGTGCTCAAAAGAACCGTCTTTTGAGTACCCACAACATATGTTTTGGTTGGCATGCCAGGTAATTTTTCATGACTTTTTTGTCATCTGCTGATTTTTTTTCAAAACTAATTTTTACAAAAAATTATTTCAGGAACACTCAGAGTGTCAAATGGTTTGGATCCAGATCTGGGTCCAAACCATTGGCAAAGGTTATCAGCAGACTACAAACATTCATATTTCATCTTGCGAAAAGGTGAGATGGAATAAGGAAAGCCATCCAGAAATAAATGGGCCAGCATACAAGATTTCGAAACTTATTGCATCCACAAGTAGCCATCACTCTGATAAGCCTTCGCATATGGTCAGTCTCGCCAGATCTTTCACTTCTCACATACACAAGTATGGAGGTAGAGAAAGGCCCAAGCCAAAGATAATACTTCTAGCCTGACTGGTTTAGTTAGCATGGACGTTTCACTATTTCCTTGCTAGTGTCAACTTTTGTCGTCCGGTGATAACCTTTGCAAACAGTCTGGACCCAGATCAGGACCGACAGAACAATGGTCCTGATCTAGATCCAAACTGTTAGACACTCTGATGGAGTTCCTGAAAGAATTTTTTGAAAACGTTCATTTCGAAAAAAAAGTCAGCAGACGACAACAGAAGCATGAACAATTACCCAGCATGCAAAAAATTTAACAGGCTTTGGGCATGTGCAATAAGTACCAAAGTCTCATGTGCTGGCCAGAATGTACTCCCTATGCACTGAATCCAATGTCTGATTTCACTCTTTGCCTCCTGGGAAATTTTTTCATGCTTTTTTTGTCAAAGTCAACTTTTTCAAAGAATTCTTTCAGAAATACCATCACAGTGTCAAACAATTTAGTTCCAGATCAGGCCCGACATATTGTCGGGCCTGATCTGGGTCAGAACTGTTTGCAAAGGTTATCAGCATTCTCTAAGATAGAGTTTGAGAAAGGGAAAGCCTTTACAAAGATAAAATTTCACAGTTATTTATTCACTCAAGAAGCTAATCAACTCTTTACCTACTGGTGCTGGCTGCCGATATCTCACAATCAGCAAATCAGCAGACAACAAAAAAGCATGCAAAATTACTCAGTCGGCAAACAGTTAAAAACATGAGAAGCAAATACATTATACATAGCAAACTACAGATGAACTGGCTTCAACAACTTTGGGACCATAAAAATATTTCGATATAGGGTTTGCTTATTACTCAAGACACTATCTAACAACATGAGGGACATATACATACATGTATACAGCATTTGAAGGCTTCAAACACCCTTGCAACCATAAAAATTTTATTGATGATTTAGGGCTAGTTTGATCCAGTGTGAGTTAATTGTAAAGCCATATCAGGCAGCATAATGGGTCTTAAAATTCATAAAATAAAGGTATGTTAAGAATTGCCTTATTAAGGTGATTCAAATGATTACTCACAACATACCCTTTGAAGAAAAGACAACTACGCCTAAACCATCTTCAATATGATTATGTCTGGAGCTACGAAAATAATTTTCTAGACACTCCAGAGGGAGGTTGAAATAACTCCTTGCCTACTGAGTGTCATCTGCTTATAACCTCTGCCAACAGTTTGGACCCAGATCAGGCCCGACATTCTGTCGGGCCTGTTCTGGATCAAAACTGTTCGACACTAAGATGGTATTCCTGAAATATTTTTTTGAAAAAGTTGATTTTGAAAAAAAAATCAGCAGACGACAAAAAAGCTTAAAAAATTACCCAGCTTGCTAAGAGTTAACCATAATAAATGAGTCATTGGTGTTTGAGCCATTTAGGGGATAACTGTATTCAAAATATTAATTAGGGGAGGTATATCGTCGGATATACGGTTGGAAATTTAGTTTTACTGCAACGTGAGAGCGGGGACGTAAGACGTCATTTCTGACCATATATTTAATGATATACCTCCCCAAATGCAAATTTTGAATATGGTTATCCCCATTCTAATGCATTTCTGCAGTTTTGTCTCAAATTGGACCGTTGCAAGCCATAAAAAGCTGCATGTCGTCCGACAATATGTGATGTAATTAATGACGTCAAACTATTTCCGTCAGTATATCGCAGGATATACTATCACAAATTTTTGACGTTATCCAATGAGACTTCGCGTTACAAAAGCAAGTGCATTAGAATGAAGTTTTACTGCAATCATACAGTAATAAATGAGCCTTGACGCGAGAAACCCTGACTTAGATGCATGCCAACAACAAAGGCGCAGACCAGCCTGCCTGTCCTTACAGTCTGATCAGTGCCTAGTATCTTGGTTGAGAACAACCCCACTGATCAGGCTGATCGGTCTCTTTGTTATCACACATGGCGTTCTCAGGTTTTCAGGTGATGCGGCTCAATTATTTCATAACTGACATGTATCACACCGGGCAGGCAATTACCTAAAATTAACAATTTAACAGAATTGCCAAAGCAATATATATGATTGCCAAAACACACCTAACTTCATATTTTGTTATAAATTGATCATGTTAAATGCGTGCTTGACATTAAATCACCATCTTCATAGCTCAAAAAAACAAAATTTTTGAGGGTAAAATTGTGAATGTTTACTTATCCATCAGTGCGAACATGTTTTGGGTGCTCAAAAGAACCACCTCATTGAGACAGTTATTTTGTGAACCCACAATATATGTTCAAGGTGAGAAAGAAAATCATTTCTTTATTACCCACTCTTATCTAGAAGCCTGCCGTTTTGCAGTCTAAACATGGTTTTGGGAAATGGAATATAAGAATCTATCATGAGTGTGTGGGTAGGATAGAAAAATCCATCCTGAGGATCGCCGTTTGGCATCACGAGGCTTGCCGAGTGATAACAAAGGTGATCCTGAGGAATAGATTTTTCTATCCTACCATCACACGAATAATGTAATCTTTTTCCTGCTCAACACTGTTTTTTTTTTTAAATAAGCTTCCAGAAGACCTGAATTATCCAAGATGCAATTTCACATGATGATGTCACATTAAAATAATAATGACCTCACCGAGAGTTCCAATACAACTAATGTTCGCCCTCACGTGACAGCCTAGGTAAGATAACATGGGTAAGATAAGATTTTCTATCCCAGGATAAAATATCAGATATCTTTATCCGGTGTGCAAGATAAAGGTTTTTGGTATAAAACAGTTCATTTGCGATTGCCACCTGCCTGATGTGATGTGTAGAATATAACAATGCAACAGTGGTATAGATAAGGATTTGGACCGATGGGTATTTCACTTCCTACTATTTAATTTAATGAGTATTTTACTCCATATTTAAAATATCAAACTGCAGAAAATGCAAAGCCTTGTAAAAAGACCCAATATTTGCTTAACATATTTTATAGAAAAGTTGCTTATATCAAATACATGTTGCGTTTTTAGGAAAACTTCCAAGACTAATACGATTGGCGTATATTAATTAGTTTTTTCTTCCTATGAATAAAAGATTTCACCACATAAACTGAATATCAGCACTGAAACCTCAAACTGCAAAGGGTTTTTTTTACCCTTCAATTTAATTCTCAATGCTGAATTCCAAGAAATCAATGCTGAAATACCCTTTACCCCCTCTTATCTGGAGCCCTGATGCAAAGTAATTTATGGCATATGTTCTAAAATTTCAAACACTAGTTGCCTGCAAAACAGTGCAGACCCAGACCAGAACTTCTGAAGAAGCAGTCTGACCTGGGTCTAGCCAGTTTGCTATCATGACAGTATTTTTGGCCTTGCCTGCCATACAATCTTAGACAATAGACAAACAGTGCAAACCCAGATATGAATCAGTATGATCAGAGTCTTCCCCGTTTGCTATTATGACAGCATTTTTGTGAATTTTAGCCCTGAAAACCAACATATTATTGAAGAACTAGTTGCCTGTCAAACAAGCCTAGACAACCAGTGCAGACCCAGATCAGACTGCTTCTGAAGAAGCTGTCTGATCAGGGTCTTCACTGTTTGCTATTTTGACAGCATTTTTGTGAACTCCAGCCCTGAAAACCAACATTTTATTTGAGAGCTAGTTGCCTGCCAAACAATCTTAGACAATAGATAAACAGTGCAAATACAAATCTTAAGAATTGTATGATCAGGGTCTTCCCTGTTTACTATTCTGACAGCATTTTTGTGAATTTCAGCCCTGAAAACCAAGGACAGTGCAAACCCAAACCAGACTGCTTCTTAAAAAGCAGTCTGATCAGGTTCTTCACTGTTTGCTATTTGACAGCATTTTTGCAAATTTCAGCTCTGAAAACCAACAATTTATTGAAGAACTAGTTTTCTGTCAAACAAGCCTAGAAAAACAGTGCAGACCCAGATCAGACTGCTTCTGATGAAGCAATCTGATAAAGATATTCACTGTTTGCTATTCTGACAGCATTTTTGTGAATTCCAGCCCTGAAAACTAATATTTTATTTGAGAACAGAAAGAGAAAGGTGTTTGAAATTTTAGAAAATTTACCATAGCTCATGACATAATGATTGTGTTCTATATTGTACAGAGTTATATACCTTTTATACACTGTTGGGGGTGATAACGCTAATCTGCGAGTGTAGACTTTGGAATAACCATTCACACATCTGAAACTCGAGCAAGTGTCTGGGTAGAAGGGGTGAACATCCCCTGTCAGTGCCATTTGTCATCTGAAACAATAATACAAGGCAAAATTAATGGACAGAAAGTATAGGAGCAACATAGTCTAATCATTCAAAATCCTAAGACAAGAGATTTTATTTCAAAGTATCAATAATTTGATTTATAGGGAGGTAGACATAAGAATATATAACCCCACAACAATAATTATTATCAGGTTTTTTTTTCTATCAAACATTATGTTTTGTGTGCATAAAAGAAACATCTCAGGGAGACATTTCTTTTACGCACACAAAACATTGTTTTTATAGATAGTATTTAAAATAGTTTATAAAATAGTTCATGAATGAATCCGTTGTGTCTGAATATATATTTAAAGTTTAGTGAATATTTCGAAAAATTGAAGTTTGAATTTTCAAGGTTTTACTGTATTATGCTTAAGTGGTCAACTTTATTTTATTACCTTAAAATTCTTTGAATGGGTAAGGTTTTTATGACCTAGTGCATGATGTAGAAACTATATTTTGCTATGTTTTGTTGCTCACATACTGTAAATTTTCGTGAGAGTTTTATTTTCATGAAGCTTTGCGGATGCAGATTTGTCTGTTTGATTTCATTCTTTACGTCCCATCAACAATCTTTCAGTTAAACAGTGATGGGTCTTCCTGGGTTGAACCAGTACTAAGCTAGGATAAATGCGTCTTGCTCAAGGACCACAATGCAGTGACATCGGTTGGGCTCGAACCCGCGGCCCCTCAGTCTCGAGTCAAGCACTCTACCACTGAGCCACTGCGCTTCCCTGCAGATGCAGAGTTTTGTGAAAATAAAACCTTTACTGATGTAAGTCATGAATTTTTAATGTGGCAAATACGTTTCTAACACTATTTGGGAAAATAAAATTCACAAACATTTCCGCATTTACATATTGAAATCTCGACTCAGGTATACAATTTCCAAAAGTCTACAGACTTTCTTCTGAATCCCTTTTGTATCAAATTAGTACATGTAACTATTAATTTAAGTGCTTGTAATTTTGCTGTTATGTATTTATACAAAGAAATAAACTCTAAACCAATTCTCTACTGAAATATGAGTGATGCACAGTTAAACTTTATACTGCTATTTTCTGAGCATCACTCATATATCAGACACAAGTTCCACAAGTGGTTAGTTGTTTACAAAGGCCAAATACATGTACAGTCTTCATCAAAATTGATAAAGTTTGTTTGAGTTGATGTTAAACCGCCCAGTCAAGAATAAATCGGGTTGATTCCTGGATTGAACCTGGCTCGAGGTCATGATCAGCCCAAGCAAGCATGAAATTTACCATGCTCATAAATGTAAAAGTGCCTATAATTGGCATTTTAACATTTATCAGCATGATAAACACAACATCTGAGAGTTTGGAAATGAGAAGTCTTTTTTTTTCAGCAATTTACTTTTTAACAGTTGAAATTTCATGCTCAGTTGAGTTTAGAGCATGAATAAAGTTTTATAACCTCAGGGCCAGTACTATTAAGCAGGGGATAAAGGGTCTGGATTAAGGAGTATAAAGAATCAAACCAAAAACCCGGTAACTCCAATACTAAGCAGCAGATAAAGTGCCTTGCCAAAGGACACAACACACTGGCACTGCTGGCAGTGAGGCTCAAACCAACAACCCTTTGATCCCTAGTCTAAGCCTCTACTAACTGAGCCACTGCACTGTAAACCTGTAGCCCCACATGATACATATGCTGCATGCATGTGTATGAATGGAGAACAATTTGCCTTCTAGTGTCATCTGCTGATAATCTTTGCAAACAGTTTGGAATCAGATCAGGCCCGAACAAATGTCGGGCCTCATCTGGATCCAAACTGTTTGACACTTTGATAGTATTCCTGAATTTTTTTTTTTGATAAAGTGATTTAAATATGAAAGAAATCATAATGATGTGTCTTTGTTTGGTTTGAATTGATTCTTCAATTTTTCATTTATGTCTGAAAAGGTCTACATGGGTTGAACCAATACTAAGCAAGGATAAATGTGTCTTGCTCAAGGACAACGCAGTGACCCCGGAGGCTTGAACATGCAACCCCTCAGTCTTGAGACAAGCACTCTACCACTCACTGAGCCACTGGGCTCCTACTATCACTTTGGACCAATGGTCGTACAGAATCATCCCAACATATCATACCCATCCATAAAAAGTTTGGAATAATTATACATCACTAGCAGATGAAATGCAGATCTCACAGACCTTCACTCCTATATTATCAAGGTTGGGATAATAGGTTTAGATAAACTAAAAATTTCAGCATCAAATTGTAAATATTTTCTTACCTATAATATTTAGCATATGTTTTGGGTGCTCAAAAGAACCGTCTCATTGAGACGGTTCTTTTGTGTACCCAAAACATATATTTTGGATGAGAAATTAGAAAATTATTTTTCTGTTACGTACTCTTAACTAAAGTCCTGATACCTATCAAGCATATGCTTTAATTAAAAGATTAAAGGTGAAGAAAACTACCTTTAAATTTTGCTCTCTTCTATCACAACCACAGGGACCGATCATGTTTACAATATCTTCTTGTCCAGCTCGATCTCACTGTCTAGCTCTTCTTCATCTGCAAAACATAAAAGACAACATTTAACTCTTAATGCGGCAATCACAACAAAAGTCGTCTGCTTTTCTCGTCTGCTGAAATATTTAAGAAGCCTCTATGGCAAACAGTGTGGACCCAGATCAGACTGCTCCTATAGGAGCAGTCTGTTCCGGGCCCACACGGTTTGCTTCTATACTTAATTTGTCAGTAATGTTGGGCATTTATTTGCAGCAGACGACTTCCAAAGACAACATTTCAGATGCTTTTTTTTTTCTTGGCGCTTTAAGGGTTAACTCTTTGCTTTTGTTTGTTTCATTTGAATATATACGTCCCATTTACAATCTTTCAGTTATGTAGGGACGGGTCATCCTGGGTTGAACCAGTACTAAGCTAGGATAAATGTGTCTTGCACAAGGACACAACTTAGTGACGCAGGTGATAGCAGTTGCAAACAGTTTAGATCCAGATCAGGCCCGACAGAAAGTTTTTTCGTTTATTTTGAAGCTTTCTAGGTCAAATGGGTCCAATGATGAAAAAAATGGCAAAGTTTTGAAATATGACTAGCGTTTTTTTATGGAGTTCAACCAAACCTTAATCAAGTTAACTACTTGTCAGCCCAAACAAAAATGAAAATCACCAAAGCACACTGGTAAATGTATACATCGATTTGCTGGTATTTACGCGTATTGCTGGTACTTCATAGACCGGAAGTGGTAGATATTTTGGTGTTAAATCATATATAGAAAAACATGCAATATGCCTAAAGGACTATAGAATTAGACCTTTTTTAAGTATTAGGCATGCAAATGGCGATTTATGTAAGCATTTAGGAATAGATTCGAGTACCAATCTGGATGATCGGTACTCGAATCTATTCCTAAATGCTTAAATAAATCGCCATGCACATACTGAAATCCAGATTGGTACTCGAATCTATTCCTAAATGCTTAAATAAATCGCCATTTGCATGCCTAATACTTAAAAATGGTCTAATTCTATAGTCCTTTAGGCATATGGCATGTTTTTCTATATAGTATTAACACCAATATCTACCACTTCCGGTCTATGAAGTACCGGCAATATGCGTAAATACCAACAAATCGGCGTATACATTTACCAGTGTGCAAAGGACTTGCTGATAAAGATATGAGGCATCCCATGCAAAAATCTGTCTTTGGTAAATCCGACCAGCTAAGATTCAAACCAGCCTCCTCATCTACAGAAACAACCTTCAGGATTGAAATTCTGGATTCAAGACTGGGTAATATCCTGCTATCTAGGCAGTGAACAACAAAGATGCTGATCAGACTGCCTAGACTGGCTCCAGTCCTTTAAACAATTTTTCATCAATGTGTCATATCATATGCTTGTAGCCAGTCTAACTCTAATTGCTCTGTTTTAAAACAGAGCCATCAGAGTTAGACTGGCTACAAGTATATGATATGACACATTAATGAAAATTGTTTTAAGGACTACAGACTGCCCAGATGCATGAAGCTCTTGAAAAAATATTCTATCAAAAATTTCCCTACATTATAAGGAAAACCTGGCTCCACCCAATGGTCATACATGAATGTGCCAAGATAATTCAAATTGACCCATTAGGTTTTGACAAGATGATTTTCAAAGTTTACCCTATAACAGACCCCACCCACTCACAGTTGTTTTTTTCAACCAATCAAAATTAATTTGAACCTTGGAAGAAGGTCACATAAGGATCATTTGTGCCAATTTTTTTCAAAATATCCCAGTAAGGTTAGATGAGATTTAAAAACTTTGAGAAACCCTAACACAAATGTATTTACATAGGAAAAACTAGCGCCATGTTTTTCAATGGATCAAAATAATTTCTACAAACTTGGATTTACTTGTGCAAATTTATATTCAAACCCTGCCATTTTTTAAAGTGTTTGCTATGGCAACTAGAATTCTCATGGAGTTGAAAATATTTGAACAACTCTGAAAGGGGGCCACCCAAAGATCCTTCCTTTGAAGTTTGATGACATTCCAACGGGTCAACCAGTAGCTAGGAAGATATTTGAAAAAAAATTGTAAACTGATGACGGACAAGTGCCGGTGGATGAAGGAAATCATTTGATCACAATATTTTGCCATTTAATAATTATGATCCAGATCAGTAAGCAATTTCTATCACCACAGGTTTAGATAAACAAAAATTTTCAGCGTAAAATTGTAAATATTTTCTTACCCATCAATTTTATCATATGTTTTGGGTGCTCATAAGAACCGTCTCATTGAGACAGTTCTTTTGAGTACCCACAACATATGTTTTG
Source organism: Loripinus fragilis (assembly GCA_964019695.1). NCBI lineage: Eukaryota > Metazoa > Mollusca > Bivalvia > Lucinida > Lucinidae > Loripinus > Loripinus fragilis. The sequence continues at coordinate 552,698 of CAXHUL010000609.1, forward strand.
GTTGAGAAATAAAAAAAATAAATTTTCATTACGCACTCTTAACTAAAGTGCTGTATTACTCACCAATATTCTTCTTTGATAATTTCTCACATGATCAGCCTGTTCACATGATCCGATCAACATTCTGTGATACCACATCATTAGGGCTGAAATAAGATAAGTACCAAAATCTCATGTACAAGCTCACTTAAGCCGCGACATGTGACTTCCAACAATGTGGCATTTTGACAAGGGTAGACTCAGACAGGCCTGTGCAGCCTCCTTTTAAGCTTAGAAACTCAAAATGCTTTTCGGTCAGTAGCTTAACAGTCATATAATATTTAAGTGACTAGCAAAGGCTCTGATCAGTCTGTGCATACGCGCAGGCTGGTCTGAGCCTTTGCTGGTCACACATACCACATTGTTGGAAATCTCATGTACAAGCTCATTTAAGTTTTCTAGAGATGTTTAGTATGTATACAGGATTAGATAAGCCTAAAAATTTAGCGTGAAAATTGTAAATATTCTCTAACCCATCAGTTTTAACATGTTTTGGGTGCTCAAAAGAACCGTCTCATTGAGACGGTTCTTTTGAGTGCCCAGAACATGTTTTGTTTTTGTTAAAGCAGGGGACAAAAATTCCATTCGTCCGCTTGTAATTATGAGTGAAATCTAGGAAGGACGAGTAATTGTTTGCGAAGCACTCGTCCTGTAGGATGAGTGCTTTGGGAAGAATTACTCGAGGAAGTCATATTACTTCCTAATGTTCTTTATTGCATATGCTTTTAAAGGACAAGTGCATGTGTTTGCAGGACAATGAAAACTGTAAGTGACTCGTCCTGCAGGACGAGTGCAATATTGAAATATTTTTGTCCCCTGTAAAGGCCTGTATGTAACATCTAACATCATGTTCTCAAACTGAAGAGCTGTGAGTTAGGCAGTTAGAATCAGCTCTCCATATAATAACAATAATATTACAATGTGAGGCCTAAATTAAAATTTTATTTGTTTCCCCTTACCCGACCGACCCTGAAAAAAAAGGCCCTACTCAAAAAAATTTATTTCAATTTTCAGTCAAGATTTATTTTCTTTAAATTTCATAGCAAACTTAGAGAATCGTCCGATGTAAACAGTCTTTAAAAAATATTCTTAGCAAACTGTTTGTGTATTTAATTTTATTGCCTATAATAGGACTATACATTAAAACCTGAAGATTAAATGAAGGTGGAAAGTATTGCAGAATGCTCCCTGGGAGCATTCTGCAATACTTTTGACCTGCATTATGTGGTAATTGGTCATCTTTTTTGGAGTGGTTTCTTACGACAGGTTTTACTGTATACAAGTTTAATGGGTATCCTATTTGAGAAGTTAAAAAAATAATTCCGACCGAACGACTCATACCGGTAAAACAGGGTCGGGTAAGGGGAAACAAAAATATTTTTAAGTTTGGCCTGGTCATATCCCTATCACTATTACAGGATACAAGTGTTAGAATAATGAATACTTGCCGTTTTCTAACAAAATCTCTAGAATAAGGATTATTTATCACATGATGTCACATCTGGGAGTGATATAATGCCATGCAATAAAATTGACACGCCAGTAATGCCACTAGTGGTTTACAGATTTAGTAACATTACATAATGTTGTCCATTATAACACTGCATAAAAGATGGCAAAACCTTGATGTTTTAACGCCAAAAAAGCAATTTTAAGTAATTTTAATGTCATATGATAAATCAAATCTAACATCCGTACTCCTGTATTATTGAATTTATTAAACTTGTTGAGAAAAAGAGATGAAATACTTGACAAGCCTTGCATTTTATCTATTTTCCTCAACTCATTAAATAAATTCAATAAAACATGAGCACTCATGTAAGATCCTCTATTTACATGTATTGCATGCGTATAATATTGTAACACTATCTATCCTTACTTGCTAACCTATTCACACCCGGCCAAAATAAACAAACAAACAACGGCTATATATTGTAAATTTGTATATGGTGGCATTGCCAAACATAGGCCAAAAAAAAAATACGTATAATTAGGGTAACCCGACCCTGCATAAATTTACTGGTGAAACCTAGAATTTTTTTCAGGTTTTCTGGAAAAAATAATGTGAAAAAAAATGTGTGCTTACCCTACCTATAATCTTCAGACCCGTTACCCAAAACACACTCATTCTTTTATTTGGCCATATGATCAGGGCATGGACTGTTTGCTGAGATGAACCCTGATTTAATGTAATGTTTAACTACTCAAGCTACAAGTATATGACAGGCTATCTAAAGCGGGATGCATATAAGATATACAATATGCATAAAGTGCCTTGCTCAAGGACACAATGTAATGTCTCTGATGAGGCTCCCACCACTGACTCCTCGATCTCGAGTCTAGCACTCTATACATGGAGCCACTGTGCTCCTCAATCATTATTTAAAGTTTGTTTGTGTTTAACGTCCCACGTGCAGCTAAGGTCATATGGGGATCTTGAAAGTAGTGGTTAAGTGCATCCGGACTGTATAGAAAAGTAAATCTACCCATAGATCGGATACCAGCCACCGGTTTAAATGAAGAAAAATTTTCAGAGTACAATTGTAAATATTTTCTTACTCATAATTTTTAGCATATGTTTTGGGTGCTCAAAAGAACCGTCTCAATGAGACGGTTCTTTTGAGTACCCACAACATGTTTTGGTTGAGAAATAAGAAAATTATTTTTCTGTTATGCACTCTTAACTAAAGTCCTGCAAGCTATCCTTTACCCTTAACCAGCTATTTTAAACCCTTGTCCTGCTGAACCCAGATAAATCCTCTTGGGAAAACAATGTAGATCCAGATCAGATGGCTTCTGACAAAGCCATCTGATCAGGATCTGCACTGTTTTCCAAACAGCCTCAGAATCAATCCTATTACTGTAAGCGCATTGTTTACTGTCGTCCCTCTGGGCCCTGTTAAACTAATGATACAGGAAGCCAAGTCACAACAGTAAACATTAAAGTAATTATAATTTTGTTTGTTTGATTTGATTCTTTACGTCCCAGTCAACAATCTTAAATTATGCCGGGACGGGTCTTCCTTTGTTGAACCAGTACTTAGCAGGGATTAATGTGTCTTGCTCAAGGACTCAGCGCAGTGATGCCTGTGAGGCTCATCCTATTTTTTAAAATCATTCAATTAAACTGACAGGAAAACAGAAGTAAGTGCTGTGCTACTATTATTTTTTCAGCAGGACAAGGGTTCAGAAAAAACACTACCATTAATAAAGTAAGCAAATGCTATAACTCACCAATTTTCTTCTTTGACAAATTTCTTACACATACAGTCCGTTCACTTCTGATCTGGCAACACACCGGGATACCCCATAATTGGGACTGGAATTGGAAAACAAACAACAGTTGTGTATTGTAAATCTGTATATGGGTACACTGACAAACATTGTAGATGCACATTTCATGTAGCATCCTGATCAAAATATGAAATGTTTCATGGGATAAAACTATACATGCTTCAAGCTTTGGACTAAAATCTGTGAGATAAACCAAAAATGTTATAGTTGTGCACTATAACAAATTCCCTATTTAGGGGTATAGAAATAAATAGGGAATTTGTTATAGTGCACAACTATGTCATCTTTGGTTAATAAAAAACAAATTAGCTTACAGTGTTTCCGCGAGAGTGCGTTTCTTGCGTTTTCGACGCAATAAATTGACTGCTGATGCACTGACAGTTTGTCTGTGCGTTTTTCGTGACGCACACAAAAACAGCAGCGAGAATGAAACTCCATCTTCTTTATGTGCTGAGATCTGAGGATTTCAATTTACCATGATGATAACGCTTCTATAAATAGTGTTTCTGTGGAAAATAGACCTGCGCACAAATCTTTGCTTGGTATTTCCATGACGTATCTGATTCATTTCAAAAACGATGACTGCACATGTCAAAAGTCATTTGCAATTTGCGCAGATGGGGTTTCGTTCCAAATAATTTGCGCTTGTTTCGCTCTCGTTGCTATTTTGGGGCATTATGCAGCATATATTTTGAAAAAAGTGGTCTAGAAAAGAAAGTTTTCTTTGCTCCAATACACCAAAATATATAAGACAACGATTTTAAAAGAAATGAAACCAATGCATCATGTCTATTTTTAGACTGACAGTCTGCGCATGGGTAAAGCGCTCAACTGTTAAACAACAATGGCTGACTCGTAATGAAACTGGTAGGCAGATGCTTTTATTTCTTGTCCTCTGGAGGATAGAGCTTTAACTACAAGCAACACAACATTGAATAATTCCCATGAAACAGAAAATGTAACAAAAGCCGTCGATCACAAGCCTATTGATAGTAAAACATGCACCGAATTTCGAGAACTTTTATCTTACGAAAGGGGACATTCTTCAAATACCTTTAATATTGACGCATGCTCAGACAAAAATTAATTATACATTAAAAAAGTTCTGACCCTCTAAATTTGCCAATGACCCCCAAATTTTCAAACAAGGGGTCATCAATGACCCCTAAAAAATTCTGGCCTTGCAGAAACACTGTATTACAAATACTTTTGCCATAAATAAAATTGAAGGAGAAATAAGATCAAATGGTAGTAGATTGTAGCTTGCGTGGGTGGTGAATGAATGAAAATCCCTATCTTCAAAAAAACAAAAACAATCCCAATCTTCAAAAAAAATAAATTTGTTTTGAAGATTGGGATTTTTTTTCAAAATTGGGGAAAAAGTCACCTAAATTTCATTGGGAATGGGGCCGAATTTCAGCCCGAGATCACCGAAAAAATCCCTAAATATGTCTAAAATTTGGTCAAGCTGAGCCTTCATCTACATTCATACTTTGTTAATGTATATATACCTTTGATGCTGGATGATGCAATAACAATCACAATCTCACGTTGACTGTCCCCATTCTTAATATGCTGATACTCTGCATTAAGTTTACAACCTAGTCTGACTAGTAACCAACATGAAAATAGAGAATATGAAATAGCCCCATAACTACTACTAGGGCAGAGTGTGAAACAGAAGATTATTTTTCTTATTTCTCAACCAAAACATATGTTGTGGGTACTCAAAAGAACCGTCTCGATGAGACGGTTCTTTTGAGCACCAAAAACAAATGTTTAAACTGATGGGTAAGAAAATGTATGCAATTTTACGCTTAAGAATTGCTTATCTGGCCCTATGCACTACTAGGGTATAAGTGTGAATTTCTAAAGCTGCTCCATATTGTATTATTGTTCTGTGTCAGTGACCTATATTAGAGTGACTGGACACTTCATTTTTCAGCCATATAGGTATGTTGTGGCATGTGTCACGTGACTAACGCCTGGTGCGCCTTTTATCTTACACACTCAAAATGGCAATGCAGCTTGTGAGACCGCTGCATTTATAGGTACTTTAAAGGGCGTACTTCATCGTAAATATCGCTTATTGGTAAATATTGTTAATAACAATCAAAAAAACATATATGAAATATTGCTGAATGCTATGTTTCTGCAATGTAAAAACTAATCCGATTGAGTTATGACCGTGTAAATATCGGCCGATTTTAAGAAAGTTGCGGAAATTGGCAAAAATGGCTTCAAAAATACCTCTTTCACTCCGACGAATAAAGCTTCAAACATTGCTATATCTGTGTCTCGATTTATCAATATTCATAAACTAAGATGTCCAATGATTCATAATTATTGTTATTATATAATTTGGGTGTTTATAAAGGTGTTGAAAGTTTAGGTAAACAATAGAGAAATTACGCTGTGTATTCCAAAACAGCGGTAAAAGCCAATCGTGTAGATAAATGATATCGAGTTTCCCTCATTTACCTGTGTAAGATACACCACAGTGTTATTTGAGTTGAGTATTGGAATTTCATTAGAGTTTCTAGTCACTCTTATATAGGTCACTGTCTGTGTGTATAAGTTTATTAACTCTTTTCTTGCTAGCGCTTCTAGCCACTTTTGTCATCTGCTGATAACCTTTCACATACAGCTCAGACCCAGATCAGGACCTACATTCTGTTGTTTTTTTTTAGCATTCAAAATTTTCTAAATTTTAGCTCTTTCCTTGTTAGCGGCGACTTTTTGTCATCTGCTGTCAGCTTTTGCAAATAGTTTAGACCCAGATCAGGACTGAAAAAAATGTCTGTCCTGATCCAAATCCAAACCGTTTGACACTCTGATAGTGTTCCTGAAATAATTTTGGGAAAAAGTTCATTTTGAAAAGTCAGCAGATGACAATAAAAGCATGAAAATTACCGAGTATGCAAAGTTCTGAGATGCAAAGACTCATTAAATGTGAATATAACTCACCAGAGATTTTGCTTCAGTCTTTTCAACTACTCATAGACTTCTTCCGTTGGCCTTTTCAATCACAATGGTCAATCTTACCAGCAAAAGCATCCTAGGGTTTGTACCTGAAATAGGAATGACACTATATCAATAATGAGCCACACAATGAGGAACATGCAAAAAACATTAGCATTTTTGCTTGTTTGTGATTATGCTTAATTAGGTCCCAGTCAATATTTTTCTGGAATGTAAGCAGTCTGATAGAGTATCTTGCTCAAGGGCACAATGCAGCGCGGCAGTGACTCTGACGATCCCCTTTATCCAGTCAAGCAAATACTTGAAATAGGCATACAGAGCCACCACCCCAGCCACCACGCTCCTCTCAGCATATTTCGCTCTCTGGAAAATATAATACGCTGACCTACTCCAGAGACAGGGTTTCACGGGGCACTAGGGCTGCCACGTTTACGAAATTTGGTAAACGTTTACACGAGTTCCAGTACCGAAACGGTTCTGTTTAAACGTAACTTCCAGATTTACTTTTTTTCATTATGCAGATCGGTAAAATCGCCGATATTTCCCCTAAAAGAACCTTTGAAAAATGTACCTTGTATGAATATTCGAATTTGTTTCTAGCTGGGTGTTGCGATAGAACTTATTTCAAGTAATTGGAAAGTGATTGCAACATGCGCAGACTCGTACATTACGGACATTTTCTTCAGTTGCAAGCGTGTTATTAATGAGTGGACACACACAAAACATAACTGCGAATCGTCACGTACGCATCAATACACACGCCGACAGGAAGTAAATAAAAAAATCACATATTCTTCCAATATAGTGAATGGCCTTCTCTGAAGCATTGTCGCATGCGTCTCTTCTTTGCCTTTACATAAATAACTGTTAAAATGCAGGAAAATAATTGTTCCAAGCGGTGACTGAGACAATATTCGGGACATTTTTATGGCCCATTGAGCATGTCCGCCATAATTGCTAATTGCAGAATACAGCGGAATCTGAGAAAACAAACAATCTGATTGATGATCCAGATCCAGATGTGACGTATCACTGTTTAAGAAATTATTTTTCATTAGGAAATGTTATTAATAAACCACGACGCTTGTCACGTGACAAAGTTCGTGTAAACGGTAGGTCAATTTTGTAAACGTTTATTGCAGAAACACGAAACGGTGCCGTTTACACGTGTAAACGTGGCAGCCCTACGGGGCACCATGATAAAATCAACAAAATATGCTATATCTGTGCGTCAGAAACAAAAGGATAGTCTAGCAAGCTCGAAAAGTCTTTTCGATAAAGGAGGGGCAACTCAGCGAACTAGAAAAAGTATATATGCAACTGCAATAACCGCACGCTTTTTTTGGCGGTGGGATCTACTGTGATCGACAGCCTGGACCGTGAACCACCAAGTCTGATAAATCTTCTCTGTCCGCACGAAGAAACCATAACCGGACATAAGCTTTTACATACGAACCTCAGTTGTGCGGTGTTCAAACAATGAAGACTGGCGAGACTGCAGCTAAGTGCAATAGGTTATGCGATGAGTCGTATACTGTAAGCGATAAGTAGCAGTTCGGGCGGAATCTTCTCTTAGCCGACTAACAGGTTCAATTATTTAGGCCTAATTGGAGGGGGCATGTATGATTAATCCATCGCCTGTTTTTAACCTTTGCAAATAGTTTGGACCCAGATCCGGACCGAGAACGTCGGTACTGATCTGGATCTAAATCGTTTTACACTTTGATTGTGTTCCTGAGAGATACTTATTGAAAGTTAATTTTGAAAAGTCAGCAGACGACAACTAAAGCATGAAAAATAACCCAGCAAGCAAAGAGACTTTAGGATTAGTTTGTTATCCGCGCCGCACTTCTCTACATCCGCAAATGTTTCCAGTGACAAAACTGCTCCATACTTCTGTCTGGTCATGTTCTGTCACAACTTGTGAACAACAGGACCTAAATGTATGATCATCAGATAAAATAAAAGACTTACATTTTCCCCAAAACATCAGATATTCCATATCGCAAAAATGGCCACCAAGATTCGCGCACAACTTCTAAAACATCTCACAAAATGCATGTGTGGCGGGTAAAATGAGCAATAGATCAATAGCCAATCAGACCTCGAATGCCCGACCAGCTGACCAAAGATTTGCCCAAGCAGAAATGAGCAAATGCTTTCAACAGTGAGACAAAAACTCATGTCCCATGAAAACAGGCCCTCGCCATAGATTAGCGTGGTATTTCCCAGCCAGAAACCCATCTCTAGCCACTATCGGCCTGCTAGCAAAACGCCATTGGATGCCGATTTTACGTGTTTATTGGGTTAATACCCTGTATTTGCGACCTGGTAAGAGGGGTGGATTTAATCTGACATTCCATATACATTCAAAATTTTGAACTTTATCTTTGTTATTGTGAGGGGGGGGGGGGACAGAAAAATAATTTTATTTATGTTTTATGGGGGGGGGGGTAATGAAGATTTCGTCGATATTTGGGGGGGGGGGTCTCGAATCGGACTAGTTTTAGGGGTCATTTCAATGCAATTTTGGGCCCTCTCTTAAGTTCACTGTACAGAATACAAAATGGAGATATTTTGGGGGTTGCTCAAATTTCAGTTTTATTTATTTATCTATTTATTTTTAAATTGAAAATGCGGCAAGTTTGATATGTTAATTCTTAAACCATGCACGGATGGGAGTACGAACATTCCCCACCCCTGAAGAATTACAAAGCTATAGGTTTCCTAAGAATACTGGTCCGAACCCACTTAAAATCACAAGGCTATACCAGCCAAAATCCATACTCAAGTACGTAGGGAGGCAATTGATGATGATGATGATGATGATGATGATGATGATGATGATGATGATGATGATGGACCATCATCGGCCCGCCAACGAAACGCTTCGCTGGCAGGCTGATGATGGTCCGCTTTTTTGTTATACAATATATACTGCGTTTTCAAAGGAATGCATGAGAAGCACCTAGATCTCCTCTCCCTCTCTTCTCTGTGAAATTAAAATGAGCCGTGACATGTGATTTCCAACAATGTGACATTTTGACACGTGTAGACTCAGCTGAGCCTGTGCACCCTCCTTATAAAGCTTAGAAACTCCAAATTATGTTCGGTTTGTAGCTTTACACTCTAAGAATATTTAAGCGAATAGCAAAGGCTCTGATCAGACTGCGCGTATGCATATACCACATTGTTGGAAATCTCATGTCATGGCTCAAATGACTAAAAAGACAAACAAACAAAAACGTTGCCAGAGCTGACACCCCTGACCGAATTTCTGGAGCACGTGTTTAAACAAAAAACAAAAAACGTCGTTTTTAACGGCGTTTTATGATGTGACCGCGCCTGCCTACCCGGGTCGCCCACATGTACTCCGTTCGCGTCAAAACGAATTGAATTGTTCTCGAGACTGTTCTAAGTAGGTAGCCTTAACATACATGTACAACTGTCAATTGCCCAAGTGATAGGGGAGAATAATCCTTATAAAAGCACGTGGCTGGACCGGGATTCGAAGTCCGATTCGAAGGCACTAGCCTACCCCCGTTCTATTGCAAAAGCAAGCGAGTATAATCAGGAAATACCACGATCAGACACTGAAGACCAACCCACGGCACCATGAGAAAGAGCCACAGAACATTTACATTAGCAAGACATCTAAAGACAATAAAAGCAAAACAACCAGCTTTGAATTTCTCTTCCTCTTTAAGATGATTGCAAAACTAGAATGGACACAAAGACAAACGCATAACCCCCACAAGCAATGGGAAGTACATTATTAAAACAATATGTCAGCAACAGCAGAACCGCCGCCTTAGAATAGCCTGGGTCCAGTCGTCAATATTTGGCAATATTTTCTAATGCTAATATTCTAAAAAATAAGAGAATAAAAAGATACCGCATCAAAGGTATCCGTTGTCAGCTATTGATTTCGATTAATATTGTCATTTTGACCAAGAAACGGAAAAATAAAAAAGAAGAACAAATGATCAGACTGCAACCCAGGCTACCTTAGAACGGACAGCAGCCAAAGCCACCGGGGGCTTAAAGGCATTTTACCTGTACCAAATCTTCGCTCCGGATTCTGATGTTGTTGAAACACAAAACATGTTAAGCTCGCGTGGAGGCTTCCTAACTATTGCAATTTTTCATCAAGGAGAAACAATCAAATCAAATCAACATACTATGATGAAACAAAGAAAAGGTCTCACGACTCACAGATAATCAGAGGCTGTGTTTCTTTGGCACCAAACTGCCTCGCCTGCGCCTCCGGCTTACGCCGATCACGTGACCGGGGATGTGTAGTAAGCCGCCACAATCGTGCAAAATGGCGCAACAGTACTTACTTTGTGGTTCGAACCGTTAAGAGGCGAAACAGGCCTCGCCGCTTGGAACCACGCCTTGGTTGAAATTCGGCGAAATCGGCGTACGCCGGAAGTGCGCCATTCTCGCGAGACCTGACGATACCTCATCTAGATCTCTCGCATTTCGCCCTTTGCATTGTGGGTAACTGGTTCACCATCCACTATCAAGAATATGTTTGATTGTGGTATTTCCTGATCTTTCAAGCCATATTATCAACCCGACTCGACGCGGACCATCTGTAGAAAGTTTGGCTGAGGGAACAATTGGTTCTGTTCCGCATACAAGAAGCTGTTAGGCATCATTTCATAACTTTAATACCAATATCTGTAATGGGGACGATTTTAATTTTGCAATAGTCAATTTTCCAATTCTTGATGAAGATGTTCCTCGCTCCCCTTCCTCGGGTGTATAGATTTTACAACTTATTCGTTTTGCAAAAGTATGTTCATAAAGTGAAGACTTCAACAACAGAAACCAGTTTTTGACTTCAAAGTTACTTGAACAAGGTTATCGATACTATAAGCTTTGTAAAGCTTTTTTTTTCCTTAAATTTTATTATCGACACTCACATGATTCAGAGTTGATTGTTAAAAAGCGGACAAAAAATTGATAAAAATGGTGCAATCTAGGTGTTCCAAAGTATGTTATTTCCAACCTAAAAATCAACAACTTTTAAGGAGGCTTGTATAGGGGGTACCAAATATCCCATATCCCTTGAAGTAAACAGGCATGTACCCGTTATAAATCGGCAAATATCCCCATAATTATTTTCCTAAATTTTCAATTCCCCTGGAAGTAACGAAAATACTGAACCAAGTATCCCATATCCCTGGAAGTAAAATGGATAGTATCCTATATCCCTGGAAGTAAAATGGCAAATATCCTGTATCCCTAAAACCCCTATACAAGCCTCTTAAAGCAAGGCCTAATATAAATCAACAACAAGCAAACTTAATCAAGATAAAAATGTGCATGTTAATCAGAAAATGAATACCTGTAGAATTTAGAAAGGGGGGTCTGGGGGCAGAAGCAGAAGAAAATTTTAAAAAATCAAACAAAATGGAGGCTTTTCCTCTATTGTTTTTACTTTTTGGCAGGGCTCCCTAAATCCCAAAAGCTATGAACTTGCTCCCCAGCTCCCTAAAATAATTACCAGTGCTCCCCATATCCCCTAAAATAACTAACAGTGCTCCCCAGCTCCCTGAAAGTAAAAAGCCATTTTCTCCAGATCCACAAAACCCCTGTGAGGAGAGTTTTTGCCCTTTTTGTGGTGATGTCGATATGTTTGGACCATGAGAGGTCGTCCACAATGGTGACCACTAAGTACGTGTACTTTGCTGCGGGAACACTTTCCAGCTCTACATTATGTAGAATGTACTTAGTGTTGAGGGGGTTTGCCTTTTTGTGATTTGAATGACCTGACGTTTAGAGGGGTTAAATTGCATATCCCACATCTTTTGCCACTGTTCGAGGCTTGCTATATCTGTTTCTCGGGGGCCCGAGAAGAGAGCCCTGCGGGACGCCGGAGGAGACTGGGATTTTGTTTGACTTAATTACAACTGCCTGCTTCTGCCTCCTTCTGTGGTCAACACGCATTGCACAGAACTTCTTGATAATTATTAGTTAAAGTGCAGCCAAGAGTTTTTTCTTCAAAATTTCAGAATTAGCACTCCCTGACGTAATTTTCAAGTATGGGCGAGCCATCTTGTTCTTGTTCTTGTTCTTGAAGATATTCTGCCACAGTTGATCGCTGGAGTACCGTTTCACAGCTAAAATGGTCGATTAAGTCCACTACCCTATTTACACGTTATGAGAGTCTCTAATACAGGTTAAAAAGTTTATAAAATGTTTCTTTTAAAAAGTTTGTATAAAAGTTCTTATGGAGGTACCTATCAATCTTGTATACTGTGTAATAAGAACTGGAAACCTGCTATGTTATGGCCTGGAAAATCTCATTAGACTTGAGAGTCTCTGATTCTCTGTGGTATAACTGCTAGTTTTTTGTACCGCTCACAATGCAGCGCACGACATAAGTTCCGGCTGCTTTGGAATTCTTATGTAGGTCCTAGGTCACATTTGGGGGTGAATTTACTACAGGCACTAGAGTCTAGTTAATAAAAATAACGTTTAAAAATGGTTAAAATCAAAATAGCTTTAATTTTTCTGAAAATCACAGTGATATCTTTGACCATAAATACCACATCGACCCAGGCAATTTATTTAGCATTTAATATAGCATGTTCAAATTTCAATACTTAACTTAAGTCTACCTTAACTTAAAAGAGGCATTGTAATTCCGGGCCCTGGATCGTTAGTAGGCTTATTAATCAAGCTCGCACAAATAAAATCTGCACAATTGACCCGTTAAGCCACTGCCTTCCAGGAATATTTTATAAAAGAAAGAATATATAAGATAATGGACACGTGGTTGGCATCAGAACGATACTATAGAACGAAGATATAAGAAATATTTTTTTTTTACATTTTCAGCTTCCTGGGGCTCAGCATGAAAAGACCGATTAGAAACACCGGGCCGTGTTTCCCCTCGGGTCTACCCCGTCAAAGAGGCCATAGAGACGTGTTGAGTCATACAGAATTTTATACGCCCATATTCTGCATGCTCTCAGTCTTCCAGGCCATCCCCTTCGAGTTACCGAGAAAGCCACCCACGGTGAACAGGTGGGACTCTACTCTTGGCACTCCCAGAGGGACAAGTATTACAATCAATATCGTCCCAATGTGAAGTGTGCCCCAGAGACCACGGCAAGGTGGTAGAGTCACTCCGGGGTGATGGTAACCATGAATTACACTTTTTAGAACAATTTTTCATAAAAGCCTTGAGCAATTTGCATGTGCACTGCCGTCCACTACCCATGAATCATAAATGTGCCTGGTGTGTGGAAGCCTGAACTGCCATTATTACAGCAACAAAAATAGTAAGTGAGCATGATCGGGAAATACCACAATCACAAACCGCAGACAACTCCATGGCACCGTGAGGAAAAGCCACTCAACCATCATGAGACACCAGGAAGACAAATTAAGCAATGCAACCAGCTCTCTCTTCCCCATCAAGATGATTGCAATACTAGAATGGACATAAAGTGACGTACAAAACATAGAACAATTACAGACTCCCACAATGGGAGTAACAATAAACAAAAAGTCAACAACAACAGAGCCACCGCCTTAGAACGGACAGCAGCCTAAGCCAACGGGGGGCTTAAGTGCATTTTACTGGTATTAAATCTTCGCCCTAGATTATGCTGTTGTTGAAGTATAGGAAATGTTCAGCTCGCATGGAGGCCTAACTAATGCAATGTATCATCATGGAGAAACACTCTAATCAAAATAACACACTATGATGAAACAAAGAAAATGGCTCATGACTCACAGATAGTCAGAGCTAAAGAAAACCTCAAGTTGAACCACGGTGGGTCCAGCCACAGATAAGCATCAGGCACCAACCCACCGATTAAAGCTTTACGTCAGAGCCGTCATAGAGTCTGAGGCCTGACCCACCTTCGTGCAATTAAAGAGGAAACCATAACTATAACCAATGGTTGGGTTTAAAACCAGGCATGCAGACTGTCGCATGAAATCAAAGTTATATCCAAAATAGTAAGTGAGTATGATCAGGAAATACCACAATCACAACCCGCAGACAACCCCGTGGCATGGTGAGGAAGAGCCGCTCAACCATCACGAGACACTAGGAAGACAAATTAAGCAAAGCAACAAGCTCTCTCTTCCCCATCAAGATGATTGCAATACTAGAATGGACATAAAGTAACGTACAACAAAACATAGAACAATTACAGACTCCCACAATGGGAGTAACAATAAACAAAAACTCAACAACAACACAACCACCACCTTAGAACGGACAGCAGCCTAAGCCACCGGGGGATACGTCATACAACTTACCTTATTACTACCATGTTCATCTTTACCACATTACAATTTCATTTCGTATCACCTCTTTCCTTTTCCACAGGCCATTAAATCTACCAGAACTGAAGAAGTTACTAGACTCGCACTGTGAAAAAGATGCGAGAAAAAGTCCTAAGACACCTCGCATTGACCTCTGGTTCAGCAGTGCCTCTGCGACACGTGCAACGGCACATACAAGGAGCTGTTATGGAAAATGTGAAATGTACGTACCTATATTTTTCTTCATTATACTTTCACACAAAACTTTAATTAACAGTTAGCTGATTACAAATTTCATACCACGTTTCTTTGCTTATTATGACTAACACATTAAAACCATTCATTAAACCGTAATGATTTTGCCTCATCCGAAATATATTCACAGGTTTGTATTAATTCAATACAAAATCATTCTAAACTATTTAATGTAGCATATACTGCTTTCATACCTATACACCAAAAATGACTTTTACAAGTACGTTGCACTAACTTCATACAGAGCAAATTTACAAGTTCTTCCGTTTTCCAAAACATTTAACACTGTTAAATTCTAAGATCCATAAATATTACTATTTTATCATGAAATTCTCACAGTCTTCCGATTATATAGAGGTTATTAATCACTCTTTTTCAAATATGTAATTTGTAAGTCGAGGCAGTTGTAAAAGCCAATAAAGAAACGAGTGCACAAGCACAACTTTCTTTATGTTATTTTTCAGCTATCACTCGTTATGCAATGTCATCCAATGCCGCCATTTGTTAATTTTTGTGACGTCAACAGTCCAAATAAACGTTATGTTTGTTTAAAAATTATAAAATAATAAAACGAGAATAATTATGACATGCGCTTCACTTTACCTTGGGTCACTTGTGGTCAGGATAAAGGTGTTTCTACTAAAGGAAGTTATTACCCTTTTCCGGCGTTGCCATGTACAGGATATGCCCCCTTCCTCTAACAAAAAGTATATGACAGATCGAATTTTCCATCGATGGCACTCACTTCCTCTCTTCTTCCTACACCCATGTTTGAAAACACTCATATCTTTGCTCAGATATTCAGTTTATGAACCAGAATTGCAATATTTATTAGTTAACTTTGTTTACACCGCGCAAAGACAGTATATAAGATTCAACGAACATTATATAAGTATGTAAACATTTGGTTCAAGCAAACATACATTTTCCAAATACCAAATATATAAATGGGGTCGGTTTTAAAAATAAACCTGGCTCTCACACCCGTACCAAAATTACCCCCAAGTAACCCCCCCCCCCCTCACCCCAGTTAAAACTATTTAATATTCGACTAAAAATGTCAAGTTTATTATTCCCAATGCAAGCGATTCTTCTACATGTTCGTCAACAATTTCACTACATGAATTAAATAGCGCATGACAGTTTGTTACTTATTGCATTTACCAGCAACGAAGGCGAAGACAAACCTCCATATAAGTGTAGTCTCGCCAGCGTTTCACCTACTAACATACATAGTCTATTACTTTATTTCACTTCAAATTCATGAGAACAGCTAAGTCATTTCGTTGCGCATTATGGAACACTTGTGTGCAGTCCCGCCAGCGCTTTCACTGCTAACATTGCTGAAGTATTACTTTACTTCATTATAATATCATGGAAACAGCTAAGACATGTCGAAAGACTTTACGGTTGCACCGCAGATCCCGACCTGTTACATAGTTTGCAGCAGAAATTCAGATTTGACGTCATCTGACAGTCTTGCTTTTCAAATCTTAACGCAGTTTAACTTTCGTCATATTATCACAATCAGTCAGTTTTCATAGGCCTAAATTTCCATTAACACTCATAAATTCAATATCCTGTGTGGAATATGGTTTCTCTTTTATATAACATTAACACCTTTTCTTTTCAGTCGAAATGCAGAAACTGGAAGCGGCTGGCCTAGAACGTCTTGTTACATGTAAAACTAACAACACAACAGAGAGTTTTTTTGCAAGCCTACACCAGAGAGTTTGGCAGAAGATCATCAAGCATTACAACTCATTAGTGTAACACATGAAGAATACAGAAAATTATTTTACACAGCAGAAACCAGGTTCTGTTTTAATATACAGGAACATTACCAGTACGAATTGCTGGCTACAAAATTCACATAGACGCCATTATCACTGGCCTGTTTCTCCTTGCTGATGAAAATAAAAACCTGTATGAATTATTCATGTACATGTACATTTTTTACTACATTTCAATGTATACTTACCATGAAACGTACATACAAATACTAAATGCACTTCAATGCACATTACCACACAATTCCTACATTTTACATTTTAAAGGTCATGTGAAACTTCAAAAAAAAAATTTCTAAACTCTTCATAATTTCAATCATTTATGTAAAAAACGAAAAAAGCTACAAGCCCCATCATAAAATGCCAACTGATCTAAGAGCTATAACAGTTTTCAAATTACGCAAATAAGCATATAAGTATCGCACACATTATTGTTTCAAGATGGTTTTTTCAACATGTCATATTTTATGTAGTGCGATTTCTTAACTATGAAAAAAAATTGCTCGTTAATAATCATTTGTGTGTTTTATCATAATTAATCATTTAATAAATTATTAAATAATGCTGAAATAATTGAATATTTATCAAATTTATCGTTTGAGAAAGCTCCAGTGTCTTCATATTAACCTTTATCACATTTTCATCTAATTAACCTCTGAAACCATCATGACTATAATACTATTTCTATTTTTTTGATGTGCCTTTAGACATTCTGTTTCTCCCAATACTGTCCTTTTAATTACTAGGAGTTATAAAAAAAAGTTTTTGTTCAATAATCACACGACCTTTTAACTTTCTCACATATCAACAGTACTTTTGCACGCATATTTCTGATCATGTTTCATTGCAAATGTAAGTAGATGATCACGTGTACGTTATACATGTTAAAATTCCTCTTAAGGATCAGACCGCTGGGCAGTTGATCTTATGAAGTTGAAAGCCGAAGACTTATAGCAGAATATTAACGACACCAAATACAGATCAATTGCAAGAACTAATGTCTAGCCATGGTTTAAGACGTATTGGAAGATATTATAAATAGATTGCACTGTGCAAAGCTGATTTGAATAAATTTTCTAGGCTCAGTTCGTTTTTAAGTGACCTCCTGATATGGTTGTCGTTGATGACTTGTTGTCCCAACAAAATTGAGGTTGTATGGATCCACATGCCCATACTTATCATAAATTACAAACTGTTTCCTTGACAAACTCTACGATCGTGCCTCATATAAATACACAGCTTATAGCGAAATAAGTACACAGTTTGGAAGATAAAAATTAAAAATTACCCTCACTTCTTGTGTTTTCGCCAACGTAATTAAAGGTTGGCACAGGCAGCACAAATGATCCTCCTCTTCCCGGCCCTTCAACAGCTGCTATCCGACCCTTCCTACTCCCGTTCCCTCTTACTCCATTTTCAGCCCTCGGAAATAGTTCGAAATAGGGGGCAAGAAGTGTATTATGATAAGGGTTAGGAACTGCTTCCGTTTGATAGAAAGCTCATAGAACATTGTCCAAAACAATAGGCTTATCATTAAAGATCTGTTAGACATTTTGAGCATATAGCACACAATCCGCCTTTCAGTCTCCATTTCAATTGACTTCCTGCTTCATAACGGCTTATCAACACATTTGATTGCATCCCTTTACCTCGCGGTTTTCTTATTTATGAACGAAAACATATGTTCAAGAGAACCCATCCTATAAATGAAAGAGTTCTATGATCATACAAAGCAGGTGTTAAAATTTATAAATAAGATAATTTTGCCGACTTTTTGGTTATTTTTTTCCCCAACCAATTGCTTACTTAAAGTTAAACTTACCCTTTAACGAAAAGAAAACCATGTTGCTTTTGTGACTATGGTAATTTATTGCTATGGAATAGATATGCAAGTTTACGAATGTGAGAAACTTATGACAAATGTTAGCCATAAGTAGGTAATTGATTGGTATAGTTTCTGTCGGGATATAGCAAGTAAAACGTTACTGGATAATCCGTTGTTGCTGGAAGGTACTGTGTCAGGGAACATTGTAGAAATAGACGAATCTTTGTTCGGGAAAAAGCAGAAATAGAACAGAGGCAGTGGTAATCAGCATATTTGAGTGTTCGGTGCGGTGGAAAGAAAACATAGAAAAGCAGTGCTTCAAATAGTGGAACAAAGAGATCGGGCTACATTATTACCTATAATCAAACGGCATGTTCAGCTTGGAAGTAAACTCTAATCGGATCAGTGGGGAGTGTACATGAGTCTGAACGAGGAAGGATATGTACACGAGACTGTTAATCATTCTGAAGCGTAATTAAAGGTTGGCACATGTAGCACAACTGAAACATATTATCTCTATTTCACTTGTTCATCGTTTTCTTGCGTTCGTACCTTAGATAACACAAATGGAATTCATCTGTTTACCATTCCTACAAAGTGTCAAAACCAGTCTGAAAATAAAGGTCACTCACCTGCATAATTGTGGCCTATGTCATCTGTTTTCAACTATTATACAGTCACTCAAAAATAAGGCAGCTTCAGTGTTGAAGCGGCTATCGGTACAACTTTAAAATGTATATCCCCCTCTTCCCGGCCCTTCCACAGCTGCTATCCGACCCTTCCTACTCCAGTTCCCTCTTACTCCATTTTCAGCCCTCGGAAATAGTTCGAAATAGGGGGCGAGAAGTCTATAATGATAAGGGTTAGGAACTGCTTTTGTTTGATAGAAAGCTCATAGAACATTGTCCAAAACAATAGGCTTATCATTAAAGATCTATTAGACATTTTGAGCATATAGCACACAATCCGCCTTTCAGTCTCAATTTCGATTGACTTCCTGCTTCATAACGGCTTATCAACACATTTGATTGCATCCCTTTACCTCGCGGTTTTCTTATTTATGAACGAGAGAACCCACCCTATAAATGAAAGAACTCTATGATTATACAAAGCAGGTGTTAAAATTTATAAATAAGATAATTTTGCCCACTTTTTGGTTATTTTTTTCCCAACCAATTGCGTATAGTGTATGCACCTAACCATTAACTTGTATATGCGTTAGATATAACTCGATGTGACACATACAGGTCGCTACAGAAAGCCGACTATCTCTGGAAGTCAAACCGTCTATTCAAACAACGCAATATAAATCACAACAACCTAAAACCTAGCTGCTAAAATGTTTATTCACCTATCAGTCTCAGGTAAATCCTCCAGCATGCAATTATGGTTTTATGTGCAGACCCGACATAGCCTGCGACCACCTTTGGCCGAATAACCCTTCAAATCCATCCAGACAGCTTTACAATACCCGTAAGAACGGTCCCAAAAGAATTTTAGGCACTACACATAAATAAGGTGATAGCTGACATGTACGTTTAGAGATTAGGTGGTTTTTCACCAAAATAAATGTAGAAATATTGTGCATTATTCACGCATAAAACAGCAGAATGTAATTTCGCAATATTGATGTAAATATTATGTTTGACGATGGGTCATAATTAGCTGTTTACGACTGATACGGTATGCAAGTACAAAATTAGCATGTGGACAGGCTGATGTGTCGGCACCGCGTTGTTCAACGTTTTCCTGGAATTGCAAAAAGAATAAGTATCAGTATTTGTAAACCTCAAAACTATCTAGATTACGTGACCTGAAAGGGAGAAAAAAGGCCACAGGTTCTTGATGTTTTTGCTATGATAGCGTCGTTTTGGCATATGAGGTATTGTTTAGCGCTGACATAGGCCAGTCACTAAAAATACTTCTCTATTACACATATTTGAGTGTTGATATTTAGAAGAGCGGATCCATCCTAACCACATGGGAGCCGTTAGCCATACCCCCACAGGTGAGGGCTAATTGCACACTTATAGGGTTAGGCTGTAGTTTTAAAAAATGGGATTGTAAACTTGATACGAACAACTCCATTTTTGACGCATCAGAGTGATTCTGAGTAACTAAGATTCTAAAAGTAGATTGTTTTTTGCAGAATTATCTCTGATTTGTGCCCCCTTCTACGTAGAATGTTGGTGAACCATTGTATCTAAAACCTGAAGGCACCTAAAAGTCTTCCCCTTAGGCCACAAACAGTGTGGGATCGGGTTCCAGGATTCGTTAATCCCAACGTAGTCAGAAGTCAACTACATACCCTATGAGTTGATAAGCCAACAAGCTGGAATCGCGAATAAACAAACAAAAATACGCGGGTTATAAAAGAAGTCCCACAGAAATAGATCTGACGTCTCAGTCCAACGTGATGATTAGACATAAATCATCTCAGAGCCTATTGACTAATAGTCAACGATTGTGTAGACAAGAAGATGAAGTTTTCGCGAAACGCGTAAATCAAGGGGAAAAAGCATTTCATACTGCGATACTTAAGATTAGATGGGCCCAGTTTTTTTTTCTCTCTTAGATTTGTATGTGAATTATATTCTTTACGTTTCTTATTCTGAGTGGCAACCTGCCCTAGTATAGGATGGTCAACTAGCCAGAAATAATAGCGTAGGTGGTGTCATTGTATTATTAATGTGTTGTCGATGTTTTTTTAGTACATAAAGTACTGAAAAGTTACTACTTGTGTGAATTATTTTTCCTTGGTAGCATCGCCATCGCCTAAAGGAATTTTTCAATAAAATTTCCCCTCTTTCTTCCTGACCGGCTTTATACCGTAACAAAGACTGCCATGATTGAGTTGTCCTTTAACCCATTACTGTGTTTTTAAAGTTCAATAAAGGTTAAAGTATTGTATTTCAATAATGTTATATAGCATCCTGTCTAAAGAACAATTTACCGTTATGGTGTGTCTGTACCGTTACAATGATGTCTCTACCGTTCCCATATGAAAAAAATACTTATTTTTGACTTAATATATATGCAAGTTGAAAAATAGTTATCTGAAATAAGTTATATCCAAGAGTACTTTATTGAGGAAAAAGTAAATGCTAAATTAGGTTCGTCGTAATTTACAAACGAAATCACTCTCCAAAATAAAGGATTTTGGAGATTTTCCATTCTGTTCACTGGTTTTTATGCATGCTTCAGGTGATAAATAATTTCAAAATCTATACTCGAGATAGACATGAACATGTCTTTGTGGTATTTCCTGATCATACTCACTTTTTTATACACTTTAAATAAATTTAATTTTGTTTGACAGTACGGAGATAAAAGCTAGAATGTTTTATTAATACATCAGTAAAGATAGAAGACATTTTACCGTTAGTCAGCTATTCCATTGCCATGTTAACGCATTTGGTGTCCAAAGACGTGAAAAAGGCAGAATAGTATAGTTAAGGTGAGATGGTTTCATGTGTTTCAAGTCCGTAGCATATCTAGGTCACACAGGCTTACAATAGATTTTTGAGAAGAAAACTTTAAAAGACTGCTTGTCTGAAACCACAATGCCTAGAACCTTGATATGAAGCATCATTTAATGGACCTACCATGTTTATTCAAATTATGCTCCTTGGCCAAGGGGTCACATGTTTTACATACAAGTTATTATATGGCCAAGGTGTGCCTCTATGCCATATTGGCACTGGGGTTTCCATATCCGCTTTAGCCCAAGGGCCTATATGGCTATCCAGTGCCAATATTAGACTTGCATTTGTCAATTTCTAATGATATTGTTTCTACCAAAATTTATGATAAACTTGAAGACTTTGATTTTGAAATTGTCAATTTCCAGTTTTTAGATGGTGATGTTCCTCGTACTACATCCTATGAAGTCTATATCTCTCAACTCATTCGTTTTGCTAGAGCATCTAGCTATGTTGCTGACTTCAACACTCGCAATAAATTCTTAACTCAGAAACTTCTTAAACAAGGCTATTGGTATCATAAACTTCCTAAAACCTTTTCTAAATTTTATAGACGATACCATGATTTGATTTCTAAATTCCAAGTTGGACTTAAATCTCTCTTGCGCCAAGGACTTTCTGAACCTGATTTCTATGGTGACTTGGTGTATAAATTGAAGAAGATTGTTGGCTCTAATAATTTTTTAGTGCAGTTCATTAAAATAATTTCCCATTATAAAAAGATTGGCTATAACATTAATGTATTGCAAAAGACTGCATGCTTGGTGGTCAACCCAATCACAGTTGGCAACTTTGCTTTCCTCTTTAATTGCACGCCGGTGGGTCGGACTTCAGACTCTATGATGGTTCAGACTTAAAGACTTATCTATTGATGAAATGGTAGGGGTCTGATGCTTTGGCTGTTTGTCGGGCCCACCGGGGCTTACCTGTTGGATTTCTTTTGCTTCGGTACTCAGTTTAATTTACTGTTGAGTCCTTATCTTTGCTTTATCTCCTTGTTATATCTTGATTTATATGTTTAAGGAGATTATGCATTGATAAGTTAGGGGTCTTTCATGCAAACCAAATATCTATGTGTCTTGATTCACATCTGAATTAAGGGTGAGGCTGACCGTTGGCGCCATTTAACCGGTTTAAGCCCTCCAGTAAAATATTTTACTGACCTTTCCAAGGCGGTACTTCTTTTGTTGATCTTTTATGTTTTTGTTCTGTCTTGTTGTGCGCGTCTGTTTATATGTGCTTTGTGGTCACCTGCTGGGAATTGGCTGACCTCTTGGCTCTCGTTTGTGGTGTCTATCTGTGAGTTTGTCATTTTCCCATTGGTAGCCTGGGTCAGGTGTGCTACTTGATTGTATCGATTCCTGATCTTTGCACTCTTACTTACTAAATGCACACCTCAGCCATATCATAACCTTTTTATTACATCTGCACAAATTCAATCTCTGTTGCACTGGTGAGACCAAAAAAATGATGTGATGAAAATTTAACTTAAAGCGTGACAGATCAATGACGTCATAAGATAAGCATTGTTTACATTGGCATTGACGACGAGACATTGCAACAAATTTTTGTCAATAAAACAATCAGAGGCAGCCTTAAGGTAAGAATTCATGTATTTCTAGAGTGTGGTATACCTTTCATCTTACACTGTATTTCATAGAAAATCAACTTTTTCCAAGAATATTTTATTTGAAGAGCTGTGAGGAAATTCAAACAATCCTGGTATCAATCGAAAATCCTATCAGCTTGACACCCGTATACTTTACCAGCCTCAGGGCTAGCCATTGTGTTTGTTTAATCGAAGCTGGCAAAAATCCTAACTGTTCCATGTTCTGATGTCCTATTCTTTATTCTTCTGTCATTTTGCTATTTTATGGCCCAAAGTGAGCGTAAAATACATCGGAAAACAGGGTCTCAGAACGATGAAGGGATGTATGACTATAATTTGGCCCATTTGCATCAAGCAAGTGAGACTTTAATGAGGGAAAGAAATCCAGAAAGAAAGAGCATATGCGAATGTGCTCAGAGTGCTAAAGGTTCTTTTTCAAACATGACTTTCTACAAAGAAAAGTGAAGTAACTCTATCAAACAATATAGGATTCAAACATGTTTTTCTATGCATTAACATCTGCTGGACCCCGAGGATGTTAACGACACCCAAGGGTTTTGGTAGATGTTAGTGTATCAGAAAACCATGTTCAATCGTTATTATTGCATAGTAATTTTGACACTTGAACACTTTGCAAAAACGCTTGGAAAATATCATTTTTGTATTACTATAATGGCGAACACCACAATGATAGATGCATATGTTTTGAAAACGCCTGTTCCAGAGCAAAGACTTTCGTCATCCTAACATAACTAAATTACGTTCATTTGTATGCACGTTGTGACGTCAATTTTTGTGATGGCCTAGAATGTTTATATATAAAGTACAAAAGCTGTGCATCAATAGCGCGTGAATTGCTGGATTAAAACATGGGTTTTTGCTTGTTGAAACATGGCTGTTGGTAGCGTGCTACATGGCTTTTTATGCAATAATAAACGTTAACTCCTTTAAGACATAATACACATCAGGACACAGACTTCGTGCTAAATATTCTAGACCAATTTTGGAACAGAAAAACAGGTGACCTACGTCAAAGTAGCATTTTACAACTGTTTGGTAAAAAGCATTATATGCATCAAGAAAGGTTGAAAAAGTAAAAGAAACGAAGTAAGTAAAGAAATCATGATGGAAATGAGGGAACTTGCAAGACTGTTTATTCATTTCAGAGGCTTGTTTTAAGTCGAAACCATGTATGAAAGAGAGAACTTGTATGAAAGAGAGAACCATAACTCCATAAAAACGTATAAAGCAAGATTTATTGCTAATTCTAGTTCTTGTACGACAACAGAACTTTCTAAATTGTTAACCTCGTGTCTTACAGCTGTTAAAAACGTGTCATCAAGTATTGTGAAAAGGTATATGAGAGATCCAATAAATGGAAGAAAGTAGCTAGTCTGGCCCAGGGAATATGCACACTCTAGTTTCAGTTCTTTGGTGCAGTCTTTGCTTCCAAAGGATACCCTTTTAAAGAACATATTAGAGCTAGAGATTTCAATACGACCAGTTTGTCTACCTATGATTTTCCTACTCTTTACACGGCTTTACCTTATAATTTAATTAAAATATAAACTTATTGATCTTATTGAAAGAACCAAAAGGCTCTCCTTAACTTGCATGTAATGACAGAAATGCATTATTTACTTCAGAAAAACCTAAAAAACATCATGCGTGGTCTTGTCAAAATGTTTGTGATGCACTTACCTTTTTGTAGGACAACATTTTTATTTGATTTGGCACCAAGCTGTATTGACAAGTAGTTGGGATTCCTATGGGCACTTATTGTGCTCCCCAGGATGCAGATTTATTCCTGTGTTTTGTTATGAGAGACTTTTTGATGTCTCTTTCTGATGATAATCAGACTGATGTCATTGACGCGTTTAACACTACATCCAGATATTTGGACGATATTTTAAACATTAATAATGTTTATTTTGACAATATGGCAAGTCAAATATACCCTTCAGAGCTCCAACTTCATAAAGCCAATACCTCTGGTACCAAAGCCGCATATTTGGACTTGCATTTGTCTATTTCTAATGATATTATATCTACCAGAATTTATGATAAACGTGACGACTTTGATTTTGAAATTGTCAATTTTCCATTTTTAGATGGTGATGTTCCTCGCTCTACATCCTATGTCAACTCATTCGTTTTGCTAGAGCATCTAGCTATGTTGCTGACTTCAACACTCGCAATAAATTCTTAACTCAGAAACTTCTGAAACAAGGCTATCTGTATCATAAACTTTGCAAAACCCTTTCTAAATTTTAAAGACCATACCATGATTTGATTTCTAAATTCCAAGCTGGACTTAAATCTCTCTTGCGCCAAGGACTTTCTGAACCTGATTTTTATTGTGACTTGGTGTAGAAGTTGAAGAAGATTGTTGGCTCTAATAATTTTTCAGCGCAGTTCGTTAAAATAATTTCCCATTATAAAAAGATTGGCTATAACATTAATTTATTGCAACAGACTGCATGCTTGTTGGTCAACCCAATCTTGGTTGGCAACTTTGCTTTTCTCTTTAATTGCACGCCGTTGGAACGGACCTCAGACTCTATGATGGTTCCAACTTCTAGACTTATCTATTGATGAGATGGTGGGGGCCTGATGCTTTGGCTGTTTATCGGGCCCACCGGGGTTTACCTGTTGGATTTCTTTTGCTCTGGTATTCAGTTTTATTTACTGTTGAGTCCTTATCTTGGCTTTATCTCCTTGTTATAACTTGATTTATATGTTTTAGGAGATGATGCATTGATAAGTTAGGGGTCTTTCATGCAAACCAAACATCTGTGTCTTGATTCACACCTGAATTAAGGGTGAGGTTTGCGCCTTTAAACCCTTTTAAGCCCTCCTGTAAAATATTTTACTTACCAGTCCAAGGCAGGACTTTCATTGTGGATTTTTTTTTATGTTTTTTTCTGTCTTGTGTTTGCTATGCCTTTGTGCGCTTCTGTTTATATGTGCTTTGTGGTCACCTGCTGGGAAAGGGATGACCTCTTGGCTCTCGTTTGTGGTGTCTAACTTTGAATTTGTCACTTTCCCATTGGTATACCGGGTCAGGTGTGGTACTTGATTATTTCGATTCCTGATCTTTACACCCTTACTTATTTTTACAGTATTTAAAGATGCCATAAATTAAGTGATTTTAAAGGTTTTTTTGATAATAAAAAAAAACAGAACTAGAAAAGATGTTAATGAAACACTATGCCCCAACCCTTTGCTTGTAAAGAATTAAGGTTCATAACTCAAGGGGGCCAATTTAAGTTTGCTAGCTTAAATAAGTTTCGAGATATCTTGATTATTGGTTTTCAATGCCCAAACTTGCAAAGGGCAATAACT
This sequence comes from Loripinus fragilis, assembly GCA_964019695.1. Lineage (NCBI taxonomy): Eukaryota > Metazoa > Mollusca > Bivalvia > Lucinida > Lucinidae > Loripinus > Loripinus fragilis. The sequence continues at coordinate 579,614 of CAXHUL010000609.1, forward strand.
CAAAAAAATTAAATAACTTTTGTTTTTTTAATTTTCACCATGTTACTACTCATTATCAGCTGACCAAGTTTGAAGCTACCTCCTGTAATAGCTTTTGAGATATCTTGATTACATGTTTTAAATGCCAAAATTTGCAAAAGGGCGATAACTGGGAAAAAATTAAACCTTTTTTAAATTTTTACCAGGTTATCTACTCATTATCTTCTATCAGCTAAACGAGTTTGAAGCTACTTGCTGTAATACTTGAAATATCTTGATTACAAATTTTCAATGCCAAAAGTTGCAAATCAAATTTTCTCTGTTCAAATTTACAAAGGGAAATAACTAAAAAATTCCCTTTTTTAATTTTCACCAGGTTATCTACTCATTACGCTCTATTAGCTGACCAAGTTTGAAGCTCATAGCTGTTATTGAGATATCTTTATTACAAAATTTCATTATGACACTTTAAAAGGGGCATAACTCCACAAAGGGAGATACACAAGACTGAAAAAATATGTCAATTACTTTTTGATGAGGAATCCATATATGAAATTTCAAATCTGTATCTTAATAAATTTTGTAACGGACGCACGGATGAACAAGCTCAAAGCAATATGCCCCTTCAACTTTTCCAAAGTTGGGGGCATTAAAACGATCTCTAATTGTGGAAAACTAGGTATAAACACATCAGACGGCTTACTCAGACAAAACCAAAAACAAAATGTCCTTCATAGGGAATAGTTCCGATAACAAATCCATTTTAAATGCAAATGTCAGTAAAAAAAACTTTTTACAGTCACTTGAAGAAAGGGATCCAGGAATTCCATAGGAAGTTTGTTTTGGCCCCCGCAGATAAGGCTGCTAACAATGTTGTGGTCGTTTGAAAAAGATACTATATTAACACCCTAAAGCAAGAACTTAGCACTGCCAAAACGTATGAGCATAACAGGCTTGATGAGACGTCTATCGTTGATAGGCATCGATGCCATATGGCAGCTAAGTTTGGGTTGTTTGTTGATGAGGACCATAGCAAGCTTCCTACGTTATACTAGTTACCTAAACTTCATAAACGACCCTATAAGTCACGTTTTATTGCTAATTCTAGTGCATGTACAACTACTGAGTTGTCTATTCTTTTGACTTCTTGCCTCACTGCGATTAAAAACCATGTCATTAAATATTGCACAACAGTTTATGAAAGAAATGGTAAAAATTTATTTTGGTCTAATAAAAATTCAGGTAAAATTCTTAATAAATTGAAGTCTAGAGGTTTTCTAGCATCTGGTTTGTCTACATATGAGTTCTCTACTCTCTATACTACATTGCCTCATAATCTAATAAAAGAAAAACTAACAGAATTAATTGAACAAACTTTTAACAGAGAGGGCTCACTTTATTTGGCTTGTAATGAAAAAAATGCCTTTATTACTTCTGAACAACCTAAACGATATAAATTGTGGTCATGTCAGAAAATGTGTGATGCGCTCCATTATCTTTTGGACAATATATTTATAAGATTTGGCTCAAAATTATATAGACAAATTGTCGGTATTCCAATGGGTACTTATTGTGCTCCTTTTGTTGCAGATTTGTTTTTGTTTTGTTATGAGAGAGACTTTATGTTATCTCTGTCAGACAATAATCAAGCTGATATTATTGAAGCTTTTAACTCTACCTCCAGATATTTAGATGACTTACTTAATATTGATAATCCTTATTTTGAACAAATGGTAGGTCAGATATATCCTACTGAACTTCAGTTAAATAAGGCGAATTCTTCAGATACTGAAGCTCCGTTTTTGGACTTGAACTTGTCAATAACAAATGGCATAGTTTCTTCTAAAATTTATGATAAACGGGATGATTTTAATTTTGAAATAGTAAATTTCCCATTTCTTGATGGAGATGTTCCTCGCTCTCCTTCCTATGGTGTATATATTTCTCAGCTTATTCGTTTTGCTAGAGTGTGCTCTAATGTTGATGACTTCAACAACAGAAACTTATTTTTAACTGCTAAATTATTAAAACAAGGTTATAGATATCATAAAATTCGAAAAGCATTTTCTAAATTCTACTACATACACTCAGAGTTAATTGTTAAATACAATATTGGGTTAAAAACTCTTCTGCAACAAGGCATATCAGAACCTATATTTTATGGTGATTTAGTCTATAAATTCAAACGAATTGTTGGAAAACCTAATTTTAGTGATCAATTCAAAAAGATAGTAAAACGTTATATAAGGGTTGGATATAATTTGGATATCATGTGACAGTCTGCATGCCTAGTTTTAAACCCAATCACGGTTTATAGATATGGTTTCCTCTTTAATTGCACGACGGTGGGTCAGGCCTCAGACTCTATGACGGCTCTGACGTAAAGCTTTAATCGGTGTGTTGGTGCCTGATGCTTATCTGTAGCTGGACCCACCGTGGCTCAACTTGAGGTTTTCTTTAGCTCTGACTATCTGTGAGTCATGAGCCATTTTCTTTGTTTCATCATGGAGTGTTAATTTGATTAGAGTGTTTTCCATGATGATATATTGCATTAGTTAGATGGCCTTCATGCGAGCTGAACATTTCTTGTACTTCAACAACATCAGAATCTAGGGCGAAGATTTGGTACCTGTAAAATGCATTTAAGCCCCCCCTGTGGCTTAGGCTGCTGTCCGTTCTAAGGCGGTGGTTCTGTTGTTGTTGACTTTTTGTTTATTGTTACTCCCATTGTGGGAGTCTGTAATTGTTCTATGTTTTGATGTACGTTACTTTATGTCCGTTGTAGTATTGCAATCATCTTGATGGGGAAGAGAGAGCTGATTGCTTTGCTTAATTTGTCTTTCTGGTGTCTCGTGATGGTTGAGCGGCTCTTCCTCGCGGTGCCACGGGGTTGTCTGCAGTTTGTGATTGTGGTATTTCCTGATCATACTCACTTACTAATTTTGTTTACAATAATTCAATGATTTTTTACCAACTGAACAGAGAAAAACATTTATGATCTTTCTGTCAACCTAGGCTCAGCATTAGTTTCAATAGTTTAATATGCCCAAAAGCTATAATTATTATACAGGTTGGCTGCTTTAAAGGAAAGCAAGAGCAGGGCCGTTTGACCATTTGTATGAAGATTTTCCTTTTTGAAAGGGATTTTTGGCTCACCTGAGCCAAAGGCTCATAGGTGAGCTTATATTATACCTAAGCTCCAGTGTCCGTCTGTCATCTGTCCATCCATAATTCGTTGTTCTCATTGTTAAACATCTTCTCTGAAACAGCTTGGCCAATTAAAGCAACATTTTGTGTGGAGCCTCCTTGGGTAGGAGAAACCAAACTTTGTTTGTGGCATCTGGGTCACATGATCAAGATGGCTGCAACGCCATATATGGTTAAAACCCTTCAAACATCTGAAACAAGCAGACCGAATTCAACAAAACCTACTTTATAGCATTGGAGACTTGAACTCGTCATACTTTGTTCAAATGATGACCCTCGATTGATCTTGACCTATTTTGCAGCAAGGTCAAATCGTACAACTCAGCCTTTCTATAGGAAAAGGTGAACACTGAATTTTAGATTTTTCAGAAACTATTGCAGCCTGTGACCTAAAAGTTGGTAGATGCAGACAACTGATTTAATCAAGGTTTGTAAGTATTCAATGTCAATGTCTTATGCGTGTGAAAATTAAAACTTTCTTTACTCAGAAGCCATTGGGCCATTTTAAGCGACTGCACGAAGTGCAAAGAGCTATTGTTGTCACCACTGTTGTACCCTTTCCGTGGCGTTGGGTTCTCGTCACACTGCATTAAAGTTTTCTAGAAGTCCATATCTTGACAACCACATATCAGAAAGCATTCATACTTGCACCATAGATACCTTGTGGTGTTAACTTTCATTCCATGACATCGGACCCTGAAGTCCATGCCGTGAGGGGGGGGGGGGGGGGGGGGGTGCGGTGAGAGGTCAAAATCAAGTACATATCCATCAGATAGGATTTTTGCGTGTTTTCTATAAGTCCATATTTTGACAATCACTTGTCAGAAAGCATCCATCTTTGCACCATAGATACCTTTTAGGATTATCTTTTATTCCACAACATGTGGCTTCAGGGTCCATTCCAGAGGGATGGTGCTAAAGGTCAAAATCTAGTACATATCCAAAAGATAGGGGTTTTGCGTTAAAGTTTTCTAGAAGTTCATATTTTGACAACCACTTGTCAGAAAGCATTCATATTTACACCATAGATACCTTGTAGGTTTGGCTTTCATTCCACAACATCGGACTTTTATTTGTCATGTATGTTTGTTGACCATAAAATATGTTTAAACTGTACAATATTAATCCATAAGCTTATTGTTATAAATGTGCATATCTTATCAACCAAATTGTGTATGTAAGTTGTCAGATACAAGGAAATGAAAAGCCTTCAACATAATGCTGGCCACATGACCAATAATGGCTGCTGCGCCCATATATGGTACAGTCAAACCTCTTTAAAACGTCAATCGTTATAACAGAATATTCAATATCCGACATACAATTGCTGGGAACGGATCTGTTTTCATTAAAATTCCCTCTTTAAAACAGAATATTCACTTAACGACACCGACAGTAACTTCTGAAAACAGATATACAATTTCTATTGAAAATATATTCATTATAACATAATTGTTACCATGTGTCAGACAATTTTGTGACCAGAACAAGGTCTTTTTGCATGAACAGGTTTCTGTCTCACTTGATAAGTGGGAAGCTTTGTGCATTTTGATGCAATATGAAATTGAACTGAAGTATACATTTGGAATGATAGCATTTTAATTCATCTGTACAATATTTTCTTTTACCAAATGATTATTATGTTGAAATCTGGTAATGGTCAGCATTTCTTTATAACAGCAAATTCACTTTAACGTCAAAGATAGCTTTGGACAAACAGTGCTGTGATAAAGAGGGTTGACTGTAATAATTCTTCATACATCTTCTCCAAATCCAGTGAAACGATTTCCATGAAACTTGGTATGTAGCATTGGGGACTCAAGCCCATCAAAATTTGTTCAAATGATGACCCTAGTTTAACATTGAGCTATTTTAAGGTCAAATTGTGTACCTTAGGCTTTAAAAACAGTGGCTTTTTCAGAAACTATTGCATCCGGTGGCCTGAAAGTTGGTAGCTGCAGACAAGTAACTTAGTTAATGAAGGTGTAAGTATTGAAGGTCAATGGCATCTCTTGACCTTGGCCCATTGTCATTAACATATGAAAATTAAAACTGGCTTTTCTCAGAAAACACTAGGCCACTTTAATCAAATTTTGTATGTAAGCTTCCAGTACAAGGAAATGAAAATTTATTAACATGATGCTGGTAGCATGTCCAAGATGGCTGCTACACCCATATATGGTATATCCCCTTCACCAATATATGGTATAACCCCTTCAAAAATCTTCTCCGGAAGCAGTGGACTGATTTCAGTGAAACGTGATTTGTAGCATGGGAGACTCAAGCTTATGATAGGCTGCTGGATTTTGCATTTTTAACCCAAACACTTTGGAGTAATAAAAAACTTCCAAAACAACGCTGAACTTTTGCCCGTTAAAATTCACTTATTTAGGCAAAATTTCATTTTTTTTTTGGTCTAAAATAATGAAAATTGAAAAGTGACTGATTAGAACTTGGGGTTTCTGTTTGAAACATATCAAACGGGGTTATAGTTCGAAGGCCTGGGACGGCCCCACGAGTTGACTTAGGGGGTGGGGCATAGGTAAAAATTGAACATTAAAAAATTTCAGAATATGGTCATGTTGCATATAAAATTAAAGGGGATGACGGAAGCAGTAACATAGTAGTAAAGGGAATGTAGCATAGAGCTCCATGTAAGCACAAAGTGTCATTACATACACCCTCGACCCCTGGGGTTGGGTCAAAATACTTTTCCTGAAAGTAGTCATGTTGCATAACAAATTAAAAGGAATGGAACATAGAGCACCATGCAAGCACATAATTATTACACATTCCCTCCTCCAATTGTGCCGGGCTTTCCAGATTGCCCACCTCCCAAAAACTCGGATACACATTAACTTTCAACCCATGAGCGCACTTTCTTTCGACAGTTGTGCGGTTGAAAGTCTTACCTGTACTTAAAACTCCTCTCTTGGCTATAAAAATTCCCAAAACACTCGAAATCATAAAAAATGCAGAAAATTTATTGCGTAAATGACGTTTAGAGTGAAAACGGTAAGGATTATGGATATTAGGGCATTTTCAAGAAATAGTAGAGAAAAGTAGGCGCAAAACAAAATGTAAGAAAAAGTAGGGCCAGCTTGAAAACTTGTATATCTTTTCACCGCCTTAACACCTATACAGTTAATGGCCCAATTTCGAATCTTTCCCAGTTCCGAATAACATCATAGTTTCGTTGCAAACTACACATCAGCGGTAAAATTTAAAATACATCTTTTGGTTTTGATTTGTTGAATAATTATCCCTCTGTATGTGAGTGAAAGCAAATATCTATAAGTTATCTGCTTGGTGAAAATAATTACAATTTTTTCCCATGACCGTTTTATAAAGGTATACATTCACACGTGTCAGTATCTGTTCGCTGCATATATCCGAAAAATGCTTTCGTTTGAAATGCATCTTTATCAAACTTTCGGTTTCAGCATGTTTTCCAACAATTATGAAAACATATCCAAGAAAAAAACGGACCTTTTATTGCGTTTTAATTCCGTGATAGCCGTTTAATCATTGTCACTTATTTGCCCAGTTTCGAATCAGCTAACTCAGAGTTTTATTTTACGCCACATAACAATAACGTACACGCGCTCAGCTGTTTAACATTATGTGAAAAAGTTTCACGGGCACCATATGCTCTCTCTCTCTCTTAGCAGACGCGGATCCAGAAAGTTTTGACTAACGGTTTTTTTTTCAAGTCGTTTTAGTTGATGAGGGGAGAGAGGATCCAAATACCACAAAAGCGGGCCGTCGTCGGCCCGCCAGCGAAACTCCATTATTGCTATGGTACTTTACAGGGGTAGGCGGAGGGGGGGGGGGGGGGCTCTGTGACCCAGTCTTCCCTAGATTCGCGTATGCATGAGGATTATGCCTTTGTGTGTCTGTGTGTCTGTCTATCAGTCTGTCTGTCTATCTAAATCTTTCTACATGCCTCTGTGTCTGCATGTCTCTCTTTCTCCCCCCTCCCTCTCTCTCTCTCTCTCAGCATATGTGGTGTAGACCTAGCGGACCAGGGATCCCGAGCTCGATACCCGGGCAATTCAAGTCTTTAGTTGGGACTCTAAATCAGTCCCGTTCCCGATATACCTTTACTGGTAGAATCCCATTATCCTAATTATGCATCATTTATCCGTAACCACTACATGCGCAGATCCAGAAAGTTTCGTCAGAGGGGGTCCAACCTTGACAACCTTTTTTTTAGTTTGATGGGAGGAGGAATGATCCAAATACCACTATTAGCGGGCCATCTTCGGTCCACCAGCGAAACGCCATTTAAATGCCGTTTCCCTGGCGTGCCGATTATGGCCCAAAATTTAAACTGGCTTGGTAGCTTTACGATTTTAAGGGGATCGGGACCAGTATTGCTAAAAAAAATCTATATTTTTGTGATTTTCGAGGGGAGGTCCGGAACCCCTGCCCCCCCCCCCCCTCTGGATCTGCACACGCACTTCATCCTCCTGTGAGTAAAAGTAGGGCTAACGTCTTGTTGATTTTCCAGTGCCCTGGTATATGCCCCACTCCATCACAAGTGGACATACTTGTGTCGGATGTCTTGCTTTTTGCCAAACTATGTATAACAGAGTTTTTACTTGGATAGAGACCAGAGCCAAATCAGAATTAAGAGCGAGGTTGGTACCGTTAAACATGTTGAAGCTCTCCAGTTTTTCTATTTACTGGCGCAGATTTCGTCGATCGTTTTTCTAAATGTTAAAAACCTGGCATTTACCCCGTACTGTGTGTGTGTGTGTGTGTGTGTGTTGGTGGTGTGTGTGTGGGGGGGGGGGGGTCAAGACGTTATAACCATTCAAACATCCACCATGACCCCGCTATCGGCTACAGTATCACGTGTGTCGTCCGGTGTTGGTGGGTGGGGCAGTAGTTACAAATGCATTTCACCTTCACAACACGTGTTGGTATATGCGTGCGCTAAATAACAATGGAAATGAGCAGAGACGTTAAATAAAAATGTCACAAAAATAGAAAAAAAAAACTCTGAAAAAGTTTATGGCTCTATCACAAAGCGATGCGTCAAATGACAGACAGTGCAGATCCTGATTAGAACGCGCCCCTAGCAGTTCAACTCTACACTGTCTCATAGACCAAGTTTACCTGTAAACCATTCGATCATAAGCCAGGGTGAAAAATCGGGAGTATTACTTGCATGTGGTAAAAATGTTCATGGTCTTAGGACATTTATTCACATATGGGACAATATCAGCTGTTATCGGTTTTAGCTGCCCGATTATCTCCCTTGAATATTGACCACTCTAGCAACTTACCTGTTGAAATCTGTGGCATCAATTACACAGAAAAGTATACAAACCTTTACAGTATTTTATAAGCTATCAAAAGAAAATTTAATGTTTATCTTTACAATGATATAAACAAATATGAAATAACTAGATATTTAGTTTTGTCAAATTGTTCATCTTTTTAACTGGTAAAATCCCATTCATTTCAATGTAAATTGAATAAAATTGCTTAGGGTGAGCATTTTATGACCCCGACCCCAAAATAATCATGTTTTGATATTTTCCCAATATTTTATAAGTTATAAATGGTATCTCTATCATCCAACAATATCAACCATATAAGTTTCATAGAAATTAATTACATTTTAGTTCTGTCATTTTTAGGTTGAAAATTGGGTTTAAGCGACTTCTTACCAGAGCAGAGAAAATGTCTAAGTTCGAATATTGTGGATCTGTAATGCTTCCACAATATGCGATATGCTTGCTTAGGTAATGTTGAGAAATCTTAACAGCATTTTAAAAGAAAGGGGAAACTTAGCTGATTGGGAGACAAGATTATGAAAAAAATCTAAATTTTAGTAAAATTAAGAAAATAACAATAACCATATCTTATCGCCGGAATAAAAAATAATTTGATTACAAGTTGCTTCAATTTATTTTTTAATTTTAATCTTAAGTATAACAATTATTATTATTATTTAACTATTGTTAATTCATTGTTGTGCTTGACTCGAGACCGAGAGGCCGCGGGTTCGAGCCTCACCGGCGTCACTGCGTTGTGGTCCTTGAGCAAGACACATTTATCCTAGCTTAGTACTGGTTCAACCCAGGAAGACCCGTCCCTGTTTAACTGAAAGATTGTTGATGGGACGTAAAGAATCAAATCAAACAAATTATTTATTCCTATTTGCCTATTTATAGCAAAAAATTAGAGCAAGAGAATATTCGTACTTCAGTCTCACACCGGACAGGCGGCAATCGAAAATACTTATCCTGTCGACTAATGTAGATCAAAATAGTAAAAAAAAGAATTTTCGATTGCTATTTGTCGCCCGACTGGTGACAAATGGCAATCGAAAACACTTTTTCTAACCATTTTTGATCCACGTTCGTCGATAAGGGGCAGACTTGATTTAGCTGTTCTCTTTACTCCTTCCACTCCGAACAGGCAGAACAAAAATCAAGTGCGCTGGAACATCTGTGCTGGCCTACGCCGGAGTACTCCGTCTCCCGAGGTGGTGTAAACAGAACAGTCACGTGACCTGTTCCAAAAAAGATGGCGGATCACTGCCTGCTTGCGCGGAAATGTATTGTATCGCTTGATTTATTCCGGAGTACTCCAAACTGCCCAGTTTTACTTGTTTATGTGGCTGTTCTGGCGTACGCCGAGTACTCTAAAAATTGCTAAATCAAGTCCGCCCAGGATAAGTATTTTTGATTGCCACCTGTCCCATGCGATTCTGGTGACAAACGATTTTGAGACGCTCATAACGGGATATGCGATAATCTCAGGTGTCAGATACCGAATAAACGACTCTGTGTGTGGCGTCTAAAAACGTATGCATAAATTCAGATACCCAGACTAATCACAACAGCGTTCATGCACAGTACACCCATCTTACTAGTTTTGTCATGCGGCGTCTCGTCAGGGTCTTTACTGCTCAGTATAACAACCTTTTTTCTGTCATACTACCAAATCTGTTATGCTCAGACTACACAAATAGTTTCGTTTGCAAGTACAGTAAAAGACATGCATATATTATGCCGATGAGTCCAAATATTGGTAATTTAGAATCCGTGATGAGTTCTATAAATGAAGCATAAGCAACAGTGTATATCCAGATACTTCATAACAAGACATCTCTCCGAGCCTGCATTGTTTGCAATATTGAACATAAACATAATTGTAAACTAATAATTGAGTTTTAAGTCAGGCCGTTCAGCGCAAAGGTTCTGGTGAGATTGCACAGCGCAGTCTGGCCTGAACCATTGCTGTTTGCGTTCCATATGTGTCGGTTAGAAATTCCCAGAAGGTATATGAGCCATGGCATGATATTTCCAACAATGTGGCATTTGACATGTGTAGACTCGGACGAGCCTCTGCAGCCCTTTTTTAAGCTTAGAAACTCCAAATGATGTTCAGTCAGTAGCTTAACAATCATAAAATACTCAAGCGGCTAGCAAAAGCTCTGATCAGACTGCGCGTATGCGCAGGCTGATCTGAGGCTGTGCTGGTCACACATACCACATTATTGAAAATCTCATGCACTGGCTCATATATTTAAACAAACCCCGTCACACCGAGCTGTTCGGGGTCAGTGAGGACTAGAACTGACTAAAAACAATTTATAAAAGGTAATGGTCTTTCAACAGCAAACAGCAATGGGCTGATCAGACTGCGCAGATAAATTATTATGCGCATATGTTGTTCGCATATATGGTTAACTGAAAAGTCATGCTTATAGTAGCATCTGGGCAGTGAAGACAAGAAACTGCTATGAGCATGTAATATATGCACAGACTGACCTGCTCCATTAATATACGCTGTTCGCGTATGGTTAAAGAATCTGGCAGTCGTCACAAGTTTGTGATGTGGTAATTTCTCATTGACACAGCGGGAACTCAGTGGGAGTTCGCTCATCTGTGTTTAAAGTGTGAAAATAGCTGATAAGGATTTGGCCTAAAGCGAGCGACTACTCTCGTGAATTTTGGCGCATTTTCCTGCCTGCATTATATTCCTGTATTATGGTTTTTTTAACTTGAAGCGAAGACGCTGATCAGACATTTTTGTCAAACTTCGGACCCACTCTTTACAGATGTCAGCTGATTTTATTTTCGAAACAAATGTACATGTGGATCCAGATAAAGAACGAGTATAGTTAAGCTCACACCATATCGGGTCCACATTCTTGATAATTCGTTATCTTATTATCTTTGATAATTAAAGCCATAGTACCACTCGCAACGGTACACATGTACTCAAAGAACTGCCTCAATTTATTTTTATTTATTTATTTATTATTTATTTATACAATAAATGAGACGGTTCTTTTGAACGCCCAAAGCAAACCTTAAAATGTTGGATAAGAAAATATTCACAATATTATGCAGATTTTTTTTATCTAGACCTATAATTCTAGATCTATACAGAGAGAAGACTCAAATCAGGCTGCGCATTTACAATACTACTGATAGGGGTAAACTTTTGGGAAAACATCATTATATTAATTTTCTATTTCTTCTCATATAATAGTATAATATCTCATTGTTCTGAAATAATTCAGATTAAAGAACATTTTGTTGCATGATCACTCCAAACGATAATCTTTAACGTAGTACGGGACCCATGGAAACGATAACCCAGAGTTTTTATAAACGTAAGAGTTATCGTTATTTTTTGCCTTAAAAAGTACAAGTATTGGCATTCACAAAAACGTGTGTATCGTTTATCAACACATTAGGTCCACGCCAACGAGTTGGCGGAGCTCTATTGTGTTTGGCTTGTCCGTCCATCTGTCTGTCCATCTGTCCGTCCTTCTGCTGGTGTGGTCACTCTAACTTAGTCATTTTCAATCGGATTTCTTCCAAATAACATATATGGATTGCTTGCATCAACTCTGATTCAAATTCAAATATGGATTTTTTCCGACAAATTATAATCAAGATGGTTGGCAAAATGGCCGCCGTCTATCAGTTTGCATCCATCTTGGTCACTCTTACTTAGTCACGTTTAATTGGATTTCTTCCAAATTTCATATATGGTTTGCTTCCATTAAGTGATACAGGACCCATTTCAAAAGATAACGGAGTGTTTTTAAAAAAAGTAAGAGTTTATCTTTATTTATTGTCTTAAACGTACAAGTATTGGCGTTCACAAAAAATATCATTTATCAACACATCTGTATGACCAAATATATTTTGACCGTCTGGTCCAGTTTCACCTCAATGCGTTCCGAGTTATACTGGTCAGGCAATTCTGGTCAGAAAAGTTAATATTCAATGTATGTACTATTAGCTGATAAAGTGTCTTGCCCCATGACACAACACTTTGACTCTGGTGATTCACAAATTAATAATTCTGAGCCACTGTACTTCTCAAGTCCATTATCTTTGTAAATATGACGTCGTAGGTGGGAGGGCTCCATTTTTTAGCTTGGGTGAAACCCAAGAGCAACGTATTGGACACTGTGAGAGCGCTCGCCAAATGCTGGGGCGTGCCTTTTTGCTATTTTAAGCTAGCCAGTGGGGAGTTTTTTTTACTGAGGCTTATTTTGTATATATATATGCGAGCTGTGAATAATCTAATATGGCCGTTCACATATGCATGCTTGTCTTAGCATTTACTAATTGCCTTTATGAAAAGAACTAAACTCGTGTATCATCTCTTCTTTACCCATTGCCGCATTGGTAGAATGTTCAACTTGAGACCAAGTAGTCCCTGGGTTGGGCCCTATTGCTTGTTTGTTTGTTTACTTATTTATTTGTTCGTTTGTGTTTTTCATGGGAGTGATATAATGACATGTTCCACTAGTGGTTTACAAATTTTGGTAACGCTATCACGTCGCTATGTAATGACGTCCGTAATGGTTTCTCATATAATTATATGGCAACATCAAAGCATAGTTCCACGCAATTTCTAAACGCGATTTAAAAGTAGTTTTAGGGTCATACAATAAATAGAACCTAACAGTCGTGCTCCTGTATTATTAAATTTATCAAGCTTGTCACGAAAAAGTGACAAAATTCTTGACAAGCCTCGCATTTCATCTCTTTTTACAGCTCGTTTAATAACTTCAATATTGGGATCAAACGTGATTTTCTATGCATTACCACCTGCTAGAACACCAGGGTGGTGTTGAAACCCAAACATGAAAGGCGAGGGTCTGAGGGGTCTAGAAGATGATAGTGTATCAGAAAACCATTATTGCATAAGGTCATTTTCTCACTTGAACACTTGCAACAATGTTTTCGAAATAGAACCTTTTTTCCAGATCAAAGACTTGCGTCATCCTGACGACACTTCTATACCCGTTACTGCTGATGACGTCAATTTTGTAACGAATCCAGAATACTTATACTGTACGTAAAGTAAAGAAAAAAAGAAAAGTATGAAAGCATCACAAAAATGCTATGGATCATCAGCACATGAATTGCCCCCTCTCTCTCTCTCTCTCTCTCTCATACACTCCCCCTCATTTTGGCACACACACAAGCGCGCGCACACGCACGCACTTATAAAGGTCTTAAGGGGTCCTAGGACGTGCCAAATGAGTAGTAGACAAATAATAGGCTTTTTTTTGCACACGGACATCAACTCAAACAATACGCTGTCTACGCACACGGACCTAAATTAAACAATGAAGCAGGTGTGGCACTCCATGCCTGTTTTTATTTCAGAGGTAAAAAAAGAAAATAGCACAAAAAAGAAAAATGAGCACGGTGACATATGCTTTTAATTAATTATAAGTTTCTATGCAAAATTTCCTTCAAATTAATAAGTTTTTTGTTTCTGTAGTTACACTGTGTGACATTTTTTATTCTAGATTTAAACGATTTTTTGGCCTTAATGTTTTTTTACAAAATGGATTTTTGCTTAAAAAATAAGCGACGTGCATTTTTTTTCGCTGTTTTTTGTATTCTTTTATTAGCCAATAGCATGTAGCGTATTCCCAGGAAAAAATTTGGCATTTCTCACTTTCAACTTTTTTAAAATATGAGAAATTGATATTTTGAAAAACTCATATTTTACGATTTTTAAAGATTAATAACTTTTTAAAAAGCACGGTAAGGTCCTGTTATTTTTGTCAAAATAGATGAGTTTTGAGCTATTTTTTAACATGTCAAAAGATGGTAACTTTTTGGACATATGCTGGTGAGTCCGGTACTACCTTAATTATAATTGCTGTCGTTAAAACAGGTGTCAGTTTCTTAATCTTTGATACACGGGGGTTAATATTGACCTCATTAGATCATCGCATTAAAAAGTCTAGAGGAAACTGAAAAAAAATAAATAGACCAAATAAGCATATATCCAGCCCCCAGAAAGTGGTCCTGCTAAAACCTTTTTGGCCCAAAAAGTGTCATGGCCGTACCGCCGCCGACGGCCTTGTTGGTGAAGTTGTGTTATTTCTAAATCACTGGGGAAGCGCAGACTGGTCTGCGCCTTTGTTGTTCTCACACCCCGAAGAGAGTTTTTCTCACGTCGTGGCCCACATAATTTTTTTTATCAACATTTAGACCCTTAAAGCGCCAAGAAAAAATGCATCTGAAAATGTCGTCTGCTGAAGTCGTCCGCTGCAAATAATTGCCAAACATTAATGATGAATTTAAGTATAGAAGCAAACAGTGTGGACCCAGAACAGACTGCTCCTATAGGAGCAGTCTGATCTGGGTCCACACTGTTTGTCATAGAGGCTTCTTACACATTTCAGCAGACGAGAAAAGCAGACGACTTTTGTTGCGATTGGCGCTTTTAGGGTAAGTACTCAAGTGCTCATGTGCTGTTTTAAGACTCAACTCAGAACACACGAATAGTGGACAAACATGTTTTACATTGGATGTGAAAAACATTTTTTCTTGATTTCAATCAGATGCATGCATACTCCTGTTTGAAACAAATTTAAATGCACAATTTAAGTTACATTAATGAAAATTCTATCCAACAATTCTGGTAAAGACGGTATAAAGGCCTCTTTCGTCAGACAAATACCATCGATACCTGGACTGAGATACAATCGATTTCGCGATATAGTCGCCGCGGTGTAAGGGGGACAATTGACTTATCGATTATCTAGGTGATCAAGAACCATAACTGAACTGTTAAGTCGAGCCATAGTTCTATTTGTGCGCGGATCCACAGGCTGAGTGAGTACTGGGGGTCCGGACCACCCCCTCCCGCATGGAAAAGCACAAAGCGGTAGATTATCTTAGGATCACTGGTTGGAAAAGTACAAAGCTACCGATGTCGGGTCATCATCGGACCGCTAGCGAGGCGCCACTTATATGACGTTTCGCTGGCGGGCCGACGGTTGCCCGTTTTGGTTACTTTCTGTGTCCGTGCAAGTTTACTGCAATGAATATGGTAAAATAATGCGTCAAACTCGTCATTGGAAGTAGTGATTAAGCCAACAATGTCAAAACCTTATGCAACTGTACCACTGAAGGTAATTTCTTAGAATATCTAAAGTGATTCGTAACTGGGCAAATGACCCGCAACTAGGCAAATTGGTGGCCTACTTCAAAGCCGTGGTATGACACATAGCAGAGTCCGAATGATACAAATTGGGGTTCATTATTTAGGGGAATGATAGTGCTTTGTAATAGTAAAGCCGAAATCTTATTTACTCAGAGCAACTATTTAGATTACGCCTTGAAGTAAAAGTGATTCGGAACTGGGCCATTAGCTGTACCAGCATTATTGCGATTTCGTACATTGTATTTTATTCGTACACACCTCCGCTAAACGTGTTATAGGGGTCAATCCGGAATTCACATGTCCAAGAACACAGGTCTGTGACAAAGAAATGTTTTATTTCAGCTTTAAATAGTGTCTATTCGGCTCTTCTTCACCCGTATATTAATAATTATGACCCTTATTTGCAATAAGGATTTTTCCTCCACCTGCATAATCCAGATTCTTTGAGATTATCACAAAGATTCATGATGTTCGGCCCATGAATTCAGTCATTAAACGTGTATTTCATTGCATTTAATTGACTTACCAAAGATTGGACTATCCATGTTTCATTTTCTTCATATTTTTCTTCAAAACCATTTCGATCTAGATCTAGCTACTTGAACTATAGGCCCTATATATAGTCTGTTCTCTTCTTGCAGGATACAGCGATGACATTACGCAAGTATAAAAGTCGGTTTTGAATGTATATGCCAAATAACGACAATGGCTTATGGAACATGGGTGTTTAAATTTCTTTCGGATTTACCCTTTAAGCAACCACAAACTTGAAATAGAGCAGGGTCGTTATAAAATGGAGTTGAAGATGAAATACATTTCCTATTGAAATGCTTTGTTTTAGAGAAGATAAGGAAAACTATCCTTCCAATGATTTATAAATTTTATCTTAACACTGAAAATTTAAGTGACACAGATAAATTTATTTGGATTATGACCACTGAAGATCCCGACATGCTTCACTTATTACAACAGTTTATTTCATTTCTTTTGGAAGAGAGAATAATATGGTGAGTTAAGTTGCATTGTTAGCTCACATTGTTTCGAATGTCATTTGATATGATGTTCCGTTCTATATTTGAGAATAAGCTGCTGCTGGCTTTTCCCGGCGAGGAACTGTCTAACACCATTGTAGGGTTGGTAAATTTAAGATTGCCGGCCGTGGACGCTCTTGGGCTTCCTGGAGTAAGCCAGAGAGTTTTGATTGTTAATGAGAATTTTACTGTTGTTGATGTCTTATTTTGTCACATATTTTTGTCTTTTTCTGCTTTTTACGGGCGCATTTCATGTATTCATTGTCAAATGTTATGTGATTTGCAAATGAATTTGAGTTGTTGTTATGCACCAGTCATTTGTATGCCCCGCCCCCTTGGGTCGGGACATATCGGGTAAGTGCCGTGATTTGACCTACGATGTGTCCTTGCAGTGCCGTGGACGTGCCAGGATTTAATTTCCCACTTAAATAGCCTGGAAAAACAGCGGGAGCTTATAATCTTAGGGGAAGATCAGTCTGTGTATCTGCACCAGCCCTTTTTGTTGTTGCCCAAATATTATAATTAATACTCGTACTTGCCAAATCCTAAATTTGAAGACTAAAATTGGCCTCTGTAGCTGAGTATGCGAGTTTGAATTGTTATAGGATGACAGGTTTACTCATGATGTGGCATGGACAAATGTAAACATACATAAGCCACTCCCAATTACTTTTTCATTTGGAACAACTTTCATTTGTTGTGTTCTGATGGTCAAGAATACAGGGACATATACAGTTGCATTATTTTATTCTTAAGGCTCCCGAGTGAAGTATGTGTGTCTGAAACCACTGGGCCAACTGAAGCCAGATGTCAAGTGCCACCACTATGGGATAGGGGAAAAGATGGAAAGCTTATTCAAATGATTTAGATCATTATCAATCCCCGGGAGCATTTAGCAGGGATTTTACCACAAAATTGCCCCCGCACTACAGGGCTTTTAGCAGGGCTTTAAAAAGTAAAAAAAACGCTATTCCCTTAGGGGGCGGGGAATACAAATGACTGGTGCATTAGATCTATATCAAACAATAATGTCAGTATGGAAAACGCGCACTAGCTGACCCTAATTGTTACTACAAACCGAGGTCAGTCAAGGCGTTAGACCATGTAACGTCCCTTTTACGCTTGAAAGCGGGTTAATTAAGTACATGTAAACGTATGCGACAGTCCAACTTTACTGGCGGGCTTTCTTCAGTGCATTTGCGGAAAGTTGGAAGAAGCTGAATAGTTCAAATGTATTTCCGTCGTTTATTGTGTGTAATGCTGCTTACAGATTTACGAATCGGCTTGCGGACGTACGGCGTATCTAGAATCACTTAGAATTCCATGACATCGAAAGCTTACGTAGCTGTTACGCTTCACTATCGCCTCGTTTACTACGTAAGCTTTCGTTGCCGTGGAACGAGGCGATCGTGCAGCGTAACAGCTACGTAAGCTTTCGATGCTGTGGCGTTCTAAGTGATTCCAGATATGCTATACGTTCGCAAGCCGATTCGTTGATGAGAACGAGCAGCAATGGGATCGAAACAGATCAGCTCTAGTGCCTGATTCAATACTAGTTGATAGGCTTGATCTGTATGATAACCAAGGTGAACTTGGCGGTTCGAGTAATAGGAAATATAAGTTTCTCTAAAATAACCAAACTATGTACCGATAAAAACTTTGACTTCTGTTTTGCCAGGCGACACATACGATTCTCTGAATTCTAGTCATATGCAATAATTTGAGAAGATTATAAAATGGACACTTTTGAATTGTACTAGTTTAATGGCCAGTCCAAGAAAAAAGTCAAGTCAGGCTGATTTTTATAGGGAATAAGCAATTGGACCGCCCCCATCCCACCCTTCCCTGGAAAAAGTTGGATCCCTCCTTGAAATCGTTGCCCCCCCCCCCCTCTGGAACCTTAAAAACTGTAGTTTTCTTTGATTTTACCATTGGACCCCTTCTGGACCCCCCCCCCCCCCACACACACACACACCTAGCGAAAATTCCTGGATCCGCGCTCTTATTCAATCAATAACAGAGAGGGAAAACAACTCGATGGAAGGGGCAACATGCATTGCAAATCGGCACGATGCGAACCTTTCAACTTCTAAGAGAATTACACCAAAAGAGGTTGCAGCCCCTGGGGGGTACTCTAATTGCCGCATACGTAGGCTCGGACCCAGCATCTACCGTTCACCCCAAAAAAATATCAGGAATTTCAAGCACCCCCCCCTCCCCCCAAAAAAATTGAAATTTTAGCAACCCAAAAAAAATATCCCAATTCTGTACCTCGACCTTAAAAAAAGACCCTAAATTGCATAGAAATGACCCTCATAATAGCCCAATTTTTTGATGATCCCCCAAAATTATCCATAAAATCTTCTAACCCCCCAAAAGATATTCATTTTTACTGAAACCCAAAAAAATATTGAAATTCAGAATTTTGAACCCCAAAAAATAGCCCGAGCCTACGTATGTGTGAAAATATCAGAGTACCCCCCTGGGGTTGCAGCTAAATACATCAACATTACACGTACTTCCTGACTAAACAACTTAAGGCCAACATTTATTCTGCTATGAAAATTTAACGTATGCTCAGACTGATCTGAGGTTTTGCTTGTCGCACATGCCACATTGTTGAAAATCTGTGTCCCGGCTCAAAATCCAAATATAAAACTGATGTATGAAGACTAAGCCTATGTGATGCACTCTGACCTGGGTCTTAGCTATGTTGACATGGCTGCATGCAGGTTTACGCTTTGCTCGAGAAATTTGTCCAGTAGGTATTAATCTAAATCTGTATTCTATTTAAATTTTATCTTTTTTCCGATCAATAACTTTTGAAAGGATGCAAGAGTTTCATTCAAATTTTACAGAAGGGTAAAGCATCACAAAATACAGGTCAAGTTCGAATTGGAGGTCATTCACACACTTTGGACTGAGTTATGGCCCTTTTTGACTTAGGTTTAGGCTAATGCAAAAGCTATATTGGATTTTTGCGGAATAAACTTCACATTTTTCCCAAACTTTAGAATCTGACAACTTCTCACTATAGGCCATGATTACCCGGTGCATGTAGATAAGCATGACATTGATTAAAATTTTACCCCCCCCCCTGACCGTTTAGGTAGGGTCAAAGCATATTTAAATTTCGCATTGACTCAGTCAGTTGTCAATAATTCTTACTGAAATTTCGCGTGCAGACAGAGGTACAATAAATATGAAACGTATCAAACGTGAGTTTTGATCGAAGGCCTGGGTCCTCCCCTGGGTGGACTTAGGGGTGGGGTCAAAAGGTCATATATCAACTTTTTCAGAACATGGTCATATTGCATATCAAATTAAAGGGAATCACATAGACAATAACATGGTAGCAAACATTTTGCCCGCAGATTCCACCCATCCCCCACCCCACCCCCATCCTACGGGATGGGATTAAAAGGTCAAAATCCAACTTTTTCAAAACATTGTCATGTTGTTGCATATCAAATTAAAGGGGATCACGTATGTAGCAACATGGTAGCAAATATTTTTCCCTTCACCCCACATCCCCCGACCCTGCGGGTGGGATCAAAAGGTCATGTTGCATATCAAATTAAATGGAATCACGAATGCAGCAACATGGTAGCAAATATTTTGTCCGC
Source organism: Loripinus fragilis (assembly GCA_964019695.1). Taxonomy (NCBI): domain Eukaryota; kingdom Metazoa; phylum Mollusca; class Bivalvia; order Lucinida; family Lucinidae; genus Loripinus; species Loripinus fragilis. The sequence continues at coordinate 599,919 of CAXHUL010000609.1, forward strand.
AGACCCTTACTCCACCCGCCCCAACCCCCCCCCCCCCCCCCGACCCTCGGTTGGGGTCAATAGGTCAAAATTTAGCTTTTTTCAGAATATGGTCATTAAATGTAGCAACATGGTAGCAAATATTTGCCCGCAGACCACTACCCCCCATGACCCTGGGGTGGGGTTAAAAAGGTCAAAATTTAACTTTTTAGAGCATGGTCATGTTGCATATCAAATTAAATGGAATCATGCATGCAGCAACATGGTAACAAATATTTTGCACGCAGACCCCTACCACCTCCCCCAACCCTTGGGGTGGGGTCAATAGGTCAAAATCTAACTTTTTCAGAATATGGTCATTAAATGCAGCAACATGGTAGCAAATATTTTGCCCCCCCCCCCCCCCCAATAGTGGTCAATAGGTCAAAATTTAACATTTTCAGAATAAGGTTATATCGAATTAAATTAAATGCAGCAACATGGTAGCAAATAATTTGCCCACAGCTCCCCCATCCCGCCCCCTCACCGACCCTGTGGGTCAAAAGGTCAAAATTCAACTTTTACAGAACATGGTAATGCTGCATATCAAATTAGAGGGAATGGAGCTTAGAGCACCATGCAAGCACATATTCTCTCTGCGTTAACCGACTTGGCGGGTGTTTAATACATGTATAATTTCGTTAAAACAATTATAATCTTACAGGTACCGAACACTCCACACCAAGACTTGTGGCTCACGCACAAACGGCGACTAGCTTTTAGAATAAGCTTATACTTGTTCTGCTACACATGAATTATACGGCCATAACAAGTCGTCGAACTGATTTGCGACAGCCGTAAAGATTGATAGTTCCGAAAGTCATGCCATGGGATAGCCGGATTGTTGCCAAATGTGTAAGCGAACAAGACAGACGCTGATAATTGTGCATCCGATTGTGCGCCCTCGTTGGTTACTGCTTTCATGGAATGATAATACGACCCCTCTTCCCGAAGTCCCGGTAGCTCGAAGATAGCTTTTCTAATGACGAGGCTTACTCATGCTGATAACTTTATAAACATGCAATGCTCATACTTACCATCAAAATCGGTTGACTGGGTCCCGACATAATTTGAAAAGGTAATCACCATATATGGGAATGACGTCCATCTTGGTTATTAATCCGAGACTTCTCTGATGTTTAAGTGGCTTTTCCATATTTTGATATTTGCCACTGTAGTGGCAAATATCAAAATAAAAAAGAAGCCACTGAAACGTCAGAGAAATCTCGAACTACTTGGTAACGTGAACCAGATGTCGCAAACAAACTTTCCTTTTACCCCCTACACATGGAGGCTCCATTTGTTTGGCCAAGCGGTTTTGCAGAAGATTTTTGGAAATGTGGACGGACGCCGGAGCTTGTTGACAGTTTCTATTTTGCACCACATGCGCTTGTGTAGATCTTTGCAAAATAATGATGGTACGAGATTTCTCGCGGTTTCAATTTTGATTAACTTTCCATTAACTGGAAATAGAAGTCGGAAACATATTACATTTACCTTTTTGTGTCGTGGTAAAAGTCACTATCCAAAAAAAGTTTCGGACAGTAGCATTATTTCCGAAACGTAATTTCTAAAGTTACGAGCATTAGAAAAAGAATATTATTTTTAGTGTTCGAACTTTTAGTACATCTACGAGGCCCTTCCAGGGGTTTTGGGGAACAGGGGAAACAGGGCATTTATTTCAGGGGAACAGGGAAACAAATGCCAAATTTTGAGGGGAACAGGGGAACAAAACAATATTGGGGAACAGGAAACATAAGAAAACAAATTTTCGATTTTTGGGGAACAGGGGAACAAGCCAATTTATTTCAGGGGAACAAGGGAACAGGTACCCCCCTGGGAGAGCCTCATTTACCGTAGCAAGCTGACTCGTCTAATACTTAATTTAGTTATTAGCATAGACTCAAATTCAGATCATACTCGTCGATGTAGCAGTCAATGAAAAGCCTGCTAATTTAGCTATTTTATGCCCAAAAACGTTTCATACACCCCGTCTCACTCTAAGAATGATCAGCACTAACAGAAGATAGCATGACTACATGTATCGAGACGAAGCGTTTGTAGCGGTGGAGGGGGTTGTGCGATAATCGTGTCAATAGTCCATCATGGCGCGAACATTAATTAAAAGTAAGGGAGCGACTTTAATTTGTGATTTCCCTCCAATTTATATAAGATATCTAAAATGCTATATAAGATATCTTATATACCAAATTATATAAGATATCTTAAATAGCCTATTAGATATCTTATATATTATATAAGATATCTTATATGACATAGATTCTATAAGATATCTTATATAGTTTGGTAAATAAGATATCTTATATAGCATATAAAATATCTTATTTAAATTGGAGGGAAATCAAAAATAATATAATATCTCAACAGATCTATATAAGATATCTCAATTACAAAAATATATAAGATATCTCATATAATATATATGATATCTGATAAGATATCTAATATGTTAAATAAGGTATCTTACATAGTTTGGCAATTCAGATATCTTATATCATATATAAGATATCTCATATATGATATAAGATATCTTTTTTAACATATAAGATATCTCATGTTGGATATAAGATATCTTATATCGCATATAAGATATCTTATAGGATATCTTATATCCTATATGAGCCACGACATCAGTCATTTGTATCTCCCTAAATCCACGACTACTGGGCCATAGCAGGGCTTAAATGCCGTACTTTAACCTCCTATGCGTACCGGCAGTGCCGTAGATGGTCCGGGGTTTTAATTTCCCACCAAAATAACTAGTTATGCCATATTCTTTCAACAAAGGAGACGCTCTGCCTGTGCGTTTGCACAGTCTGATCAGCTCTTGTTTTCGTTGCCTAGATTGTATATTCAGCTGGTCTCTGTAGGCGAGTATTCGAGTTTGAATTATAAATATGGGCTGTGATTACTCCTATTTAAAAGTGCCTCGTGTGTGCATAGATAAGTAATTTTGTTTGGTGTGGTAAAACCAAATAAACTGTGTACTAGTATTTTGCAAAGGGGCTCTTGCATGATATGGGCAATTAACATGGGAGTCTGCCCACGCTTGGAATTTGATAATATTATGTTATATAATTGTCTGGGGTATGACTTTTATGGTGCATTTGAGTTTTTATGCAATTCTATTGCTAATTTATGACGTCATGAATGATATCACTATAATACCTTAGGTTACCCAGTTATAATCATTTCTAAAGTAATTGACATTTCATGTAACGGGCGCAGATTTGTTTTATTAAATAACTATATCAATAATAAGTTTGTTGTTACTCAAAATGGCTTTTTTATGTATTAGGATAATGGATGAGAATGCATTTTTATGGCATGGTACCCCAATTTTCAACTGTATATTTTGTATACAGTTAAATTTGGAATTAACATTTTTACACGTTGTGCTCTTTGTCAAGATACCATTTCAACATATAAACTATCCATATATGTTAAGAATATGTAGACCAAATTTCATGAAATTCAAGGACCGGTAACATATTTTTTCAACTTGATGTAAACACATGGCCCTAATTCAACGAAATGTAAAAATACAATATTTATATTTCAGTGTAAAACATACTTGAATAGAGCTTAGTTTGAATCACCCTGCTAGTACGTTTATTGGTAGAAGTTGATATGTTCAGCGTTTTTCCCTATTATGGATTGGAAAAAGAAAAAAAAATATTCTTTGATATTAAGTGTTACGATTCTTATTTAATGAAGTGCTTACACAATAATATTAGCCAAAATGATACAATATGGTGACACCTCTACTTACCACATCTAGTTTCTAAAGTCAAAACTACATCTAACCAATGTTACACATAATATGTAACATTATTAAGAATTTTAATTCATACAGAAGAGAAACCTTATGACAAGTCAGTTCATACAGGAGAAGAACCTTATATCTATGTTTTTATTATTGTAAGCCTCATTAATAAACCTGGTTCACAAAAATACCCCCCCTGTCAAACCTATTGGTTAAAACTAACCATTTTGGTCACAGAGAACTCTTGGCTTCAAAGGTATTGCTAATTTAATGCTTAAATCTTCTCTGTTCATTCTGTTTTGTGAAACTGATGCTGATTTCCATCAAATAGCAACTTTTATACTTTATCTGGCTGTATATTCTAGGCAAACAGTTTCGTTTCTGGACCTCACTTATTCATGTAGAACACTGTTCTATGATGCCTTTGATAAGACTATGTTAAGCCCCAGTTACAATGTCACGATTCAAGCCCCGATTCACCACGACTCATCCCGATTTTAGACAGATGGTAAAATCTGGGTGCATCGGGATGCGTCGGGATGGAAAAAAAGAAATTCCAGCATCAATACGATGTCTTACGATGCTCCTACGGTGTCTGCACGATTCATCTACGGATCCACTACGACTCATGACGGCAGCGCTACGATTCACCACGGTGGAGCTACGAATGCTCACGATGCCTCCACGATTCGATAGGGTGCTAGTACGATTCAAGCCGGTAGCGCTACGGTAGCGTCACGACCTCCCACGAATGTGCACGATTTAGTGTTTGTCATGCGACAGTCCTAGGGGGGAGGGGGTACTCTCATTTTTTCTCCATACGTAGGCTCGGGCCCAGCGTCAACCCAAAAAAATTAAATTCTAAATTTTAGCAACTGAAAAATATTCCCCATTCTGTACCTTGACCTTAAAAAATACCCTAAAATGCATAGAAATGACCCCTAAATATTGTCCAATATTGTGATGACCCCCCCCCCCAAAAAAAAAAAAAAAAAAAATATTCACAAAATCTTTATACCCAAAATATATTCATTTTTCTGAAACCCCCAAAAGATATTAAAATTCAAAATTTTGAACCCCCTAAAATAACCAGAGCCTACGTATGTATGAAAATATCAGAGTAACCCCCCTGGGGCGACAGTTTGCCAATATCATTATCTCTTCAACCTTTGACGAAGTCAGTCATGCCATCATAAAGAAAAGCTGCGGGAAAATCAAAACAGTAACCGGACCCACGGGCTAGGCTCAGTCCTGTCCCAAGTCCAGTGTCATGTCCAGTTGTATCAGATGACGTCCAGTTCAAGCTGCAAATTAGCAATTTGAAGTCTCTGGACATAATCCATGATGCGCTGCACTAAAATTGAGCCGTAAGCATTTTGCATGTGTAGACTCAGACGAGCTTAAGCAGCCTCCTTTTAAGCTTAGAAACTCCAAATTATGTTCGGTCAGTTGCCTAAGGGTCATAAAATATTCAAGCGACTAGCAAAGGCTCTGATCAGACTGCGCGTATACGCAGGCTGGTCTGAGCCTTTGCTGGTCTCACATACCACATTGTTGGAAATCTCATGTGGCGGCTCAATTCACGTTTGAAAATGATTTTCGGCAATGATACCTCTGTTTTTATACCAGAATCTTGTGTCAGTGATAACCCGATTCGCTACGAACGCACACGAACGCCCACGAATGACCACGAATACTACCACGGTACCACTAGGAATGATCCCGATCCCGCTACGGTAGAGCTACGATTTAGGCTACGCCCACAATCCAACACGATTCACCCCGACGAGTTTAAACGGTTTAAACTCGTCGTAGCCTTGTCGTGGAGGTTGCCGAATCACCAGGAGTCTTCACGAATCACTACGGTACTACTAGGATTCGCGCCGATGTCTCTACGGTGCTGCTACGACTCATGCCGATGCATCACGACTTGATAAATCGGGGTGAGTCGTAGCTCCGTCGTGGCCAAAATCGTGACAGTGTAACTGGGACTTAACACTTTATCCTGGTCAGAAAATGTGGTTCCTCTAGTTCAGTTGGGATGCAAAGGAAATATTTAGTCTTCTTTTTGTTAGGATATTATGTTTCTTAAACAATATCATGCAGGACTTGAGGAAGTGATACACATTGCCTTGCCCCCATAGTACCATGGCATAGGACCATGACCTTTGGCATTTCTGAACATTGAATCATTTAAAATTGTCTAAACATGTCTTTCTTTAGGAAAAGTGGAAGTAGATTTAAAAACAACCTCCTTATGTCGAGTTATTGACTCATTTTAACTAAATAATTAATATTGCTAAAACTGACTTATCCCCATAAGAGGTAGGGAATGACAAAGTTACCGGTTTTGGATTTTCATGATATTTGGCTCAGATCAGCAGGATATATATGGCATGTTTTTGTGATAATATGATATCTTGACAAAGACTAGAACGTATCTATCTTTTGATTTAAATGTTGAATGTTTTTAAAAATTTTGAAAAAAAATATTGAAATTTTATAATCACTTCTTCTGAAAACGTATACCATAATTTATCGAAATGGTTTCGTGGTATTAATATAATGTCTATGGTATTTTGGATTCAATCCAGATGTCAAATCATAGAAATAAACAAAACTATAGATTTAGGACATGCATATTTAGAGACAGGTACCACCTCAAAGTTGGAGTACGTTAGGGTTGCTTCCTAAGCCTTATTCTTAACTATCTAATTCGATAAACACATTTTCATAGTTCGTATATAATGAGTTATTAATATGCAAAGTTTAAAGAAAATCCATGCGTGGACACAGATGAAAGTACCCATTTGAATTACTTTTATGGCTCTAATTCAATTTGAAAGAAATTCAAGCCTTTCTCCCATTTTTGTCAGGAATAGCAGTTACTCTTAGCTGGCGCGGGCGTGTTCTGGTGTGCAGGGCATGTTCATATTTTCAAGACCGAAAGCTTCCTAGAGTTTTGTGTGTGTGTGGGGGGGGGGGGGGGGGGCGGAGGGGAGTACTTGTGTATGTGTTCAAAATCTTCTCTGAAACCACTGGACCAAATGAAGCGAAACTTTATGTGGAATCACAATGGAACAGGTTTAAAGGTGGAAGAAATCGGTCACTTTGAATGTTCTGGGAAGTTAGCGAATGGTGAGCTGTGAGAGGTGTGGTGAGCGGTATGTCCTGGCTCACACTATACTTAATAAATAACAACACTGGAGACAGATATCAAGTTCCAATTTTCTTCTTCTATTAACGATATTCAAAGCTTAATGTTCATTTCACATGTACTAAAACCGTTCAAATAATATATAGTTACTGGTATATCCAAATATAACAATAAGTTCTTCTAGCTATCGTCTAATTCAAACAGTATGTTAAACCATATGAATATGCTGGAACATTCCAAGCGTAAGTTTCTAATCCTAAATCTTGAATTTCTAACTTCAAAATTGGTAAATTACCAAAATAGAATAAATGTCATTAAAATTTCGGTTGGTAAATCCAAACAGTATTATATCTTAACCGCTGAGTTGGTAGATCCAAACTATCTTTAATTATCACGTCTTAACCGTTTAGTTGGTAAATCCTAACTCTCTTAAATTGTCACGTCTCAATCGTTCAGTTGGTAAATCCTAACTGATTTTCATAAATCGAAATTACTAAAATTCTAAAAAACAGACACGCCCATATTCTAAAATTTACAGCATTCGCCAATCACCTTGGCAGAGCCATAAGGCGGTCCTAAACATATAGATTAACATCTCATTAAGCAAATCTCTTTGATGGACAATAGCGCCGCCGCCAAACGGACGTGGTTAACAGAAGCTGTGATCTCAACTCCCGTGAGCATGTTTGCACAACTAAATCATGTGTGAACAGCGCTATTGTTCGTCAAATGTAAGACGCTAAAATACGATCACCTTAATTGATGTCAACACCTGCGAGAAGCTTGGGTTCGACTCAGTAATTAAGGAGACATATTCTGGTCTAAAAATGCAAAATAAATTAAAATCTTCAAATTTTGAATTAAATATTTCCTAGTCAAACTATCATTTCCAAATTCACAATCTGCTTAAAACGACAATTAATTTGATACCCAACATGACTGTGTTACACTTGAAAATTCGAAGTTGATTTCTTTATTGATTTAGAAAAATAAATAAATAAAATAAATAAATGTTTATTTAATTTATTATTCATTTAAAATCCAAAGTGCCAAAAATTCCCATCATAATAACTCTCCTGACCTTGTAAAACTTTGGTCCCCAAAGTTGATTTCTTTATTTGATTTACAGTAATGGAAGGTAAATTACATACTAGAAAATATACATACAAATCATTAGTGCTCCCTGACACATAATGCAACTTATATACATTTAACATCTAATAATTAAAGATTTTGTTGTTGCTTGATTAAAAATTCATTTACAACAATAACCTTAATAAGGATTTGGACTTTGATTGTCTGTGCGTAAAAATAGCTTCTCGACAAAACAATTATCCTGTGATATAAACATAACAAAAATAGGCATGATGAATGTACGATGGCCAGGCGTAATTCACCAGCATATTTAATTATTTACAACATGTAATACTTTGGTTGCAATAAAATATAAAATATTTTCTGTGGCAACAAAGTACATTAAATGGACTTTGATTGCCTGTGTAATTTGACAACAACTGTCCTTTAATAAAACATATAATCCTGTACAACCATGCTATCGTTGCAGTCGGCAATCAATCAGCATGACTGTACAAAATTAAATAAGGGTACCCTAATAGTGTGCACATTACAGTATAAAACCCATACCATGGAGAACCTTCCATTCCATGTATGTAAAATCATAGCTATCTATTTTTTAAAACAAATGCCTGTTGCCTAGTGATATAATCTTTACAACATTATGTGCAGTAAAACATCGACTAAAATAAATTGATGTTTTACTGTTTCGACTTCCAAAGTCTTTTTGCACTATTGTTGCTTTGCCTATCTCTACAGACCAACAGCCGCATTCGAACTCCAACTATCTTACCACAGATAGTGAGCATATGTCTAGACAAAATAACAGAGTAATTCCCCACTGTACGGAACATGTACCTATACGTTGCATGTTGACATTCTCGTCATTTTAGCACCAAAAAGTTTTCGCTCATTCATACAGACGAGAATCTACTCAAAACTCACAAAAAACAACAAGATTCTCAGATTCTATAGAAATATAAAGTCTGTCATAAAAATAGATAAACTAAGCTTGCGACAAAAATAACAAAAGCATTGTGCTATAGCAAATTACAAAAAACTATAAGCTAAGCGTGTCGCTAACATGACAATAGTATTTTACTAAAACAAATTACAGAGATTATAAATCTAAGCTTAGCTTGTCGCTATTTTGACAATATTTGTTCAAAACAAATTACAAAAAATATATCTAAGCTAAGCTTGTCGCTAACTTGACAATATTTGTTCTTAACAAATTACAAAAACTATAATCTAAGCTAAGCGCATCGCTAACCTGACAATATAATTGTGCTAACACAGATAACAAAAAAAATCAATTATATCTAAGCTGAGCTCGTCACTAACTTGACAATAGTATTGTGCTTAAACAAATTACAAAAAAACATACATTTATATCTACTAAACATGCACTTAACAAATGTACTGTTAGCTTAAGCAAACAACAGACTCACGTCTACCAATGTGCGTAACGTGTGCATTTCAACCTTCCCTGAAGTCGCAGATAACGTAGATATGCAACTGACGACATATATATTCGAACCGTACCAATGTGGCTTTTTTCTGCTGTATTTGAATGCTATTACAGTAATGGTACATAAATCAAACAACGTCCATTTAAGTTTAGGACTGTTCCCATTCACAAAAGACTTCTATCATCTTGAAGAAGTGGTTTGTCCATGCAAACAGAAATACCATTACTATTGCATTTACTTGGCATCGAGTAGCACAGGTAGCTAGAAGGAATGGACGAAAGACAGAAGAAAAAGGAATGGGCTGGGATTATGTTTGGACCAAGGGGCGCATGCGCATGGGAATAAGTTGGATATACATGTGTACTACCCGTTGCCATAGCAAACATCAATAATGTAAATGTCACAAATATAGTGCAAAATTCATTGTATTTTTAAATGCAAAGCAGAGCCATCAAATTGACACTGTTGTATCGCAAAATGATCGATGACGTTTGGGAGCTTGAAAATCAGTCACAAAAAAACTAAAATAGAGTTATTCCGTTGTCTTATTGAACCGCCTAATAACTGTGCTTGCTTCAGAAGCATTTCTTGTGTTTTAGGTAAAAAGGCTTATGTGTTTCACCTTCACTTTCTTCACGAAAAATATACTTTGCATGTGGTCGAAGGCAAACACACACAATAAATACAAATAGCCTAATCTATTATACCTGACAGTAAATAAGCTGTCCCCAAAATCAACATCTGGTCATACACAGTGCCGAGCAGTGCACACTGTTTATGAAAACGAACGACGAAAGGTGAATAGCAAAGACTCCAACCATTCTCTGCTTTCGCATCGTCTGGCTGGTATATTCGTTATTCGCTAAGCAGTCACTTTAGATGTCAGAATGTGATAAGAACGGCAGTTATTAATGACCAGAACCAGTCTGCCCTGAGTTGAGTCGTTCATTTATCATGACAGTGTACGCTAAAGCAACTCAGCGTTTCATCCTTATTGTAACATATACTAAACCCGTCTTATACATGTTATATGGACTATCGTTTGTCAGCCTAAGCTTACCAAGAAAGCAAACTTAATTTGTCAAGAATCTGGTCGTTCTGTGTCTATGTAAATTGCACTATACATAAAATGCGATTAATCTGACACTAGCATGTGTAGATACACAGTCTAGATTGCAGATTAAGCGTACCCAACACGCCATACAATGTCTTTATATACCTGCTAAAACCCAGATCGGGCTGTAGTTAACTGCATAAACCTTACTGCAACATTCTTTCAATAACATTTATTTAGTTGCGATGATTCCGATAGGCTTTTGTAGCTCAAAAATAATTACAATCAATCTGAAACCAGCATGCGCATGAGCGCAGTCCAGCGCCCAGGCCAACTATAATTACAATTGGTTCAATTACTATTGCTTATTGTCGGGTCAAACGTACATGTATCAGCTGTCAACCTACATTTCACCTCGGATCAACTGTTACAAACAAACCTTTCAGAATAATTTACGAACACTCAGACAGACATGTAACTTATCAACTTCTAAACCAATAAAGCTGACATAAAGCTGTGTTTTAGTTCAAAATTATGCCCACAGAGCGCATATCTCGATCAACACTTATAATTATAATAAGCCTTGATTTAAGACTCGCTACTGTAGAATACACGCGAATATAATGCCGAACAGGGAAATAGTGATTAAACTGCATATAAACACAGTTTGACCCGAATTTCCGCCGTTCAACATACATTGCGACCAACATTTAAGTTGTGAACCTGCGTAGAATATGATATTCTCGCGCATTATAAATCAGTTTTCACATTTTTTTTTTTTGAACACATTTTTTTCAAAAATCTAAATCTAGTTCGGAAAGCAAATACATGCTTATACACATCAAATTGAAATAGCTAAAAAGCATTACTAAAACCTTAAAATATTACCAATGCAAAAAACAACAACTTACGAGTATAAACTTTAACCAAGATTTGTTTTTTTCTTAATGTGAACAAAACCACTTGAAAAATGTCCTCTGTGCATAAGTATACATGTGCACTTGGCATAGTTCTTAAAAATCACAAAAAAATCTGGTGCGCCTTTAAGACTGATATGAGTCTGTGCCAAATCACAGGCTCATATGGGCCTTACCATTGCAAGGCGCGCGCAAAGGACAAGTTTCAAAAAGTATTGTACACTTACCAACCCCCAAAAAGACATTTATGTCCCAACGATTATTGGACCCTTTCCGTTTATGAGCGGATCTCCGTCTTCCTTCTCTGATGATGACACTCTATGTTTACGTTTAACTTTGTCTTCTAGCGTCCTTCTCATATTTACTTCTTGGGTATGGAGATCAATTAATTTCGCGAGCTCTGTTTTCAGTCTAACGATTTCACGTTGACGCTCAACGTTCTGAGCGACAAACTTATGCACTGTCTTTTTCTCGGTTTCCAGTTCATTTTTCAGCTTGGACACATTCTCAAACTGGGACTGCATCAGATATCGAACGAGTTCGCCAGCTTGTTCGTTTTCCTCATGGAGTTGGTTATTTGATGTACGCGAAAAGTCCAAACTTGTCTTTATTTTTTTAATAACCGTGGCAGCACTTTGTAATTTAACTTGAAATTTGCCTGAGCGTCACACTGTAAACTTAGAACTTCCTTAATTTGCGAGTCCTCAAGCTGGAAAAACGGCAACGCAGAACACGCATCCTTATCTTCAGGAACTTCTGCATTCCCATCCTGTCTCTTGCTAGGGTAGCTTTGCTCTTAGGTTTCTTGAATGACGTCCGATCAGGCAGTGTAAAGTTCCTCACATCGTGTTGTGCCTCAAAAGGCTCTCGAGCAAAATACACTGGTCTTGTCTGGAACCGCGATCCCCAGTATGGTCTAAAATGACTATGACAGCCATGATATCTGCTGTCATATCCAGTGTTGTGTCTCCAGGAAACTTCCATCGTTCTTCTCTGTAGATCAGGACTCGATGTAACAAGCTGAAAAGTTGTTACCCGGATTCTCCACCAGTTTTAAAGGTGGAAGAAATCGGTCACTTTGAATGTTCTGGGAAGTTAGCGAATGGTGAGCTGTGAGAGGTGTGGTGAGCGGTATGTCCTGGCTCACACTATACTTAATAAATAACAACACTGGAGACAGATATCAAGTTCCAATTTTCTTCTTCTATTAACGATATTCAAAGCTTAATGTTCATTTCACATGTACTAAAACCGTTCAAATAATATATAGTTACTGGTATATCCAAATATAACAATAAGTTCTTCTAGCTATCGTCTAATTCAAACAGTATGTTAAACCATATGAATATGCTGGAACATTCCAAGCGTAAGTTTCTAATCCTAAATCTTGAATTTCTAACTTCAAAATTGGTAAATTACCAAAATAGAATAAATGTCATTAAAATTTCGGTTGGTAAATCCAAACAGTATTATATCTTAACCGCTGAGTTGGTAGATCCAAACTATCTTTAATTATCACGTCTTAACCGTTTAGTTGGTAAATCCTAACTCTCTTAAATTGTCACGTCTCAATCGTTCAGTTGGTAAATCCTAACTGATTTTCATAAATCGAAATTACTAAAATTCTAAAAAACAGACACGCCCATATTCTAAAATTTACAGCATTCGCCAATCACCTTGGCAGAGCCATAAGGCGGTCCTAAACATATAGATTAACATCTCATTAAGCAAATCTCTTTGATGGACAATAGCGCCGCCGCCAAACGGACGTGGTTAACAGAAGCTGTGATCTCAACTCCCGTGAGCATGTTTGCACAACTAAATCATGTGTGAACAGCGCTATTGTTCGTCAAATGTAAGACGCTAAAATACGATCACCTTAATTGATGTCAACACCTGCGAGAAGCTTGGGTTCGACTCAGTAATTAAGGAGACATATTCTGGTCTAAAAATGCAAAATAAATTAAAATCTTCAAATTTTGAATTAAATATTTCCTAGTCAAACTATCATTTCCAAATTCACAATCTGCTTAAAACGACAATTAATTTGATACCCAACATGACTGTGTTACACTTGAAAATTCGAAGTTGATTTCTTTATTGATTTAGAAAAATAAATAAATAAAATAAATAAATGTTTATTTAATTTATTATTTATTTAAAATCCAAAGTGCCAAAAATTCCCATCATAATACAGGGTTTAAATTTAATTCAAATGATGTATGTCATTTAATGTTCTGTATTATTGTCATCCCCTGCGGGCGGGGGATTCTATCAGTGATTTTAACCACACATTTGGCCCCGCAGTGCAGGGCTTTTAACGGAACTTTATAAGTCGAAAATCTAAAAGCACCGCTATTCCCTGGTTCCAAGGGGGTCATAGATACAACTGGCTGGTGCATTGTCGTGTTTTATACTGCAAATGGAACGGCACAGATATACATCATGGCTTCGTCACACTTGAGTTTTAGTAAAATATGATATTAAGAATAAGTATGTTCTAACAATTAGCACTTTCGCATTTAAAAGGAGAACTTAACATGATGTGTTTCTTTTTCTGTTGTGTATACTTTCATTTCCACTGATCAGCGCCTTTATTCCGCATATATATTGAAAAAGCCGATTTTGTCATGACACGGCTCATATACATGTTGTCTTGCGGGTAACAAAAATTGCGTCTAGACTGCATGTCTCTTAGGGGAACTTTTCTATTAAAATAATCGTGTGTGTGTTGGGGGGGGGGGGGGGTGGGGGTGGGCGGAGTCGATGAAAAACATGGATACTGAAACCAAAAAAGAACTCGGAAGTTCTATTGTCCAAGTTGCGGGTAGGAATCGACTTCAATTCGCAACGGAAAAAAGGTGTATAAAATTGATCACCTTGAGGCATGCATATAAATTTGCCATACCTTTTCGCCTTCTTCGTTGTCACCATCACTGTCGCCTGCACAGAAAACTTGTATTCTATACATGGAAAATAACAATAGAAAAATAATAGAAATCTTCGCCATCTTGTAACTTTGAAAATAACGGCTAAAAGAATGAAAAACAAAAACAAGGGAGAGGGTGTGGATTTATGTGGCATATACATGATAAGCGTTTCCTGCTTTTCGTTTTGTTTACATTATAAGGATATCAGTTTCAACTGTAGAGCGAGAATCATAACATAAAACCTGTCTTCATAATTACAGACCAGATTAAATGCATAATTGTCCTGCCAGTCAAGAGTGACAGTGACTTCATATTTTGTTTACAAAGTTATCTGGAACTTATAATCGGTAGATCACTTGTGTATTAATCCTATCCGCAGGATAGGATTAATACACAAGTGAGCTATCGATTCACGTTAGCTCAAGTGGAGTGTAAAAGTTAGTGTTTAGCAATAGAGGAGTTTCCCATTATCGGATTTTACCTGTATCACGTGACATCGGCTGGCCAGTCCAGCAATTGGACTACATCCGGTATATAAAGCAACATAATACTGACTGTTGATCTCACTTGATAGAACTTCTATATATCGGTTAAAATTTTAAAGAAATAAAAAAACGGCAAGACAGGACTGCATTTCTCTGTGGTCCTTTATGCATGGTTACATTTGTACACCGTCCACTCCGTGATAAGATACATTTTATTTCGTACTGGCCCAAAATGCATCCGGTTCTTTAATGAGTGCCCGGGGGCCCTTTGAAAACAATAAAACCTTGCACACGTGTCTTGAGAACTTCGGCACGCGTGACCAGTCGCTTTCTTTGAAGTTGATAAGAAGCCCATCTAGACGTCTACTTATCACATATATGTAAGCCTTTAAAACGCTCACACAAACTTATCCAGCGGGGCTTGAGGCTGAGTCTTCATCTACATCCATATAGTGTGTGTGTGTGTGTGTGTGTGTGTGTGCGTGCGTGCATGCGTGCGTGCAGGGTATTTCTACCAGAAAGACCCTGGTGTGTGCGAGCAGCGAAGACTCTCGCGAGTCTGTGCGCTCTCTATAGTCTGCGCATCCGTACTAGTGGACTTGTTTACATACCACAGACGGGAAATGATGAAATTATGGATCTATGAATGGAGGTTTCATTTAAGAAATAGATCAGCTCCAGCAGTGAATTGTTGAGTAATAATTCACTGTTTGGAGGTCAGTTGTAAAGAAGATCAAATCACGAGCGCGTGTGATTTATCTTCGCACAACTGACCGACAAACAGTGCATTATTACTCAACAATTCACGCAATGGTGCTGATCTATTTCGATTCTAACACACAATAAACGACGAAAACACATTCGAAGTCTTCAGCTTCTTCCAACTTTCCGCCATTGCACTGAAGAACTCCCGCCAATACTTAGACTACGTCGCATACGTTTACATGTAATTGTAACGTGTTTCAAGCGTAAAAACGACGTTTCACCGTCTAACGACATGAATGACGTCACTTTTCAGTGACATCAGCTATCACACACTTTTGCAGTGAATTATTGTCCGATATATCACAGTTTGTTACCGTTGGCTATATAGGCGAGGTGTGTTAGAATTGATGATATTTAATCATTTATAGCATATGCTCAGCCAATATATTTAATATGCATGCGCGACTGGCGACAGGCATGCATGAGTATCAGGTGAGACTATACGTCTTCCTTTTTGTCTGAATCTCAGCTGTCTACCGCATTTCTATGATGCGCGAGCAGCGAATGGCCTTGTGAGACTGTGTATTTGTCCAGGCTCCTCTGAGTTATAGATGTTAGTATAACAGATTCGTTTGTTTTATTAATTGGCATGCATTTGCATGTGCTTTAATCTGCACCGATTTTTATAATAGTTCGAAATCAAAGTATATTTTGCACTTTAAAAGGAGTTTTGTTGCAAATTATATTGAATCAAAAGTTATTATTCTCCTCTAATCTTACACTCGGTCAGAGTCTTACAAAAAATATGCGTTTGAGTACACAAAAAACAAGCGTTTCGTTGAGACGGTTCTTTTGAGTACCCACGAAACTTTGCATATTAAGAAATATACCCTCTATTCGGAATCTAATGTGTCATATATTCTATTCGATATATGCGGATGCTTCGATGTACCAGGGTTCGAGCTGTCGATGTTATACTCTATTGCTGCAACTTCTAAAAAGTAAGAACAGCGTACAAACTTGCTTCGAGATAAATAATACATTTGCTCTCGGACAGGTCCGAGATTTGCTTCGAGCACGAACATGTCCAAATTATTACTTTTGCTCATATTATGATTTTTGGCTAGAATGAGACGTAAATGAAACAGGCAGACAGTTCCCTATTTTTTCCGTTGCTGCTGAATGCCTTGGAGAGATGTGTTTCCCCGCGGGTCTACACTATCCATAAAATTCTCCCTTTGGCGATATACATGTATCACCGGATAGATCAAGACACCCTTTTCTCGGGAACTGAGTTCGCATAAAGACACACCGATTTCTGTGTTATTTTGGACATTCTTGTTGGGAAAGTTAATAAATAGTGTAGACCCGCAGTGAAACACGTCATCTCATCAGGGCCTTCGTCAGCAGCAGCGGAAATAATTGGGGGTATATACCGGTACACGTACCACTTGAATAAAAGTCTTTAAGGCTTCGTTCAGCGTAAATTAGATAAATTTGAAATAAAATTAATTCTTTTTGTCATCATATGTAATTGTGGTACATATAATTGCCATTTTCCTTTTGTTTTGTGTTTTAACTGTCATTAATATAAGCGAAATACATGCAAAATTAGTAGTAAGTTATTACAGCTTCATATACCGGAAGTAGTCCAATTGTTGGACTGGTCAGCCGATATCACGTGATACAGGTAAAATCCGATAATGGGAAAGGGGTCTATTCTTAAGAAAGTATTACCTCATTGTCACTCTTGGTTGACACGACAGTAGCACCTTTTACTGCCAACCGGTTAATGTTTTGTATATGACCATTAACCATATACATGTACCACGCTATCCAAACAACCAAAAGTACATGCACACATTTGGTGATAAGATCGGATGCTGCACAAGCTGGTCGGATACATTTAAATGCCTCGTTATTTTCTTATTTGACATCTTCTTGTTTGTGTTTAATACTGTACACATGCGCCGTCCCATTTATTGTATATATCGCCCCAGTCAATCTGTTTACCAAATTATTAAATTATTAACTCTAAACAAGTATTAGCTTTTCAAAAAAGCTGGCGGTCGTTTAGCCCTCTTACTGTATGTATTATTGCACAATGCCAGTGCCGGACTGGGGGTGAGGCTGGGGACACGTGCCCCTACCCCCCACGAAGAGGCCGCGGTGAGTGTCCTAAAAAAAATTTCGCGCATTTATATTGGTGGTGTTTGGGGTGTTTTGGGGTATTTCGAGGCCGTAGGTTTCCAAAAAAGAAATTTAGCGCATTAAATGTACAGTGATGGTTTGGTGGTGTTTGGGGTGGTTTGGGGTGTTTTGGGTAGGTTTGGGGTATTTCGAGGCCGTAGGTTTCCAAAAAAGAAATTTAGCGCATTATATGTACGGTGATGTTTTGGTGGGGTTTGGGATGGTTTTGGGTGGTTATGGGTGTTTCAATGGACCGCACGACGGCTATGCTAACAGATCAAATTCGAAAACGTGTTTGCCTACAGATTCACGGACAGTTCTGCCTCGCGCTGTAGGTTAACCCACGATATTTGGTACCCCGCTCGTTGTTCGGCAGCGCATAAAAATTAGCCTGAGCACGGCATAAAGGTTCGGTCAAAACCTGAATTTGATGTATTTTTAGCACAAAGTTTATATATACGGCCGGCCACGGCCGACCGTAACAATATCATTATTTTTTTAAAACGGTCTCAGCTCAAAGGGCGGAGAATTCAGGGGTTCATACGCCACATTTTATTCTAATGTTGTCCCCATGCCAGGAATATTCGTTTGTGCAAAACCAACAGAACAAGGTTTCCACTGTAAAAAACGACAAATACATGTGTGTGAATAGAGACGACTCTGATTAGACCGGGCATATGACCAGGAATTATCATATGTAGTATATAGTTAGCTTAATATCAGTATGCTGGATAATTTCGTCCTGCTATGGCTTTTTCAATGCATTGATTTACGCTTTACGTAGACCTTGTGCTATTTTGGCGAGAAAATATCAGCAGAGCGGGGTGTAGGGATACATTATCCAGGGGCGATAATTTCCATAACTCAATGATTATGAAGTCGTTGATCATCGTACCTGAGGCGCGCATTTATGATTGAACTTTTCC
This sequence comes from Loripinus fragilis, assembly GCA_964019695.1. Taxonomy (NCBI): domain Eukaryota; kingdom Metazoa; phylum Mollusca; class Bivalvia; order Lucinida; family Lucinidae; genus Loripinus; species Loripinus fragilis. The sequence continues at coordinate 618,634 of CAXHUL010000609.1, forward strand.
GAAAGTTTTGGAAGGCTGCTACACAGCGCATAGCTTTATGGAAAAAAGTATCAATTTTCTTGGTCGGTAACTATTTTCGGAGAAATGCATATTTCAATAACAAATGGTAAACGAAACGTGTAAGAAATTGCATTCCTGTTGTATTTCGATCGACGGCATTCACTGCAAATTTTAGCGCCTTTATAGATTTCTTTTGTTTCCGACTTAAGCGTAAAAAAATTGTTTCCAAGATAAGCGTAAGTTTCATTCTCCTCTTAGCCGATTGTTCCTACTTAAGCGCTTTTCCCATTTAGTCGTCTCACACACGTATACAAAAAATCACGTGTTCTCTTTATAAGGAAAGTTATAACAAGAAAAACTATAACATGAAATATCATGTAATACTGGGGCGTTTTAAGTGGCTCATTAACGTTTCACCCAGTTTAGAGGGCATTAGATATCCACGTAGTGTATATGTATTGTCTTTTGTTTGTTTTTTCTTGTTGTTGTTGTTGTTTTTGTATTCACTTGAGAAGCAATTTGGATGGTTTCTAACACATATAAGTAGGCTACATATTTAGATTTTTTTCTTGATTTAAAAATAGATTGATCCTTGAAGTTGCTGCAAAAGCACTCAGACAACATATAATTTGCGTACAGAGGGGTTGAGGGTTGGTACTCAAAAGAACGGTCTCAATGATGCGTTACTACTATTTTCGGTTAAAATGACGGCGTTTTGACAGGCATATACATGACTGGGGGTGCTTGATAGATGGATACCGACAGTCAATATATTACAACACTAATAGCACACTATAAGCAAGTGACTAAATTAGTCTTAACGTACCACTTCAGACTTTTTCGATAAAAGTCTACTGTTAGCAAAACTCCGTTACGAAAGGGACTCCAATTCACAAGCCATGCATCAATCTAAAGAAAGCTACTCCAAATAATCTCAATGATTAAAAAACAGCTTCTATTTTTTATCTTGTTTTATTTTGTAAATTTGTCAGAAAAAGTACATGATTATACATGACTTTGAACTTCAAAATGTTTTTGAAATAAAATGATTTTCAAAGTTACTAAACGATGCCATCCGAAAGTCCACCCCCTGGTCTGGTTCATGTGCTAATCTGCTATATTTCATATCCTTCCCTATTACGATAATGTCATGACATTCGAAGTTGAATTTGCGATTCAGTGACATTTGTTTTTCGTACAGTGCCGGATAATATTCTCGAACAGTGACGTCCCGCCATCCGCTTTTCTCAACAGTTTTGCGGACATTTTTCGTCAAAATGATTTATTTCACTAATTTCAAAACAATTTATCAGTATATGACCATTCGATTTCACCCAGAACTATCAAAATTACCGTCAACTTTATGTTTTCAACATGGGGGCGCAATTATATTGACACACCGGCATGTCCAATTTCGATGGAATGCTGTTATGCGATCATAGCGTATTTATACATGAAACTGTATTTTCATGTTAGGCGAATTTCCAGGTATTTGAGTTTATATCTATTCATAACAACACTCAATTTGGCTAAATGATTATGTGTGTTGATGTAATTGCGATTATTTTCATACTTTATAAACCCGTTTCAAGAACTATTTTACTTTATGTATAGTCGTGTCTGTCCATTATGGAGGTCATGCACGAAATTTATAGCTTTACACAACAACAACATTACGGTACTTTTCTCCTCGCAAAAACTAACGGATTTGCAGCGGTCTTTTGATTCCGATGGACAAGAGAGGAATGTCAAGGTATGCATAACTGTTTTATAAACCATCTTACTTTAATGTCGGGACTGATTTATTTTTCGATTTCCAGAATAAAGGCAGCAAAAGTCTCGTTTAATAAGCGGTGCCATGACCTGGTTTGTAAACACAATATAGGAAATATGTACGGAGGATACTTTTGGCTTTGCTTATTTCATATAACTATCTAATAACCTGTAATTGTATTTATTGACCTATCCACCTGCTACTGAATTAATCGGGCCTGATCTGAATCCACTGGTTGATATCCTAATACGGATTTTTAGCCTGATGAGTTGTATTTTATAAATTTTGTATCTTACAATCTTGTATAGAAATGGGTACATGTCTTGGTGACGTATCCCCTTCACAGGCCCTCGGCCCACTCCATTAAAAATGCTTCTTACTTTTGCAAACAGTCTGGACCTAGATCAGTCCCGACATTAAAAGGTCGGGCTTGATCTGCATCTGAACAGCGTCAGGTCTGATGATGTTCCTGGGAGAATTTTTCAAAAATTATCTTTTATGCAAACAGTTTGAACCAGATCAAGCCAGACATAATAATGTCCGGCCTCGCTCTGCGTCCACGCCATGCGCGGATCCAAATGAGAGGGTGGAGGAGGGGGTCCAGAGGACCCGTTCATAAATATCACAAAAATATAGTTTCTTTAGCAATTGGTCCGGACCTCTGAAAAATCACAAAGCTACATTTTTATGTATGACCAATATCCGCACTCTAGCGAAACGTCATTTTAATGGCGTTTCGTTGGCTGGCCGATGATAGCCCGCTATAGAGGTATTTAGATCCTCTCTCCCCTCATTAAATAAAAAAAAACGTGTAAAAGTTTGACTCCCTCTGACAAAATTTTCTGGATCCGGGCATGCAAACAGTGTCATGTTTGATCTGGATCCAAACACTTTGACACTGATGGTATGATAAGATGGGTTTTCAGTATATCTCAGTAAGCGTGTACATTGAGTCCTCATCGGAAGCAGTTGTATCAAGATTAACAGACTGCTACGACAAGAAGTTTATGACCAGGCAGTGTATGACCTGAACACAAGCTTACAGGGGTGTTTTCTCGGCATGCGAAAAAGAACATCGTTGCAAGATTAGCCATCTACATAGAATGGAACCTTCCAATGTCGCCTGTCTATGCACAACCGTTCATGTGCTGTACGGTAGAACAAGGATGAGACAAACATATTAACGGGCGTCGATTTTCCGCGTTTCATAATTTTAGAAATTCACTTTATCTAAAGAGGGCAGTGTTCTATATTTCAGAATCTTTTTAAAAATTATTTTCGGCAATAATTTTAGGTGTTCAAAATTTCAGAGTGTTCATTTTTTTGAATATTTACCGTATATCTTGGTGAATTTGTCAAAACAGTTTTTTCTTAAGCAAAAAGTTTAAACCCAGATCAAGCCCGGCATAGTGTCCAGCATGATCTCGATCCAAACTGTGTTTGACACTCTGTATTCCTATTAGATTGTTTATCCTTTTGCAAACAATTTTGAACACAGATTAGGCCCGATGGACATGATATGGATCTAAATTGTTTGACACTGATGATATTCTGATTAAAAGGAAAAAACAACATGCAGAAAAGTATGAACAATTAATCCCAGAATCCAAAGAGTTATTTTTTTACTGTCGAAAAGCCCAATATGCATGTCATTTTAGCACCAGACCCTAGCTACTGTGTACAATTACATGTACGTCAAAGTCACTTTGGCGTTTTACAATAACGTCATGTTATTTTGGCATTTTAACATCACTTCCTATTATAGCCTTACACATAAGTCCAGATAAAGCATTAGAGTGTGCACTATTTGCTGTAGCTTTCACGGATGTGACCCTGTCTTTTTGTTGTTGACAGGATGGAATTCGTTTCCCTTGAGGCAAATTTGGTGGGGGTTAGGGTGAAATTATTCTCTTCTCTCTCCTTACTCTGGAAGGAGTCCCAACATGACTGAAATATTGTTGACTGGGACATTAAGCCTTAACTCAATCAGTCAATCAAATAAACATATTTTTGACGCTTAAATCAATAAAGTATTCTTATCTATCAATTTTAGCAGCTGTTTTGAGTTTCGTAAATTTGAGGTAAAAAAAAAGTTCAAGTGTCTCAATGCGGTGAAACGGCGATTACATTTTATTGGAAATTCTCACGTGAACGGCTCTTCCAATAGAAGCACTATCCGCGTTTGCCTAACTTGCCGAATTTCGAACAAGGCTGGAAGCGGCGAGGCCTGTTTTGCCTCTTAATGGTTCGTACCACAAAGTAAGCACAGAATTGCAGGCACAAAGGAGGCGCAGGCGAGGCAGTGGCATACGCAATTTTGGTGCCACAGAAACAGCCTGTGATATGTTAAGCTACAACTTACATGTATTGCCAGTGCGAATTTATTTCGATTCTAACACAAAAAGATTAGAACTAGACTTCATTCGATGGCACACCATCGCAAATACCCGCTTTTGAGCTAACCAAAGCATCTGCAAAGTTTGAAGTTGCTACGTCCAATGATGAATCGTTTAGGAGGAGACGCATTTACAAGAAAGTACATTATTTCACTTTAGACCTTGACCTTATTCATGGACAAACAGGAAACGTTGCCCAGTATCCTCTTCATCATATGACCTATGCACCTGCAAACTTTGAAGCTGCTATGTCCAAGGGTTTAGGAGGAAATGCATTTACAAGAAATATTTGATTTAACCTTGACCCAATGTCAAGGTCACATAAAGCCTAGCCCTCTACATCATGTGACCTATGTAACTGCAAAGTTTGAAGTTGCTACGGTCAATGGTTAAGGAGATGCATTGCGAAGAAAATACATTATTTGACCTTGACCCCAAGGTCGGGCAAGGGGGTCAAGTTCACACAAAATGTTGTCCAGTACCCTCAACTTCATGTGACCTATGCACCAGCAAAGTTTAATGTTGCTACATCCTATGGTTAAGGAGAAGATGCATTTACAAGAAAATACATTATTTGACCTTGCCCTTGGGGTCAAGGTCATACAAAATGTTGCCCAGTACCCTCGACATCGTGTGACCTATGCACCAGCAAAGTTTGCTATTGCTACATCCCACGGTTAAGGAGAAAATGCATTTACAAGTAAATACATTATTTGACCTTGACCTTCGGACGAAATGTTGCCCAGTGCCCCCTACATCATGTGACCTATGCACACATACAGAGTTCGAAGTTACTGCGTCAAAAAGTTTAGGAAGAGAAATAATTACAAGAAAATTAAATATTCAATATGTTGCCCAGTGACCTCTACATCATATGACCTATCCAGCACAAAGTTTGAAGTTGCAACGTCTAACCATTCAGAAGGAGATACATTTACAAGAAAATACCTTATTTAATCGTTGACCTTGACCTTAGGATCAAGGTCACACGAAATGTTGCCCAGTACCCTCTACAGCAATATGACCTATTCAGCTACAAAGTTTGAAGTTGCTACGTCTAACCGTTTAGGAGGGGAAACATTTACAAGAAAATACATAATTTGATCATTGACCATGACCTTGGTGTCAAGGTCACATGAAATATTGCCCAGTACCCTCTACATCATGTGACCTATTCAAATACAAAGTTTTGAAGTTGCTACCTTTAATGGTTTAGGAGGAGATACATTTACAAGAAACGTGACGGACGGACGACGGACGACTTTGGTACAACGTTAATATACCCTTTTTTCTAAAGAAAAAAGCGGGTATAAAATATGAACGAATCCTTCAGAGTCTATAAGAATCCATCATGAGCTGAAACACGTTTTGAACGTACAAAAGTTGTAAAAACGACATTACCCCGTCTAGTGTCAACGTTACAATGCCCTATGTGATAGGTGACATCATTAAAATCAAACTGGCGACCGAATGACGTCACGCCAGTCCGTGTCCAGCCCGTGCAGGGATTTATCAACCAATAATTCACTGGGTTTAACCATTGGCTATATGGGTGACGTGTGTCCGATTAGCAGCAACTTTTAAGTCTAAATACAAAATTGGCTGTTGTTAAGTCCCTTTTATGGCATTTTTTACTCACTATACATTTTGAACATCCAAGTAGTCTCATCTATTTGAATTTAGCTAACAGATTACATAATTTCTTTAGTTTTATATTGCATGTAATTTGTAGAAGTGATATGGCATGCTTTGTCCACCATACACATAAAATTGTAAAGAGGGACTACTTTTTGATAAATCTTTCCTCCATTTTTCTAACAATATTTGAAAATTGGCTTTTGGTTTATATGCTTTAACAATGCACTGGAATAAATTAAAAATTAGCAGATGTACTCAGCATGCTCATAAACAAGCTTTTGCAAGTATTATTACATGTATATCTGTTTCCCTTTTTGAGAACAATTTTATTTCCCAGTTTAGAAATTCCATCTTTTTCGAGTGGAATATTATAAAATGGAAATGGTGTTTATGTTAAATAATAGCTTGGGTGTATTGCCAAACAAACCCTATTCATATTGATATATAGCTTTGGTTGGTATTTCTTTGAAAATGGTCTTTTTGTACAAATTGGAATTGGCCAAAATGGCACCAAATAGTGTGAACACCCACCTTAATCGCTCCCCTTGTTTAAGAAAAGATTTGTCTTTTTCTTCTGTTTAAAAAAGCAAATGTCCCGAGATAGTGATCATTCGTTTAGAAAACACTAAACTTTGCTACATATTAAAAGTATTAGCTGTGGACAGAAGATTTAAAAAAAATCTCCATTATGCCATATGGAAGCTCGGACCCAGTATCCGAGATGGAAGTGATCATCAGTATTTGGTAAATTTGAACCCAAGAGGCAGTGCTTGCAGTATTTATGTATGGGACTACAAGCTGTGGGTATCATGGTTTCAGTGGAGAAGATTTTTAAGTGTCTCCCCATTAATGGAAGCTAATGACTCCTGTGGCATGGCTAGTTTAGACACCAGTAGCATGGATGTAGGAATGACTGTGTTTTCCATTATAATTCTATGGGAGGTGTATATGCCAGAGATCGAATCCAATTAACTCAAAATTCACATTGGACCTTTCCCCTTCATTACCAGTAACCTGACGATGCGTTATATTTAATTTGACTAAAAATGGTCTTTTGAAAACATGAACGGAAGATGAGATAACGAAAGTTTGACCATTGGTATTCTTATTCCTCCCACTAATATTCGGCTTGGGTTAGCTAACAATATCGTTACTCAACTGCGTCCGCATTTAGAGTATTGCCCAGTTGATAGAAGGAGGCGAAGGTAGTGAGATCATTCCTAAATGCTCCCATCTACCAATTGTTTGATTGTTAGATCTACAAAATGGCGTAGAGTGAGGTTTTGCCAGTAACGACAACTGCACTTCTTTGAATAAGAAGGAATGAGAATGACTGTAGAAAATATTTCATGACCAATTTCAACTTTGGAATGGTGCTGGACTGGAAGAGCGAACCCCATGACAGCCTGGTTGCCAGTCAGCCTCACACACACACACGCACGCACGACTAGTATGCGAGACCCACATCGCTGATACGATAGTGTCAAAATCTTGTGTCAAATTAATTTAATTTAAAAAAGTGGCTTATCGCGTCAAAATCTTGTGTCAAATTAATTTTGTTTAATAGAGTGGCTTATCGCACTCAAAATGTTGCACAGGAAAGGCTTTCGATCACATGTGAAACTTTGATGACCCAAATTAGAATGCCGCGGGGCTGATCTGATTCCAAATTGTTTGAAAGGGTTATCAGCAGATGACAATGTCATGTAAAGGTTTAACGCAAAGTTAAAATACATCAGTTCAACTTCAACTTGTCATAACCTCTAAAGTGTCAAACAGTTTGGGCCCCTATCAGGTCCGGACAGAATGTCGGGCCTGATCTGGGTCAAAACTGTTTGCAAATGTTATCGGCAGATGACATGTCAGATATTTTAATGCAAAAGGTAAAATACAATGGATTTGATCCAGAGTTGTCAGAACCTAAAGAGTTACCTAAAGAGTTCTGACGTGAAAAACAATTTGGATCCTGGTCGGGCCACTATGGTTGTTGTATACATATAGGGATACCCAGGTAGGTTCGAAATTGACAACTTTTTCTCATATCTAACTTTTGTCACAGCATCCAGTCGATCCAAACATTGCATGCGCAGATCCAGAGGGGGGAGGGGCAAATGTTGGAGCCCCTCTGAAACCTTGAAAAAATATAATTTTCTTTGAAATAAACCATTGGCATTCTGTAAAATAAGTTCGGAACTAAAGAAACGTTGTCAGAGATTTTCTATGTCAGATGGACCTGGACACCCAGTAAATGCAATCTTAAGGACATATAATTAGCAGAATAAGGTGTGCTCGATTTAAAATGAACTCATATATGAATTCCAATAAAAGAGATAGAAACTATCCCAACATCTCATTTTCCGATGCATATCAATAGTATAAATTAGTTTACATGGGATAAATGAAAAAAAAAAATAACGAAGCCTTGTGGATTCGAACCTGCGACTATTTAAATGCAAAAGTATAGCTGCGCGACGGTTACCGTCGCAACCGATAACGCCATGGTATGGTCAGCTGTATGTCACAGTATTCGTAAAGGTATAATAATTTGTTATCGCTTATTCAGCATCTTTCTATTTATAGATCTATCCACGGTTACTAAATTTACCCAATAGAACGCATATTCTATCAATCTGTCCGGTCACTGCATCACTATTTTTCACAAGTTATTTCTGTTATTTGATTACAATTTAGCTTCGAAACTTTAGTATACCGGAAATATATATATGACGAATTGACAGTGTCCGATATTAGTCACGTAAATCTCTCGCTTCGATTTAGCTGGTTTCCAGCATGCCTTGTATCTATATGGTAATAGGTACCAGCTAGGTCCAAGTTTTCTGAGTTGAGAAGAATTTTTTAACCACGCCCACCTTTGATTGACAGAATATTAGAAATATATGGGGACTATATGTACTAATTTGAGCATTGCGTAGTCTGTGAATACTGTCTTTGAATTCGCATTTATATCTTTGTATTTATCAATAAGTTCGCCCCAGAAAAATCCCGGTAGAAGCGCCAACTATCAATTTGTATAGACACGTTCATTCAAATTAAAATGCACTGGAAAACGGTCGTCAGGCGTCATAAGAGGTTGTTTGTCATTATGTTACATGCACAAAGTGCGATCATTGCTCTCACTGAATCCACCTTCATTTATGTTCAAAAGTGAAAGTCGTAAGGAGAGGCAGTGAATTTAGGTGCTCTCCCTGTGTTGAAAATGTACAGTCTGTACAAAAAGAAACGCAAACTATGCATATTCTTTGATAACTAGAGTCCCTTTAAAGATAATCATTTTTAACTTGCATTGGATACTTAGATTGTTATGTCTATTGTCGGTCAATCGTACTCCTTTGTGTTTCCGGCATTTTCACAACATGTTTTCTTTCGTCATGCAAGGGTATCCATAAAACAAAAAAGTCACAAACGCAATATGTGATGACCAGTCCTTATATCATTTAATTTACAGACACCATTTACCCTTTCACATTTTTGAACGATTGTTTATCATTTTTCAAATGTCCCTATAATATCGTGACAATGCTTGCGAGTCATTCAGACAAATGGGCACTGTTGGAGTCATCGCCAAAACATTGTAAATAAGATAGGCAAGGAATAGCCAAAGACTGGCCAGTCTAACATTTTATCGAGTACGAGTTAACGAGTGTCCTAATGAAAAAAATAGCACTATCAGCCACATACGCTTACGGTTATAACTTTCTCTAGGGAAATACTTATGTCCAAAAACACAATTGTATACTGTCCATAAAAAGTAACGTGCCAAAAATTTAGATCAATGGGCAAAATTTTGAGGGTTTCTAAAATTTACAGTTCGTAGAATTAAAAATTGAAATCCATGCATAATAAATGTCATGAACGGAAGAAAAGTTGCATATTATCAAATTGAAAAAAAATCGCTTTGGTGTGGATTTTATTGCCTTGGAAAATGCTATTCTATAAACCGGAAGTCACTTAAGTAGATTATAAATTGGAATCACGGATAAGCATTTAGAGGAGCAGTGTGATATAGGCTTTCATTAAATTGTCACAAAAAGCTCGTCAATTAAGAGAGAAAAGGGGAAATAGCGATTTTTTAAAATTGCTGGTGATTTTAAGGAAAATGAGTTTATTAAAGATCCCAGTAAAGCCTCCAAAATCGCAAAATTTAAACTGTTTGCTGATTTTCTTATTTCCTATGTCAAGAAAAACACATTCAAAATGAAATTTTACAAAAAAAAAATATTTTAAGACATTTAGGGGTAAAAGTCATGATTTTAGATTTTCAATCCCAAAACGGAACTCAATGTCATATCTTTGTCGAAACTCTGTTGTAAAGGTCTTTATTGAAGGACAAAGCCACTGATATAGATAGAATCATTTTGAAAATCAATAATATTTGCCCCTTAAAACATTCATTTAAAAGTTTGCGTTTCTTTTTGTAGTGACTGTACAATACATTCTAATTACTGAAAAAACGAAATTAACCATTTAAATTGATGCTAAAGATAAAATTCAAGTATTGTGAAGTGATTGAAACGTTTAATATTTATGGGAAGATGTTCCTTAACATTTATTAAGACTTTTGAAGCATTTGTTTTCCTATTATTTGATTTTTTTTCATTTAAGTGAACTCCGCGATAAACAAGGGTGACCTGATTACGTCATCAAAACAAACATGGCTGCCGAGAAGCGTTCAATCTGGGAATGAATCATTCAACACACATTTTCTTTTTCTGGTAAGATTGTATAGGAATCATTAATCTAAAATGTGGAGTAAATAAATAAAAGATCATTTGCTTTGATCTTACTTAATCTCACAACGACTAGGCTAGTTAGCTCTGCGATAAACCAGGATCCCAGCATACCATTTCATTTTTCAGAATGTCAACTGTATCAATTTTCGCCGTGGCAAAACATGAAACATGAAGGGTAACAAATGTGACTCAGAAAATTCAGAAAACTGTTCGTGTTTCCGTGGCGAAATATAGCATTTTTATATTTTTTTTTGGATTGTGTTTATCGTTGTCGGCCCTGTTTCGGTGACTGACCTGTTGGCGCGAGACCACAATTAATTTTACTATAAAGTTTAATCATTCATTACAGCACCTCCTATTATACATGATGAAGCTGGCTTTCTTCTGAAGCTTTTCCCCACTCAAACATGGCCTGGGAGTCATTCTAATCACTGACTAGATAGGGCAAGTTCGGCTCGTTTTGGAACCACAAGAGTTTAGACAAACCCTATGTGACACAGCAGTCGTGTTGGCTATCTTAACAGCATTTTACTTAGGTGTGCAGAGGCCTCAATTTTCCTAGAATTACCAGTTACCGGGACAGAAGCAACATTTTCTGAAAGCTTATTCATTGGGCAGTTCAGACATACCAAATAGCAAGGATGCTCACATGAATTGGTAGATTTACAGCCCTCTAAAAGGGGAACTATTTGCGCGAAAGAACATCCTTATTGTGTACAACCAATCAAGGGACATAATTGTGGTCTGATTCCTATCAGACCCCAATTTTATTCTTTATTGAGAAAATAAATCTATATACCAACAACTATACATTCACTGAACTTGTGAAAGCAATATGAGAACAACAGAATGAGAATTCAAAATGTGACAGCCAATCAAACACACATAACATATTTCGGAAAAAACAGCCTTCAGAGGGGGCATTTTTTCCAGGCCGAGATTTCAATATTTTTGCAATAACTTTCTTATTTCTTGAAATTTTAGAATGAATTAAAAAATGCCAGAATCTCTGAAGTTCCTCCTCTCTACATAGTCCAAAAGTGATGGAAAAATATCTGCCAAGTAGGTGTATGGCAATTTTAAACTTAAATTTCAGTAATTTTTATTAAATTTGATAAATTTCAAGCTTTAAATTCAAATTTAAAGAGGAAATTGACAATCAAAACTGCTGAATTTTAGTTTTGATTATTTACATAACAATGCCAAATACAATAGGAGGCCGTCCATTATATGTGTGCGGGATGCTGAAGAATGTGAAGCAGTCAAACACAGCATGCGTCTGTGAGCCGTCAACAAATTGTCGACAGGAATACAAAACACCACCTGGATGACATATGCATATGCAGCTCTTTTTCATAAAAAGTGACAGGGTCACTTATTCTATGATGTCTGTTATTGCTTAGAATTCCCCCAATTCTGACACCATGCAAAAATGAGTATAAATGTGACAGGAAAGTCCTTTTTCATCCTTTTCATAATCAGCAGTGTCAGACACAATTCAAGGTGGGGCATTTTGTCCTTCCAGGGCATATCCACTCATTATGCAGACTCCAATGATGCTTGTGTAGACTCCAAGGAGGTATTTAATTCACCTAGAACTTAGTTATTCAGTACAAAAAAATCTTACCGAAGGTTTTGGAATCGACGGTTTCTTGTTATATGACGGTGACTGCTCAATATAGAAGAACCACTGTGTAGTCTGGCATGGTGTTGTCACTTATAACCGGTGGACTTGTTCAATTGTCTTCCCATAGACTCCATAACCTAATCATAAATAAATAAGAATAATTAATTACTCCTTGAAACACTGTCGGACAAGTGGTACAGAGTTACTTTTTTAGTTTCAATCAGTTAATCAGAGACTCCAAGAGCAACAGCAGTTTGATCAGAGTCCAAACTATTTATGGACAAAAACACCATTTGAGATCACACTGGTTATGCTGTATTTACCCTAAATATTCCACCTGGTAGGCATGAGCAAGTAGTTTCAACCAAGATCAAACCATTTAGATAGGAGCAGTCTGATCAGGGCTTATATAACTTGCCTATATCACAACTCATCCGATTGTGAAATGGGGGGGGGGTGGTCAAAAGATTTCAAGATAAGCTTGCAGAGAAGCTATGGTGTGCCAATATTTAGAGTAAATACGGTAATTACCATATTTAAGTCTAGTGCCAAGAAAACATGTTAGCATGGTCAGGAAATGCCACAATCACAAACTACAGGTCAACCAGCCATCACATCCCGAGGAAGAGACACTCTAACACAGACACCCACACAATAGCAAGAACACAATAAAAGCCGACCGCAGCTCTCTTACTCAGCAAGACAAATTTTAAAAAAAAATAAGGAAGGACACTATAAACTACCTTGTTAATTAGTTACACCCCCCCCCCCCACTCGGCACATACAAACACACAAAATTGGAGCAACAGTAGATATTGATTCAACATTTGACAAGGGCTATAAAGTTCGGACTTGTTCACTGTCCCGATAGGCATTTTTGAGCTGCCCGAGGCCACAAAGTAGCTGGCCAGTGTTGAGGTGGGACCTGCCTGTCTCAGAGTGAGCTTGTTATTTTAAACAAACAACTCCTTTTAGGCTTGAATCTACAGTCGAGATGGATTAGGAATACACTTTTGCACCTTATTTCGACATGTACCAATTGTCGACACCTTACAAAAGCCTAGAAATCTCAGTTTTAACCAAATATTAACAAAAATATGGCTCATTTTTTCTTCAAAAGCTTGTTCTTGAGCTTATTTCATATCTCTAGGCAAAATATCATGTCAATAGGGGCCTAAGCATCTCAAAAACCCAAAAATAGAAATTTGCTCCAACTGCCAGATCGCTCAGAACAGGCGCGAGACCACAATTAATTTTACTATAAAGTTTAATCATTCATTACAGCACCTCCTATTATACATGATGAAGCTGGCTTTCTTCTGAAGCTTTTCCCCACTCAAACATGGCCTGGGAGTCATTCTAATCACTGACTAGATAGGGCAAGTTCGGCTCGTTTTGGAACCACAAGAGTTTAGACAAACCCTATGTGACACAGCAGTCGTGTTGGCTATCTTAACGGCATTTTACTTAGGTGTGCAGAGGCCTCAATTTTCCTAGAATTACCAGTTACCGGGACAGAAGCAACATTTTCTGAAAGCTTATTCATTGGGCAGTTCAGACATACCAAATAGCAAGGATGCTCACATGAATTGGTAGATTTACAGCCCACTAAAAGGGGAACTATTTGCGCGAAAGAACATCCTTATTGTGTACAACCAATCAAGGGACATAATTGTGGTCTGATTCCTGTTTCGATGACCTTTCATAAACTCGCGTGATTTTCATTGAGAAGAGTTCCATGACGTCATTACATCCCGGTACTTTTAGCGTAAACAAAGAGCTGTCACTTCTGTCATCAACAACTGAGAATGCGGTTCAAAGACGTAAGTAACTATTTATTTTGTATATAATTGCTTATTTTCACTAGTTTTCATAATACCTCTTTAATGTGTCCTCATTTGTACCTCCCAAATGTCAAATTCCATTGTTTGAGAAAAAAAATCCCGGTCACAATATTTTTTGACCTCTGCTAAACAAAGTCACATGACCTACCGGTGTTACGTTCCATTTTTCATATACAGTAACTGCCCAAATGTTTACACCTGTTCTTAACTTTTGAATTTTTTTTTCAGATAAAAGTTGAAATACATACCCAGTCTTAGTTTTTTTTCTTCTTCTTTGTCAGGCACAACCCAAAAAGGCTATGGTGAACAAGCTGACATACAGATGCTACTCACCATCAGCAATGACCAATGCCTACCGTGCAGTCATGGAAGATCATGTTCCTGTGAAGAGGGCTGCTATTACCTATCAGGTACCACAGACAACACTGCGCCAGAGAGTTTTGGGAAGAGTAGACCCTGAGACAACCTCATCAGGACCTTCTCCAGAGCTGAGCCAGGAAGAAGAGGCCATATTCGTGGAACACTTGAAATCTATGGCTGTTCTTGGATATGGGCATACTTCAAGTGAGGTAGTGAGTATGGCATCTAATTATGCATTCCACCTTAGCAAACGTGATGAAGGGCATCCATTTAGCACGAAATGGTTTAGATGTTTTATGAAACGTTGGCCAGAGCTACATGTCACAAAGCCACGATCACTATCAAACTACCGAGCCAAGGCCACATCAGAGACTGTTGTCAATGATTATTTTGAAAGACTTGATGGTGTTTTAACTAAATATGATCTCAAGCTCAAGCCTCAATGTATCTATAATGTAGATGAAAAGGGTATACAAACAGAACATTCACCCCCATATCTTATCAGTGCTGATAACTCAATACCTGGTATAACATCTTCCACATCAGCTACTACTACTATTCTTGGCTGTGGTAATGCTCTAGGTAATATGATGCCTCCCTTTTATATATTCAAAGGTAAACGGTTAAATAGTGACCTCCTAAACGGGTCTTCGGCTGGATCTCAAGGTATAGTTACAGACAGTGGATGGTCCAATTCTGCAGCCTTTCAAGTATTCCTGAATACTCACTTTCTAAAGTTTGTACAGAGAGGTAGTGTAGACCAGACAGTCTTGTTGATATTTGATGGACATAGATCTCATATAAATGTTCCAGTACTAGAATGGGCAGCAGAACACAATATTGAGCTGTTTGTTTTACTGGCGCATACTAGTCACATTCTACAACCGCTAGATGTTGCTTGTTTTGGCCCACTGCAACGTATATATAACAGTGAGTGCCATAAGTTTATTCGCAGCAATCCGTATTCTAATATCACCAGGTACAATGTTGCAGAACTCTCATCTAAAGCCTATGAACATGCCTTATCCCCTCAAAATCTGAAATCTGGCTTCAAAAGAACAGGCATATACCCATTTGACCCATCAGCCGTAGATCCAGAAACACTGTTGCCTGCAACAGCATATGAAAGACCAAATGACCAAACAACTACAAGTGAAACTAGTAATGTCAATACAGCTGAGGACTCATCAAGTGCAGAATCTTTCTTTAATGTACAGAGGGAGCTGATTATTCAGAAACAAAATGTTGGAATAAAAGAAAATAATACACTCAGCAAATTTACAAGTGGGGTGTGTATAACAGAGACTGACACTAAACAAAAGATAATGAATCACCAACAAACAGTTAAATCAACTAAAA
This sequence comes from Loripinus fragilis, assembly GCA_964019695.1. Classification (NCBI taxonomy): domain Eukaryota; kingdom Metazoa; phylum Mollusca; class Bivalvia; order Lucinida; family Lucinidae; genus Loripinus; species Loripinus fragilis. The sequence goes on from CAXHUL010000609.1 coordinate 634,383, forward strand.
GACCTCTAAATGAAAGTACACAAGATATGTGCACCAAGAAAAAAAAATGTGGACACTAACTCCAAGCCTGGCCCATCAGGACTGCAGCTTATACCGGTCCCTGAATCAGACAGCAACTCAGATAATGACAGTGATATTCCAGATGAAGAAAAGTGATGTGTGTGCCATAAGTACCAACCTGCAGAACAGAGACATTGTGTATCATTGGTCATAACAAAGTGGGCCCAGTGTGATATGCCCCTATGCAAACATTGGACACACCTTATATATTGTTGCAAGCAAAGGGTCATCAGAAGGCATGATAGGTTTGTGTGTCCCTGTCATGCAGAAGAGTAATTAACATAAATATGCATTATTTCCCATGTAAATATGTTATATTTTCTTTTTTCAACTTCTTTCACAGTTTACAAGTTTCAAGTGTTCTTGTTTTAGACTGGACAAAAAATCAATACATAAACTGTGCACAGTATCTGTACCGCGGGAAAAAGTTCAAGGGTCACCGATTCTGGTCAGTTGTTATTTCCAGTGTTGGATTATGTAGGCCAAAACAATGGATGCCCCCATCAAACTACCGATGCTTTCTCAAACAAGATTTATCACAAACGGAAGATAATAAAACATATTAAAGGTAAGTTGCATGTTTTGTTGTTTTCTGTGGTGTTAAATCATAGTATAAAAGAAACTGCTTACGGTCACCGAAACTGGTCAGTCAACGATACATCTTGCTCTGGTCTCCCTTTAAGATCACATTAAAATACAATGTGCGAAATTGCCTAATAGCTGGAATAATCTGATTAACTGTTCAAATAACCCTCTTTGATAGTGCAATCCCTCTACTTCCTTAACCCGAAATTTCAAGCCTCCAGCCAATCTCGGGCCGAATAGTTCCCAGTTCCGACCCACTTTTACTGCAAGCCATAGGGGAGACCGGGGGTGGTTGATGCATTTTTGGGGGATATCTCGTGAATAGAATAAACAAATATGAGCATTTTTATATGTGCTAAAAGTTCTAACAGGCTTACGGTGAAGGCCCCTAACATTGCGCACCTAAGCCTTTTAACCTCCATTGGATGCAATAAGAAAGAAACAAAATTAAAAAAGGGTGTACAGCCAAATAAAGTAATCATTTTATATTAATTACATAGAGTTCAACACATAAAATATTTTCCCAATCTCTAGAAACTTTGATTTGAAGTGCACAACCCCCCTGTTTTAGGATAGCGAAAATAGTCCCCTAACATTGCCAGGGTGGGTAGTCACGTGTTTTCTGTTAGGATACACTGTACGGAAAAATGGCGGACTTCTTTCCACACCGATGTTTTAAGCAAAAGTAAGTAGATATTTCTGCGTGTTTTTTCATCTTTACACAGAAAGTTATACACCATTTTCCAGTCCCCATTTTTCCTGATCTAACGATGCCAGGATATCCTCATAAAGCTTCTTACTTTGAGTACAGACTCTGTCACAAAATTTTTAGCGGCGAAGATCGGGCCTGAATTTGGAAATAAGCTGTACGGACAACATTTGTGACAGAGTGAGTACTCAAAGTAAGAAGCTTTAAGATGCTATCCTGGTAGCGTTTGATAGGGAAAAATGTTGGCTGGAAAATGGTGTATAACTTTCTGTGTATAGATGAGAAAACATAGAGAAATCTACCTACATTCGATCAGAATGTCCGTACAGTGTATTCGAACATCCATACAGTGTATCCAAGCAAAAACCACGTGACTACCCACCCTGATTGCGCACCTTTTGCAAAATTTTCAATAACTTCTGTTTAATGGATTGCCTTTACAAAATATACCAGAGAAAGTAACACCAGGTTGTTCCTAACAATTTACTTCATCAAAAACCTGATTCAAAATAAACAATTTGAAGTCTGGGTCATTTGAAATTTAGGTCAGAAAATTTTTAACAACTTTTGCAAATTTTTGCCGAAATCCACCCCTGTTCAGCAGTGAAAGCTTAAAGTTGAAACCTTTTCCTGTTTTTCTCTTTCCAAAAGCAGCCTGATACTAAATATCAAAAAAGATTTTATCTGATTAAATGTGGCATAGTCACTTGGGCTAGTGCGCAATGTTAAGGGCCGCGCAATGTTAGGAGACATGACTGTAATGAGACGTCTATCGTTGATAGGCATCGATACCATATGGCAGCTAAGTTAGCTTCCTACGTTATACTGGTTATCTAAACTTCATAAACGGCCCTATAAATCACGTTTTATTGCTAATTCTAGTGCATGTACAACTACTGAGTTGTCTATTCTTTTGACGTCTTGTCTCACTGCGATTAAAAACCATGTCATTAAATATTACACAACAGTTTATGAAAGAAATGGTAAAAAATTATTTTGGTCTATCAAAAATTCAGGTGAAATTCTTAATAAATTGAAGTCTAGAGGTTTTCTAGCATCTGGTTTGTCTACATATGATTTCTCTATTTCTCTACTCTCTATACTACATTGCCTTATAATCTAATCAAATAAAAACTAACAGAATTAATTGAACAAACATTTAACAGAGAGGGCTCACTTTATTTGGCTTGTAATGATAAAAATGCCTTTTTTACTTCTGAACAACCTAAACGATATAAATTGTGGTCATGTCAGAAAATGTGTGATGCACTCCATTATCTTTTGGACAATATATTTATAAGATTTGGCTCAAAATTATATAGACAAATTGTAGGTATTCCAATGGGTACTAAATGTGCTCCTCTTGTTGCAGATTTATTTTTGTTTTGTTATGAGAGAGACTTTATGTTGTCTCTGTCAGACAATAACCAAACTGATATTATTGAAGCTTTTAACTCACCCTCCAGATATTTAGATGACTTACTTAATATTGATAATCCTTATTTTGAACAAATGGTAGGTCAGATATATCCCGTTGAACTTCAGTTAAATAAGGCGAATCCTTCTGATACTGAAGCTCCATTTTTGGAAGTGAATTTGTCAATAACAAATGGCATAGTTTCTTCTAAAATTTATGATAAATGGGATGATTTTAAATTTGAAATAGTTAATTTCCCATTTCTTGATGGAGATGTTCCTCGCTCTCCTTGCTATGCTGTATATAGTTCTCAGCTTATTCGTTTTCCTAGAGTGTGTTCTAATGTTGATGACTTCAACAACAGAAACTTATTTTTAACTGTTAAGTTATTAAAACAAGGTTATAGATATCATAAAATCGGAAAGCATTTTCTAAATTCTACCACAGGCACTCAGAGTTAATTGTTAAATACACAATTGGGTTAAAAACTCTTCTGCAACAAGACATATCAGAACCTGTATTTTACGGTGATTTAGTTTATAAATTCAAACAAATTGTCGGAAAACCTTATTTTAGTGATCAATTCAAAAAGATAGTAAAACGTTATATAAGGGTTGGATATAACTTGAATATCATGCGTCAGTCTGCATGCCTAGTTTTAAACCAAAATCACGGTTTATAGCTATGGTTTCCTCTTTAATTGCACAACGGTGGGTCAGGCCTCAGACTCTATGATGACTCTGACGTAAAGCTTTAATCTGTGGGTTGGTGCCTGATGCTTATCTGTAGCTGGACCCACCGTGGCTCAACTTGAGGTTTTCTTTGGCTCTGACTATCTGTGAGTTATGAGCCCTTTTCTTTGTTTCATCATGGTGTGTTAATTTGATTAGAGTGTTTCTCCATGATGATACATTGCATTTGTTAGATGGCCTCCATGCGAGCTGAACATTTCTTGTACTTCAACAACAGCAGAATCTAGGGCAAAGATTTGGTACCAGTCAAATGCATTTAAGCCCCCCCCCCCCCCCCCCCCCCCCGGTGGCTTAGGCTGCTGTCAGTTCTAAGGTGGTGGTTCTGTTGTTGTTGACTTTTTGTTTATTGTTACTCCCATTATGGGAGTCTGTAATTGTTCTATGTTTTGTTGTGCGTTAATTTATGTCCATTCTAGCATTGCAATCATCTTGATGGGAAAGAGAGAGCTGGTTGCTTTGCTTAATTTGTCTTCCTGGTGTCTCTTGGTGGTTTGGTGGCTCTTCCTCGTGGTGCCACGGGGTTGTCTGCAGTTTGTGATTGTGGTATTTCCTGATCATACTCACTATTTTCTATATTTCCTCTATTCAAAAAAAAAAAAAAAAAAAAAAAAAAGGAACTTTAAAGGGGCTCTTGCATGGTATTGGAAATTAACATGGGAGTCTGCCCACACTTTGATTTTGATCATAATATGTTATTTAATTGTCTAGGGTATAACTTTAATATTTATGGTGCGTTTCATGCAAACCAAATACCTATGTCTTGATCCACATCTGAATTAAGGGTGAGGTTGGCACCGTTAAACCAGTTTAAGCTCTCCAGTAAAATATTTTACAAGGCGGTACTTCTTTTGTGGATCTTTTATGTATTTGTTCTGTCTTGTGTTTGCTATGTCTTTGTGCGCGTCTGTTTATTTGTGGTCACCTGCTGGAAAAGGGCTGACCTCTTGGCTCTCGTTTGTGGTGTCTACTGTGCGTTTGTCACTTTCCCTTTGGTATCCTGGGTCAGGTGTGGTACATAATTGTATCGATCCCTGATCTTTGCACCCTTACTTACTTTTATGCAATTTCATTGCTAATTTATGACGTCATGAATGATATCACTATAATACCTTAGGGTACCCAGTTATAATAATTTCTAAAGTAATTGACATATCATGTAACGGGCGGAGAAATGTTTTATTAAATAGCTATGTCATTGATAAGTTCGCTGTTACTTAAAATGGCTTTGTATGAATTAGGATATTGGGTGGGCATTCATTTTTATAGCATGGTACCCCAATTTTGACTGTATATTTTGTATTCAGTCAAATTTGGAATTAATATTTTTACAGGTTGCGGTCTTTGTCAAGATACCATTTCAACATATAAACTATCCATATATGTTAAGAATATATAGACCCAATTTCATGAAATTCAAGGACCGGTAGCATATTTTTTCAACTTGATGAAAACACATGGCCCTAATTCATTGAAATGTAAAAAATACAATAATTATGTTTCAGTGTAAAACATACTTGAATACTTGCTTTGTTTGAATCATCATGCTAGTACGTTTATTGATAAAAGTTTATATGTTCAGTTTTTCCGCTATTATGGATTGGAAAAAGAAAAAAACAATATTCTTTGATATTAAGTGCCACAATTCTTATTTAATGAAGTGCTTACACAATAATATTAGCCAAAATGATGCAATATGTTGACACCTGTACTTAACGCATCTAATTTCTAATATTAAAACTACATCCAGCATTTTAATTCATACAGAAGAGAAACCTTATGACAAGTCAGTTCATACAGGAGAAGAACCTCATATCTATGATTTTTTAATTGTAAGACTCATTAATAAACCTGCTTCACAAAAATAACCCCCTGTAAAGCCTATTGGTTAAAATTAACCATTTTGGTCACAGATAACTCTTGGCTTCAAAGGTATTGCTAATTTAATGCTTAATTTTTCTCTGTTAGTTTTGTTTTGTGAAACTGGTGCTGATTTCCATCAAATAGCAACATTTATACTTTAGCTGGCTGTATATTCTAGGCATACAGTTTTGTTTCTGGACCTCACTTATTCATGTTGAACACTGTTTTATGATACCTTTGATAAGACTCTGTTACACATTATCCTGGTCACGGCACCAAAATGTGGTTCCTCTAGTTCAGTTGGGATGTAAAGGCAATATTTAGTCTTCTTGTTTTCACATGTTTATTGTTAGGATATGATGTTTCTTTAACAATATCATGCAGGACTTGAGGAAGTGATACACATTGTCTTGGCCTCATAGTGCCATGGCACAGGGCCATGCCCTTCAGCATTTCTGACAATTGAATCATTTAAAATTGTCTAAACATGTCTTTCTTTAAGAAAAAAAGGTGGTAGATTAAAAAAACAACCTCTTTATGTCGAGTTATTGATTCATTTAAACTAAATAATGAGAGGTAGGAAATGACAAAGTTACCGGTTTGGGATTTTCATGATATTTGGCTCAGATCAGCAGTATATATATGGCATTTTTTGTGATAATATGATATCTTGACAAAGACTAGAACACATCCATCTTTTGAATTGAATGTTGAATGTTTTGTAAATTTTTGAAAAAAAAAATATTGAAATTTTACAATCACTTCTTCTGAAAACGTAAACCATAATTTATCCAAATGGTTTCGTGGTATTTAAATAATGTCTATGGTATTTTGGATTCAATCTAGATGACAAATCATAGAAATAAACAAAACTATAGATTTAGGACATGGAAATTTAGAGACAGGTACCACCTCAAAAGTGGAGTACGTCAGGGTTGCTTCCTAAGCCTTATTCTTAATTATCTAATTCAATAAATGCATTTTCATAGTTCGTATATAATGAGTTATTAATATGCAAAGTTTGAAGAAAATCCATGCGTGGGCACAGATGAAAGTACCCCTTTTGAAAAAAAATATTAAAATTTTACAATCACTTTTTCTGAAAACGTAAACCATAATTCATCCAAATGGTTTCATGGTATTAAAATAATGCCTATGGTATTTTGGATTCAATCTAGATGACAAATCATAGAAATACACAAAACAATAGATTTAGGATATGGAAATTTAGAGACAGGTACCACCTCAATAGTGGAGTACGTCAGGGTTGCGTCCTAAGCCTTATTCTTAACTATCTAATTCGATAAATACATTTTCATAGTTAGTATATAGTGAGTTATTAATATGCAAACTTTGAAGAAAATCCATGCGTGGGCACAGATGAAAGTACCCCTTTCATTATATTTTCCGTCCGTTTTGTCGAGTGCACCAACCTGCCCCGTCAGTGGGGCATGTTGATGCAATGCTTGGGGCAAATTGATGCATTTTTTTCTTACGTTAGTCTTCTTGTCCACGCAACTGATTGTACAGTAGATATCGTTTCTTTAGACAAATATGTAGTTAAATGATTTTATCGAACATAATTAAGCCATTTGACTTTTCTATAGCAAAAGATATCTGAAAGTGGAACTTGCATGAACAATTTTAGGGATAAAATGACCTAACTTGTATTTAATTTTGAAACTTTAAAACATTTTAATCAGGAACATTTCATTTCATTACTATATGGTATGGTATTAACCGCGCCAGGAGAAAACATGACTGCATGTGAAAAAGAAGCAGATCAGCTGCTTAGTAGGGGAGACCTGGGCTAGTTCGGCCTCGGGGCATATAGCTAGCTGCTATATTTAGCATGTAAACTAAGATATTGGACTGGGGAACATATTGGAAATTACTAATGACGAGTTTGTCTACATGAGTAGGGGAGACTGGGGCTATGTCGGCCTCAGGGCATGTGGCTATATTTAGCATGTAAACTAAGATATGGGGCTGGAAACATATTTGGAGATTACCTGTGAAGAGTTCGTCTACTTGAGTAAACAATGGCTGAACTGTTGAAGGGGTACATTGATATTGTACCAGAAAACTCGTTTTCTTGCATGAGGGTCTGGATGGTTTAAGCCCTCCAGTAAAAGCGGTACTTCTTTGTGGATCTTTTATGTTTTTGTTCTGTCTTGTGTTTGCTATGTCTTTGTGCGCGTCTGTTTATATGTGCCTTGTGGTCACCTGCTGGGAAAGGGCTGACCTCTTGGCTCTCATTTGTAGTGTCTGCTGTGAGTTTGTCACTTTCCCTTTGGTATCCTGGGTCAGGTGTGGTACTTGATTGTATCAATTCCTGATCTTTGCACCCTTACTTACTCTGGTATTCACTATTCATTAAAATTTAGCCCATTGTTCATCTCATTAAAAGTTGGGGTTATTCAGTAAAATAAGACCAATTATTCATTAAAAGTAAGAAAGGTGGCAAAGAAATCTGATTATTCAATATTCATAAAAATATTTCTTCGATTCATTAAAAAATATGATTATTCATTAATTTTTAGGCACTCGTTATTCACTATTCATTATTTTTTGGCTAATTATTCACTATTCATTATAAAAAAAGGGGTCATTATTCACTAATCATTATGCCCCATTCAGACTCTTGCATAAGTAGTAAATTTTTCATAGTAATTTCAATTTTGTTTATCTAAAGACGTATTAAGATTCTGATTTAAATTCTTTTTTATTACGCAAGGAGTATGTGCTTCGATATTAAGCATTGTTAATTTCTTGTCCTGCATCTTAAAAGAAGCTGTTGGTTGGTTGGTTTTGTTGCTTTACGTCCCAAGTCAACAGCTATGGTCATTGCGGGACGGTCAGTTCACCTAACCATACTTTTTCCTTGGCAGGCTTGAACAAGCGGTTAACCAGTAATTCCTGCACATACTTTCGCTTGTAACTGACAACAACCCTTCTTGAATGAATCAGCGGAAGGGAGGAGAATGACCGTAGAAATAATTTCTTGATCAATCTCCACGAAAGTATGGGACCGGACCGGGATCGAACTCGCGACCCCTGGATCTGCAGTCAGACACGCATCTGTAGCCAGACACGTTACCTACTGCGCTACGCGGCCCGGCAATTAAAAAAAAAAAAGAAGCTGTCAGGTGATATTTGGAAATAGTCTTTCAGGGGCAAGTTCCTCCACTTAAGTCGGGGCTAGTTCGGCCCACAACCGTGGCACTTACATAAAATATTAGCCATGTATTTTAGGTCACCTAGTTTGTAAAGGGCGATCATATCTATTTCGCACAATGACTGACTGCACAATGATTACGTTTATTTCATCGAAAGTTTCAGATAGCCATTTAACATTGATGTCAAGTCAAAAAACCTGTCTAAGACATGTAATGCAACCTTTTCAGTTTCTGTTTATTATTTTTATCATTATTTTTTTTTATTTTATTTTGCTTTACAGTACAACAAATAATACGAGATGTTTTCAGAAGCTTAATAAAACTGTAAACCCTAGCGCCTTTCTCTGGGTCATTGGTACACAGTTAAGATTCAGATCAGACGCCTCAGAGTGTGGATTCTGATCATGGTCTCCACTGATTGTTTACAGATTATAAAATCTGATGAAAGTTAGTACCCAATAGCCCTTTGATTCAAACTGACTGGTTTGATAAGGGTGGGACAGTTTATTTGACATTAATGGGTTAGGCAGGCCCAGAAAAAATTTAAAGAATAAATTGGCCAAAAAAGCAAGACGAAAACTCGGACAATTTCATACGACATTATCAGGTTCATTTTTGATTGATTAGTATTCCGAAGAACCAACTCAGATAGTTCATATGTTATGATAAGTCTGCTACATTGTCTTGGCCCTTTGTAATTCCAACTACAGAAGTTTGACTATAGTAATAGGCCAGGACAGTTCCTTTGCCCCAAGGGGTTGCCGAGCTTGCCCCAATTACAACATTGGGTTAAAAACTCTTCTGCAACAAGGCATAGCAGAACCTATATTTTATGGTGATTTAGTTTATAAATTCAAACGAATTGTTGAAAAACCTTATTTTAGTGATCAATTCAAAAAGATAGTAAAACGATATATAAGGGTTGGATATAACTTGGATATCATGTGACAGTCTGCATGCCTAGTTTTAAACCCAATCACGGTTTATAGCTATGGTTTCCTCTTTAATTGCACGACGGTGGGTCAGGCCCCAGACTCTGTGACGGCTCTGACGTAAAGCTTTAATCGGTGGGTTGATGCCTGATGCTTATCTGTAGCTGGACCCACCCTGGCTCAACTTGAGGTTTTCTTTAGCTTTGACTATCTGTGAGTCATGAGCTCTTTTCTTTGTTTCATCATGGTGTGTTAATTTGATTGGATTGTCACTCCATGATGATACATTGCATTAGCTAGATGGCCTCCATGCGAGCTGAACATTTCTTGTACTTCATCAATAGCAGAATCTAGGGCGAATATTTGGTAGCAGTAAAATGGGTTTAAGCCCCCCCCCAAGCCCCCCCCCCCCCCCCCCCGGTGGCTTAGGCTGCTGTCCCTTCTAAGGTGGTGGTTCTGTTGTTGTTGACTTTTTGTTTATTGAGTCTGTAATTGTTCTATCTTTTGTTGTACGTTACTTTATGTCCATTCTAGTATTGCAATCATTTTGATGGGGTAGAGAGAGCTGATTGCTTTGCTTTATTTGTCTTCCTGGTGTCTCTTGATGTTTCAGCGGCTCTTCTTTGCGGTGCCACAGGGTTGTCTGCGGTATGTGAATGTGGTATTTCCTGATCGTACTCACTATTTCCAACATCTGAAGTAGCCCCGGTCTCCCCTACACAATGGCTGCATTGTTGAAGGGTACATTGATAATGTACCAGAATATTCCTTTTCTTGCATGATGCGTAACTTTTTCATAGTTGTTTCAGTTTTTATTTATCTAAAGATGTGTTAAGATTCTGATTTAAATTCTATATTTTTATTTCGAAAGGATTATGTGCTCCGTTATTAAACATTGTTAATTTGTTCTCCTGTATCTTAAAAGGAGTTGTCACGTGATATTTGGAAATAGTCTGTCAGGGGCAAGTTCGGCCAATTAAGTCGGGACAAGTTCAGCCCATAGTCAAACTTGCCCCACACTTACATAAAATATTTGCCATTGAATTTTAGGTCACCTATTTTGTAAAGGATGTTCAGATCAGGAATCGATACAATCGAGTACCACAACTGACCCAGGATGCCAATGGGAAAGTGACAAATTCACAGTTAGACACCACAATCGAGAGCCAAGAGGTCAGCCCTTTCCCAGCTGGTGACCACAAAGCACATATAAACAGACGCGCACAAAGACAAAGCAAACACAAGACAGAAAAAACCCATAAAAGATCCACAAAAGAAGTACCGTCCTGGAACGAACGGTCAGTAAATATTTTACGGAGGGCTTAAACCAGTTTAACGGCACCAACCTCACACTTAATTCAGATGTGGATCAAGACACACAGATAGTTGGTTTAAATGGAAGACCCCTAACTTATCAATGCATCATCGTCAAAAGTCTAAAAGCCTGTCTAAGACACGTAATGAAAACTGTTCTTTTTCTGTTTATTTTTTTTGCTGTACAGTACAACAAATAAAACGAAATGTATTCAAAGATTAGAAAGACATAATTTTAAAATAATGTAAACTCATCCAAACCAAGCGCATTTCTCTGGGTCATTGGTACACAGTAAAGACCCAGATCAGACAATACAGAGTGCGTGGTCTGATCATGGTCTCCACTGATTGTTTACAAAACATAAAATTTGATGAAAGTTACTACCCAAAAGGTAGCCCTTTGATTCAAACCGGTGTTCGTTTGATAAAGGTGGGACATTTTATTTGGCATTAATGGGTTAGGCAGGCCCAAAAGCAATTCAAAGAATAAATTGGCCCAATACGACATTTTCAGGCTCATTTTTGGTTCATTTGTATTCCGAAGAACCAACTTGGATAGTACATGTGTTAGGTTAATGCGGTAACATTTTATTGGCTCTTTGCAGTTCCAACTACAGAAGTTTGACTGTATAATAATAGGCCAGGACAGTTCCTTTGCGGAACTTACCCAGGAGGAGTGGCCAAACTTACCCCATGGCGGGGCAAGTTCGGCCATCATGACCTGTTCTCCTTGAATGAAGATTATCCTTTAATGTACAGAGACACATGATGGGGTAACCGGGACTGGTACCGCCCTATTGTGTCTTACTTAAATATATAGGTTTTGCAAACCTAGCCCCGGTCTCCCTAGTAGAGGAGCCAGGGTTCAAAAATGTCAAAAATAAGCATTTAGGTATGCCCCCTTTTTAGCAGAATTTTCACTTGTTTTATCCTTTAGTACATAGTATAGGCAGTATGAAACCAGATATTGCACTCAATTTAAGTCTTGCAAACATAACTGTAACAGTGTGTTTATTACGTTACCCCTCATTTTCTTTAAAACAAAAATATGTAATTAAGTCTATTTAGGTAGAAGTTGAAATGTTTAAATGAACAAAACATTTATACAGTCTGTAAGAACATGCTATTCTCTACACATATTGATGTTTTTTAAAAGATGTTTGGGTCCATTATAATGTCATTACGTTACATTTTCAACTAAACCCTTAAAATTATTGATATTTTGTTAAAAGGTTTCATTTGACAAAATTTTTAATATTTGTTTAGCTCCAAGATAACATGTATTTAAAAGAGCGTTAACTGACCTTTTCAAAACTGTAAACAGATACGTTCTAACATAAATACTTTGTCAGTTATAAGCTGCTTAATTAGATGACCATAGATAAAACTTTATATAAGTTTAGAACATCTTAAGTTTGAAAATAAGCATGTGTTTTTTTCTGTAAGCTTTTAAACATCTTATGATAATTGTTTTGATATCACCGACTTTAGAGTAATACATAACAACATTTCTGAGGTAAAATATCATTTAGTTGTTCGATTTTCAATATGTAACGTATAAAACATAGTTGAAGACAAACAAATATTGCTTAATAGCTTAAATGATACATCACTGGAAAGTTTAATTTCATTAAAAAAAAGGGGAGGTGGCTAAAAGGCATAACAAGAGCATTTGTTTCAAAAGAAGAAGTTATTAATACTAATTAGAAGACTGAGTATATGGTTGTAAATAGTACATTTAAGAAATGGTATACTTCTTGACTTTAAAACAAAACACATTGTTTGTTAATGTTTCTATGTTATGTTATGGAATTTATAAACTTATAATTTGATAAGTCTGATGCAACATCTCAACTAGGATACATTCCCTTAAGCTTGTTCAGTCAAATTTGCTAAAGTAACATATATAACTCTAAAAAACGTATTATATATCATGATAATATATTTGTCTCCACGGTTTTCTAGTTTCAACTGAGCCTGAAAACCTAAAACAAATTTAGATATTTGCACATTTTTATTTCTTGTAAATTTAACAAAACAATAAATTAAGCTATTCAGAAGCAGCCAAAGCTTTGTGTCAAACCTATTCACAATAATCACATTATATAAAATAGTAATAGCAAATCTGTTCTATCAAATCAGATTCATTTATGATAAAATATCTAAGATCTGAAATGATGTGTGGATGTTGGAAACTTTGAATGTTGTTGTTCCTATTGGTTGTGGGAGTTTTGTATCAAGCCTTTGTTTTCTTATTTGTTTCTAGTTCAGCAATCATCTTGGCAAGGAAGAGAGCTGGTTGCTTCACTTTAATTATATTGTAGATATCTGTGTTTCGTGTCCCTTCCTTAAGGTGCAGTGGGTCAGTCAGGAGTCTATGATAGTGACATTTCCTAGTCATGTTCACTTATAGAAAGAAGACGTTTGCTGGCAATCTAGACAGCATCACTCCTTTATGAATATATAAAATAAAATATTGTTTACGTTATATTTGATTTAAGGAAACATAAGTGTTTGTTATCATTTCTTCTTTAAGAGAGTGGCTCTGTTATGCAAATTGTTTAAGCCAAATCTATTTATGCATATATCAAAACTCAGAAGGTGACTTTTAAGTTTATTCTAGTTATGAACTTTAATTTCAGCTCATTTTTAACATGGCTTTAATTGTTTGATTAATGAAACTGATAGTCCATTTATCTTAACACTACTACTCAATTGTCAAAGCAATGCAAACTTTAAAACTGAATGGGTTATTCAAAATGAATTATTGTCGGTGAAATTGAAGAAATCATCCATAAGGATGGGTTTTACATTGCAAGGAAGTGATCATATCCAAGAAATCTAGATTTCTTCAGTTGTAATTGACGATACCAAATTTACTTTATAAAGTTTCAACAGAGAGAAAATGTTTAAGCCAAATTTAACTAGTACACATTAAAATTACCGTTTAAAAGATTATTTACGTTAATCAGAATGTTGTTAGGAATAGCAATATCTTAGAGTAATAATAGCAAGTCATAAGACCAAACTTAGTTTTAGCAATTAGTGCTAATATAGCTGATGTTTAGTTCTATCATACATGTAATACCATAGCAGTCATTGGACCCCATTTTAAACAAACTCTTGCAGGAATCCTGTCAGTTGATTCCTTTTATGTGCGTTAAATAATAGATGAGTTGTAAACACATCAGGGTATAGATACAAAAAGGCAAACATTTAATTACCTACTTTGCTAATTAATAATAATTATATGGACAATAGAGAAGGCACAATAGCTAGTTTCATTACTTAAACAAATAATAGATTCACATGTTATGCTCAGAAAGTATGCATAAACTCTACAAATAGTATGTATGCATGTTTAATTTGTCGCTCTTTTTTATCAATCGTCTGCATAAGAAATTGTATTTCTTTCGATTTGTAAAAGTATCACGATACTTCTCAGATAGTGATAACATTGTCTCTATTGCCAGTTGCACTATATGTGAGTATGATACAGCATAGCATTTGTTGAGTGTACTATCTGAAAGTGCTCTTTAAAAGTAGCATAAGTATGGATTTTGTTTCTATTACATGACCTACCAATATACCATAAATATAGTATCCATTAACAAGTTGGTACATGTTTTATGGGTATTAATTAGTTAGTTTTAAGGACTGAATGGTGGTTGTTATGATTACTTATTGTGAGTGTAAAAAATAAATAGTGTCCTGCTGAATAAAACAAACATTAAAGCAGATTCTATCACGTATGCTGATAAGCTATATAGCTAAAAAGCAAACGTCTGCAAACATTCTGGAATACATGATCAATCAAGTCCTATTCTAGAAAGTTGTTTGCTCAAGGTCCTGATTATCGAAGTCTAATCTTTAGAAATGTCTACAATACTAACAAAGCAGGGGAGCTTTTCCAACTTATTAACAGACTCGTGTCAGTTTCTAAAGTATTAAAATGGTAATTAAGAATAAATGCTGTCCTGTTTCATTGCTTCACAAACGTGTAGAGCCAGGCAACACAATGGTTAAAGTAATGATCTTTATATTTTTGTTATATACCTTACCAACATAAATAAAACTCTTTTTCCAAAGCGGACACGCTGTAGATACTAAAATATTATAACCCCAAGGATAGCTAAGGCAGTTGCTAAATCAGAGACAGAAATCATCACGATTTCCACAAACTTCAGTTTTCTTTCAAATGACACCGATGAAGGTATCTTAAATGTTTTACTTCTTGATTTGGACTTCTGCTCGGAATATCATACACTTTTTAGAGTTTTAAAGTATATTTTGTGCCTTATTGTTTTAAATATAGCTGCTGTAACGAATAACTGTTTATAAATGCATATAATTGATGGCTTTTACAATGTGTGATGGATCTGACTATGTTACTGCGTGCTTTTTATATATTCATTGAGCTGTTGACGGTGTAAGAAAATGTCTTGTATATGTCATTTAACGCCATTCAATGCATAAAAAGAAGCAAATACATGGTAGTGGCACAGATTTTAAAGAATCATTTAAGCTTTTTGAAACAATTAAGTTATGAATAATAAATAGGTATCATTTATCCTATTTACATGATTTCTAAAACATGTACTTAATGGCATTTATGAGCTTTATTTTCAAGTTTTTCCCTTTAAACCAAATATTATTTTATTAATGTTGTATCTCATTCATATTAAATGTTTAAAAATACAATATTTACAACCTAATTTTGAGCACTAAGATGGTAGTCAATTTCATTTTTACCTACTAGCTGTTTGAACGCATATACACATAACATTGCACAAAAATATTGTTTTAAAAGAAAGCAACGTATATAACAGAACTTCTAGGTGCCTAAACTAATATTAATATTATGCTATTAAGCTGCATCTAATTTAAATATCAATCATAACGATAAGCTGTAAGAAAACGATGCAAATGATAATTACACTATACTTGGAGTTTCCTTATTATCTAATGGTAACGTATTAAGGGGTGTTTAGACGGCATGATTTAGTCGTCCTGACTTAGTCGTACATTACAAATCAGCTCGTGTAAACACTGCTATTACAGAGTCATATATGATTTTAGAGTCAGGACGACATGTCATGGGGGATAGAACTGGTTCAATTTGCCATTACAAAATCATGGCGAATTAGCCAATCAGCTTTGAGGTCACTGGGGTTAATTGCTCTCGGAGCAAGATAAAAGAGATGACCCTAAACATGCCAGAATTTTTTCCTGAAAATGGTGTCTGCTGCATATATTCAAGCGCACTTCAGAGGAGATCTTATCATGGAAGTAAACACTATAAACCCTGACCAGACTGCTTTCAGGGAACAGTCTGATCTGGGTCGATATTCTTCGCCATAAAGACTAGCTAAGAACATAAGCAGATGAAATAGCAGATGACAAAAGTCGTGACTTGCGGGAATGAGTTTTAACACATGTACTTAGCTATAGCAATGCAACAAATGTAGAGCATGATGAGATAGCTCAAGGTGCCCAGCCAGTTTTCTTCACTGTTGAAAGAAATCACACATGACATTGTAATGCCGTCTAAACAGAAAAATCATACATGACAAAATCATGTATGATTTTGTCAGGCTGACAAAATCATGCCGTCTAAACAGGCCTTTAGACTTGGCTATTCCATGGTAAATGCACATGTTCATCAAAAGCTAACAGACATTTTATAACATATGAATAGCTAAGAAAATCTTAATGTACAAAAATCTGCCTTCACAAGTCTTTTGGCAGCCCATACTTAAGTAAACAATAGTAATATTTGAATGTAAGTAACGTATATAACAATTACATAAGCGTAAGTCATTTAAACTTATTGTCAGTTTGGTGTTTTTAACTAAGTTACTGTAAAGCAATATGCAGCTAGTAGGAAATGTGACCTATCTGGTCTAAATAACTTTTTTTTCAGTATTGTAGCGAATAGCCTACTGCGTGAAGCCTGCATGCGGGTAGCTATAGTTACCCCACAAATAAACATCTTTTGCAAGACTTAAAATCTGTGCAATATCTGTTTTCACACTTCTGAAACACCATACTAACTGAGGATATAGTCTAAAATTCTGCTACTTTCCGGCCACTTTTTTCCAATTTTTTAATCTCTGGCTCCCTTACTACCATAACTGTGGAGATCAGCACATTTTTCTACTACCTAGATGGTACAACACCTCTACATCTGTAATCCATAATGTCTAGCTGTCTACTGTGGTTGTACAATCGGTGTATGTAGGACCAGCTTCTCATGACGCAGCTCATCTGACACAGGGCCTCGCCATTTGAACAATTTACATATGCGTCCTAGGAAGAATCCAAACAACATAAGCGTCTGCGAAGCACCATTAGGTCAGTGTAGTTACTGGCCACACGAAAGGATACTAGTCATTAACTTTTCATAGATTTACATAAAAAAAAGACTAGACAAAGACTCTTCCTTGGGCGCAAAATGACAAATGCAGGATATTATTTGCCTCTGCTCATAAAGTTTGTCCTTTTGATTTAAAAGAAATCCCCCTCTTCATCAGAGTTACGGTTGTGACGTACGTAAACGCCATTTTAGGTAATTCTTATGTAATTTTGAATTTAAATGTTGGTAAAGCATTGGTCATCCCACGTTAAACATACGCTTAACCGACCGTTACAATCCAACATGTCAAAGTATAATCAAATAGTTTTACTACTGGTCCCATTCGTCAACTACATTTTTTAAAATGATTATAACAATTCTACAATGCGTGAATGGAACTGATTCAGTAACATAAGGTTGCACCTTAATGTATTTTCTCTCCAACGCAAATGCAATGTTGGCCCAATGTAATGTGCCCTGAAACCATAAACTTCTTTTTACATCTGTCTTACAGTAAACTACATTAGTCAAAATATAGATATAGAGAATTTAGAAATAATATAGAAGCTAGTGTGTTTACGTGTGTGTGATAACTATTCGCCGCTTAATTAGGCGCGTCGCCGTTTCAATCAATGTATTTCAAGACTTTTTGCAAAAATGATTTCTGCAAAGCTATCATAGAAGCTACAATCACGAAAATAGTACCAAATGAAAGTAAATTAATTGTTCTATGTTTTGTTGTTCGTTACTTTATGTCCATTCTAGTATTGCAATCATCTTGATGGGGAAGAGAGAGCTGATTGCTTGGCTTAATTTGTCTTCCTGATGTCTTGTGATGGTTGAGCGGCTCTTCCTCGCGGTGCCACGGGGTTGTCTGCAGTTTGTGATTGTGGTATTTCCTGATCATACTCACTTACTATTTTTGATTCATGTAATAATCATATTGAATATTCATTTCTGATATCTGATGTTTTCTTATGCCAATCATTTGGGGAATATATTGTCCTTGGTGACTGATCACGTTGGTGTCCGCTTTTTTGTTTCCGTGCATTATCTTCTGAACCAGTTTATGGATTTTGACCAAACTTGAATAGATACATTGTTGGGAGGAGGGGAAGAGTTTATTGATAATTTTAGGTCACCGGGGCACTTTGAATTGCCCAAAATATGGTTTCTGTGCGTTATCTTTTGAACTAGTGGATGGATTTTGACCAAACTTGCATATACACATTGTTGGGAGGAGAGAAAGAATTGACCTTGACCTAATTTTCAAGGTCACAGCACTTTGAAATGTCAAAAATATGGCTTCCGTGCGTTATCTTCTAAATTAGTGCATGACTTTTGACCAAACTTGCATTGACACGTTGCTTGGAGTAAGGGGGTTGATTAGATTTTTGTGACCTTGACTTAATTTTCAAGATCACATTGGCTATTTGAAATGTCAAATGTTGACCAAATATGTTGTTTTTTGTATGGTATCTCTTGAATTGAACGTTGTATTCTAGCTATTGTATCATTGTGGCAAAATGTAGAGTTGATACGATATCGGTGACCTTGACCTTATTTTCAAGGTCACCTCATTTCAAGGTCATTATCCTTAAAAAACAGTAAATTCAGCCTTTTCTGAGCTCTGTGTTTAAAACCAGTGGGTTTTTCTGCACCAAACTTACATAGATACATTGTATTGTTTGGAGACATAAAAGAGTTAATTAAATTTAATGACCTTGACCTTATATTCACGGTAACCACAGCACTTTGTAATTTCAAAGTTTGACCAAAATTATGCATGTCCTTCCTTAAAATAATTGATGGATCATTGTTGCACAATGAAGAGCGGTTAGCATGCTTGCCCACTCATAATTGCGGTGTGGGGGGCAGGGGGCAAGTTTTCCTCTAAAAACACTGCTTTAATAATTTGTTCGTTGAAGTTTACATTCTTTCATTTTAAACTCGTTCTACATAAGAACCAAAAGCGCAATCACTTTGATATCTTATTGTATGTTGATATTTTCTATTTGCTTTATATCCTTGTAAGTTTTGTCAAATTGCAACCAATAAGTTTGTCACAATATTTTTTTTTACAAAATACCTGGAAATAAGCTGTTTTCAACGGCGACGTCAAAAAGTGGCGTATTATTATGACTGTATGTCTAGCGAAAATATGTAAGATTAAAAATTGACATTCTACCACTGAACCCATCGACTGACATTCAAATTATATATACCTACTATTGAATATAAATTATATAAAATATATAACGATTTTACCTTGAACTCGCCTTTTGTTTCCTCTATTTTTTTATATATTTTTTTCATTCAATGCAAACATCAATATGGATTCATATAATATATACATAGCTAATTTAGTTGTAATATAAAATATCCAAATGAGAACAATTTATGGACATGTTTGCAGATTTCGTGGTTCGCCTGTTGCTTCTCCAAATATTTCATTTAAAAAAACTTGATAAAATACAATAGTAATTAATAATGTATGTGCTGACTGGCAGCCACATCCATCTTGAAAAAATCAGACACATCTCAAAAGTATGCCATGTCTTCCCGTTTCTCAAAATTCAGTTGCAACTTTCTCCCTGTTGGAATCATTGTTGTTTGAATCACTGTCACTCTTTCTACATTTTCAAGATCATATAAAGGATAACTGTTTGTGGTGGAATAATAAGCAGTATTAACATCAGTGACTGAATCTAGAGTATCATTATCGTCATCTTCTAAGGTGAGTAAACAATTATCTGGAAGAAAATCTCTTATTGAAGTTGCTGTGTCATAATTTTGTGCTTTTAGATACTCTTTCAAGGGAAACACCTTTTTAAAAAATAAAATGAATGACTGGCGGGAACGAACATCAAACAAAAACACAGCATTAACCATTTTTAACATTTAAAAATAGAACAGGCACCTGCTGATCACTCGATTGAAATTAATAAACAATGACTTGAACCGTAAACGTCATTTCCTGGAACAACGTCATCAATCTGACTTGTACCTTTTTCACACAGACGGTTCACATTTGGTATTCACCTAGGCACTCGTGAAAACTACTGATTTTTCATCACACTCAGTGAAACATAATTGGTATTCACCTAAAAAAATAAATATCCTCTACATGTAAATTTACGTTTTAAAGCCATCGAAAACGAAGTTAATCATGATTATAAATGTTAAAATGGCAACATGTTTTTGCATTTTAACACTTACAAGTACGACAAATACACCATCAAAGATTCTAAGCATAGCATGTCTTTATATTTTAACATTTTAAAGCAACCGAGAATGAAGGTTATCATGATTATAAACGTTAAAATACCAACATGTGTTGGCATTTTAACATCTATGAGCATGAAAAATATTCCGTCTAAGAGTCTAAAGAATAGCATGTCTTCATATTTGAACATTTTAAAGCATTTTTCGGTTAGAAAGCGGAACAGAAAGCCCTCAGCTGGCAACTATCCATATTCTCTTAAACACATGAGTTCAAATCAGGTTTCAAAACATTTATTAGGTACTGTTCCTTTTCATCCCTTAAAGATGCGTTGGTGTTGAGAACCTTTTAAATTGGAACAATATTAAGCCTGTCATTTGAACATTCATGAATATTTCTATTAACTTTAAGTACCCTGAATTCATATCTCACAGTCTGTTGTCTGTGTTATACGTTTTTGCAATTCATTACAGGTCTGCCGTATGTAAAACTTATTACAGTTTTGACAAATGAGAGCATTTATCACATTATTCGTGTCACAGTTCATATCATGCTTAACAGTAAACGATTTCCCATTTCTAAATGTAAAAGACTGCCCCTCGATAATGATAGGGCATGTTTTGCACCTACTGTTCCCACATTTTTTTCACGCAAGCTTTTGTTTCTGTGTAATCAAATTTCGAAGAGGAAAGAAGTTGCTTTAAATTCTTTGGTTGTCGTTTACTGTTATATATATATAATAGTTTTTTTTTTGTCCAGAACACTTTTCATTTTGCTACTATTGCGTAAAAATAATTGTTCGCAAGCCATAGATACTGGGAAAATGTATGTAGCACGAGTATTAAAAGTAGTTAAGCATGGTATAACTTTCTCAGTACCTTCTGATTTATTTACTATTATCTCATACTATTGGTTCTTTCTCCTTAGGGCGCAAAATGTCATTATGTATGAGTTCTTCTGGATAACCGTGATGCTTAAGATTTGTGAAAAGTTCATCTGGACTTTGTATTTGTAATGTTTTATCCGTAACGATTGTCACAATTCGCGAGGCGAGGCTAAACGGTATGTTCACATTTGTATGTTTAGGATGACATGAGCGAAAATTCAAGTAATTATGCCTGTCTGTCGGCCTACTATATAAGTCACATGTTATTTTGTTTCTAATAATTTTACTTGTACATCCAGAAAATAGAGTATCTCACTCTATTCCATTGTAAAGTTTTTATCCCTGTGTTAATTATTTAAATCTCAAAAAAATCATCGATATCAAAGTCATTGTTCCATATGATACGCTTCCAGTCTTTCCTTAATAATGTAGTAAAATTCTTGTCCATGTTTCTCCCAAGAGCGTTTATACATTGTTTCTTCTAAAAATCCAAGGACCAATTTAATCTCAACGTGTTTTACTACTGCATGTAGATCTTCAAGAGAATGAAAGTGGCGTTAACGTCATGGTAACGACGTACAATAAAGTTTATGGTATAAATAACGTCACGAATACATGACGTTTATATAAACGTTAAAAATGCAACGTTAAAAATAATTTTCGTGTTGTTACACTGTCCGTTTTCATTTTATATAAAAGGAAAATTGAGTGTTAATATTGTGTGAACAGACTGGTATACGTCCGCTTACATACATCATTCGGACGTTTGCGTTTCGAATTTGCTGCCTATGTACAGGCATTCTGTGTTTTAAGATATCGCCTGTTTCACCAATATATTCCTCTTGGCATCCCATACATCGAATAACATAAATCAAATTCTTTACATTGCATGATATCTGGGGCAACATGAAAGGTTGAACCGCTTTTTAAATGGAACGTGTTGTCCAGAATAAGATGTTGACTAAGTTCACAGCTTGGCCTACCACATTGGGAAATTTTAGCTTGTGGTGAATTATTTCCGAATCTGGCTTTAGTAAGAAGCTTTTTTTAAACTTGGCGGTTGTCGTTTGCTTTTAAATTTGTCATAGTTTGACAATATATTCCTCATTATTTCGTCCTCAAGTAATATATCAAAGTTGTGTTTAATGACAGGGAATAATTCTGGATTTTTTTTGGATTGAATTTTGAAACGAAACTTACAATGTTCTCTCGTCAGCCTCCTTTATGACTATATTCTTGTCCAATGCTAGACTTTTTATTGCATCTCTTTGACATTTACTTTTATTTTCCTTGCATTGTTTGTAATTCTTTCAAAGGGGCGTGTTTTCTGAATTTGTGATGTATTTTTCTAGTCCTGGATTTCTATGATTTGCTGGGATGAATGTGCTTTTCTTTTTTACCAGTGAATTGTCAGCATTATCATCTGTTTCATGAAAAAATTCTAAAAGCCTCAATTTTCTAGTAAATTCAGATTAATCTTCCTTTAACTCTAATGCATTATTTCTTTGAGGCGTAGGTGTAAATGTCAAACCTTTCATTAATACACTTTCTTCAACATTGTTTAATTTTTATGTGATACATTTAAGATTTTAATTGGTACCTGTTGTGTACGGGATGCCAAGTCACTAGATACATAATTTGATTGATCTACCCATGGTCTGTCTCTGTTCTGTTGACTTCCAAAAAATAACTGTTTACTTGATCAGTGTCTTCCTAATTGTTTCGTTGGTGGGAACCATGAGAGTTTCTTAAAGCCTTATTATCTATTTCTTTTCAGGTTTTTTCAGTTTTAGCAGTTATTTAAGTTCCTTTGCAGCTTTCTCGATTCTCTTTCTTTTCTTTCTTCCTCCTCTTTTTGCCTTCTTTCGTATTAATAAGTTTGGTCGCTGGTAAGCAACCTGTGAGATGTTAATTCTTTTTATTTTTGGCGCTGACAGTTTGAACACATTCTCTATCTCCTTGTTCCACATTGCACAAATAATGGCGTCTGATGTAATGATAACTTTCAAACTGCCATCGTTAGAGGACTGAGCCACATCTGTCATTTTGTGAACATAAGTCTCACAAGTTGCACCACTCTCTGCAATAAGTGGTGTTTGTGGGAACCAGACCGAATCCCCTGCACCACCAGCTCGCCACAAACCAATGCTGCAATGAAAACATCTGCACTGCCTCTTCTAAAACCAAGGTGCCGTCTTTGTCTGCTATGGCCAGTACTTCAACGCATTCACCTTGGAGCAAAGTGGCTTTAATTCTGACAGACAATTCTGAAGTTGCAGGTGCAATTACAGTTATATGCTTGACCAAAGTCAAAAATATTGAGTTACTGGCCTCGTTGACTCTGACAAGATAGAAAGATATAAAATGGGCAAATGCAGATGAAAGGATTTTACTTTTGTTAACCGGATATATGTCACATGACTGGAACCTTTTGACAACGTTTTCTTAGACTAAATGCCTTATCTTGTGCAAGTTTGAATAGCTTTGGCCTTTCCCACTTGCTCACCATTTTTTGGGGGGACTTAGACATGAACTCTGTACACACAGTATTATATTCTTTTTGAAATGAGCCAAATGAAGTTTTGTCTAAAGGGTTCATCCAGTGCGTGGTATGCGGAGGCAGAGCCAATAGTTGAATATCATTGGCCTTAGCCAATGTCAAAAGATTCAGAGACTCCTCTGAGCTATGGGGAGCGAGCATGAGGAGTTGGGGTTGGGCTATAGCACATTGTTTAAGGAAATGTCCTTCAAACCACTGGACACCTATGTAAATATTCCATGTATCCTTTATCTTGAAAGATATAATTGGTTTCAGGGGGACCCTAAAGAAAGACATGTACTGGTTTTGCCATTTGGGTGGCCTTCATTTCCCATAGTATTCACACAAGCTACAAAGGTCAAAGTTTCCCTTGTGTTAGAACCCTGCACAGTATATTTCTAGCCCCTTTTTTGGCATAAACCTTACTAGGCTTATGACGAAGAGATACCCCAGTTTCATCCATGTTCCAATTGACCTCCGGTTTCTTTTTGATATTAAGCCTAGTTACAAGCTCACCCAGTTTGTCAAAATTGCGCCTGCAACTATTTCATTGAGCATCCAAGACCTCACTGTACTAAGTGGGGTCTGGGACCTCAATCAAATATCAGGGTGGCGCTATGAAAACCCTAGAGCCCAATCTTTTACTGGCACTCCACTTTTAAATGGCTTTTTTAATTTCATGGATGTGGTGAGCTGTGCCGCTTTGGATATTATTTGTTTTTTCGATAGCCCAACTCCCATTTTGCTGCTTACTTAATGCAAGCAGCAAGTTTGTTTTCTGCCACTTTAGGTATAACAGTTTGTTTCCCAGGGCTTGTGTCCATGAGTGTCTGTCTTGGATCATTGTTCTCGGTACGCTGAAAAGTTCTGCAGCTTCTCAGACCGACATGACGCCATTCCTCACGGTATCCACCGCCATTTTCAGGAAATTGGCCTCATATAGAGAGCGTATACATTTTCCTTGATGGGGCATCCTACAATACAGACTATTGGGATCCTAACGTTTTGTTTTTACAATTTAGAAATGTTCAAGGATAAAGAAATTACTAGAAATTTGTGCAGGAGACACGGATGCCACTGCTGTTGCAATATTCGCACACACAGTCAAAAATTGAGCAACTTCGGACATTTTAATGTGAAACATTGTGTCTAAGTAAGAAAGAGGCCATAGATTAGGATTCCATACATCAAGCACCACACCTGACACAGGATACCAATTGGAAAGTGACAACGTCACAATTTGACATCACAGACGAGAGCCAAGAGGTCAGCCCTTTCCCAGCAGGTTGCCATAAGGCATCAACAAACAGACGTGCATCAAGCATAACAAAACAAGACAGGGATAACATAAATGATCCACAAAAAACACCACCTTTGAAGGGTTAGTAGAAATGTTTTCTTAAGCTTCCTTTTGTTTCATTTGAAATTACTTGAGTTAGAAATTAAACATCACATATAATGGCAAAATTTCACAAACAAGGTGTGATAACTCCTGAAGGAATATTGCGATGTATGATAAGACTATGTTGAAACTCGAGAAATTTACTCGATTTAGAGACCAGAGAGTCCTAACGCAGAGTGATCTGTGTGTTCACTGTTCTAGTTTAATTGAATGGATAATAAAAATGTCAATCAAATTGTGATACAATGACATTTTTATTTCATAAAAAAATGAAAATATTGAAAAAATCATTCAAAGTAAGTAAAGTCGTGAATGGTGAAAACAGATACATGTATTTATAATTAACTTCACTCCCCTTTTCCAATGGTTGTATCACAACTACATCAAAATGGTATTTGTTTACTTTTACAGC
This sequence comes from Loripinus fragilis, assembly GCA_964019695.1. NCBI lineage: Eukaryota > Metazoa > Mollusca > Bivalvia > Lucinida > Lucinidae > Loripinus > Loripinus fragilis. The sequence goes on from CAXHUL010000609.1 coordinate 660,008, forward strand.
CATGTCACTTTTACTGTTTTTTTAGCTCACCTGAGCCTAAGGCTGGGTAAGCTAATAGTATACCAGTCACTCTGTCGTCCGTCTGTCCGTCAATATTTTCAAGCATCTTCTCCCCTGAAACCACTGTACCAATTAAACTTAAATTTCATATGGAGACTCCCTAGGACGCAGACACAAAAGTTTGTTCAAAGTTTGTTCAAATGGTCCTGGTCATATGACCAAGATGACCGCCACACCCATATATGGTAAAAACCCTTTTAAAATCTTCTTCTCCAGAACCAGATGACCTCGGGACTTGGTATGTAGCATTGGGGATGTAGGGCCTACCAAAAATAGTAAGTGAGTATGATCAGAAAATACCACAATCACAAACTGCAGACAACCCCGTGGCACCGTGAGGAAGAGCCGCTCAACCATCACGAGACACCAGGAAGACAAATTAAGCAAAGCAATCAGCTCTCTCTTCCCCATCAAGATGTTTGCAATACTAGAATGGACATAAAGTAACGTACAACAAAACATAGAACAATTACAAACTCCCACAATGGGAGTTACAATAAACAAAAAGTCAACAACAACAGAACCACCGCCTTAGAACAGACAGCCGCCTAAGCCACCGGAGGTTTGTTCAAATGATGATCCTAGGTTGACCTTGACCTACTTCTTTTGAAAAGTTGATTTTTTTGAAAACTGTAGAAACCTTAGTCATCATTCTCACTTGATATGTTTAACCTAATGAGACAATGACTATAAATAAGTTCAAAGGTCAAGGTTGCCCTTTTAGCTAAGTTGCTCATATTGGAGTCCCATCAATATATTAAAACATATTTTTCTCACAAACCGTTGGCCCAATTAAACTCAAATTTCATGTGAAGACCCCTTATGCTAAGTTAACCAAAATTAATTCAAAATATTTTGGTCACATGACCAAGATGACCCCCATGCCCATATATGGTAAAAACTCTTTAACAATTTTCTCCTCCAGAACCAGAAGGACCTACTTAACATCAAGGTCAAATTTGCTTCCTAATGCATTTAAAAAGGATTTTTATTGAAAAGTTGGATTTTTGAATTCTGTTGCAGTCAAAGTCATTATTCTCACTTGATATGTTAAACCTAATTAGACAACGGCTATAAATAAATTTCAAAGGTCAAGCTTGACCTTTAACTTTTCAGCCAAGGTCGCTCATATTGGAGCCCCATCAACACATTAAAACTTAGCTTCCTCAGAAACCACTAGGCCAATTGAATTCAAATTTCAAATGAAGACTCCTTAAGATAGGTTAGGCAAAATTTATACCAATTGTTCTGGTCACATTACCAAGATGGCCACCACGCCCATATATGGTAAAAACCCTTTAAATATCTTCTTCTCTGGAACCAAAAAGCCTATGGCCTTGGGACTTGGTATGTTGCATTGGAGATATAGGTCCTACCAGAATTGCACATATGATGAATCTAGGTTGACCTTGACCTACTTTATGGCAAGGTCAAATTTGATTCCTTGTGCATTTATATGGGAAAAATCTTGAAAAGTAAGTAAGGGTGCAAATATCAGGAATCGATACAATCAAGTACCACACCTGATTTTAACGTTATTAAGGAGAACAGGTGAGCGCTTCAGATCCTCTAGTTTCTCTCACTATTTGCTTCAATTCCCGCTTGGATTCGTTTTGTACTATTACATTTACTGAAACGGCATGACAGAACAGTTTCCAAATTACAGACCCGTGTATCCCTGTAGGAGGTTTTTGGTCTGACACATTCACTGCCCTGTCACATACTGGAAGAAAGGTAAATCGTCACCAAGAAAGATAATAACATGTACTCTTCACCATAGTTCTAAGCATTTTTTATACACTGTTTAAAAATGAATGACATGCCAAAAGCATTGTTGCCAGCCATAGACCTCTCATCAGATATAAGGTATAAAAAGTAAGTGAGTATGATCAGGAAATACCAGAACATATACAGTTATCTGAATAGCTCTTTGAAACTGTCGGATATTGTACGTGGTCTCTCCTGTCAACAATTGTATTGCAACTTATTATCATTATTCAAACTCATCATCATCATTCCTTTTATTTTATCTTACAAATTTTTACTCTTTCCATACACATCATGTTTAGTTTAATACCATCTGACACTAATGACCCATAAGGGTTGATGCGTCGTTAAGCACCAAACAAATCAGGAAATACCACAATCACACATGGCAGACCAAACCACGGCACTGTGAGGAAGAGCCACGGAACATTTATAGTAATAAAACATCTGTAAGCAGGAATAGCAAAGCAGCCAGCTTTCTCTTCCTCTTCAAGATGATTGCAAAACTAGAATGAACACAAAGTAATGCATAACAAACGAAATACAAACACAGAACTCCCACAAACAATGGGAAGTTCATTAAACAATAGATCAACAACAACACATCAAACGCTTCAGAATGGTCAGAAGCCTTAGCCACTTGGGGGGGGGGTGCTTTAATGCATTTACTAGCGCTTAATCCTCGCCCTAGATTCTGTTGTTAAAACACAAACACTGTTTAGCTCGCATGGAGGCTTCCTAACTAATACAATGTATCATAACAGAGAAATACTCAAAACACATTAACACACTATGACGATACAAAGAAAAGGGCTCATGACTAAAGAAAACCCCAAGTTGAGCTACGATGAACCCAGCCAACAATTAGCATCAGGCACTAACCAACGGATTAAAGCTTTCTGTCTGGTCCATTATTAAGTCTGAGGCCAGACCCACCGTGGTTCACAACCAGGCATGCAACTATTGCATGATATCCATGTTGTATCCCACTCTTTTATAACGTTTAATAATTGTTTTAAATTGATCAATACAATTAGGCTTTCCAACAATTCTTTTAAATGTATAACTAAATTGTCATAAAATACAGGTTCTGATATGCCTTGTTGCAGAAGAGTCTTTAAGCAAATATTGCATTTAACAATCAACTCTGAGTGTCGGTAATAAAAGTTGGAAAAAAGCTTTACAGAGTTTATGGTATCGATAACCTTGTTAAGTAACTAAGAAGTGAAAAAAAATGTTCCTATTGTTGAAGTCATCAACACAAGAACATACTCTGTAACAGATTAAAAGTCTGTAACATTATTACATTTTTATTTTTTATTTCCCCATAACCCCATTGGAAGGAGATATTTCCTTTGTAGCTTTGTCATTTCTTAGTATTTTAGGAAACTATATTGTTTATCCTAACCTCAGATTTGTGGTACTTCCAACAGGACAGTGATACTTAACTCATGGGTTTAATATCAATTCCAGGCTTTTGAATTTAATACCACTTGCTTGAATTGACAGTTTTAGTTATATTTTCTTTATCTTTCACAAGTCTGCCACTAACAAGGATAAGGTAAATATATCATCTTCATTGAGTAAATTAAGGCTAACATTGGGGAGATTTAAAGTATTGCATGTGTTTTCTTCTTGTTTAGTCCTACTTGCAAGCCATTTTAAACTATGATCATCCAGATATATATTTGAAGTTCTGTTCCAGTCATAGTCTTGCTCTCCATTATCAGATATAAAATGGGCCCTGTCGCGACAAAACCTGTCTTCGGGGTTTCAGACAAAGCCAGACTAAAACCAGTCTCCTCAGCTACCGAGACTAGCTAGAAAACTGAAATTTCGCTTGTAACAAGCTTAGATATGGTACTTTCCAAAACGCGAATAAAAAAGGCGCTGATCAGACTGCGCGGATGCACAGGCTGGACTGCGTCTGTGTTAATGGCAACACCCCGAAGAAGGTTTTCTCGCGTCGAGGCCCAAATATGTGTGATCATAATCAGCCATGTGCGGCAGAAAATCCGCCCACTAGAGTGGCTGGCTTTCAAAAAGAACACCATCAGAATCTGCATAATCAGCATTGCCTGCATTATAATGTATTGTTAAGCCCTTTTACAATGGCTTTCAGAACGTTGGGCATTGGTCAGATTGAAGTAGCAAGCATAACATCTGTCCAGGTGTTTTCAATGTCCTGTTCCTTCATATCAGATATCTTTCTCTAGTTTGGCACGATCAGCATAGAACTACAGAAATATTCTGTTATAGGCTAGAACCTGTTGCATAAATCGTCATTAATATTTAAAGGCAGTTGTGTCGTTGTTATGTCTCTATTTATTTAATGATAACTTCAAAATATCATAATTAAAAACCTAAAATATTGAGAGTCTCAAAGGAGTTTGGGGAGCTAGGGCACATTGTTTCTATTTTTTAGGCAAACAAAACTACAAGCAAATCAAGGAGGGTCTTGATACTTTGCAAGAAAATGAAATTATATAACAAAAATATGAGGACCATGTTAAAGCAGAGAGTCTGGAGAGGAGGGTTTGTATGTGTGGTGTTAGGGGGCTACATGTATCTGCAAGATAATTAAACATACTCATAACTAAATATTAGTTGCAGAGTGCTTCAGAAAAAAGCATATTGCCGATAGAAATATCGAGCAGTAACTGGAAACACATGATGCCATTCTTGTGTGTTGTAGTGTGTGTGACTTAATTCGAAGTTGGATGTATTGAATATTCAAAACAAGGAAAAAAATGAATAAGACAAGCACTGACATAATGGAATAACATTTAATGGAAATCTTGGATTATAAACGAAAACGCTAATGTGAAAATTACATTTACAAAACTAGATTAAATTTTAGAGAGGAAAGTGACTGTAAAGTCTAAGAGGGGTGGCCGTCCTCTTGTTGCTCCGTGGTCTAGTCCATGGCAAAGAGCTAACCCGACCTAGGTTTCTATAGTAAGACTCTTCAGGGGTTTCCTGTGATGAACTGGATTCTTTGGCTTCGAATACATGAATGCTCGAAAGATCATTCAGATGCGCTTTATATAGCCATGAAAAATGGCTCCCCAGAAATGGCACCCAGGGTGGCAGCTCCCAGAAACAGCTCTCAGCTCCTGACCCACCCCGCCATTTTTTGCATAATTGGTGGCTTCCTATGTTAGAATATGTTTGACCTGGCTTCCAGGGGTGGGCGAAGGAGCCGCAAGCCTGTGGCGGCTCCCAAAAAAACGGCTCCCTGTGGCGGTCAACAGCCCTTGAAACAGCCGCCACTAAATGACCGATCTTTTTTTGCTGTTAGGAGAGGTTTCCAATGTTTCTGGAGGATGGCAGAGTTGTTTGGACGTATTTTCGTGGTTTGTGGCTTAAGCTGGCCAATAAATGCCGATTTATATGATTATATAATGCCCTAACGTGGTCCTTAATTTGGACTGACAAAGGCATACTTGCCTAGTGTTACACTATATTTATGATGGGTAACAAACACTGAACTTCTATTATCTGGTTAATTTTATTCTTCGATGTTTGGTGCATCAGCTATGATTCCTATGGGTTATAGAACGTTTTTATTTCACTGTCTCCTCTCATTGCAGTAAACATATTTATACAGCCTGTAACATGCGAATATAGGTACTATATGATGATTGTACTGTTTGTCCGTTTTGGCTACTTCTTTGGGGGTTTCCCTATTCTTATGGATTATTCTGTCTGTCATTGGAAGTGAGTTTCCTTTCATTGCAATCAACATATTTATACAGCCTGTAACATGCAAATATAAGTATACTTAAGACCAAAAGTAACTTTACACTGTTACTATATATATCTTTTCTGGGTATTGGTGAGTGGTATTTTAAATGTGTTTAATTCATAGTAAAGTTCAATCAATTATTCATATGACCTTTTAATTTCATGTTGTTACTGTCATAAATGCAACCACAATGCCCTAATCAAAGAGGCGAAGGGCAAAATAAACTTTTCCAAAACGCATCACTTTTGATGTGTTACTGTAGCTTTGCAATTGAACAATTTTTAATTCTAAAGAACCAGTCTGAAAGACAGGCTATTGAATTGTTGTTTAAAGTTCAAATCAGCCTGGATTACCCTTCAAGTAACACAAATTATAGTTGTGTTTTTACGTACATACCCCTTTTTGTGAACTTTACAATGCTTTCAATGGAATTTTCCATAAGAAATTGTTTGCCGTTTTTCTTCCAAACCGATGGGAATTTTTATCAGATTATATCGTCACATACTCAGGGCAGAAGTCCCAACAAATCGCTGGTAAAAAAATCCAAATGCCATCTGAGATAAAGCTTTTAGCAGGGACTAAAATTTACTATTGTTTTAATTCAAAGGGAGATAATTTCAAAGTGAACCAACTTTAAAATGCTGCCAAAAACAAACTATACGTCAGAGACAGAATGTCTTGCAGTATTTTAAATGTGCAATCAATGGCCCTTAAAATAGCGTGTTCAAATCCTAGGTTTACTTAGGATTTTGTTAGGAAAGGCTGATTTTGTGCTTTTAATGAAAGCACAGATAACTGGAAAGAAGATTAATTTACCTAAGTTGTTTTTCGTGAGTTAGGTCAGGGCGGGAACCAGCAACTCATTGCAATATTTAATTTGGTTAAACTCAAAAACAGTAAAGATATATTCGATAGTTCAAAGTGTAAAGTTACTTTTGGCTTTAAGTATACTTTATGATGATTGTTATAACGTGAAAGTTGTGCCTCTTTGGCAGCTTCTTCAAGGATGATGATTGCTCCCTCGATTACCTGTTGGCTCAAAGCCTCGTCCTCTGATTCTCCTGGTCCCGCTATGGGTTATGTGCACTCCAGTTCAAGCAGTTTTTCAAACCCCATTGCTGAGGGGGGGGGGGGTCTCCGTGGTCATTTACTGGTTCCATCGCTGTCACTTTGGTGCACTCCATTTCCATTTGATGTTCAGGCCCCACAAGTGAGGGTGTGTCCGTGGTTATGGGTGGGTTCCATCGTATCTGAGGCTAATTGGTTCAGGTATCCCTGGACATAGGGGGTTCATAGGAGATCTGTGCTCGTGGTAACTGTCTCATTGGTTATGTTGCTTGGTCCGTTGAAAGTTGCTGAGACCCAGTTGGTCCCATTCTCATGTTTTTCAGATGTAATAGGAGGTTTTCAATTCTTTTGTATGTTCTAGAGCATCATTTGCAGTTGTACCTCAGATTTGTGTGTACTGTTGACATGTCGTCTGAGTGGCAGTATGTTCTGTAGCATGCTGAGCAGATGTACTTCATATCCATGACTCAGATTGTTCCTTGCGTTGTTAACGTTGTGTTTCGTTAGTGACGGGTGACGTCGTGGGTAAAGGATTGGAGGAATTTGTGGTACCGGGTTGGTACTGTTTTTGTTTTTTTTTCGAAATAGAGATGTATGTGTTGTGGTATCATTTACAGTTAGAAGTTCGTTGGAGCTTATAAGTTGTTGTCTATAATGTGTCGGGATAGACTTTGGATAAGACACCAGCAAACCCCAGCCATTTTACCTATCTATATTAATTTTAGGCTAGAACTAGTGTTTTTATTTGTCACATGGTTATTCTTTTATACCACGTAGGGTACCTAAAAACGCGGGTATCTCTCATGTTGACCTGCTTCACAAAGAACCATGCAGAAAAATGACTACTTTTTATACAAACTAACCTGAACCATTGCTATTGTATAAGGTAATTAGACTACAGTTTAAGCCAATTTGGTTGCTAAATTCATGTTCCAGTGAAAATTATGTTATGTATATTGTTTTAGAAATATATCGACAGTGTTTTAAGAGATCTGTTGATATAATAAGGAATATTTTTCTTGTATAGTACTAACAACTATATAAATGTTGTGGTTCGTACTGCTTTTTTATTGCAACCAAAGAAAATACCAGCTTTTTCCATTTTCTGCTTTCGGGCTATTTAGAGGAGAATGATATTTTGTCCTGGTCTTATATGTGGACTTTGTGTTTTCTTTTGTTTGAGGAAGTACGAGACGGCCATCAACTGAACAGTTGAGACAGTCATCAACTTTAGCAGTTAAGATTCTGTTTAAAATCCTTTCACTTCGCTTCATTTTTACCAGCTTATACGATTGGACCCAAAATTTAGTTGGCATTCAGTGTAAAACCGGCTCTGATCATATTCACTTGCTTTTTTTCTTTAAGTTTTACAAGACTCATTAGTCATCGTGTTTACTGCTTATTGCAACGTTTATCAGCCATTCAAGTCGTGAAAAGAAGTGATCCTACAAAACTTGAGTCTTAGATTTCTTTCACCATTTTCAGTACTTGTATGTAACAGAATTGGGTGTTTACATAGTTATTTTCCATCTAGGTTAACCGCGGATGACGTACAATGTCTACATCACTTGACTTCCAACTGTCAAAATTATTTGTAGGAATTCTCAAAATTGCTTCATATCCAAAGTTCACAAATTTTAATTAGATAAACTTTTTTTCTAGAAGGCACACTAAAGTTTAACCTTTAAAAATCTTTTTTTTTATAATTTTATTTTAGACTTTCTTTTGCTTGCTTATTCTATCTACAACTGATTTCGAGCATACACGCCACTTTTTTGTAACGGGGACAAACATTTGAGCGGTGGCATGAAATGTCAAACAAGTTGGTATGTGACAGAAATCCAATGTGTCTGAATGTTTTGGGCATGTGTTTGAATATTTTGGGAAAATACCACTAGCACCTAGAGTGTCAAATGGAAAAGATGCATTTTTTTAATTTTATTTTAGACTTTGTTTTACTTGTTTATTTTGCTACTTATCTAATGAGCTTGTTGTGGTGTATGTGGGCCGTGATGCAAGAAAGCCTGTATTTGGGGTTTCCAACAAAGCAGACTCAAAGCAGCCTCCTTAGCTACAGAGACTGGCTAGAAAACCTAAATTTCGCTTGTAGCAAGATAAGATATTATACTGTTCAAAAAGTCAATAACAAAAGCGCTCATCAAATGGCTTAGATGCGCAGGCTGGTCTGTGCCTTTGTTGTTCACAAGCCCCCCAAAGACAGGTTTTCTCGCATCTAAGCCCGTGTAGACCACGGACCTTTTCGAAAAATATTGCTTTTTGTCCACATTTTATGGGAACATTGTTTTTCTGTCATTGAATTATTTAGAATATTGTCTAAAGCTAGCTCTTATAAGAATTAGCTATAGTCGCGGAAGTGGTAAATTGTCGGACAAGAGCCTGATTATATTTGGTAGGAGAGTAGACACATAACAGCCGAGGTCATGTTGGAGTCAAGGATGTGACAGTACATCCAGGGTTTGCCAAGTCGTAGAATTTTTTAACCATTTTTACCTTGGATGACAACTAAATTTTAGTTGAAAATACAAAATAATAGAAAAATCAGCTTTTGTGGACCCCTATGACCGTCACCAATTTCCTTTACAAATCGTCCTTGGATTGTCCTCTTTTAAAGTTCAAAGATTTCATTTTCATGAAATTGGCCTTTAATTTAAAGTAAGTAAGGATGCAAACATCAGGAATCGATACAATTTAATTTAAACACACATACATGTCTCTCAGTGTCAAGGCCGCGTCACACAGTCGGTAATGTGTCTGACTGCAGATACCTGTCTGATGCAGATCCAGGGGTTGCGAGTTCGATCCCGACCCTGGTCCAATACTTTTGTGGAGATTGATCATGAAATTATTTCAACGGTCATTCTCTTCTTTCTCCTGATTCCTGATCTTTGTCCTCTTTCTTACTTTGTTGTCAGTTACAAGCAAAAGCGTGTGCAGAAAGTACTGGTTATTAACCACTAAGTCAAGCTTGCCCAGGAAAGGAGTGTTGTTAGGTGAACTGACCATCCCAACATGGCCATAGCTATTGACTGGGACGTAAAACACCAACCTAAACAAACACAACTCATGTCATTTCTGCAAGCAGATCTAATAAAAAATGGGTACATCACTTTGTGACGTCACCATGACGTTAAAACGGCAAGAAAGAATTTGGGAACATCTTTGTTCTTAAACGGGATACATTTTCTACAAGAAAATGTATGTTTGACATTTTTACCCAAAAATTCCCACGAGTTTACACAGCGGCCTACACTATAAATCTGTTTCTGGTAGGATAATTTTACTTTGTATCAGTTTACCACTGTTACCCATTCTATCCACTAAGTGGTAAAATCTGAAAAAGCTATTTGTCAGCAATATAACTACTAAAATCTTCACTAATCGTCATCAATAGTGGCAAGGATACATCACAGAAACGTCTCTACATATGCCTATACGAATCTTGAGGATAGGGACATTTTGCTTTAAATTATGACAAACATGAAAACAACGGTAGCTGACCAGTCATTCCGAAAAGTTTCTTATTCCTCCAAGTAACATTTGTTTTATTGCTTATTAGAAGACTTCCAGTGACCATTTTAACAGATATCAGAAAAAATAAATGTGCAACAGTAGTACTAGTTAACATTAAAACTTAACGAGTCACACAGATATGACAAGAGACTCCATAGTTTGCGAAAATTATCTATTGAACTAATTGTATTATTGTTGTGAGATTTTGCAATCACATTAATGTTGAAAATATGTAGTACGAATGCTAAATTGGAATATATAATTTGCTGGTGCTTAGCTGAATGAAAATCTTATTGAAAGACGTTAATTTCAATATATGCTGCTAACACGTGTGAGCAGCTCTGCTACGTGTGTGTACACATATTTCCTTAATAAATACCACATAACCATTTTCTCTGGCATCGGAGGAGATTTAATTTTGCTTTTTGTATTTTAGGGACTTAAGGGAATGGATGATATAGAAGATACTGAAGAAAGCGAAAGCCAATTGCTACAGGTACATTTATCTTGACCATTTCAGTGCAATAGTCAAAAAAAGTCGCTTGCAGTAATATAGAAGCAAAAATTTACACAAAAATTACTAATCAAAACTGAACACTTGTCTGATGATGTATGAGCTAAATGACAACACATGGTTGATTAATAGGACACTTAAGTCAAAGTGTATTCTAATCTGACATTTTGATTTAAATTTACAAACTGGCATGCCTTCTTAATAAGAATGTAATGTATATTTAAAGTATTTTGTCATATGACATCGCGTCTGAGATGAATAGAACGACATATATTTAAGTAAGTAATGGTGCAAAGATCGGGAATCGATACAATCAAGTACCACACCTGACCCAGGATATCAATTAGAAAATGACTAACAGTTATACACCGCAAAAGAGAGCTAAGAGCTCAGCCCTTTCCCAACAGGTGACCACAAGGTACAATAAACAGACGCGCTCAAAGGCATAGCAAAAACAAGACAGAAAAAAACATAAAAGATCCACAAAAGATAAACCACTAGTGGATCACAGATTCTGGTAACGCCATCCCTTAATTTAGATAAACGACTAGTGGCTAATAGACTTTGGTAACGTATACTGAGCGAAACTTCCAAACCGCCACTCGACATTTTCTCATATATCTTAAAATATATGATACATACATGGCTAAAATTTACACTCAATATGGAAGAATCAATTAAACAGAACCTGTCAAAATTTCATTCTCATAAATTGAAAATAACATGCTCAGTTGATAGACTGTATAAAGGCACCATCGCATTTCATTTTCACACAAACGCTAGAATTTGAACTCATCGTTTAAAAACCGAGTATTCCAGGGACCTAAAGTGAAAAACACAAACTTTAAACTGTTATAAATGGACATTATTGAACAGTTTTGGGTTTCGCTTTTATTAAGTAGCAATTTTCATGTATTCCACAATGTTCCTATGGAAGCCCATATGACATTAAACAACAACAAGAATGCTTAATGGAGATGACATGTTTTGTCCACAAATTTTACTGAAGCTTTCTGGTGCTGTAAATGGACATTATTGAACACTACCGTGTTCATTTTGTAATAAAGTAGCAATTTTCATGCAATTCAGTGCTCCTATGGAGGTCCATATGGCCTAAAAGAACACAGAAATGTGTTTATGGTGATGAAATGTTTTTGTCTTCAAAATTATTGAAACATCTGTCACCAATTAAACGTTTAATGCACATCAATCTCGACACTTCCGACGTTCCAATGCGGCATTTGTACATCACCGCACCAAAGTATAGTGGACTATACAGGACATTTTATGACATACGTAAAACTCAGTTTTTGTCGATTTTTCTCGTCATACGAGTGCAAAAATGAAAAATGAGCGACATGTTGTGGTGTAAACTTTCGGCTCTATCAAAACATGTCAAACATTATGATAAATTATGAATCAGTCTCAGCAAGGCCCCGTTTTCGGTTGAACCCACAGCCCGATCCCTCTACTTTATACTCATACAACCCAAACGTTGGCATTTTTGTGATAAAATAAAGTTGTCTGATAGCTGTCGATGAAAATACGAGTACACAGATGGCGAAAAAACATTTAGCATTTGTGTGTCACGTGCAAAAACGGTATAAGCACTCTATCGTTACGCATAAATGAACACCCTTATTGAATCAAACTGTGTTATATTCAATCGACGCATACATGTGCCCAAATATACTGTGTCAAATATCATTTCAAACAGTTTAATAATAAATGAGTTATATTGAAAAAAATGTGTTTTGTTAACTGGCGGTTTAGAAGTTTCGTTCAGTATATTATAATGACACCCATAAAAGCGTCCGTATACTTTTATGTATATGGAAAAATCCTTACATTTTCATGCTGAAAATACTATTTGAAAGTCATTTAATGCCATATGGGAGAGTCTGGATGGGGTCTAATGATTAGTGAATAATTACCCCTTTTTATAATGAATAGTGAATAATTAGCAAAAAAATGAATAGTGAATAATGAGGGCCTAAAAATTAATGGATAATCCTAATTTTCAATGAATTGCTGAAAAAAAATTGAATAGTGAAAAACCAGATTTCTTTGCCACCTTCCTTACTTTTAATGAATAATTGGTCTTATTTTAATGACTAACCCAAAATTTTAATGAGATAAATAATGGGCTAAAATTTTAATGAATAGTGAATACCAGACCCCCCCCCCCCATCCAGACCCTCATATGGGCCTCGTCGCTAGAAAAACCCCGTCTTCGGGGTTTCCTAAAAAGTAGATTCAAACCAGCCTGCTCAGATAGAGAGACTAGATAGAAATATCAAATTTTGCTTGTAGCAAGTATAGATATGATACTTACCAATAAGGGAATAACAAAAGGCGCTGATCAGACTGCGCTGAAATGCAGATTGTCTCGGCCTTTGTTGTTCGCAAACCACAGAAAACAGAATTTTTCGCGACGAGGCCCATATGATAGTCTGACATATGTGGACCTATATTATTAAGTGTATTAAACTCATTGTAAAAAGCAATTAAAATGCGAGGTTTCCACAGCTGATTGGCTAAATGTAATAAAACATGAACAATCATATAAGTTCTCATTGTAAAACTCCATGTCTATTATTATTATTGTTTTGATGAATGCCATGACAATTTCTTTATAAAGTAAGTGATACCACAATCACATAATGCAGACAAATCCAAGGCATAAAGTAACAAGACAACAGAACAATGAAAGCAAAGCAACCAGCTCTCTCTCTCTTGGTCGTTAAGGTGAAACTAGAAAGGACACAAAGTAATGCATACCAACGCAGAACTCTCACAGACAATGAGATGTACATAACACAATAAATAAACAACAACAGAATCATTGCCTTAGAACGGAGAGCAGCCTTAGTCTCTATGGGCTTAAATGCATTTTATTGGCGTCAAATCTTCGCCCTTGATGCTTTTGTTGTTAAAACACAAAGATTGGTTAGCTCGCATGGAGGCTTCCTACAATCACAGAGTAACAATCTTATCAAGGTAACACACTATGATGAAAAAAGAAAAGGGCGCATGACTCACAAATAGTCAGAGCTAAGAAGACCTTAAGACATATTACTTTCTTTCCTTTTTCCACACTTTAATCGCTTGTTCAGTGCTTGATGTTTGAGATTAGGCCCGTTGTGACTCAAACAGGTTTTCTTTAGCTCTGTCAGTCTGTGTGTGTGTTGAGACCACTTTTATTTGTATCATCACAGTTTGATAATTGGTTTCGGTTGTTTCCCTGTGGTGTTACATTGCATAAGTTTACAACTGCAGAATCTACGAGTAATTTAAGTCCCCCAGTGGCCTCAGCTGCTGCCCGTTGGCAGTGGTTCAACTGTTGTTTATTAATTTGTTGCTGCTGCTCCCTTTGTGTTGGGTCCTTGTTTTACTTTGTGTCCCTTCTGGTTTTGCAATCCTCTCGTTAGGGAAGAGAGAGTTGGTTGCTTTACTTTTTCTGAATGTCAGACCTGTTTTATCGTCCTTGTCTTTTCCTCACGATGCCATGGGTTCGTCTGTAATGTGTGATTGTGGCATTTCCTGGTCAGACATTTATTTTCAGATAAACATTATTTCCTTATGTGAATCCTATCTCACATATCAATTATCATACATTTAGTATATTGAGCTATATAGAAATTCTTCTTAAATACGCTTTGTTTTTTTTTTAATAGCAGCTGGGTTTTTTTTCACTTCTGTTAAAATTATTCTTAATAGAACTCAGTAGTTGGTCAATTCGTGCAATGTTACAAAAGCAATGTATCAAATTTGCCCCCATATTTATCAAATTACCGTAAAACATGTAAATACTGAAACTTACCAGTTTGAGGAACCACTTTTGGTTCAAAGAAACTATTTGAGCTATGACATGACAAAACAAACAAATGAACCTGTACCCGGCAGACTTAGATCAGTAAAATATATGAGTAAAGTAGATTCATTCAAGAAGACAGCTAGGCTTAGATGATTGACCTGTGGTAGCTGAAAAATACTGCCTGGACTGTTTTCTCTATTGATTTGAAATAAGAAAATGTTTAGCGATATAACATAACTTTCTGTTATCAAACAGTATAGATCATGATCAGACTGTTGACCTGTGTCAGTTAAGAAGGGCGCTAGACTTATGTGGGTTAATTTTCTTATAAATTGTTGTAGTATAGAAAAAAAGCTACTGAGGCGTGACTGTATTTACGGATATATCTAGAAATAGGTGTTTGATGCATTTACTTACATTTACTATAATAATTTAACAGGCATAGATGTTCCAGCCCAACTGACTTGTGTTACGCTTCAAAGTTTTGAAATAGAATGACCAAAAAGTAATTACTCAGTGGTCGTGATGCATCTATAGAAGTAGTTATAGTAATGACAACACTAATATCCATTCATTTGTTTCTTTATTGGAGACTGCAGAATATAAGAATTTATCGTGAGGGTAGAATAGAAAAGTCCGTCCCGAGGACCACCCTTTAGCATCATCACTGTTTGTTTGTTTTTTTTAATTTAAAATAAGCTTCCAGAAGTCCCTTAATACGCTAAGATGCAATTTTGAAGACGTCACTTTAACATAAAAATGACGTCACTTGACGACCATCTGCGTAAATTCCAATACAACCTCTGTATGTAGCCCTCACGTGACAGCCTGGCATGGGTTAGATAAGATTTTCTATCCCAGGGTAAAATCTCAGATATCCTTAGCCAGTGTGCAAGAATGATAATTATATGACATGAGATAAGTGAATCATTTAAGGCATCCTGCAGTTTAGGTGTGAACAAGTTTACATATACAAATCGTATGCAAAAAGTTTAAAAAGTTTGTTAATGTCAGATAATTTTCAAGCTTGTTAGTTCAATGCTGAAAACTCTGAGACATAGTTATAGCTTGTGTACAGTCCCTAAGGTTATAAAACTGCAACTCGGCTGAACACGATTTTTTGTACTGCTAATAAATGTTAAAATGCCAACAATTAGTGGCATTTTAACATTTATTAGCAAGATAAAAAACAAATTTGAGAGATTTAAACCAAGAAACGTCTTTATGTTGGTATTTAGTATATAACCTCAGGAGCAGGTGTTCGTTTTGTTTCAGAGACTTGCAAGCTGTTGTGTTATACTCAAACCTTTTCACCACATATGCAGTGGCAAAGATGGAATATGGAGAACCCCTTACTTCTCTCAACCGAATTTAGAAAGGTGACGTACGCAATCTTAATGATTTAATCTCCCAAACAAAGTGGAGAGAATTTCTGTTTTCATTTCGTTTCTTCTTCCTTCTCATCATCATTATCCCCCCCCCCCCATTTTATGGGGAATAATTCTTAAACAACTGGATGGAATGTTCTAAAATTTCTGAATATGGTAGATATGGATTTGAAATTGTGCAAGAGGGTTTCGAAGTGCTTGGCTCTAAGGCTGGCCCACGTCTTGCTCTTGTTTTGTTGAGACTATTTTTAAAACCTTTTTAGACTTTTTTTTAACTTTAATGCAGAGAAATTCCTCCAACCCTTATCACATTTAATTATTAATCTCTGGCCGCGAAATGGAGGGAATACCCTTCGTCTGTGAGTTCATTTATCCGTTTTTGTTTTTACTTTGTTTCTTTTTCCTCATCATCATCTTCTTAATATGATTATCCCCATCCCATTTTATTGGGAAAAGTTCTCTGTAACTACTTGATGGATTGTTCTTAAATTTGGGGATAGTGGTAGATATGGATTTGAAGCTGTACAAGAGGGTTTCGAAATGCTTAGTTCTAAGTCTGGCCCTCGGCTTGCGCCAAAAAGCAGAAATTTTGTTGAGACAATTTTTTCAACATTACTTTTGGACTTTGCAGAGCAATTTTTCCCACCATAATCACGTTTAATTATTAACTTGTTTGCAACCCACCAAAGACAGGTTTTCTCGTATTTCCTGAACCTTTTAAACGATTTTCATTAAACTTCACTCAAAGGTTCCTCTCAGTAAGACGGTACGCAGAGCAAATGACCCAGCTACCTACCTAGACTCAAGGTCACAGGTCAAGGGATTTACCCTTGAGTTTCGTGTCTGCACCATATTTCCTGAACCTTATAGCTTTTAATATTAAACTACACCCATATGTTCATCTTTTTAATATGATGTGCAGAACTTATGACTCGGCCAAGTAGACTCAAGGTCATATGATTGAACCTTAAATTTGTGTCAGCTCCATATCTCCTGAACCGTTAGAACGATTTTTATTAAACTTCACTCAAATGTTGCCTCATTAAGACAATGTGTAAAGCATACGACCCAGCTACCTAAACACAAGGTAAGTAAGGGTGCAAAGATCAGGAATCGATACAATCAAGTACCACACCTGACCCAGGATACCAATGGGAAAGTGACAAACTCACAGTTAGACACAACAAACGAGAGCCAAGAGGTCAGCCCTTTCCCAGCAGGTGACTACAAAGCACATATAAACAGACACGTACAAAGACACAGCAAACACAAAACAAGGTCAAGGGATTAATCCTTTAATTTCATGTCCGCTCCATAATTTCTAAATCCTGTGGGCGATTTTCATTAAACTTTTCCCAAATGAAATAATTTCTACTGCTATTCTTCCTTCAGCTGATTCATTCAAGAAGGTTTGTTGTCAGTTACAAGCGAAAGTATGTGCACAAAGTACTGATTAACTACTTGCCCAGGTGACAAGTGTGGTTAGGTGAAATTACCGTACTGACATAACCATATCTTTGACTGGGACGTAAAGTAACAAACCAAACCTAAACCAAAATAGTGAGTCAGTATGATCAGGAAATACCACAATCACAAACCGCAGACAACCCCATGTCACCACAAGGAAGAGCCACTAAACCATCATGAGACACCAGGAAGACAAATTAAGCAAAGCATCCATCTCTCTCTTCCACATCAAGATGATTGCAATACTAGAATGGACATAAATTGACATACAACAAAACATAGAGCAATTACAGACTCCTACAATGGGAGTACCATTAAACAAAAAATCAAAAACAACAGAACCACCGCCCCAGAACGGACAGCGGCCTAAGCCACCGGGGGGCCTAAATGCATCCCACTGGTACCAAATCTTTCCCCTAGATTCAGCAGATGCTGAATTACAAAAATCTTTGAATTTTGTGTTCGCTCCAAATCTTCTGAACCTTTTGGATGAATTTCATTAAACTTCACCCAAATCTACCTCTCAGTGAGTTAATGTGCAGAGCCCATGACTAAGCTATGCAAAGTATTGGTTTCATGGAATAAACAATAAATTGAAGTGCAATATACATTCATACATGTACTTGCTCAAGCTTCTATGTAACCAACAATTAAATTTCAGACATAGTCAGTTCAAATGGTATCGCCCTAAAACTGACAGGAAGACCCTGGTCGAGTCAACATCGAAATATCAGGCTGAGATGCTCCAAAAACTGCTGAAAGACAAAGAGAGGGAAATGAGATTACTGGCAAAGCAAGTCATGAAATTCAACAAGGAAAACTTTACTCTGTTGCGAGAGCTTGAAGGGTATGTTAATTTGATTTACATGATATATTGTTTTTGCAAATTAAATTTGTTGTTTTTCCTGAAACACAATAAATTGAGGGGATAATAAGGAACTTACTATTGTTAAGTCACGGTTGGCCAAACTAAAGCCTTGCATCAAGAAAAAAAAAACCAACGCAGACAGTTTTATGTAAGAGTTCTCATTCAGGATTCTCACTAGTAGGGGAGCCAGAGATTCAAAAATTGGAAAAAAGTAGCCAGAAAGTGGCAGAATTTTAGACTATATCCTGTGTTAGTATGATGTTTCAGAAGTGTGAAAACAGATATTGCACAAATTTTAAGCCTTGCAAAAGATGTTTATTTATGGGGTAACCATAGCTACCCTCATGCAAGTTTCATGTTGTAGGCTATTTGCTACATTACTGAAAAGAAAAGTTATTTAGACCAGATAGATCACATTTCCTACTACCTGCATATTGCTTTACAGTCACTTAATTAAAAGCACTAAACTGACAATATTTTTAAATGACTTACGCTTACGTAATTGTTATATACGTTACTTACATTCAAATAAATTACTATTGTTTACTTGGCCAAGGGCTGCCAAAGACTTGTGGAGGGAATTTTTGTACATTACGATTTTCTCAGCTACTTTATAAATTATAAAATGTCTGTTAGCTTTTGATGAACATGTGCATTTACCATGCAATAGCCAGGTCTAATACGTTACCATTAGATAATAAGGAAACTCCTAGTATAGTGTTATTATCATTTGCATCGTTTTCTAACATATTGTTATGATTGGTATTTTAATTAGATACAGCTTAATAGCAGAATAATAATATTAGTTTAGGCACCTGGAAGTTCAGTTATATACGTTACTTTCTTTTAAAACAATATTTTTGTGCAATGTTATGTGTATATGCGTTCAAACAGCTAGTAGGTGAAAATGAAATTGACAACCATCTTAGGGCTCAAAATTAGATTTGAAATATTGTATTTTTAAACATTTAATATGAATGAGATGCAAAATCAACAAAATCATATTTGGTTTAAAGGAATAAACTTGAAAATAAAGCACATAAATGCCATTAAGTATATGTTCTAGGAATCATGTAAATAGAATAATTGATACCTATTTATTATTCATAACTAAATTGTTTCAAAAAGCTTAAATGATTCTTGAAAATCTGTGCCACTATCATGTATTAGCTTCTTTTTATGCATTAAATGACATATACAAGACACTTACTTTCGCTGCCAACAGCTCAATGAATAAATAAAAAGCATGCAGTAACATAGTCATATCTATCACACATTGTAAAAGCCATCAAATATATGCATTTATAAACAGTTATTCGTTACAGCAGCTATATTTAAATCAATAAGGCACAAAATATACCTTAAAACTCTAAAAATGTAAGATATTCCAAGCAGAAGTCCAAATCAAGAAGTGAAACATTAAAGATACCTTCATCGGTGTCATATGAAACAAAACTGAAGTTTGTGGAAATCGTGATGATTTCTGTCTCGATTAAGCACCCGCCTTAGCTATCCTTGGGGTTAAAATAATTTAGTATCTACAGCGTGTCAGCTTTGGAAAAAGAGTATTATTTATGTTGGTAACGTATATAACAAAAATATAAAGATCATTCCTTTAATCATTGTGTTGCCTGGTTCTACACGTTTGTGAAGCATCGAAACAGGACAGTTTTTATTCTAAATTACCATTTTAATAATTTAGAAACAGACTTATGTCTGTTAATAAGTTGGAAAAGCTTCCTTGCATTGTTAGTATTGTAGACATTTCTAAATGATTAGACTTCGATAATCAGGATCTTGAGCAAACAACTTTCTAGAATAGGACTTGATTGATCATCTATTCCAGAATGTTTGCAGACGTTTGCTTTTTAGCTATATAGCTTATAAGCATAAGTGATAGAATATGCTTTAATGTTTGTTTTATTCAGCAGGACTCTGTTTATTTTTTACCCTTACAATAAGTAATCATAACAACCGTCATTCAGTCCTTAAAACTAACTAATTAATACCCATAAAACATGTACCAACTTGTTAAACGATGCTATATTTATGGTATATTGATAGTGCATGTAATAGAAACAAAATCCATACTTATGCTACTTTCAAAGAATACTTTCAGATAGTATACTCAACAAATACTATGCTGTATCATACTTACATAAAGTGCAATTGGCAATAGAGACAATGTTATCACTATCTGAGATGTATCATGATACTTTTACAAATCGAAAGAAATACAATTTCTTATGCAGATGATTGATAAAAAAAGAGCAACAGATAAATTAAACATGCATATTTGTTAAATTTATGTTAAGTTTATGCATACTTTCTTAGCATAACATGTAAATCTATTATTTGTGTAAAGCAATGATACTAACTATTGTGCCTTCTCTATTGTCCATATTATTATTATTTTATTAGCACAGTAGATAATTTAATGTATGCCGTTTTGTCTCTATACCCTGATGTGTTTACAACTCATCTATTATTTAGCGCACATAAAAGGAATCAACTGAAAGGATTCCTGCAACAGTTTGTTTAAAATGGGGTCCAATGACTGCTATGGTATTATGATAGAGCTTAACATCAGCTTAGTGCTAAAGCTAAGTCTGATCTTAAGACTGCTATTTTACTCTAAGATATTGCTTTTCCTATCAACATTCTGATTAACGTAAATAATCTTTTAAACGGTAATTTTAATGTGTCCTAGTTAAATTTGGCTTAAACATTTTCTCTCTGTTGAAATTTTATAAAGTAAGTTTGGCATGGTAAATTACAACTGAAGAAATCTAGATGTCTTGGATATTATCACTGCCCTGCCATGTAAAACACATCCTTATGGATGATTCCTCCAATTTCAACAGCAATAATTCAGTTTGAATAACCCATTCAGTTTTAAAGTTTGCATTGCTTTGTTAAATGATAAGTAGTGTTAAGTTAAAAGGGCTATCCGTTTCATTAATCAAACAATGATAGCCATGTTAAAAATGAGCTGAAATTAAAGTTCATAGCTAGAATAAATTCAAAAGTTACCTTCTGAGTTTTGATATATGCATAAACAGATGTGGCTGAAACAATTTGCAAAAATGTGCCACTCTCTTAAAGAGTAAATGATAACATACACTTATGTTTCCTTAAATTTAAATGTAACGTAAACAACATTTTATTCTATATATTCATAAAGGAGTGATGCTGTCTAGATTGCCAGCAAACGTCTTTTTTCTATAAGTGAACATGACTAGGAAATGTCACAATCACAGACTCCTGACTGACCAACTGCACCTTAAGGAAGGGACACGTAACACAGATATATACAATATAATTAAAGTGAAGCAACCAGCTCTCTTCCTTGTCAAGGTGATTGCTAAACTAGAAACAAATAAAAAAAAAACAAAGGCCCAATACAAAACTCCCACAACCAATAGGAACAACAACAAACAAAGTTTCCAACATCCACACATCATTTCAGAAATTCTTAGATATTTTATCATAAATGAATCTGATTTGATAGAACAGATATGTTATTTACTATTTTATATATTGTGATGAGTGTGAGCAGGTTCGACACAAAGCTTTGGCTGCTTCTGAATAGCTTATTAGATTGTTTTGTTCAATTAAAAGAAAAAAATGTGCAAATATCTAAATTTTATTATAGGTTTTCAGGCTCAGTTGTATATGGAAAACGGTTGAGACAAATATATAATCATGATATATATTTCGTTTATTTATAGTTATATATGTTACTTTGGCAAATTTGACTGAACAAGCATAAGGAATGTATCCTAGTTGAAATGCTGCAGATCAGACTTATCATTCTATAAGTTAATAGATTGCATAACATATCATAGAAAAATTAGCAAACAATGTGTTTTGTTTTAAGTCAAGAAGTATCCCATTTCTTAAAAGAAAAATTTACAACCATATACACAGTCTCCTAATTAGTACTGGTAACTTTTTCTTTTGGGACAAATGCTCTTTTCATGCCTATCGAACACAGCCCCCTCCCCCCCCCCCCCCCGCCCATTTTTTTTAATGAAATAAACTTTCCAGTGATGTATAATTTTAGCTATTAAGCAATATTTGTTTGTCTTCAACTTTGTTTTATACGTTACATATTGAAAATCGAACAACAAAATGATATTTTACCTCAGAAATGTTGGTAAGTATTACTCTGAAGTCGGTGATATCAAAACAATTATCATAAGATGTTAATAACCAACAGAAAAATTGCATGCTTATTTTCAAACTTAAGAGGTTCTAAACTTATATATAGGTTTATCAATGGTCATCTAAATAAACAGCTTATAACAAACAAAGTATTTATGTTAGATTCTATCTGTTTGCAGTTTTAAAATGGTCATTTAATACTCTTTTAAATACAAGTTATCATGAAGTTAAACACATATTGAAAATTTTGTCAAATGAAACTTTTTGACAAAATATCAATACTTTTAAGGGTATACTTGAAAATGTAACATAAATGACATTATAATGGACCCAAACAACTTTTATAAACATCAAGATGTGTGGAAAATAGCATGTTCTTACAGATTGCATAAATGTTTTGGTCTTTTAAACATTTCAACTTCTACCTAAATAGACTTAATTACATATTTTTGTTTTTAAGAAAATTAGGAGTAACGTATTAAACACACTGTTACAGGTATGTTTGCAAGACTTAAATTGAGTGCAATATCTGGTTTCATACTGTCAATACTATGTACTAAAGAATAAAACAAGTGAAAATTCTGCTAAAAAGGGGGCATACCTAAATGCTTATTTTTGACATTTTTGAACCCTGGCTCCTCTACTACACCATCGTGCGATGTAAGTGAAAAACATAGCTATAAAAGTAAAGAGAAAGACAAATATCAGGAATCAATACAATCAAGTACCATACTTGACTCTAGATCCAAAAGTCCAACCCTTGTGGTACACACATAGGTTTATAGTTTGACCTAACTGGAGTTAAGCAGAAACTTAAAGTGTGTTGTAAAAGTCTCTTGAAAAAGTTATTACATGTACATCTGAGCTAGGACATGTGAATTCCAACAATGTGGTATGTACAACCAGCAAGGCATCAGATCAGCCTGCGCATAGGCGCAGTCTGATCAGAACCTTTGCTAGTCGCTTGATATTCTATGAGTGTTAAGCTACTGACTGAGCATCATTTAAAGTTTCTAAAAGGAGACAGCACAGGCTCATCTGAGTCTACACTTGTCAAAATATCACTCTGTTGGAAATCACATGTCATGGCTCATTTATGATGTGGGCCAAACCATGAGAAAATGTTTATGCAAACAACAATGCTGTAGATGGGCTTGACATTTGGAAAGTAAGTAAGGGTGCAAAGATCAAGAGTCGGTACAATAAAGTACCACACCTGACCCAGGATACCAATGGGAAAGTAACAAACTCACAGTTATACGCCACAAACGAGAGCCAAGATGTCAGCCCTTTCCCAGCAGGTGACCACAAGGTACAAATAAACAGGCGCGCAAAAAGGCATAACAAACACAAGACAGAAAAAATATAAAAGATCCACAAAAGAAGTACTGCCTTGGAACAGTCAGTAAAATATTTTACTGGAGGGCTTAACAGTCAGTATAAATGTCCATTAGTTGTGACAAGGCGCATATTAAATATACTGCAAATATCAATGGCTGTAAAATGCCAATTTTCAGTTTAATGTTTATTACACGTTTTTGTTATTTTTTCTCAGCACACATTGTGGGTACACATGTGTAAATGGGATGATTTTAATTTTGAAAAAGTTAATTTACCAAAAATTGATGGAGCTGTTCTTCGCACTCCTTCCTATGATGTATGCATTTCGCAGCTTATTGAGTGTGCGAGAGTATGTATAATGTACTAATGTTAGGGACCTGATGTGGTGTCTATAGTCAGGCCCACCAGGGCTTAACTGTTGGATTTTTTTTTGCTCCGATATTCAGTTATATGTACTGATGAGTCCTTATCTTTATTTCCTCTCAATTTTATATCCTAAATATTTGTACTAGGAGTTGATGCATCGATGAGTAAGGGATCCATCATGCGAGCCATACAGTTTTATCCCCACGCTGTTTTATAAAAAAGCGTCAGAGATATTGTAATCACCTCCATCCGTCCGTCATGCTTTCTCATTCTAAACCATTGGACAAAATCCAACCAAATTTGGTGTGTGAGTTGCTCACATAAATGGGGTGTGCAACGGCACCTTTTTTGGCCCCTCCCCCTCCAAAAGGTCAAATATCATTAGATATCATCAAATTTCAATTACTAAATCAATTTCAAAGACTTTTAAACCAAACTTTGTGGGTCTTCTCACAAATGAAAGATATAAAACATATCAGACGGGATTTTCATTTGGCTGCCTGGGTCATGCCCCAGGGGTGGGACTTTGGGGTAACGTGGGGGGGGGTTGTTGGGGTAAAAAAAAAGTTTTTCTGAAATTCAACCAGATTTCGTGTATGAGTTACTTACATACGGCACCATTTTTTAGGTCCCTGTCCCCTTGGGAGGGGCAGAAAGGTCAAATACCATTAAATCTGAATTACAAAGTCACTTTCAATGATTTTTATACCAGACTTTGTGTATCTTCTCACTAATGAGAGATATATAACATATCAGACGGGATTTTAATTCGGATGCCTAGATCATGCCCAGGGGTGGGACTTATAGGTACCATGGGGGTCAAAAAAATTTTTCCGAAATTCAACCAGATTTGGTGTGTGAGTTACTTACACGAATTGCACATGCACTGGCACAATTGTTTTGGTCCAAAGCCCCTGGGGCCTTGGGGAGGGCTCAAATATTTAATTTTCTGAACATGATCATGTGGCATATCAAATTAAAGAGGATGAGCAGAGGACCAGGATACACTGAAATTTTTTAACCTACGATCATACTGGTGACTTTGGGATGAGGTCAAAGGGTCAATTACCATTAGATTTCTTCGAGAGCCTGGGGATTTGCGATGGTGCTCCATCGAATGTGTTCTAGTTGTGTCTTGATCTTTATCGGAGTTAAGAGTGAGGTTTGTACCATTACCATGTTAAAGCCCTCTGGTGATTTTTAATGACCCGTTCAATGTGGTACTTGGTTTAAACAATATTTTATTCATAAAGATTTACATATTTTGATATATACATACATACAATGTTTCTAGGATTTGACTGTAAGCGTTGAGCTTATGTTATGTCATCTCAATTTAAATATTTAGATGTACAATGTTCTGAATGAATGAGAAGTGAACAAAATAAAGTAAAAGTAGTGAAACGAATCTAAAGTATAAGTAAGATTATCAGATTGAAGAGAGAGAGAGAGATAGAGAGAGAGATGCGCTTAATAATGTGCAATATTGTATCAGAATTAGATGTATGAGCAAATATAATCTTATACAGCAGCCTAATTTAATATCATATTGTACACACAAAACAAATCAAAACAGAAAGCATGTAAATTATATCTAATCACAATTCCTATCTGTCATATGTAGGCATAGTAGTCTGACTCCTTTCTTTGCCATGTCATTTCTTAGGACTTGGTATATTTACCGAGGATTAAATCTTCCACACTTTGTTAAAATGTCCTGTACTTTTAAGAACGATGTTTCGTTCTCATGACTTGTACCGTTTTCAGTGCCATACAAGAGATCCTTTAGAGAGTATTCGTGAAGATTTGCTGGGAGATATCTTCTTGTAGCAGCATATTAGGGACATGTAAAGAAAATGTGATATGCACTTTCAAAACCTCCGCAGTGCTGACAGGAAGGGCTTTCAACAATGTTTTTGCGATACAAATCAGCATTTAGAGCACTACATTGCATTCGCAGTCTGGCGTGCAAAATTTGGCCAAAACGTGCTCCTACATGAAGTAATAAGGGGACTGGAGCTTGTTACGGTTTAAGTAATTTTTAAACGCTAAAATGGAAGACAGCTCCTTTGCCTCATTTGGAAGACCGTTCCATGCTTTGATGGTAGAAGGAAAGAATGAGTCTGAGAATAGGTTAGTTTTTGATCTGAAGCTCTGAATATGATTCGCATTTCTGAGAGCATAGTTGTTTGTTTGACCGACAATATGGG
This sequence comes from Loripinus fragilis, assembly GCA_964019695.1. Taxonomy (NCBI): domain Eukaryota; kingdom Metazoa; phylum Mollusca; class Bivalvia; order Lucinida; family Lucinidae; genus Loripinus; species Loripinus fragilis. The sequence continues at coordinate 686,320 of CAXHUL010000609.1, forward strand.
GAAGAAGATCCAAAAGATAGTTTGGGGCTAGACCATGCATAATTTTATAGAATATGACAAGTTTGTGCTTATTTCTCCTTGTTTGGAGCGACTCCCAACCAAGTTCAATAAATAGTTTGTCAATGCTGCACAACTTCGTCGCTCCTGTGACAATTCGTGCTGCTTCTATATGAACAGCGTCTAAGAGTTTTTTTTATTCAGAAGAGCAATTGTCCCAAACAGTATCGCTATATTCCAAAAGAGGACGTAAATAAGCAAAATATATTTTATTCCAAAGATTTTCTTGAAACTCTAAATTTGAGGGCTTTTAACAAGTTTAGTCTTGACCAAGATTTTTCTGATATATATTTGACATGCTCATCCCAACTACCAGTATTTGAAAAAGTAAGACCCAGGTGCTTATTGAACGAAGTATTCTTTATCATTGTACCATTCATAAAGAGGGGAGGGTGGAGTACAGGATTACGCTTGCGAGAGATTAACATTGACAGTGTTTTTAGGGGATTAAATGTGACAAGCCAAGCAGCAGCCCAGTCTGAGATAGTTTGCAAATCTGTGTTTAGAAGTTGTGCTGATTAAAGGGGACAGTCCACAATGATATACAAACTTGTATCGTCGGCAAATAGGCGGATGGAACATCCAATATGTTTTACTATATCATTAATGTAAATGAGAAATAGGAGTGGACCAAGAATAGACCCTTGTGGGACACCAGCCAAGATATGGACCCAATCTGATGACTGACCATTAATTACAACACGTCGTCTCCCCTGAGATAAGTAACTTTCAAACCACTTAACAACACGATTTGATCATCCCATGAAGCGCAATTTGTAAAGTAGTCCCTTGTGCCAGACTCTGTCGAAGGCCTTACTAATATCGCAAAATACTGCTCTTATTTCTTTGCCTTTGTCTACCGCCTCACAAATTTTATGATATGTATGAAGCAATTGATTGGTTGTGGAGTCACCTTCCCTGAATCCAGACTGTAAAGGTGTTAAAAGCCGGTTTGTAACCATGTAATTGTAGAGATACTTATGGACACACCGTTCCAACGTTTTACCAGCAATACCCAAAAACGATTAGGGCGGTAGTTGCTTGGTAATGATTTGTCTTCCTTTTTGTAAATTGGAGTGACATTCGCGTCTTTCCATGATGAAGGGAAGAACCCTTGTTCAAGGGAACGGTTGAAGATTATAGAGTATGGGTGTGCAAGAATATGACAGCCTTCTTTCAACAAACGAGGACTGATTAAGTCTGGCCCACATGCTTTTGTGACGTTAAGATGTTGAAAAACATCGCTTACATTTTGGATGGTAATAGTTATGAGCTCTAATGAATGATCTATGTCTGGGATTGGGGGTAATTGTGTGTTTTCATCATCAACAACAGCTTGGGATGAAAAATATGTATTTAACAAGTTTGCCTTTTCGTGATCACTCTCTGCGTAAATGGCATTATGGTGAAGAGTTGGTATACTAGCTGAGACTCGTCCTAATTTTAAGATTTGTTTAGATGTTTTCCAAAACGTTCTTGAATTGCATTCACCTGAAGATAAAAGCTGATCAAGATTGTTGTGATATGATTGTTTTGATTTCCTCAACTGGGTGATTACTTTGTTCGTAGAGTTTTGTATTTGTTCCAGTAGTGAATGTTATTTGTTTTCTTGTGTTGCCTAAATGCTAATTTCCGTTTCGGTATAAGTCTTTTTATGTAACATGTTATCCATGGAGGATCAGCTGGTCTAACAGTGATTATTTTGTTCGGTATTGAAATCTCAGCTGCTTTTATGATTGCATCTGATATATCTTGGACGTTTTGTCTATATTTCTCTCAATTTCAATCTTTTCTAAAATATTCGATTCATTTAGGAGCCTTTTATATTTTTCATAATCAGCCAGTTGGAAATTCCATATTCGTCTTTTATAAGCAGGTATATATGCTCTTAAAAATTTAAGTATGACGATAGTTGGACAATGGTATCGGACCTGTTCAGGAATGAAAGAATCAGCAACGCCACTGCACAAAACATTTGTAATGTTGCAAACAAGAATCAAGTCAATTGTTGATGTGGATGTCTCTGTGTAATGTGTGGGTTCTGTTATTAGCTGTGTTAGATTAAATTTGTGAATGAGTTCGGATATCTTATTTTGTGGTTTTGAGATGTCATAATTAAAATCCCCAGTAATAATAATATCTATTATACTAGTATTGCAGGCCCTGTCAATACTTTCTTTAATGAGGTTCAAATAGTCGGCATTACTGTTCGGTGGCCGATAAAAACCGCCCACTAAAATCGTTTTTGTCTTGATATTAACCTCAAGCCAAAGTCACTCAACTCCACGAACCTCTAAATCTGTGCGCCGTTTGCAGGAAAGTGTGTCTCTAACATAAGCAATGACTCCTCCCCCTGGACGATCACATTTGTCTGTCCTATATGGAGGTAGAAAGTTCTCAATTTGTATGGCATTATTGTTAGTGGTGGGTTTTAGCCAGCTTTCTGTAAAGATTAGTATGTCATGTGCAGTAGCTTCGCCTCGTACAAGATCAATTTTGGGAAGTATACTTTGGATGTTCAGATGCAGAATACTGAGATGATTGGCTAATGAGTTAAAAGATGCTGATGATAGACTGTCATTGGTATCAGTATTGCTTTCGACAGAGTCCGGACCCAGGTTCACTTCGACATCACCGCTTAGTAAGATTAGTACAAAAATCCATGTATGAAGAACAGTGAAGATAAGAGAGCTAAAACAGTAGTATGAAAAGTACTTGTTTTTATATGACAAGCAAATCTTACGTGGATGCCTGATATTTCTATGCACCTCGTTACAATGCTGCATTTGCATCAAGAGACAGAACAGGGGAACGAAATCATGAGACGGTTGCAGAACATTGAAACATAATAAGCTGATCAGGAGTAAGTGAGTTTTTCGGTATGGGATTGATTTTTTTGTACCAAGACCAAATGAGCACGAGACACCAAAAGAACCACCAAGACCGTCTGTAAAATATCTAAACGGCTTCATGTACTAGATAATAAGAGTAACAGATATATCAAGATAAAGTCTGGTGACGATCCTGGTGTCTCATATTAATGGTATTTAATGCATTTTTCTACACGCAATTTGCATTACAACAAACATAAAGGAGTCAGACATGAGAAAAGAAAAAAGAACATAGATAGAAAGACGAAAGGAAAACAGAAGTAAGAAAGACATGCTGATAACTTTGATTCAGCAACTAAGGCAATGGTTTCCTTTAAATCTTACAGTTAGTGCTCTAAGACAGAATCATAGCAATGACGGTAAGAACAATTGCGTTAAGCCCACAACGCCATATCTAGTCAATACAGTTAAATCTATCATTAGGCTCTTTTCACTCGGGCAGACTTTCTCGTGCACGGCACCAGAACAAGCCTCGAACTGAAAATTTTGTATTTTCACGGGCCGCAGTAAGACATTTCTTAATTATGATGCATCTCTTTCGTGTAAATTCGTTTAAATCTGCGAACAGTGCGGATATCGATGAAATACCACTTTATGCAGCACGTCATCCGGGTCCTCACTGTTTGCCAAGATTCCTGCTTGCAAGCATCCACGGTGAAAAGACGTCAGACACGAGCATTTTCAGCAACCTATAATGATTGCGACGAAGTGTGACATGGACCAGCTACAAAGCAGCAAGTCCGTTACTTGAATGTAATGATTATCATGTGAGAAAAGTGCAAACTATATATGATATAATAATTTGTGGTACTTGTGATCACCTGTTGGGAAGGGGCTGATCTATTGGCTCTATTGTATGTGATGTTTTCTTGTGTTTTTGTGACTTTCCCGCATGAACATGAGGCATATAGACTCTATGATGGTTCGGACTTAAAGACTTATCTATTGATGAGATGGTAGGGGCCTGATCGTTGGCTGTTTGTCGGGCCCACTGGGGTTTACCTGTTGGATTTCTTTTGCTCCATATTCACTTTTATTTACTGTTGAGGCCTTATCTTTACTTTATCTTTTTGTTATATCTTGATTTCTATGTTTTGGGAGATGATGCATTGATAAGTGAGGGTGTTTTCATGCAAACCAAATATCTATGTGTCTTGATCCACATCTAAATTAAGGGTGAGGTTGGCGCTGTTAAACCGGTTAAAGCCCTCCAGTACAATATTTTACTGACCGTTCCAAGGCGGTACTTCTATTATGGATCTTTTATGTTTTTGTTCTGTCTTGTGTTTGCTTTGTCTTTGTGCGTGTCTGTTTATATGTGTTTTGTGGTCACCTGCTGGGAAAGGGCTGACCTCTTGGCTCTCGTTTGTGGTGTCTAACTGTGAGTTTGTAACTTTCTCATTGGTATCCTGGGTCAGGTGTAGTACTTGGTTGTATCGAATACTGATATTTGTACCCTTACTTACTTTGATTCCTACAGGAGAGCTAGGATCATCAACCAGCTGAGGGATATAACATAACATAAATTAAGAAGTATCCGTCTACTTATGGACTATGCTGTTGGTGGGACATTACAAACAAACACAACATATTAAGCATTAAACATACAGAGAATGAATATAGCTTGAATTCATTTTAACAAAGTTAATCCTCCCACAAATGCATGTATATAGATGATTTTCAAATTGAAAAAGGGTAAATGGTCGCATGAAATTTTACCTCTGCTGGCAAGAGGTGTCCAAATACCGTTTGGAGACCTTACTCTCTCACCTTAAGGACACTTGGTTCAATTTTATTGTGAGAAAATTTGCCCAAGAGGATTTGCTCATACTGCTACAACTTATCTTGTAAAGCATTTCTGATCAATTGAGGAAAAAATTGTACCTCATCGTGATTGGGAAAAAAGTAGGGTCGTTTCAAAAGTACCCTTTAAAATGCTTATTTTTTCATTGAGGTTGATGGAAAAGACTAAAAAATTTACACAAATGAGGAAATTAAAGATATATCTGCATAAGAGAAATTAATTAATTTTAGATATAATATGAACCTAAACATAATCTGTTAAAATTAAAAATGAAAATTAAAGGTCACCGTAATATATGAAAATGGAGTCATCCTAAAAGTAGTATTTTTACATAAAAATTAGTACCTTGGATGGATTTTGTGTAATTTTGAATACAAAGAGTTAGATTTATTAAAGCAATAACTTTAATTACGCCTTTACTGTGTTGAACAATTAGTAAGAGGTCAAAAATCTAAATAAATAAAGGAAGGGCCGTTACAAAAAAGATTTTTAATCATGAAAATGTCAAATTTTATTTATTCTGACATATATGCTGGAATTTAAGGTATACCTGCCCAAATAAAATAATTCACTTTCCTAAATTTGATGAACCTTAACATAATCTGGAAAAATATGAAATGAAAAATCCCAAAGGTCACCACAGTATATGAAAAAGGGTCGTCCCATAAGTAATAGTTTGGCATAAAATAAGTACCTATGATTGATTCCCCTTAATTCTGTATGGAACAAGTTTGGTTTGCTTAGGCAAAAATCCTAATTATGCCTATGCAGTGTTGGGCAATCAGTTGGATGCCAAATTTCTACCAAACTCTAAAAAAAGGGTCGTCAAAAAAGGTTTTTTTATTATGAAAATATCAATTTTGATCAATTTAGACATAAATGAGGAAATTTAAGATATATCTGCCCAAGAGAAATAAATAAATTTTAAATATAAGATGGACCTAAGCATAATCTGTTAAAATTTTACATAAAAACCAAACGTCACCGCAGTATATGAAAAAGGGGTCGTCCTAAACTTAGTATTTTTACATTAAAATTAGTACCTTCGATGGATTTGTGTAATTTTGAATACAAATAGTTAGATTTATTTAAGCAATAACTTAAATTGTTCCTATACTGTGTTAAAGAATTAGTAAGAGGCCAACAATCTAAAAATAAAATAAAGAAGGGTCGTTACAAAACGGATTTTTGATTATTAAATTTTCTATTTTGATTAATTTTGACATAAATACAGGAATCAAAGGTATATCTGCCCAATAGAAATAAATCACTTTCATAAATGTGATGAACCTTAATATAATCTGGAAAAAAAATCAAAGGTCACCACAGTTGATGAAAAGGGGTCGTCTCAAAAGTAATATTTTTCAAATAAAATCAGTACCTCTGAGTGATTCCATGTAATTCTGGATGGAACAATTTAGATTTACTTAGGCATCACACAGTGCCCAATATTGTAGATACCAGACATACAGTGATGCCTTGAAGTAATTTTCCCGGCAAACATTCAATAGTGGAAGAGTCTTTCTTCCAAGGTGGTCAATTCCCAGACTAGTAGTGATGCTACTGATGAGTTTAGGGCACTCCTCATTTAGCAAAACACTGCCGAAAGATTTTTCTTGTTTTTTGTTGTTGTTTTTTTTGTTTTTCTTCAAAATACCAAATTCACACTCCCTGGTGTAATGATCGTATTCGATTATGCCAGTAGCAAATGATAGATAGTAGGATGTTATTGTTGACTTCATAATTTAACTTAAGACAAGCTAAACACTAATAGAATATTCAGGCAATTACCAAAGGCTAGGCTGGTCTGAGTTTTTTTCTGGTGTCACATTGATCTACCACATTGTTGGAAATATCATGTCATGGCTCATTACTTTATTTATTATGTATGGGCTATGTATACACTGTTCGCATTCCAGTTGGGCAATTGAATATGCATAGACTACATTTCATATGTAAAAAAATGCCATTTTCCAGTCTGATTTGGTAATGGGGCCTGATTCGGTAAGTTTACAAACTCTGTGTCAAGTATTCATGTAATGTGGTTATATAACAAATGTCTGTCCATTAAAAACCTCATCTGTTGACAATTTAGTATTGGCGTCAAAGGCCTTTACCCCTTTGCTGGCTCCTTCTCGCCTGTGGACCTTTCCCATGCCGACCCTGACTATCTTGTAACAGAATTTGCACCTGACAATCAAATATCCTGATACACACGAATAGCATCTTTGAATTGAAGGTCCATTTGACACCTACTACAAATCATGTTGTCAAAAATATCTTAAGGTCCACTACAAAGCAACAGAATCTCAAAGGTTTCATTTGTCCGGCGAACAAATCATTGTCAATAGAATCAAATGAACATGGGGTGCTGCCAGCAGCTTTTGTAGACGTATCAAAATCACACAAATCAACAGTATGGTAGGATGGTAATACATTTCCTGTTGTTATATTTAAATTGTAGAACACCTTACAATGCTTCTCTACTTTTTTCAATGTTGAAAACTTCCCTTTAATTCGTACTTGCTCCATTTTTTTGTTCGTCTGACAGCTACCCAAAAGAAAACGAATGACGTCAAGCATTGTCACAAAAAATAACATTGAATACATTCTTACTTTTTTATTGGCGATACATATTTTTACAGTACATATGAGAGTTGCATATGTTTTATGTCTGAATGATGATGTTTTGAATACTTTTTAATAAATGTAATACGTCATCTCGACAAGATGCGCTAGTCGCGTGCAAAGCCGTACCAAAGTCAATGTCCTTAAAAGGACTGTTATTGTTATTCCTTGACTGGGCCACAATAGATTCTGCTATCTCCTTCATCGTCTTCACAATACTGTTCCTCCAGCAAATCTTCCAAAGACCAAAGTGCCAATCTGGCTGAAACTTTGTATGTCTGGCTTCAATTTATGAGAATTCATTACTATGGTGTCATAATGTCATTTTCCTCCATAGACCATTTCTGCAGATACAAAGTTTTTAAACGACAGTCAATTTAAACATACATAAAATAATGACTTGATTAGAATCTAATATTAATAATTGTGTAACGGATTGGCCTGACCGGGGGGAGTGGTAGTTGGATTATTTATTATAGAGTGACAGGCTAGATGTGTCCTTACTCAGATCTATCAACAATATCTCAATAGCTTGTACTATAGATGATGCCTTTTTTCTCATGACCTGTGTAGTTCAACTGTACTCACCACCTGTATTAAGTGCTGGTGCACTAACAGTTTCAGAAGGACAAGAAAATGGTATATGAGTATTACCTTGTGTCTTTTCTGTGTCTTTATTACTCTGTTCTGTCTCTTTTCTGTAGTTCTGTTTTACAGCTTCTTCTTATTCTTGATCTGATCTGTAATCAAAATTATATGTTTGAATAAATTAGCCATTTATAGTGCAATAATCCTCATCAACTTCTGTAATATCTGCATTTTTCTCTCTTTCAGTATCACTGCCAGAAAATTTGGAAGCTGTCTTTACCTCAACACCCCGCTCTTTATTATGGAGAGTTCTTTTCTTTCCTGTCATTTTAATGATTCTTAAGTGATTTGTGCTGAATTTAATTAAAAGTGTAAGATTTGACATTTTTTCACCAAAAAAATGTATCTGCCCAACTTACTGCCACTCTATAAGCATTTACTTAAACCAACTATGTCCGTATCACTGGATCTAGGGTGACGTCCAACTCTTCTGTTTCTTCAGCAGGAAGTAAACTCTCATAGATCCCACTACTCTGACACCATTTAATATGTTACAGATTGGCCTGACCGGGGGAGTGGTAGTTGGATTATTTATTATAGAGTGATGGGCTATATTTGTCCTTACTCAGATTTCTCAACGATATCTCCAATAAAGTAGTATTATGCTAGAAAGGGGTCACAACTGAATCAATTCAGAGAGACAAATGGAGCTCCTTGGTATATATATGTTTCTGTTCACAGGAATCTGTTGTTATTATAGCCTCTGACAACACAATATACTTGGAAACCTAAGTTTGATATATTTCACTATAAAGATTGATGTAAAGCAAAAATGAACTTTTAATCAAAATGAAATATGTACATGAAATTCCCTAATGTTGATGATCTTTGTGATTGTTTGCTTCTATTTCTCACTCCTTGCTGCATAGACTAGCTCAAGTTGAAGCGTAAGATTAAGCATAAGTTTAAGATTACGCATAAGATTAATCAATGAAAACAATTCATATGAGTTATTTCTGCCTCCTTGATCAGCAAGGGACCATAAAAATAATAACCTGCTCCTCGGTCGGCAAGGGACCACAAAAATAATAATGCTTGCTCCTCGATCTGAAGGGACCATCTAAATAATAATGCTTGATCCTCCGTCAGCAAGGGACCATATAAATAATAATGCTTGCTCCTCGGTCAGCAGGAGACCATTTAAATAATAACTCGCTCCTCAGTCAGCAAGGGACCATATAAATAATAATGCTTGCTCCTTGGTCAGCAAGAGACCTTATAAATAATAATGCTTGGTTAGCAAGGGACCATATAATTAAGGATTGAAATGCAGATTTTTAGCTTGCACTAGATGATGCAAAACATTAGGCTTTTTAATGTCTCCGAAGCCTGAAGGGCTTCTCGGAGACATTAAAACGCTAATGTTTTGCATCATCCAGTGCAAGCTAAAGATCTGAATTTCAATTCTTATATTTACATTTTATATTATCAATCAAATATACAAAGTTATCTTCCACCCAAATTCGCTGGTTATTTTGAAAAATGAAATATTTTATATTTAACGAAGGTGTTGGAACAGCCAGGGAACGAAAGTCCTGTACATAACGTCGTGGCGATACGTGAATGACGTCACGCAAATGTTGATAAACAAAGAAAGCTATTGGTTGACGTTGACGTTACTCCACCAAGACGCGCGGCCTAGACCACGTGACTGCCCAATGTTTTGCATCGTGAAATGCAAGCAGCTAGGAATTATGGTTTCATCTAAGGCAGCTACATTAAGAATGTAAATATATAAGAATGGTTGCTCCTTTGTCCGTAAGGAGCCATATAAAATAAGGCAAACCCTTAGACAGTTTGGGACCACTACAACGCCTAGTCTTAGACATTCCAGTTATGTGTAGAATCAGATTTGAATATATGTTTAAGTACATTCCAATTAACATGAAATGGTAGTATGACAGTAGATGCGGACTTTGTTTGAATAATTTCTTTGTATGATGGCCAGCTATAGAGCGCTAGTGGACAGCGTGGATCATTGACCAGCTGAGTGATATTATGGTTTATCCTAGATGAGGCCACAACAGATTATGCTAACTCCATCGTCTACACAGTACTAATAACACAACTAAAGTTTTGTTGTGATTAAGTTTTCAATAACATTGAAGGACGCATATTGTCGTGCATTGATATAGTTTTGATATGTTTTCATGTTCTGGCAATCCAATACTGTTTTCTAATATTGTGAGTTCTCTATATCTTTGGGGTCCTTTTTTAGCTCACCTGAGCAATTGGCTTAGGGTGAGCTATTGTGATCATTGGATGTCCCTCGTGTGTCGTCTGTCGTCAACAACTGCTTCAAACGACACCTCCTCCTAAACTACTGGCTGGATGTTGACCAACTTTGGTAGGAATGATCCTTATATGACCTTCTTTTAAGATTGCTAAAATGGTTTTGGTCCATTGCATATCTAGGTCACAAAGGCTAAAAATAGATTTTCAAGATGAAAACTTTAAAAATCTTCTTCTCTGAAACCACAAGGCCTAGAGCTTTGATATTTGGTAAGTAGTATTACCTAGTAGATCTCTACCAAGTTTGTTCAAATTATAGCCCTGGGGCCAAAAATGGCCCCTCCCTGGGGTCACATGTTTTACATAGGCTTATATAGGGAGTACATGAAAAAATCTTCTTGTCTGAAACCACAAGGCCTAAAGCCTTGGTATTTGGTTTGTAGTATCATCTAGTGGACCTGTATCAAGTTTGTTCAAATTATAGCCCTTGGGCCAAAAATGGCTCGGCCCTGGGTGTCACATGTTTTAAAAAGGCTTATATAGGTGTGGTACTTGATTGTATCGATTCCTGATCTTTGCACCCTTACTTACTTTTACTTTTTTTTATATAGGAAGCAACACGAAAAAATATTCTTGTCTGAAACCGCAAGGCCTAGAGTCTTCATTTTTGGTATGTAGTATTATCTAGTAAACACGTATCAAGTTTGTTCAAATTATAGCCCTGGGGCCAAAAATGGTTTTACATAGGCTTTTGTATGGAGAAACATGAAAAAATCTTCTTGTCTGAAACCATCAGGCCTGAGCCATGATAATTGGTATGTAGCATCACCTTGTGGATTATGCCCCTGGGGCCAAGAATGGCTTCACCCCGGGGGTCACATATTTAACAGAAAATGAAAGTAGAAAATGATGGATTATAACTGCACATAAGTAAAGTACGTTTATACTGTTATAGTAGTGCTAGAATCTCTGTTTAGTCATTTTATGCACTAAAAATTCCACAAACTTTTGTAACGGTTACACTGTCTATACTCTCTGTCTCATCCTGTGTTATGGTGCTGCAGGACGATGATGGGCAAACTTCAAGTTCTTCTTATGTCTGTAATCGGTTCAGTCGCCCTATAGTTGATTTCTCGTCAGTTACTGACATTAAAACTTCATCCAAGGTGACCGCGATGAAGGGATCCAGTCTGCTTATGCGTCGTTTTTGTTTGGTCTTGTTGATGTGGCTGGTTTCATTGTTAGGTACTGGAACGTTAATCCAGTGTATTGTTCTTGGTCTGGCTTCGGGTGGGAGGATCTATGGTTTGGGTGCCTGGATTTCTGGTGTGCAGTATGGGTTCTTTGTTGTTATTTTTTACTGGTCTTGGTTCTGTGTCTCCATGTACATTTTGATAATCTAAGATATGTTTTATTGCACTGCCAACATTGGTGTCTGGTTCTGTCTGCCTGGTCGAATGCTTCATTGTGCCGTCTTCGGTTGTCTACAGTAGAAAAATTCGTATGGTTTGTTCATCTTTCAATATATTAAGGTGTTTGGTGTTGAGTGTGTGTATCCGGCTTTCTTTGGTTCTTAGACGTACGTTAAAGTTGTCCGTTGTCTGGGCGACGATAACGGCCTTGACGTCGTCTCTTGTGTGGAATGTGGACGTGAAGAGACGTGACACTGGCTTGGCGTTATTGCCTTGTCTGGTGTCCGCAAGTTGGTCAAGGAATCGTTTGTTAAAAGTGTTGCCTGATTGTCCTACATATTGTAATCGACATCTTTGGCAGTTTATAACATATTTGGTTTGACAGGTGAATGGCCATTAATTTGAAAGTGCCATTTGCTCATGGTGAGCTACTCTGATCATTGAATGTCTGTCGTCCGTCATGTGTCGTCCGTTGTCAACAATTGCTTCAAAGGCCAACATCTCCTAAACTGCTAGCTGGATTTTGACCAAACTTGATAGGGACAATCCTTATATAGCCCTCTTTAAAAAGTGTTCAAATGGTTCTGGTCCATTGCATATCTAGGCCACACTGGCTAAAAATAGATTTTCAAGGTGAAAACTTTTAAAAATCTTCTTCTCTGAAACCACGAGGCTTAGAGCTTTGATAATTGGTATGTAGCATCACCTTGTGGACCTCTGCCAAGTGTGTTCAAATTATTCCCCTTGGGCTAAAATGGTCAGGCCCAGGGGTCACATGTTTTACACAGGCTTATATAGGAAAAAAACATGAAATAATCTTCTATGAAACCACAAGGCCTAGAGCTTTGATATTTGCTATGAAGCATCACATAGTAGACCTCTGCCAAGTTTGTTCAAATTATGCCCCTTGGACCAATTATGGCTCGCCTCAGGGGTCACATGTTTTACATCGGCTTATATAGGGAAAAACATGAAAAAAATAATTGTTTAAAAACATAAGGTCCAGAGTTTTAATATTTGGTATATAGAATGACCTAGTAGACCTCTATCAAGTTTGTTCAAATAATGCCCCTTTAGCCAATAATGGCCCCGCCCCAGGGGTCACATGTTTATATAGGCTTATATAGGGAAAACATAGAAAAATATTCTAGATCCTTGATATTTGCTATGTATCATGGCCTAGTAGACCTCTACCACCCCAGATGTCACCAGTGACATGGTCAGCTTTCAACATATGCATATCAATTGCCTCTTTATTTGTACACATGTATAACCTTTTGGTGTTTCTCAATATCAATTTAAAACAGAAACTAACATACAAATCAATGTCGATAGAATAGTAATATTTTTTCTTTGATTGATTTTATAATTGAGCCTTGTCTCGAGAAAACCTGTCTTTGGGGGGTTTGCGAACAACAAAGGCGCAGACCAGCCTGCGAAGTCTGATCAGCGCCTTTGTTATTCGCTTTTTGGAAAGTATCAGATCAAAGCTCGCTACAAGCGAAATTTCAATTTTTTAGCTAGTCCCTGTAGCTGAGCAGGCTGATTTGAAACTCGCTTTGTCAGAAGTCCCGAAGACAGGTATTCTCACGTCATGGCTCATATATTTCAGGTACAGAGGGAAGGCTTATGATGACCTCTATCGGGAGAACGTTATCCTGAAAGGTCAAGTGGAAGGGACCTCAAAAGAAAATGTTATTTTGGCTGGAAAGATAAGACAGTACAAGAACAGAGTATTGCAGAAGCGAAAACAAAGACGTGGCTCCAAATGAAATATCGTTCAGTGCTTTTTTATCATTACACTAAATCGAAGTCATAGTGGCCGTCTTACATTTTTGCACCTGTTCAGAAAATGAAAAACGCTCTAACAAAAGTTTAATTCTATAAAAAAATCCAATGTTTTGTCAAGACTTGGCAAATTATGTCATTTCAAAATGGATGCAGTGGGTCAGTCAGGAGTCTGTGATTGTGACATTTCCTAGTCGTATTCACTTATAGAATCAAGACGTTTGCTGGCAATCTAGATAGCATCACTCCTTTATGAATATATAAAATAAAATGTTGTTTACGTTACATTGAATTTAAGGAAACATAAGTGTTTGTAATCATTTATTCTTTAAGAGAGTGGCTCCATTGTGCAAATTGTTTAAGCCACATCTATTTATGCAGATATCAAAACCCAGAAGGTGACATATTAATTTATTCTAGCTAAGGAATTAAATTTCAGCTCATTTTAACCAGATTTCATTGTTCAATAAATAAAACGCATAATCCTATGAACGTAATACAACTAAACATTTGCTAAAGTAATGCAAACTTTAAAGCTGTATGGGTTATTTCAAATAAATTATTTCTGTTGAAATTGAGGTAATCGTTTATAATGATGTGTTTTACATGTAGGCAATGCAGTGATAATATCCAAGGAACCTAGATTTCTTCAGTTGTGATTTACAATACCAATTTTCAACAGACAGAAAATGTTTAGGCCAAGTTTGACTAGGACGCATTCAGAATATCACAAATTTAAGCAGAATGTTGATGGGAATAGCAATATCTTGGAGTTAAAGTGCTGTAATAAGATTAAACTTAGTTTTGCCAATAAGGGCTAATATAGCTGATGTTACTTTCTACCATAATACCATATCAGTCATTGGACCCCATTTTAAACAAATTGTTACAGGAATCCTGTCAATTGATTCCTTTAATGTGCATTAAATAAAAGATATGTTGTAAACACACCAAGGTATAGAGACAAAAGGCATACTTTAAGTTATCAACTGTTTTAATTATAATTATATGGAAGCACAAAAGAGAAGGCACATTATTAAGTATCATTACTAACACAAGAGATATACTTGCCTGTTATACTAAGAAAGTATGCAAAAACGTAACGAATAGTATGTATGCATGTTTAATTCGTCTTCCAACTTTTTTTATCAATACCATATTTCTTTTGAATTGTAAAAATATCATGATACATCTTAGATAGTTTTAGCATTGCTGCAACTATATGTAAGTATGATACAACATAGCAACTATTGAAAATACTGTCTAAAAGTATTCTTTGACAGTAGCACAAGTAAAGCTTTTGTTTCTATTAAATGAACTATCAATATACCATAACTATAGCATCATTTAACAAGATGGTACATGTTTAATAGGTTTTAGTTGGTTTTAAGGACTGAATGGCAGTTGCCATCATCACTTATTGTTAGTGTGAAATCTAATAGTGTCCTACTGAATAAAACAAAGATTTAAAAAGATTCTTTTGAATATACTGATGAGCTCTATAGCTAAAAGGCAAACTTCTGCAAACACTTTCAGTCCCTTCTGACATGTATGAAGAATCAAGTCCTATATGAGAGAGAACAGTATTCGTTCCTAATTTTATCATGTAGTATTTTGGGTTTTCTCCAGTCTGGCAACAGATATTGTTTACTTGCTTCTGTGTGTTGTTGATTAGTTTATGTTCTTTGTTGATCCCTTTTGATGGTATCACAAAAGTATTATTAAACTTTTCTTTTATCAAGCCATTTATAATAATTTATCATTTTTTTATAAATAGCTTTACAAAAGGAAAAAAAAAATATTTTCTGTCACATATCACCAAGATGCCCAAATTGATCCCCAGGATGGGGGTGTGTACTCTCAATTTTGGATACATCTACAGGCTCCGACTTATCAAAAAAAACTATCAAGGATAACCAAAAAAATGTGTGAAATTACAACCTTCCAAAATATTGGTAAAGCATTAGATTTGGAATAGAAATATGTTCTTAAAAGGGTATACTTTGGAAGCAAAGACTGCACCAAAAACTGAAACTAGAGTGTGCATATTTTCTGGGCCAGACTAGCTAGTTTCTGCCAATAAGGCTTCATCAGTGACCCTCTAATAGTTTCAAAGTTCCACAATGAAACCCATGATCCCAAAAGACAAGAAAATAAAATCTTCACTATAGTGAAGGGCAGGGAGACGTTCTACCGCCGCCACACAGTCCCAGTCACCAGCTGTAGTGAAGTCAAATATGTTCTTAAAAGGGTATCCTTTGGAAGCAAAGACTGCACCAAAGAACTGAAACTAGAGTGTGCATATTTTCTGGGCCAGACTAGCTAGTTTCAGCCAATAAGGCTTCATAAGTGACCCTCTAATAGTTTCAAAGTTCCACAATGAAACCCATGATCCCAAAGCACAAGAAAATAAAATCTACACTATAGTGAAGGGCAGGGAGACGTTCTACCGCCGCCACACAGTCCCAGTTGTGTTTTCTATGCCTTTGTGCGCGTCTGGTTATATTTGCCTTGTGGTCACTTGCTGGGAAAGGGCTGTCCTCCTGGCTCTCGTTAATGGTGTCTAGCTGAGTGTGTCACTTTCCCATTGGTATCCTGGGTCAAGTGTGGTACTTGATCGTAACGATTCCTGATCTTTGCACCCTTAATTACTTTGCTAGTTTGGGACTCACCATTTGTGGAGTCACTGTATTCTATCCTTGAACAAGGCGTTTTATTTGCTGCTAAGTACTGGTTCAACCTAAGAAGACAGGAACTTTTCTAGACACAATTGAAAAATTGTTGACTGGGACTTTAAGCATACAAACAAGCAAAAATTGCTTTTTCGTCATGATACAGCATTATGTTATCATAAAGACTTACCATTTATATTTCACTTCCTATTGAAACAAATGCATATACTCTCTCTTCTTTTGTAAGTGAAGCGTTACGATATACATATAGATTACATGGTGACAGCGTACCTCCATCATAAGGCAGTCCAAATGCTACATTTATTAATTTAGTGTTTTCTTTTGTAAATATGTGGTACCAGCCCATCTCAATAAGTCTTTGTACAGGTTTATCAGATAAATGCTTTGTAATGTACGGTATGTCATATTATATACCCTTTTATAGCTGTTACATATATATTGTAAAAACCGTAAACTGAATATCACAAATTAATGTTGTAATAAGATTTCAAAATCAAAATGTATAAAGGATGTGATAAAGGACACTTCACTCGACAATTGACGCTAGCTTAAAGAACAATTTATTTGGTAATGACAAAGCCCACAAAATGTGTATTGCCAGAACAAACACAACAAGAACATAATCTTAAAATTCAACAGATTAACGCTCAGTTAATTTAGTTTAAACATATTTTATTTCAACTTGGTAAGATACACATACAAATATATACAAGTTGCAGAAAGTAAAAGGGTTACTGGAGTATAGCCCTTCAAATGGAACACTGCCTTTTGGCAATATCATTAAATCTAAAATTGGAATTTTTAATTTGATTAGAAAAATATATTTTAACCAGAAAACCCTAACCAAAAATATTTTTTGAAGTTTGTATACGTTTTCGTAAATGCTGAGATAGGATGTAATTTTAACATTCTTAATGTTTTATGCCAAATAACATTCCCTTCTTGCACCTTGAGCGATATGGATCAATGACTATCAGTTGAATATAAAACCATGTATATACTAATAAAAGACAATTTACAATGCATCAGTGGGTTTTAAATGTAGCTGTATATTGGCTTACGTTGCTGTTTATTAGTATAGTCAACAATATTTCAGTTATCTTACCATGTCACAAAGATGGTGACACAAACGAAAGGCTACATCTATAGATGTATACTACCCGGAATGCCCTCTTTGTTGGAAGCGCCCATTTGCCTAGCTATTCCATGAATGAGTCTGCTTATTGATCTCACCACTCCCGTACGAAAATATGCATATGTTCCATCATATAAAGAAGCAGTAAAAGTTAAATATAGAATGAAATGTAGTACATGTTAATGCTCGTACATCTGTGATCTTATTCGTGTTTTCATGCCTTTGCATTTCTTGTTGCACGCTCGCACATACAGACACATGAACAAAACATACAACTAGGTAGCCAGACAGAAGCAGGCAAAATGATGGTACTTGGTAGGTATGAAACTCGTTAATAACCCATAATCCGTAGAACTATATAAGCAGCTTGGATTGCATTGTAAACCGCACCATTTGATGTTACAAAATAATCGTCTGCTGTAATCTCTAATGGACATTCTATAGCTGAGCAAATACTATGATCATATCTATCCAAGGTGTATTGCACTGACAGTACAAAAAGGGTACTAAACGGGTATTTTCATTCCAACAAAAACTAAGTTATTTATTTTTACAAGATATCAGAGCAGTAACATTGATATCACTCTCCGCAAAAAAATTAAATCTAGTTAGGGTTTTGCGTTATCTATGCGCATGCAAATTTTCAGGGTGAAGAAACCTTCAAGTAAAATTTTAAAAACGAAAAACTGTGTTCCATTTGAGGTGCAATATACCATTAGAACGAAAGCTGGAAGCTTATGTTATTCTTCTCCTCAGTTAATTTGGTAACGACAAAGCCCACAAAATATGTATTGCCAGAACAAACACTACAAGAACATAATCTTGGAATTTGAGAGATTAACCATTAGTGAAATGACATCTTTTTCAAAAGGGAGATACTAATAATTATAATGAAATAGAATTTTAATTGGTTAGCATAGAAGTTCTGAACAGTAAAATCACACAAAACTTGAGTCAATGGAATGCCAACAGATGTATCCTATTCCTAACCATGTATATATTGCATTATAACTGGCTTAAGAGCTATATGTATGAGAACACACAGAAAAAAAACTTTAAAGATGCAACATTGCTCAACACAGTTACAAATGTATTTTCTTTTATTTTAAAATGATCTTTGGACAGGTAAGAATCAGTATAATGATTAAGGCAGTACTATAACCACATTTCTGTCACATACATTACTACTTCAATGTCATAATAACATCAAATTGTGATAATGTATACAGCAAGTTATAGGTAATTCAAATTAGTGGATACGGCAGAACAAGGATAACAACGTATTTTAGATAAATGTCATTAGTTGTAGTGTTAAAGTATCTTAGAACGTCTGACAATATGCGTTGAGATCATGATTTTGGTCATTTCATTATAAGTAAGTGTGATGTTTGTAGCATTTAAGAGTAAGCTTAAGGATATGTTGCTTTCAAAAGCTCTTACTTGTATGAACTTTTCCTGTATAAACAAAAGTGGCTATTTTATCGTGGAGACAGATACGTTTGGCTATATTGTTGTATGGACAGTTTATACATCTCACACAGATCACTATATTAGACAGATTGGGTATACATTAAATTGGTTTAATCACCCAGTAATTGTTAATCCATTGACCATTCTAAGGTGGTAAGTTTGCTGTGGATTTCTATGTTTGTCGTTTTAGGTTCAGTTTCTTTGCTATTTTCACCTATGTATCAAGATGATATAATAAAATTTAGTAAGGTTTAAGCAGCCAATTGACCAACTTTTGGGAAAGGTGCTGACTTGGTTAACATCCTCTTTGTGTTATGTCTATTTGCAATCTAAGTCCTATCCCATTTTGGTTTGGAAAGCAGAAATTTGGTTCTGATTGAACCAGTTCCTGGCCATCGCTTTCCTTTTACCTGTTCTAGTATGACAGGCTAGCTGAGTTAAGTGTACGGTTGTGTTACAGAATAACAGGTTATATTAAAATCTCAAAACTTATATTATCCACTACATTTCTAATAACTGTCACAGTGTTTGTTTAGGAGTATCAGTTGTTTTGAATTAATGAGCTACATATACATATTATATGGAAATGCTTTGCTACATAATACATTATCAACGTTTGCTATGTTATCCAACGACTTTAGACTTGTCAAATTAGATTAATTCATATTCATCATTATTTGACACAATCTATCAAAATATTGCAAGTAAACAGTATTATTTTAATATAAGTAGATCAGGTAACGTATACAGCAGAAACATGTTATTAAAATATATTTCAAAGCTAAGTTTGTTCAGTGTAGTCCAATAAAATAAGGCTTTAAAAATCTATATTTTAAATTCAGCAAACTGATATCTACAATTTGACATAGATCTATCAATATATTAACTATTGAACATAAGTAAGTAAGGTAACGTTAATAACAGAAACTGTTTTAAAGAAGATGTTTCAATGCTATGAATTCAGATATGAATAAGGAAATCTTTACTTTTGTTTTGAAAGATTGCTTATATGACTAAAGCTCTGCAAAGTTTCATGTTTGAGACAGGCCTTTGCAAACTATTCATACTGTTAATATGCCGTTTCAAAGCAATGCATATGGTAATCAGAGTGAGGTGAGGTTTGCACATGCTGTTGATATATTGTTTGTCTATTCTAACTTCATGTATCTGACATAAGGAATGAATCTCAGACATGATATTTCCAAACAGGGTATTAACGCTTTGTTTTGGAACAAGATAAAAGAGGAAAACATGCACTTGGTAGTTTACAAATCGCCTTTAACTAAAGGGAGAAAATTATGCAATTGATGAAAGTTTCGCCCTCTTGGTGTATCTTTGTTAGCTTATAATGCACAATTGTTCCGCTGGATAAGCTATGTGCATAAATTTTAGCACAAAAAAGTATTTTACAAATTTCTTGAGTTGTTTATGGATATATGTGTGCTGTGGTGTCATTTACCTCACCCGCCAGTGGTAAGTATCATTGTTGTTTACAAAAATAAAGCAAAAAATGCTGCTCCCAAGCTCTTGTAGGATATCTTTAATATATTTCTTGCATATATTTACCATCATAAAGGTAATTATTAACTTTAAAAAAGAAAATACTTGAGATTTACAGCTTGAAAACATCGTGCATCATACTCAGGACACTTCCAGCTTTATAATGATATATAGGAACCTTGGTACCTAGGGGTGCAACCAACTCCTTAATTAGGCCACTTATTTCATTTCACCTAACAGACTATTAATCTTCAGGGAACACTACCCCAATCTGATGTCTCAATTCATCCAAGATAGTTAAGATCATCTCATTGTCGCTATGTGGATTTTTTTCCGTTTCCTTGGCCCCTGAAACAGAATTTAAATGGAGGAGTTCCATAACTATGCAGAATCTGTAAAAGTGTCTTAGCCAGCATACAGTAGTGAGCCCTCATCATCCCGCAAATGAAACACCATTCCCTGGCTGGCCGATTGTGGCCCGCTTCTAGCTGTTTACTTAGATAGGGCATCTTACAAATATTAAGGAGCGCTCTGGCTAAGTGGTAGAGTGCTTGACTCGTGACCGAGGAGCCACGGGTTCAAGCCTCACCCGGGCCAATGTGTTGAACATTAATCCTAGCTTAGTACTGGTTCAACCCAGGAAGACCCATCCCTTTATAACTGAAATATTATTGATGGAATGTAAAGAATCAAATCAGGCAAACAAATCTTACAAATGTTAAACAACATCTTTGGACAATCTATGTGTGCAATAAGTAAATACTTATGCAGTATTCAGGGTTTATACAGTGAAGCCAGAGAAACACTTGACATAAAGTGCAACCCATGTGCACTAGGCCAGAGAGATGTGCACACAAGACTTTGAACTTCATCTGCGACCCATGTGCACTAGACTTTGAGACCCATGTGCACTAGACATTCTGACCAAGAGGTATCTGAGAACTCCTTGCGCACAATGAAGTTCAATACCTGTATAACACATAACACAAGTTACATGTACCGTAGCAGAGTCCTTAAATAGATTGTATTTGATCATTTGGATATATTGCATAATTTCATTATTTGGATATTTTTATCACTTTTTTGTCTTTCATTCTTATAGCTTATCTGCATAAAACGTGAATGTATTTGAACATTAGCTATTCATTTTAAAAGCTTTATTTTTAACAATGCATTTATATGTTGTGATATGGCCATATATATGATGATAACCTTTGCAAACAGTTTGGATCCAGATCATGTCCGATAAAGATGTCGGGTCTGATCTGGATCCAACCTGACACTCTCATGCATGAGAGTAGGATAGTTTGTTCATTGAGATATCTATTAACCCATATAAGCCTAGCGTCCTATTTTGTGGGACATAGGGAAACAGTGCAGACCCAGATCAGACGCCAAATAACGTGGCGTCTGATCAGGGTCTCCATTGTTTGCTTACAGAATGTGCTTTTAAGATTTAATGTAAAAATACCACCCAACAGCCCTAAAATAGGAAATGAACTTGTCATATTGATAGAGATGGGAACCATAGCATCTCCTTACTTATTAATAGTAAAAAAGTGTATATCCTAAGGGCAGTACAATCTCATCCCAATTACAATTTTCAGGAAATTATATATGTGTAATTTGACAATTTTCACCAGCAACAATCCCTAATGGACCATTCAGACATTCCACTATGCAGAGATCAAATATCAGGCTAAAATCTTAAGAATGACACTTATCAAAGCGCACACTGGTCTGAGCTTTTGTAGTTCTATTTTAAAGTTAGATTTTCGCAAGGCTCACACTACCACATAACTGAGAAGGTTTCATTGTTGATTTTAACCATTAACCCTTTGTGGACTGGAAATCTCATAAACTGTTAAATTAGCAAACAGTGGTGACCCAGATGAAATGACTGGTTTAATGGTCTGCTGGTAACCTTTAAAAACAGTTTGCACCCAAATCCAAACCGAATTTACGTCTGTCCTGATCTGAATTCAAACACGTGTTAAATGTATCAGCAGACGACAAACTAAAAGTATTTTTACAGCATGCAGAGAGTAATTACCTAATACAGTAGCAGTTGGTAAATGTCCTGGAAACAAATTAGTAACAGGTCCAATCATTTGAATTTGTGCACATATAAGTCTTTTTCTGGGACATATATGCAAACAATGCAGATCCAGATCAGACACCGCAGACATGGAATCTGATAAGGGTCTCCACTGTTTGCTTACTAAATTTTCTAGTAAAAATGAAAATGCCAGAAAACATCTCTTTAACGGAAATGGGCAGGCCCAATTTATAAAAGTTGGACATTCCAATCAGGTTAAAGGGAAAAAGTATAATCATTGTTAATTCCTAAAGCGCAAATCACAAGAAAATAAAATTAGTCTGCTCTGCTGTCCGCTGATAGGTGTTAGAAGTCTCTTAGACAGTGGTGGGCCCAGATTAGAATGTCAAAGGCTCAAGGTGAGCTATTGAGGTCATTGGATGTCTGTCGTCCATCGTCAGTCATGCGCCGTCAGCCGTCCAATATTAAAAATTGCTTCAAAGGACATCTCCTCCTAAATTACTGACTGGATTTTTATCAAACTTGGTAAGAATGATATGAATACTAGGCCAAAAAAGAAACGCCGCATATAAAACATACATTGTATATGGGGGTCTTTCACTTATCTCTAGCAAACGATTTGTCACAGTTTGAGCGCTGAGTCTTGGATTATGAGTTCCTGGGGATGTACTAGTTATCATTGTCACCGTACGAAATTGATTCAGCAGTTTAAACCTACGTTTTTATCGATCTTGACGTCGCGTCATTAGGCGATGACGTCATGAATGCGCACGGTCTGAAATTGTTCCAATTTGTCAGAAACGTTTATTAAGACGTTCAATTATTCTTGCATGACATCGAAATTGCTGGGCTATCATCGATGGCGTCACGTTAGCATGTAACATTCTTATCGCCTTTTCGCGTTCAACATGTGTCAGTTTTGGCATCGTAAATTAGCCATGTGTAACTTTTAATTTTAAAGTTTTAAAATGTTTTCAAGCAAATTGGATATTAGACTATTGATTTCAGTAGTCATTACATGTGTAAATTGAAATAAAATGAATGTGCACATGAAAAACTTGAAAATAAAAAGATAGCCAGTACGCTGGTTTGGGTTGACTGAGCTCAATGAAACAATGAGAATAATGTGTGGCAGGAATAGTAGCGAAACATAGATAGCAGATGAAATTTTGTAACTCTCATTTAACGCGCAATAGTTTTAATCTTTATATGCGGCGTTTCTTTTTTGGCCTAGTATATATGGCCTTCATTAATAATTGTTCAAATGGTTCCTGTCTGTTGCATATCTAGGTAACACAGGCTAAAAATAGATTTTCGAGATGAAACTTTTAAATTCTTCTTGTCTGAAACCACAAGGCATAGAGCCTTGGTATTTGGTATGTACCATCATCTAGTGGACCTCTACCAAGTTTGTTATCCCCCGACGAAGTCAGGGGGATATAGTTTTGGCGTCGTCCCTGCGTCCATTCCGTCCATCCGTCCTCACTTTTTGTCTGCCCGGAACCATATCTCAGTACCTATTGGTCAGATTTGATTCATTATTGGTACAAAAGTACCTCCTATAAGTTTCGGCAAAATCCACTCCTTAACACATTAGTTATTGCCCTTGTTTAAGTATAGGCAATTATAATGCAAACCCTATATTAGCTTTTGTTGTGTACTGACAGCTTATTACAGTAAAGACTGTATGAAACTCTCGATAGCCTAAAACAATAGCCCACCGGCTTATCATAATTGCCTCGTATGATATTCTGCTGTTTGTAGAAATAAATTACATGTAGTTCAGAGCTAGAACCCACTTTGTTAAGTTGTGTTTCGAGTACATAACAGCTTTTTTGTGTGATAATCTTCACATTTCATCAAAGCTATTATATTTAACAGCTTTTCACTGTAGACCGTGATTGCCCAGTGCCTGTAGATAAGCATGGCAGTGTCAAAGTTTTACCCCATCCCTCTGACCCCAGCTAAGGGGTCAAACGTCAAATAATTAAATTTTACAATAACTAAGGCAATTGTCAATAGTTTTGCTGAAATTTTGCATGCAGGCAGCGCAGCAATAGATATGAAACATATCAAACGGGATTTTAATTTAACGGGTTGTTAGGGTCCGAGCCCCTGGGATAGACTGAGGGGATGGGGGCCGAGGCCAAAATTAAACTTTTTTTCAGAATATGGTCATGTTGCATATCAAATTAAAGCTGACAACGTTTGCAGCAACATGGTAGCAAATATTTTGCCCACATACACAGCCTTGACCCAGGGGGTAGGGTCTAAAGGTCAAACCATATATTTTTGTGAAAGTAATCATGTTGCATATCAAATTAAAGGGAATTGAGCACAGAGCACAATGAACGCAAATATGCTGTCATTACACACACCAATGACCCCTGGGTTGGGATCAAAAGGTCATATTTTTTTCCTTTCGAAAAGTGGTCATGTTCAATATCTAATTAATCTAGAAGAAGTGTAGACATACATGCAATGTAACACTTTGAATTTTTACACACCCTTGACCTCTGGGGTTGGGTTGAAAGGTCAGATAAGTATATTTGTTTTTATTAAACTAAGCACTAAAACATACTTGACAGACGTTTGTTATGATCTGAATGATACCGAAGGCGAACTTCAGGTTTAGACAAATGGGATTTATATTTTGTGATTTACATGTTTCTCTCAAATAACCATATGTCGGGAGATATTAATTCGTCGAAATTGACTTGTTCAAATTATATCTCTGGGGCCAAAAATGGGCAAGCCCTGGGGGTCACATGTTTTACAAAAAGACTTATATAGGAAAAACAGGAACAATCTTCTTGTCTGAAACAATTAGGTCTAGAGCGTTCATATTTGGTATGTAGCATCACCTAGTAGACCTCTACCAAGTTGTTCAAATTATGCCCCTGGGGCCAAAAATGGACTTGCAGCTGGGGTCACATAGGGTTATATAAAAAATCTTTTTTTATTTTCAGAATAGGTTCATGTTGCATATCAAATTAAAGGGTATGAAACAAACAATAACATGGTAGCCCTTACACACATGCTTGTCCCTATAGTGGGGTCAAAAGGTCAGTTTATTTTTCTTTTCTGAAAGTAGTAATGTTGCATATCAAATTAACGGGAATGAAGCATAGAACGCCATGCAAGCATATATTTCGCCCTTTTACACACCCTCGACCACTGGATCAGGTCAAAGGGTCAAAACATTTTTTTCTGAAGGAGGTCATGCTGCATATCAAATTAAAAAGAAAGAAGTGTAGAACATTATGCAAGTAGAATGTTTGCCCTTATGCACACCCCTGATAGTGCAGGTCCCTGTGTCGAAGTGCATTTTTGGTAAAAGGGATTCATACCGATTTTTAACCAGAGAAATATGTGCAGTGTAAGAAAAAAGATGTTAACGTTTTTTTCTTGCAGTATTAACGTCACAGTGACGTCATAAAATGGGGCATCATCAAAGAGCTTATATGCGGTGGGGTTATTTACACACCTGAAATAATCTTATTTTTTATGTTTGTTGTATTGAAATGGTTGAAAACGTCTAAAGAAACATTAAAATGAAACTTTGATTCAATATGGACTTCAATTTTGCGTGAAATTGACGTCAATTTGACTCAATTCGCTGGAAAAACACATTGCGCACAAAAAATAATTCTGGAAATTTGTGTGTGCCTTGCGACTAAAATCAGATCTTAGCATAACTGTATGTTCCTGGCTAAGCTGTTTGAAACAAGTAAGCTCTCTGATGGTAGGGCGTTTAGCTGCTACGGCGTGTTAACTACGTTGCCCTACATTTTTAAACAAAATAAATGTAATCTAGGTTGTTAAGGTATACTTGAATTATTTAAATTGGACAAACATTCATGTTATAAACAAGAACATTTCACTCCTTATATAAATTCATGTTTATAGAAGTCATACTCCCATTACTACTTACGGGCCCATTGTAATGTCATTTATGTTACATTTTAAGCTACTCCCTTTAAAATCACTGAAATTATGTTAAATAATTTTCCTTGATAAGCTTCCCATTTAACTTTCAGGTTTTAAATGAATGTTCCAAAAGACAAGCAATCGACCATTATATAACTGCAAACAGTTTGTTTGTATCACAAATACTTTAAGAGTTATAAAGGGTTAAATATGATAACCCTAATCGTTCGTTCTTTAATTCAGCATGACATTCAATTTGAAAACCTTTAAACATCATATATGAGCATTCTGTTGATAAACAAGAGTGAAAAGCCATGCTTTAAGCTTTGTCTCTGGTGTAAAATATTAGTTTTGTTTTTGTTTGTACGTCACCATGTAACATATATTACGACTTTCAAGACTGCATATACGTTGCTTTATTCCATATATTAGACGTCGTAAGATATTTTATTTCATCTCAAAACTGACCGTGCTTGATGAATAGATATTAAGATACCAGCCTGTCTGAAAAAAGGATTGTTTAATTATCGCAACAATTGAGATCTTCTACCACCTAAACCTAAACTCACTTTTAGACACTTGAAGAAAGGGATCCAGGAATTCCATAGGAGGTTTGTTTTGGCCCCCGCAGATAAGGCTGCTAACAATGTTGTGGTCGTTTGAAAAAGATACTAATTTAACACCCTAAAGCAAGAACTTAGCACTGCAAAAACATATGAGCATAACAGGCTTGATTAGACGTCTATCGTTGATAGGCATCGATGCCATATGGCAGCTAAGTTTGGGGTGTGTTGATGATGACCATAGCAAGCTTCCTACGTTATACTGGTTGCCTAAACTTCATAAACGGCCCAATAAATCGCGTTTTATTGCTAATTCTAGTGCATGTACAACTACTGAGTTGTCTATTCTTGTGACTTCTTGCCTCACTGCGATTAAAAACCATGTCATTAAATATTGCACAACAGTTTATGAAAGAAATGGTAAAAATTTATTTTGGTCTATTAAAAATTCAGGCGACATTCTTAGTAAATTGAAGTCTAGAGGTTTTCTAGCATCTGGTTTGTCTACATATGATTTCTCTACTCTCTATACTACATTGCCTCATAATCTAATCAAAGAAAAACTAACAGAATTAATTGAACAAACATTTAACAGAGAGGGCTCACTTTATTTGGACTTGTAATGATAAAAATGCCTTTTTTACTTCTGAACAACCTAAACGATATAAATTTGGGTCATGTCAGAAAATGTGTGATGCGCTCCATTATCTTTCGGACAATATATTTATAAGATTTGGCTCAAAATTATATAGACAAATTGTAGGTATTCCAATGGGTACTAATTGTGCTCCTCTTGTTGCAGATTTGTTTTTGTTTTGTTATGAGAGAGACTTTATGTTGTCTCTGTCAGACAATAATCAAACTGATATTATTGAAGCTTTTAACTCAACCTCCAGATATTTAGATGACTTACTTAATAATGATTATCCTTATTTTGAACAAATGGTAGGTCAGATATATCCCACTGAACTTCGGTTAAATAAGGCGAATTCTTCTGATACTGAAGCTCCGTTTTTGGACTTGAACTTGTCAATAACAAATGGCATAGTTTCTTCTAAAATTTATGATAAAGGGGATGATTTTAATTTTGAAATAGTTAATTTCCCATTTCTTGTTGGAGATGTTCCTCGCTCTCCTTCTATGGTGTATATATTTCTCAGCTTATTCGTTTTGCTAGAGTGTGTTCTAATGTTGATGACTTCAACAACAGGAACTTATTTTTAACTGTTAAGTTATTAAAACAATGTTATAGATATCATAAAATTCGAAAAGCATTTTCTAATTTCTACCACAGACACTCAGAGTTAAAAACAACATTGGGTTAAAAACTCTTCTGCAACAATGCATATCAGAACCTATATTTTATGGTGATTTAGTTTATAAATTCAAACCTTATTTTAGTGATCAATTCAAAAAGATAGTAAAACGTTATATAAGGGTTGGATATAACTTGGATATCATGCGACAGTCTGCATGCCTAGTTTTAAACCCAATTAGGGGATAACTGTTTTCATTTGGGGAGGTATATCGTCGGATATACAGTCGGAAATTTAGTTTTATGGCGACGCATAAGCGGAGCCGTAAAACGTGATTTCCGAACGTATATCCGACGATATAACTCCCCAAATAAACATTTTGAATATGGTTATCCCTATTCTAATGTTTTTAAACATTTTCCCTTTAAAAAGGCAGTGTTCTTTGTTGCGCCTATACGTCCAGCGTCTGCCAGCTGCATAGAACCGCTTGCCAGCTGCATATATTCACTTGTCAACCAATAGAAAGCGACGTTACGTAATGACGTCGGGTTTCCAACAGTATATCGCAGGATATACTGTTGCAAATTTATGACGTTATCCAATCAGACGTCGCGTTGCATTTGCAAGTGCATTAGAATCACGGTTTATAGCTATGGTTTCCTCTTTAATTGCACGACGGTGGGTCAGGCCTCAGACTCTTTGACGGCTCTGACGTAAAGCTTTAATCGGTGGGTTGGGGCCTGATGCTTAACTGTAGCTGGACCCACATTGGCTCAACTTGAGGTTTTCTTTAGCTCTGACTATCTATGAGTCATGAGCCCTTTTCTTTGTCTCATCATATTGTGTTGATTCGATTAGAGTGTTTCTCCATGATGAAACATTGCATTAGTTAGATGGTTTCCATGCGAGCTGAACATTTCTTGTACTTCAACAACAGCAGAATCTAGGGCGAAGATTTGGTACCATTAAAATGCATTTAAGCCCCCCGGTGGCTTAGGCTGCTGTCCGTTCTAAGGCGGTGGTTCAGTTGTTGTTGACTTTTTGTTTATTGTTACGCCCATTGTGGGAGTCTGTAACTGTTCTATGTTTTGGTGTACGTTACTTTATATCCATTCTAGTATTGCAATCATCTTGATGGGGAATAGAGAGCTGGTTGCTTTGCTTAATTTGTCTTCCTGGTGTCTCATGATGGTTGAGCGGCTCTTCCTCGCGGTGCCATGGGGTTGTCTGCGGTTTGTGATTGTGGTATTTCCTGATCATACTCACTTACTATTTATTAGTTTGTATTTATATATGCATATTTACATTTGAAAAATAGTATATATCTGAATTTTTTACATCTACAAATTTTAAACTGATTTGCCCAAAATTATAGATTTTAAATGCATAAACAAAGGAAATACTAGCACTCAAGTAGCAGCACTTAGAAGGATACATTTCAATTTTCAGTCAAATTTGTTAAAATAACACAATATTACTGTACAAAATATATTATATTGCAATATGTTTATCCAAAATGTTATCGAAGACGAGATATAATTGAACCTGATAAGCTCATAATATTATGTTAAGTTCAGAGTTTTGTAATATTTTTCAGTTATTTAAAGTGTCTTTTATAAGTTATTGTTTAAAGTGACTGTCTCAAAATCAATTTGTATCCTGACTTTTAACTGTGTATGCATATGGTGACGCATTGCAGAAGCTTTGAAATTAACAGCATAGCTTTTGCTGTCTAATCACATAAAGTAAGAACCTTGGATCACTTGCTAAACCAATATCTAGAAAAAGTACTTTATTGGTCAGTGACATTTCCCTGGAAAAAGAGAAAGTTGGTTAAAGCGGTGAGTTTTACTTTAAGGCCACATTAGATATGGTCATATACAAGGAAATAGGTCAGCTGTTACTACGATACTTCTCAACTCAGCTAAAATTGTATCTGGCCAAATTTTAACAGAAGACATTCAAATCATTGTAAAGTAGATTTTACAATGGTTTTTAGAATGCTGGATAGAAATGTGAAATATTAAAAAATGCAGCCAAGAGATTAGATCTGATTTAGTTTTAGCAATAATTGTTTATATACCTGATGTTAATTTCCACTAGACAGAACGTTGGCAAAATATTACAGGAACCTCGCAAACATGATAAATGTAATGATTAATAACAATGTGTTACATTATATATGTGTACTTAAGATTAGAATGAGTTATTAACTTGCCAGGACATAGATTCAAAAGGAGCATGCACAATGCTAACTGTTTAGCATTAAGATGGCACTCTTCTCAGTATCAACATTGTCACCATGATAAACATCATAGAGTCTGAAGTCCGACCCACCGGCGTGCAATTAAAGAGGAAAGCAAAGTTGCCAACCGTAATTGGGTTGACCACCAAGCATGCAGTTAATGTTATAGCCGATCTTTTTATATTGCCTTTTAGGGTCATGGTATTGTGAATTAAAATATATATATATAAAGTTTACCAAATGAATGTATTAAAAATAAAATCAAAGATTTTATAGGGTGTAGTTCACGAAAATTAACATATGTAACATGAAGTGATATAAGTAACACACTTCTGCTTGAATAAAAAACTTTTAACAGACATCCCGCAATACAGTGAGCACATACAAGCTTACAAAGGATCATTGACGGTTTGGGCCTTATACGCCTATTTTTCTGATTCCCAGAACGCTGCTTTTGAGCTTCTGGTGTGGTGCATGTAGTATTAGTGCAATAGGTGAATCTAATGGCAAGAGCCAACTAGCAAAATATTTTCAAAATTCCTACGCACTCGAGAGTTATGGCGGGTAGAAAGGGGAGGGGGTCTGAAATTTCATGACAATAAAAAGTGCTTTAAAAAGTGATTTCTGCACGTTTTCTTGATTTATTTGGTAGGCATGGTGATATCTATTGAACATATCATATGCAAAGTATTAACGAATCACAATAATTGATGGAATTGTTTTAAAAACAAAATGTTTTATAATAAAATGATTTTAGGGAGATAATTTAGAAGTTACCTGTACATTTTAGACTACATGTACCGTAAATAATACAAAACTGAAAGCTCAACAAAAGAAATAAATATTTTTGAAGGAATGAAAGTGCCCCATTAAGCATTGGAAAGTAAAACTGATTCTAACTAGATCCTTTGAATATTACTTTTGCTTTGTTTAAAGGGCATAACATGTTAAATGTATTTAAAGTGTCCGAATATTTATGGTATACATATACATGTATATCCCAGTTTGAGACAA
The DNA here is from genome assembly GCA_964019695.1 of Loripinus fragilis. Taxonomy (NCBI): domain Eukaryota; kingdom Metazoa; phylum Mollusca; class Bivalvia; order Lucinida; family Lucinidae; genus Loripinus; species Loripinus fragilis. The sequence continues at coordinate 717,645 of CAXHUL010000609.1, forward strand.
TATATTGAACACTAAAGTATTTACCTGTTATAACTCTTTGCATGCCAGTGGATAATTTTGTCGTCTGCCAATAGCCTTTAGCAAACAGTTTGAACCCAGATGAAGACCACCAGAATGTCGGTCTTGATCCGAATCCAAACTGTTTGACACTCCGATGGTGGTCCTGAGTGGTTTGTTTTTAAAAACTTAATTTTGAAGAAAGTCAGCAGACGAAAATAAAAACATGAACAATTCCTTAGCATGCAAATAGATAAGTACAGGACATTTTCAAAAAATATGTCATTGAATAACAGTGAGATTTTTTCTCATGAAAAAATGCATAAACTTTGATAAAAATGCATTAATCTTTATTTACTCTACATTAAACAAGCACAGAATACAAAGCAATTTAGGAGGTTGGTTTTAGAGAACTTCATTACTGTCTTTAATTTCTTATTCGGTAGAAAAGGCATTTTATGGGCTTGGGCCCTGTGTTTTTGGGCTGCTGAACATCATTCCCCCCCACCCGTGTGCCAGCAAGCCACTTCCATACAATGTGTAAAATATGGTAACACATAAACATGCAAAAGATTTTGCTGGCACACGGGGGGGGGGGGGGGGGGTATTTATGATATTTTAAAAAAAAAGTTTTCGAATTTCTATATATCTTAATGTAAAACTGATTGTTCTATCCAAAATTTTACATCTTTGAAGCATTTAATATCGAAAATGGATTTCACAGCCATAAAGTGCTCATGTCAGGGTAACTTCGAGGTGAAGAACGGGTCGATTGACAAACTTTTATTTTTACTGAAAACCATAGGCATTTACCCATAGCAAGTGTCAATGATCCATAGTAGACTAGTACAAATAAGGATGAAACTAACGACTATCGACTAATGACTAAAAACCAAACTCCCTGTGTATAATAGTGTACACTGTGTAACTAATTGTACTGAAGCGGAACATGAATCTAAACACAAAAAAGCGACAGCTACGTGCTACAACCTTTATTATAGTGCAGCGGCTAGCAAACATGACTCGTAGGCTTGTGGTTACGGGTTTGAGCCTCATGACGGACAATATTTGGACCGCTTATAAACATACTGATAGGGATTTAAACGAACAGCTATTATTAAAGGATAGTGTTCTCTATCCGCTTTTACTGTCATGTCAGCCACGAGTGACAGTGACGTCATGTTTTGTTTACAAAGTTATCAGGGACTAATAACCGATGGATCACTTGTGTATTAATCCTATCCACAGGATAGGATTAATACACATGTGAGCTATCGATTCCCGTTAGCTCAAGTGGAGTGTGTAAATTAATGTTGACCTAAACAATTGAAAACAAAATATTACGTCACTGTCACTCTTGGTTGGCACGACAGTAGATCGAGCGACTGCCTGATTGACCAACTGTTTTAAAATGAAAGATTAATTCTATCGATGTTAGTTCGATCGCCATTCAACTAAAAGAGGATGGATATGCAGCCTAAGTTTACCTCCCCAATGAGAGCTGGAGTCTTAACTTTCATAAGTACTGTCGGGTATTGTAAAACCTGTTGCACAGAACAGAGTATCTACCTTCTTTCTGGAGGAAAATCTGCCTTTCCAAAACCATTTATCCGTTCCTGATAGACCAACAAGTACTCATGATGTAACACGGGGAGAAACGTTTGTGTGCTAGGAGTCAACTGTTTTCGTTTTATTAAAATTAAAGGACCTCGGACAGTCTAAATGAAGGATTGCCCATAAAAATGACCAGAGAAAAGTTACATAGAAAATGATATTTTTTCGATGAAAAAGATAGTAGGTTCAACCCTCTACTTATCCACAAAAGCTGTTTTCTCATTGGACAAGTACTAATTGAAAAATATGGGTTGAAAACTCTGTTTTTGCTATTCAACACATAGAAAATAGAAAAAAGTTTTACTGAAGTGCTTCCCCCCCTCCCCCCCGTGACCAAACTAATCCTTTTGCAAACAGTTGTGGTTTTACATTTCACACATCATATAAAACGGCATGATTGGTCACGGGGGATGGGGGGGGGGCTGTCAAAACGCTCGAAAACACTTTATGATAAAAACTTATTAGAAACTTATTTTGTAAAAACCTGTAGGTAAATATCAATTTGCAATGGCATGTATCAGGGTTTAAGTTATGAGTGCTTGCAAAGTAATTAATTGTCTCATTTCTCAACCAAAACTTATTTTTTTGAGTACTCAAAAGAACCGTCTCACTGAGACGGTTCTTTAAAGCACCAAATTATAGGTTGAATCAGATGTGTAAGAAAATATTAACGATTTTACGCTCAAAAACTTCGTTTATCTAGACTATGATTTATATAGTATACAGATATGATACACCTCAGTGCACAAGTCACACTGGTTGACCTTGTAGCATTACAGGTAATAGTCAAAAGTAATTGACAGCACACTTCTTTAGATGAAACAATGAAATATTCTCAACCCGAATTTTATGCAATCGCATCACTTTCGTCTAAAATTTTGTGTCGCAAACATAATATTTACATGTATTTAGGTAAATACTCGACGAAACTTTGACTTTCTGTGAAATAAAATTTGGTCACAAAAAAAAACCCCACCCCCTAAACCCTAGAGTCCTGGCATAATTGTGCAATATTTTCAAAATATTTTTATTTTGCTAGGTGCACTAAATGTAGGGGTTTGATTAAAGCACACAACTATAGTTTTCAGTTATGCATTATCCTAGCCACATGCTGTCAAAATTTGGGCAGATTGAATAGGAAACTGTCCGAGGTCCTTTGTTTGGATAGGTCTTGCTATATATTTACTAGTGAGCGATTTGTAGAGTATTTGGTCTTTGTTACATAGGTAAAAAAAACACATATGTATCGATGTATGTCTGAACTATTAGACGCCCTGAAAACTGCATATTGAAGTTTTTAGAGCACCACACATATTCAGTCGAGATTTCAAGATACTAGTAATGTAACATAGCAGTCTCCACATCGTGCATTAGGTCAAATATATGACAACATCTACTCATTCAAATTTGATATGAAAAAAAACAAAACGATGGACCTCTAAATCACAATATGCTGCACCCCGTGATAAGCAACATGATCAGTCTATCGGAGCCTTTAATTACAGATAAATATCCAGGTTCATTGGTTTGTTTCTATGAATGGAAAACATCGACTTCCTGAACAACTCGGCTAAATCGAAATAGGATAGAGAGACAAACTTACTCATAAGGCTTCTGGGTTAATTCAAAATTAAGTAACTCAAGAAGACCCTGTCTTTTCTGTTATTATTACAGCTCTACCAATAAGGCGGCGATCACGAACGCTCTGATTACCCAAAACAACGGCTTCGATCGTTTACCAAAGTAGAAGAATGTTGGCTTTACTGTGTGTGACAAGCCAGCACACTACTCGACTATCACGGTTACTTTTAACCTAGGGTAGGGCAAGAAGTTCCAATAAATCAAAAAAAAAAGTTCCATATATGAAATACCATATTTAATGATTATTTAGCAATATAATGATTCATAGCAATATGATTATTCAGAAGTTAGATATAATAGCGGAATTCACTGCAATAAACGATGGCCAATTGTATATATTAAGGGGCCACACATTATATTTTCGGAAAAAAATGCATTCTTTCACTGACGATCGATTTTGTCTTAGCAAACAGTGTAGACTCTGATCAAATGCGCGCCTGGGTCTGCACTGTTTGCCAAAATACAGATTTAGGAGCCAATCGTAGATAAAGGGATAACAATGTCTGCGAATAATTTGGTCGTTTTATTAAAAATAGTAAGTGAGTATGATCAGGAAATACCACAATCACAAACTGCAGACAACCCCGTGGCACCGCGAGGAAGAGCCGCTCAACCATCACGAGACACCAGGAAGACAAATTAAGCAAAGCAATCAGCTCTCTCTTCCCCATCAAGATGATTGCAATACTAGAATGGACATAAAGTAACGTACAACAAAACATAGAACAATTACAGACTCCCACAATGGGAGTGACAATAAACAAAAAGTCAACAACAACAGAACCACCGCCTTAGAACGGACAGCAGCCTAAGCCACCGGGGGGGGGGGGGGGGGCTTAAATGCATTTTACTGGTACACTTCCTAGACTCAAACCAATTAAGTGAGTGAAGAGCTATCCTACAAAAAGGAAACGTGAGAGCAAGGTGTGTTCGAAATGGCATGTGTGTGTGTGGTCAAAAAGTGCGTATGACCAGGAAATGATGCAATCATAGACCACAAGCTTACCCTCGCCACCGTGAATTAAACACAGACCACTGACAGCTACACGACAACCGTGAGACTGCATTTTAATGAAATGTTTAGGGTCATCTCTCCAGATGTAAGTGACCTCACACCGGATGGCGTGCGTGCGTGCGAGCGTGCGTGCGTGCGTGTGTGTGTTGTGCGTGTGTTAATTTCCGTCTACAGCTTAGGTCAAATGGAGCCAGTGTCAAGGCTTAAAGCCGCATCTGACAAACTGAAGAAGCCAGATAACCTTAGTCGAAAGGAAGTCTATAATCGATATTTCGATAACTCTCAGCGACTGCTAAGGTCAGTCTAAGTATGTCTAAGTTCTCAATCCCAACCCCTCCCCTTCCCTTACCAGCATACACACGCACTCACGTTTTTGTTTGCATCTCCATACCCAACAAAATTATCAACGAAAAGCATTTTACAACTACATCACTTCGCCTGGCATATGAAAAATAGTATCGGCGTTTGTGTTGGTGCGTGCACTGGGTTTCCTTCGATTAAACTTGACTTGTCCAATGGATACCAGGGCTATTGTATACAAGACACTGTTTGGACCCAGGTTTCGGGTGTGCTAGGACTGTTTTGACTCCCTGTCTGACAGACGCAGTGATGAAAGGTGTGAAGGTGCGGGGAAGACTGCATGTGAGCTCTTGTACAGCCAGAGTCGTGTTGGTGTAGTGGGATCTCAGCTGTTCAGAGCTGCAGGGAATGCAGAAACAGGCTTCTCTAACCTCATTTCTATTGCCTTTATAACAGCCTGGCAATCATTTATCAAAGAGGGTGCATGTCAGGGCTAGTGGGGTTCCCGTCCATATGGGTGTCGCCGCCCGAGTGCTTATTTGGACGGTTTCAGCTTGATTTGGGGTTTTGGCTGAAGATGTTATTGCGGAGACGTTTGTAGGTTAAAGCTCGAATACACTGACGTAACGTCAAAAGTTGGGGGTCACGCTTGTAACATAATGACGTCGTCTTTCTGAACGTCGTTTTCACCAGTTTAATTACGTCGTTTAATTGTAAATCTTCTTGGTAGATTGTATGATCTAAAATGCTATATTTTCAATTTCCTCGGGTGATGTTACTATTTTCATATTTTGTAAAGTGCTAACTGTTGGCGATCTCATATTTTCTAAGTAGGCTTTTATGACAGATAGCCGTCGACCAGGGGTTGTCGAAAGTGACTCTTATAGTGTGTGTTTTTGCCCATTGCCAAAACACGGATCAGTCACGGACTCGCGGACCAATAGAGAAATTTTATTGAGATTTGTTGATCGTTTTATAAACCCTAATGGTCCATAATGAACCCAAAATCAGATTTAGTCTGTGATTGTTAGCATTTGATGGGCATGTTAGCGGTATTTGTGACATTAGTCTGTAGATTATAGGTCCGTGACATCGGCCTGTAAATGGTCCGTGAATGGAATGGTATGTGGATATAGTTTGACGTTGGTCCGTGAATGGAATGGTTTGTGGAGATAGTTTGACGTTGGTCCGTGAATGGAATGGTTTGTGGATATAGTTTGACGTTGGTCCGTGAATGGAATGGTATGTGGAGATAGTATGACTTTGATCCGTGAATGGAATGGTTTGTGGAGATAGTTTGACGTTGATCCGTGAATGGAATGGTTTGTGGAGATAGTTTGACGTTGGTCCGTGAATGGAATGGTTTGTGGATATAGTTTGACGTTGGTCCGTGAATGGAATGGTATGTGGAGATAGTATGACTTTGATCCGTGAATGGAATGGTTTGTGGAGATAGTTTGACGTTGATCCGTGAATGGAATGGTTTGTGGAGATAGTTTGACGTTGGTCCGTGAATGGAATGGTTTGTGGATATAGTTTGACGTTGGTCCGTGAATGGAATGGTATGTGGAGATAGTATGACTTTGATCCGTGAATGGAATGGTTTGTGGAGATAGTATGACTTTGATCCGTGAATGGAATGGATTGTGGAGATAGTATGACTTTGATCCTCGAATGGAATGGTATGTGGATATAGTTTGACGTTGGTCCGTGAATGGAATGGTATGTGGATATAGTTTGACGTTGGTCCGTGAATGGAATGGTTTGTGGATATAGTTTGACGTTGGTCCGTGAATGGAATGGTATGTGGAGATAGTATGACTTTGATCCGTGAATGGAATGGTTTGTGGAGATAGTATGACTTTGATCCGTGAATGGAATGGTTTGTGGAGATAGTATGACTTTGATCCGTGAATGGAATGGTATGTGGATATAGTTTGACGTTGGTCCGTGAATGGAATGGTTTGTGGAGATAGTATGACGTTGGTCCGTGAATGGAATGGTTTGTGGAGATAGTATGACGTTGGTCCGTGAATGGAATGGTTTGTGGAGATAGTTTGACGTTGGTCCGTGAATGGAATGGTATGTGGATATAGTTTGACGTTGGTCCGTGAATGGAATGGTTTGTGGATATAGTTTGACGTTGGTCCGTGAATGGAATGGTATGTGGAGATAGTATGACTTTGATCCGTGAATGGAATGGTTTGTGGAGATAGTATGACTTTGATCCGTGAATGGAATGGTTTGTGGAGATAGTATGAATTTGATCCGTGAATGGAATGGTAGGTGGATATAGTTTGACGTTGGTCCGTGAATGGAATGGTTTGTGGATGTAGTTTGACGTTGGTCCGTGAATGGAATGGTATGTGGAGATAGTATGACTTTGATCCGTGAATGGAATGGTTTGTGGAGATAGTATGACTTTGATCCGTGAATGGAATGGTTTGTGGAGATAGTATGACTTTGATCCGTGAATGGAATGGTATGTGGAGATAGTATGACTTTGATCCGTGAATGGAATGGTTTGTGGAGATAGTATGACTTTGATCCGTGAATGGAATGGTATGTGGATATAGTTTGACGTTGGTCCGTGAATGGAATGGTTTGTGGATATAGTTTGACGTTGGTCCGTGAATGGAATGGTTTGTGGAGATAGTTTGACGTTGGTCCGTGAATGGAATGGTTTGTGGAGATAGTATGACTTTGATCCGTGAATGGAATGGTCTTTTGAGAATTTGAGTTTGGTCCGTGAATGGAATGGTCCGTGGAAAGAAATGAAAATACAACAAAAATTATCTCATTTAAGATCGACAATCTTAGACTATCTAGGCATTCTATACATTTTGGCGATCGAATTTGGTGTTGAATGACAGCTAGGATGGACCCATTTTTTACATTCTGTACAAGTAAACACGAAGCCGTGCTGTGGCATGCGTCATGTACAGAATACGGGAATGCCTGTTAGTTTTAACACAGGCTTGCTTTTTACAAAAAAAAAGTTTTCTATAGGGGAAATGAGTGATTTTCTTATTTCGAGTTCTTGTTGAAGATGTCTCCGCATGACAGACACATTAAAGCTCAAACTACTAGGATCTATACCATGCAGTATGATTATCATATTTGCAATGGCCTAGACCCCACAATCATTTCCATTAGTCTGTTTTGGGCATTTCATATGTCTCACAAAAATCTAAGGTGGGGGGGGGGGGTGTGCACATGATCATTGGCAACTGCTCATGCGCGGATCCAGGAATTTTCGTCAGGGGGGTCCAGGTCAGTCTGACAAAAAAAAGAAGCTCTGACAACGTTTTTTTTAGTCCTCAGCTTAATTTACAGAAGTCAATTAGTCAATTTCAAGAAGTCCATCTTTTTTTCAAGGTTCCAGAGGGGGTCCAACATTTTCCAGGGGAGGGGCCAACTTTTTCCAGGGGGGGGGGGGGGGTCCAATTGCTTATTCCTATAGAAACCCATATAACTTGTGATTTTTCAGGGGGGGGGGTCCGGGACCCCCTGTCCCCCCCCTCTGGATCCGCACTTGCTGCCCTTTCAGTAGCAGTTAGTGTATATTTCTCCGCTACTGCCATATAGTTTGAAAAGCATATCCAATGCCATCCTCCGTCATTCGATTCATTCAGATGGGTGTTGATTATTTGAACAAATCTTCCCGATACAGGTTGAAACTCAGGTTTCGCAACATAAAGTACTGACTGCATACCCTCATCGTGGGAAAATTGCTGTCTTAATACAGCCTGGGTTGCGTCTTTCATTGTGTCACTACGCCACCCATTGTCGAAACTTCCTTCAACATCAACATTTAAAACATCTGTAATCTTTCGACGTTACGCGTCTTAAACGTCAAAAAAGCGCAAGTGTGATAAATTTTTAAGACGCCACTCTCAATAGAATCATTCAAAATCTGTTTACACAATCGTAAAAATGTTTGGAATTCGAAAGTTTTACTCAAAATGTATTTTAAAAGCGTATTCAAATTATAAATAATATGAAATAGGCACACCTAATGGGCAACCAACCACTATTTGATCTGAGAGGATAGCACAGTAAACGGTATTTCTTGTGAGTCGGTACTCGTGTTAGTATAAATAGTATGGAAGAAGGCAAATGTCAGGAATCGATACAATTAGTACCACACCTGACCCAAAACACCTTATGGGAAAGTGACAAAAGAACAAGAAAACGTCACATACAGTTCTAAGCGCCTTGAGGTCAGCTCAGACTCAGGGCCGTCACTGTGTATTTCAAAGTGGTCCGACGGAGGAAACCATCGAGTGCCGAAGGCACGACAGGGTGGAAAGCACGAATTGGTAATCATTCCACCCTATCGTTAGGGGTCTCCCCCGATATTTTTTTTTATTAAATTTTGAGCGTTTCTATGGTCGTTTAAATGGATTTTAATGCATTTCGGACTAGATTGCAGTCGCTTTGGATGATGTTTTTTGCCAGAAAAGGTTTTCCTTGTGGAGTAAGAAACCGAATGCAGGACAAAATCCTTTTTAGACAGTTACGTTTTCACTTTTTTCGTCAGCACGTAACTTTTCAATATGTCTCCGCAGTTTTTTGTCAGAGTACTTTTAGCACTGGGTCGAGGTTTCGAAAAGATTTACACTATAGCCACATCGGGTCGGCGGCAATCGAAAAAGCTATCGACAATCGACGAATGCGGATCAAAAATCGACAGAAACAGTAATTTCGATTGCCATTTGTCGCCAGTGTGGCGACAAATGGCAATCGAAAACTCTGTTTCTAACGATTTTCGATCTACGCTCCTCGATTCGATTGCAGCCTACCCGGTGTGATAGCGTCTTTTCAAGCAGGCTTCATCTAGAGTTTGGCTGCGCACCTTTCCTTGACGACTTCCCTTGTTGGTGACAAAACGTGAGATCTTTGGCTTCATCGTAATGAAGCCAGGCCCTAATGTCGAACCAAGACGGCAAAATACTTCTCTGTACACATGGTCCAGGCCCGGAGTCCTGGCTTCTTTATGGCAAATGACCGTTGAGGTCACCGAAAACTCTTGGGCTAAATTGGAACAGGCAGTACTTGTATATCTTTAACGGAATAGACATGGGCTCACGATGTTTATACTATATGAATTCACAACGTTTTAAACTTTAGAATAATATGAAGAAAAAAAAGCAAAACAAAACTGGATCACAGAAATTACCATGGCTTTGATAAATGAGTCTCAACATGAGAAAACCTGTCTTCGGAGTTTTCGACCATGCAAGCCTCAAACCAACCTGCTCAGTTACAGAGATTAGCTAGAATGCTAAAATGTTGTGTGTATAGCAAGTTTATCAATTGTACTTTCCAGAGATTGAACAACAAAGTCGATGATCAGACTGCGAGTCCGCGCAGGCTGGTCTTGGCCTTTGTTGTTGAAATGCAACTACCTTAGGTTTTCTCGCGACCCATAACCCATATTTCTGTGATTGCTTGTTTTAACACCTTGGCAAGGTCTATTTATGACTGATTGATACTTTTATTTCATCCTCTAGGGAGAGCATAAATTCAAACGACTAGCAAAGGCTCTGATCAGACTGCGTGTATGCGCAGGCTGATCTGAGTCTTTGCTGGTCGCACATATCACATTGTTGGAAATCTCATGTCGCTGCCTCTTTCAAAGGCGCGACGATGCACGTGTCAGTTGGCGTTATGACGTTACGTTAGAAGTATTGTGACGTCACGTCATGGGGATCACACAGCCGCTTGCTTGAAAGAGCTATCGTTAACGTTCAAGCTCCTGTTGATCGAAAAAATCCCTAAGTCTCTGGGCTAAAATACAACTTAAATATCAACAAAACTAGCATCTCCGGGAATTACTTTTACTTTTTGTATTTTTTCAATGTTCATGATGATTACGGCACATTTTTCGACGGTAGAATAAGGTTTTTAGATCGATCGAATCGACTCCGTATAGATACCGGAACTCTCAGTTGACAGAACGGAAATCAGACCTTCATATAGCAGATGAATAGAACAGAACAGAACAGAGCCTCTAATCGTAACAGCAACCAACCCTCGTTGTTGCCGCTTCGCGGCAACAACTCGTTGGTTGGTTGCTATTAAAAGACATATAACAGAGATTCAATTTTTTAAAAAAAAAATATGTGTTCACCAAAACGACGTTTTTAAAAATTGTGACAATTTTTAAGACGCTATAAATGTATTGCTGAAACCACTATATAAACGCCATAGATAGAAGCCCCCTTGGTGTAGTGGATAAGTGCTATGCCTTGTAAACCAGGGGTCGCAGGTTCGATTCCCGGCTTCTCGATAAAACCATAAAAAACACATAAAACCACTTTCGGTGAGCCTTCGGGTGCTCCCGTCATATAATAAACACATAAATCATAAACCCTCCCGGCGGTACTGGTTTCTACCCAGGGAAAGCCACAAAAAGTTTTATATTTCGAATATACAAATAACTATCTAAATGTATGTCAAATTAAAAATATTTTACAATTATTTTAACGTAGTTTCATTTTATAGCATTTTGGAAAATAAGTGCCTCAAAAAACGGCCATTTTTAGAAATCTTTCAATTTTAACTTTGCGTGCGGCCGCGTCCATCTTTTTTTTTTTGTTTGTTTGGCCTATCGACGTAAGATTCTTGTGCCATCTATACTGACGTCATAGGCGCCATAAGGTAAAAAATTGCGCCATTTGAACGTTAATTGAGCTTTCTGTGCCTGGTAATTCAACCTAGCGTGAACAAGTTTTGTTACATCTTTCAACGTTATTTTGACGTTTTCCGTTATTTAAATTATCAAATTTTATGCACTTTCTAGATTAATATTTAGCAAAAATACATAGGAATGAAGAGAATATCATTGTCTCAATGATAGTACTCATTACATTTTTCCTAGTTTGATGTTGACACAAATAAACAAGAATGAATGATCACTCTTCGTCAATTTTTACATGATCCCCTACTTTTGACGTTACGTCACTACCCTCTGGGTTTTGGCCGAATCAGGTGGTATATATTTCCCTAGGGACTTCTCATAAGTTGAATAGTTTTAACTGCAGATCGCCGATATAACCATGAGTAGTATCTGAATGGCCACTTGTTCGAGACTCAACAGGGCCAATGTGTTGTGTCCTTTAGGAAGACACTTTATATGTTCTGCTTAGAACTGGTTTAACCCAAAAATTTATGAAACGTCCCAATATGACTGAAAGATTGTTGACTGATGAGTAAACCATCAGCGCAGACAAAAAAGACATTTCGACATTATTTGAACACAGTCATTTTAAAAGCCCAATAATGCCTAGCACCCATACATTGTATAAAGGAATTTGACAAACAGTGCAGATCCGACATAGACACAAGGCAGATGGTGAATGAAATAATGTCTGATAAGGTCTACGCTGTTTGCTTAAATGATACAACAATTTGTGTTAAGTGATAAAGCAAAACTAAAGACCCTATAATTACAGATCGACCAGTCAGTTTAAATGGATTGAAGACTTCAGTAGACATAAATGGATTAACCGATCTACACTGTTCCATACTTAATCAATATTGAATGCCCACTATTTCGTTGCTCTAATTGAGACAGGGGAAAGGATGACCATAGCAATTATTTGAGAACGAATTTCTACCATAACGGGGTCTCTGAATTGGCAGCCAAGCACATTGAAGATTGCACCAGCGGTCCCACCAGTGTGTGGTAAAAAACAGGTCTGACATCCCAAAGTGTTTCTAAAACTATATAATGTTATTATGTGATATCATATAAAACATTATTTTGGGACTACATGTACATTGGCACATTCTACAGTCCCAGTGAAAGAACAAATAAAAAATAACATAGCCACTTGAGCGTTAGACTGGGAATCGGAAGGCTAATGCTAGTTCGAGACTCACCGCCAGCGCAGTCACTATTACACACGTTATCCACTGCTTACTACTGGTTTAACCTATGAACAGAGGAAATCGTCCCGACATTACTGAAAATTTGTTGACGCGGACGTAAAGCTTCAAAAAAACAAACAAACAAAAACTTGAAAAATGAAAAAAGTCAATAAGCAATGCTTATTAGATACCCCCCGCACAGTAAGAGTCATTGAAAAAACTTGGCAAGTTATAGTTCAAACCAGCAGACCTTAGTTTTGAAAAGAAGATTTCAGTAGAATCTGTGCAAACAACAATTATAAACTCCTTCATGCATTTGTTCAATGTGTCTATATAGTATAGGTAAAGTATCAAATTGCTCCATTAAAAGCTGTGGTAGGAGTTTATCGGCCAATGAAAGCACCATCTATGCATATACAAAAGCCTTATTAGGGAAAAATTGTCTAAGTTCTCACAGCTGTCATTTTGTCAGAAATTATTTTTCCTGAACCAAATTACTTCATGCATATGTTCAATGTGTCCACATTGTATAGGCAAAGTATCAAATTGTTCCATCAAAAACTGTAGTAGGAGTTGATCGGCCCATGAAGGCACTATGCATATACAAAAGCCTTATTAGGGAAAAATTGTCGAAGTTCTCACTGCTGTCATTTTGTCAAAAATTATTTTTTCTGAACCAAACTCCTTCATGCATATGTTCAATGTGTCTACATTGTATAGGAAAAGTACCAAATTGTTCCATCTAAAGCTGTGGTAAGAGTTGATCGGCCCATGTATGGCCTATAATAGCATAAGCATAAAACCTTCTATAAAAAGCCATTTAGAACTACAAAGGGAAATAACTCTAATAGAATTGGCCCCTAGCCCTTACTTTTTTGTCTAAAGTATTTATCTTGCATATATGAACATGTTTGCAAGGTTTGATGAAAATCCAGCTATGAATCTTCAAGATATTAAGGAAACAAAACGTTACGGACGGACGGACGCACGGACGGACGGACGCACGGACAACGTGAAAACAGTATACCCCCTACAAACAAAGTTTGCGGGGGGGGGGGTATAAAAAATATGTTAGGTAGAAATCGAACCAGCGACCACACGTATATGAGTCAGCTATTCTAACCACTAGACCACAGAGTCTGCTGTATTGTGTGTTACTTATTTTAAACATGTTTGTAACTTTAGACGAGTACAACTATCCATAACAGTAAATATATACGTCATTGTATGCGCATGAATAATTTTCTAAGCGAGGCGGATCTAGTTTCCATATATATTTTTTCAATCAAAATTACAAATAAACATGAACATTATTCAAGCAATACACCGGTGCTAATGATACTGAAGTTTGGGCTCTTATTTACACGAGCAGAAGCTGGCGATGTAGCAAATTTGTTGTGTTTTAAAATGTTGTTAAGTATAAGTTGAACCCGTCACCATTCCTTAGTCATAAACTTTAGTCTTAGTCGTTAGTCAATCCTTATTTGTACCAGTCCAGTATGTAACTATGTCTAAGAGTACTTTAGCATTGGCACCTAAATGCTACATTTATTACATATACTGGACAGCAAAAGAAACGCATATTTTGCATAGTTGGTACAGTTTTTGAACTGGGGTTTAAATACTGATATAATTATATGTAAGGTATAACTGATGTATTGATTATGTGAACTATCAAATGTATCACAAATGGATGGCTCATCGAAATAATGATAATAAAGGGGCGTAACTCTGGGCTTAATAAGATATCTCTTAATAAAGGCGACTTTCGAGATGGTGTATGCCTTAAACAACTGAACGGATTTGAATAAAAATCACTCTGCGAGATAATCATTACTTACAGACTACTTACGAAGTTTAAATGTCCCAATATTCTTTATGGTGGACTAATGTGACCCAGTTACATTATCGGACAATTAACCGGAAGTGTGTTTAATACAGACATGAAAGGGTCCAAACATTTCTGTTTTAAACGGTTCTGTAGGACACTACCTTACTTGATATCAATCATACTGTTCCAGATATTCTTACACCCCAAAGATTCCCTGTGGTTTTCAATACCGATGCAAAAAATGCAAAAAATGAAGATTTTTAGATTAGCAGTATAATTTCTACAGCAGTGAATTTTAAAGTTTTATGCCGTTTTCTGATCTGTTACAGTGTGTTATCGTAACATGCAATGAAATCGGATTCAAATCATGTGTTTTTTCAATGTACGGCGCTGTTTTTGCGTTTTTTGCATTAATTAACAAAAAATAATAATTAATTGTGTAATGACGAATAAAATAGTCTGGAACGAACGCATGAGTCCATTCAAACATGTACATATCATTTAGGGTAAAATTTGATAAGGGTTTTCTGGTATTAAATGGATATTGAAAATATGCGTTTCTTTTGCTGTCAAGTATATTACATGTATTTAACATTTTTGGGGTAATGTATGTAATTTTGATGTTACATGCTTATGTGACAATTCTCAGAGGGCTAACAGGTCTCATTCTATGGCGTATACTCATGTCCAATGAAAACGCACCACCTACAAAAATGACAATATCTTTTTAACGACATACCTTTTTATTTTCGCAATTGCGTCTTATTGTACTGTAACCATTCCGTAAGTTACTGATGGGTCTTTAAAACGGAATGATCGCCGATGACACGCGCTGGAAGCATTTAACCAAAGGACCGTCAAAACAGAAAGTCACACAACCAGCCATCAAATGGGTCAGAAAGTTCAAAAGTATTATTCTCGCATTTTTCTGTGCATAAATTGTAAAGAATCTCTAAATTGATAGCCAGGAATAGTCATATTGCCTTGAAATCGACTATATAGTCACGATATGACGTCACTAGCATCAGTTTGACTAGTGCATAAAATCGAGACCGTCAAGAAATACTTCTTTTACTGATACAAAATTACGACAAGGTCATAGCAAGAAGATTTCTTGCTCGTTTAGCGGTCTTTAACATCAAAAACGTAGGTGTCAGCGTTTTTTGATAAGCGTCAATCTCTTAAAGCTCGTATACACAAACCTAAGAGTATCTGTGTTGAACTTAATGTTAGATAAAACTCGCACAAACAGATGAACACATATTTTAGAAGATCTAAAACGCTAGCGTTGCGAACAATGGCTGGCAACGCGCTCAAAATTGACGTTGAAGATGCAACGTCAGTTTTTAGATGATTTGATGACGTTTTGCATGTGTGTGGGTTTGTACGATGGAAATCAGCATTGAGTAGAACACTAGGACTGTAGAAATCGCAATTAAACATTTGGTTTAAACTTTATTTCTTTGTATAAATACACAATAGCAAAAGTTACAAGCACTAAAATGAATAGTTACAAGTTTTATACAAAAGGGATTCAGAAGAAAGTCTATTGACTTTTGTGAACTGTATCCCTTTAGACGAATATGCGCTAAATGGTAACTGTGATATGTAACGTCAATTACAAATTCTATGCCATTAAACTTAAGAATAATTTATTCACGTAAACCAATGTATACAGATAAATGTAGCGCTTGTCCCAAACATACACAAAATGTGTCTGATTAGAACAAGCGGCATTCACTGTACTCATTACAGACAACAAAATAAATACAATAACAACAAAATAATTCATAGTACCAACCTCCACGGGGTTAGGAGATGTTTACTGTCCTTGGTAAGAACTTTGTTGAAGAATACATATGCCCGAGAGAGCGTCTTAGCTAAAGACTAAAGGACAAACGACAGAAAAGGATGTAATTAAAATGTAAGTCAGTCAAGCTAGGCTGAAACGCTTAGATTTTATAATAAAATTGTGAACAGCCATAAAGATATTGAGATTTTGTTCTTCAGAAAGACCGTTGCTTCCATGTAACAGAATGTTTAAATTAGGGTTACAAATGGTAGATATACATGTAAGCATGTCCCTTCGAATGAGATTGTATTGGATACACTCAAAGAAGAAGTGGAAAGAGTCTTCAATTTCACCACAGTTACACAAAGGACTTTCAATTATGTTTTTTGAGTAGAGATGGAGACGTAAGGTACTACAGCCTGTTCTCAGTCTTGCATGATAGATTTGTGCAAGTCGATTTCCTTGAAAATATAGTTTTTGAGATGGGATGATGTCAGAATTTAATTGATTGGCAAAGCAATCCATGGAGCTCAATTCTCTTGTGGTTTGTGAAAGAGCATTCCATTCTCTGATAACAGATGGAAGGAACGAGTTGAAGTAAAGCTGTGTATATGCATGTACAGTTTGCGAGTGTTGGACATTTCTTAAGTTGTACCTTGAAGCGTCTCCTACGTTATTTGGAACTAAGCTAGCAAGGTAAGGTGGACACAGATTATTTTTCATTTTATAAAAGAGTATGAGCTTGTGCTTTGTTCGTCGCGATGAAAGAGTTTCCCAATGTGTTTCAGTAAGTAGAGCATTAATGGACACTAATTTAGTGGCACCTGTCACAATGCGTGCAGCTTCGTTTTGAATTTTTTCAAGCTCGTTGGATTCATACTTTGTGCAATTGTCCCAGACAACATCAGCATATTCGAGAAGGGGTCTAATGAATGCGAAATAAATAGTCTGTAATGATTTTCTGTCTAGAATGAATTTCAGACGACGCATGACGTGTATTCTTTGCCAGGCCTTGGCCTTTATGTGCTCGATATGTTCATGCCATGTACAATCTCTAGACAGATATATACCTAGGTGTTTATGCGAGTTTACTTCATTTACTTGCTGATAGTTCATATAAATAGGTGGGTGGTATGGTTTATTTACTTTCCTGGAAAAGATCAATGATTCAGATTTTGAAGGATTAAAGGTTACAAGCCAGGTGGAAGCCCACATATCGATTCTTGAAAGGTCAGCATTTAATTTGATGGCAGCGTCAAGAGGATCATCAATAATTATGTAAAGACTGGTGTCGTCGACAAAAAGCCTGATAGATGAGTTTATTTCTTCTACAATATCATTAATGAACACTAAGAACAATAAAGGTCCAAGAATAGATCCCTGGGGCACACCAGCCTTTATAAAACACCAGTCAGATGAGACACCTGGTAGAACAACACGTTGTTTTCTGTCTTTGAGATAATCAGTAAACCATTGTAGCAGTGTACCATTGATTCCAACAGAATTAAGTTTGAATAGTAAGCCTTTGTGCCAAACTCTATCAAAGGCTTTGCTAACATCACAAAACACAGCACGGACCTCTTTACCCTCGTCAAGTGCTTTGCAGAACGTATTATATATGTCCAGAAGTTGATTGGTAGTTGAATCGCCAGGTACAAAACCAGACTGTAAAGTTGTTATAACATTGTTGTCTTTGAAAAAATTAAAAACATGTTTATGAACAATTTTTTCCATTACTTTGCCTATTGTATTTAGAAGTGAAATTGGTCTATAATTTGATATTTCTGATGGGTCATTCTTTTTAAATATAGGTGTGATATTGGCCTCTTTCCAAGTAGTTGGAACTTTACCATGTGCTAAAGAAGAATTGAATAGATCACTTAAGGGGTTGGACAATGGCTTTGAAAGTTGCTTCAGAAGTCTATTGTTGATACCATCAGGGCCTGCAGCTTTACCCACTGAAAGTGAATTTAAAGTTTCTTCTACTTCGTGTGGATTTGTGTGTATTGATTCCAGTGAATGTCTATTTCTAGAAGTAAATGGGGGGGAGAGTAGATTGGCTTTCATCAAGGACTGTCTGACTAGATAAATAATCATTAAGTAAATTAGCTTTGTCAATATTTTCCTCGTATGTTGTTCCATCTTTGCAAAGTGGTGGTATTGGGCCTGAGAGGTCTGGCTTAATAAACCCTTTTAATGACTTCCACCAGTCTTTGGGTGAGTTATTGTTTGATTTGAGTTTTTCAACTAATTCATCGCGTTCTACTCTTTTGGATTTCCTGATTTCATTTGTAACAAAGTTTCTGTAGTTTTTATAGTTTTCATGATCAACTATTCTACCTGTGCTTTTAAATTTATCATACAGCCGTTTTTTCTTTCTCAGTGCTTTTTTTATATTACTATTTAACCATTTTGGATCAGTTTGTCTAATTTTAACTATTTTATTTGGAATATGCTTTTTTGCTGTATTAATGATATGATTTGTAATATTTGACGTGTATATGTCGATATCATTGCTCTTAAATGTATCCCAATTGGTGTTATAAAACTCATTTGTCAGCGAATTGTAATTTCCCTTATCATACAGCCAAATTTCTCTTTCATATTCGTGGGTAATTGTTTTATTGAGGTTAAGTACACAACATATTGGGCAATGAAACCTTATATTTTGATCAAGGAATGGTTCGCCAACACCACTAAGAAGTATGTGATTTTTGTTTGTTACCAAAAAGAGATCAATTAGAGAAGATGATGATTCTGTGAAATGTGTAGGTTCAGAAATTATATTAGAGAGATTGTACATCTGACACAGGGTTTCAATTTTCCTACTTGAAGTAAGTTTTTGCATATCTAAGTTGAAGTCGCCAACAACAATGACATCGTTGATCGTTGTGTCAAAAGCAAGACCAATAGAAGTTTCAATTGATAACATAGAACCAGGTGGAGAATTAGGGGGTCTATAAAAGGTACCTAGGAGAAATTTCCTGTGTTTAGTACATATCTCGATCCACAGACATTCAACATCATTGACTTCCAGATCAGGCCTATGTTGGGAATAAATTGATTCCTTGACATATACACAAATTCCTCCGTGGTTATCACCTGGACGATCACGTCTATATGGGACTCTGAAACCATTTAGTTTTAAATCATCATTGAGAGTACGCATATCAAGCCAAGTTTCAGTCAGACATATAACATCAAAGTCATGTAATTCTCCTTCAATCAGTTCTACCTTTTTAACTAGACTTTGGACGTTATAATGAACAATTGAAAACTTGCTTTTAATAATCTCTTTCTCAGGGTCACTTACCGAGGAAGAATTTGCAGAAGACAGAGAAATGTCTATATCCGGGCCTGGATTTGTTTCAACATCACCACATTTTAAAAGTAGCAAAGATAGAACGATTAGAAGTTCAAAGATAGAAAGTCGTTTAATGCCTTTAGCCTTAGTCTGTCGACAATAATGTAAACCTATTCGCACCCTATATGTATCAATATCAACACTCATTATGTTATGTTGTCAACAATGGCACGAAAGTATTTGCTGGATGCGAGTACAATGACAATGTTGTATATGTATTCAGGACAAAGTTTAGTTTTACTAAAGTTGGTACATATATTTAAAATGCAAGATTCCCCGTGGAGCATTGATGAGCAGATACAATGAGAAAATACAAAAAAGACATAGAAAAACATATGTACAAGCCTCGGAAATTCTTACTCGGAGGTTTGAGGAGTGTTACTTGCTTCACTGAGTATGCAAGAAATCCATAAATATAATGAAAATAATCCTACCAGTCATATTTTCAATTATATACGACTCCAGACATATACTTTACTCTTTTTTTTGCCGGGACTTTCATTTTTCAAAAGGATAGTTTTTCACTATCTTCTTCAGATAACATTTGCAAACGGTTTCGATCCAGATCAGGCCTCCATAACACGAAGAACCTGATCTATATCCAGACCTGTTCACAAAAGAATTTCCTGATGGTGTTTAGCCTGAAAAATGCAGCAGGCGGCATAATGAACAACATAAGAAGCAAAAAAACTTTATAGATTTCCGATCGTGCAAAGAGTTTACTTTTGAAGCACCAGCTAAGTATAATAAATAAATTAATAGGAAAAAAAATGCATCAAAGGGTCCCCACCCAAGCCGTCCTCTGTATGATTTGGTAATAGTATATGCTAATGTAGGCAGGCAGAAGATGTAAACATTGTGGACCCAGATCAAATTGCCCCAACTGGCGCAGTCTGATCCGGATCCACGTTGTCCAACCAAAATGGCAAACTAAACAATTACGGCAGACGTCTTAGCTATTGACTATTGTTTTGCTTGGCACAATGAGCTATGCACGAATGCCAGCAAGAAAGTTGTAGAGACAACACTGATCCGAACTTCAAACTGCGCACAGCATAAGCTGTTGGTCGGTTGGCATGTAGTCAATATAAGTTGTATCCCTTGTACTTTTAACTTACTACCTCGGGCGTTTTTGAGACAGGCATATATTGTTTTCAGCTGAGCTCATGAGATTGTGATACATATCTTATGCGTAAATACGCAACAAACGCACATCCGCCCAACATAGTTTTAGAAAAAGAAATAGATTGTTGCTTGTACTCAGTCAGGTACCATGCATATTTAAATAACTGTAAGTGAACAGGTGGGGCAAGTCAGTGCGGGTACACAGACTGGCACGAACATGGCTGCTCGCAGAAGGGACATGAGCTAGCTGAGTGACAAGCCAGTATCCTGTTTGTTTACTGAGTGGGATGACGTCACGTGGGTAACACTGCTATTTGTGATCAAACGCTACGTCAGTCCCAGCAAACAAATGATCTGAGTTAAGTATCACAAAGTGCATGATTCTCCTGACCGCTCACAAGGTATTTTTGTTTATATTTAGTACATATGGCAGCCCTAACATGTGAAAGTGGACCAAGGCGTATGCGGTCAAAGAGAACCGTATCCACATAAAAAGTATTAAATTCCTTCCATTTTCAATGTATTTACATATGTGTGAAAACAAGGCACCGGTCGCTATCAATTGTGTTTGGATGCACGAGCTTATTACTTGACATGGGTTCTCGTTGTTCGCACATGCTCAAAGAGCCATTTTCGAGAGGCTCGTCTAGGCATATTTAAGCCTGCTAATGTAAACCATCTAAAATACTACTGTCCCGCCAGCCAAGAGTGATAGTGACGTCATGCTTCATTTACAAAGCTATTAGGGACTAAGAATCGATTGACCACTTGTGTATCAGTCCTATCCGCAGGTGCGGATAGGATTAAAACACAAACGATCCCTCGAGTCTCGTTAGCCCAAGCGGAATGTACAAGTTAATGTTTCACTTAACAATTGTAAACATAACACTAAGTCACCGCCACTTTTAGTTGACACGACAGTAGAACATTGTATATCGTACTGTTATGACCAACAGAGCATTATAAGAAGCACAACATATGAAAACGGCGCTGCTATCACACCCATCCATCCAGGACCATGATTGTCGACTAACCATTTGATAGCTTATCGATGTACAATATAATATTCAAATTTCCCAAGTAGGACGTTAAGAATACAGGTTGTCAATTTACTGGAGCATGAGGGTATTGGCATCTACAAACCGTGCTCAGTCAGTCACATTTTCTCATAATGCGTTCATGTACAGTCCATATCCATAAGTACAAGACAAAAGACTGAAAAATTTGAATAGTTCAACCCATATACTGAGAACTGGGTGTCCGGACAGCCAATGCAGACAGACCGGCTCAATCCTCCAGCAACCAATAAAGTGACACTCACGTTTAGGGATCATATCCTGTTCCAACAACTAAGCATCATTATCTTACACACACGCTAGGTGGTTTTACGTTAAATAGCAGTGAAATCACATTTCTAAACCATTCATTATTCAAGAATAAATTATATTAGCTGCTTATTGAAAATACGTGAATCCTTTCTTTAGAAGAGTATCCTTGTGTAATGCAAGATAAGAAAAGACGCGGGTTAGTCTGCACAGTAGCACAGGCTAGCGTGAGCCTTCTCAGATTTTCCTATTAGTTAACGTTGAATATTGTTGAAGACCGTTTAGGTCAGGAGCAGTTCTAATCAGATGTCGATGCTGAGTCTGAACTATTCGGCACATCAATAATCGTTCAATATATTTTTGAAAAGTTATTCTTGGAAAAAAGCACTACATATGTCAGCACTGAGCTCTTATTACAACAGAAAACAAAATGGGTCAAGATCAGCCCCGACCAAACATCGAGCCTGATCTGGATCCAAACTGTTTGACCGTCGTTGGAAAGTTTATATTTTGAGAATCTGCAGACGACAATAACTCTGAGACAATTGAAGACATTAGGGGCCAGGATCAGGCCTTGCTCAACATCGAGTCTTGTTTGGTTTCAAACTTTTAAACATTCCGATATGTTTTAGTACTGCAGACGAAAACAACTCTGTATACCTTAGATAGACAATTTGGGTAAGGCTAGGTCCGGCCAAGCGTCGAGCCTGGTCCGGATCAAAACTGTTCAGCACACGAATCCATAGAAAAAATAGTATTTTGAGAAAAAATCTGCAAACTACTCTGATTAAATTTTGAACAAGATTTGGGTCCGGATCAGTCCCGACCAAGCGACGAGCCTGATCCAGATCCAAACTATTCGGCATTTGGATTATGTTTTAGTTCCTTTCGAAAATTTGATATTTTACGAAAAATCTGCAATTAACAACTCTCTATCTGTTATGGGACAATTTGGATCAAGGCCGGGTTCGACCAAAGTTGAGCCTGGTCTGGATCCAAACTGTTCAGCACACGAATCCATCGAAAAAAACAACAACAACAAAGAAACTTAACCATAAATCTGCAAAAGATAATTTTGGCCACAATGTGAGCCAAAGACCGGCCCAGCCAAACGTCGAGTCTGGTTTAGATCCAAAATGTTTGACACTCCAATTATGATCAAGAACTTTAAGTGAGGTTGATATTTTAAGAGAAGAAAAACTGCAGATGACAGCAATTTTGATTGCCTGAGAAGATAATTTGGGTCAAGGTCAGGCCCGACCTAATATCAAGCCTAATCTGAATCCAAATTGATTGACACTCCGATTATGTCTAGACTTTTTTTGAAAAGTTAAAGCTTATTAAAAGAAAAATATATATTAATAATGCAGACAAAAGACTACCTATGAAGACATTTTGGGTCCAGATCAAGCCGTACTGAACGTGTAGCCTGATCTGGGTCCAAACTGTTCAGCATTCTGATGATATACAGTTAATATTTTGAGAGAAGAAAGAAAAAAAAACTTCAGATGACAGCAATTCTGATTGCTTTGGAGATAATTTGGGTCAAGGTCAGGCCCGACCTAATGTCGAGCCTGGTCTGGATCCAAACTGATTGACACTTCGATTATGTCAATACCTTTTTGAAAAGTTAAAGCTTATAAAAGGAAAAAATATATTAATTATGCAGACAACAGAAACTCAGATTGCCTATGAAGACATTTTGGGTCCAGATCAAGCCCGACTGAACGTGTAGCCTGATCTGGATCCAAACTGTCCAGCATACCGATGATATACACTAATTGGTTGTAAGGTTAATATTTTGAGGGGGTAGGGGTCTGCAGATGACAGCAACTTTGCTTATCCTTGAGTTCCGTCACTAAGATTTTCCCAGAATTTTATAAATTTAAAATTTCAAGCGAAGAAATCTGCAGACGATAGCTTCCCATGAAAAGGATTCGGGTCAAGATCAGGCCCGACCAAAAGCCAGGCCAGGTCTGGACCCAAAACTGTTCGAGTATCGATGATATATTACACAGATTAATTTTGAAAAACAAACGTATCTTGAGGTGACCAATCTGCAGACGATAACAATTTTGACAGCCCTTGAGAACAATTTGGCTCAAGATCAGGTCCGTCCTTACGTCGGACCGGGTCTGGATCCAAACTGTTCGCCAATCCAATTATGATCGAGAACGTTTTGAAAAGTTAAAATACAAAGGAAAAAATCTGCAGATGACACAAATGTGATTATCTTTGAAGACAGATTGGGTCAAGGTCAGGCCCGACCAATCGTCTGGCCTGATCTGGATCCAAACTGTTTGTTCAAGAACAAGAAACCATTATTTAGAAAAAGTAATATTTTAAGAAAAGAAACTATGCAATCAAAAGCAGTTCTGATTTCAGTTGAAAACAATTCGTCGGGGCTGATCTGGAAACGTACAGGTCGATACTCAGGTGTTACTTTTGAAAAGTTTAGGGGAATCATTGTTTTTAGGGGACAAAACTCGGTGAGTTCGACAAGTGATCATGAGTTTATTTGAACACATTCAAGTCACTGGGCTTGATGATTTTCTGCCTGTTACCAGTGTTATCCTCGACAAAAACATTACCATTAAAGGTCCACACGTTTCGAATGCGCTTATCCCGTTTAAGCATTCTACATTCATATGATAAACCCATGCGGAATGAGGTGAGGTCCTCATTGATGTAGACGGATGCTTTTCGATCTCGTAGAGTTTTTCTACATTTCAAAACTGCAAGGCGCGCACTAGAATTTGTAAATTTAACAATGATATCCCTGGGCCTGGTAGCTGTTTCAGTGCCGCTTCCACGTGATTGGCGACCAACCCTATGCAGTCTGTCTATATCGCGAGGGGAGATGTTTGCTTTGATATCATTTGATAGATCCATGACCACTTTGAATAGATCTTCAGACGCCTCCTCCTTGACTCCTGATATCCGGACACTTGACCTTCTACTATACTGCTCAAGATCATCCATCTGGAATTTGACTTCATTAACCTGAGCCATTAGTTCCGTGTTAGCAGCTTTTAACTGATTTACCTCTGCTCGTAGCTCTGCAGTAGCCTGCGTTACTTTCGCTGTTACAAGTTTGTCTATCTCATCTCTCATAATATCTCTAACTTGTAGCGCTATTCTCATAACATCATTGTCAGATATCGCAGGGCTATCCGGTACCGGCATGGATACAGGCACATGCGCAGACGACAAAGGTAGTGCACGTTGCTGTGACAATGGCGAGGAAAAATCTAAAGTCTGAGGGCCCAGGATATGCTGTATAGGTGTACTAGGGCCAGGAGCAGCTGTGTTGGTACTTGTGTACACATGTCCGCCGGTATGCATAGGTATAGCGTGAGCAATAGGAGTGGACAGGGCCGAGGCTGCAGTGGTAGTGGTGACAGTTTTTGCATAAGTAGCACTGCTCATATTAATAGCACTAGAACGTTTAAACATTTTATGTCGAGTTTTGACGGACCACGCCATATTTAAGCTTACATAGTGACATTGTTCGCGATAGTGTAGTGATAGGTGTTGCGTCACAACTGTCAAAGTTGTGGCGAAATGACAGGGTATCTACTGGCAAACGGAAAACACTTAAACGAGATTTTGGAGTCTTTTTGTACACGCCAAAATGCGATTAAGGCAACTTGGTATGGAAGGTAAAAAGCGACATTATTCAATGCATACATCTTTGTTTTTGTATGTTGGCAATTTCATTCTATTTTGTAAATTGTGTCATTATATCATGCAAATTGTCATTTAATAGTCGTTTCACTCGTAATCAGATTCCGATCATGTCATTTCTCGGTTTTAAAAAGGCAGAACTAGGTTGTAAAAGGTCAGAGCTACATTTGTATGTTGTAAAAAGGCAGAACTGGGTTGTCATAATGAAAGTGAATGTGCTTTAGTATTTTGACGCCAGAGGGCGCACCAATTTTACTGGGAATAAATAATTTCTCCCATGCAAGCAAACGGTGCTAAGGATGATTTTTTACCAAGAAGTTCCCCCTACGTGGGATTTGATTCTTTACGTCCCATCAACAATTTTTCAGTTATGTAGGGACAGGTCTTCCTGGGTTGAACTAGCACTAAGCTAGGATCAATGTGTCTTGCTCAAGGACACATCGCAGTGACGACGGTGAGGCTCGAACCCGCGACCACTCGGTCTCGAGTCAAGCACTCTACCACTGAGCCACTGCCCTCCCCTTACACGTATATATATAAGAGAAAACTTCGTCCCGTCCCGCCAAGCTTGCACACAACCAACAAATGTAGATCTATTACTGGGTCCGAGCTACAAGTGAAGGCAGAACATGCGCGGATACAGAGAGGGGATAGGGGGTCCGGGGAAAATCACAATTTCGATAGGCTTCTACAGAAATTAGCATTTGGACGCCCCCCACCCCTGGAGAAAAGTTGGTCCCCTCCCCCACCCCGTCAAATGTTGGATGCCCTCTGGAACCTTGGAAAATTATTGTTTTCCAAAAAATAAACCATCGGACCCTGGGATCAGTCCCCTCTGTAAAACTGTTAAATAAGTTTAGGTGAGGACTAAAAAACAGCAAAAATAACAAAAAACGCTGTCTGAGCTTTTTACTGTCAGGTGGGCCTGGACCCGCTACCCCCCCCCCCCCCACTTGGTGAAAATTCCTGGATCCGCACATGCAGATGCAGAAGACACGTAATACCGCATTAAATACGGTCATGTATTTGCCCTGTTTCTTACTTTGAACCATTTCTCCTCAAATCGCCTCCCTTTAATAGTACAACTGCATCTTATTTATTTTTCATGCTGTCATGAAAGCTGATGTATTTATAAAGTATAAGATTATATTTGCAGATTATAAATTAAAGAAATTTTAGTAAAATAGAGGTGCTCTCTTCTTTTTCAGAAAAAAGAATCACATCATAATATTTGTAAATTCATAAGTATATAATAGTTAAAATGTGCATTGACAATCGAAATCCTATAAATACACATCGTCAATTCCTAGTTCTCTTAGTCTGTCGGATGAGACTTCAAGCCATTTGTCCCGTCTTCTGAGACGCTTTAAGGACATATGCTACTAAATACTTCCCACATTGAAATATTTTAAATATTTTGCATACAGTTTGTTTTATGCATGGGCTATCCATTTATGAAATAAAAAGGATATGTCACCATGCTTATTTTTGCAGAATCTCATATTGAAGTTTACAGCATTTGACCAATTTTCTAGAAATATAAAATAATAATACTAGTCCTAATTATCGAGCTAAAACGGTTGTAATCTTCACCCAGCTTCTTTCTTTTAACTTAAATTACTGCCCATGACCTCAAACTTTTAAGAAAATGTGCATGTTTACTTGTTACCCCATGCTGTGACAAGATACTGCATGATATATTTTGGCAATTCGTCGAAAAATGGAATTTGTTTTTAGAATAAATCATGTATTAAAAAATCTGACATTTAAAATCTTGAAAATTTATTTTTAATTCATGGACTATTATAATACCTTTCAGAAAAAAGAATAAAAATCTGGGGTCACCGAACTAATTCTCTTTCTAGAGGGCCAAATTTAACCCCACCCCCATAGGTTTCATGCGTAATTCAATATAAAAAGTTCGGGGATGACCATTTCGGTCGTTTTGATGATGCCATTTTACTAGTATATGAAGTAATTTAGCATTAAAATGTTAAAAAAGAAAGGAAAAACACACTGAAAATATGTGCGTATCTGGGAATCGATCCTGGTTCTCTGGCTTTGTAGCCAGGCGCGCTAACCACTAGGCCACGAGGTCAGGTCGTGCGCC
This sequence comes from Loripinus fragilis, assembly GCA_964019695.1. NCBI lineage: Eukaryota > Metazoa > Mollusca > Bivalvia > Lucinida > Lucinidae > Loripinus > Loripinus fragilis. The sequence goes on from CAXHUL010000609.1 coordinate 745,324, forward strand.
GCTCTAAATATCCATACAAATAGTATAGACTCGGCCACTATCGTATTCGTAACCAGGGTTATTGTGTACGTCGTTTGATTTCGACTGAGCTACATTTATCTGTCTTTAGTGCTGAGACGATCAGTTCTGAAAAGATGTCAATAGATATTTCGAACACACTTTAATTAGTTATTTTGTGAAGAAAATGTCGGAACACCGATATGACATAAGAATATCTGAAGCTGTATTGATCCGAATCCGTTAAGGGTCGAAAGACAACTTTCCCCGTTTGCAGACGCGGAAAAGGTGCGCATTGGAAATAGCCGCATATGTCTTTAAAACCAGAACCATTGCCGGTTGAGCCTCCAGGAGTTCCTGGACAAAGAACCAATAAAAGCATTAACCCACCCGGCCAGTACTGGTACAGCCAAGGAACACGGCCACAAACAATAATTCCTACTTTCGGTTAAGCCTTTGGGGTTCCCCGTCCTAAAATACACACACAAGTCATAAACCCTTCCAGCCTGATGCTGGTTACTACCAAGGGAAAGTCACTAAAAGTTGTAAAGTGGAAAAGTCACTCGCGCGCGTTGTACCCAGGGCTCCTGAGTTCCATCCTCAGCTCTTCCAGTCTGTCTGACATGACTTAAAGCCATCGTCCTGTCTTCTTAGATGAACCGCTGCCGGTTTAGGATTCGGGATAAATAAATACAGCTTTTAAGATCCGGGCGTTTGGGCGCATTCCAAATTATATTAGTGCACAAGTATAAAAGCTAGCCTTGACCCCTCTACCAAACGATCAAATTCTTACCCGAGAGCCCCCCCCCTGACCCCCTCAAGAGTGCTTCCTGTCTGCGACAATTGTCATAACGCGTCAACTAAACTCGTCAAAACAAGTTAAGCCCCATGTCACTTTTTCCCATAGCCATAATGTTAAATTCCTAAAGTTTAGTTGTTTATTTTAAAAACATTGATGGTAGTTGAAAATTCGAATTCCACCCAAGTTAGACAACAATGTCTTGGGTGTAATTACACAAAGTTTGAATTGATGATACCAATTTTCTTTGGGTGTGTGCTAAATTTTCGAAGAGTATCCGTTTTTTGTCCAATTTTACTATAGGAATGATAGGGAACGAAACGGGACATTTACTGGAATGTGTGAAGTTCTATGGAAAACTTATCAATAAATCCGAAACCTAGCGTATGGTGAGAGGAAACATTACTGCTACTTCGCTAAAAATGTTATGGAAAAATCTTCATTCAGTAAAATGTTATGATAAACTAAACATGAATGTTTTTACATTAAGTCTATGGAAAAATTTCTGGTGGGGCTTAATTTATTTTGACCAGTTTATATTTAAGACTTGGGCCTCGACTCGAGAAACTCTGTCGTCAGAGTTTGAAAACAACAAAGGCCCAGACCAGCCTGTGCATCCGTGCAGACTGGTTAGCGCCTTTGTTATTATATCATCAGTCGCTTTCCTGAGGCATTTTATAGAGTACGCACTCTTGGGGGGGGGGGGGGGCTCTCCCCTATATGGGTCCATGTGTGAAGCCATGTGGCAGAAAATGTTTTTTGTGCAATTCAAAGGGCTAAAAGAAGCCCTTAAGCATGCTAAGACACGCAGCTAAACACTATTGAGGCCCTGGAAGGGGTGGGGGATCCCAGTATCCCATATCCCTTTAAGTATTTTGAAAAAATATCCCACATCCCTAAAAGAAAAATGGCAAATATTCCCAAATCCAGAAAGGATTGTATCCCCATATCTCTAGAATTGATCAAAATATCCTGTATCCCTTTAAATATTTACAAAAATATCCCGTACCCCTTTATGCTTTTGGCCCATATCCCTGTATCCCTAAAACCCCTTCCAGGGCCTCACTATTTGCTGCATTTTTGTTCCAAAATATCTAATTAAATACAGTAAAAAAACTCAAAAAGACCAAAACTTGGTTTTCAAGACCGATTATCACTTGAATGCAGGTCAAAGTATTACAGAAGGCTCCGAGAGGGGCATTCTGCAATACTTTCGAGCTTCATTAAGCTACCATTCATCATTAAGACCGGGTTGTTGTCCATTTTTGAGTAGCCTATACTAGCTGTGTCAAGTTATACACACATGCTTATTTGCATACACGTAGGTACGCCCCTGATCATATCTAAATTTGCTACTGGCGAAATTTGAATTACACTGTTTCTAGCGATTTTTGATCTGCGTTCGTCGATTGTTAAAAGCGTTTTCGATTGCCGCCTATCCGGTGTGAAACAAAATTATTTTTAACAGACAAATGGCAATCAAAAACACTGTTTCTAGCGATTTGTGATCCGGGTTCATCACTTGCTCAGAGCGTTTTCGATTGCCGCCTATCTGGTGTGATAAAGGTTTGGTCATTTCTCCATAAAACATTAGCGACGATATGTTAACTTGCAGACGATGTCCTTGAGCAGGCTTAAATGGCATTGAAGCCCTGTTGAACCGCAAATTTCACATTTCGCAAATTTCACACTGTGAAAAATTGGTACCAATTCTTTACAGCGCGTGAAAAATTGGTACCAATACGTCACAATTTTCATACCAATATTTCACATTTTGTGAAATTTGTGCACATAGTGAAATTGTGGCATACATATAATATTTTTCGACATCTATATATGAGCCGTGACATGTGATTTCCAATAATGTGGCATTTTGACAAGTGTAGACTCAGACGTGCCTGTGCAGCCTCCTTTTAAGCTAAAAACCTCCAAATGATGTTCACTCAGTAGCTTAACACTCATAGAATCTTCAAGGGACTAGCAAAGGCTCTGATCAGACATACCACATTGTTGGAAATCTCATGCCCCGGCTCATATATGAATGGGGTTAGTTTTGAAATTCTGGGCTGCTCAACGGCACCAATATGACTTCCAAGTTACCCCCACCTTTTTTGCTTCCAACAGATCACATGTTCAGAACTTAGTATACAACTACTGAACTTGAAATGCATGACAAAGATGGGCTTTATATCTCAGCTTCAGATAATGCAAAAACTGTTGTCCAGCAACTATAATGCTCTAATCTTTTTTAAAAAGCCAAGCTTGTACATGCATTCCTGAATTGTTTCCCTTAAAACGGAAGACATGCATAAATTTGCACATTTTAAATGATTTTTTAATGTTCATTCTATTTATTTCGTTAAAATTTTAATGCGCTTATATTTATGAGATTCTACATGGACTTTTTAATTAGAGATTGCATTTTGTGTCCTATAACACCTCACGACGTCCTTGTACATAGTTCACCAGTGCGAAAGCCATGCACTATACAGGAAGAAGAACAAACGTTTTACAAAAAAGACGAAAAAATGATTCTTTTTTTGGTTTATTAGTTTTTTACTCTTATCCACCTTAGAGATAAACCATTGTAGTTAAAATAACTCTCATCACCGATTTACGAAATTAATCGAAAACTACCGAATAAGGGATACTCTGTAAATTATAAATGAAAGCGCTCCCTCTGGCGTCAAAATATCTAGCATTGAGAGAAGCGGGGAATTACCGCCAATTTTCAATGCGTCAACTTTCTGTTTTGAATGAATGGAGTGTCATTTTATAAAGCTGTTAGTGCTATTCTCTAAATTACTTTGTATTATTTGTAATTCGTCAGTATGCATCCGAAGCTGTTATCATACTACAATTCACATGATATAATGACACAATATACAAAATAGAATGAAATTGCCAACATACAAAAACAAAGATGTATGCATTGAATATTGTCGCTTTTTACCTTCCATAACTTGGAGGCTGACGTTACGTCATGTGTAAACAGAGTCTCTGGAATTGAATTTTTTTGTGCGAAAACATTGCATTTGTCCTAAATAATAATTATAAATAACACAATTTTGCACAGCTTTCGATAGGCCACAAGTATGCGCATCTGAAGTGTGGTGAGTTTTCATTGGACATGAGTATATATAGTAGTATCAAGAAATCATAATCACCAAAACCCCTGGGGGAGCAGGGTCTATAGCCATGAGGGACGACACATGACAGACATCCATCAATTCCAATAGCTTGAGCACTATGAGCCTTTAGCTCAGATGAGCTAAAAACAGCAGACATTAAAAGATGAAAATTTACGCAACATGCAAAGAGTTTAAGGTAAACCTCAAATTATCAGTGGGGGATTGAACACATGCAATTTATTTGGTGGGGCTGTCACATGTTCACCCTTTATTCTATTGGTCACTTATACACTATCAGGTGACTTTTGAGTGACATACTGGGTGTGACTCGGAAATGTCTATTGGGAAGAGTTGTTGTACAGCTGTTTTTCCATGTGTCATCCATACATGCTTCCAAATTTCTAGGTCTAGTTCTTGGTCCTAACAAAACCTGTGATCAGGCCTCCAGATTAGAGTGTGTATTGGAATATCATATCATCATATCATAATCGGATTTTTGATTAACGTGCAGGTGCAGGGGCATCATCCACATCAGTGGGCCCCTTTCCAGGTAACTGGCTAGCTGCACGCATAGCAGATCTCACACCTGATCTCCAGGTGCTCCTTTCTTGAGGGTCAACTGTGGTGAGCTTCCACTCACGGCAGTCTTTCTCTGTCAGTTTCTTCCATGTTTGCTTGGGCCTCCCAGCCCCCCGCTTGCCGTCAATCTGCATATCATATGCTGTTCTGATTGCACCACTGGAACGCGCCACATGCCCAAACCAGCGAAGCCTTCTCTCTCTCAAAATGAGGTCAAGGTCCTCAAGCTGAAGCTTTGCCAGTAGCTCGCTTGACCTTACCCTGGCCACATCCTCTGGCTTGATACTGCAGATCTGTCTGATCATGGCCCTATCATTGCGTTGCAAGCGCTGCAGGTTTGTCTTGGTAAGTGGCCAAGTTTCACTGGCATGGAGCATGGCGCTCCGCACGCAAGAGCTGTACACATGGCCACGGGTCTTGTAAGAGAGGTGGCGGGATGTGAGAACTGGTAGTAGCTCCCTGAACTTCTTCCAGGCAGTTTTCACACGAGTAGTGACCGCCATTTCACAGCCTCCACCAGCAGAAAGCATGTCACCTAGGTAGCAGAAGGAAGCTACCACCTCAAGCTTATCAGGTCCAACCTGGACTTCACTCTGTGGTCTGCCGTCAATAGGGCGAGCATTTCCCATGCACCGTGCACACCTATAATCAGGATTTGGTGTCAGTCTTTGTAGCCCACTGCATTTCTTATGCACCCAAAGTTTGCAGCCATTGCAGTAGATGCTGTTGTTGCCTACTCCTGTACGACAGACAGCGCATGGGTATTCGCCTGAACTCTGCAAGAGGTCCAGGCCTGTACCACAGATCATGACTTTTGTCTTTCCTGCATTCACCCTCAATCCCTTCCTCTCCATGGCTTCTTTCCATATCAAGAGCCTCCTGACACATTCCTCTAGGGAGTCAGCAATGATGACAAGATCATCTGCATATAGGTCCTCCCAGGGAACACCAGCCCGAAACTCACGTGACAAGGCCTCCAGCACAATGATGAAGAGCAAGGGACTGAGTACGGATCCCTGATGGACCCCGACCTTCACCTCAAACTCTTTGCTGAAACCCTCGCCAACACGAACCCGGCTTCGTGCATTAGCGTACATTCCCTGGACTAACCGAACAATCCATTCCTCAACGCCTAGCTTTCTCAGGGCCCACCAGATAACCTTCCGAGGGACACGGTCAAATGCTTTCTCTAGGTCCACGAAGGCCATATAAAGCCTCTTGTTCACTGCTAAGTATTTCTCCTGCAGCTGCCGGACCACAAAGATTGCATCTGTAGTGCCTCTTCCTGGGACAAAGCCAAACTGGGAGTCGTCAATAGACACCACCTGTCTTATGAGACCATCGACAATCCTCTCTAGGATCTTCATGGCCTGCTCAGTCAGCTTGAGGCCTCGATAGTTGCCTCTATCCAAAGCATCACCCTTGCCCTTGTAAAGGCAGACAATGAAACTTTCCTCCCAGTCAGTTGGGACCTTGCCATCACGGATAATTGCAGTAGCAAGATCTCGGATCATGGTGGCCCCTGTATCACCTGCTGCCTTGATCATCTCCACCACTATACCTGATGGACCTGCAGCTTTGCCCGACTTCATCTTTGAGATGGCCTTCTTCACCATGTCAATAGTGATTGGGATAGGCGGGCCTTCTAATGGAGGTTCATTGGACAGGTGATCAGGGTCCCAATCAAATTCAACGTTGAGAAGCCTTTCATAATGTTCAGCCCATGCATTCTGCTTTGCCTCCTCACTCATTGACATTTCCCCAGTGTCATTCTTCACTGGCTTTTCGCCTACAAATGGAAGACTATTTTATTTAGTTCTCATCCAAAACATATGTTGTGGATACTCAAATGAACAACCTCAATGAGACGGTTCTTTTGAGCACCAAAACACATGTTTAAATTGATGGGTATGAAAATAATTACAATCATAAAATTTCCTTATCTGGAGCTTTGCGTGTGATTGTGGATTTTTTGGTCACATATCCAGTGTTTATTGAGGAATAAAATAGAAGGCGAGAAGATGCATGATCTTGTTTGTATTTATAATGCATAGAAAATGACAACTAAGCCACGACATGATTTCCAACAATGTGACATTTTGACATTTCGGACGAGGTTGTGAAGCCTCCTTTTAAACTTAGAAACTTGAAATGATGTTTGCTCTGTAGCCTAAGAATCATAGGATATTCAAGCAACTAGGAAAGACTCTGATCTGACAGCGCATATGTGCAGGCTGATCGGAGCCTTAGCTGGTCTTACATACCCTATTGTTGGAAATCTCATGTTGTGGCTCAAATGTAAATTACAGTAATTGCACATAAAGGTAGAATATTTCCTCCAAATATTTAGGCATCAATCTTCTTATCATTTTTTGTGTGTGACAAAGTCTGTAAAAAGTGAGAATGGCAAATAGTACAAACCCTGATTAGTCGGCTCCTTCAGAATCCCGCTGATCTAGGTTTATACTGTTTGTTCAGATCTATCAGTTGGAAATAACGAGAAAATATGATACTCTTATTTATTTACAGTAAAAGCTCATTAATTTGAAGTCATCAGGAAATGAGATTTTATTTCGAATTATAAGTATCAGTAGTTTACATTATAAGGAGGTAAACATAGAAGTGAGCTGTGACATGTGATTTCCAACAATGTGGCATTTTGACAAGACAGTGTAGACTCAGAAGAGCCTGTGTAGCCCCCATGTAAGCTTAGAAACTCCAAATGGTGTTCAAGGGAGCGCAGTGGCTCAGTGGTAGAGTGCTTGACTCGAGACTGAGAGGCCACGGGTTGGAGCGTCACCGGCGTCACTGCATTGTGGTCCTTGAGCAAGACACATTTATCCTAGCTAAGGATTGGTTCAACCCAGGAAGACCCGTCCCTGTTTAACTGAAAGATTGTTGATGAGACCTAAAGAATCAAATCAAACAAAACAAAAACAAATGGTGTTCAGTCAAAAGCTTAACACTCATAGAATATTTAAACAACTAGCAAAGGCTCTGATCAGACTGCACATTTGCGCAAGCTGGTCTGAGCCTTTGCTGGTCGCACATACCACATTGTTGGAAATCTCATGTCGCGGCTCAAGTATATAATCCCCCAAAATGTTTATTATCAGGTATTTTCCTATCAAACATATGTTTGGCATATAACATTTTTATACACTATAGATGCATCAATAAAATAGTTCATATGTAGGTGTTGTTCTTTAATTGAATCTATTGAGTCAAAAACGAGCCAGTGCATGTTATAACGAGTGACATTATAAAGAGTTTTGACTGTATATAATCCCCCAAATTGTTTATTATCAGGTATTTTTCCTATCAAACATATGTTTGGCATATAACATTTTTATACACTGTAGATGCATCAATAAAAAATAGTTCATATGTAGGTCTTGTTCTTTAATTGAATTTATTGTGTCAAAAACGAGCCAGTGCATGAGATTTCCAACAGTGTGGTATGTGCCACCAGCAAAGCCTCAGATCAGCCTGCGCATAGGCACAGTCTGATCAGAGCCTTTGCTAATCACTTTAGTATTCTATGATTGTTAAGCTACAGACTGAACACCATTTGGAGTTTCTGGGCTCAAAAGGAGGCTGCAAAGGCTAGTCTGAGTCTAGACTTGTCCAAATGCCACATTGTTGGAAATCACATGTTGCGGCTCAAATGAGTGAGTATTTCGAACAATCACAGTTCAAATTTGAGGTTTAAATGTTTTTTTAATTCAATTTATATAAAATTCCATGGTGTAAATCAATAATTGAGCCACGACATGTGATTTCCAACAATGTGGCATTTTGACAAGTGTAGACTCAGACGAGCCTGTGCAGCCTCCTTTTAGGCTTAGAAACCTCAAACGGTGTTTAGTCAGTAGCTTAACACTCATAGGATATTCGAGCGACAAGTAAAGGCTCTGATCAGTCTGCGGATATGCGCAGGCTGGTCTGAACCTTTGCTGGTCGCACATACCAATTTGTTGGAAATCTCATGCCATGGTTCAAATCAATTAACAAACAAAAGTGAGCAAGAAAAGAAACTTTGGGATATTATCACATGATAGTCAAGCAATGGAGGCTCAGACCTGCACTTATGTACAGTCTCATCAATACTTTCACTGGTCACTCACACACAGAAAGTGGCAATGTTAGATAAAATGCACATCTCTTGACCCACTGGGTTGCTGCAATGGAGATTAAGACAGGCCTGCACAAATGTACAGTCTCATCAATACCTTCACTGTTCACACACAGAAAGTAGCAACGTCAGACAAAAACATACATCTCTTGACGCACTGGGTTGCTGCAATGGAGATTCAGACAAGCCTGCACAAATATACAGTCTCATCAATACCTTCACTGCTCACACACAGAAAGTAGCAATGTCAGACAAAAGCTTATATCTTACAATCCACTATGTTACTGCAATGGAGATTCAGACAAGCCTGCACAAATGTACAGTCTCATCAATACCTTCACTGCTCACACACAGAAAGTAGCAACGTCAGACAAAACCTTACATCTCTAGACACACTGGGTCACTACAAATGCAAGTTTAAAGAATGACTCTTTACCTACTGGGTGATTTTTCTGTAAATTTTCCCAATATCAGATTTTACAACAAACCTTTGCAGTGTCAAACAGTCTGGATCCAGATCTTGACTAACATTTTATCTGTCCTAATTTGGGTACAACCTATTGGCGACCACATTACTAGGCAATGATTTTTGAAAAATATGATATCAAGTATAAAAATCACATGAACTGTTATGAACACTAACTCCCAATAAATCATATCTTGAAAACAGTGTAGATCAAGTTCAGATGGTGTCAGAGACCTAGCTGATCCAGATCCACACCTTTTCCACTTTCCTTGTTTGTGAAAAAAATATGCCAATAAATTGAATCCAGCAGTTTAAAATGACACAATTAGGGAAAGGTGTAAAGCATGCATTATTCAGCATGATCAGAACTCCGTTATAAAACTTTTTCATGCTCAATTCAACTGAGAAGAACTTTTAATTGCTAATAAAAAGAAAGATATTCTTGCTTTCAAACTCTTAGATGTATTTATCTTGCTCATAAATGTTAAAATACTAACACAATTATTGGCATTGTAACACTTATAAGCATGATTAATTATACCCTAAGTTAAGATGAGCATGAAAAAATTGTATAATTTCTGGGCCAGATTTAATCAATAAAGAAATCTTAATGACAATAATGAATGAATAAAGAATCTGACAAAAATTATTTTACAAACTCACAACTTATAAAAAATCAAGTTGTTTTTTTTCAAATAATAAAGCATAGCAATATTAAATACATATACACCGGTTTAGATAAAAAAAATAATGTAAAATTGTTAATATTTGCTTACCCCTCAGTTTTTACATGTTTTGGGTGCTCAAAAGAACTATCTCATTGAGATTATTCTTTTGAGTACTCACAACATGTGTTTCAGTTGAGAAATAAGTTTTTTTTTTCAATACACATGCTTTACTAAAGTCCTGCATAAATTCACAAAATAATAAAATTATCTCCAGTCCTGCAACATTTTGTTTGGATAAACAAAATTTTTTGCTGTAATATTGTTAATATTTCTTACCCTTCAGTTTTAACATGTTTTGGGTACTCGAAAGAACCGTCTCATTGAGATGGTTCTTTTGAGTACTCACAACATGTCTTTAAGTTGAGAAATAAGATTTTTTTCAACACACATTCTTAACTAAAGTCCTGCATATATTCACAAAATATTAATAAAATTATCTCAAGTCCTGCAATATTTCTTAATAATAACAAATAAGCCGCGACATGAGATTTCCAACAAAGTAAAATAAGTGATCAGCAAAGGCTCAGACCAGCCTGCGCATATGCGCAGTCTGATCAGAGCCTTTGCTTGTCGCTTGAATATTTGAGTGTTAACCTACTCACGGAACAGCATAAGCGTTTCTAAGCTTAGTGGGAGGCTGCACAGGCTTGTCTGAGTCTACACATGCAAAAATGCCACATTGTTGGAAATCACATGTCACGGCTCAAATATAAATCCATAGGTTTGGATAAACACAATTTTTGAGCATAAAAATGTAAATATTTTAATACCCATCAGTTTAAATATATGTTTTGGGTGCTCAAAAGTGTCATTCTTTTGAGTACAAAAACATAGGTTTTGGTTAAGAAATACCCAGTCTTAACTAAAAGCTTGCAAATTACAACAATTTTCTACAATAAAGCACTATCTTATTTCCTCTATCTATTAGACTTTATAATAAAGTTTGCAGAAAGTTAAAATAGTAAAATAGTATAAATCTGGATCAGACTGCTACTTCAAAATCTGGTTTTATGTGTTTTGCACAGGTCTATCTGTCCTAATATCTAGAGAATATAAAGCATTTACTCTTTACTGAGTCATCTACTGGTAACCTTTACAAATAGTTTGGAACCAAATCGGGGCCAACATTTTGTCAGACCGGATCTGGATTCAAACTGTTTCACACTTTTTAATATAGCTGCCCTTAAAGCTGCAAAGTCTGTAACTTTTGATCTTTTAATTTTTGAAATAAAGTTTCTATTTTTTAAGAATACAGTATTTTGTAAATCTTAACAAATTATCACAATCAAAGCAAGAGCATTTATGTTAAAAATCAACAGTCTAGAATTATTGGAGGGACGCAAATAATTACTAACAAGAGAAAAAACACCTGTTAGATAATTCACTTTTCCATGCAGTTTCCAGCTGTACTGAACATATTTATTGTGAAAACATAACTAAATTCAATTTTTACAAATAATTTAAAAAGAAAAGAAAATTTTTCGAAAAATGTTCAAAGTTACATACAGACTATGCAGCTTTAAAGAATTAAAAAAAAATGATTTTGAAAAAATCAGCAGATGACCAAAAAGATTGCCCTGTAGGCAAAGAGTTAATCTACGAATAATACAAAAAAATATTGACCCCCTGCCTGCATGATCCTGGTCTGTCTACTGATTAAAAAAAAAACTTTCCTGGAAACCAGAAGTTCTGGCCGTGTTTGAGTACACACAACATATGCTTTGTCCGAGAAGGTTCTTCTGAGTACACACAACATTTTGCTTTGTTCGATATATCTAGGAAAATAATTTTTGAGTCCACCAGGGTTCATACAGGCATATTGTGTAAAATTCAAGGACTTCAGAAAGACAATCCTATATAATATTATGGTTTTTAAGGACTACAAGTTTATGATAAAAAAAACTGATTTACATGTTAGAATTCTACTACCGATATAACGAAGACATTAGTATCAGACCAAAAATAGTATAAAATTGTTGTGCCTTTAATTGGTGTAGCACATGCCGCACAAATTACGGCACAACAATTTTATACTGATTTATTTCTCTATCCACAGTGTTAAGTCCTACTGAAAATAGTATAATTCAAGTATTCTTTCAAGGTCTCAGGGTGATTTACAAGTACTTTTCCAGGCAAAATTTTCAGGACTTTTCAAGCCTGTGCCAACCCTGGTTTACTCTTCTCTGGGGGCCTGATCCATTATACACTTTGAGACACGAAAGGTTTCATTTTATATTCAGAAATGATTCAACTTTAATTAGGCCTTGTTGTGAGAAAACCTATCTTTATTATTTTCAATCATGTCAGACTAAAACAACTCTGCTCAGATTCAGTGGCCAGATAGGGCATTTAAATTTTGTATGGAGTCAGTTTAGAAATTATAGTGAATAACAAAGGCACTGAACAGGCTGCCCTAAAGCATAGGCTGGTCTGAGTCTTTATTGTTCACATACAGTAAAACCTGTATAAAATGGCCACTCTCAAAATGGCCATAAATTGGTTTGAAGACCAATTATCGCCTAATGCAGGTGAAACTATTGCAGAAAGCTCCAAGGCGAGCATTCTGCAATACTTTTGACCTTCATTAAGCTACCATTTGTCATTAAGATCTTTGTTTGTCTATTTTTGAGGGGCTGTTTTACACAGGTTTTACTGTACTACAGTCAGGTTTACTTGTGTCAAGGCCCAATTGAAGTTTGATCTGTCTTTGTGCATAAGAGTTAATCCACTGGTCTATAAATCCATTTGACTCTATAGTAAGGATCATATTAGAACACATTGATAGTTGATCTGTCTTAGTGCATAAGAGTTAATCCACTGAACTATAAATTCATTTGATTCTATAGTTAGGATCATATTAGAACACATTGATAGTTGATCTGTCTTTGTGCATAAGAGTTAATCCACTGGTCTATAAATTCATTTGATTCTATAGTAAGGATCCTATTAGAACACATTGAAATCGGTCTGTCTTAGTGCATAAGAGTTAATCCACTGGTCTATAAATTCATTTGATTCTATAGTAAGGATCCTATTAGAACACATTGAAATCGGTCTGTCTAAGTGCATGAGAGTTAATCCACTGAACTATAAATTCATTTGATTCTATAGTAAGGATCATATTAGAACACATTGAAAGTTGATCTGTCTTTGTGCATAAGAGTTAATCCACTGGTCTATAAATTCATTTGATTCTATAGTTACGATCATATTAGAACACATTGAAATCGGTCTGTCTTAGTGCATAAGTGTTAATCCACTGAACTATAAATTCAATTGATTCTATAGTAAGAATCATATTATTAAACATTGAAGTTTGGTCTGTCTTAGTGCATATGAGTTAATCCACTGATCTATAAATCCATTTGATCCAAAAGTTATTTTCATATTAGAAAACAATGAAGTGTGGTCTGTCTTAGTGCATACGGGTAAATCCACTGATCTGTAAATCTATTTTGAGTCTAAAGTACCATAGAACAATATGCATATGTACAGTATGTATAACTGTTTTAAATTCTGTAGCTTTTTGATGGTGCCAGCCAATTGTACTCCCACAAAAGGCTTTGAGGCCTGACTGTAACTGTAAATGCATCGAATGAATCAAAGGTCATAATTAGAGATCGTGGTAGAAGTATAGGTTCCACGTTTTGAAACCATGCAATGAATGTACATTGATAACGAAAATAGCAGCACTTGATATACTAGAAATCAGTATAGTGTAAAAAATCCATCAAGCACTTAGCTTATAAGGAGAATATGCCCTCTGGTAAGAACATAAAACAATCTCATATCACATAACCTTTACCCTATCAAGGTTGATGGATAGAAATGATTAATTCTTTGTCTACTCTTCACATCCTATGTAAGCCTAGTAGAGTCTACACTTCATCTGATACTTTAGAAAGGTTTTCACTTGCTGGTCTGTCCTCCACTGAGTTCCTCAAATCCTGAAGACAGTTTCCAACCCAGTTATCCCCCACCATTGGGTCCTTCGCTGGGTTACTCGGCCACTTGGGCTTCCTCAGGTATGCTGCAATAAAAATAAAAGCATGGAATTATTTCATGCTGATAAACCTTGAGCTGTAGAGCCCGGATATATACTATGCACAATAAGTTTAGCAATTTCTTATGTTTCGCATCTTTTTGTGCTCATCCTTACTTACTTTGATCGGCCCATGAAGGCACTATCTATGCATATACAAAAGCCCTATTAGGGAAAAATTGTCTTAAGTTCTCATAGCTGTCATTTTGTCAAAAATTATTTTTTTTAACCAAACTCCTTCATGAATATGTTCAATGTGTCTACATTGGATAGGCAAAGAATCAAATTGCTCCACCAAAAGCTGTGGTAGGAGTTGATCGGCCCATGAAGGCACTTATCTATGCATATACAAAAGTGATATTAGGGAAAAATTGTCTAAGTTCTCATAGCTGTTACTTTGTCAAAAAATATTTTTTTAACCAAACTCCTTCATGCATATGTTCAATGTGTCTACATTGTATAAGCATAGTATCAAATTGCTCCATCAAAAGCTGTGGTAGGAATTGATCAACCCATGTATGGACTATAATAGCAAAAGCATAAACCCCTATATAAAAAGCCATTTAGAATTACAAAGGGAAATAACTCTAATAAAATTGGCCCCTAGCCTTACTTTTTTGTTTAAAGTATTTTTCTTGTATATATAAATATGTTTGCAAAGTTTGACAAAATACCAGCAATGACTCTTCAAGATGTTAAGGAAACAAAACGTTACGGACTGACTGACGCACGGACGCACACACACACGGACATCCTGAAAACAGTTTAATGTCGAGAACAGGATCTTAGCAAATGAAACCACAAATTTACAGACGCCATCCTTTTATATGCATTTGGGGAGATCAAGAATTGCAGGAGGAGTCAGTAAGCAAAATTCACATCCGTTGTAAGTAATGTTAAAATGATAAGCAGTTGATATTTTGATTGGTGGTCTCATTTACATCTTCCTCATGCATCATACGCCTATAAAACTTTTGGTTATGTGACAGATGTGATAGTGATTTCATGCAAAAAAATCAGCTGCCATCTGAATGACGTTATAAAGTAGTAATCATTTGATTAATTTCTAATGTTAATTGGTGTTTCAATTCAACAGAGAATCAGTTTACAAAGATATCATAGGCTTAAAATGTAACTCATCTTATGGTTGATTAAGCTACTGGACTCAAACCCACATCTTTTGAGTGCTATGGCAGCCATTTATCCATTAGGCTATCTAGGAATTATGTGTGTGTGTGTGTGTGTGTGTGTGTGTGTGTGTGTGTGTGTTTTCATTCAGAAAAGTAATTGTACTGCAATCTAAGCGCACTTTGGGTGAAAGGTAATTGAAATTCGTTTGTCCTGGGTCAATGTAGACAAATAATAACTTTTCATATTTTTAGTTAGTTTTGAATATAATTTACTAATGCACCACTATCCACAGATCTCACATTGATGTTACGCCTCCCCAAATGATAAAATTGATCAGCGAGTAAAATATGTGACTTATTTATAAACATGTACTCACTTTGAGAGTGCTTCAAACTTCAAAAGCGTTTAAGCCATACGGTGGCTTAGGTTGCTGTCCGTTCTAAGGTGGTGGTTCCGATGTTGCGTTTTTGTTAATGTACTTCTCAATTCCCATTGTTTGTGGCTCTCTGTGTCTTTGTTTTGGTATGCAATATATTGTGTCCATTCAAGTTTTGCAATCATCTTGAAAAGGAAGAGAAAGCTGGTTGGTTTGCTCTTATTGTCTTACAGATGTTACTGTAAATGTTCTGTGTCATTTCCTCCCAGTGACGTGGGTTAGTCTGCAGAGTGTGATTGTGGTTTATCCTGATCATCCTCCCTTACTTTTTAAGCCAAGCAGAAGTCTAAAATATTAATTTGAGGGGGATGAATTAGTAAAATTCTCATTAAGGCAGATTCTGGATCTGCCTAAAGTTTGTTTTGTAAAATGAGCCGTGACATGAGATTTACAACAATGTGGTATGCGCGACAAGCAAAGGCTCAGACCAGCCTGCGCATATGCGCAGACTGATCAGAGCCTTTGCTAGTTGCTTAAATATTCTGACTGTTAAGCTACTGACCGAACATCATTGAGTTCCTAAGCTTAAAAGGAGGCTGCACAGGCTTGTCTGAGTCTATATTTGTCAAAATGCCACATTGTTGGAAATCACATGTAACGGCTCAAATATTGTATTTCTGTAAGATCAATTTTATCTTACAGTGAAGATCTGGATGAAATGGGCCTCAACGCAAGAAAACCTGTCTTCGGGGTTTCCAAAATGGTCATACCCAAACCAACCTGCTCAGCTACAGAGTCTACCTAGAAAATTGAAATTTCGCTAGTATCAAGTTTGTATATGATACTTTCAAATAAGCGAATAACAAAGGCGCTGATCAGACTCTGGTCTGCGCCTTTGTTGTTCGCAAACCACCGAAGACAGGTTTCCTCACATGGCGACCAAAATGGAACATACTCATTTAGGGACTTCTGGTCTTCAAACGGTTCATTCTCATTGGGATTTGACAAGATAAAAACATAAACTTTTGTAAACTTACAGTTATCAGTTCTAGACTGTTTCCCTTCTCTGTGGCATTTAATTCAAGGTTCAGTTGTTCTGCTTTGTGAACTTGCAGCAATCAGTCTTGGGCTTGATCGCACTAGTATTTAGTTTATGGTGAACAGTTGTTCTATTCACAACAATCCACTCTAGACTTATCACCTCTCTGTAGTATTTAGTTCATTGTTCACAGTTGTTCTATTTACAGCATAAGGTCGAGACTTATTTCTCCTCTCTGTAGTATTTAGTTCATTGTTCACAGTTGTTCTATTTACAGCAATCCACTCTAGACTTATTTCTTCTCTCTGTAGTATTTAGTTCATTGTTCACAGTTGTTCTGTTTTGTGAGTTTAAAGCAAACAGTTATTGACTTTTTCACTCTGTAGTGTTTAGTTTATGGTCCACAGTGATTCTGTTCAATTTGTGAACTTTCAACAATCAGTTCTAGACTTGATCTCTCTGTATTTAGTTCATGGTTCACAGTCGTTCTGTTTTGTGAGTTTGCAGCAATCGGTTCTAGACTTGTTCTCTCTGTAGCATTTAGCTCATGGTTCACAGTCGTTCTTTTTTGTGAACTTGCAGCAATCAGTTCCAAAATCATTATTTTTGTTCTCCTCACTGTGGTTTAGTTCATGGTTTGTAGTTGTTCTGCTCTACAAAGTTCCAAAACAGGTTACGATACATCCCACTGCATCAGATTCTCAACTGAACCCTACAGATCCATTATCCTGATTCAGAAATACAACAACCTAATCTAACTGTGGGTGCAAAGATAAGCGAGTTTGAAAATTGACTGAATGGTTTAAAGTTAAATTATCTCTATCAGGAAAACAAATATAGATGTTTTCCTGATGACTGAACAGTTATGAGATTCCAAAGCAGTCAAACCATTGCCCGATTTGAAACAACTGCACTGACATGTACTCAGTTAACTTGCTACAGGCTTTAGCTCTGTAACTGTTACCTCTGGATGCAAAGGATTTCTATCAGACATTAGGCCTGAAGCTCTGCTGTATAAATGATACAAGAGGCTCTGCTAAAGAAGCACTCGGCAGCTCAATTAGTTCTATAGCCCCAGTGAGTTTGGTCAAAGCAGAAGCAAATTAAAGAAACATTATGAAATATCTAATTAAATACATGAGTAAGAAGAGAAAAGCAAATTTGAAGAAATTTTCCTGAAGAAGTAACATTTAAGAACAGTAACCTTACCGTACTTTTAATCTGTTACACATATACATGGCTGCATATTACTGCTCATGGACATAAACACTGAAGCAATATATTGTGGAGACATATATATTATTACAGTATTAGTCACTTGCTTCAGGCTATAGCTCTTTAACTATTTCCTCTGAATTTTAAGGAATTCAACCCAGCTAGAAAATGCAAGCCTGCTGGATGAAAGATATAAGTAACTCTGCCAAAGAGGCACTAGACAACCTACATATTTCTATGGTCCCAGTGAACTGAAGGAATTCTGACTGGAAAATCCAAGCCTGCTGTATTAAAGATACAAGCAGTTCTGTTGTAGAGGCACTAGACAGCCTGCATATGTCTATGGTCCCAGTGAGTTGAGCAAACCTTAAGATAATAAAAGAAAACTTAAGATTTAATTAAAGAGTAGGAGCAGAAAAGCAAATATGAAGCTTTTGTTTGTCTTGATTCTTTAAATCACAGTCAACATTTTTTCAGTCATGTTGGACGAGTCTTAGTTGGTTGAACCAGTACTTGGCAGTGGATAATGTTGCTCAAAGACACAACACAGTGACACCTCCAACAGTTAGACAGACTAGAAATCCTATGTTCCCCAGTCAAATCAGAGCCACTGCGCTCCCCAAATATGAAGGTGAAAACAGCTAAGATAAGTAACCTTACCACACTTAGTCAGTCAAACATATACATGGTTGAACCTTTTTGCTCATGGATATTATCACATGAGATCACACTATAATATTTTATTGTGGAGTTATAAAATATCACAGTACAATTAATGTGAAAAATATCCAATATGTCAAAACTGCCCAGTCATGTTCTCAGTTAACAATTAAGTTGCTTCAGGCTATAACTCTTTGACTGCTGCCTCTGAATTTGAAGGAATTCTGTCTGACTGGGAAATCCAAGCCTGCTGTATTGAAGATACAAGCAGCTCTGCTATAAAGGCACTAGACAACCTGCATTTGTCTAGGGACCAGTGAGTTGAAAGGAATTCTATCTGTCTGGAAAATCCAAGCCTGCTGTATTAAAGATACAAGCAGCTCTGCTACAAAGGCACTAGACAACCTGTATATGTCTAGGGCCCAGTGAGTTGAAGGAATTCTATCTGTCTGGAAAATCCAAGCCTGCTGTATTAAAGATACAAGCAGCTCTGCTACAAAGGCACTAGACAACCTGCATATGTCTAGGGCCCAGTGAGTAGAAGGAATTCTATCTGTCTGGAAAATCCATGCCTGCTTTATTAAAGATACAAGCAGCTCTGCTACAAAGGCACTAGACAACCAGCATATGTCTATGGCCCAAGTGAGTTGAGCAAACCTTAAGAAAATAAAAGAAAACTTAAGATTTAATTAAAGAGTAGGAGCAGAAAAGCAAATATAAAGCTTTTATTTGTCTTAATTCTTTACATCACAGTCAACATTTTTTTAGTCATGTTTGACGAGTCTTTGTTGGTTGAACCAGTACTTGGCAGTGGATAATGTTGCTCAAAGACACAACACAGTGACACCTCCAACAGTGAGACAGACTAGAAATCCTATGTTCCCCAGTCAAATCAGAGCCACTGCACTCCCTAAATATGAAGGTGAAAACAGCTAAGATAAGTAACCTTACCACACTCAGTTAGTCAAACATATACATGGTTGAACCTTTTTGCTCATGAATATTATCACATGAGATCACACTATAACATTTTATTGTGGAGTTATAAAATACCACAGTATGATTAATGTTAAAAATATCCAATATGTCAAAACTGCCCAGTCATGTTCTCAGTTAACAACTAAGTTGCTTCAGGCTATAGCTCTTTAACTGCTGCCTCTGAATTTGAAGGAATTCTGTCTGACTGGAAAATCCAAGCCTGCTGTATTCAAGATACAAGCAGCTCTGCTTCAAAGGCACTAGACAACCTGCATTTGTCTAGGACACAGTGAGTTGAAGGAATTCTATCTGTCTGGAAAATCCAAGCCTGCTGTATTAAAGATACAAGCAGCTCTGCTACAAAGGCACTAGACAATCTGCATATGTCTAGGTCCCAGTGAGTTGAAGGAATTCTATCTGTGTGGAAAATCCAAGCCTGCTGTATTAAAGATACAAGCAGCTCTGCTTCAAAGGCACTAGACAACCTGCATATGTCTAGGGCCCAGTGAGTTGAAGGAATTCTATCTGTCTGGAAAATCCAAGCCTGCTGTATTAAAGATACAAGCAGCTCTGCTGTAGAAACACTAGACAACCTGCATTTGTCTAGGGCCCAAGTGAGTTGAGCAAACCTTAAGAAAATAAAAGAAAACTTAAGATTTAATTAAAGAGTAGGAGCAGAAAAGCAAATATGAAGCTTTTGTTTGTCTTGATTCTTTACATCACAGTCAACATTTTTTCAGTCATGTTGGACGAGTCTTCGTTGTCTGAACCAGTACTTGGCAGTGGATGATGTTGCTCAAAGACACAACACAGTGACACCTCCCACAGTGAGACAGACTAGAAATCCTATGTTCCCCAGTCAAATCAGAGCCACTGCACTCCCCAAATATGAAGGTGAAAACAGCTAAGATAAGTAACCTTACCACACTCAGTCAGTCAAACATATACATGGTTGAACCTTTTTGCTCATGAATATTATCACATAAGATCACACTATAACATTTTATTGTGGAGTTATAAAATACCACAGTATAATTAATGTGAAAAATATCCAATATGTCAAAACTGCCCAGTCATGTTCTCAGTTAACAATTAAGTTGCTTCAGGCTATAACTCTTTGACTGCTGCCTCTGAATTTGAAGGAATTCTGTCTGACTGGGAAATCCAAGCCTGCTGTATTGAAGATACAAGCAGCTCTGCTATAAAGGCACTAGACAACCTGCATTTGTCTGAGACACAGTGAGTTGAAGGAATTCTACCTGTCTGGAAAATCCAAGCCTGCTTTATTAAAGATACAAGCAGCTCTGCAACAAAGGCACTAGACAACCTGCATATGTCTAGGGCCTAGTGATTTGAAGGAATTCTATCTGTCTGGAAAATCCATGCCTGCTTTATTAAAGATACAAGCAGCTCTGCAACAAAGGCACTAGACAACCTGCATATGTCTAGGGCCCAGTGAGTAGAAGGAATTCTATCTGTCTGGAAAATCCATGCCTGCTTTATTAAAGAAACAAGCAGCTCTGCAACAAAGGCACTAGACAACCTGCATATGTCTAGGGCCCAGTGAGTTGAAGGAATTCTATCTGTCTGGAAAATCCAAGCCTGCTGTATTAAAGATACAGGCAGCTCTGCTACAAAGGCACTAGACAATCTGCATATGTCTAGGTCCCAGTGAGTTGAAGGAATTCTATCTGTCTGGAAAATCCAAGCCTGCTGTATTAAAGATACAAGCAGCTCTGCTACAAAGGCACTAGACAACCTGCATTTGTCTAGGACACAGTGAGTTGAAGGAATTCTATCTGTCTGGAAAATCCAAGCCTGCTGTATTAAAGATACAAGCAGCTCTGCTACAAAGGCACTAGACAATCTGCATATGTCTAGGTCCCAGTGAGTTGAAGGAATTCTATCTGTGTGGAAAATCCAAGCCTGCTGTATTAAAGATACAAGCAGCTCTGCTATAAAGGCACTAGACAACCTGCATATGTCTAGGGCCCAGTGAGTTGAAGTAATTCTATCTGTCTGGAAAATCCAAGCCTGCTGTATTAAAGATACAAGCAGCTCTGCTACAAAGGCACTAGACAATCTGCATATGTCTAGGTCCCAGTGAGTTGAAGGAATTCTATCTGTCTGGAAAATCCAATGCTGTATTAAAGATACAAGCAGCTCTGCTTCAAAGGCACTAGACAACCTGCATATGTCTAGGGCCCAGTGAGTTGAAGGAATTCTATCTGTCCAGAAAATCCAAGCCTGCTATATTAAAGATACAAGCAGCTCTGCTACAAAGGCAATAGACAACCTGCATATGTCTAGGGCCCAGTGAAATGAAGGAATTCTATCTGTCTGGAAAATCCAAGCCTGCTGTATTGAAGATACAAGCAGCTCTGCTACAAAGGCACTAGACAACCTGCATATGTCTAGGGCCCAGTGAGTTGCACTCAAAAAGATCAATACTCTGATAAGTCCATTTGAGTGCAATAGGTAAATGGAGATCAGACATACAATGACCATGAGGAAACCCATTGCACTCAAAAAGACCACTTCTCTGATGGGATAAGTCCATTTTGAGTGCAATGGGTAAAAGGAGATCCGACATACTATGACCATGTGGAAACCCATTGCACTCAAAAAGACCACTACTCTGATGGGATAAGTCCATTTTGAGTGCAATGGGTATAAGGAGATCCGACATACTATGACCATGAGGAAACCCATTGCACTAAAAAAGACCACTACTCTGATAAGTCCATTTGAGTGCAATGGATAAAAGGAAATCAGACATACTATGACCATGTGGAAACCCATTACACTCAAAAAAACTACTCTGATGGGATAAGTCCATTCTGAGTGCAATGGGTAAAAGGAGTGCAGATAAACCTTGTCCAAAATGAAGTCTGTTGCACTCAAAATGACCAACACTCCATTGATGTATATGTCCATTCTGATTGCAACAGGTGTAAGGAGATCAATTAAACCACTGCCATGGGGTAGAAGGTTGCACTCAAAATTACTACCACTCCAATGACAGAAGTCCATTCTGAGTGCAATAGGTAAAAAGAGATCAGACAAGCCATGACCATACGGAAGCCCGTTGCACTCAAAATGACCAACAGTCAAATGAGATGAGTCCATTTTGAGAGCAATAGGTAAAAGGGGATCAGACAAGCCGTGACCATAGGGAAGCCTGTTGCACTCAAAATGACCAACAGTCAAATAAGATAAGTTCATTATGAGTACAACAGGTGAAAGCAAAACTACTGAAAGAAATGGATCTGCAGGATCTAGTTGACACCCAACTGCAATAGACGACACAGGTTCCCTGAATGGTTCTTTTCCAAGGGGCTGTTCCACTATAGCTGGATCTGAAAAGACAATAAAATCAATGTACAAAGGTTTTCCATAACCAAACTTTGACCTCACACAAGACACAAATAGTACTGAAAGTAAATAGATACACCATGATTTAATGACTTTTAAATATTTGAGCCAGTGGCTAAGTGGTTGAATGCTGGACTCAAGACTGAGGGGTTGTGTCCTTGAGCAAGAAAAAATAATTATTGATTAGTACTGGTTCAACCCAGGAAAACCCATCCCAAAATAATTGAAAAAAATGTTGACTGAGGTGTAAAGAATCAAATCAAACAAAACTGACTTTTTCAGGTTTAAGCCTAAATCATTTTGCCAAAAATCATTAAAATTCAGACTAGAATTTTTCCTAAATACAAAGCCAGTCAATGATATCCCTGTACTAATTTATGAAACCTTTGTATAATAATGGATTGATGCAATAAACTTGGGATAGTCCATTGCTCATATCCAATGATTTCAGGTTATAGATTAAAAAAACAATAGTGTATTTTTGTCTGCAGTTCTTTTTCACTTTACCCTGTGTCTTCACTGTTTGTAAAAGTAGTCATTTAGGGGTTTATCGTATACGAAGGGTTAAACTGGCCAACTATTTTTAGACATATACATCGTTGAAAATGTGGACGAACAATCAATAACCCTGGACTATTATTGATTGACAAACTATAGTACTTTTGACCCCACACCCACAGTCCCCCAGGGGGTCCGACCCAGACCTTCCATAAAAAATCACATTTGGTATATTGCATATTTATTGCCCGGATTTATTGTACCTCTGTCTGAATACGAAATTTCAGTGAAAAATATTGACAACTGACTGAGTTATTGCGAAATTTAAATATTTGACCTTTGACCCCACCTAAGGGGTCAGGGTGTTGGGTAAAATTTTAATCAATGTAATTCTTACCTACAGGCACTGGGTAATCATGGCCTAAAGTAAGAAGATTTTAGAGCTTTAGAGAAATAAGAAGTTTATTCCACAAAAAAGCCAATATAGCTAAACCTGAGTAAAAAAGGACCATAACTCAGTCAAAACTTTGCAAATGAACCCCAAATTCAAACTTGACCTGTATTTTATGATGCTGTACCCTTCTGTATAATTTGAATGAAATTGTTGCATCCTTTTAAATGTTATTGATCGGAAACCACAATTAAGCCAAATTATAAGTTGAAAAAGGGCCATAACTCAGTTCAAATATTTTGTGGATTACCCCCTTTTCAAACTTGACCTGTATTATATGATGCTGGACCCTTCTGTGAAGTTTGAGTGAAATTAATGAATCCCTTCAAGAGTTATCGATAGGAAACCAAAAGTGTGACAAGGCAGACACAGAAGCCGCCGAAGACGACGACAGAGACATGATCCCTATGTTTCATCCATGCTTCGCAGGCCACACAACAATATTGTAATATTTTTGTTGAAATAGATGTCTTATCAAGAGAAATTTAGATTATTATAGGTTTTATAGTTTGGTACAATTGAACTATCCAACATTCATCTGATGTAATGTGTATCAATAACTGCCACCTTTGCAAACAGTTTGGACCCAGATCAAGCCCAATTGATCTAGATAATGGGTAATGGGTATTTCATACAGGTATATCATGCACTGGGTCTACCTGTAATGATATGTATTTACCATAATTTAACTTTTTCTATTAGTAATGGTATAGTCCTTTTATTATGCACCTTTAAATCGACAGTATAATATATTTGAGTGACGTTGTATAAGAAAAACATAGCAGCATGTCAGTCTGTGCAAATGCGCAGTGTGGTCAGTACCTTTGTTACTCCCTGATTAGGGTCATACTGGATTCCTACTGTTCTGTGTGTTCAGAGTACTCCCAGAAGATGATGTGTATCAAGTGACACAGAGCATTTCGGCAATTACTGACAATATCTTCATGCACAGAACAATAGCTATTCTGGTGTTATCATAATTTAACCCTTAAAGCACCAAGAAAAAAATGCATCTGAAAATGTTGTCTGCTGAAGTCGTCTGCTCCAAATAATTGCCTAACAATACTGATGAATTTAGTATAGAAGCAACTAGTGTGGACCCAGAACA
This sequence comes from Loripinus fragilis, assembly GCA_964019695.1. Taxonomy (NCBI): domain Eukaryota; kingdom Metazoa; phylum Mollusca; class Bivalvia; order Lucinida; family Lucinidae; genus Loripinus; species Loripinus fragilis. Next base: position 770,032 of record CAXHUL010000609.1, read on the forward strand.
TAGGAGCAGTCTGATCTGGGTCCACACTGTTTGCCATAGAGGCTTCTTAAACATTCCAGCAGATGAGAAAAGCAGATGACTTTTGTTGGGATTGGTTCATTAAGGGTTAAGACTCTAACCAGTCTATGAAGCTGGGCAGACCCGACTTTAGTGATACTGGTCCCAAATAATGAAATGTTTATTGTTTAAATGATTGCACCAGAAAACCAGCGAAATTAAATTTGTGTGCAGGGAGGACTTGGTCAGCCTGGTCATACATTCAGTCTGATCATTCTTCCCTGTCCACAGGAAGGAGGCAGGTGGCTTTGAAAATCCTTTTTGTACAAAGATTGAAGACTTAAAATAGACACAGGCCTCCAGATAAGAGTGTATATTGGAAAAATATTTTCTTTATTTCTCATCCAAAACATATGTTGTGGGTACTCAAAAGAACCGTCTCAATCAGACGGTTCTTTTGAGCACCCAAAACACATGTTTAAATTAATGGGTAAGAAAATAATTAGATTTTCACGCAAATAAAAATTCCTTATCTGGACCTATGATCTGAGTGGTTTCCAGGTTGTCAAGAGAAAGCCTTATTCCTTGTTTGCTAACAACTAAGGTGCAGACCAGCCTGCACAGTCTCATGAGCACATTTGTTGTTTGTTTTTTTGCAAGGTATGATAGCAAAACTAGCCACATGGATTGCAAAGCTTCAGGACATTATCTAGTCTCTGTAGCTGAGCAGGGAGGTTTGAGCATGACCGGGTGACAAACCCCAAAGACAGGTTTTCTCATGATGACCGAGCCATATGTCCAGATAAAGAATAAAATTGGCCTAAAATTGTGAACATTTTCATATCCATTAGTTCGAACATTTGTTTTGGGTGCTCAAAAGACCCGTCTCATTGAGGTGGTTCTTTTGAGCACCCACAGCATGTTTTGGATGGAAAGAAGAAAATGATTTTTATTTTATCTCCAGGTCTGAGGACCAGCCTTTTGATACTAACCTTCATATTCCGTACAGCCTTCTAAACACCCCAAGAACTTAGAAATATCTTTGGCAAGTACTTTAGTCACACCACTCCACATTGGATTATATATGCTCCGTTTCTGAGTCTCTTTGATCTGGGGAGTTTTGTTGTCCTGAGGAGTTTCATTACCCTGAGCAGAACTGAAAGTCTGAGGAGAAAAGGGCCTAGATGAATTTGGTCTACATGCTGCATTCTGAATACTGTATGGCTCGTTTTCAACACTGTACAACTTATTGCTAACACTGTACGGTCTGTTGTCTCTACTATACAATTTGTTGTCAACATTGTAAGATGGTTTATGCACAATACTGTAGCGTTTAACATCATCAATAGTACTAGTATTGTAGGGTTTATCCATAGCACTGTACAATTTATCCAGGACAATGTACGGTTTATCACGTTTATGATCAACACTACAGTTTATTTCTAGCTGTGGTCCTCCTACTGACGATGATCTTGATTGGAACACATGACTATCAATATTTTTCAGTTCTCCCTTGATCTCGTCCAGGTCGGGAAGTCCGCTTATGTCACAATGGGATTTCAACTGTGGATTTTCCTTGTGGGTCTGTTGTGTGCTGATCACTCTACTGGTTTGTTCATGGGCAGCTGCTGGGAGGTATGTAAAGAATTAAAAAAATGATTCTTAGATCTTTACATGCTTTTGTCGCCTGTCAATTTTCAAAATTAACTTTTTCCTCAAAAAAGTATCAAAGTGTCAAATGGTATAAATCCAGATCAGAAATGACGTTCTGTTGGTCCTGGTCTGGATCCAACCTGTTTGCAAATGTTATCAGCAAACAACAAAAGTCACAGCTAGCAAGTATAGAGTTCATCAATATGCGACCGTGTTCTTAATAATTATACCGGTAATATAATAATAGTCTTTATTTTCAGAGGGTAACACATTTAGCAAAAAAAAAGCTAATCTTCCATGAGACCATCTATAAACTACCACCAAAAAATAATACAATTATAAAGTACAAAGATGATTTACATGTATACAAAATAATACAAGCAGCATGGAACTCTTACAAACCTACATACACACAGGCAAACTTTATATACATAGCTAAAACTGCTTTAATAGTTACTCATTTTCAAACACATGTTTTAGGTACTCAAAAGAAGCGTCTCAATGAGACAGTTCTTGTGAGCACCAAACTAAATGATAAAACTGGGGATCAAAACATATTCACAATTTTACACTCGAAATTATGTTCATGCATTGGACATATGCTTCCGTTTCAAAGATTGAAGGATAGACTGGATTTCATCCACTTAATACAATGTCTACGAAAAGAATCAACAGTTTCTAAATTCTTTAAACAGTCTGGTAAATTGTTCCAAATGACTGGACCTGAATAAATTAAGCTTTGTTTGAAATTTTCTTTCTTTAGGGTCATAGGGCTGAAATCTGTGTCAGATAAGCAGAATCTGGTGTTTGTAAGGGTATACAGTCAGGTATCTAGCATGAGGTACAAGTTGACATGTACATGCAGAAAAGATTCAAATCAGTACCAGCATCCTCAGAATCTGATCAGAGTCTTAGTTTTCCATCCAAAGTAACATTTGATTCTTGGCATTGAGCAGATGTGCAGGCTGATCTGAGTCTTCAACTAGAGCACATGCCAACTTGTATCTTTTGATGGATACCAGCTCATGAATATTTTCATAGTAAATCCTTGATTACCATATTTTTTTTATACATGCATGTGCAGGTAGCCAGCGGAGCTGAGAAACTAATTTCATTTCTGTATCATCATTTACTTCAATACAGAATCCTTGTGGGCAGTGGAAACTCGGACAAGACAGCAGTTGCAAAGGTGTGTCCAATACTCCACTACTCATTCATATGACAAGTAACTTTCATACGAATGTGAAACATATATGCACGTGTGTGACAAAAACAATAATTTGACTCTTGCAACTAGCAATAATTGTGAGCACTTCGAATACATGTTGAGTACAAAAGAGCTCCTCCCCAGGGGCGGGGTCCAAGTGAGCATATACAAGTGGATAAGATTGGGCACGCCAACGAAACACTATTTAAACAGTGTTTTGCTAGCAGGCTGATTGTGGCCCATAATAGTATGCTGGCTTGATATTGAAAGCATTGGTCCTTACCTGTAACAATTTTTAAGCACACAGCAAAACTTTGATCAGAGGTCTCAAGGCTAAGCTGAGTATTCTCTGCACATAAATTCAAATTGTCGGTATTGCCATACAAAGGCTCACATAATCTGATACCTAGAACTGTCCTCATACATGGATGCTCAAATGAGGATCCACAACTAATAATTATAGTTCTAGATCCGAAAGTCAAAGACTTCCCCGCAACATTCATGTACATCACACTTGTATTTTGCGACCTAAACAGGCCCTTGTGTGACTGCGCAGTTGTACAGGGAAGCTTGGACATTCATCATTCCCCCATTAGTCCGGAATCCAAGATCCAAGTTTTTTATTTACCCTACCTCGTGGCCGTAGGTTTTTGATGCTTGTTTTGGGTAGGTGTATGCCAGTAGTATACAATCCAGGTGGGTGTATAGAAAATTAGGCCGCCGAAAGTCTCCAAAATGGTTGTTAATTATGTTACCCCTTATTTTCTTAAAAACATAAATATGTAAATTTGTCTGTAAAGGTAGCAGTTGAAATGTTAAAATAAACAAAACAGTTACGCAATCTGTAAGAACATGTTATTGTCTATGCATATTTGATGTTTGTATTTTTAGATGTCATTTATGTTTCATTTCAACTATACCCTTAAAATCCACTATATTTTGTTAAATAGTTGCAGTTGACAAAAATTATTAACAGGTATTTTAGTTTATGATAACATGTGTTCAAAGGACCATTTACTGACCATTTTAAAACTGCAAACAGTTATGTTCTATCACAAATACTTTGTTGTATATAAAATGTTCAATTAGATGACCTCTGATAAAACGTTATATAAGTTTAGAACCCTTAACTTTCAGATTTAAGCAGGCAATTCTTTCTATTAGCTTTTATGCACCTGATGGCACCGACTTAATAGTAGTATTTATTTTATACTTAGCAGTGAAATCAATACATATCAAAAACAAATAAAAGTGATATCATTTACAAGTGAAATGTTATATTTTCACTGTAGTGTTTTTGAATTACCACTGACTTTTTTCCATTCACTTAATGCATTTCACTTCAGAACTTCAAACGCCCATAACTTTCTTATTTGTGAACAAAAACATCAAGTGTGGGTATGCATTTTCTTAATTAGAACATGACAAATATTTTGGTACCAAATTTATTTGGGTTTGCTAAGAATTTTCATTTTTGCATTTTCAGCACCTCCTTTTTCAGTGGGTGAGACATTGCATATAGCCTATAAAAACTTTAACAGACAGAATAAGTTTAGGTCATATTTGACAAAGTGGCATTCAAATTCCTTTAAACAGATTTTATACAAGTATTTTAGAGTGTTGGTGGATGTAAGAGTAACTAGAACACATTCAATGGCGCGCCATCGCAAATCCCCACGCACTCAAAGAAATCTAGTGGTAATTGACCCTTTGACCCCACCCAAAGGTCACCAGTTTGATCGTAGGTTAAAATTTTTCAGTGTTTGTTTGTTTGATTTGATTCTTTACGTCCACTCAACAATCTTTCAGTTATGCGGGACGGTTCTTCCTGGGTTTAACCAGTACTAAGCTAGGATAAATGTGTCTTGCTCAAGGACCACAACGCAGTGACGCCGGTGAGGCTCGAACCCGCTACCCTTCGGTCTCGAGTCAAGCACTCTACCACTGAGCCACTGCGCTCCCAATTTTTCAGTGTATCCTAGTCTACTGCTCTTCCCCTTTAATTTGATATGCTACATGACCATGTTCAGAAAATTAAATTTTTGACCCCTCCCCAAGGCCCCAGGGGGTGGGGACCCAAAAAAATTGCGCCGGTGCATGTGTCATTCATGTAAGTAACTCACACACCAAATCTGGTTGAATTTCTGAAAAAAAAAAATTTAGACCCCCAACCCCCCATGGTACCCCCAATAATTTTTTAGACCCCCTGGGCACCCCAGTGCCCCAAGTCCCACCCCTGAGGCATGACCCAGGTGACAGAATGAAAATCTAGTCTGATATATTTTGTATCTTTCATTTGTGAGAACACATGCAAAGTTTGGTATAAAGATCTTTGAAATTGACTTTGTAATTGAAATTAAATGATATTTGATCTTTTGACCCCTCCCCAGGGCCCAAGGTGGTTGGGCCAAAGAAAATTGCCGTTGCATGCCCCATTCATGTGAGTAACTCAATCACCAAATTTGGTTGAATTTCGTCAAATGGTTTAGGAGGAGATAGCATTACGGACAGACCAACGCTCTTACATTTAGATACTTGTTGGGTACTTACTGTGTTAGAAATAGTAGCAAAGAAAGCGTAAGTACCCAACAAATCCCAGAAATTTAGGAAATCTAAATTACCCAACAGGGGTTCATTCGTGTTTTGTTATATACATTACCAACATAAATTTCATTTCTTTTACCAAACTGGTTACTCTGTAGATACTAAAATACTATGACCACAAGGATATGTATGGTGGGTGCTTATTGTGGGACAGAACCATTATAATTTCCACAAACTTCAGTTTTTTATTTTACATAGAGGAATTCATTATTTAATGTTTCACGTCTTGATTTGGACTTATACTTAGAATGACTTACAGTTCTTAGAATTGTAAGTTAGCTTTTGTTACTTGTTAAGAACATAGTTGTTGTAGTCAATAGATGATTATCAATGCAAAAAAATGAATGCTTGGTATCCTGGGTCAGATGTGGTAATTGATTGTATCGATTCCGGATCTTGGTCACCTTTCTTACTTTTTATAAAATTGTTTATGGAACCTATTACTATATTGCTTCTTGCTTTTATTTATTTCAGCTGAATTGAGCTGTGACAGTGAAGGGAAATGTCTTGTAGATGGCATTTAATGCATAATTAAAAGAACCAAAAACTAGGTAGTGGCAGAGATAAAAGAATCATTTAATCTTTCTTTAGACATAATTTGTTTATGAAAAATAAATAGGTATTAAAATCCAATTGAAACTATTCAGAAAAAAAGTACAACATTTTTTGTGCTTTAAAAGTAAGTTTTTCCCTTTAAAGCAACTATGCTTTTGTTGAAGCTGAAAATCATTCATATGATATGTTTAAAAAGAAAATACTCACAATAAATGTATGTTTGAGCAGTTAGATGGTAGTCAATTTCAATTTTCATCCACTAAGTGTTTCAACTCATATAGTTATAACATTGTACAAAAATAATATTTTAAAAAAAAGTAACGTATATTACAGAAATACCAGGTGCCTAAGCTAATAATTATCATTCTGCTAGTAAGCTTATTCAATTCAAAGATCAAGATGGTATGTAAAAAAAAATGAAACACACACTAATAGCACTATAATAATATGAGTTCCACTATTATTTAATGTTAACGTATTTGACTTGACTGTTGCATGGTAATACATCTATTTCTAAGGAGCCACTATACATTAGATTTGTCATATATAATGTGGTTGACAAAAATTTATTTCACTAAACAGCCTCTCCACAGGTATTTAGGCAGCATGTGGTCAAGTGAGCAATACAAATGAGCGCCGATCTGAGAAAAGGGTCCTTAAGGCATTTCAACTGTTAGTACGTAATAGGCATATGAAAAATGCCTAAAATGACAAAAATAACATGCTTTTATAGTACCACAAAAATTGTTCTATAGCTTGGTGTAATCAAAGTAGCTAATGTTTCTGGTTATATTTAAGGTTTTGTATGTTGCCTGTTGCCATGGTAACAATAAGGTCATAGCACCTACATGGGCTCAAAATGAAGGGTAGGTCACTTTAAATGTCTACAATACCACTGAAAAAGTACAAATTCGTACAATTTCATTTGCATCTACATTAAACCATAGATAAAACATGAGAATGCATTATATTTACTAGATAGTTATACCGAGTCGACTATAATCAACGAGCAACTGGAGACCAGCATTCTGACGTCATATTAGGCTTAAAATGTTTCTTGAGGTCGCGTTCAAAACCTGATTACAAACGCTTATTCAAACCTCCATATCTTCGTCAATTTTTAAGATGATTGCTTCAAATTTTCAGAAAATGCTCTTAAGTGGTAGTACTTTGCAGACGCATCATAACTTTGATTTTGATTAATATAGCCATAGGGTACCTTTTGTCATATCCTGGCCCATAATATATATTAAAGTAAGTAACATATATAACATTTATCATAAGTGTAGATTATTTTAACTTTTTGGTAGTTTTATTGGTTAAATCAAATGTTTGACAAACTGAGTGAAATCAGACAAGTATATATAGCTTCATCTTTGTGATATTGATGAATGCGAAAAAAAATCTTTTAAAACTTAAAAATTGGCCTTCAGTAAACTGGGGCTTATGTATTCAAAGAGCTATTGCTGAAAAACTTCTGAGGATAGAATGCTCAAATTGTTTTTATTTGAAATCCCTTTAAGCCTTTTATGAAATCAAATTAATAAAGACTTCAAAAACTATGAAGGGGAACATTGACGGCAAACAACAACAGTCAATATTATGATTCTTAGGGAGTAATGTTAATAAAGTAACATATGTAACACCTGAGAGCATCAAAATATCGTTTTAAAAAGCTTTCATTTTTGACGCATAAACAAAATATATGAAAATATCAACATTTGAAAAACTTAGATGCAAGTAAACCCGAGATAGGTATGTTTTTCACTCAGTTCTATAAAGTTCATAATTTTGGAGGCCATCTTGAATGTCAGCCATTTTGAAGACTTTCACCAGCCTAATTTTATACACCCACCTCGGCTGTAGACTACTATCATATACCTTCCCAAACCTTGAAATGCTTGAAGTAATTTCTTTATACCTGTCAGTGAACTATTAAGATTGATCTCCCCTGGATTGCTTGTTACGGCTTCTTCAAACTGGTCTGAGCCTTCTGACATCCAGTCTGAAACAAAGAGAAAATATATAAGAATTAACCTAAACGATTTCAATAATGGCTCCTGCATTGGGCAAAATAATCACAAAACTTCTAAGTAGGCTACTTGGAAAATATTTGTGTATGAAAACATTCTTCAAAATTCTGTTTGTTTGGCAAGAAAATGATCTGGGTTTTAGCTCTGACTTCGAAAAAATAGCATTACAAAAAAACAACTATATCAAACCTACACACACACACACGACAATAATTAAAATTCGGCATGATAAAGGTTCAATATCTGGACCACGGGGAAATGGTTCACATACCTTTTATGAAACAATAAAACTTGTGTTTGTCGAAAATTGATTTTTTGCTTGTATAGTTTAAAATGCATGTAGTACAGCCAATGACTTATATGATCTAATATACGTCACTGCCTTAGCATATAGGTTTCTGGACTGATCATATTCATCTGCAATAATTCTAGTAACGCTATTTTTCACGATACGGCAACTATAAAATTACAGGTATATAATATTGGTTTGGAGAATTTCACAGATGGATAAATACGCAAACATTGCGACCTGACTAACCTATTTCCAAATGTATTTGTCCAGCAGTTGAACTTAGCTAAGAACTGCCCAACGTCTCTTATCTGGACGGAGTATATAATGCTATTGTCACATATTCTGGTTTAATCAAGGGAAGTAACTCAAGTGTTAACACATTCAATTCTTCTATAATTTATTGGTAGTCAAGCCTCCTTTGAATTATCATTGATAAATGTAACCAAGGAGTACAGAGATGTGGTTATGCATGGACAGATAGTTTCATTTGAAAAGATCCCCTAGTTCTCCAGAAAAGAATAAAAATTATAATTTGCAGGCCATAAGAGTGTGTAACTTAAACTACTTTTCTTAATGCTGAATCAAAACTTATGGTGTGGGTACTCAAAATAACCATCTTAATGAAATATAGTACTTTTGAGCACCCAACACATTTGATTATTTAAACTGATGGATAGGAGATTATCTATAATTTTTCACTATTTCAATTAATCGATTTTCCTATGTACACAGGCAGGAAACAACATAGACAGAACCATTAATTCGTATATGAGGCTCTTTCTGATTCTGTATATGTAGTCTAAAAAAATGCCTAATAATTGGTAAGTTTTCTGTTAAAAGTTTTTATAGTGTAAAATAGCGAAAAATGGTGAAAGTAGTTCTCCACTCTGGTCTTTAAACTACTTATCTAAGCTGATGCGAGCTGCAAATTGTGTACAGTCTTGTATCCTTTTAAGGATTGAAATTCATATTTTAAGCTTGCACTGGATGATGAAAAACATTAGCTATTTTAATGTCTGTGAAGGGCTTCTAATAGCTAATGTTTTTCATCATCCAGTGCAAGCTTAAAATATGAATTTCAATCCATATATTTAAATTCTATACCATCAATCAAATTTACTTAAATATCTTCCACCCAACACTGCTAGTTACCCTTTTAAAAAGGAATATTGTATTTGTAACGGAGGTGTTGGAACAGCCAGGGAGCAAAACTCGTGTACATAACGTTGTAACGATACATGAATTATGTCACGCAAATGTCGATAAACAAAGCAAGCTATTGGCTGACATTGACATAACTTTGCCTAGAGGTGCGGTCTGGATCACATGACATTTCCATGTTTTGCATGGAGAAATGCAAGCAGCTAGAAATGTTGGATTCATCTAAGGCCAGACACTGAGAATGTAAATATTTTGTCGTGAGGAAAATGAAGGAATATGGTATTTTGACAAGTGTAGACTCGGACAAGCCTGTGGAGCCTCCTTTTAAGCTTTGACACTCCAAATGATGTTCAGTCATTAGCTTAGCATTCATAGAATATTCAAGCGACTAGCAAAGGCTATGATCAGACTGCGTGTATGCGCAGGCTGATCTGAGGCTTTGCTGGTTGCACAAACCACATTGTTGGAAATCTCATGCACTGGCTCATATTTATTTCTTCTCAAAATTCATTTTTTTAAATTCTCGTTTTTCATAAATGGGGCTGGATCAGACAACCAAATATCACATTTCAACTCTCCAAACACTTACTAAGTTTATAGCTTTGAAGAGACATATACACAAAATGATAGTTGTCATTCTATGCATTAGCCTTCGTTTACCTCACAACAAAAACAATTCAGATAAAACCATACAAAATTTTCAACTCGCATCAGCTTGGATTAGAAGTTGAACAACCAGATCAGAGCACTACATTCTCTTTTTACTAATTTACAATATAATAATGGAAATCTTTTAGGCATTATTTCAGTCTCCATGTACAGAACCAGAAAAAGCCTCATAAGATTTCCTTATCAGAACTTACGGTTCTGTCTATGTAGTTTCCTACCTGTGACATACTTACGGTTCTGTCTATGTAGTTTCCTACCCGTGACATACTTACGGTTCTGTCTATGTAGCTTCCTACCCGTGACGTAAACATTTTTTTTTTGTTTTTTAACCAGATACTATGAAAAGATACTCACCACAGGATGAACATGACCAGCTTGCTGCAGCCTCACCAGAAACTGAAATATTATAACAGTACATTTAAGTAGACAATAATGCAACAGACAACAATTAGCACAATATTTTCATTATAGAGTGGCAATATTAACCCTTGTCCTGTTGAACACAGATTTATCCATTTATGAAAACACTGTAAATCCAGATCAACTGGCTTCTTCCAGTTTCCAGTCTGAAAATACAGGCATATAAGTTACTGGAATTCTGCGGGTGAACTAGATAAACATTGGGGGAGGGTTGTAGTGAACAAAAATATACTGCACAACAAGTATATGCTGTCATTTTGTCAAAAATTATTTTTTCTAAACCAAACTCCTTCATGCATATGTTCAATGTGTCTACATTGTATAGGCAAAGTATCAAATTTTTCCATCAAAAGCTGTGGTAGAAGTTGATCGGCCCATGAAGGCACCACCAATGCATATACAAAAGACCTCTCATGGAAAAATTGTCTAAGTTCTCACAGCTGTCATTTTGTCAAAAATTATTTTTTCTGAACCAAACTTCTTTATGCATATGTTCAATGTGTCTACATTGTATAGGAAAAGTATCAAATTGTTCCATCAAAAGCTGTGGTAGGAGTTGATCAGCCCGTGTATGGACTATAATAGAATAAGCATAAAACCCTATATAAAAAGCCATTTAGAACTACAAAGGGAAATAACTCTAATAGAATTGGCCCCTAGCGCTTACTTTTTTGTTTAAAGTAGTTGTCTTGTATATATGAACATGTTTGCAAGGTTTAATGAAAATCCAGCAATGACTCTTCAAGATATAAAGGAAACAAAATGTTACGCACTGACAGATGGACGGACGCACGGACAACGTGAAAACAGTATACCCCCCACAAACAAAGTTTGCGAGGGGTATAACAAACTTGGTAGAGGTCCACTAGGTGATGCTACATCCTCAATACCAAAGCTCTAGGCCATATGGTTTCAGAAAAGAAAAAAAATTTCATCTTTTTCCTAATATAGGCCTTAGTAAAACATGTGACCCCGAGGCAGGGCCATTTTTGGCCCCAGGGATATATCTTGAACAAACTTGGTAGAGGTTCACTAGGTGATGCTACATACCAAATATCAAGGCTCTAGGCCTTATGGTTTCAGACAAGAAGATTTTTCCAACTTTTTCCCTATATAAGCCTATGTAAAACATGTGATCCCTAGGACAGGGCCATTTTTGACCCTATGGGTATAATTTTAACAAACTTGGTAGAGGTCCACTAGGTGATGCTACATACCAAATATCAAAGCTCTAGGCTTTGTGGTTTCAAAAATGAAAATTTTCAAAGTTTTCTTCTTGAAAATCTATTTTTAGCCTGTGTGACCTAGATATGCATTGGACCAGAACCATTTGAACAATTTTTGAAGGTGGCCATATAAGGATCATTCCTACCAAGTTTGATCAAAATCCAGCAAGTAGTTTAGGAGGAGATGTCATTTGAAGCCATTGTTAACGATGGACGTCCCATGACGGACATCTAACCATCACAATAGCTTGCCATGAGCCAATGGCTCAGGTGAGCTAAAAAGACCAAGTTAAAACTAAGCAATGACAAGGAATTATTACAATTAAAACAATAGGCCTGCCCTCTAAGCTGAAATGGAAAACAATTCAAACAAGGTATGCATCGCAATGATCAAAAAATGGCTAAGTTAAAACTGCTGTGGGTAAAAATACCTTACATTTTTTCAAAAATTAGGAAAAATATCACAAAATTTGTTGGCTGCTGCAATTGGGTTTAAAGTCACTGTGCAGGGCAAGTGGAAATTTGGATGATTTTCAGTGTAAATTAACAATTTTTATCCATATATGTCAATAACTGTTTTGAAGCAGGGTAAGTGCCTATTTTAAGATATTTCAAGGTCTGCAGACCATGTACTTATCATTTATACCAAAACTGCATCAAATCTGACCAATGGGTACTGAGAATACAGTCAAATCTCGGTTATCTGAACGTTGATTATCTAAAACTACTGGATCTTTTGAAGATGACGGACGTCCCCGACTTTTTTCTCTAGTATCTATTGCAATAAAACTACTGTTTTTTCTTATTTCGATTTTCTGAAAAAAAAATCAATTTTTCAAAGAGATTCGTTGGTGCCGATTCTGGAAATTGCTGTTAAATTACCCTTCAATTTCAAATTCCTAATTGCCAATAAAAATGTCAAACATTTATATTAAGCACACCCACCTATAGGAAGAAAATGGTTATGAAACGGATTACAACAAAAATAATTTGAGCGTGCAGTTGATGGGGTGCCATCGCAAATCCCCACACTAAAGTATTTGACTCACCCAGCATCCCCAAGTCTCACCCCTTGGGCATGACCCCAGCAACAGAATGAAAATTCTGTTCAATATGTTTTCTATTTGTAAGAACACACACAAAGTTTGGTATAAAAATCATAGAATATGACATGGTAGCCGAAATTTAATGATATTTGACCTTTTGACCTCAACCCAAGGTCACCAGTTTGACCCTAGGATGAAAATTTTACTTGCATTTCGGTTACCATGTCAATTTCAAAGATTTTTATACCAAACTTTGTGTGTGTTCTCACAAATAAAATATAGAAAACATATTGAATCTGTTGCTAGGGTCATGCCCCAGGGGTGGGACTTGTGGGTGCTGGCGGGTCAAAACTTTAGCGTTGGGATTTGCCATGGCGCCCAATTGACTGCACGTTCTAGTCATTGCTGTTATCAATATAGGTACATGTATATAGTGGATGAGCTCTTGATTTTCTATTCTTTTCTTTTCTGCGTTCTTAGACCTGCAAAGCATAAGAGACGATATGACCACAACCTCCAAGCAGCTCATTTTTGTCAATGCTTTGACAGACTGATATTTGCAATACTTCATGGAAAAACCCAGTTGAAAATGCAAGTTCTGGCAAAAAAATGACGTTCTATGAAAGCCTCCGAGTTTTTACTGAAAGTATCAATCCCAAACTACTGATTTTGATAATCCAAACTACAGTAAAACCTGTCTTAAGCGGCCACTCAAAAATAGACAAAACAAAAGTCTTTAAGACAGATGGTAGCTTAATGCAGGTCGAAAGTATTGCAGAATGCTCTCTTGGAGCATTCTGCAATACTTTTGACCCTCATTAAGCGATAATCAGTCTTGAAAGCCAATTTTGGTCTTCTTTTTGAGTGACCGCTTAAGACAGGTATTACTGTACTGATTATTCGAAAGGATTCCTGTGGTCTATGGCACTTCGAATAACTGTAGTTTGACTGTAATTAAGGGCAGATAGAATTATGGTAAATTTAGAAAAAGGTACTTGGCACTTCGAATAACTGTATTTTGACTGTAATTAAGGGCAGACAGAATTATGGTAAATTTAGAAAAAGGTACTTGGCACTTCGAATAACTGTAGTTTGACTGTAATTAAGGGCAGATAGAATTATGGTAAATTTACAAAAAGGTACTTGGCACTTCAAATAACTGTATTTTGACTGTAATTAAGGGCTGATAGAATTATGGTAAATTTAGAAAAAGGTACTTGGCACTTCGAATAACTGTATTTTGACTGTAATTAAGGGCAGATAGAATTATGGTAAATTTAGAAAAAGGTACTTGGCACTTCGAATAACTGTAGTTTGACTGTAATTAAGGGCAGATAGAATTATGGTAAATTTAGAAAAAGGTACTTGGCACTTCGAATAACTGTAGTTTGACTGTAATTAAGGGCAGACAGAATTATGGTAAATTTAGAAAAAGGTACTTGGCACTTCGAATAACTGTATTTTGACTGTAATTAAGGGCAGACAGAATTATGGTAAATTTAGAAAAAGGTACTTGGCACTTCGAATAACTGTAGTTTGACTGTAATTAAGGGCAGATAGAATTATGGTAAATTTACAAAAAGGTACTTGGCACTTCGAATAACTGTAGTTTGACTGTAATTAAGGGCAGATAGAATTATGGTAAATTTACAAAAAGGTACTTGGCACTTCGAATAACTGTAGTTTGACTGTAATTAAGGGCAGATAGAATTATGGTAAATTTAGAAAAAGGTACTTGGCACTTCGAATAACTGTAGTTTGACTGTAATTAAGGGCAGACAGAATTATGGTAAATTTAGAAAAAGGTACTTGGCACTTCGAATAACTGTATTTTGACTGTAATTAAGGGCAGACAGAATTATGGTAGATTTAGAAAAAAGTACTTGGCACTTCGAATAACTGTAGTTTGACTGTAATTAAGGGCAGATAGAATTATGGTAAATTTAGAAAAAGGTACTTGGCACTTCGAATAACTGTAGTTTGACTGTAATTAAGGGCAGATAGAATTATGGTAAATTTACAAAAAGGTACTTGGCACTTCAAATAACTGTATTTTGACTGTAATTAAGGGCAGATAGAATTATGGTTAACTGTAGTTTGACTGTAATTAAGGGCAGATAGAATTATGGTAAATTTAGAAAAAGGTACTTGGCACTTCGAATAACTGTAGTTTGACTGTAATTAAGGGCAGACAGAATTATGGTAAATTTAGATTCCTGTGGTCCATGGCACTTCGAATAACTGTAGTTTGACTGTAATTAAGGGCAGACAGAATTATGGTTAACTGTAGTTTGACTGTAATTAAGGGCAGATAGAATTATGGTAAATTTAGGTACTTACTGGTACATGTCTGGTGGGCTTTGTTCAAACAACACTGGCAGATCAATACTTCATCAAAAAGGCCCACATCGGTTTCACACACACAACATACCACATCCAGCTCTATGTGCATCGATAGATCACGGTAATCCCTGAAATAATAATTGTTCATCATTACATGTTTAAAGTAATCTCCACAAAGTAGGGAAAAAGTAGGGATAGAAATTGCAAAAAATAGATAAAAAGTGGGAAATATCAGCTTAAACAAGTAGGGAGAGTAGCAAAAGTTACTAGAGCAGACGTCGATGGTACACCGCTTTTTGACCTATATCCTTTACCTTGGAGTCAAGGTCACACAAAATGTAGCTCAGTACCTTCAACATAATATGACATATGCACCTTTAAAGTTTGAAGTTGCAATGTCCAATGGTTAAGGAGAAGAAGTATTTACAAAAAAAAAACTATATGACCTTGACCTATGGGTGAAGGTCACACTAAATGTTGTCTAGTGCCCTCCAAATCATATGACCTTTTCACCTGCAACATTTGAAATTTCTACGTCCAACAGTTTAGGAGAAGATGCATTTACAAGAAAGTACATTATTTGACTTAAATGTTGCCCAGTGCCCTCTACATCATGTGACCTATGCAACTACAGAGTTTGAAGTTTCTACGTCAAAAGCTTTACAAGAAATTCAATATTTGACCTTGACCTTGGGGTCGAGGTCACACAAAATGTTGCCCAGTACCCTCTACATCATGTGAACCATCCAGCTACAAAGTTTGAAGTTGCTAGGTCTAACCGTTTAGGAGGAGATACATTTACAAGAAAATTCAATATTTGACCTTTGACCTTGACCTTGGGGTCAAGGTCACACAAAATGTTGCCCAGTACCCTCTTCATCATGTGACCTTTTAAGCTACAAAAATTGAAGTTGCTACGTCAAAAGGTTAAGGAGATGCATTTACAAGAAAATTCAATATTTGACCTTTGACCTTGACCTTGGGGTCAAGGTCACACAAAATGTTGCCCAGTACCCTCTACACCATGTGTCCTATTCAGCTACAAAGTTTGAAGTTGCTACGTCTAACCGTTTAGGAGGAGATACTTTTACAAGAAAATACAACATTTGACCTTTGACCTAGACCCTTGGTCAAGTTCACACGAAATGTTGCCCAGTACCCTCTACATCATGTGACCTTTTCAACTACAAAGTTTAAAGTTGCTACCTCTAACGGTTTAGGAGGAGATACATTTACAAGAAACGTGACGAACGGACGTAGGCACGGACGGACGGATGATGGACCGACTTTGACACGAAATTAATATACCCTTTTTTTCTAAAGAAAAAGCGGGTATAATAACAATGAGTTGTTTAAAAAATATTAAATGATGAATTTTATACTTGGTAAGCTAGATAATAGCTGTGACAATGATTCCATAAAAAAAAGTCTTTTTGAACTGAAAATTTCAAACTGAGATTGTTTAATTGGTCTGCCACATACAAAAATATATATTATTTCACATTTGAGTGTAAAATTTTGAATATTTTTTTACCTGTCAGTTTTTACATATGTTTTGGGTGCTCAAAAGAACCGTCTCACTGAGGAAGTTCTTTTGAGTACTGGCATCACAACATATGTTTTGGTTAAGAAATAAGACATGACTGTATCCTTTATATGTTTTGTTCTCGGACAAGGAATTCCACACAAAGACCAGAATAATTTTAAGGTTTAGGCCAGAATTTTTTTATTAGTTGATTTACGAACCCTCCTACTGTAATTTTCCGGAAAGTAGGAAAAAAATAAAATTTAATTTCTAAAAAAAATTTTAAATTTTTTCCTCCGACTCTAAATATTATTTGTTTTGTTGAAAAAAAATGATATATTTTTGAGGCTCTATCTATGTATTTTTGAGAGTGACACTGTAAAAAGTGATTGTCCTGTTCAGATTTTTAGGAAAATGATAAAATATTTAAAGATTTAATACAGACTATTGGTTTACCATACAAGTTTAACTGTTTTTCTGGATATTTTAATAAAAAAAAATAAAAATAGAAAAAAAGCTCTGAAAATGAAAAAAAAAAACTCTGAAAATGACCAGTTAACTGGTCATTTTCAGAGCTTTTTTATTTATTTTTTTTCGTCCCCCCGACCCTAAATCTGAAAAAAAATTCCCGTAAATCAATTAATAAAAAAATTCTGGCCTTAAAATGAATTCTGCCAGTTTTGCATAAAAAATTAGATCTTTTTATGTTTGTGTAATTCCAACTATTGGTTTTATTGTTTTTTTAAGCGATTTTGATTGGTCCGTTGACAAAATTGAATAGGTTTTACACTTTGCTAAAAACCCATGTGTATGAATATTTGATATCTGCCTTGATTTCACAGTTCTGTTAATGTTAATAATAACACTCTGTACATAAAATGTCAGAAATAAATATTCACAAGTTTAATATAGTTAAGCATGCTGAAAGCTCATTTTAAAACCCTTACCCCGTATGGTGGTACATCTTCAAAGCAATGGGGGAAACTCTTAAGACATGAACTGGATGACGAGGTTATGTGACGTCATTATCATTGAAGAGAATCGTAATCAAAACTAGGGAGCGCAGTGGCTCAGTGGTAGAGTGCTTGACTGGGTTTGAGCCTCACTGGCCTCACTGCGTTGTGGTCCTTGAGCAAGACACATTTATCCTAGCTTAGTACTGGTTCAACCCAGGAAGATACGTCCCTATATAACTGAAAGATTGTTGATGGGATGTAAAGAATCAAATCAAGCAAAGTAATCAAAACTATGTCAAGTCTACATCAACAAGGAAATGTTTCAACGCATTTTGAGGGCAAACTGTCTACTGTGGGGCTTGATTGTATCTATTCCTGATGTTTGCCTTTTTTCTTACTGTTATAAAAAAAACGCTTAGGTCCTACTAATGCCGGGATATTAGTCAGGGACTTGTGAAGGTAAGTGTTTTAAAACCTGTCGATCTGTGGTGGTAGCGCCTAAATCTAAATGTTCTTCAATGAGCCCAGCAAGAGGTTTGACAAAAGAAAACAATTCCAAACTAAATGGAGTTGTTTTGAGCTCATACTCACATATTCACTCCCAATAGAATGCCATTGTAATCATTATTTAGCAAAACAAAGTTTTGAACTGACAAAATTTTCAAGATGGCTGTCCCATCTTTCATGGACAGCGGTTACAAACTACTTTCCTTCAGCGGGCTTTAAAATTTGAAATATTGTCATCAACCCTTTACAAATGTGCTGTTTTGTTTCAAAGTTGGAATTATAAGGAATGAATTGTTATTTTTGTGGATTTTATTAATGTGTAAACTCAGGCGAATCACTCACAAACTTTAAATAAACTCAGTTTGTGAGTGATTCACAGGAGTTTACACATCGATAAAATCCACAAAAGTAACAATTCATTCCTATATCCAATTTGAAAATTAGTTCCATCGAGACAAATTCGACGAATTTATATCCCCCACGAAGGGTTATTTCAGAGAAACATGTAAATCACAAAACATAAATCCCATATTCAGATCATAACAAACGCCTGTCAAGTATGTTTTAATGCTTATAGTTTAATTAAAAAAAATATACTTACATCTACACAATTTCAATATCTGAAGTTTCAACCCAAACCCAGAGGTCAAGGGTGTGTGTAAATTCAAAGTGTTACCTTGCATGTAGGTCTACACTTCTTCCACTTTAATTTGATATGCAACATGACCACTTTTAGAAACGAAAAAATAATATGACCTTTTGACCCCACCCCAGGGGTCGTTGGTGTGTGTAAATATGGCATATTTGCTTTCATGGTGCTCTGTGCTCAATTCCCTTAAATTTGGTATGCAACATGATTACTTTCACAAAAATATATAGTTTGTCCTTTTGACCCCACCCCCTGGGTTGAGGGTGTGTCTGTGGGCAAAATATTTGCTACCATGTTGTTGCAAAAGTCGTCAGCTTTAATTTGATATGCAACATGACCATATTCTTAAAAAGTCTAATTTAGGCCTCCGCCCTACCCCCGAAGTCTACCCCAGGGGCTCGGACCCATGCCTTCAATCTAAAATCCTGTTTGATATGTTTCATATCTATTGCTGCTCTGCCTGCATGCAAAATTTCAGCAAAAAATATTGACAATTGCCCCATAAATTACAGGTTCAACACCATAACCTAGCTACAGATGAACCTATTAATTACAGGTTCAACACCATTAACTAGCTACAGATGAACCTATAAATTACAGGTTCAACACCATCATTTAAATATAGATGTACCTTTAATAAACTAGTTCACTGCCGTCATTTCAATACAGGTGTTAGTTTTGTTTGTTCTGATTCTTGATGCCTTGGTCAAAAACTATGGTCATGTCCAGGCGATCAGTTCACCCAGGCACACTTTTTTATCTGGGCAAGTTTGGCCAAGAGGTTAACCAGTAGTTTGTTACTGACATCAACCTTTCTTGAATCTGGAGAATGGCCGTAGAAATTATTTCATGATCAATCTCTTCAATAGTATGGGATTAGGCTACAGGTTCACTACCATTAATCATGATCATCTAGACTGACTTACCAAGACAGGTCCATATCTTCTTGAAACAAGTCCGTATCTGAAATAATTAAGAAAAATGTTGTATATGTTTTCAACACACCATTAAGGCTGTGCAATTTTCAAGCAACAGGACTATAAAGGCCTTGGATGGCTCAAGTGAATATTTTTAGCCCTGGAAGCAATTTTTTTAAAGCCAAATGGAACTTTGCCCTGGGGGTACCTGACCTGTTTGAAATCATTTTTATTTGGGGTTTAAGCTTCAAAGAGGTTCTTTAACTCTTTCCATGCTAAAGGTAACTTTTTATGTCTGCTGATATAACTTGCAAACAGTTCAGACCAAGATCAGGACCAACAGAAAATTGGTCCTGAACTGGATCCATAAATGTTTGATGTACACCCTTAGTGTTTCCCAAAACCTTTTTGAAAACATTAATTTTGGAGAAAAAAGGTCAGACGATAACAAAAGCATGCAGAATTAGCAAGCATGCAGAGAAAAATTGTTTTCTATTTTAAGCTCTGTACACCATTTTGTTTAGCAGAAGTGAGTTATTTGAGTAAATTTGGTTGGTGACATGTGTGAAATATTTGAAAGTGGTCAGTGATTAAAGAGATGTTGCTCAAAGAATTTTGTTTTTAGCATTGGCAGCCCTTTTCTTCAGAGTAGAACCTTTTAAGCATTTTTGTAGGTCTGGATGGGTTTGTGAATAATTAATGGTCCAGTGTTATAATGATGTAAGAACAAAACATTCAACGACTTGAGGATAATGAGGTCCTAAAAATAAACAAACAAGTTGGCTTCCTTCAAAAAAGGAATCCAATATGTGGGGCCGTGATTGTTGAAAAATTGGAATTCATAAATAAACAAAACTCAGTTGTGATTAAATTTGGTTTACTTATCTATTGATATTCAGTTGCAAAAATAGAAAATTAACCCTTAAGACGCCAATCACAACTGCAGCAGAAGAAAAATTTTGCAAAATCTTTCCCAATTTTCGAAAAAAAATGAGGTATGATATTTCATGAGGATCGTCTCCCAGCAGATGATTCTCATGAAATATCATGCCTTATTTGTTATTTTTGAAAAAGCAGCAAGATTTGAAAGTGCCGACTGCTGCAAATTATAGGTGGGGCTTTAAGGGTTAATGCATATTTCTGTTTCTTTTTCAAAAGGGATACCAAATACTGCAATGGAGTAAGACAACTATAGAAATTCTACCCGTGAATTTTTCAAGTAAATGGGGGCTTACTTTAGGCAGGCGTACACCGTATATTACGTCCCAAAATCGGCTGCATATGTCGAAATTACACATCAAAGACGTACTGCGGACTTCAGAAAATTTCTTAGTACGACCAAAAATGGATATCGAGACATCCTGTCTGCAGAAAAAACCCGCCTACATTTACCAGATTACGTGATATATGTCCTGCCTTCATATTGGAAACTCATTTATTTTGTTTATTGACCACGCTAGGACATCCCACTTGACTGATTTCGAGTTTTATTGACAGCCAGTGTCACGTGTAGGCTTCAGTCGAAAGCGTAATTATTAAAGCGTGTCACCCAACAGGTGTGAAAACATGGACACATCTTGACAACGGCCTTAGAAACCAATCCCTGCTGCTTCAGATCGCGCGGCGGACATCCAATCCCTGAGCAATAAAGCGAAACGGCCAATCAGTATCGGTTTTGTTTGACAGTTGAGGAATCTTTGAAATAAGGAAAGTGCTGACATGAAACTTTGCATGCTTTACAAACTCTACATGTCTGCGACTTAATTAATTATTTTCTTGAGCCTTGCGATAATTTAGTACTTGAACGCTCCTTCTACACAGGCACAACACCAATGAACATACAGTTTATTTAAATCGAATGGCATGGGTATTTTGTTGCAATTTTTACGCTGTACAAGTACAAGCTTTAAAAAAAAGTTTCACAAACAAGTACAAGCTTTTAAAAAATAATTGTTACACAAACAAATACAAGCTTTTAAAATAATAATTGCTACACAAACACACTCCCAAACAAATTCTTATCTATCTATCTATCTATCTATCTATCTATCTATCTATCTATCTATCTATCTATCTATCTATCTATCTATCTATCTATCTATCTATCTCATTGTGTGGAAGAGCCACACAGCAATCACAAGACACCAGGAAGACAAACAATGCAAAGCAACCAGCTCCCTCTTTCCCATCTAGGCTGATCAATGACAAATCAGGAGACATCAGACATCCCCTCTGTAGCATTATAAGCAATTAAAGGTTATAATGCATTGTAGGAACAAAGAAGAATTATCTCTAAAATATATATGTTTAATTTTCAAAGCAAGTTTGACAATCCGCCACACTGCGATTTTATCACAGAAAAAAGTGGGACTTCCAAAAAAAAATCAATGGGACTTCCAAATTTCAAAGGTAGGAAGTCTGCACTTCCTGGATTTGAAAGTTAATGGAGGCCCTGAGTGAATTTATACAAACTATCTTAAAAGATCTATTAACCCACACTTTGCAAACTGGGAAGATCAAGTTGAAATACCACATAATGCGGCATTTCACCAGGGTCTGCACTGTTTTCTAGGTCTAAAGCTATATTGAGAAGAAGAAATTAAATTTAAGTTGGAAATTATAACCAGTTATCCTTTTATTATGTACAATGAATGCTCCCATATCAAGTGAGAGAACCCATCACAATCACTATACTAAGGGTAATTAGCCATTTGAGCTAAAAGCAGTTTGGTTGCAAATACTATTTAATCCATTACTCTCCTCCAATCTTATCAAATATGCATATTAATACATATTCTATAAAACAACCGTCTCACTAGGATTTTCTTTTGTATCAGCGAAATATGGCACATTCAGAAATACACCCTATACTCTGAATCGAATGTGTCATGTATTTTATGTAACATAAGCGGATACTTCAAGCTATCAGGGTTCAAGCTGTTGAAGGTTTCACTCCATTACCACTTCTAAAAATGTAAATATAGCATACAAAATTGCTTCACTACAAATAATATTTTGCTTTATTTTGACAATTCTTAATTGAGTGCGATCATGTCCAAATTATTACTTTTAAAGGTTGAAATGAGACGTATTGATATTCCTTTTAGCGAAATTGGAAGGCATTTCCAAACTTTTTCTGTTGCTGATGAAGGGGTTGGAGTGTTTGTCTGTGCGTCTACACTGTCTATGAATGCCCTCTTTTGGAAAAAAACGGATACAATGCAGTATATCCCCGGATAGATCAATTAAGGAGCTAATTTCGCCATCCCAGTAAGGCCCTCAAAATATCATTGAAATTAGCGTGTCTTGATATACATGGTTTGAGATTTATGCGAAAATTTGACAGCTTTTATCAGAAACGGAAATAAATTTGAAACATGTACCATTTGAATATAGGGCTTCAAGGTGTCGTTCTCTGTGTAAATTAGATAAATTTGAAATAAGATTTACTCTTTTTGCCATTATATGTATTTGTGGTACATATACAAGTAATTGGCATTCTCCCTTTCTTTGATACTGCCCCTTGTGCTCTATCCCAAACCCCCCTTATAAAATGTACTGGTTTATTTACATATTGAAGAGAAAATTATGGTGAATAATATTTGTTGTTGTTGATTTATAATCCTTAAAATTGATGATTTTTCGGTTGATAATAGTGTACTTTTAAAACTATTCTAGTTTAAGCTGTTGGGAAAAAAAAACAGCCCCTCCCCCTACCAGAAAAACATATGGTCTGTCCCTAATTTTAAAAAAGAATAAAATCTACCAGGTACAGCAATAGCATTTTAAGGATGGCCTCATACTTTGAGCTATATATCATGTATTTCATTAAAATATTTATATGTCATGTATTCTATGGTTAAGCACTGTCTTTACATGTATGACACAAAATATTAAGTGAACATTAAGTCATGTGCTTGTCTAGCTTCATAGATTTTAAGTATTTAAATGTAATCCTATGGAGAGAAAAGAACATTTTAGGGAGAATTGGCTTATATTTTTGTGGGTTTGGGGAGAAGCCGAATTAATTTTAGGGATTTGTAGAACAAGACAAAATACTATCAGGGAGCTGAGGATTTTTTTTCAGGGATTTAGGAAGATCAATGCAAGGGAGCAAGGGAGCACAGACCCCCGGGAGAGGGGCTCAACAATAGAAGCTACAATCATGAAAAAATACCAAATGAAAGCAAATTGACTTACGCAAAAGACACTTTCAGTGTAGCTTCCTTTTGTCTATTGTTTTTGTATGGTAGTCATTTAAACACAAATACCCTTTTCTGATGATGTTAATGTTAACGTCCATTGGAATCATGATAATTTTAAAATTTACGTCCACTTTAAACGCGCTCTTATTGGAAAAAATTATAGTGTAATTATCTTAATATTTTATTGTATATTTCTATTTTCTATTTGCTTTTTATCCATCTAGGCTTTTGTAAAATTGCACCCATAAACTTTCTCATTGTAAATTTTGCAAAAAAAATAAATGGAAATGCACTGTTAAAAACTGCGATGTCACAAAGTAGCGAATAATTATGTCCCTGGAAAGACATGTTTGTTTGGGTTATTCCATGAATAAGATAGTTCCCAGATAATGCCAATTCAATTGCATTAAGGTCTAAGATAACAAAACCTCCTGGCAAGGTTAGAGACCCAAAAATTATGTCAGCAGATACTTCAATCTTCTGAGGAGACGCTTCTGATTTTAGTTTGCGGATGATACTTATTACGTCATTTTTGCGACGTCACGAACAAGGCATGTTTTTGGCGTTGTTTTACGCTATTGACGGGCCCATTAAAACTTCCTATTTTCGCAATAAATCTAGAAGGTATGGGCTGATTTCTAAAGTTTTTGCACCAAAATGTTGATATTTATAAATGCCAACCGTATCTGCAAAGTTCATATAATTTTTACACATGGGCAACTTTACATCACAAGAAATTGTGACTCCGAACATATTCAAAATACGTTCATTTTTGCCTTTGATGAAAAAATACTCGAAAAAGAAGCAGAAAAGCCTATCCAAATTTTAGATTACAGCCAAGTGTTATCTTATCAGAATAGATTGCGAAAATACGAAGTTTTAATGGTCCAGTCAATAACGTTAAAAACGCCAAAAACATGCCGTGTTCGTGACATCGCAAAAATGACTTAATTAGTATCATCTGCAAACTAAAATTTGAAACGTCTTCTCAGAAGATTGATGTATCCGCTGATATAATTTTTGGCTTTCTAACCTTGTTAGGAGGTCTTGTTATCTTAGACCTTAAATGGGGCTATTACTTAAACATTTGCACTTCAACCTCAGGAATGCTTTGTGTGCATACATTTATGTACTCAAAAGATTCGCCTCCGGCAATATGATTCTTATTGTATTTGCACACCAAGAGAAATTATCTCCAGAAAGGAAGACAAAGCTTCTAATCAAAATTTCAAATGGACTCTCTTACTGACCAGACCGGCTTTTTAAAGAACCGCATGAGAGTCCTAGTCTATAAATATTGGCAAACGAATAACAATGTATACAATGATTAATGCAACGTATACTGCTTAAACGGGTTGATCTGCAGTACATGTATCTATTTAATGTTTGGAACAAATGATGCAATGAACATCACACCTGGATTCCACAGCAAAATCGTACCGGGTATGCAAGAGAATTTTTCTTATGAGCGTCATGACATCAATCAAAGTAACGACGTCGGCCTAGATTTGGCTTATCAGCTGTGTTATTCAAAGAGCTATATGTCTATAATAAGGGTTCATACAGTTCTCATATTACACCAAACATTTTGGCAGGTGCCATGGTCTTAGAAAATGCAAAAATTTTAAAATCGACCATGTACCTCAATAACACCTAAATTCCCAGAGAATGTCCCACATGCGACCAGACAACTGCCCATGCGAGTAGGTATACGTTCCTCAACGGACCAATGGTTAAGCGCTGTTAAGCAGCTCGTTTGCTCAACAGACCAATCATTGAGCGACGTTAAGGAGCCAGCTTTCCTCAACGGACCAATGGTTAAGCAATATCTATGACATGCGTGGAAAACGTCATTATCCAAGATGGCGGCGCCCATGAAATAAGAAGTGAGACCAGCAAGACTGAATTAAATTGCGAATTATTTTAGTTTCCATCGTTTTATAATCTTATGAGTTATACCGTTGTGTTGTCATTACTCTTTATATTTTATCTGTATGCAGTTGCAGATATGAATATTCGATAACCAAGAGTTTTCGAACGTCGAAAGTTTCAGTTTTCAAAACGCGTAAACAGACGGCTTTGGCGAGTTTAAAAACAAGGAAAATCGACAAAGGTAAGGTTGAGGTAAGTTTTTAGCAGTAGACTACAAGGCCGCCAACACACTTTTGTAAGAATTAAATGCCTAAGGGGTTCAGGGGTCTTTAAAATCTAAGTAGGTCAACCCCACCCACATCCATTGGTCCATATTCTGGAGCATAGACACAGCTCCTCAGCTGCTGTGTTTGACCAGCCAGTCACTTTAATTCTTGATATACAATCTCCCTGCATAATCGGTAATTGTGTTCGGGTCTGTAGATCATTTGTTGCAGGGACGGGTGAGCTGTGAAGGCCCAGATCAGGAATGTCTATATTTTTTGTCATTCTGTCTGCATGGTTCATAAACACAGGTGTATGGTTAGGTTTTTGCTTGAGCTACCTGTCAATAGTGATGGTGTTCACTAAATGAATTGATTGATTCGCATGTTCCTGACATTTCCTGTTCCTCAGAATTGATTGGCTGTTCTCCACAATTGATTGGCTGTCCCCCACGATTGAAACTGTACCCCAAACTGTCTTACAAATGGTACAAACTTGATTATACACTCCAACCGTCTGCTGCTATACAGCTCAAGGTTAAGACACAAGATGTATGTTTCATTGAATGTCATGTCACAAATATTTGCAAATATTTACAAGCCATTAGATATGAATGCGTATTTAAAAATAGTTTTTTCTTACTTGTCAACCAAGGCATATGTTGTGGGTTCTAAAAATAATCGTCTGAATGAGACGGTTCTTTTGAGCACCCAAAACAGCTGAAACACCCCATCTCATTGAGCTTGTTGAGACGGTTCTTTTGAGCACCCAAAACAAACGTTAAAAATATGAAAGGTGAGAATTTGAAAGTAATGCCATTTCGACTCCTCTTCATGTAAATACACATTAAATGACTGTTAAAAACATAGAGTTTGGGTCCTGATCAGGCCAGACATTTTGTACGGCCTGATCTGTGTCCGTTTTGGTTGCACAGCAACTCAGCAGACAACACTAGTAGGTAAAGAGGTAACCAATATAGATGTAGTTCATGTTTATAAAAATTGTATGACTTAGTACAGTATATTGTATGTGCTTTCATTTCTTATTTTTGCTCTACATTTTTAGATATGGTGGATTGACCTGGATCATATTATGTTTTATTATAGAGACAGGACACGGAAATTGTGGAATAGGATTTTTTTCTGGAAAAGCAAGAATGGATACTGTAAATGGATGATTTTATAGAGACAGGATATGGATACAGAGGAATAGGATATTTTCTGGAAAAGCAAGAGTGGATCCTGTACATGTATGGTCTTATAGAGACAGGATATGGATACATTGGGATGCAGTTATTTCTGGAAAAGGAAGGTTGGATCCTGTACATCATCGTCATGTTCTATAGGAACAGTATATATATACGGTGGAATAGGATATTTTCTGGATCACCAAAATTGGATCCTGTACATGTATGGTATTATAGAGTCAAGATATGGATACAATGGAATAGGATTTTTCTGGAAAACTAAAATTGGATGGTTTTATAGGGACAGGATATGGATACAATGGAATAGGATTTTTTGTGTGACTATTTCCAATAAAGCTTGTGTTTACTTCTAGACGGAAACGGCAGTCAGGTCGCTTTATTGTTGTCGGGGCTGGTCTAGCATGTAAGTCTGATCAGCTTTGATGAACATATAATGTATTTGACTGAATGCTACAATAAACTATGGAATACTATAGGAACAATGGCAGTGAGCCACACCTCAAAAGGTACTATGACCAGGCTGGATTGGATATAATGATTATGATCAAAGGTAAATAATATGAAAAAAAGATCCCTCAAAAATAGAGAGAACCTACAAAAAGTGAAAACAGCATAACTGGTTTCATTTAGTATGTTCATAAAAATTGGTGCAACAACTCTCATGTCCCTTAGCATAGGCAAGTGGCATTTTTCTTGCTTCAATAAACCAATAAATTGTAATTATTTTCTTAGTCATCAATTGTAACATATGTTTTCGGTGCTCAAAAGAATCGTCTCAATGAGACGGTTCTTTTGAGTACCCACAAAATATGTTTTGGTTGTGAAATAAACAAATGGTTTTTAAATGTGCATGCTTATATGGAGGCCTGGACCCTGTCAAGTTTCTTTCACTCTCTTTTTGCTAACAGTGACTTTTATCATCTTCTGATAACCTTTGCAAACAGTTTGGACCAGATCAGAAGCAACATAATGTCGGTGTCAGTCCTGATCTGGGTCCAAACTGTTTGTTGAGATTATCAGTGGGCTGGCATCATACTACTACCACTGCTACTACTACTACTGCTAATGCTACTACTACTGCTACTACTACTGCTACTACCACTACAAAAACAACAATACCAACAACAACAATTACTACTTCTACTGCTGCTGCTACTGCTGCTACTACTACTACAAGAACAACAGCAATAACTTCTACTGCAGATACTATTACAACACTTTTACAACCACTACTACAGCAGCAGTAACTACAACTATCATTGCTACTACTACTACTACTACTACTACTACTACTACTACTACAACTACAACATCAATTATAACTACTACTGCTGCTTATACTATTATAACACTACTACTAGCACTACTTCAACACAACAACTACTTCTACTACTACTGCTATCACTACTTCTACTACAAAAACAACAGCAACAACAACTATCATAACAACACTTCTACTGCCACTACTACAACAACAGCAAATACAACTAATACTGCTACTACTATTACAAATACTGTTACATCACTTCTACTACTACTACTACTACTAGAACAATAGCAACTACAACTACCACTGCTGCTACTACTACAAACAACAACAACTTCCTCTACTACTGCTGTCACAACTACAAAAACATTAACTACTATTACAACTACTATTACAACTACTAATCCTAATAAACCACTTCTACTACTACTACAACAACAACTGTTACACCACTTCTTCTACTACTAGAACAACTACAACTACTACTGCTGCTACTGCTACTGCTACTTCTACTACTACTACTACTACTACTACTACTACTACTACTACTACTACTACTACTACTACTACTACTACTACTACTACAAACAACAACAACTTCTACTACTGCTGCCACAACTACAACAACATCAACTATAACTAATACTGCTTCAACTATTACAACCACTGTTACATCACTTCTACTACTACTACTAGAACAATAGCAATTACAACTACTTCTGCTGCTACTACTACAAAAACAAAAACAATAACTTCTATTACAACCACTAATCATATAACAACATTTCTACGACTACTACAACAACAACTGTTGCACCACTATTACTACAACAACAACAACAACTGCCACTACTACTGCTGCTACTACTACTACATCAACAACTGTTGCACCACTAATAATACAACAACAACAACAGCAGCAACAACAACAACAACAACAAAAACAACAACAACAACAACTGTAGCTACTACTACTACATCAACAACTGTTGCACCACTATTACAACAACAACCACAACAACTGCTACTACTACTACAACAACAACTGTTGCACTACTATTACTACTACTAGAACAACGACAACAACTGCAACTATTACTGCTGCTACTACTACTGCTGCTAGCCTGCTACTACTACTACTACAACAACTGTTGCACCACTATTACTACTACTAGAACAAGAACAACAACTGCAACTACTACTGCTATTACTACTACAACAACAACAACAACTATCATAACATCACTTCTGCTGCCACTACTACAACAACATCAACTACAACTACTACTGCTACTACTACTACAACTACTGTTACATCACTTCTACTACTACTACTAGAACAATAGCAACTACAACTACCACTGCTGCTACTACTACAAACAACAACAACTTCCTCTACTACTGCTGCCACTACTACAACAACAAAAACAATAACTACTATTACAACCACTAATCATATAACAACACTTCTACAACTACTACAACAACAACAACTGTTGCACCCCTATTACTACTACTAGAACAACAACAACAGCAGCAACCACAACAACAACAACAAATGCAAGTGCTGTCACGTTTCTGTGACATGTCTTGTCCTCTTTAGTGTGCTGCTGCTACTACAACAAAATAATGACAACAGGAGCAACATTAAAATTGCTACCAAAATCAATATACTACTGCTGCTGAAGCTGTTGCTGATACTACTACTACTTCTCCTACAGAGGTGAGTCAACGTCACTCTCTCCATCATTGCATAAGTACGTTTGTTTTATTTTTTGTAACTGCATTTCTCCTAAATTATTAAAGGTAGAGACTTGAAACTTTGTAGGCGCATAGGTCACAGTATGCAGAGGGTAATGGGTAAGACTTTTCTGACTTTGACCACAAGGTCAAGGTCAAATGTCAGATTGTGTATTTTTATGTAAATGCATATCCTCTTAAAGGATTGTACGTAGCACGTCCATACTTTGCAGTTGTATACATGTCACATTTTGTATAGCATACTGTTCAATGTTTCAAGTGACCTTGACCTCCATATCTGGGAAAAAGGTCAAATGATGTATTTTCTTGCAAAAGCACCATTTGGTTATTGAAAAAAGCCAGTA
Organism: Loripinus fragilis; assembly: GCA_964019695.1. Classification (NCBI taxonomy): domain Eukaryota; kingdom Metazoa; phylum Mollusca; class Bivalvia; order Lucinida; family Lucinidae; genus Loripinus; species Loripinus fragilis. The sequence goes on from CAXHUL010000609.1 coordinate 800,712, forward strand.
TTTGCGATGGTGTACCGCTGATTGCAGTCAAGTATATGTTACTTATACATTTCTTCCGAAAATAGCGAAAATTTGATCAAGATCCGGTAAAAATTGATGAAATAGATCCATATAACATGAGTAAGGGTGGACGACAAAACGTCATACGAAGGCGAAACAATCCACGTAACTCTGCTCATTAATTCGAAATTTAGAAGTTGAATGTATTGATAGTCAAGATTATTTATTACTGAACAAACTGGCTTTTATTTTGTCAAAATCGCCCCATTTTTGACGAAATGGCAAACCTTTATATATGACCCCTATTGATTTTCCTTAAATGATGATCCGATCATCTCAGTTGAGCGATACCTGCTCCGGGGGGTTATAACCTATATGCAGCAGACAACTTCAGCAGGCAGCATTTTTACATTCATATTTTGCAAGCGTTTTAACTCTTTTTAGCTGGGTAATTTTTTTATCTGTTGATTTTAAAAAAATTAACATTTTTAAAAAAATTCTTTCCTCAACACTAACGAGAGTGTCATACAGTTTGGATCTCAGCAGCCTCTGGTTACACTTTGGGTCCACAGTTTACAAAGAATATCAGAAGAAGATGCAAAATTGCAAACAGTTCATAGGGAATCTGTACCTAAATTGGTAGTCTTAATTGTTCCCTATAATCAATGAATGAATGGCCAATACAATAATGCAAGTTGCTTGTGACCACCTGCCAACCCAGAAAAGTTCTCATAATGGCTCTAGGGTAGATGATTATTCTATTATATAACTGCATGCTTGTGAACAGTTTTTACAAGAAATTCATTTTATTCATGAAGCACAGTGCATGAAACCTAAATATGTAATGGTTAATACTGTTCACCTGATCTCTTGACTTCATGGTTTGATTTAAGTATTCTGAAAACATTTGTGACCTTGACATGTAAATCTATTATTGTATTTGATTGACTCGAAACTGTATAGTTTACGTCAAATAAATAATCTGTTCTGTTCTGTTCTGGTTTCAGAGATTTGTTTTAATGGGAGCACAATCATCTATTTTGAAGCATGTTTAACATTATAACCCTTCTATTCTGGATACAACAAAAGGAGCTGATCGGACTGTGCAGATGTGTCTTTAGTGTTTGCATGTAGCTACACAGGTTTTCTCATGACAAAACACATAATGCACCAGTCATTTGTATTACTAGACTTTTCACTTACTGTAAAGAAGGCAACTTTAATATTCATATCTGGGCATGGTTCGGCTATTTCATCTGCTAAGGAAGGGAAATTAGGTTTTATTTATAATGTGGTAAAGAGTTAACAAGCTTTTTGGGCCGCGCAAACGTGCGTGCATTTCATGAAATTCCTAACCGTATACACACTGAACTCACATTTATTAACCCTTAAAGCGCATAATCATAAAATGTATGTTTTTTGTCGTCTGCTAAAATATTTGAAGCCTCATATACAAACAGTGTGGACCCAGTTCAGACTGCTCCTGTAGGAGCAGTCTGATCTGGATCCACAATGTTTGCCTCTATGCTGATGTTAAAATAGACATTTTCAGAAGCAGTTATTTTGCTGGCGTTTTAAGGACTAAATAATGTGTTTTGCTTCCATACTGAGGTAATGACACAAGATGATACAGGTACCTTTGAATAAAACCCCGCCTCATTTTTAGTTTTTACCTATGTCTAAGGTTGATTAGTCCTAATTACGCATTCATGAGGCGCCGCCTTTACAGTAAGTGAAAAGTAAAATAATATCTACTCCCCTCACCACTTATGAGGATAGCCATGGAATAGCCTGGAATAACTTTTTTGTTCTTGTTTGTTTATTTGTTGCTTAAATACGTCCCAATCCACAGAGGATGGTTTGTTAACCTAACCACTCTTTTTCCTTGACAAGCTTGAACAAGCGGTTAACCAGCACTTGGTGCACATTCTTTCACTTGTAACTGACAACCTTTCTTGAAGGATTCAGCAGAAGAGAAGAGAATGGCCACAGAAATTATTTCATGATCAATCTCCACAAAAGTCAGGGTTGGCATAAAACCCCGGTTTTATCATAAAGCCAAACCGGGCGGGTTTTACAGGTTTTATGAGGGTGGGTTTTTGGGGTTTTATGGGTTTTATGTGGGTCTTACAAATCTGAAAGGTTACCATGACTCCCACCACCAGCTGCTACCTTACAGTTTTTCTGTGCTAACAGTGCTGGTCTAAAGAGAAACAGTCTGTTCAGGATTAAAGCTGTCTGCATTTCTGTCTGCATCTTTTGATGGTATTACTTTGTGGTAAATTTTAGGATGATTACAAAAAACTGTTGGGATTAAGAGTATCCTTCATATGTATTGTTGTGGGACAAGGAAATCCCACCCGAGGACCAGAATAATTCGTCAAAAACGAGGCTCTGCCGAGTTTCTGACGAAATTATTCAGGTCCGAGGGTGGGATTTCCTTGTCCCACAACAATACATCATGATGGATACTTTTTCTCGCCCACTATGTGACTTTTTAAGGTTTTATATGAATTCAGTCAGTTCCGCATAATTTTTTAGATTTTTTGCGTTTGTTCCAATCTGAAAAATAAGTTCAGCAACGAATTTACCAGATGCAGAAATGGGTGTAAACATAGTTTAGCACCTAGAAACGGAAGCGAAATAGCATTTCAAGCGTCGGTTTTGTTTTTATTGGGGTTTGAAATTAACGTTAGTGTTAGTATCTATTGACAAAGACGTCGTGGCGCCAAACTGTGTCAATAACGTGCGTCACATTGTTGTTGCATTTTAGTGACGTCAGAAATGTTTTTGACGTCATTCAACAATGCGAAAATGGCGGACGCACTAAATATTGCCGTTTTGATGTTTCTACATAATATTTAGGCGTAAATTGCTCTGAAAAACAGCCTAAATTGTTATTATTTGAAGTCACGTGGATGGGATAAGCAGGTCATGTGGATGGGATAAGCAGGTCACGTGGATGGGATAAGGAAATTCCGCACGGCGTTTTGCCTATGGAACAGCTTGTCTTGAGCAATAAGTGGGCGAGAAACATGTATCCCAAAATTTAGAAAAATAACAGTAGTATTGTTTTGACTGTGATTCACACCTTTAGGGCAGAAATTGAGCAATTATCCTTGGCTTTTGAAATTATGGTCAAATGCAGTTATGCTGGTCCTAGTAACAAAAGAGTGAATATATTTTAATGCAGTTGTATTGGGAAATGGGAACTTATTCACACTCTGGAATAGAATTATATATACATACACAGCTCACCAATCAAAGTTAGCTGTAAAATTTTCATTTACTGCCAATATGATCAAGCAATAAGACTCAGAGTAGATTTGTTTATATTATTGAAGCCCAAGATATTTTTCAGGGGAAAGGTTGGTAGACTGGCATAATCATGATAATAGACTAGATAATAATAGTCAGACATAGTTGAAAACTGACTTGTCTGTATCTTGTCAAAACATGTACAAGTAATATATATTTAAATGTCAATGTTGATACTCATATTTTAATGACTATCTCACTTTTACCATTTAACTGATTAAAATATGGCTATATAGAATCATTTCTACACTTTTATATTTATCATCAGACTGAAAACCGAGAATTTTAAAGACCAAAAATTCACAAAACCCGCATAATGCCCAAAGTGGGTAATATGACCTTATTGCCCAACCCAGATTTTATGGGGTGGGTTTACCGGGTCTATGTAAAAACATAGAACGACAAATTATAGAAAAGCAAAAATATAGAAAAGACATAATATAGAAAGACAGAACATAGAAAAAAAACATCGAAAAAAGATCGAAAATATTTCGAAATAACATCGAAAACGTTCAGAAACATTGAAAATTTATTTCCAACAATTTTACGAACACAATACATTTTTGGATATTTGAAGTAGGCCTAGCGAACATTGATTAATTTAGCGACCAATAAACCATTTAAATGCAATAGATTCTCTAACTACTAGTTTCGTTTTGCAATAAGTTATCACGTAACGTTGTGGGCCAAGCCAAGCATATTTGTTCTTAACTCAAACGCGGACACAACTCTTTTCGCAGAGTTTGTTTCCTCGACTCCGTGTTGGATTGCTCTCCCTTTAGAAATTTAAAAAAAAATCCAAATATTTGAGTAAGCCTGACCCAGAATTGAGCTTATTTCGTCCGTGCCAGTCTTCCTAACAGACCAAATAGATGGCGGATAGCTTGGTCGAGTGAGCGAATGTTAAACGACGCATAGCAAATGCCAAGCGGTCAACTAATTATAATTTTTCACACATATTGTTCTATTATTGGTCGTTCTATTATTCATTGCTCTATTTAATGTCGCTTCTATGTTTTGACGCATCTATTTAATGTCGTTTCTCTCTTTTGTCTTTCTATGTTTTGTCGTACACCGGGGTTTACCCGGGCGAGTAATATCGTGCCAACCCTGACGAAAGTATGGGACTGGGCCGGGATCAAACTCAAAACCCCTGGATTAGCAGTCAGACACACAACAACTTTTTGATTGCCCCCACAGGGCGGGGCTTATTCCAGGTCTCTGACAAGCAAATATTCATTATCCCCACCCATCCATGTAGGTAGGGGAGAAGCGGATAAAAATGACTCGTGCATAACCTTCATTTTCAAATGTATCAAGCAGGCGTCCGTCACACAAATCACTTGTGATAACACAAGCAGGACTGCTCCGATGTGTGACTGTCAGCCTAGTGTTCATAGGGCATGTTCTCTATCTCTAATTAAGAGGCGTCCGTCACACAAATCACTTGTGATAACACAACCAGGACTGCTCCGATGTGTGACTGTCAGCCTAGTGTTCATGGGGCATGTTCTCTATCTCTAATCAAGAGACGATGTGTAGAAAACAGATCTGTTAGAACTACGTCATCCGTGAAAACCAAACATTGAACATGGGATTAGAGTTATTTCTATCTGACGATTTGTACATAAGTCATCTGTTAAGCATATTTTAGCTACATGCCCGACTGTCAATGACTTGGAGACAATATTCACGGGTTCAGAGATGAGTTTAGCTACAGATGAGAGAGAGATTGTGCCAGAAATCTGGAAGGCTCTGTTAATCACAAAATAGCATAAACAAACCAAAACTTTAACATGTTAAATTTTTATCCAAGGGAAAATGATAGATATCTGCTCAGTACTTCTGAACTTCAATGTCACTATACTTTGCCTTTATAATGAATAAATGGTTTGTTTTTCAGAATCATTATTTAATGGAAAGATATTTACTACTCAAAATAATTGAAGGACCAAGACTTCCCAACGAGGGTATAATTAGCTCAAATACTTAAATTGTGCAAAAGATGGCCCAAATCTTTCTACTGTTTTTACCCCCATGACTCAAAAATCAATATGGCCAATTTCCATGCCTAATTCTGTCATAACTGTCTCAAATGCACATACCCTCAAAACACACACTTTCAAAAGGCAGTGGGATACAGAAATTCTTCTCTGGTCATTCAAGCAGAATAAAAGTGACATCAAATTCAACTTTGTTTTAAACAATTCACATCGCATGCAAACGATTTCTTCAATCAGTTTTATTATTCTGGGGCGCAAACATTTTTATCACTGACAAAGCAGTTTGATATTGTTTTGTTTTCTGGAAACAATTGTTTGCAGTGGGCCATCAAGATTTAGATTTTCTACCGTCTTTCTATGCTTTGGAGTGTTAGAAAGATGTTTGTTTGTGTGATTTGATTCTTTACGTCCCATCAACAATATTTCAGTTATATAGGGACAGATCTTCCTGGGTTGAACCAGTACTAAGCTAGGCTTAAGGTGTCCTGCTCAAGGACACAATGCAGTGACGCTGGTGAGGCTTGCACCCGCGGCCCCTCGGTCTCGAGTCAAGCACTCTACCACTGAGCCACTGCGCTTCCGTTAGAAAGATGTCTCGCCATATTTTACATACAGTAGATTGTCACAGATAAACGCCAAAACAAGCTGTCTGATCCCATAGGTCAGCCCAAACAGACAATTTTCTCTCACAGAAAGAAATTGGTTTTATCATATGACGTCGCGTCTGGGAGTGAAATAACGCCATGCAATAAAATCTGTAAACCACTAGTGGTTTATCGATTTACGGGAAACGTTATTACGTCCATAACAACGTTACTTACATGATGACAAAATCATAACGTTTTTACGCCAGAAATGAGATTTCAAAGAATTTGTCATATGATAAATAGAATCTAACATTCGTGCTCTTGTATTATTGAATTTATTAAACTCGTTGCGAAAAAGAGATAAAATGCTCGGCAAGCCTCGCATTTTATCTCTTTTCCCCAACTCGTTTAATAAATTCAATAAAACATGAGCACTCATGTAAGATCCTCTATGTATCGACAGGATTTAAAGACCAAAAATCATGCGAAAATAGAGATATCAATATCATTCATTCTCTCACAGAAAGAGGTTGGTTGTATCGACAGGATTTAAAGACCATAAATCATGCGAAAATAGAGATATCAATATCATTCATTCTCTCACAGAAAGAGGTTGGTTGTATCGACAGGATTTAAAGACCATAAATCATGCGAAAATAGAGATAACAATATCATTCATTCTCTCACAGAAAGAGGTTGGTTGTATCGACAGGATTTAAAGACCATAAATCATGTGAAAATAGAGATATCAATATCATTCATTCATTTAATGCAGTTCTGTGACCGTATCGACAGGATTTAAAGACGATAAATCATGCAAAAATAGAGATATCAATATCATTCATTCATTTAATGCATTTCTGTGACCGTATCGACAGGATTTAAAGACCATAAATCATGTGAAAATAGAGATATCAATATCATTCATTCATTTAATGCAGTTCTGTGACCCATGGATCAGACACAAACAAATGACATTCAATTACAGTTAAGTCATGTTTTAAAATGACACAAAATTCATGTTCGTAACATTTTCTATTAACACACGGTGGCAGAGCATTTATATTTCTCATATTTACTGAGATTAGATGGTAGACAGTTTTGATGATGTTTTAACACTTGTAAACTTTTATACGAGGTGGTGGATTGACTGTATATATTCATTGTGTGGTGTGGATATTTTAAATTACTCGTGGCTTTTAACGTGTGCTCTGTAACATTTTTAAATATCAAAAGTTTTTACCAACTCTTACTCAAGAAGATTTTACTGGTATATCCCAGGTGTGCCTATAAAGGCAGAATTTATTGAACAGAACAGAACAGAATAGTGACAATTAACTAAATGGGATGTTTAATGCACTTTCATAGGCTTTAAAAAGAGTGTGGGATGTTTTGTCCGGGGTGGCAGAAGTAGCATGGGATGTTTTGTCCGGGGCGGCAAAAAATGGCATGGGATGTTCTGTCCGGGGTGACAAAAACTGCATGGGATGTTTTGTCCGGGGTGGCAAATTGATGCAGGATGTTTTGTCCGGGGTGGCAAAAAATGGCATGGGATGTTTTGTCCCGGGATGTTTTGTCCTACATTCGTTAAGAGTCTGATTGTCAGTCTTAAGGGCTAATTGACCAAAGCTATTAATTTCCAAACTGCTTACATCCTATTTTTTGAGAAATTAAGAATATAAAAAGTTTTAGCAGGTTTGATACGCAGACAATGACCACAACAAGAAAATAAGAATGCTCTCACTGGCTTATGAGAGCCAAATTAATTATTTAAGAAAACTTATTAATTGACACCAATTATATACTTCCTAAAATGGGCATATTGGTTAGCCCTTCTTGTGATGAATATTTTTTATTTATTCCCCTTTATTTGGATCCTGTTAACATGCATCAATTCATTTGTAAGCACGTTATTCAATTAGAGTGGAAAACATCACAGATCCCAATCATATGGCCATCACAAGCCAGCTATTCCGGGCCTACAGTGTTTTCAAATATGGATAATTGCGGGTTCAGCAGGACCAGGGTTATTCTATGAAAGAAAGCATTACAAACCCTCAAAATGATAATCATAAATATTTAAGTATTTTGCATGCAAAATTCGCAGCATAATACTTGCCTCAACCTTGTCATCCAATAAATGAATGTTTAAATAGTAGCCACAGTCATAATTTTTTTTAATGACCATGCCCAACAAAAATTCAAACTAGAGCGCGCAGTTGATGGGGCGCCATCGCAAATCCCCACGCTAAAGTTTTTGACTCCCCCAGCACCCACAAGTCGCACCCTGAGGCATGACCCTGGCAACAGAATGAAAATTCTGTTCAATATGTTTTCTATCTTTTATTTGTGAGAACACACATAAAGAGTTTGGTATAAAAATCTTTGAAATTGACATGTTAATTATATTTGACCTTTTGACCTTGCCCAAAGGTCATCAGTTTGACCCTATGATGAAAATGTTGCTTGCATTCTGTTCTGCTCGTCAATCCCCGTCAATTTGATATGCCACATGACCATGTTTGAAAAAAAAAAATTTTGACCCCCTGGGCACCCTAGTGCCCCCAAGTCCCACCCCTGGGGCATGACCCAGGCGACAGAATAAAAATCCCGTCTGATATATTTTGTATCTTTCATTTGTGAGAACACACGCAAAGTTTGGTATAAAAATCTTTGAAATTGACTTAGTAATTGAAATTAAATGATATTTGATATTTGATCTTTTGACCCCTCCCCAGGGCACCAGGGGGTGGGGCCAAAAAAAATTGACTTTGGGTTCCATTCATGTGAGTAACTCACACACCAAATTTGGGTTGAATTCGGTCCAATGATTAAGGAGGAGATAGCATAACGGACAGACAGCGGAACAGAATTTAATTTTGGCCCTTAAGTACCCCCAAGTCCCACCCCTAGGGCATGACCTAGGCGACAGAATAAAAAACCTGTCTAAAATGTTTTTTACCTTTTATTTGTGAGAACACACACACAGTTTGGAATAAAAATCTTTGAAATTGACTTTGTAAATGAAATTAAATGATATTTGACCTTATGATCCCTCCCAAAGGGGCGGGCCCCAAAAAATTTTTACGTTGCACGCCCCATTCATGTGAGTAACTCACACCCCAAATTTGGTTGAATTTCGTCCAATGGTTTAGGAGGAGATAGCATAACGGACGGACGGATGTCCACACGGACGGACTGAGGCGATAACAATATCCCCTTCGCAAAAAGTGTGGGGATAATAAATATTCTGAAACCAGAACACATTTTGTGATTTAGGCTACACATTCAAACTATTACACCGGAAACATGTTGGATTCTAGCAATTAGCGATTTACTTTGTCAGAGCGCCAGAATGAGACAATATTGTTTGCTAATTTTTTCTGCATCCTTTCCTTTACCATGGCCGGTTGCAGTATTATGTATTTGCATGTTTTGTGCTATTACCCAACAAATTAAAACCTGCAGTAAATTAAACAAGGCTCTAATCTAAGCTTTATGGTTTCAGACAATAATTTTTTTTTCATGATTTTCCATATGTCTATGTAAAACATGTGACCCTGGGGCAGAGCAATCTTTGGCCCCGGGGTATAATTTGAACAAACTTGGTAGAGGTCCACTAAATGATGCTACATACCAAATATCAAAGCTCTAGGCCTTTTGGTTTCGGAGAATATTATTTTAAGTTATCATCTTGAAAATTTATTTTTAGCCTGTGTGACCTAGATATGCAATGAACCGGAACCATTTGAACATTTTTTTAAAGAGGGCCATATAAGGATCATTCATACTAAGTTTGGTCAAAATCCAACCAGTAGTTTAGGAGGAGATGTCCTTTGAAGCAATTGTTGACGACGGACGACAGACATCCAATGATCACAATAGCTCACCATGACCAAATGGCTCAGGTGAGCTAAAAGTGTAAGTGTATTGTAAAACTATCACAGGGGTAACACCAATTTCGCAATTTTTGCTGGCGACCGGGACGGTACTGCATAAAGCTGCTATCGACCGAGGAGTACGGCTTGCAACCGGTCGGTACGGCTGTCGGTATAGGGGGGTCACCAGTTTAACGCTTCTAGAGGGGTCATAGCGTAAGTTTTATCGTCTACATAGGCTATAGAGTTTTTTCAAGAGGACATGTGCTATTTGTCTGATTAGTTATTTAGAGTTTGTGACATAGAAAAACCCTATAAATTACAGGTTCTCTCGAAAATCCAGTTTTCAAAGATTATCTTTAATCTAACTTATTAAGAATGATGCCAAAACAAAGAAACGCCCTATATATGTTATTTGTCGTTTGAGCTTCTTCAATCAAGTGCGAATGGCATTTTTTTTGCGCCATGGGAGATTTTATGGACCCTAGAAAAATACCATGATACGGTTGTCGACTATCAGTGATACGACTGTCGAGGCTATTGTACTGTGAATGATTCGACTGTCGACGAAATGTAAAAATTATCTATTATGCAATGGGGTTAAAATGCATGATTTATTCTATGACTTTAACTGAAATCTGCTTTTTCAGACAGTTTTCACCAGCAACAATGAAGAAAATTGTAACCTTTATGCGGATTTGTATCTAATGGGCGCAACATTCACCGATAATAACTCCACCCCATTCCATCTCTCCCATCTATTTAAACTCACACAGCACTGAGACTACAAAGCTGGTCACTGAAGCTAACTCACAGGTTTGGATAAAATATGAGCGTAAATTGTAAACATTTCTTATCCATCAAATTTAACATGCGTTTTGGTGCTCAAAAGAACCGTCTCAATAAAACGGTTATTTTGAGTACCCACAGCATATGTTTTGGTTGAGAAATCAGAACAAATATATTGGTTACGCTCTATAAACTGAAGGCCTGATACTTAAACATATAAAAGGCCAATACTTAAACATATAAAAGGTCAATACTTAAACATATAAAAGGCAAATATCAGATAAAGAAAATATACAGCACAATCTATGTTAAAGGAATAGGATTGCAAACATCAATAGAAACTCTTGAAGAATGATGTATGATAAAAGATGGCACTTGAAGTTTAAATACTAATAAAGGACATTTTGAAAGAAAATATATTTAGGCTAGATTAGCCATTTTGAAAAATTAAAGTTGGCGTTCAGCATTTTTGAATTGGCGGGGTGAGCACTGTAGTTCGAGCACCTGTGTAGAGAGGAGCATTTCTCAACAATTCACCTTTCTGTTAAACACACAGACTAATAAAAGCGAGCATCCATTTACTGTAATATTTAAAGATGATAGCCCAGCACTGAATGCTGATCGGCAGCTTTTTGAATTTTAGTCGTGGGGGTCAATACCTGTATTCAACAGACAAACGTTTCTGGATCCACGCATGCTGTCGTATAACAGAACTTTAGACATATACACTTCTACAAATATCAGGTAAATTTAGCCTGCCAGCAAAACGCCATTTCAACAGCGTTTCTCTGGAGAGCCAATAATAGCCCCCTCTCCAGACAAACGTTTCTCGATCCGCGCATGACATTTCAGCAAATACTCATTAAGAGAAAGTTCAATCGCAATGACTATACAGTCGTATATGGAACTTAAGACCTACACACCTCTACAAACATCAGCCAGCAAAACGTCATTTCAATGGCGTTTCGCTGGAGGGTCAATAATAGCCTGATCTCTTGACAAATGTTTCTCAAACAGCACATGACATTTCAGCAAATGATCATTAAGAGAAATTTCAATTGCAATGACTGTATGCAGTCGTATAACGGAACTTTACAGCAACACACCTCTAGAAGTATCAGCTAAAATTGGCCCGCCAGCAAAACACCATATAATTGGCATTTCGCTGGAGGGCCCATAATAGCCCGCTCTCCAGATAAACGTTTCTGTATCAGCGCATGACATATCAGCAATTGCTCATTAAGAAAAAATTCAATTGCAATGACTGTATTCGGTCGTCTAACGGAACTTTAGACTTACACACCTCTACAAGTATCAGCTTGGTCTATGTAAAGCTTACAAAAAATGTTATTCTTAGCAAGTCAGGACTTGAGCAAGGGCAACGTTGGTTTGTGACAGACATACTTAAATTCAGGACAATAATAATAATAATAATAATAATAATAATAATAACAATAATAGGCTCCTTCCGCTGTTAACTATGGAGGGAACTATATGTTTAAATTACCCCCTCTCTGTCCGTCGGTTTGTCTCTCAGCTGAAATCTATAACATGAGATAACTTTAAAAATTTTCAAACTTGCTTCATGAAACATGGTATGTGGTTAAGTGGCAATATATATGCTAATTATGAACGTCAATTATTTCGCCATCACAAAAACATTGCATTTGCTATGGTAGCAAAAATTGACAAATTGTGAAAATAAAATTCCAAGATAAAGGCTAGCATGATGAAACTTGTTATTTGAACAGGTGCTGATTATGCACGTCATTTTTGCCGTCACATCAAATTGATTGTGGGTGGTTGCTATGGTAACAAAAATAGTCCAAATGGTGTATCGGTACATGTAGGGGCGCATGCATTGCAGACAACATCTGCTATTTTTGGGGGTCATTTCTATGCATTTTAGGGTCTTCTCTTAAGGTGAAAGTTACAGAATTGGGGATAATTTTTGGGGTTTGCTAAAATTTCAAATTCTTTTTTGGGTGCTTGAAATTCCTAATATTTTTTTTGTCATGAATTCATGTTAACGCAATAATAATCTTGGCCTATTTTTCAGACTATTGGCAAAAGCGTTATGACGAACTCCAGGTATCGTGCCAGTTACAGAGATAGTTAATCATATACTGAACAAAAAAAGTTAAGGAAATCCCAGAAAACCATGCAACATAAAAACACCAAAGCAAACAATTATTCAATTTTTTTTTATTTGTTTAGATACATGTCATGGGTTGAAAAACATGTTTACTTTAAGTTGCTAGCACCAATGCCTTTGTTGTGACACATTGTCAAGTAACCCAGGGGTCAAAGTCATTTTTCGCAAAAATGTCTACAGAGTATTCCCTCATAAACAAATGAATAACATGTAAGTTTTCAAAACTTGAAATTGATTTCCTTTGAATGTCTCATGAAATTAACTTGATAGCCTTAAACATCACATTTCGAAGATGAGAATGCCTTCAGTAATGAGTGTGTCCCCAGCCAGTGGCAAATTAGGACTAGCACCGGTTTCGCATACTCTGAATAATTCTTTTGATTTGGTGCGTAGGAATCAGCATCGATATCTCCTGCAACACTGTATCGAGGGGCTAGGAGTTTCTTGCTGCCATTATTATGCATTGGATCCTCTGTCTAAAATATGTCATAGACATGTTAAAATTGTAGACATGTCTGACCAGTCAATACGCACAACATTGTTTTTGTTGAGGTGTGTTCTGGCATTGTTATCCTAGGCCTGGTACTGTCACTGGATTTCGCACAAAAAAGGCAGGGCAATAGACCTCAGCATCTCATTCATGTACAATTGACTGATCAAATGTCCCTGTATAACCATCAGAGCTGTCGTCCTACGTTTTAAACATCTCCATCTCTTGAGGGACCTTGCGAACGTTAATGCACAAAAATCTATGTTTGCTCTGAAAAATTGAATTTTTGCGAAAAATGGAGTGAAGACCAGTCAACTTTGACATTGATTTACTAAGCTGCTGTGGGCGCTACAGACCCAGATAAAACGCCATTATAAAGAAAAATGGTTACATTATACTATTGTGAAATTCAAAAGTCTTTAAATGTTTTAGATATTTCCTTAACTTTTTTTTGTTGAGTATATGTATATAATTTTATAAAACATGTGGCCAATGGGGCACACCATTTTTCGCTGCATGAGTATAATTTGATCAAACTTGGTAGAGGTCCAGTAGGTGATGCATCAAACCAAATATCAAGGCTCTAAGCCTTGAGGTTTCAGACAATAAGATTTTTTCATTTTTGACCTATATAAGCCTCTGTAAAACATGTGACCCACGGGGCGGGGCCATTTTTGGCCCCAGGGGCATAACTTGAACAAACTTAGTTGAGGTCCACCAGGTGATGCTACATACAAATATCAAGACTCTGGGCCATATGGTTTCAGACATGAAGATTTTTTCATGTTTTCACTATACATAAAGCTTTGTAACCCATTGACCCCGGGGTAGGGCCATTTGTGGCCCCAGGAGCCTAATTTTAACAAACTTGGTATAGGTCCACCAGGTGATGCTACATACCAAATATCAAGACTCTAGGCCATATGGTTTCAGACAAGAATAATTTTTCATGTTTTCACTATATAAGCCTATGTAAAACATGTGACCCCCAGAGCGGGACCAGGCATAATTTGAACAAACTTGGTAGAGGACCACTAGATGATGCTAAATACCAAATATCAAGGCTCTAGGCCTTGTGGTTTTAGACAAGAAGATTTTCAAAGTTTACATCTTGATAATCTACTTTTAGCCTGTGTGACCTAGATATGCAACAGACCGGACCCATTTGAACAATTTTCAAAGAGCGCCATATAAAGTTAATTCCTGCCAAGTTTGGTCAAAATCCAGCCAGTGGTTTAGGATGAGATGTCCTTTAAAGCAATTGTTGACGACACACAACACACATCCAATGATCACAATAGCTCACCATGAGCCAATGGCTCAGGTGAGCTAAAAATCAGGTAAATTTAAAAAATCAAACCCCCTTTGCAAAGAATCAGGGTCCAACACGTGAGAGTCTGGAGTCTAATCCATTCAACAAAGAAATCCTGGAATTGCCCCTGGTAATACAGCATGAACTCAAGCACAGTTTAATATGAGCCAATGCATGATATTTCCAACAATATGGTATGTGCGACCAGCAAAACCTCAGATCAGCCTGCGCATATGCGCAGTCTGATCAGAGCCTTTGCTAATCGCTTGAGTATTCTTTGATTGTTAAGCTACTGACTGAACACTATTTGGAGTTTCTAAGGTTAATAGGAGGATGCAGAGGCTCGTCCGAGTCTACATTTGTCAAAATTTCAAATTGTTGGAAATCTCATGCCACGGCTCATATACATTCCCGATTCTGGCTATGATTCACTACTATTTGTCCCGATGTGATTTATTCTATAAAATGGGGATGGATAAAACAGAATTTTTAGAATTAGAGATCACTACAATGTCTATAATCATGTACCTATGATGTCTCTACAAATCCACTGTGATTTGTGACTGTGCTGCTACGGCAGGGTCATGACATAATCATAGGGCAGTCATCCTGATCGGGATGAAACTATCAGGGCTTGAAAATATCACTCGTCCACTCATATTTACGAGTGCCTCAGGCTGCAGGCCAAGTGAGAATTTTGATAGATCTAGTAAAAATTAATTTTTCCCCATACTTGCCATGCAGGACAAGTGCCTATTTCCAGATATTTTGAGGCCTGGCTATGATTTAGACCACACCCACAATCCAACACCATTCACATGACAATTTTAAACTCATCATAGCGCTGCCGTGGAGGTTCCAGAATCCACCGATTCTTCACGAGATGTATCACAATTTGACAAATTGGGATAATTGTACAGATTATTCCCCAATAAAGAAACACTAAAGGTTCTATTCTTGACAATTTGTGTTTGTAACTGCCAACTGATTTGTAACAATACACATATAATACATCCATCATACCTCTTACAGCCCATGGAAGTTTAATATTAAAAAGCTTTGATTAACAGAGTAGTGGCAACTTATAACCCTTATACAGTGTCTCCAGTAAAGAATCATATTCCCCAGTAAAGAATCACCTGAAAATAGTCCAGCCCCAAGGTAAAAATGGATTGAGCATCACATTAAAAATTTAGTGATCTAAAGTTTCACCCCTAAAGAACGTATTCAAGTAGTTTAGGTCATTCTACTACAGTTTTAACACAAAATTTTGGTTCAATTTTATAAGTGCTCATTATAAGCTACAATATTCGTAAATATCTATAAGTTCTGACACCAGAAGTATATTTTTGTTCAAGGTTCAATACAATCTGCTTTATTTGCTTTCAGGTAGTAGCAAACTTTTATTTGATGAGTAAACTCTATGTTAGGATGCATTACTTTCATTCTCTGTCACCACCAACTCAGTAAAGGTCATCATAAGACACATCCAAAAATAAGTGATTCTTTACTGGCAACTGTACAGTGTCCAAGATAACACTGTCATCTGTTAAATTTCCTGGCAGCTGGAAGTCAATTTTTTTATATGTAAGTCTAATATCATAGGGCATGTCCATGACATGGTTTTGGATCCACCTTGATTCCTTTCATCTGAACAAATATCTTCTTTTTTTTTAAATTTTGCTTTGAGAACCAGGTTTAAAATTGCTTTACTGACAATACACTACAACACATTTTAGCCAACTTAAGAGGTAATTTTAAGGAATTCAGAAGAAACTAATTATGTTCTGCATCCCTAATGATAACCCTTTCTAACTGTCTTTCTACTAATACTCTGTCAATCAGAATCTGATCATTATCAGATGTGAGTGAATTTTGAATTTAGAAATAAAAAAAACCTTCTGGTGAGTGCCCAGAACTCCTCTGTGGTCTCAGCTGCGACCACAGTTGGGGCAAAACTATTCCAATGGGGAATAGTCCTCAGGGAAAAAAGAATTCTTCAGGACATCACTATAGGTCTGGGGCCTGCAATACTGTGAGTTGTGTGATGCCCCTCTGAGTAACAATACAAAAGGTTAGGCTTTGCTTCATCAAGTGGAAGAAATATATGGGAAAGTTTACACAAGTGATTCTTTATTGGAGAGGATTCTCTTTCGGGGAATAAACTGTAGCTATGGCTCTACCGGCGCAAAAAATCTTGAATGTATAACTGGGGGATTCAGGGTCATTAAGGCCCATAACAAAGTCGGCCCATGTCAATTTCGGCCCATAAATTTTGTCAACCTGGATTTCTGTAAAAGAGATTTTATATTATTAAAAATATTTAATTTTTTTTATTAGAAGAATATTGAGAGAAAACAACTGAAAATAGATTGACTTTACAAACTAAGAAAGACTAGAAAAACGCATAGACTGCTATCTTTAATTGAAGAAATAATCATAAATCACCTGTATATTTTCCATTAGCAAATGCAACTTGTTCAGTGAGTTAAACTGAATAATTGGATTAAGAAAGAATTGCTTGCGTTTCATATGCGAGCGGGAAATGCTCTGGCTAGAGTGCGCAAATGCGCAGGCTCACCTGAGCCTTCTCTTACATACAGAAACTCCTAATCAATTAAAATGGACCATTCTTATTAATTCTTGTGTTTGGACTGGATAATTACAGGTAAGTCGATATAATTATAAAAATAATAGACAAACATACCGATTATACATTATTATACCTGTGGGCCGAAATTGTATAGGCCGATTTGGTTATGGGCCGAAATTGACATGGGCCAAAAGGTCGGGCGCAAAATGCCAGCGACCAACTGGGGCTAAAGTCTGTCAATGTGAAGGTGGGCCAATATAATTTAATTTTGGAATTTTTACTGGGTCAGACTAGAACACCTTACTTATCCCGTGGGCATGCAACCAAAAGATACACTCTCCTCTCGCCAACAAGAAATCTGCAATACTCTGGAAAGTTTGGAAACTATATAGTGGAGTAAGCTAATTTCGCCAAGAATGTATTTTCGCCAATTGAACATTCCCACCGTTTTTTCACTTGTGTGACAATCACAGGCTCATTCTGAAAAGGGGATTTCCAAGGGAAAAAGAAAAGCTGTCTATTTAGTTGTTAAGCAGTAAGAAAATGCATATCTGAGTGGTAAAATAATGGTCACTTTACTGCATCAATGTTTTCCCGCCATTTTCACTAATTCTTTTTAACCCCAATCTTTAAATTATGGTCCTGATATGTTTTATTCATTGAAAACATAGCTTCCTCCATCTTCATTTCTGTTGACATCCTCACGATGGCGGTAAGAAAACTCAGTGATGTATTGGGGTCCCAAATGGGGAAATCATTGAATTTATCATACGGGGGTTCTTATTAATGTTAAGACTCAGAAACAATGGTCTGGCTAATAAGCAGCTGTACGGACCATATATCTAAAAATGATATTTTGATAAATTATATCAATCTTTCACCTGGAATGGCTTGATGTATCCCTAAAGTACATAAAAGAAAGCCTTTATGTCTACTGTTTCATTTACTGTCAGTGTGGTAGCACCCCAATAAACCTAGGGGTTCAAATCAATCTGAATTTACACTGAATATAGGGAAAAAAACACGACTGAAATATTTTTGATTACAATAAATTAAATCACGGAAGATTCACAATAATTTATGTTCATTGAATGAAAAAAATGGTTTGTCTCATAACATCTATTGATTTTTTATCTATCCGACCCTCTCTGAGGCCTCTTTTTTCAGGTCAACAAGAGTTGTCGAACTTAGATTACTATTTTCAAGATGGCGGAAAAACGGGTGAACAAACAAAACAAAGTTTTTGAAAATTAAATGACATATTTTGATGGTCTAAGGTATCACACATTATTATGAAAGGTTGAAATTTTATGATAAAATCATTTTCTGGCCAGGTTGTATTTTGTTTTGCTATCCTCAGAGCCATATCTACTTATGTTGGCGAAAACTGATTATCCCAGTATAGGTATCAGCAACTGCAATTTCACATTTCTATGCACGAATAAGGCGTAAAACGATGGCTTACCTGACGTGGACTTGAATGCTGTCAAACTAGATCCATATGCTAATGAAGACGCCATATTTTCTATTTCGTTTGAAAATAACTTGCTTTGCTAGAGAGAAATCTTAGCAGGAAGTGTCCGTCAGTTGTCATCGGTTTATATACAGAGTCATCACGTGATTTCTCACAGTGGTTCCCAGCACCGGAACTTATCATGACCCATTCTCGCGAGACCTGACGATACCTCATCTAGATCTCTCGCAAATCGCCCTTTGCATCATCAGGCTATCGGAGGCTGTACCTATGCGACCGTTTTTTCGAGCGAAAAATGGCGGACGTTGTAGGATGCACCTCACCAGAGGGAGAAATTTGCGAAGTAAATACATATTTTGTATATTTGATTCAACAGATTGAATGCGCATTCCGCTTCAAATATAGAATTTATCTTTAAATGTTTCTTGATTTCCGTTTATACATGTTTTATTTTGCTGTTATGAATAAAAATGCTGCTGAAACGGCTGTTGCTCAGTAAAATTTGCCTGGGTTTGGGCCATTGAATTCACATTTTGTCAAGATAAGATGGTTTCATTTCATATTTTCTTCATGTTAAACCCGTGACATGAAGAGAAAAGTAATTATATCCCAAACATATTGCTATTTCAAACTTAACCCCAGTTTTATGGCCATTTACAGACTGTACGCACGCCAAAAGTTCCACTTACAGGGCGTATAAACTGTAGCGTTTTTCGAGTTGAGGTGGATGGGTATTTCGAGTTATGCAATGCTTCTGGATGAGTATTCTGAGCAATATTTCTGTACGGGTAGTTCGAGTAGCAAAGCCTTTGCGATTCTGAGTCATACCATGTCTATCTAGAGGGTCAGTCAGACAGAATGACAAACAAACAGCAAACGACGCTACTTCTACTGTTTTAAGCAGAATCAAGACAATTTACTGACAAGATAGTTCACTTACAGAATAGATATCAGCTCACTGATAAATTTTAAATTGTAATTTTATGAAATATCCCAATTCTTATTCATTTATTGGTGATATAATAAACAAATGCCTGATATAAAGTCAATAAAGACACATATTAGCTATTGTACCTCGATTTTATTGGACTAACACATTGCTTATGTCTATAAAGCCACCATTTCATTGTCTGTGTAAAAATATTGTTACGACCCGTAGTCTGTTATGGGCTCAGGCCAGCTACAGACGGAATGCAGAGTGCAATAATATTTGGTAGCGTACTGTTAAAAAATGTGGACTTCAAATGAATGAAATAATTGTTGATACCTTGGTTTCTTTATATTGCAGGGAATGAAAATAAGATCAAAGCCAAAGTTATGATATTCCTGTTTTATTTGGAAGATCATAAAAAGAAAAGAAAAAATGTCATATATGCATTCTCAATAAAACATCTACAAAACTTGTGTTAACTTATCATTTAACCAGCAACAGGCCCTTGCATATATACAATAAAAATGACCCTTCTAAGGCTGCATGAATATGTGTATTCTGTAAAACCACGAATAAATCTGTTATTTAAAGTAAAATAATGAGCTTTGGAAATTTATATGGCAGTAGCATTTATCTAAAGTTAATTATCTTATCACAACATAACCCTTAAGAAGAAAATATCAGCTGACTGATCTGGAACTCTGACTTATCAAACAAAACTCAACTGCTCTGGAGCTCAGAAATGCCCTAATATGGTAATGTTTACTATAGTCAATAGTAAACGAATACGGACTTAATCTATGATGCGTGATTAATTTATATAAATGTAGATTCTAAATAATAAAGCTTAAATTTGACCCAAAGATGTCTTAAAATGAAAAATTAACGTACTGAATAAAATGCGCGATGCTACTGCTCTGAAGTCAAAAACTGAAGTCTTCGTCTCATCCTACGCGCCGGTTTAAATAGTATACGGTCCTACGTCCTACAATCATACAAAAATTCTACAGATCATACAAAATTCCTACTAATCCTACAATGAAAAAGCGTATGATCACGCCATCCTACGAAATAACGTTCGTAGGAAACCGTTAAAGACGTAGGAAAATAGCGCAATGTCGCCATTACACTTTAGAAAAACCAGGGGGTCACCGTACATATCTGCTTCTATCTCACTAAAAATCAATGAACTTTACTATGAAAACCATCCGATATTGCAGGAAAATGAATGATCTAAATGACCCTTACAATGAAAATCTACACAGTGTAGACTAATACACTTAAATTTTAGCTCAAAGCCGTGAATACTTCTTTTGGCAGACGAAACAATACACAGCGCTCTACACAACAAATCCCATAAGTCAATGCGAATTACACAGTAAGATGGAGGCACATGTTTACAAGCAGACTTTATGCAGGAGAGATTATTGGAGAATATTCTCGCACAAACTAACTTGCACAGATAAAAATAATTCAGAAACCTGAGGTAATTGATGTAGTTTGATATGGGCCCAATGCCGAAGCTTTTCCCTTCGAATGCACAGTAAAATTAATGATAGATTATAGTCATGCTGTCTGCTAAAATACTAGACACGTTATTGATTATGACCTAGACAGCTGAGCTTACGAAACTGGGTCATTACAATATGTTTATATCACCAAACATAAAAACATAACTCATTGAAGGTATGATGGAAAAATATGGTACGCCTATAATCGATCTGCTTTGGTATTTAAGCAGAATGCTTGTCATCTTTGACAAACTACATCTAAAATAAGATATATATCTAGCTATGGGATGACATCAGTCTAGCTCCATGTATCCTTCAAATGTTTGCCTTTTATTAATTAATCAGGAAAACAAAAAAAACAAAAAAACAAAAATTAAAATCAACAACTGATCTTGGTGCCTAGAAATGTTGTAGAAGGCTAGTCCTAACTCTTTATGCTAGTCACTCTTTATTGATGGTCCAGTAGTTAAACGCAACAGTAAAAATATTTTCTATTGTCAGGGAAAATGTTCTACCAATCTTCTACACTAACAACGATCACATTCAATCATTATTCTAACTAAAGTATATCTACTTATTACATCAAATCAAGCCTGGCTCTCAGCTGCCAAACTTTTGTTAAGTAAAACATGCATATCTTTACATAGCGTTCAAGCTTCAAATGGCTGCGTTGTGTAGCACAAAGAGAGAAGTAACTATTACAAGAAAAATAAAGAATAGGTTATAGGACATGATATCTATTGCAAATATGGAACATACATACGATGGGATTCAGTCTACATCAAATCATCCATTAATATTTATACTAATCATCAATTATTTTCCAGCCATATGTCATTGAGCATAATGCAAATGAGTTGATGAACTGTCTTCAAAAGTATCAAGGAACTGGCTTCAATTCTGTCATCAAATTTTCAGGAAGTGTCTGAGACTCAAAAGCTACTATTTTAATTTAGGAGCTAAATATTTGAAAATTCAATTAACAACAGTTTCATGCCTGAAAAGGTTTGACTTCATAAAGAGTTAGGACTAGCCTTCTACAAACATTTCTTGGCACGTCGTATGATCAAATTGTGGTAGCAGTTTTTCAGGGGCAGGTCTTTTATACAACTACCACATGTTTAACTATTAAAACAAAATTGTGACATTAAAAAAAGTATCCAGATGATATATACAGTCTTTCTAATCTGCAAACAGTTCGTTTGGGGTTTAAACAAGTATCAAAATAAATTGTTTGCTTCCAGAAACACACCTTTATGTTATTTATGTCATTTACGTTACATGTACAACTACACCTTACAAAATCATTTATGTTCAATACTTTCTTTTGATAATCTTCATAAAAAGTATTCATTTTTTAAGTAACATGTTCCTAATAGACAATTTACTTAATATTTCAAAACTGCAAATAGCTTGTTTCTGTCACACATACTTGAAGAATTATAGGCTGTAGAATATGATAACCCCAACTAAAATGTTAATTAAGGAAAGAACCTGTTCACTATGAAAATATGAAAGTACACTTTGCAAAACCATCAGTGAGCATTCTACAGATAAATAAGAGTAAAAAGCTATAACTAACATAGTTTCTGGTGTAAAATATAATTTTGTTGCTTGTTTGTTAATATGCAACATACTTTGCAGACTTTAAGAATTACTATATATATTGCTTAATACCAAATATTTTATGTCATAAAATACTTTATTTCATCCCAAACAATTTTTATATGCTGAATTTATGACAAGATACCAGTTTGTATTAAAAAAAGTATCAATTCTTTTCAAGAAACTTTATCTATACACACTAACATTTCTGAAAAAAAAGTAAATATTTGAACGTTTTATATCCACAACATATTTATTTTGATTTGTCCAACATTAAAGATTTTAAAACTCATGAACAAAGAAAATGATGGCACTTCAGTAATAGTAGAAAGATACATTTTCATTGTCTGTCAAATTTATCAAAGTAACATATATATCCATATAAAATATATCGTATGGTCCATTGTTTGTCCAAATTGTTGTCAAAGATAGTATTGAGTCTGAGAGCCTTTATATGTTGGATGTAGATTTTTGTTATATTTATCTGATAAAATCTAAGTTTAATTAAATTGACAGAAATCTAATCAGTTATTTAAAACAAACTGTGTATCCAGTTTTTTGATGTTCACAATATACAAACATAATCCCTAACATGATAAAGGCTAGTTCCTTGTATATCTTTTTCAATTGACGATAAGAAGACTGCCAATTACTTAAGATTTTATGCAGGTGGTAGCATACAATTTAACTTTGCTTACATTCCAGATAGAATCAATAATATAAGAAATGGTAAAATAAAATTTTGATACATAAACATTAGATAGTATGCATAATACGTCTCTGAAATCAGTTAATTTTGAAAGAGACTTTCTCAAAATTACAGAGTATACTGACATTTATATGCATATGCAGATGGTGACACATTACTTGTTTTAGCTTTTAAACTGATTTTAGTTTATTTTTAGAATAACAAATTCTGATCATTTACTTAGCTGATAACACTTTATAAGACATCATATTTAGAAGAAACATTTCCCTAACTCCACCAACCTGAATGTGCTTTGGATATGAAGCGATTATTACCATAGGGATAGGCATGTCATGTGCCATGCACGGGACAGAAACCATTATGATTAAAAAAAATTCTATTTTCTTATTACAATGGTTAATGTGTGTTTTAATGTTTCATTTTTTTTTCATTTCTCAATTTCAACCTATATTTCAAAAGACATATTTTAGGCAAATTTAGGAGTTATAGGTTAGCTTTTGTCCCCAAATGTTATCAATATAATTGGTGTAATCAATAGCTGATATGCTATAATTATATGTATTTTGGTGGCTTACACAATGGGCGTTAGATCTTACTAAGCAACTACAATCGTTTAACATCAATTTTTTTAATTTATTCAAGAAGGGTTGTTGTCAGTTACAAGCGAAAGTATGTGCACAAATTACTGGTTAACCGCTTGCTCAAGCCTACCCAGGAAAAAGTGTGGTTAAGTGAACTGACCATCCCGCAATGACCATAGCTGTTGACATGGGACGTAAAGCAACAAAAACAAACAAACAAACAAAATTTTTAAATCTAAATTGGGCTGTAGTCAGTGATAAAATGAATTGTATAAATCATTCCTTATATATAAAAAAGAAGAAAACATATACATTTCAGAGAGATGAAAGATTTTCATATAAGCATTTAGGAAGTTTTTGTGTGTGTGTGTTTTTAAATGCTGCTTAAAACATTTGATAAAACACTCTGACTTGAAGTGGCGTTTTAAGTGATAACAGTTTTAAGTGATTTAATCAGCCATGCTTTATTGGAGTTAATGCTTAGCTGCATTTTGTGTCAAATACAATTTCTCTCATTACTGCGCACTCCAATGACAGTAATTTACATAAATTAGTAGTACTCACTCATATAGTGTCATAAATGCATAAACTATTTAATTAAAAGAAATTAAAATAGTATTACTAAGAACAGTCTGCCTAAATCAATTAGTTAAAATTGTATTGCTAGTCATTTGCATTCAATTTAAAGATGAAAGTGATATGCAAGAAATAGGAATATTCTGATATTAAGGTTATATGAATTCCATTTTTTCCAGGGTAACATAGTAAATTTTGCTATTGCAGGGTAACTCTTAAACTATTAAAGAGCAAACAACTTTATTTTGTGGTTAAAAATATGTGGAATTTAGAAAATCACAGTATACAACTTCCTTCTTTGGAGGTGTTGTGGCACCTCATGTTGGGTCTAATGATAACACTGCATTAAATAGTAATGCATTTGAAAATAAGTAACGTATATAACTGTTGAATCATATGGTTTATTGTTTAATCGCATTCTGACTGTTTTCTGCATTTAATTAAATGCTTTTATGACAAGCTTCATGTCAATTTACAAGAATTAAGTAATGGTCACAGATACAAAATATTGCAACAGAAAATGTACACTGAAATTAATATGACTCTTTGAGTAAAACATGCTTTCTTGGACTGTCAGTTCAAATGGTATGTTCTTTGTTTCTTTTGTTACATGTTGAACACTAAAAACATACCATAAGAATAAAGCTAAAAATTGATGTATAATATGTTTTTATTTGATGAATTAAGAAATAGGAAAGACAACTTTTTCCAAATTAGGATACCATTATTTTAGGGGGGGGGGGGTAAATCCATCCCTTCCGTAAGGCATTTTTGTGTCTATTGTGTCTTTTGTCTAAATATTTATATTGTTTTACTGTCTTATGTTAGTGCATTGATATAAAACACACATTTAAAGGGATTTTTTAAAAAAGAACAGCAATAAATTAACATCATGCATGTTTTCTCTCATTATCTTATTACCATTATGCGACATAGTGTACATATAAAGATTGCGCCATAAAGAACATTTGCTACTGCAATTTGACAGTACAAAGTGTCTACCAATGTCGCAGAAGACCTCAGGATTAAGTTTTTGCAGTCAACCCTGATCTGGCAGGTAAGTTGTGCCAGTTCAAATACTAAGGCTCATACAGAAATCAGCTCCTTGTCTATTTATGACATAAAATGTTATTATTATATTATAATACCAACTATTACATCGTTGAATTTTGCTAAGTTTCAGAGAGAAGCATAGATTGTATAAAATAGTGTGACTGTCTGTTGACTTAACGCTACACAGCTATAAAAAGCATGTGAGCATGATCAGGAAATATCACAATCACACCAACAGCACCTTAAGGAACAGCCACAGCCATAACAGTCACAAGACACTAAGAAGACAAACAAAGTAAAGCGACCAGCTCTCTCTTCCCCATCAAGATGATTGCAAAACTATTAAGGACAAAAAGTAATGCACAACAAAACATGGACACAAGGGACCACAGAATGGAAGCAACAATTAACAATGAATCACCAGAAGTAGAACCATCCCCTTAGAACACTGTCAGACTGTAGCATAAGCCACAGAGTGGGGGATTAGATACATTTTACTGGTACCAAATATTTGCCCTAGATGCTGTTGTTTAAACAAAAACTGTGTAGATGGCATGGAGGTTTTCAAACTATTGCAATGTATCATCACAGATAAACCATCGAATCAAATTAACATGCTCTGATGAAACAAAGAAAAAGGCCAACGACTCACAGATAGACTGGAATTAAGAAATGTTACCAGCCTAATGTGAGTAGACATCATGCTTGGTCCATTTAGCCTTAATTTTGCCATCACGGTTCTGCTCAGAATACCCGTTCAATAATTTGGGTCTCAAAATACGCATACAGTAGCTTTATTTTGCTCGAAATACTCATACAATGGAATGTTAACCTTGCTCGAAAAACGTTACAGTGTAAATGGAAAAAAAAGTGTGACGTACAGTGTATAAATTGATCAACACATACACAATAAACTAAAAAGAGATATATGGCGCAAATGACCATACATATGTAGTGTTTAACTACTGATAAATCAGGTATTTACTTTGTAAGTTCAAATGAAATCATGTGAAATTAGCCTCGCGAATCGGTGTATGTAGCGGTGTTTCACTGAGCAGAGAGAAAATACACTTGTTTTCGTGGCTAATATAGAATTTTGGGACAATCCTCGAACTAATTCTACATATGCGAACATCTCCAATCCATTATTTAGTACTGGCTAGTATTTGGATAACTGAAACCAAGCTTATTGAAGAGTAACAACCGATATTCTCCAGCCTGTTGGTATTCTTGTCTTCATTTTCCGCCATTTTTTGCTCGAAAAAACGGTCGCATAGGTACAGCCTCCGATAGCCTGATCTAAGTAACTAGCGAAATTTGGCTAGTCCCGTTCAATTCTCGCACTCCTGTAATGACAGAATTTATTGTTAAAAATAGCAAAAATTAAATTTTTTGACAGTTTATCATTTCTCTTTTAGTTAATATTTTCTGAATGTAAAACCCGGAGTCATGCAAGCAGTTATCGCAAAATATATTTTAAATAAAAATGGCGGTTCAATCCCAGTGTGCACCGAGCGAAAGGCGACAGGTGAGTACGTGCTAGCGTGCTCCATGTTTGCGACAATGTATCATGACCTAGCCTATGGGAGTTGGCTGGATCCCTGATACAACAACAACAACAACAACAACAACAACAATATGACGCACAGGTCTTGTGTGGGGTAACAAGACTGGAAGCGCACGTGATTCATGGTTGAAAATGGAGCTCTTTGTCCGCTGGTGACGTCTACCTTTGCAAACGATTTGGAGTCAAACGAAGCCCGACAATATGGACCCAGCTGCAAGCGCAGACCCGGAGCCATTCGAGCCAGCACATGATATTTCGGTACTTTGACGAGGCTCAGGCGAGCCTGTGTAAATTGCAGACTCGTCAGAGTCTTCGCTGACAGCTGAGCTCTTGATACTTATTGCATTGTCCAGTAGGCCTAACTACACCTGCACAAATGTGCAGACTCACCAGAGTCTTCGCCCCGGGGTGAATAGAACAAAAATCGCCATCTGAGGCAGCACACGAGATTTTGGTACAGTGACGAAGGCTAAGGTAAGCCTGTGCAAATGTGTAGACTCGCCAGAGCCTTCTGCTTGCACAAAATAGCATTAAACCGTCATTTGCCAAGATAAAACATGATGCATCATAATTTTGAACTTTCGACCTGTGCCGATGGCTCGCCAGTGCCGGAATACTTGCTGGGTAGCTTTGTGATTTTCCAGGGGGTCCGTACCAGTATTCATTAGGAAATCTATAGCTTTGTGTGTTTTTTCGGGCGGCGGGTCCAAGTCTCGGATCCATCCATGTGTCGGCTCGGTAGCGGGTCAACTCGGCTTGAAGTCAAGTCGGCCCCTAAGTCTGCTCTTCGTCACTGTACCAAAATTTCGTGTGCTGCCTCAGATGGCGATTTTTGTTCTATTCACCCCGGGGCGAAGACTCTGGTGAGTCTGCACATTTGTGCAGGTGTAGTTACTGGACAATGCAATAAGTATCAAGATCTCATGCGCTGACAGCGAAGACTCTGACGAGTCAGCAAATTTACACAGGCTCGCCTGAGCCTCGTCATAGTAACGAAATATCATGTGCTGGCTCGAATGGCGATTTATTGTTATTTTGTGCTAGCAGCAAAGGCTCTGGCGAGTCTGCACATTTGCACAGGCTTACCTTAGCCTTCGTCACTGTACACAATCTCACGCGCTGCCTCAAATGACAATTAGTGTGTTATTCACGCCAGCAGGTAGACTGATGAGTCTGCACATTTGCGCAGGCATAGTGACTGGACAATGGCGAGTCTACACATTTGCACATGTTCCTCGTTCTACATCCTATGGAGTCTATATCTCTCAACTCATTCGTTTTGCTAGAGCATCTAGCTATGTTGCTGACTTCAACACTGGCAATAAATTGTTAACTCAGAAACTTCTTAAACAAGGCTATCGGTATCATAAACTTCGCAAAACTTTTTCAAAATTTTATAGACGATACTATGATTTGATTTCTAAATTCCAAGTTGGACTTAAATCTCTCTTGCGCCAAGGACTTTCGGAACCTGATTTCTCCGGTGACTTGGTGTAAAAGTCGAAGAAGATTGTTGGTTCTAATAATTTTTTAGCGCAGTTCATTAAAATAGTTTCCCATTATAAAAAGGTTGGCTATAACATTAATGTATTGCAACAGACTGCATGCTTGGTGGTCAACCCAATCATGGTTGGCAACGTTGTTTTCTTCTTTAATTGCACGCCGGTGGGTCGGACTTCAGACTCTATGATGGTTCCGACTTAAAGACTTATCTATTGATGAGATGGTAGGGGCCTGATGCTTTGGCTGTTTGTCGGACCCACCGGGGTTTACCTGTTGGATTTCTTCTGCTCCGGTATTCAGTTTTATTTACTGTTGAGTCCTTATCTTTGCTTTATCTCCTTGTTTTATCTTGATTTATATGTTTTAGGAGATGATGCATTGATAAGTTAGGGGTCTTTTATGCAAACCAAATATCTATGTGTCTTGATCCACATCTGAATTAAGGGTGAGGTTGGCGCCGTTAAACCAGTTTAAGCCCTCCAGTAAAATATTTTACTGACCATTCCAAAGCGGTACTTCTTTCGTGTATCTTTTATGTTTTTGTTCTGTCTTGTGTTTGCTATGTCTTTGTGCGCGTCTGTTTATATGTGCTCTGTGGTTACCTGCTGGCAAAGGGTTGAACTTTTGGCTCTCGTTTGTGGTGTCTGCTGTGAGTTTGTCACTTTCCCATTGGTTTCCTAGGTCAGGTGTGGTACTTGATTGTATCGATTCCTGATCTTTGCACCCTTACTTACTTTACTTACCTTAGCCTTCGTCACTGTACCAAAATCTCGAATGCTGCCTCAGATGGCGAGTTTTGTTCTATTCACCCCGGGGCGAAGACTGGCGAGTCTGCACATTTGTGCAGGTGAAGTTACTGGACGATGCAATAAGTATCAAAATCTCATGTGCTGGCAGCGTAGGCTCTGGCGAGTCTGCACATTTACACTGGCTCGCTTGAGCCTCGTCACAGTAACAAAATATAATGTGTTGGTTCCAATGGCGATTTGTGTACTGTTTATGTGAACAGCAAATGCTGTGCTGAGTCTGCACCATGGCACATCTGTGCAACCATCAGTGCGTTGAATCAATGCGTCAAAATATGCTCCTAATTTTGAGAAAACAACAAGCAATACGCCAATTTTTCATTTAATCTTAATAGATATACTTAAGGAATAAAGAAACGCAACAAAAACTTCGAGCGACTGTAAGCATACAATGTGATGCAAGTTTCTAGTGCAAATGATATTTATCCATAGGAGCAGTATGTGCCCGTCAATTAACAGCAGGTTCAACGCAATTATCGATTACGTAATCATTTTGGTATGCGCGTAACCAGCCTGACCCCCCGTAGTAAACTGCTGAAACAGGGTCAATAAAAGCAAAGTTTGAATCAACCATCAGTTTATTGTTTTAAAAAGTCTTGGCTTGGATTGCGGATCAAAGAAATGATCAAATGGCGACGTTTCGGTAGGATTCTGAAACGGCTTAACGTCATTAACGTCAACTCTGAATACTGCGTGAAACGCGTAAACTTTCTTTTCTGCTTGTAGGCCAGGAACTTTAACTTTAAAGGTCAAGATAATTCCTTGAGAAATTATTTTAGCACCAAAGTACTGGGTTGTGTAGTGTAAATAACCATAAAAAAGTCCTCAAAAATTATCGATGCCAAATTCGAGAAAATTAAGATTTAAGATTTTATCATTAGTGGGTGGGGTACCTGAAAAATGGAAATAATGATTTTTGACAAAATATGCTTATGAATTTCACATTACTTATAAGCAAATGCTGAATAAATCAGGTGTGGATGGTTTTCGGATTATAAGTGTGTAAGCTGAGTGTTTAGCAGAGAACATATTCGTTTCCATGGCAACCCACGATCCTAAATAATGGGGGTGTGCCAACAAAAATATGGATATCTCAGCGGCAATTCATCCTAAAATACTAAATTTGGTACCAAATTATTTCTTAGTTATCTAACATGTTCCTGACTATTCGATATGCAAATTATCTAATTTGTATATACATAATTATTTATGAGAATATGAGAAATTGGAGAAAATTGCAGGAAATTAAGGGGTTATACCTACAAAATACCCTGTATCTCAACTGCTAATTAAACTACAGGTCAAAAATTGGTACAAATTGATGCTGAGACATTGTCCCTTTACACTGTGGTTTAATTTGCAAATTAACTTATTTTCATATCCATCAATGTCAATGAAAACATTAGAAATGAGAGAAAATTCTAAGAAAAACTACGGGGTATACATACAAAATTGATTATATCTTAGCTACCAATTTCCCTAGATTACTAAACATGGTACCAAACTGATACCAAGATACGATTCCTTTACACAGTGGTTCAACATGCAAATAATTTGCCTTAGATATCTATGACCATTGATAAAAACATAAGGTATTATAGAAAGCCCACAGAAAAATTAAGGGGGTATCAGTACAGAATTACTCTTATCACAACTGCTAGTTGCCCTGAGTTACCGAACTTGGTTCTGAATTGATGCTAAGACACATTCCTTTTATCCATTGGTTCGACCTGAGAGTAATCTAAATTTGATATTCATGATTATAAAAGAGAACATAAGAAATCACAGAAAAATCACAGAAAAATTAAGGGGGTATACCTACAAAATTTCTAATATCGCGGCTGCTAATTGCAACAGAGCAGCAAACATGGTATTAACATATTGCTAAGACATAGAGCCTAAATCATATGTTCTTTATTGGAAGTATTTGAATTGCAAAATCAACATTATTAATAAAAATATTAGAAATGAGAAAAAAAGAAAATTTTATAGCAATGTACCCGCAAAATAAAATAGAGTCAAATAATTCCGCTCTGCTAGCCAAGATGGCCACCAGAGCTCTAGATAAGATTTTTTAAACAACAAATGAACTACATTGTACTGGTCCAAATTGGAAATAATTTCATACAATTTGTAATGCCATTCCTTGAAAGGCCTTCTACTAAAGCTACCCAACCAGTTCTGCTCGTCTGAACATTACAATCACCAGAGCTAAAAATAGAACTCTTTACACAAC
Organism: Loripinus fragilis; assembly: GCA_964019695.1. Taxonomy (NCBI): domain Eukaryota; kingdom Metazoa; phylum Mollusca; class Bivalvia; order Lucinida; family Lucinidae; genus Loripinus; species Loripinus fragilis. The sequence continues at coordinate 832,389 of CAXHUL010000609.1, forward strand.
ATCCAGATGCAAAGTAATTACAAAAAATGTTTCAGATTTATCTATGTTCCTTATATTGCTCAAAATCATCCAACTACGCTAAACAAAGTGCTCCCAGGGCTACGATTCAGGTGAGCGTTCCAGAGCCACCCATGATTGCCCTCTTGTTCAATATTATATGGGAATTCCCCTTTTTGAGCTATGCTGTCGGGGACGGCAGTTTGGTCTCTACCTGGCATGTCAAATGCCACTGGGAAAACTTTCTTCCTTCTACTCTTTTATGTATTTATAGATTTGACACATATTTTTTTTCTTTTCTCCTCATTTTTATTCTACATTTGTATATCTGGTGTATTATTATATATTTTTTCTAGCTGTCTTTATTCTCTTTTATTTCATCTTTTATGCGTAACAACTTAGCTAGAAGTCAAACCGACTGCGACGGAGCAACGTATCAATATAGGAAGAATATAGATGTATTCAGATTCGTGCTAGGGGGTGGGGGTCTGGGGGCATGCTCCCCCTGAAATTTTTTATTAAAATGATGTAATCTGGCGCATCCTGAGGACTCCAAAATACGTTATTAACAACCTAAAATCAACAATTTTAAGGATTATTTTCCAGAATAGTAAAAAATTATTCGCCATATAAGTCACCAATACCAATCCAGGTTAGCATGTTAGCACGAAAATAAAGACATTTATATTTTCCTTGGGGGGGGGGGGGGGGGTCTGGGGGCTTCCCCGAGAAGAAAAAGATTTTTATAAAAAAATCAAACGAAATGAAGGCTTTTCTTTTAAGGTGAGATTTTTTTTTACATTTTTGCAGGGCTCCCTTAATCCTCAAAAACTATGAGCTTGCTCCGCAAATCCCTGAAAATAATTACCAGTGCTTCCCAGCTCCCTGAAAATAAATAGCCATTCTCCCCAGATCCCCAAAACCCCTGGGGCCCGTCTTCAGTTTTACCAGTAACCTGGATTTTATCTGGTTCTGGTTCCTCGGGATTGATGGATTTAAGGATGGGTAGATAAATAGATAGACAGACAGATAGACAGACTGTCTGACAGACAGACGTCGTTTCCGATCCTCAATCTTGCAGTTGCAGCTATAAGCAATGTTTGCCAGGATGAGTGCTCTTTCTTGTATCTCAATTATGAAACCGAAAGTAATCACTGGAAAATACTTTTGCAAGTTTTATAAGAAATATTAATGTTGAAAAATAATGGTTGACAGTAAAAAAACAAGAAAGATAGAGGTAATATTGAAAACACAATAGAGTGAAAATGGGTGAACCATTAACTGGCTTGTGGCTGAGCTTTAAAAATAACCTATGTTGAAGTTTAAATAACCATACACTGATACAGTCAGCCAGTTATAAGTGCTAAAATGTAATGAGATACCTTCTACCGCAAAAAACAAATCCTAGCGCCCCCAACAAAAATAGCAGCTTTGATAAGAGTGAAATATTGGAGTATAATTGAGTTCACCTAATTTCATTATAAATAGCACGGATGTATACTACCTGGATTGGGCACATATCATTTTTCACCAATATTATTGCCTACGCGTAAATCGGGTGCAATCCGCCATCTTGAAAATGGTGGAAATCAGAATTTTACAGAGGCATTTGTCACTTTAATTGTGATAATGTAAAGAGTTCAATGAGTTTAATTCTTTAAATTCCTGAACGTTTATATAGTTGTCCTAAATTGGTTCTTTGTAGAATATCGTTATATTGTGAAAATAGGTTGCAGAGACAATATGAAAAAGAGGTAAAATGATAAACTTCCGATTTTACCACCGAAATTGTCGGTTCTAAAGCTAATTAATGTGAGTAATTTGGATATACTTGACACTTGATACATAAGGTACACATATTTCCTAACTGGAATATCGAGTTTTTTAGCAAAAACAAAATAAAACCATGCAGTTAAGATGCTTGGAATATCGTCTTATTTTTCGTATTTTCACATTACAAAATGGCGGAATGTCAGAAACCTAAACATTGCCTCTGGAATTTAAACACATTGCAGAGTTTAAAAGCGTGAAAACATTTTTAATAATAAACGATGCTTTGTCAACCATAGATACACTTCATTTGATTCCCTTAAGCGTTTGTTTAACAATTAACTAGGGTGTTGGCAGGGTGTCTATGAGCAGTAATTATTTCCTTCAACCAAGCCGTCTAATTTTTAAGTGAGACAATAAATTAATAGCCAATTAAGAGATTTATGTCACAAGAATCTAACAAAGATACCAAATTTCTATTTAAATCACACTATTTAGCCCATTTACGCTGAATAGAATTTCCTACTCCAGTCAATTGGACCAGTCCATTTTCGTTTTAAGGGGTGTTGGGTGGCATTTTTTCATTTTTATTCAAATTTTAATAGAACATTCTGAAAGAAAACAGTGGATACCTTGATCAGACGCCGTGTTCTGCTGTGGCTGATCTGGGTCTGCACGGTTTGACCATGTCTCACAAAAAGGGCGCTAGACTTATATGAAAAGAGTTTTTGCCTTCTTCTTTACTTTGTTTTACATGTCCGCGTAGTGTAGGAAAGCCTGATGCGTGTTATTTTTTCTTGGGTATTTTTTCTCAAGAACACTAGCTTGTTTGGTATCAAATCGTAGCTGGAGGAATTCTCAGTTTTCTGGCCTTTAATTCACTGTACTACCGTTTACCCCAAGTTGCTGGATCATTAGGAAAAAAGTGTCCTAACACGTATGGATCTCAATATTTGTAAAGTGGTCATTCAAATTATCTGATTTACCTGTATTTCGACGCGGCAATCATCGAGTAACAATTATAAGCTAATCTATAGCAGTTTCATATCCAGGTAGTATACATCCGTGTAAATAGTAAAAGAATCCCAAAGAATGCATTTTCATTCCAATGAATTATCCCATATATATTGATGCAAGAAAAACGGAATAGTCCATTAATATTTTAAGGGTCACATGTCAAACTTACTATAAAATCATGTATTTATGTCCCTGAAGATTGTTTTTATCTAAGCAAACAGTGCAGATCCTGATTATCATATGGCATTTGATCTGGGTCTTCAAACTGTTTGCCAAAGTACTTGTTTACCGGTACCAAAATTGAGAAGGGTTAACTCTATGCCTACTAGTGTCATCTGCTGATAGCCTTTGCGAACAGTTTGGTCCGTGATCAAACCTGACATAGGGCCTGATCTGGATCCAAACTGTTTATCACTCTGATGGTATTCCAGAAATTATTTTTTGAAAGAAATCAGCTGACCACAAAAAGCATGCTTAAAAAATTATTCAGAGGGAAGCCTGTATGTCTGAGTCAGAGCAGTATGCTGCTTTTTGTCAATACTCCAAATAACTGAGGTCTGATTAAAAGTCATAAATAAGGACTAATTAGTTATCTAATTTTACCTTAAATTTTATTCTGATATGCAAAAAAGGCATTAGGATCATATGATAGAAAAAAAATTGCAATGTATCTTTTGAGCCAAACAGAACTGCACTTTAAAAACATGACTATTCCATTTTTATAGATTTGGTACCCCATTGGGGAACCCCTATCAAATGCACTGCTTTAACATATCCCATACCACATTCAATGACTAAAATTATTTGTTTAACCATAAATCTGTCAAACAAAGCTCTTTCACACCCCTGATATATTCACATTTCAAAATATTAGAGGTTAGTCAATTAGGGGGGTCACTTCAGTCCATGAACCAGTTCTCATGGGGTTTTCTTTGTGGTTGGATAAAAGCATAAAGGCTCGCCACAGGGGATTTAAATTGTGTACATGGCTTCATCAATACATAAGGATAATTAAAATCTGGAAATATACCAGATGGGCTCCTTGAGCCAAATGGAACCATGTCAAATATGTTGGAATTCCCATAAATTGACTTAGGGTAACCATGGTCCCAGAAAAATACTACAGTAAAACCAAAATTAATACGTTTTTTATGATTTTATATGAAGATCAGTCTATTAAGCTTATTTAGGTTTCATCATTCACAGAAAAACATAAATGTCTGAGGTCAAAACTAGGCTTCATTAGGACCACTATCAATTATTGTATGGTATAAATAGCTAGCTATTTATAGAATGTCAGCCAATATATACACACTGCTGCGGTAATGAAAATAGCACACAAGCAGCTATGGTGTCACAAGCTGGGAAACTATGGGAGCGCAGTGGCTCAGTGGTAGATTGCTTGACTCGAGACCGAAGGGCCGCGGGTTCGAGCCTCACCGGCGTCACTGCGTTGTGGTCCTTGAGCAAGACACATTATCCTAGCTTAGTACTGGTTCAACCCAGGAAGACCCGTCCCGCATAACTGAAAGATTGTTGAGTGGACGTAAAGAATCAAATCAAACAAACAAGCTGGGAAAGAAGTATTTGACACAGTATAGGTATTAAAAGATAAACTGTTCTCTGGCTGGCTGAAAATTCAAAACATTGATAGTCATTCAGTTGAAAAGAAACAAGGTGGTTCCAAACCTTTGTCATGGACATGCCCTATGATATCAGAACTCCATATAAAAAAATGACTTCCATTTGCCAGGAAATTCTACAGATGACAGCATTATATTGGACATTGTACAGTTGCCAGTAAAGAATCACTTATTTTGGGATGTGTCTTCTGATGACTTAAACTGAGTAAGTGGTGACAGAGAATGAAAGTATGCATCCTAACATACAGTTTATTCATCAAATAACAGTTTGCTACTTCCTGAAAGCAAATAAAGCAGATTGTATTGAACATTGAACATAAATATACTTCTGGTGTCAGAACTTATAAATATATACGAATATGGTAGCTAAAATAAGCAATTATAAAATTTGAACCAAACTCTATAAGAATAACCTAAACTTCTTGAATGTGTTCTTTAGGGGTGAAACTTTAGGTCACTATCTTTTTATGTGGTACTTAAACCATTTTCACCTTGTGACTGGACTATTTTCAGGTGATCCTTTACTGGGGAATGTGCCCGGGGAATGTGGTTCTTTACTGTAGACACTGTATAAGGTTATAATATGCCACTATTCTGTATATGAAAAGCTTTTTAATATTAAACTTGCATGGATCTTAAGAGGTATGATGGATGTATTTCATGTGTATTGTTTCAAATCAGTTGGAATTTACAAACACAAATTATCAAGAATAGAATCCTTAGTGATTTTTTATTGGGGAATAAACTGTATCTCTATTATTTCTCTGCATATCTGTGATTTTTCTTCAAAAAGCAATGGTTCAATATATATACCTTTAAGACTGTATTGTTATATTTATTGTAAGTTTAAAGGTCTTTATGAACATCAGCAAGAGACCAAGATACCCTTTTTAGCTATTTTTGACAATTTTAGCCGAAAGTTGTCAGAAATAAACCTAAACTAGAAAGCGCAGTCGATGGGGTGCCATCTCAAATTCCCATTCTCAAGATTTTGACCTCCAGCACCCCCAAGTCGAACCACAAAGGCATGATCCAGGTGACAGAATGAAGATTACTTTAGACATGTTTTATATCTTTAATTGGGTCACCCTAATTACTGACAAGAAGTGACAAGAGCCACCAAACGCCGACAAGAGGCATTTTATATATTAATTCACTAGTTTTTAGTTTGAAAAATTGTTTTATAGGTTCTTAGATATGAAAAATGTGCAAAAAATAGAACTTTGAAGCAGATATATACCGAATAACAAACTGACTCATCATTGACAGCTGGCCGCATATTATTAACTTTGAAGCAGATTTATACCGAATAACGAACTGACTCATCAGTGACAGCTGGTCTCATATTATTAACTTTGAAGCAGATATATACTGAATAACGAACAGACTCATCAGTGACAGCTGGTCTCTTATTATTAACTTTGAAGCAGATATATACCGAATAACGAACGGACTCATCAGTGACAGCTGGTCTCGTATTATTAACTTTGAAGCAGATATATACCGAATAACAAACGGACTCATCAGTGACAGCTGGTCTCATATTATTAACTTTGAAGCAGATATATACCGAATAACTATTGGACTCATCAGTGACAGCTGGTCTCATATTATTAACTTTGAAGCAGATATATACCGAATAACGAACGGACTCATCATTGTCAGCTGGTCTCATATTATTATTTTTGAAGCAGATACTTACCGAATAATGAACTGACTCATCAGTGACAGCTGGTCTCATATTATTAACTTTGAAGCAGATATATACCGAATAACTATTGGACTCATCAGTGACAGCTGGTCTCATATTATTAACTTTGAAGCAGATATATACCGAATAACGAACGGACTCATCATTGTCAGCTGGTCTCATATTATTAACTTTTAAGCAGATACTTACCGAATAATGAACTGACTCATCAGTGACAGCTGGTCTCATATTATTAACTTTGAAGCAGATATATACCGAATAACAAACGGACTCATCAGTGACAGCTGGTCTCATATTATTAATTTTGAAGCAGATATATACCGAATAATAAATGGACTCATCAGTGACAGCTGGTTTCATATTATTAACTTTGAAGCAGATATATACCGAATAATGAACGGACTCATCATTGTCAGCTGGTCTCATATTATCAACTTTGAGGCAGATATATACCGAATAACAAACCGACTCATCATTGACAGCTGGTCTCATATTATTAACTTTGAAGCAGATATAAACCGAATAACGAACGGACTCATCAGTGACAGCTGGTCTCATATTATTAACTTTGAAGCAGATATATACCGAATAACAAACGGACTCATCAGTGACAGCTGGTCTCATATTATTAACTTTGAAGCAGATATATACCGAATAACGAACGGACTCATCAGTGACAGCTGGTCTCGTATTATTAACTTTGAAGCAGATATATACCGAATAACAAACAGACTCATCAGTGACAGCTGGTCTCATATTATCAACTTTGAAGCAGATATATACCAAATAACGAACAGACTCATCAGTGACAGCTGGTCTCATATTACCACCTTGTAAGCAGATATATACCGAATAACGAACGGACTCATCAGTGACAGCTGGTCTCATATTATTAACTTTGAAGCAGATATATACCGAATAACGAACGGACTCATCAGTGACAGCTGGTCTCATATTATTAACTTTGAAGCAGATATATACCGAATAACGAACGGACTCATCAGTGACAGCTGGTCTCGTATTATTAACTTTGAAGCAGATATATACCGAATAACAAACAGACTCATCAGTGACAGCTGGTCTCATATTATCAACTTTGAAGCAGATATATACCAAATAACGAACAGACTCATCAGTGACAGCTGGTCTCATATTATCAACTTTGAAGCAGATATATACCGAATAACGAACAGACTCATCATTGTCAGCTGGTCTCATATTATTAACTTTGAAGCAGATACTTACCGAATAATGAACTGACTCATCAGTGACAGCTGGTCTCATATTATTAACTTTGAAGCAGATATATACCGAATAACAAATAGCTCATCAGTGACAGCTGGTCTCATATTATTAATTTTGAAGCAGATATATACCGAATAACAAAAGGACTCATCAGTGACAGCTGGTCTCATATTATTAACTTTGAAGCAGATATATACCGAATAACGAACGGACTCATCAGTGACAGCTGGTCTCATATTATTAACTTTGAAGCAGATATATACCAAATAACAAACGGACTCATCAGTGACAGCTGGTCTCATATTATTAACTTTGAAGCAGATATATACCAAATAACGAACGGACTCATCAGTGGCAGCTGGTCTCATATTATTAACTTTGAAGCAGATATATACCGAATAACGAACGGACTCATGAGTGACAGCTGGTCTCATATTATTAACTTTGAAGCAGATATATACCGAATAACAAACGGACTCATCATTGTCAGCTGGTCTCATGTTATTAACTTTGAAGCAGATATATACCGAATAATGAATGGACTCATCAGTGACAGCTGGTCTCATATTATTAACTTTGAAGCAGATATATACCGAATAATGAACGGACGTATCATTGTCAGCTGGTCTCATATTATTAACTTTGAAGCAGATGTATACCGAATAACAAACCGACTCATCATTGACAGCTGGTCTCATATTATTAACTTTGAAGCAGATATATACCGAATAACGAACGGACTCATCAGTGACAGCTGGTCTCATATTATTAACTTTGAAGCAGATATATACCGAATAACAAACGGACTCATCATTGTCAGCTGGTCTCATGTTATTAACTTTGAAGCAGATATATACCGAATAACGAACGGACTCATCAGTGACAGCTGGTCTCATATTATTAACTTTGAAGCAGATGTTTACCGAATAACAAACCGACTCATCATTGACAGCTGGTCTCATATTATTAACTTTGAAGCAGATATATACTGAATAACAAACCGACTCATCATTGACAGCTGGTCTCATATTATTAATTTTGAAGCAGATATATACCGAATAACAAACCGACTCATCATTGACAGCTGGTCTCATATTATTAATTTTGAAGCAGATATATACCGAATAACAAACGGACTCATCAGTGACAGCTGGTCTCATATTATTAACTTTGAAGCAGATATATACCGAATAACGACGGACTCATCAGTGACAGCTGGTCTCATATTATTAACTTTGAAGCAGATATATACCGAATAACGAACGGACTCATCAGTGACAGCTGGTCTCATATTATTAACTTTCAAGCAGATATATACCGAATAACGAACAGACTCATCATTGTCAGCTGGTCTCATATTATTAACTTTGAAGCAGATATATACCGAATAACGAACAGACTCATCATTGACAGCTGGTCTCATATTATTAACTTTGAAGCAGATACATACCGAATAATGAATGGACTCATCAGTGACAGCTGGTTTCATATTATTAACTTTGAAGCAGATATATACCGAATAATGAACGGACTCATCATTGTCAGCTGGTCTCATATTATTAACTTTGAGGCAGATATATACCGAATAACAAACCGACTCATCATTGACAGCTGGTCTCATATTATTAACTTTGAAGCAGATATAAACCGAATAACGAACGGACTCATCAGTGACAGCTGGTCTCATATTATTAACTTTGAAGCAGATATATACCGAATAACGAACGGACTCATCAGTGACAGCTGGTCTCATATTATTAACTTTGAAGCAGATATATACCGAATAACGAACGGACTCATCAGTGACAGCTGGTCTCGTATTATTAACTTTGAAGCAGATATATACCGAATAACAAACGGACTCATCAGTGACAGCTGGTCTCATATTATCAACTTTGAAGCAGATATATACCGAATAACGAACAGACTCATCAGTGACAGCTGGTCTCATATTATCAACTTTGAAGCAGATATATACAGAATAACGAACGGACTCATCATTGTCAGCTGGTCTCATATTATTAACTTTGAAGCAGATATATACCGAATAACGAACGGACTCATCAGTGACAGCTGGTCTCGTATTATTAACTTTGAAGCAGATATATACCGAATAACAAACGGACTCATCAGTGACAGCCGGTCTCATATTATCAACTTTGAAGCAGATATATACCGAATAACGAACAGACTCATCAGTGACAGCTGGTCTCATATTATCAACTTTGAAGCAGATATATACCGAATAACGAACGGACTCATCATTGTCAGCTGGTCTCATATTATTAACTTTGAAGCAGATACTTACCGAATAACGAACGGACTCATCAGTGACAGCTGGTCTCATATTATTAACTTTGAAGCAGATACTTACCGAATAATGAACTGACTCATCAGTGACAGCTGGTCTCATATTATTAACTTTGAAGCAGATATATACTGAATAACAAATGGACTCATCAGTGACAGCTGGTCTCATATTATTAATTTTGAAGCAGATATATACCGAATAACAAACGAACTCATCAGTGACAGCTGGTCTCATATTATTAACTTTGAAGCAGATATATACCGAATGACGAACGGACTCATCAGTGACAGCTGGTCTCATATTATTAACTTTGAAGCAGATATATACCAAATAACAAACGGACTCATCAGTGACAGCTGGTCTCATATTATTAACTTTGAAGCAGATATATACCGAATAACGAATCGACTCATCAGTGACAGCTGGTCTCATATTATTAACTTTGAAGCAGATATATACCGAATAAGGAACGGACTCATCATTGTCAGCTGGTCTCATATTATTAACTTTGAAGCAGATATATACCGAATAATTAATGGACTCATCAGTGACAGCTGGTCTCATATTATTAACTTTGAAGCAGATATATACCAAATAACGAACGGACTCATCAGTGACAGCTGGTCTCATATTATTAACTTTGAAGCAGATATATACCGAATAACGAACGGACTCATCAGTGACAGCTGGTCTCATATTATTAACTTTGAAGCAGATATATACCGAATAACAAACCGACTCATCAGTGACAGCTGGTCTCATATTATTAACTTTGAAGCAGATATATACCGAATAACAAACGGACTCATCATTGTCAGCTGGTCTCATGTTATTAACTTTGAAGCAGATATATACCGAAAAATGAATAGACTCATCAGTGACAGCTGGTCTCATATTATTAACTTTGAAGCAGATATATACCAAATAACGAACGGACTCATCATTGTCAGCTGGTCTCATATTATTAACTTCGAAGCAGATGTATACCGAATAACAAACCGACTCATCATTGACAGCTGGTCTCATATTATTAATTTTGAAGCAGATATATACTGAATAACAAACCGACTCATCATTGACAGCTGGTCTCATATTATTAACTTTGAAGCAGATATATACCAAATAACAAACCGACTCATCATTGACAGCTGGTCTCATATTATTAACTTTGAAGCAGATATATACCGAATAACAAACCGACTCATCATTGACAGCTGGTCTCATATTATTAACTTTGAAGCAGATATATACCGAATCACGAACGGACTCATCAGTGACAGCTGGTCTCATATTATTAACTTTGAAGCAGATATATACTGAATAACGAACGGACTCATCAGTGACAGCTGGTCTCATATTATTAACTTTGAAGCAGATATATACCAAATAACAAACGGACTCATCAGTGACAGCTGGTCTCATATTATTAACTTTGAAGCAGATATATACCGAATAATGAATGGACTCATCAGTGACAGCTGGTCTCATATTATTAACTTTGAAGCAGATATATACCAAATAACGAACGGACTCATCAGTGACAGCTGGTCTCATATTATTAATTTTGAAGCAGATATATACCGAATAACAAACGGACTCATCAGTGACAGCTGGTCTCATATTATTAACTTTGAACAGATATATACCGAATAACGAACGGACTCATCAGTGACAGCTGGTCTCATATTATTAACTTTGAAGCAGATATATACCGAATAACGAACGGACTCATCAGTGACAGCTGGTCTCATATTATTAACTTTGAAGCAGATATATACCGAATAACGAACGGACTCATCAGTGACAGCTGGTCTCGTATTATTAACTTTGAAGCAGATATATACCGAATAACAAACGGACTCATCAGTGACAGCTGGTCTCATATTATCAACTTTGAAGCAGATATATACCGAATAACGAACAGACTCATCAGTGACAGCTGGTCTCATATTATCAACTTTGAAGCAGATATATACCGAATAACGAACGGACTCATCATTGTCAGCTGGTCTCATATTATTAACTTTGAAGCAGATATATACCGAATAACGAACGGACTCATCAGTGACAGCTGGTCTCGTATTATTAACTTTGAAGCAGATATATACCGAATAACAAACGGACTCATCAGTGACAGCCGGTCTCATATTATCAACTTTGAAGCAGATATATACCGAATAACGAACAGACTCATCAGTGACAGCTGGTCTCATATTATCAACTTTGAAGCAGATATATACCGAATAACGAACGGACTCATCATTGTCAGCTGGTCTCATATTATTAACTTTGAAGCAGATACTTACCGAATAACGAACGGACTCATCAGTGACAGCTGGTCTCATATTATTAACTTTGAAGCAGATACTTACCGAATAATGAACTGACTCATCAGTGACAGCTGGTCTCATATTATTAACTTTGAAGCAGATATATACTGAATAACAAATGGACTCATCAGTGACAGCTGGTCTCATATTATTAATTTTGAAGCAGATATATACCGAATAACAAACGAACTCATCAGTGACAGCTGGTCTCATATTATTAACTTTGAAGCAGATATATACCGAATGACGAACGGACTCATCAGTGACAGCTGGTCTCATATTATTAACTTTGAAGCAGATATATACCAAATAACAAACGGACTCATCAGTGACAGCTGGTCTCATATTATTAACTTTGAAGCAGATATATACCGAATAACGAATCGACTCATCAGTGACAGCTGGTCTCATATTATTAACTTTGAAGCAGATATATACCGAATAAGGAACGGACTCATCATTGTCAGCTGGTCTCATATTATTAACTTTGAAGCAGATATATACCGAATAATTAATGGACTCATCAGTGACAGCTGGTCTCATATTATTAACTTTGAACAGATATATACCGAATAACGAACGGACTCATCAGTGACAGCTGGTCTCATATTATTAACTTTGAAGCAGATATATACCGAATAACGAACGGACTCATCAGTGACAGCTGGTCTCATATTATTAACTTTGAAGCAGATATATACCGAATAACGAACGGACTCATCAGTGACAGCTGGTCTCGTATTATTAACTTTGAAGCAGATATATACCGAATAACAAACGGACTCATCAGTGACAGCTGGTCTCATATTATCAACTTTGAAGCAGATATATACCGAATAACGAACAGACTCATCAGTGACAGCTGGTCTCATATTATCAACTTTGAAGCAGATATATACCGAATAACGAACGGACTCATCATTGTCAGCTGGTCTCATATTATTAACTTTGAAGCAGATATATACCGAATAACGAACGGACTCATCAGTGACAGCTGGTCTCGTATTATTAACTTTGAAGCAGATATATACCGAATAACAAACGGACTCATCAGTGACAGCCGGTCTCATATTATCAACTTTGAAGCAGATATATACCGAATAACGAACAGACTCATCAGTGACAGCTGGTCTCATATTATCAACTTTGAAGCAGATATATACCGAATAACGAACGGACTCATCATTGTCAGCTGGTCTCATATTATTAACTTTGAAGCAGATACTTACCGAATAACGAACGGACTCATCAGTGACAGCTGGTCTCATATTATTAACTTTGAAGCAGATACTTACCGAATAATGAACTGACTCATCAGTGACAGCTGGTCTCATATTATTAACTTTGAAGCAGATATATACTGAATAACAAATGGACTCATCAGTGACAGCTGGTCTCATATTATTAATTTTGAAGCAGATATATACCGAATAACAAACGAACTCATCAGTGACAGCTGGTCTCATATTATTAACTTTGAAGCAGATATATACCGAATGACGAACGGACTCATCAGTGACAGCTGGTCTCATATTATTAACTTTGAAGCAGATATATACCAAATAACAAACGGACTCATCAGTGACAGCTGGTCTCATATTATTAACTTTGAAGCAGATATATACCGAATAACGAATCGACTCATCAGTGACAGCTGGTCTCATATTATTAACTTTGAAGCAGATATATACCGAATAAGGAACGGACTCATCATTGTCAGCTGGTCTCATATTATTAACTTTGAAGCAGATATATACCGAATAATTAATGGACTCATCAGTGACAGCTGGTCTCATATTATTAACTTTGAAGCAGATATATACCAAATAACGAACGGACTCATCAGTGACAGCTGGTCTCATATTATTAACTTTGAAGCAGATATATACCGAATAACGAACGGACTCATCAGTGACAGCTGGTCTCATATTATTAACTTTGAAGCAGATATATACCGAATAACAAACCGACTCATCAGTGACAGCTGGTCTCATATTATTAACTTTGAAGCAGATATATACCGAATAACAAACGGACTCATCATTGTCAGCTGGTCTCATGTTATTAACTTTGAAGCAGATATATACCGAAAAATGAATAGACTCATCAGTGACAGCTGGTCTCATATTATTAACTTTGAAGCAGATATATACCAAATAACGAACGGACTCATCATTGTCAGCTGGTCTCATATTATTAACTTCGAAGCAGATGTATACCGAATAACAAACCGACTCATCATTGACAGCTGGTCTCATATTATTAATTTTGAAGCAGATATATACTGAATAACAAACCGACTCATCATTGACAGCTGGTCTCATATTATTAACTTTGAAGCAGATATATACCGAATAAGGAACGGACTCATCATTGTCAGCTGGTCTCATATTATTAACTTTGAAGCAGATATATACCGAATAATTAATGGACTCATCAGTGACAGCTGGTCTCATATTATTAACTTTGAAGCAGATATATACCGAATAACAAACGGACTCATCATTGTCAGCTGGTCTCATGTTATTAACTTTGAAGCAGATATATACCGAAAAATGAATAGACTCATCAGTGACAGCTGGTCTCATATTATTAACTTTGAAGCAGATATATACCGAATAATGAACGGACTCATCATTGTCAGCTGGTCTCATATTATTAACTTCGAAGCAGATGTATACCGAATAACAAACCGACTCATCATTGACAGCTGGTCTCATATTATTAACTTTGAAGCAGATATATACTGAATAACAAACCGACTCATCATTGACAGCTGGTCTCATATTATTAACTTTGAAGCAGATATATACCAAATAACAAACCGACTCATCATTGACAGCTGGTCTCATATTATTAACTTTGAAGCAGATATATACCGAATAACAAACCGACTCATCATTGACAGCTGGTCTCATATTATTAACTTTGAAGCAGATATATACCGAATCACGAACGGACTCATCAGTGACAGCTGGTCTCATATTATTAACTTTGAAGCAGATATATACCGAATAACGAACAGACTCATCAGTGACAGCTGGTCTCATATTATTAACTTTGAAGCAGATATATACCAAATAACAAACGGACTCATCAGTGACAGCTGGTCTCATATTATTAACTTTGAAGCAGATATATACCGAATAATGAATGGACTCATCAGTGACAGCTGGTCTCATATTATTAACTTTGAAGCAGATATATACCAAATAACGAACGGACTCATCAGTGACAGCTGGTCTCATATTATTAATTTTGAAGCAGATATATACTGAATAACAAACGGACTCATCAGTGACAGCTGGTCTCATATTATTAACTTTGAACAGATATATACCGAATAACGAACGGACTCATCAGTGACAGCTGGTCTCATATTATTAACTTTGAAGCAGATATATACCGAAAAACGAACGGACTCATCATTGTCAGCTGGTCTCATATTATTAACTTTAAAGCAGATATATACCGAATAACAAACCGACTCATCATTGACAGCTGGTCTCATATTATTAACTTTGAAGCAGATATATACCGAATAACAAACCGACTCATCATTGACAGCTGGTCTCATATTATTAACTTTGAAGCAGATATATACCGAATAACGAACGGACTCATCAGTGACAGCTGGTCTCATATTATTAACTTTGAAGCAGATATATACCGAATAATGAACTGACTCATCATTGTCAGCTGGTCTCATATTATTAACTTTGAAGCAGATATATACCGAATAACAAACCGACTCATCATTGACAGCTGGTCTCATATTATTAACTTTGAAGCAGATATATACCGAATAACAAACCGACTCATCATTGACAGCTTGTCTCATATTATTAACTTTGAAAAAGATATATACCGAATAACAAACCGACTCATCATTGACAGCTGGTCTCATATTATTAACTTTGAAGCAGATATATACCAAATAACAAACGGACTCATCAGTGACAGCTGGTCTCATATTATTAACTTTGAAGCAGATATATACCGAATAACGAACGGACTCATCAGTGACAGCTGGTCTCATATTATTAACTTTGAACAGATTTATACCGAATAAAGAACTGACTCATCAGTGACAGCTGGTCTCATATTATTAACTTTGAAGCAGATATATACCGAATAACAAACCGACTCATCATTGACAGCTGGTCTCATATTATTAACTTTGAAGCAGATATATACCGAATAACGAACGGACTCATCATTGACAGCTGGTCTCAAATTATTAACTTTGAAGCAGATATATACCGAATAACGAACCGACTCATCATTGACAGCTGGTCGCATATTATTAACTTTGAAGCAGATATATACCGAATAATGAACCGACTCATCATTGACAGCTGGTCTCATATTATTAACTACCGTCAAGAGGAGACATCATCCCCTTC
Source organism: Loripinus fragilis (assembly GCA_964019695.1). NCBI lineage: Eukaryota > Metazoa > Mollusca > Bivalvia > Lucinida > Lucinidae > Loripinus > Loripinus fragilis. The sequence continues at coordinate 848,819 of CAXHUL010000609.1, forward strand.
CCAAACACACAACTTTTGATGCCTTTCTTTAAATTCTGCAATACCCCCTCGCGATGATTAAGGCCTATGTGTCCAAATGGATTGCTTGTCTGTCTTCAGATCGAAGGGTTATGTGTTTGATTGATTCTCTCATTCAGAAAAGGAAATTTTCTGACCATTTGGAATGGAGGCTCGACTGGCCAGGAGTAAAGTGGCTTGTGTGGCTCTTAAATGGAGACTGGTAACTATAGACCAGTCCAAACACTACGTCACAAATCAATATCACCCGGAACACTACAGTATTTATCCGAAAGCTGGTAAATGTACTCTGGTTTGCAATACTGTCGATTACTACTATTTCATAAATAATAATTCCAATGACTGGTTCCCATAGTTTGATCATAGAGTATCAAATGATGTGTTTTTAGCTCACCTGAGCCGAAGGCTCCGAGGTGAGCTATTAGTATACCAGTGACTCTGGCGTCCGTTGTCCGTCCGTCCGTCGTCCGTCAACATTTTCAAACATCTTCTCCCCTGAAACCACTGGGCCAATTGAACTCAAATTTCATATGGAGACTCCTTAGGATGGGGGAACGAAAGTTTGTACAAATGTTCCTGGTCACATGACCAAGATGGCCGCCATGCCCATATATGGTAAAAACCCTTTAAAAATCTTCTTCTCCAGAACCAGAAGGCCGATGACCTTGGGACTTGGTATGTAGCATCGAGGATGTGGGGCCTACCAAGTTTGTTCAAATAATGATCCTAGGTTGACCTTGATCTACTTAACGTCAAGGTCATATTTGCTTCCTAATAGATTTAAATGGGATTTTTTTTGAAAAGTTGATTTTTTGAATACTGTTAAAGCCAAAGTTTTTATTCTTACTTGATATGTTGAAACTAATGAGACAATGGCTATAAATAAGTTTCAAAGGTCAAGGTTGACCTTTGCCCTTTCAGCCAAGGTCGCTCATATTGTGGTCCCATCAATATATTAAAACATAGTTTTCTCACAAAACATTGGTCCAATCAAAGCCAAATTTCATGTGAAGACTCCTTATGATAAGTCAGCCAAAATTTATACAAAATATTTTGGTCACATGACAAAGATGGCCGCCACGCCCATATATGGTAAAAACCTTTTAAAATCTTCTTCTCCAGAACCAGAAGGCCAGTTACCTTGAGACTTGGTATGTAGTATTGGGGATGTGGGGCCTACCAAGTTTGTTCAAATGATGATCCTAGGGTGACCTTGACCTTCTTAACGTCAAGGTCAAGTTTGCTTCCTAATGCATTTGAATGGAACAGTTTTTGAAAAGTTGATTTTTTGAATACTGTGGAAGCCAAAATCATTATTCTCACTTGATATGTTCAATCTAGTGTCTATAGATAAGTTTCAAAGGTCAAGGTTGATCTTTGACCTTTCAGCAAAGGTTGCTTACCTTTGAGTCCCATCAACATATTAAAACATAGTTTTCTCAGACAATTCTTGGCCAATTGAAACCAAATTTTATATGACAACTCCTTTTGATTGGTTAGCCAAAACTTATACAAATTGTTATGGTCACAAGACTTACATGGCCACCATGGCCATATATGGTAAAAACTTTAAATCTCTTCTTCTCTGGAACCAAAAGGCCATTGGCTTTTGGACTTATTATGTAGGATTGGAGATGTGGGCACTACCAGGTTAGCACAAATGATGAATCTAGGTTGACCTTGACCTACTTTATGGCAAGGTCAAATTTGATTCCTAAGGCATTTATATGGAGAAAATCTTAAAACGTTCATTTTCTATAACTGAGCCAAATTCATAATATACTGAAGGACTTTAAAAACGCACCACCTGCTTAAATGCTAATATATCTCAAAAATTGGATATTTTTATTATGTGAAAAATAAAATTGACAAGTTCCGTCATTTAGCTTGCATTCAATAAGAAAATTGAAACGCTGTGGCTTATGATTGCCGTGACGTCGCGATAATTCTGAGACGACTCAAATTCAAAAAGTCACAGAGTGCCCATACCTTCCATTATGAACGAAAAAAAGTTTTCGAACCGTTGTTTGTTCTTGAAAGCAAAAAGAAAGACAATGTCAAATCATGAAGATTTAGGCCTCTGGCAACGTTCATTACGTCTACATGAGGTCATTGATTTTTGACAGAATTGGCGGTTTATATCCCAAGGATCAGGAATAATCAAAATCTTTCTGTTGCCAACAAATACTCCTCAATCAGTTGCATAAAAGACAAAAGGATCGCGACATGCACGGACGTCACCCGTCTGTTATTGATGTTTGAAAATTTAAGACTGACGTCTAAGCAAAGAAACGCTGCGAGTGGGAGTGTAATAAAACGATTATTTCTGAAAACTTTTGTGTTTTTTCCATTTGTTAAGACATCTGGCTTCCACCTAAAAGTGTTTATTTACAAATTGAATCAAATTCACATTTGTCAGACGACAATTGTTGAAAAACACTTACGTCGATATAACGTCAGAATAAACAGCATGAGCAAATCGAAATAATGGCAAAAAATTGTCCGTTTTGCAAGAGGATAAAAAATGATACAGAAAACATCCTCAAATCAATCATGTGGAAGAAACAGAGAATGTAAAATGGTGTGTTTTTAAAGTCCCTCAGTATAGTTCAACCTAATGAGACAATGGTTTATTAAGTACCAAATGTCAAGCTGACCTGTGACCTATTATCCAAGGCCACTCATTTGGACTGCCACATACCTATCTAAACATCTTTTTCTCAGAAATCACTGGGCTGTTTGATGGATTATTCATTAGATTGTTTAGGTCACTTGACCAAAATGTATATGGTAAAAAGGTAAAAACAAAATTTGTTCCATTATAAGCTGTAGTTGACCTTGACCTATTTTAACATCATTAAGGAGGTCAGGTGAGTGCCTCAGGACCTTCAGGTCCTCTAGTTTCACATATTTTATCAACATTTAACAAAAATATCGGAGATTGAAACGGGCGTCATCGGACCAAAACACCAAAGCAGGGTCCCATCAAAATCAACTCAAATTAATTATTTTTTTTAGCAAAAATAAGATTGTAAATCAATGTCCGATTCTTATTCTACATATCCAAATCAAAACATAGAGCTAAAGTATAGTTTAAGATGCTTTTTTCTTACGTAAATGTTGGCTCAGCTCAATAGACATTGCATTGAGTGGAAGGTTTTTTGCCCACCTCAATAAAAAGTCATGTGGTCAAAATTGTTACAAAAAAAAAGTAGTTTCAAAGATGCATAGTAATGAGGCAATAGTGTGACTATTCACTGCCACGCGCATATGCAGTAATCTGTGGTAGGTTCAATATAACTGTAAACTGAGACTACCTGCAGCCCAACATCAGGGTAAACTCGCCAGTGTTTGTTTACAACAATTCTCATCTATTTTTAAATCAAGTGGTTAATAAGCCCAGATGAAAACAATGACATTGGACTGGTCTATAATATAAGTGTCTGTTGAGTAACCACAAAAGCAAAACTGTACAAAAGCAGGCACACTGGCCCGGTATCACTTAAATAATGTCCAAGGCTGTGAAATTCAAATCATTACCACTCCTGGTTAGGAAACTTTATAAACAGAGGCAAGGCTCTAAAAGGGAAACCTTCTGAGTGTCTTGCCAGTTGAAAAAAACGCCTAAAACCACAAGTTTCCTATCTGTGATTTTATAGTATAAAATAGCGCTCTGGTCTTTTAACTTCTTATATTGCAACTTGTGTACGGTTTTTTAAGAATCATACATGATCATTGTTGTTGTTGTTACTCCCGTTGTGGGAGCCTTAACTGTTGTATGTTTTGTTGTATGTTACTTTATATCCATTCTAGTTTTGCAATCATCTTGATGGAGCTAGTTGCTTTGCTTGGTTTGTCTTCCTGGTGTCTCGTGATTGTTGGGTGGCTCTTCCTCGCGGTGCCATGGGTTTGTCTGCGGTTTGTGATTGTGGTATTTTCTGATCATACTCACTTACTTTTTGTTAGCTTTATACGGGTATGCGAGCGTTGAAGGCTCAGGCAAAGTTGCGCAAATGTGCATTTTATTTCGCATATTGGCTACTTGCATACAAACCATAGGGAATTGGATTAACACGCGGGCCGAAATTTAAGGGTCTGATCTAACTAGTTGGCTGTGTTTGTATTTTTAAGGGGTGAATTTATGCAAATTGATGCATTATAATATTGGGCCGCAACGCGAGAAAGGCTGTCCTCTGGGTATGTGACCATCAGGCTTGGCTTCAGAGAGTATCTAGAATACAAAAATTTTGCATGTGGTGGACTGACACAGAGTGTACAACAAAGGTGTTGATCAGTTTGCGCGAATGCGCAGGCTGGTATTCACATTTGTTGCTTGCATGCAACAAAGTCAGGTTTTCTCGTGTGTGTGTGGGGGGGGCAATATATCGTCTTCAAGCCTTATATGCGGGTATGCGAACAGGGAAGGCTTAGTCTAACCTGCGCAATATTCAATCTCTTCTGGACCTTTGCTGCTAGCATACAAAACATAGAGACTTGGATCTACAGACAGGCCGAAATTTAGGGGGTAAGGTCTCACTGGATGACTGCAAATGCAGTTTAAGGGATGACTACTTATATGCGATAGGTCACGTAAAATGACCCAAACAATATACAAAGTTAGTTACCGACACACAATTTTACCAGACTCAACTCAGACTGTAAGTTCCAAGATCTGGGTTTGTGTTTGTGGTCACGGGTAGGAAACTTCATAAACAGAGCCGCCGCATTGACCCATTTTCTGTCAACCATTTTGTTCAAGAATCAAAATTGACAGACGCCTTCAGTTTAGGAGTATGAAATCTATGACACTGGTTTCAAGAATAATTAACTACCTTCGAAACCTGAAACAGACAATTATTTTAGGCCTTGCACTCAAACTTTCCTGTTTTAACTATTATAGTTTAGAAAAAAAAGAACCGTTCCATTTGAATTTAGTGCAGAAAATTCAGAGGTGTAAAGAATTTTAATTGCGAGAGAGACAATTTCAAAAAGAAAAAAAAAAGTTTGCCCTTTAATTTCTGTAACTGAGTTAAACGGCACTGTTCATACTGTTTTAATAAAATGAAAATTAATGTCGTTGCACATGCGCGTTGCATGTTTCTCACTGTTTGATACATTTTCAGTAGCTGATTGATTTTTCTGCCATGAATTATGGAACAAAAAAATCACTTAGTCACGGGTGGTAAACCTAGGAACTACCACGAAATTGTGTTAACGTAATTTTGTTCCCAAGCCACATCCGGGACACGTTGTGGTAGTCCAGGCCGAAAATTGGATAAAGAAAGGTTGGTGTCACTTTTATTTTTGTTTTATTTTACAACTTAGAACAAACAATGGTGAAATCCGACAATGTGGTTCCGTGTAAGTATGTCTCAGCGTCCCCTCTAGCCCAAAATTTTGTTTGAAAAGTTATTTTCTTTCTTTTGGTACGTGTTTCCCCACTGAGCATCGGACCAACTATCCCCAAAGTTCGAAGGATTTTAGCCCATATCTGTCAAATTGAATGGAATTTGATATCATTTGACGATGGAAATGATAAAAAGACCCTGAATAAACATTTCTGCACAGAAAAAAAATCTGAGCATTTACTCGTAAACGATTCATGCCCCTTTCGGCCTGTGTGGTAGTTTCCAGCTCATCGTGGTAGTTAAAATGCTATCGTGGTAGTTTCCAAGACTTTATAGGATATGTTTCTGAAGTGCTACAAAACATTATAGTGGTTGTTTGTTTCGCATGATAACCCTCGAACTCGTCAATTAATTACCACGGTAAACAAATAAAACACATTTCAACACCATGAGGAAGCTAAGCTGCTGAGGACTCGAGATTCAATGTGATGCTTGACAGGTGGAGACCATGCCCTGGACTGCCAAACAACACCTCTGAAAATCTAAAGCAAAAGAAGGTCATCAGCTGAGCCATGGTGGACCAAGCAACAGACAAAAAAAAAATGATATAAAAAATTGCGTCACTCGCTACGTTGTTCCATGTTCAGTCAGCTTTAAGATAAAATGGCAGGCTAAGACTACTGGCCCAAAGTATTGTTAGTACTTGCGCTTCGGAAAAAAGGGAAATATCCTCGGGTTGGGACACATTTTATATACATGCGAGTGTGACGATGAACGGGCATATTATTTGATAATTAAAAAGCATGTTTATTCAAAAACAAAAAATGTGAATATCCCTTCTTTTCATTCTTCTCATCATTTCAATAGCCAACTAAAATTAAAATTCAGGCAGTCGTCATTTGTTATCTGACAAAAGGTTATTTGAAAAGGTCTTCGTATGAATAAGAGGAGTATTCAAGGTTCGGCCCGCACACCCTGTCTTTATAAAAATGAAGTAGCCCCTGAATAGTGGAAATCTGCTGATGCGAACTACTACTAAATTCCTACAAAGTCTTGGAAACTACCACGATTGCATTTTAACTACCACAATGAGCTGGAAACTACCACACAGGACGAATGGAGCATGATTAGTTTACGAGTAAATGCTCAGATTTTTTTTCTGTGTAGAAATGTTTATTCAGGGTCTTTTTATCATTTCTATCGTCAAATGATATCAAATTCCATTCAATTTGACAGATATGGGCTAAAATCCTTCGAACTTTGGGGAAAGTTGGTCCGATGCTCAGTGGGGAAACACGTACCAAAAGAAAGAAAATAACTTTTCAAACAAAATTTTGGGCTAGAGGGGACGCTGAGACATACTTACACGGAACCACATTGTCGGATTTCACCATTGTTTGTTCTAAGTTGTAGAATAAAACAAAAATGAAAGTGACACCAACCTTTCTTTATCCAATTTTCGGCCTGGAAACTACCACGACGTGTCCCGGATGTGGCTTGGGAACAAAATTACGTTAACACAATTTCGTGGTAGTTCCTAGGTTTACCACCCGTGTTAGTGATAAATGGCTGCCTGATGTCTGCCAAGCAATACTAATGCATATTATTGTTCTAAGACCTGTGTTATTTAGGTACATATTAGGGACAATGTATTTTGCTCAGTATAGAAATACTGTAGTGTTGGGAATCAGCTGGGATCTCGCAATCGACCATCAGAAGACTTAAATCGATTGGTTATAAGATCATAAGAACTGTCTACCTAAACACATACTGTCAGTGCTCAACTTGAGGGTTTCTTTAGCTCTGGCTACCTGTGAGTCCTTTTCTTTGTTTCATCATAGTGTATTAATTTTTTGATATGAGTGTTTATCCATGATGATACATTGCAATAGTTAGATGGTCTCCATGCGAGCTGAACAGTTTTTGTACTTCCACAACAGCAGAATCTAGGGCAAAGATTTGGTACCAGTAAAATGTATTTAAGACCTCCGGTGGCTTAAGCTGCTGTCTGTTCTGAGGCGGTGGTTCTGTTATTGTTGATTTGTTGTTAATTGCTACTCCCATTGTGGGAGTCTGTTATTGTTCTATGCTTTGCTGTACGTTACTTCACGTCCATTCTAGTTTTCAATCATCTTGATAGGAAGAGAGAGCTGGTTGCTTAGCTTAGTTTGTCTTCCTAGTGTCTCGTGATTGCTGTGTGGCTCTTCCTCACGGTGTCATGGGTTTGTCTGCAGTTTGTGATTGTGAGATTTCCTGATCATCCTCACTATTTTTTAACCATATTTTCTCTTATTTTTTTATTATTTATTTATCTTCCTAAAGCATTTACTTTTTCCATAAATGGCAGATTTCTTCAGAGCTTTACCAGTACGCGTTCAGTTTTTATTTTGCTTAAGACTCGTTCTCATTATGCCCATGTAGCCATGGTACATCCCGATGAAGGACAGTTGTTATACCGTAATGAACCCGAACACATTTTTCATAAAAAAATAAGTTACATTCTCACCCCGGTAAAGCAATAAACATACCTGTTGTGATTCAAACATTTTGTCCATTATAGCATTAACAATTTATGGGGACTTTTGTACCCTGTATCTATGGGATATGCAGTCTGATCAACAACTTCTTAATTAGATTCCTGTAGAGCATAAAATTTAAACTTGCTTCATGTTAAATTCCAATATTCTAGCCAGTCTCTGTAGCTGAGCTAGATATTATACAAAAATGAGCAGTAAATCAAAACTCAGATGAGTCTGTGCGAAGCACAGTCTGGCCAGTGTTGGTAGATGGTTATTTACCACGATAATTGACAGCCTTCCCGGTGACTTTCAGTTGGTTTTTTTTTCATTTTAAAACAACTGGGGAAAGTTGGTTCAACATGGTACATCCCGGGTCTCCAAGGTTGTCCACGTCATGATTGTCACAGGGTTCGTCTCAGATCACCAAACAGGGATGAACAGGTCCCTTAGATCGGTACAGTGAGAAGGGGTCTTAGGATGTTACCATGTTTACATTACAGAAGGTTTTTTTTTTTGCAAAAGTGGCCAACTTTGATTAGAATCTAATATCGGAACAATCATTATGCGGCTAATGGGTCACTGTAACGCCACGCCCTATACTGGTTCTTATCTCCGTTAGCTTTACAAGTGACCGGGACATTGCATGCCATGTGGCGATACAGTGACAGAATATCTGTATAATACAGTCTAGAATAAACTTTTACATGTGACTTAAAAATGTTAGACAAAAATTAAGTCACTTAAATTGAATAGGTTTTAGGTGAGTATAAGGCTATGGAGCATACTGTAATAAAACAGTTTTTGTTTGTTTGTTTTGTTTGATTTGATTACGTCCCATCAACAATCTTTCAGTTATGTAGGGACAGGTCTTCCTGGGTTGAACCAGTGACTAAGCTAGGATTAATGTGTCTTGCTCCAGGACACAATGCAGTGATGCCGGTGAGGTTTGAACCCGCAACCCCTCGTTCTCGAGTCAAGCACTCTACCACTGAGCCACTGCGCTCCCGTAATAAAACAGTTGAGCCACGCCATGAGAAAAGGGGTCTTATAGCATGTGTGAAATGTGCAGACTCAGATCAGCCTGCACAAACAGTTACATGCAGTCTGATCAGAGTGTTCACAGTTAGCTTACACAATCTATTGAGCTGTATTGGGCTTCATATACATGTAAGTCTAATGAAATTCCCGCTAGCTTTGGGCCTATTACTGAGTATATGATTACTCTCGTTGCAATGGAGTCATTAGGATTATTTTCCTCTACTTCAACTTTTAACACTATCTGCATGTGAGCGCATGTGGAATGCATGATACCACATAATACTCCATTCTTTTCTAATTTGTCCCAAATCTACCATTGTAATATTGTTGTATAGGGCAGTAGGCACCCTTTTCTACATGAACATGATCTCATTCTCAAAGGTCATTTTAGGGTCCTTACTTTAACCTAAAAGGGCTCCCTTTTATTTCAGAATTTTGTCTATTAAGTTCTGCTTAGAAAATAGCCCAAGCAACAAATAATCAGCCAAATTCAGTGATAAAATTGATTCAGATAGTTAATGTTATGCTATTTATAAATATCTATTTATTTCTTATTCAGTTTTAACATTGAAAATGAATCTTTTGCATAAAATCATTCCCCTTACAGAGAAAGGCCACATTCCAGGAATTCCGAATGTGATGGCAAACCATTACCCTAGAAAGGGTATGGCTAACCTTAACTTTCTAATATTAGACATAAAATGATTGCTCCCTAACTGTAGTGCCCTCTGGTGTAAACTATTTGAGGGAGGTTATGATAAACCGTAACTTATATAAACTACATAGATGATGGATAACTGTAACATTTAAAAGTAATGGCTAGCCATAAAAAGCCAGACTGATACAATGTAGATGCATTAAACATATGCATGAAGGAGTTTGGCTCAGAAAAAATAATTTTTGACAAAATGACAGCTGTGAGAACTTACAATTTTTCCCTAATAAGGCTTTTGTATATGCATAGATGATCAACTCCTACTACAGCTTTTGATGGAACAATTTGATACTTTGCCTATACAATGTAGACATGTTGAACATATGCATGAAGGAGTGTGGTTCACAAAAAATTATTTCTGACAAAATGACAGCTGTGAGAACTTAGACAATTTTTCCCTAATAAGGCTTTTGTATATGCATAGATGGTGCCTTCATGGGCTGATCAACTCCTACTACAGCTTTTGATGGAACAATTTGATTCTTTGCTAAAGCTCATTTTGCCTTTTTCAATTTTTCCTTCTGTTACTCCTACATAACATATGGACGTATTTTCGTCAGAGTTTTCTCAGCAACTACTTGATTTACGATTATGAAATTTTGCGTACACTGTCACAGATGGACCAAGGGGAATGTTGATGACTACCATTTAACTACAGAACAAGTAAACAAATGTATAAAAATAAATCATTTTAAAGATTAAGATCTTACACGACATCTCACTACTATCAAACGTAAACCAGTGTTTATGCACTTATGTTGGAGACCACAATGTCTTACCACAATCAACTTTATACAAGTGTTTATGCATTTATGTTGGAGACCACAATGTCTTACCACAATCAACTTTATACAAGTGTTTATGCATTTATGTTGGAGACCACAATGTCTTACCACAATCAACTTTATACAAATGTTTATGCACTTATGTTGGAGACCACAATGTCTTACCACAATCAACTTTATACAAGTGTTTATGCACTTATGTTGTGGATCACAATGTCTCACCACAATCAACTTTATACAAGTGTTTATGCACTTATGTTGGAGACCACAATGTCTCCCACAATCAACTTTATACAAGTGTTTATGCACTTAGGTTGTGGATCACAATGTCTCACCACAATCAACTTTATACAAGTGTTTATGCACTTATGTTGTGGATCACAATGTCTCACCACAATCAACTTTATACAAGTGTTTATGCACTTATGTTGGAGACCACAATGTCTCCCACAATCAACTTTATACAAGTGTTTATGCACTCAGGTTGTGGATCACAATGTCTCACCACAATCAACTTTATACAAGTGTTTATGCACTCAGGTTGTGGATCACAATGTCTCACCACAATCAACTTTATACAAGTGTTTATGCACTCAGGTTGTGGATCACAATGTCTCACCACAATCAACTTTATACAAGTGTTTATGCACTTATGTTGGAGACCACAATGTCTCACCACAATCAACTTTATACAAGTGTTTATGCACTTATGTTGGAGACCACAATGTCTCACCACAATCAACTTTATACAAGTGTTTATGCACTTATGTTGGAGACCACAATGTCTCACCACAATCAACTTTATACAAGTGTTTATGCACTTAGGTTGTGGATCACTATATCACACTCAAAGTTCAGGAACACTATAAACACCTAGGTCCGTGATAAGTCTGTGCTTATTACACATGTATTAGAGTATAAATCAGAACAATACTTCCATTGGTAGATATTCTGTTAAGTATAGCTGCATCTTCAATTCGCCATGCACCATAGCTTGTCCAACTTGAATAATTCACCATACATACATTTTCCTGTCCCTACAATGCTTAACAGAGCAACGACATTTTTCTGTCAAAACACCAAAGCACACACATTTTGCGCATTTTGCATGGTCTCTCACTTATTTCTGATACCAACCACCAGTTGGTAAACTAGTCCATATCATGAAATCTTAACATAGGATTGTATCTCATCCTGGTCCGTTAACTAAGATATCTGTATACACGGTGTGAATTACAACAACCCTTAGAGTGCTCACTAAATCTGTAGCAAATTATTTCATACATGCATCGCTCGATATACATTGCATATTATACTGAAAATTGTTCTTTTTCAAAGAGTTTTAACCATTGGGACGGTCATTATGAGAATTTATGGACCAGCGCACGATATTTATTTATTTGTTGAAATTTTGAGCAAGCAATAAAACAAACTTACCCAGAAAGTCACCGCCGTTCTTCCAGTTTCCAAGTTCAGAAATATAGCTCAAAATAATTGAAATATTGTTTAGAGCATTTGAAATGACAAAATATTTTAAAATGAAATGTGTTTCTTCGCTCTCCATGTAAACAGGTTTTTTCGATAGACCAAAATCACTCCTTGCACGTGATAGTATATATCGGTAATGTACATTACCGTATTTAGGCTAGATATGATTCAAACAAGGACACTTAGTCAATTCCCATAGTTTACGCCCTATCAACATTGCTTTGAAAATATTGAACTGATATCGGACCACATTAATAACTGCATAAAGATTGAATTTTTGAACAATAAAACTAATTGATGAAATATATGTACTGTCAAAATATGCGCCGTGACATACACTTTCAGATAGGCAAAGTGTATTGTTTAAATGAAAATTAAGGTGCTAATCCTCATTTTGCCTTCTTTTTTCAAATTTTCAATTTTTCCTTCTGTCACTCTTATATAATGCATATGGACATTTTTCATCAGTTTTCTCAGAAACTACTTGATTTAGTATTATGAAATCTTTTGGCTTTTCTCTGAAAGTGCTACAACCACTTCTTGCTATATTTTGAAGTGCACTTGCAGACATGTGTATGCAGTAAGGCTGGGTTTTTTTTTCAGGGCAATTTTAAGGGCAAAAATAGTGGTGGGATAACCTACCCAGGTTTTAATGAAATATGACTACATGTCTTTTCTTTTTCAAGATTAATGGGGAGCACTGTTGCTCAGTTGGTCAGAATAAATATAGCCAATCAAGCCCCTGGGATCCAAACAGGCCATGCCTTGGGAATCAATAGCTCCATAGACATAAAATTTCTAAAACTTAAAGATCTCTGAAACCATGAGGCTCACAGCTTATATAATCAGAATATAGCAATGTCTGGTGGTCCACTACATAAGTCCTACCAACCATGCCCATGGGATCCAAATTAACCACAACCTGGGGGTCATTAGCTTGAAGTCCCATAGACATAATAGGGAAAAATTATTTTAACAAACATTGGAGCAACAGCTCACTAGATTTAGTATGTAGCAATGTTTAATGGTCCCCTATGTAAACCCTCCCCCTTGGGTCCAAATTGGCCATATCTGAGGTCATTTGCTTCCATAGACTCATAATAAAAAAAAATTTCTTTGAAACCATAAGGCGAAGAACTCATGAGAGCGGCATGGGCTAATTCAGAGCCTCATGTGTATTTTTTTTAAATCAGGTCTCGTTTCACCATATTGAACAAGTACAAAAAGGCCAACTGAATCTTAAGAATTAAATCGTAAAACAAATAAAACAAATGTATTTTATTTTTTGAAATGAAATTTTGGTGGGCTAACATAAAAAACACTTTTGAATTTTATTTGAATGCACTTCCAGTTTTTTATTTGTGCAAAAAGTAGTTTTTTAAATCACATATGGAATATTGCTTGGGGTAGGATCTGGCAGAAGAAAATATAGTTTCATTTTGGTCTCTGCTTTATTACCCCAGAATACTGTAATCATACTTAATTTGGGTTTAAATATTTGATTAACAGCTGTTTTATATGAGTTATGTGTGATTTGGAGTGGTTTGTGTAGTGGTTTGTGGTGGTTTGTGGTGGTTTGCGGTGGTTTGTGGTGGTTTGCGGTGGTTTGTGGTGGTTTGTGGTATTTAGTGCCACCCCATTGAATATATGCACGAAGGAGTCTGGTTGAAAAAATAATTTTTGACAAAATGATAGCTATGAGAATATAGACAATTATTCCCTTATATGGCTTTTATATATGCATGGATAGTGCCTTTATGGGCCGATTGTGCCTTCATGGGCCGATCAACTCCTACTACAGCTTTTGACTGATTAATTTGATACTTTGCCTATACAATGTAGACACATTGAACATATGCATGAAGGAGTTTGGTTCAGAAAAAATAAATTTTCACAAAATGACAGCTGTGAGAACTTAGACAATTTTCCCCTAATAAGGCTTTTGTATATGCATAGATGGTGCCTTCATGGGCAGATCAACTCCTACCACAGCTTTGAATGGAGCAATTTGATACTTTGCCTATATAATATAGACACATTGAACATATGCATGGAGGAGTCTGGTTGAAAAAAAAAATTACAAAATGATAGCTATTAGACGAATGGCTGAGAATGGGTTTGCTCCCCCCCCCCCCTAGGGAATTTTGCAGACATATCCTATCTTGTAGAGAATTGAAAGCCGAGTCTTTTAAGAAATGTTTGCACTCTGTGCGTTGGGGCGTTAGTCTGAAAGAGCCTGTAACATACATTACTTTATCAAATTAAGAAAAAGTAAATTGAAACTTTGGGCTACAAATTAAAGACATTAAAATATTTATTTTTAAAAATCATTCATATAGTCTGCATACTAGATATCTAAACTACGTATGACAGCCATTTGAACAAAATAGCGGCTTCCTAAGGTGTCATATGCGTTACATAAATCAAATAACCCATTAAAATTTGCAAGTGTGGCTAACATCGTTTACATTCACAATCTCTGTGTGATTTGCAAAATGTTTTTAACCATGTCTGACTAGCTTATGCTATTAGCTAACAGAAAAATTAAAGTTTGTTTCCCTATCTTAAATATATTTTCTGGAATAAGCAATTAAATACCCCTACCCCTACCAAGTTTTAAGGTGAAAAGTTTGGTATTAAAACTAAAGTAAAAATAGATAAAAAATATTTGCAGTTGATGAATATGTTTCATTGTTTGGGATTTATTTGCTTAGATGAAAAGACTCATAAATCTGTTTGTTTGTTGCAAAATTTTTAATATCAGAGGCAGTAACATATGTTACCTGATATAATAAATGGGCAAGCTCATTGTCTTTACGTAAGATATGCCTAAAATGTTTTAATCCCCTCGAGGGAATTTTGCAGACATATACCTTCTTAAAGTAAAACTCAAGCTGCATCGAATAAGGGATGTTTGCACTCTCTAAGTTGGGGCGTTAGTCTGAAACAGGATGTTACATGCATCACTATATCAAATAAAGGAAATGTAGTTTGAAAGTTTGAGCTAAAATTGTGAAAAAAACTCGCAGCTGCTGGATATCTTACATTGTTTAGGGATTTTAAGATGGCTCGTATGATAAAGACTTATAGATCTGCTAGTTGTCACCAAGTTTTAAAGATCAGAGAGCCTTACATATGTTAGCGTGATAAGTAAAATCATCAAACAGTATTTTGGCATCAAGCTGAGTAAGGCCTGCTCCATGCTAATCCCCTTTGGAATTCTGCAGACATATTACATCTTATGTAACCAAGATGCATTTAATAAAAAATGTTTGCACTCTGTAAGTCGTGGCGTTAGCCTGTAACAGCTGGTAACATATGTTACTATATCAATTTGAGGAAAAAGAATTTGAATGTTTGAGCTACAGAAAGAAGACATTAAAATTATCTAATAAATTGACATTCTTATAGTCTGCATACTGGATGCCTTTACTACATATGGAAGCTGTTTAACATTAATAAGGCTAACTGTGGTGTTATGTGCGTTACATGAACCTAATTATAATTTAAAAGCCATAATTGTGGCTATCGTCATTTAGTTAAACAACTACTATGACTTGGTCTTTAACTGTTTTATTAGATTTTACAAACATATACTCAATTGATGAATAGGAAAAAAACAAGTTTGCTTTTCTATCTTAAATGTATTGTCTTATAGGAGCTAATACACAGCCCTACTCCCAGTTTTACCGAGAAGCAAATTTTGTGAATATCGTTTAAGTAAAACACATTAAAGGGATTGCAGCGTGTGGATATTTTACATTTTCTTAGTCTGTCTTTCTTATATATTTGCAAGATGTCATTAAGTTTAAGATCAGGACACTTAATGTGTACTTATAAGTCTTTGGTACAAAAACACTAGAAATTATATTCATTTCTGATTATCAAGCCCATGGACTGTTGTTACAGATGTTATCAATGACCTTTTGGACACATTTCGTAATATACTGTGCATATAATGCTAAATATAGAGCCACAAATAGAAAAGATAGTTTTACATTTGTACAAGACAGATCAATAAATGAAATGGTCCAAACTAATTCTCATCGATTTAATACTCATGTTAAACGTTTGTCGTTGTCAGCTTCTGTGGTAATCATTATTATCACATGCCTCCTTGTAACTAGTAGAATCATCACACAATATTTAAATCATTTACTGTTGTACAATTTTACCACCTGTCCACTCAAAATTGATGAGCCATTATCAACTTTCCAATTTTGCCATTCATGGCTTGGAACATTTGGAAACTGATATGAATTCCTCATAGTTGGCTCTTTGAGTATGTGTTTCAAGTGATACTCTGCAAGTAGGCGAAAGACTAAAGCTTTACAAGGAAGAAAACTATAATGCCATTAAAAGCAATGAGTACCTGGACTGATGTACCTTGATATTTCTGTGATAAAGAATCATATCTTAGCTGATTAACTTTTAAAAATGTAGCCTTTCCATACATGCAACAAACATATTTTCATCTAATAATGTGTCTGCACTTATTATCTTTCCCCAAGTATTCAAAAACTAATTTAAAGTCTTAGTACTTTTGAACTGCTGAAACCGAGGTAACTCTTTCCCTTCAGATAAATGAACTAGATGTATCACAGCAGGTAAAGCAATGAGATGCAGGATGAACAGAGGCAAATTAGACCCTTTCACTTCAATGATTCACTGAGTTTCTAAGATAAGAGGGCTTATTCTTTGCACCATTACTTACTTTTATTAAAGGATGTAACATATGTAACTCGTCATAATAAATGAGTAAGGGCATTGTCATGACATCCTTTTTGATTACACAGTCAGAGGCAAGTGTTTTCAATTTCAGTGTTTTCAATGGATCATGAAATGGGGCAACCTTATAAACTTGTTTACTCTGTATAAATCTTCCATAGAGCATAATATAGAACTACTGGTTATCCTATTCTATCCATAGTCCACTTTCCTTCTTTGAATGCAACACCTTATAATATGGCTGCAAAAACTGAGAAATCAAAGGTTTTACATTATTTTAAAGCTTGCTTCAATGTACTGACATCAAAAAACAACCAGCTGCAAACACAATTGATGGCAATTTCCAACTTCATGTTCTTTCTCATATACCAGATAACTTTCAAGGTGTAACAGAAATTGTTTCAGACGGTCTGCAAAACCCATCAAGAGTCAATATTGTAACTAAAGAAAACTTATAAAGTTCTTTGGGCGCAGCAAAATATTATTGATCTAAGACCTGAGGACTTAAGCACCAAAGGACTGGAAATGTTTTATGGCAATTGATGCAAAAAAGCAGCCTATTAAATTTCTGTTTGACCAATGTCAGAAATCTTAAAGTATTCTTAGAGGTACACGGTAGAGACATAGCTTTTGCAAAATCAGAGCAAAGTTATCATTTGACTAGCACGGATGCAGAGGCAGCTGCAGTAAGATTGCTCTTGCCACTTCACAGGAAGAGACAGAGTAATACTCCATTGTATGCATATATGTGGAATGGCATTAAACGCATATTTAATCAGGTGTTTGGTCCCATGACACTGACGCTGTTTCTGCTTTTGAAGAATGCTAAGCATTCAAGTTATAGCTGAGTTAATTTGTTTGATGCTGGCACTGGCCACACATACAAAGAAAATTAAATCTTTTGATGGCAAAAGAGGAGGATCACACAAAATGCTTTTAGTGATGTTTGTCATAATTACCAATTTTAAAAAGTAAGCTTAATTTATGTAACACATATAACACCATAGGAAGCTGTATATTTGTTAAAAACACTTTCTTATGTATCAAAGGTATTCAGCATGCAAACTACATGAATAATTCAAATAAATAGATAGTTTTATGTCTACTTTTCTGTTTCTCAGACTTTCAGTTCATTTATTCTTAAATTGATATGGTTACATACGTAACATACCATTACAGGCTAACCCCCTGGTTAATAGAGTGCAAACATCTGTTATTTGATGCAGCTTGAATTGTTCTTGAAGGTAGGATATGTCTGCGCAATTCCCAAAGGGGTGAACAGGAACTCAGTTTGCAGTCCTAATACCATGCCATGATTCTACTGGTTGTGATGAAATGGGTGATTATTTTGTAATAGAAGCAGACACAATGATAGACATTGTGAGGGTGACTTGAATAAAGATTGTTTTTGAATAATTATATTTTGATAGGAATATTTATTAAATTGTGTCATTTAAATGAGAATTATTATTTTCTATCTATATGTCTATATACAGCGCCCTAGATAAGCTTTTGGGTCAATTGGGTATTTACACAACCTGGTTATCCTCAATTGCGTACTTGCAAAAACAATTGCGTATTTTCATATTTTTTTACGCCACATTTTTTTTCTGCGATTACACGTTTTCTTATTGCATGAAGCCATGGGGAATGGGCTTGCATATTAATTCACTCCCATCGTCTGCCTTTCTAAATTATCAAACTAGCATATTTTATTGTACTTGAAGCAAATCTCATCCCCTTGTTGACATTCGAGCGTGTACACTTTGCAAAGTTTCACTTTCATCATAGTGTTTTTCCGCGAAATACTGGACTAGGCACCGATATTTTATCATAAACTGGAGTGATATTGCGCGCTCGCTAATAGTAAAAAAAATCAATACCAAACTGGCATTTGTTTATTAACCGAATGGAAACGAAATGGACCAAAAGGTACACAATGACATCGCATGTAATTGCATACTGATCGTTAGAATTGCTTTCGGTACGCACATATTTCATTTTAATTGCTTTTTTGAGGATTTTAATTGCGTATTTAGGCAAAAACGCTGCTTATCTAGGTGCTGATATATTTTGATATTATAGGCATTAGGAAATATGTGATAAAAAGATTAAATATAACATCTGTAACACAATTCCATGGGCTTGTTATCAGCAATGACTATAATTACTAAACTAAGGCACCAGAGGCTAGAGATTAATTGGAAAACATGTGAATAATAGTATTTTTTCTGAAATATCATCTCTTACTTCCCCATACAATTTCCTTTCTCATTCATTATGCCATGTAACATACGTTACATACTTTAATGAGTGCTCTGATCCTGACGTCAAACTTGCAAATGTATGATTCTTTATTGCATTAGCAAGACAGTGCCAAAAATGTAAGATATCCACGAGTGTCAAATATTTTCATATATTTTTCTTCAATAATAGATACCAAAGTTGGATACTTAAAATTAGGGGTAGGGTTGTTTAATAGCTCATATAAAACAATGTATTTGAGATAGAGAAGCAAACTTTGTTTTTTCTATTAGTCGAATGAGTATTTTAGCAACCTAAGATTAAAAACACTTGTAAAAATGCACAAATCGTCTGTAAAATTAAATGATGTTAGCCACGATTTCAACTTTCAAAGGGAAATTTAATCTATGTTACACATATAACACCATTGAAGGCTGTAATTTGTTTAAAATGCTGCTTTTATGTAGCTTAGGCATCAAGCTTGCAAACTACATAAGAAATTTGAATAAATTAGATGGTTTAATGTCTTCCTTCTGTAGCTCAAACTTACATTTTGATTTTTTCCTTAGTTCGTTACAGTAAAATATGTAACAGGCTGTCAGAGACTAATGCCCCGGAGCACAGAGTGCAAACATCTCTTAAAAGATGCGGCTTGAAATTTTCTTCAAGATAGGATATGTCTGCAAAATTCCCTGGGGGGGGGGGGGGAGCAGGACCTTTTTTAGCTCAAAATCTATATGAGAACTTGGACAATTATTCCCTTATATGGCTTTTATATATGCATGGATAGTGCCTTTATGGGTCGATCAACTCCTACCACAGCTTTTGATGGAGCTATTTGATACTTGCCTTTACTATGTAGCCACATTGAACATAAGCGTGAAGGAGTTTATAATTTTTGTTTGCACAGATTCTACTGAAATCTTCTTTCCAAAACTAAGGTCTGCTGGTTTGAACTATAACTTGCCAAGTTTTTTCACTGACCCTTACTGTGCAGGGGGTATCTAATAAGCATTGCTTATTGACTTTTTTCATTGCATTTATATTCAAACTGGTTGAAACGCCCGGTGTTTGTGGGGGGGAGGGGGTACTCAGATATTTTCATACAAACATACCGCTTGGACCTTTTTTTTTGGTTCAAAATTTTGAAATTCAATATTTTTGGGGGTTTCAGAAAAATTAATAGTTTTGGGGGGTATGAAGAAATTGTGGATATTTTGGGGGGGATCATTACATTATTAAACTAATTTGGGGGGGGGGTCATTTCTATACATTTTAGGGCTTTTTCTTAAGGCAAGGTACAGAATGGGAATCTTTTTTGGGGTCACAAAATTTCAGAAATTTATTTTGGAATGCCTGATATTCCTGATATTTTTATTGGGTAAGCAGTAGATGCTGGGTCCAAGCCTATGTATGCAGAAAAATGGAGAGTGTGGATGAAAAACAATGTGGATCCTGATCAGAAGCCGACTAATCTGAATCCTAGATTTCGTGAAACTTGTATATCATAAACATCATAAAACGAGATGAATAAGTGTGAAATTTGAGCCTTAGTAAGCAAATTATAGGAGAAAATTTGATTTTCAACCCATTTTCTATGTAAATAGTAGCATTAAGTTTGAAAAAATAAATTTGTGGCAGAAACAGGTTTTGACCTTCAGTTTGACATAGTAATGGTTCATAACAGCTTTCATCCAATTTAGCAAATAAGTTTTTCAAGTTATTGAGCTTTCACTCACTTAACTGTAGTTTCCCCATACAAAACTATGGTAAAATAATAAACAGGGGCAGTAACTCTTACTAATAAATGTAGATAGTTCAATGCATTATAATTACTGTGGCATATCATGTCCATTTATCCCACTAAGTTTCAGGTAAATACAGTAGAAAATATTGAAATGTGTTTAGTCATGCAAGAGTTATGGTTATTGGTGTCAGTAGTGACCTTAAGCAGTCTGGTGAACAGCAGTTTAAAGCATTAATTGAAATGGTAACATTAAGCTCTGTTATATATTCAATAATACAAGAGCTTGATTTAATGTTAATATGACTTTATGATTACTTTAAAATTCCATTTCTTGTGTATAAAGAGTTTTTTTGTCAGTATGTACTCAAGGCTGTCATGAATGCCAAATCATTTTTAGAAATGAATTTCATTTTTGTATTGTTCTTTGAATCATGAATACTTCGGGTCTCTTGCAAAGTAAGTGAAGGCCTCAAAACACTGCTATTGCTCCTTATTATAGAGTCATGCATGCTTCCAAAAGTCAGCATGACAAGTGATGGGGAATAGGGGTTGTTCTATTTGCCATTACAAAATCATGGCAAATTAGCCAATCAGCTTTGAGGTCACTGAGGTTAATTGCTTTTTGGGTTAAAACAGGGGCAAGATAAAATAGATAACCATAAGCATGCCAGTATTTTGTCATGAAATATTACCCTACTGCAATTCCCTACTGCATATATTCAAGTGAACTTCAGACTAGAGAAGAGCAAGGTGGCTCAGTGGTAGAGTTCTTGACTGGGGATCGATGGGTTGACTGGGTTCAAACCTCACTGGAGGCACTATGTTGTGTCCTTGAGCATGAAACTTTATCCTCTGCTTAGTACTCGTTCAACCCAGGAAGACCCGTCTCAACATAACTGAAAAATTGTTGACTGGGCTGTAAAGAATCAAATCAAAACTTCAGACTAGATTTTATCATGGAAGCAAACACTATGAGCCCTAACCAAACTGCTCCTAAGGAGCAGTCTAATCAGGGTCCATATTGTTCCCTATAAAGATTACCTAAGAACATAAGCAGATGGAATTGCAGATGACAAAAGTCCTGACTGGCTGGAATTTAACACATTTAGCTATAGCAATGAAACGATGTAGAGCATAATCAGGTAGCTCAAGATGACGAGCCAGTTTTCTTCACTGTTGGAAAAAATCACACATGACATGGTAATGCCATCTAAACCAAAAATCATGCATGAGGAAATTGTGTTGTATGATTTTGTCAGGAATACTAAATCATGCTGTCTAAACAACCCATTATGGTGTTCTTGATTTTTATTGTGTATGATGACTTTGAAAGAAATAGCAGACTACTGAAAACACGAAAAATACCCAACTTGATTGAACATGTGCAATTTTGTTTGTGAGACTATCACATGCTTAGCTGTTGTATCATTTTATTGCCTACTAACAGATGTTTTTTGGTGATATTCTCATTTTCAATTTTAAATTATTGCAGACAGAAGAGGACAAGAAATATTTTGTGTTGAGTGGCAACCATTTGGTTCAGGCTACAAGAGCCATCTGGCCTGAAAGGTAAGCTTAAGTTAAAGGTTGCATATTATACCTAAAAAGAATTTGTATATCACATACGTGAAAAAACATAATCATAAGAATTATAAATTTATCAGTGTCGCAAATGTAATAAATTTCCAAATCGAAATCAGAAGATTTCAAAAACCTTAAAGTGAACTTTCAGGTCCTATTCTAAATGTTTAACTAGATCTAAAATAAATATCTCAGCAATTTCTATTTCATTTTTTACAGTTTTGTATCTTCATTGGTTAAGGTGATATTTATTGCTGTTTGTTGCCTGTTTATTGCTCTTAACCCTTAAAGCCCCAATCATGACTGTCATAGACAACACATTTTATGATATGTTTCTTAATTTTCAAAAAATAAGGTATGATATTTCATAAGATACCATGCCTTATTTTTAAAAAGCCGCAAAATTTGTCATCTGCTGCAAATGATAGGTTGCGCCTTATGGGTTAAAGCAGACATCCATCTGACAGAGTGACTTCAATTGCCTGTTAACAATGTTAGACTGGTCCCAGTCTCTAATGTCATTTTTTTTTCTTGTCAAATTGATATTCTCTCTAAGGTAGCATTTTATGTTTAACTTAACATGGAATAGTTCTAGGCTTGGACATTAGAGACTGGTGAGGTCCAATTTTCATCAACCACTTCACAGGTCACTATTGACCAGGTATATGTCAGTTTTATTATCAGCAGGTCAGTGTACTTTGGAACTCAATACCATCTGTAGAAATTATGACTACAAAAATTTTCAAGCCTCTATATTTACTCAGTAGCTGTTTGGCCTGGCATTTTTGGTAATTTTTCAAGCTCTTTTTCGTCTGCTGATTTTCTCAAAATGTTTTTTGTTGTTGTTTTTTTAAATTAATATCACACAGTTAAAGCCTGATTATTCAGACAAGCTTCACCTCCAAATTCAAAAATTGTGCAAATATTACTAATATATATGACCGAATAAGCACCCATACCTTGACATCCCTGTTTAACTCATTGCATTCTGGGTAATAATTTTTCATGCTTTTTTGTCGTCTGCTGATATTGTCTCAATTTTTTTTTTAAATCTTTCAAAAATAATATCCGAATGTCAAACAATTTGGACCCTGTTCAGGCTTGATGATTCATAGTGCCGGATCTGGGTTCAACTATCAGCGACGACACTGGTAGACAAAGCGCTAATAAAATGCACACACACCTCCAAAGTTAAAAATGCAGATATTGTTCATAATATTGCGCAAATATTACTAAATATATTTTATATTATATTGACCTTGATATACATTATATCTGTTTAATCATTGCATTCTGGGTAATAATTTTTCAGGCTTTTTTTCTTATGTTGATTTCTTTCTCAAAATATATTTTTTTTAAATAAAATTATTTCAAAAATAATGTCCAAATGTCAAACAATTTGGACCCTGATTGTCATGCTTGACAATTCTTTGGGTCTGATCTGGGTCCAAACTGTTTGCAGAGGTTATCAGCAGACAACACTAGTTTTGAGTATTAGCTAAACAGACAAGAAGAATCCTTCAGAATCATATGAGTTTTAAAATTACTCTGCACAATACACACTTTCTCAGCAAACTAAACACACACAGATCAAACTGACCACAAAGCAAACAAGAAATATCTTTAAAAAAATATTTGGCGGCTCTCAAATACTTACAATTTTAACACAACTAAGTGAGGAAATCCCCTTATACTCCCTGTCTTTGCATGCTGGAAAAGGATGTTCCGTCTAAAACCAGCGTATTTGGAAATTGTGCTATGTTTCTGGTCTCTCTTTTGCTTGGTGCTCTTTTCGCTGAGCGATATGCATCTGAATCATTCCAAATTTTAGGCACTTCACCAGCAAAGGCTAGGGAACAATGTTATTAGTCCTAATGTTTTTAAGAAAACGGGAGATTTTGATGATAAATGTATGTACTGAAACAAACTGAAAACCCGGAAAAAACATGCCATATTGTTGTTGTTGTTGTCACATAGGCTAGATTCTGCCCGTCTCAGATCTCAACTTGGAGTAGTTTTCAAGTCTTAAATGGTTTACACTTTCACCACTCTATTTACATATTATGAATGTCTCTATTTACAGAAAAATACTGATATACCAAATCACTTTTGTGTGGAACTAACTCCTATAACCTTTCTATTTCCTGTGGCACCTCGCCATAGCCGGGGTCGGGAATAAATACATGTAGACTCAAAAACTGATCAACTAGCTCCCAGTAAGCACGTAAAATCCGGCTACTCTCGGCCTGCCAGAAAAACACCACCCGAAAAGCGATTTGCTGGCGGGCCCATAGTGGCCCGAGATTTGGTGCTGGCTGTTTGCAAGTTAGCCCCGGGAAGTTAGCCTTATATGATACATGTTCGTCTGACATACATGTAGTTAAAGAAACTAGAGCTTGTGCTTGTCATCTTCCTAAAGGAAATAGCAAAATACGCTGATACATGTACAGCTGCGGAGGTTGATCTGAGTCTAAGTGGGGGATTGTGGGTTGCGGGCACATTCAAATTGTAGGAAATTATGTGCCATTATTAACCGTTAAATATCCATCCCCATTATAACCTCTTTTTTTAAGATACATCCTTTTTCACAAAGATGTATCTTGTTAAGCGCTATTAATAGACATTATAATGTGGGCTTTTTGGCTGTCTATTTATAACGCACCATGTTGTCTGATTAAAGAGAGACTCTGCCGATAGCTACACTGTCCTTGTAAAAACATGCATTTGCCGGTCAGAGCAAGCTTTGCACGTATTTACTCGCCTGAACCCTGAGGTTACTCTCTAATTCGCGATGAATTTTACGCCCTTGTATATAATGTAATGCTTTAAATACACTTGTTATATTTGTTTTAGAAATAGACTAGACCTAATTCAGTGATTTTTTTACAAATTTGTTTCTATGAGTCCCGGGACTCACTGGGACAAAATTCTTTGCATTCCAAACTCGAAGTTCTGCATCCCATACGACGTCCACTTTGAATTATAAATTTTGTGTATCCATACGAATCCGGCCATTCATAGAAGCCAATTTGGGAAGCAAAACACTGGCATACTTATTTATACTATAATAAAGATAAAACTTAATTTACTTTGTCAAGTAAAATAATAAAGATATAAAAACCTACCTGACTTTCTTATTAATAAAAAGTTCAGTTGCAGACAGTATATTTCCTTAATTTAATCATATTATCATCTTTTGCCAAGAGTCAGACTTTTGTCTCGCAGTTTTCATATATTTTTAGAGCCCAGGTCATTAGCCCGTGTTCATCTAACTCTGCATGCCTACAAGTGTAGTGCTGGAAGTTACTGCATTTGAGCCTTTGGACATACCATATTAGTTTTTCTTTTATCATCTGTGCACAGTCCAGTCTCCGTACTTCATGAGCCTGCAGTAATACTTTAACCATTCTATTGGTATTTGCTCGAAGCAGGGTGTTTAAACTTGCGGGTAAAACGCATTATTCAAATGTTTCATTTCGGGTTGGTAGTATTGGATCAGTACTGGTTTATCGGCACTGGTTTTTACCAGTAGTCCGGTACTGGCTTTTACCGGTAAACTCCCCTATAGCGGGTCATATCTGAAAACACGTGTTTCCCAAGGGAAGTAATGATCGCTATACTGTTGGGGAGTTTTTTTAAGTACCGGTTTTTACCAATATTATTCAAGACACGATGCGCAAGTTAAAAAAAAAAACTCAAAACGAAAGTTGCAAATACTAAATGCAGACTTTTCGCCACAATTTTAATGCATCCTGCAGGACTCTCATGGTTTAAAATCATGCGTCCTTTGTGAGAAGCATGCGTCTGAGACCCAGGACGCGCAGGTAAAAAAAATCACTGCATATTGTCGAAATTTATGAAACAGACTATAATCGTGTAACGCGCATTTGATACGGGAAACCATAATGGCTTGAATAAAAAAATTAAAAGATTTGCTTTATATAATGCTGTTAAAGTCCTTTAGGATATAGTGAGTTATCTTATATTGCACTTATTTACTATGTGCAATTAAGCAAGGCATGCAAAGAATGGTAGTAAAGCAAATTAGAAATGCTGTACAGCGGGAGTTGACCTATATTCATGATCAATGTTCATTATTAGGACTAGTGCACAGACTGGTTCTCGGCCATTTACATGGAAATTTTCAAGTTAAATTGCATCTATAATAAGATCGCGTGGTCAGTCTGAGTATTAACCAATGAGGGCATTGTTTTCTATCTGGTGTGATGAATATTACAATTTAAGAATACTTCTGATTGGTGAAAATTTGCATAAATTGTAGGTCTAAAGCGATATTAGAACGGCGGCCTTTTGGCCGCCGTAAAAATCTTATTTTCACAGGAAACTAGGTGCTGATGCTGAGATAAAGATAAACAATTCCAGCAGAGTTAACTGTTAAACCATCAGAGCAATTTATGGCATTAGATAACATCTCATTCAAACTCACCAGTCCACTAAATTTGACTATCAGAGTCCATAGAATTTTGAAAAGAAGCTAAAATACAATTGTAAATGTAAAGCTACTCCAATGTAAGTAAGGACTTAGGTCCACTTTGATACTTGTGATGATTTTTTGAAAGTCCGAATCGCATGGCTGAAAAATCACTTGCACTGCTGTCCATTTGTACATTGTATGAAAAGTAAGAGATTCTTACAGACATTTTGTCAACCAAGACTTACGCATGGTCTGTGCCCAATGATGCTGTATGATACCTTCCCTGTCTCCTGCTCAACCAAGACTTATGCATGG
Organism: Loripinus fragilis; assembly: GCA_964019695.1. Lineage (NCBI taxonomy): Eukaryota > Metazoa > Mollusca > Bivalvia > Lucinida > Lucinidae > Loripinus > Loripinus fragilis. Next base: position 875,780 of record CAXHUL010000609.1, read on the forward strand.
TCTGTACCCAATGATGCTGTATGATACCTTCCCTCTCTCCTGCTTGCATGGTCTATGCCCAATGATGCTGTATGAGATCTTCCCTCTCTCCTGCTCAACCAAGACTTATGCATGGTCTGTGCCCAATGATGCTGTATGATACCTTCCCTCTCTCCTGCTCAACCAAGACTTATGCATGATCTGTGCCCAATGATGCTGTATGATACCTTCCCTCTCTCCTGCTCAACCTGGACTTATGCATGGTCTGTGCCCAATGATGCTGTATGATACCTTCCCTCTCTCCTGCTTAACAAAGACCTATGCATGATCTGTGCCCAATGATGCAGCATGATACCTTCCCTCTCTCCTACTCAAGCAAGACTTATGCATGATCTGTGCCCAATGATGCTGTATGATACCTTCCCTCTCTCCTGCTCAACCAAGACTTATGCATGGTCTGTGCCCAATGATGCTGTACGATACCTTCCCTCTCTCCTGCTCAACCAGGACTTATGCATGGTCTGTGCCCAATGATGCTGTACGATACCTTCCCTCTCTCCTATTCAACCAAGACTTATGCATGATCTGTGCCCAATGATGCTGTATGATACCTTCCCTCTCTCCTGCTCAACCATGGCTTATGCATTGTCTGTGCCCAATGATGCTGTATGATACCTTCCCTCTCGCCTGCTCAACCATGACTTATGCATGGTCTGTGCCCAATGATGCTGTATAATACCTTCCCTCTCTCCTGCTCAACCATGACTTATGCATGATCTGTGCCCAATGATGCTGTATGATACCTTCCCTCTCTCCTGCTCAACCAAGACTTATGCATGGTCTGTACCCATGATGCTGTATGATACCTTCCCTCTCTCCTGCTCAACCAAGACTTATGCATGGTCTGTGCCCAATGATGCTGTATGATACCTTCCTTCTCTCCTGCTTAACCTAGACTTATGCAGGGAGCGCAGTGGCTCAGTGGTAGAGTGCTTGACTCGAGACCGAAGGGCCGTGGGTTCGAGCCTCACCGGCGTCACTGCGTTGTGGTCCTTGAGCAAGACACATTTATCCTAGCTTAGTCAGGAAGACCCGTCCCGTATAACTGAAAGATTGTTGAGTGGACGTAAAGAATCAAATCAAACAAACTAGACTTATGCATGGCCTGTGCCCAATGATGCTGTATGATACCTTCCCTCTCTCCTGCTCAACCTGGACTTATGCATGGTCTGTGCCCAATGATGCTGTATGATACCTTCCCTCTCTCCTGCTTAACAAAGACCTATGCATGATCTGTGCCCAATGATGCTTAACAATACCTTCCCTCTCTCCTACTCAACCAAGACTTATGCAAGGTCTGTGCCCAATGATGCTGTATGATACCTTCCCTCTCTCCTGCTCAACCTAGACTTATGCATGGTCTGTGCCCAATGATGCTGTATGATACCTTCCCTCTCTACTGCTTAACCAAGACTTATGCATGGTCTGTGCCCAATGATTCTGTATGATACCTTCCCTCTCTCCTGCTCAACCAAGACTTATGCATGATCTGTGCCCAATGATGCTGTATGATACCTTCCCTCTCTCCTGCTCAACCAAGACTTATGCATGGTCTGTGCCCAATGATGCTGTATGATACCTTCCCTCTCTCCTGCTCAACCAAGACTTATGCATGATCTGTGCCCAATGATGCTGTATGATACCTTCCCTCTCTCCTGCTCAACCAAGACTTATGCATGATCTGTGCCCAATGATGCTGTATGATACCTTCCCTCTCTCCTGCTCAACCAAGACTTATGCATGGTCTGTGCCCATGATGCTGTATGATACCTTCCCTCTCTCCTGCTTAACCAAGACTTATGCATGATCTGTGCCCAATGATGCTGTATGATACCTTCCCTCTCTCCTGCTCAACCAAGACTTATGCATGGTCTGTGCCCAATGATGCTGTATGATACCTTCCCTCTCTCCTGCTCAACCAAGACTTATGCATGGTCTGTGCTCAATGATGCTGTACGATACCTTCCCTCTCTCCTGCTCAACCATGACTTATGCATGGTCTGTGCCCAATGATGCTGTATGATATCTTCCCTCTCTCCTGCTCAACCAAGACTTATGCATGGTCTGTGCCCAATAATGCTGTATGATACCTTCCCTCTCTCCTACTCAATCAAGACGTATGCATGGTCTGTGCCCAATGATGCTGTATGATACCTTCCCTTTCTCCTACTCAATCAAGACTTATGCATGGTCTGTGCCCAATGATGCTGTATGATACCTTCCCTCTCTCCTGCTCAACCAAGACTTATGCATGATCTGTGCCCAATGATGCTGTATGATACCTTCCCTGTCTCCTGCTCAACCAAGACTTATATATGGTCTGTACCCAATGATGCTGTATGATACCTTCCCTCTCTCCTGCTCAACCAAGACTTATGCATGGTCTGTGCCCAATGATGCTGTATGATACCTTCCCTGTCTCCTGCTTAACCAAGACTTATGCATGGTCTGTGCCCAATTATGCTGTATGATACCTTCCCTCTCTCCTGCTTAACCTAGACTTATGCATTATCTGTGCCCAATGATGCAGTATGATACCTTCGCTCTCTCCTGCTCAAGCAAGACTTATGCATGATCTGTGCCCAATGATGCTGTATCATACCTTCCCTCTCTCCTGCTCAACCAAGACTTATGCATGGTCTGTGCCCAATGATGCTGTATGATACCGTCTCTCCTGCTCAACCAAGACTTATACATGGTCTGTGCCCAATGATGCTGTATGATACCTTCCCTCTCTCTTGCTCAACCAAGACTTATACATGATCTGTGCCCAATGATGCTGTATGATACCTTCCCTCTCTCCTGCTCAACAGCGAGAAAGATCCACTTGCACAGCACTCTGTGGCAGTGGTAAAGTGATTGACTCGAGACTGAAGGGCTGCTGGTTTGAGCCTCACCGGCGTCACTGTGTTGTGTTCTTGAGCCAGCCACATTAATCCTTGCTTAGCAATGGTTCAACCCAGGAAGACCCATCTCTCTATAACTGAAAGATTGTTGACTGGGAAGACACAAACAAAAACAAACAAGCACAATGCTCCTTGACCAAATGGTAGCTATAGTGGCCTAACAAAATTAATGTAGTGGCTGTTGGAATCACAATTATTTTTAGTGTTTGTTCAAAAGCAATCAATTTAACATAAAATTTCTGCCTGTCTTGAAACTATCTTGACAATGATCATGTAAAACCAAACCCTTATCAATTTATGATTTTTCAATATCATTCATACATATCCACATCGTAATCAAAGTGATTTATCAGTGTCAAGCATACATTGAACAGTAACTCACGATATCCTGTAAGGATCATAAGTTTAATAAATTCTGCTTCTTGGATTTATGCATATAGATGTATTTTTTTTACAGGGAAATGACTTGCCATGTGTATCAAAACTTAACCAAAGAAAAGGCACTCCGAATATCTGGCATCCACAACAGCAAGCAGAAGGCAATCCATTTAACTTTTCAGGTAAGAAAACCTCAAATTCTGCAATACTTCACCAGGCTCTTCACGTCGGGGCCCACCGGGGTTTACCTGTTGGATTTCTTTTGCTCCGGTATTCAGTTTTATTTACTGTTGAATCCTTATCTTTGCTTTATCACCTTGTTATATCTTGATTTATATGTTCTGGGAGATGATGCATAGATAAGTTAGGGGTCTTTCATGCAAACCAAATATCTATGTGTCTTGATCCACATCTGAATTAAGGGTGAGGTTGGCGGCGTGAAACTGGTTTAAGCCCTCAAGTAAAATATTTTACTGACTGTTTCTTTTGTGGATCTTTTATGTTTTTTCTGTCTTGTGTTTGCTATGCCTTTGTGTGCGTCTGTTTATATGTGCCTTGTGGTCACCTGCTGGGATAGGGCTGACCTCTTGGCTTTTGTTTGTGGTGTCTTACTGTGAGTTTCGTCACTTTCCCATTGGTATCCTGGGTCAGGTGTGGTACTTGATTGTATCGATTCCTGATCTTTACACCCTTACTTACTCTGTAACATAGTCAGTAGCGAGTTTGACTGCAAATCCAAGCAAGTCCTATTGGTCTAGGGGCCAAACTGATATATATGGGCTATTTTGCGAGTTTGTTGCACCCCTCAGGAAGAAAAACTTGGTTACTATTTTCAGTTAGGGACATGTCTTGGGGCCATAGAAACCCATGTTTTACTGGATTCTGTGGTCAGCTTTCTGTAAATGGCCTGTAATCAACGTTACCCTACTAACTTTGAAAATAGTAGTACTCAAAATACAAGACAAATAGGATATTTTACAAAAGTATCAATGAAATTATTTGAACTCTAAATGGTTGATCATGTCATAAACATCAATTGCAGACATCTGTGAGATGTATTTCTGCTCATCAGTGTTTCATACGTTACATTTGATACAAAATTGCAGATAATGACTTTTGAGATTGTATATAAGAATGAACAATGTTCCCCAACCCCAAGAAGAAAAGCTTGGTTACTATTTTCAGTCAGAGACATGTCCTGGGGCCTTAGAAACCCATGTTTTTCTAAGTTTTCTTTGGTCAGTTGTCTGTAAAAGGCCTGTAATCAATGTTACCCTAATAATATTAAAATACCAACAAAAAAAAAAAACAAGACCTATAGGATATTTTTCAATAGTATTAATGAAATTATTTGAGCTTTACACGTTTCAGCTAGACATAAATATCAATTGCAAACATCTGTGATATGTACTTCTGCTCTCCAGAGTTACTTATGTTACATTTTTTTATGAATATCAATTGCAAACATCTGTGATATGTTCTTCTGCTCTCCAGAGTTACTTATGTTACATTTTTTTATGAAATTGCAGATAATAACCTAAAAGATTGCATAACAGAATAAACCATGTTCCACAACCATAAATGTGTAATAAAGATTTTGATTCTAATGCTGAATTCTCATTTTCACATATTTGAAGCAATTTATAAATTGCAACTGGCAATAAAGTGTGGTAAAATAAATATTTCAAGATGATTATAAGCGTCTCACTTCTACTGGTGTTCATATTTTATTTTCGTCCATTTACATTGCACTGGGATGGGCACTGTCTTCTTTAATCTCTTTCACAATGAAATTAAATAGCGACTAAACAAACAGGTTTAACGACCATGGATATTTGATTTCTGCCAATATATAGATAAGGTAACGCAGGTAACAAAATGATGTTTTGCATAAATGGATAAAGATAATATAATTTGTGGAGAATTGACTCATATTTTTTGCCTTTGCCCGACTACACGCAAGGTAAAATTTACGTCTACTCTCAACATGCTTTTAATAACTTCAATTACAGACAAATTATTCTAAATAAACACTAATATTAGAGTTTTGTATGTTTGATTCTGTAACTTTGATATGGCTATTTGCATTTTTTGTCAATGGTTCATGGCAAAATAAATGATATTTACTCCATGATTCAAATATTGGACTGAAGATACCGTTTATCAATTAATAATTAAAAGTATAAAATATCAAAGAAATATTTCCTGCATCTGGTGGCAGGGCAGAGATGAAAGTGCACGGTGTCTTCCAGAGCATGGGCTTTCTGTTGATTTTATACTGAGAAAGACAAATCTTAAAACTAATAAAGTTCTGGTTAAGCCTTCTTTTAACAAGCGCGAATGGATAACAGATTGGTCAGATTTGATGATTACTGTTTTACAAGTTATATACCCTTTATGGTAAGTCCATAACAGCACACTGCCATTATTTTAGCTTAAATATATTTTTCCTGCAAGTTCTGGCTCTTTTTGCCATTAGAAGTATTCTATCAGACTTGGAAAAAACTATGTTTGCTAAAAAGTGAGTATGACCAGGAAATGTCACAATCGCAGACTGATGACTAACCAACGGTACTGTGAAGAAGAGACACAGAACATTTAAGGTCTTGACTGCATTTTGCTATACATGTAATCTAAAATTTCTAACTCATTTTTTAAAGACTGCAAACATAGTATCAATCAAAGTATTTATCAGAACAGAAGTAGCATGGTTTATACCCAAATGTACCTGGTGTTTAGTAGATCTAGCCTAAACAGGTTTTCTTGTATGCTTAATACATTTAATTTTTACTGTTGGCAATTACATTTTGAAAACAAAAAACAACAATGTTTTATCTGTCACTATTGCAATCTTCTCTACTTTTGTTAAGCCCGATTCTTTTATATCATATTGTAATGCTTACTTTTTTATTATATTATACAACAATTTTGAAAGAAATTGTTTTGTTGGTTAATTAAGAAAAGTTAAGGTAAAGCCATATTCATAGACTGAAAAACATAGTATGTGGTAACACTAATTACAAAGCTATAAAGATATTTCATGGTAACATTAATTGCAATTCTTTTGTCAGTTATTGAATCTTTTTGAAAGTCCATTTTCAGGAGGTACAACTTGAATCATAAACATGACACAACAAAATTAAGCAACATGGTTTGAATCTCTGAAGCTCACAGATTAAATTGTCAAATGATTGTCATTTGAAAAAAAAGGTGTCACAACTAACACGCAGCTATTGGCTTTCTTACATTGTTAATAATGTAGTTTTGTGTTGTTGTTTTTTGCACTGTCGGAGTTATTTTTAACAATTATACATGCTTGCACACGATCTATGAAATGAAAAGTATGAGACTTATGGTCAGTTTGTTGGTTTCAAAGATTTACTGAATAAGGCTTACTGTATGCAGAGCCATCCGAAAATGTGAATAATACTGCGAATAACAGCTTGTAGACAGCATTTTAGTCATAAACTGACTCATTCTTGGACCCATTTGTTAATACTAACATTGTTTGAGGGCTGTCTTGTCTACAGTGAAAGGAAATCATTTCCATTTAATCTTAAGTGTTGGGCCATATTAAGATTACAAATATTTAGTACTGTATGTTGCCAGTTACAAGTACTAGCTAATCTCTTATATTGCACTGGTTAATACATGTAATATGATACTGTAATATAAAGACAAACCTTATATGCAACAAATCACTGTTTCAGCAAACTGATATGGTTGAAAAACAGATTCATTATATGCTAGGATGGTGAGCATCCCAACTAAGGGATTGTTTTCTACATCATGCAAATCAGAAATATTAAAACAATGAATTATGTTTGCAAATTTGTAGTAGATACATCTTTCGTGATGTAATTTCTCAAAGCATGAGACATGACCTCTAATTAACTGATGAAAGACTGGGTATACACTAAAGCTGTCAGCTGATCCAATGTGGTGAATGAGAGCTGCATGCATAGCATGTTTACATCGTTGAATAACATTATTAAGACCCTTTGTCACAAAAAGACCAACCAATACACATTTACCCTAATAGGTTATTTTCCAATAGTATCAATGAACTTCTTTGAGCTTTAAATGTTTGACATAGACATAAACACTTATTGCAGACATCTTTGAGATAGGTTTCTGCTCGTCAGCATTACGTATGTTAAGTTTTATGCTAAATTGCAGATAATGACTTTTTATTTAATTGCATATTAGAATAAAACATGTTCCCCAACCTTAATTTTATAACGTTGGTCTCAATTATAATGGTAATTTACCATTTAAACATATTTGCAGCTGTTTATAACTTGTAATTGTAGTGAAATACTATTTAAATACGGTTATTAGCATGTGACTTGTACTGGCTTACATATTTTCTATCCTGATTTCATATGGTAACGTAATTTACAGGCCTATTACGAGTTTGACAACAGGAAACGTAATAAAACATTCAGTCCAATATTTGAATCATGAAGTAGATATTATGTCTATTGTAATGAACTATTGGTAAAAAATCTGCAAACTGTCATATCAAAGTAGCAGAATCAATCAAAACTATTTTATTGTTTATTTAGAATAATTTGACTCTTATTGCAGTTATTTTAAAAAAAAAGATAGAGAGTAGACTCAAATATCACCTTGTCGACAGGTTATGTCGTCAGGCTAAGGAAGAATTTGAGTCTACTTTCCACACTTTAGTGTTTTTATCTATTTATGCAAAGGACAATGCTGTTACCTACGTTACCTTTTGTATATAAACAGCAAAAAAATTTCCATTGTCGTTGATCCTGTGTATTAAATCATTATTTTATTTCACTTTGAAAGAGATGAAAGAAGACATTGTACATTCCAATGCAATGTTAATCAGGCCAGATAGAAAATATGTACGCCAGTAGAAGTAACATGCTAATAAGCATATTTAAACGTTTATTTTGCTACCTCTATCGCCAGTTACAAGTTATAAGTAGATTTTATATGTAAGAATGGACATTCATCATTTGAATAGAGATCTTTATCACATATTTAAAGTTGGGGAACATGGTTTATTCTTATATGTAATCTATAAAGTCATAATATGCAATTTCATAAAAAATGTAACATAAGTAACTCTGACCAGCAGAAATACACTCCACAGATGTCTCAAATTGGTGTTTAAGTCTAGCTCAAACATGTAAAGCTCAAATAATTTTATTAATACTATTGGCAAATATCCCATTAGTCTTATATTTTGTGTTGCTATTTTTAAAGTCAGTAGGGTAACATTCATTACAGGCTATTTACAGACAACTGACCAAAGAAATCTTAGTAAATCATGGGTTTCTAAGGCCACAAGACATGTCCCTGACTGAAAATAGTAGCCAAGTGTTTCTTCCTGCGGTTAGGGAACATGGTTCATTCTCATATGCAATCTATAGTCATTATCTGCAATTTCGTATAAAATGTAACATACGTCACGCTGTTGCGCGAAAATATATCTCACAAATGTCTGCAATTGAAGTTTATGACTAGATCGAACATTTAAAGTTCAAATAATTTCATTGATACTTTTGTAAAATATTTTATTAGTCTTGTATTTTGTATACTACCATTTTCTATGTTAGTAGGGTAACGTTGGTTACAGGCCATTTACAGAAAATTGACCACAGAAAACTTAGTAAAACATGGGTTTCCAAGGCCCCAAGACATGCCCCTGACTGAAAATAGTGGCCAAGTTTTTCTTCCTGGGGTGTGCAACAGAACTCAAAATTTGAGATTTGGCCCCTACACTATATAATTTTGTGGTGGTTGGTCATGAAATAGTTTGTAGTCATTCAACTCCTTCCACTGATTCTAGAAGGGCTGTTGTCCGTGATTGTTGTCAGTTACTTGCAAAAGAAAGTGCATGAAGAATTTGTTAACTACTTATATAAGTTAAGTTTGCCAAGGGAAACAGATTTGTATAAGTCTGTTGACTTTTTCTGAATCCCATCATGATTGTATTGAACTGTATATTTGTATATTACTATGGAAATGGAAATATGGATAACTATGGCCCCCCAAAAAAACATATTAGATTCTCAAACCAGAAATAAATATTTGATACTTAATGACATACATACAATGATCGAACCACACACACACACACACACACACACACACACACACACACACACACACACACACACAGAGTTAAAAATTAAAAAAGACACACTGGAACACTAAGTTATTTAATTATTTTTTCTCTTTTTCTCAGCAACCGGTATCATCATTGAATTTTCAAGCTGTTTGTTAACGTTATTATTACGTTGACGTAACAAAAACTCTTGTTTGGCGTAGCGCACATATAAAGTAAAGCATTTGGCGCTTTTTATGACGCTACTTAATTAGATTATTTGTTAAAGTTAATTTTTAGCTAGAAACCTTTTTCATGCTCAACATACATTAGCATGAAACTTTTCATGCTCATAAATGTTAAAATATCAACAATTGTTGGCATTTTAACATCCATGAGCATGACAAGCACAGCATTTTTATGTAGCTACAGTTTAATGCTTGTAAAAGATATTTCAGCAAAGTCATGTTATTTATCGCATACGCGACAGGATAAACATTAAAACATTCATTTACATCCATCTAGTGAGGCAAGACGCCTACATTTCGGCCTGTGTATTCACCCATGGTCCGAAACTATCAATCCCTTCATTCTCATCCTAAGCGAAAAAATATAGGTTTTAACTTATTTTCATGCACAACCATAAAATAAGCATGAAAACTATCATGCTCATAAATGTCAAATGCCCCTAATTGTTGGCATTAAAACATCTATCAGCATAACAAACACAACATCAGAAAGCCTGAAAAACAGAAAAGCTTTCATCTTTAGTATTTTTGCTTTTTTAATCCCATGCTCAGGTGAAATGAGCATGAAAAAGCCCTATAAGTTCTGGGTCTTGTTTCTTGTTTGATTGCATAAGAACCTAGGTATTTGTGAAATTCCTACTTTGATATTCAAGTAGAAATAGCTCAGGCGAGATTGGACACTGCATGATAATATATATTTTTCAGGTGTTTATTGCGTATCGCACATGCGCAAAGTACCAGACTATCATCCAGGTCATCCAGAAAAATTAGATCCCTACATTTTAGTTCATCCAAGTCTGTATGGTCTGCATGCCAGCAGTAAAGGCTCTGTAGATCCTGCACATTTGCGCAGGCTCGACTGAGCCCTCACTGTTTGTATACCGGTTTATAAAGTTATTGGCCTTTTCACGAGAAGATCCGACTCTGCTGTATGCGCACAACACAGGCTCAGAATTGCGCAGTCCCATCAGCGCCCCTGTTGTTCGCTATCTCGAAAACATATGGGCCTCGTCGAGACAAGCCCCGTATACGGGGCCTCCAACAAAGCGAGACCCAAACCAGTCTCACCAGCTACTGAGACTAACCAAAATATCAAAACCTCGCTCGTAACAAGTTAAGATATCATAGTTTCTTCAAAGTGAATATCAAAGGCGCTGATCAGTTTGTGTGGATGCGCAGTCTGGTCTGCGCTTTTGTTGCTCGCAAGCCCCTCGAGGACAGGTATATATTTATATATTCCAGTTAGCAAACAATTCAGTCCATAATACGGGTCAGTATATAATTAAAAATTAAAAAAAGACACACTGGAACACTTTAAGTTATTTTATTTTATTAATTTTTTACATGCATAGAAATTATAAAAAAAAAAATCCCCTACAATTGAAGTTATTTTTATTTTTCAGCAACTGGTATCATCATTGAATCATTGAAAAATAGAAATAACTTCAATTGTTCCAGAGTTCCAGCTTGTCTTTTTTTTAATTAAAAAAAAAAGACCCTCTGGAACAATTGAAGTTATTTTTATTATTCAGCAACCGGTATCATCATTGAATTTTCAAGCTGTTTGTTAGCCTTGGTTGACAAACAGCTTGAAAATTCAATGATGATACCGGTTGCTGAAAAAATTGTTCCAGAGTTCCAGAGTGTCTTTTTTTAATTTTTATATAATATATTCTAACCCATATTATGAACTATTTGTTTCTTTGATATATATATATGTAACAGTGATGACAAGTATACATTAGAGTGTGCATTCGATGGGGCGAGAATCCCCACGCTAAAGTTTTTGACCCCTCAGTACGACCAAGTCCCACCCCAGGCAACAAAATGAAAGTTCTGTTATGTTTTCTATATTTTATTTGTGAGAACACACACAAAGTTTAGTATAAAATTCTTTGAAATTGACTTTGTAACTGAAATTTAATATTTGACCTTTTGACCTCATCCCAAAGTCACCAGTTTGACCCTAGGGTAAAAATTATACTTGCATTCTGTTCTCCTAGTCATCCCCGTCAATTTGATATGCCACATGACCATGTTCGAAAAATATAATTTTTGACCCCCTGGGCACCCCAAAGTCCCACCCCTGGGGCATGACCTAGGGGATAGAATGAAAATCCTGTTTGATATGTTGAAAGCAGTGTGGATACAGATCAGCTTGCTTCTGACGAAGCCATCTGATCAGGATCCACATTGTTGTCATCTCTGAATCTCCATCTGGAATATTGCAGGTTATCAGAATGAAAATTGGAGAGGAGTGTGATGCATAAAATAAATAAATATTCTGCATGGCAAGGGTTAATAATTACACTTAGTTTTGTGTAGTTTTCATGTTTTCAATATTTCCATGACTTGCTTAACATATTGTCATTGTGATTGTGCAGCTAATTAGGTGTCTTTTTGCAGTTAGGATACTGGTGTAATGCTCATGTATGAGCGAACCAGTAAAGATAGAAAGAAAGAAAGATGCATAATTGGGTGTATTATAGAACTTTTTGGCCTCTGCAAAGGCGGCACCTCATGAATGCGTAATTAGGACTGATCTACCTTAGAAATAGGTAAAAGCTGACATGATTTTATTCTAAGTAACTGTATCATCTTGCCAGATAACACCTCAGCACAGACACAAAACATATTATTGAACCCTTAAAACACCAACAAAAATGCCTGATTTTGGTTATCACAAGTATATAGGTAAACAGTGTGGACCCAGCTCCCTCATGAGCAGTCTCATCTGGATCTATACTGTTTGTTGAAGAGGTGTCAGAAACATTTCTGGAAACAACTAAAGAAGATGACTTGTTTTGATTGACTCTTTAAGGGTTAATAAATGTGAGTTAGTGTATATTCATAAAACACACGCAAGTTTGCACTGCTTAACTTATTAGCTATTTACCAAATTACCAATAAAAACTTGATTTTGTTTTTTAAGCAGATGAAATAGCCAAACCAGGCCCAGATATGAATATTAAAGTTACCGCCTTTACAGTGAGCAAAAATCCCTATTATACAATTATAGCGTTGGCGTCTGGTGTAGTGCTAGGCGGTGTTGCCGAGGTCGTGGGTTCGAATCTCGCTAGAGGCAAAATATTTACAGCATCTATCGGCTCAGTTGATTCACTATATCCCTCCGTATATATATATATATATATATATATATATATATATATATATATATATATATATATATATATATATATATATTAGGGCCCCATAACATAATTGTATATTATGTGTGTGCAAATGTTGTAACCCTAAAAAAAATAAAGTCTTTACTTACTGATAACAATTAGTTGAATGACTTTCAAGATCTATCAGATTCTATCTATATATTTTAGGACAAGGTGAAGTTAACTAGAAGGCTAATTCAAAGCTCAGAAAATGGGTTTTCATCATCAGATTTTAAAGATATTCTGGGAGAGATTGAAATGAAAGTAGGTTGCTATATTTATCAAACATCCTATATGGGAATGATAAAATTTATTAACAACTAAAAATCAGGTTTTGGTAATTTGTTCTATTTACCTGTACAGTTAATGGAACTAAGAGCCAAAACTCAAACATAACAAGACAGGTTTACTTATTTGATTAATAGTGGTTTTAGAGCCACCCTAACTACCCCCCCCCCCCCACAGCCCGCACCCCCATCACTCCAAGTAGCTTTGGCTGCTGTTCATTCTTGTGTGCCGATTCTGTCTTGTTGATTCATTTTTAGCTAACCTGAGCCATTGGCTCATGGTGAGCTATTGTGATTGCTGGATTTCTGTCGTGTGTTGTGCGTTGTGTATGTAGGTCACACAGGCTAGAAATATATTTTCGAAATAAACCTTTAAAAATCTTTGTGTCTGAAACCATAGGGCCTGAAGCCTTGATATTTGGTGTGTAGCATCATCTAGTGGACCTCTTCCAAGTCTTTTCTTATTATGCCCCTGGGGCAAAAAATGTGCCTGTACAGGGGGTCACTTATTTTACATAGGCTTATGTATAGAAAATCGATGAAAAAATCTTCTTTTCTGAAACTGCAAGGCCTAGAACCTTGATATTTGGTATGTGTTATCATCTAGTATACCTCTACCAAGATTGTTCAAATTATGCTATTGGGTCAAAAATTGGGCGCATTCTGGGGGACACAGGTTTTACATAGGCTTATATTTGGAAAACATGATAAATCTTATTGTCTGAAACCACAAGGCAATAGAGCCTTAATATTTGGTATGTTTGTGGGTTTTTTCCCTGTATTTTCCTTGTATGTATAGTTGTTTTTAGTTTTGCTAGCATCTCACTGAAGAAGAGAGAGCTTGATACATCACTTTCACTGTATTCCTGCTGTTATGTGGCTGTTCTTGATCTGTGTGTTTTCCTCAGTGTCCTAGGCTGGTCAGTGGTATGTGAATGTGATATTTTCTGGTCAAACTCACTTTTTGGAATAACCATCATGCATAAACTTTTTCTTTAAAGAGATCCCCTGACAAACAATACAAAATCATATAATCAGTCCATTCCTTTTACCCTAGTGAGCTACATGTCAACTTACCTGGTTAACTTATAGTCAACTACACTGGTGAGCATTGTCAAATAGGAAGTTAACTTTAGTGAATTCTTAATTGATGTAATTTTAACATCTACAATCTTGATACATTTCATTCTCAGTTAAGTTGTGCATGAAAAGTCTCATAACCACAGGACCAGTTGTCAGCAATTTTGAATGATTGAAAGGAGCATGAAATTTCAACTGCTCATAAACATGTTTGAAAATGTTAAATATAAATACTTTCCCTGCTATCATACTCTCAAGCCCGGGGCTATATAACTTTTTCCATGCTCAACTCGGCTGAGCATGAAATTTATCCTGCTCATAAATTTTAAAATGCCAACAATTGCTGGCAATTTGACATTTGTTAGTAAATCAGCATGATAAATACAACATCGGAGATATTCAAAGCGAGAAATTTCTTCATTTGTCGGTATTTTAGTTTTATGAGCAGTTGAAATTGCGTGCTCATTCGAGTTGAGCACGAAAAGTTTTATAACCTTGGTGATTTAACTAGTTTAAGCCCTCTAGAAAAATAATTTTACTGACCCTTCCAAAGCGGTGCTTCTTTTGTGGATCCCTTATGTTATTTATCTTTTGTGTTTGTCATGCTTTCTTGTCTGTTGTGGTCACCTGCTGGGAAGGGACTAACCTCTTAGCTCTGTTGTATGTGATGTTTTTTTTTGTTTTTGTTACTTTCTCATGCGATGTCCTGGGTTACGTGTGGTACTTGATTGTATATATATTCCTGATCTTTGTCTTCTTCCTTACTCATCAACTAATGAACTGACCCTGGAACCTGATTTGTTTTTGCAGTTAAATTACATATATATATATATATATATATATATATATATATATATATATATATATATATATATATATATATATATATATATTATGACTCAGTGGCGCAGTTGGTAGCGTTGATGTCTGGTGTAGTGCTAGGCGGTGTTGCCGAGGTCGTGGGTTCGAATCTCGCTAGAGGCAAAATATTTACAGCATCTATCGGCTCAGTTGATTCACTATATCCCTCTGTATTTATCTACTGTCTGAATCTGCATCAGTTTCTGATCCTGTGTAGCTCGAAAGCAATGATGTTTGTGAAATTATATTTCCGCACTTCTGATATTTATCTAATTTCACTTGTATCCTTGGATCCATCAGGCTTTCACTTGCGAACGAAATAGATGCCATCCATTGAAAAAGAACCAATATACGACGTGTACTGCATCAGTCGTCATCAATATCAGCGCTTCCTGAACATCCTTTTTTGGGGATGACTCAGTGGCGCAGTTGGTAGCGTTGATGTCTGGTGTAGTGCTAGGCGGTGTTGCCGAGGTCGTGGGTTCGAATCTCGCTAGAGGCAAAATATTTACAGCATCTATCGGCTCAGTTGATTCACTATATCCCTCTGTATATATATATATATATATATATATATATATATATATATATATATATATATACTGTCTGAATCTGCATCAGTTTCTGATCCTGTGTAGCTCGAAAGCAATGATGTTTGTGAAATTATATTTCCGCACTTCTGATATTTATCTAATTTCGCTTGTATCCTTGGATCCATCAGGCTTTCACTTGCGAACGAAATAGATGCCATGCATTGAAAAGGAACCAATATAAGACATGTACTGCATCAGGCGTCGTCAATATCAGCGCTTCCTGAACATCCTTTTTTTGGGGATGTCTCAGTGGCGCAGTTGGTAGCGTCAATGTCTGGTGTAGTGCTAGGCGGTGTTGTCGAGGTCGTGGGTTCGAATCTCGCTAGAGGCAAAATATTTACAGCATCTATCGGCTCAGTTGATTCACTATATCCCTCTGTATTTATCTACTGTCTGAATCTGCATCAGTTTCTGATCCTGTGTAGCTCGAAAGCAATGATGTTTGTGAAATTTTATTTCCGCACTTCTGATATTTATCTAATTTCACTTGTATCCTTGGATCCATCAGGCTTTCACTTGCGAACGAAATAGATGCCATGCATTGAAAAGGAACCAATATACGACATGTACTGCATCAGGCGTCGTCAATATCAGGGCTTCCTGAACATCCTTTTTTTGGGATGTCTCAGTGGCGCAGTTGGTAGCGTCAATGTCTGGTGTAGTGCTAGGCGGTGTTGTCGAGGTCGTGGGTTCGAATCTCGCTAGAGGCAAAATATTTACAGCATCTATCTGCTCAGTTGATTCACTATATCCCTCTGTATTTATCTCCTGTCTGAATCTGCATCAGTTTCTGATCCTATGTAGCTCGAAAGCAATGATGTTTGTGAAATTATATTTCCGCACTTCTGATATTTATCTAATTTCACTTGTATCCTTGGATCCATCAGGCTTTCACTTGCGAAAGAAATAGATGCCATGCATTGAAAAGGAACCAATATACGACATGTACTGCATCAGGCGTCGTCAATATCAGCACTTCCTGAACATCCTTTTTTTTGGGGATGTCTCAGTGGCGCAGTTGGTAGCGTCAATGTCTGGTGTAGTGCTAGGCGGTGTTGTCGAGGTCGTGGGTTCGAATCTCGCTAGAGGCAAAATATTTACAGCATCTATCGGCTCAGTTGATTCACTATATCCCTCTGTATATATATATATATATATATAATGTCTAGTTAAATCTATGCCAAACTGCTAGTCAACATCATGGTTTATTTGTATTCTGAACATAGTTGGCTCCTAGTTAACTAGATGTTAACTAGATGTTAAGACATTTGAATGGTACTGTATTATGACCTTTGTTCTACCAAAATTTGATAACTGGTTCTACTAAAACCACAAAATGGCCAAAAGTAGGGAAATTAATAAAGAATATCTGAATTTTTGGCATAAATTAAAAATAATTTCACACAAATGTTGCTCAATAGGCCTGGTACCTATAGTTCTCAGGGGCGTGCCTGCGTATACGCAAAGTACGAAGCTGCGTACTTTAATTTTTGAATGTCCAAAAAATAAAAACGTCTTAAATCGCAAAAATTCAATAAAAACATGCCTCACCCGGGTTAGGTCTTTACATTACAAGTATACCGATTTTGTAATAATCCTGAACCAAAGCAATAGGATTTTGACTGTTTTTCACTTTTGTTTTGGAAACAATTAAGTCAGTGTTTAGGTTCAGAAAATGCAGGAGAAGCCACCATTTAGTTCATATTTTGATTTTTTTTCCCTAACGTATGGGAGGGGGACACACCCCTCCCACACCCACCCCCTGCGTACTTTGATTTTGCCCTCAGGCACGCCCCTGGTTCTAAAAGTGATTCTGCTCCCCATAACAAAATGGCTGCCAGATTTGAAAAAAAAAAGTTATTATAAATGGATTTCCGGCACAGACTCAAACAAGCTTCTGACCTTCAAATTTGATAAGTTGCTTTTCAATAAATTAACTATAATCTTTCATTTTTAACAGGAAATCAAAGACAGTATCAGCACGTTATTAAGTGTGGCAAGATACAGCCAAAGAAACTTTGAGATGTTCTCCCAAATAGCAGATGATTGGGAGACTAAATTTGGGTTAGAAAAATCTATAAACCAAAAGGTAAGCTATGCTTAAGGGACTTATTTCAATGCCTTCTCTTTTTCTTAAATCAATCAAGGGAAATGAGCCTGATAATTACCAGCCTGAGATACCAGCTATATAACTATTTGGTGAAAGGTCAGCAATGCACACTAAATTTTTCATTGAGTCAGCCTTTGATTTGAGATTTTGGCATTTTCTAATCATACTCACTTATTTGTGGATGTATAAATTTAGAAAAATGAATTGTCAGCAGTAGATATAAGACTTGTTCGCTATAACAACTGAAGTATTTTGCCTTAGCTTACAAGACAGGGATTTCTTAAAAACAGACTTCTGAAATATATCAATAAAAAGTTTGTTAATATTTTCACTACAAGCTCTTTGTTAGAAAGCTAACTAGACAAACATGAAATTGTTGGATCCAGTATTTAAAGGAAAATTTTGGTTCTAAAGCCGATGGTTAAATTCAGTGATTTATTGGTTGATAAATCACTGCATGGACTGGGCATGGGCTGGCATAAGTAAAAATTAAGAAATAGATTCGCGCTAGCAGTGATTTGTTGCTTAATATATCACTAGATGGAGGTCAGTCGTTAAAGTGAATAAATCATGAGCGGGCAGCGTGAATGATTTATCCACTAACGACTTACCTACAGACAATGATATCTTAAGCAACATATCACTGCTAGCGTGAATCTATTTCGATTCTAACACACAAAAAGATTAAAAATATGAACGAAGCCTTTGTAGTCTATAACGGTTCCGCCATCATGAACAGACTGTCAGAATTTCCCGAACTCTTATTTAGACTGGAATGCGTATTTTTACATTCATTTTGAACGTCAAGCAGTTGTAAAAACGACATTATGCCATCTATTGTCAACGTAACAATGTCGTATGTGATAGATGACGTCATGAAAATTCAAACTGGTGACCGAATGACGTCACTTCGGTCCGTGCCCTGTCCGTGCAGTGATTTATCAATCAATAAATAACTGAGTTAAACCATTGGCTATATAGGCAAGGTGTGTTAGAATACGTGTTTCAATCCAAACAAGGCTTACGGGAATTTCTAACACTCTGATCAAGATGGCAGAATTGTTACAGATTCTGAAGGCTTCATTCATATTTTAATCCATATAAGTATATAATGAATTAAGAGTCGAAAGAGATTCACTCTGTCAGTGATTTCTTGCTTAATATCTCATTAGCTCTCAGTCAGTCATAAGTAGATAAATCTCTCGCACTTCACACTCATGATTTGTTATGCCCCCAACTTTGAAACAGTTGAAGGGGCATATTGCTTTAGGCTTTCCATCAGTCCCTCTGGTTGTAATGAAATTTTGTAATCAATATATCTCAAAAAGTATAACAGCTAGGAGCTTCCAACTTAGATTGCAGATAGAGGATAATAAGCAGATTATCTGGTGAAAATTAAAAAAAAGTTATTTCATTTTTTTGAGTTATTGCCCTATGAAAATTTGGACATAGAAAGCTTGATATCTCAAAAATTATTACACCTAGGAACTTCAAACTCGAACAGCTGATAGAGGATATTGAGTAGATTACCTGGTGAAAATTTAAGAAAAGGATATATTTTATTTTTTTCGAGAATTGCCTTTTGCATTTTACCGGTTATTGCCCTTTGCAAGTTTGCACATAGAAAACTTGAAACAATGATAAATCTTGAAAACCATTATGTACAGATAGTAGCCTCAGATTTGGTCAGTTGATACAGGATGGTGAGTATATTACCTGGTGAGATCATTCTTATGGACAAGCATATGCACAGTGTTTCATAAACACAATTTTTAGTTCACTTTAATGACTGACAACCAGCCAGTGATATGTTAAGCAACAAATCACTGCGAGCACGAATCTAAGCAATCAAGGCAATTTTTCTTCTACCAGCACATTATCTGTGGCATTTCATGTACAATATTTAAAACAGCTTTTAAAATAAGTGAGCCGTGACATGTGATTTCCAACAATGTGGCATTTTGACAAGTGTAGACTCAGACCATCCTGTGCAGCCTCATTTTAAGCTTAGAAACTCCAAATGTTGTTCAGTCAGTAGCTTAATATTCATTTAATATTCAAGCGACTAGCAAATGCTCTGATCAGACTGCACGTATACGCAGGCTGGTCTGAGCCTTTGCTGGTTGCACATAGCTCATTGTTGGAAATCACATGTCGCAGCTCAAGTTTCCAATTTAAAATTAGGTTCTATACAGCCTCTTTCCTCAAGATAGAGCACCAAAAACATTTTTCAACATAAATGAAGGGCAATAACTCTGTGCATAATTATTTGACAAAATTTACCCATCTATAATCCCAAACCACTCCTCCCCAATATCAAATTGTATACAAAGCTTGAAGAAGATTGGCCAAAAAATGCCCATGAGGCACAGAAACCAATTTTCAACATTTATAAATAAACATTTGACAAAGTTTACCTATCTTCAATCCGAACCAGTCCTGCCCTATATCAACTTCAATAAAAAGTTTGAAGAGAATCTGCTAAAAATGCCCAAGATAGAGCATGGAAACACTTTTTCAGCATAAATCAAGGGCAACAACTCTTAACTTGGTATCCTGGGTCAGGTGTGGTACTTGATTGTATCGATTACTGATCTTTGCACCCTTACTTACTTTACTTTTAATAAAATTCCAGGGCAACCAGCCCTCTTGTTCATTTATAGAATAATTGCAGTTATTTGAGCAACTGGTCATATTTGGGCATGTTTTCTCTGTTTGATTTAGGACTGAAACATTTGCCACAGTTCGCAGCATGCATTTTTGCTAAGAAAGTTTTAAGATTTCAGTATAGGATTGAAATTTTATCTTTTTGTTTTTATTGATGTGTAAACTCCGGCGAATCACTCACAAATTGAATAAAGCCCAAAGGGCTTTATGTTAAATTTGTGAGTGATTCGCCGGAGTTTACACATCGATAAAAACCAAAAATTAAATTTCTTTCCTTATAATTCCAACTTTAGAACAAAACAGCAAATTTGTAAAGGGTTGTTGACAACATTTCAAATTTAAAAGCCCACTGAAGGAAAATAGTTCGTAACCGCTCCTTATGAAAGATGGGGCAGCCAACTTGAAAATTATGTCAGTTCAAAACTTTGTTATGCTAGATAATGATTAAAATTGCACTCTATTTGGAGCGAGTATATGAGTATGAGCTCAAAAACAACTCCATTTAGTTTGGTATTGTTTTCTTTAGCTTGCTGGACTCATTGTAGAGCTTTTAGATTAAGGCCCTTCAACGGAATGACAGGTTTCAAAAGCACAAGTTTACCTTCACAAGTCCCTGCCTAAAATCCCCACATTAGGCCTAGTTGGCCCTAGTCGGTAACCTAAAAAGATCGCTTTGACACTGTCAAACTGTATTGAAACATTTTGTTGTTGATGTATGCATTGTTTTGATGCAGATTATCTTCGATGACGTGACTGTTTGTGTTAAGTGACGTCACATAACCAAGTCATCGGGTTCATTTCTTAGAGTTCCTCCTGTTGCTTTGAAGATGCAACCTCATACGGTGTAAGGGTTTTCAAATGAGCTTTCAACATGTTTAACTATATTTTAAACTGGTGAATGTTTTATCTCTGACACAACAATATGGTACCCTACTTGTCACTCGTGTTCGAAGTTTTATGTACAGTTCATTATTAGCACTGTGAAATCAAGGCAGATATCAAATATTCATACGCACGGGTTTTTATTGAAGTGTAAAAACCATTTAATTTTACCAACGGACCAATCAAAATCGCCGAAAAAAACCATTAAAACATTGAGTTGGAATTATTAGAAAATAAAATTTTATTCTGTTTCAGCTAGTCAAACAATTACAGGCAGAAACGGAAGATACCAGACACATTACACTCAAGATTGCAGTGATGGAATCACTTGCAAAAGCCTGCACTTGGTTGGCAATTGAGGAACAGAAAGAAGCTGCAAAGAGAGTTTTTATAAAAGAGACTGGATCGGTGTCTTGGCAAAATGCCCAAGACACATATCCAGCTCATGCTGAAAAGCTCATGAAATATGCAGGTAACTACTATTTAATAAAACCAATGGTTATAAAATACACAATAACCAAGAAATGCTACAATCATTTGCATTAGACAACATACATAGCCACAATGTAAAAATATACTTAAAGCCATTAAAAACACAAGTGATACAAATGTTATTTTTTCCGATCCCAGGGCGCAGTCTGATCTGGGGCCGTATTATTCCCCATAAAGAATACCTAATAACATAAGCAGATGAGATATCAGATGACAAAAGTCATGACTTGGAGGAATGAGTTTTAGCACATTTGCTTAGCTATAACAATGAAACGATGTAGAGCATGATGAGATACCTAAAGGTGACAAGCCAGTTTTCCTCATTGTTTAAAGAAATCACACATGAAATTGTCATGCTGTATAAACAGACAAATAATAATAATAATAATAATAATAATAGACTTTATTTAAAGAGGGTAACACATTTAGTAACAAAACTAATCTTCCATGAGGCCCTCTAATAAATACATATATATACAGTTTTACATAGTGTCTGAAGGTGGTAAAGCAAAAGTATGTTCCAAAATAGTTTTGAAAATAGCGCACTCCTTAAGAGCGTTGTATGGTTGTAGAAATTAGTATGCTTTTGGAATGGACATTATGAACAAGTCTACTACAACTGATATTTCTGAGGGAAAACAATAACCATATTTTGTTAAAAGATTACTTTCAGAGTTACAACTCAACTCTCTGAGGAACATATGAATGTATTTTTGACTTATCCAAACATGACAGATCTATCTGATAATTATGCAAGGACAAGCTTTTATTTGATGCAAATTGAACTGCTAACTCACTCAGACTCAGAGGTTTTACTTTGCTTAACCACACAACAGATATTTAATGATTTTATATTGTAGATTCAAAGTTAAGTGAGAACTGATAGCAGCAGTACATTTAACTCCTATACATGTACATAGTCAATACGTTTGTAAATGTAATTTATTTACCAAATCCATCAAGGTATAATCCAGAAAGTTACTTTGGGTAATCTCACTTATCTTTGAATTGACAATAGAACAAACAATGCAATATACATATTATGTACATGAAAAAAAGGCTATTATTTACATATCAAAGTTAAATCAGGGATTTTTCATCCATTTGATGAAATTTGAATGAAATGTGTCAGTTTTATCTATCAATTTCAAACCTGAAGGTAAGCTATTCCAAATAATGGGTCCAGAGTATGTTATGCTTTGCTTAAAGATTTCTTTGTACGGCCTTGGGGTAATAAATGAATGTCCTGATGATGATCTGAGTGTAGGAATGTTTTCATTAGGTACACGCTCTTGAAATAATTCACTGATATAAGGTGGGCATTCTCCTAGAGAAACCTTGTGCATAAACTTTGCTTTTCGTAGATACAGCCTGTCATAAACAGTTAGTATTTTAAGATCTTCCATACTTTCTATGACATTGACAACATTATAGTCCAAAATTATTTTACAAGCTTGCTTTTGGAGACGAAAAATTCTATTTAAATTTACTTGAGATGTTCCCCCCCATACAGTATTACAATAATCTATGTGGGGCTGAATGTATGTTTTATAGAATTGAATTCTTTGAGAAGTAGTTAGGTAATCTTTGATTCTAGATAAAAGCCACAGGTTTGTTGTAATCTTTTTGCATACCTTATCAACATGTTGCGACCAAGTTAAATTATTATCTATTATAATACCAAGAACTTTGTCATTCATTATCATATTTAGCTTGTCATTATTAAGTTGCAAGGAAAGCTGGTCATTCGTCAAACTTGTTCTTTTTTGATGTGTTGTTATCAGCATTGCTTTTGTTTTTGAGGTATTAATGAGCATGCCATTACATTTGCACCATTTAGCTAAACAATCTAAAGCAACTTGTAAATTTCTTTGGATAGTTTCAAGTGATTTGCCTATAACATAAAGTGTTGTGTCATCAGCATAAAAATCAGTATTAGCAGAATCAGTATACAAGGGCAAGTCATTAATAAACAGGAGAAAAAGTAGAGGGCCCAAAATGGAGCCCTGTGGGACACCATCAGTTATAATTTCATCTTCAGAAAATACATTGTTTAAAGAAACTTTTTGCTTTCTTTTACCTAAGTATGATGCAAACCACATCAGTGCTTCATCAGACAACTTGTAATGTTTTAACTTTTTGAGCAGAACATTATGATCCACAAGGTCAAAAGCTTTTTTGAAATCAATCATCACAGTCCCAATTAAGGATCCTTTATTTATACTTTCTAGCCATTTAGAGATCATGCCTATAAGTGCTGTTTCACATGAATGGCTGGGTCTAAAACCAGACTGATTTTTATGCAACAAATTAAACTTAACAAGGTATGTCATTAGTGAATCATGTATATGCTTTTCTAAAAACTTGGACATGACAGGTAGAATAGAGATAGGTCTATAGTTATTTAAGTCATCTTTGGGGCCTCCTTTATGCAATGGGGTAACTTTTGCTTTTTTCCATTTTTCAGGGAACTGTGAGGTTTTAATACTTTGATTGCAAATATATGTAATGGATTCAGCAATATATGGAGCAGCAATTTTTAAGAGACGGGGTCCAATATTATCACACCCTGTAGCTTTTGACACATCAATATGTTTTAAGAATTTTTCAACAGTTTCTTTTGAAACTTCTGGAATAGTGAAAACTGTACCATCAGGAATTTTGTTGTTACAGAATGTTTTAAGTTTTTCAAAATTTGAATTTTCAATAGGTTCTTTTAGTTTTGATGCAACTGAGACAAAAAAAATGTTGAAAGCATTTGCAATCTTATTATGGTCCTCAGTTTCTTGAGCATTTATTTTGACTGTTGAAATGGAAGCATTTGACTTTTGCTTATTAATGCCTATTTCTTTGAAAAGTTTCCATATACTACCTGGGTTGTTATTATTTTCATTGATAATTGCAGAATACTGAGCTTATTTAGACTGTTTGATAAGGCTTACTACTTTATTCCGCCAACTTCTATAATTTATATCGTCATTTAGAGACTTATATCTATCTCTGGTCTTTATTGCTTCAATAATGTCTGGTGTTAACCATTTTGGCTGCTGTTTGTGTTTGACCCGTAGAGTTTTTAAGGGCAGATGTTTGTCAACTATTTCTATAAACATAGATGTCCAGGAATCCAATGTGTCATTAGTATCATCAAAAATCTTGATAATATCCCATGGAGCAGATTGTAGGTCATTTATAAAGTCCTGCTCATTGAAGGTTTTAAAAGATCTGTAACTAATAGTTTGATGAGATAATTTGGGAGTTGTGCAGTTTGTTTTGCGGGTCAGAAAGACAGGGAAATGGTCACTAAGTCCAATTTCAGGGACATTAATTGAGCTAATATTTGATTCAACATTACAGTAGATATGGTCAATCAATGTTTGTGAATGTTCTGTTTTCCTTCTTGCATAATTTACTTTTTGATGAAGACCAAAAGGCTCTATATATTCTAACCATGTGCTTTTTATATTTTCATTCATTAAATCTCTATTAAAATCACCTAACAAATAAATTTCCTTATGATTTCCAAGTACAGTTTCAATAAAATCCTCAAAATGTTCATTCCACTGGACCCCTTCATTTGGATGCCTGTATAAATTACCTACAAGAAAACTTTTTGAATTTTTGGGGAAAACTTCTAACCATATACACTCCATTTCATTTCTTTCTAAATCCAGTCTTCTTTCAACTTTCACACCATTCCTAACATAGACAATAATACCTCCACCTTGCTCTCTTCTCTCCCTTGTAATATTTCTGTCTTTCCTGAATAATTGGTAATTTTCAATTTTGAAGGAGCTATCAGGATGAAAGTCCTTGAGTTTAGTTTCACTTAAACCAAAAACATGGATATCATTGTTTGAGTTGTTTAACATAAGTCGAACTTGATCAAATTTATTTTGAATGCCTTGAATATTTAAATGACCAATCTTAAACCCTTTAGCAGTAAGATTCAAATTTAATGGTTGGGCCATCATGGAAGAATTTTCAATAGCATGTGCATTTACATTATCATGAAGATTAAAACTATCAATTTCTGTTTGAATACTATTGATAAAGGTAGAATCAGCCCTGCTACTTTCAATTTGCATTGAATTATCATTTGTTTGTGATTGTATTGGTGAGTAAAGAGTTGAGTTTCCATTTAATGTGGGACTTCCATTTGTTTGTAAATTGTCACAGACAAATGGAGTACTTGGTCCACTGATATCATTATTATTACAAATACAATTTGTTTGATTGCAGTTTTGACAAATTCCTTCAAGGATATAATAAGAATTAAATGTTGGTACTGATTCTACATTTATTACATTTGTTTTGGCATATTGGCCAGCATCCTATTTTCGCTGACACAGTCCTGAACTGTCTTTATGTCCGTACAGTTTACAAATAAAACACTGCACTTGAGTTTTGTGGCGGCATATGTCTGTAGAGTGATTTGTGAGTCCACATTTTAAACACCGTACATTTTCTGAGTGATATTCGTCATTTGGATTGCGATACACTGATCCATGTCTACCTGTGTACCATGTGTGATGATTTTGGGATGGTCGTACTTCCCTGTAGTTTGTGTCCCGACCTCTTTCATTCCTCGTATTCCTTCCATAGTGAGCTCTTCTTTGAGATGGTGATTGTGTGCTATTTGCTTCCTTTTGTTGGGAATGCACTGGGTAGACAGATTTTTCAAAGTTTTCAACTACACACAATGTCTCATTTATTAGCCCAAGAACTAGTTTGATTCCTGACCGTGAAAGATGTATGTTATCCCTTGGCTTATAGAAGTGTGTTCGCAGCTGTGAGTGTTTATCATTAAATCCTGAATTTGTGTCAATGCACTTTACCTCATGTTCTTCACAAAGTCTCTTGATGACATCATTTGTCTCTTCAACATCTGTGTCACCTCTAGGACAAGATGTACAGAGGTGTATTTTACAGGAAGGAGTTATGCTTTTAATATTTTGCAGAAGTTGCTCATATTTTTCTTCAAAATATTCATTGTCAGAACTGTTTGAAGAGTCATTTCCACCTACATAAATAACAATGTCAGAGATCTTGGTGAGGTCAAACATCTGGACCTTTTCTAGTATAGTGTCAATATTTGCGCCTGAATAGGGCTGACATTCAACATTTCTTGATAGTCCTTTCCTGTTAACACCTGAGAGA
Source organism: Loripinus fragilis (assembly GCA_964019695.1). NCBI lineage: Eukaryota > Metazoa > Mollusca > Bivalvia > Lucinida > Lucinidae > Loripinus > Loripinus fragilis. The sequence continues at coordinate 902,735 of CAXHUL010000609.1, forward strand.
ATGGAATCCCCTAATCATACATGACAGGACAAATAAATCTTGCCGTCTAAACACCCCCTATACTCAGACATCATGCATGTGATCTATAATGCACCTGCAAACATGTAGTCTTATTCTTTGCCTAAGGCATAATTCTACATGCTTTCTTGTTGTGTGCTGATTTTTTCAAACACAATGTTTTCAGAATGTCTAACAATTTGCTTGCACATCAGACTCAACATTGATCAAGCCTGATCCGCGTCCAACCTGTATGCAAAGGTCATAAGCAGAATAGCACTAGCTGCTGAGATAAAGAGTCAGTTAAGTGCGCATGAAACTCTGGTTTTGAAAGTGCCTGGGGTAAAAGAGATTTAATTCTGAGAAGGAATTCAGATATCAAGTCATAGTATCAGTAACAAATCTTAGAAAAAGTTCTGCAAAGTTCATGATACATGTACAGATAACCTTGTTAAAGAAGGTCAGAATTATAAGTTTATTGCGAGAGTGAAAGTCTGCAACATGGCTCTCGTTCGTGAAGTCTAATTGTGAAGCTGTCACTTTCCCATCTGTATCCTGGGTCAGTTCGGAAAGTTCTATATATTTAAGCTTCTACAGTTAATGGCCCAGTTCCGAATCACTTTTACTTCAAGGCGTATTCCAAATAGTTGCTCTGAGTAAATAAGATTTCGGTTTTACTACTACAAAGCACTTTCATTCCCCTAAATAATGAACCTCAATTTGTAGCATTCGGACTCTGCTATGTGTCATACCACGGCTTTGAAGTAGGCCGCCAATTGGCCTAGTTGCAGGTCATTTGTCCTGTTTCGAATCACTTTAGAAATTCTAAGAGATTAATTTTAGTAGTACAGTTGCATTAAGGATATGACATTGTTGGCTTACTCACTACTTCCAATGACAAGTTTGACGCATTATTTTACCGTATTCATTGCACTAAACTTGCACGGACACAGAAAGCAACCAATACGGGCAACCATCGGCCCGCCAGCGAAACGTCATATAAATGGCGCCTTGCTAGCGGTCCGATGATGACCAGACATAGGTAGCTTTGTACTTTTTCAACCAGAAATCATAAGATAATCCACAGCTTTGTGCTTTTCCATGCTGGAGGGGTGGTCCGGACCCCCAGTACTCACTCCTGTGGATCCCCGCATGAATAAACTTCCTAAGACTATGAATATTTTTACCACATGCAAGTAATACTCCCGATTATACACCCTGGCTAATGATCGAAAAGTTTACAGGTCTATGAGACAGTGTAGAGTTGAAGTAGACCAGATAGCTGCTAGAGGCGCGTTCTAATCAGGATCTGCACTGTCTGTCATTTGACGCATCGCTTTGTGATAGAGACACTAACATTCACTTTTTCAGAGTATTTTTTTCTATTTTTTGTGACATTTTTATTTAACGTCTGTGCGCATTTCCATTGTTATATAACGCACACATATACCAACACGCGTTGTGAGAGTAAATTGCATTTGTAACCACTGAACCCCTCCCCCCCCTCTCTAGAGCTACCAGGGCCATCAAATGGAGCTTTGCTGGTGGGCCGTCACCGGCCCGCTATCCTCTCCCCTCGTCAACTAAAACGGCATGAATTTTAAAAAAAAAACGTTGTCAGAGTCAAAACTTTCTGGATCCGCGTCTGCAGAGAGAGAGAGAGAGAGAGAGCATATGGTGCCCGTGATACTTTTTCACATATTTTTACTTCTATGTTGTACAAACAGCTGAGCGCGTGTACGTTATTGTTATGTGACGTGAAATAAACTGGTGTTTACACGATTCGAAACCGGGCCAAAAAGTAACAAGGGTTACACGGCTATCATGGAACCAAAAACGGGATAAAAGGTCTGTTTTTTTCTTGGATGTGTTTTAATAATTGTTGGAAAACATGCTGAAACAGAAAGTTTGATAAAAATGCATTTCAAACAAAAGCATTTTTCGGAAATATGCAGTGAACAGATACTGACACGTGTGAAAATATACCTTCATAAAATGGGCCATGGGGGAAATTGTAATTATTTTCACCAAGCAGATAACTTATAGATATTTGCTTTAACTCACATACAGAGGGATAATTATACAACAAAGCAAAACCAAAATATGTATTTTAAATTTTACCGCTGATGTGTAGTTTGCAACGAAACTATGACGTGATTCAGAACTGGGAAAGATTCGAAACTGGGCCATTAACTGTATCGGAAAATTGTCTACGTTTTCATAGCTGCCATTTTGTCAAAATCATTTTTTGGGACCAAAGACTTTCATGCATATGTTCAATGTGTCACCATTGTGAAGATATAGTATCAAATTAGTTCAATCAAAAGCTGCGGTAGGAGTTGATCAGCCCATGAAGGCACTATCTATGTATGCTCAACTACAAAAGAAACCCATCAGTTACGTTTTGGGGCAATTATAGAAAAATAATTAAGAAATGAAAATAAATTCTATACCATATTCTTTAACAATCAATTATGCTTCAAACTATTGAATAATGTAACAGTTCATGCTGTACCCCAAGGAATAGACAATGGGTCATTTCTAGGGGTCATTTCTAAAAATGACAAGTTTCAGACTATTGGTTTTCACTCGAGTTCTCGTCTAAATCAGTCACTTAGTCCAAAAACCAGAGACGAGGCCATTCAGTGTGCCTAGAAGCCGAAACAAACGGCGATAGTTTAGTAAGCCCAGACCTGAATCCGATAGTGCAGCTGTGGGATGAGCTCTGACGATGCATCCGGGATCATTCAGTGCAATCTTGGAATCTTCGACAGCTTCAGGTTGCTCTCCATTAAGAATGGGCCTGGATTCCCAAGAATGTTGTGCGACGTTACGTGCTTTCAATTTGACCTCGTTATGATGCATTTATTGCCGCAGGAGGGAGTCATGTCCGTTTTTGAAGAATTTAATTTAAGTGAACTGAATAGGACGATATCTAGATATTCATTCTCCAGTGCAAAACTTGTAATTTTTGAAAATAGCCTCAGGTCTATACACTGGCATATGGCATGAACGGATTTAAGGAAAACTGTTATTCAATGAATTGATGCAGAACTGATTGTTAAGGAATATGGTATTAATCTATTTTCATTTCTTCATTCTGTTTTCCATAATTGCCCGGAGAAGCGACTGATTGGTTTCTTTTGTAGTTGAGTATATATACAAAATCAATATTAGGGAAAAATTGTCCAAGTTCTCATAGCTGTAAAACCATCAAAAATTCATGTTTTTGAACAAAACTCCTTCATGTATATGTTCAATGTGTCTACATTGTATAAGCAAAGTATCAAATTGCTCCATCAAAACCTGTGGTAGATGATTGGCCCGTAAAGGCACTATGTATGCATATTAGGGTATAATTGTCTAAGTTATCATAGATGTCATTTTGTCAAAAATTATATATTCTTTAACTAAACTCCTTCATGTATATGTTTAATGTGTCTACTTTGTATATTGCTCCTTCAAAAGCTGTGGTAGGAGTTGATCCGCCTGTGAAGGCAATATCTATGAAAAAAAAAAAAAGGGATATAAGGGGAAAAATGTCTAAATTCTCATAGCTGTCATTTTGTCGATTTTTTTTAGAATTAAAGGTATAAATATTCGAGTTTAGATATTGCAACTTAGGTGCCATAAATTAAGTTAGACATATTGTGTTAAAGTAAAGTCTTTGAAATAATCTAGAACAAATTAAGGAAGAGTTCAAATACACATTATGTTTTTGAAAAAGTCTCTCAAAATAATCAAGAACAAATGTAAATACAGTTCCAGAACAAATGTAAGAGCAGTTCAAGAACACATTATGTTCAAGAAAAGTCTTAGAAATAATCAAGAACAAATTCAAACAAAGTTCAAGTAAACATCATGTTCAAGAAAAGTCTTTGAAAGAGTCAAGAACAAATTTAAGAACAGTTCAAGAATGCATTTTGTTCATGAAAAGTCTTTGAAATAATCAAGATTACATTTAACAATAATACAAGAAAACCGGAGTCAACAAATCTTTCAAGAAAAGTCATTAAAATGTTCAAGAATGGTTTATGAAAAAATCAAGAACTTTACAAATTCTTAAAAAGGTCTTGAACTGTTCCTATTTATTGTACTTGAACAGTTCAAGTTCATGTACAAATGTTATGAACAGTTCAAGAATTCGTGTTAAATTTCAAGAACTGTTCTTGAACTGCTCTTGAGATAATAACTCCATTTTGAAGGGGCCTTGTTTAATCTTTGGACATATCAAAATACATGACATTGACCTACTTTTGAATTATACATGGTAAAGGTTCAGTGAATTGCTTATGTTCAGGGAGCATTTGTGTTTGGTCTTATATCATCGACATATAAAGGGAGAGAAATCAATGTTTTTCCATTTAAGTTTTTGCAACAAATGGTGTGAAAATCTATCCTCTGTCTCCCAATTTAAGTGCTTTTTCTTGCAGAATCAACCAAGTGCAGGCTTTCTAATGAAATTGATGGACCTTTCAAAGAAAGCTGTAGCAGAAGATGGAATAGGTCAAGAAGAAGACCATGTTGTGATTAATATTTTAAGAAAGGGAAAGGACATTTCCGAAAATGACAAAATCAAAGGAATAATAGAAAGATATCAGAAAAAAAGAAAAAAGAAAATAGAAACAATTTTGTTAGATATGAAGGAATAATTGTTTCTTTATTCAGAATAATGAATGCACAAGAATTTATTTAAAGTTCCCTGTTACACGTTGAACACCAGATGAATTTTATTCTGATGCACTTAAGTTACCTTTGTAACGCTACGTCTGATTTGATAATATCCAAAATTTGCAACAGTAAAGCTTCTGAAATACTGTTGGAAATAGTTTGACGTAATTAATTTCTTTATATTTCGTTGAATGACATGCTACTGGCAACACTTTAATTTGAAGTCTACCTATAGAAGCAAATTAGAGTCGAGGTCACCATATTGAAGCATCCCAGAAAACTAAATTTCCCAAATTAAATCTGAAGATATACCTCAACAAATGATACTGGGCCGCATAGAGCAGTCAGTAATGTGTCTTGCTACAGATGCATGTCTGACTGCAGATCCAGGGGTCGCGAGTTTGATCCCGGCTCGGTCCCATACTTTTGTCGAGATTGTGAAATAATTACCATCAATCTCCTACCTTCCGCTGAATAATTCAAGAAGGGATGTTTAAAGTTACAAGCTAAAGTATGCCCACAAAGTACTGAGGGTCTGGATTAGAGGTCTGGTATTCACTAAAAATTTAGCCCATTATTCATCTCATTAAAATTTTAGGTAATTCATTAAAATAAGACTAATTATTCGTTAAAAGTAAGAAAGGTGGCAAAGAAATCTGATTATTCATTAATTTTTTCTTCTATTCATTAGAAAATTAGGATAATTTATTAATTTCTAGGCCCTCATTATTCATTATTCATTATTTTTTGGCTCATTATTCACTATTCATTATAAAAAAGGGCCATTATTCACTTATCATTATACCCCATCCAGACACTCAGTACTGGTTAACCTCTTTTTCAAGCTTGCCCAGGAAACAGTGTGGTTAGGTGAACTGACCGTCCCACCATGACCATAGCTGTTGACTTGGGACATAAAGCAGCAAAACAAACAAACAAATCATCAAATGAATTTTTTGAATATAATTATCCCCTAATTATGTAACTAGCCAGATCAGGCTCATTTAATAATTTTAAAATGAAATAATAACTCGTTTAAAAGTCTCTGTTTAATTATAAAATGTATTATCCAGTCCGAAAGCCAAGCCTACTTTAACTCTGTTTAGTTCACTATAGTCATCTGCTCACTCACAGTTCAAATTTGCAAATAGTTTGGATCAAGATAAGGCTGGACATCATGTCAGGACTGATCGGGATCCAAAATGTTTGACATTCCAGTGGCCGTCTGGGGTATTCCTGAAAATATTATACAAATGATATGAGTTTTGAAATCATTCAGTTGACAAAAAGCATGAAAAATTACACAGCAAGCAAAGAGTTAAATCCACTAGCTGTAAGATAAACCTCAGATTAATTGATGGAGAAAGTTCACATGCAATTTTGTTACTGATACAATCTATGTCACATGCTAAATAATCATTGCATTGGTCAGTTAAACATCTTAAGGTGACTTACAAGTGACATTATGGGCATGGTTTGGAAATGTCTATTATACACCAGCCTCAAATTCTTTCATTTTGTTTGAAATGCATCATTGCATGAAAACCATAAAAATTAAGCACTCATGTTAATTCCTCTATATCTTATAAAATTGTTTCTTTTCTCAATTCATATGTACATGAATAGAGAGGATCCCACATGAGTGCTCCTGTTTAATTGAAATTATAAAACGAGTTGGAGAAAAGGGATAAAATATGAGGCTTGTTGAGCATTTTATTTCATCGCATTTTCGCAACAAGTTTTATAGGTTCAACAACACAGGATCACAAATGTTAGGTTCTATTTATATGATATTAGCATCACTTTGAAATCTCATTTCTGGCATAATCTTTGTATCATTATGTACACAACGTTGTCATATCTGTAAACCACTAGAGGTTTATCGATATTATTGCATGGCATTATAATCCCTCCCAGACGACCCATCATCATGTGATAAATAACTTTCCATGTGCAATCAATACTCTTAAATAACTAGTAGCTTTGACTGTTCTACATAATTTAACACAAAATTGAACTGATATCTTCTCTTCCATTACAGCTATGCATGTTGGGAAGTTGGTCATCTATTGTGATCGGTCTTATGTAGGTTGTCTGGCATTAACTTTTTAATCTGATAATTGCTGCTGGAGCTACAAATAAATTTGTTTTTAAAGATATATATTTCTGTCCAATAGAGATCATTAAAGGATTAACTGATAAGGGACAGTTTCAGTATCTCACAAAATTAAAGGGGCCTCAAGAGGGGACTTAACGGTATACAAAACAATATCTTTCACTTAGATAAATATCAATTACCTAATTCCTTCATGGGACCACTTTATTGTCATAATCACCGCATTATGACTGTCCTTTTGATCTGCCCTGTATGACCCCTGGAGAGAGTCATAATGAGTGGTACCAGTATTATTGCTCAAATTTCTATGTCTTTAACACCATCTCCTCAGCATCCATGACTGGCCTCGAGGTTATACAGGTTTTTTCATGCTAAACTCAACTGAGCACAAGATTTCAACTGCTCATTAAAACTAAAATACACACACATAAAGAAGTGTTTTGCTATCAGTCTCTCAGATGTTGTATTTATTTTGCTAATAATTGTTAAAATTCCTACAATTGTTGTCATTTTAACATTTAAGAGCGGGATAAATTTCATGCTCATATGAGTTGGGCATGATATTTTTTTTATTACCTTGGGACCTGAAGTGAGCAATCCAGGGCTCCTTCAGCCTACTTGTTTTCAACATTTTTGAAAATAGGTGTGTTGTAAAGGGACTGTCCTCTATGACTAATATCAATCTGCTCAGCCACAGAGACTAGTGAAAAAATTGTAATTTGGTTTGCAACTTTAACTACTATCACGAGTGCAAATAACAAATACCCTGATAAGACTGTGGAGATGCACTGTCTTGCCTGGGTCTTTGCTATTTGCATGCAACAAAGTCAGTTTTTCTCACTATATCACCCACATTATTCAAGAATAAATTGCAAAATTCTAAGGTTTATGAGAGTTTCTTCAGCTTGGCCACTTACCAGATCTGTCATAGCCGAGATAACATATAATAACATCTGATCTAAAATTTGGCATGCTTTTTTCCTAAATCAACTTTCTTGCCAAAGCCTTCACGGAATACCATCAGAGTGTTAAACAGTGTGGTCCAGATCAGGCCCAGCATTTTGTTGAGCCTGATATGGATCCAAACTGTTCTCAATGATGATGCTAGAAGGTAAAGGAGACTCAATTAAGAATGAAATTGAGCAGGATAAAATTGACAGCATGTATGAAGTGGCCTGTTATAATGAGTAAGTGACGTTTCGAATACACAAATGTCATGATTACGAAAGATGTCACATCATGGCGAGGGCTGTTGAACGTCATGCCGGAACATGTCAATAAATAAATTTCAGCGCCATCCATCTTCCATTAGTGAATCAAATCATTGCAAGGGCTGTTAAAGGTCATGTCAGAATGTAATGATATACAACATTTCTGCGCCACCTTTTTGGCTTCATTCACTTCCAATCTTTTTGCATAACACTGAAAAATATTTAAAATTAAAGTGTGAGTATAATATTCACATTTTTCAACCTTTATGAGGTGATGAATATATTGGTAGTCTCTTAAATTCTACATGGAGCACTGTGCACTCCATGGAATTTTCAGCCCCGCCCACTCATGAACCGAAGGTTGAAAATAAAATTTGTTTATAAAATATTGAACATTCAAAATCATGATCACATGCTTTCAACCACCATGAGAGTACTTCAAATTCATTTCAATCAAATATTTAATTAATATATGTAACATATAGGCCTGGGCACGAGAAAACTTGCATGTCTTCAGTATTTCTGACTAATCGAGACTCAAACCAGCCTGCTCAGCTACAGAGACTGGCTAGAAAACTGAAATGTCATTGTAGAAAGTCTAGATATGATACTTTCAAATAAGCGAATAACAAAGGCTCTAATCAGCCTGCGCGGGTGCGAAGACTGGTCAGCACCTTTGTTGCTCGCAAACCCCTGAAGACAGGTTTTCTCGCGTCGAGAGGCCCATATTGTAAGAGTTTGTCTTGTTAAGTTGTTTATTTATTTTTCTTTTAAACTGCATTTGGCTTATGTTCAGTATCTGCTATACAAATAATATGTAACCCATATTTAGTGGACTCACAAGCTTGTTGAGTACATTGATGCAATTCCAATGAGATATTAAAATTTCGGTTTTAGATTATGTTTAAATGTGAAATGTGAGAATAACATTAGCATTGTTTGATTGATTTATGCTCTAACTGGTCTTTTTTTACTTTAACAATATGGGCATTGTCACGACTAAACCTGTGTTTGGGGAGTTTGCGATCAACAAAGATGCATATCAGCATGTGCAACCCAGCAGTCTGATCAGCGCATTAGTTAATCGCTTATTGGAAAGTATCATAACTAGACTTGCTACAAGCAAAATTGTCTCTGTAGTTTAATAGGATGGTATGAATTTCTCATTGTCGGAAACCCCAAATACAGGTTTTCTCACGTCACAGCCCATATGGGCCTCGACGCGAGAAAACCTGTCTTCGGGAGTTTGTGAACAACCAAGGTGCAGACAAGCCTGTGCATCCATACAGTCTGATCAGCAACTTTGTTAACTGCTTACTGGAATGTACTATAGTTAGACTTGCCACAAGCGAACCTTTGATTTGACGAGGCCCATATGATTGTTAGACAAAACAGATAAATATTGGTAATTTGATAATTTCTTAAAATAAATGGCAATTTTCAGTTTACTGGTTAGGGCTAAGTTAAAGCTACACAACTCCCAAATTTCATCGTTTCATGGAAACTGTAGCATTTGATCTATCAAAATATTTTAGTCAAAGACTTGCAAAAATGCAGCAAAATAAAACTATCAAATTTGTGTCTGCTTCAGACGACTATTGCATATACTTGCCAACATACTTATCAATGTAAATATAACTGGCAAACAGTTATTGCTGTTACAGGAGCAGTCAGATCTGGGTCTATACTGTTGGTCCAGATGTTTCAGTAGATGACTCGGGATAAGACTTTTGTACTGATTGGCCCTTCAAGTGATAAAGGTAAACACTGTTTTAATTGTAACGCTCACATTTCAAATTTATGCTAAATTTTATACTCAAAACAAAAGCTTGTGAGATGACGATTTTCTAAATAGTGATTAGTATAGATAAATCTGAACTTTCAACTACTTGTTCCTTGTCAATTTACAGCTACAGTGACTTGCCATAAGTGTGTTATACTTTTGAAATTCCTATTTTATTCCATGCAGGACTTCAGTTCTCGCAGTAGATTTGCATAATAGGAAAGCTAGATAAAGATTATTGTATTTCATATTTCTTTTTCAATTTACCAAGTTGTAAGTAAGTTACTTGCAGCTCATTGAAAATGTTCATTTTTTACAAGACTATACTAGAGCACTTTGAAAATGCATCACCATATTTTTGCACTTTTCTTGCAAACCGTACATGCCATTGAAAAGTTACTCGCAGATTTTAATGTGCAACCCAGAATTGGTATTAATCAGTCGTTAATTTGACTGCACTATCACGCGACGCTGCTGATGATGTCACATGGGTACATACAGCATATAGCGCCTTTCTGCACTGCCAGTCGAAGCTTTTTGATTATTTTTGTGTTTAAACTGTGGCATGTATGATACCATATCAGCAACTCAATTTATAGACTTTTTCTAATTAAATGTAATTGATAACTTCAATAGTTTAAAAAATAAACGTCAAATTTGAACACCAATTTACAGCTTTTCTTAGAAACATCTCCATTAGTTACCTTTATGCACGCTTTCATTACTGATATTGACTACATACACTGACAATCATGTAAAGAAGACGTTTTGATGTAAATCATGGCAGGAGATATGCTGTCATGTGATCAAGAACGTCTTAAAAATAACGTCACTTGCACAATTCAAAAGACACATGATACAAGCGTAATGTATGCATAATCTGTCATTTGTGTATACTCTTAGCCTCTTCCAATAAAACTGGATGTAAAAAATCAAAACTTTGAAAGGCCTAAGATGTTGAATTTTATTACTAGACTATAGTTATTAGGGTGGGTGGGTTATGTTGGTATATTCAAAAGGGTGTAAATTTGAGCATACCATACTGTGATTTCATTTCAAATCGTTCAATGATGAATGTGCAATCACGAAAGAAGCCCAGGGCACAAATCTGTTGAGTCAGGAATCAAAACGAACGCATGTTATCGTGCAGCTGAATTGGTGTCCTTCAAAATCGACCACCCCTGTCTTAAAAAGGATAATTTTTCAATATTTTAAAGTTAATTTACAACCATGAATTTTCTAGGACACATTACAAGCTGGTCAGACTATGATATTCAATAGCAATTATCTCCCTGACATTCTAAGTCTTTGTGAAATAAAGGATTTAATCTGGGTGATGCGTTTTCAAAGTCCTTAAGTATATTATTCTATTACTTCATGGCAAGATAGCTGCAATTAATGTTGAGGGTGTGCCCCACAGGGGCTTGAAGTTATGATTTTTGAGTGATTTTAGGCCTAGAGGAGCGTGATACATGCTTTAAAATGTCAAAAGTTCGACTATTTAAAGATCTGAAAAAATGTTTAAATCAAGTATAAGAAAAATGCTTTTTCTATGAATCACTTTGGTCAAAATTTTCGTTTTTTATTGGCAGTTATTTTCTCGAATTTTTTGGATGGAATTAAAGAGAAGGCCCCTAAGCATCAGAAAAGGTAGCAAATTTTCATAAATTCGAGAACCTGTGGTGTGCCCAGTCTCTGCTTAATTTGCATAACTTTTATGTCTCAAATACACTAAGTGCAAAATTAATATGAAATTGTGGAAGTAAAAATCCTTTAGATCCCAACTGTTTTCATTAGAATCGAATAAGAATAATGGAATTTCATTTTTTTACATTCTAATGGCAAGCTCCTGTATATGATGAGTTAAGATGAAGACTAACAGATCTTTGCAGTGATATATAGAGGATCTTACTCAAGTGATCTTTTCATATGAAATTCATTAAACGAGTGTAAGATTCTGTGTATCAAATGACCTTCAAATGACCTTTAAATGCTATTTTATCGCCTTCAAGAAATTTGCATTGTTGTAATAGACGCCGTTATGACATTACCTGTTCCTGTAACACTAAATATGAAATGACATCATCAAGCGAATAAGAGAAACATCATATGATAAAGATACCTGGTATAAGAGAAACATCATATGATAAAGATACCTGGTATAAGAGAAACATCATATGATAAAGATACCTGGTATAAGAGAAACATCATATGATAAAGTAATATACCTGGTATAAGAGAAACATCATATGATAAAGATACCTGGTATAAGAGAAACATCATATGATAAAGTCATATACCTGGTATAAGAGAAACATCATATGATAAAGTAATATACCTGGTATAAGAGAAACATCATATGATAAAGTTATATACCTGGTATAAGAAAAACATCATATGATAAAGTCATATACCTGGTATAAGAGAAACATCATATGATAAAGTCATATACCTGGTATAAGAAAAACATCATATGATAAAGTCATTTACCTGGTATAAGAAAAACATCATATGATAAAGTCTTATACCTGGTATAAGAGAAACATCATATGATAAAGTAATCTACCTGGTTTAAGAGAAACATCATATGATAAAGTCATTTACCTGGTATATTACTTTATCATATGATGTTTCTCTTATTCAGGTAACCTGATATCTAGCTCGAAACAGTTGGTGCTGTAATACTCATGTCTTGTAACTCAACACAAAGCCGAATCATCAAATATTATGACCACCAACGTCCCACTGTATAATTTAAGTTCTTTCCTAAGTTGCTCGGGTTCCTTTATCAAAAGGAATATGAGAACAAGCACTATATTTTAACCCTTAAAGTGCCTATTCATCAAGTAAAATATTCATCTGAAAATGCCATTGCTGCATATTTTAAATTAGCTTACATTATTTGACTTATGTAAGTATCAGGGCAAACATTGAGGACCCAGTTCTGCCTGTTCATACAGGTGCCATCTGATTTGGAAATACACTGTATGCCAAAAAATCTTCTTAAAGATTTCAGCAGATGACAAAGGCTAATGACTTTTGTTGTGATTGGGACTCAAAGGGTTAACCAATTCCACATTTCATGATTTCATTCTTACTTCTTACCAGAAATAATATCAATACATCTCAAAGGGTTTGATTCAGGGTTCCCACAGAAATTCAGAAACACAATTCCATGATTTTTCCATGATTTTCCATTATCAACAATGTTATTTCCATGACTATTTAATGCACAGACTCCAACCTCCCCATTAAGCAGCAGCTTCACCACGCTGAGCATAAATGTGGAATGCAGCAACAACAGCATGCTTGTAGACCATGCATGTATTTTGAAATTATTAAAACTTGACACCACCAGTAGCCAGAAAACTAGCTGTCGGACACTCAAGTGTCCGACAGCTAGTTTTCTAGCTACTGGTGGTTTTGTCATATTATTTCACAAAATTCCATGATTTTTCCATGATTACTCAGGTTTTTTCAAATCCCATGATTTATCCATGCGTGGAACTTTTTTAGTGATTTTCCAGGTTTTCCATGATTTCAAGAGCTTGTGGGAACCCTGTTGATTACTGCACTTTTGGCCTGGATATAAGAAAACCACATGTAACGTCGACTGCATGATATGTGAACTTCTGGACCGTTGGTAAAAAGGGAAATCCATTGAAAGCACAGTCTACGCCCTAAGCATAGTCTATATAGAAATACTGAGAGATAGACAAAGATCGCACTTCGTATGACAATGTAAACATTAAATTGCCATTCTAATTATAGGTAAATGAAACACACACACGCCCACATCCACACATACATGCACATCGATGAAATGTCTTGTATGGCGATTGTTACCTGACAACTAATTGTAGACATAGTTTAGGCGCTGACAGTAGACCTGTTAGAAATATGACGTGGGCATTAAGTCAGCAAAACATTGATTATCGACCGGTCAGAAACAAAACAAACACACACATAAGCACACACATACACACGTAATTAACCTCATCAACTACATGTACCTATCTATCTTTGTTGTAACATTAAGCTGGCCTTTGTATATTTTCAAATCTATAGCATAGAACCTTTAATTTCATTATGTTATTCTGTAGTATGTGAGCGGGTCGCAATGTTATATGTGCAACTGCAATGAAAAGTGTTTTTATCATATGACTTCGCGTCTGGGAGTGAAATAAAGCCATGCAATAAAATCGATAAACCACTAGTGGTTTATAGATTTACGGGAAACGTTATGACGTTCATAACAACCGTGCTTACATAATGACAAAATTATAACGTTTTTATGCCAGAAATGAGATTTCAAAGTATATGTCATATGATAAATAGAATCTAACATTCGTGCTCCTGTATTATTGAATTTATTATACAAGTTGGGAAAAAGAGATAAAATGTGAGGCTTGCCGAGCATTTTATCTCTTTTTCGCAACTAGTTTAATAAATTCAATAAAACATGAGCACTCATGTAAGATCCTCTATATGCGACTGCAATGAAAAGCGTTTTTATCCTGCAACTGAAGTAATCATGTCTCATGGGTAATAACTGCAACTGCAATCAAGGTGGTTTGGCTGTACCGCTTAACTTGTGAGTTAGGCAGTGTCAGGCAACAACTATCAGCAACTGCAACCCAAAGATGGTCCTGACAAGTCTCAGTTACATTGCAGACGGCGATATATACATGTGACTATTCATTGGAGCCTTGAATGATTTTAGGAAAACGACAAAGAGCATTGAGGACGATTATATATCTGTAACTGTAGATAAAGGTGACCTTACGCCTACAGCCACAGATGTAAGGTTATTTCAATTGGTTTTAATCAATAATATCATGAGGCATTCTATCTTAAAGTCGAGCTTAATTTACTTTATATATGAGTCTGTAAGTATAGGTGGCTTCTTTTCCTACACATGCAAGTAGGTGGTAGCTTCTATCATATATGAATGGTGATTGGGTTCTTCTCAGACAAAACTATGAGGATGGTTGTAGATCTGCGGCTGTGAAGAGAGACGAATCGATATCTGCAACTGCATTTGTACAATGGCATCAAATTGAGGCTCTTTATTTATAAACATTACTTTAAAAGACTTTCTATGCCAGTAAATCAAAATGATTCTATGTCTGCAACTGCAGTTATAGGATACCATTTATATATCAGCCATGATTTAAATACTCTTAAGGCGTGTAATGCCCAGGTCACACATTGACAGATTGGACTCGGGATTAGCCACAGATACCATCCGGCATCATCCGTGGCCATCCGTATTAGTCCGTAGATTTCCGTATTGCATCCGTAATCATATGTAGTAGTACTTATACATCCATGACCATCAGTGACAAATTTTGAACATGTTCAAAATTTGACCACGGATCAAACAACCGTAGCACATCCTTAGTAAACCATGTTAGAAGGTACTGATCCGCTTTAGTCCGTATTTAATACGTTCTAGTCCTTACTTATTCGTAGTCCCCAAGGCGCCAAGAATTTCTACAGTTTAAATACTAACTATTACAGTTACACCACGTATTAGCTAAGGTTTGCTACAAATCTGTTACGGAACAGTACACTCACAATGGATTGCATAACGGATGGGTAGGGATATTCAAGGTTTCGCACGTTATTTTAGGATTTACTAGGTAATACCCAAGGAAAAATACAGAATAAAACGGCTCAACTGTTTACAAATGTATATCAAATAAAATAAACAGTCCAAGAGATTCAGTTTGGGGATGCCAGAAAGAGCTTTTCTGCTTGCCCTCCCGCCTTGTGCTACAATGGATACATGCACATGGATGACTCATAAATTAGTACTTTGACAAACAGTGAAGACCAAGATGCAATGCCACAAAATGTTGCATTTCATTAGGGTCTGCACTGTTTGTTAAGGTAAAAAAAATCTTTAGGTACATAAAACATCAAACTTTGAAAGATGTGACCTGTGAACCTATAATATGACAATCCCATCTTAATTCTATCAATATCTATGAAAAAATCCATTAGAACATAAAGGGTTAAAGGACCAAACTTCCGTTTGCTGACCAATGTTACTCTTCTCCTCTTTTATTTTCTCCGTTCTGCAATACATTTAAAAGTACATCGGTCTGGACTCGAGAAAACGTGTTTTTTTCAACTCTTGAAACAGTTCGAGATAGTCAAATTTAGTTAATTAGTTTATTTATTTATTTACTTTTTTACTTATTTAAATTATTTCTCTATTTATTTATTTATTTTTGAGTCCCTTTTTTTGCCTGTTGATTTTTTTAAAATCCACTTTTAAATTAAATCTTTCATGAATTCCACCATGCAGTTTCAAGTAGTTCGGATCCAGAGCAGGCTTGGCATTTTGTCATACCTAATCTGGGTCCAGAGTAACTATTCGAAAAAATGCACGTAGATGACAAAAATCTAGCAATGGGATGGACGAATCGCATGTATTTTTAAACCAGACCGGTTGTTCTAAACATAAACATGTTATATCTAAGCAAAGCATTACTTATTTATGCTCTAACTCCAATATTTCTAGTGCCACGGTCAATTACTAATTTTACATACGACCATCATCAGTACACGTATCCACACGTTTGGGGTGTACTCATATATATTATACACATAGACTTGGCTATTTTTCGGGGTCAAAAGTTTGAATTTCGATATTTTTGGAGCTTTTCAGAGTTTTTGGGGTGTGTGAATTTTTTTGTGTGGATAATTTTGTAGGTCGCCGCATTTTTGAGTCATATTAAGGTCTTATTTAAGTAAATATTCTGAATTGAAAAATCTTTAAGGTTATGCTTAAATTTCAAATATGTTTTGGGTATGCCTTATTGTATCATTTCCTGACCTTTGCCTCCTTTCTTACTTTGATATTCTTTTAGGGTAAACAGTAGCTGCCAAGCCTATGTAGCAAGAAAACTCTACAATAACCCCCTCCCTGAATCAATACTACATTGTATTTGTGATGGAAATGGAGCGGTTTAGACCCGGCTCAAACTGATTATATGATGCAGTCTGATCAGGTTCTTATCCGTTTACTACATCTTACTATACAATAATCAATAATAATCACAATCATCTCTTAACACAATTTGTCAAGATTGCCAATTCCTTCTGAAAATAACCAAATTTTGTCGGTGCAAACTAACATTTTACTTTCAGTAAAGTTCTAAAACAAGAGGGTCACGTTGTCCTGGATCACTCCCCTGAATTCTAAACCCGGTAGGCAGTTTTTGTATGTACGAATTGGTTATAATTATAGGTCTGTGTTGCTCGGTGGCGGTTCGTATCAATCCGTTTAAGACCCTTCTTATCTGTGCTAGCCCTTACTTGCACCGTAGCAAACTGTTCTTCATCCGTAGTGCACACGCCATAAGACATGTCGTTCCGTATTAAACCGTGTAGTTCCTGTATTTAACCGTGGTGTTCCGTATTAGACCGTAACAGACCATATCGCTCATGCCATCAAAAGGCTCCTTTCCTATCTATTCCTTGGTTGATACGTCAAAACCTGTAGCCACAAAGTTGTGCATCCGTATCAGACTACGGAAATTGAAATATTTACAAAAAAATACCATATCTCTTTAAGTTTTTGGCCACTATCACTGTATCCCTAAAAACCCTTCCAGGGCCTGGGGCATATGTTCTTATTTCCTGCTTAACATCTAAAAGCGGCCATGATCAGCCCGCCAGCGCAACAACATTCGAATGACGTTTCACTGGCGGGCCCATAGTGTCCCCAACACTGTGTGCTGACTAGATTCAGATGGGCATCAGACTGTGTGGGTGTATTGGTGAATTTCAACCTCAGACGGATCAAAGATCAGACGATTCGAATTTACAGCACAAGAAAGGGGAAACAGGTAGAAACCGTTATAAAGCGGTATCATAGGAGTTACATCAAACATTATCATAATTATATAGGTAACTTTCAACTGTTTACTCAACTTTCTCTGTAGCTCCGTAGGTAAGCAATAGTACATTAATGTTAGTCTAATAATGTACAAGTATTTCTTTTCTTTAATGCGAGTTCGAGTCTCGGTCGGGCCTTTTTATTCTTTCAATACAAGTGTCTGTGTGCGTGCTCTTTTCAGCTCTTTCTATTGTTTATATGATTTAACTCAAGATAAAACACTGGTCAGATTCTACATTCATTAAACTAACATCATTCTATTACAACATAAATTTGGCCATGAAGAACCGATTCCAGCTGACTTTGACCCTGCACATGGTGGACCTGCATAGCCACGAATATCTGAAGAGATAGCTGACTGATACAGTTAGAGTCACCAAGGTCGCCAGGCTGGGTCTGCCCTAGCATCTAGTGGAGCACTATGTCAGAGTATGAGCCTGCAAGTCAGGGTGGTGGACTGTCAGTGCCACACAGGAGCTGGTCTGTGTTGGACTTGGTCCAGCCAATTGTGTCTGCGGACCCCTAACTGAAACAGGTTAATCAGACAGACAGCTTGAAGGCTTAAAGGGTTTAAGTATGTCAGAGTATGAGCCTGCAAGTCAGGGTGGTGGACTCTCCGTGCCCCACAGGAGCTGGTCTGTGTTGGACTTGGTCCAGCCAATTGTGTCTGCGCGGACCCCTAACTGAAACAGGTTAATCAGACAGACAGCTTGAAGGCTTAAAGGGTGTAAGTACAAGCAGGCAGGTCAGTGCATGATTCGGATCCTGCAATGTGGAGGAAATGAGTTGATTTCAGATAGAAATTAAATTCCCTCAAGATTTACATTGAAATCAAAATGTAAATTCAAACTACTGGAAGTGCCAGTAGTGTAAATTACAATTTCCTAACTATATTCCGGGTTGTTTCTTTCCAAATGTTGAACAAAGGTGGAGAAAGGGGTTGGTGGTGGGTATCAAACTGCAGTCCTGCAAACAGCTAGCAAGCAAAATGACAACTGAGCCCAGATTTTGTCTGGGACAGCTGATGATGCATAAATTCTATAAATAACAATTTGTCATAGAGACAGAATGTCAAATGCACACCCTAGTACCTAGGGCTGCAGAATAGTTACAAGTATCATATAAACTATATTTATTCCTCAATAAATAACAATATATTGTCATCATGGTATATACTTTATTTCATAATTTATTAAAATATACTATATTATCCTAGCTTAGTACTGGCTCAATCCAGGAAGACCAGTCCCTGTTTAACTGAAAGATTGTTGATGGGACGTAAAGAATCAAATCATACAAAACAAACAAAATATCAGATACAATTAATTTTTCTACAATAAAATTACCATGTACTAAAAAAATTTATTGTCATATCACTGATACCCAAAGGTAGTAGATTTACCATTCCTACCCCCTCCCCCTCAAAAAATATGTTAATGAAAAAAAGGTTCTTGGGACTCTAGGATTAGAACATTGCAACATTTCAGGGAATATTTGCAATTCAAGATGTTGACCGCTCGACTAAGCATGTAGTTGTTGTAAAGGTCATGTCGTTACATATTTGTTGGAAAGTTTGTTACGTCGATAGTACGAGCAGTAAGTATAAGGCGATAAATAACCGTTACAATCTTATTTACCTTTCTTGTGCTCCTAAGTAGACTCGTCTGATCTTTGATCCGTCTCAGGTCAAAATTGACCTATACAGTCTGATCTGCGTCTTTGTTTTAAACATCCAGGCGATTTTGTATGTCATCGCACACAAGACAACAAACCAGACAACTAAATCGTGATAGCAGGTGGGATAGCAAATGCATTGATCAGCATGTGCATGTGCATGCTGATCAAGGTATTTACTTTCCGTAGATGCGTAACTGCAAACAACCGTCGCTTATAATTCTAACTCTAGTGTGCAAAGGGGTAAATTGACATAAATGACAGATGTCACGTGCACTAGCAGCTTTGATCGATAAAAACGTGGTGTCCATGGTAAACATATAGTATGTAACTCCCTTGAAAATTGTCAGACCAGTTATTGATCAAACCCATTGATGGGTCGAACTCGAACCGACGAGTTCGAGCCATTGAAGTTGGACTGAATTCAGTTTTAATTACAAGGCACCTGGTCCCCCGGTCGAAACCGTATTGGCTGCTCTGAGGCAGGGGTATCATCGGATGCCAACCGACTCCTTGTAGCCAGGTTTTGTAATGTCTGATAAAAACAGCAACATGCAACCAGCAAGTGTTGGTTTGCTTTTACAATCAGACACGAAAACCACTTTCATTTCACCCAGAAGTATACAGAGCTGACTTGTATACTCAATTTAAAGCTTCTTAGCATCCATTGAGGGTCAGGGACTAGGCTCTAAACGGAGTGAAATGATAGTTGAGAGCCTCTTGCAGGAAACTCTAACAGACAGCAGACACGGAAAATTAGCGGACAGTGGATGCAGGAATTGAGCCTCTTGCAGGAGACTCTAACAGACAGCAGACACGGTAAATTAGCGGACAGTGGATGCAGGAATTGAGCCTCTTGCAGGAGACTCTAACAGACAGCAGACACGAAAAATTAGCGGACAGTTGATGCAGGAATTGAGCCTCTTGCAGGAGACTCTAACAGACAGCAGACACGGAAAATTAGCGGACAGTGGATGCAGGAATTGAGCCCCTTGCAGGAGACTCTAACAGACAGCAGACACGGGAAATTAGCGGACAGTGGATGCAGGAATTGAGCCCCTTGCAGGAGACTCTAACAGACAGCAGACACGGAAAATTAGCGGACAGTGGATGCAGGAATTGAGCCTCTTGCAGAAGACTCTAACAGACAGCAGACACGGAAAATTAGCGGACAGTGGATGCAGGAATTGAGCCTCTTGCAGGAGACTCTAACAGACAGCAGACACGGAAAATTAGCGGACAGTGGATGCAGAAATTGAGCCTCTTGCAGGAGACTCTAACAGACAGAAGAAACGGAAAATTAGCGGACAGTGGATGCAGGAATTGAGCCTCTTGCAGGAGACTCTAAAAGACAGCAGACACGGAAAATTAGCGGACAGCGGATGCAGGAATTGAGCCTCTTGCAGGAGACTCTAACAGACAGCAGACACGGAAAATTAGCGGACAGTGGATGCAGGAATTGAGCCTCTTGCAGGAGCCTCTAACAGACAGCAGACACGGAAAATTAGCGGACAGTGGATGCAGGAATTCAGCCCCTTGCAGGAGACTCTAACAGACAGCAGACACGGAAAATTAGCGGACAGTGGATGCAGGAATCGGGCCCCTTGCAGGAGACTCTAACAGACAGCAGACACGGAAAATTAGCAGACAGTGGATGCAGGAATTGGGCCCCTTGCAGGAGACTCTAACAGACAGCAGACACGGAAAATTAGCGGACATTGGATGCAGGAATTGAGCCTCTTGCAGGAGACTCTAACAGACTGCAGACACGGAAAATTATCGGAGAGTGGATGCAGGAATTGAGCCTCTTGCACGAGAGTCTAACAGACAGCAGACACAGAAAATTAGCGGACAGTGGATGCAAGAATTGAGCCTCTTGCAGGAGACTCTAAAAGACAGCAGACACGGAAAATTAGCAGACAGTGGATGCAGGAATTGAGCCTCTTGCAGGAGACTCTAACAGACAGCAGACACGGAAAATTAGCAGACAGTGGATGCAGGAATTAAGCCTCTTGCAGGAGACTCTAACAGACAGCAGACACGGAAAATTAGCAGACAGTGGATGCAGGAATAGAGCCTCTTGCAGGAAACTCTAACAGACAGCAGACACTGAAAATTAGCGGACAGTGGATGCAGGAATTGAGCCCCTTGCAAGAGACTCTAACAGACAGCAGACACAGAAATTTGGCGGTCAGTGGATGCAGTAATTGTCAATTTGCATGAGCAAATAGAGGCATGAGCAAATAGTGCATACCCAGACCAGACAATTCCAAGAGGAGCTGTTTGATCATTGTTTACACTATTTCCAATCCAAAGACTATTTCACACACCTCATTATGCCTGAGTAAATAATGTAATCACTAATCGGACTGTTCCTTTAGGAGTAATCCGGTCTGTGTTTAGTCTATTTGTACAAACATAACAAAGCGCTACAAAGGTAGTGTTAAAATGGCAAATAGTAAAAGACAGATCAGACTTTCCTTCAGAAGCCGTCTGATCTGGATTATCTTTTTGCCATATCATCACTACCTTTAAACTCTACATCGGACAGCGAACGCAATAGATGGCAATTTTCCTGAGCATATTGTGCTAACTAAGATCCTACCATTCAATCAAGAGCATTTTGACCAGGTTTTGCCCTATTTGCCATATAAAGACTATCTTTCTCACAGCTCATCATGTTTGAGCAAATAATGAAAACATTGATCAGACCATTCCTTTAGGAGGGGTCTGATCTGGGTTTGCATTTATTTGCATAGGCATAATAAGGTGCTTATCTGGTAGTATTAAAATGGCCAATAGTGAAAACACTGATCATACTATCCATCAGGATCAGTCCCATCTGGGTTTACTATTTGCTCAGGCACTATAAGGTGTTTCGATGGTATTGTTGAAATGGCAAATATTGTAAACACAGAGGAGACTTACTTAAAGAGCAGTCTGATCAGTGTTTATACTCTTTGCCACCTCAATGGAAACCTTTTACACACCTTATCTTGCCCACATTACCTTGCCTAAGAAGAATAGTGTAAAAACAGATCAGACTGTTCCTTCAGGAGTGGTCTGAACTGTGTTATTCTATTTCCTCAGGTAAGATAAGTTGTTTTAAAAGGTAATGTTAAGTAGGCAAATAGTGACAGCACAGATCAGACTTCCATCAAGAGCATTCTGACTTGTTTACACTATTTGCCATATAAAGACTATCTTTCTCACAGCTCATCATGTTTGAGCAAATTTTTGTTTGTTTGTTTGATTTGATTCTTTACATCCCATCAACAATCTTTCAGTTATATAGGGACGGGTCTTCCTGGGTTGAACCAGTACTAAGCTAGGATTAATGTTCTTGCTCAAGGACACAGCGTAGTGACGCCGGTGATGCTCCAACCCGCAGCTCTTCGGTCTTGAGTCAAGCACTCTACCACTGAGCCACAGCGCTCCCGTTTGAGCAAATATTGTAAACACAGAGGAGACTTACTTAAAAGAGCAGTCCGATCAGTGTTTATACTCTTTGCCACCTCAAGGGAAACCTTTTACACACCTTATCTTGCCCACCTTACCTTGACGGAGAAGAATAGTGTAAAAACAGATCAGACTGTTCCTTCAGGAGTGGTCTGAACTGTGTTATTCTATTTCCTCAGACAGGATAAGTTGCTTTCAAAGGTAATGTTATGGTGGCAAATAGTGACAACACAGATAAGATTTTCCTTCGGGAGCTGTCTGATCTGGATTATCTTTTTGCCCTAACATTACTAAATTTAAAATCTTTAAATCAGATTTAGAAGAGAAAAGCAAATTTAAAGATGCTTTTCTTGAGATTAAACAGTCAAGAGCAGTACCCTTACCGCATATATGGTCAGTCCAATATGTTCATGGCTGCATCTTCTACTCAAGAATATTTCCACATAGCAGTACACTAGAACAATATATTGTGGAGTAGATATATTAATCCAGTATGCATGTCTATTATGGTCATACCCAATATGTAAACTGCACAGTCATGTACTTAGTTGACATCTAAATTGGCTTCAGGTTATTGCTCTGTAACTGTTGCCTCTGAATTTGAAATTAGCGGACAGTGGATGCAGGAATTGAGCCTCTTGCAGGAGACTCTAACAGACAGCAGACACGGAAAATTAGCGGACAGTGGATACAGGAATTGAGCCTCTTGCAGGAGACTCTAACAGACAGCAGACACAGAAAATTAGCGGACAGTGGATGCAGGAATTGAGCCTCTTGCAGGAGACTCTAACAGACAGCAGACACGGAAAATTAGCGGACAGTGGATGCAGAAATTGAGCCTCTAGCAGAAGACTCTAAAAGACAGCAGACACGGAAAATTAGCGGACAGTGGATGCAGAAATTGAGCCCCTTGCAGGAGACTCTAACAGACAGCAGACACGGAAAATTAGCGAACAGTGGATGCAGGAATTGAGCCCCTTGCAGGAGACTCTAAAAGACAGCAGACACGGAAAATTAGCGGACAGTGGATGCAGGAATTGGGCCTCTTGCAGGAGACTCTAACAGACAGCAGACACGGAAAATTAGTGGACAGTGGATGCAGGAATTGAGCCTCTTGCAGGAGACTCTAACAGACAGCAGACACGGAAAATTAGCGGACAGTGGATGCAGAAATTGAGCCTCTTGCAGGAGACTCTAACAGACAGAAGAAACGGAAAATTAGCAGACAGTGGATGCAGGAATTGACCCTCTTGCAGGAGACTCTAACAGACAGCAGACACGGAAAATTAGCAGACAGTGGATGCAGGAATTGAGCCTCTTGCAGGAGACTCTTACGGACAGCAGACACGGAAAATTAGCAGACAGTGGATGCAGGAATTGAGCCTCTTGCAGGAGACTCTAACAGACAGCAGACACGGAAAATTAGCGGACAGTGGATGCAGGAATTGAGCCTCTTGCAGAAGACTCTAACAGACAGCAGACACGGAAAATTAGCAGACAGTGGATGCAGGAATTAAGCCTCTTGCAGGAGACTCTAACAGACAGCAGACACGGAAAATTAGCAGACAGTGGATGCAGGAATAGAGCCTCTTGCAGGAAACTCTAACAGACAGCAGACACTGAAAATTAGCGGACAGTGGATGCAGGAATTGAGCCCCTTGCAAGAGACTCTAACAGACAGCAGACACAGAAATTTGGCGGTCAGTGGATGCAGTAATTGTCAATTTGCATGAGCAAATAGAGGCATGAGCAAATAGTGCATACCCAGACCAGACAATTCCGGGAGGAGCTGTTTGATCATTGTTTACACTATTTCCAATCCAAAGACTATTTCACACACCTCATTATGCCTGAGTAAATAATGTAAACACTAATCGGACTGTTCCTTTAGGAGTAATCCGGTCTGTGTTTAGTCTATTTGTACAAACATAACAAAGCGCTACAAAGGTAGTGTTAAAATGGCAAATAGTAAAAGACAGATCAGACTTTCCTTCAGAAGCCGTCTGATCTAGATTATCTTTTTGCCATATCATCACTACCTTTAAACTCTACATCGGACAGCGAACGCAATAGATGGCAATTTTCCTGAGCATATTGTGCTAACTAAGATCCTACCATTCAATCAAGAGCATTTTGACCAGGTTTTGCCCTATTTGCCATATAAAGACTATCTTTCTCACAGCTCATCATGTTTGAGCAAATAATGAAAACATTGATCAGACCATTCCTTTAGGAGGGGTCTGATCTGGGTTTGCATTTATTTGCATAGGCATAATAAGGTGCTTATCTGGTAGTATTAAAATGGCCAATAGTGAAAACACTGATCATACTATCCATCAGGATCAGTCCCATCTGGGTTTACTATTTGCTCAGGCACTATAAGGTGTTTCGATGGTATTGTTGAAATGGCAAATATTGTAAACACAGAGGAGACTTACTTAAAGAGCAGTCTGATCAGTGTTTATACTCTTTGCCACCTCAATGGAAACCTTTTACACACCTTATCTTGCCCACATTACCTTGCCTAAGAAGAATAGTGTAAAAACAGATCAGACTGTTCCTTCAGGAGTGGTCTGAACTGTGTTATTCTATTTCCTCAGGTAAGATAAGTTGTTTTAAAAGGTAATGTTAAGTAGGCAAATAGTGACAGCACAGATCAGACTTCCATCAAGAGCATTCTGACTTGTTTACACTATTTGCCATATAAAGACTATCTTTCTCACAGCTCATCATGTTTGAGCAAATTTTTGTTTGTTTGTTTGATTTGATTCTTTACATCCCATCAACAATCTTTCAGTTATATAGGGACGGGTCTTCCTGGGTTGAACCAGTACTAAGCTAGGATTAATGTTCTTGCTCAAGGACACAGCGTAGTGACGCTGGTGATGCTCCAACCCGCAGCTCTTCGGTCTTGAGTCAAGCACTCTACCACTGAGCCACAGCGCTCCCGTTTGAGCAAATATTGTAAACACAGAGGAGACTTACTTAAAAGAGCAGTCCGATCAGTGTTTATACTCTTTGCCACCTCAAGGGAAACCTTTTACACACCTTATCTTGCCCACCTTACCTTGACTGAGAAGAATAGTGTAAAAACAGATCAGACTGTTCCTTCAGGAGTGGTCTGAACTGTGTTATTCTATTTCCTCAGACAGGATAAGTTGCTTTCAAAGGTAATGTTATGGTGGCAAATAGTGACAACACAGATAAGATTTTCCTTCGGGAGCTGTCTGATCTGGATTATCTTTTTGCCCTAACATTACTAAATTTAAAATCTTTAAATCAGATTTAGAAGAGAAAAGCAAATTTAAAGATGCTTTTCTTGAGATTAAACAGTCAAGAGCAGTACCCTTACCGCATATATGGTCAGTCCAATATGTTCATGGCTGCATCTTCTACTCAAGAATATTTCCACATAGCAGTACACTAGAACAATATATTGTGGAGTAGATATATTAATCCAGTATGCATGTCTATTATGGTCATACCCAATATGTAAACTGCACAGTCATGTACTTAGTTGACATCTAAATTGGCTTCAGGTTATTGCTCTGTAACTGTTGCCTCTGAATTTGAAATTAGCGGACAGTGGATGCAGGAATTGAGCCTCTTGCAGGAGACTCTAACAGACAGCAGACACGGAAAATTAGCGGACAGTGGATACAGGAATTGAGCCTCTTGCAGGAGACTCTAAAAGACACCAGATACTGAAAATTAGCGGACAGTGGATGCAGGAATTGAGCCTCTTGCAGGAGACTCTAACAGACAGCAGACACGGAAAATTAGCGGACAGTGGATGCAGAAATTGAGCCTCTAGCAGAAGACTCTAAAAGACAGCAGACACGGAAAATTAGCGGACAGTGGATGCAGAAATTGAGCCCCTTGCAGGAGACTCTAACAGACAGCAGACACGGAAAATTAGCGAACAGTGGATGCAGGAATTGAGCCCCTTGCAGGAGACTCTAAAAGACAGCAGACACGGAAAATTAGCGGACAGTGGATGCAGGAATTGGGCCTCTTGCAGGAGACTCTAACAGACAGCAGACACGGAAAATTAGCGGACATTGGATGCAGGAATTGAGCCTCTTGCAGGAGACTCTAACAGACAGCAGACACGGAAAATTAGTGGACAGTGGATGCAGGAATTGAGCCTCTTTTAGGAGACTCTAACAGACAGCAGGCACGGAAAATTAGCGGACAGTGGATGCAGGAATTGAGCCTCTTGCAGGAGACTCTAACAGACAGCAGGCATGGAAAATTAGCGGACAGTGGATGCAGGAATTGAGCCTCTTGCAGAAGACTTTAACAGACAGCAGACACGGAAAATTAGCGGACAGTGGATGCAGGAATTGGGCCTCTTGCATGAGACTCGAGAAAGACAGCAGACACGGTAAATTAGCGGACAGTGGATGCAGGAATTGAGCCCCTTGCAGGAGACTCTAACAGACAGCAGACACGGAAAATTAGCGGACATTGGATGCAGGAATTGAGCCCCTTGCAGGAGACTCTAACAGACAGCAGACACGGAAAATTAGCAGACAGTGGATGCAGGAATTGAGCCTCTTGCAGGAGACTGTAACAGACAGCAGACACGGAAAATTAGCAGACAGTGGATGCAGGAATTAAGCCTCTTGCAGGAGACTCTAACAGACAGCAGACACGGAAAATTAGCAGACAGTGGATGCAGGAATAGAGCCTCTTGCAGGAAACTCTAACAGACAGCAGACACTGAAAATTAGCGGACAGTGGATGCAGGAATTGAGCCCCTTGCAAGAGACTCTAACAGACAGCAGACACAGAAATTTGGCGGTCAGTGGATGCAGTAATTGTCAATTTGCATGAGCAAATAGAGGCATGAGCAAATAGTGCATACCCAGACCAGACAATTCCGGGAGGAGCTGTCTGATCATTGTTTACAATTTTTCCAATCCAAAGACTATTTCACACACCTCATTATGCCTGAGTAAATAATGTAAACACTAATCGGACTGTTCCTTTAGGAGTAATCCGGTCTGTGTTTAGTCTATTTGTACAAACATAACAAAGCGCTACAAAGGTAGTGTTAAAATGGCAAATAGTAAAAGACAGATCAGACTTTCCTTCAGAAGCCGTCTGATCTAGATTATCTTTTTGCCATATCATCACTACCTTTAAACTCTACATCGGACAGCGAACGCATAGATGGCAATTTTCCTGAGCATATTGTGCTAACTAAGATCCTACCATTCAATCAAGAGCATTTTGACCAGGTTTTGCCCTATTTGCCATATAAAGACTATCTTTCTCACAGCTCATCATGTTTGAGCAAATAATGAAAACATTGATCAGACCATTCCTTTAGGAGGGGTCTGATCTGGGTTTGCATTTATTTGCATAGGCATAATAAGGTGCTTATCTGGTAGTATTAAAATGGCCAATAGTGAAAACACTGATCATACTATCCATCAGGATCAGTCCCATCTGGGTTTACTATTTGCTCAGGCACTATAAGGTGTTTCGATGGTGTTGAAATGGCAAATATTGTAAACACAGAGGAGACTTACTTAAAGAGCAGTCTGATCAGTGTTTATACCCTTTGCCACCTCAATGGAAACCTTTTACACACCTTATCTTGCCCACATTACCTTGCCTAAAAAGAATAGTGTAAAAACAGATCAGACTGTTCCTTCAGGAGTGGTCTGAACTGTGTTATTCTATTTCCTCAGGTAAGATAAGTTGTTTTAAAAGGTAATGTTAAGTAGGCAAATAGTGACAGCACAGATCAGACTTCCATCAAGAGCATTCTGACTTGTTTACACTATTTGCCATATAAAGACTATCTTTCTCACAGCTCATCATGTTTGAGCAAATTTTTGTTTGTTTGTTTGATTTGATTCTTTACATCCCATCAACAATCTTTCAGTTATATAGGGACGGGTCTTCCTGGGTTGAACCAGTACTAAGCTAGGATTAATGTTCTTGCTCAAGGACACAGCGTAGTGAC
The DNA here is from genome assembly GCA_964019695.1 of Loripinus fragilis. NCBI lineage: Eukaryota > Metazoa > Mollusca > Bivalvia > Lucinida > Lucinidae > Loripinus > Loripinus fragilis. Next base: position 931,538 of record CAXHUL010000609.1, read on the forward strand.
GCCGGTGATGCTCCAACCCGCAGCTCTTCGGTCTTGAGTCAAGCACTCTACCACTGAGCCACAGCACTCCCGTTTGAGCAAATAATGTAAACATTGATCAGACCATTCCTTAAGGAGAGGTCTGATCGGGGTTTGCATTTATTTGCATAAGCATAATAAGGTGCTTATCTGGTAGTATTAAAATGGCCAATAGTGAAAATACTGATCCTACTATCCATCAGGAACGGTCCAATCTGCGTTAACAATTTGCTCAGGCACTATAAGGTGTTTAGAAGGTATTGTTAAAATGGCAAATATTGTAAACACAGAGGAGACTTACTTAAAATAGCAGTCTGATCAGTGTTTATACTCTTTGCCACCTCAAGGGAAACCTTTTACACACCTTACCTTGCCGGAGAAGAATAGTGTAAAAGCAGAACAGACTGTTCCTTCAGGAGTGGCCTGATCTGTGTTATTCTATTTCCTCAGACAGGATAAATTGTTTTCAAAGGTCATGTTATGGTGGCAAATAGTGACAACACAGATCAGATTTTCCTTCGGGAGCTGTCTGTTCTGGGTTATCTTTTTTCTGATCTGGGTTTGCATTTATTTGCATAAGCATAATAAGGTGCTTATCTGGTAGTATTAAAATGGCCAATAGTGAAAACACTGATCATACTATCTATCGGGAACAGTCCCATCTGGGTTTACTACTTACTCAGGCACTATACGGTGTTTAGAAGGTATTGTTAAAATGACAAATATTGTAAACACAGAGGAGATTTACTTAAAAGAGCAGTCCGATCAGTGTTTATACTCTTTGCCACCTCAAGGGAAACCTTTTACACACCTTATCTTGCCCACCTTACCTTGACGGAGAAGAATAGTGTTAAAACAGATCAGACTGTTCCTTCAGGAGTGGTCTGAACTGTGTTATTCTATTTCCTCAGACAGGATAAGTTGCTTTCAAAGGTAATGTTATGGTGGCAAATAGTGACAACACAGATAAGATTTTCCTTCGGGAGCTGTCTGATCTGGATTATCTTTTTGCCCTAACATTACTAAATTTAAAATCTTTAAATCAGATTTAGAAGAGAAAAGCAAATTTAAAGATGCTTTTCTTGAGATTAAACAGTCAAAAGCAGTACCCTTACCGCATATATGGTCAGTCCAATATGTTCATGGCTGCATCTTCTACTCAAGAATATTTCCACATAGCAGTACACTAGAACAATATATTGTGGAGTAGATATATTAATCCAGTATGCATGTCTATTATGGTCATACCCAATATGTAAACTGAACAGTCATGTACTTAGTTGACATCTAACTTGGCTTCAGGTTATTGCTCTGTAACTGTTGCCTCTGAATTTGAAATTAGCGGACAGTGGATGCAGGAATTGAGCCTCTTGCAGGAGACTCTAACAGACAGCAGACACGGAAAATTAGCGGACAGTGGATACAGGAATTGAGCCTCTTGCAGGAGACTCTAAAAGACACCAGACACGGAAAATTAGCGGACAGTTGATGCAGGAATTGAGCTTCTTGCAGGAGACTCTAACAGACAGCAGACACGGAAAATTAGCGGACAGTGGATGCAGGAATTGAGCCTCTTGCAGGAGACTCTTACGGACAGCAGACAAGGAAAATTAGCAGACAGTGGATGCAGGAATCGAGCCTCTTGAAGGAGACTCTAACAGACAGCAGACACGGAAAATTAGCGGACAGTGGATGCAGGAATTGAGCCTCTTGCAGAAGACTCTAACAGACAGCAGACACGGAAAATTAGCAGACAGTGGATGCAGGAATTAAGCCTCTTGCAGGAGACTCTAACAGACAGCAGACACGGAAAATTAGCAGACAGTGGATGCAGGAATAGAGCCTCTTGCAGGAAACTCTAACAGACAGCAGACACTGAAAATTAGCGGACAGTGGATGCAGGAATTGAGCCCCTTGCAAGAGACTCTAACAGACAGCAGACACAGAAATTTGGCGGTCAGTGGATGCAGTAATTGTCAATTTGCATGAGCAAATAGAGGCATGAGCAAATAGTGCATACCCAGACCAGACAATTCCGGGAGGAGCTGTCTGATCATTGTTTACAATTTTTCCAATCCAAAGACTATTTCACACACCTCATTATGCCTGAGTAAATAATGTAAACACTAATCGGACTGTTCCTTTAGGAGTAATCCAGTCTGTGTTTAGTCTATTTGTACAAACATAACAAAGCGCTACAAAGGTAGTGTTAAAATGGCAAATAGTAAAAGACAGATCAGACTTTCCTTCAGAAGCCGTCTGATCTAGATTATCTTTTTGCCATATCATCACTACCTTTAAACTCTACATCGGACAGCGAACGCAATAGATGGCAATTTTCCTGAGCATATTGTGCTAACTAAGATCCTACCATTCAATCAAGAGCATTTTGACCAGGTTTTGCCCTATTTGCCATATAAAGACTATCTTTCTCACAGCTCATCATGTTTGAGCAAATAATGAAAACATTGATCAGACCATTCCTTTAGGAGGGGTCTGATCTGGGTTTGCATTTATTTGCATAGGCATAATAAGGTGCTTATCTGGTAGTATTAAAATGGCCAATAGTGAAAACACTGATCATACTATCCATCAGGATCAGTCCCATCTGGGTTTACTATTTGCTCAGGCACTATAAGGTGTTTCGATGGTATTGTTGAAATGGCAAATATTGTAAACACAGAGGAGACTTACTTAAAGAGCAGTCTGATCAGTGTTTATACCCTTTGCCACCTCAATGGAAACCTTTTACACACCTTATCTTGCCCACATTACCTTGCCTAAGAAGAATAGTGTAAAAACAGATCAGACTGTTCCTTCAGGAGTGGTCTGAACTGTGTTATTCTATTTCCTCAGGTAAGATAAGTTGTTTTAAAAGGTAATGTTAAGTAGGCAAATAGTGACAGCACAGATCAGACTTCCATCAAGAGCATTCTGACTTGTTTACACTATTTGCCATATAAAGACTATCTTTCTCACAGCTCATCATGTTTGAGCAAATTTTTGTTGTTTGTTTGATTTGATTCTTTACATCCCATCAACAATCTTTCAGTTATATATAGGGACGGGTCTTCCTGGGTTGAACCAGTACTAAGCTAGGATTAATGTTCTTGCTCAAGGACACAGCGTAGTGACGCCGGTGATGCTCCAACCCGCAGCTCTTCGGTCTTGAGTCAAGCACTCTACCACTGAGCCACAGCGCTCCCGTTTGAGCAAATAATGTAAACATTGATCAGACCATTCCTTAAGGAGAGGTCTGATCGGGGTTTGCATTTATTTGCATAAGCATAATAAGGTGCTTATCTGGTAGTATTAAAATGGCCAATAGTGAAAATACTGATCCTACTATCCATCAGGAACCGTCCAATCTGCGTTAACAATTTGCTCAGGCACTATAAGGTGTTTAGAAGGTATTGTTAAAATGGCAAATATTGTAAACACAGAGGAGACTTACTTAAAATAGCAGTCTGATCAGTGTTTATACTCTTTGCCACCTCAAGGGAAACCTTTTACACACCTTACCTTGCCGGAGAAGAATAGTGTAAAAGCAGAACAGACTGTTCCTTCAGGAGTGGCCTGATCTGTGTTATTCTATTTCCTCAGACAGGATAAATTGTTTTCAAAGGTCATGTTATGGTGGCAAATAGTGACAACACAGATCAGATTTTCCTTCGGGAGCTGTCTGTTCTGGGTTATCTTTTTTCTGATCTGGGTTTGCATTTATTTGCATAAGCATAATAAGGTGCTTATCTGGTAGTATTAAAATGGCCAATAGTGAAAACACTGATCATACTATCTATCGGGAACAGTCCCATCTGGGTTTACTACTTACTCAGGCACTATACGGTGTTTAGAAGGTATTGTTAAAATGACAAATATTGTAAACACAGAGGAGATTTACTTAAAAGAGCAGTCCGATCAGTGTTTATACTCTTTGCCACCTCAAGGGAAACCTTTTACACACCTTATCTTGCCCACCTTACCTTGACGGAGAAGAATAGTGTTAAAACAGATCAGACTGTTCCTTCAGGAGTGGTCTGAACTGTGTTATTCTATTTCCTCAGACAGGATAAGTTGCTTTCAAAGGTAATGTTATGGTGGCAAATAGTGACAACACAGATAAGATTTTCCTTCGGGAGCTGTCTGATCTGGATTATCTTTTTGCCCTAACATTACTAAATTTAAAATCTTTAAATCAGATTTAGAAGAGAAAAGCAAATTTAAAGATGCTTTTCTTGAGATTAAACAGTCAAGAGCAGTACCCTTACCGCATATATGGTCAGTCCAATATGTTCATGGCTGCATCTTCTACTCAAGAATATTTCCACATAGCAGTACACTAGAACAATATATTGTGGAGTAGATATATTAATCCAGTATGCATGTCTATTATGGTCATACCCAATATGTAAACTGCACAGTCATGTACTTAGTTGACATCTAACTTGGCTTCAGGTTATTGCTCTGTAACTGTTGCCTCTGAATTTGAAATTAGCGGACAGTGGATGCAGGAATTGAGCCTCTTGCAGGAGACTCTAACAGACAGCAGACACGGAAAATTAGCGGACAGTGGATACAGGAATTGAGCCTCTTGCAGGAGACTCTAAAAGACACCAGACACGGAAAATTAGCGGACAGTGGATGCAGGAATTGAGCCTCTTGCAGGAGACTCTTACAGACAGCAGACACGGAAAATTAGCGGACAGTGGATGCAGGAATTGAGCCTCTAGCAGAAGACTTTAAAAGACAGCAGACACGGAAAATTAGCGGACAGTGGATGCAGAAATTGAGCCCCTTGCAGGAGACTCTAACAGACAGCAGACACGGAAAATTAGCGAACAGTGGATGCAGGAATTGAGCCCCTTGCAGGAGACTCTAAAAGACAGCAGACACGGAAAATTAGCGGACAGTGGTTGCAGGAATTGGGCCTCTTGCAGGAGACTCTAACAGACAGCAGACACGGAAAATTAGCGGGCATTGGATGCAGGAATTGAGCCTCTTGCAGGAGACTCTAACAGACAGCAGACACGGAAAATTAGCGGACAGTGGATGCAGGAATTGAGCCTCTTGCAGGAGACTCTAACAGACAGCAGGCACGGAAAAGTAGCGGACAGTGGATGCAGGAATTGAGCCTCTTGCAGGAGACTCTAACAGACAGCAGGCACGGAAAATTAGCGGACAGTGGATGCAGGAATTGAGCCTCTTGCAGAAGACTTTAACAGACAGCAGACACGGAAAATTAGCGGACAGTGGATGCAGGAATTGGGCCTCTTGCAGGAGACTTGAGAAAGACAGCAGACACGGAAAATTAGCGGACAGTGGATGCAGGAATTGAGCCCCTTGCAGGAGACTCTAAAAGACAGCAGACACGGAAAATTAGCGGACATTGGATGCAGGAATTGAGCCCCTTGCAGGAGACTCTAACAGACAGCAGACACGGAAAATTAGCAGACAGTGGATGCAGGAATTGAGCCTCTTGCAGGAGACTGTAACAGACAGCAGACACGGAAAATTAGCGGACAGTGGATGCAGAAATTGATCCTCTTGCAGGAGACTCTAACAGACAGCAGACACGGAACATTAGCGGACAGTGGATGCAGCAATTGAGCCTCTTGCAGGACTCTCACAGACATAAGACACGGAAATTAGCGGACAGTGGATGCAGGAATTGAGCCTCTTGCAGGAGACTCTAACAGACAGCAGACATGGAAAATTAGCGGACAGTGGATGCAGAAATTGAGCCTCTTGCAGGAGACTCTAACAGACAGAAGAAACGGAAAATTAGCAGACAGTGGATGCAGGAATTGACCCTCTTGCAGGAGACTCTAACAGACAGCAGACACGGAAAATTAGCGGACAGTGGATGCAGGAATTGAGCCTCTTGCAGGAGACTCTTACGGACAGCAGACACGGAAAATTAGCAGACAGTGGATGCAGGAATTGACCCTCTTGCAGGAGACTCTAACAGACAGCAGACACGGAAAATTAGCGGACAGTGGATGCAGGAATTGAGCCTCTTGCAGGAGACTCTTACGGACAGCAGACACGGAAAATTAGCAGACAGTGGATGCAGGAATTGAGCCTCTTGCAGGAGACTCTAACAGACAGCAGACACGGAAAATTAGCGGACAGTGGATGCAGGAATTGAGCCTCTTGCAGAAGACTCTAACAGACAGCAGACACGGAAAATTAGCAGACAGTGGATGCAGGAATTAAGCCTCTTGCAGGAGACTCTAACAGACAGCAGACACGGAAAATTAGCAGACAGTGGATGCAGGAATAGAGCCTCTTGCAGGAAACTCTAACAGACAGCAGACACTGAAAATTAGCGGACAGTGGATGCAGGAATTGAGCCCCTTGCAAGAGAGTTTAACAGACAGCAGACACAGAAATTTGGCGGTCAGTGGATGCAGTAATTGTCAATTTGCATGAGCAAATAGAGGCATGAGCAAATAGTGCATACCCAGACCAGACAATTCCGGGAGGAGCTGTCTGATCATTGTTTACACTATTTCCAATCCAAAGACTATTTCACACACCTCATTATGCCTGAGTAAATAATGTAAACACTAATCGGACTGTTCCTTTAGGAGTAATCCGGTCTGTGTTTAGTCTATTTGTACAAACATAACAAAGCGCTACAAAGGTAGTGTTAAAATGGCAAATAGTAAAAGACAGATCAGACTTTCCTTCAGAAGCCGTCTGATCTGGATTATCTTTTTGCCATATCATCACTACCTTTAAACTCTACATCGGACAGCGAACGCAATAGATGGCAATATTCCTGAGCATATTGTGCTAACTAAGATCCTACCATTCAATCAAGAGCATTTTGACCAGGTTTTGCCCTATTTGCCATATAAAGACTATCTTTCTCACAGCTCATCATGTTTGAGCAAATAATGAAAACATTGATCAGACCATTCCTTTAGGAGGGGTCTGATCTGGGTTTGCATTTATTTGCATAGGCATAATAAGGTGCTTATCTGGTAGTATTAAAATGGCCAATTGTGAAAACACTGATCATACTATCCATCAGGATCAGTACCATCTGGGTTTACTATTTGCTCAGGCACGATAAGGTGTTTCGATGGTATTGTTGAAATGGCAAATATTGTAAACACAGAGGAGACTTACTTAAAGAGCAGTCTGATCAGTGTTTATACCCTTTGCCACCTCAATGGAAACCTTTTACACACCTTATCTTGCCCACATTACCTTGCCTAAGAAGAATAGTGTAAAAACAGATCAGACTGTTCCTTCAGGAGTGGTCTGAACTGTGTTATTCTATTTCCTCAGGTAAGATAAGTTGTTTAAAAGGTAATGTTAAGTAGGCAAATAGTGACAGCACAGATCAGACTTCCATCAAGAGCATTCTAACTTGTTTACACTATTTGCCATATAAAGACTATCTTTCTCACAGCTCATCATGTTTGAGCAAATTTTTGTTTGTTTGTTTGATTTGATTCTTTACGTCCCATCAACAATCTTTCAGTTATATAGGGACGGGTCTTCCTGGGTTGAACCAGTACTAAGCTAGGATTAATGTTCTTGCTCAAGGACACAGCGTAGTGACGCCGGTGATGCTCGAACCCGCAGCCCTTCGGTCTTGAGTCAAGCACTCTACCACTGAGCCACAGCGCTCCCGTTTGAGCAAATAATGTAAACATTGATCAGACCATTCCTTAAGGAGAGGTCTGATCGGGGTTTGCATTTATTTGCATAAGCATAATAAGGTGCTTATCTGGTAGTATTAAAATGGCCAATAGTGAAAATACTGATCCTACTATCCATCAGGAACGGTCCAATCTGCGTTAACAATTTGCTCAGGCACTATAAGGTGTTTAGAAGGTATTGTTAAAATGGCAAATATTGTAAACACAGAGGAGACTTACTTAAAATAGCAGTCTGATCAGTGTTTATACTCTTTGCCACCTCAAGGGAAACCTTTTACACACCTTACCTTGCCCACCTTACCTTGCCGGAGAAGAATAGTGTAAAAGCAGAACAGACTGTTCCTTCAGGAGTGGTCTGATCTGTGTTAATGTATTTCCTCAGACAGGATAAATTGTTTTCAAAGGTCATGTTATGGTGGCAAATAGTGACAACACAGATCAGATTTTCCTTCGGGAGCTGTCTGTTCTGGGTTATCTTTTTTCTGATCTGGGTTTGCATTTATTTGCATAAGCATAATAAGGTGCTTATCTGGTAGTATTAAAATGGCCAATAGTGAAAACACTGATCATACTATCCATCGGGAACAGTCCCATCTGGGTTTACTACTTACTCAGGCACTATAAGGTGTTTAGAAGGTATTGTTAAAATGACAAATATTGTAAACACAGAGGAGACTTACTTAAAAGAGCAGTCCAATCAGTGTTTATACTCTTTGCCACCTCAAGGGAAACCTTTTACACACCTTATCTTGCCCACCTTACCTTGACGGAGAAGAATAGTGTAAAAACAGATCAGACTGTTCCTTCAGGAGTGGTCTGAACTGTGTTATTCTATTTCCTCAGACAGGATAAGTTGCTTTCAAAGGTAATGTTATGGTGGCAAATAGTGACAACACAGATAAGATTTTCCTTCGGGAGCTGTCTGATCTGGATTATCTTTTTGCCCTAACATTACTAAATTTAAAATCTTTAAATCAGATTTAGAAGAGAAAAGCAAATTTAAAGATGCTTTTCTTGAGATTAAACAGTCAAGAGCAGTACCCTTACTGCATATATGGTCAGTCCAATATGTTCATGGCTGCATCTTCTACTCAAGAATATTTCCACATAGCAGTACACTAGAACAATATATTGTGGAGTAGATATATTAATCCAGTATGCATGTCTATTATGGTCATACCCAATATGTAAACTGCACAGTCATGTACTTAGTTGACATCTAACTTGGCTTCAGGTTATTGCTCTGTAACTGTTGCCTCTGAATTTGAAATTAGCGGACAGTGGATGCAGGAATTGAGCCTCTTGCAGGAGACTCTAACAGACAGCAGACACGGAAAATTAGCGGACAGTGGATACAGGAATTGAGCCTCTTGCAGGAGACTCTAAAAGACACCAGACACGGAAAATAAGCGGACAGTGGATGCAGGAATTGAGCCCCTTGCAGGAGACTCTAACAGACAGCAGACACGGAAAATTAGCAGACAGTGGATGCAGGAATTGAGCCCCTTGCAGGAGACTCTAAAAGACAGCAGACATGGAAAATTAGCGGACAGTGGATGCAGGAATTGGGCCTCTTGCAGGAGACTCTAACAGACAGCAGACACGGAAAATTAGCGGACATTGGATGCAGGAATTGAGCCTCTTGCAGGAGACTCTAACAGACAGCAGACACGGAAAATTAGCGGACAGTGGATGCAGGAATTGAGCCTCTTGCAGGAGACTCTAACAGACAGCAGGCACGCAAAAGTAGCGGACAGTGGATGCAGGAATTGAGCCTCTTGCAGGAGACTCTTACAGACAGCAGGCATGGAAAATTAGCGGACAGTGGATGCAGGAATTGAGCCTCTTGCAGAAGACTTTAACAGACAGCAGACATGGAAAATTAGCGGACAGTGGATGCAGGAATTGGGCCTCTTGCAGGAGACTCGAGAAAGACAGCAGACACGGAAATTAGCGGACAGTTGATGCAGGAATTGAGCCTCTTGCAGAAGACTTTAACAGACAGCAGACATGGAAAATTAGCGGACAGTGGATGCAGGAATTGGGCCTCTTGCAGGAGACTCGAGAAAGACAGCAGACACGGAAATTAGCGGACAGTTGATGCAGGAATTGAGCCCCTTGCAGGAGACTCTCACAGACAGCAGACACGTAAAATTAGCGGACAGTGGATGCAGTAATTGAGCCTCTTGCAGGAGACTCTAACAGACAGCAGACACGGAAAATTAGCAGACAGTGGATGCAGAAATTGAGCCTCTTGCAGGAGACTCTAACAGACAGAAGAAACGGAAAATTAGCAGACAGTGGATGCAGGAATTGACCCTCTTGCAGGAGACTCTAACAGACAGCAGACACGGAACATTAGCGGACAGTGGATGCAGTAATTGAGCCTCTTGCAGGAGCCTCAAACGGACAGCAGACACGGAAAATTAGCAGACAGTGGATGCAGGAATTGAGCCTCTTGCAGGAGACTCTAACAGACAGCAGACACGGAAAATTAGCAGACAGTGGATGCAGGAATTAAGCCTCTTGCAGGAGACTCTAACAGACAGCAGACACGGAAAATTAGCAGACAGTGGATGCAGGAATAGAGCCTCTTGCAGGAAACTCTAACAGACAGCAGACACTGAAAATTAGCGGACAGTGGATGCAGGAATTGAGCCTCTTGCAGGAGACTCTTACAGACAGCAGACACGGAAAATTAGCGGACAGTGGATGCAGGAATTGAGCCTCTTGCAGGAGACTCTAACAGACAGCAGACACGGAAAATTAGCGGACAGTGGATGCAGGAATTGAGCCTCTTGCAGGAGACTCTCACAGACAGCAGACAGGGAAAATTAGCGGACATTGGATGCAGGAATTGAGCCTCTTGCAGGAGACTCTAACAGACAGCAGACACAGAAAATTAGCGGACAGTGGATGCAGAAATTGAGCCTCTTGCAGGAGACTCTAACAGACAGAAAAAACGGAAAATTAGCAGACAGTGGATGCAGGAATTGACCGTCTTGCAGGAGACTCTAACAGACAGCAGACACGGAAAATTAGCAGACAGTGGATGCAGGAATTGAGCCTCTTGCAGGAGACTCTTACGGACAGCAGACACGGAAAATTAGCAGACAGTGGATGCAGGAATTGAGCCTCTTGCAGGAGACTCTAACAGACAGCAGACATGGAAAATTAGCAGACAGTGGATGCAGGAATTAAGCCTCTTGCAGGAGACTCTAACAGACAGCAGACACGGAAAATTAGCAGACAGTGGATGCAGGAATAGAGCCTCTTGCAGGAAACTCTAACAGACAGCAGACACTGAAAATTAGCGGACAGTGGATGCAGGAATTGAGCCTCTTGCAGGAGACTCTAACAGACAGCAGGCACGCAAAAGTAGCGGACAGTGGATGCAGGAATTGAGCCTCTTGCAGGAGACTCTTACAGACAGCAGGCACGGAAAATTAGCGGACAGTGGATGCAGGAATTGAGCCTCTTGCAGAAGACTTTAACAGACAGCAGACATGGAAAATTAGACTTAGAAGAGAAAAGCAAATTTAAAGATGCTCTTCTTGAGATTAAACAGTCAGGAGCAGTACCCTTACCGCATAAATGGTCAGCCTAATATGTTCATGGCTGTACCTTCTACTCATGAATATTTCCACATAGCAGTACACTAGAACAATATATTGTGGAGTTGATATATTAATCAAGTATGCATGTCAATTATGGTCATACCCAATATGTAAACTGCACAGTCATTTACTCAGTTGACATCTAACTTGGCTTCGGGTTATTGCTCTGTAACTGTTGCCTCTGAATTTGAAGGACTTCTACCTGACTTGTAAACCTAAGCCCTGCTGTATTAATGATACAAGCAGCTCTGCCACAGAGGCACTAGGCAGCCCACCTATTTCTATGGCCCCAGTGAGCGGGGGCAAAAAGGGAATAAAGGAATAACATTACATAAAGCTTATTCAAAAATGTATATCCCCTTCCTCTTATTTTTGACTTTTAATTCAAGATATCATGGTAAAAGGTTTAAAAGGAGTGAAATAATATGACAAAAATATATTTAAATAAATCTTTTCACTATTCCCTTACCTTATTCACAATGGAAGTCCAAGAAAAAATGTGAAGTTTCAGAAATAATCACAGAATCCATACTGCCTGCCTATATGGTAGTCAGATTAGGGTTACACTTTCCCATTGGTATCCTGGGTCTTGTGTGGTGCCTGATTGTATCAATTCCTGATATTTCCCCTTTTACTAACTTTTATACACATTGCCAATATATAGTTACAGCATATTAAGACCAATGGCTTTGAGGAAATGCCAACAAGTTGTTATCCAGACCCTTGAAATAGAGAACTAACCCCTTAAAATCAGAGAAGGAAGAGAAAAGCATTTTAAGATGCCCATTTGGCAGTTTTTAGGGGTACACATTTTGCTATTTCTGAATTACTGCACCAGCAACTCTTATTCACAGTCACAGCATAATATGACTACTGGCATTGAGTAGTCATCAACTAACTGCTAACTAGACCCTTGTAATTAAAAAAATCTTTAAATTAGACAGAGAAGAGAAAAGCAAATTTAAAGATGCTTTTCTTGAGATTAAACAGTCAGGAGCAGTACCCTTACCGCATATATGGTCAGCCTAATATGTTCATGGCTGTACCTTCTACTCATGAATATTTCCACATAGCAGTACACTAGAACAATATATTGTGGAGTTGATATATTAATCAAGTATGCATGTCAATTATGGTCATACCCAATATGTAAACTGCATGGTCATTTACTCAGTTGACATCTAACTTGGCTTCAGGTTATTGCTCTGTAACTGTTGCCTCTGAATTTGAAGGACTTCTACCTGACTTGTAAACCCAAGCCCTGCTGTATTAATGATACAAGCAGCTCTGCCACAGAGGCACTAGGCAGCCCACCTATTTCTATGGCCCCAGTGAGCGGGGGCAAAAAGGGAATAAAGGAACATTACATAAATCTAATTCAAAAATGTATATCCCCTTCCTCTTATTTTTGACTTTTAATTCAAGATATCATGGTATAAGGTTTAAAAGGAGTGAATTTATATGACAAAATTATATTTAAATAAATCTTATCACTTTTCCTTACCTTATTCACAATGGAAGTCCAAGAAAAAACTGAATTTCACAAATAATTAAAGCATCCATACTGCCTGCCTATATGGTAGTCAGATTAGGGTTGAACACATAGCCAATATAGCATAATATGACTACTGGCATTGAGGGGTCATCAACCAACTGCCAAACAGACCTTTGTTATAAATAATTGTTTAAATCATATTTAGAACAGAGAAAGCAAATTTGAAGATGCTTTTCTGGAGATTAAACAGTCAGGAGCAGCACCTTTACTGCATATAGGGTCAGTCTAATATGTTTATGGCTGTACCTTCTACTCATGCATATTTCCACATAGCAGCACACTAGAACAATATATTGTGGAGTAGATATATTAATCCAGTATGCATGTCTATTTTGGTCATACCTAATATGTAGACTGCACGGTCATTAACTCAGTTGACATCTAACTTGCTTCAGGTTATTGCTATGTAACTGTTGCCTCTGAATTTGAAGGACTTCTACCTGGCTTGTAAACCAAAGCCCTGCTGTATTAATGATGCAAACAGCTCTGCCACAGAGGCACTAGGCAGCCCACCTATTTCTATGGCCCCAGTGAGTGGGGGCAAGAAGGGAATAAAGGAACAACACAGCATAAAGCTAATTCAAAAATGTATATCCCCTTCCTCTTATTTTTTACTTTTAATTCAAGATATCATGGTTTAAATCATGGAATAAAGGAAGACCCTTTCTTAAATCTAATTCAAAAATGTATGTTGCCTGTCTCTAAGTTTTGTTTTATTAATTTTATTAATATTTCATGCTATAAGGTCATCGAAGGGATTTTTTTACTGACCGTTCCAAGGGCACTGGTTCTTTTGTGGATCATTTTTGTTAATTGTGTTTCTTGTTTGTCCTGTTTTCATGTCTGTTCATTTCTGCCTTGTGGTCACCTGTTAGGAAAGGGCTGCCCTCTTCGCTCTCTTGTATATGATTTTTACTGTGTTTTTGTTACTTTCCCAATTGATGTCCTGGGTTAGGTGTGGTGCTTGATTGTATTGATTCCTGATCTTCCATTGGTTGGATTTTTTCCTACGGTTTACGAGGATATTGCATAACGGATAGACAGATGGATGGACCGACAGATAAGCTGATAACGATAGACCCTTTGCTTTTAAAAAAAACAAAAAAACATTAGGATAATTAAGAATTGTAAATTACAGGTTGCTACAGTTTGAAATCCCAAAACTGATCTTGCTGGAACACAGTGAAAGCCAAAAATATACTTCATAACCCTGAACATGTAACCATCCAGAGAGTCTTCAAATATAAGATCACCATAGGAAATGTAACAAGCACATTAATTATGACTGTCCAGGAATATTTTTACCCGAAGAGAATTGGTATGAACTTTAAAGAAACAGCTTGAGAAATGACAGTAATTGTATTTGTATTTCAATTAATATGGTAGAATAGATCTTGCTGGAGCTCATTCATTGAAAGCTCAAATATACTTCCATAATCTTGAATCAAAAAACATCCAGTGAATTGACATATAATGGTTCACCAGAGGAACTGTAACAAGTAGAGTAATTATGACTGATCAGGAACAGTTGTGCCCAAAGAAAATGCTAGGCCAATAATTGGTATGATGAACCAGAACTCGAAAAGAATTGTTTGAGAAATGACAGAAATTAAATATACATAAGGAAGAAGGATTCTCAATAAAAGGGTAGAACAGATCTTGCTGGGACACATTGAAAGTCCAAAAGATACTTCATGTGTGCAAACTGTGTCCAGTGAAGTGGCAAATATTGGTTCATCCAAGGCATTACTAATGGCTTTTTAGGAACGTTTTTGGCCCCCAAAAAATTGATGAACCAAGAGTTGCAATGAAGATGAATTCACAATAAAAGGCAGAAAGAGATCTTGCTGGAACACAGTGAAAGACAAAAATATCTTCCACAACCATGAAACTGGAAAATAAAAGTTGTCAAATAGGGGTTCACCAAAGGAACTATATCCAGTGCATTTATTATGACTGTTCATGAATATGTTTGCCCAAAGTAAATGATGGACCAAGTATTGACATAATGAACTAGAACTTAATATAAAGTGGAGCAGAAATGACAGCCATTGTACTTGTACACAAGAAAGATAGAGCCTTTTTAATAAGGCAGAATAGATCTTAGTGGAACCCAGTGAAAGCCCTAAATAAACACCAATATACCTGAATATGTGAACCTGTAAATATCAAATGAGCTATTGTCCAATGATTCATCGGAAGAGCTGTAACCAGTACATTTTATGTGCTGCTCACAATGCATATGCTTTTAACCAAAAATTGGCATGATGAAACTGACCGTTCCAAGATGATGGTTATCTTGTGCATCCATTTTGTTACTCATGTTTGACAATTGTCTTTAATTTAATGTCTTGTTTGTTCCCTGCAGTCTTGTGATCACCTTGTGATAAAAAGGGCTGACTTCTTGTCTCTCTTGTGGGTGTTGCTTCTCTGTGTTTTTGTCATTTTCTCATATGGTGTCTTGGATCTGTTGTGGTAATTGATTGTGTCTATTCCTGATTTTTGCCTTCTTTAGTTTTTTTAATGGAATGAGATGAGAAATAACAGTCAATGTATTTATAAGAAAAGAAGATTGGGTCTCAATTAAAAAGGTGAATATATACTGAAACAATAAAGTTATGTCCGCTTGACGTTTATGTTGGCCAGTTTTTAATGTATAAACGCATTTCATTCAATTTTATTTCATTACACACTGTTATCATTTAGAAACGTTATGCACCTAAACGAAATTCATTTGATAACCAATAGAGCCGCTGACAGCTCAGAGAACACGAGTACCCTTAAAATCCAAAGTCACAACACCAATAGATTGTGTGTCCATCATTCCGAACCGTTCAAGCACATTTGAAACATCACTAAGCAAACTCTCTAGTAAGATGTTAAGCATGTTAGTTGTATGCATTGCTTTTACGACCTCAACCATTAATCTATAACATACTCTGACGTCACAAAACATTGGTCAAGAGCGTGCGTGCAGACACTCAGAAAATTCATTGTTGGTGCAGCATTTTGATAATCAACAGAGTCGGTCAATTTTGAATTTCTTTTTCGCCATCACAAACATTTTAACATTAATTAAGACCAATCAGCATTAAAATAATTGAAACTGGAAATTCAAGTGTGTTTTTTCAGTAAGGGGTGGGGAATACAACACAGAAGTAGTGAACATGTGATGGCCAATATCAGTCATGGTTTTTTATTTTTATCTTTTGTGTAATCTTTGTCATACACACGCACAACAAATTAAAACAATAACGGTGTCAAAATGATGTTAGTTTAAGGAGAATCGGAGGTTCTTAAATTATTATTTGTTTAACTCAAAGGGAGGTAATTTCAGTTAGCTTCGTAAAATTAACGGTTTTGAATTGCAATGTCGCTCGTTTAATACGCACATTTTGGATTTTTAGATGTTTTTTCATCGTTTGACGTTCCTGGTTGCCGTTAAACGTAAAATGCGTCTCGATTTGATGATGAATATGCTGATGATAGTGGAATGAGCTGTTTTCACTTTAGGTTCAATAACTCTTCCAGATAAGAAGATAAAATCAAATAATTACCAACTTTTGTGTGTTGGACGTTTGATAAACATTTTCAAAAGATACAGTACCCTGAAAATCGGACGTATCTTTTTTGTTTGAGTATATAATCAGACGAGAACACTATCAGGTAAAAAATGGCCATTTCATACTCAGGAACCAAAATTCCTACAAATTGGCAACTTAATCAGCTTCTCTAAAAATAAATACAACAAAGGGATGAACCTTTTGAATATGATTTCAATATACTGTAACCTTTCATTTTAACACAGATGACGCAAATGTACAAACAAGTATTTTCCTTAACTGAAACAAAACTGTGGGAATGTATCAGAAACTTTATCAGACCAAGAAGATAACTTATGTGAGAAAACTGAAAATGTGATACAAGACAAAAGGAAATCAAGTCCGACAAAATTACCTTTACAGCCTAGAAGAAGAAAATGCAAATTATATCCTTTTATATAAAGCTACTAAACAAGCAATTATCTTCATTCAAGAATGCACAGATCTTGATTCTTAAAAAGGACTGCAATATTGTACCAGAGCCTCCAGAAGACCAAAACCAGCAAATAGAAATTAAAATTAAGTGCAAATGGAAATTGAGCCTGACAACAAATATCCCTAACATCCTGGTCAAAGGAAATGCAGAATGGCAGGTATCTTGTTGATTGGAAACTATTGAAAAGAGCTAATATATCTTACTTTAAGCTTGCCCACAGATTCAAAAGTTCTTCAAAGGTTATCTCTAAGGCCTTACTCTAATAAATGTGCATGTTGCATTTATGATATCACTGAAATATCTGCATTTATCAAGAACAACCCATCAATAAAATAAGGATTGTTACAAAATTTTGACAGCACATCCCTCAAGTTGTGTTTTATGAATTGATTTATCTGCGATTTCTGCAATCTAAATTCAGTATGTGAATGATAAATATAAATTCATCAAATACTCATGTTGCTGATAATCAAGAACAAGGTAAATACACAGCAATACTTAAAAAATGGCTTTTTGAGATGTAATAGCAAAATCTTTTTAATAACTTATAAACAACCTTTAACTTATCTTGAAAACAAATATGCAATTTAAGAAATGAATATACCTATAATTTAAAAGAAAAATGAAAATCATTTTGAATTGAAATATCAGGAAAAAATATGCATGAGACAGACAGGTAAAATTTATTTTTGAAAAAATATAAGAAAAACTTGGATCCCTCAGATATATAAGTCTCAAATATTTAATAAAGCAAACAGTGACTCTGCTTTACCTGTCATTCCTGCAATCTTAGTTCAAGTAAGTAGAGCAAGATACTTTTATAATTATAAAATACTCATTATTTAAACTTCAATAGAATATAAAAAAATGCAGCTCACTCTAATTCAATGAGTCTGGAAAAAAAGATGGAAAGTGCAAAGACCCCAAGCCCCCACATTGGGGTCTCGGTGGTCATTTACCTTGTCCTTCTTAAGGAAAACATTTTAAAAAAGTAATAATAAAAAAGGCAGCTAGAAAATATTATCATATATTAGGTCTCTTTGACCCAATTCCTATGCAAATGAGAAACTTGATGAATTGATTTGGTGCAGAAGTGGTCATTTTTCATTTTTCCACTGGGGCATGAAAATCCATTCATAATTGCTCAACAACCGGAGAAATGTGTACGAAACAGGGTTTTTACCCCAAACCAGACAGTTGTTTCCTTGAATTAGATTGACACAAGGATGCAGGAAGAACTCACAGGTTCTCGTCTCAAACAATCTATAAAAGCTTAACAGAAAAAAATAATTGACATGGCTTGGTGCCAATAACAATCAATGGGTACTCTAGTGCAACTAAGCTATCCAGGTGGAATCTGGATCTAATCCACTTATGCACTCAGAATGGATCAAATTCTATCATATTGTGACCTTCTGAGTACAAAAGGGTAAAGTGATGTCACAAAATGACTGCACACATTTACTAAATGCCACAGTATGAAATCCAGAAGCTTATCTTTCCAGGACGTAAAGAACTAACTTCCGTTGGTTCACCAGAGAAACTGCAACCAGTTTGTTATGTCTACAGTAGAGAGTGGGTCAAGAGTTAGCATTTTAAACATAAAATGGCAAGGAATAAGTTGAGAAATAAGTCATTGTATTTTAGGGGTGATTGAATCTGAAATAAAACAGTACAAATATTATCTTTGATAATTAAGATCAGATGAAGAGTTTAACTAGTGAAGCCATTTTATATTCAGGTTCAAGAATTCCTGTATTTGTGAGAGATTGAATCTGAAATAAAACAATGAAAAGATAATAAGTGAAGCCATTTAATATTCAGAATAAAGAATTCCTGTATTTTTGTGGGAGATTGGATCTGAAATAGAACAATGAAAAGATAATCTGTGGAAATCACTATCAGATGAAGAGTTTAACAAGTGAAGCCATTTTATATTCAGAATAAAGAATTCCTGTATTTTTGTGGGAGGTTGAATCTGAATAAGAACAATGAAAAGATAACCTGTGGAAACCACTTTGAGATGAAGAATTTAACAAGTGAAGCCGTTTTATATTCAGAATCAAGAATTCCTGGGAAAGTGATATCTTGATGGACTTCTCTTAACACAAAGACAAGAAATTAATGAAAAGTTTGATGAAGTTTTCAATATACTCTAAACCTTATAACCAAAAGTGTTCCAGTTAATGCAGCAACTATTTTCATAGAAGAATTAAACATAAATGGGCCTGATATCTTTATTTATCTTGACAAATGGTAGGATTGTAACATAGCATCCAGATAACCAAAACAGTACATAGAAACTACAATGTAGTGCATATCAAATGGAAATTGAGCCTGACAACAACAAATATCCTTAACATCCTGGTAGAAGGATATGCAGAATGGCAGGTATCTTGTTGATTGGAAACTATTGAAAAGAGCTAATATATCTTACTTTAAGCTTGCCCACAGATTCAAAAGTTCTTCAAAGATTATCTCTAAGGCCTTACTCTAATAAATGTGCATGTTGCATTTATGATATCACTGAAATATCTGCATTTATCAAGAACAACCCATCAATAAAATAAGGATTGTTACAAAATTTTGACAGCACATCCCTCAAGTTGTGTTTTATGAATTGATTTATCTGCGATTTCTGCAATCTAAATTCAGTATGTGAATGATAACTATAAATTCACCAAATACTCATGTTGCTGATAATCAAGAACAAGGTAAATACACAGCAATACTTAACTAGAGGACCTGAAGGTCCTGAGGCGCTCACCTGATCTCCTTAATAATGTTAAAATAGGTCAAGGTCAACTACAGCTTTTAATGGAACAAATTTTGTTTTTACCATACACATTTTGGTCAAGTGACCTAAACAATCTAATGAATAATCCATCAAAGAGCCCAGTGATTTCTGAGAAAAAAATGTTTAGATAGGTATGTGGCAGTCCAAATGAGTGGCCTTGGATCAAAGGTCACAGGTCAACTTGACATTTGGTACTTACTAGTAATAAACCATTGTCGCAATAGGTTTAACTATTATGAATTTGGCTGGCTCAGTTATAGAAATGAACATTTTAAGATTTTCTCCATGTAAATGCATTAGGAATCAAATTTGACCTTGCCCATAAAGTAGGTCAAGGTCAACCTAGATTCATCATTTGTGCTAACCTGGTAGGGCCCACATCCCCGATTCTACATACCAAGTCCCAAAGCTAATGGCCTTTTGGTTCCAGAGATGAAGAGATTTAAAGAGTTTTTACCATATATGGGCATGGTGGCCATGTTAGTCATGTGACCATAACAGTTTGTATAAGTTTTGGTTAACCAGTCAAAAGGAGTTGTCAAATGAAATTTGCTTTCAATTGGCCAAGAATTGTCTGAGAAAACTATGTTTTAATATGTTGATGGGACTCCAATATAAGCAACCTTGGCTGAAAGGTCAAATATCAACCTTGACCTTTAAACTTATTTATAGACACTAGATTGAACATATCAAGTGAGAATAATGACTTTGGCATCCACAGTATTCAAAAAATCAACTTTTCAAAAAATTTCCCATTCAAATGCATTAGGAAGCAAACTTGACCTTGACGTTAAGTAGGTCAAGGTCACCCTAGGATCATCATTTGAACAAACTTGGTAGGCCCCACATCCTCAATACTACATACCAAGTCTCAAGGTCACTGGCCTTCTGGTTCTGGAGAAGAAGATTTTTAAAAGGTTTTTACCATATATGGGCGTGGCGGCCATCTTTGTCATGTGACCAAAATATTTTGTATAAATTTTGGCTGACTTATCATAAGGAGTCTTCACATAAAATTTGAGCTCAATTGGGCCAATGGTTTGTGAGAAAACTATGTTTTAATATGTTGATTGGACCACAATATGAGCGACCTTGGCTGAAAGGGCAAAGTTCAACCTTGACCTTTGAAACTTATTTATAGCCATTGTCTCATTAGTTTCAACATATCAAGTGAGAATAATCACTTTGGCTTTAACAGTATTCAAAAAATCAACTTTTCAAAAAAAAATCCCATTTAAATCTATTAGGGAGCAAATTTGACCTTGACGTTAAGTAGGTCAAGGTCAACCTAGGATCATTATTTGAACAAACTTGGTAGGCCCCACATCCCCAATGCTACATACCAAGTCCCAAGGTCATCGGCCTTCTGGTTCTGGAGAAGAAGATTTTTAAAGGGTTTTTACCATATATGGGCATGGCGGCCATCTTGGTCATGTGACCAGGAACATTTGAACAAACTTTCGTTCCCCCATCCTAAGGAGTCTCCATATGAAATTTGAGTTCAATTGGCCCAGTGGTTTCAGAGGAGAAGATGTTTGAAAATGTTGACGGACGGACGGACGACGGACGACGGACGACGGACGACGGACGCCGGAGTCACTGGTATACTAATAGCTCACCTCGGAGCCTTCGGCTCAGGTGAGCTAAAAATGGCTTTTTGAGATGAAAAAGCAAAATCTTTTTAATTACTTATAAACAACCTTTAACTTATCTTGAAAACAAATATGCAATTTAAGAAATGAATATACCTATAATTTAAAAGAAAATTGAAAATCATTTTGAATTGAAATATCAGGAAAAAATATGCATGAGACAGACAGGTAAAATTTATTTTTGAAAAAATATAAGAAAAACTTGGATCCCTCAGAAATATAAGTCACAAATATTTAATAAAGCAAACAGTGACTCTGCTTTACCTGTCATTCCTGCAATCTTAGTTCAAGTAAGTAAAGCAAGATACTTTTATGATTATAAAATACTCCTTATTTAAACTTCATTGAATATAAAAAATGCAACTCACTCTAATTCAATGAGTCTGGAAAAAAAGATGGAAAGTGCAAAGACCCCAAGCCCCCGCATTGGGGTCTCGGTGGTCATTTACCTTGTCCTTCTTAAGGAAAACATTTGAAAAAAAATAATAATAATAAAGGCAGCTAGAAAATATTATCATATATTAGGTCTCTTTGACCCAATTCCTATGCAAATGAGAAACTTGATGAATTGATTTGGTGCAGAAGTGGTCATTTTTCATTTTTCCACTGGGGCATGAAAATCCATTCATAATTGCTCAACAACCGGAGAAATGTGTACGAAACAGGGTTTTTACCCCAAACCAGACAGTTGTTTCCTTGAATTAGATTGACCCAAGGATGCAGGAAGAACTCACAGGTTCTCGTCTCAAACGATCCATAAAAGCTTAACAGAAAAAATAATTAACATGGCTTGGTGCCAATAACAATCAATAGGTGCTCTAGTGCAACTAAGCTATCCAGGTGGAATCTGGATCTAATCCACTTATGCACTCAGAATGGATCAAATTCTATCATATTGTGACCTTCTGAGTACAAAAGGGTAAAGTGATATCACAAAATGACTGCACACATTTACTAAATGCCACAGTATGAAATCCAGAAGCTTATCTTTCCAGGACGTAAAGAACTAACTTCCGTTGGTTCACCAGAGAAACTGCAACCAGTTTGTTATGTCTACAGTAGAGAGTGGGTCAAGAGTTAGCATTTTAAACATAAAATGGCAAGGAATAAGTTGAGAAATAAGTCATTGTATTTTAGGGGTGATTGAATCTGAAATAAAACAGTACAAATATTATCTTTGATAATTAAGATCAGATGAAGAGTTTAACTAGTGAAGCCATTTTATATTCAGGTTCAAGAATTCCTGTATTTGTGAGAGATTGAATCTGAAATAAAACAATGAAAAGATAATAAGTGACGCCATTTAATATTTAGAATAAAGAATTCCTGTAATTTAGTGGGAGATTGAATCTAAAATAGAACAATGAAATGATAATCTGTAGAAATCACTAGCAGGTGAAGAGTTTAACAAGTGAAGCCATTTTATATTCAGAATAAAGAATTCCTGTATTTTTGTGGGAGGTTGAATCTGGATAAGAACAATGAAAAGATAATCTGTGGAAACCACTATGAGATGAAGAATTTAACAAGTGAAGCCGTTTTATATTCAGAATCAAGAATTCCTGGGAAAGTGATATCTTGATGGACTTCTCTTAACACAAAGACAAGAAATTAATGAAAAGTTTGATGAAGTTTTCAATATACTCTAAACCTTATAACCAAAAGTGTTCCAGTTAATGCAGCAACTATTTTCATAGAAGAATTAAACATAAATGGGCCTGATATCTTTATTTATCTTGACAAATGGTAGGATTGTAACATAGCATCCAGATAACCAAAAACAGTACATAGAAACTACAATGTAGTGCATATCAAATGGAAATTGAGCCTGACAACAACAAATATCCTTAACATCCTGGTAGAAGGATATGCAGAATGGCAGGTATCTTGTTGATTGGAAACTATTGAAAAGAGCTAATATATCTTACTTTAAGCTTGCCCACAGATTCAAAAGTTCTTCAAAGATTATCTCTAAGGCCTTACTCTAATAAATGTGCATGTTGCATTTATGATATCACTGAAATATCTGCATTTATCAAGAACAACCCATCAATAAAATAAGGATTGTTACAAAATTTTGACAGCACATCCCTCAAGTTGTGTTTTATGAATTGATTTATCTGCGATTTCTGCAATCTAAATTCAGTATGTGAATGATAAATATAAATTCACCAAATACTCATGTTGCTGATAATCAAGAACAAGGTAAATACACAGTAATACTTAAAAATGGCTTTTTGAGATGTAAAAGCAAAATCTTTTTAATTACTTATAAACAACCTTTAACTTATCTTGAAAACAAATATGCAATTTAAGAAATGAATATACCTATAATTTAAAAGAAAATTGAAAATCATTTTGAATTGAAATATCAGGAAAAAATATGAATGAGACAGACAGGTAAAATTTATTTTTGAAAAAATATAAGAAAAACTTGGATCCCTCAGAAATATAAGTCACAAATATTTAATAAAGCAAACAGTGACTCTGCTTTACCTGTCATTCCTGCAATCTTAGTTCAAGTAAGTAAAGCAAGATACTTTTATGATTATAAAATACTCCTTATTTAAACTTCATTGAATATAAAAAATGCAGCTCACTCTAATTCAATGAGTCTGGAAAAAAAGATGGAAAGTGCAAAGACCCCAAGCCCCCGCATTGGGGTCTCGGTGGTCATTTACCTTGTCCTTCTTAAGGAAAACATTTGAAAAAAAAAAAATAATAATAAAGGCAGCTAGAAAATATTATCATATATTAGGTCTCTTTGACCCAATTCCTATGCAAATGAGAAACTTGATGAATTGATTTGGTGCAGAAGTGGTCATTTTTCATTTTTCCACTGGGGCATGAAAATCCATTCATAATTGCTCAACAACCGGAGAAATGTGTACGAAACAGGGTTTTTACCCCAAACCAGACAGTTGTTTCCTTGAATTAGATTGACCCAAGGATGCAGGAAGAACTCACAGGTTCTCGTCTCAAACGATCCATAAAAGCTTAACAGAAAAAATAATTAACATGGCTTGGTGCCAATAACAATCAATAGGTGCTCTAGTGCAACTAAGCTATCCAGGTGGAATCTGGATCTAATCCACTTATGCACTCAGAATGGATCAAATTCTATCATATTGTGACCTTCTGAGTACAAAAGGGTAAAGTGATATCACAAAATGACTGCACACATTTACTAAATGCCACAGTATGAAATCCAGAAGCTTATCTTTCCAGGACGTAAAGAACTAACTTCCGTTGGTTCACCAGAGAAACTGCAACCAGTTTGTTATGTCTACAGTAGAGAGTGGGTCAAGAGTTAGCATTTTAAACATAAAATGGCAAGGAATAAGTTGAGAAATAAGTCATTGTATTTTAGGGGTGATTGAATCTGAAATAAAACAGTACAAATATTATCTTTGATAATTAAGATCAGATGAAGAGTTTAACTAGTGAAGCCATTTTATATTCAGGTTCAAGAATTCCTGTATTTGTGAGAGATTGAATCTGAAATAAAACAATGAAAAGATAATAAGTGACGCCATTTAATATTTAGAATAAAGAATTCCTGTAATTTAGTGGGAGATTGAATCTAAAATAGAACAATGAAATGATAATCTGTAGAAATCACTAGCAGATGAAGAGTTTAACAAGTGAAGCCATTTTATATTCAGAATAAAGAATTCCTGTATTTTTGTGGGAGGTTGAATCTGGATAAGAACAATGAAAAGATAATCTGTGGAAACCACTATGAGATGAAGAATTTAACAAGTGAAGCCGTTTTATATTCAGAATCAAGAATTCCTGGGAAAGTGATATCTTGATGGACTTCTCTTAACACAAAGACAAGAAATTAATGAAAAGTTTGATGAAGTTTTCAATATACTCTAAACCTTATAACCAAAAGTGTTCCAGTTAATGCAGCAACTATTTTCATAGAAGAATTAAACATAAATGGGCCTGATATCTTTATTTATCTTGACAAATGGTAGGATTGTAACATAGCATCCAGAAAACCAAAAACAGTACATAGAACTACAATGTAGTGCATATCAAATGGAAATTGAGCCTGACAACAACAAATATCCTTAACATCCTGGTAGAAGGATATGCAGAATGGCAGGTATCTTGTTGATTGGAAACTATTGAAAAGAGCTAATATATCTTACTTTAAGCTTGCCCACAGATTCAAAAGTTCTTCAAAGATTATCTCTAAGGCCTTACTCTAATAAATGTGCATGTTGCATTTATGATATCACTGAAATATCTGCATTTATCAAGAACAACCCATCAATAAAATAAGGATTGTTACAAAATTTTGACAGCACATCCCTCAAGTTGTGTTTTATGAATTGATTTATCTGCGAATTCTGCAATCTAAATTCAGTATGTGAATGATAAATATAAATTCACCAAATACTCATGTTGCTGATAATCAAGAACAAGGTAAATACACAGCAATACTTAAAAATGGCTTTTTGAGATGTAATAGCAAAATCTTTTTAATTACTTATAAACAACCTTTAACTTATCTTGAAAACAAATATGCAATTTAAGAAATGAATATACCTATAATTTAAAAGAAAATTGAAAATCATTTTGAATTGAAATATCAGGAAAAAATATGCATGAGACAGACAGGTAAAATTTATTTTTGAAAAAATATAAGAAAAACTTGGATCCCTCAGAAATATAAGTCACAAATATTTAATAAAGCAAACAGTGACTCTGCTTTACCTGTCATTCCTGCAATCTTAGTTCAAGTAAGTAAAGCAAGATACTTTTATGATTATAAAATACTCCTTATTTAAACTTCATTGAATATAAAAAATGCAGCTCACTCTAATTCAATGAGTCTGGAAAAAAAGATGGAAAGTGCAAAGACCCCAAGCCCCCGCATTGGGGTCTCAGTGGTCATTTACCTTGTCCTTCTTAAGGACCCAATTCCTATGCAAATGAGAAACTCGATGAATTGATTTGGTGCAGAAGTGGTCATTTTTCATTTTTCCACTGGGGCATGAAAATCCATTCATAATTGCTCAACAACCGGAGAAATGTGTACGAAACAGGGTTTTTACCCCAAACCAGACAGTTGTTTCCTTGAATTAGATTGACCCAAGGATGCAGGAAGAACTCACAGGTTCTCGTCTCAAACGATCCATAAAAGCTTAACAGAAAAAATAATTAACATGGCTTGGTGCCAATAACAATCAATAGGTGCTCTAGTGCAACTAAGCTATCCAGGTGGAATCTGGATCTAATCCACTTATGCACTCAGAATGGATCAAATTCTATCATATTGTGACCTTCTGAGTACAAAAGGGTAAAGTGATATCACAAAATGACTGCACACATTTACTAAATGCCACAGTATGAAATCCAGAAGCTTATCTTTCCAGGACGTAAAGAACTAACTTCCGTTGGTTCACCAGAGAAACTGCAACCAGTTTGTTATGTCTACAGTAGAGAGTGGGTCAAGAGTTAGCATTTTAAACATAAAATGGCAAGGAATAAGTTGAGAAATAAGTCATTGTATTTTAGGGGTGATTGAATCTGAAATAAAACAGTACAAATATTATCTTTGATAATTAAGATCAGATGAAGAGTTTAACTAGTGAAGCCATTTTATATTCAGGTTCAAGAATTCCTGTATTTGTGAGAGATTGAATCTGAAATAAAACAATGAAAAGATAATAAGTGACGCCATTTAATATTTAGAATAAAGAATTCCTGTAATTTAGTGGGAGATTGAATCTAAAATAGAACAATGAAATGATAATCTGTAGAAATCACTAGCAGATGAAGAGTTTAACAAGTGAAGCCATTTTATATTCAGAATAAAGAATTCCTGTATTTTTGTGGGAGGTTGAATCTGGATAAGAACAATGAAAAGATAATCTGTGGAAACCACTATGAGATGAAGAATTTAACAAGTGAAGCCGTTTTATATTCAGAATCAAGAATTCCTGGTAGAAGGATATGCAGAATGGCAGGTATCTTGTTGATTGGAAACTATTGAAAAGAGCTAATATATCTTACTTTAAGCTTGCCCACAGATTCAAAAGTTCTTCAAAGATTATCTCTAAGGCCTTACTCTAATAAATGTGCATGTTGCATTTATGATATCACTGAAATATCTGCATTTATCAAGAACAACCCATCAATAAAATAAGGATTGTTACAAAATTTTGACAGCACATCCCTCAAGTTGTGTTTTATGAATTGATTTATCTGCGAATTCTGCAATCTAAATTCAGTATGTGAATTATAAATATAAATTCACCAAATACTCATGTTGCTGATAATCAAGAACAAGGTAAATACACAGCAATACTTAAAAATGGCTTTTTGAGATGTAAAAGCAAAATCTTTTTAATTACTTATAAACAACCTTTAACTTATCTTGAAAACAAATATGCAATTTAAGAAATGAATATACCTATAATTTAAAAGAAAATTGAAAATCATTTTGAATTGAAATATCAGGAAAAAATATGAATGAGACAGACAGGTAAAATTTATTTTTGAAAAAATATAAGAAAAACTTGGATCCCTCAGAAATATAAGTCACAAATATTTAATAAAGCAAACAGTGACTCTGCTTTACCTGTCATTCCTGCAATCTTAGTTCAAGTAAGTAAAGCAAGATACTTTTATGATTATAAAATACTCCTTATTTAAACTTCATTGAATATAAAAAATGCAGCTCACTCTAATTCAATGAGTCTGGAAAAAAAGATGGAAAGTGCAAAGACCCCAAGCCCCCGCATTGGGGTCTCGGTGGTAATTTACCTTGTCCTTCTTAAGGAAAACATTTGAAAAAAAAATAATAATAATAAAGGCAGCTAGAAAATATTATCATATATTAGGTCTCTTTGACCCAATTCCTATGCAAATGAGAAACTTGATGAATTGATTTGGTGCAGAAGTGGTCATTTTTCATTTTTCCACTGGGGCATGAAAATCCATTCATAATTGCTCAACAACCGGAGAAATGTGTACGAAACAGGGTTTTTACCCCAAACCAGACAGTTGTTTCCTTGAATTAGATTGACCCAAGGATGCAGGAAGAACTCACAGGTTCTCGTCTCAAACGATCCATAAAAGCTTAACAGAAAAAATAATTAACATGGCTTGGTGCCAATAACAATCAATAGGTGCTCTAGTGCAACTAAGCTATCCAGGTGGAATCTGGATCTAATCCACTTATGCACTCAGAATGGATCAAATTCTATCATATTGTGACCTTCTGAGTACAAAAGGGTAAAGTGATATCACAAAATGACTGCACACATTTACTAAATGCCACAGTATGAAATCCAGAAGCTTATCTTTCCAGGACGTAAAGAACTAACTTCCGTTGGTTCACCAGAGAAACTGCAACCAGTTTGTTATGTCTACAGTAGAGAGTGGGTCAAGAGTTAGCATTTTAAACATAAAATGGCAAGGATTAAGTTGAGAAATAAGTCATTGTATTTTAGGGGTGATTGAATCTGAAATAAAACAGTACAAATATTATCTTTGATAATTAAGATCAGATGAAGAGTTTAACTAGTGAAGCCATTTTATATTCAGGTTCAAGAATTCCTGTATTTGTGAGAGATTGAATCTGAAATAAAACAATGAAAAGATAATAAGTGACGCCATTTAATATTTAGAATAAAGAATTCCTGTAATTTAGTGGGAGATTGAATCTAAAATAGAACAATGAAATGATAATCTGTAGAAATCACTAGCAGATGAAGAGTTTAACAAGTGAAGCCATTTTATATTCAGAATAAAGAATTCCTGTATTTTTGTGGGAGGTTGAATCTGGATAAGAACAATGAAAAGATAATCTGTGGAAACCACTATGAGATGAAGAATTTAACAAGTGAAGCCGTTTTATATTCAGAATCAAGAATTCCTGGGAAAGTGATATCTTGATGGACTTCTCTTAACACAAAGACAAGAAATTAATGAAAAGTTTGATGAAGTTTTCAATATACTCTAAACCTTATAACCAAAAGTGTTCCAGTTAATGCAGCAACTATTTTCATAGAAGAATTAAACATAAATGGGCCTGATATCTTTATTTATCTTGACAAATGGTAGGATTGTAACATAGCATCCAGATAACCAAAAACAGTACATAGAAACTACAATGTAGTGCATATCAAATGGAAATTGAGCCTGACAACAACAAATATCCTTAACATCCTGGTAGAAGGATATGCAGAATGGCAGGTATCTTGTTGATTGGAAACTATTGAAAAGAGCTAATATATCTTACTTTAAGCTTGCCCACAGATTCAAAAGTTCTTCAAAGATTATCTCTAAGGCCTTACTCTAATAAATGTGCATGTTGCATTTATGATATCACTGAAATATCTGCATTTATCAAGAACAACCCATCAATAAAATAAGGATTGTTACAAAATTTTGACAGCACATCCCTCAAGTTGTGTTTTATGAATTGATTTATCTGCGAATTCTGCAATCTAAATTCAGTATGTGAATGATAAATATAAATTCACCAAATACTCATGTTGCTGATAATCAAGAACAAGGTAAATACACAGCAATACTTAAAAATGGCTTTTTGAGATGTAATAGCAAAATCTTTTTAATTACTTATAAACAACCTTTAACTTATCTTGAAAACAAATATGCAATTTAAGAAATGAATATACCTATAATTTAAAAGAAAATTGAAAATCATTTTGAATTGAAATATCAGGAAAAAATATGCATGAGACAGACAGGTAAAATTTATTTTTGAAAAAATATAAGAAAAACTTGGATCCCTCAGAAATATAAGTCACAAATATTTAATAAAGCAAACAGTGACTCTGCTTTACCTGTCATTCCTGCA
The DNA here is from genome assembly GCA_964019695.1 of Loripinus fragilis. NCBI lineage: Eukaryota > Metazoa > Mollusca > Bivalvia > Lucinida > Lucinidae > Loripinus > Loripinus fragilis. The sequence goes on from CAXHUL010000609.1 coordinate 961,736, forward strand.
ATCTTAGTTCAAGTAAGTAAAGCAAGATACTTTTATGATTATAAAATACTCCTTATTTAAACTTCATTGAATATAAAAAATGCAGCTCACTCTAATTCAATGAGTCTGGAAAAAAAGATGGAAAGTGCAAAGACCCCAAGCCCCCACATTGGGGTCTCAGTGGTCATTTACCTTGTCCTTCTTAAGGAAAACATTTGAAAAAAAATAATAATAAAAAAGGCAGCTAGAAAATATTATCATGTATTAGGTCTCTTTGACCCAATTCCTATGCAAATGAGAAACTTGATGAATTGATTTGGTGCAGAAGTGGTCATTTTTCATTTTTCCACTGGGGCATGAAAATCCATTCATAATTGCTCAACAACCGGAGAAATGTGTACGAAACAGGGTTTTTACCCCAAACCAGACAGTTGTTTCCTTGAATTAGATTGACACAAGGATGCAAGAAGAACTCACAGGTTCTCGTCTCAAACGATCTATAAAAGCTTAACAGAATAAATAATTAACATGGCTTGGTGCCAATAACAATCAATAGGTGCTCTAGTGCAACTAAGCTATCCAGGTGGAATCTGGATCTAATCCACCTATGCACTCAGAATGGATCAAATTCTATCATATTGTGACCTTCTGAGTACAAAAGGGTAAAGTGATATCAAAAAATGACTGCACACATTTACTAAATAACACTGTATGAAATCCAGAAGCTTATCTTTCCAGGACGTAAAGAACTAACTTCCGTTGGTTCACCAGAGAAACTGCAACCAGTTTATTATGTCTACAGTAGAGAGCGGGTCAAGAGTTAGCATTTTAAACATAAAATGGCAAGGAATAAGTTGAGAAATAAGTCATTTTATTTTAGGGGTGATTGAATCTGAAATAAAACAGTACAAATATTATCTTTGATAATTGAGATCAGATGAAGAGTTTAACTAGTGAAGCCATTTTATATTCAGGTTCAAGAATTCCTGTATTTGTGAGAAATTGAATCTGAAATAAAACAATGAAAAGATAATAAGTGAAGCAATTTAATATTCAGAATAAAGAATTCCTGTATTTTTGTGGGAGATTGAATCTAAAATAGAACAATGAAAAGATAATCTGTGGAAATCACTATCAATGAAGAGTTTAACAAGTGAAGCCATTTTATATTCAGAATAAAGAATTCCTGTATTTTTGTGGGAGGTTGAATCTGAATAAGAACAATGAAAAGATAATCTGTGGAAACCACTATGAGATGAAGAATTTAACAAGTGAAGCCGTTTTATATTCAGAATCAAGAATTCCTGGGAAAATGATATCTTGATGGACTTCTCTTAACACAAAGACAAGAAATTAATGAAAAGTTCGATGAAGTTTTCAATGTACTCTAAACCTTATAACCAAAAGTGTTCCAGTTAATGCAGCAACTATTTTCATAGAAGAATTAAACATAAATGGGCCTGATATCTTTATTTATCTTGACAAATGGTAGGATTGTAACATAGCATCCAGATAGCCAAAAACAGTACATAGTAACTACAATGTAGTGCATATCAAATGGAAATTGAGCCTGACAACAAATACCCTTAACATCCTGGTAGAAGGATATGCAGAATGGCAGGTATCTTGTTGATTGGAAACTACTGAAAAGAGCTAATATATCTTACTTTAAGCTTGCCCACAGATTCAAAAGTTCTTCAAAGATTATCTCTAAGGCCTTACTCTAATAAATGTGCATGTTGCATTTATGATATCACTGAAATATCTGCATTTATCAAGAACAACCCATCAATAAAATAAGGATTGTTACAAAATTTTGACAGCACATCCCTCAAGTTGTGTTTTATGAATTGATTTATCTGCGAATTCTGCAATCTAAATTCAGTATGTGAATGATAAATATAAATTCATCAAATACTCATGTTGCTGATAATCAAGAACAAGGTAAATACACAGCAATACTTAAAAAATGGCTTTTTTGAGATGTAATAGCAAAATCTTTTTAATTACTTATAAACAACCTTTAACTTATCTTGAAAACAAATATGCAATTTAAGAAATGAATATACCTATAATTTAAAAGAAAATTGAAAATCATTTTGAATTGAAATATCAGGAAAAAATATGCATGAGACAGACAGGTAAAATTTATTTTTGAAAATTATAAGAAAAACTTGGATCCCTCAGAAATATAAGTCACAAATATTTAATAAAGCAATCAGTGACTCTGCTTTACCTGTCACACCTGCAATCTACGTTCAAGTAAGTAGAGCATGATACTTTTATAATTATAAAATACTCCTTATTTAAACTTCACTGAATATAAAAAATGCAGATCACTCTAATTCAATGAGTCTGTAAAAAAAGATGGAAAGTGCAAAGACCCCAAGCCCCCGCATTGGGGTCTCTGTGGTCATTTACCTTGTCCTTCTTAAGGTAAACATTTTAAAAAAATAATAATTAAAAAGGCAGCTAGAAAATATTATCATGTATTAGGTCTCTTTGACCCAATTCCTATGCAAATGAGAAACTTGATGAATTGATTTGGTGCAGAAGTGGTCATTTTTCATTTTTCCACTGGGGCATGAAAATCCATTCATAATTGCTCAACAACCGGAGAAATGTGTACGAAACAGGGTTTTTACCCCAAACCAGACAGTTGTTTCCTTGATTTAGATTGACACAAGGATGCAGGAAGAACTCACAGGTTCTCGTCTCAAACGATCTATAAAACCTTAACAGAATAAATAATTAACATGGCTTGGTGCCAATAACAATCAATAGGTGCTCTAGTGCAACTAAGCTATCCAGGTGGAATCTGGATCTAATCCACTAATGCACTCAGAATGGATCAAATTCTATCATATTGTGACCTTCTGAGTACAAAAGGGTAAAGTGATATCACAAAATGACTGCACACATTTACTAAATGCCACAGTATGAAATCCAGAAGCTTATCTTTCCAGGACGTAAAGAACTAACTTCCGTTGGTTCACCAGAGAAACTGCAACCAGTTTGTTATGTCTACAGTAGAGAGCGGGTCAAGAGTTAGCATTTTAAGCATAAAATGGCAAGGAATAAGTTGAGAAATAAGTCATTGTATTTTAGGCGTGATTGAATCTGAAATAAAACAGTACAATATTATCTTTGATAATTAAGATCAGATGAAGAGTTTAACTAGTGAAGCCATTTTATATTCAGGTTCAAGAATTCCTGTATTTGTGAGAGATTGAATCTGAAATAAAACAATGAAAAGATAATAAGTGACGCCATTTAATATTCAGAATAAAGAATTCCTGTAATTTAGTGGGAGATTGAATCTAAAATAGAACAATGAAATGATAATCTGTAGAAATCACTAGCAGATGAAGAGTTTAACAAGTGAAGCCATTTTATATTCAGAATAAAGAATTCCTGTATTTTTGTGGGAGGTTGAATCTGGATAAGAACAATGAAAAGATAATCTGTGGAAACCACTATGAGATGAAGAATTTAACAAGTGAAGCCGTTTTATATTCAGAATCAAGAATTCCTGGGAAAGTGATATCTTGATGGACTTCTCTTAACACAAAGACAAGAAATTAATGAAAAGTTTGATGAAGTTTTCAATATACTCTAAACCTTATAACCAAAAGTGTTCCAGTTAATGCAGCAACTATTTTCATAGAAGAATTAAACATAAATGGGCCTGATATCTTTATTTATCTTGACAAATGGTAGGATTGTAACATAGCATCCAGATAACCAAAAACAGTACATAGAAACTACAATGTAGTGCATATCAAATGGAAATTGAGCCTGACAACAACAAATATCCTTAACATCCTGGTAGAAGGATATGCAGAATGGCAGGTATCTTGTTGATTGGAAACTATTGAAAAGAGCTAATATATCTTACTTTAAGCTTGCCCACAGATTCAAAAGTTCTTCAAAGATTATCTCTAAGGCCTTACTCTAATAAATGTGCATGTTGCATTTATGATATCACTGAAATATCTGCATTTATTAAGAACAACCCATCAATAAAATAAGGATTGTTACAAAATTTTGACAGCACATCCCTCAAGTTGTGTTTTATGAATTGATTTATCTGCGATTTCTGCAATCTAAATTCAGTATGTGAATGATAAATATAAATTCACCAAATACTCATGTTGCTGATAATCAAGAACAAGGTAAATACACAGCAATACTTAAAAATGGCTTTTTGAGATGTAAAAGCAAAATCTTTTTAATTACTTATAAACAACCTTTAACTTATCTTGAAAACAAATATGCAATTTAAGAAATGAATATACCTATAATTTAAAAGAAAATTGAAAATCATTTTGAATTGAAATATCAGGAAAAAATATGAATGAGACAGACAGGTAAAATTTATTTTTGAAAAAATATAAGAAAAACTTGGATCCCTCAGAAATATAAGTCACAAATATTTAATAAAGCAAACAGTGACTCTGCTTTACCTGTCATTCCTGCAATCTTAGTTCAAGTAAGTAAAGCAAGATACTTTTATGATTATAAAATACTCCTTATTTAAACTTCATTGAATATAAAAAATGCAGCTCACTCTAATTCAATGAGTCTGGAAAAAAAGATGGAAAGTGCAAAGACCCCAAGCCCCCGCATTGGGGTCTCGGTGGTCATTTACCTTGTCCTTCTTAAGGAAAACATTTGAAAAAAAAATAATAATAATAAAGGCAGCTAGAAAATATTATCATATATTAGGTCTCTTTGACCCAATTCCTATGCAAATGAGAAACTCGATGAATTGATTTGGTGCAGAAGTGGTCATTTTTCATTTTTCCACTGGGGCATGAAAATCCATTCATAATTGCTCAACAACCGGAGAAATGTGTACGAAACAGGGTTTTTACCCCAAACCAGACAGTTGTTTCCTTGAATTAGATTGACCCAAGGATGCAGGAAGAACTCACAGGTTCTCGTCTCAAACGATCCATAAAAGCTTAACAGAAAAAATAATTAACATGGCTTGGTGCCAATAACAATCAATAGGTGCTCTAGTGCAACTAAGCTATCCAGGTGGAATCTGGATCTAATCCACTTATGCACTCAGAATGGATCAAATTCTATCATATTGTGACCTTCTGAGTACAAAAGGGTAAAGTGATATCACAAAATGACTGCACACATTTACTAAATGCCACAGTATGAAATCCAGAAGCTTATCTTTCCAGGACGTAAAGAACTAACTTCCGTTGGTTCACCAGAGAAACTGCAACCAGTTTGTTATGTCTACAGTAGAGAGTGGGTCAAGAGTTAGCATTTTAAACATAAAATGGCAAGGAATAAGTTGAGAAATAAGTCATTGTATTTTAGGGGTGATTGAATCTGAAATAAAACAGTACAAATATTATCTTTGATAATTAAGATCAGATGAAGAGTTTAACTAGTGAAGCCATTTTATATTCAGGTTCAAGAATTCCTGTATTTGTGAGAGATTGAATCTGAAATAAAACAATGAAAAGATAATAAGTGACGCCATTTAATATTTAGAATAAAGAATTCCTGTAATTTAGTGGGAGATTGAATCTAAAATAGAACAATGAAATGATAATCTGTAGAAATCACTAGCAGATGAAGAGTTTAACAAGTGAAGCCATTTTATATTCAGAATAAAGAATTCCTGTATTTTTGTGGGAGGTTGAATCTGGATAAGAACAATGAAAAGATAATCTGTGGAAACCACTATGAGATGAAGAATTTAACAAGTGAAGCCGTTTTATATTCAGAATCAAGAATTCCTGGGAAAGTGATATCTTGATGGACTTCTCTTAACACAAAGACAAGAAATTAATGAAAAGTTTGATGAAGTTTTCAATATACTCTAAACCTTATAACCAAAAGTGTTCCAGTTAATGCAGCAACTATTTTCATAGAAGAATTAAACATAAATGGGCCTGATATCTTTATTTATCTTGACAAATGGTAGGATTGTAACATAGCATCCAGATAACCAAAAACAGTACATAGAAACTACAATGTAGTGCATATCAAATGGAAATTGAGCCTGACAACAACAAATATCCTTAACATCCTGGTAGAAGGATATGCAGAATGGCAGGTATCTTGTTGATTGGAAACTATTGAAAAGAGCTAATATATCTTACTTTAAGCTTGCCCACAGATTCAAAAGTTCTTCAAAGATTATCTCTAAGGCCTTACTCTAATAAATGTGCATGTTGCATTTATGATATCACTGAAATATCTGCATTTATCAAGAACAACCCATCAATAAAATAAGGATTGTTACAAAATTTTGACAGCACATCCCTCAAGTTGTGTTTTATGAATTGATTTATCTGCGAATTCTGCAATCTAAATTCAGTATGTGAATTATAAATATAAATTCACCAAATACTCATGTTGCTGATAATCAAGAACAAGGTAAATACACAGCAATACTTAAAAATGGCTTTTTGAGATGTAAAAGCAAAATCTTTTTAATTACTTATAAACAACCTTTAACTTATCTTGAAAACAAATATGCAATTTAAGAAATGAATATACCTATAATTTAAAAGAAAATTGAAAATCATTTTGAATTGAAATATCAGGAAAAAATATGAATGAGACAGACAGGTAAAATTTATTTTTGAAAAAATATAAGAAAAACTTGGATCCCTCAGAAATATAAGTCACAAATATTTAATAAAGCAAACAGTGACTCTGCTTTACCTGTCATTCCTGCAATCTTAGTTCAAGTAAGTAAAGCAAGATACTTTTATGATTATAAAATACTCCTTATTTAAACTTCATTGAATATAAAAAATGCAGCTCACTCTAATTCAATGAGTCTGGAAAAAAAGATGGAAAGTGCAAAGACCCCAAGCCCCCGCATTGGGGTCTCGGTGGTCATTTACCTTGTCCTTCTTAAGGAAAACATTTGAAAAAAAAATAATAATAATAAAGGCAGCTAGAAAATATTATCATATATTAGGTCTCTTTGACCCAATTCCTATGCAAATGAGAAACTTGATGAATTGATTTGGTGCAGAAGTGGTCATTTTTCATTTTTCCACTGGGGCATGAAAATCCATTCATAATTGCTCAACAACCGGAGAAATGTGTACGAAACAGGGTTTTTACCCCAAACCAGACAGTTGTTTCCTTGAATTAGATTGACCCAAGGATGCAGGAAGAACTCACAGGTTCTCGTCTCAAACGATCCATAAAAGCTTAACAGAAAAAATAATTAACATGGCTTGGTGCCAATAACAATCAATAGGTGCTCTAGTGCAACTAAGCTATCCAGGTGGAATCTGGATCTAATCCACTTATGCACTCAGAATGGATCAAATTCTATCATATTGTGACCTTCTGAGTACAAAAGGGTAAAGTGATATCACAAAATGACTGCACACATTTACTAAATGCCACAGTATGAAATCCAGAAGCTTATCTTTCCAGGACGTAAAGAACTAACTTCCGTTGGTTCACCAGAGAAACTGCAACCAGTTTGTTATGTCTACAGTAGAGAGTGGGTCAAGAGTTAGCATTTTAAACATAAAATGGTAAGGATTAAGTTGAGAAATAAGTCATTGTATTTTAGGGGTGATTGAATCTGAAATAAAACAGTACAAATATTATCTTTGATAATTAAGATCAGATGAAGAGTTTAACTAGTGAAGCCATTTTATATTCAGGTTCAAGAATTCCTGTATTTGTGAGAGATTGAATCTGAAATAAAACAATGAAAAGATAATAAGTGACGCCATTTAATATTTAGAATAAAGAATTCCTGTAATTTAGTGGGAGATTGAATCTAAAATAGAACAATGAAATGATAATCTGTAGAAATCACTAGCAGATGAAGAGTTTAACAAGTGAAGCCATTTTATATTCAGAATAAAGAATTCCTGTATTTTTGTGGGAGGTTGAATCTGGATAAGAACAATGAAAAGATAATCTGTGGAAACCACTATGAGATGAAGAATTTAACAAGTGAAGCCGTTTTATATTCAGAATCAAGAATTCCTGGGAAAGTGATATCTTGATGGACTTCTCTTAACACAAAGACAAGAAATTAATGAAAAGTTTGATGAAGTTTTCAATTTACTCTAAACCTTATAACCAAAAGTGTTCCAGTTAATGCAGCAACTATTTTCATAGAAGAATTAAACATAAATGGGCCTGATATCTTTATTTATCTTGACAAATGGTAGGATTGTAACATAGCATCCAGATAACCAAAAACAGTACATAGAAACTACAATGTAGTGCATATCAAATGGAAATTGAGCCTGACAACAACAAATATCCTTAACATCCTGGTAGAAGGATATGCAGAATGGCAGGTATCTTGTTGATTGGAAACTATTGAAAAGAGCTAATATATCTTACTTTAAGCTTGCCCACAGATTCAAAAGTTCTTCAAAGATTATCTCTAAGGCCTTACTCTAATAAATGTGCATGTTGCATTTATGATATCACTGAAATATCTGCATTTATCAAGAACAACCCATTAATAAAATAAGGATTGTTACAAAATTTTGACAGCACATCCCTCAAGTTGTGTTTTATGAATTGATTTATCTGCGAATTCTGCAATCTAAATTCAGTATGTGAATGATAAATATAAATTCACCAAATACTCATGTTGCTGATAATCAAGAACAAGGTAAATACACAGCAATACTTAAAAATGGCTTTTTGAGATGTAAAAGCAAAATCTTTTTAATTACTTATAAACAACCTTTAACTTATCTTGAAAACAAATATGCAATTTAAGAAATGAATATACCTATAATTTAAAAGAAAATTGAAAATCATTTTGAATTGAAATATCAGGAAAACATATGAATGAGACAGACAGGTAAAATTTATTTTTGAAAAAATATAAGAAAAACTTGGATCCCTCAGAAATATAAGTCACAAATATTTAATAAAGCAAACAGTGACTCTGCTTTACCTGTCATTCCTGCAATCTTAGTTCAAGTAAGTAAAGCAAGATACTTTTATGATTATAAAATACTCCTTATTTAAACTTCATTGAATATAAAAAATGCAGCTCACTCTAATTCAATGAGTCTGGAAAAAAAGATGGAAAGTGCAAAGACCCCAAGCCCCCGCATTGGGGTCTCGGTGGTCATTTACCTTGTCCTTCTTAAGGAAAACATTTGAAAAAAAAATAATAATAATAAAGGCAGCTAGAAAATATTATCATATATTAGGACTCTTTGACCCAATTCCTATGCAAATGAGAAACTTGATGAATTGATTTGGTGCAGAAGTGGTCATTTTTCATTTTTCCACTGGGGCATGAAAATCCATTCATAATTGCTCAACAACCGGAGAAATGTGTACGAAACAGGGTTTTTACCCCAAACCAGACAGTTGTTTCCTTGAATTAGATTGACCCAAGGATGCAGGAAGAACTCACAGGTTCTCGTCTCAAACGATCCATAAAAGCTTAACAGAAAAAATAATTAACATGGCTTGGTGCCAATAACAATCAATAGGTGCTCTAGTGCAACTAAGCTATCCAGGTGGAATCTGGATCTAATCCACTTATGCACTCAGAATGGATCAAATTCTATCATATTGTGACCTTCTGAGTACAAAAGGGTAAAGTGATATCACAAAATGACTGCACACATTTACTAAATGCCACAGTATGAAATCCAGAAGCTTATCTTTCCAGGACGTAAAGAACTAACTTCCGTTGGTTCACCAGAGAAACTGCAACCAGTTTGTTATGTCTACAGTAGAGAGTGGGTCAAGAGTTAGCATTTTAAGCATAAAATGGCAAGGAATAAGTTGAGAAATAAGTCATTGTATTTTAGGGGTGATTGAATCTGAAATAAAACAGTACAAATATTTATTTGATAATTAAGATCAGATGAAGAGTTTAACTAGTGAAGCCATTTTATATTCAGGTTCAAGAATTCCTGTATTTGTGAGAGATTGAATCTGAAATAAAACAATGAAAAGATAATAAGTGACGCCATTTAATATTAAGAATAAAGAATTCCTGTAATTTAGTGGGAGATTGAATCTAAAATAGAACAATGAAATGATAATCTGTAGAAATCACTAGCAGATGAAGAGTTTAACAAGTGAAGCCATTTTATATTCAGAATAAAGAATTCCTGTATTTTTGTGGGAGGTTGAATCTGGATAAGAACAATGAAAAGATAATCTGTGGAAACCACTATGAGATGAAGAATTTAACAAGTGAAGCCGTTTTATATTCAGAATCAAGAATTCCTGGGAAAGTGATATCTTGATGGACTTCTCTTAACACAAAGACAAGAAATTAATGAAAAGTTTGATGAATGTTTCAATATACTCTAAACCTTATAACCAAAAGTGTTCCAGTTAATGCAGCAACTATTTTCATAGAAGAATTAAACATAAATGGGCCTGATATCTTTATTTATCTTGACAAATGGTAGGATTGTAACATAGCATCCAGATAACCAAAAACAGTACATAGAAACTACAATGTAGTGCATATCAAATGGAAATTGAGCCTGACAACAACAAATATCCTTAACATCCTGGTAGAAGGATATGCAGAATGGCAGGTATCTTGTTGATTGGAAACTATTGAAAAGGGCTAATATATCTTACTTTAAGCTTGCCCACAGATTCAAAAGTTCTTCAAAGATTATCTCTAAGGCCTTACTCTAATAAATGTGCATGTTGCATTTATGATATCACTGAAATATCTGCATTTATCAAGAACAACCCATCAATAAAATAAGGATTGTTACAAAATTTTGACAGCACATCCCTCAAGTTGTGTTTTATGAATTGATTTATCTGCGAATTCTGCAATCTAAATTCAGTATGTGAATGATAAATATAAATTCACCAAATACTCATGTTGCTGATAATCAAGAACAAGGTAAATACACAGCAATACTTAAAAATGGCTTTTTGAGATGTAATAGCAAAATCTTTTTAATTACTTATAAACAACCTTTAACTTATCTTGAAAACAAATATGCAATTTAAGAAATGAATATACCTATAATTTAAAAGAAAATTGAAAATCATTTTGAATTGAAATATCAGGAAAAAATATGCATGAGACAGACAGGTAAAATTTATTTTTGAAAAAATATAAGAAAAACTTGGATCCCTCAGAAATATAAGTCACAAATATTTAATAAAGCAAACAGTGACTCTGCTTTACCTGTCATTCCTGCAATCTTAGTTCAAGTAAGTAAAGCAAGATACTTTTATGATTATAAAATACTCCTTATTTAAACTTCATTGAATATAAAAAATGCAGCTCACTCTAATTCAATGAGTCTGGAAAAAAAGATGGAAAGTGCAAAGACCCCAAGCCCCCGCATTGGGGTCTCAGTGGTCATTTACCTTGTCCTTCTTAAGGAAAACATTTGAAAAAAAATAATAATAAAAAAGGCAGCTAGAAAATATTATCATGTATTAGGTCTCTTTGACCCAATTCCTATGCAAATGAGAAACTTGATGAATTGATTTGGTGCAGAAGTGGTCATTTTTCATTTTTCCACTGGGGCATGAAAATCCATTCATAATTGCTCAACAACCGGAGAAATGTGTACGAAACAGGGTTTTTACCCCAAACCAGACAGTTGTTTCCTTGAATTAGATTGACACAAGGATGCAAGAAGAACTCACAGGTTCTCGTCTCAAACGATCTATAAAAGCTTAACAGAATAAATAATTAACATGGCTTGGTGCCAATAACAATCAATAGGTGCTCTAGTGCAACTAAGCTATCCAGGTGGAATCTGGATCTAATCCACCTATGCACTCAGAATGGATCAAATTCTATCATATTGTGACCTTCTGAGTACAAAAGGGTAAAGTGATATCACAAAATGACTGCACACATTTACTAAATGCCACAGTATGAAATCCAGAAGCTTATCTTTCCAGGACGTAAAGAACTAACTTCCGTTGGTTCACCAGAGAAACTGCAACCAGTTTATTATGTCTACAGTAGAGAGCGGGTCAAGAGTTAGCATTTTAAACATAAAATGGCAAGGAATAAGTTGAGAAATAAGTCATTTTATTTTAGGGGTGATTGAATCTGAAATAAAACAGTACAAATATTATCTTTGATAATTGAGATCAGATGAAGAGTTTAACTAGTGAAGCCATTTTATATTCAGGTTCAAGAATTCCTGTATTTGTGAGAAATTGAATCTGAAATAAAACAATGAAAAGATAATAAGTGAAGCAATTTAATATTCAGAATAAAGAATTCCTGTATTTTTGTGGGAGATTGAATCTAAAATAGAACAATGAAAAGATAATCTGTGGAAATCACTATCAATGAAGAGTTTAACAAGTGAAGCCATTTTATATTCAGAATAAAGAATTCCTGTATTTTTGTGGGAGGTTGAATCTGAATAAGAACAATGAAAAGATAATCTGTGGAAACCACTATGAGATGAAGAATTTAACAAGTGAAGCCGTTTTATATTCAGAATCAAGAATTCCTGGGAAAATGATATCTTGATGGACTTCTCTTAACACAAAGACAAGAAATTAATGAAAAGTTTGATGAATGTTTCAATATACTCTAAACCTTATAACCAAAAGTGTTCCAGTTAATGCAGCAACTATTTTCATAGAAGAATTAAACATAAATGGGCCTGATATCTTTATTTATCTTGACAAATGGTAGGATTGTAACATAGCATCCAGATAGCCAAAAACAGTACATAGTAACTACAATGTAGTGCATATCAAATGGAAATTGAGCCTGACAACAAATACCCTTAACATCCTGGTAGAAGGATATGCAGAATGGCAGGTATCTTGTTGATTGGAAACTACTGAAAAGAGCTAATATATCTTACTTTAAGCTTGCCCACAGATTCAAAAGTTCTTCAAAGATTATCTCTAAGGCCTTACTCTAATAAATGTGCATGTTGCATTTATGATATCACTGAAATATCTGCATTTATCAAGAACAACCCATCAATAAAATAAGGATTGTTACAAAATTTTGACAGCACATCCCTCAAGTTGTGTTTTATGAATTGATTTATCTGCGAATTCTGCAATCTAAATTCAGTATGTGAATGATAAATATAAATTCATCAAATACTCATGTTGCTGATAATCAAGAACAAGGTAAATACACAGCAATACTTAAAAAATGGCTTTTTGGAGATGTAATAGCAAAATCTTTTTAATTACTTATAAACAACCTTTAACTTATCTTGAAAACAAATATGCAATTTAAGAAATGAATATACCTATAATTTAAAAGAAAATTGAAAATCATTTTGAATTGAAATATCAGGAAAAAATATGCATGAGACAGACAGGTAAAATTTATTTTTGAAAATTATAAGAAAAACTTGGATCCCTCAGAAATATAAGTCACAAATATTTAATAAAGCAATCAGTGACTCTGCTTTACCTGTCACACCTGCAATCTACGTTCAAGTAAGTAGAGCATGATACTTTTATAATTATAAAATACTCCTTATTTAAACTTCACTGAATATAAAAAATGCAGCTCACTCTAATTCAATGAGTCTGGAAAAAAAGATGGAAAGTGCAAAGACCCCAAGCCCCCGCATTGGGGTCTCTGTGGTCATTTACCTTGTCCTTCTTAAGGTAAACATTTTAAAAAAATAATAATTAAAAAGGCAGCTAGAAAATATTATCATGTATTAGGTCTCTTTGACCCAATTCCTATGCAAATGAGAAACTTGATGAATTGATTTGGTGCAGAAGTGGTCATTTTTCATTTTTCCACTGGGGCATGAAAATCCATTCATAATTGCTCAACAACCGGAGAAATGTGTACGAAACAGGGTTTTTACCCCAAACCAGACAGTTGTTTCCTTGAATTAGATTGACACAAGGATGCAGGAAGAACTCACAGGTTCTCGTCTCAAACGATCTATAAAACCTTAACAGAATAAATAATTAACATGGCTTGGTGCCAATAACAATCAATAGGTGCTCTAGTGCAACTAAGCTATCCAGGTGGAATCTGGATCTAATCCACTAATGCACTCAGAATGGATCAAATTCTATCATATTGTGACCTTCTGAGTACAAAAGGGTAAAGTGATATCACAAAATGACTGCACACATTTACTAAATGCCACAGTATGAAATCCAGAAGCTTATCTTTCCAGGACGTAAAGAACTAACTTCCGTTGGTTCACCAGAGAAACTGCAACCAGTTTGTTATGTCTACAGTAGAGAGCAGGTCAAGAGTTAGCATTTTAAACATAAAATGGCAAGGAATAAGTTGAGAAATAAGTCATTTTATTTTAGGGGTGATTGAATCTGAAATAAAACAGTACAATATTATCTTTGATAATTAAGATCAGATGAAGAGTTTAACTAGTGAAGCCATTTTATATTCAGGTTCAAGAATTCCTGTATTTGTGAGAGATTGAATCTGAAATAAAACAATGAAAAGATAATAAGTGAAGCCATTTAATATTCAGAATAAAGAATTCCTGTATTTTTGTGGGAGATTGAATCTGAAATAGAGCAATGAAAAGATAATTTGTCGAAATCACTATCAGATGAAGAGTTTAACAAGTGAAGCCATTTTATATTCAGAATAAAGAATTCCTGTATTTTTGTGGGAGATTGAATCTGAATTAGAACAATGAAAAGATAATCTGTGGAAATCTCAATCAGATGAAGAGTTAAAAAAGTGAAGCCGTTTTATATTTAGAATCAATAGTTCCTGGAAAAATGATATCTTGATGGATTTCTCTCACCACAAAGACATGAAAGTGATGAATATTTTAGATGAAATTGATTTAAGTATAGCACTTACAATGATGACAGAGCCGAGGACATTAGTCATGAAGGATATAACATGGACTAACAATGATACAAGTACAGTACTAACAATAATGACAGAGTAGAGGACATTTGGAATTAAGGAAACAGCATGGGCTAACAGTGATTTAAGTATAGCACTTATAATGATGACAGAGCCTAGGACATTTGCCATGAAGGGTGTAACATGGGTTAACAGTGATAAATATACAGCACTTACAATGGGGATAGAGCAGGGGACATCTGTCATGAAGGGTGTAACATGGGCTAACAGTGATACATGTACAGCACTTATTATGTTGACAGAGCAGAGAACATCTGTCATGAAGGGTGTAACATGGGCTAACAGTGATACATGTACAGCACTTACAATGAGGATAGAGCAGAGGACATCTGTCATGAAGGGTGTAACATGGGCTAACAGTGATACATGTACAGCACTTACAATGAGGATAGAGCAGGGGACATCTGTCATGAAGGGTGTAACATGGGCTAACATTGATACATGTACAGCACTTACTATGTTGACAGAGCAGAGAACATCTGCCATGAAGGGTGTAACATGGGCTAACAGTGATACATGTACAGCACTTACAATGAGGATAGAGCAGAGGACATCTGTCATGAAGGGTGTAACATGGGCTAACAGTGATACAGGTACAGCACTTACAATGAGGATAGAGCAGGGGACATCTGTCATGAAGGGTGTAACATGGGCTAACAGTGATACATGTACAGCACTTACAATGAGGATAGAGCAGAGGACATCTGTCATGAAGGGTGTAACATGGGCTAACAGTGATACATGTACAGCACTTACTATGTTGACAGAGCAGAGAACATCTGTCATGAAGGGTGTAACATGGATTAACAGTGTTACATGTACAACACTAAATTACAATGATGACAGAGCAGATGACATTTGCCATGAAGGGTGTAACAGGGGCTAACAGTGTAACATGAACAGCACTTACTATGTTGACAGAGCAGAGGACATTTGTTATGAAGGGTGTAACATGGGCTAACAGTGATACATGTACAGCACTTACAATGATGACAAAGCAGAGGACATTTGTCATGAAGGGTGTAACATGGGCTAACAGTGATACATGTACAGCACTTACAATGATGACAGAGCAGAGAACATCTGTCATGAACGATACACAATGGGCTAACAGTGATTTAAGTACAGCACTTACAATGATGACAGAGCAGAGTACATTTGTCATGAAGGGTGTAACATGGGCTAACAGTGATACATGTACAGCACTTACAATGATGACTGAGCAGAGGACATTTGTCCTGAATGGTGTAACATGGGCTAACAGTGGTACAAGATCAGCACTTACTATGATGACAGAGCAGAGTACATCTGTCATGAAGGGTGTAACATGGGCTAACAGTGTTACATGTACAACACTTACAATGAAGACAGAGCAGAGCACATTTGTCAGGGAGGGCATAGCATAAGCTAACAGTGATACAAGAACTACCTTTATGGCAGAGTACGGATGTGCATGCTGATTAGCCCCTTTTTAGCACTGCCAGGTATACGATAAGCCTCCCTTTTCTAACAAAAAGTATATGACTGACCCAGTTTTTCATCATTGATATATGAATGGTGCCTTTCTGTGACATCCCTGTTTGAATAAAGGTAAGAAAGGGTGCAAAGATCAGGAATCGATACAATCAAGTACCACACCTGACCCAGGATACCAATGGGAAAGTGAAAACTCACAGTAGACACCACAAATGACGCGCACAAAGACATAGCAAACACAAGACAGAACAAAAACATAAAAGATCCACAAAAGAAGAACCACCTTGGAACGGTCAGTAAAATATTTTACTGGAGGGCTTAAACCTGTTTAACGGCGCCATCCTCACCCTTAATTCAGATGTGGATAGATATAGATATTTGGTTTGCATGAAAGACCCCTAACTTATCAATGCATCATCTAAAACATATAAATCAAGATATAACAAGGAGATAAAGCAAAGATAAGGACTCAACAGTAAATAAATACACATTATCATAATAGTAACTTGATCTGACGTACTGTATCACGTCAAGTGGATGAGGTCATACCATCGGATCACCCGAGACGCGTAACATTATGATAATATTTTTATTATATGCCTTTTTTCTGACATTCTTTCTGATTTTAAAACCTGTTTTTGTCTTGAATCCCGAAAAATTGCGGGAACGTTTGCCATAACGTTACGTTTCTTGACGTCATGTCAACACATTTTCCATCTCTTGTTTCATGCTTGCAATTTACTTTACGTAACGTCGCCGCAAAAGCAGGTTACCGACGTTAGCCTCGTTTTAAAGGATAGTAATATGGATTCAGAAAACCTCAGTTTGTTGATCCGGCTTTCTGTATCAGATGGCCAGAAAACAGACAGTTCTAAAGTCGTATCAGTTATAGGTGTATAATAAAACTGAATACCGGAGTAAAAGAAATCCAACAGGTAAACTCATATTATTGCTCAGATATTCAGCTCAGAAACCAAAATTGTAATATTTAACTGTAAACTTTGTTTACAGACAGCAAAGAGGGTATATAAAAATCAAAGAACGTTATATGGTTAGGTAAACATTCTGTTCAATCCAGTATTATGAATAGGTCATTTCTTTTGAAGACCAAGTATATGATTGGGGTAGGTTTTAAATACACCCCCCTCCCCCCATGGCTATCAAAGTACACACAGGCAGATTTATAAGGAAGATGACAATTGACATGAAGGATGTCCCTGTAACATGCTCTAACAGTGATACAAGTGCAGCACTTACAATGATAAGATATTCACTGCCCTTGGCTACCAGGTTCCTGCATGCGTGATGTCCCAGTGATACAAGTACAGCACTTACAATGATAAGATATTCACTGCCCTTGGCTACCGTGATACAAGTGCAGCACTTACAATGACAAGATATTCCCTGCCCTTGGCTACATGTAACATGCTCTAACAGTGATACAAGTACAGCACTTACAATGATAAGATATTCACTGCCCTTGGCTACCAGATTCCTGCATGTGTGATGTCCCTTAATTTGGTATGCAACATGACTATATTATGAAAAAATTTAATTTTGGCAACACCATACACCCAGGGGAGCGAAGTGGCTCAGTGGTGAAGTGCTTGACTCAAGACCGAGAGGCCCCGGGTTTGAGCCTCACTGGCCTCACTGCATTGTGGTCTTTGAGCAAGACACATTTATTCTAGCTTAGTACTCAGTACTGGTTCAACCCAGGAAGACACGTCCCTATTTAACTGAAAGATTGTTGATGGGAAGTAAAGAATCAAATCAAACAAAACGCCACACACCCTAAGTACACTCAAGGGATCAGACGTAGGCCTTTGAACTAAAATCCCATTTACTGTTCTGTTGTTGTTTACTTTTTGTTTATTGTCACCCCCATTGTGGGAGTCTGTAATTGTTCTATGTTTTGTTGTACGTTACTTTATGTCCATTCTAGTATTGCAATCATCTTGATGGGGAAGAGAGAGCTGGTTGCTTTGCTTAATTTGTCTTCCTGGTGTCTCGTGATGGTTGAGCCGCTCTTCCTCGCGGTACCACGGGGTTGTCTGCAGTTTGTGATTGTGGTATTTCCTGATCATACTCACTTACTATTTTTCTTTCAATTATGCAAAATTATGGTAAATAATATTGACAATTGACTTAGCTCTTGTGAAATGTTATATGCATCTATAGCCAGACACATTACTGACAGCACTACATGGCCCTGTTATAATCAAAACTATTCATCTTAGAGAGCAGACGTCGTTTCAACCGACAATTTTACATAAACTAAGGGCAATAACTCCTTAAAGCATGGTGCGATATGGACCATTATTGAACTTGAAGAAGACATCATGGTACTTAACAATGTGACCAAGTTCCATAAAATTCTGATCAAAAGCATTCAACTTAGAGAGCGGACATTGTTTCAAATGGTGAATTTTTATAAACAAAGGGCCATAACTACTGAAAGCATGGTGTGATATGGACCATTATCGAATTTGAAGAAGACATCATGGTACTAAACAATGTGACCAAGTTTCATAAAATTCTGATCAAAAGTATTGGACTTTGAGAGCAGACATTGTTTCAAATAGTGAATTTTCATAAACAAAGGGTCATAACTACTGAAAGCATGGTGCGATATGGACCATTATTGAATTTGAAGAAGACATCATGGTACTAAACAATGTGACCAAGTTTCATAAAATTCTGATCAAAAGTATTGGACTTAGAGAGCAGACATTGTTTCAAATGGTGAATATTCATAAACAAAGGGTCATAACTACTGAAAGCATGGTGCAATATGGACCATAAGACATTATGGTACTAAACAACAAGGGTAACAACCTACGTCATAGCACTGATGTTTTAAACACGTAGTGCGGCGCCATCTTTGATTTACAAGGTCAGTTTTCCCCTTCGTAAAATTAAACAAATGAGTGTCTGTACAAACAAAGCAGTGCAGGCGGTGCCTAACATCACACTTGAACAGAATATATAACGGCCACGCCCCGATATGCCGTTGCCTTTGTAATCATTCACCCACAAGAATCGAAGCGGGAGACACGAGGATAATTTTAGCAGTCACCCACTTCGATTTTTGTGGGTGAATGTTTACAAAGGCAACGGCATTTCTGGACGTGACCATTGTATATTCTGTTCAAGTGTGATGTTAGGCACCGCCTGCACTGCTTAGTTTTGACAGACACTAATTCGTACGACATTTACGAAGGGAAAAACTAACCTTGCAAATCAAAGATGGCGTCATACTACGTGTTTACAACACCCACGCTATGACGTAGGTTGTTACCCCTGAAACAATGTGACCAAGTTTTATAAAATTCGGATCAAAAGTATTTGACTTAGAGAGCAAACGTCGTTTGGACAGACATACGTACGTACAGAAGGACAGTGGTTACACACTTAATGCCCCGGCCATTGTCATGGCGGGGGCATAAAAATCAAGTTCTCACCTCAAAAATCTATTTTTGGCCTGAGTGATCTAGACTTGCAACCAGCCATGTATCCAAATTCAGCTAGTATTTTAGGAGGATATGTCATTTGAAGCAATTGTTGACAACGCACAACGCACAACGCACGATTGAAAAACGACCGCGACAATTCAATAATCACAATAGTTCACTACGAGACAATGGCTCAGGAGAGCTTAAAAGCTAATATAGCTTTTGCATTTGCCAAAACTTAAGTCAAACTAGAAATGTGTCCATGGGACACGGATGCCCCTGCTATTTGCAAATTTGTATAAAAGGGGAAATGTCATTAACAAAGGGCAATAACTCGGGAAGGCATGGTGCAATATGGGCCATTCTGAAACTTGAAGACATTATGGTAATTTATAATGTGACTAAGTTTCATAGAATTATAATAAAAACTATTCATCTTAGAGAGCAGATGTCGTTTCAACCAACGATTTTTCATAAACTAAGGGCAATAACTCCTTAAAGCATGGTGCCATATAGACCATTATTAAACTTGAAGAAGACATCATGGTATATAACAATGTGACCAAGTTTCATAAATTTCTAATCAAATGTATTCGACTAAGAGAGCACTCAGACATCATTTAAAACGCTGAATTTTCATAAACAAAGGGCCATAGCTGCTGAAAGCATGATGCGATATGGACCATTATCTAACTTGAAGAAGACTTTATGGTACTAAACAAGGTGACCAAGTTTCATAAAAATCTGATCAAAAGTATTCAACTTAGAGAGCGGACATCGTTTCAAATGGTGAGTTTTTATAAACAAAGGGCCATAATTACTGAAAGCATGGTGCAATACAAACCATTATCGAATTTGAAGAAGACATCGTGGTACTTAACAATGTGACCAAGTTTCATAAAATTCTGATAAAAAATATTCGACTTAGAGAGCGGACATCATTTCAAATGGTGAATTTTCATAAACAAAGGGCCATTATATAAACTAATGAAAGCATGGTGCGATCCGGGGGTGCGATATGGACCATTATTGAACTTGTAGAGGACATCATGGTACTAAACAATGTGACCAAGTTTCATAAAATTCTGATCAAAAGTAATCGACTTAGAGAGCGGATGTCGTTGGACAGACGTAATGACATGCGTACTAAAGTATTACGTCCGTAGGTACAGGTGGACGGATGGACAGGGGTAAAACTTAATGCCCCGCCCATTGTTATGGGGGGGGGCATAAAAAGGGCCATAACTTGGTCAAAATTTTGCTGATTATCTCCAATTTCGAACTTGACCTGTACTTTATAATACTTTACTATACTGAACAAAAGTGAAAACGCGACAGCTGAATTGTTTGCCATCTATATACAAAATTATGCAAACCAAGAATGCAAATGAAAGTGTATCTTAATGTTCAAATACTGGATTATGCATAACAGTAAAAGTTGTACGGAAGTTGTCACGAGGAAACACATGAAAGCCATTTAAATGAGACAGGGGTCCAATATTTCAGGTTGCAAATTTGAACAGAAATCTATCACAGTTTATGCCTTCAGAAATCCACTACCGAAGAGATCCAACTGCACGAAATGGCAGCCTAGATGTGACAACCAGAAATGTGAAGGACTTATCTCAAGTGTGTTTTGATCAGTCAGAAAAGCAATCTTAAAAAGCGGGTTTTCCATCAAATTGCCAAGTGTGTTTTGATCAGTCAGAAAAGCAATCTTAAAAAGCGGGTTTTCCATCAAATTGCCAAGTTTGAAATTTTCACACTGAAATCAAATTGATGTATCCCTTCATAAGTTATCAATTGGAAACAAACGGTGTGACGCTGTAATGTCAAAGACAACACTGGCCGAGTAATGATCCCTATGTGTGGACCATGGTTCCCAGGCAACACAAAAATCAAAGACCAGTGAACTTACTTTTTTCATTGGTCTGACATTTATGGACAATATAAATCCAACAAGCAAATTCAGAGAAGTTATGTCCCCCACCAGGGCCATCAGGCATTTTTAAAAGTGGTCTTGCTGAGGAAACCATCAAGTGCCAAAGGCATGAGAGGGTGGAGAGCACAAGAGGGGGGCTTCTTCTCCTCTCATTAAGGGGGTTCTGGGGCTCTCTCCCTCCCCTCCATCCCCCCACTCTACCACTGAGCAATTGCGCTCCCTTCTTTTGTGTTGTTGTCTCCTGATAATCTTTGCAAAAGGTTTTGACCTAGAGTGTTGGGCTTTATCTGAATACAAGCTGTTTGAAACAATAATGTTATTCTTGAAAGAATTTCCCGAAACTTTTATTTTGAAAAAAAATCAGCAGACATCAAAAACACATGCAAATTAGCCAACAGGCATTAAGGTAAGAGACTTTCTAGATTCTTGAAAATTCAGATACAGCATGCAACTTTGACCAGGTCTCAATATAAAATTACATATTTGATTAGGGAGCACAGTGGCTCAGTGGTAGAGTGCTTGACTTGAGATTGAGGGGTTGTGGGTTTGAGCCTCACCCTTGGCACTGCATTGTGTCCTTGTGCAAGACACACTTATCCCTGATTAATAATGGTTCAACCCAGGAAGACCCATCCTGACATAACTGAAAAATTGTTGACTCTGGCATTAAGAATCAAATCAAACAAACACATTTGACTAGAAATGTGTCCAGAGGACACAGATGCCCATGTTGTTGCAAAATTTGCATATTCTCACAAACAAAAGTAAAAAAGACATATTCTTATTAACAAAGAATAATTAATAACTCTTGAAGTCAAAAGACAATATGGATCATCTTTGAACTTGAGCAAGAAATATTTGATTTTAAGCACTGTGTCAAAGTTTTATAAAGTGTCATTTGAAATTACTTGATAAAGAGATATAAACATTACAAATAATGGTAAAATTTAATGATCAAAGGGTAACAACTCACAAAGGAATATTGCAATACAGATTTTGTTTGAACTTACAAAAGATATTTTGGTACATAAAATTGTTAATAATTTTTAAACAATTCTGATCAAAAGTACTCAATTTAAAAACCATATAATAGAAATTGCCATGTATTATAGACAATAAAAGACAAACTTTTCATATTTCGGCTAAAACTAATAACTCCACGTTATCCAGGTGAAACTCCAACTTTTCAATTCTGACTCCATCTTTTTCCATGAATGGATTCTAAATCTCTTGTTTCAAAGTCCTAGTGAGAACTTTGAACATTGCTTGTCCTTTACACAGAGTTCATACAGGCAAGTTTGAGTAAAATTCAAGAACTTTCAAGGACTTCTTAAGATTATCCTACAGTTTTCAAGGTCTAAAAGTTTACAAAATATCCTGATTATAGAGTTAAAATTCTACTTCAGAAATGCTAGACTGAGATAATGGAGAAATTAGTACTAGCAAATTAGTATAAAATTGTTGCGCCTTTATTTGGTGCAGCATCTAATAAAGGCACAACAGTTTTATTCTGATTTAGATCTCTATCAACAGTGTTAATTCCTACAGAAAATAGAAGAATTCAAGGACTTTTCAAGGCCTTTGAATGATGTTCCAGTCCTTTTCAAGGCATATTTAGTTTTCAAGGACTTTTCAAGAAAGCCCTCTCAATTCAAGTACTTTTCAAGCCTGTGCGAACCCTGTTTACACCAAGCATTTTATTTTGTAAATTAATGATTATTTATTTTGATTTTAAAGATATGAATGCTACAACCAAAACTGAATGCTCTAAGTAGAGCATAAGATATTTATTCTGGATGCTTGATTGGGAACAGCTTGCCTGAAGTAGTTAAAAGTGTCGAAACTCAAGAAACACTCCATTAAAGATGTTTAAACTGGCTCTTGAATAAGAAAATGATCACTCAACCAGAATCTTTTAAATGCTAACTGTTATTTTTAAGTCATGTTTGTATATATTTTATATTGTATATATGTTCATTTTACCTCTATCCATTTACTGTTTAAGCTATCTTTATTCTTTAACTTTCCAATGTTACAGTGTGGATCCTGATCAATCAACACTCATAAGAAATAGTCATAAGTAGGCAGTATCCTTAATTTCTTCTCCACTGGATACATTTTTGTCGAATTTACTTCTGAGATAGTTTATAAAACATATGATGACCTGTAAATAATGTAAAAGTAAACCTTTTAACCCGTACCATGCTGAAACTGGATATATCCTATTTTGAAATCAGTATAGAACCGAGTCAGCTGGATCCTGAAGCAAACTGATCAGGTTGCATACTATTTTCTGCTCTTCTTGTAATAATGCATTTAATAAAGGCACAACAGTTTAATTCTGATTTAGATCTCTATCAACAGTGTTAATTCCTACAGAAAATAGAAGAATTCAAGGACTTTTCAAGGCCTTTGAATGATGTTCCAGTCCTTTTCAAGGCATATTTAATTTTCAAGGACTTTTCAAGAAAGCCCTCTAAATTCAAGTACTTTTCAAGCCTGTGCGAACCCTGTTTACACCAAGCATTTTATTTTGTAAATTAATGATTATTTATTTTGATTTTATAGATATGATTGCTACAACCAAAACTGAATGCTCTAAGTAGAGCATAAGATATTTATTCTGGATGCTTGATTGGGAACAGCTTGCCTGAAGTAGTTAAAAGTGTCGAAACTCAAGAAACATTCCATAAAAGATGTTTAAACTGGCTCTTGAATAAGAAAATGATCACTCAACCTGAATCTTTAAATGCTAACTGTTATTTTTAAGTCATGTTTGTATATATTTTATATTGTATATATGTTCATTTTTCCTCTATCCATTTACTGTTTAAGCTATGTTTATTCTTTAACTTTCAAATGTTACAGTGTGGATCCTGATCAGCTAGCCGATATGGATCAACACTCATAAGAAATAGTCATAAGTAGGCAGTATCCTTAATTTCTTCTCCATAAAATTATCACTTGATACATTTTGTCTTTTTTGTTTGTTGTGTTGCTTTACATCCAAAGTCAACAGCTATGGTCATGGCGGGACGGTCAGTTCACCTAGCCACACTTTTTCCTGGGCAAGTTTGAACAAGCAGTTAACCAGTACTTCGTGCACATACTTTCGCTTGTAACTGACAACAACCCTTCTTGATTGATTCAGCGGAAGGGAGGAGAATGATCAATCTCCGCGAAAGTATGGGACCGGGCCGGGATCGAACTCGCGACCCCTAGATCTGCAGTCAGACTCACATCTGTTGCCAGACATGTTACCGACTGCGCTATGCGGCAGATACATTTTTGTCGAATTTACTGCTGAGATAGTTTATAAAACATATGATGACCTGTAAATAATATAAATAGTAAATCTTTTAACCCGTACCATGCTGAAATTGGATATATCCTGTTTTGAAATCAGTATAGAACCGAGTCAGCTGGATCCTGAAGCAAACTGATCAGGCTGCATACTATTTTCTTCTCTTCGTTTAATAATGCATTTAATTTAATTAATTGAAACCCTGCAAGTTGGTTAGGTTTAAAGTGGGAAGAGTGTAGTAAAGCATGGTAAAGGTTCAGCATTTGTTGCATTGACATGCTTAAAATTACTGTTATACTAGATGCTACTCTAGTACCATCATATTCATCTCTGAACTATTTCTGCTACACTTGCCATTCTTACTGGTCTTTACTAAAACATTTGCATTGTTGCGGTAAAGGCTTAACAAACAAATAAATTTTTTAAAGATTTAAAATTAGAATATATACCCGACAAAAAAGAAACTCTGAAACCCTGTTCAACTCTCAGGAAGATCATAAGGGATAGGCCAGTTTAGTTTATATCAGTGCAAAGGAAATGTCAGGTACTGCTGTGTTACACGTCTTTTGTAATCAGGCGTCAAATTGTGTTGAAGAAAATTGCTCATGAACCAAGTGGGGGTCAAATTGTAAAGTCACAGAAAATGAGCGTTTTTTATAATGCTCTTATGCTGGATAAGTTCAAGCAATGGGACTAGTCTCAGTAGATCAAAATGTACTCAGACACTTATTCTTTGCAAATTTTATCTTTAAATTCATCATACGCGATTATTGAACGATAGGTAGCCCCATCCTTGTGACTACATTTTGATAACAATCCATACTGGAGATAAACCTTACAAAACATGTAAAGATTTCAACAGTGTTTTAATCAACTTAAACGGTCCAACTGATGTAAATGGATTTTGGAATAGAAAAAAAATCAATAACCACATTTGGTTGTCTCACATAACAACAACCTATCTTTTTCATACTTCGCAAATGAAAAACATACTTGGAATTCCATGTAGACAGCAGCATTGAATAAACACTTCAAAAACTCGTTTACCATATGCCTTGCTTTGTTTTGATCCCGAGACATGGAAGGTACAGACACTCATCTACCCCAAACTCCAGTTTTAGTCAGATTTTTATCAGAAATGAATATTTTATGACAATTAACATTTTTGTATTAAAAGGAGAACTTAATGGGGAAAATTATAGTGGTGTGTTTCTTTTTTTGTTGGGTATATAGCAGATAATTGCAAGAAGTTAGTTCACATATTCATTCTAAAGTGTTCAAGAAGTAGAATGGTTAGTTTGGTCATTTATTGGGAGCAGCTTATTCAGCATTTTGTGACTGTCATTATAGATGCAGCTAACCCTTTGCCTGCAATTGATGTCTGTCGATAACCGTTGCAAACAATTTTAGAACCAGATCAGGACTGACAAAATGTTTAGCCAGATCTTGATCCTAACTGTTTGACTCTCTAATGGTATTAATAAAGGATATCAAATTTACCCTTGTCCTGCTGAACCTAGATATATTCCCGTTTTTGAAATAGTGTGGAAACTGATCAGCTGACCATGCAGGATCCACTTTTGTGCATTCAGTTCATTGTCTAGCCAAAATTTAGCGTTAAGCTCTGGGATTGATTTGCTCAGTAGTAACAGGGTTTGACAATTTCAAATTTGATAGTTTGTGTAAACTTTTATCACAGATCATTTATTTTGAGGGCCTCATGGAAGATTAGTTGTTCTACTAAATGTTAATTGTCATCCTCTTTAAATAAAGACTTTACTTACTTACAGCCTGAATGATAAGTTTTCAGGCCCTCATTTATTAAATAATTTAAAGAACCTTGCAGCATTTATGCCTTTCAAATAAATAAGCTTTAAATCATCATGTCAAATAGTCTATTATTTCATTTCGGAAATTGGTTTTTTGTTAGGAAAACATCAGATTTTACTGATTGACAGAACAAATCAACCTTTGGCTTTACCTATTTTTGACATACCTTTTGTCAACAAAACCTATTCCTGGCATATGTTTTGTTCATAATCACAATGCTGACACTTGATATCAGCATAACCTGATCCTGGCATACGCTTTTGTCAATAAAACCTATTCCTGGCATATGTTTTGTTCATAAATACTATGCTGGCCACTTGATATAGTTCAACATAACCAATTCCTGACATGCGTTTTGTCAATCACTAAAACCTGGTGTTTTCGGAACTTAAAAAATAATCTCCAAAATGAAATAATAGACTGTTTTTAATTTCAAAAATACTTCCTACAATGTATAGCGTAGAGAAAAAATCTCACATGTTTTTTTGAAATCTCACTTAAATTTTTCTCAAATCTCACAGATTGACCACGTGAGATTATGGCATGTATGTAAAATTCTGATCAAAAATTTTCAACTAAGAGAGCTGACGTAGGGACATACTGACAGATGTATGGACAGACTAACAGAGAAAGACGTACACACAAACAGATGGTTGGATAAAGGTAAGACTTAATGCCTCTGCTATTGTCATGGCAGGAGTGCAAGAATTAATTTTCTTATTCTCAACCAAAACATACTTTCTAAGTACTCAAAAGTACAATATCTCAATGAGACAGTTCTTTATAACACCCGCTTTTTTCTTTAGAAAAAAAGGATATATTAATTTTGTACCAAAGTTCCTCCATTGTCCATCTGTCCATCCATCCATCTGCGCGTCCGTCCGTCACATTTCTTGTAAATGAATCTCCTCCAAAACCATTAGACCAAGCACCTTCAAACTTTGTACCTAGTTAGGTCACATGATGTAGAGGGTACCGGGCAATATTTCATGTGGTAAGGGTCAAATAATGTATTTTCTTGTAAATGCATCTCCTAGAATTAATTCTTAACCCACAAGTTTCGGCTTATAACTTTTGGAAACAGTTTGGGCCAAGAAAAGCCTGAAAAAGTGTCTGGCCTGACCTGGATCCAAGCTCACAATCTGATGGTATGAATTCCTGAAAGAAATTTTTGAAAAGCTGATTTTGAAAAAATCTGCAGATGACAAAAAATTAGGCAAAATTACCCAGCATGCAAAGAGTTACCTCTATTTAAAGTGCTGCAAATCTCTTGTTTAAAGCTGAAATTTCTTTTTAGCTAGCCTGAAAGATTCCACACATCATTCATCTGAAAAAAAAGGAAAGAGAAAAGTATATGAATGCCTTGCACAGAAATTGTTTTCAAAATGGAGTTTTAAATGTGATATACACTGAACAAGTTTTCCTTTCAGCCTTTGAGGCTGTGATTGTGTGTAAGCATGTCACTGGAATTGTCATAAACAAAGGGCAATAACTCCTGAAAGCATTATGCAATATGGGCCATTCTGGAACTTGAAGAAGACATTATGGTACTAAACAATGTGACAATGTTTCATTGAATTCTTATCCAAATTATTCATCTTAGAGATCAGATGTTGTTTCAAAAGATGAATTTCACAAACTGAGGGCAATAACTCCTCAAAGCATATTGCGATATGGACCATTATCAAGCTTGAAGAAGACATTATAATATTAAACAATGTGACCAAGTTTCATAAAATTCTAATCAAAACTATTCATCTTAGAGAGCAGAAATTGTTTGAAACAATGAATGTTCATAAACAAAGAGCCATAGCTCTTGAAAGCATCGTGCAGTATGGACAATAATCAATCTTGAAGAAGACATCATGGTACTAAACAATTTGACCGAGTTATATCAAATTCTGATCAAAAGTATTTGACTTAGAGAGCAGACATCGTTTCAAATGGCGCATTTTCATAGACAAAGGGCCATAACTCATGAAGGCATGGTGCGATATGGACCATTGTTAAATGACTGGAGAGAATCCTGTCTCCTGATTGGCCCAATTAGTCTTCATAAATTTCTATGTCTACCTGCAATCTGGTCGAAACCAGTCCACAAGTTAATATTGCATGAAAACCAGCTTGAACTAGTTTTCAGAAGTTAATATTTTTGACACTTCTGCAATATTACCCTCTAGAGCGCTAAAAAAAGCATGATGAGTGTGAAACTAGCATGTGCAGCATGAAACTGACATTATTTGCTGTTTCACCTCCCAAAATTAACAGGTAAATTAAAGACTTTCATGAATTTTTACAACAGTTTTGTTTTCTTTTGTTTGCTTATTTATCTTTGTTTGAATAAACAAACTGTAAAAACAGTTTAATGATAATATTTTATATTCCCCATTAAGAGAATTAATATACATTTGAAAATACAAAATACTAAATTATAATATTTTAATAAAAGTTGCTAAAACTTGTGAGAAAGTCCTTAGATGTCTTAAATAGAAGGTTGAACATGTCTTTAACAACAAAAGTAAAAGTATAGTCTGTCAAAATTGACCTTAGACTGATTAATTTTCGCCAAAATCTTCGTGATGTTCGTGCGTTTTCGTGGAGTACTCCGACCTCGGTCACGCTTTTACAGAGAATATGACGATAATGTCAACTCGTTAATGCAAATAGTCTGATAGCCTAGTGGTTAGTTGACTACTTACTAATCAAGCATACCTGGATCAAAACTTGGAAGGAACCGTTTTATATAATTGTCAAATTGCTTTCTTTTTTTAAGGTACTTCAGTAAGAATAGCCCAATTTTGCAAGTTTTTGCCCATCATATTCCAGACAAACTGGCTGTCTCTTTCAATTCGTCCTCATCCCTTTTATCTAGTTACAAGTGGTTTCTAACTATTGGTTCTAAATACAGTTTCGTAAAAGCTTACAACGTGGAGATCTAGTTTTTATAAGATTTTTTTTTTACCTTTTTATAAGATTCCAAATCCATCATCTCCATGTATATTTTGACATTATCCCCATATGATAAACATACATAGCTAGAGCTTCGCACCTGAGTGCACAGCATTTAAGCCTTTACAGTACCATACATACTGGCCCATTCAAAATTGTCAATTGCTAATGTACAGCTCAATTGACTGGTTTAATAGATTGTTTTGATTCTTTATGTCCCAGTAAGCAATTTTAGCTTACCTTAGCCAAAGGCTCAATGTGAGCTCTTGTGTTTTGTCTTAAATCCAGCATCTGTCCGTCCAAAAACTTTTGTTTAAATGACAACTCCTGTTGAACCACTGGTCCAAATTAAAAAAAATATTTCCCAAGAGTGTTCCCCATAATAATTTCTTCCAAATTGCACAAATGGTTCCACTCCGCTGAACAAGATGGGTGCCAGAGCTATCAATATGAACTTTATTAAACATCATTTTCCGAACCACTGGTCCAAATTCAAAATAATTTCACATAAATGTTCCTTATGTTGCTCACTACTAAAATAGTACAAATGGCATGCTCCGCTAAAAAAGCTCAGCAAGAATTATTTTAAAGCGACATCTCCTGTACAACTGATCCAAATTCAAAATAATTTCACATAAATGCTCCTATTGATGCCCTCTACCAGAATTGCTCAGAACACTCAGGTTAGCTCTTAAAGTGCCAAAAAAGGAGAATAACTTTAAATGATATATGTTTACTTTAAGTCATTGGCCAAAACATCAACTTATGTGCCAGGATTCAGGCGAGCAATCCAGGGACCTTAACGACCCTTTTGTTCAGTCATGTGAGGACATGCCAGCCTCTGTTCTCTCTTGGATCCGCACATGCCTCATATTAGGCCTGCCAGCATCTTAGAGAGTGCTTATCTGGAGGTTCTAATGGATATGGATATCTCATAAGATAAACCAAAAGCTTTGAAGCGTCACTGTGTTTATAATATGGACATGTTGTTATAGAAAAAAGGGTTTCAAGCATCTATTTACTTTTACTATTAAAGCTTTGACAAACACAGATATTCCATCCTGACTGGCTCTTTTTACGCATTCTACATTAATCTTTTGAAATAGAAATTAGTGAGAGGTTGTGGTACATCTATACATACCGATACTCTATTCATATTTAGCCTTGTATACAAATAAATTAAGTTTAACTAGAACGGGCTGTAGATAGGGCGTCATCGCAAATCCCCACGCTCAAAGTTTTGACCCCCACCACCCCAGTCCCACCCCTGGGGTATGACCCAGGCGACACAATAAAAATACCGTTCGATATGTTTTATAACTTTTATTTGTTAGAACACACACAAAGTTCAGTATTAAAAATCTTTGAAATTCGCTTTATAATTGAGGATATCTGACATTTTGACCTAACCCCAAGGTCACCAGTTTGACCCTAGGGTAAAATTTTACTTGCATTCTGTTCTACTCACCATCCCAGTCAATTTGATATGCCATACGATCATGTGTAAATGTGTAAAACATTTTTATCCCCTGGGCACCCCGGGGCCTCAAGTCCTCTGGGGTATGACCTAGGCATCAGGACAAAAATCTCGTTTGGTATGTTTTATGTCTTTTATCTGTAAGACAACACGCAATTTTTGGTATAAAATCTTTGAAATTGATTTTGGTATTGTAATTTAATGATATTTGACCTTTTAACATCTCCCTGGCCCTGGTGGTGGGACCAAAAAGCGTTTACTGTTGCAAGCCCCATTCATATGGAGTAACTCACACACCAAATTTGGTTGGATTTCGTCCAATGGTTGAGGAGGAGATAGCATAATGGACGGACTGACATTTTTATGGATGGATTATTGTTGGGTTGAGAATTTTCGGTAATCTTAAGTAGCCAACAAGGGTCACTCATGAGTACGGGCGGACAGACGGGCGAACGGATGAATGGACAGACGGAGGTGTTATAATATCCATTTTGCTGTTTCAAAAAAAGCGTGGGCTTTTAAAAACATAAAATTCTTTTAAACTTTTGCCTAATTATATCTGATACCTGCCCCTGAACCAAAGAGATTGCGGTAAATGCAATATTTCATCACCTGAACCATTAAGAGTGTTCCAGTTCATTACGGATTAAACCTAAAAGGGTAATTTTACGAACAGCAGAGACACAGATGAAATGCCGTATTTGTATTCGGGAAGCCCCTAACTCCTAAATGGATAATTTAACGAACAGCAGAGACCCCAATGAAATGCCGCATTTGTATTCGGGAAACCCCTAACTTTTACTAACAGCAGAGACCCAGATGAAATGCCGCATAATGCGGCTTTTCATCTAAGTCTACACTGTTTGTAAAGGTAAAAAAAAGATATTCAGACAAAAGATCACACTAGTTTTGAAAAGTATAACCTGACACCCCTGTGTACAATTAATCATTTGATACAATTAGCTAAAAGGAAAAAAACACATACGTTTACTCATTGAAAGTTTGTAAGCGATGTGCATGACATTGTATTCTGACTTTATACCTAAGCCAGTATGTATGTTACTGAAATTATAAGCACTCAGGTGAGACCTCTAGAAATATATCAATCCATATTACGAGGGGTGTTCAAAAACAATTGATGTTAGATTGTTTCTCAGTCATTGTTTGTATTTGTACTGATTTGTCGTAGTCTGCCCTTCGAAATATTCTCCGCCTACCTGAGTACACAGTTTCAGACAGCCGTTCCATTTATTGAAGCATTCTTATACTCATTTAGATACTGGTAATTTAAACAGCAAATCAGACGGAGTTTCTGGAATGATATCTCCATCCAAAAATGAAATAGAAACTAAACAAAAACTCAGCCACAGTGCATGCCTTATGCGCTGGCGCGTTATCGTGCAGGAGTCTTAGGTGCTTATGTTCTGTTTTCATTATCTCTAAGGTATTTAAGTCCACTCTGTCTCAATTGGAATTTTAAAATTAAAAAGCTAGCTAAGTAACAGTTGATTTCTGACGTTATGAAATCAGTTCACATACTAATGCGTGCGCTATGCAAGTCATTATTTGGCATCTAATAAAGAATAAAAATACATGAAGAAATAGAAAGTTTATCACATTTCTGTTGGACACCATCTTGTAGCTGTACGCCAATTGTTAAGCAGTCAAAGACATTGTAACAGTCGTAGAGGGTCTAAATAAGACCACTGTGTTCCAATCGAAAACCCAATCACTGGGCCAGAACACTCGATGTACAGAACTATGCATACATTATGAAAAACTTGATAACTTTCAAAATGCGCCGCTCTGAGATTTCAAACTGTTTGTACAGTAAAGTACTGATATTTTGCATTTTATCTAAAGACAGCAGACATTCCAGAACATGGACAAAAATCCCTTTCATTCTTTTTTAGGTAAAAGTCGCCTTTTTGGCACAACTCAGGCGCTGAGACAGCTATCACTCAACTCGCAAAATTATTGGTAAACTGACATACATCTGGATATATTAAGTGACAATAACCAACGAAAAAAAATCAAAAGTACAGTATTGACAAAAATATTACCCTTTTAAACAGATAGGAACGATTTTTCCTCATTGACTGCAACCAATCCGCGATGACAGCACAGTTCAAGTACAGTGGTTCCCTTGCGTGTATACCTGGTTTATTTTGATCAGCTTTTTGGCCACTCTTTTGCTCATTTGTCAGAAAATGAGGTATCAATCCAGGGGAGGAGAGGGCTTGGGGTAGGGGAACTCTCAATTTTATTTGCCACGTAAGCTTAGACCAAGCTTCTACTGTTACCCCCCCCCCCCCCCACCCACCCCCCCCCCCCCCACCCCCGCACCCAAAAATAACAGGAATATCAGGCATACCCAAGAAATATTTTAGCTTTAGATACCTACAAAGTTTATTCCCGTTCTGTACCTTGAACTTAAGAAAACCCCTATAAATGCATAGAAATGAGCAAAAAAAAGTATCCACAAAATCCGCCTCCTCCATAAATATTAAATTTTCTGACCCTCCCTGCCCCCCCCCCCCCCCCCCAAAAAAAAAAATAATTATAATAATAATAATAAAAATATAAAAATGATGATACATATACACGTATTATATGAAAATATTAGAATGCCACCCCCCCCTGGGTATCCAATCTGCATTAAGTTTCAGATGCTTCTTCAATATGTTATTAACTAAATTGTGATTACGACTTATTTATGAACTGGCCTAAGTGTCTCACGGTACTTTGCATCTTTTTAAGCAAATCAAGGATCTTTTGGGTATTACGTTTTTTGTTGGTCATTGTTGTTAATTGCAGGATGACCAGGATAAGCAGCATCCTGTTTAAGCTCTTAAATTTAGTCATCTATAAACCTTGGTGAAAGACATTTGGTCCTCCCTATAAGTATTGCAATGTTCTTAATGAATATTTGGCGACCCGCCTTATATAGGCCATTTTGAGCACATTTTCAGCTTTTTTCCCAGCATATTGTAGAAAGCTTTTGAATACATATACTGTACTGAGGATATTTAAGCTATGATAGAGATTTTTCGCTATTTATCGTACATGTATCTACATTGATTGCTGGTTCTCGGTCTACAAATGGTCAGTATTGTAAATACAGTTAACCAGACCCCCTGACACTCATATCCGGGTGTTGGTTGGGGGGGGGGTACTGGTTATCTGTTTTTCTAATACTGACCAACTTTAAACCGGGGACCAGCAAATAATGTAGACATGATCAATGCACACGGTTTGTGCGCTTAATTTGGCATAAGATAAAAAAAAAGAGAGCTAATTATTGCACTATTTTTGAACACCCCTCGCATACCAGGTAAGGGGATCATGTCAAAATATACATGCAGATGATGGATTTGAAATCTTATAAAAAGATAAAAAAAAATCTAAAAAAAAGAGATCTCCTCGTTGTAAGCTTTTACGGAACTGTATTTAGAATCAAGTTAGAAACCACTTGTAACTAGATAAAAGAGATGAGGACGAGTTGAAAGAGACAGCCAGTTTGTCTGGAATATGATGGGCGAAAACTTGCAAAATTGGTCAATTCCCACTGAAGTACCTTAAGTTATATTTTTCGTATATCTTACATCATCTTGTGATGAGCTTTACATCTTTCATTTGTATTTAGCCGCTTTTGTATTCACTATTACTAAGTTTCCCACTCTTTTCTTGTCAGCTGATAACATTTGCAAATAGTTTGGACCTAGTTCAGTACCAACAGAACGTCGGTTCTGATCTGGATACAGACCATTTGACACTCTGATAGTGGTCCTGTAAGAATTTTTGAAAAAGTTAATTTTGATTAAAAGTCAACAGATGATAACGAAAGTCTCAAAGAATATTCAGCGTGCAAAGAGTTAATCACATGTAAGCTTATTGAAATTATGCACGGTTCTGTATTTGTTACATAAACGCATGTCAAATTCAAATACATGTATCCAGTTGTGTACAAATTCGAGAATAAAGACAAAGAAACTAGCAAATCGAAAAACAAAACGAAAAAAAATATTCAAATGCTACTGGACTCGAACCCACATCTTTTGAGTGCTTAAAACACTCGACTATCCACTAGGCTATGGGGGAATTGTGATTAATTTCATTCAGATTAGTAATTGAACAACAATCTAAAGCACTTTTTTACAAAGATTCACGAAGACTGAGTAAAAGGTCATTGAATATTCATATGTCTCGGGTCAATTTTGACAAACAATAGCAAAATTTTCATTCTTAAATGAAGTCATATAACAAAACAGTTATTGACTTCAATTTTGGTAGACATAAGGATTTATCTACCCTTAAAAGTGATATTCACCTCGGCCGCTAGGCCTCGGTGAATTATCATTTTTTCGGGTAGATAAATCCTTATGTCTACCTCATTGAAGTCAATAATTGTATAACATTCCTCATTAAGAGAATTAATATACATTTGAAAATACAAAATACTACACTATAATATTTTAATAACAGTTGCTAAAACTTGTGAGAAAGTCCTTAGATGTCTTAGATTGAAGGTTGAACATTTTTAGATGAAAAGTCATATAACAAAACAGTTTCGGTAGACATAAGGATTTATCTACCCTTAGAAAAAATATTCACCTCGGCCTAGCAGCCTTGGTGAATTATCACTTTTTCGGGTAGATAAATCCTTATGTCTACCTCATTGAAGTTAATAATTGTATATAAGATATTATGGTACTAAACAATGTGACCAAGTTTCATAAAATTCTGATCAGAACTATTTGACTGAGAGAGCGGACGTCGTTGGGTGTGAAGTACATAAAATGTACGGAAGGACAGATGGACCGACAGGGGTAACATTTAATGCCCCCGCTATTGTCATGGCCGGGGCATAATAAATCTGTGACTGTACACAGTCACATGTATAATACCCTGGCTCAATAAACTAGATGTATACAGGTAGATGCAATACAAGTTCCAAACCCTGTTGTGATAAGATTTAAGGTAGCCAATATATTATAACTGCATAGCAAGGCCTCAAAGTCCCTTAATTGTTGTTGTAACAATTCAAACTAGAATGTGCAGTCGATGGGGCGCCATCGCAAATCCCCATGCTATAGTTTTTGACCCACTCAGCACCCCCAATGCCACCCCCCTTACAGAAAAGCTGTCTTTGTGCGAATATCTGACGAATATGCTGCAAATATTCTGTGAACTGCATTGTTTACAGTAATTGTTCGCTATTTATTCACTTCTTGTCTCAAATACCCAGCGAACAAAGTTGGTCTGACAAAAAATGATCGCTGAATGTTTGCAGTTTGTCATATAATCACTGCATATTAAGAAAAAACTTTTTTCAAGCACAAGGTACTATTCGCCCGCTATTCGCAATAAGAACTTAGTTCTTGATACTGTTCGCTGTATATTCGTTACAGTGACTTTAACTTTTTATGTATTCGCGGATTGTTCATCTAAGGAATTCAACTCAT
This sequence comes from Loripinus fragilis, assembly GCA_964019695.1. Classification (NCBI taxonomy): domain Eukaryota; kingdom Metazoa; phylum Mollusca; class Bivalvia; order Lucinida; family Lucinidae; genus Loripinus; species Loripinus fragilis. Next base: position 998,464 of record CAXHUL010000609.1, read on the forward strand.
ATAGCTCTCAGTCTAAAGATCTTATTTTTTTTACTGGGGAGTTAGATTCAAAATTATCTCCCCTTTAAACTCTTCTATTAAATAGCTGTCATAATTGCCATGATGCAAAAATGACAACATGTTGAGAAGTATTTTTACGGTATGTATTCTCTTCTCATGTGTTTTTTCTGTTCCTGTGATGTTTGAGTTGATACCTTTTGATTGTTCTGGAATGGTGTTGCATAAATATGTAAATTAAATATGCAGCGAATATGTGGCGAACAATAATTGCGACTATCCTGCGAACAAGCAGCAATCAATGATTTACAAAAGTCAAAGCTTGTTAAACTCAAATAGTCAAAATTTATCCATTTTGCACTGGAGTGCAAAATGGATAAATTTTGACTATTTGAGTTTAACAAGCTTTGACTTTTGTAAATCATTGATTGCTGCTTGTTCGCAGGATAGTCGCAATTATTGTTCGCCACATATTCGCTGCATATTTAATTTACATATTTAAATGCATGTTCGTTGCATATTCGCAGAATGTTTGCGGGATATTCACTGCATATTTAATTTGCTGTTTTGAATCATGTTCGCCACATATTCGCTGAATATTTGCAGGCTGTTAACTCTAAGTATTCGCCGCAGACCTAATTTGCATGTGAAAAGTGAACATCTAGCGAACATTCCGCCAATACTGGTCAGCCATATAAGGTTATGTTTACCCAGCAATCGCAGAGTATTCGCTAGCTGTTCGCGAAATTGTTCGCGGCAGTGCATTTTTTTCCGTAAGGGCCCAGCGACAGAATATTGCTGTAACTGGTAGAGTAGGTATGAATGAATGCTCTCTAGATTTGATTTTTATTAGGGATAGCTAGATCTTTTGGTTTTCTGGTGGGCGAGGCGCTGTTTTTTTCCAAAAGATAAATAAGATTTTCTTAGACAAAGTGAAAACAATTATTCTTGTAAGCATAGAAAGTGTTTTTATAATTGCTATTAGGCCCTATAAGTAGGTTTGACTTCAGTTTCAACAAGTAAACTAGAGGACTTGAAGGTCCTTAGGCGCTCACCTGATCTCCTTAATAATGTTAAAATAGGTCAAGGTCAACTACAGCTTATAATGAAACAAATATTGTTTAACCATATATGGTGGTTGCAGCCATCTTGGTCAAGTGACCTAAACAATCGAATGAATAATCCATCAAACAGCCCAGTGATTTCTGAGAAAAAGATGTTTAGATATGAGTGTTGCGGTCCAAATGAGTGGCCTTGGATAAAAGGTCACAGGTCAGCTTAACAGTTGATACTTAATATAAAACGAATGTCTCATTAGGTTTAACATTTCTCACAAGTATTATGATTTTGGCTTAAACAGTTTAATATTGAAAAATGAACATTTTAAGATTTTCCCCATATAAATGCATTAGGAATCAAATTTGACCTTGCCATAAAGTGAAACAAAGTCAACCTAGATTCATCATTTGTGCAAAATTGGTAGGGCCAACATCCCCGATGCTACATACCAAGCCCAAAAGCCAATGGCCTTTGGTTCCAGAGAAGAAGATATTTAAAGAGTTTTTACCATATATGGGTGTGGTTGCCATCTTAGTCATATGACCATAACAATTTGTATAAATTTTGGCTAACCAATCAGAAGGAGTTGTCATATGAAATTTGATTTCAATTGGCCAAGTGGTTTCTGAGAAAACTATGTTTTAATATGTTGATGGGACTCCAATACGAGCAACCTTGGCTGAAAGGTCAAAGGTCAACCTAATTCCTTGACCTTAGAAACTTATTTATAGACACTAGATTGAACATATCAAGTGAGAATAATGACTTAGGCTTCCACAATATTCAAAAAATCAACTTTTCAAAAAAAATTCCATTTAAATGCATAAGGAAGCAAATTTGACCTTGACGTTAAGTAGGTCAAAGTCATCTTGGGATCATCATTTGAACAAACTTGGTAGGCCCCACACCCCCAATGCTACATTCCAAGTCTCAAGGTCACTGGCCTTCTGGTTCTGGAGAAGAAGATTTTTAAAAGTTTTTTACCATATATGGGCATGGCGGTCATCTTGGTCATATGACCTAAATTTTTTGTATAAATTTTGGCTAATTTATCAAAAGGAGTCATCACATGAAATTTGAGTTCAATTGGGCCAATGATTTGTGAGAAAACTATGTTTTAATATATTGAGGAGACTCCAAGCTGGAAGGTCAAAGGTCAACCTTGACCTTTGGAACTTATTTATAGCCATTGTCTCATTAGGTTAAACATATCAAGTGAGAATAATGACTAAGGCTTCCACAGTTTTCAAAAAAATCAACTTTTCAAAAAAATTGAATTAAATGCATTAGGAAGCAAAATTTGACCTTGACGTTAAGTAGGTCAAGGTCAACCTAGGATCATTATTTGAACAAACTTGGTAGGCCCCACATCTCTTATGCTACATACTAAGTCCCAAGGTCATCCAACTTCTGGTTCTGGAGAAGAAGATTTTTAAAGTTTTTTTTACCATATATGGGCATTGCGGCAATCTTGGTTATGTGACCAGGACCATTTGAACAAACTTTTGTTCCCGCGTCCTAAGGAGTCTCCATATGAAATTTGAATTTATTTGGCCGAGTGGTTTCAGAGGAGAAGATGTTTGAAAATGTTGACAGACGGACGCCGGAGTGACTGGTATACTATTAGCTCACCCATGAGCCTTCGGCTCAGGTGAGCTAATAATATCTGATCAACATTCATCAAAGTTTTAATTTTTGTTTGTTTGATTTGATTCTTTACGTCCACTCAACAATCTTTCAGTTATGCAGGATGGTTCTTCCTGGGTTGAACCAGTACTAAGCTAGGATAAATGTGTCTTGCTCAAGGACCACAATGCAGTGACGCCGGTGAGGCTCGAACCCGCGGCCCTTCGGTCTCGAGCCAAGCACTCTACCACTGAGCCACTGCGCTCCCACAAAGTTTTAATAAAAATCATCTAATTACCAAGAAAGAGAATTACATACCAGGTACGTAGTTTGTCCTGTTATGATGTAGATTTACACTTGCGCTAGGGGGTTGCGGGGGCATGCTTCCCCTGAAAAAAATTGATAAAAATGGTGTGATCTGGTGCATTCTGAGTGTTCCAAAGTATGTTATTATCAACCTAAAAACCAACAATTTTTAGAATAATAAATCAACAACCCAAATTTTTGTGCCATATTTTTCTCCAAGATCAATCCAGATGCACATACCAGTACAAAAATGAAAAAAGTCAATAAGCAATGCTTATTAGATACCCCCCGCACAGTAAGAGTCAGTGAAAAAACTTAGTTTTGGCAAGTGTTTTTTTGCCAAGTAATAGTTCAAACCAGCAGACCCTATTTTTGAAAAAAAGATTTCAGTAGAATCTGTGAAAACAAGATTTCAGTAGAATCTGTGCAAATGATCTTTTGGGCTTGTCTAAGTTCTCACAGCTGTAATTTTGTTAAAAATTATTTTTTCTGAACCAAACTCCTTCATGCATATGTTCAATGTGTTAACATAGTATAGGCAAAGTATCAAATTGTTCCATCAAAAGCTGTGGTAGGGGTTGATCGGCCCATGAAGGCACCATCAATGCCTATACAAAAGCCTTAATAGGGAAAAAATGTCTAAGTTCTCACAGCTGTAATTTTGTTAAAAATTATTTTTTCTGAACCAAACTCCTTCATGCATATGTTCAATGTGTCTACATTGTATAGGAAAAGTATCAAATTGTTCCATCAAAAGCTGTGGTAGGAGTTGATCGGCCCATGTATGGCCTATAATAGCTAGCATAAGCATAAAACCCTATACAAAAAACCATTTAGAACTACAAAGGGAAATAACTCTAATAGAATTGGCCCCTAGCGCTTACTTTTTTGTTTAAAGTATTTGTCTTGCATATATGAACATGTTTGCAAGGTTTGATGAAAATCCAGCAATTACTCTTGAAAATATTAAGGAAACAAAGCGTTACGAACGGACGGACACACGGACGCACGCACGCACGGACGCACGCACGGACAACGTGAAAACAGTATACCCACCACAAACAAAGTTTGCGGGGGGTATAATAAATACTTTCACATTTTACAGAGGGTGGGGGTGGGGGTCTGGGGGGCAATAGCCCACAGAAGCCAAAGAAATGTAAATAAAATTGGAGGCTTTTCCTTTTTTACATCAAATATTACATACCAGGCGCATTGATAGCCTTGTAATGATGTGAATTCAGATTTGTGCTGGGGGATTCGGGAGCATGCTCCCGCGGATTTTTTTTTTTATTAAAATGGTGCAATCTGGCGCATTCTTAGTGTCCCAAAACACATTATTATCAACCTAAAAATCAACAATTTTAAGGGTAATTTTCCACAATCGTGGGCAGATCCAGAGGGGGGCACAGGGGGTCTACCCCCCTGAAAAAGTCACCAAAATATAGAGTTTCCTTGCAGTACTGGTCCTAATCCCCTGAAATCACAAAGCTACAAAGCCAGCATTTAATGTTGGACCATCATCAGCCTGCCAGCAAAACGCCATTTAAATGGCGTTTTGCTAGTAGGCCGACGATGGCCCATTTATAGTGGTATTTGGAACCTCTATCTCCACATCAACTAAAAAAAAAGTTATCAAATTTGGACCCCCTCTGACAAAACTTTCTAAATCCACGCACGACAATAGTCAAAAAGATTCGCCCTACCAGTCACCAATACCAATCCTGATAAAAATGTAGCACAAAAGTAAATACATTTTGATTTCCAAGGGGGGAGTCTGGGGGTTCCCACCCAGAAGCTATAGATTTTTTTTTAATCAAAACTAAATGAAAGCTTTTCCTTTAAGGTGAGATTTTTTTTTACTTTTTTGCAGGGCTCCCTAAATCCCTAAATCCCCAAAACTATGAGCTTGCTCCCCAAATCCCTGAAAATAATTACCAGTGCTCTCCAGCTCCCTGAAAATAAATAGCCATTCTCCCCAGATCCCCAAAACCCTGGGGTCCCAATAATGACTTTGGCTTTAACAGTATTCAAAAAATCAACTTTTCTAAAAATTCCCCATTTAAATGCATTAGGAAACAAATTTAACCTTGACGTCAAGTAGGTCAAGGTCAACCTACATTATTCATTATTTGAATAAACTTGGTAGGCCGGAAGGTCATCAGCATTCTGGTTCTGGAGAAGATTTTTAGAGGGTTTTTACCATATATGGGTGTGGCGGCCATCTAAGGAGTCTCCATATGAAATTTGAGTTAAATTGGCCCAGTGGTTTCAGAGATGTTTGAAAATGTTGATTGGCGACAGACCGACGGACGGACGCAGGAGTGACTGGTATACTATTAGCTTACCAATGAGCCTTCGGCACAGGTGAGCTAAAGTAGAATTGTAAGAGAAACTGACTATAGCTCCGCTGCAGTGCTTTGCATACAGTAAAAGGACAGAGTTTCTCAGGATATTGAGTGGTAATGTAATTCTGACATCAATCGATGGGCATAACTCTTACAAATTTTAGAAAAATGACAGCTTATAATTTGTTATTTATTGTGGAATAAATATAGTTTATATGATATTTGTAACTATTCTGCAGCCCTGTACTAGGGTGTGCATTTGACATTAGGTCTCTATGACAAATTGTTATTTATAGAATTTATGCATACATCAGCTGTCCCAGACAAAATCTGGGCTCAGTTATCATTCTGCTACCTAGCTGTTTGCAGGACTGCATTTGGATAAAAACTGCTTGTGGATATTTTATATAACAATTACTAGTTTTGTTTTAAGACCTGGACAACTAACTTAAAAGGATAATTTATCTCACAAACTGAATTCAGTTCACAAACTGCTTTTAGTTCAATTATACCCTTGGGGTTATGTGAACATGGATTATATATACATTCTTATGTCTTAGAACCTTCCACTCTGAATGCATTGAGTGGGGCTCTGAGGCACTGATTATTTAGAGGGCAAAGGAACCATGTATGGGATGATCTCAGCTCATAGATTAAGCGTCAAGAGCATTTTTGTTTGCTGCTTTCGAAGCAGCAAACTTTCAGATTGACTTTTTCGGAAATCCGGTCATGCGCACTGCAGAGTAGCTGTCTGACGCAACCCTGTCATTGTTATTAATAGTTGGGTATAACGCAATACCGCCGCCTGTGTTGAAGATATGAGATACTTTGATTTGGGACGATATTGTAGGATCCGCTAAAATGGAAAATCATTATAAAATTCAGCTTGGAACGGCCAGATGCAAGTCATTATAGAAAAAGTTTAAAAAGAAAACGACTTACCTTTAAATGGTTTACGCATGCGCGGAACCAGAAAGTTTTGTCAGAAGGGTCCAACTTTAACATTTTATTTTTGTTTTCTTTTTTTTTGATGAGGGGAGGAAGGATTCAAATACCACTATTAGCGGGCCATCAACGGCCCGCCAGCGAAACGCCATTCAAATGGCGTTTCGCTGGCGGGCCGATGGTGGCCCAATACTGAATGCTGGCTTGTAAGCTTTGTGGTTTTACAGGGGATCCGGACTAATAATGCTAAGAAACCCTATATTTTTGTGATTGGGTCGGGACTCCCTGTCTCCCCCTCTGGATCCGCACGTGTTTATGTATTTATCCATTTGCATTAATCCATTTATCCGCAATTGCGTTTGAAAACTAAAATTAAAGTCCATCCGTGGAGCAAGCACACTCGTAAAAATAGCTATGAGACAAAAGTGACCACAATGAATGGAATGATGCAACACTACTGACTAACCCTTTACCTGCGAGTAGCTTTAACTCTTTGCATGCTGAGGCATGATGACATCATTCAGAGAGCCCTCGAAAATGCAGGTCACAGAAAGAGACAAGTCAATATATATATGTACAAGATCGGCGCATTAGTTCTGCTTCCCACAATTTACTTATCAGCGCATGCTTATTTCATATAGAGTACAATGTAGAACCAGATGAAATATCCAGAATCATGTACCTAATGTCACTAGTTGCTCGAGCAATGAAAAATTGGCCATTGCATGAGAAAACCTGTCTTTCGGGATTGGCTTTACTGAAGAAGCAAGTGGATCTATCATACGCATGCGCGGATCCAGAGGTCCGGACCCCCCCCTGGAAATTCACAAGTTCTATATTAACATTTCCCCCCCCCCCCCTCCCCTGTAAAATGTTGGACGCCCTCTGGAGCCTTAAAAATATAGTTTTCCTTAAAATAAACCATTGATACCCCTCTGTAAAACTGTAAAAAAGCTGATGCCTAAAAAACGTTATCAGAGGTTTTTTTTACCCCCCCCCCCCCTGGCGAAAATTCCTGGATCCGCGCATAATACTACCATAACGCCAACACTGTTGGATGCACATGCTCATCTTTGCCTACTCTGATCACATATATCGTAAGTACTAACAGGCTATTTACGAAATACCCTGGTACCAGTTCATATGGGGCACCGCGCAAGTTGATTTCATGTTCGGGTTCGATTGGAAACAAAATAAAACAGTCAATTTTCCTAAGCTTGCACGGCAGTGTATCTGAATTTTGTAATGACCGTACAGAATATCTCCGACACGCGCGTCGGCGACATAGGCGTGTAAATTTGCATCCGCTCGACGTACTTTCAGAAAACAAATCTTAATGTCATCTAAAACATGTGACGTCAATGCTTGATACACGTTAGCGACATAAGCCGTTAGATCGGCAGGCGAAAAGTTAGCATTAAAGTATCGTAGACAGCTACGCTGATTAAAAAACAAGCACCAATGAAGGGAAAAACGATGTGTTCGAACTATTAAAAAATTACATATTAGAATAAATTTTCCTTTTTAAAGGAGGGCTTGCCTAGTCTAAAAACAGCATGTGCACCATGTATGTTGGGAACACCTCCAAATTTGGTTATTTTTTACACTGCACTAAAACCACAACATAGACGAACGGAACATCAGCAATAGTTATTGAGTCTCTTCTGGCAAAAAAAAGACACAAACAGTTATCTAAAGCGGCACGTAGCGCCACGCAAAAATTGAAATTAATAAAATTTACTTATTTTTCATGTATCATTTTTTTTTGAATTTTTGCAACAATGAACATCAACATATCAGCAGAACATGTTTTCAATTTTATGCCAAAATAATGAATAATGTTAGGACAAGAGTCTATCGAATAGCAATACCCTTAGATTCTAAAGTTGCAATTTGAAATTTGTCTAGAAATCAGACGTGATTTAAAAGAATTGTATTAAGATATTTTTATTAAAATTTGGATACAAATTACCCTTGAAGCCATATTATTATTGTGTGGAACTGACGATAGCCAGCCAGAACGCATATCGTTGATGCAAATATCGTTGATACATTCAAAGTAAGGTACGTCAGGTCGTCATTTTTGGTTAACCAGACCTGCGTCGATATTTAACTTTCCCTGTAGCCTGATACCGATCTCTTTGGCGCTGTATAGTTGATAGCCTTTCCCAAAGGCCTAGAACTTTTCAAATAGTCATTTCATTTTTTCCATATAAACATATTCTTACTTTGATGCTAGTCTATAGGCTGGTGCTAAGTTTTGATAATGAAGACAATTACGTTAACTTTATAGACTAGCCATGAACATAAACATTTGGAAAAGAAAAGAAAAAATATTATTACAATATTTTACGTGTATTAATGACCACTTTTATTATCAGACTGGTAGCTATTATATATAGTTGACTGATGGCAATTATAATACCCACTTCGAATCGAACTTTAGTTCCTACTTAGTAACTAAAGTTCGATTCGCTACTAAAGTGAGGTCACGAACCTACTAAAGATCAACGTTGGGTCAGAGCACCGTTACTCTAGAAGCTTGTCTGTTCCATCCTCTAGACCTATCTAGCATAATGGGTTCAAGTTCTATATAGCCTCAAAATGTTTTTTTATTTTACAAAATAAATCCTTGATGTGTTCTATTTGCGGTCCCTCATAACCGTTATTGTTAATTGTAGTATGGCCGATGCTTTTCTCTTTGATCTTTGTTGATGTTTAAATTAGACACTCTAGAATAACGACGAAGGAGGAGCTTAATACCGTACTCTAACTTCCAATTTTAGTTAAACAGTGATGTAGGCGGGAACTTCCTAAATAACCCGTAGGTAAATGTAATATAAGTGACAGCTTAGGCCGGATGCAGGGAGATGCGAACGCAAATTTCGTCAGATGTCAGTAACACGTGATTATTTGCGCCTGTGCCATACTACAAGCTAAATAAAGGATTTTTCCCCGGCTTTCTGTATAAACCGCTCGGTAGGCTATGCCCACCGAGCGGTTTAAACAAGAAAGCCTCGCGAAAGTATCCTTATTTATTACTTAGAGCAGGCTGTGCAGTTTATTGTGCAGTTTATGCACACCCTTTTTGTTTACGATGAAGAAATGAGGTGGGGCATACAGGGCTATTCACTTTGTTTATTTGACAACTAATTAAAAGGTTGCAACTGTAGCCGTTTGGGTGTAAAAGTGCGCACGCATATATTATGTAAGAACTTTAGTAGGAACTTTGGAAGTGGGCCAATATCATTCCAATTGCGTCAGATCGTTCATGTTCGGACAATCGTGGCATGATTAATAAAGTTATAAACTAAGGCTACAGTGTTTTAAACATGTTTATGTACAAGCTACATGCCAAAGAGACCCAGAAGTGTATGCGACATGCCATGATCCCAAAATATAATTTACATTCCTACCTCCAATTATATACCAATATGCTCTGGGCTCGACCTTGCTGGAACTGAAACGGTGAAACCGGAGGTCAAGGTTACAGTGACCTGGAAACAGTTGGTGACTCGCCAGGGCCCAATATGTATCTACCTACCAAATATGGATCTGCTTCCATAAACAATATAGGCGATCTGCTGTGGGTGCATTTTTTCACAACCTAGCTAGCTGACTCCTGAGATCAAGGTCACAGTGCTTGAAAACAGTGAGCGACATTCCATGACCCCAACATATCTCCACAAATTGAATTAGGGGTTAATATGTCATGATATGAGACATGCTCTAAACACAATGTTTTGCTTTCTGTTGGTGAGTTTTCTTATTGGTGAATTGTTTTGCTCTCATACACAAGACCGCTATGCTAACAGTTTGTTATATAAATAGACAACCAGGTAGAGGGTATCACTTTTCCAAAACAAATGCTTGCGGCGAGAACGACGCAAGCAAAAATGATCACTATACAAACTAATACATGACATTCGTGAATAATATATGGTGTACGGACCATTCGATTGTAATAACTTATACAAGATTGACCGTATAGTAAATTATAATTCAACAAAGGATTGTTTGTAGCTGCCGGTATTTGTATTGTGGTACTTAAATCTTTTTACAATTCAACGATGGTAAACTAGATGTGAAACTGGTCTTTCACAAGCTTTTTAATTTTAAATGTAGACTGGCCCCAGTCCTGAAACATTGATATCTCAGAGAAAATCCTCATACTGAAACATATAATTTCGAGGTTTAGTCATGGACCCATTATTAGGAACATTTCTGTGCTTTTGTTTCAATTTCATTGGAATTATTTTGAATTTTCATTTTTCTGAACACAAGCACTTCTTAGGATGCACATTCATGACCCGGTTTCAAGGTTGGGCAGTCTAACCCCCCCCCCCCCCCCCCCCCCCCCCCCCCCCCCCCCCCCCCCCCCCCGTTTTAATCAGCAGTTTTAACCAGTTAAAACCGCACTGGTCAATATGCCAAAACGTGGTAAATACTGGTCTTTACGAATCTGAGTGGTTGATTGAATTTTTTAAAAGGCCGTTTTGGTGGTTGATATTAGGTCAGGTTTTACGTTCTATTTATTGAAAAAAGAAGAGAATCCTGTTTTGTCCCTGCCAAGGGCATTTTTTACTTTAGCACTGACTTCTGCATTACAGTCCAGGCACCTAACACTAGTCTTTTTTTAATCATCAAGGGCAGAATAGAATAACCATACAACATAACAGGGTCTTTTTTCATCATTTTGAGACAATAACTTTTATGAATTCATGACACTGGTTAAATTATTAACTTAACTGATAACAGCAGATAACAGAATGACCACACTTTCACACCTCTATATTAACACAGATGCCAATAAATTAGCCAATGCATTTTAAGCTCAGTGATTGGATAGGTCTAATAAACTGGACCTACTTTAGTCTGAGTGACATGTCCAGTACTTTGACAGTTTTGTTTGTTCGAACTCCTTGATATATTGTTAAACATTCAGTGTTTTCTTTACAATTTTCACACCTTTGTCTTTTCAGGTGATAAACCAATTCAATTTGCATTTTAACTAATAGAGCAAAGACTACATGATGAACCCTTTGATGATCAATTTGATGTATTGATTGATTTTTTTGGTACTTTCTTTCATTTAATAAGGCACTGACTTAAAAAAAAATATATGACTATGAAAAAGCTAGTTTTAAAATTTATTTAATTTCATTGCTTGCATCAATTTTTGCTTTACTTTTTTTTATTAATGAATAAATGTAAATAAGTTCAAGTCTTAAGTCCGAACTGAAAGTTGTGGTGATGATTCAGTTTGATTGAGACAGAATATCTTAACTATTGACATTCATTTTTGTTTGCTTTAGGTCTATCTAATTATCAATACATTTTTAAAGCAATAGCAACTCATGAAACACATTTTCAATTAAGCCTGTATTATCTTTTATTATATCAGCTATAATAGGCCTATCCACTCGAGTCCATAAAACTACTTATTATATAAGCTATACATAGGCATCTTTTGATTTGCCTATCCCGTAGATTCAAAGATTGGTTGGACGAGTCTAATTAGTAGCATGTGAATAGTTACTCAGATGGTAGTGGTTATTTTAAATCGAATGATTACTTAATGTGTTATTGATGTTGAACAGAAACCCTCAATTTTATGTTACTTCATGAACTCATCTCACTTTTGACCCGTCTGAGGTTAAATTTTTTCAAAACTTGATTATTGCACCTTGGATGGTTTCCTAGGGATTATAGGGCAGTAGTTCATGAGGAAAACTGGGCAAACTGTCCTTTTAAAAGGAAACTTTATATCAGTAAGCCTTGACGTTGCCATTCTACTTTCATGATCGGTAATTTATTCTCTTTAAGCCTTAAACTTATACGTAGGTCTGATCAACCTGCAAATCAGGGGTCTTATAGCTTGCTGCTCCCTTCACTTTTCTTCTTGTCAGGCTGGCAATCTCACTTGGGCAGTAGGTTTTTCACACTTGGCCCTTGCAGATTTCAAGGTCTGGCGGACTTGGTTGCTTTCACCTCCTTTAGGCCGACGGGCTGTCTGTCTCATCAGCCTGTGTCGGTTGAGGTCTCTACAGACTCTTATGGCTGGACATCAGTCTACCACCCTGCCTGGTAGGCATATTCTCTGACATAGTGATGCACTAAATGCTAGGACAGACCCAGTCTGGTCGCCTGTATCAGTCGGCGGTCTCTTTAGACTCACGCGGCTTGCGGGTCCTCTTGCGGGTTCAAGGTCGGCTGCCTGGAGTCCTGTTTAGTGGTGGGCGCTGTGCTGGGCTCTGCAACTGCACAGCACGTGGCTTAAGGGTTCTTTCTAATTAGACTAGCTTAGCATCACTGGCCCTTGTGATGGGTTGCTCTGATCTGATTCTTCCTGATTGTGATACCAGGCTAGGAAGTTTGATGCCAGTCAGTTTTAAGGCTACTAAATATGATCAAAATCAGACTTATTTCTGTAGCTGAGATTTTTCCATGCGGGTTCGAGGGGTTTCTTTACAGGCTGCAGTTTAAGACAGCAAGATGCACTCAAGATCTTTAACGCCTCCATGGATTTGTTCTTGATGAACTGTATTATCTTCAAAGTCACTAAGACATTTCATACAGCCTTGATGAACAATTTGATATTGCTGTGAAAGATGTGAACTACAACATTCTATACAGCTTTGAACAGCTTGTCTGAGAAGCCTCACATCTTGAGTTCTGATTTACAGCTTTATGAACAGTTATTCACTTAGCTCTGGGTAACCAAAACACTCTTGGTTTAACAATTGGAGTCTAAGTACTTATAGACATTATACACAGCATTGATTCAGTTTATTGTCTTGTTCTTTGAGTACTGCCACAGATCTACATATATACATGTAGCCTGGATAAACAATTATTATCTTAAATCTCCGATGAATACAGACTTGATGAACAACTATTATCTTAGAAGTCTCTGATGGATATATTGTACTATGACATTCTATACACCCTTGATGAATTTCATTTTCTTAAGGCTAAGGATTGTTTACTGTGTATTAACATAGTACCTTGTATTAACATAGTTTTACCAGACATGTAGACAGTCTTTAATAACATATTTGATGAAATTGACTGTGCTTATCCACTGTGAGTTATGATGTGTAACAATGTGGGATTTACTCTTACCTGAAGCTGTTCGTAACTGCTTTCTAGGATATACATGTTGTGCAGACTTATTCACCATTAATGGATCTATTAATACACCTGTGCATCAATGAGTGCATGCTCATTCTTGGAAGCCTAAAGATCAGACAAACATATTTTCACCATATAGCAATGTGTCGACTACACTTAACTTGCCATGTGGCTGTCCACAGTCTTTTGGCACTGGGGGTGTCCAGTTCAGGCTTTTGATAATCACTCAAAGGAGACAGCACTTACATGTATTTATCCTTGCTCAGATCTCATGATGCTACAAATGTAATCTTGATCAGCCTGTTTACAAATTAACAGTTTGATCTTGCTTGCTGCTGATGCTATGTTTGGAGTATTCACTTATGGTTGGACACTTTAATTCATAGTTTAGCGATATCAGGCATGAGTTTCCTTTGCAGCTTATTTGGCCTCTTTATTTTGGAGATTTATGTGTGTTTTTTTTAAACTGTGTAGACCCTCTGAGATGCCACAGTCTATGGCTTCTTGTTGGACTCTGCACTGTTTCATGCATGTATGGTGGATTTATATCAGCCTGGATGGAAATTTCTGTGCCATCAATCATTTAATTGAGAGGCTTTTGATATGTAAAGGTTATTCATGTAATCTTGATACAGCTCATATTTAGTTTTGGTAATACATTTGTTTTGGTGCTCATTGGAGGCGTCTCCAGATGCTTCCAGTGAGCCCCTCGATGGGTGTTTATACCTGTGTGATAGGTACAGATGGACATACATGTATTTATCTGTGCCTACTGCATGGCCTTTAAGCTTTTCATGCTGTCTGCTGGGTCAACCTGTATCAGGTAGGGATCTCTTCAGACTCTTGGCGGGACCATGTCCACCACCTACTCCTGTGGCTGGAGTCCATGTCTACCACTCTGACTTGCAGGCACAATTTCTGACATTAGTGCTCTACTAAATACTAGGGCAAACCCTTGGTGACATTACTGTATTAGTCAGCAGTCTCTTCCAACAGGTCCAGCTAGTGCATTTAGTTGCAAGTTCTACAGTGTCAGTATGTGTTATGTTCTGCACAGCTCTGTTATCAGTCTAGCTGAGCTAACACTAAAGAAATGTATGGAGATATTTTCATGATGAGTGCATGTACGCTCTTGTAGTTGCATATTAACGGCTTAAGAGTATTTTGAGATCTAACAAACTTTCTTAATAGATCATGCTATCTTAACTTTTTCTTGAATATGTAGAACCTGTATAGGATATCAGCTGTGACCTAGCCTTCCTTAACTCAGGGTTGACTTGCAACCCATGGTATGTGCCTTGCAACCCATGGTATGTGCTCAATCTGCTTGCATTACACTTTTATTGTTATTATTATCATTATGTTGTTGTTGCAAGATTGTTCAAAGGCTGCCTTGCTGATATTCTGCATAACATCATGGCATTCATATGTCTAATTAAAAAATAACTGAGAAATCAAGACAGAGCTGCCACCACTATTGACTCTTTGGTTGTCCACAGCGTGGACACGACTTACCTGGACCTTAGTTTTGTCAAAAATAAGACTTCTCAGTGGTTACTTTCAATTTGTTTAGGACTCTGTGGTTGAGAATCCAATGATGCTAGAACAGCGATCATTCATGCTTTATATAGCCGCTGAATGTGGCTCCAAAAAGCGGCTCTAACATGTTCTTACACTGTGTTGTGTATGAGCTTCAAGAGGATAGCACATTGACGTCTGATCTGTGGCCTATGACGTTGATGTGCTTCCATCTTGTTTTTATCTTCAATGTAGAATGAGGTCCATCATTCTTACGATGTTAGCATGGTATTAGTACCACATGTATAATGCTATCCTATGGACACGGTTTCCAGAGTTTTTCCAAAAAGGGTTTTTATCTCTGTTTTTTTCCCGTAGTGACGTCGTAGTGTGAATTTGTTCTTAAAGAACATTGAGTTTTCTAATGCTAGGTCAAATATGAACTAAATATCTCTAGTCATTTTAAAGCTGCTTACTCTGTAACTTTGAACATTTTTCGACAAAAAATATTTTCTTTTTAAATCATTTGTAAAAGCAGAATTAAGTTAAGTTTTTACAATAAATCTGTTCACTATAGCTGAAAACTGCACGGAAAAGTGAATTATCTTATAAAAACAGGTGTTTTTTCTCTTGTTGGTAATTATTTGCGTCCCTCCAATAATTATAGACAGGTAAGTTTTAACATAAATGCTGTTGTTTTGATACTGATAATTAGTAAAGATTTACGAAATTGGTATAATGTATACCTGAATTTTAGTTTTTTTTACTGTGTTCTTGAAAAATAGAAACATTATTTCAAAAATTAAAAGATCAAAAGTTACAGACTATGCAGCTTTAAACTTATCTGAACATGTGTTGCTAACAGTTATCCGGTCAGCTCGGATGGCTCTTCTGACTGAGTTACAGTCTGTCCTGTCATAGGAGGCACCTGTTTTCAGTATAAATCTGTTTTTCAAATACCTTAGAAGCTGCACTGTGCACCTTAGAAGCTGCACTGGGCTAGTAGCAATTCATTTATGCAACTGTGTTGGATAAGCACCTGCCTAAGCCAATCTTTGGTGCTTTTTGTAACAGGTTTGGCTGTGCTCCATATTAGCTTTTAATTTGTTTGTGAATTTGATTATTCTGGAGTTTTGTTGTTTTCATTTTCATTTTTGTTTTTGTTACATGCTTGCTTGCTGTGTGGTAACATTTAAGTGAATGACAGGAATAGCAGTTTTAAAAGGTCATCTGCTGCAGTTTCTTAAAATTTAAAAACTCTAACAAGGAAATCATTAGTGTCAAACAGTTGGATCCAGATCAGCCAGATGCTCTGTGTGGCCTGTTCTGAATCTTAGAATCTTAAAACTGTTTGCAAGTTTATCAGCAAGCTAGCAGGCAAAGGATTAATCAACCTTTATGTTGACAACCTGTCAGTGATATGTAATGTGGAATTTTAATTCCCAGACTTGAATTACACACTCACACTCCTGCACTTATAGGGATGTATATAGTTACTTATAAGATGTTCTGTCAAGTACTACCAGCAAATGCTGCATCTTAATTACCAAGTGTTGAACAGAGTGTCCTTTCATTCTAACTTATTAACTTGTGGGGAAACCAACCCAATGTGAACATCTTTCTATCCACATTGTCTTCATTTTGGGGGAATTAATTTCTATCTGAAATCAACTCATTTCCTCCACATTGCAGGATCCAATCATGCACTGACTTGCCCGCTTGTACTTACACCCTTTAAGCCTTCAAGCTGTCTGTCTGATTAACCTGTTTCAGTTAGGGGTCCGCAGACACCAATTGGCTGGATCAAGTCCACCACAGACTCTGTGGCCGCGACCGTGTCCACCACCCTGACTTGCAGGCTCATACTCTGACATAGTGCTCCACTAAATGCTAGGGCAGACCCAGCCTGGCGACCTTGGTGACTCTAACTGTATCAGTCAGCTATCTCTTCAGATATTCGTGGCTATGCAGGTCCACCATGTGCAGGGTCAAAGTCAGCTGGAATCCTATGTAGTGGCTTGTGCTATGCCAGACTGCATGTACTTTGCCATGCTGCACATTATTATCCTCTGAACAGCACGTACTGGGCTTAAAGGTCTGCAATCATACTAGCTGAGCCAACGCTGGCTGTCATTCATATCTGGGTTGGTTCTTCATGGCCAAAGTTATGTTGTAAATAGAATGATCTTAGTTTAATAAATGTAGAATCTGACCAGCGTTTTTACTTGAGTTAAATCATATAAATTGTTATTTATTGTGGAATAAATATAGTTTATATGATATTTGTAACTATTCTGCAGCCCTGTACTAGGGTGTGCATTTGACATTAGGTCTCTATGACAAATTGTTATTTATAGAATTTATGCATACATCAGCTGTCCCAGACAAAATCTGGGCTCAGTTATCATTCTGCTACCTAGCTGTTTGCAGGACTGCATTTGGATACCCACCACCAACCCCTTTCTCCACCTTTGTACAACATTTGGAAAGAAACAACCCAGATATAAGTTAGGAAAGTGTAAATTTTACACTACTGGCACTTCCAGAAGTTTGAATTTGCATTTTGATTTAAAGGTAAATCTAGGGGGAAGGGGGGAATTCATTTCTATCTGAAATCAACTCATTTCCTCCACATTGCAGGATCCAATCATGCACTGACTTGCCTGCTTGTACTTAATTTCTATCTGAAATCAACTCATTTCCTCCACATTGCAGGATCCAATCATGCACTGACTTGCCCGCTTGTACTTACACCCTTTAAGCCTTCAAGCTGTCTGTCTGATTAACCTGTTTCAGTTAGGGGTCCGCAGACACCAATTGGCTGGATCAAGTCCACCACAGACTCTGTGGCCGCGACCGTGTCCACCACCCTGACTTGCAGGCTCATACTCTGACATAGTGCTCCACTAAATGCTAGGGCAGACCCAGCCTGGCGACCTTGGTGACTCTAACTGTATCAGTCAGCTATCTCTTCAGATATTCGTGGCTATGCAGGTCCACCATGTGCAGGGTCAAAGTCAGCTGGAATCCTATGTAGTGGCTTGTGCTATGCCAGACTGCATGTACTTTGCCATGCTGCACATTATTATCCTCTGAACAGCACGTACTGGGCTTAAAGGTCTGCAATCATACTAGCTGAGCCAACGCTGGCTGTCATTCATATCTGGGTTGGTTCTTCATGGCCAAAGTTATGTTGTAAATAGAATGATCTTAGTTTAATAAATGTAGAATCTGACCAGCGTTTTTACTTGAGTTAAATCATATAAACCCAACGTTGATCTTGTCAGTATAAAAAAGTCATATAAAGTTTGGTCAGAATCTGTCCATTTATCCTTAAGATATTGAGCGGAGAATATTTTTTTTAGTAAATCATGGGCCATAACTCTGCTACAAATGAGCAAAAATGATGTGTAACAATCCGAGGTAGATTTTGTCAATATGATTGCATATATAAAATTTGGTGAAATTCTGTCCATTTGTTCTGAAGATATTGAACGGAAAGGAAATTTTGGCCTAAATCGAGGGCCATAACTCTGGTACAAATGTGCGAAAAATGATGTGTAACATCCCAATATAGATCTTGTAAATATGGAGGTGAAATTCTATCCAATTGTTCTCAAGATATTGAATGGAAACGAAAGTTTGGCGTAAACCAAGGGCCATAACTCTAGTACAACTGTGCAAAAAATGATGTGTAACAATCCAAACGTAGATCTTGTCCGCAATATGAATGCATATATAAAATATGTCCATTTGTTCTCAAAATATTGAATAGAAACGAAATTTTGGCGTCAATCAAGGGCAATAACTCTGGTACAAATGTGCCAAAAATGATGTATAACAATCCCAACGTAGATCTTGTCAAATTGAATATGAATGCATATATAAAATTTGGTGAAATTCTATCAATTTGTTCTCAAGATGATGAGCGGAAACAAAATTTTGATGTAAATCAAGGGCCATTACTCTGGTAATAGTATGCGAAAAACGATGTGTAAAAATCCCAATGTAGATCTAGTCAATATGAATGCATATAAAATTTAGTAAAATTCTGTCCATTTGTTCTCGAGACATTGAGTGGAAAAGAAATTTTGTTGTAAATCAAGGGTCATAACTCTGGTACAAATGTGTGAAAAATGATGTGTAACAATCCCATGCTACATCTTGTCAATATGAATGCATATATAAAATTTGGAGAAAATCTGTCAATTTGTTCTCAAGATATTAAGTCGAAACAAAATTTTGGCGTAAATCAAGGGGCATAACTCTAGTACAAATGACAAAAAAAATGTTGTGCAACTATCCCAATCTAGATCATGTCAATATCAATGCACATTCAAAATTGTGTTAAAATCTATAAAACTGTTCAAGATATTAAGCGGAAATGAAAAAATTATGACAGACGAACGGACGAATGGACAGAATGACAGACAACCCAAATCCTATATAGCCCCCCCCCCCCCTTTCAAAGAGGGGCTATTAGAAGATATTATGACAGAGGAACAAACAAATGGATGGACGAACGGACGGAATGACAACCAAAATCCTATATAGCCCCCCCCCCCTTTTTCAAAGCGGGGCTATAAAAAGCACATTGTCAATTTGAGGGAAACTAGAATTGTCAGAGAATGACTCTAGCCTCGCTGCAGCGCTTTTATATATGAGCCGCCACATGTGATTTCCAACAATGTGGTATTTTGACAAGTGTAGACTCAGACAAGCCTGTTCAGTCTCCTTTTAAGGTTAGAAACTCCAAATGTTAATCAGTCAGTAGCTCAACACTTTAAGAATATGCAAGCAACTAGCAAAGGCTCTGATCAGACTAAGCGTATGCACAGGCTGATCTGAGGCTTTGCTGGTCACACATACCACATTGTTGGAAATCTCATGTCACATCTCAAATGACAAAGGCCAAATTCTAAAGATTAAGTAGCTAGCATCAATGCTTTTGTTGTGACACAGTGTCAAGTAACCCAGGGGTCAAAGTCATTTTTCGCAAAAAAGTCTTCAGAGTATTCCCTCATAAACACATGAATAACATGTAGGTTTTCAAAACTTGAAATGCAATTCCTTTGAATAGCACATGAAATTAACTTGATAGTCTTTAAAATCACATTTCGAAGATGAGAATGCCTTCAGCAATGTGTGTGTCTCCAGCCAGTGGCTAATTAGGACTAGTACCGGTTTTGCATACTCTGAATAGTTCTTTTGATTTGGTGCTGAGGGATCAGCATCGATATCTCCTGCAACACTGTATCGAGGGGCTAGGAGTTTCTTGATGACATTATTATGCGTTGGACCCTCTGTCCAAACATGTCATAGACATGTTAAAATTGTAGACATGTCTGACAAGTCAATACGCACAACATTGTTTTTGCTGATTCAAGTGAGGTGTGTTCTGGCATTGTTATCCTAGGCCTGGTACTGTCATTGGTTTTCGCACAAAAAAGGCAGGGCAACAGACCTCAACATCTCATCCATGTACAATTGACTGATCAAATGTACGTGTATAACCACCAAAACAGTCGTCCTAGGTTTTAAACATCTCCATCTCCTAAGGGACCTTGTGAACGTTAATGCATGAAAACCTATGTTTGCTCCGTAATTTGAATTTTTGCGAAAAATTTAGTTTTTAATTATAAAACTTATTTTAACGAAGATACTCACCAATAGGCTTAACTATAGCAGTTTCCCTTACTCCCCGCAAAGTTTGAGGACCGTTCTGTATGTTATGGAACCAGTCCAGGGAACCATAATAAGAGCGCGAAAGCGCACGTGCATCAGAAATTCCTTTGCCCCAAAGAATGAGGGGCGGGAGGATGGGCAATATAAGTTAGCCTATTGGTGAGTATCTTCGTTAAAATAAGTTTTATAATTAAAAACTAAATTTTAACTTCATCTCCTCACCAATAGGCTTAACTATAGCAGAATCACATTTGGAGGGTTGGATTCTTGACACACACACAGAACGATCCTCTTATCCAGGGATTAATCCTGTAGAAACTTAAGATTCCATGATAATGGAATTATAAAGGGTATTTCTAATAAAGAAACCTAAATTTCCACCATTTCAATCCCTGGATGAAACAAAACTATTTATATCCAAGTACCTTTGAACTGGTCTTGCTTGGCCTTGGACGATAGTCTCTTCAGATTAGCAGTCTTGGTTGGAAAGACCAGATGGTCCCCCCACCACCTTTTGCGCAGAAACCACTGGACCCAACAGTCTGAGGTTCTCTACTTGTCTATTTAAGTCTCTAAGGTAGAACTTAGCAAAGGTTGACCTAGATGACCATACAGCAGCCTTAATAACATCCTCAACTGGAGTTTTATTAAAATAAGACCAGGAAGCTGACAAGGCTCTCAACTCATGTGCCTTAATCTTAAGTAAGGCTACTTTTGATTTTGACAAATTCTTATAGGCTAATCTAATAGTATAAGCAATCCATCCGGAAATAGATCCCTTATTGATGTCATGATTTCCCTTCAAGGGAAGAAATAGCCTTGTCCTATTTTTCCGGATAGGCTCTGTTACTTTTAAGTATCGTTTAATAGCTCTAACAGGACACAAAAGCCTGTTAAAGTCATTGCGTTTAACAGTTTTAGCTAAATTTTGAACCAAAATATCATCAGGACAAATGGATGGTAATTGATTTTTTGCTAAAAACCCTGGCTCTGTTCTTAAAGAAACGGAGCCATCAGATTGGTTGAATCTGAGATGACCTGGATCAATAGACAAGGCATGAATCTCACTCACCCGTCTAGCCGTTGCCATGGCAAGCAGAAAGACGGTTTTTAAGGTGAGATAGAACCTTGATGCCCGATGCAAAGGTTCAAAAGGCTCGCCACATAAAGACGAAAGAACACAGGAAAGGTCCCATTTTGGAGCTAAAGACCTTTGAATTGGTCTCTGTAATTCCATATACTTAATAAGTTCAGAAATTATAGGATCTGAGCCAATATTTTGCCCAGACTTGAACTTTAGGGTATTAGAAATAGTAGATCTGTAGCCCTTTACAGTACTAACTTGACATTTCTTCTCCTGAAACATATGTAACAAAAAATCTGCTACGTTTCCTGGAGATGCCATGACTGGATCAATCTCCCGGATACGACACCAACGGGAGAAAATGTTCCATTTGAGATCATAGACTTTTCTAGTAGAAACTCGTCTAGCTTTAGAGGCGTGTTCGGCAACTTTCTCCGAAAAGCTTCTATCTCTGATTGATTTGCGCACAATATCCAAACGTGGAGTCTGAGGTTTTCGATATTGTTTCTCACAAACTGCAGTTGTGTTAACAGATGCTGTTTTACAGGAAGCCTGATGGGAGGTGCTACTAGTAGCCGAAGTAACTCTGGGAACCAAGATGCTTCGGGCCAGAATGGGGCTACTAGAACAATTTTGCACTGATGTTGACGAATCTTGCTGATTATTGCCGGAATCAGAGCGAACGGAGGAAATGCGTACGCATGGATCCGGTCCCAATTCATTGATAGAGCATCTATTGCTAGAGCTCTGTCGTCTGGAATAGAGGAAACATAAACTGGTAGTCTGTTGTTGAGACGAGTCGCAAACAGGTCTATGTTTGGGTAACCTGTAACTGATAGAACTAGGTTGCAAACAGCCTGATCCAAACACCATTCTGTCGAAATTGGCTTGGACAGACGACTCAGCCGATCTGCCAGTATGTTGGATTTGCCGGGCACGTGGCGAACAAGAAGGTTTATGTTTCTCTTGTCGCACCACCGAAGAGTTTCCCAAACCTCCATGCAAAGAGATGGAGAATGGGTACCCCCCTGCTTCCTCAAATAAGCTACCACTGATGAATTGTCCGTGGCTATCATGACTGTGGTATTGTTGACATGTTGATGACACTGTTTTAGAGCTAACAGAATGGCTTTCATCTACAAAACATTGATGTGTAGCGCTGATTGGTCCAGAGACCAAACACCATGAAACAGAAGTCCCTCCGGTTCCAGATGGGCACCCCATCCGGAGAGACTGGCGTCTGTGAAAAGAGTGTGAGATGGCAGGGGTGGTTTCAGAAGTACACCCTGGGCAAACCTTTCTCTGCTGTTCCACCACTCCAAATGACTCTTGATTTGCATATTGATCAGAATGCAATGTTCTAATGGTAGAACATGAGGTTTCCACTGAGCAAAAAGAGCCATTTGAAGAGGACGTAAGTGTAGCCTGCCCAAAACAACAAATTGAGCAGCTGCACTTAACTTCCCCAGAAGAGACAGGAATAGTCTTGCTGATACTTGTTCTTGTTTCTTGAACCAGAGTACAAGACTCAGAATGTCTTGTACTCTGTCCCATGGCACTCGAACTATGTTCTTGTGAGTCAGAAATTCCATCCCTATAAAAACAAAATTCTGGGCAGGAATTAAATCTGACTTCTTTTCGTTGATTATTAGTCCTAGAGATGAAATCAGCTTGATGGTGAACTGCTGATCTCTGAGGATATCTGCCCGAATTTGATTTCTGACCAACCAATCGTCCAAATATGGAAACAGAACGACTGATCTCCGCCGCAGATGAGTTGCTATGGTAACCATCAAGCGTGTGAAGACAAACGGACTCGTGGCTAGACCGAAGGGTAGAGCCTTGAATTGGAATGTCTGACCCTTGATACAGAAGCGGAGGTATTTCCGAGACCGCCAATGAATAGGTACATGGAGATAGGCATCGGTTAAATCCAGTGAAAATGCCCAGTCGTTGGGTAGAATCGATTGCCTGACTTTGTTTGCCGTTTCCATTTTGAAAGACTGAATGTTCAGAAAGGAATTCAGTTTGGACAGATCTATTATAAGTCGTAATTTCCCATTTTTCTTGGGAACCAGGAAAATTCGATAGTAAAATCCTGGATCTTCCGGGTTTATTTTCTCCACTGCCCCTTTGAGTAGGAGTTCTTTGACCTCTTCCTCTAGTGCTGGACTTTCGGTCTGCCTGAGAAAAACAGGAGTTGGGGAAAGAAAGGGTTTCCTTATAAAAGGAATCTTGTACCCTTTTCTTATTACAGAAAGGACCCATGAGTCTTCTGTTATATCTTCCCAACGTTTTTGAAAATGGGCCAATCGTCCTCCTACTGGAAGATCCCTTCGAGGACGAGGCAGTGGAGAAAGCGTTTCATTGATTGGGATTGTTGGAGGCACTTCCTCGGGAGGGGGCATGATAACCCCTTCCACGAAAACTAGAACCTCCACGTCGTTGGCCTCTTCTTGAGCCACTTCTCTCACGTTGCTTAGGTGGTCTAGATAAAGAAGAACCCCTATTGTCAGGTTTCTTGGCTGGGCGCTTAGGAATCCTGAAATTCGAAAGAGCCGATTTATTACCTCTTGCTAAAGAAGAGGCAATAAAATTCTGTTGCTGAGATTCAGAATTAGACTTCTGGATTTCAGCAACCTGACCCCCAAACAATGATTCAGCTGCAATAGGTACTGTACGAAGCTTGTCCTTTGCTGAATCAGTCAGGATTTTGGATTTATCAATAGCAGATTCTCTCCTAGCCTGTAGTAACTCGACAGCTAAGAGAACTGCCATTGAAGAGGAATGCTTTAGACAATTAACCAAAGAAGTAAGCATTTTCTTAAGTACAGGAGCATCTAAATTCTCTGATTGTAAGGATTTAACAGATGCTGCCGCAAAAAGATCAGCGTAAGAATTTATGGTTACCATATTCCGAGCTTGTCGCTCCATGGTTTCCAAACTCTTAACAGGTAAGGAGACATTCCCAGAAGATGACAGATCTAAAAGGGATGCATCCTTATCCAACCTTGGTACACAAGACGGAAACAACTGACTGTGTGTACGGTAAAATTTTAAACTAATACCTAGATCTTTTTCTAGGGATTGATTTGAAACCCAACCAGGTTCAATTTTGACCTTTTTATTTATCAAAGATTGTAACAATTGGGTTATATCTTTAATTAGTAAAGATTGGGGTAACGAAGCCAATTCTTTACCATCAGAAGGATTCAGAGCATCAAGAGTAGATCTTGGTTTCTGAATAACATCTGAGCACTCTTTTTTCGGACAAATTTCCGGAGGTAATAAAGACATTACCTCGGAAATAGCATCAGCGAAAGAAATAGTGGGTTCTTCCTCCTCATCAGAGTCGGAACCACGTTTGTCAGGAGAAAGTTTTCTGAGTGATTTAGACCTGTTATTAACAGGAGATCCAGTTATACTTTCACCTTCAAATTCATTATGATCTACTCTCACTGAAATGTTATCATTGTCTGAAGATATACTCTCTGACCTAGAAGTATGTCTTCTCACAGCATGGGTTCTGGATATATGAGATCGTTGGTGCTTCCGATCTCTAGGCTTCCTAGAACCATGTCTTCTATGACGAGAAACAGAAGAGTGCCTATGTCTCTTAGAATGTCTATGGCCAGAAATAGATCTGTGTCTATGAGACCGTTTCCTCTTATGACGCCCTTCACTATCTGACGAATTTGTCCTATAAGAGCTATATGAAGAGGATTTAGATCTAGATCTAGACGAAGAGCCAGAATGACTCAGACTACTAGAATAATGTCTATGATGTCTAGAACGAGAAGATCTGTGATTAGATCTTGACCTATGTCTCCTAGGGGAAGACCGGTAGTCTCGTTTCCTAGATCTGGTGTCAGAACGGCTGGTGCCTGGTTGACTCTCTAAAGGCTGACTGGTACCAGTTTGACCGGTTGACCGGTGACCGGTTGACCGGTGACTGGTTGACCCGTGAACCAATTCTACATCTATTTCAGGGGACTCATTTGACTGATATCCCTTTGCCTGAATACCAGGTGACCGGATGTCTGGAGACCTAGTAAATGACCTATGTCTGGTTGACTGGTTGACTGGTGACCGGCGCCTGGCTGCCTGGTCAACCTGTGACCGGTGCCAGGTTGCCTGGTCGACTGGTGACCGGTGCCTGGATGTCCGTTTGACTGGTGACCGGTGAACCGATGACCGGGATGGTACCGGTGAGGTTTCAACCCTCAAGTCCGAAGACACTGGAGTAGCCAAGCTACTAGATCGGTCAGGAGTTGCCCCCTTATACACACTGGTCAATGTAAACGCACCGGTGGTTGCTACAACGAACTGGTGGTTGCATTTTACAGCACCGGTGGTGGCGTAAAAGGTAAAAAAATCTATACCTGTTGACTTTATTATTTATTTATAAACTTGCATTTATTTTATTTGTGATGACACCTGGCGCACAGACCACCGGTAACATTGCAGTTTATGGCTCTGCCAAGCAATTGGTGATTTACTTCATGGTTTGGACTGCAAATCCAACAAAGTTCTGGAGTTTTGTCGTGACAGGTGTTTTTTTCTAGTGTAACTGCCTAAATTGAGTGAAATCTGCACGACTAAGCGCAGCTGTTGTCATATTCCCATGAAATAACATCCGAAAAACGATTACTACTTTGGGTTTTTTTTCTTGGTAAACTAGCAAATGTTTTATTGAGGAATTTTTATTACAACGCACTGGGAGCATTTTTTGACGCATTGATACAACGCACTGATGGTTGCACAGAATTCCTGTGGTTGCTGGTGCAGCCTCACCACAGCATTCACTGTTCTTATAAACGGTACATAAATCGTTATTTGAGCCAGCACATGATATTTCAGTACCAGGATGAAGACTCAGGTGAGCATATGCAAATGTACAGACTCGCCAGAGCCTTCTCTGCATAGAAAAAATAGAGAGTAGTAATCGTTTTTGGATGTTATTTCATGGGACTATGATAACATAGCTGCAGCTGTGCTTAGACATGCAGAATTTCCTGAAGTTAGGCAGTCACAATAGAAAAAGCACCTGTCACTGTCAAACTCCACAACTGTGCCGGATTTATCGGTCAAACCATGAATTAAAACGCCAATTGCATGGCAGAGCCATAAACTGCAATGTTTCTGACGGTTTGTGCGCATTGGGTCATCAAAAGTAAAATAAAAGCAAGCTTATAAAGAAATCATACAGTCAATAGGCATAGATTTTGTGGTTTTTGTACACTGATGAAGGCTCAAGCGTGACTTTGCAAATGTGTAGTCTCACCAGAGATGCTCCAGAGCTAGCCCTGTTCGCACTTTGAGAGTGTTTCTGCCTATTTTTCAGATTGGCCCAAAAACTTTTAATTTAATGAGATTGTTTGTCCGTTATGATACATTACAATAGTTAATAAGCCTCCATGCGAGCTTAAAATTTTGTGCTTCAAAAACAGCAGATTCTAGGGCGAAGATTTGGTACCAGTAAAATGCAATTTTAGCACCCCAGAGGAATAGGCTGCTGTCTGTTCTAAGGCGGTGATTCTGTTGTTGTTGATTGTTACTCCCATTACAGGATTCTGTAATTGTTCTATAATTTGTTACTTTATGTCCATTCTTGTTTTATAGCAATCATCTTGATGGGGAAGAGAGAGAGCTGGCTGCTTTGCTTAGTTTGTCTTCCTGATGTCTCGTGATTGTGGTGTGGCTATTCCTCTCAGTGCCATGGGTTTGTTTGCGGTTTGTGATTGTGATACTCATATTTTTGGGTGTCATTCATGCGAACAGCGATGGATTTGGCCACATTTGCTTGGTCTAGTCTGAGCCTTCGTCACAGTTTAAAATTCTCATGTGGTGACTCAAATGGCGATTGAATGTCATTTTGTGCGAGCAGCGAAGGATCTGGCGAGTCTGCACATTTGCACAGGCTTACCTTAGCCTTCGTCACTGTACAAAATCTCTTGCGCTGCCTTAAATGGCGATTTGTGTGTTATTCACGCCAGCAGTGAATACTCTGGTGAGTCTGCACATTTGCGCAGGCAGTCACTGGACAATGTAATAAATATCAAGATCTCTTGTGCTGGCAGCAAAGGCTCTTGGGAGTATGCACGTTTGCACAGGCTCGCCTGAGCCTTCTATACAGTATCGAAATATCATTTGCTGGTTGAAATGGCAATTTTTGCAATGTTTATGTGAACAGCGAATGATGTGGTGAGTCTGCACCAACGACCACTGGAATTCTGTGCAACCATCAGTGCGTTGTATCAATGCGTCAAAAAATGCTCCCAGTGCGTTGTAATAAAAATTCCTCAATAAAACATTTGCTAGTTTACCAAGAAAACAAAAACAAAGTAGTAATCGTTTTTTGGATATTGTTTCATGGGAATATGACAACAGCTGCGCTTAGACATGCAAATTTCACTCAATTTAGGCAGTTACACTAGAAAAAGCACCTGTCACGGCAAAACTCCAGAACTGTGTTGGATTTGCCGTTCAAACCAAGAATTAAATCACCAATTGCTTGGCAACGCCATAAACTGTAATCTTGCCGACGGTCTGTGCGCCTGGTGTCATCACAAATAAAATAAATGCAAGCTTATAAATAAATCATAAAGTCAACAGGTATAGATTTTGTTTACCTTTTCCGCCATTTTACGCCACCACCAGTGCCGAAATAAGCCACCACCAGTTCGTTGTAGCAACCACCGGTGCTTTTACATTGACCAGTGTGTTATACCGAAGAGTGTCAGATAGAAGATTTTCCCGATTGTCTCGGTACTTCTCCCCTAAGGACTTTTCAGACTGAGACAATGTCTCAGACTGGGACTTCCCAACCGAAGCCCCGGAGCCTGTGTGACGGTTGTCACTAGAACCCTCTACAGTTGGACTAACTGTCTCTAGGGTACCAGGGGCTCCCATGTCCCGCTTCTTCTTGTCCTCAGTGGACTTCTTCCGCCCCATGGAGGTACGGCGTTTGGCAACTAAAGTCCAAATCGCACTAGTCCACTCCTTGCAAGTTGAACACCTGGTCTCAAAACTGCAACGAGAACATGAGAAACATGTTGCATGGTTGTCCCAGGAGGCTTTGACGTGCCCACAGGAACCACGAATTTGGGACATAACAAAAAACTTTTGTAAAAGAGAAAAATACAAAATAAAGTAGTCACGAAAATATGTGACAAGGAGTCACGGAAATATGTGACAAAGCCGGATTTACGAAGCAAGGTAAAAAATACAATAAATACCTGCACAGATAAATTCCGGTATAAGAATAATCGATAATTATAAAATTTTCTGCGGGGAAAACACGCGAACAAACCAGAAAACAGAAAAAATTAAAGTTGAAAAACTTCCACTAAAGTTCTCTGTCCGTCAGTCGGCTCGCAAAGGAAATTTCTGATGCACGTGCGCTTTCGCGCTCTTATTATGGTTCCCTGGACTGGTTCCATAACATACAGAACGGTCCTCAAACTTTGCGGGGAGTAAGGGAAACTGCTATAGTTAAGCCTATTGGTGAGGAGATGAAGTTAAAATGGAGTGAAGACCAGTCAACTTTGACATCAATTTACTAAGCTGCTGTGAGCGCTACAGACCCAGATTAAACGCCATTATAAAGAAAAATAGTCGCATTATACTATTGTGAAATTCAAAAGTCTTTAAATGTTTTAGATATTATGTTATAGCCCCTCATACACATTTTCCTTAACTTTTTTTGTTGAGTATATATGCATATATAAAATTTTGTGTAATACTAGTCTATGTCGAATGGGCCAAAAATATGGTCCCGTGTAAATTTCGTGACGATTTTTGGCGACCTATATGAAATTAAACTATGGGGTATTTGCAACAATTTCAACCAGGTCGCCCATCTGAGTTCGGCGTCTGGTCCGAGTAATGACGTCATCAACAATGGCGGCCATCGCACAATTATAATGCATATGTATTTAAGAAAAATCAAAGTATGTTGGCAAAATTAACGTTTTTGTTAATATATTTAATGCCAGTACTGCTCCAGATTTTAAACAGAAACAATATTTACACAGAATTCTACTTCGAAATGCAATAGGCCATCTTGCCCATGAGCATAGGGCATGAGTCACATTGTAGCATATGTCGAAAAGGACAAATTTGGCCCCGTGTAAATTTCGTGACGATTTTCGGCGAACTACATCAAATTAAACTTTGAGGCATTAGCAACGATTTTATCCAGTTCACACATCTGAGGTCCGCTTCTGGGGTAAATAGTGACGTCATCAAAATGGCGGTCACCGCGCTATTCATACGAATATTCATAGTACATGTATATGTATTAAAGTATGTTAGCCAGACAAAGTCTTTTATAGTTTAGTGCTCGTGCCGCTCCAGATTGTTTATAGAAACTACATTTACACAATATTATACTTGCACGAGGGTGTTCTTCTTTAACATAGTAATTGGATATTGAGAGTAGACTATAAAAAAGGTCTCAGATCTGATCATCGGTTTGACCTTGGAATCGAAGATCAAAGTCAAATATACTTAGAATCTATCTGACTTATGGCTCGTAACACAAACTACTCTTTTATGTTTTGACTAGGGTTGTTCATATTTGGCACAATGGTTGCCTGTGGTGTGTAGATTGCACAAAAATTTAAGATAACCGATATGACTTTGGAGTCAAAGGTCAAGGTCAAATATATTTAAAATTTGCCTAACAGCTCTTAAAGCCAACTCCACATTCATAAATCCACCAACCCGAAGTGTCTATTCAAACGTTTATCTATAACTCTTGTATCTCATTAAACCTGTAACATTTCTCTAAGCTTTGGTCAAATGTTCACCTCAGTTAGACGGGTTGCAGAACCCATGACTCAATTACGCAGACTCAAAGTCAGGGTTACAGTTACAGGTAATGGAATTTAGCCTTCAATTGCGCGTATGCTCCGTATCTCCTCAAACTCTTGCAGGATTATCATTACACTTTGAAAAGATGTTCAGGTCAGTGCGAGGGTGTGTAAAAAACATAGCTAAATCATGCAAACTCTAGGCCAAGTTCACAGTTGAAGGTAATGGGATTGAACATTGAATTTCATGTCCACCCTATATTTAATTTTGGTCGAATATTTGTCTAAGGTAGATGATGTGAGAAGCATGTAATTCAACCATGACCACAAAGTCGTGGTCACCAGTGGTGAACACAAGTTTGAGCCTTTAATTCTATGTCCGCACCCTATCGTCTTTACTCTGAAATTATTTCATAAAATATAGGTGAAATGTCCAGTTCAGTGAGAGGATATGCAAAATCATTGAGACTGTATGCAAACATTATGTTTCATCCATGCCAACTCAAGGTCACAGCTGAAGGTCAATAATTTGAACATTTGACTTCATGTTTGCATTATGTTTCTTTTAAATTTGCTAAACTAAAATTGTTTCTTCAGTGAGAAGATGTACATAATACATTTCTCCATTATATGGGCTCAAGGTCAGTGTCATAGCTTCAAGGATACTAATTTAACTCTGGTTACATATTGACCTAAGTTAAGGAAAATGCGCAGAACACATGTCCATGGCCGTTCATGGTACCAGTCTTTGGGCTAATGACTTTTGCTCTCAGCAACCAAAGACATGCATGGTTGCCTTGCCATTTTATGTCCTTTAAAACAGTATTTTAGTCATGCTATGATAATGGATGGATGCTAAAAATCTGAGTGCAATGAGGTGATGTATAGGTCAAGCAGTAATCGAACCCTGGACGCTGTGATCCACATTTAGGAGCACTAATCGCTCGGTGACGCGGTCACTTCGACAACTACAGGTCCAACCACTCTGTCGTTCTGCGGTTAGGGATATAGCTGCTCTTCCAACTGCCTTCTTGAGTTTTGCATGAAGGTGTTCGTATTTAGCACACTGATTGCTTATGATGTATAGATGATAACGAAGGTTTTTAGATTACTGATATAATTTCGAAGTCAAAGGTCAAGGTCAAGTATACTTGAAACCTATCTTACAACTCGTAACACGAACTTCTTTCATTTTTGATGGAAGGTGTTCATATTTAGCACACTAATTGCATATGATGTCTAGATGACAACGAAGGTTTTCAGATCACTGATATAATTTTGAAGTCAAAGGTCAAGGTCAAGTATACTTGAAACCTGTCTAACAACTCGTAACACAAACTTCTTTCATTTTTGATGGAAGGTGTTCATATTTAGCACACTAATTGCTTATGGTGTGTAGCTGACAAAAGGGTTTCGGTTTGCCTTTTTGATCTTTATTGTCAAATGTCAGGATAAGATATACTTAGCAAGCGAACTTGCTGATGCGATGGTTAAAGGTTAAGGTCTAGATCAGCCGAAGTCAGCATGCAAAGATCTTTACGTTCACTTTTGTCAGTAGATGTTGCTGATTTTACAGGATTAATGTCCGGCAAGGTAAAATATTATGTTGGAAAGCTTTCAGTAACGCTGATTCTTCTGTCCATGAAGTTTTCAGGTAACTTGGTCATGTCCCACTGGAAGACGGGACTTAGAATGCCCTCGAACAATATATATGCCTGCTTGTCAGCCAGGAACAACCATTGGAAATTTTAATAGGTTAAGATAGTGGATGTTTCGAAGGAAGCTAAACTTTCTCTTCCTCAGAGTGTCAAAAGATCTCAGTATCAGAGCATCATATGGAAATCCACAAAGAAGCCAATTCTCAATATACAGTTGCTTGAAAGTAAGAAAGACGGCAAAGATCATGAAATGATACAATCAAGTACCACAACTGACCCAGGATACAACATGGGAAAGTAAAAAGAATACAATAAACATTCATAAACACGAAAATCATGTTGGAGTTGAAAAGGTGACACTTATGTTCCTATTATAACAACATTACCACCAAATAAGGAGTACTAAATGGTTGCAGTAAATCTGCTTGCGTCACTTCTCACCACAAATAACATATGCACTAGCATTTGTTTGAACATCATTGCTTGTATTACAATGGCGAATTTTGCGTAATATTGTATGCCATTACTTTGGTGGTATTATGTCGCCTCAGTGATATGCGAAGCCCTCTTGAGGGGGGGTATATGTTACCTTGTTCCTCAGAAATAAATTGGCTTGTTCCTCTGTTCCCTCAAATTTTGTTTTCTTATATTCCCTGTTCCCTAAGATTGTCTTTGTTAACTCAATGTCAGCATGATGTCCTACGGGATAACATGTACAGTAATGGTTCCATGGTCAATTTTATTGAATCGGAAGCCCAAAAACGGGTTCCAGGGATCAGAAAAAAAGAAACATGTCATCGTCGTAACAGAAGACACCAAATCGATCAAATAAAGACAAAAAATTGGTTCCAGCAAGAAATCCCCACATAACTAGTGCTTTGAATCTAATTACTTATGTATATATGTGCATAAGTAGCACTTAGGCGGCCATTTTGATGACGTCATCATTCGGTCCAGACACAGAACTCAGATGTGTGAACTGGTTTAAATTGTTACATATGCCCCAAAGTTTATTTTGATATAGGTCACCAAAACTCGTCACAAAATTTACACGAGATTCCCATTCGATATAGACTATAAGGTCAAATGTTGTGTACGATACATGTAACAGCTCCATAATTGGGGGCCCCCCAGGGTTTTTGGGGATCTTGGGAGAATGGCTATTTATTTTCAGGGAGCTAAGGAGCACTTGTAATTATTAAAGGGGAGCTAGGGAGCAAGCTAATAATTTTGGGGATATAGGGACCCTTGCCAAAAAGCAAAAAAAATAAATAAGGAAAAGCCTCTATTTTGTTTGATTTCTAAAAAAATTCTTCTGCTTCTGGGGGGCTAGCCCCCCCCCCCCCCCACCCCTTGTAAATTCTAAATGTATTTATTTTCGTACTAACATGCTCATCAAGATTGATCGACAAGAGAAATAGGGTAATTAAGTTATCTTATTGATTTTTCCCCTTAAAATTGTTGATTTTTAAGCTGGTAATAACATACTTTGGGACATCCCAGATTGCACCAGATCACACCATTTTTTCAAAAAAATTCCAGGAGAGCATGCCCCCCGGACCCCCTAGCAACAGTGTGGCTACACAATGTTAGGGGGCCACCTACACACACACACCTGCTATGTTATTATCTTTTTAGGTAATTAGCCCTTTCTAAGGGAATTTTAGAAGAATGCTTATCAGATATTTACTTACTTGATTTAACTGAAGTTAAACAAGCATATAGGCACTAATGAGCGATTATAGAAAATACTTTTTATAGTTAAATGCTTTCACTAAAGTGTCTAGAAAAATCTAGTTTAAGCTGTTGGTAAAAATCAGCCCCTGTTCCCAAAAAGAAAAAACGAATGGTATGTCTCTAAACCTCCAAGCCTACTCTACCAGGTACAGCAACAACATTAGGATGACCTCATACTTTGAGCAATATATAATGCATTTCATTGAAATTAATTATATTTCATGCATTCTATGGCTTTTAAATGTCATGTATTCCATGGCAAAGACCTGTCTTTGCATGTATAAGACAAAACATTAAGTGATCATTAAGTCATGCGCTCTTATATAGCTTCATAGTTTTTAAGTATGTGATTTTAATTCTACGGAAAGATAAATACATTTTAGGGAGAATTAGCTTATATTTTTGGGGATTTGGGGAGAAGCTGAACTATTTTTAGGGATTTGGGGAGCAAAGACAAATACTCTTAGGGAGACAAGGACATTATTTGCATGGAGACGGGGAGATCAATGCATTATTTTCAGGGATCAAGGGAGCACAAACCCCCCCCCCCCTGGGGGGGCCTCATAATTCGGCTCTAGACCTATTTCAATGAAATAGGACCCCAAAAATAGATTTTTTTCCATTCAAGGTATATAAAACCTAATTCACTTCATATTTTGTATAGAATGGCCCCAAATTAACTAAACCAGAACAAAATCACTTAATTTTAGCACAAACTTTCTACAGGATTACAACAAAAGTAATGGGATCTGGGTCAAATTTATCGATTTGGGAGCCCCAAATGGACTCTAGGCGTCTGAAAAACATGAAACACATCTGTTTTGTATTGTTTGACGTCCAATCAGTTAAATAAAGACGAAAAATCATTTCTAGCAATAAATTCTCCCTCAACTATTGCTTTAAATACGATGTCTTATATGTGTACATAAGTAGCATTATGGCCGCCATTTTGATTACGACATTACTCGGACCAGACGCGGAACTCAGATGGGCGAACTGGTTCAAATTGTTACATATGAACCAAAGTGTATTTTGGTATAGGTCACCAAAAATCGTCACAAAATTTACACGGGATGACCATTCGACATAGACTATACTGTCAATTAGTTCTCAAGATATTGAGTGGGAACAAATTAAGGCATAAATCAAGGGCAATAACTCTGATACAAATGTGCAAAAAAATTATGTGTAACAATCCCAACGTAGATCTTGTCAATATGAATGCATATATAAAATTTGGTGAACTCATGACAATTTGTTCTCAAGATATTGAATGGAAACGAAATTGAGGGGCAAATTAAGGGCCATAACTCTAGTACAAATGTGCAGAAAATGTTGTGTGACAATCACAATATAGATCTTGTCAATATGAATGCAAATATAAAATTTGGTGAAATTCTGTCAATTAGTTCTCAAGATATTGAGCGGAAACGAAATTTTGGCATAAATCAAGGGCCATAACTCTGGTACGAATGAGCGAAACATAGCGTGTAACAATCCCAAGCTAGATCTTGTCAATATAAATGCATATATACTTAAACGCAAAAGTTTCGCAACTCTTACTAAAATGCTATTTCCTTCTGTTTGAGCCAAATATTTTACTCCATGATATTGTGATTAACAAGTCCAATGGTTTGCCGTTTAAACAACATGAAAATCAGACCAGTGAGACTTACGATTGCCGATCTTCAACAAGAAATGTAAGGCAACCCAAATTTGAAAAATCACAGAATTACAATACCTTACATTTTATCGAGTCGCAGTGTTACACCACCTTACATTTTATTCGAAAAAGGTGTTTAACCATTTTCTGTTTTCAAAAGCAGAAGAACAGACAAATCAAAGCAGGTTATTTTATGAATTTGGTAACATTCATTACGTCAACGTAAAGCCTTCAATATTTGACGTAATTGGCCGTTTTAGCACAACTGAATATCAATAATCGATTTTTTTAATGTCACAAGTGAAGGCCTTCAACACAGTGCATAGAAGACAGAAGTATCGCGCGACATAATGAATAAAATGAACACTTTTGATAAATTGGTTGACGTTAACAAAGAAACGCAGCGACTTTGAGCGTTGATAAACGTTAATTGTTAAACCTTAAAATGTTTTCCGTCAGATACAACATCTGGCTATCACATCACCGTTCGTTTTCAAATCCAGATACATTTCTTTATGCTAGACGTAAATTGTTGAAAAACACTGACGTCATTATAACGTCAGAATGAAGAGTATGATCAAAACCAATTAATGATAAATCATTCCACATTGTGCAGGAGTATGGAACATGATTATATGAAAATTCTAACTTGGACCATACTGAAGAAAACACAGATATTTAACAGTTGCGAAACTTTTGCGTTTAAGTATATAAAATTTGAAGAAATTCTGTCCATTTGTTCTCAAGATATTGAGCGGAAACAAAATTTTGGCATAAATCAAGGGCCATGTCTGGTACAAATTTGGGAAAACGACATGTAACAATCCCAAGCTAGATCATGTCAATATCAATGCACATACAAAATTTGGATAAATTCTATAAAAGATTTCTCAAGATATTGAGCAGCAACGAAATTATGACGGACGGACAGATGAACGGACGGACGGACGGAATTACAGACATCCCAAATGGGGCTATAATAAAACTGGATCACAGAAATTATCAGGGGTTTCCGACCATGCAAGACTCAAACTAATCTGCTCAGTTACAGAGATTATCAAGAATGCTGAAATTTTGTGTGTATCAAGTTTTTCAATTATACTTTCCAGAGGGTAAACAATAAAGAGGCAGATCAGACTGCCCAGATGTGCAGGCTAGTCTGCACCTTTATTGTTGGCATGCTGCTACATCAGGTTTTCTCTGGACATAACGTCCATATCTCTGTGACTACTCTTTTCACACCTTCCCTAGGTCTACATTGTTTGTTTGATTTGATTCTTAACGTCCCATCAACAATCTTTCAGTTATATAGGGACGGTTCTTCCTGGGTTGAACCAGTACTAAGGTAGGACAAATGTGTCTTGCTCAAGGACCACAACGCAGTGACGCCGGTGAAACCCTAGGTCTACATGATTGATGACACATGCAACAAGTGTAATTCTCAGGGCTGCCGTGATGTGACGTACAAATGGCATGTTTGAATAAAATCAGTGGTAAGCACAAATAAATATGAGCCAAAAAAGGACAACGTGGAAAGCATACTCAAAAAAGTGGTCCAGCCCGAATACCGGGGACCAGGGAAGACAGCCTTGCTGAAGTCTGACGTCTATCTGCATTAAGTAAGCCAAGAATCAACTTTGGTGGCCTAATATAGCAGTTAAGAATGACCTAAGGGTATCATTATGCCAGGGAATGCTATTTTTGAAATTCGGAAAAAGAAAACAAAAAAAATCATTTGGCTTTGTTTTTGACTGTTAAAGTACATGTTGCTGGACTGCAGGCTTAAAAATGCATAACCCCCTCTATTGCAGACCAAAAAAGTAACGCCCCAGTTAAACAGTCACGATTACGGCCACGATTCACCACGACTCGTCCCAATTTGAACCAGATGGTAAAATCGGGATGCGTCGGGATGGAAAAAAGAAAATCGAGCATCAATACAGTGTCTCACGATGCTCCTACGGTGTCTGCACGATTAATCTATGGATCCTCTACGTCTCATGATGGCAGCGCTACGATTCCCCACGGTGGAGCTACGAATGCTCAGGATGCCTCCACGATTCGATACGGCGCTAGTACGATTCAAGCCGGTAGCGCTAGGGTAGCGTCACGACCTCCCATGAACGTGCACGATTTAGTGATTGTCATGTGACAGTCCTGGGGGGGGGGGGTTACTCTCATACTCTGATTTTTTCTTCATACATAGGCTCGGGCCCAGCATCTACTGTTCACCAAAAAAAATATCAGGAGTTTCAAGCATCCCAAAAAAAATTGAAAATTTAGCTACTCTTAGCAACAAAATTATTCCCTATTCTGTACCTTGACTTTATAAAAGATCCTAAAATGCATAGAAATGTCCCCTAAATATAGTCCAATATTGTGATGACCCCAAAAAGTATCCACAAAATCTTAATACCCAAAAATATTCATTTTTCTGAAAACCCCCAAAAATATTGAAATTCAAAATTTTGAACCCCAAAAAATGACCCGAGCCTGTATGGAAATATTAGAGTAAACCCCCTGGGGCGATAGTTTGCCAAATTATTACACCAAATATCATTATCTATTCAACCTTTGATGAAGTCAGTCATGCCATCAAAAAGAAAAGCTGTGGCAATATCAAAATAGTCACCAAACCTACGGGCTAGGCTCAGTCCTGTCCCAAGTCCATAGCACTGAATTCAGGGCGATATGATGGATTTTTATTTTATGTTATCATAGATTCAGCCAGATTGAAAAAAAAAATCTAAAGTCACAGTTCTGCAACTACCAAGTCCAGTGCCCTGTCCAGTGTATCAGATGATGTCCAGTTCAAGCTGCAAATTAGCAATTTGAAGTCTCTGGACATAATCCATTATGCGCTTCACTAAAATTGTCTTTTGAAAATGATTTTCAGCAATGATACATTGCTCTGCTTTTATACCAGAATCTTGTGTCAGTGATAACCCGATTCGCTACAAACGCCCACGAATGATCACGAATACTACCATGGTACCACTAGGAATGATCCCGATCCCGCTACGGTAGAGCTACGATTTAGGCCACGCCCACAATCCAACACAATTCACCCCGACGAGTTTAAATGGTTTAAACTTGTAGTAGCCTTGTTGTGGAGGTTCCCGAATCACCAGGATTCTTCCCGAATCACCACGGTACTACTAGGATTGGCGCTGAGGTCTCTATGGTGCTGCTACGACTCATGGCGACGCATCACGACTTGATAAATCAGGGTGAGTCGTAGCTCTACCGTGGCCAAAATCATGAATGTGTAACTGGGGCTTAAGATAACATATCCATAAGTCCATCGACTAGGAGTTTTAGGCAGACCTTCTACAGTGGTAATCAGTTACCAAGAGGATCCAGGAATTCCACATTAAAGAAATATGAACCTACCAAAAAAGAATGATGTAACCTCCAACATATAACTACCAAAAACATTGTCAAATATAATTTACCTTATTTCACATATCCTTTCATGACACATTTTCATTCAAAACTTAAAGGTCAGCAAGCAGTTTAAAAATCTTCCCAAAAAAATCATGCATCTCTGAATGCACTTGCCTTGTACAGGATTAAATCTAAGCCTCAAGGCATTAGCTATTGCAAAGTACAGTTTAACCTTCGTCCTGCTGAACAAAACAACTATTTGCAAGTGGGGACATTTTTTGGTCATCTGCTGATTTTTTTTCAAAGTTAACAATTAAAACAATCATCAGGAATATCATCTGAGCCTCGATTAGTTTGGATCCAGATCAGCCCAGAAATTTTGTTAGGCCTGATGTGGATCCAAACTATTTGCAAATGTTGTCTGCAGACGACACTAGCAGACAAAAGATAATGTCCTCCAGTCCAGTCTCATAAAATCACAACAAACAGTGTGGATCCTGATCAGATAGCTTTTTATGCACACAACTTTGAACAAGCTGAAGGAGCATATTGCTTTGGGCCTGTCCATTCGTCCGTCCGTCTGTGCGGCTGTTACAAAAATTAAGTAGCAAATGAGTATCAAAAAAAATTAACCCGTATTTTTTTAGTCCAAATTATCTCCCTTTGTGGAGTTATGCCCCTTTTAAAGGGTCGTAATCAAGATATCTCAAGAAGTATAGCTGCTAGGAGCTTCAAACTTAGTGAGCAGATAGAAGATAATGAGTAGATTATAGTGCAACTAGTGGAGCTGCTTAGTGAGCAAATTTAGGGAAATACTTCACTTGATGATACAAGCATGAAATTTACACCATATGTTCTTGACATGACACACATTCAAAAACGATTCCTGGACACTTCAAATTCGGCCATTTTCAAGATGGCCACCAAAAAACAAAATGGCCAACACTTCTCAATAGGATGTATTTAGTAAATTGATCATATCTCAGTTTCTTTTCATCAGAACAGAACAGAACAGAAATTTTATTTGGACTTAAGCATTACAAGCTCAGCGTCACAACAATACATAATATGTGTTTTTTTCTTTTTTCAAGCACTTCTTTATTTCCATGAAAAGATTTTGGTTCTGTTAAAGACAGCTTGTTAACTGAAAAAGGTTTTCTATGGTGTAGATTAGGCCCAAATATGTTTTAATTGCCCCCAGTGGCTTTAGCTGCTGTCCCCTTTAGGTCTGATAAGCATCTTTGTTATTCGCTTATTAGAAAGAATCATATCTAGACTTGCTACGAGCAAAATTGAATTTCTCTAGCTAGTCTCTGTGGCCGAGGAGACTGATTTAAGTCTCGCTGTGTCAGAAACCCCAAAGATAGGTTATGTCACGTCGGGGCCTATCTTATCCAATGGGCCACAATCGGCCCACCAGCTCACTAGGGGGGCTGATAGTTGACCAAAACTGTATGCTGACTGGGATAGTTATTCTCTTGAATCAAAAGTTTATTTCGTAAATGTGTATGCTCTTGAATCGCTTATTTTCTGACACCATTTACCAGCTCATGTGGGACACGAAAAAGAGTGAAAATATATTGATGTGTGTCCGTTGTCCCTCGGCCCCGCCGTGGTCCGGCCCTCGATACCAATATGTACAAAGGTCGGACGCAGAAAGTAGGCTACATGTACTACGACCTTTCATTTCAAAAATGAGCACAAAAAATGAAACAAAATGCAATAACTATGAATAACAATAATGAGTCAAAATATATTCAGGTAAAGGCGTGTATATAAAGACCCTTTTGATGTTGTTGTGTTTGTGTCAGAACGTCCCACCTACAAGCTAAGGTCATATTGAGATGGGCAACGGCCTTATCCGACAGACTGGTGCCCTTTTGATGTAAAGAATATATCTGTGGGTCTTGTATTCTGCCTTAAACGGCCTATGGCTTGTCCGTAGGTATAAAACTAAAGAGCGTATTGACGACGTCAAGTTACCTCACAAGTGTTTGTTTTTGTTTGATATGATTCTTTACGTCCCACCTACAATCTTTCAGTTATGTAGGGACGGGTCTTCCTGGGTTGAACCAGTACTAAGCTTGGATTAATGTGTCTTGCTCAAGGACATAATGCAATGACGCCGATGAGGCTCGAACCTGCGGCCCCTCGGTCTCGAGTCAAGCACTCTACCACTGAGTCACTGCGCTCCCAACGTCACAAGTGTGTACCAATATCTGTTGAGGTAAACAACTTTATACAGATCTAGAAATGTCCATTTCGGAGGTACAACCACCATATGTTTGCAATTTGTTTGGAATATGTAGTTAAGGACCCTTTTTTCTTAATGGAATGTTTGCTCTTTTCATCCAACGTTTGCCGATTAGTTGAGGATA
This sequence comes from Loripinus fragilis, assembly GCA_964019695.1. NCBI lineage: Eukaryota > Metazoa > Mollusca > Bivalvia > Lucinida > Lucinidae > Loripinus > Loripinus fragilis. The sequence goes on from CAXHUL010000609.1 coordinate 1,039,802, forward strand.
CGAGGAGATCATTCCATTATTTTGACACAACGTCGCTAAAATTGTGACGTCAGATCAAAGGGTACTGCGATGCAGAACCGTACTTTAGGACTGACGTGTATAATTTCCGAACGAAAAGTACACAAATCAATAACTTGAACATATACCTATTGAAAAATGTCAAAAACTGAAAATGTGAAAATCTACCCATAAGGGCCCTTTTTCATATAATAATAAACGACTTGTTCACACTGGTAAATGTAAACACACCGGTGGTTGCTACAACAAGCTGGTGGTGGCATTTTTACACACTGGTGATGGCTTAAAAGGTAAAAAAATCTATACCTGTTGACTTTATGATTTATGCATTGATGCAACGCACTGATGGTTGCCTAGATGTGCCATGTTTGCTGGTACAGCCTCACCACAGCATTCACTGTTCTTATAAACGGCACACAAATCGCTTTTTGAGTCAGCACATGATATTTCAGTACTGTGACGAAGACTCAGGTGAGCCTGTGCAAATGTACAGACTCGCCAGAGCCTTCTCTGCATAGAAAAAAAAGAGAGTAGTAATGTTTTTGGATGTTATTTCATGGGACTATGATAACATAGCTGCAGCTGTGCATAGACATGCAAATTTCCCTCAAGTTAGGCAGTCATAATAGAAAAAAGCACCTGTCACTGTCAAACTCCACAACTGTGTTGGCTTTGTCGGTCAAACCATGATGTAAATCGCCAATTGCATGGCAGAGTATTATTGGTCTAAACAATCTCTCTCTCTCTCTCTCTTTCTCTCTCTCTCTCAACTTGAAAGCAAATCAGATGAATTTAAGTTTATATATCAAAATACAATTGTGATGATAATTTGGCACTTTTTCAAGCATTGTTGCTTAATCGTCAAACAATTTGTAGCTACATTGTTTGTTACAATCAATGTGAAAACAAGTAGCCACAGTGTCAGGTATGGGTAAAATTTGTCTCAAAACTTGGTTACCCTTTTCTTCTTTATTAATAGGGTAGAGGTGTGACCTCAATGGACTGTCATTATAGCATTTAAGAATAGGTTGAACCTCGATGACTTAGAAGTTTACTGATAGGTTCATGTGCACCAAAAGTCTACACACTATCTAAGGTTTATCAGTCTTACACTTAAGGCAATTTAACCATTTGCATGCTTGCCAAAGAACACACAAAGAAGAGGAGTAAATGAAAACCCAAACCAATATTTAGGCCCAGAAGGTAGCTATGAACGAACAACTGAAATTATTGAAAAATATCTGCAGTCTTACATTGCCCTATGTCTAGTTTGTGTTTAAGAAAAGGTTTAAAATTCAACATAAATAAAATGTAGACCTATAACCATGCAATGTACCAAACAGTAAAGAATCCGTACAAGAAGTTTTAAGTGAATACCTGAATACTTCAATCAGAAAAATCAGAAGAAATGCCAAGATACATATCCTGCCTCACAAAATATTTGTTTTTGTTTTACAATAGCGATAATAATAATATAAAAAAAAATACAAGTATTTTTATCAAAACCAATAGTGAAACTCTGGAATGTCTGCGGGGTTATTCATTAGGATTTTTGGAATGAACCTGATTGAAAGTATTAACGTACTGATCACAAACTGATAACGTAATTTACATTTTACATAAAATTGTCTCAGTCCAACCCTGAGGTCAAATGCAACAATATAATTCTGATTTATAGATTCTGTCTTGTTTTTCAGTTGTTGTAATCATTATTCTAAATCGTTTTTAATCAACGGGCCTGGCTGCTTTTACTGAGAGTTTAATAATTAATTATATACAGCCTTTGAAATAGCCACCCTCTCTTTGACATCCCAGTTCATTCTACAGAAGCGTGTACAGCAAAGTTATAATGTTCTTCTGAGTTGATATACTTATAACTCGCTTAGTTAAATGAAAAATAAACCTGTATATTTAAATTCATACCCCATAAAGTTCAACACAATGCAGCAAATATACTGTGCAAATTACATAACCTAGAAATTTCTCGCTATTTTTCTGGGTTAGATTAATTTTGTGCATACTAAAAGCTTTCTGTTTTGTGTATACAAATGTATATGAATAGACACTTGTTGAAATTAGATGGTCCACAATTAGAAATCTGGGCTAGTAGTTAACAACAAGTTTTTAACTATACAGAATTTAAAGTATTGTTCTATTTCTATATTTTTAAGCAACCTCAATTAATATCAAATACAATGGCTCAATTCTAAATTGCAAAGGGTTTCGTAAATAATTTAAGCAGCAAACTTGAACCTGACATTTTACATAGAAATCTTTGTTCATGCACGTCTAAGAAGATAGCAGTCCTAGGCATGTGAATTACGTTACCCACATTTTGTCACAATGCACAATGCTCTTTACACAAAATATCAATTTATTGTTATCAGACCCCCCCCCCCCCTCAAAATGATTCTTATAATTTATAAACTTCTTCTTTGAAACCATTTTCTTACCATTGTCTTCTGGTCTTCTGGTTATTTCTTTAAAAATGGATGGAAATATTCAGAACAGATATTTGGTGCTGGAAGAATGCATATAAGCCTTCAGTGGCTTAGGCTATTGTCAATTCTAAGGCAGTGGTTCCATTGTTAATTTGTTGTTCATTGTTGCTCCTATTGTGGGGTTCTGTGTTTGCTCTATGTTATGTTATGCATTGTTTTGTGTCCTTTCTAGTTTTCAATCATCTTTATGAGAGAGAGAGAGAGAGAGAGAGAGAGAGAGAGCTGTTTGCTCCACTTTGTTTGCCTTCCTTGTGTCTTGTGATTGTTATGTGGCTCTTTCTCATGAAGCTTTGGGTTTGTCTGCGGAGTGTGATTGTGGTATTTCCTGGTCATACTTGCTTGTATTTTTTTGCATTTATAATATAATTACAATTGAATTGTATGCTACTTTCATAAAAAAAACCTTCTTTGGCTATGCCGAGAAGCTAAAATATGTCAAAAATCTTATGTGATGAGCTTTCTGACAAATAATATGTCCAAGAAGAAATATAAGTTACAGAATCTCTTAAAGTTTCCCCTCACATAAGAAATTTTGGTATGTGCACGTTAACTTATCATAGTAACATAATTAATCCACGTTTAAATTCAGTGGTGTTCTACTGAAGCTGAAAAATTAAAATACCTGGTTGTACATATTTTGCACACAAAAAACTACCCAACCAATGAAACTTTGTATAGGAAATAACAGAAAATGAAAATCTAAGTAAAAACAATTATTGTATAAAGCATGGGTAAAGAGCTGCGTGCATTAAGGGGCAAATTTTGCCCACTCTGTAGCCAAAAACTGAATGTTGCCTTTCATCAATTTCATCCAATTGGTTTATTAGAAGAATCACCCAAATGTTAAATTCTGGCATTAATTTTAGCTTTACCATTGCTATGGTAACAAAAGTAGCCAACAAAATATGCTTAAATAGAGAATTTTCCATTTTAGGCCAAATTTAAGCCTTTTTGTGACCATTTTTTAAAGAATTAGATATCAGCACAAGCGATTACAAAAAATCCTTTTAATATGTTGTGTGCAGTGATAATTCTCATCATCTTGTTAAAATATCGTTTTGGTATTTGCTTGTGCTCTGTGTTAATTTCTCTGCCAAATATCTCAAACTTTTCTCCAAAATGGCCATTTCCCAATTTTCAACCTTTTTTGGTGGTCATCTTTGTTACCATAGCAATGTTAAAACTCGAATCAATACCAGAGTTTTACACTTGGGCTGTTTTTCTAATAAATTAACAAGAAGAAACTAGTGAAAAGCAACTTTTGACTTTTGGCCTCATAGGGTGGAGGGAAACCCTCTTAATGCACGTAGCCCTTTTAACGTTAAAACGTCTTAGCTGATCAGTGTGTGAGTTCAAAGATTCAAATAAGTCATTGAAAAGATAAAAAAAAATACTTTCAATACTCAGAACACCCATACAGTTTTTTAAGCAGAATAGTAATTTATGTGCTCATAATACCCGTCTAGTATTTCTCGAAACTACTGAGCTGTTCTGCACGCGGTTTTGGGACTTTAGGTTTGTGTAAGGTGGTCAAATAAACATAGTTGATATATACAAGACACTACAGTACCTAGCAATATGCAGTTCATGAACAACAGAATACAAGAACTTAAAGAAGGCTTATTTTATGTGGTGTATCATATCTTCTATAAAAGTGGCTAACCAAATATCAGCAGGTGGGTAGGATTACCCCACCTACTTATTTCAATGGTACTGTAATCAATAGTGGTGATTTTGTCATCCAAATTCTTATCAAGATAAATTGAGATATCAAGACCCTTGTGGTTAACATATAGTGAGAGTACCCCTATATGCTGTAATTTATAATGTAACAGTAACTTGTAACTATTCGGTCTTGGTTTCTTCTTGGGTTATTAAGGTTGACCTTGTTAAGCTATAATATGACAAGGTTTCTACATGGATGAAGAAAATCAAATGAAAAATGAAGGCGCTAGAGTGGTCACAACATTATACAGCTTAATTTTAGATGCTCAAGGCCAGCTAACTATGTAGCTGGTGGTTGGATGTGGCCGAAAATCAAACTTATTCAATTTTTTATGGGTGTCCTTGTTACCTGCAAGAATGAGGAAGATCCAATCAAAAATGAGGGCGCTAGAGTGGTCACAACATTATCAGGCCATGGTATAGTGCCAGTCAATATGAAAAACTATTGCCTGGGCATTAGTTCAGTGACTCATGAGATAGCAAAACATAGACAATTACTCCGTATATAGACGGTTGGGTAATAATATTTGCTATGGAATATTATGTCAAAATACTGTGTTGGATGCAAAAATGATTGCTCTGCAAAGCTTATTTTTTGACTTTCCCATCCTGTATATTTAGGAATACTAGAGTCAACAGGCTGTTTTAACAATTCTGATTATAGAAAGACAATTTCAACTTTAGCCAGTGCTAGAGGCAGTGAGAGCTGCAGCCCTTTCCATTAACCCATTGTATTTAGATGGATTTTCCCATACACATCACGGAAACGTCTCCGAGCAAAAAACACCCCAGATTTGCACCTAACATATAGTAAAACGAGGGGATCGGTTGGGTTGAAATAGCAAAGAGATTGTGCGTCTAAAAATGGGCTATATTTCCTATAAAAAAGTAACTACAGCACCCAAAAGATTAAATATATATAGAAACTAGTTAACTGTTTCATTTATTTGATTTTTAATAAAATAAAAACATTAAATTGATATAAAAAATATCATCGCATTTTCATAAATATTACTACGCTGACTCGGCGATTTCCGGAAGCAGACATGTGGTACGATCGGGTTTTAGCTACACCATGGTAAAAGGTCATATTGAGTTTCCAACCAGTATAGAGCGCAAACTGGTCTGATCAGCTGGGATACTTCCAAATTCAATTTGAAATATTTTCATGGATACCAACAGTACAGCTGCAAACCAGTTTGTACAAATGTGTAGGCTGATCTGCACCTCTGCTGTCCTCATATAATCAATATCAGTTTTCTCAGGGGACGACTCGCCGTTCGTCGCACCGTTCGCGCGCTACAGAAAAGGAGCACTGTCACTTATTTAAGTACAAATGAATTAATATAGTTCAAAATCTGTCCGAAAATGCCTGTTGTGTCGGTGGATGAGAAGTCTGTGTCGTCATTGTTTGCCAAAGTAGATATTTACTGGTATCCAGAATGAAACATATTAATATTTTCTCGACGTCTGTCATAGCATTGCGGTACACAAGTGGGAATGTGTTTATCATTTGGTACGGCTTTTGGAAACAGGAAGTCTGCTATACCCGGGGCAATAAAATGACATCTGGTAAATACCTCAGTACTGACCTTATAATCGTGTAACGTCTCTTAAAATACACATCACCGAAACTGTGTTTAGATCTGTGTCTACATGTTATTACCCCTTTAGGCACTAATAGATAATTCCTTCTGGCTTGATACCTTAAACTTGGGATGGTCTATTGTGTCACGTTATTGAGGTGTCACGTGTTACAATTTGCGAATCTATTCCTGAAAATCGTTTTGTCTACTAGTAGGCAAACAGTGAAGACCCTGATGAAATCTAGGTCTTTACTGTTTGCCAAAGTACACGATAAGGAGTTATAGGTATACAAGGGTTGAAGCCCGAAATGGAACCTTCGCAAACAGCGCAGACCAATACAAATGTGGTATGTGTGACCAGCAAAGGCTCAGACCTGCCTGCGCATACGGGCAGTCTGATCAGAGACTTTGCTAGAAGCTTTAATATTCTATGAGTGTTTAAGTTACTGACCGAACATCATTTGGAGCGTTAAGCTAAAAAGGTGGCTGCATAGGCTCGTTGCATTCATGCAACATTGATGGCGACAATTTTACGACACGGCTCAAATGAGCTACCGCTCGAGGCAGGGTCAACATAATTTGCTGTAAAAAAGAAAAAGAAAAAAAAAACATGCAGCAAACGAAATAACTAGCAATCCCGTATGGCATAACTAGGTTAATAAAACTACATTGCATTTTCTTCAAACAGCAAAGGGGGCGCAGTGGCTCGGTGGTAGAGTGCTTGACTTGAGACCGAGGAGTTGCGGGTCCAAGCTTGCATTGTGATCTCGATCTTTGCTAAGTACAGGATCAACATAGGATGGCCCGTCCCGACATAGCTGAATTTTTGACTAGGACGTAGAGATCAAAGCACACACAAAAATAATCAAACAACAACAACTATGATTAGACTGGTTTGAATTTGTTTGTGCTAATTCTTTACATAACAGTGAACAAATTTTTACAGTCATGTCGGGACAATTCCCCGGTCATCCCGGCTTGAACCAGTACATGGCAGCGGATAAAGTGTCGGAGTCTTGCCCAGTGACTGGTGAGTCTCGGACTCTTCTATCCCTTTCTATCTCCAGTTAGTGACGTATATAGGTCACTGCCGCCAGTCTAACGCTCTACCAGCCAAGTCACTTTGCCAGGCTGCAATGGTTTACAGGCTGGTTTAAACATGCTAAAGTTTTCACTAGGCACAGCTAAATACTGTCTGTCAGTCGCATAGATAATATTTGAGAAAAGAGTCAAACGACTTTGACCAGCCACCTCTATAGATCAGGCAGGCTCGTTACCACATAATTCATGATTTTTTATCCAACTAACGGGTCAGCCTGCTTAAAGATTACTGCTAGTCAAGTCAGTAGAGCGTACGGAAGTTTGGTGAAAATGGGGTGCTATAGGTTTGAAGGTAGATTTTGTTGGTACTAACTAGTAAATGCATCATGCGGCATCTGGATGGGGTCTGACCTGCCCGTAAGATGTTCATCTGCGGCAAAGATTTATAAATAGGGTACTATTTGAACAAAGATTGTTAATTAAACGATGGGTGTTGTCCCTGATTGGTAGCAGACGTACACCGTTTAACTTGGGTTTTCGGTACTTACAAATGTCCTTAAACGGGAATGTACAAAACACATAATCTGGCGAAACGCACACAGTGAAGACACAGATCGGCTGTCGCCCGTTGATGCATATGACCTGGGTTGCACTGTTCAATCAGGTCAATCCAGATGAGGTGCGACGAAACTATTTAACATCTTTCCCCTATTAGCCATTCCTTAATGTAGATATAAGGCTCATCTAGTTTCAAGCAGTTTAGATCCGGAGCCGGACATTTTAGACTTGATCTACATCCAAACTGCTTATTAATATTAGCAGTTGCCATCTCTTGTGATCTTTACATATTTGTTAATACCAGACCGCTTAGCGCAGTCGGTAACTACGGATGCGTGTCTTACTGCAGAACAAGGTGTCAGTGAGTTTGATCCCGGCCCGGTCCGATACTTTTGTGAAGATTGATCGTGAAATAAATTAATTTCTTCGGTCATTCTCCACCATTCCGTTGATTCATTCAAGAAGGGTTGCTGTCAGTGAAAGGCAAAAGTATGTGCACAAAGTACTTGTTACCGCTTGTTCAAGCTTTGTTATGTGAACTGAAAACCAATATGATCGTAGCTGATGACTTGGACGTAAAACAAAAAAAAAATAAAACTTTTTGTTAGGATACAACACGTCTCTTATCTCCCATTTATGCCTAATGAAATGTCCTGAATTGGACCAGGGCACTTCCGCTGTTGGGCGGTATTTGTCATGTTTATTCAAATTTTAATAGATAATTATGTTTAGCAAACTGTGGCGACCCTGATCAGACGGCAAACCATGCGGTGTCTAATCTGGATCAGCACTGTCAGTCAATTTCCCAAAATAAGGGCGGGTTAACCCGGCCTATCCAGGCCCTCTAACCTCTTGTTTTCTCCCCTGGAGCATCTAAACACTTTCTTGACCGATGTAACCTTCCTTCTACTTTGTAAGGGATTCTACAAGGTTTTCTGAATTACCGAGACCCCATCCTACTCCTCCCCAATATAAGTTGGGTGTTCAAAAGCATGCGCGGATCCAGAGGGGGGGAAGGGGGTCCGGACCCCCTACAAAAATCACATATAGGTTTTCTTAGCAATACTGGTCTGGATCTTCTGAAATTCTCAAAATTTTCAAAGCTATGAAGCCAGCATTCAATGGTGGACCATAATTGGCACGCCAGCCAAACGCAATTTAATTGGCTTTTCGCTTGTGGGCCGATGTTGGCCCGCTTTTAGTGGTATTTGGATCCTCTCTCCCGGCCTAAAAATATTGTCAGTGTTGCAGAGTTGGACCCACTCTGACAAAACTTTCTGGATCCGCGCATGAAAAATCAATATATCGATAATCCGATGCAAAACGGACAGGCTCTGAACCGGGGTTACATTATGTTGAATACGTATCTCGAGTGTGTCCGAGTGTGTAGACCAGGCGTGTAGAAAAATGTGTATATTAATACGCGCTAAATGATCTCTTAAACGTTGGCGCCGAATTATGAGGGGTCGAATTTATGTGCCGATTAAATGCCAAGATTGCTTTGGGTCATAATGTCCCGGACTCGTTTACAAGTCATATTGTTGGTTTTATTTTAGGAGAAACCTGCGCTCAGGGTCGTTCTACACGCCTGTGTCAAGAGACTCTGATGCGTTTAGGCGGCTAGTAGTGAAAGTTTAGCGTACTATCAGACTCATTTTTTTATCTTTTTATTTATTTTTCCAGTGACCTTCGAACATTATCAAGCCAGTTCTCGACATCTACGAGGATAAGAACTCCCCCAAGTAACAAGCATTTGAATATGAAACGCATTTACAGGAATTTGCACACATTGTTACAAAAACAATAATATGGAGAAATAAAGTAAAAACATGCACGCGTGCACAGACGATGCATTAATGTTGCAGCAAAGACTGCTATTGGTTTATAAAGTCAATACTTGTTCTGATACACTCGTTATCGGGTATATACGGAAATCTCCGATCAGCAGAAAGTAGTCCCATAAATATTAAATTTCACACGGAGCTGTTTCCGTAATGTATTGATGCAATAATAAGTATGGGATTGTCCATTTTGCACTTTTAGGGGCTTAAGCTAGAATTTTGTTTTTCTAACTATCATTTTTTCTCTTTCATCATATCTCCATGATGACATTGATCACTGTAAAAAAGATTCAGACTCAAATTATATATCGCTTTGCTTTCGATTTAAAATTTGTGAACAAGAACATAGAATCTACCTATTATCTAACAACCGATTCTTTCTATGTTCATGAAAAACGAATCTTTTTTAATTAAAAATCTTCTTCAGAAGTGAGTTCAAGTTGTAAACCTGCCATGTTCTTCGTAGAAATGCTTAGAAAATCGCCCAAAAACGCTTTGTACAAGTATATTCATGACACTAATGTGCTTCCGTACTTTTAAAAATCGAGCGTATTTTAATATGAATAAAAAAATTCCTGCAATTTAATATTAATTTCATATTTTCATTCTGATTGCTATGATTCGTGATGATTTATATTTTATTATGTGATATAAAATAAAATAACAAAAGTGGTGCGAGAATTATAGCCACGAAAATATGTGACACCAGGGAATATTGAGCTAGTTTTCTCTTACAAACGCACTGGAGCGTCAGTTGCCTTGAGGCGATGATCAAATATACGTTGATCGGCAAAAAAATACTCAAAGATGATTACCTGTGTGTTATGGTCAGAGGAAAACTGCGAGAAAGATTTTATTCGAGTCGGCTGGAAAATATTGTAAACCGGAAGCGTTTCCTAGGGAGAGAAAGTACAACCTACGGTGGACTTACAGGGCCGCCGCAGAAAATATTGTACGAGGAGTAGATTAAGGTATTATAATATCGTTTCCTTTCAGATATTTTGTGAGGACTTTTTGTATGTTGTAGATGACATAAGAAACTTTCGCTCAGGCACAAAAAAGTTTCTGTAGCAATTAGTGGTACCCCAAAAGCTATTACGACTGGCCTATATCTACAGTTTTTCCATTCCATCTTATTCACAGAGGGACAGGTGTCAGTTACTGATACAATGCGTGTCGGACTGCAGATCCCGGGATCCTTAGTTCGATCCCGGCCTGGTCGCATACTTGGAGATTGATCATGAAATAATTTCTATTGTCATTCTTCTCCCTTCCGCCAATTGTTGAGGCGTATATAGGAGGGTCTAGATGGGGTATAATGATTAGTGAATAATGGCCCTTTTTTATAATGAATAGTGAATAATTAGCCAAAAAAATAATGAATAGTGAATAATGAGATCCTAGAAAATAATGAATAATCCTACTTTTTTAATGAATTGAAGAAAAAATTAATGAATAGTGAATAATCAGATTTCTTTGCTACCTTTCTTACCTATAATGAATAATTGGTCTTATTTCAATGAATAACCCAAAATTTTAATGAGATGAATAATGGGCTAATTATTTAATGAATAGTGAATACCAGACCCCCCCCCCCCCCATCCAGACCCTCGTATAGGGGCCGGGGTACCAAATATCCCATATAGCTTGAAGTAAATAGGCAAGTATCTATTTTACAGATCAGGAAATATAACAATCACAAACTGCAGACAAACCCATGGCTCAGTGAAGAAGAGCCAATCAACAATCACGAGACACCAGGAAGACAACTTAAGCAAAGCAACCAACTCTTTCTCTTCCCCATCAGGATGATTGCTAAACTAGAATGGACGTAAAGTAAAGCACAACAAAATAGAAAAATACAGAATTCAATAATGGGAGTAACAATTAAACAACGAATCAACAACAACAGAACCACCGCCTTAGAACAGACAACAGCCTAAGCCACTGGTGGGATTAAAAATGCATTTTACTGGTACCAAATCTTCGCCCTATATTCTGCTGTTGTTGAAGTACAAAAACGTTAAGCTCGCATGGAGGCTTCCTAACTATTGCATGATATCCAAGTTACCATTTTATAACGTTTGATAATATTTTTATAATGATCACTAATATTAGGTTTTCCAACAATTCTTTTGAATTTACATGTATATACTAAATCACCATAAAATATAGGTTCTGATATGCCCTGCTTCAGAAGAGTTTTTAACCCAATGTTGTATTTAACAATTAACTCTGAGTGTCTGTGGTAGAATCTAGAAAATGCTTTTCGAATTTTATGATATTTATAACCGTGTTTAATAACTTACATGTAGCAGTCAAAAGTAGGTTTATGTTATTGAAGTCATCAACATTATAACACACCCTTGCAAAACAAATAAGCTGCGAAAAATATACATCATAAGAAGGGGAGCGAGGAACATCTCAATCAAGAAATGGAAAAATAACTATTTCAAGAGTAAAATCATCCCATTTATAAAAACAATGCCATTTGATATGGAGTAATTCAAGTCCAAAAACGGGGCTTCAGTATCGGAAGAATTCGCCTTTTTTAACTGAAGTTCAGTGAGTTATATCTGCCCTACCATTTGTTCAAAATAAGGATTGTCAATATTAAGTCATCTAAATATCTGGAGGTGGAGTTGAAAGCCTCAATAATATCAGTTTGGTTATTGTCTGACAGAGACAGCATGCAGTCTCTCTCATAACAAAAAAAAAACGAATCTGCAACATGGGAGCACAATTAGTACCCACTGGAATACCTACAATTTGTCAATATAAATTCGAAACAAATCTTATAAATATATTGTACAAAAGATAATGGAGAGAATCATACATTTTTTGGCATGACCACAACCTATAACGTTTTGTTGTTCAGAAGTAAAAAAACATTCTTCTTATTACAAGTCAAATAAAGTAAGCCCTATCAGTTAATTTTTTGTTCAATTAATTCCGTTAGTTATTCTTTGATTATATTATGGGGAAACGTAGTATAGAGAGTAGAGAAATCATATGTAGACAAACCAGATGCTAGAAAACCTTTAGATTTTAATTTATTAAAAATTTCACCTGAATTTTTAAGAGACTAAATTAATTTTTACCATTTCTTTCATAAACAGTTGTACAATATTTTATAACATGGTTTTAATCACAGTGAGGCAAGAAGTCAAAAGTATAGTATACAACTGTATAAACCCTGCCAACATGTGCCTGGGTCTGAATTGGTCACTCGTTGTCATTTACTCATAAAGAGAAAATAAAAAAAATCTCATAAACCATAAGGTCAGCTGCTCATGTGAGCGATTTAGACCAATTGAGTTTCTTGCTACTGTGTGGCACATTGCTTTCCGTTTACTGTTTGCGCTAGTAGTATAATTGAGCCGTGGCATGAGATTTCCAGCAATGCGGCATTTTGACAAGTGTAGACTCAGACGAGCCTGTGCAGCCTCCTTTTAAGTTTAGAAACTTCAAATGATTTTCAGTCAGTAGCTTAACACTCATAGTTACTCAAGCGACTAGCAAAGGCTCTGATCAGACTGCGCGTATGCGCAGCTTCATCGGAGGCTTGGCTGGTCGCACATACCACATTGTGATGTCGTGGCTTATATGTAATATATTGACAGTCGGTATCCATCTTTCAAGCAGTCCTTGATTCGCCAGTAAGGAAACAGCAGACTCGGTTTTATTTAAACTGTTGACGAGAACTTACGGTAGGGTGCAGCAATTCTCACGCCCCCTATGTTTAAGCAGTATTCTGCTTTCCGTTGTATGGGGAGAAGTTACCAACTCCCACGCGGCACAATGACAGCTGTTGCTAAATCTAAATCATCTGGAAAAACGGACCATTCAAAAGCCACAAGTCATAAGTCACAAATCGCAAGTCACATGCCAAAATTCCAAAGTTAAAGGATATTATAGTGTTTCCAGGTTATAAGTGACCCCTGTTTTTTTTTTAACAGCTTTAAATTGAACGTAGAAGAACGGTGCTTAGCATGTGGATTTAAATGCACACCGCGTAACTAAAACTTATTTTTGGGAGACGCCCTTATTTGTAACCGAAGCCCCAGTCCCCTGTACAAAAGAATAGCTTAGTTGTTTTTCCCTGTGAATATACCCACAGGGGGTTAACTCAGTCACAGTGCGGGGTGATTCTTTATGAAAGTTGTCAATGATGCTTTATGAAAAGGGTTACAGATTCTTTACTTTGGGTTAATGATTCTTGACAAGATGCGATGCTCATGCCAGAAACGGGGTGAAAATGGTTATATTAGACAGTTTTAGAGTCAAATTTGTTAAAAGACATATAAGCATCATGTTTTATGATAGTCTATGCATTTATCATACAGTTTAGCTGTCCAACAATTCACCAATTACAATAGAGATGCTTAGTTGCAACAAATGCCATATGTGTATATTTCATAGTTTTATCGAGCAAAACATGCTTGGAAACGAACCATTATATTATATATTTGGTATATGAAGCTTAAATTCTTCCTTAAATATACGTTTTAGCCAATTTCAAAAATTTTCGAAGTTAATGGTTCTTTATGAAAGGTTACAAATGCTTTATGAGCCTAAAATTCTGGTTACAGGTTCTTTTAGAATGTTGTTACATATTCTTTATGAAAGAAGTTACAAGTTCTTTATGAGACAAATGCAATTTCGTCCTGATATACAGCCGTAATGCATTTTTTGCATCAATAAATGGGCCGCAATATGAGATTTCCAACAATGTGGTATGTGCGAGCACCAAAGGCTTAGACCAGCCCGCGCATATGTGCATTATGATCAGAGCCTTTGCTAGTCGCTTAAAATCTATTGACCGATTAGCATTTGGAGTTTCTTAGCTTAAAAGGAGGCCACACAGGCTCGTCTGAGCCTATTCCTGCCAAAAAGCCACAATGTCCATGTGCGGATCCAGAGGGGGATAGGGGGTCCAGACCCCCCCCCCCCCCCTGGAAAATCACAAGTTATAGTTATATGGGTTTCTATTGGACCCCCACCCCTGGAAAAAGTTGGACCCCCCCTGGAAAATGTGTAATAAAACCATTGGACCCCCTCTTTAAACTGTAAAATAAGTTGAGGAGCCTGGACCCCCCCCCCCCCCCCCCCTGACAAAAAATTCCTGGATCCGCGCATGGTATCCTGGTACAAATATCTTTGGTGGTGTTGGGTTGTGATGATGCTGTACTGGAAAAAAGTTGAATTTCGACCTTAAGACCCCATCCCCAGGGTCTGGGGAGGTAGAAGAGGGGGGTAGGAGTGGGGAAAGTCAACAATTTTTCCGTCATGCTAGGGCATCCCACACTTTACTGGGCAAGCTTGTCCTATTTCTCCACAGACCACAAATCCCCGAATCATCAAGAATCGATGTTAGGATACGTGGAGAATTGTATTTTTTTTTCAATTCATTCGTTATGTTCTACGATTCAGTTACGAAATAGGTAAGAAACAGTTAGGAATATTCGCGGGATTCGTCTGGATTCGGCCTGAGTGCCGAATTCACTACGATGTACAATAACCCTATTAATAAGTTAAAGAATAGATCACGAATTAGTTGAGAATACGCCGAATGCAGCACGAATTGGGTACGAATTAACAGAAATCCGCGACGATTCGTGATGATTCGCGAGATTTTCTCTCACCTCTCACGACAGTTATAAAAAAAAGCCCATTCATGCTTGGGGGGGATCAGTTCCAAAATGAACGTTCCTCGTTTGTCAGCTGAAGAATTGATCCTGCAACCTGAGTGTCTAAAACAGCTACTTATACAGCTAGAAGAAAACAACTACGTTAATGTCGAGAGGCCCTGGCCCTGGCTCTTTGACTGTGAAGAATATGGTAGCTCACCATTAGCAAAACCACCAGCCAGGAGCTACTGACTGATCCTGATTGTGCTCCTGAATCTGCCAAATTTGTTTCAACTTCCAGGACTGGCTCGAATGTATGCGCGTGATGGGGTAGTTACTCTAAGGGAAAGTCCTTCTACTATCTCTTTCTTTGTTTCATTGCTTGTCTTAATATCCCGATTAGTGTAGGGGCCAAATCTCAAATTTTGAGATCTGCTGCACCCCCCAGGAAGAAAAACTTGGTCACTATTTTCAGTCAGGGACATGTCTTGAGGCCTTGGAAACCCATGTTTTACTAAGTTTTCTGTGGTCAATTTTCTGTAAATGGCCTGTAACCAACGTTACCCTACTTACATAGAAAATGGTAGTATACAAAATACAAGACTAATAAAATATTTTACAAAAGTTTCAATGAAATTATTTGAACTTTAAATGTTTGATCTAGTCATAAACATCAATTGCAGATATCTGTAAGATATATTTTTGCTCAACAGCGTGACATATGTTACATTTTATACGAAATTGCAGGTAATGACTTTATAGATTGCATATGAGAATGAACCATGTTCCCTAACCGCAGGAAGAAACACTTGGTTACTTTTTTCAGTCAGGGACATGTATTGTGGCCTTAGAAACCCATGATTTACTAAGATTTCTTAGGTCAGTTGTCTGTAAATGACCTGTAATCAATTTAACCCTACTGACTTTGAAAACAGCAACACAAAAACAAGACTAATGGGATGTTTCCCAATAGTATTAATGAAATTATTTGAGCTTTACATGTTTGAACACCTTTTTGAGACACCTGTGGAGTGTCTTTCTGCTGGTCAGAGTTACTTATGTTACATTTTTTTATGAAATTGCATATTATGACTTTATAGATTACATGTTATAATAAACCATGTTCTCCAACCTTAAATATGTGATTAATATCTCTATTCAAATCATGAATGTCCATTCTTAAATATAAAAGCTACTTATAACTTGTTACTGGTGATAGAGGTAGCAAAATAAACGTTTAAATATGCTTATTAGCACGTTACTTCTACTGGTGTACATATTTTCTATCTGACCTGATTTACATTGCATTGGAATGTACACTGTCTTCTTTCATCTCTGTCACAGTGAAATAAAATAATAATTTAATGCACAGAGTCAACGACGATGGAAAGTTTGTTGCTGGTTATATATATGAGGTAAAAGGTAACGTAGGTAACAGCATTTTTCTTTTGCATAAATAGATAAAAACACTAAAGTGTGGAAAGTTGACACAAATTCTTCCTTAGCCTGACGACATAGCCCGTGGTATAGGTTATATTTCAGTCTACTCTCTATCTTTTTTTAAACAACTTCAATTATACTCAAATTGTTCTAAATAAACAATAAAATAAGAGAGTTTTGCGATTTTTATTGATTCTGTTACTTTGATATGACAGTTTGCAGATTTTTTACCAAAGGTTCATAAGAATAAAAATAATATCTACTTCATGATTTAAATATTGTACTGAATGTTTTATTACGTTTCCTGTTGTCAAACTCATAATAGGCCTGTAAATTACGTTACCATATAAAATCAGAATAGAAAATATGTAAGCCAGTACAAGTAACATGCTAATAAGCGTATTTAAATATTTATTTCACTACAGTTACAAGTTATAAACAGCTGCAAATATGTTAAAATGGTAATTTACCATTATAATAGAGACCAACATTATAAAATTAAGGTTGGGGAACATGTATTATTCTAAAATGCAATTAAAAATTCATTATCTGCAATTTTGTATAAAACGTAACATACATAACGCTGACGAGCAGAAGCCTATCTCACATGTGTCTGCAATTAGTGTTTATGTCTAGGTCAAACATTTAAAGCTCAAATAAGTTCATTGATACTATTGGAAAATATCCTAGTAGGGTAAGTGTGTCTTGGTTGGTCTTTCGGTGACAAAGGCTCTTAATAAGGTTATTCAACGATGTAAACATGCTACGCACGCAGTTGTCGTTCACCACATTGGATCAGCTGACAGCTTCAGTGTATACCCAGTCTTTCATCAGTTAATTAGAGGTAATGTCTTATGTTTTGACCAATTACATCACAAAAGATTTATCAAATACAAATTTACAAACATAATTAATTGTTTTAATATTTCTGTTTTGCATGATGTAGAAAACAATCCCTTAGTTGGGATGCTCGCCATTTTAACATATAATGAATCTGTTTTTTAACCATATCAGTTTGCTGATACAGTGATTTGTTGCATATAAGGTTTGTCTTTATATTACAGTATCATATTACATGTATTAGCCAGTGCAATATACGAGTTTAGCTAGCACTTGTAACAGGCAACATACAGTACTAAATATTTGTAATCTTAATATGGTGCTATACTTTAAATTAAATGGAAATGATTTCTTTTCACTGTAGACAAGACAGCCCTCAAACAATGTTAGTATTAACAAATGGGTACAAGAATGAGTCAGTTTATGACTAAAATGCTGTCTACAAGCTGTTATCCGCAGTATTTTTCGCATTTTCTGATGGCTCTGCATACAATAAGCCTAATTCAGTAATCTTTGAAAGCAACAAACTGACCATAAGTCTCATACTTTTCATTTCATAGATCATGTGTAAACATGTATAATTGTTACAAATAACTCCGTCAGTGCAAAAAACAACAACACAACCTACATTATTAACAATGTAAGAAAGCCAATAGCTGTGTGTTAGTTGTTTTTTTCAACTGACAATCATTTGACAATTTAATCTGTGAGCTTCAGAGATTCAAATCATGTCGCTTAATTTTGTTGTGTCATATTTATGATTCAAGTTGTAACTCCTGAAAATGGACTTTCAAAAAGATTCAATAACTCACAAAAGATTTTCAATTACTGTTACCATGAAATATCTTTACAGCTTTGTAAAGTGTTTCCACATACTATGTTTTTCAGTCTATAAGTATGGCTTTACTTTAACTTTTCTTAATTAACAAACAAAATAATTTCTTTCAAAATTGCTGTATAAAATAATAAAATAATAAACATTACAATATGGTATAAAGAATCGTGCTTAACAAAAGTAGAGAAGATTGCAATTGTGACAGATGAAACATTGTTGTTATTTGTTTTCAAAATGTAATTGCCAACAGTGAAAATTAAATGTATTAAGCATACAAGAAAACCTGTTTAGGCTAGATCTACAAAACATCAGGTACATTTGGGTACAAACCATGCTACTTCTGTTCTGATAAATACTTTGGTTGATATTAGGTTTGCAGTCTTTAAAAATGAGTTAGAAATTTTAGATTACATGTATAGCAAAACGCAGTCAAGACCTAAAATGTTCTGTGTCTCTTCTTCACAGTACCGTTGGTTAGTCTGCAGTCTGCGATTGTGATATTTCTTGGTCATACTCACTTTTAAGCAAACATAGTTTTTTTCAAGCCTGATAAAATACTTCTAATGGCAAAAAGAGCCAGAACTTGCAGAAAAATATATTTAAGCAAAAATAATGGTAGTGTGCTGTTACATATCTTATGGACTTACCTTACATATGCATTTCGTGTAAAGGGTATATGACTTGTAAAACAGCTAATCATCAAATTTGACCAATCTGTTACCCATTCATTCTTGTTAAAAGAAGGAGGCTTAACCAGAACTTTATTAGTTTTAATATTTGTCTTTCTCTGTATAAAATCAACAGAAAGCCCCTGCCCAGGAAGACACTGCGCACTATCATCTCTGCCCTGCCACCAGATGCAGGAAATATTACCTTTATTTTACTTTTAATTATTAATTGATGTATGGTATCTACAGTCCAATATTTGAATCATGAAGTAAATATCATGTATATTGCCATGAACCATTGACAAAAAAAAGCAAATAGCCATATGAAAGTAACAGAACCAAGCATGCAAAACTCTTATATTAGTGTTTATTTAGAATAATTTTTCTGTTATTAAAAACATGTTGAGGGTAGACTTAAATTTTACCTTGCGTGTAGTCGGGCAAAGGCAAAAAATTTGAGTCTATTCTCCACAAATTCTATTATCTTTATCTAGCTATGCAAAGCATAATTTTGTTACCTACGTTACCTTATTTATATATTGACAGAAATTAAATATCCATGGTAGTTTAAACCTATTTGTTTAGTCGTTATTTAATTTCACTGTGAAATTGATGAAAGAAGACAGTGCCCATCCCAGTGCAATGTAAATGAATGAAAATAAAATACGTACGCCAGCAGAAGTAAGACACTTATAAGCATCTTAAGATGTTTATTTTAATATACTTTAATGCAAGTTGCAATTTATAAACAGCTTCAAATATGTGAAAATGAAAATTCATCATTAGAATCGAAATCTTTATTACACATTTATTGTTGTGGTTGTGGGACATGGTTTATTCTGATATGCAATATTTTAAGTAATTATCTGCAATTTCACAAAAAATGTAACATAAGTAACTCTGGAGAGCAGAAGTACATATCACAGATGTTTGCAATTGGTATTTATGTCTAGCTGAAACATGTAAAGCTGAAATAATTTCATTAATACTATTGGAAAATATCCTATTTGTCTTGTCTTTTTGTTGGTATTTATAATGTTATTATGGTAACATTGATTACAGGCCTTTTACAGACGACTGACCAAAGAAAACTTAGAAAACATGGGTTTCTAAGGCCCCAGGACATGTCTTTGACTGAAAATAGTAACCAAGCTTTTCTTCCTGGGGTTGGGGAACATGATTCATTCTTATATATATTCTTGAAAGTCATTATCTGCAATTTTGTATAAATGTAACGTACGTAACACTGATGAGCAGAAATACATCTAACAGATGTCTGAAATTGATGTGTATGACAGGATCAACCATTTAAAGTTCAAATAATTTCAATGATACTTTTGTAAAATATCCTATTAGTCTTGTATTTTGAGTACCTCTATTTTCAATGTTAGTAGGGTAACGTTGATTACAGGCCATTTACGGAAAGCTGACCACAGAAAACAGTAAAACATGGGTTTCCAAGGCCCCAAGACATGCCCCTAACTGAAAATAGTAACCAAGTTTTTCTTCCTGGGGGGTGCAACAAACTCGCAAAATAGCCCATATATATCAGTTTGGCCCTTAGACCAGATTACCCACGAATGAGTTGAGAGTAGCTTCGAATGCCTAAGAACGCATCCGAATCGATTACGATTCAGTTACAATGTCCAAGAATGCATTATTAGGAATTTGTTACGGATCAAGCATGATTTTTCGAATCGGGGAATTCGTGGCCAAGTTTTGAATAGTTCAAATTTTTTGATCCCAATTCCGATAGGCCTACGAATTGCAAGAACTGACTACGGATTGTATGATTCAGTTATTATTAAGATCGTCGCGAACTGAGTACGTTTAAGCCCACGTATCCAAATATTTGTCAATTCGTGGCGATTGGTGGGATTCGTGCCCTGTGTGGAATAGGGGAATAAAACAGTACTTTTTGCACATACTTTCACTTGAAACTGACAAGAACCATTCTTGAATCAGCGGATGGTGGCGAATGAACGTACTTGTATATATCTGTTTTCATGACCAATCTTCAGGAAATAATGGACTTTGGTTGGGTCGCAATGGAACTCACGAACCCTTGATGAACAGCTGGGCTTGTCTCAGACTGAGCTACGGGACCCAATAAAATTATACTCTCATATGAATATTACCGATAGCATGAAGGTGTACCACTGGACTAATATCCGTCGTAGATGCTAATATTGCCTCTATGAATCCATACCAACCGCTACCATTCCAAATCAGTGATAGAGTGCTTGACTCAGAACCTAGGGGTTGCGGATTTGAGCATCACCGGCGTTACTGCGTTGTGTCATTGAGCAAGACACATTTATCATTGCTTAATACTGGTTCAACACAGGAAGACCCGTCCCGACATAGCTGAAAGATTGTTGACTGCAACATAAAGAATCAAATTAAACAAACAAGCAAGAGCTACCATTCCGCATCTTTTCTTATGCTGTCCAGAAAATTAATTTATGTCTGTTCAAACATCTTTGAGATAGTAGAAGAAGAAAAGGCAAACGAAGAAGTGTTTTAGAGGAATGATGATTTAGTTAAAATACATCAATATCAATAAAAATAAAATAAAAAAACATATGAATAAAAAATCACATATCATCAGACTTTATAACTGGGCCGCGGCGCGAGAAACCCTGTCTTCGGTGATTCCGACAAAGTGAGATTCAAACCATCCTGATTAGCTACAGAGACTTGCTAGAAAATTAATTTTTGCATTTAGCACATCTAGATACAATACTTTCCAATAAGCGATTTACAAAGGCGCTGATCAGACTGCACAGATGCGCTAGCTGGTCTGTGCCTTTCTCGTTCGCAACGGTTACTCTCGGAAGCGCATATGTATCGATATCAATAATTGAGCCGTGACATGAGATTTCCAACAATGTGGTATGTGCGACCAGCAAAGCCTCAGATCAGCCTGCGCATACGCGCAGTCTGATCAGAGCCTTTGCTAGTCGCTTGATTATTATATGAGCGTTAAGCTACTGATTGAACATCATTTGGAGTTTCTAAGCTTAAAAGGAGACTGCACAGGCTCGTTTGAGTCTACACGTGTCAAAACGCCACATTGTTGGAAATCATGTCACGGCTCAAATTAGATACAGCGTTGACCCAAAATCTGTGAGCCACGCTGTAAATATGGGTTTCGTGTCCGGGTAGGACAATCTCATTATATTTTGATTATAACTTCACATGGTTATAACTGATCCCACGAAGGTGTGTCGCATACAACACTTAACCACCGACTCCCAAAGTCAAGGACACAACTTTGGCTCAAACCTGGTCCGGAATCTTATGTATTGGCACAACTCTCAGCCACCATCTCCCAAGTGCAATGTAACAACTTCAACTCAGATGTCTGTCCATCGATCATACGTGCTTCGAGTCCTCTCTGTATCTCAATAATAGTTTAAGACATCTTCATGAAACAGATATCAATCAACATAAGACGACGTGTAATACACAAGCACTTTGACTCTGTTTTACCCTTTAAAAAAAAAAAAAATATGACCCGTTAAAACGGAAAATTGTAGATTTTGCAATTTAATCGTGTCCGCTCTGTAATAGAAGTACCTCGCCCATAAAACAGTTTATTATATGGTAAGACTAGAAATGTTTTCTTCTAAAGTGCATGGACATCGATTTTGATCCTCTTGCCAATTACAACAATGTCTAATGCTGAATGTTTTTGAAGCCTCTTAGGCAAACAATGTAGATCCAGAACAGACTGTTGCAGTTTGATTCTGTGCTAATATAATTGTCAATAATCTAAACAAATATTTGCAGCAGCCGACTTTGGTGTAATGATCAAATGCAGTTTTTGGCTAGCTTTTTGAGGTTGCATCAGACGTAAGCCCAGTCATCCTTTGAC
Organism: Loripinus fragilis; assembly: GCA_964019695.1. Lineage (NCBI taxonomy): Eukaryota > Metazoa > Mollusca > Bivalvia > Lucinida > Lucinidae > Loripinus > Loripinus fragilis. Next base: position 1,062,365 of record CAXHUL010000609.1, read on the forward strand.
TTTTATGCTTGATTGTCACTCACCGAATGAAGACATGTTTTTGCATTTTTGCAGACAGGTGGTGCAGATTTGTCCGCATCTATGTTGTTTTCTGTCAATTTTAAAAACTACACCCAATATTTCAAGTCTAGCTAGCTTTTATAGCTCAAGAAGAAAATGCACGGAGCGCCTTGGAGCCAGCTTGTATGCTTTAATCACTTTTCGTGCTACATCAAACGCTATTCAAGGGCGGATCCTGAAATTTTTGTCGGGATGCGGGGAAGGGGGACCAAGCCTTTGTAGAAAGAGTACTTGAGGGTACCCCCTCCCCAAAATCACACGCACCCTTTCCCCGAGGTATGTGACGGACTTGGATAGTGCATAAAAGGATAGGCTAATGTTCGCATATACACGAAGGAACCAATTAAGCTTGGCAAAACTTTAGATGTGCCGTAAGCGTAAGTGAGGATTATCGCCCGTACAGACACAAAAGCCGTACACTTTTCTTTATCACACCGGGTAGGTGGCAATCGAAAACATTAATACTATCGTCGAACGCAGATCAAAAATCGATAAAACAGGGTTTTCTATTGTCATTTGTCGCCCGATTGGCAATTATAAACACCGTTTCTTGCGATTATTATCCGCGTTCGTCGATTGTTAAGAGCGTTTTCAATTGCCGCCTACCCGGTATGTTTAATCTCAGTACTGCACGAGCTTCGTGCATTGCAAGATCTTGTTTCGTTTTCAAATTATGAGTAAACAACTCCAGCGAAGAGAACTATAATTGCAGCTGCAGGTATCCAGAACGAGAAATCTGGCGTCTTGGACAGGGTTCACAAGTAGTCTGCTTTTTATAGGTTATTTGTTAGATTCTAATGATTGGATATATCATTAGACGAGGCAAGTTTGCGAATTTTGAAAAAAAAAATCCTTTGTATTTCCTTTGGGTACTCAAAAGAACCGTCTAAATAAGACGTTTCTTTTGAGAATCAAAACATGTAAATAGTTTTTGTCTACATGTCTCTTTTTGTTTATCAAGAGCAGACTATCAAGTAAGATTAAAGTTATTATGGACAATGTTTGCCTTAATCTTTCATGCCTGTGTGGGGCGCAGTGGCTCAATTGAAGGTTTGCTAGTTCGAGACTCACAGACGTCAGAGTCACTGTGTTGTGTCCTAGAGCAAGACACCGAAACTGGTATAAAACAGAAGGATAAGAAATCTTCCCGATCCGACTGGGATGAAAAATATTAAAACAAACAGATATTTTACCGGCTGCTTATTACTGGATCCATCCAGGTAGACCCATCCTGACAAGACCGAAAGATCGTCGACTCGGGCGTTAAGAATCAAGCCATGCAAGCCATGCAAGTCAAAACAAGCAAACGAACAAACCAAATGCTCCTACTCTGCCATGTCAGGCTCAACTCTCACTAATTCATGTGAAGTCCCTCCAAATATGCTGAGCCACCCCGACCCCATCAATCCACCGCATGCTCCTTTTGGGAGTTTCGAAAAAAACATATTGATGTCCCGGATACAATGCTACAGTACTGGATGCTGTTGCAGGGTTTGGATATTTATGATGCATGGGAGGATCCAGAAAACTCTGTCTGGGGGGTTGGGTCTCCTGAAAACTCTATTTTAGTTTTTCACAGAGGGCAGTGCGGACCTGGCCTCCTTTTCAAAGCATTTGGACCCAAGGGGTCCTACTTCTTCTCGAGGTTGTCAATAACAGTATTTCTAAGGAAACATATAACATCTTGTGATCTTCCAGGTGGGATGCAAACCCGCTGTCCCCCACCCTCTGGACACGCACATGCGATGCTTAGCTAACAATCTGAACTCTGTAGCTCAGTCAGTTGCCTATCTGCTTAATATGCAAGCAGACAGGAGATCGCACCCAGCATATTTTTCATGTAGAGTTGTTTCCTCTCCTGATGATTCAAGAAGACCAAAAATAGTAAGTTTTCAGTTACTTGTATAGGAATGAGCAAAAGTAATGGTAAACTGCCATACAGTAGGCTTGTATAGGAACACTGTAGTTAAGTTGACCACAGTTGTTTACCATAGACAACAAATCAAATCAAACAACAGTTAAATTAAACGAAATCAGAGACTATGTCTCGGCATCACGGATATAATATTGAAATAAATCATAACCTTAATCGTAATGATAGGGCGTGATTTGCTTGACTTGCGGCAAATTTGGATGGGATTGGGCCCTTTTAGTCTCTCCCTGTCTCTTGGAGGAGTCCCAACATGACAGAAATATTGTTGACTGGGCCGTTAAGTCTTAATTCAATCAATAAATAAGTCAGGGCTTCAGTACAAGGTCTAATTGTCTTGATATTTGATTCTAAAACCATTAACATCTTTGCAAATTCTTTCATAAAGCATCCGAACCCTTTCATAAAGAACCAGTTACCCATCATTCGCACAGGTAAAGAACCTGTTACCAAAATATGTTACTGATTCTTTACCACTTTTTTTTTGGCTTGTCAATATTAGTCGTTTAAAATAAGCCCTTTATAGTTTTACATGAGGAGAAAATTGATTTTTTCAAACACATTTAGATTGAACTTGAAGTTGTATGCACACTATCTTTGATAGAATATGTACTTTGATAAATATACTGATTTTTGTTATGGGTTTTAACAATATCTGAATTAAACCGCTCATTAATCCCTGACACATAATCCATCATCGCAAAGACTGACAAAGTAAAACCTTTAGCTTATCAATTATATGAATTAATAAAAATAAAATACTTTTGGGCTTCGAGAATCTTACGTTTAATGCAGTTTCCCATCACCTATCTTATACTGATTAAGGAAATCATAAAGCACCTGTAACCCTTTCATAAAGCATCATTGACAACTTTCATAAAGAATCACCCCGCACTGTGACTGAGTTAACCCCCTGTGATACCTATGTGTACCCCCAATAGATACACGTGGTATATTTGCATTGCTATGATGATATGTACTAGCCTACATGACTATCTATATCCCATGATTCAACGACAATCTATTCCGCAAACCTAACTCGTCATCATTTTGACACACACATGCACGCACACACGCAATTGTTAAAGTCTATCGAGGTCCTAGACCGTGCCGTATTGAAAGCAGGCAAATATAGGGCTTAAACATGAAACATACATGTACATGTAGCACCCTCCATTTCAATTCATAGACTCTTTTTGCCTACGAGGTGATTTGTCATGATTTTGTCGTCTGCAGATTTTTTTTCAAAATCAGTTTGTTTCTTGTTGTTGCTTTTTCTAAAACGATCTTTCAGGAATATCAGTAGAGTGCCAAGCAGTTTGGATCCAGATCATGCCCGACGTTTTGTTGGGCCTGATCTGGGTCCAAATTGTTTGCAAAGGTAAAGTAAAGAGTAAAACTAGTAAGTTAAGAGTTTATGATGACAATTCAAGCAAATTAGAGAGTTGACGAGAAATAGCGAATTAAATTTAAAGAGCATCAAATATTTGCCTGCTAAAGCTATTTCGCTGATAAACTTTGTCAACAGCCGAAGGCAAGTTCAGGTTAAAATGTTGGACATTATCTGGATCCTACTGTTTGATAACCTACTTGTATTCCTGAAAGACATATTTTAGGAAACAATGATCTCGAAAGAAAATTCAGCCATTATTTAAGGTTCAGACAATACTGTTACTTGAATCGTTTTTTAACACATCTATTTCAATGCATCGCCTTTAGATGTACAGCAGTGTTTATGAGTCAGTATAAGCAGTGAATCATAGCTTAATACACGAAGATTGGGCCACTTAAGCAATTTTAGCGTAAAGTTGCGATTGTTTTTATCAGTTTAAAAACGTGTTTTGGGTGCTCAAAAGAACCATATCATCGAGACGGTTGTTTTGAGTGCACACAACATATTTTTTGGTTGAGAAATAGGAAAAATAATTCTCTGTTACGCATTTGACGAATTACCTCCACTGACCTGTATAAGCCATGTTTTATTTATATCGCTAGGTTCACTTGGGGACTAATTCAAAGAAGAGCAGCAAAAACACACCAAAATTCCATCTAATCCCAGCCTATACAAAAACTCATATTTATGTGGAAAAAATAAATTCAATTACGCGGTGTATATCTAAATTCATTTCTCTAATTTATTTTTCAATTAAAATCAACATTAATGAATAATTAGCAAAAAACGGGGGTCACTTAAGTCCTGGAAACATATTAGATACTTTACAATTCTTTCGTCAGGGGCTTTGGATTGGGGCGGGCCGGGTGGGGTGGCAAACTGGACCGTTAGCTTTCAGAAGAGAACCAGAAGAGAACCACACTTTAATACGCAACTTTTCTCCAATTAAGTCTAAGATACTCCGAATGGATATCAGTGACAACATTTCTCGCTTCTTGGAGCCACCCTACCACTCGCCTTGTACCCAGGGATTTCAGGTTCGATCTCCAGCTTCTCCAGTCTGTTAGGTGTGACTTTAAGCCGTGGCTCCATCTCCATATGATCTTGGCTGTTGTTGGAACGAAAAGCAACGAACTAGGGTGGGGTAGAGTGTTTGACTCGAGACCGAGGGTTTGCAGATTCGAGCCTCATCGGCCTTAAAGCTGCATACTCTGTAACTATGAACATCTTTCGAAAAAAATTATTTTCTTTTTCAATCATTTGTAAAAGTAGAATTAGGTTATGTTTTCACTATAAAAATGTTCAGTACAGCTGAAAACTGCATGAAAAAGTGAATTATCTTATCAAATAGATGTATTTTTCTCTTGTTGGTAATTATTTGCGTCCCTCCAATAATTCTAGACCGTTGAATTTTAACATAAATGCAGTTGTTTGGATAGTGATAACTTGTTAAGATTTACGAAAATGGTAAAATGTTTACCTGAATTTGAGTATTTTTACTGTGTTATTGAAAAATAAAAACATTATTTTTAAAATTAGAAGATCAAAAGTTACAGACTATGCAGCTTTAATGTGTCGTGTCCTTGAGCAAGACACATTAATTCTTGCTTAGTACTGGTATGCATCAGGAAGACCCGGACGGATATAACTGAAGCATTGTTGGCTGCGACAAAACAAACAAGCAAACAAACGCAAACATCGCCCTCTCTCCGCAAACTAGCAGGAAAGTGACATAAATGCTAAAGGAGAAGGTACTATTTCTCTGGCATTGATAAAAGGTGTGAGTGCTAGCTGCGTGAAAAACGCCATTTTATTTCACTTCAATGTGTGTCGTAACAAAAAGTCTACGTAAACGTGAAGATGCGCCGACGGTTCAAGTGCGGATCCAGAGGGGGGACAGGGGTCCAGACCCCCCCCCCCTGGAAAATCACAAGTTATATGGGTTTCTATAGGGAATAAGCAATTGGACCCCCTCTGGAAAAAGTTGGACCCCCCCCCCCCCCGGAAAATGTTGGACCCCCTCTGGAACCTTGAAAAATGATAGATTTCTTTAAAAATGACCAATTGACTATTGTAAAATAAGCTGAGGACTAAAAAAACAAAAACAAAAAAAAACGTTGTCAGAGTTTTTTTTTTTGGTCAGACTGACCTGGACCCCCCCTGACGAAAATTCCTGGATCCGCGCATGCGGTTTACCTAGCCGTCGCGTGGATGCAACTAAGTGTCGCAATGTATAGATGAGACCCTCCCAGGGGTTTAGAAAACATGCGTTTATTTCAGGGAAATGGAAACAAAAGCCACATTTTGAAGAGAACGGGGAACCAAGACAAAATGGGAAAAAGGGAACATTCATGTTTTGGGGAACAGGGGAACAAGTCAACAGAGTCAATTTATTTCAGGGGAGCAGGTATCCCCCTGGGAGGGCCTCATATATAAAACATTTGACCCGACAGAAAGGGGTATGTGTTCGATCCTGATGCGACATCCAATTTTATGCAAATAAATTAACGCCAATATCAACGTTTATTCCAGAGTTGATTGGCTCGATTAAACCAAAGAAGATTACTTAGCGCTGACAAATACCCCTTTTTATTATCATATCTGGTCCTTTGCATGTGCGGATCCAGAGGGGGGACAGGGGGTCCGGACCCCCCCCCCTGGAAAATTACAAAAATATAGGGTTCCTTAGCAATACTGGTCCAGATCCCCTTAAAATCACAATGCTACCAATCCTGCATTCAATGTTGGGCCATCATCGGCCTGCCAAGCGAAACACCATTTAAATTATGGCGTTTCGCTGGCGGGCCGTTGATGGTCCGCTAATAGTGGTATTTGGATTATTTCTCTCCTCATCAATTTAAAAAAATAAAAAAAAAACGTTGTCAAAGTTGGACCCCTCTGACAAAACTTTCTGGATCCGCGCATGCTTTGTAAATCAAGATCAGGACAGTTTAGTTCTGGTACTGGTGACACGCCAAAACTGACAACCCAGCAGGCACACAACGTTGACTCAACATTGATTCAATGTTAATTCAACAAACTGGGTCCGAGCTGACAACCATTCCCAGAAAGGGGACTCATTGAAGGACCTACCTTCTTATCCTATGAGTTCCAACAAGTGTTGATCCAATGGGACTGGAAGGTGTTGCGGGGTGTACCTAATTACAGTAGTATACAGTAGTATACAGTAATATACAGTAGTATACAGTAGTCTACAGTAGTATACAGTAGTCTACAGTAGTATACAGTAATATACAGTAGTATGCAGTAGTATGCAAAGTAATATATATAAATATGTCAAAATTGAATAAAAAAAGTTTTAAAAGGTGGTAGGTGTCTCTTCATGGAAGAAGGGTCATTATGCCTCAAATGTGCCGCTACCCAGGTCACGAACACACATGGATAAAGGCCAAAAACAAAGTGACCTTCTCATTATATTTTTCATCAGGAAAAGGGCTTTTCACATATGTACACCATTGTGCCCTTTATTCCGTAAAAGCAGATATTCAGCGTATCATGGTTGTAGTAAAAACTACTTTGTTTCGTTTTTGTTGTATATAGATTTAGTGTTTTGCTTTTTCGCCCCAGAAAAACAATATTCTGGAACAGTATAACGTTTTCGGACCCAGGGGTCCTTCTTCAGTACCTTAGCAAAAAATCAAAACACTGTTGTGTGATTTTGCTAAAATCTATTTGTATTTTGTGTCTTATTTGACCGATTTTCGTCGCACAGGGCGCAAATAATCGTCGTGCGAAACGCTAATAAACGTCGTATGAAATGCACATTGTCATCGCACAAGGCGTGGATTGTCCTATGAGTTTGACAGTTTGTTACTGTGCTTTTAAACTATGTTTTATAGAGTCTGTTGGGTTGGTTACCAAGCTGTGTAGACTCTTGTAGAGTTTTAAGAGGTGGCAGGTGTCTCTATATGGAAGAGCTATGTGTAGACTCTGCTGTTTAGTATAGAGTCTGGTGGGTTTGTTTACCACGCTATGTGTAGACTCTGCTGTTTATTATAGAGTCTGGTGGGTTGTTTACCACGCTATGTGTAGACTCTGCTGTTTATTATAGAGTCAGGTGGGTTGTTTACCACGCTATGTGTAGACTCTGTTCACTTAGAGTTTGACCGGTTGGTTACGGTGCTTTTTTTTAAAACTCTAGTGTGGGTAATTTTTACCCAGAATACAAACCTAGGCCACAAAGCAAATTATCCTTAATTTGCTAAAATACTTACTTTGGGGTACAGAGATGCGTCGTTTTATGTAAAAGACAATTCCAAAAGACATAATAACATGTGCAGACATCTTCTCAGTCTGCCAGCGAGTTGGTAAGGCAATTTTAGTTTTAAAAGGTGGTAGGTGTCTCTTCATGGAAGAAGGGTCATTATGCCTCAAATGTGCCGCTACCCAGGTCACAAACACACATGGATAAGGGCCAAAAACAAAGTGACCTTCTCATTATATTTTTCATCAGGAAAAGGGCTTGTCACATATGTACACCATTGTGCCCTTTATTCCGTAAAAGCAGATATTCAGCGTATCATGGTTGTAGTAAAAACTACTTTGTTTCGTTTTTGTTGTATATAGATTTAGTGTTTTGCTTTTTCGCCCCAGAAAAACAATATTTTTTTTTTTTTTTTTTTTTTTTTTTTTTTTCTGGGGCGAAAACTGCGAAAACTGCTTACAATCATTTTTAAACCAACTAATTCATGTGAAAAAGAATACTTTCTAGCGTTTTCATAAGACATATTTCATTGCTCTTACGAAGATAACGAACATCCCAGGGCTAAAATAGAAAGTTTATTACGTATAAAACGAAGACAGACATTTTGTTCCAAACGATATTACTGAATCAAAGGCCTCTGTCGATTTTTTACGAGCATGACATCGCCATGCAGCAGTTTCAAATATACTCAAAACAGCATATGCTCTGAATACATGTTGATAGACATTCTTTCTGACTGAAGAAAGTAGAATGAAACTAGTTTATGTCTCGAAAATTAGCTGAATTACATGAAAAACAACCATGACTTAATATTGGCTGAATAAATCTGTAAATTACAACTTAAAAAGTCATGTTCTTTCAACCAGTCGCTTAAAACAACGTCGTTTCTACAGAAATTAACAAGTTTTAAACCTTTTTCTAACTGAATATGGCGGGATACGAACCCCAAAAACCAAACCATTTAATGGCTTAACACTGAAACGCCCCCTTTTTGTGCTTAACAAGCATTAAACAAAGGGAAAAACGTTGACTATAACTAAGCAAAAACGTATATATAAGCGTGTGTTTTAAAGAAAAAAGAGCGCTAACTGATTCGTCTGCATTAGAGACGATCCAACCCCATAGACACACGTTAAATTAAACTATTTTTCAATGCCATCCTTACAAAGAAAACGACAAAGTTGGGAACTATGGTATGCAGCGTGGGTCAAATTAGTAAAACACCTGTACACGACTTCAAAGGATGCACTAAGAACCTGGATCCGCCAAAAACCGTTTGATACTTGATATGACCACATGCAGAAGAAATTAGTGATTATCACGCACAGTTGGGCTGCTACTCTTATCAAATCTGGCGCTAGGCGAGAAATTCTTCACTTACTAACTCGCTGGCAGACTGAGAAGATGTCTGCACATGTTATTATGTCTTTTGGAATTGTCTTTTACATAAAACGACGCATCTCTGTACCCCAAAGTAAGTATTTTAGCAAATTAAGGATAATTTGCTTTGTGGCCTAGGTTTGTATTCTGGGTAAAAATTACCCACACTAGAGTTTTAAAAAAAAGCACCGTAACCAACCGGTCAAACTCTAAGTGAACAGAGTCTACACATAGCGTGGTAAACAACCCACCTGACTCTATAATAAACAGCAGAGTCTACACATAGCGTGTTAAACAACCCACCAGACTCTATAATAAACAGCAGAGTCTACACATAGCGTGGTAAACAAACCCACCAGACTCTATACTAAACAGCAGAGTCTACACATAGCTCTTCCATATAGAGACACCTGCCACCTCTTAAAACTCTTCAAGAGTCTACACAGCTTGGTAACCAACCCAACAGACTCTATAAAACATAGTTTAAAAGCACAGTAACAAACTGTCAAACTCATAGGACAATCCACGCCTTGTGCGATGACAATGTGCATTTCATACGACGTTTATTAGCGTTTCGCACGACGATTATTTGCGCCCTGTGCGACGAAAATCGGTCAAATAAGACACAAAATACAAATAGATTTTAGCAAAATCACACAACAGTGTTTTGATTTTTTGCTAAGGTACTGAAGAAGGACCCCTGGGTCCGAAAACGTTATACTGTTCCAGAATATTGTTTTTCTGGGGCGAAAAAGCAAAACACTAAATCTATATACAACAAAAACGAAACAAAGTAGTTTTTACTACAACCATGATACGCTGAATATCTGCTTTTACGGAATAAAGGGCACAATGGTGTACATATGTGACAAGCCCTTTTCCTGATGAAAAATATAATGAGAAGGTCACTTTGTTTTTGGCCCTTATCCATGTGTGTTCGTGACCTGGGTAGCGGCACATTTGAGGCATAATGACCCTTCTTCCATGAAGAGACACCTACCACCTTTTAAAACTAAAATACGATATTTAAAACTCTGGTCCAAAAGATATGCATCAAAGTTGAAAAAAATATTTCAATTTGATAAAATATTGTTTTTAATACAAATTTGACATACTACTGTATATTACTTTGCATACTACTGCATACTACTGTATATTACTGTATACTACTGTATATTACTGTATACTACTGTATACTACTGTAGACTACTGTAATTAGGTACACCCGGTGTGGCGCTGTTGTTGTTGTTGTTGTTTTTTCTTTGTTTTTCTTTTCTTTTTTCCTCTTTTTTCTCTCAGTGGGGTAGTCTCCGTTTTTTGTTTGTTTTTTGACCCGGTAGCAGCGGTGCACAGGGCCTCGCTCTCACCCCAACAGCAAAATAAGTGTTGACAGCGATGATTCAGATCAGACGAGTCAACGCAGTGGTTTTATGGTTTTCCTATCATGACTATCGTTGCTGTAACAGGGATCCAGCCCGAGAAGGCTCAACTCCCAAAGCCTGGGAGAGGCCCGCCACGCTAGCATCTGACACCCCGAGACCATTGTACGGTCAAAAAACTCCCAAAAAACTAGTGGGGTTTAATGTGAGTTTCCGAACCGTACACTGGACACGAATAGGTCATGCCAGCGTAACGGTCGGAGTCTGTTTTACCTTGTGGAAAGAAGCCGGAGTGCCCGGAGAAAAGAACCACGGCGAGCTTGCTCGGAACAGACAAACCGGAACAAGCCGCGTTGAAGCTGGAGGGGTACACTGCATCATCAGCTCGACTAAAGTTACACAGGAGCCTCAGCGTATGCGTCATAGAACAACACTGTTCTCAGCAAGAACCCCAAATGTCGCACGTGCTCGGAAAACCCCCCACCCACTAAAAAAGAAAGAAAAGTCCGAAAATTGATTACATTCAAAGAAAGCGCTAAGATGTAGGGAAACCACTTCTTTTACAATAATGTAATACTCAGGTTACTAGATTGAATGCCAGTCGCAGATAAAATAGTCAGCCAGGCACTAAAGCCAGAGGTGAGTTCAATAATGTGAGAGCTCGCTGGGCGCTCGTTGACTGGTACCTATCTTTATTCGTTATGTGTAAAGCTTGACACCAGTACAACGAGCGCTAGCAAGCGCTCGCATTGTTGAACTCGCCTCAGATGTCTATCATGAAGCACATGAATAAGTAGGTCCCTTTTCCCATGGCTTTCATCGATCGTACTCACTATAAATATTCGACAGCACGTGCTTTTCTTTCAGAATAGATTCGTATTCTAAGGTAGGTGAACGCTTTCTCCTGTCTTACGTTTGATTCAAACTGTGTGTGCGAACAGAAAAGGCTCTGGCAAGACCGTGCTTTTGCGCAGGCTCGTCTGATCTGTTGCTGCTCGCATTAATAAATTCATTTTTATTGCGACTTCAGATCCGTAGCCTACAACACAGCATGTCTGGCAAGTTTCTATATAAGAATTAAGATCTTATATGGATGGGCATCAATGAAAGTTCTCTTGGAGAACAACAAATTTCTCGGGAGTGCAGCACGTGTTGGCTTAGTGGAAGGGTTCTTGTCTCAAGATCGAGGGGTTTCGGATTTGAGTCTCATTGGCGTCACTGTGTTGAGTCCTTGAGCAAGACACATTAATCCTTGCTTAGTGGTGCTACTCAGGAAGACCAGTCCCAACATAACTAAACAAGTTGACTAGGACGTAAAGAATCAAAGCAAAATGAAATTTGTAAATAACTAGGGGAGATCGGGGCTAGTTCGGCCTCGGGGCATGTTCGGCATGTGGCTATATTTAGCATGTAAAATAAGATATGGGGCTGGGAAACATATTTGGAAATTACTTGTGACAAGTTTATCTACATGAGTACACAATGGTTGCATTGTTGAAGGGTACATTGATTTTGTACCAGAAAACTTGTTTTCTTGCATGATTAGTAAATTTCTTATAGTAATTTCTAAAGATGTGTTAAGATTCTGATTTAAATTCTATATTTTATTAACCAAAGGATTATGTGCTTTAATATAAAACATTGTTAATATCTTCTCCATCTTAAAGGAGCTGTCATATGATATTTGGAAATAGTCTGTCAGGGGCAAGTTTGGCCACTTAAGTCGGGGCAAGTTCGGCCCAAAGCCAACTTGCCCCACACTTAAAAAAATATTTGCCATTGTATTTTAGGTCACCTATTTTGTAAAGGGTGTTCCTATCATGGATCCTAAATAAATACCCCCATGTTCATATTTAAAGTAATAGCCTAAATAATGACTGAAATGATTACGAACATTTCAGATCCCCATTTTTTCATTGAAGTCAAAAGTAAAAAAAAACCTGTCTAAGACATGTAATGCAAACTTTTTCCTTTCTGTTTATTATCCCACGCTTTTTTAAAAAACCGAAGGGGATATTGTTATCGCCTCCGTCCGTCTGTCTGTCTGTCTGTCCGTCCGATCGTTATGCTATCTCCTCTAAACCATTGGGGTGCTTAGGGGTCAAAAATCAAATTCCATCCTGCTGTCTGTCCGTTATGCTATCTCCTCCTAAACCGTTGGACGAAATTCAACCAAATTTGGAGTGTGAGCTACTCACATAAATGGGGCGTGCAACGGCAAAAAAAATTTGGCCCCACCCCCTGGTGACCTTGGGGTGAGGTCAAAGGTCAAATATCATTAAATTTCGGTTACCATGTCAATTTCAAAGATTTTTATACCAAACTTTGTGTGTGCTCTCACAAATGAAAGATACAAAACATATCAGACGGAATTTTAATTCTGTTGCCTGGGTCATGCCCCAGGGGTGGGACTTTGGGGCACTGGGGGTGCCCAAGGGGTCAAAAAAAAATTTTTTTTTCAAACATGGTCATGTAGCATATCAAATCGATGGGGATGACAAGCAGAACAGAATGCAAGTAACATTTTCATCCTAGGGTCAAACTGGTGACCTTGGGGCGAGGCCAAAAGGTCAAATATCATTAACATGTCAATTTCAAAGATTTTTATACCAAACTTTGTGTGTGTTCTCACAAATAAAAGATAGGAAACCTATTGAACAGAATTTTCATTCTGTTGCCAGGGTCATGCCCGGAGGTGGAACTTCGGTGCTGGGAGGAGTAAAAAATTTAGCGTGGGGATTTGCGATGGCCCCCCCATCGACTGCACACTCTACTACTAGTTTAATAGTTAGTATCTATGCATATGTAATTTGCCATACGTCCTTTTATTAAATGACCTTCAAAAGAATTAGTTTCTTTCAGAGAGTAAAGGATATTGTTATAAATCTCAGGTGTTGATATAGCAGTGCATCTCCTGTCATTTGTGTTCTTTGTGTTGTGTATGACCTGACAGGGTTGGCATAGAGCCCAACCCGGCGGGTTTTACAGGTTTATGAGGGCAGGTTTTTGGAGTTTTATGGGTTTTATGTGGGTTTTTTTAAATCTGAGTTTTTCATTAAATTAATCATAACCCCCATAACCTACTGCTACCTAACAGTTTTTATGTGCAAACAGTGCTGACCCAGATCAGACTGCTAAAAGAGAAACAGTTTGATCAGGTTTAAAGCTGTTTGCATTTTCGTCGGTATCTTTTGATGGCATTACTTTGTGGTCAAATTTAAGCCTGATTACAAAAAAACTTAGGGTATCCCAAAATTTAGAAAAATAACAGTATGTACATTTGTAGTAGAGCAAACATTTAGTACCTTTAGGGCAGTAATTGAGCAATTATCCTTGGCTATAGAAATTATGGTCAAATGCAGTCATGCGTTAAACTGGTCCTAATAACAAGAGTGAATAGATTTTAATGCAGTTATTTTGGGAAATTTGTTTAAGGCTTAAATGAAATGTATGTGTGGTTCCTGTTGGCCTACCTACCCTAATTTTTAACCCTACCCTAAACATTCAAATGGTCTTTGAAGAAAAAAATACCTAAAATGGGCACTTTTTCAGATTGTGTCACTATTTTCTTTGTTAAATGTTATAACAAAATTTAAAAATTTCCCTACCTACCTACCCTAAATTTTGTTGGTATGCAACAGGAACCACACATATATTTCATTTAGGCCTAATTGACTTATTCACACACTTCAGAATAGAATTATAGTTACATTAAATGTTAAATCTTCATTTACTGCCAAAATGGTCAAGCAAAAAGACCATTTTGTGGAATGTTTTGATATTATTGAAGTTGAAGATAATTTTCAGGGAAAAGATGACATTGATTGGTAGACTTATATAGAATCATTTATACACTTTTATACGTCCTATCATCAGACAGAAAACTGAGAATTTATATGACCAAAAATTCATAAAACCCGCATATTGCCCAAAGTGGGTAATATGACCTTATTGCCCAACCCGGGTTTTATGGGGTGGGTTTACCTGGACGGGTAATATCATGCCAACCCTGGTATACCAAATACTAAATATCTCATCACAGGTTTATTATTTGATGATAGTTTCATTGCCATTAGATGAAAAAAAAAATGATTTTTTATCATAATTTATAAATGCTCAAATGAAGGTTTGGACCAGCACATGAATTTTTGGTACTTATCACATATACATGTACTAGGCCAAAAACGAAATGTCGCATATAAAACATATATAGTGGTCTTTCACCAATCTCTTGCAAACATTTTTTCACAGTTTGAGCGCTGATTCTTGGATTATGAGTTCCTGGGGTTGTCCTAGCTGTCGACTGTCACAGGGCAAAATTGATTGAACAGTTGAGACCTATGGTTTATCGATCTTGACGTCACATCATTGCACGGTGACGTCCCAGGGGGGGTACTCTGATATTTTCACACATACGTAGGCACGGACCATTTTTTGGGGTTCAAAATTCTGAATTTCAATATTTTTGGGGGTTTTGAGGAAAATGAAAATTTTTTGGGGTATGAAGATTTTGTGGATATTTTTTTGGGGTCATCACAAAATTGGGCTAGTTTGAGGGTCATTTCTATGCGTTTTAGGGTCTTTTTTTAAGGTCAAGGTACAGAATTGGGATATTTTTTTGGGTTGCTAAAATTTCAAATATTTTTTTGGGGTGCTTGAAAATCCTGATATTTTTTTGGGGGTGAATGGTAGATGCTGGGTCCCAGCCTACGTATATGGAAAAAATGTGAGAATCCCCCTGGGGGTGACGTCCTGAAGGCACACAGTCTGACATTGTCCTAATTTGCCAGAAACATTTCTTAAGACATTCAATCGTCCTTGCATGGCATCGAAATTGTTGGGCTATCACCAATGGCGTCACATTAGCTTGTAACATTCCAATCTCCCCCTAGCGTTCAACAGGTGTCCATCTTGGCATCGTAAAGTAGCAATGTGTAATCTCTGATTTTAAAGTTTAAATTGTTTTCAAGCAAATTGGATATTCGACTAGAGATTTCAGTTGTTAGTACATGTGTAAATCCAAATAAAACCAGTAAGCACATGAAAAACTGGAAAATAAAAAATCAGCCAGTACACTGGTTTGGGTTCACTGCCAGTGACCGAGCTCAATAAAACAATGGGAATAATTTGTCGCAGGTATAGTTGGGAAACATAGATGCCAGATGAAATTTTGAAACTCTCATTTAACATACAATATTTTTAATCTTTATATGTGGCCTAGTATGAGCCAATGCTGACACTGTGGGGCTAAATTCTGATCTGAATCTTAATCTACATCTAGTCTTAAATTGAGCTACTTATTTGCGTGACAGGCTGGACTGAGCCTTCATTGTGTCACACTGCCATAAGTACCAAAATCAAACATCCTGGCTCCCCCCGAAAATAATCCCTGTGGCTCATTTAGTCTTTGCATTAAATCAAGCCAAACTGGACACGATGTAGATACAAAGAAATGATAGCCATATATGATAGGTATGACGGTTGCCATATGATAAGCTATACGTCATGTATATGTTTTTATGGCATGCTCAATGAATAATATATCTTACTTAGCTACAAAATGCTCACTATTATGGTTCATCTTAATTTAGCTGTATTATAACAGTGATGAAATGTTTAGCATATATAAAACATGTATAAATTAAGAAAACAAATATAAGCATTGGAGAGATAAACAATAACATTAAACCTTTTGAAAAATATTTTGACCCTTAAAATAAGCAGTTCTATAAAATGCTGTTAAAAATTAAGTAAGTATGATCAGGAAATACCACAATCACACACTGCAGACCAACCCACGGCACTGTGAGGAAGAGCCACTGAACCTTAACAGTAACAAGACATAAGAAAGACAATAAAAGCAAAGCAACCAGTTCTCTCTTCCTCGTCAAGATGGTTGCAAAACTATAAAGGACACAAGGTAATGCATACCAAACAAAGTTCAACACAGAACCCCCACAAACAGTGGTAGGTACATAAAACAATAAATCAACAACAGAACCACCGTCTTAGAGCGACTGGCAGCCTAAGCCCCCCCCCCCCCCCCCCCAGTGGCAGCCGAAGCCACTGGGGAGGGGGGCTTAAATGCATTTTACTGGCACCAAATCTTTGCCCTAGATTCTGTTGTTGTTAAAACACAAAAATTGCTAAGCTCACATGGAGGCTTCCTAACTAATGCAATGCATCATGATAGAGAAACATCTAATCAAATTAACACACTATGATGAAACAAAGAAAAGGGCTCATGACTCCTAGATATTCAGAGCTGAAGAAAACCTTAAGTTGAGCTACATCTATGGTGTTTTCAAGTAATAATGTGCATTGAGTTCAAGGAGCGCAGTAGCTCAGTGGTAGAGTGCTTGACTCAAGACAGAGGGGCCGCGGGTTCGAGCCTCACTGGCGTCAATGCGTTGTGGTCCTTGAGCAAGATACATTTATCCTAGCTTAGTACTGGTACAACCCATGAAGACCCGTCCCTGTTTAACTGAAAGATTGTTGATAGGAGGTAAAGAATCAAATCAAACAAACAAACAAACCTCATACAAAGCTCAGGCCCCAAGGTTATAAAACTTTTTTCATACTCAACTCAGCTGAGCACGAAATTTATCCTGCTCATAAATGTTAAAATGCCAACAATTGTTGGCATTTAAACATTTATTAGCATGATAAATACAACACCTGAGAGACTTAAAGCAAGAAACTTCTTTATTTGCCGGTATTTTAGTTTTTATGAGCAGTTGAAAGGACCTCGGACAGTTTCCTATTCAATCTGCCCAAATTTTGACAGCCTGTGGCTAGCATAATGCATAACTGACAACCATAGTTTTGAGCTTAAATGAAACCCTTACATTTAGTGCATCTAACAAAATAAAAATATTTTGAAAATATTGCATGATTATGCCAGGACTTTAGGGTTTAGGGGGTGGGGGTATTTTTCGTGACCAAATTTTATTTCACAGAAAGTCAAAGTTTCGTCGAGTATTCACCTAAATATATATGTTAATATAATGTTTGTGGCATAAAACTTGAGGCGAAAGTGATGCGTTTGCATAAATTCGGGTTGAGAAGATTTCATTGTTTCATATACAGAAGTGTGCTGTCAATTACTTTTGACTATCACCTGTAATGTTTCGAGTTCATCTAGTTCGACTTGTACACTGAGGTGTATCATATCTGTATTCTGCATAAATCATAGTCTAGATAAACACAGTTTTTATTGTAAATTCGTAATATTTTCTTAAAGATTAGATTTAACGATAATTTTTGGTGCTTAAAAGAACCGTCTCATTGTGACGGTTCTTTTGAGTACCCACAACATAATGTTTTGGTTGAGAAATGAGACAATTTCTTTTTAAGCACTCATAACTAAAGCCCTGGTATATGCCATTACAAATTGATATTTACCTACAGGTTATTACAAAATAAGTTTCTAATAAGTTTTTAAAATAAAGTGTTTTTGAGCATTTTGACAGTGTTCCCCCCGTGACCAAACATGCCGTTTTTATATGATTTGTGAAATGTAAAACTACAACTGTATGCAAAAGGATTAGTTTGGTCACGGGGGGGGAAAGCACCTCAGTAAAACTTTTTCTATTTTCTATATGTTGAATAGCAAAAACGGAGTTTTCTACCCATATTTTTCAATCGGTACTTGTCCAATGAAAAAACGGCTTTTGTGGATAAGTCGAGGGTTGAACCTACTATCTTTTTCGTAGAAAAAATATTGTTTTCTTTGAAACTTTTCTCTGGTCATTTTTATGGACAATCCTTCATTAAGACTGTCCGAGGTCCTTTCATGCTCAGTTGAGTTGAACATGAAAAGTTTTATAACCTTGGGGCCAGGGCAGTGGACTTCCATATTTTAGCATGAGTATATCTTGTGCAAAGAAAACTGCGATCAATGTGTTTAGTTTCATGTTTTGAATGCTTTAATAAAATATGCCCTAGATAGAAATGGTGAGCAAACCACATGTACATGCAAATCGAAACTAGTCTGCGGTAATATAACCCTTATTTGGTTAACCAAGACAACAGAAACATAAAACAACTTATTTCCTAAAACATGGCTGAGTATGAACATCAAAATAAGCCATAAAAGCTTTGAATATTACCTTTATTTGGAGCAGCTACACCATGCATGTTTAGCTTGTCCGCCATTTTTTGGAGAAAACATTGCATAAGGTCAGGGTCCTATAGTGTGTTATACATACTCTTATTATTGGGATTGCCTATTTTACATCTAGGATATAGTTATATTGTACTACTACACTACTACATTTAACTTTTTACCGCCTCGTTTTTTTTTTGTTTTTTTTGATAAACAAAAAAGTTACAACTGATGCAAAAGTTGTTTTGAGAAGCATTTGCTTTGTTGATACATATTGTTGTTTACTGTGTACATGCCCATTGTCTATGTGTTTCAGATGGCAGTTCGCAATATACTTCCAAGATTATGCAAGTCCGTGCCCGAGGCCAGGTATGTTGATATTATACACTGCATGCTGGGTAATATTTCAAGCTTTTGTCATCTGCTGATTTTTTATCCCCACGCTTTTATAAAAAAGCGTCAGGGATATTGCAATCGCCTCCGTCCGTCCGTCCGTCACGCTATCTCCTCCTAAACCATTGGATGAAATCCAACCAAATTTGGTGTGTGAGTTGCTCACATGAATGGGGTGTGCAATGGCACATTTTTTTGGGGCCCCACCCCCTGGGGCCCTGGGGAGAGGCCAAAAGGTCAAATATCATTAAATATCATTAAATTTCAATTACAAAGTAAATTTCAAAGATTTTTTAACCAAACTTTGTGTGTCTTCTCACACATGAAAGATATAAAACATATCAGACGGGATTTTCATTTGGTCGCCTTGGTCATGCCCCAGGGGTCGGACTTAGGGGTACCGTAGGGGGTTCGGGGGGTCAAAAAATTTTTTTTGAAATTCAACCAGATTTGATGTGTTTGTTACTTACATGAATGGCACATGCACCGGCACCTTTTTTGGGTTCCTCGCCCCCTGGGGCCTTGGGGAGGGGCCAAAAGGTCAAATATCATTAAATCTGAATTACAAAGTCAATTTCAAAGGTTTTTAAACCAAACTTTGTGTATCTTCTCACAAATGAAAGATATATAACATATCAGACGGGATTTTCATTTGGCGCCTGGGTCATGCCAAGGGGTGGGACTTGGGGGTACCGTGGGGTGGTTGGTGGTCAAAAAAAAAATTTTTCCCGAATTTCAACCAGATTTGGTGTGTACGTTACTCACATGAATGGCACATGCACCGGCACAAATTTTTGGGTCCCCCTCCCCTGGGGCCTTGGGGAGGGGTTAAAAATTTAATTTTCTGAACATGGTCATGTGGCATATCAAATTAAAGGGGATGAGCAGTAGACCACGATGCACTGAAAAATTTTAATCTACGATAAAACTGGTGCCCTTGGGATGCGGTCAAAGGGTCAATTACCATTAGATTTCTTCGAGAGCGTGGGTATTTTGCGATGGCGCGCCATCGAATGTGTTCTAGTTTCAAGTTAAACTTGCAAATACTCTTTTCCAAATGCTATCACAGTATTAAACAGATTGGATCCAAATCAAGACCAACCTTTATTTGGTCCTGAACTTGGTCCAAGCTGTTTGCAAAGATTATCAGCAGAAGACAAGTCAACACTTGCAAGGAAATAGTAATGTTTCGAATTTATTGATTACAGAAATCCTTAAAAGACCACCTCAACTTTGTAGCAGCTAGCTATTAATACCAGCTTTTTCGTTAGAAAAATAAGGTATAATAATTTCGTACCAAAGTTGGTCCGTCGTCCGTCCGTCTGTCCGCGTGTCACATTTCTTGTAATTGTATCTTCTCCTAAACTTTGGACATAGCAACCTTGTACATGCATAGATCACATGATGTAGAGGGTACTTACGATGTTTCATGTGATCTTGACCCTAAGGCCAAGGTCAAAGGTCATATAATGTATTTTCTTGTAGACGCATCTCCTCATAAACTTTTGGAAGTAGCAACTTCAAAATTTTACATGTGCATAGGTCACATGATGTTGAGGGTACTAGCCAACACTTCATGTGACCTTGAGCTTGGAGTCAAGGTCAAATAATGTATTTTCTTGTAAATGCATCTTCTCCTAAACCATTGGACATAGCAACTTCAAAGTTCACAGGTCCATAGTTCACATGATGTGGATGGTACTGGGCAACATTTTGTGTGACCTTGACCCCAAGGTCATATAATGTACTTTCTTGTAAATCCATCTTCTCCTATACTATTGGACGTAGTAACTTCAAATTTTGCAGGTGCATAGGTCATGATTTGGAGAGTACTGGACAACATTTTGTGTGTCATAATATATATTTTCTTGTAAATGCATCTCCTCCTTAACCATTGGACATAGCAACTTCAAACTTCACAGGTGCATAGGTCACATTATGTAGAAGATACTGAGCTACATTTTGTGTGACCTTGACCCCAAGGTAAAGGTTATAGGTAAAAAAGTGGGTATTTGCGATGGTGTTCCATTGACTGCTGCTCTATTTCAAAATATTTTGAATACACATATTTCAAAAACAAAATTGGTATTGTATGTAAATCAATTGGTTTATGGCAGATTATTGGCATGAAATGTAGAACCTTTTTCTAAAAATTCAAAGATTACATAGGAATTTTTCATCTGCTTCTTTTTAACATTCTTACATTATTGTACATATATAGCTTTATGGAAAATTCCATTGGTTTGAAAAAGGGTTAATATCTGCACATCACTGCCTGGTAAAGTGAATCCATTTTCAAACATAGAAATCCATTGCATGACTATCCCTGATTTTCAATTCTCCTAAAAAGAAGCCAAGAATTTGAATGGTCAAAAAGTATGGCCACCAGGGGCCTGCTAAGCTTGTCCTATGTATTTGTAGAAGAAACATTTATTTTATATTTTTGTCATGTATATCTTTATTTAGAATAGCATTAATTTTACACATCACAAACATAATACCTATTGAAACATCATATTCAACACTGCCCAACAAAAGTTTTGCACAAGTAATAAAGATGAAATTATATGTAAGCAAATTATTTCGTAATGAAATATCTGATGAAAAAAGGCCGTCTCAATAGTCTAAGAGTGTTTAAACCAAACATTGAGTCTCGGGAACCACTAACATCGTTTTTCTAATGGCGTTTGCAAGTCTAAAACATTCAGACCTGGACGTGATTTTAAAATCTGTGCAAAACTTCCATTGAGTGGTATATAACATCACTACACACAATATCATTTAAGGACTATAGATCTATGGTAGCTGAACAGGTTGAAGTTTTAGTCCCATTGTTTTCCTGTGACGAGTTTATTGCTAGTGTTGGAATTCTTCAATGTAACTCATGTTTCTATTCTTGTATATTTTCAGGATGTATGATGAGTGTAGCTGTTGTGGAGGGATTGTGAGGAGGAGACAGCAGAAACTGACTTGCCGGGAGTGTGGCCTCTTGTTTCATCGAACTTGCACTTGTAAGTATTTTCTTTTCTCCCTACACTTTGCATTCTCAGCTATTGTAGACTGTAACAAGAGAAAACAAACACATTTGGGCCAGCTCATTGGATTTTATTAGACTTTCTATCATGAGTGTGGTCCTTGAGCAAAACACATTTATCCTAGCTTAGTACTGGTTCAACCCAGGAAGACCCGTCCCTTTATAACTGAAAGATTGTTGATGGGACGTAAAGAATCAAATCAAACAAAAACAAACAAAAAAAAAAAAAAAAAAACGTCAAGAGGCTTGTCAAGTGATGACAGTGATCCCAATTTTCTATCTAATCCTCACACAAATGATTCTTTTTTTTTTGCTCACCATTAAATACCACATTTTCATATTTCAAAAAAGGCTCCCAAAAATTCCTGAATCCACCGAGATGCAAACACATAACACTGATATCACACCGAGATGCAACATAAGATGATGGCATCACATACACTGACATCACATCGATATGCGACCTAACATGATGGCATCACATACACATAACACTGACATCACATATCTGTTCATTTTTCATCCTTCACACAAATTGGTTACAGGTGTGCCAGATAAATGGGAACAGGAAAATCCCTGAGGGCCAACTGTTCCAGTTGGGAACAATGCTTGTCGAGTTTCGGTGTTGCCGATTACTCTTATAAAGCCAGAATGAGCAGGACTGTAGGTTATTAAGTATTTTTTCCACGCTCAAGTTCAACTGAGTATGAAATATCTGCACAATAGAACTTAAATGCTGAAAAACTAAGAACTTCCTGCTTTCAAACTTCCCAGATATTATACTCAACATGCAAATAAAAATTAACATTTTAACCTTTACAAGCCTGATAAAGAGCTTTGTGCATTAAGAGGCTATTTTGACCCCCAAATGAATATTGTTTTAACCATTTTCTTTTGATTAATTTATTAGAAGAGAAGAATAACTGATGTGTAAAATTCTGGCATTTATTTAAATTTTTCTGTTGCTATGGTAACAAAAAATGGCCGACAAAATAGGCTTAAAATAGAGAAATTGCAATTTTGTGCTAAATTTAAGGCTTTTGGAGACTGATTTTTTAAGAATTAGATATCAGCACAAGCGAATACCAAAAAAACCTTTTAATATATTGTGTGCTGTGGGTATTTGCTTCTGCTCTATGTTAATTTCTCTGTCAAATGTCTTAAATGTGCTCCAAAATGGTCACTTTCCTATTTCAGCCTATTTTGGTGGCCATTTTTGTTACCATAACAAAGGTAAAAGTTTAATCAATATCAAACTTTTACACTTGGGCTACTAATCAAAAGATACTAGTGAAAAGCAATTTTCAATTTTTTGGCCTCATAGGGGGCCAGAATAGCCTCTTAATGCACATACCCCTTTCATCCTTGGATCAGTTGAGTCTAAAAAAAGTTTGATTTCAGGTCCAGGTCTACGGTTATAATTTCCCCAAAATATTTTATCTTATTTCTAAGCAGAAAGTGCAGACCCTGGTCAAATGCAGCATATAAGTGGCATTTCACCTGGGTCTTCCCTGTTTGCCAAAGTATCTGTTTACGGATTTAATAACTATTTTACCATTTATATACCCATGCTTTTACCTGGGTCTTCATTGTTTGCCAAAGTTTCTGTTTAAGGGTTTAATAATTATTTTACCATTTATATACCCATGCTTTTACCTGGGTCTTCCCTGTTTGCCAAAGTATCTGTTTAAGGAATTAATAATTATTTTACCATTTATATACCCATGCTTTTACCTGGGTCTTCCCTAATTGCCAAAGTATCTGTTGAAGGGTTTAATAATTATTTTACCATTTATATACCCATGCTTTTAAGAAAGCGAAGGGGATATTGTTATCTGTTTAAGGGTTTAATCATTATTTTACCATTTATATACCCATGCTTTTAAAAAAGCGAAAGGGATATTGTTATCACCTCCGTCTGTCAGTCTGTACATCTGTCCATCCTTCTGTCAGTTATGATTCCTCCTAAACCATTGGAACAAATCTGACCAAATTTGGTATGGGAGTTACTCGCGTGATTTGGGTGTGCAACAGCATTTTTTTTTTGTCTGTCTCCCTGGGGCCCTGAGTAGGGATCTAAAGGTCAAAATATCATTAAATTTCAATAACCAAGTCAATTTCAAAGATTTTATACCAAACTTTGTGTCATCCTACAAATAAGATATTAATCATTTCAAATAGGATTTTTGTTCTGACTCCTGGGCCATGCCCCAGGGGGTCAATTTTATTTAACAAGGTCATGTGGCATTTCAAACGGGGATGATGAGTAGAACAAAATGCAAGTTTTGGACATGGTGTGCTTTTTAGGAAGAATATGTAGGTGTTATTTAGAAATAAATTTCAGTTTTTGAAGTACAAATGTATCATGAAGTAATCATGATGTGATCAGCTCAAAATCTGTGATCTCAAACATCTAAGTAGTTATTATAACCTATAATAGATTATTTTGTCAAATGTTTGACTATTTGTTACGCATTTCTTTCAGCGATGAGACAAGAGGACTTCCGGCTCCTTAAGCGGGGTAAGTTATGAATTTCTTTAACCAGTTGTAGCCCAGACACAAAATCAAAATCATATAATCATCTACTTTTCTTCATATACAAATATTGCATGGGTCCAGATAAGGATAGTTTGTGCGCATAAAATTGCATTTATTTCCTTACCCATCAAATTAAACGGGTGCTCAAAAGAACCGTCTCATTGAGACGTTTCTTTTGAGTACCCACAACATATGTTTTGGTTGAGTAATTAGAAAAATCATTTTCCAGTACCCACTCTTATCTGGAGGCCTGCTATTGGAATCTGGTATTTTGACAGTAAATTCAGATGGGTGAGTTTCATCTAAGTCTGTGCAGTTTGTAGAGTTAAAAGCAAATCTTCAGAAACAGAAATCACAACCCTTCTCATTCTGATGGATTTTCCCAAACATAGTGAAACAATACATATGGGATAAACCATTTTGTGTTTTAAGGGGCCACACAGTAAAATTTCCAAATTTTAATGTAATTATAATGTTTCTAAAGATTGCTTTTATCTTAGCAAATAGATAAAACTCTGAAATGCCGCCAGTTGCAGCATTTCATCTGGGTCTTTACTTTTTGCCAAAGTACCTGTTTATTTGTATTTAGAATAAAAAGGGTTATTTTTGTTCACTTTAGGCATTTACTGAAGTACAGTTGGAAATGTTAGAAGAAACAATTTCGGTATATGTCAAAATCTTGGTTTTCACATCAAAACTGTTTACGTAAATTATGATGAAAAGAATAGAACATTTCATTGAATTAAACTTGTGGTGAATAAGTGATATAATGCACAGCAGAGTCTCGCATTATAACTATTTGCTGGTTTGAGCCTCAAAGACCACAGTCACCGTGTTGTGTCCTTGAGCAAAACTCTTCAGCACTCTAGTTCAACATAGGAAGACTTGTCCCCATATGACTGAAAACTTGTTGAGTGGGAGGTAAAGAATTAAACCAAACAAACAAAAAGATCCTCTCTGTGTCTTTTGGATCTATTCAACTGGGAATCTTTATTAATTGATTTTGCTTGTTTGTTGTGTATCATTCTAGAATATAGTAGTTTAAAGCATTGTTTTCACCAAATATAGATGCTTAAAGAATGTGCTACAGTAAATGTTCTAAAATTTCAAACATTTTCTCTTTGTGTTTTCAAATGAAATGATGGTTTTCAGGGTGTGGATTCACAAAATACTTGTCAGAATAGCAAAGAGGGAAGACCCTGATCAGACTGCTACTTCAGAAGCAGTCTGATCTGGGTCTGAGCTGTTTGTCTTGGCTGTTTTTCAGGCATTTATTGTTCTAATTTTAGACTAGACTGCAAATGTGCAGTTTTGTAGCGATCAAATTTCAAAAAGATTAGGTTGCAAGCAAAGTTATAGGTTGCCCAAGCTCTTTAGGATTATGCTAACATTGGCTTGTTTATAAAAAACTTAGTCATGCAGTATTCAAAACATTTGAGGGGCACTGCATGACTATCAGAAGTTGCCTAGAAATATAGAAAGCTATTTGTTGTTAGTTTCCAAACTCAGTAAGAAAAGAGGCCTGGTCGCCACCAGTAGAAAATCCATTCTGCGTGTTTCAATGGTTTAATCCATTGTGCAGAGGGTTTGAATCTATCCAATGATTGTGTCTGTTTTAATTACTTTGTTGTTGTTTTTCATCATTTTTATTTATGGTATTTTTGTACACAGCTCATGATCATGTTTTCACATTGGTTTTAACATTTATGCCAAGTGTCTCTTACATGGAACATAATTAAGCAAACACAAAGACAGTAATCCCGCAGAACGTGTCCTCACACCAGGGTCTTCATTGCTTACTATCAGCAACCAAAATGATTTTGGATAATGAATTATTCCTCAAATTATAGTATTTATTATAAATAGTTGAATGAAATTGGAGAAAAAAAAGTTATTCAAATCCAAAGCCTCCCACAAACTATGAAAGAAGCATATCCACTGTGCCATGAATATCCTGTTGCCATTGTGTGCATATTTCATGGCGGGTCCAGAAAGTTTTGTCAGAAGGGGTCCAACTCTGACAACTTTTGTTTTAGTTGATGGAGGGAGAGAGGTTCCTAATACCACTAAAAGTGGGGCATCATCTGCCTGCCAGCGAACTGCCATTTAAATGAGGTTTCCCTTGCAGACCGATACTGGCCCAACATTGAGTGCTGTTTTGGTAGCTTTGTGAATTTCCAGGGGTTCCAGACCAGTATTGCTATGGAGCCTTGTAGCTTTGTGGTTTTCTTAGGGTGAGTGGGGTCAGAACCCCTCCCCTCCTTGTATCCATCACATACTACATCCTAAATATATAATAAAATGCAAATATGTTTCTAAAAATAGTAAGATTGAGGGGCTGCAGGTAGGCAATATCTGCTAGCAGCTACTTTTGTCATCTATGGATAACCTTTGTAATAATGAGGACCACAGTGGCTCAGTAGTAGTGTTTGACTCAAGATTGAGGGGTTGCAGGTTGGAGCTTCACCCCATGGCTTAACACTGTCTGCTAGCAGCTACTTTTATCATCTATGGATAACCTTTGTAATAACGAAGAGCACATTGACTCAGTGGTAGAGTGCTTGACTCAAGATTGAGGGGTTGCAGGTAGGCATTGTCTACTAGCAACAACTTTTATCATCTATGGATAACCTTTGGAATAATGAGGAGCACATTGACTCAGTGGTAAAGTGCTTGACTCAAGATTGAGGGGTTACAGGTTGAAGCCTCACCCCAGGCTTAACTCTGTCTGTTAGCAGCTACTTTTGTCATCTATGGATAACCTTTGTAATAATTAGGACCACAGTGGCTCAGTAGTAGAGTGCTTGACTCAAGATTGAGGGGTTGCAGGTAGGCATTGTCTGCTAGCAGCTACTTTTATCATCTATGGATAATCTTCGTAATAATGAAGAGCACATTGACTCAGTGGTAGAGTGCTTGACTCAAGATTGAGGGGTTGCAGGTAGGCATATTCCGCTAGCAGCTACTTTTATCATCTATGGATAATCTTCATAATAATGAAGAGCTCATTGACTCAGTGGTAGAGTGCTTGACTCAAGATTGAGGGGTTGCAGGTTGGCATTGTCTACTAGCAACTACTTTTGTCATCTAAGGATAACCTTTGTAATAATTAGGATCACATTGACTCAGTAGAAGATTTCTTGACTCAAGATTGAGGGGTTGCAGGTAGGCATTGTCTGCTAGCAGCTACTTTTATCATCTATGGATAACCTTTGTAATAATGAGGAGCACATTGATTCAGTGGTAGATTTCTTGACTCAAGATTAAGGGGTTGCAGGTTGGAGCTTCACCCTAGGCTTAAGTCTGTCTGCTAGCAGCTACTTTTGTCATCTAAGGATAACCATTGTAATAATTAGGACCACAGTGGCTCAGTAGTAGAGTACTTGACTCAAGATTGAGGGGTTGCAGGTTGGCATTGTCTGCTAGCAGCTACTTTTGTCAACTATGGAAAACATTTGTAATAATGAGGATCACATTGACTCAGTGATAGAGTGCTTGACTCAAGATTGAGGGGTTGCAGCATGGAGCTTCATCCCAGGCATTGCATTGTGTCAATGGGCAAGACACTTCTGATCCAGGGGTCACAAGTTCAATCCCGGTCCGGTCCCATACTTTCATGGGATTGATCATGAAATAATTTCTACGGTCATTACTCTCCCTTCATCTGAATGATTCAAGAAGGGTTTTTGTCAATTACAAGCGAAAGTATGTGCACGAAGTACTGGTAAAAGGCTTGTTCAAGCATGCCCAGTAAAAATGTGTTAAGGTGAACTGGCGGTCCCGCCATGACCATAACTGTTTACATGGGACATTAAGCAACAAACAGGACACTTTATCCTCTGCTTAGTACAGGTTCAACCCAGGAAGACCCGTCCCTATATAACTGAAAGATTGTTGATGGGACGTAAAGAATCAAATCAAAACAAACAAAAAGTACTGGTTCAACACTGGAAGACACATCCTGACATAGTATTAAAAACATTTGAATGGTATGCAGAAAACTTTGCAAACAGTTAAATGATCTCAATTTAGGACTGACAGAAAGTCAGATCCAAACTGTTTGACACTCCGATTGTGTTTCTGAAATATTTTTAGCTCACCTGAGCCGAAGGCTAATGGGTGAGCTAAGCAGTATACCAATTACTCTGGCGTCCGTTCATCGTCCGTCTGTCAACATTTTCTAACATCTTCTCTGAAACCACTGTGCCAATTAAACTGAAGTTTCATATGAATCCTCCTTAGGATGCGGGAACAAATGTTTGTTCAAATGGTCCTGGTCACATGACCAACATGGCCGCCATGCCCATATAGGGTAAAAACCTTTTAAAATCTTCTCCAGAACCAGAAGGCCGATGACCTTTGGACTTGGTATGTAGCTTTTGGGATATGGGGCCTACCAAGTTTGTTCAAATGATGATCCTATGTTGACCTTGACCTACTTTACGTCTAGGTTAAAGGGGTACATGCATTAAGGGGCTATTTTGGCCCCCTCTAGAGCCAAAAACTGAAAGTTGCTTTTCACCAATTTCATCTTATTGCTTTATTAGAGGAATAGCCCAAGTGTAAAATTCTGGCATTTATTTTAATTTTACAGGTTGCCATGGTAAACAAAATGGCCGACAAAATAGGCTTAAAATAGAGAAATTGCCATTTTTAAAAAAATTAAGGCCTCCTCACACATAGACAAAAAACCACCCAGCGTTATCATGTGCATACTGACAAATAGGAAATCTTTATCATTCGTTAATGGACGGTTTAAATCGTTGGTGATGTTCGCATGGATGTGTTTGTATTCGTTTGTGATCATTACAATAGTGTTGTTCGTCAGAAAATTTTAAGCATGTTTAAAAATTTGTGACGAATAAATGTTCGTCACAGTTATACGTAACGATTCGCTTTAATACGTTAATCAATCGTAAGTCTTCGTATAGCATTTGTCATCATACATTAGAGATCGCAGCTGCGTGCAAATTTGCATATCGTGGTCGGCTAATTTGCATATCTAGCGAAAGATGACGATCAAGAGACACATCCTTGCGAAGTTTTGCGACTGTAACTAACATCTGCACATTGAAGCGATTTGAATCTGACACGTGAAAGCGAATTATAACGTTTGGAAAACGCTTACATACCAATCAATATGTACATGTATTGTACATGTAACTACAAAAAACAAATCGATGTGAATTGAAGCGTTCCTACGATGTTTTTGATCCAATGCCACTTTATAGTTGATGAGGGGAGATAGCTATAAGCGGGCCATCATCGGCCCACCAGCGAAATGCCATTTGATAGCCCAGCATTGAATACACGCTTGCCATTGTGAATTTTAGGGGTTCCAGATTGCCCTATAGCATTGTGATCTACAAGGGGTGGGGACTGGATCCCGTATGTTAAACACCCTCAGATTGTTTGTGTCTATTGCATTTCTCTGTCTGTCTGTCTGTCAAAGTCTCTATATGTATTTGTCTTTCTGTCTCTCCCTCTCTAAGCATATGTGGTGTAGTCCCAGCAAGTGGAATCAATACCTGACCTTTACACTTTGGCTTTTGTCCTAATAAACTAATAAGAAGAAACTTGTGAAGAGCAACTTTTATGTTTTGACCTCATAGGGTGGCCAAAATAGCCTCTTAATGCACGTACCCCTTTGCTTCCTAATGCATTTAAATGAGAAAAGTTTTGAAATGTTGATTTTTTGAAACTGTTGAAGTCATCATTCTTACTTCAAATGTTTAACCTAATGTGACATTGGCTATAAACAAGTTCCAAAGGTCAAGGTTGACCTTTGACCTTTCATCCAAGGTAGCTCATATTGGAGTCACATCAATATATTAAAAGCTAGTTTTCTCAGAAACCATTAGGCAAATTAAACTTAATTTATATATGAAGACTCCTTACGACAAGTTGGCCAAAATTTATACAAATTGTTCTGGTCACAGGACCAAGATGGCCAACATGCTCATATATTGTAAAAACGCTTTAACAAAATCTTCTCAAGAATCAGAAGGCCCATGACCTTGAAACTTGGTATGTAGCATTTGCGATGTGGGGCCTCATAAGTTTGTTCAAATGATGATCCAAGGTTGACATTGACATACTTTATGTCAAGGTCAAATTTGCTTCCTAAAGCATTTAATTTGGATTTTTTTAAAGTTGATTTTTTGAAAACTGTTGAAGCCAAAGTCATTATTCTCACTTGATGTTTTAACCGAATGTGACAATGGCTATAAATAAGTTCCAAAGGTCAAGGTTGACCTTTCAGCCAAGGTCTCTCATATTGGAGTTCCATCAATATATTAAAACAGTATTCTCAGAAAACACATGGCCAATTGAACTCAAATTTCATATGGAGACTCATAAGTTTAGAGGAGTAAAATTTATAACAAATAATAATGGTCACATGACCAAGATGGCCGCCATGCCCATATAAGGTAAAACCCCTTTAAAAATCTCCTTCTCTGGAACCAAAAGACCAATGGCCTTGGGACTTGGTATGTAACATTGGCGATGTGGGCCCTACAAGGTTTGAACAAATGATGAATATTGGTTGACCTTGACCTTTTTTACGGCAATGCTAGTTTGATTTCTAATGCATTTATATTGGAAAAAATCTTAAAATGTTCATGTTTCTATAGCTGTTTAAGTCGCTGTAGTCATACCACTACGGCAATTAGGGTCTCGTCACTTATTCCGGTGTTAAGGTAACTTTCTCATCATGTTCAATTTCTTCATTTTATCACAGATAGACGCCCCAAAATGCTTGAGTTCCGATTAATTTGTGTTTATCAAATTCACATTGTATCTTTTAGCTTTAAAATTATATGAAAACTTTAACGTTTGATGTCTAGGCATGAAATAACTAATTACGGTTTCGTCATCGTGGACAATTAATCAATGACGAAACCGTATAATTATGACTAAACCGTAATTGACTTTTTTTAAAATATAACTTTAGAAAATACATTAAAAATATGTTTTTATCTCCGTTTTGGCAAAACAACACAGATGTTGTTAACTAGACGATGCAATCTCGAAGCAATCATATTAGAAAGTTCTCATTTTTGTCAGCCTTTATTTGAAGGTAATTTTACTATAACACCGTGACGAGACCCAAATTGCCGTAGTGGAATGACTACAGTGTTAAGTGGAAATCATAATACTTGCATGAAATGTTAAACCTAATGAGACAGCACCAAAGGTCAAATTGACCTTTCATCCAAGGCCACTCATTTTGGACTGCCACATACATTTCTCAGAAAACACTGGGCTGTTCGAACTTAAATTTCATATAGAGTATAATACTATTTAGTAGAAAAAAAACACAATAATATTATGATATTTATTTTAGGTCACTTGCCGAAAATGGCCACCATGCCCATATATGGTAAAATAAAAAGTTTAAATAATAAGCCTAAGTTGACCTTGATATTATTAAGGATATCAGGTGAGCGCTTCAGGTCCTCTAGTTATAAAGTGCTATTTGGAATAGTCAGAAGCATGAAAAATTCCACAGCTGGCAGAGTTAAGCTTACATCACTGTTTACTTGCCTCCATCTTTCACCTTTATTTTGTTAATTTATTTCAGGGGATGGCCTTGAAGGGTGGTTGTGTCAAGTTTGCTCCCAGGGTAGGTTTTATTTTTTCAATATTACAACATTATCATAAGTCTAGATAAGAAAATCTTTGAACATAAAATTGTGAATATTTTCTTATCCATCATTTTAACTGTTTTAACATTTGGTGTGGGTGCTCAAAAGAACCATCTCATTGAGATAGCTATTTTGAGTACCCTCAGCATATGTTTTGGTTGAGAAATAAGAAAATGAAATTTTGTTTATGCATTCTTATCTAAATGCCTTATTATTGATATTTGTGAACATCATATGACTGTGCTAATGCAGGGATCAAGCTAGGGGGCGACTAGGGCAAAATAGTCGCCCTAGGGGCCGAAATTTTGCCCTAAATGGGACCCAGGGAGAAGTGGGAGTCTCCCTAAAAAAAAAAAAATTTTTTTTTTTTTTTTTTTAGGGAGACTCATTTTCATTCTGTCAGCACACACATGCAAGCTGTGGTGACATTATAAGACAATCTACTACCACTGCATCGTGTTTCTCCTTCCATTAAATGGCAATAGTATGTGTAATGGTTAATTTGCTTCTAAATTGACAGAAAATGCCGTAATTTTGCGCTATAACTTCTCCCTATCTGACTGTCGCTTCTCCCTTATTTTCCTGCAGGAGAAGTCACTTCTCCCTAAAATTCTGGGCCAGCATGGTCCCTGTAATGTTTAGTCTTACATGTGTCACCGCGGCTAGCATATGCAATCACATATAGTGTCTTGACATAGTTGATAATTTCTATAATTAGGCCAGAATTTTTTTATTAGTTGATTTACGGACCCTCCTACTGTAATTTTCCAGAAAGTAGGAAAAAAATAAAATTTATTTTCAAAATTTTTCTTTTTATTTTATCTGCCGACTCTAAATATATTTTGTTTGGTTAAAAAATGATATTTTTTTGAGGTTCTGTCTGTGTATTTTTGAGAGTGACACTGTTAAAAATGATTGTCCTGTCCAGATTTTTAGGAAAATGATGAAATATATAAAGATTAAATACAGACTGTTGGTTTACTCACTAGTTTTATTATTTTTTCTGGAGATATGAAAGAAAAGCTCTGAAAATTAACTGGTAATTTTTTAGAGCTTTTTTATTTATTTTTTTTGTCCCCCCGACCCTAAATCTGAAAAAAAATTCCCGTAAATCAACTTATAAAAAAATTCTAGCCTATGCAATCACATATAGTGTCTTGACATATTTGATAATTTCTATAATTACAAACACTTCTGTTTAAAACTACCAAACCTGGATATGTTTTCTTAAGAATACTTTATATCCAGATTAGCTGTTAGCTGAAGAATATCTTGAGTCAGCTAAGCAGAGCATCAATTTTATGATTTATCATATGAATCTATGCTGATTATTGTCAGAACAGGATAACACAATCACTTTGCCTGCTTAGGATGATGTTTGTTGTTAAAATTCAAAAAAAGTTTGGATCCAGATCAGGTCTAAAGAATAGTCTGGCTTAACCTGTATCCAAATGGTTTGATACAATGATCATATTCTTCAAAGAATATTTGGAAAAACAAATTTTGAAAAGAAATCCTGTAAAATTATGCAAGATGCTAAGAACAGTTAAGCCTAACAGACAATCCTATCTTAAGTATACATCACATTGGTTCTATCCTTGAACCTTACCAACAATCCTATCTTAAGTATACAGCACAATGGTTCCATCCTTGAACCTTACCAACAATCCTATCTTAAGTATACAGCACATTGGTTCCATCCTTGAACCTTACCAACAATCCTATCTTAAGTATCCAGCACATTGGTTCTATCCTTGAACCTTACCAACAATCCTATCTTAAGTATACATCACATTGGTTCCATCCTTGAACCTTACCAACAATCCTATCTTAAGTATCCAGCTCATTGGTTCCATCCTTGAACCTTACCAACAATCCTATCTTAAGTATACATCACATTGGTTCCGTCCTTGAACCTTACCAACAATCCTATCTTAAGTATACAGCACATAGGTTCTATCCTTGAACCTTACCAACAATCCTATCTTAAGTATACAGCACATTGGTTCCATCCTTTAACCTTACCAGCATTCCTATCTTAAGTATACAGCACATTGGTTCTATCCTTGAACCTTACCAACAATCCTATCTTAAGTATACAGCACAATGGTTCCATCCTTGAACCTTACCAACAATCCTATCTTAAGTATCCAGCTCATTGGTTCCATCCTTGAACCTTACCAACAATCCTATCTTAAGTATCCAGCTCATTGGTTCCATCCTTGAACCTTACCAACAATCCTATCTTAAGTATACAGCACATTGGTTCCGTCCTTGAACCTTACCAACAATCCTATCTTAAGTATACAGCACATAGGTTCTATCCTTGAACCTTACCAACAATCCTATCCTAAGTATAACAGCACATTGGTTCCATCCCTGAACCTTACCAACAATCCTGTCTTAAGTATACAGCACATTGGACCCAGCTTCATTATCGGCCTGAATATTGCATGTGAATAGTCTAGATGGCAGATTTATTACCATTAAATATTGCTTCTTGTATAATAACAGGATTTTTTACAAAAAATTCTTTGGTACCCATATATGCTCAAGTAATATATTTACATGTTTTTTGGGGGAAAGCAATTTGTATGTTTAACAGGGGTGGAAAATTCTTAAATTTTTTACTCGTCCTACATCACCATATGTATTGGTAAATTCAATACTTAACATTGGAAACAGTCAAAATTTCTACTCTTCCTACTGCATAAGGCACTCGCCATGGCGAGCGGGCGAGTGGATTTTTCCAGCCCTGTTTAATGCCAATAAAGTATCAGTATTGTAATGTATGATCTAGTCCTAAAAATAATCAAATACTATTACTCTTTTCAAACTGTTACCTGCTAATTATATTTAGAGCTTTTGGGTTAGCTCTTATCCTGCCATACACGCATGACAAATTTTTTCATGGAAGCAAACAGGACTATGATCAGACTGCTCCCAAGGAAGTAGTCCTGTCTGGGTACATACTGTTTACAATATTGGCTTCATAAGAACATTAGCAGATGAGAGGATCAGGACATTTTTTTTATCATGATCTTTTTTTTATATTTCAGACGAGGAAGTTGACCCCCCAGATGTGGTATCTGACTCCCCAGATGTGGAACCTGACCCCCCAGATGTGGAACCTGATCCCCCAGATGTGGAATCTGACCCCCCAGATTTGCAGGAGATACCACAAGATACCATCCCTGCTTCCTCGTCCGTTGTTCCTGTGCTGGTTCCTTGCCCCCAGTCTGCCAGAGTTTTAGAGTTAAGGTATCCCTTTTCATTTCTGACAGACTTAAGGTTATTTTTCCCTAG
Organism: Loripinus fragilis; assembly: GCA_964019695.1. Classification (NCBI taxonomy): domain Eukaryota; kingdom Metazoa; phylum Mollusca; class Bivalvia; order Lucinida; family Lucinidae; genus Loripinus; species Loripinus fragilis. The sequence continues at coordinate 1,097,760 of CAXHUL010000609.1, forward strand.
GTTTATTTGGGAGGGGAAGTATCCATGCCATGTGAGGATTACTTTCTTTGAGGTATGTGACCATGTGTGGCTCCAGCTTTGCTACTTTCCATATACAGAGATGTTAGAAACAGAGCAAGAGTTGGAGATGGGTACAGGGAGGAGTTTGGAGTGGGAGTAATTGTTCATCAGGGCTCTGTCCTTAGTCTGATGGTCTCTGTCATCATGCTAGAGGTTTAATCAAGAGAGCTCTGAGCTGGTGCTCTATAAGAGCTGCCCTATGTAGAAGATCTGATGGTTATTGCAGAATCCCAGGGGGAACTGCTGTTGAAAGTAGAGACATAAAAGTCGGGCATGGGGAAGAAAGCCGTACATGTAAACCTGGGAAAGACAAAGATTCTGGCATCTATCTTGAATCAGGATCTACTGAAGAAGCCTGAAAAGGACCCCTGTGCCGTCTGTCTTTCAGTAACCGGTAGAAGTCCAATCTTCTTTGGTGGCTGCTTTCATGAGTGCACATGAAAGGTAGTGTTATCAAGATTCACTTATCTCAGACCCGGAGTTTAGATGAACCTGGGCAACAATTCACAGCTGATGGAAGACTGGTCAGGGAGGTGTTGGTTGGTGGCAACATGCTTGGATGTCCTCCTAGTTCAGCTACCTCAATAGCATTCTCTCTACTAAGGCAGCCTCAAGCTGGCTGGGACACATGCTGCTAAAGTGCATGTAGCATGTCTGGCTTACTTCTCCCTCTTCTGAGAGGCAGTGGCTCAGTGATAGAGTGTTTGACTCGAGACAGAAGGGCTGCATGTTCGAGCCTCACCGCCGTCACTGCATTGTGTCCTTGAGCAAGACGCATTAATCCTTGCTTAGTACTGGTTCAACCGAGGAAGACCTGTCCTGACATAGCTGAAATATTGTTGACTGGGATGTAAAGAATCAAATCTCCCTCCTCCCACCAACTACCATTGCTGACCAGAGGATAGGGGTTCTCAACATGTATGAGGAGTATGATGCTTCATGCTTCAGAGGCCTGAGCCGTGACAACAGACACCTGATCCCCCTATGGTGCAATGACTGCCATGATCCTTTCAGGACTTTAGTTTAGAGTGCGTAACGAAATTTTAATTTTCTTATTTCTCAACCAAAACATATGTTGTGGGTACTCAAAAGAACCGTCTCAATGAGACGGTTCTTTTGAGCACCCAAAACATATGTTAAAACTGATGGGTAAGAAAATATTCACATTTTTACGCTGAAATTTTTTGTTTATCTAAACCTGTGTCCTCTGGATCAGAAACCTCAAAGTGAAGGACTTAGTTAGCTCAGACTTCCTTCTCACAAAGCTGTGCATCAAAGATATGCCCCTCACTAGTAGAATTTTAGTGGCTTGTTAGCTTACAGTGCAACACAGGCTCAGATCAGCAATACACTTATGCTTGAAGTGGTTGGGCAGACCAAGGCAAATGTAGGAAAAAGTAGTAAAGAAGACAATGAAGCTTGCAATGGATTCAAAAAGACTCAAAATTGCTTTGAGCGGAAGGGGTCTCTTCAAGGAAAGCAAGACATACAAGTCCCATCCTTGGTAGAGGATTAATTCTCGTCTGTAATAAGTTTGGTTTTCCATATTACAGTCTTTTTGATAGTCCAGGCCTCAGTCCGAGTGAAATTCTAATATTGCACAGGGACATCTCTTATTTGTTAACTTTTAACATTAGAAAGAAAGTCTTGATTTATTATGGTTAACTGTCATTTGATGAAAACATAATTTCATGCTTTTAAATAGTTGACTTCAATAATAAAATAAAAAAGACTGTCGCAAATCCAGGATTTTTTCTAGTTTTGTGACAATCTTTCATATTCATCAAACTTAAAAAAAAACATTTTTGAAATTGGCTTGAAAATCTTTTGCAAGAATTAATTTGGCTTGTTTTCCTTATTGTTGAGAGCATCTATGCATAAGCATGAAGTTAACATTTTCATCAAGTGCCAATGTACCCTATTCATGAATCAATGACTTTCTGTGCAATATTAAAGTTGACACTTGAGTGATGTCACAGGATGAGCCATACTCATGAAGTTAGTTAGAGAGCACATGCTAAGGAATCCATCAGTACATAATCCCATGGTAGTATTATAAAAATAGACAGATGATCAAAGTAAACTTTGCCTTATTTTTGTTCGTAATTAAACTATCTAATTTGTGAGGAATATTATAGTTATGCAGCTGAAATGTTTAAGTTACCTGAAAAATTCATCTGTAAATGCTGTCTGCTTAAGTCATCTGTCACACATTTTTGCTAATAGTATTTGACTAGTGTATGTATATGGGCAAACAGTGTGGACCCAGATCAGACTGCTGCTTCATGTGCAATCTGATCTGGGTAGATGCTGTTTATCAAAAAGGTTTAAAAAAACAATTTAGCTGACAACAAAATCAGATGACTTATCTTATGATTGCCTAGTTAAGAGTTGAAAAATATAGGATTTTTTTTTCAAGATTTGTTAAAATCAAGATACTACAGGGTCAATGATTGATTTGTTCTGGTGATACGTGGAGGTCGCCAGGAGAAATCAGGTGCTAGTTTGTAAGGATACAACTGGTCATTGAGTCTGTTTGTCTTCAATTTTCACTGAACTTAATTGCATTTTTGAAATTGGCTGGAATTTAAATTTAAATTTGGCAAGTGGTATCTAAAACAATAAGTTGCAGCTGTATTGCTGAAGTCCCTTAACATATAGAATAGTTTTGCTATGAATGAAATTGGGACAATATTTAGTTTGGTTGTCTAACCTATCTAATAATACTGCCATGGGATTACAGACACTTAATCCTCTGCTTAGTACTGGTTCAACCCAGGAAAACCAATCCCAACATGACTGAAAAAATGTTGATTGGGACATAGAGAATTAAAACAAAATGCAACTAAACATATTTCTGAGTTCCTTAATAATGGCTCACCAATCAACTCATCAAAATAATTCACATTAAAATGGCTTATATATGTAGATCATGCATCATCCTCATCAACCATATTTATTTTATACAGGCCAGAATTAATCCTTTCCCAATGATCTGGTCTGTTTGACATTTCTACCTAGAAAACCCCCTTCTTTTGAGAGTCTGTTAAATCTATACATAGCTTCATGCTGTGCTGTCATTCCTAATCACTTCCTCCTCAGTTTCTTTGACTTGATAGATTTCTTTGCCTAGCCACTACTAGCATGTGTGATTGGGTGAACTAGTCTGTATTGCACCATATGTTAACAAGCTACCTACATCTTACTAGTGCTGAACATCACATCTATATCCAGAGTGCAAAGCTTTGTGAGAAGGGAGTCTAAGTTAACTATACTCGTCACGTTGATGTAATGGATCTGGAAGATCATGGAAGCCATTATGTGGCAGGCAGTTCAAGGTATCTGTTGTCTTGGCCCTTTTCTCTGATTCATGCAGCCTCACAACCTTCAAACATGTTGCATACACTTATCCTTGGGCCAACAAAGGCAGATTGTGGATGGTGGGAAGAAAAGAGTCATTGTGCAAACTTGCCCCATACACACTTGCAGCCTGTGACTGCAGTCAGCTTGCAGCCACTCCAAGCAAAGAACATGCCACTGAGGTAACGGAAGTCTGAGAGAACTTCAAGTTTGTCATCACCAACCATCGCCGTCCTCATCTGTCCTTCATCAATCAGCTGAGCATTTCTGGGGCATCAGATTAAGCTAAATTCAGTTTGGTTTCAGTGGACCCTTGATACCACTACATTTCTTGAGCACCCATGCAAGAAGCTACCACAGAATATTGCACTTCTATCTGCCTCTGTAAGACAGACAACACGGAGGTCCTGTCCAGACATATTCTGCAGGTACCGATGCATGACAGACGCCAGATTCTTTGTGTTTCATGTTTGGTCACATGTTTGGCTTTCTTCACCATCAACGCCTTCCATGCCTCAACCTTCAAAAGCAGTTCCCCTTGGGACTCTGCAATGATGATCAGATCATCTGCATACAACAGTTCTTATGGAGCACATATTGGGAACTCTCCTGATGAAGCTTCTAGTATGATAGAGAGAATCAGACTAAGGACAGAGCCCAGGTGCACACCTACTCCCACTCCAAACTCCACCTTGTACCCATCTCCGACTCTCGCTCTGCTTCTAACGTCTCTGTACATGGATTAGATCAGTAACTGTTGCTTCAGCCACTGGTCTACCCCCATGAATACCCCAGCCATTGCTAGCTTAAGATTCATGAAAGAGTCTTGAAAGTTTTAAAATGATCTTCGGGATTTGCTACCCAGTAAAACTCCCAATCAACTGTCGGCCAAAGATTCTAGAAAGAATCTTAGAAAATTTTAAAACTTGTCTCTGAGGTTTCCTACAGAGAAAAACTTACCCACATGCTAAGTATACATTCTAGCAAGAATCTTTGGAAATATTGAAACTTTTCTTTGAGGTTTCCTACAGAGAAAGACTTTTACCCACATGCAAAGTTTAGATTCTAGAAAGAATCTTAACTTTGAAACCTGTCTTCGAGGTTTGCTTCACAGAATAATCCCCACTCATTTGCTCAGCTACAGATTCTTTTTATAGAAAGCATCTTGAAATTTTGAAAATGTCTTTGAGGTTTTCTATCCAGGAAGACCCCAACCCATCTGCTCAGCTGCAGATTCTATAATTTTGAAAAATTAGATGCAGCCAGTATCTTTTATACTTTACTAAGAACAATTAACTAAAATGTTAATCAGACTGTTAATGTTCAGTTGATCTCTTTCTTTGTTTTCCATATACAGCAAAGATGGTCCTCACATGGCATTTATTTTTATAGTTTTCCATTGATGATAAATGGGTTGCTTGTGCATTTATCTCATAAGTTCAATCAACAGTATTTGTTCATCCACAAGTCAGTGCCTGCCCTACTTGCCACATAGCTTATCATTAGTTCAATCAACAGTATTATGTCCATCCAAATCAACAGCATTTTGTCCATCCAAAAGTCTGTGCCTGCTCAACTTGCCATATATATCCTCATTAGTTCAATCAACAGTATTTTGCCCATCCACAAGTCGGTGCCTGCTTGACTTGCCTCACACACACAACAACTATTCTCATCTTCATCTGGTAAATATTTTACATTGAGGGATTCTGCATTTGCAGAATTCTGAAATGTATGAATATTCAGATCAAAGATATTTTGCATCTCTCAATAGTCGTAGTAGATTAGTTGATAGAATATTTGGAAATGTCCCAGGGCATTTTTGCGGTGTAAGATTTTCTGGTGTCCTTGAGCAAGACATGAGCCCCTGCTTAGTACTGGTTCATCCCAGGAAGACCTGTCACAGCATGACTGAAAAAATGCTGACTGGGATGTAAAGAATCAAAACACAGAAGAAAAAAAGATTTTCATCAAAAACCTGCATTGATGAGCCATTACATGAGATTTTGGTACTTGTTGCACCAGAGAACAGCAAAGGCTCAGATGAGTCTCTGTATCCATGCAGTCTCAGCAGAGCCATTGCTGCTCCCAATCGCAATAAAAGTAAGAAAGGGGGCAAAGATGAGGAATCAATACAATCAAGTACCACACCTGACCCAGGATACCACATGGGAAAGTGACAAACCCACAATTAAAAATCACAAACGGGAGCCAAGAGGTCAGCCCTTTCCCAGCAGGTGACCACAAGGCAGCAATGAAGTGAAACGAAAGCATGACAAACACAAGACATAAATAACTCAAAGTGGTGAAAGCCTCAGGTCATCAAATATTAGAATTTTATCTTCCTAGATATCTGTAAATGCACATTTTAAAAGTGGCTTTAAGCAAACAGTAAAACCTGACGAATTTAGCGGCTACTCAAAAAGACAAAAGGAAAATCTTAATGACGATTGGTAGCTTAATGAAGGTCCAAAGTATTGCAGACCTGCATTAAGTGATAATCGGTCTTGAAAACCAATTTATGATCTTTTTGAGTGGCCACTTAAAGACAGTTTAAATGTATACAATAGGAAAATCTCATGTAAAGTCCCAATGATTTATAAAATACTTCTATCATTTTTTATTTTGTTATATATAATGTTTCGAAAATACCCCCTGAAAATTGAATGTAATCATTTGCTACCTGCTGAGCTAAATTTTAGGAGTATAATTATCTTCAGTGAAGAGTGTATAACAAAAAAATATTTTCTTATTTCTAGTATAAACTTAAGCTGTGGGTAATTAAAAGAAAAGTCTCAATGAGGCGGTTCTTTTGAGCACCCAAAATCGATTTTAAAATAGATAAGAAATATTTACAATTTTATGCTCAAAAATTTTGTATATCTGAACCTGTGGTATATACATGTAATGTGTTAATAATTGTCTGAGTTTAACAAAACCCATAATGAGTGATGCAAAATATTTTTGTGTAGAATATCTAATTGGAAACTAAGCTGATTGCCAAAAAAAAAAAAAACTCTTGATAGTGAAGGCATAAAGTTAAACATGTTAGAAAATTGTCCCTTATTGAGTTGTTTTGTTTTTGGTATGACCTTGAAGTATAAGCTACTTAAGGTTTTACCATTTAGCAGCCATATTGGGATATGTTTGCGCATCAATCTTAAAAGCTTCAATTTATGTTTTGGCTACAATTAATGAATAGGAAAATTATTTTACTAAATTGATTATTTTGATATTACTGGACTAATAGTATATGCTGATACAAAATGGTCAAATTCTCTAAGGGCTAGGCAAATTTGGTCTAATGAATCAATAGTACTCGTACTTTCATGAACCTCTTAAACATGTCAGATCTTCCGTGCTTACAAATCTGCATTAGAAAATGGATATATCTTTTGAAATGAGTTTCATAATAAATATAAGGATATAAATAAAAGAAAATATTACACTTCATTCCTCATATCTATAATAACATGCTTAACTTATGCCTGCTGTATATATTTAGTGATAGTTATAATTAGAGATAGGAGTGGGTAAGCAAGGAACACTAACTCTTCTAAAATGCAATGTATTTCTTCTATCCTACTTTTATAGTTCTGTGTTCCTTTGAGGGTTGGCGCCCCTCCCCTGGCCTAGCTGTAATCGATTTCTGTGGTTTAAGATGTAAAATTAACCATACTGCACAAAGAGTGGCCAAAACTCTAAGGAAGTTTGCCAAGTTTGTGTGCAGTTAGTTAATGTACAAACATAAAAAGCACAGAAAATATTGCTCTTTATGCCATTAAAGAGGACTTAAAATGTTTTTTTTTGTTTTTTTTTAACGTAAAAAACTTTTCTCTTTCTATTTGCAAATAAAATGTTGGTTAGTGGAATTCTCAAATTTTTTGGCTAAATAGCAAACAGAGAAGACCCTGACCAGACTGCTTTGGGAGAAGCGCAGATCCGGATTGGCAAATTAACAGAGAAGACACTGATCATACTTCTGAAGAAGCAGTCTGATCAGGGTCTTCTCTGTTGCTTTTGTTAATCAGGATCTACACTGTTTATCTATGCCTTGTTGGCAGGCAACTAGGGTTCAAAATTTTAGAACATTTACCATAATATTGGCTCTAATGGTTAAATAATAGTTTATTTTAATCAGTGCTTTTTGTTGAAACCACATGAAATTGTATATATGCATGTTATAGAAAAACATCTTTTGTCCGTGAGAGCAGGAATCTTCTTTACAAATTTGTATTCCAAAACAAGGGGGGCTCATTTACACATACAAAGTTTAAAAAGTTGTACTTGTTAAATGAGTAGGTAATAAAACGCCTTGCACACCACAGCATTGACTGCAGAGGAATTTTGGTTTGAAATATCACATGCCTAGCATAAATTTAAGCGCTATTCTAGTTAAACAATGGCTTAAGGGATTCGGTTTTAAATTTCTCATGCCCCTAACTTTGACTTTAGTGTACAAGTTTTGTGTAGATCTCCAATGCACTTTTGATAAAGATGTTGTTCTATTGACATGCTTCATAATAAACATGCTGTAAATGAGCACAGTGGCTCTGGTAGAGTGTAAGTGACTTGATCAAAGGTCACTGGTTCGAGACTTGACGGGTGCATTGTGTTTAGTCCATGAACAAGGCGCTTTATCCTCTGCTTAGTACTGGTTCAACCCAGGAATACAGGAAATTGTCCTGACATAACTGAAAAATTGGTGACTTTGACATAAAAGGATCAACACAAACATGCTGCAGCTTTGACAATACATTTGACTCTTGATAACTAGATTTTATCAATTTAACCAGTAATTTAACACTTTACATGCTATGGAATTTTCAGGTTTTTTTCTCATTTTTGATAGCAACATTTTTTATCAAAATAAAGGAATAGGATCAGTGTCAAACAGTTTGGATACAGATCAGGCCAGACATGTGTCTAATTTTGTCTAACCTGATCTTGGTCTCAAGTGTTTGCGATGCTCATCAGCAGATGAAACTAGCAGGTAAGGAGCTAAAAGCAATTGGTTTTTGAACGATGCCTTACCTTGATTGTTCTTAAGTACACAAAATATACTTTGTAAAGAAGAAAAATATTCCAGTTATTGAGAGTCAACTATTACTTCTTGTAATTGTCTCATTATGTCACAGATGGTCTGTTTATAAGGTAAAATATGTTGTTAGCACAACAAGCCATTATATGTATATGAATGAGCAGGGTACAAGTCGTCATGTGCACATAGCAAATATTCAAATCCATCTGCACATCCCAGTGTCTGATCAGTCTTAGTTTTTACCTTAAAGAAACTTTGAACCCTAGCCTTAATATAGAGCACCTGCAGAGATGCAATCTGATCTAAGTCTTCAATGGGTGCAAACACCAACTTGTATATCATGCATGGATTCAGAGAGGGGAAAGACGGTTCCTATAGAAACTAGCATTTGGACCCCCCCTGGAAAATGTTGGACCCCCTCTGAAACCTTGGAAAATTATAGTTTTCTTTAAAATAACCATTGGACACCGTCTGTAAAATTGTAAAATAAGTTAAGGACTAAAAAAAACACAAGAAAACATCAGAGCTGTTTTCTGGCAGTTGGACCTGGACCCCACTTCCCCCGGCAAAAATTCCTGGATCCATGCATGTGTATATTTTGTGTCTCGGCTCATTAATGGTGATGGAACTGGTAAAAGTTGCAGTTGGGTATAGGGAGGAGTTTGGTAAGGGACTAGGTGTTCATCCAGGCTTTGTTCTAAGTACACTTTTCTCTATCATCCTGCTAGAGGTTCTATCAAGAGTGTTTTGAACTGGGACTATAAGAGCTGCTATATGCAGAAGATCTGATGGTCATTGCCTAGTCCAAGGGGGAACTGCTATTGAAGGTGGGAGTCATGGAAGTCAAGGTTTAGAAGAAATTTCTACATATGAACATGTGAAATACAAAAATTCAAGCATCTGCAGGGATTTTGGGCCTGTTGAAGATGTTTGTAAAGGACCTCTGTGCTGTCTGTCTTGCAGAAACTGATAGAAGTGCAATCTTCTGTGGTAGCTGCTTGCATGGGTGAGCAAGAAATGCAGTGGTATCAATGGCTCACTTAACCCAGACCTCAAGTTTAGGTGAATCAGATGCCTCCTCAATGCACAGCTGATTGAAGGTAGACTGATGAGGGAGGAGTTGTATGATGACAGCAAGCTTGAAGACCTCCTAGAGTTCTGCTACCTCGGTGAAATGCTCTTACTGGTTGCAGCTGTGGGCTGGCTGTAGTCACATGTTGCTGGTGTACATAGGGCAAGTCTGGCCAACAACTGCCTCTTCTCACCAACCACTATTTGCCTCTGTTGAACCAAGGTTGGGTGTACTCAACAAGTGTGAGGAGCCAGATGAAGCATGAATCAGAGACATGGGTAATGACAACAGAAACCTTGAACGGCTTGTGGCATACTAACTGCCATGATCCCCTGGATCTGTTACATCAACATGAAGAGCAAAGATTGCTTAGGCTGACATCTCGCAAAGCTTGACAATCTGGATATAGATGTGATACTCTGCATTATTTGGATTTAGGTGGTTTGTAAACATACAGTGCATCTAGAAGTGGATGGGAAGAAGAAATCCAGCAGGACAAATAAACCACTGACCAGGCAGGGATGTGCAGTCGGTAACATGTCTGACTACTGATGCACATCTGACTGAAGAACCAGGGATCCCGAGTTGGATCCCGGCCCGTTCCCATACTTTTGTGGAAATTACTGGTTAACCACTTGTTCAAGCTTGCCCAGGAAAAAGTGCCGTTAGATGAACTGACTGTCCCCTCATGACCATAGCTGTTGACTGGGACGTAAAGCAACAAAACAAACAGTATGAAGGATCTCGCAGGTAGATAATCCTGTGGCAGTATTTTAGGAAAGATCATATGACATACTGAATTTTGTCTCATTCTAAGGAAAACTTCCTACTTGTTTAAGGACTACTGTAAAACAGCTGCAGCTTAACAAATTTAAGATTTTTTTCTAGATTGTTAAGGTCAATTTTTAGACTGATTTCAGTCATCCAGATAAAGCAGGGTCATTGATTTGTCTTGGTGATTGTGGAGTTTGCCAGGATAAATCTCTTGCTTGATTGTAAGGATACGTCTGGCTCTTGATTCTGCTTGTCTTCTTATTCACTCAACTCATTTACATTTTTGACTTGAATTTGGCAAGTGTATTCTAAAACAATAAGGTTGTAGCTGTATTTCTGCAGTCCTAGATACAAAGTGGGATATAATCCTAGCTTAGTACTGGTTCAACCCAGGAAGACCCATCCCTACATAACTGAAAGATTGTTGATGGGACATAAAGAATCAAATCAAGCAAAGTGGGATAGTTTGGCTATGAAAGATAATGGGACTATATTTAGTTTGGTTGTCTAGCCTTTCTTAAAATACTGCCATGGGATTATTTACCCCACAGATCCTTTATATGGGATCACTTAATTAAATCTTAAAAAAAGGCAGGCCAGATTCTATCCTCTCCCAAGGGTCATGCAGGACTGACTGACTTTTATTCTCTGGTTGTAGGGTCTGTTGAATTCATAACTTAGCTTTACTTGGCTGAGTATCCCAGTCAGTAATATGTCTGACTACAGATGCACATCTGACTACAAACCACCTCAATCCAAATAATGCAGAGTATCACATCTATATCCAGATTGCCAAGCTTTGTGAGATATGAGCCTAAGCTAAAATAGTGAGTATGATCAGGAAATACCACAATCACAAACCGCAGACAAACCCATGGCACCATGGAGAAGAGCCACACAACCACCATGAGACACCAGGTAGACAAACTAAGCAAAGCAACCAGCTCTCTCTTCCCCATCAAGATGATTACAAAACTAGAATGGACATAAAGTAACGTACAACAAAACATAGAACAATTACAGACTCCCACAATGGGAGTAACAATAAACAAAAAGTCAACAACAACAGAACCACCACTTTAGAAGGGACAGCAGCCCAAGCCACCAGGCTTTTCTCTTCATGTTGATGTAACAGATCCAGGGGATCATGGCAGTCAGTATGCCACAATCAGTATGCCACAAGCCGTTCAAGGTTTCTGTTGTCATTACCCAGGTCTCTGATTCATGTTTCATCTGGCTCCTTCCACTTGTTGAGTACACCCAACCTTGGTTCAACAGAGGCAAATAGTGGTTGGTGAGAAGAGGCAGTTGTTGGCCAGACTTGCCCCATGCACACCAGCAACATGTGACTACAGCCAGCACACATCTGCACCCAGTAAGAGCATTTCACCAAGGTAGCGGAACTCTTGGAGGTCTTCAAGCTTGCTGTCACCATACAACTCCTCGCTCATCAGTCTACCTTCAATCAGCTGTGCATTGATAAGGCATCCGACTCACCTAAACTTGGGGTCTGGGCTTAGTGAGCCATTGATACCACTGCATTTCTTGCTCACCCATGCAAGCAGCTACCACAGAAGATTGCACTTCTATCAGTTTCTGCAAGGGAGACAGCACAGAGGTCCCTTCCAAACATCTTCAACAGACCCAGAATCACTGCAGATGCTTGAATTTTTGTATTTTACATGTTCATATGTAGGAGATTCTTCTCCACCTTGACTTCAATGACTCCCACCTTCAATAGCAGTTCCCCCATGGACAAGGCAATAACTATCAGGTCTTCTGCATATAGCAGCTCTTATAGTCCACCAGTTCAAAACCCTCTTGATATAATCTCTAGCAGATTGATAGAGAGAAGTGGACTGGATGAACACCTAGTCTGTTACCAAACTCCTCTCTATACACAACTGCAACTCTTACCAGTTCCATCACCATGCGCATCAATCTTAAAAGCTTCAATTTATGTTTTGGCTACACTTAATGAATAGGAAAATTATTTTACTAAATTGATTATTTTGATATTACTGGATTAATAGTATAGGCAGATACAAAATGGTCAAATTCTTTAAAGGATAGGCAAACTTGGTCTCATGAATCAATAGTACTCGTACTTTCATGAACCTCTTAAACATGTCAGATCTTCCGTGCTTACAAATCTGCATTAGAAAATGGATATATCTTTTGAAATAAGTTTCATAATAAATATAAGGATATAAATAAAAGAAAATATTACACTTCATTCCTCATATCTATAATAACATGCTTAACTTATGCCTGCTGTATATATTTAGTGATAGTTATAATTAGAGATAGGAGTGGGTAAGCAAGGAACACTAACTCTTCTAAAATGCAATGTATTTCTTCTATCCTACTTTTATAGTTCTGTGTTCTTTTGAGGGTTGGCGCCCCTCCCCTGGCCTAGCTGTAATCGATTTCTGTGGTTTTAGATGTAAAATTAACCATACTGCACAAAGAGTGGCCAAAACTCTATGGAAGTTTGCCAAGTTTGTGTGCAGTTAGTTAATGTACAAACATAAAAAGCACAGAAAATATTGCTCTTTATGCCATTAAAGAGGACTTAAAATGTTTTTTTTGTTTTTTTTAAAACGTAAAAAAACTTTTCTCTTTCTATTTGCAAATGAAATGTTGGTTAGTGGAATTCTCAAATTTTTTGGCTAAATAGCAAACAGAGAAGACCCTGACCAGACTGCTTTGGGAGAAGCGCAGATCCGGATTGGCAAATTAACAGAGAAGACACTGATCATACTTCTGAAGAAGAAGTCTGATCAGGGTCTTCTCTGTTGCTTTTGTTTATCAGGATCTACACTGTTTATCTATGCCTTGTTGGCAGGCAACTAGAGTTCAGAATTTTAGAACATTTACCATAATATTGGCTCTAATGGTTAAATAATAGTTTATTTTCATCAGTGCTTTTTGTTGAAACCACATGAAATTGTATATATGCATGTTATAGAAAAACATCTTTTGTCCGTGAGAGCAGGAATCTTCTTTACAAATTTGTATTCCAAAACAAGGGGGGCTCACTTACACATACAAAGTTTTAAAAAGTTGCACTTGTTAAATGAGTAGGTAATAAAACACCTTGCACACCACAGCATTGACTGCAGAGGAATTTTGGTTTGAAATATCACATGCCTAGCATAAATTTAAGCGCTATTCTAGTTAAACAATGGCTTAAGGGATTCGGTTTTAAATTTCTTATGCCCCTAACTTTGACTTTAGTGTACAAGTTTTGTGTAGATCTCCCATGCACGTTTGATAAAGATGTTGTTCTATTGACATGTAAATGAGCACAGTGGCTCTGGTAGAGTGTAAGTGACTTGATCAAAGGTCACTGGTTCGAGACTTGATGGGTGCATTGTATTTAGTCCATGAACAAGGCACTTTATCCTCTGCTTAGTACTGGTTCAACCCAGGAATACAGGAAATTGTCCTGACATAACTGAAAAATTGGTGACTTTGACATAAAGGATCAACACAAACATGCTGCAGCTTTGACAATACATTTGACTCTTGATAACTAGATTTTATCAATTTAACCAGTAATTTAACACTTTACATGCTATGGAATTTTCAGGTTTTTTTCTCATTTTTGATAGCAACATTTTTTATCAAAATAAAGGAATAGGATCAGTGTCAAACAGTTTGGATACAGATCAGGCCAGACATGTGTCTAATTTTGTCTAACCTGATCTTTGTCTCAACTGTTTGCGATGCTCATCAGCAGATGAAACTAGCAGGTAAAGAGCTAAAAGCAATTGGTTTGTGAACGATGCCTTACCTTGATTGTTTTTAAGTACACAAAATATACTTTGCAAAGAAGAAAAATATTCCAGTTATTGAGAGTCAACTATTACCTCTTGTAATTGTCTCATTATGTCACAGATGGTCTGTTTATAAGGTAAAATATGTTGTTAGCACAACAAGCCATAATATGTATATGAATGAGCAGGGTACAAGTTGTCATGTGCACATAGCAAATATTCAAATCCATCTGCACATCCCAGTGTCTGATCAGTCTTAGTTTTTACCTTAAAGAAACTTTGAACCCTAGCCTTAATATAGAGCACCCGCAGAGATGCAGTCTGATCTAAGTCTTCAATGGGTGCAAACACCAACTTGAATATCATGCATGGATTCAGAGGGGGGATAGACGGTTCCTATAGAAACTAGCATTTGGACCCCCCCCCCCCCCCTGGAAAATGTTGGACCCCCTCTGAAACCTTGGAAAATTAAAGTTTTCTTTTAAATAACCATTTGACACCCTCTGTAAAATTGTAAAATAAGTTAAGGACTAAAAAAACACAAGAAAGATCAGAGCTGTTTTCTGGCAGTTGGACCTGGACCCCCCTTCCCCCGGCAAAAATTCCTGGATCCATGCATGTGTATATTTTGTGTCTCGGCTCATTAATGGTGATGGAACTGGTAAAAGTTGCAGTTGGGTATAGAGAGGAGTTTGGTAAGGGACTAGATGTTTATCCAAGCTTTGTTCTAAGTACACTTTTCTCTATCATCCTGCTAGAGGTTCTATCAAGAGTGTTTTGAACTGAGACTATAAGAGCTGCTATATGCAGAAGACCTGATGGTCATTGCCTAGTCCAAGGGGGAACTGCTATTGAAGGTGGGAGTCATGGAAGTCAAGGTTTAGAAGAAATTTCTACATATGAACATGTGAAATACAAAAATTCAAGCATCTGCAGGGATTTTGGGCCTGTTGAAGATGTTTGTAAAGGACCTCTGTGCTGTCTGTCTTGCAGAAACTGATAGAAGTGCAATCTTCTGTGGTAGCTGCTTGCATGGGTGAGCAAGAAATGCAGTGGTATCAATGGCTCTCTAAACCCAGACCTCAAGTTTAGGTGAATCGGATGCCTCCTCAATGCACAGCTGATTGAAGGTAGACTGATGAGGGAGGAGTTGTACGGTGACAGCAAGCTTGAAGACCTCCTAGAGTTCTGCTACCTCGGTGAAATGCTCTTACTGGTTGCAGCTGTGGGCTGGCTGTAGTCACATGTTGCTGGTGTACATAGGGCAAGTCTGGCCAACAACTGCCTCTTCTCACCAACCACTATTTGCCTCTGTTGAACCAAGGTTGGGTGTACTCAACAAGTGTGAGGAGCCAGATGAAGCATGAATCAGAGACATGGGTAATGACAACAGAAAACTTGAACGGCTTGTGGCATACTAATTGCCATGATCCCCTGGATCTGTTACATCAACATGAAGAGCAAAGATTGCTTAGGCCGACATCTCGCAAAGCTTGGCAATCTGGATATAGATGTGATACTCTGCATTATTTGGATTTAGGTGGTTTGTAAACATACAGTGCATCTAGAAGTGGATGGGAAGAAGAAATCCAGCAGGCCAAATAAACCACTGACCGGGCAGGGTAGTGCAGTTGGTAACATGTCTGACTACTGATGCACATCTGACTGAAGAACCAGGGATCCCGAGTTGGATCCCGGCCCGTTCCCATACTTTTGTGGAGATTGATCATGCAATAATTTCTATGGTCATTCTCCTCCCTTTTGCTGAAGCATTCAAGAAGTGTTGTTGTCAGTTACAAGCAAAATTATGTGCACAAATTACTGGTTAACCACTTGTTCAAGCTTGCCCAGGAAAAAGTGTGTTTAGATGAACTGACCGTCCCCTCATGACCATAGCTGTTGACTGGGACATAAAGCAACAAAAAAACAGTATGAAGGATCTCGCAAGTAGATAATCCTGTGGCAGTATTTTAGGAAAGATCATATGACATACTGAATTTTGTCTCATTCTAAGGAAAACTTCCTATTTGTTAAAGGACTACTGTAAAACAGCTGCAGCTTAACAAATTTAGGATTTTTTTCTAGATTGTTAAGGTCAATTTTTAGACTGATTTCAGTCATCCAGATAAAGCAGGGTCATTGATTTGTCTTGGTGATTGTGGAGTTTGCCAGGATAAATCTCTTGCTTGATTGTAAGGATACGTCTGGCTCTTGATTCTGCTTGTCTTCTTATTCACTCAACTCATTTACATTTTTGACTTGAATTTGGCAAGTGTATTCTAAAACAATAAGGTTGTAGCTGTATTTCTGCAGTCCTAGATACAAAGTGGGATATAATCCTAGCTTAGTACTGGTTCAACCCAGGAAGACTCATCCCTACATAACTGAAAGATTGTTGATGGGACATAAAGAATCAAATCAAGCAAAGTGGGATAGTTTGGCTATGAAAGATAATGGGACTATATTTAGTTTGGTTGTCTAGCCTTTCTTAAAAAACTGCCATGGGATTATTTACCCCACAGATCCTTTATATTGGAACATTTAATTAAATCTATAATTAAAATGGCCTTTCTGTTTATACTGGCCAGATTCTGTCCTCTCCCAAGGGTCATGCAGGACTGACTGACTTTTATTCTCTGGTTTGTAGGGTCTGTTGAATTCTGTTGAATTCATAACTTAGCTTTACTGGGCTGAGTATCACAGTCAGTAATATGTCTGACTACAGATGCACATCTGACTACAAACCACCTCAATGCAAATAATGCAGAGTATCACATCTATATCCAGATTGCCAAGCTTTGTGAGATATGAGCCTAAGCTAAAATAGTGAGTATGATCAGGAAATACCACAATCACAAACCGCAGACAAACCCACGGCATCACGAAGAAGAGCCACACAACCACCATGAGACACCAGGTAAACAAACTAAGCAAAGCAACCAGCTCTCATTTCCCCATCAAGATGATTACAAAACTAGAATGGACATAAAGTAACGTACAACAAAACATAGAACAATTACAGACTCCCACAATGGGAGTAACAATAAACAAAAAGTCAACAACAACAGAACCACCGCTTTAGGAGGGACAGCAGCCCAAGCCACCAGGCTTTTCACTTCATGTTGATGTAACAGATCCAGGGGATCATGGCAGTCAGTATGCCACAATCAGTATGCCACAAGCCGTTCAAGGTTTCTGTTGTCATTACCCAGGTCTCTGATTCATGTTTCATCTGGCTCCTTCCACTTGTTGAGTACACCCAACCTTGGTTCAACAGAGGCAAATAGTGGTTGGTGAGAAGAGGCAGTTGTTGGCCAGACTTGCCCCATGCACACCAGCAACATGTGACTACAGCCAGCACACATCTGCACCCAGTAAGAGCATTTCACCAAGGTAGTGGAACTCTTGGAGGTCTTCAAGCTTGCTGTCACCATACAACTCCTCCCTCATCAGTCTACCTTCAATCAGCTGTGCATTGATAAGGCATCCGACTCACCTAAACTTGGGGTCTGGGCTTAGTGAGCCATTGATACCACTGCATTTCTTGCTCACTGATGCAAGCAGCTACCGCAGATGATTGCACTTCTATCAGTTTCTGCAAGACAGACAGCACAGAGGTCCTTTCCAAACATCTTCAACAGACCCAGAATCACTGCTGATGCTTGAATTTTTGTATTTCACATGTTCATATGTAGGAGATTCTTCTCCACCTTGACTTTAATGACTCCCACCTTCAATAGCAGTTCCCCCATGGACAAGCCAATGACCATCAGGTCTTCTGCATGTAGCAGCTCATATAGACCACCAGTTCAAAACCCTCTTGATATAATCTCTAGCAGATTGATAGAGAGAAGTGGACTGGATGAACACCTAGTCCGTTACCAAACTCCTCTCTATACCCAACTGCAACTCTTACCAGTTCCATCATTATGCGCATCAATCTTAAAAGCTTCAATTTATGTTTTGGCTACACTTAATGAATAGGAAAATTATTTTACTAAATTGATTATTTTGATATTACTGGATTAATAGTATAGGCAGATACAAAATGGTCAAATTCTCTAAGGGCTAGGCAAATTTGGTCTAATGAATTGATAGTATTCGTACTTTCATGAACCTCTTAAACATGTCAGATCTTCCGTGCTTACAAATCTGCATTAGAAAATGGATATATCTTTTGAAATGAGTTTCATAATAAATATAAGGATATAAATAAAAGAAAATATTACACTTTATTCCTCATATCTATAATAACATGCTTAACTTATGCCTGCTGTATATATTTAGTGATAGTTATAATTAGGGATAGGAGTGGGTAAGCAAGGAACACTAACTCTTCTAAAAAGCAATATATTTCTTCTATCCTACTTTTATAGTTCTGTGTTCCTTTGAGGGTTGGCGCCCCTCCCCTGGCCTAGCTGTAATCGATTTCTGTGGTTTAAGATGTAAAATTAACCATACTGCACATAGAGCGGCCAAAACTCTATTGAAGTTCGCCAAGTTTGTGTGCAGTTAGTTAATGTACAAACATAAAAAGCACAGAAAATATTGCTCTTTATGCCATTAAAGAGGACTTAAAATGTTTTTTTGTTTTTTTTTAACGTAAAAAAACTTTTCTCTTTCTATTTGCAAATGAAATGTTGGTTAGTGGAATTCTCAATTTTTTTGGCTAAATAGCAAACAGAGAAGACCCTGACCAGACTGCTTTGGGAGAAGCGCAGATCCGGATTGGCAAATTAACAGAGAAGACACTGATCATACTTCTGAAGAAGCAGTCTGATCAAGGTCTTCTCTGTTGCTTTTGTTAATCAGGATCTACACTGTTTATCTATGCCTTGTTGGCAGGCAACTAGGGTTCAAAATTTTAGAACATTTACCATAATATTGGCTCTAATGGTTAAATAATAGTTTATTTTCATCAGTGCTTTTTGTTGAAACCACATGAAATTGTATATATGCATGTTATAGAAAAACATCTTTTGTCCGTGAGAGCAGGAATCTTCTTTACAAATTTGTATTCCAAAACAAGGGGGGCTCACTTACACATACAAAGTTTAAAAAGTTGTGCTTGTTAAATGAGTAGGTAATAAAACACCTTGCACACCACAGCATTGACTGCAGAGGAATTTTGGTTTTGAAATATCACATGCCTAGCATAAATTTAAGCTCTATTCTAGTTAAACAATGGCTTAAGGGATTCGGTTTTAAATTTCTCATGCCCCTAACTTTGACTTAAGTGTACAAGTTTTGTGTAGATCTCCCATGCACTTTTGATAAAGATGTTGTTCTATTGACATGCTTCATAATAAACATGCTGTAAATGAGCACAGTGGCTCTGGTAGAGTGTATGTGACTTGATCAAAGGTGACTGGTTCGAGACTTCACAGGTGCATTGTGTTTAGTCCTTGAACAAGGCACTTTATCCTCTGCTTAGTACTGGTTCAACCCAGGAATACAGGAAATTATCCTGACATAACTGAAAAATTGTTGACTTGGACATAAAGGATCAACACAAACATGCTGCAGCTTTGACATGGAAGTCAAGGTTTAGAAGAAATTCCTACATATGAACATGTGAAATACAAAAATTCAAGCATCTGTAGTGATTCTGGGCCTGTTGAAGATGTTTGGAAAGGACGTCTGTCTTGCAGAAACTGATAGAAGTGCAATCTTCTGTTGTGGCTGCTTGCATGGATGAGCAAGAAATGCAGTGGTATCAATTGCTCACTAAGCCCAGACCCCAAGTTTAGGTGAGTTGGATGCCTCATCAATGCACAGCTGATTGAAGGTAGACTAATGAGGGAGGAGTTGTATGGAGACAGCAAGCTTGAAGACCTTCTAGAGTTCTGCTACCACGGTGAAATGCTCTTACTGGATGCAGCTGTGTGCTGGCTGTAGTCACATGTTGCTGGTGTGCAGGGGGCAAGTCTGGCCAACAACTGCCTCTTCTCACCAACCACTATTTGCCTCTGTTGAACCAAGGTTGGGTGTACTCAACAAGTGTGAGGAGCCAGATGAAGCATGAATCAGAGACATGAGTAATGACAACAGAAACCTTAAACGGCTTGTGGCAAACTAACTGCCAGGATCCCCTGGATCTGTTACATCAACATGAAGAGCAAAGTTTGCTTAGGCTGACATCATGCAAAGCTTGGCAATCTGGATATAGATGTGATACTCTGCATAATTTGCATTTAGGTGGTTTGTAAACATACAGTGCATCTAGAAGTGGATGGGAAGAAGAAATCCATCAGGCCAAATAAACCACTGACCAGGGAGGGTAGCGCAGTCGGTAACTTGTCTGACTACTGATGCACATCTGACTGAAGAACCAGGGAACCCGAGTTGGATCCCGGCCTGTTCGCATACTTTTGTGGAGATTGATCATGAAATAATTTCTATGGTCATTCTCCTCCCATTTAAGAAGTGTTGTTGTCAGTTACAAGCAAAATTATGTGCACGAATTACTGGTTAACCACTTGTTCAAGCTTGCCCAGGAAAAAGTGTGGTTAGGTGAACTGACCGTCCCCCCATGACCATAGCTGTTGACTGGGATGTAAAGCAACAAAACAAACAGTATGAAGGATCTCGCAGGTAGATAATCCTGTGGCAGTATTTTAAGAAAGATCATATGACAAACTGAATTTTGTCTCCTTCTGAGGAAAACTTCCTATTTGTTTAAGGACTACAATAAAACAGCTGCAGCTTAACAAATTTAGAATTTTTTTCTAGATTGGTAAGATCATTTTTTTAGACTGATTTCAGTCATCCAGATAAAGCAGGCTCATTGATTTGTCTTGGTGATTGTGGAGTTTGCCAGGATAAATCTCTTGCTGGATTGTAAGGATACGTCTGGCTCTTGATTCTGCTTGTCTTCTTTTTCACCCAACTCATTTACATTTTTGACTTGAATTTGGCAAGTGTATTCTAAAACAATAAGGTTGTAGCTGTATTGCTGCAGTCCTAGATACAAAGAGGGATATAATCCTAGCTTAGTACTGGTTCAACCCAGGAAGACCCATCCCTACATAACTGAAAGATTGTTGATGGGACATAAAGAATCATAGTGGGATAGTTTGGCTATGAATGATAATGGGACCAAATTTAGTTTGGTTGTCTAGCCTTTCTTAAAATAATGCCATGGGATTATTTACCCCACAGATCCTTTATATGGGAACACTTAATTAAAACTTCAATTAAAATGGCCTATCTGTTTATACTGGCCAGATTCTATCCTCTCCCAAGGGTCATGCAGGACTGACTGACTTTTATTCTCTGGTTTGTAGGGTCTGTTGAATTCATAACTTAGCTTTAAAAGGCAGCGCAGCCCAATCGGTAACATTTCTGACTACAGATGCACACTTGACTGCAGATCCAGGGGTCCCAAGTTCAATCCCGGCTCGGTCCAATATTTTCATGGAGATTGATCATGATATAATTTCTATGGTCATACTCCTGCCTTCTGCTGATTCATTCAAGAAGGATTGTTGTCGGTCACAAGGGAAAGTATATGCACAAATTACTGGTTAACTGCTTGTTCAAACTTGCCCAGGAAAAAGTGTGTTAGGTGAACTGACCGTCCCCCCATGACCATAGCTGTTGACTGGGATGTAAAGCAAGAAAACAAACAAAACATAACCTAGCTTCACTCTGCCATTGCGAACCACATCTCCAACAGTTTCTATTGTCTGCTTGATTTCTTCTGCCAACCCAACTCTGACAAGCATGCATACATAAGTGGCACAGTCTGTGCTCCTATGTATGGTCCTTGAAGTGAGAACCTGTCTTTATGATTGGTGAACAACAAAGGGGCTGACCAGCCTGTGCATCCGAGCAGAATGATCAGCGCCTTTATTATTCCCTTTTTTGGAAAGTATATCTCAACTGGCTATACCAGAAATTCCAATTTTCTTTTTAGTCTCTGTAGCTAAGGTTTGAGTCTCGCATTGTCGGAAATCCTGAAGACGGGTTTTGTCTAGTGGAGGCCTGTATGTTTCTAAGTCGCCCAAGTCTTTCAAGTGAGGAGTATCATATCATTATACTGGTTGTAGAGCTTTATGAGATGGGAGTCAAAGCTAACATTGCCCTTCATGTGGATGTTACAGGTCCAGGGAATCATGACAGTTATTATGTCTTGGGTGGCTCAATGTTTCTGTTATGACCCATATCTCTGATTCATGCTACATCTCACTCCTCACACTTGTTGAATACACTCATCCTTGGGTCAACAGAGGCAGATAGTGGTTGGTGAGAAGAGGGAGTAGGTGGCGAAACCTGCCCCATGTACACCTGCAGCATGGGACCACACCCAGCTTGCAGCTTTCCCAGCTGAGAGCATGTCACTGAGGTAATAGAATTCTAGGAGGACTTCAAGCTTTTCATCGTGGATCCACCCTTCCTAATCGGTCAGATTCATCTCAACAAAAGATCTGGGCTCAGTGAGTCCTTGATCCCACTGCATTTCTTACACACCCATGAAAGCAGCCACGACATTAGATTGAGGGAGCGCAGTGGCTCAGTGGTAGAGTGCTTGACTCGAGACCGAAGGGCCGCGGGTTCGAGCCTCACCGGTGTCACTGCGTTGTGGTCCTTGAGCAAGACACATTTATCCTAGCTTAGTACTGGTTCAACCCAGGAAGAACTGTCCCGCATAACTGAAAGATTGTTGAGTGGACGTAAAGAATCAAATCACACAAACAAACAAAAACAACATAAGATTGCAGTTCTATCAGTTTCTGAAAGGCTTACTGCGCAAGGGTCTTTTCCAGATATCTACAGCAGGTTCATATTTCCAACAAATGCCAGGTTCTTTGTGTTACCCTTGTTTACACATAGGGCTTTCTTCTGCAGTCTAGGTTTCAAGGTTTCAATTGTGTGATTAGTCCTTGAACAAGGCACGTTATCCTCTGCTAAGTACTGGTTCAACCCAGGAATACAAGAAATTGTCCTGACATAACTGAAAAATTGTTGACTTGGACATAAAGGATCAACACAAACATGCTGCAGCTTTGACAATACATTTGCCTCTTGGTAACTAGATTTTATCAATTATAACAAGTAATTTAACACTTTGCATGTTGTGGAATTTTCAGGTTTTTCTCATTTTTGATGGCAACATTTTTTTATCAAAATTAATAAAGGAATAGGATCAGTGTCAAACAGTTTGGATACAGATCAGGCCAGACATGTCTCTAATTTTGTCTGGCCTGATCTGGGTCTAAACTGTTTGCGATGCTCATCAGCAGATGAAACTAGCAGGTAAAGAGCTAAAGCAATTGGTTTGTGAACAATGCCTTACCAAATATTGGATTCTTTTCTATCAAAGATATGTAGCTGCTACTTTAAAAGTTATCTTCGCAAAAAAAAAAACAAAAAAAAAAAACTCTTGATACTGAAGGCATAAAGTTAAACATGTTAGAAAATTGTCCCTTATTGAGTTGTTTCGTTTTTGGTATGACCTTGGAGTACATGTATAAGCTACTTAAGGTTTTACCATTTAGCAGCCATATTGGGATATGTTTGCGCATCAATCTTAAAAGCTTCAATTTATGTTTTGGCTACACTTAATGAATAGGAAAATTATTTTACTAAATTGATTATTTTGATTTTACTGGATTAATAGTATAGGCTGATACAAAATGGTCAAATTCTCTAAGGGCTAGGCAATTTTGGTCTCATGAATCAATAGTACTCGTACTTTCATGAACCTCTTAAACATGTCAGATCTTCCTTGCTTACAAATCTGCATAATAAATATAAGGATATAAATAAAAGAAAATATTACACTTCATTCCTCATATCTATAATAACATGCTTAACTTATGCCTGCTGTATATATTTAGTGATAGTTAAAATTAGAGATAGGAGTGGGTAAGCAAGGAACACTAACTCTTCTAAAAAGCAATATATTTCTTCTATCCTACTTTTATAGTTCTGTGTTCCTTTGAGGGTTGGCGCCCCTCCCCTGGCCTAGCTGTAATCGATTTCTGTGGTTTAAGATGTAAAATTAACCATACTGCACATAGAATGGCCAAAACTCTATTGAAGTTCGCCAAGTTTGTGTGCAGTTAGTTAATGTACAAACATAAAAAGCACAGAAAATATTGCTCAGAGGACTTAAAATGTTTTTTTGTTTTTTTCTAACGTAAAAAAACTTTTCTCTTTCTATTTGCAAATGAAATGTTGGTTAGTGGAATTCTCAAATTTTTTGGCTAAATAGCAAACAGAGAAGACCCTGACCAGACTGCTTTGGGAGAAGCGCAGATCCGGATTGGCAAATTAACAGAGAAGACACTGATCATACTTCTGAAGAAGCAGTCTGATCAAGGTCTTCTCTGTTGCTTTTGTTAATCAGGATCTACACTGTTTATCTATGCCTTGTTGGCAGGCAACTAGGGATCAAAATTTTAGAACTTTTACCATAATATTGGCTCTAATGGTTAAATAATAGTTTATTTTCATCAGTGCTTTTTGTTGAAACCACATGAAATTGTATATATGCATGTTATAGAAAAACATCTTTTGTCCGTGAGAGCAGGAATCTTCTTTACAAATTTGTATTCCAAAACAAGGGGGGCTCACTTACACATACAAAGTTTAAAAAGTTGTGCTTGTTAAATGAGTAGGTAATAAAACACCTTGCACACCACAGCATTGACTGCAGAGGAATTTGGGTTTTGAAATATCACATGCCTAGCATAAATTTAAGCGCTATTCTAGTTAAACAATGGCTTAAGGGATTCGTTTTAAATTTCTCATGCCCCTAACTTTGACTTTAGTGTACAAGTTTTGTGTAGATCTCTCATGCACTTTTGATAAAGATGTTGTTCTACTGACATGCTTCATAATAAAAATGCTGTATAGGAGCACAGTGGCTCTGGTAGAGTGTAAGTGACTTGATCAAAGGTCACTGGTTCGAGACTTGATGGGCGCATTGTGTTTAGCCCTTGAACATGGCACTTTATCCTCTGCTAAGTACTGGTTCAGCCCAGGAATACATGAAATTGTCCTGACATAACTGAAAAATTGTTGACTTGGACATAAAGGATCAACACAAACATGCTGCAGCTTTGACTATACATTTGACTCTTGATAACTAGATTTTATCAATTATAACCAGTAATTTAACACTTTACATGCTGTGGAATTTTCAGGTTTTTTTCTCATTTTTGATAGCAACATTTTTTTTTATCAAAATAAAGGAATAGGATCAGTAACAAAAAGTTTGGATACAGATCAGGCCAGATATGTTTCTAATTTTGTCTGGCCTGATCTTGGTCTAAACTGTTTGCGATGCTCATCAGCAGATAAAACTAGCAGGTAAAGAGCCTGGTGTTCATCAGGGCTTTGTTCTAAGTCCACTTTTCTCTATCATCCTGCTAGAGGTTCTATCAAGAGGGTTTTCAATTGGTGGACTATAAGAGCTGCTTTATGCAGAAGACCTGATGGTCATTGCCTAGTCCAAGGGGGAACTGCTATTGAAGGTGGGAGTCATGGAAGTCAAGGTGGAGAAGAAATTCCTACATATGAACATGTGAAATACAAAAAATCAAGCATCTGCAGGGATTCTGGGCCTGTTGTAGATGTTTGGAAAGGACCTTTGTGCTGTCTGTCTTGCAGAAACTGATACAAGTGCAATCTTCTGTGGTGGCTGCTTGCATGGGTGAGCAAGAAATGCAGTGGTATCAATGGCCCACTAAGCCCAGACCCCAAGTTTAGGTGAATCGGATGCCTCATCAATGCACAGCTGATTGAAGGTAGACTGATGAGGGAGGAGTTATATGGTGACAGCAAGCTTGAAGACCTCCTAGAGTTCCGCTACCTTGATGAAATTCTCTTACTGGGTGCAGCTGTGGGCTGGCTGTAGTCACATGTTGCTGGTGTACACTGGGCAAGTCTGGCCAACAACTGCCTCTTCGCACCAACCACTATTTGCCTCTGTTGAACCAATGTTGGGCGTACTCAACAAGTGTGAGGAGCCAGATGAAGCATGAATCAGAGACCTGGGTAATGACAACAGAAACCTTAAACGGCTTGTGGCAAACTAACTGCCAGGATCCCCTGGATCTGTTACATCAACATGAAGAGCAAAGTTTGCTTAAGCTGACATCTCGCAAAGCTTGGCAATCTGGATATAGATGTGATACTCTGCATAATTTGCATTTAGGTGGTTTGTAAACATACAGTGCATCTAGAAGTGGATGGGAAGAAGAAATCCAGCAGGCCAAATAAACCACTGACCAGGGAGGGTAGCGCAGTCGGTAACTTGTTTGACTACCGATGCACATCTGACTGAAGAACCAGGGATCTTGAGTTGGATCCCAGCCTGTTCCCATACTTTTGTGGAGATTGATCATGAAATAATTTCTATGGTCATTCTCCTCCCATTTAAGAAGTGTTGTTGTCAGTTACAAGCAAAATTATGTGCACGAATTACTGGTTAACCACTTGTTCAAACTTGCCCAGGAAAAAGTGTGGTTATGTGAACTGACCGTCCCCCCATGACCATAGCTGTTGACTGGGACGTAAAGCAACAAAACAAACAGTATGAAGGATCTCGCAGGTAGATAATCTGTGGCAGTATTTTAAGAAAGATCATATGACAAACTGAATTTTGTCTCATTCTAAGGAAAACTTCCTATTTGTTTAAGGACTACAATAAAACAGCTGCAGCTTAACAAATTTTGGATTTTTTTTCTAGATTGGTAAGATCATTTTTTAGACTGATTTCAGTCATCCAGATAAAGCAGGCTCATTGATTTGTCTTGGTGATTGTGGAGTTTGCCAGGATAAATCACTTGCTGGATTGTAAGGATACGTCTGGCTCTTGATTCTGCTTGTCTTCTTATTCACTCAACTCGTTTACATTTTTTACTTGAATTTGGCAAGTGTATTCTAAAACAATAAGGTTGTAGCTGTATTTCTGCAGTCCTAGATACAAAGTGGGATATAATCCTAGCTTAGTACTGGTTCAACCCAGGAAGACCCATCCCTACATAACTGAAAGATTGTTGATGGGACATAATCAAATCAAACAAAGTGGGATAGTTTGGCTATGAATGATAATGGGTCTAAATTTAGTTAGGTTGTCTAGCCTTTCTTAAAACACTGCCATGGGATTATTTACCCCACAGATCCTTTATATGGGATCACTTAATTAAATCTTCAAAAAATGGCCGGCCAGATTCTATCCTCTCCCAAGGGTCATGCAGGACTGACTGACTTTTATTCTCTGGTTTTTAGGGTCTGTTGAATTCATAACTTACCTTTACCGGGCAGCGCAGCGCAGTCGGTAACATTTCTGACTACAGATGCACATCTGACTGCAGATCCAAGGGTCCCGAGTTCAATCCCAGCCCTGTCCAATATTTTCATGGAGATTGATCATGAAATAATTTCTATGGTCATACTCCTGCCTTCTGCTGATTCATTCAAGAAGGATTGTTGTCGGTCACAAGCGAAAGTATATGCACAAATTACTGGTTAACTGCTTGTTCAAACTTGCCCAGGAAAAAGTGTGGTTATGTGAACTGACCGTCCCCCCATGACCATAGCTGTTGACTGGGACGTAAAGCAACAAAACAAACAGTATGAAGGATCTCGCAGGTAGATAATCTGTGGCAGTATTTTAAGAAAGATCATATGACAAACTGAATTTTGTCTCATTCTAAGGAAAACTTCCTATTTGTTTAAGGACTACAATAAAACAGCTGCAGCTTAACAAATTTAGGATTTTTTTTCTAGATTGGTAAGATCATTTTTTAGACTGATTTCAGTCATCCAGATAAAGCAGGCTCATTGATTTGTCTTGGTGATTGTGGAGTTTGCCAGGATAAATCACTTGCTGGATTGTAAGGATACGTCTGGCTCTTGATTCTGCTTGTCTTCTTATTCACTCAACTCATTTACATTTTTGACTTGAATCTGGCAAGTGTATTCTAAAACAATAAGGTTGTAGCTGTATTGCTGCAGTCCTAGATATCAAGTGGGATATAATCCTAGCTTAGTACTGGTTCAACCCAGGAAGACCCATCCCTACATAACTGAAAGATTTTTGATGGGACGTAAAGAATCAAATCAAACAAAGTGGGATAGTTTGGCTATGAATGATAATGGGACCAAATTTGGTTTGGTTGTCTAGCCTTTCTTAAAATACTGCCATGGGATTATTTACCCCACAGATCCTTTATATGGGATCACTTAATTAAATCTTCAAAAAATGGCCGGCCAGATTCTATCCTCTCCCAAGGGTCATGCAGGACTGACTGACTTTTATTCTCTGGTTTGTAGGGTCTGTTGAATTCATAACTTAGCTTTACTAGGCAGCGCAGCGCAGTCGGTAACATTTCTGACTACAGATGCACATCTGACTGCAGATCCAGGGGTCCCAAGTTCAATCCCGGCCCTGTCCAATATTTTCATGGAGATTGATCATGAAATAATTTCTATGGTCATACTCCTGCCTTCTGCTGATTAATTCAAGAAGGATTGTTGTCGGTCACAAGCGAAAGTATATGCACAAATTACTGGTTAACTGCTTGTTCAAACTTGCCCAGGAAAAAGTGTGTTAGGTGAACTGGCCGTCTTCCCATGACCATAGCTGTTGACTGGGACGTCTAGCAAGAAAACAAACAAAACATAACCTAGCTTCACTCTGTCATTGCGAACCACATCCCCAACAGTTTCTATTGTCTGCTTGATTTCTTCTGCCCACCCACCTCTGACAAGCATGCATACATAAGTGGCACAATCTGTGCTCCTATGTATGGTCCTTGAAGTGAGAACCTGTCTTTATGGTTGGTGAACAACAAAGGGGCTGACCAGCCTGTGCATCCGAGCAGAATGATCAGCGCCTTTATTATTCCCTTTTTTGGAAAGTATATCTCAACTGGCTATACCAGAAATTCCAATTTTCTTTTTAGTCTCTGTAGCTAAGGTTTGAGTCTCGCATTGTCGGAAATCCTGAAGACGGGTTTTGTCTAGTGGAGGCCTGTATGTTTCTAAGTCGCCCAAGTCTTTCAAGTGAGGAGTATCATATCATTATACTGGTTGTAGAGCTTTATGAGATGGGAGTCAAAGCTAACATTGCCCTTCATGTGGATGTTACAGGTCCAGGGAATCATGACAGTTATTATGTCTTGGGTGGCTCAATGTGTCTGTTATGACCCATATCTCTGATTCATGCTACATCTCACTCCTCACACTTGTTGAATACACCCATCCTTGGGTCAACAGAGGCAGATGGTGGTTGGTGAGAAGAGGGAGTTGGTGGCGAAACCTGCCCCATGTACACATGCAGCATGGGACCACACCCAGCTTGCAGCTTTCCCAGCAGAGAGCATGTCACTGAGGTAATAGAATTCTGGGAGGACTTCAAGCTTGTCATCACCAATCCACTCTTCCTGATGGGTCAGATTCATCTCAACAAAAGATCTGGGCTCAGTGAGTCCTTGATACCACTGCATTTCTTACACACCCATGAAAGCAGCCACCACATTAGATTGCAGTTCTATCAGTTTCTGTAAGATTTACTGGCGCAAGGGTCTTCCAGATATCTACAGCAGGTTCATATTTCCAACAGATGCCAGGTTCTTTGTGTTACCCTTGTTTACACATAGGGCTTTCTTCTGCAGCCTAGGCCTCAAGGTTTCAACTTCAACAGCAATTCCCTCCAGGACTTTGCATTGACCATCAGGTCATCTGCAAACAGCACTTTATGAACCGCAGGTTTAGACTCTTCATAAAGCCTCTGCATTGTGCGTATCCTCTGCTTACTGTAAATTTGGAAATTTTCCTGAGCGAAAATAAATTCTCTAGAAATGGCAAACTCACTCTTGTCGTTCACTGATGAAGGTGAATCATGTCAAAATTGTGAATTTTAAATGTGGCAAATATGTCTTTACACCATTTTCCTGGAAATAAAATTCTTGCAAAAAGTTTCGACTTTACAGTAGTACTAGTTCAACCCAGGAAACATCTTTATCCTCTGCTTAGTACTGGTTTAACTCAGGAAATATCCCTATATGACTGACCAAGTTGTTTACTGGGAGGTAAAACATTGAAAACCAGATCATCCGAATTATCATCGTCATTTTCATGACCTCTATCATCCTCATTTACATCCTTATATTCACTATTTTTATGGTTTTAAAAATTGTATGTAAAAGTATAAATAAAATGTTTTTAGTAGCTTCAGATATTTTAGCTACCGGACACCTTGCAGTGTGGAGTGTTCAGCATAGATGTCTGAGGATTCATTCCTGGGAAACCAGCATTAACACATCTGGATGTTGGCTCAGCTACAGGACACCTTGCAGTGTGGAGTGTTCAGCATAGATGTCTGAGGATTAACCCCTGGGAAACCAGCATTAACACATCTGGATGTTGGCCAGCACTGATCTAGGTAAGTGCCTTATTACTTGTAGGTGATGTGTTCATGCTCTATGTATGTTGATAAAAAATAAAACATCCGGCTTGATCTGGAACCAAACTGTTTGACACTCTGATGGTACAGTTAGTTGCCTAGTTCCGAATCACTTTTTTTACTTCAAGGTGTATTCTAAATAGTTGCTCCGAGTAAATAAGATTTCGAAGCACTATCATTCCCCTAAATAATAAACCTCAATTTGTAGCATTCAGATTCTTCTATGTGTCATACCATGGCTTTGAAGTAGGCCGGGAAATCTTCCTAGTTGCGGGTCATTTTCCCAGTTTCAAATCACTTTAGAAATTCTAAGAAATTACCTTCAGTAGTGCAGTTGCATTAAGGTTTTGACATTGTTAGCTTAATCACTACTTCCAATGACGAGTTTGAAGCATCCTTTTACCGTATTCATTGCAATAAACTTGTGCGGATACAGAAAGTTTCTTCGGGGGAGTCCAGGTCCAAAGTTTTGACGTTTGTTTTTATAGCTAGCAGTCTGATGATGACCCGAAATCAGTAGCTTTGTGCTTTTCCAAAGGTTCCAAACCAGTATTCCTGAGGAGATCTACAGCGTTGTGCTTTTCCATGCTTAGCGGGTGATCCGGACCCCCAGTACCCACTCCTCTGGATCCGCGCATGAATAAGCGTCCTAGGACTATGAACATTTTTACCACACCCAAGTAATACTCACTTTTATATACCCTCCATATTTTAAGATTTCCTATATTCTGAAACAATCATTTTTGGGTGAATGATCGAAAGGTTTACATGTAAGTTTGGTCTAGGAAACGTGGTAGAGTTGAACTAGATCAGATAGCTGCTAGAGGCGCGTTATAATCAGGATCTGCACTGTCAGTCATTGGACACATCGATTTGTGATACAGACACTAAGTGACATTCACTTTTTCAGAGTATTTTTATTGTTTATATTATTTTTGTCACATTTTTATTTTTGTCACATTTTTATTTAACGTCTATGCTCATTTCCATTGTTATTAAGTGCACGCATGTACCAACACATGTTGTAAGAGTGAAATGGGTTTGTAACCACTGCCCCACCCCTACCAACACCGACGCACTTATGAGATACTGTAGCTGATAGTGGGGTCATGGTAGATGTTTGGATGAATCTCTCCCCCCCCCCCCCCCCACCACACCAACCCCACAGTACGGGGTAAAGGCTATGTTTTTAACATTTATATCTCCAGGTGAAGACAGCATTAAGAAGACAAACACTAAATATAAATTGAAAAGATGTCAGTCCAAATTGTTTGCAAAAGTCCTCAGCAGACGATATTACTGTCATACCAACCAAGAGTGACAGTGACATCATGTTTTGTTTACAAAGTTATCAGGGACTTAGAATCGATAGATCACTTATGTATTAATCCTATCCTGCTGATTAATACACAAGTGATCTATCAATTTGCATTAGCTCACTTGGTGTGTACAAGATAGTGTTTTACTAAACAATTGTAAACAAAACATGACATCGCTGTCACTCTTGGCTGGCAGGACAGTATAAGGCAAAGAGATTGATTGTTTGTTGATTAATGATGCACCAGCCCTTGTGGGTCCTTAGTATCAGATGGTACGAAGGTCCAAACTGTTTGACACTCTAAAACTTTTCAAAAAATTTGATTTTGGAAAAAAATCAGCAGATGACAAAAAAGCATGTAAAATTACCTAGTAGGCAGTGATAGACAGAAATGGTGCTTAACAAATCTATATTTTCTATTCACAGATTCAAGAGTACCTAATATTGCAGTGCTGGCCAAATGAATCAATCTTTTAAATTGTAAGTATATTGCAAGCTTTGCCTGCACTCCATTAACAATTGATCTTAACCCTTAAACTGCCAATCACAACTGCAGCAGACGACAAATTTTGTTACATCTTTTCTAATTAAAAAAAAAGTTTGATATATCATAAGCATTTTCTGCCAGCAATCACTGTTTTATCAAAATTTGAATGAAAATGAAAAATACCACCCAACAACCCTTAAAATGAAATGGACGGGTCCATTTGATAAGAGTGGAAAATTCCATTTGGCTTAAATGGGTTAATAAGTTTGAAATGAAGGAATAATATGTATATAAATCTACCAGTATAGATGTATCACAACTTCGGAGTAATAACCTTTGGATCAGTCTTTTTCAGTAGGTTGATGCGTAATGTGTAAACTGAGCTGGTTGGGCTAGAACATTTGTCAAAATATTACAGTAAATGTAAGATAAAACCAGAAACCCCTATTTCTAAAGCCATATTTTCATCTTATAAATACAGTCACACTTTAAAGATTTTTGTTTATATTTTAGCAAAGGCATTTAGTAAATTCAAACATCGGGCCAGATCTGGATACAAACTCTTTGCCACTCTGTTGGTATTCTGGAAAGAATGTTTTGAAAAGATTTCATATTTAAATAAAAAATCAGCAGATGACAAAAACATGCAAAATTACCAAGGATGCAAAAATGTATTGTTGGCAGATGTTACTGTAATGTCATTACATTTATGCTAAAATGGTTGTGTATCCACTGGCATAGCTGGATAATTATATATGCTTTTATTGCAGTCTGCTGATTTTTTTTCAAAATGAAGGTTTTCAAAAATTCAGACATTGTGTCATTTTGGATCCAGATCAGGCCCCAAGTCTTATCAGGTCTGGTCTAGGTCCAAACTGTTTGCAAAGGTTGTCACATAGCAAGGAAAGGGCTGTATAGCAAAGTCATATGATATAGTTTTTATGGACAACAATGAAGGCCCTGATGAACCTGATTGGTAGCTCAGGCTGACCAGGACCTTTGTAGGCTGGACATACTTGAAGGGGTTATCTACAGTTGGTTATATTGGGGATGGAAGGGTTACTTGTTCAAGACTCACAGCCAGTGGAGTCACTGTGTTGTGTCCTGGATAGGAAATCATCCCAACATGACTGAAAAATTGACAGGAACATAAAGCATCAAAACGCACAAGCTACCAGCTTTGTTGACTTAAGGCATAAATATTTTATACTTGAATCGACTTGTATTTTACAGTGCAGAGCTTCATCAAAGAGGTGTAAGGATGGCTATAAGGGGATGGTGGAGGCCATTATTATACCATGATTGGAAATAGAAATAGTAAGTCTTGTTTTTTCTTTTTTATACTTGAGCCGAAGGCTCATGGGTGAGCTAATAGTATACCAGTCACTCTGCATACTTTAATTTTTGAATGTCCAAAAAATAAAAATGTCTTAAATCGCGAAAAATGCAATAAAAACATGCCTCACCCGGGTTAGGTCTTTACATTACAAGTATACCGATTTTGAAATAATCCTGAACCAAAGCAATAGGATTTTGACTGTTTTTCACTTTTGTTTTGGAAACAATTAAGTCGGTGTTTAGGTTCAGAAAATGAAGAGGCCACCATTTAGTTCATATTTTGATTTTTTTCCTAATGTATGGGAGGGCGACAGCCCCTCCCATACCCACCCCCTGCCTACTTTAATTTTGACCTCAGGCACGCCCCTGGAAGTACTTCTGGTTAACCACTTGTTCAAGCTTGCCCAGGAAAAGTGTGATTAGGCGAACATACCATCCTGTTATGACCATAGCTGTTGGCTTGGTTTCTACAATCATTTTTCTCCCTTCCGCTGAATCCTTCAAGAAGGGTTGTCAGTTACAAGCAAAAGTATGTGCATGAAGTACTTCTGGTTAACCACTTGTTCAAGCTTGCCCAGAAAAAAGTGGGGTTAGGTGAACATACCATCCTCCCATGACCATAGCTGTTGACTTGGTTTCTACGGTCATTTTCCTCCCTTCAACTGAATTCTTCAAGAAGGGTTGTTGTCAGTTACAAGCAAAAGTATGTACACGAAGTACCTCTGGTTAACCACTTGTTCAAGCTTGCCCAGGAAAAAGTGTGGTTAGGTGAACATACCCTCCTGCCATGACCATAGCTGTTGACTTGGTTTCTACGGTCATTTTCCTCCCTTCCACTGAATCCTTCAAGAAGGGTTGTTGTCAGTTACAAGCAAAAGTATGTGCATGAAGTACCATCCTGCCATGACCATAGCTGTTGACTTGGGACTTAAAGAAATAAAACAAGTAAACAAAACACATAGATGTTTGTTTGCAAGTCTCATTATGTTTGAATTGACTTAATCCTGTTAATATTGAAGTCTAGCAAAGGACTTTTACTTTATGTAACATAGAATTTCTAAGTATATGAATGCTTGTTCAAATGATATCTTACTTTTAATTCTCTATCTGCCAGTGTTGTCTGCTGATAACCTTTGTGAACATTATGGGTCGAGATCATAGAATTTCTAAGTATATGAATGCCTTATACAGCATGTTCAAATGATATCTTATTTTTAATTCTCTATCTGCCAGTGTTGTCTGCTGATAACCTTTGTGAACATTATGGGTCGAGATCATAGAATTTCTAAGTATATGAATGCCTTATACAGCAGTTCAAATGATATCTTACTTTTAATTCTCTATCTGCCAGTGTTGTCTGCTGATAACCTCTGTGAACATTATGGGTCGAGAACATAGAATTTCTAACTATATGAATGCCTTATACAGCAGTTCAAATGATATCTTACTTTTAATTCTCTATCTGCCAGTGTTATCTGCTGATAACCTTTGTGAACATTATGGGTCGAGATCATAGAATTTCTAAGTATATGAATGCCTTATACAGCATGTTCAAATGATATCTTATTTTTAATTCTCTATCTGCCAGTGTTGTCTGCTGATAACTTTTGTAAACATTATGGGTCAAGATCATGCCAAACTGTAAGATTTTGATGATAATCCTGAAAGAAATTTTTTAATGTTGATTTTGGAAAAGTAGACAATCATAAAAAAATTACCTAATTTGCAAAGTTAACTTGTCATAGCTCTTTATTAGATAGGTTTCTTAAGTCAAAGTGGAGATTTATTGAGTTTGTGCATGTCAAAACACACAGAATTATGGTAAATGTTCTAATATTTCAAACACTTTATTTCTTTTATTCCCAATTAAAATGTTGGTCATCAGGACAGAATGCTTGTCAGAATAGCAAAGAGGTTAAACCCTGATCTGGGTCTACACTGTTTGCCTTTGCATTTTTGGCAGAAAAATCTAATGCTTGGAATCAGAAAAATCTAATGCTTGGAAGCTCAGCACATTTACCATAGATCTATGCAGAGTGAAATCTCGGATCAGCCAGGATATCAACCTACTCGGATCAGATTCATGAATTTTCTATTTTTTGTCGGTAAACATATTTTGCTAATTTTATCTGCTTTTACAGCTTGTGAAATTCTCATCTCTATTTATGATGTTTGGATAGTTCACTTGCTAAATTTTCTAACGTTTTATTTACCGATCCTTTGAAAATATCAACTATATGAGCCAGTGCATGAGATTTCTAACAAAATGGTATGTGCGACCAGCAAAGCCTCAGATCAGCCTCACATAAGCAGTCTGATCAGAGCCTTTGCTAGTCGCTTGAGTATTCTATGAATGTTAAGCCACTGACTGAAGACCATTTGGAGTTTCTAAGCTTAACAGGAGGCTGCACAGGCTCATCTGAGTCTACACTTATCAAAATGCCACATTGTTGGAAATCACATGTACTGGCTCAAATTATTATATCAATGTACATCACAAAATGCAGCATATGGGAGCAGAGTGGCTTAGTGGTAGAGTACTTGACTCATGATTGAAGGGTTGCGGTGTTTAAGCCTCACCAATGGCTCTGTCTTGTGTTTCTGAGCAAGACACATTAATTCTTGCTAAGTACAGGAAAACCCAGGAAGACCCATCCTGACATGACTAAAAATGTTGACTGGGACGTAAAGAATCAAATCAATCCAAAAATATTCTTTAACAAACAATTATTAGAGTGCAAATGGTTTGGATCCAGATCAGGACTGACATTCTGTCTTGGCCAAACTTTGCGAAGCTAATCAGCAGAGGACAATCTAGATGATCTAGCAGGGAAAATGTTCAGCAAGTCTTCGATTCAGATCAGGAATAATTTGGATGCTAAAATTTTGAATAAATTTTTATCCTTCAGGTTAAACCAGTTTTGGGTGCTCAAAAAGCCATCTCATTGAGACGGTTCTTTTGAATACCCAAAGCATATGTTAAACAAGTTTTGGGTGCTCAAAAAGCCATCTCATTGAGACGGTTCTTTTGAATACCCAAAACATACGTTAAACAAGTTTTTGGTGCTCAAAAAGCCATCTCATTGAGACGGTTCTTTTGAATACCCAAAACATACAGTAAACAAGTTTTTGGTGCTCAAAAAGCCATCTCATTGAGACGGTTGTTTTGAATACCCAAAACATACATTAAACAAGTTTTGGGTGCTCAAAAAGCCATCTCATTGAGACCGTTCTTTTGTCAATACCCAAAACATATGTTGTGAGAGAAATAAAAACATCAATATTGTCATCTTATCTGGAGGCTTGCATTAGTCTTGACAGAGATACATTTCACTCTTTTTGTTCTTTATTTTTAAATAATTTTTTTTTTCATTTCAGGTTTTGTACCTCAAGTCTCAGTCCTGGATCTCTGGAGTTTCATGAAAACAACAAAACAACAACAGCAACAAAAACAAAAAGACACTAGCATTCAGTTCATATAAACAAGTTAACATCAATATAGACTCGAGCAGTGAAATTACAGACTATTAGTTAGGCCAGAATTTTTTTTATTAGTTGATTTACAGGAATTTTTTTTCAGATTTAGGTCCGGGGGACGAAAAGAAATAAAATAAAAAAGCTCTGAAAATGACCAGTTAGCTGGTCATTTTCAGAGCTTTTTTTTTTTTTTTTTTCCAGGAGCTTTTTTTTTTCCCAGAGCTTTTTTTTATTATCTCCAGAAACAGTAAAACTAGTAATAGATAGACCAACAGTCTGTATTAAATTTTGACTATTTTATCATTTTCCTAAAAATCTGGACAGGACAATCACTTTTTACAGTGTCACTCTCAAAAATACACTGAAAGAACCTCAAAAAAATATTATTTTTTTCCAATGAAACAAATAATATTTAGAGTCGGCGGATAAAATAAAAAAAAAAATTTAGAAATTAAATTTTATTTTTTTCTTACTTTCCGGAAAATTACAGTAGGAGGGTTTGTAAATCAACTAATAAAAGAATTCTGGCCTTATCGAAGTTTTATCATTATTTGCCAGTAGAGAGACAATTACATAATGTGTTTTTCTGTTATTTTGCCAATATCACTTTGAAATTCCTAGTTCTCTTGTTCATTTACTTGGACACCATAAAGCATGAGCAGTGAAGGTTCATGTTAGACTGTGTATTTGCAAAGGCTGGTCTGATCCTTGGCTGGTCACCTTATGGTCTATTTACTCACAAATACATTATGCAGTAGATTTCATTCTTTACACTTAGCCTGCATTAATTGCATCTGAAAATGTCTGCTTTAGTCATCTGCTGCATATTTTTGCTAAAATCATTCACTTATGGAAGAGCAGAGGCAACTAGTGTCAACCAGATCAGAGAGCTCCTTAGGGAGCTGTCTGATCTGGGTCTACACTGTTTGACCAAGAGATTAGTAAAATATTTCAGCATTGGTCTGAAATAGTTAAATGCACTTTATGCACTAGTCATTTGTAATCACGGCCCCCCACCCCACCCCCGGGGGAAATGTGCCGGGTTTTTACTTTCGCCATGTCCTGGCAGTGGCGAGTGAATGCAGTGGTTTTGTTTTTGCGCCAAAATAGTGGGGATTACAGCTTCATGTATATATTTTCTGTGAAATCATGGATAATGTCTAGCGCGAGCTCAGTTACACACTGAAAGTGAAAATTCGTCTTGATGATAGTACCCTGAGTTTACGGTAGATCGTCTGTGTGACTGAAATCTCTGAAAATTTTCTGGTCAGTCTGCTGCCGATTTTTCATTATTTCCATCCATAAGTCATTCCAATATTTGTTGAATTTTGTTTGTAAAACTAGAGAACAGTGTTTATAAACTTAATTTTACATTTCTTCATTAGGCATGATGATTTTCTTCCGAAAGAAGGAACTAACTTGTTGTTGTTGTTGAAAATCCAATGATATCTCCCAAAACTCACCCCACCCACTAATGTCGGCATTACTTGTCAATTAATGTGACATTTGTATTTTGGAGCCTGAGTTTTAAATATCATTATTTTAAGTAAATAAAGCAAGACATTTGTATTTTGGAGCCTGAGTTTTAAATATCATTATTTTAAGTAAATAAAAGCAAGACATTTGTATTTTGGAGCCTGAGTTTTAAATATCATTATTTTATGTAAATAAAAGCAAGACATTTGTATTTTGGAGCCTGAGTTTTAAATATCATTATTTTAAGTAAATAAAAGCAAGACGCTGTTCCTAGGCAAGCCGCTCAAGTTTTTTTAGCCGAGACTTGACCATCAGGTTGAGCCCCGCAGTGCTGGGTCATTTAGCCCAGAGTTTACCATCTGATTGTCCCGCAGTGCAGGGCTTCTAGTAGAGATTTGCTGGGAAAAAAGTCCCCGCTATACCCCAGGGTGGGGGGGTGGCAGTGGTTACAAATGACTAGTGCATTATAGTTCTGTAAAATACACTGACCACAATTTCTAATTGATCCTTTCTAATTAGTTATCCTTTGTTTGAGTTTTGCAAAAGAAGTATTAAAGATAATGGGCCGCGTAGCGGCAAAACCTGTCCTCGAGGTTTCTGACAAAGCGAGTTTCAAACCAGTATCCTCAGCTACATAGACTAGCTAGAAAATTGAAATTTTACCTGTAGGAAGTTTACATACAGTACTTTCCGTAAAGCGAATAACAAAGGCACTGATCAGACTGTGCGCATGCGCAGGCTGGTCTGCACATTTGTTGTTTGCAAACCCCAGAAGACAGGTTTTGTCGCGACTAGGCCCATATGATTCGTAGGTCTCATTAATTTGTTTACCATACTAAAGATTGGTGTATTGTTTTGAATAAAACAGAGATGACCTATCAGAAATTTTGTTCAGTGTACATTTGAGCCCTCTCATGAGGTGTTGGCAGTTATCACATAGCTGATTGGTGTGAGCATACCTCTCTGTGCAGCTGTTGCTCACAAGTTTTACAACTCTCTTCACATGATAGCTTCACATGTAGGTTTAACTATTTGCCTACTAGTGTCACCTGCTGATAATCTTTGCAAACAGTTTGGACATAGATCAGGCCCAACAAAATGTTGGGTCTAATTGGGATCCAAACTGTTTCACACTAATAGTTTTCCTGGAAAATTGATTTTGTAAGAAGTCCGCAGTTGACAAAAGCATGCAAAATTACCCAGTAGGCAAAGAGTAAATCCTTTACCTCATAACAACACCCTTTAACACTTTTGTAAACAGACCCAGATCAGGCAGTTCTTGTAAGAGCTGACTGAGCAGGGCCTGCTATGTTTGCTTAAGGAAATATGATAAGATATGGTCCTACACAAGTAGACCTGACAAGTAATTTCTTTGTTCTATAGATGTACAGACATGAAAGTTTATTTATATAATTATTCATAGTATGTGGAGCTAAGCATGAATATTCATGAAGGTTAAAGATGGGTACTGTTTTTTTCATTCGCTGAATAATTTGTGAAGGAATTGTTATCCCCTGAATGACACTATCAGCTTTTGGTCTTGAAGCTATATAGGTGTGATATAAGGACATAACTTCAAGCTCCTGTGGTATGACAAAGGTCCCAGTTGTCTTGGAGACTTCTTCTTCTTCCTTGTGTTCCGAGCCACACTCTTGACTCTCAGAATCATATCTCTCATTGATCCTGGATCTTTGTTTTCACCTGCAGATACAAATGTTGGCTCATTTGGCGTACCAGATCTTTTCTTCTCCCAGAATGTCCTTAGCTGCTGAAAGTGTTTCCTTGGTGGTGTGCTCTCTTTCGCTAGTGGAGATACCATTATATTAATTCTCTGGTTCATCTTGCTCAATTCTGGAAATACATTCCCATGTACATGTATTTTATACCATGGTACATATACCATGTAACATACTGTACTTGATCTAACAAAGGCTTGTGTTCCTATTTAAGCACAAATTTAAGTTTTTGATTGGAAGCTCACACTAAATGATTTTCCAATTTGAAATCCATGGTGCAAACTTATTATTACTATTAATTCATTATCAAGATGAAATGGTGTCAAACAGGATGAGCTGACCTCAGGAACCAGCTGATCTGGATCTACACCATTTTCAAGAGTACATATTCTTGCAATAAATAATCTGGAGACCTGGATCCTTCAGGAATAAAGAGCACCTAGAAGATAAATAAAAAGTCTTGAAGCCTGACTGTATTTACAATATTACAAATATAGATCTAGAAATAGGGGTTTCAGACTTTTACCTATATTTACTATAAGATTGTGACACACATAGGTGTTCCAGGCTGACTGGCTCATGTTACTTGTTATGCATCAACCTTTTGAAATAAAATGAGCCATTAGGGTAAAGTCGGGTAAATTCGGACATCAGGTAAATTCGGACACACATTTGCAAACAGTGTAAATCCAGATGAGACGGCTCCTTATGAGCCGTCTCATCAGGATTTTCACTGCTTAGTTAATTTATTTTTTATTCCAATATTTGAAATATGAAACAAACAAGGTCACTGCCTGAGTTTAGCTGTCTGTCCGAATATACCCGACTTTACCTTACTCAAAGGTCTTAGTACATCTATACAAACTAGGAAAAAAATGGATTTGTTTCATTGTGCCAGCAAAAATTTTGTCTGTATATGTGTTCCCTTATTTTACAAGTTGTATGAAGGTGGCTTTCTGGCACAAGGTGGCCCGGAATGTTTCTGGCACAAGGGGGCAGGGAATGATGTTCTGCAGCTCAAAAAACCAGGACCAAAGCCCATAAAATACTTTTTCTACGGAATAAGGAATAAATGACAGGAATGTGTTCTCTACGGGGTTCTCTAGCACCAACCTCCTAGTTTGGTTCATATTGTGCGCTAGTTTAATATAAAGTACATAAAGATTAGAAGTAGAATTAGCATGGTTTATGTATATTTTTTTTCATACGAAATAAGTTTAGTTATTTTATGACACATTCCTTTGCAATCATTCTGTACTTATATCTTTGCATGCTGGGTAATTTCTCATGCTTTTAGTTATCTGCTGGCTTTTTTCAAAATTAAGAAAAATTGCTCAGGAACGCTATAAGAGTGTTCTGTTTGTCCTGATCTGGGTTTAAACTGTTTGCAAAGCTTATCTGCAGATGACAAAATTCTCCACTGGCATGCAATGAGTTCTATCTACAAGTAAACACCTTACTGTTCAAGGTATTATATCATACCTAGATTATATATACCATAAATATTAGGATACTTTAAATTCATTTCTTGACATTTGATTCAACTATTGCAATGAAACTACATACATCACACAAGAAGCCCCAAAACAGCATTCTTGGGGGTCAGAAAAATAGGCATATAAGGCTCAAACCATCAATAATCCTTAAAAAGGAATGAAGCTATGAGCATCCAACAATTAAGTTTTTGCCCTTATACATCCTTGACCCAAGGGTTTGGGTAAAGGTCCGTTTTCTTATGAAAGTTGTCATGTAACACTTGCAGAGAACTATAATGCAGTATCTGCAGTGCTTCTATTATAAAAATTGAGAATGTTATTGATTGCTCGCTGACATTTGAGCCGCGGCATGAAATTTCCAAGAATTGGACATTTTGTCAAGTGTAGACTTGGACTAGCCTCTGCAGCCGCCTTTTTATCATAGGAACTCCAAATGGTATTCAGTCAGTAGCTTAACAATCATAGAATACTCAAGCCACTTGCAAAGGCTCTGATCAGACTGCACATATGCGCAGGCTGGTCTGAGCCTTTGCTGGTCGCACATACTACATTGTTGGAAATCTCATGCACTGGCTCAAACTACCAACAATATTAATTTTATTGCTAAACAAACTCTTTAAATCTATGACTTATCAAAATTTATTGAAGGACTATTTATCCATTGAACACAGAATACAATTGTACAAAACAATATGGGGAGGAACATATCTATATGATCTGAATAGAATTTTTAGTAAAATCTTTGTTAATTACCAATATAACACTGCCAACAGTATGGGTGAGCATAAAATGTTTAACATATTAACACACTTTCATATATGTTATATGAAAGGCCAAATCTGTTACATGAACGGTCCAATCTATCATATGAAAGGCCAAATCTATGATATATATTAAAGGCCAAATTTGTTATATGAAAGGCTAAATTTGTTATATGAAACCCAAATTTATGTAATATGAAAGGCCAAATTTATGTCAAATCTATGTTATATGAATGGCCAAATCTGTTATATGAAAGGCCAAATTTATGTTATATGAAAGGCCAAATCTATGCTATATGAAAGGCCAAATCTGTTATATGAAAGGCTAAATCCATGTTAATGGAAGGCTAAATCAATGTTATATGAAAAGCCAAATCCAGGTTATATGAAATGCCTAATCTATGTTATATGAAAGGCCAATTTTATGTTCTATGAAAGGCCAAATTTATGTTATGTGAAAGGCCAAATTTATGTTATATGAAAGGCCAAATCTATGTTATATGAAAGGCTAAATCCATGTTATATGGAAGGCTAAATCAATGTTATATGCTCCAAAGCTACAAAATAAACTTTCAAAGCCGAATTTATTCAGGTCCAGTCATTTAGAACAATTTACTAGACTGATTAAAGAATTTAGAAACTGTTGATGATTTTCATATATGTTGTATTAAGTGGAAGAAATCCAGCCTATACATTGTATTATGTGGATGAAATCCAGTCTATACATTGTATTAAGTGGATGAAATCCAGCCTATACATTGTATTATGTTGATGAAATCCAGCCTATACATTGTATTAAGTGAATGAAATCCAGCCTATACATTGTATTATGTTGATGAAATCCAGCCTATACATTGTATTAAGTGGATGAAATCCAGCCTATACATTGTATTAAGTGGATGAAATCCAGCCTATACATTGTATTAAGTGGATGAAATCCAGCCTATACATTGTATTAAGTGGATGAAATCCAGTCTATAATACATTGTATTACGTATGTTGAAGAAATCCAGACCTCTCAATTTTGAAACTTATGCATATGTCCATATGAACATAATTTTGAGTGGAAAATTGTGAATATTGTTTGTTCGTCAGTTTGAACATTTGAAATGCTTCTTTTGATTGCCCCAGAACATGTGTTTTGGTTGAGAAATTGGTAAATTGAGTATAATTACACACTTCTGTCTAGAAGTACATGTACGATTTACATAAGTATAAAATGTATGTTCAAATGTGTGCTGTGCATATGTAGGTGTGAAAGTGTTCCATGATGCTTGTATTATTTTTTATTCATGTAAATCATCTTTGTATTTTACACTTGTATTTTAGGTAGTTTATTGAAGGCTTTATGGATAGATGAGCGGTTTAATGCTAAATGTGTTGCCCTCTGAAAATAAAGACTTATTATTATTATACAATTATTGACTTATGTTTCTGTAGACATGGAGTGTTATTGAACAGTAAACGTCAATATGATTAAGTTTACTGTTCAATAACACTCCATGTATACAGAAACATAAGTCAACAATTGCTTTATTATATTATAAATGTATGTTATGCATGTCCTGCCATTTTAGACCATTAAAACGTTGACGTTACGGATGGATCATGCGAAATAACTTGACGTTCTGACTTCACTTCCCGTAAGCCAGTCAATATTATCTCGTGCCGTGTGCTTTGCAATGTCACATCCAGCAAACCATGTAATATGTAGTTTTATTGACTCGAGTGGATATGCATCTGGGCCAATCAGAAGATGTTTATTTATAGATCATATGATAATTATTATTATTGAGATTAGTATCAGACTGACTCTCTTTAAGTTGCAGGCTTAGCATGGTTTACAATGTTTAACCCATTGAGGACTGGAAACCATAAACATGTGTTTCGGCAAACAGTGACGACTAAGATGAAATGCCGAATAACACAATGCGGCATTTCATCTGGGTCTACACTTGCTTACCTAAAATTGATCTTCAGAGAAATATAAATCATACTTTTTTAGGAAATTAAACCTTGTGACCCCTTAATAATATATGAGCCAATGCATGAGATTTCCAACAATGTGGTATGTGCGACCAGCAAAGGCTCAGACCAGCCTGCGCATACGCGCAGTCTGATCAGAGCCTTTGCAAGTCGTTTGAGTATGCAATGAGTGTTAAGCTACTAGCTGAACATCATTGGGAGATTCTA
Organism: Loripinus fragilis; assembly: GCA_964019695.1. Taxonomy (NCBI): domain Eukaryota; kingdom Metazoa; phylum Mollusca; class Bivalvia; order Lucinida; family Lucinidae; genus Loripinus; species Loripinus fragilis. Next base: position 1,142,554 of record CAXHUL010000609.1, read on the forward strand.
AGCTTAACAGGAGGCTGCATAGGCTGGTCTGAGTCTGCACTTGTCAAAATACCACATTGTTGGAAATCACATGTCAAGGCTCATATACTATGAACCATCTGAACTGTTGTATGTAGCATATGGAAAATCCAATTTGTCTGAAAAGGGTTATTCAATCCTTTCTGGGTCATTATGGTATATCATATGGAGAAACCTTGATGTGCAGATTGTATATGAGTCACAACATGAGATTTTAGTCCAAAAATGTGGTATGTGCGACCAGCATACTCACAGTCTGATCAGAGCCTTTGCCAGTCGATTGACTATTCTATGATTGTTAAGCTACTGACTGAACACATTTGGAGTTTCTAAACTTAAAAGGAAGCTGCACAGGCTCGTCTGAGTCTTCACTTGTCAAAATGCCACATTGTTTGAAATCTCATGCACTGGCTCCAATCGTATTTTTTTAGGAAATTAAACCTTATGACCCCTTAATATATACTATGAACCATCTGAACTGTTGTATGTTGCTTAGGGAAAATCCAAATTTGTTTGAAAAGGGTTATTCAATTCTTCCTGGGTCATTATGGTATATCATATGGAGAAACCTTGATGTGCAGCCTGTATATGAGCCGCAACATGAGATTTTAGTCCAACAATGTGGTATGTGCGACCAGCATACTCAGTCTGATCAGAGCCTTTGCTAGTCACTTGAATATTCTATTACTCTTAAGCTACTGACTGAACATCATTTGTAGTTTCTAAGTTTAAAAGGAGGCTGCACAGGCTCGTCTGAGTCTACACTAAAGTTCTGTCAAAATGCCACATTGTTGGAAAACTATTTACATGATAGATATCTCATGGCACGGCTCATATGTGTGTTAATTATTTGCATGATGGGTATTTTGTCATGTTATTGTAGTATGCTGACTTTTTTCATTGAATTCTTTCAGGAACACTATCAAAGTGTCAAACGGCTTGTATCAAGATCAGGACCAACTATCTGTGAATCCTGTTCTGGGTCCAAACTGTTTGCAAAGGTCATCAGCTGACAACAAAAATCAGTGATGGCAAGCAGTTAACTATTTGCATGCTGTGTAATTTTCCGTGCCTTTTTGTCGGCTGATTCAAATCTTCCAGGAATAATTATGTCAAAACTGTTTAGATCCAGCTCAGGTCTTGATTGTTCCAAGCCAATCTAAGTCCAAACTGTTTGTATGGACTACCAGCACAAGCTTAAGGCTTCACTAGCAGACTGAGTTAAGGAACTGTTTGTTATTTAAAAAAAGGGATTGTCATAATTGTTGGATCTTCATTATACCCTTAACCATGTTATTGAATCGTATTAAAATATTAATACTTTACTTTTAGTTTCTTCCTGATTAACCCCTTATTAGCTCAAAATGAGCTATTGGTTTCAGTCAATGTCCATTGTCTGTTGGTTCTTGTGCGCCATCAATAATTTGCTTTAAATGGCAACTCCACCTATCTCACTGGGCAAGTTTTAACAAAACATCACAGGTATGATCCTTAGAGACCCTTAACATAGATAGCCAAAAGAAATTTTATGTCAAAAAGCATGGCAGCCAGCTGGTGTGGTTTATTGCAGTAAGATAAAAAGCAAACTATTCTCTGAAACTGGTGGTCAGAATTCAAAATGATTCAGTGTACAGTAGATACTCAGATTTATATGGGTTCATGTAAAAGCTGATCTGTATACTCGCTGGGCCCACAGTTAATTTTATTCGTTCTGTCATGTACAAGATCACTTAAATGCATTTTACTGGTACCAATCTTTGCCCTAGATTCTGCTGTTGATGAACTACAAGAAATGTTCAGCTCCCATGGAGGCCATCTAACTAATGCAATGTATCATCATGGAGAAACACTCTAATCAAATTAACACACCATGATGAAACAAAGAAAAGGGCTCACGACCACAGATAGCAAGAGCAAAAGAAAAAGCTTTTATCAGAATAGTAAACAAGGAAGGCTTTTGATCACACACCCCAGGTTAGAAAGCATTCTTCATACTCAACTCAACTGAGCATGAAATTAATTATGCTCATAAATGTAAAAATAGCTCAATTGTTGACAGTTTAACATTAGAAGCATGATAAATCTAACATATGAGAGTTTGAAAGCAACAAGTATTTTTCAGCATTTTATTTTTTTTGAGCAGTTGGAATTTCATATTCATTGAGCTGACCATGAAGAACAAATTTTATAACTGTTATATGCATGAACAGTTATTGTATGCAATTATATGCTCTAAACTAACAAAGTTTGAAACAACATTACCCTTTCATGTTTAACACAATTTATTTTGAATATGGTATGTGAGAATCAGCTGGTCAGCAACTTATTGCATGGGTGAGGAGCTAAGGCTCAGATGAGTCTGGGCATGCACAGACCCTCACCAGCACCTCAACTCCTCACATTCACAATATCCCTACTACATGTAGTTAGCCATGTATGCATGTTTCAAGACAGACTTTACTCATATACAATAAGTATCAAAACTCCTGTGCTAGCTCTTATATAATTTTCAAAACCCATACATTGGCTTCAATGAATATAGAATTAACACTTTTCCCCATAGAGACACCTTTTAACACTTTTGCAAACAGAGCAGACCCAGATCAGGCAGCTCTCACAAGAGCTGTCTGACAAGAGCTGTCTGATCAGGTATACTCTGTTTGCTTAAGGCCATTTCACATACACACCGAAACCGAACCGAAACCGAACCGAAACCGAACCGAAAAATTAAAATGCCTTAAACCCTATGGGCGCTTTCACATATGCGCCGAAACCGAAACCGAACCGAAACCGAACGCCGAACCGAAAACGTGCACGATTTTGATTTTATTTTTTTCGGTTTCGGTGGCCGAATTTCAGCAAACACGACCGGTAATTTTAATAAAATCTGCACATACACAACCACGTGCGTTGTATAAACCTAGTAATCATGAAAGTCAATGATGGACTGTCCAGCGAGACAATTGTGCGATTTTTTTACAAGCACAATACTATTGACTACAGACTTTTGTGGGACAATACCCAGAGCGACTTTAAAGACCACGAACTTAATGCAGTGACATGGAACAATTTGTATTGTAAAGGTATTTCTGCTATCTGAGAGGGAAATTAGTCCAAATTATATAGGCATTTTCATAGATTTCGTCCACGGATTCGGTTCATATGTGAAAGGTCTGCCGAAAACGAAACAATACAATTCGTTGGCCGTTACGGTTTCGGTTCGGTTTCGGTTCGGATTCGGTGTATATGTGAAACGGCCCTTATGAAAATATTAGATATGAACCAATACTAGTGGACCTGACAAGTAATTTCTTTGTTCTATGTACAAACATGAAAATTTATTTATATAATTATCCATAGTAGGTGGAGCTTAGCATGAATGTTCATGCAGGAAAGGGTTAAGATGTTACAGGACAATGAATGGTAATCATAAGATCAAATTGTGAATGAATTCATATTTTTCATTGTTTTACACCTGCTTTGAAAAAAATGGTCATAGTATGGGGTGTACGTCTCTCTGTAAAAATCTTGTTTCTAGAAACTTCTTAGAGGCTATGGTCACCAAATGTTATTGTTCTTTGAAGATTGAAAATGGGGTGGTTTGTTTCTGGATAACTCCTCTAATTTCAAAAGGCCTTAAAAGTTGTATGCAATGATATACTCTAAACTAACAAAGTTTAAGCCCTTTCAGTAAAATATTTTACTGACCGTTCCAAGGCGGTTCTTCTTTTGTGGATCTTTTATGTTTTTGTTCTGTCTTGTGTTTGCTATGTCTTTGTGCGCGTAAATTTACAGTAAACCTGCCTTAAGCGGCCACACAAGAAGACCAATAATTGGTTTTCCAGACAAATTATCGCTTAATGAAGGTTTTAAGTATTGCAGAATGCTTTAAGGGTAGCATTCTGCAATACTTTTGACCTTCTATGTGTCTTGATCCACATCTGAATTAAGGGTGAGGTTGGAGCCGTTAAACCGGTTTAAGCCCTCCAGTAAAATATTTTACTGACCGTTCCAAGGCGGTACTTCTTTTGTGGATCTTTTATATTTGTTCTGTCTTGTGTTTGCTATGTCTTTGTGCGCGTCTGTTTATATGTGCTTTGTGGTCACCTGCTGGGAAAGGGCTGACCTCTTGGCTCTCGTTTGTGGTGTCTTCTGTGAGTTTGTCACTTTCCCATTGGTATCCTGGGTCAGGTGTGGTACTTGATTGCATCGATTCCTGATCTTTGCACCCTTACTTACTTTGCATGTTTCAGGTTTAATATCTGACTTGCTAATTTTTTGCCCTTAATCCTTTTTTTTTAAAGAATGTTTCAAGAATTTCAAGGGAATTCCCCTTTCCCACCATAGTTTCATCCCCATGTAAAGGCATCTAACAAACTAAAGATATTTACCAACCTACCATCAATATTCTAAAATCACATATAACTGAAACACATATGTATTTTCTTCCAACCAAACAAATTCATACAATTGATGGGTAGTAAGACCGTGATTTGGTTTAGCACATACTACACTTAGGTTATAGTTAATCAAATTTTAACAGAGAATTTTGAAAAGTGTGATTGAGAGCACAGCTTTGCTTGCATGCTGATTCTACTCTTCATGTCATTCAATTTGATATACATGATTGTACATTGTATATCACAATCTTTTCCAAATAATTCAAAGCTGGATTTTCGGCCCATTCAGGCCCCTAGATGTGTATAATCTAAAATTAATTTTCTAATTTCTTAACCAAAATATGTTGTAGGTACTCAAACGAACACAGTCCTTTTGGGCACCAAAAATATATGTTAAAACTGATGAGTAAGAAGATATTCACAATTTTACGCTCAAAAAGTTTGCTTAACTGAACCAATCCCATTGCTATAGTAAGACCAAGATGTGAAGCAGCACCTATATTTACCCATAATGCACCAGTCACAACAAAAGTTGTCTGCTTTTCTCGCCTGCTGAAATTTTTAAGAAGCCTCTATGGCAAACAGTGGACCCAGATCAGACTGCTCCTATAGGAGCGGTCTGTTCTGGGTCCACACTGTTTGCTTCTGTACTTAGATTCGTCAGTAATGTTAGGCAATTATTTGCAGCAGACGACATCAGCAGACAACATTTTCAGATGCATTTTTTTTCTTGGCATTTAAGGCTTTAAGTTAGTCGATCTAGCTTTAATAGAGCTATTGCTTTTTGACACTTGCTAAACATAGGTTTAGTTTGACTGTAGGATAACAGTGTGTGTTTTGCAAATAGTAAGTCTGTGTAATTTGGTACTCCAGTGACTGCCATCAATTGTGCAATCATAATTTAAATTATTTCTTTTTCAGCCACTTGTTGGAGACTCTGAGTACAGCTGATTTCTCCAAGTTAAAACCATTTGAACCTGGGCAACCTGAACTTTTTGCTCCATATCTAGATAAATTGATGGGATTTTCATGATGATTAATAAAATTTGAGCAGCTACATGAGATTTTCAACAATTTAGTATGTGCCACCAGCAAAGCCTCAGATCAGCCTGCGCATATGCGCAGTCTGATCAGAGCCTTTGCAAGTCGCTTGAATATTCTATTAATGTTAAACTACTGACTGAACACCATTTAGAGTTTCTAAGATTAAAAGGAGGCTGCACAGGCTCGTCTGAGTCTATACTTGTCAAAATGCCACATTGTTGGAAATCAAATGTCGCGGCTCAATTTGCTCGCAGTTAGCTTCTTCTGGCTCCTTAAAAAGAACAGGGCTTTGCTATGGTCAAGGCTTCAGACTTCAATATGTTGCATTTACACATGAAACCTCAGTACCCCTTTGCATACTGGGTAATTTTTCATGTTCCTGTTGTGGTCTGCAGTCTTTTTCAAAAACTTTCAATAAAAAGCTAAAGAGTAACACTGTCAAATGGTTTGAATCCAGATCAGGATGGACGTAATGTCTGTCCTTATCTGGGTCCAAACTGTTTGTATATATTATCAATTATCAGCAGACAACAAAAGTTGCTGCTAGACAAAAGTAGCTGCTAGACAAAAGTTGCTGCAAGACAAAAATAGCTGCTAGACAAAAGTAGCTGCTAGACAAAAGTAGCTGCAAGACAAAAGTTGATGCAAGACAAAAATAGCTGCTAGACAAAAGTAGCTGCTAGACAAAAGTAGCTGCTAGACAAAAGTTGCTGCAAGACAAAAATAGCTGCTAGACAAAAGTAGCTGCTAGACAAAAGTTGCTGCAAGACAAAAATAGCTGCTAGACAAAAGTTGCTGCAAGACAAAAGTAGCTGCTAGACAAAAGTAGCTGCTAGACAAAGGTAGCTGCTAGACAAAAGTTGCTGCTAGACAAAAGTTGCTGCCAGACAAAAGTTGCTGCCAGACAAAAGTTGCCGCTAGACAAAAGTAGCTGCTAGACAAAGGTAGCTGCTAGACAAAAGTAGCTGTTAGACAAAAGTTGCTGCCAGACAAAAGTAGCTGCTAGACAAAAGTTGCTGCCAGACAAAAGTAGCTGCTAGACAAAAGTTGCTGCTGCTAGACAAAAGTTGCTGCTGCTAGACAAAAGTAGCTGCTAGACAAAAGTTGCTGCAAGACAAAAGTAGCTGCTAGACAAAAGTAGCTGCAAGACAAAAGTAGCTGCAAGACAAAAATAGCTGCTAGACAAAAGTAGCTGCTAGACAAAAGTTGCTGCTAGACAAAAATAGCTGCTAGACAAAAGTAGCTGCTAGACAAAAGTTGCTGCTAGACAAAAGTAGCTGCTAGACAAAAGTAGCTGCTAGACAAAAATAGCTGCTAGACAAAAATAGCTGCTAGACAAAAGTAGCTGCTAGACAAAAATAGCTGCTAGACAAAAGTAACTGCTAGACAAAGGTAGCTGCTAGACAAAGGTAGCTGCTAGACAAAAGTTGCTGCTAGACAAAAGTTGCTGCTAGACAAAAGTTGCTGCTAGACAAAAAATAGCTGCTAGACAAAAGGAGCTGCTAGACAAAAGCTGCTGCTAGACAAAAGTAGCTGCTAGACAAAAATAGCTGCTAGGCAAAAGTAGCTGCTAGACAAAAGTAGCTGCTAGACAAAAGTAGCTGCAAGACAAAAGTTGCTGCAAAACAAAAGTTGCTGCTAGACAAAAGTTGCTGCAAGACAAAAGTTGCTGCTAGACAAAAAATAGCTGCTAGACAAAAGTAGCTGCAAGACAATAGTAGCTGCAAGACAAAAGTTGCTGCTAGACAAAAATAGCTGCTAGACAAAAGTAGCTGCTAGACAAAAGTTGCTGCTAGACAAAAATAGCTGCTAGACAAAAATAGCTGCTAGACAAAAGTTGCTGCTAGACAAAAGTAGCTGCTAGACAAAAGTAGCTGCTAGACAAAAAAAGCTGCTAGACAAAAATAGCTGCTAGACAAAAGTAGCTGCTAGACAAAAGTAGCTGCTAGACAAAAATAGCTGCTAGGCAAAAGTAGCTGCTAGACAAAAGTAGCTGCTAGACAAAAGTAGCTGCAAGACAAAAGTTGCTGCAAGACAAAAGTTGCTGCAAGACAAAAATAGCTGCTAGACAAAAGTAGCTGCTAGACAAAAGTAGCTGCTAGACAAAAGTTGCTGCAAGACAAAAGTAGCTGCTAGACAAAAGTTGCTGCCAGACAAAAGTTGCCGCTAGACAAAAGTAGCTGCTAGACAAAGGTAGCTGCTAGACAAAAGTAGCTCCTAGACAATGTTGCTGCTAGACAAAAGTAGCTGCTAGACAAAAGTTGCTGCCAGACAAAAGTAGCTGCTAGACAAAAGTTGCTGCCAGACAAAAGTAGCTGCTAGACAAAAGTTGCTGCTAGACAAAAGTTGCTGCTGCTAGACAAAAGTAGCTGCTAGACAAAAGTTGCTGCTAGACAAAAGTTGCTGCTGCTAGACAAAAGTTGCTGCTGCTAGACAAAAGTTGCTGCCAGACAAAAGTTGCTGTTAGACAAAAGTAGCTGCTAGACAAAAGTTGCTGCTAGACAAAAGTTGCTGCTGCTAGACAAAAGTAGCTGCTAGACAAAAGTTGCTGCTAGACAAAAGTAGCTGCTAGACAAAAGTTGCTGTCAGCAAGGAAAGTTACAGTAAAACCTGTCTTAAACAACCACTCAAAAAAAAAATTAAAAATTGTTTTTCAAGATACAATATGGCTTAATGCAGTCAAAAGTATTGTAGAATGCTCGACCTGCATTAAGCTACCATTTGTATTTTAGAACTTTATTTTGTCTATTTTTGAGTGGCCGCTTAAGACAGGTTTAACTGTAAATGTGATTTTGGTATTTATTGTATCGTCAAGCAATGAAAGCTCAGATAACCAAGTCTGTGTCTCCATCCAGTCGGGCCAGAATTCCCTGACTGCACACCTAGGGGGACTAAAGTGAAGGCACGGGACAAAATTTAGGCATCTAGCCTCAGATTTTTATCTACCAATCAACAAGGCTCAGCGGAGATAGCTATCAGCCTGGCGTCCATCAGTCTGTATGTCAGTCAGTAGACAAAAGCTTGTGTGCTCAATAACTTTAATCACCCTTTGAGAAGTTTTGAAAATATATGGTGGGCTTATGTATCAGGTCAAGAGGGTGTATCACATGCAAGAATAGTTGCTCTCCCTTGCTGCCCGGAAATTAATGTGTTCAATAACTCTAATACTCTTTGAGATATTAGGATGATATTTGATAGGCATGCATATCAGAACAAGACAGTGTGTTGCATGCAGTAATGGTTGCTCTTCCTTGCTCCCTGTTAGAATTATCTCCCTTGAATGAAATTTTAAGTGGAAACCTTGTGCACTCCATAGCTCTCATACCTTTTGAGATATTTCAATAATATTTGGAATGGGATATATTATTATAGGTCAGACAGATTGTCACTTACAATAATGGTTCCCTCCTTCCTTGTTTGAGTTATCTCCCTTGATGGAATTTAAAAAAAAAAAAATTGTGGCTTTTCCATGGGTAGTAACCAGTACTGGGTCGGGAGGGTTTATGATTTGTGTGTTTATTATATGACTGGAACTCCCGAAGGCTCAACCAAAAGTGGTTTTATGGAGAAGCCGGGAATCGAACCTGCAACCCCTGGTTTACAAGACATAGGTTTATCCCCTATACCACGGCGGCTTCACTTGATGGAATTTTAAAGGAGAAACCTTGACAATATGTATTCTATTACTTCCATACTTTGAGATATTATATTTTGTAGGGTTATATATCAAGATTTAAAAATGGTTGCTTTCCTCTGCTCTCCAGTTGATTTATCTCCCTTGATCAAGGCACCATAACTTTCATACTCTTTGTGATTACTTTATTATATTAGGTTGGATTAAATTTAGTTTGGAAAACAGATCAGGCGGTTCCCCCAGAAGTAGGCTGATGATGTTTGTCAAAATTGGCTTTGGATTCCCGGCCTCTCCAGAACCACTTTCAGTTGAGCCTTTGGGTGCTCCCATCATAAAATACACACACAAATCATAAACCCTCCCGGGGCGGTACTGGTTACTACACAGGGAAGCCACAAAAAGTCGTTTTTAATTAATTGGCTTTGGAAAAGCAAACACTGTATAAGCCCTGATCAGGTTGTTCCCCCAGAAGTAGGCTGATGATGTTTGTCAAAATTGGCTTTGGATTCCCGGCCTCTCCAGAACCACTTTCAGTTGAGCCTTTGGGTGCTCCCATCATAAAATACACACACAAATCATAAACCCTCCCGGCCCCGGTACAGGTTACTACCCAGCGAAAGCCACAAAAAGTTTGTTTTTAATTAATTGGCTTTGGAAAAGCAAACACTCAGGCTGTTCCTCCAGGAGAAGGCTGAGTTGGGTATACTCTGTTCTTAGAAAACAGTGTAAACCCTGACCAAACTGCTCCTTCTGCTTTTTGGTATTGTGAGTTGAGTCATTTTTATGTGGTCTGCCCATGCGCCAATCCAGAGGAGGGGACAGGGGTCCGGACCCTCCCTGGAAAATCACAAAAATTAAGGGTTTCCTAGCATTAATGGTCCAGATCCCCTAAAATCACAAAGCTACTAAGCCAGCACTCAATGTTGGGCCATCATCGGCAGGCCAGCAAAACGCCATTTGAATGGAGTTTCACTGACGGGCCAATAAAGGTCCACTTATTGTGGTATTTGGATCCTTCCTTCCCTCATCAACTAAAAGAAAAAAAGTTGGATCCCCTCTGACAAAACTTTCTGGAACCGTTTGCCTCATGTCATGTGATGCTCTGGACACAGTCTCGTGGTAGAATGTCAAGTAGGGTCATAACAAAACAAAATTGACTGAAAACCAGTAATTTAGCTTTAATATAAGAATATCACAGAACAGAATATCACATTACCATGAATAAATAATTTGTTTTGAAAAAATCTAAAAATAGTAAACAAAATTTAACCTAAAGCTGGGAAATCTGCCATCAACTGTATTAACAAGGGTTCGCATGGCATGCCTCAGATGATGTGGCTGTGACAAGGCTTTTTTACCATAAAAATGGAACAAATTCAAAGGCATAGGCTTTAAGGGGTGACTATTGCGGCCAAAAATGACTATTGCGATAGTATTGACATTGCAGGAGGTACCATTGCGAACCTATTATACTTTTACTATTGTGGACTACCATAGCACTATTGTGATACTATTGTCTGAAACTTTTATGTTTGTTTGAAGGAGAAAATTAAGAATATGGTCGGATTTTGTACGGAAACAAGAGAAACATTTCAGAATATTGCCAAAGCCCATTTATTTTGCTGAATGCATAGGAGGCAACACTATATACATCCTATTGCCATTTAACTTTTTTTGGTGTCCAACCAAACAGTTAAGTGAAAATCCCTATGGCTAAAAACTATTGCGATAGTGAAAAGACTATTGCTTATACTATTGGCATTGCCACTTTCCTATCCATGTAGTAACATTGCATAGGCTACTATTGTGATATATGGATAGTCCTATGTATTGTTACATCCCTATAGGTTTTCGCTGGATATATTAACCCTTGCAGTGGATGCTATTTTTGTGCCATTTAGAATTTCAACTTTTCTTTATCTTTGGTAGGATGATTTGCCTGTTTCCTAATGTCTTATCACCTGTCTCTTGTATTGTACATACACATTATTATCATAGTAACTTGATCTGGCTTACTGTATAACGTTGAGTGGATGAGGTCATACCATTGGATCACCCGAGATGTGAAGCGTCGAGGGTGATTCAATGGTATGGCCTCATCCACGAGACGTGATACTGCACGCCAGTTCAAGTTACTATGATAATAATATGTTTATTATATACCTTTTGCTGACATTATTCTGTTTTTTATAACTTGTTTTGGGCTTTAATCACGAAAAATTGCGGGAACGTTTGTCATTATGTTACGCTTCTTGACGTTACGTCATCATATTTTCCGTCTCTGGTTCCATGCTTGAAATTTACTTTATGTAACATCGCCGCAAAAAGAGGTAACTGACGTTAGCCTCGTTATAAAGGATATTGATACGGAATCAGAAAACCTCAGTTCATTGATACAGCTTTCTGTATCAGATGGCCAGAAAACAGACAGTTCAAACGTTGTATCATTTATAGGTATATAATAAAGCGCCATACCCACAGGGTTAGATAAACAAAACATTTCAGCCTAAAATTGTATGTATTTTCTTACCCATCAATTTCAATATATGTTTTGGGTGCCCAAAAGAACCGTCTCATTGAGACGGTTCTTTTGAGTACCCACAACATATGTTTTGGTTGAGAAATAAAATAATTAAATTTTCGTTACGCACTCTTAACTAAGTCCTGGCTATACCACAATTTTTTGAGGACATTGGACAGGCAAATCTCAATATTTACCAATTTTCTTTATTTTGCTAGAATGCCACAGACTTATTTGTAAAAACTAGTTGTTGTTTTTTCATAATACTTTCTTTTAAATGTTAGAAAAGAATTGACCTCTTCAAGTACAATGTACATGAATATGAGGAAAATGAAGGATCTGATCAGTCTGTCTATAGATATGGATCAGACTATAATTTACAGGCCTCCAGATAAAAGTGTGTATTTGAAAATAATTTTACTTATTTCTCAATCAAAACACATGTTGTGGGTACTCAAAAGAAAGTCAGCAATGAGATTGTTCTTTTAAGCACCCAAAATACATGTTTAAACAGATAAGTAAGAAAATAATTACAATTTTACACTCAAAAATTTGCTTATCCAACATTGATATTGTAAAAGACACAACAGGGTTGTAACCAGTAGAGCAATCACTTTACTATATATTTCTAACAAGCTGGAAAGGCCTAGAACTTTCTAAACAATTGGCTGATAAGAAAATTTAACCATTAAAGTCCATTCTAGAATTTACAGTCAAAAAATGTGTGTTAAACAAACCTCAAAAAGCTTAGTGGTTTGTGTGAACTGGGTAAACTGTCAAACCTTCTGTCACAAACTTTGTTATCTGCATGGGTGAAAGTTTTCAGGATTATTCCTGAATTCAGGATTTTGAGGCTGACTTTCCATAGAAAGTTATTTGCTATTTTGTTAAATTTGATTCTTTACGTTCCATCAACAATCTTTCAGTTTTAAAGGGACGGGTCTTCCTGGGTTGAACCAGTTCTAAGCTATGATTAATGTTCTTGCTCAAGTACTCAAAGAAGTGACGCCGGTGAGGCTCAAACCTGCTGCCCCTCAGTCTCGAGTCAAGCACTGAGCCACTGTGCTCCCATTTCCATAGAAAGTCAGCCTCTAAATGCTGAATTAAAGTAAGTAAGGTTGCAAAGATCAGGAATCGATACAATCAAGTACCACACCTGACCCAGGATACCAATGGGAAAGTGACAAACTCACAGAAGACACCACAAACGAGAGCCAAGAGGTCAGCCCTTTCCCAGCAGGTGACCACGAAGCACATATAAACAGACGCGCACAAAACATAGCAAACACAAGACAGAACAAAAACATAAAAGATCCACAAAAGAAGTACCGCCTTGGAACGGTCAGTAAATTATTTTACTGGAGGGCTTAAACCGGTTTAACGGCGCCAACCTCACCCTTAATTCAGATGTGGATCAAGACACATAGATATTTGGTTTGTATGAAAGACCCCTAACTTATCAATGCATCATCTCCTAAAACATATAAATCAAGATATAACAAGGAGATAAAGCAAGGATAAGGACTCAACAGTAAATTAAACTGAATACCGGAGCAAAAGAAATCCAACAGGTAAACCCCGGTGGGCCCGACAAACAGCCAAAGCATCAGGCCCCTACCATCTCATCAATAGATAAGTCTTTAAGTCGGAACCATCATAGAGTCTGAAGTCCGACCCACCGGCGTGCAATTAAAGAGGAAAGCAAAGTTGCCAACTGTGATTGGGTTGATTAGGCAGATTATGATAGCTTCTCTGATTCGTTTTCAATTCCTGTGAAGACAATAAACCATTTCAATTTAAAATTTTTGGTATTTCCTACTAGGCATACTGCATGCTTAAAAATGGGAATTTCTAAAGTTCAGGATTTTGAAAATTTTGAATTTTCACCCATAAGTTGAAACTGATGCTTTAACTCTTTCTTTGCTAGCAGAGACTTAGGTATCATCCCTTATATGGGCCTCGACGTGACAAAACCTGTCTTCGGGGTTTCTGACAAAGGGAGACTCAAACCAGTCTCCTCAGCTACAGAGTAGCTAAAAAATTGAAATTTTGCTTATAGCAAGTTTAGATATGATACTTTCCAAAACGCGAATAACCAAGGTGCTGATCAGACTGCGTGAATGCGCAGGCTGGTCTGTGCCTTTATTGTTTGCAAACCCCCGAAGACAGGTTTTCTTGCGTTGAGGCCCATATATGCTGATAATCTTTGCAAAGAGTTTGGATCCAGATCAGGGCCGACAGAACGCCGGTCCTGATCTGAATCCAAATTGTTTGAAACTAATAGTGTTACTGAAATAATTCTTTGAAAAAGTTAATTTTGAAAAAGGTCAGCAGACAACAAAAGTATGGAACTAAGAGCTTTTTAAAATAGTCAATCTAAATGTTGAGAATAGCTTCATGTTTTACATCATAGGAGCCTTGACCTCTGATGTACAAACGTCTGGGAGTCTCCCCTAGGACCCCATGTACTGTAAATACTGTCTCGTAGTCCTCAGCATGCCTGAAAAATAATATATTCTAGTGTTAATAACAACTTTTACTATTCACTTTAACTGGACTGGTTATTACATACCTAGACCCTAGTCTGATTTATGGGCATGAGGGCCTAGTCTTATTAAACTCTCTCAGGCCTTTAGTTAAGAGTGAGTAACAAAAAATCAATTTTCCTATTTCTAAACCAAAACATATGTTGTGGGTACTCAAATGAACCATCTCAATTAGACGGTTCTTTTGAGCACCCAAAACATATGTTAAAGGTGATGGGTAAGAAAATATTTATAATTTTAAACACAAATATTTTGTTTATCTAAACCTGTGCTCTCTGCTTACTGAAATTGATTTTCAAGGCAGATGCACTGCTAAATAAATTACCTTTAACTCTTTGTATACTGGAAACCCCTAAACGGGTACTTTTACAAATAGTGAAGACATTGTTTGTTATGGTAAAAAAGATATTCAGACCAAAAAAATACAATATTTAAAAAAATATATAGCCTGAAACCCCTAGATATATACAAAGGGCCATCCCAAGTTTAATGTATCAAACCAGTAGGAAAATTCATTAGTATACAAAGGGTTAAAGAACTTCCAAAATTTTGCACCAGACACAAGTTTTAAATTTTTGTTCCTACTTTGTAAATCATAGATATTTTAATAATCATGTATACCACATGAATTGTAAAGTCGAAAATCAAGAAAGAATCACAACATCTGTTTTCTGCAACAGTCTGATTGGCACTTCTTGGTTATTTGTTATTAAAATGTAGTTGTCGTTATTGTCACTTTGGCCAAAGTATCTCTCAGGTATGCTGATTTCTTGGTACTATAGCTACTCCTAGTAAAATCTCTCGGGTATATTTTTTAAACTTGTGTGTCAGGTTCAGTTGTTTAGTTTTAATAAAAAAAGCAGTTTTTACAAATTTGGGTAATTTTACTGCACCAAACTGGGTGGTTAGATCAACTGGAAAATGTTTTAAAACAACTAAACTCCTTGTTAGTTTGATTTGATTCTTTATGTCCCTTCAACAATCTTTCAGTTATGTAGGGACAGGTCATCCTGGGTTGAACCAGTACTAAGCTAGGATTAAGGACACAACACAGTGAGGCTTGAACCCATAGCCCTGCGGTCTCGAGTCAAGCACTCTACCACTGAGCCACTGCACTCCCCCAAAACAACTAAAACCCTGTTAAAACTATTTTAACCATGCTCTGACAGAACATATCAAAGCCATAAGATGAACGTCAATGGCTATAAGCACCTACATAAGAGAATGTTCATTTCGTAATACAGTAAACCTGTCTAAAGGTGCCACTCAAAAATAGAAGAAAATGAAGGTCTTTAAGACAATGGTAGCTTAATGAAGGTCAAAAGTATTTCAGAATGCTCTCTTGGAGCATTCTGCAATACTTTTGACCTGCGTTAAGAGATAATCCGTTGTGGAAACCAATTTCTGGTCTTCTTCATGAGTGGTCGTTTAATACAGATTTTACTGTATACTGATGACAACATCTAAGATTAGTCTGCTGCATGATCACTTCACCTTTAATGCTACACTAAATGACATTGACCAAAAGGAAATAAAAGAAATTCAAGAGTTTTAAAGATTTCCTATGGACAATTCTTTGAAAACTGGAAAACAGCAAACATGTACCTTGGCAAACAGTGGTACAGAAAAACATAATTTGAGCCATGATACTTTATTTCCAACAATGTGGCATTTTGACAAGTGTAGACTCAGACGAGCCTGTACAGCCTCCTTTTAAGCTTATAAAATCAAAATGATGTTAAGTCAGTAGCTGAACACTCATAGGATATTCAAGGGACTAGCAAAGGCTCTGATCAGACTACACGTATGCGTAGGCTGATCTGAGGCTTTGCTGTTCGCACATACCAAATTGTTGGAAATCTCATGTCACTGCTCATTTGGAATTCCAACCTGTGCCCCCTTAAATATATATAATGGATGATCCCATATGTATAAATATGAATGGGAAAATCTAGCAGGACTAAAACATCTCAGAAGTTGATCATTGAGTCTTTGTATATTCCAAGTGCGGATCCAGGGGGGTGGGGGAGACAGGGGTTCAGACCCCCCCCTGGAAAATCACAAGTTATATGGGTTTCTATAGGGAATAAGCAATTGGACCCCCCCTGGAAAAAGTTGGAGCCTCCTGGAAAATGTTGGACCCCCTCCGGAACCTTGAAAAATGATAGTTTTCTTTGAAATTAACCATTTGACTTCTGTAAAATAAGCTGAGGACTAAAAAAACAAACAAAAAACGTTGTCATAAGCTGAAGACTAAAAAAAACAAAAATGACGAAAATTCCTGGATCCGCGCATGTATTCTGTTTCATCACAATACATTGAAACCTGTCGTAAGTGGACACACAAAAACAGACAATCAAAGGTCTTAAAGCCATGTAGTACCTTAATGCAGGTCAAAAGTACTGCAGAATGCTCCACTGGATACTTTTGACCTGCATTAAGCAATTATCTGTCTCCAAAACCTATTTTTTGGTCTTCTTTTGAGTGGCCACTCAAGATAGGTTTTACTGTATGCTCAATCACATTTCTTTCACTGATGTAAGTTAGCTTCAGCTACTTTATTGAAAGCTACTACTTGTTCATGATGCTTACTTTGCTGTGAAGTATACACATAGCAGGATCTTGCTATCACTGATGTGGGTAATGTGGGCTTCTAGAAGTCCTTGAGTTGGTTCTACTCTAAATGTGTCCGTGGCACAGGTGTCAGATTAAGATTCTGAAATAATAATAACAGTTCAGATATCAGCTATGATATCGATATAAATACAATACTAGGTGAGTGTGTTTTTATATCAAATTTCCAAGGTAAAGCTTCAAGAATGCTTGTTTAATCATAAGGATCTGCCGAGCGATTCAACATGCATTCTCAAAGTCGAGTCTAAATTCCAAGTTGGACTTAAATGTCTCTTGCGCCAAGGACTGTCGTAACCTGAATTCTATGGTGACTTGGTGTATAGGTTGAAGAAGATTGTTGGCTCTAATAATTTTTCAGCGCAGTTCATTAAAATAATTTCCCATTATAAAAAGATTGGCTATAGCATTAATGTATTGCAACAGACTGCATGCTTGGTGGTCAACCCAATCACGGTTGGCAACTTTGCTTTCCTCTTTTAATGCACGCCGGTGGGTCGGACTTCAGACTATGACATTCTGACTTAAAGACTTATCTGTTGATGAGATGGTAGAGGCCTGATGCTTTGGCTGTTGTCAGGCCCACCGGGGTTTACCTGTCGGATTTCTTTTGCTTCGGTATTCAGTTTAATATACTGTTGAGTCCTTATCTTTGCTTTATCTCCTTTTCATATCTTGATTTTAAATGTTTTTGGAGATGATGCATTGATAAGCTAGGGGTCTTTCATGCAAACCAAACATCTATGTGTCTTTCTTGATCCCTATCTGAACTAAGGGTGAGGTTGGGGGTTTTAAGCCCTCCAGTAAAATATTTTTACTGACCGTTTCCGAGGCGGTACTTCTTTTGTAGATCATTTGTGTTTTTTGTGTCTTGTGTTACTTATGCTTTTGACTCTGTTCATTGCTGCCTTAAGGTCACCTGCTGGGAAAGGCCTGACCTCTTGGCTCTTGTTGGTGATGTTTATTGTATTTTTGTTACTTTCCCATGTGGTATCCTGGGTCAGGTGTGGTACTAAATTGTATCATTTCCTGATCTTTGCCGTCTTTCTTACTTTTATATCAAACTAGAATTGTCAGAGAATCTGACTTTAGTCCCGCTGCAGCGCTTTTCATGCAGTAAAAAGGCCAAGTTCTAAAGATATTGAGCAGGAAAATCTAATGATATTGAGTATGAAAAAAAAACAAGGCCCATAACTCTGTTACAAATAAGCAAAAATGAGAGCTAACAATCCCAACCTAGATCTAGTCAATATCAATGCATATATATAATTTGGTGAAATCCTGTCAATTTGTTCTCAAACTATTATATGGAAACGAAATTTTGACATCAATCAATAGCCATAACTCTGTTACAAATTTGCAAAAAAATGACAGCTAACAATTCCAACCTAGATCTTTCCAATATAAATAGTTATATAAAGTTTGGTCAAAATATGTCCATTTATTCTCAAGATATTGAGCGGAAACGGAATGCAGACATAAATCAAGGGCCATAACTCTGTTATAAATAGGCAAAAAATTAAAGCTAGCAAACCAAAGCTAGATCTTGTCAATATGAATGCATATATAAAATTTGGTGAAATTCTGATATTGAGCGGAAACGATATTCTTGTGTAAATCAAAGGCCATAACTCTGGTACAAATCTGCGAATAATGATGTGTAATAATTCCAAGCTAGATCTTGTCAATGTGAATGCATATATAAAATTTGGTGAAATTCTGATATTGAGCGGAAACGATATTCTTGTGTAAATCAACGGCCATAACTCTGGTACAAATCTGCGAATAATGATGTGTAATAATCCCAAGCTAGATCTTGTCAATGTGAATATAAAATTTGGTGAAATTTTGTCATTTTTTATCAAGATATTGAGTGTAAACGAAATTCAACATAAATCAAGTGCCATTCCTCTGGTACAAATGTGCGAAAAATTATGAGCAACAATCCTAACGTAGATCTTGTCAATATGAATGCATATATAAAATTTGGTGAAATTCTGTCAATTTGTTCACAAGATATTGAGCAGAAACGAAATTCTGGGGTAAATTAAGGGCTATAACTCTGGTACAAATGTGTGAAAATTGACATGTAACAATCCAAACTCAGATCGTGTCAATATGTATGCATATATAAAATTTGGTGAAATTCTGCCAATTTGTTCTCAAGATATTCAGCAGAAACTAAATTTTGATGTGAATCAAGGGCCATAATTCTGGTACAAATGTGCAAAAAAATGACAGGTAACAATCCCAACATAGATATTGTCAATATCAATGCATATACAAAATTTGGTGAAATTCTATCATTTTCTTCTCAAGATATTGAGGGGAAACGAAATTCTGACATCAATCAAGGGCCATAACTCTATTACAAATGCGTGAAAAATGATGTATAACATTCCTAATATCTGGTTCACACCAACGGCGAATACCGCGCTTTAAATCAGCGCGCAAAGCGCCGTCATTTTTGTTTACTTTTCCAAAAATGTCGCGATCTCCTAAGTAATGTTACGCTCTGATAAGCTCTGATACTAATTGGGGACCAATTATTGCCCGACTTGTTACGTGTCCTCACGATTTGATCCCGCTTTGATGAGGCAATGTTACGCTTGAAATCACGCTTTGATAAGCTTTGATAAGCTTTATTACGCTTTATTACGCTTTGATGCGACTATGACGCTTTAAATCAGGCTCTGATACGATTATCAAGCTATGTTGTGCATTGTTACGCTCTGTTAAGCTCTGTTACGCATTGGAAAATGTCGAGATCGCCGATTTCATGCCGCTTTTGACCCAGAGCTATAAATAAAGATGCAGCAGATCCACAAAATCATTGCATCTTTGATTCCAGAACACGATGGCAGAACAGCAAGATCCAGAAATTCCAGATGTACCAGAGCATGATCTATCTGAAGAAGACATGATGTTTGTCTCCCTGCTGTATAACTACATCCTAGCCCTTGAGGCGGAGGAGAGCGTGAAGGAGCGTGAGAGAGCGTGAGGAAGCTTGCCAAGCGTAACAAAGCCTAACAAAACGTGTCAATCCTTGATCAAAGCGCCTCAATTCGTGTGAAAGCGTGAGAGTCCTTCATGAAAGCGTAACAAAGCACGTCAGATCTTGATGAAAGCGTCTGACCTCGTGTCAGATCTTCATGCCAGATCGTAGCAAATCTTGAGACATCTTAACGAAGCGTGTCAAGTGGTGACAGACCGTGAAGACTGGGGTCCCCGCTTTGAACCAAGCTCTGTTAAGCTTTCCTACGCTTTGAGTAAAGCTTTGCTGAGCTTTGTTAAGCTTTGATACGCTCTCGGCGCTTTAATCAATTCGTGACAGAGCGCCCAAAATTTTTGAACAGTTCAAAAAAATTTGGCGCTCTTGCCGAATGTCCTGCTTTACTCCAAGCTTTCCCACGATCTATTACGACCCTACCACTTTAATCAAGCTTTGTTACACTTTGGTGCCGCTTTGCACGCCGCTTTAAAGCGCCATCAAAGCGCCGTTGGTGTGAACTAAGCATAACATAGATCTTATCAATATTAATGCATACACAAAATTTAGTGAAATTCTATTGATTTGTTCTCAAGATATTGAGTGGAAATGAAATTCTGACGAACGGAATGACAAACAACCCAAAACCAGTATAGCCCCCCTTTTACAAAGTGGGGCTATAAAAAAACAGTATAACCCCCTTTTACAAAATGGGGCTATAAAAAGTATAATGTCAAGTTGACCTGATAAAGATAACAGCAGTGAGAGAGAGAATTTTTATTAGATCAAGGTGCAACAATGCTGTTAAAATGAGAGGTAACTAATAAAATTCTTTTATTTGTCATCCTTTAACTGCTTTTAGTTTATGGGTCTATATATGCCCACTACAGCTTTGATATCATATAGCTTATAACTATCTGCAGATAATACATTTTATTATATACCTATAAATGATACAATCTTTTTGAACTGTCTGTTTTCTGGACATCTGATACAGAAAGCCAGATCAACGAACTGAGGTTTTCTGATTCCATATCACTATCCTTTAAACCGAGGCTAACGTCGGTGACCTGTTTTTGCGGCAGCGTTATTTAAAGTAATTTTCATGTTTGGAACCAGAGACTGAAAATATGATGACGTAACGTCAAGAGGCAAATATTCCCACAATTTTTCTGGATTAAAGACCAAAACAATTTATATAAAGTTTCCTTTTAAAAGGACAGTTTGCCCAGTTTTTCTCATGAACCACTGCCCTATAATCCCTAGGAAACCATACAAGGTGCAATAATCAAGTTTTGAAATTTTTTTAACCCCGGACGGGTCAAAAGTGAGATGAGTACATGAAGTAACATAAAATTGAGAGATGGTGAAGTATCAGGTTTCTGTTCAACATCAATAACACATTAAGTAATTATTCGATTTAAAATTACCACTACCATCTGAGGAACTATTCACATGCTACTAATTAGACTCGTCCAGCCAATCTTTGAATCTTCTGAGGTCGAAATTTACCTTTAGATGCACTAATTAAGCATGTATTTTTATCTGATTGGAGATATTATGACCCCTACGTGGGGGGGGGGGGAGGGGGCTTCAGACCATGCTTACTGAAAGCTCTGTAACGTAATACAGGCTTAATTGAAAATGTGTTTCATGAGTTGCTATTGCTTAAAAAAATGTATTGATAATTAAATAGACCTAAAGCAAACAAAAATAAATGGCAATAGTTACGATATTCAGTCTCAATCAAAATGAGTCATCACCACAACTTTCAGTTCAGAATTAAGACTTGAACTTATTTTCATTTATTCATTAAAAAAATAAAGTAAAAATTGATGCAAGCAATGAAATTAAATAAATTTTAAAATTAGCTTTTTCAAAGTCATATTTTTTTTTAAATCAGTGCCTTATTAAATGAAAGAAAGTAAAAAAAAAATCAATCAATACATCAAATTGACCATCAAAGGGCTCATCATGTACAAACTAGTCTTTGCTCTATTAGTTAAAATGCAAATTGAATTGGTTTCTCACCTGAAAAGACATCCATCTTTGAATTGTAAAAGGATTTAAGTACCACAATATAAATACCGGCAGCTACAAACAATCCTTTGTTGAATTATAATTTACTATACAGTAAGTCTTGTATAAGTTATTACAATCGAATAGTTCGTACACCATATATTATTCACGAATGTCATGTATTAGTTCGTACAGTGATCATTTTTGCTTGCGGCGCTCTTGCCACAAGCATTTGTTTTGGAAAAGTGATACCCTCTACCTGGTTGTCTATTTATATAACGTACTGTTAGCATAACGGTCGTGTATGGGAACAAAACAATTCACCTATAAGAAAACTCACCGACAGCAAGCAA
Source organism: Loripinus fragilis (assembly GCA_964019695.1). NCBI lineage: Eukaryota > Metazoa > Mollusca > Bivalvia > Lucinida > Lucinidae > Loripinus > Loripinus fragilis. Next base: position 1,164,709 of record CAXHUL010000609.1, read on the forward strand.
AACATAGTGTTAAGAGCATGTCTCATATCACATGTCATGGAATGTCGCTCACTGTTTTCACTTTTCAGCCACTGTGACCTTGATCTCAGGAGTCAGCTAGCTAGGTTGTGAAAAAATGCACCCACAGCAGATCGCCTATATTGTTTATGGTAGCAGATCCATATTTGGTACGTAAATAAATATTGGGCCCTGGCGAGTCACCACCTGTTTCCAGGTCACTGTAACCTTGACCCCTGGTTTCAGCAAGGTCGAGCCCAGAGCATATCTGTATATAATTTGAGGTAGGAATGTGAATTATATTTTGGGATCATGGCATGTCGCATACACTTCTGGGTCTCTTTGGCATGTAGCTTGTACATAAACATGTTTGAAACACTGTAGCCTTAGTTTATAACTTTATTAATCATGCCACGATTGTCCGAACATGAATGATCTGACGCAATTGGAATGATATTGGCCCACTTCCATAGTTCCTACTTAAGTTCTTACATAATATATGCGTGCGCACTTTTACACCCAAACGGCTACAGTTGCAACCTTTCAATTAGTTGTTAAATAAACAAAGTGAAAAACCCTGTATGCCCCACCTCATTTCTTCATCGTAGACAAAAAGGGTGTGCATAAACTGCACAATAAAATGCACAGCCTGCTCTAATTAACAATAACGAATAAGAGGGACCGCAAATAGAACACACCAAGGATTTATTTTGTAAAATAAAAACATTTTGAGGCTATTGATAGATCTTGAACCCATTATGCTAGATAGGTCTAGAGGAGGGAACCAGACAAGCTTCTAGAGTAACGGTGCTCTGACCCACCGTTGATCTCTAGCTGGTTCGCGACATCACTTTAGTAGCGAATCGACCTTTATTTACTAAGTAGGAACTAAAGTTTGATTCGAAGTTGGTATTATAATTGCCATCAGTCAACTATATAGAATAGCTACCAGTCTGATAATAAAAGTGGTCATTAATACACGTAAAATATTGTAATAATATTTCTCTTTTCTTTTCCAAATGTTTATGTTCATGTCTAGTCTATAAAGTTAACGTAATTGTCTCCATTATCAAAACTTAGCACCAGCCTATAGACTAGCAACAAAGTAGGAATATGTTTATATGGAAAAAATGAAATGACAATTTGAAAAGTTCTAGGCCTTTGGGAAATGCTATCAACTATACAGCGCCCAAGAGATCGATATCAGGCTACAGGGAAAGTTAAATATCGACGCAGGTATGGTTAACCAAAAATGACGACCTGACGTACATGTACCTTACTTTCAATGTATCAACGATATTTGCTTCAACGATATGCGTTCTGGCTGGCTATCGTCAGTTCCGGACAAATAATAGGGCTTCGAGGGTAATTTGTATCCAGATTTTAATAAAAATATTTTAATACAATTCCTTTAAATCACGTCTGATTTCTAGACAAATTTCAAATTGCAACTTTAGAATCTAAGGGTATTGCTATTCGATAGACTCTTGTCCTAACAGTATTTATTATTTTAGCATGAAATTAAAAACATGTTTTGCTGATATGTTGATGTTCATTGTTGCAAAAATTCAAAAAATGATACATGGAAAATAAGTAATTTTTATTAATTACATTTTTTGCGTGGCGCTAGGTAACTGTTTGTGTCTTTTGCTGATGTTCCGTTCGTTTATGACGTGGTTTTAGTGCAGTGTAAAAAATAACCAAGTTTGGAGGTGTTCCCAACATATATACATGGTGCACATGCTGTTTTTAGACTAGGCAAGCCCTCCTTTAAAAATGAGGAAAATTTATTCTAATATGTAATCTTTTAATAGTTCGTACACATCGTTTTTTTTTCTTCATTGGTGCTTGTTTTTTTTCAATCAGCGTAGCTGTCTACGATACTTTAATGCTAACTTTTCGCCTGCCAATCTAACGGCTTACGTCGCTAACGTGAATCCAGCATTGACGTTGCATGTTTTAGATGACGAAAAGATTTGTTTTCTGAAAGTACGTCGAGCGGATTCAAATTTACACGCCTATGTCGCCGATGCGTCGGAGATATTCTGTACGGTCATTACAAAATTCAAATACACTGCCGTGCAAGCTTGGAAAATTGACTGTTTTATTTTGTTTACGATCGAACCCGAACATGAAATCAACTTGCGCGGTGCCCCCTATGAACTGGTACCAGGGTATTTCGTAAATAGCTTGCTGGTACTTACGACATATGTGGTCAGAGAAGGCTCAGGAGAGCATGTGCGTTTGCGCAATCTCGTAAGGGTCTCTCTGCTCACTATCATAAAGTTTGAAGTGTACAAAGACTCAGACCAAATAAAATTCTAGACATCTACGTACGTTGTGTTTTAAATACTTGAATACCAATTTCATACGAGTTCGGTGGTTTTCTTAGCGTAAATAACTTAATTCATGTAATAACGGCTCCTAAAGAAATATCAAATTCCTCAAAATGGAACATTTTAACACGGATGTATAGTCCGTGAATTTAACAAACTGTTGAGCCGATCGAGGCGTGTCTTGCTGCATTTAGAAGGTCGTGAAGAGTGTATACCAAGATAGTGTACGGACAGATGCACATACCAAGAAATAATTTGATTGTAGCCGTGCTGAATCTAGGTCATGATGAATTTAATATTTACATTGGTATTTTCATAAAATAAGCCCGTTCATGAGCGCATATGCGAGCAGCGAATGCTCAGACGAGCCTGCGCATCCGCGGAAAATCGTTAGCGCCTTATTCTGCTAACTGCCCACATACACATGGGAGGAATGTAGATGATCGATTCGCTTCATATACCAACTTTCCATAGTACACAGTTTGCTTAACTATTTCACTATGGATGGATTTACCTTCTATGAAAATTAGAAGACCTTGAGATGATCGCGACATATCAGAATTTGCTTTCCTTACCACACGTCTGTAGATGTATGTACCCCGACTTTGTTGTATGAGACCAACGAAGTCGCAGATTGGCCTGCGCACTGCACAGTCTTATCAATAAAAACATTAAACATTTTGTTGGGCCAGATTTGGGCCCAAACTGTCAGCTATTATTGTCGGCCGCAGATAAAGTCTCAAGGACAGCATGATGTCTAAGATCAAAGCCCTTGGCTTCGCACATAAAACATGATTACCCAGCCAGAAAGTTTTGTCCCGGGGAGGGGAGGTCCAACTTTGACGTTTTTTAGTTGATGATGGGAGAGAGGATCCAAACACCACAAAAGCGGGCCATCATTGGCCTGCCAGCGAAACACCGTTAAATTGGCGTTTCGCTGATTGATGACCCAACATGGAATGCTGACTTGGTAGCTTTGTGATTTTAAGGGGAACCGGACTAGTATGCTTAGCAACCCCATTTTTGGTGATTATTGAGTGGAGTCCGGACTCCTTCCCCCCCCCCCTCCCTCTGTAATCCGTCCATGAGCTCTCTCCCTTTCATGGGTTTGCATGAAAACTCACCAATTCGCGATATAAAATTGCTCGGCCACACCGTCACAAAAACCGAGATTTACTTTTTCTTCCTCGGACGCTAGAAGGCAAAGATGAGCATGTGCATCCAACACTGTTGGCTTTATGGTAGTATCATGCGTGGATCCAGGAATTTTTGCCAGGGGGAGGGGGGTCCGAAAAAAACTCTGATAACGTTTTTTAGGCATCAGCTTTTTTACCGTTTCACAGAGGGGAATCAATGGTTTATTTTAAGGAAAACTATATTTTTAAGGTTCAAGAGGGGGTCCAACATTTTACAGGGGAGGGGGTCCAAATTTTTCCAGGGGGGGAGGGCAAATTTTAATATAGATTTTGTGAATTTCCAGGGGTGGGGGTCCGGACCTCTGGTTCCGCGCATGCGTATGATAGATCCACTCGCTTTTACAGTGAAGCCAATCCCGAAAGACAGGTTTTCTCATGCAATGGCTCATTTTTCATTGCTCGAGCGACTAGTGACACTTCAAAACATGATTAGTTACATGATTCTGGATATTTTATCTGGTTCTACATTGTACATACGTACAAGGACTTTATATGAAATAAGCATGCGCTGATACTTATGTTGTGGGAAGCAGAACTAATGCGCCGATCTTGTACATATATATTGACTTGTCTCTTTCTGTGACCTGCGTTTTCGAGGGCTCTCTGAATGATGTCATCATGCCTCAGCATGCAAAGAATTAAAGCTACTCGCAGGTAAAGGGTTAGTCAGTAGTGTTGCATCATTCCATTCATTGTGGTCACTTTTGTCTCATAGCTATTTTTACGAGTGTGCTTTTAATTTTAGTTTTCAAACGCAATTGCGGATAAATGGATTAATGCAAATGGATAAATAAATAAACATGTGCGGATACAGAGGGGGGACAGGGGATCCCGACCCAATCACAAGAATAAAGGGTTTCTTAGCATTATTAGTCCGGATCCCCTGTAAAACCACAAAGCTTACAAGCCAGCATTCAGTGTTGGGCCACCATCGGCCCGCTAGCGAAACGCCATTTGAATGGCGTTTCGCTGGCGGGCCATTGGTGGCCCGCTAATAAAAAGTTAAAGTTGGACCCCTCTGACAAAACTTTCTGGATCCGCGCATGCGTAAACCATTTAAAAGGTAAGTCGTTTTCTTTTTTAACTTTTTCTATAATGACTTGCATCTGGCCGTTCCAAGCTGAACTTTATAATGATTTTCCATTTTAGCGGATCCTACAATATCGTCCCAAATCAAAATACACAGGCGGCGGTATTGCGTTATACCCGACTATTAATAACAATGACAGGGTTGCGTCAGACAGCTACTCTGCAGTGCGCATGACCGGATTTCCGAAAAAGTCAATCTGAAAGTTTGCTGCTTCGAAAGCAGCAAACAAAAATCAGAATACTGTCAGAAAAAGGTATATAATAAACCTATTTTTATAAAAGTAGCTTGATCTGGCATACAGTATCATGTCTCGTGTATGAGGTCATACCATTGGATCACCCTTGACGCTTCGCTTCTCGGGTGATCCGAGGGTATGACCTCATCCACTTGACTTGATACTGTATGCCAGATCAATTTACTTTTATAATAATGTTTATGTACTATAGCATGCTTCTAAACTAGGGGAGTTGCAAATATGAAGGAATTGTGACCAACAGATTATGTTTTAATTGATGAAGACTGCAAGTTCAAGTAATATTTTTAAGATTAAAATAATGAAAAATAATATAATACCTTTCAAGGTTTAAATTTAAAAATTTGGCCAAAATGTGGCTATATATTTTTTTATTTTAAGATATATTTCTATCAGCTTGTTTCGAATTTGAAAACATATTTCAATTGCTGATCTCCAGCCAGGAAAATAGCTTTATGACCCTTGAGTAATTTAGTTACTTGTAGCAGCATCCCTTTGAAATGCTATTTTTTTTTTATCAACAATTCTTTTTATGTTTTATTGCACATTTTAGATTTTTGTGAAGTATTGAAAATATTTTTAGGTGGAAAAATTGAAAAATACAGCCATGATGCTACAGCATAAAAATACCCCCAAAACAATGAATTTGTTGTGACAAAAAATCTTTTGATGAGGTATAGTACAATCATGTAGTTCTGTGTCTCTAGTGTTGACATGCATTTGATTGATAAGACCACTTATATATGATCATGAATCAAGGCCCCCAATCCTTTGTTCCGCTGTATTTAACGTTAACCTCATACAGACGCCTTTTAACACTTTTGCAAACAGAGCAGACTCAGGATCTGCTCCGTTTACTTATGGAAATATGATAATATACTAGTGGACCTGACAAGTAATTTCTTTTTTCTGTGTACAAACATGAAAGTTTATTTATATAAGTATTCATAGTGGGTAGAGCCTAGCATAAATAATCATGAAGGAAAGGGTTAAAAGAAATCTTGTGTATTACTGATACTCTGAGGATGTTATTACTGACCTTGTGAAATTAACCAGTGTGTGTGAGAAGAGGTCAGATTAGACAACATCAATTATTCATAGTGGGTGGAGCCTAGCATGAATATTCATGAAGGAAAGGTTTAAAAGAAATCTTGAGTTTAATACTGATACTTTAAGGATATTATTACTGATTTTGTGAAATTGACCAGTGTGTGTGAGAAGAGGTCAGGTTAGATAACATCAATTATTCATAGTGGGTAGAGCCTAGCATGAATATTCATGAAGGAACGGGTTAATTATTACTGATATCTGAGGATGTTATTACTGACCTTGTGAAATTGACCAGTGTGTGTGAGAAGAGGTCAGGTTAGACAACATCAACTGTGACTCTCTTGTTTGACCCACCAGACAAACACCAAAGTCTAACGACTCCTTTGACAAAGTAAACTGTGGTACAGTCAATGTAGCATGTAAGGGGACAAGCTAAAATAGAACAAAAATCAGTCAACATCTTCGTACAGAAGTGATCCCGCCTTTGTACCTTTACCCTACTAGACAAACACCAAAATCTAAAGACTTCTTCGACAAAGTAAACTGTGGTACAGTCAATGTAGCATGTAAGGGGACAAGCTGAAATAGAACAAAAATCAGTCAACATCTTCGTACAGAAGTGATCCCGCCTTTGTACCTTTACCCTACTAGACAAACACCAAAATCTAATGACTCTTTTGACAAAGTAAACTGTGGTACAGTCAATGTAGCATGTAAGGGGACAAGCTGAAATAGAACAAAAATCAGTCAAAATCTTCGTACAGAAGTGATCCCGACTTTGTACCTTTACCTAACCAGACAAACACCAAAATCTAATGACTTCTTTGACAAAGTAAACTGTGCTACAGTCAATGTAGCAGACATGTTAAGATCAACGGATCTCCCGTGTCACTAACGGGAAACTCTGCTGTTTTCCACAAAACGGATTTTTAAAACAAATCACGGATTTTCAAAAATCCGCTTATAGTCTTACTTTTTTTGTTGTTGTTAAAAGCCATTTCTTGTGATAATTTGGCGGAAGTCGCTGAGAAAAATCAATATTGATATCGTAAGGAAGCTTGGTAGTTTCGAATAGCTGTCAGGTGAAGCATCTCAAAGTCACTGAAAAATCGATATCAATTAAGGGCTTGAATGTAAACCGAATAAAACAGGTACAAATAATCCAAGCAGCTGTATAACTTGATAAACCCAACAAAGATGGCGAAACAGGAATCATCGCCAGGGATTAGCCCAGCAAAAAAACGAATACGGTATAGAAGCTGGTCAAATTTTAATGCAGAATATACAAGAACGTTTGACTGGGTTATGGCCAGCGACCGGGGCAAGCAGCAGGCGTACTGCAAGGTTTGCAGTAAGCATTTCAGCGTCTCTTACGGCGGGATTGAAGACATCCGTAGACATGGGGAAGGCAAAAAGCATTTAGAACTGTTCAACGCTAGAAAGAGCACTAACCAAGTGACAAAGTATTACGTTTCATCAAATTCTAGCTCACTGGATGAGAATGTTATCAAAGCTGAGACACTGATAAGCCTTTCAATGGCAAAACACAATGTGCCACTGGCTTTTGCGGACCACCTGGCAAAGGTAGTGAAAGAGGCCTTTCCTAACAGTAGTATTGCCAAAAAGTATTTTAATGTTAACTATTTTTCATCTAACATCTCACATTATAAATTTAGCTACATGTATATTGATTTTTATAATGTTTCTGCAGCAGTATTATTCTATTGATCATTTTATATTTATTCACTGGTGATTTAAAACATTTTTAAGAATATAATTTTGTAATGTAAGGTGCCTAAGTTGTAATTTGTTTTATGCATGTAGATGAGATTTTTAAATGTTAAAACTAAACTTCATGTGATATTTTATTTTGTGTGCATGTTTGTTTAAATTATGCATTGTATAGAATGATAAAGTATGTAGTTTTAAAATTCATATAAATGTATTACAAAAATAAAATTCATAAAACAACAAAAGTGATGGCTTCTTTAAGAATCCTAAACATTATCTTGAAAAGATTCCAATCTTGCTTAATACATATTTTGGCAAATCGCGCGCATGTAAGGGGACAAGCTGAAATAGAACAAAAATCAGTCAACATCTTCGTACAAAGTGATGCAAACTTTGTACCAAAGAAAACAAGAGGAGTTATGGGATTGGTATTGATAAAACATTACAGTAGCTTATCATATGGGCCTCGACACGACGCAACCTGTCTTCAGTGTTTCCTAGAAAGTAAGACTCAAACCAGGCTACTCAGCTACAGAGACTAGCTAGAAAAATGAAATTTTGCTTGTAGCAAGTCTAGATATGATACTTTCCAAATAAGGAATAACAGGCTGTGGGAATGCTCAGGCTGGTCTGTGCCTTTGTTATTTGCAAACCCCAAAGACAGGTTTTCTTGTGTCATGGCCCATATGATGTCACTTCTGGGAGTGATATATCACCATGCATTAGATATTTATAAACCTATCAGTGATTTACATATATTGTTCATGTTACAAAGTGATGCCCAAAGCAATGCTATATATATTTTGCAAAATCTTGAGGTTTTCACACTAAAAACGTATTTCAAAATAATTTGAGTTTCATATGATAAATAGAATCTATATTATTTTGTGCAATATTATTGAATTTATTAAACTCAATGCAAAATCAATACAATGCTTGGCAGAACCTAACATATTATTTCTTTTCCTCAACTGGTTTAATCACAAGCACTTATGTATGATCCTCTATTTATTTGTCTATCTTATTTTTCTAAGAAACATGTGTCAGTGGTAGCATCTCTAAAGTCCTTCAATGAGCACCTAAACAAATGAATTCTTGCAGACATCAGAAAAGCCAGGAGTGTGGTAATACCATGCCTGTCATGTCTGACCTGGTCCCGTTTCATTCAGGACAAGTTACTTGTGATAATGGCCTGGGTCAAGTATAAAGATAGTTAATGCAATTCTGTATTTCATAACTTGTATGCTGTTGGATCCTGGATCTACACAGTTTTCACTTGAGTTTATATATGATTTCATACTGATTTCAAAAGAAGTTAACCTTTAGTATCAGCACAGTAAAGGCAAAGCTATGTTGTTTGTGTATTATCTGCCTTTGGGACAAGTAAAATTTTCTTTGGACAAGTACATTATGGCTATTTACTTGCCCTTGGGCAAGTAAAAAAATTTGCTATTTCCACACTCCTGTTGTATCAAGATTGTAAGAATTTCCAATGTTACAGTTTATGTATCATAATTTACCTCCCTAACTAATCATTTCAAGCACACTGTTAGACATCCCAATTCTCAAGCATTTCAATCGTAGCAAGTCTATGATATTTCTCGATAAGCGAATAACAAAGGCGCTGATCAGTCTGCGCATATGCACAGGCTGGTCTGCGCCTGTTTTGTTTGCAAACCCCCGAAGACAGGTTTTCTCGCATCAAGGCCCATATGATCTTTAGCAAATGGAATAAGAGGCCAAAATTAACATCATTATAGTGTGTGTGCGTGTGTATGTGTGTGTGTGTGTGTGAGCAAGGAAAGAGGCTCTTTTGAGCCTTTGCTGCTTGCATACAAGATAATTAGAGATTATCATACAGAGTTTTGGTTATCTCTAAAAGTACAAGGTTGAAAGTTTTCAGGATTATTCCTGAATTCAGGATTTTGAGGCTGACTTAAAGTCAGGCTGACTTAAAGTCAGCCTCAAAATGCTGAATTAGGAAGATTATAATAGCTTTTCTGCTTTATTTTCAGTCTGTCTAAAGACAATTGAACATTTAAGCTTGAAATTGTGAATATTTAGTGTCCTACTGCAAGTTTAAATATTGGAGTTTCGAAAGTTCAGGATTTAGTAAATTTTGAACTTTCATCCATGAAAATATCAACCTGAGACCCCATAATCAGTTGAGAGTTTTAGCTTGAGGGCTGTAAATGGTCAAGGGTTGATACTGAGGGCTATAACCAAAACTCTGTAATATAATCTGTCTATCACATATTCCAATTCACTATTTTAACAGGGAGCTCAGTGGTAGAGTGCTTGACTCGAGACCAAAGGGCTGCGGGTTTGAGCCTCACGGGCGTCACTGCTTGTGGTCCTTGGGCAGACACATTTATCCTAGCTTATTACTGGTTCAACCCAGGAACACCCGTCCCTATATAACTGAAAGATTGTCAGTGGGGCGTAAAGAATCAAATCAAACAAAAACAAAAACTATTTTAACGCATTTCAAGTAAAAACCTAACGCCACTTGTTAACATTTGACCTTAGCTAATGAACAACTTCTCGTGTCTAGAATGATAACCTTTCTCCGTTCAAAATATATGACTTACAGTTATCACCATGGTAGGCAGATAACCAGCTGGTGGGAAAGTGCTTATGGCGTATGAAGACTTTGGGTCTTCACAGGAAATAGTGTCCCAAATATGTGATAAGTAACTATATCTCTTATGAGCTGGCCCAAATAGCAAGGTATAGCAAAAGAATTGTAAATTTAAATGTCACTATAATAAATGAGCTTGGACTAACATTGTGAAGGCAGGGTTTACCTGTGAAGCTTTATTGTTGAACTCCACCACAAGATTATCTTTTAACTCAATCTTTCTACCAGCACCACTTAAGTCATCCTGGTTGTTCAATTAGTCACTTGCTATCTCAGACAATAGATCTGATGTTTACTGTAATAAATGAGCAAAGACTAACATTCTAAAGGCAGGGTTTACCTGTGAAGCTTTATTGTTGAACTCCACCACAAGATTATCTTTTAACTCAATCTGTCTACCAGCACCACTTAAGTCATCCTCATTGTTCAAGTAGTCACTGGCTATCTCAGACAATAGATCTGATGTTTTCTATAATAAATGAGCTTGGACTAATATTCTAAAGGTAGGGTTTACCTGTGAAGCTTTATTGTTGAACTCCACCACAAGATTATCTTTTAACTCAATCTTTCTACCAGCACCACTTAAGTCATCCTGGTTGTTCAAGTAGTCACTTGCTATCACAGACAATAGATCTGATGTTTACTATAATAAATGAGCTAAGTCTAACATTCTAAAGGTAGGGTTTACCTGTGAAGCTTTATTGTTGAACTCCACCACAAGATTATCTTTTAACTCAATCTTTCTACCAGCACCACTTAAGTCATCCTCGTTGTTCAAGTAGTAACTCGCTATCTCAGACAATAGATCTGATGTTTACTATAATAATCGAGCTAAGACTAACATTCTAAAGGCAGGGTTTACCTGTGAAGCTTAATTGTTGAAATCCACTACAAGATTATCCTTTAACTCAATCTTTCTACCAGCACCACTTAAGTCATCCTCATTTTTCAAGTAGTCACTGGCTATCTCAGACAATAGATCTGATGTAGTCTGAAATGCCACTTTAACCTGCAAAAATAGTGAAATAAATTTATCATATTTAACCAAGACCCCTAGATAAAAGTGTGTGATTAAAGATTAATTTTCTTATTTCTCAACTGGAACAGATTTTGCTGGCACTCAAAGTACCATATCCTTTTGAGCACTCAAAACCTATTTTAAAACTATAATGGATATAGAGGATCTCACATGAGTGCTCATGTTTTATTGAATTTATTAAACAAGTTGAGGAAAAGAATTAAAATGCGAGGCTTGCCGAGCATTTTATCTCTTTTTCGCAACAATTTCAATAAATTCAATAATACTGGAGCATGAATGTTAGATTCTATTTATCATATGACATAAACATTATTTTTAAATCATATTTTTGGAGTGGAAACATTAGGGTTTTGCCATATGCGTGAAGTTAAAAGGTCATTTCATTACGTTTCCTGAAAATCTGTAAACCACTAGTGGTTTATCGATTTTAATGCATGGCGTTGTTTCACTCTCTGACGTGACGTCTTATGATAAAAGAAAATTTTCATTTGACATATGTACCCTAAACATTGGCACACACATACTTTGTACCATATACATCCTGAAATTCTAGCAAGTCTACCTATAGTGAGATGTTTCTGTCAGAAGACAACCTGGTGAACTCTAGAACATAAGTACTGCAAAGGATAAACTAGCTAGGCCCTTCTTTGTTTTAGCATTTGTTTGAATGCAAAGTTAGGATTGACAGAAGGATGGACAAAAGCAAATACATATGCCATCTGAATATAAATAGGGATCAGAAGCCCCTAGTTTTCATAAACAAGTAGCCCAATGGGCAACGATCACTCACCTGGGAGCCAGCATAATGTTTGGAGACACCAAAATTTATGATGCTCAAAGGCAGGTAACTCTGAACTTGAAACAGTGATCAGTTATATATTCAAGCACTCAAGATATTATGCCAATTCTGGTTATCTGCAAGTATTATAAATATCTGAATAAAACTTGCAGAGGAAACCTGGTGAAACTATATTTCTCAGATGCTCAAAGGCAGATAACTCCATAGTCAGTGATGAGATATGACCAACATTCAAACTCATCCATGCTTTTATGTATGTCCTGGTTACCTACAAGAATGAAGAAGATCAAATGAAAAATGAATGAACTAGAATGGTCAAAACATTATAGAGCTACATTTTAGAAACTCAAGGGCAGCTAACTCTAGTTGCTGGTCAAGTGTGGCCGAAAATCAAACTCATTCAAGCTTTTATAGTTGTCCTTGATACCCGCAAGAATGATGAAGATCCATCCAGAAATGAAAGCATTAGAGTGCTCACAACATTACTCCCATTATAAGACTATGGAGATTTTTCAGACATTCAAGGGCAGCTAACTCCATAGACCCATATTCGATCTTACTAAATTTCAAACCCATCCAAGCTTTTATAGCTGTCCTTGTTACCTGCAAGAATGAATAAGATCGAATCAAAATGAAGGTGCTCGAGTGCATTCATTTTTCAAACGCTCAAGGGCAGCTAACTCAGTAGTTGGTGATCGGATCCGTCAGAAATTCATACTCATTCATGCTTTTATAGTTGTCCTTGTTACCTGCAAGAATGATGAAGATTCATCCAAAACTGAAAGCACTAGACTGCTCACAACATTTCTCCTATTATTACCCGGGTCAGATCTTACCTAATTTCGAACCCATCCAAGCTTTTATAGCTGTCCTTGTTACATGCAAGAATGAATAAGATCCCATCAAAAATGAAGGTGCTAGCGTGCTCACAACATTAAACATTAATTTTCCAAATGCTCAAGGGTAGCTAACTCAGTAGTTGGTGATGGGATTTGGCAGAAATTCAAACTCATTCAAGATTTTATGGTTGTCCTTGTTACCTGCAAGAATGATGAAGATCCATTTAAAAATGAAAGCACTAGAGTGCTCACAACATTTCTCCCATTATAAGTCTATGGAGAATTTTTCAGACGTTCAAGAGCAGCTAACTCCGTAGACCCGGGTCAGATCTTGCTTAATTTCAAACCATCCAAGCTTTTATAGCTGTCCTTGTTACATGCAAGAATGAATAAGATTCAAACAAAAATGAAGGTGCTAGTGTGCTAACAACATTATACATTCAATTTTCCAATGCTCAAGGGCAGCTAACTCAGTAGTTGGGGATGGGATCTGGCAGAAATTCAATCTCATTCAAGCTTTCATGGTTGTCCTTGTTACCTGCAAGAATGAATAAGATTCAATCAAAAATGAAAGCACAAGAGTGCTCACAACATTTCTCCCATTATAAGTCTATGGAGATTTTTTCAGACGCTCAAGAGTAGCTAACTCTGCATACTCTGGTCCAATCTTGTCCAATTTCAAACCCATCCAAGCTTTTATTGCTGTCATTGTTACCTGCAAGAATAAAGAAGATCCAATGAAAAATGGAACAGCTAGAGTGCTCACAAGATTTTCCCCATTATAACCCTATGGGAGCTATCAGAGTTCTAATTCGATCTGGCCCAAAACCTAATGCAGCCAATCCCCCACCCCAATGATGCTTTAGATGAAATTTGATTATGATCGGCCAGCTGGTCTCAGAAATATTCATGTCTGAAAATGTGAACAGACACATGGACCGAGGCACGGACGCAGGCTCGAGTCCCATCCTATAAGCTCACCGTAAGCCTTCGGCTCAGATGAGCTAAAAAATCTAAAATTAACATTAAGTTTATCTTTTATTATTATGATACATTACATTTGGCAAGGCTGTATTTACCAATTTTGAATCAAGATTTTTAGGGAATTACAATAAAAGTCATACGTTTTGCTTTAAGAAACTTACCACAAGGTTATGCCTTGGTTTGAGAGTGTGCATGTCTGTAGACTGTGCTCTTGTGTTTCCTTCTTTATTACTCGAGGGATCAAGTTCTACTAACATGAATGGTTTCTGTGAAACCACTCTGACGGTTAAAGGGATCAATGTCTTTAAGAAACTTACCACAAGGTTATGCCTTGGTTTGAGAGTATGCATGTCTGTAGACTGTGCTCTTGTGTTTCCTTATTTATTACTCGAGGGATCAAGTTCTACTAACATGAATTGTTTCTGTGAAACCAGTCTGAAGGTTAAAGGGTCAATGTCTTTAAGAAACTAACCACTAGGCTATGCCTTAGTTTGAGAGTGTGCATGTCTGTAGACTGGGCTCTTGTGTTTCCTTCTTTATTGCTGGAGGGATCAAGCTCTACTAACATGAATGGTTTCTGTGTAACCAGTCTAAAGGTTAGAGGGGTCAAGGTCTTTCAGAAACTTACCACAAGGTTATGCCTTGGTTTGAGAGTATGCATGTCTGTAGACTGGGCTCTTGTGTTTCCTTCTTTGTTGCTCGAGGTTTCAAGCTCTACTAACATGAATGGTTTCTGTGTAACCAGTCTAAAGGTTAGAGGGGTCAAGGTCTTTCAGAAACTTACCACAAGGTTATGCCTTGGTTTGAGAGTGTGCATGGCTGTAGACTGAGCTCTTGTGTTTCCTTCTTTATTGCTGGAGGGATCAAGCTCTACTAACATGAATGGTTTCTGTGTAACCAGTCTAAAGGTTAGAGGGGTCAAGGTCTTTCAAAAATGTACCACACGGTTATGCCTTGGTTTGAGAGTGTGCATATCTGTAGACTGGGCTCTTGTGTTTCCTTCTTTGTTGCTTGAGGGATCAAGTTCTACCAGCATGAATGGTTTCTGTGTAAACATTCTGAAGGTCAGAGGGGTCAAGGTCAGGTTAGACAACATTACACTGTTCACTGCCAGGCTTTCTGCTTTCGGCTGCAAAACCAAATGCTTACCCATCAGCTTTATCATATGTTTTGGGTGCTCAAAAGGACCATCTCATTGAGATGGCTACCATCTCATTGAGATGGTTCTTTTGAGTACCCACAACATATGTTTTGGTTGAGAATAAAAAAAAATATGTGGGTACACACTCTTTTAACTAAAGGCCTGTTTAATATTAAAGATATATGCAATTATTAATCACCAATATATAGATATTCACCTTATGAAGAAACAGCATGAAATTTTCATTAGCTCATATAGTATTCTGTTTTTGAAAACATTGTTTTATTACACATGGTAGTGTACTGTGGGTAAAACCAGTTTTAAGCAGCCACTAAAGAGGCCCCCCAGGGGGGGTCTGTGCTCCCTTGATCCCTGAAAATAATGCATTGATCTCCCCAACTCCCTGAAAGAAAGTACCTTTGCTCCCTGAAAATATTTTCCTTTGCTCCCCAAATCCTTAAAATTAATTTTGCTTCTCCCCAAATCCCCAAAAATATAAGCCAATTCTCCCTAAAATTAATCTAATCAATAACGGACAACCCATACCTTTGATGTTGTATTTTTAGAATATTACCATTAGAAAATATTGACGACTGGACCCAGGCTACTATACATGAGCAGATGACTTAATAACCACTTAATTTTTAACATTATACATGTAAAGATAGGACTTAGCCACGGACAGGAACTCTCTATAAATAGAGAGTCCTTGGCCACGGAATAAACAATATAATTATTTTAATGGAATACATGATATATAGCTCAAAGTATGAGGCCATCCTTAAAATTCTGTTGTTGTACCTGGTAGAGTAGGTATTGAGGAATGCTCTCTAAATTCTGTTGCTGTACCTGGTAGAGTAGGTATTGAGGAATGCTCTCTAAATTCTGTTGCTGTACCTGGTAGTGTTGCTGTACCTGGTAGAGTAGGTATTGAGGAATGCTCTCTAAATTCTGTTGCTGTACCTGGTAGAGTAGGTATTGAGGAATGCTCTCTAAATTCTGTTGCTGTACCTGGTAGTGTAGGTATTGAGGAATGCTCTCTAAATTCTGTTGCTGTACCTGGTAGAGTAGGTATTGAGGAATGCTCTCTAAATTCTGTTGCTGTACCTGGTAGAGTAGGTATTGAGGAATGCTCTCTAAATTCTGTTGCTGTACCTGGTAGAGTAGGTATTGAGGAATGCTCTCTAAATTCTGTTGCTGTACCTGGTAGTGTTGCTGTACCTGGTAGAGTAGGTATTGAGGAATGCTCTCTAAATTCTGTTGCTGTACCTGGTAGAGTAGGTATTGAGGAATGCTCTCTAAATTCTGTTGCTGTACCTGGTAGAGTAGGTATTGAGGAATGCTCTCTAAATTCTGTTGCTGTACCTGGTAGAGTAGGTATTGAGGAATGCTGGATTCTGTTGCTGTACCTGGTAGAGTAGGTATTGAGGAATGCTGGAATGCTCTCTAGATTTGATTTTTTAAAAGGGACAGCTAGACTATTTGGTATTCTGGTTGGGGATGGGCTGTTTTTTCCAATAGATGAAACTAAATTTTCTAAGATAAGGATAAAGTGAAAGCATTTATTTTTGCTAACCATAGAAAGTGTTTTTTCTACGGCGTTACTTATTAATGCATAAGTAACTAATATTAGTTCATTTATGAAACAGTGGTTACTTAGCCTATAATTGTAATTGGTTTTGAAATGGACTCTTCCGAAGAGGGGTGTGATCAAAAATATTGTTCAATGAATAACGTTTTGATTAAATGTTTTGTTTTTCAAAGGGTAAAGTAAAAACAAATGTAGACTTTTCTTATTAAAAGAGTATTTAAAATGTCTAAAATCGGGCATCTTTTCAGTGTAAATGTCGGATGTTCAACACCCTGCCTTACCCACGGGCCGTGTCTATTTTTTTACTCTCGTCAGCTGGTCAAATGGTCTAACTTAGAATAGTAATTAATATTTCTACAAAGAAAATATTTCCAATTGTGTGTTATCAGTGGTTTTTATTGATAAATTCATAATTATAGATACGAAATTCTTAAATAAGTAGGCTCTATACGTATTTTTCAGGACATGTAAACCCAATCTATTTATAGAATCACTCGCGCGTGCTCAACGAATGTAGGGCAAAACATTACACAGCCATTTTATCGTGGTTACATTCAACAGTAAAAAGCGTTGTTTATTCTGTGAAAATAGCGGTAAAACAATGAGTGAGTACTTCAAGAACTTGTCAAAGACTGCAAAGAGACGGTACGAAGAAAAAATTAAGGACATTGGTGTTGAGAATGTAGAAAAAGGTGACCCTTTTCTGATTTCTAGTGAGTGGGTTGACGATGTTTCAAAAAGGCCAGAGTCGGAGTTCGGACAAATTTATGTGTACGTGATAGATTCGCCTGGTCCATACACCCGAGAGACAATGAAAGCTTACAGTTCCCTCGAAGCATATCAGCAATTTTCTACGGCTAGGTGAGAACATGCTACCTACTGGAGGTCAATAACACATTGTTGCTGAAGGCAAAAGTGATAAGGTCTCAAGCTCCCGCTCAAGCTCTGACAGATACACCCCATGAAGCATGGTGTGCCTTTGACAAGTCGGATGCAACAGTTCTCACAGGGCACCGTACCTGTATGGCAGGGTGAGCATTCTATATATTTTACTTTAACAAACCAGCAATGGCATATATCTGCATACAGCAAAGAAATCTGTTCTGTTTGATTGAGTTGTACAGTCATGATGGTTCTTCCAAGCCAATATTAGGATCACTCTCACAAGGCAGGGTTGTATGTGCCCGGCCTGACAACTGACGCCCGAGAACATTGTACAGTCAAAAAACTAGTAGTGTTTAATCTGAGTTTGCTAACCACACAGTAACACTTAGTGGCACGAAATTGCCACGAATATGTCATGTCAGCAGTCTTAACGGCTGGAGTCTGTTTTTTAAAATGTGGAGAAAGCCTGTCAGTGCCCGCAAAAAAAGAACTACAGCAGCTTGACCAGACAGCTTGCGTGTCACTTCGTTTTGTCAAAGATGTTCATTGTTCATGTCACTTTTGTAATTTACAGTTCTGCTTTATGCCCTTTAATAGGGAATTAGTACCTATTAACTCATTCCCCATTGAAAGGTAAAAAGAGTAGCTATTAACTCTTTGTATACTTATGGATTGATTCAATGAAAGTTATAGTAGGATAGTCCATGGTATATATCTAGGGTCATAAATCTAATTTTTAAAAATTCATACATTCTTTGTCTGAAAAACAGTGTAGACCCTGATCAAATTCCACATTAAGCCGCATTTCATCTGGGTCTATAATGTTTGTTAAAGTGCCGTCTTAGGTGTTTCCCTGTATACAAAAAGTTTAAGATGGCCCTTTGAATATATTTTATTTTTATTTCAGGCAAGGAGAAATGTGCATCCATGTAGCTGCCCTCCTGTTCAAAGCCGAAGCTTGCACCCGTCTTGGATTCAACAAATTTTTTTGTACCTCTGACCCATGCACCTGGAACCAGAACTACACCAAGAAGGTAATATATTGCAAAAACTATTTGAGTCATCAACAGACTCTGACTTGTACCGCATTCAGTCGCAAGCCGCCACTCAAAAATAGACAAAACAAAGCTCTTAATGACAAATGGTAGCTTAATGAAGGTTGAAAGTATTGCAGAATGCTCCCCTTGGAGCATTCTGCAATACTTTTGACCTGCATTAAGTGATAATCTGTCTTGAAAACCAATTTTTGTTCTTCTTTTCGAGTGGTCACACCCCTTTAGCAATGTAATTCAGGTGACTTTTTTTCCCAGTTTGAAAAAAAATATGAAACTCAATTTGCTTATTTAAAAATTTATCTGATTGACATTAATCACATAAACAACAGGGTGACAATCAACTACCATTGCATCGGATTCCCTAGCAATTTAATGGCATTAGAAGAGTAATAGCTACCCATATTGCGGTACTAAACCAAAATACATCTAAGTGAGACGGTTCTTTTGAGCACCAAAACTATGTAATGGATTAAATTGCATTGGTAAAAATAATCATTAAAAAATTAAGGATCAGAAGGATGTGCGTATTTAATCGATAAATTTGTCGACTGATCCTTCCCCCAGACTTGCTTGTGTGTGGCATGAGTAATTTGAAGTTTTTTCTCATGAAGTGATGTTTTGAGTCTTATTTTTGAATTTTTTTCAGGTGGAAGCAGTTGTTATACAAGAAATTTCCTTCCGAAGCGAGAAAATTTTCATGTACAGCTTCAAGACATTGTCGTTGACCAACAGCCAGTTCACCTTGCAGATACTGCATCATTTCTTGAGAAACTAAAGAAAGCGAATAAATCTGCTGTGATGTTTAGTGTAACTGACCCCAAACCTCAACCAAAACTTTCAGGACCATCACTTCCGCAGGTTTTACCCCATCTTTACAACACTGACAATGTGATTCTTTCACCTGATGAACTGAATGCAAAGTGCATACAAGTGTTAAAAGATATGACTGTTTCTGCCATTTTTTTCATTAACAACTTGAGCATGAAATTAGAAATGCTCATAAAACTGAAATGTTGAAAATACATGTTTTGCTTTCAAACTCTCAGACGTTGTATTTACCATGCTTAATTGCTTATAGTTGTTAAATGCCAATAATTGTTGGCATTATAACACTTATGAGCCTGATATAATTTATGCTCAGTTGAGATGAGCATGAAAAAAGTTTGAAAACCTTAGGACTAATCCATATACCTTGCCTGAGTTAACCACAGGACTAATCAATATACAGGGTGCAAGTTCAGGGTCTGTGGCTATAACACTTTTTTCATCCTCAAATCTGCTGAGCATGAGATCTCATTTCCTCATTAGAATTAAATAAATGTAAAAACTCCTACGTAGGAAAACGTAACAAACTGAAAAAGAGACTTTTTAATATTAGTGTGATAAGATTCAAGTCAGTGAGCAATTCAAAAATAGATTCTTTCCTTTCATATTGTACATATTGCATGAATAAAGGCCTAGAGGTTAAAATATGTTTTTCATGCTTGCCTCAACTAAGCATGAAATCTCAAATGCTCATAAAAATGTTGAAAATAGACTTTAGGTTGCTTTCAAACCATGCTTATAACCAGGACTTTAGTTAAAAGTGTGTACCAAAAATGTAATATTCTTATTTCTCAACCAAAACATATGGTGTGGGTACTTAAAAGAAGTCTCAATGAGACGGTTCTTTTGAGCACCCAAAAAATATGTTAAAACTGATGGGTAAGAAAATATTTATGATTTTTCCCTCGAAAATTGTGTTTATCTAAACCTACAGGTATGTTATAACGATTAAAATGCCAATAATTGTGGCATTATAACACTTAGTCACTTATGAGCCTGATAAAGTTTGTGCTCAGCTGAGAAAAGCATGGAAAGTTTTTAAAATCTCGGGACTAATCCTTATACATTGCTTAAGTTAACCACATGACTAATCAATACACTGGGTGTAAGTTCAGGGTCTGAGGTTATAACATTTATTTCATGCTCAAATCTGCTGAGCATGAAATTTAATTTGCTCACAAGGCCAATTAAAATACCACTTAAAACTCTCATATCTAATATCTTTCCTGCTCATAACTTTAAGAATATCGTTAGTTGTTGGCATTATAACATTTATGAGCAGGATCAATTTCATGCTACATGTAAGTTGAGATGAGAATGAAAAATGTTTATAATCTTCGGTCTTTGTCGCCAGATAAGTGTGTAAATTTATTTTTTATTGATGGTAAAATGGTGAATACTTTTTAAAAGTTTACTTTTGGTGCTCAAATAGAACCATCTGATTGAGGTGGTTCTTTTGAGTACCCACTACATCTTTTGGTTGGTAAACAAGAAAATAAGACCCATCCCTATATAACTGAAAGATTGTTGATGGGATGTAAAGAATCAAATCAAACCACTCAAAGTTATCTACCTAGAGGCCTCCTCTGAAAGAAACCAGGGAACGAATAGTCCCTGATCAGACTGCTCAAACATGGATGGTTAATTATGTGCTCACTTCTGTCGGCCTTGAAAATTAAATCACTTTTTACACAATAATGTGGAACATGTTTCTGCAGTTTATTGAATAGGCAAAAAATAAGAAAATGTCTTGTTTCCGGTTACCCTACCCACCCTAATATTTTGGTGCCTACTCAAACTTTTTTGAAGACTTTCTGGATTTTAATGTCTATGTTTAGACTATCTTTAAGGATTTTCATACTTTTTCAATACAAAAAAAAATATTTTGTATAAAAAAAGTTTGCCTACCTACATGTACCGACCCTAAAAATTTTGGACATGTAATTGGAAACAATGCATATTTTTCTTTTGGCCTTAGAGTACCAAACAGTTTGGACCCAGATCCAGCCTGACTTTCTGTTAGAACAGATTTGGGTACAAAAACAGTTTGCAAATAATATATGTACAATAAAACGATGTATACTGACATGTAGAAAAATTTAAAGCTGTCTTTTTCAAAATCTCATTTATAAAAACAATCATAATTTCAAACAGTCTGGATGAAGGGCAAGAACAATATTCTGTCTGGCCAGATCTGGGTCCAAACTGTTTGGACAGTTTTCTGGCATCAAAAAGTTGATACTATATGTACATGTGCCTGTTTGTTAACCCTTGTCATGCTGCACTCAGGTGAGTGCTTTTGAAAACCCTGTAGATCCAGTTCAGCTGGATTATGGCAAAGGTCATCTTATCAGGATCTACATTGTTTTCCACTTTTAACACTAATTGATTCTTCCTTTTGGTTAGCACTTGAGATACATGTAGTCCAATGGATTCATATTGAAGGGGTCACTGGTAAATATTTCCAATTGAAAATTATATAATTTTCTCTGAATATCACATTTTTTGACAGAAAGTGTAGACCTTGATGAAATGTCACATATCATTATGTGTAATTTCATCTGGGTCTTGATATCACATTTTAAGGAGTCATAAGAAGAAAAAGGATAACAAGGACTGAAAATGCGAAAGAGTGTAGTAAATATCAATATTCATCATGGCAAGGGTTAAATACAAGTATCTGCAAATAACTAAAATGAACCAGGTTAACTTTTATATATTTCAAATGTTTTTGTACATCATGTAAAGTGTTACCGCTAAATAACAGAGAATATAATGTAATTAAAGAGTATTTTGTTATATTATAATTTCTTAACCAAAAGATATGCATGGTATAAAGTTTGAAGTTTTTAAGATTATTCCAGAAATAAGGATTTGTGGCAGAATTTCGGACCATAGAAAGCCTGCCATTAATCAGATGAAATTATACTTGTTATTTTAAATAAGTTGCTAATTTTAGAACTTGATTTCTAAAGTTCAGGATGTTGCAAATTTTGAACTCTCACCCATGCATATGTTATGGAACCTCAAAGGAACGGTCTCAATGAGATGGTTCTTTTGAGCACCAAAAACCAACAGAATATACAGATTATTAAGAACATCCTGATAATTTCAGTCAAACTATTTGGTTATCCAACAAAATTTAATACCCATACATAGGGCCAGTTAAGCAAAAATGTTGGCATAGAATTGCGCTATCAGTTTAAACATGTGTTTTGGGTGCTCAAAAGAACCGTCTCATACAAACGGTTCTTTTGGGTACCTACAACATATGTTTTTGTTGAGAAAAAAAATCTGGGGGCCCGCCCATAAATCTGTGTGCAGAGCAAGGATTCATGTTGAACGTGTTATGATTTTGATTTGGAAATTTACATGTAAACCAGCAAAGTTTTGATTTTCTGTAGATTTTATAAATCATTGTGACGTCATTCATTCTATATTTATCAGTGTGCATGGTTAAACTGTTTCGTTTCACCAAAAAACAGAAACTAACTTTTCATTTTATTAGAAAATAGGAGCAAGAAAATGTAAAACAAACAAACAGAATGGACAATAGGCCTGCAAGCAGAAAATATGAATAAGCAGAGAAAATTACCTCGCTTAAGAAAGATTAATGGCAAAACACGGAAAATAGGTCATTCAATTTGTTGTTTCGATGTCATTGAGGCATACATGTGTCAATTTCGGAAGCATCATCATGCTAGTAGATTTTTCCTATCACCCGCAAATTCATGACTGGGGTTTGATTTATTTCCATCTAAAGGAGGAATATGCATGGGATATTATTTTTGAAGTCACAAACTTTCGGCTTTTTCTTTCAGCGTGGACAAGTATTATTGGTTTTCATAAGACTGAAGATAACAAGAATTGATTTTCATTAAAGATCATTTTTGGGAAGGAATAAAAGCCGGGACCAATACCCAGGACTCGGGACCAAATTCTGTGACCTAAGTTTGCAAGCATCAAAATGGTAATTTAAATGCAAATATCGACCTGAAAATTAGATCAGATGTTCATTATAGGGTCTTCTTAAAAATGCATAAAAAGATTATTTATGACTTTTGATTTTCTGTGATCAATACCCAGTCACATAAAGGTCATCTTCTGACTTCTTAGAGAAGGGACTATGAATTTCACTTATAAAAAGATTGTAAATAAATAAATTAATACGCCACACACAACTCCTAATACCGTTACTCTATGGCTCCACGCCATTCCATGTTTAAACATAAGCCTCCTGTCGATATGTATGAATCAAGGGGGTTGTTTTCAAAGCTGTTTTTTGTGTGTGACACACAACTGATTGCGAGATATATAAAACTGTATGTTTAATGATAAAGACACATATATCTGCCTTGTTGGCAGGGTCCACAAACAGAAGAAATCTACAACATACATTGTAACTACTTAGCTGTTAATACTAAGCAGTTATGTTAAGGAAGAAGTCTAATATTTATGTATTCATAATCGAAGGGTCTCGGTGACGCTGTGGTTTGAAAACAAGCATAAGCTTTCACAAAAGCTTGCTTCCCCATCACCGTCTGATTGAATAGTTTATGTATTAGCGAAACGTCAAGCATTTAATGACTCATTTCAAAGCCACTTTAATGTATATCTTATTGTGAAAAAAAACTTCATTTTTATCCTTCATCTATTATTACTCATGAGAACCTTTTAACAACGCCGTTTATAACATGTAACACATGTTATAGTTTTTCTTGTAATAATTGCTATTAGGCCCTATACAGAAGTTTAACTTCAGATTCAACAAGCAAAACTATATCTGATCAACATTAATAAAAGTTTTAATAAAAAAACAACATCTAATTACTTAGAGAGATAATTACATACCTGATGCGTAGGTAGCCCTGTTATGATTGTTAATGATCACGTGTGCTAGGGGGGCTCAGGGGCATGCTCCCCCGAAAAAAAATTGATAAAAATGGTGTGATCTGGTGCATTCTGAGTGTTCCAAAGTTAGTTATTATCAACCTAAAAATCAACATTTTTTTTTTATAAATCAACAACCCAAATTTTGTGCCAAAGTTTTCTCCAAGATCAATCCAGATGCGAACTTTGGCACAAAAATAAATACATTCACATTAAAGGAGGATCTTGGGGGGGGGGGGGGGGGGGGGGGGGGGGATAGCCCCCAGAAGCTAAAGAAATGTAAAAAAATGGAGGCTTTACGTTTTTCATACCAGGCGCGAAGATATATCCTGTAATGATGTGATTCAGATTCATGCTAGGGGCTCGGGATTTTTTTTGTTAAAATGGTGCAATACGGCGCATTCTCAGTGTTCCAAAATACGTTATAATCAACCTAAAAATCCACATTTTTGAAGGCTAATTTTGTACAATAGTAAAAATTATTTGCCGTATCAGTCATCAATACCAATCCAGATCAGCATGTTAGCATGAAAGTTAATACCTTTAGATATCCAAGGGGGTTCTGGGGGGCTCCCCCCAGAAGCCGAAGAATTTTTTTGAAAAAATCAAACGAAATGAAGGCTTTTCCTTAAAGGTGAGATTTTTTTTTACAATTTTGCTGGGCTCCCTAGATCCCCAAAACTATGAGCTTGCTCCCCAAATCCCTGAAAATAATTACCAGTGCTCCCCAGCCCCCTGAAAATAAATAGCCATTCTCCCCAGATCCCCAAAACCCCTGGGGGCCCCACTAAAAAAGAAGACCAAAATTTGGCTTTCAAGACCGACTATCACTTAATGCAGGTCAAAAGTATTGCAGAATGCTCCAAGAGAGCATTCTGCAATACTTTTGACCTTCAGTAAGCTACCATTTGTCTAAAAGATCTTTGTTTTGTCTAATTTTGAGTGGCCATTTTAGACAGGTTTTGTGATGTCTTATTGTTAAGTTGTCACTTTCCCATTGGTATCCTGGGTCAGGTGTGGTGCTTGATTGTAATGATTCCTGATCTTTGCCTTCTTTCTTACTTTTACTGTATTTAAGTATCCTATCTTAACAGCAGTTTGTGTAAATTTGGAATAGAGCTGGACAACTGCAATTTTATTTTTACATAGCCAAGAAAAATACCTTTCTATGAAAGTAAATATAATGTGCGCAAATATAAAAGTTTCAATTTATTGGCCTGTTGCTATTACACAATGAATCTCTCTCCTACACTCATTCATAAGCCCAAATCATGAGAAAATTCTGCTGTTCTGTTTTTTCATGTCAATTTTATGCATGGCCTTAACAAAGATGCCTACCCCACCATATTCTTGTAGCAGGCTGCTCATGACAGATCTATATCTCATGCCGTCTTCATCTGCACACTCTAATGTCAAACTGAAAGAATAGAATATGACATCTAAGCGGTGACATGTGATTTCGAACAAGGTGGCATTTTGACAAGTGTAGACTCAGATGAGCCTGTGCAGCCTCCTTTTAAACTTAGAAACTCCAAATGATGTTCGTTCAGTAACCTAAGAGTCCTAGAATATTCAAACGACAAGCAAAGGCTCTGATCAGACTACTCATATGTGCAGGCTGGTCTGAGTCTTTGCTGGTTGCACATACCACATTGTTGGAAATCTCATGTTGCAGCTCTATTTCTGTATTGCAGTAAAGGTTCTAAAATTTCAAACACTTTTTTCCTGCTCTCAAATAAAATGTTAGTTTTCAGTAGTGGAATTCACAAAATGCATGTCAGAATAGCTAACAGGGAAGACCCTGATCAGAGTGCTTCTTCAGATGCAGTCTGATCTGGGTCTGCACTGTTTGTCTATAACTTTTTTGTATCAAACTAGTGTTTGAAATTTTAGAATATTTACTGCAGCCTTGATAAACCCAAAGTGTGCTGATCCTTAGTCCCCTACCAGTGTTCACACCCCAGTGTACTCTAGGTTATGCTTGTTTGGTTTGATGCTTAACGTCCCAGTCAACAGCTATGGTCATGTTCACCTAACCACACTTTTTTGCTGGGCAAGCTTGACTAAGCGGATAACCAGTACTTTGTGCACATACTTTCGCTTGTAACTGACAACAACCCTTCTTGAACCAGCGGAAGGGAGGAGAATGGCCGTAGAAACTATTTCATGATCAATCTCCACGAAAGTATGGGACCGGGCAGAAATCGAACTTGCAACCCCTAGATCTGCAGTCAGACACATATCTGCAGCCAGACACGAAACCGACTGTGCTACAGGGCCTGGCAGGTACTACAGGTTTGCCCTCAGTCTATATGTCCATCTGTCTGTCTATCCGTCCATCTGTCCACTGAAATCTGGATCTCAAGATAAACAAGGTAGCTTGATGAAACTTGGTACGTGAACAGGTTATGCGTGTCATTTTTTCAATGTCGCATGAAAATTGTGGCTACTATGGTAATGAAAAGAGTCAAAATGTTGCAAAACATACAGATCTTGAGAATAAGTAAAACCTGAGTGTGTAAAACGGCCACTCAAAAATAGACAAAAAAAAAGTGGTAGCTTAATGAAGGTCAAATTTCAGAATGTTCCCCTTGGAGCATTCTGCAATACTTTTGACTTGAATTAAGCAATAATTGGTCTTTTTTTATCTTTTTGAGAGAGGCCGTTTTACACAGGTTTTACTGTAACTCAAAAACTATTCAAGCTAGCCTGATGAAACTTTGTATGTGAACAGGTGGCAATGTGCTTATTATGCTCGTCATTTTATTTTTGTGGTCAGATGAAAATTGTGGCTGCAACAGTAGGGGACTTATGTTATCTGTGCTTGTACCATTTAAATTACGATGAGACTAGCTTAGTAATTTGGTATAACCCTTTCCTGCAGTGAGACGCCTTATAACGCTTTTGTAAACAGAGCAGACCCAGATGCCTGATCAGGGTCTACTCTGTTTGCTTATAGAAATATGATATATCTGATTCTACACAAGTGGACCTGAGAAGTAATTTCGTTGTTCTAAGTATCGACATGAAAGTTTATTAATATTATTATTCATAGTGGGTGGTGCCTAGCAAGAGTTTTCATGGAGGAAAGGGTTAAAACTGTTTTAAGCATGTTGGTTGCTCATTCTTGAAAGTTTTGGTACAGAGTAGATTTCCACTGCCCAATTGTAAAAATGGAGGATCTTACATGAGTGCTCATGTTTTATTGAATTTATTAAATGATTTTGGGGAAAAAAGATAAAATGCGAGGCTTGCCAAGCATTTTATCTTTTTCGCAACAAGTTTAATACATTCAATAATAATGGAGCATGAATGTTAAATTCTATTTATCACATGATATTAAAATTACTTAAAAATCACATTTTTTGAGTGAAAACCTCAAGATTTTGCCACTTTTACCCAACATTAAATTGGACGTAATTACTTAACATTACTAAATCTGTAAACCAATGGTAGTTTATCGATTTTATTGCATGTTGATATATCACTTCCGCACACAACGTCATGTGATAAAGAGCAAATCTACACCAGAGCATGCAATTTTTAACACTGTATACTCTTTTAACCCTTTCCTTCATGAATATTCATGCTAGGCTCCACCTACTATTAATAAACATATAAATTAATAAACTTTTATGTTGGTACATAACACAAAGAAATTACTTGTCAGGTCCACTAGTGTAGGGTCATATCTAATCATATTTCCATGAAGCAAACAGAGGAGACCCTGATCAGGCAGCTCTTACAAACAGAGTAGACCCAGGTCAGGCAGGGTCTGCTCTGTTTGCAAAAGCAACAAAAGGGGTCTCTATGAGGTTAAGGGTTAAATATAGAAAAAATCATAAAGTTGGTGAGAAATGCGGCCAGGGGTGGGGGATGCTTTGAATCATTCAACATTATTTTTAAGCTTTACCAAGAGAAACTGACGTCAAATCTTTAACTTGATAACCCTCTTCTTATATACAAAGGGGGAGTTCCACCCTATATGGAATTTACATAGGGTTCTGCCCACGCATAGAATTTTATAAAATTTTGGAGAAAGATTGTCTATTACATGTGTGTTCTATTTGTGAGATATTTACCCATTCATCTATTTCAGTTGTTAAATTTAAATAATTTTAATTTTTTAAACTAAAAAAATGGACACCTTAATCAAAAGTGGCCATAGGCGGCAAGCTCTTTCGATTTTTCAACCTAATTTATTCTCAACATGATGCCTGATAATTTGTTATAATGTATGTACCATACATGTATTTCAATGTATAAAATAAAAAAGTTCACATCAAATTTTGTTTGAAGGTACCCCTAAATTTAACATTTTGAAAATATTTTCAACAAATTAAATTGTCAAATTTGCCTAGTTGCTGTTCTTGTCAACCTATGAAATTTATATCAAATATTTCCACACATGTGTTTGTTATAATCATAAAATCTCAAGAAAAAATAAAACCGGTAAAATGGAGTTTTCTGAATTTCAATCTTAATGGTAAAAAATTTGCAGAATGTCAAAATCAAGATTTTATGTAAACTTCCAGCAGTATGCTCAATTTACATAGAGTTCTGTTCTCCACAGGCATAGATCTTGATGATATTATGCAAATTGACCGTTTAGCTTATAAGTATTTTGTTTTAAATCGCTTTTCAATGGTTGGTTACAACATTTGGTATTTTGTAGTATGTGATTATAGGGGTAACCCCCCCCCCCCCCCCCCCCCCCAAATCAGCCCAATTTGCATCTATCCGAAATCAGAATGTCTATAAATGATAATTTTTAGAATAATCTGTGAGTTCTAGCTTATGTGTGCGGTGCACACATTACCATATCTATCACATAAATTGTTTATAATAATGTTTCTTTTAGAATATAATACTCAAATTCAGCAGTACAAATTATATCAACAATGTTTGGGTTTTAATTATGGTGTGTTACAGTTCTTGTCAACCTTTCCCATCTATATATAATTTGACCATATGTATAAGGATAATATTCACAAGATTTGAAGCCCGGAAATATATTTTGTTTGAATGGTGAGTCAGACTTTTGTTAAATTAATAAATATTATTGAATTCATCATAAATATTTATGCCCAGTTTTACAGAATTGTTTAGTATGTCAGCATTATGATTATGAGGTCATTTAACCACGATGGAAATAACAGCACAAAGACTGTTTCACCTCGTCTAATGCCAGATGTTCAGTATGTATACATTCAAAAATTTGCTAAGTGCTTCTTAATGTTTGAAAATCCATTTATAATCTTAAAAAGTATCATTTTTATTTTCATTAACTCAATTTCTATTTATTGGAGAAGTTTTAAAGCTCTTGTTGGAGTATTAATGATTTTAAATGGGGTTTATGATAAGTATTTTTGGATACGCTTTTGAAATATTTTGGCGGATAAAAGTTAATGCAGGAGAAATAACCACAATCAATACCAATTAAGATACAATGCAATTCAAATAAGATTCTGTAAACCATTCATTAAAATTTACACATTGAGTGACTAAGGGACTGCAAAGTAAGGATAATATTTAAATAATGTGGGAAAACGGATCATTCCATAATAGAAATAAACTATTAAGTTTTAAAACTTAAGACTCAGTTTCACTCAGTCTCTGCATGGCACTAAATGGAAAGTGCTGCAGTTCTCATGCCTTCTAGCACTAGCTTAATTTGTCTTCTACTTTCTACTGAAACTAAATATTTCAGAAGTTTGTTTGTTTGTTTGTTTGATTTGATTCTTTACGTCCACTCAACAATCTTTCAGTTATGCGGGACGATTCTTCCTGGGTTTAACCAGTACTAAGCTAGGATAAATGTGTCTTGCTCAAGGACCACAACGCAGTGACGCCGGTGAGGCTCGAACCCGCTACCCTTCGGTCTCGAGTCAAGCACTCTACCACTGAGCCACTGCGCTCCCTATATTTCAGAAGAAACAGAATATAAAAATACATTTTATCAGTGTACGGGGAAAGTTTAACCCAATACAAAGAAAGCTGATGTGATATCCAAGTTCTCTGAAAAAGAACCTACCAAAATAGTGAGAACAAATACAATTTCTTAAACACTTGACCTGGTTTCACTCAGTTTATAAGAGTTAATGAGAAGTATGCACTTAGTCCTGAACCAATTTACCCTCAATATTTGATTCGGAGCGACATAAAATTGAGGCAATTCTAGGTGCAACAGGAACATAGAATGTAGAGGCAGCAGATGAATTACCTAGCATAATCCTAATCTGTTTGAATTTTTCAATGGCTGAAAGACATTAAGAGCATAACCACCTGTTGGCTTCAGTCCACAAATAGTTTGAAAACCAGTGGAAGATCAATTCTCAAATGATACCTGCTGGACATCCACCCGTACAACTAAGTTCTATACCAAGTGCTACTTATCAAGTGCTGCTTACAAAAATGCCAGTTTTATGCTATTGAATTAGCTAAAACTTCTGACACCAAAAATATTTTGGACCTAGTATGGATGAAGATACTAAATAGTGATAGTCAATGCGTTTTTAGAATAATACTGGTGGAAAAACTGCGGTTTGTAAGACCTAACTGGAGTATTTTATTTGAAATCACTTAAGAATCAAAACAGACTTAACTCATTTCATGCAAATTATAAAACTTTTACCGGTGTCCGAATTTTATGAAAATTTACATGCATAAAGAGGATGTATTTGACCTACTTTTCTGAAAATATTATGGGTTGACAAAAACTGGAACATGGTAAATATTAGGTAAGAATCCCCTATAGACACTAACTTTAGTGGTCAACATGGGGATAATTCAAATTTTGATGGGTCAGAAAAAGAATATCTAGATGTATTCATATACATTAATGGTAGTAAGGTATACCCTGGAAAGTCTTCTTTCATATACCATTCAAAGAATGTAGCAGTCAATATTGTTATTGATTTGAGACTGATATTTAATAGGTGATATTTAATAGGTCATATATTAGTACAAAGAGGGTGTACATCAAGGTGCACCCCTGTGGCCTAACAGCCTTCGAGGAATGAAATTATTTCATTTTTGTAGCTGTTATAACGTAGGTAATCAACATGCAAAATATTATCGAAATCCATGCATGGGCAGATTTGGAACTCCCCCTTTATTTCTATTCTGTGAAAAGAAATATGTTCATATTGTGTATTTCAAAAGTTTTCATTCAGATCTTTAACCCTTAATGCGCCAATCGCAACAAAAGTTGTCTGCTTTTCTCCTCTGTTGAAATGTTTAACAAGCCTTTATGGCAAAAAGTGTGGACCCAGATCAGACTGCTCCTACAGGAGCAGTCTGATCTGGGTCCACCCTGTTTGCTACTATACTTAAATTGCATAATGTTAGACAATTATTTGCAGCAGAGGACTTCAGCAGACGTCATTTTTCAGATGCATTTTTAAGGGTTAAAATTATTTTATGTAGCTCTTTCCATGGTTTTTATAAAAATAAGTTTAAAATTAGTTACTTGTATTTGCATATTGGATAATTTTTCATGCCTTGTTGTCATCTGTTGACTTTTTCCAAAACACTTTTTTTCAAAAATTATTTCAGGAACACTACCAGAGGGTCAAACGAATTGGATCCAGATCAGGATCGATGTTTTGTAATTCCTGATCTGGGTTCTAATTGCTTGCAATTGCTGGCAACAAGTCACCTCTTGGAGGGAAATACAGTAAAACCTGTCTTAAGCGGCCACTCAAAAAGAAGACCAAAAATTGGTTTTCAAGACCAATTATCGCTTAATGCAGGTCAAAAGTATTGCAGAATGCTCCAAGAGAGCATTCTGGAATACTTTCGACCTTTATTAAGCTACCATTTGTCTTTAAGACTTTTGTTCTGTCTTTTTTTGAGTGGGCGCTTATGACAAGTTTTACTGTAGTTAAACCAAGTATCTCACTTACAGTGCTGGCTTGAGATGGGCTGTCATATCTATACGCCTGAGATCTTGTAACCAACCCCTCTTGTCTGATAGCTTTATCGTTGTCAAGACTCATATAACCAAGCATGTATCCTATACAGTCCATGTCTTTAGGTACCTCGGCTGTTGGGTATGGCGTGAAGCTCAACGCAATATTAGCATGGCTTTTGGCAGGGATCACCTTAAATACATTAGGTGAAAGTTCTAAATTTCTAAACAATCCCAAACATATGAAATTCAAATCTAAAACCTTTCAACATACCTACAAAATATAAACAATTTCAAGTGTGAATCGTCGATTGAGCCACGACACATTATTTCCAACAATGTGGCATTTTGACAAGTGTACACTCAGACCAGCCTGTGCAGCCTCTTTTAAGCTTAGAAACTCCAAATGCTATTCAATCGACAAGCGAAGGTTCTGATCAGACTGCACATATGCACAGGCTGGTCTGAGCTTTTGCTGGTCGCACATACCACATTGCTGGAAATATCATGTAATGGCTCATATACAATTGTCTTCAGATAAACTGTAAATAAAAAATCTCTCTTATTCAGTGTTATGAATAATACTTTGCATCATCCAGTGCAAACTAAAAAATCTGCATTTCAATCCTTAAATATGGTCCATCACATCCGGTCTGATGATCTATACAATAAACAGTCTGACAGGCCTGAGCACCAGGGCATTGTTGCCAGAGCCTTCACTACTTGATCACACAAAGTAGGGAAGTAGATGCTGGCTCAGGCCATGAAATAGGCTTATCCTTTGATAGATGTACACACAGGTTTAGAAAAACAAAATTTTGAAGCGTAAAATTGTAAATATTTTCTTACTCATCAGTTTTAACATGTGTTTTGGGTGATCAAAAGAACCGTCTCATTGAGACGGTTCTTTTGAGTACCAACAACATATGTTTTGTTTGAGAAATAAGAAAAAATATAGCAAGAAGTGAGCAAAGCTCAAATACCCCCGGCGGTAGCCATCAGAGGTTGTAACACTTTCAGAGAAAAGACAAAATTGTCAAAGATTTTATAATCCTAAATCAAGTTATTTCTGAGAAAACTTTGATGAAAAATGTCCATATGTGTTATATAAGAGTGACAGAAGGAAAAATTGAAAATTTGAAAGAAGAAGGCAAAATGAGGATTAGCACCTTAATTTTCATTTACACAATACTCTGCCTATCTCAAAGTGTACACAAAATTTCATAATCCTAAATCAAGTAGTTGCTGAGAAAACGGACAAAAACGTCCATATGTGTTATATAGGAGTGACAGAAGGAAAAATTGAAAAAGAAGGCAAAATGAGCTTTAGCATCTTCATTTTTATTTACACAATACACTTTGCCTCCCTGAAGGTGTACACAAAATTTGAAAACACAGGCTCCATTAGGAACCGAGAAATCTGCAACAGAAATTTTCATTGGAGAGAAAGAAAAAAGAACAAATAAAGGGACTGATAAGCAATATGAGGCTGTTCTTTGGTTACACAATACAACTAATCACTATCAAGCTTTGTACCAAATTTCAGAATCCTAACTCAAGTAGTTGCTGAGACATATTTGACGGAAAAAAATGTCCATATGTATTATATAAGTGAAAGAAGGAAAAAATGCAAAATTGAAAAAAGAAGGCAAAATGAGGATTAGCATCATAATTTCCATTTACACAGTACACTTTGCCTTCCTGAAGGTGTATACAAAAAATTTAAAACACTGGCTCCAATAGGAGCTGAGAAATCTGTGACAGAAATTTCCATTGGAGAGAAAGAAAAATGAACAAATAAAGGGGCTGATAAGCATTATGTGGCTGTTTTTTTTTTTTGTTACACAATACAACTTATCACTATCAAGCTTTATTTCAAAATTCAGAATCCTAACCCATGTAGTTGCTGAGAAATCTTTGACGGAAAAAAAAGTTTACAGAGAGACAGACAAACAAACAGACAAACATAATTACAGAAAAGGCAAAAACTATATACCCCCTATATACTTTGTACCAGGGGTATAAGTGTGCTTAACTTGTCAATATACAGAGAATACTAGGTGAGAGTATTTTGATATCAAGTTTACCAGGCTAGGCTTCGAGAACACCTGTTAAATTGCGAGGCTTGCCAAGCGATTCAACATGCATTTTCCAAGCCGAGCCTGGTAAACTTGATATCAAAAGATGCAAACCTGGTATTCTATTTATCAGTTTACCAAGTTGATTCACTCTTCAAACTAGGGATTATGACGTTATTATCGATGTTTCGAATGATTCATCGTCATTGATGATGTCATTCAAAAAGTGCAACGTCATGTATACCTGATAAAGATACATGCTGTGAGATAGGGAACATTTATCAGGTCAACGTGCAACAATGCAGTTAATATGAGAGGTAACTGATAAGGTATTTCATTTTTGTTTGTTTGTTTTGTTGCTTAACGTCCAAAGTCAACAGCTAAGGTCATGGCGGGACGATCAGTTCACCTAGGAACACTTTTTTCCTGGGCATGCTTGAACCAGTACTTTGTGCACATACTTTTTCACTTGTTACTGACAACAACCCTTCTTGAATGATTCAGCGGAAGGTAGGAGAATGACCCCTGAAATTATTTCCTGATCAATCTCCACGAAAGTATGGGACCGGATTGGAATCGAACTGGGGAACCCTGGATCTACAGTCAGACTCGCCTCTGTAGCCAGACACATTACCGACTGCGCTACGTGGCCTGGTATAAGGTATTTTAAACTTACCAACAGAGTTGGTTTAATGCTATATGAAGCTGCTGACAATTGTCCTCGAACTCGGGACCCCCCGATCTGCAATCAGACTCGCATCTGTAGCCAGACACGTTACAGACTGCGCTACAGGGCCTGGTATAAGGTATTTTAAACTTACCAACTGAGTTGGTTTAATGCTATATGGAGCTGCTGACAATTGTCCTTCATGTGCTCTACACACAAGGAAGACAACCTTTGGTCGTTGTTGAGCCTTGGTCTCTTCAGCTGTGCCATTGTTCCCAGAAATGTTGGCCTGTGTTACTTCTCGGCTCGTAGCGGCAGAGGAGTCTTCAGAATCAGGAATAAAGTCAGTTGGTTCTCGAACATAAGGATCTGGCACTGGAAGTGTAGAAGAGTTGCTTGTGTGTTCAAATAATACATATGCAAGGTTAACAGAAAAACAGAAAATCTTTTATCTTTTTTTTACAGACATCAAACATTGCAAATAAATAGGCCCTAGTACAGAGCTTTCCTTTTATAAAACACCTTGATATAACATCGATCTGGATATAGTACTGTCATGTTGTGGCTCCCAAATTTTTTTACCATGGGATTTTACAAAGGAATTATAATTCCTTTAAAAAATTGTCCCTTTATAACATAGTTCTCTTAAAACGTGGTCCATTCTGATGGACCCCAATACCTTGTTATAGAGAGATTGCACTGTATTTCCATGTGCATTATCGAATCTAGATTTGTTACATTTAAATGGGTGAAAGTTCAAAAAAGTTTTTTATCCTGATCTTAAGAAATTCACATGTTAATAGTTCCTGCAATGCTCACAAAACCAATTAAAAGCTTAAAGGGTCAAGTGTCTGTAGATGAACTGAAACTAAATCAGAGCAGCTATTACAATCTACCTTATTCAATATTTTGATACTGAATTTCTATGGAAACTCGGTTTCAAAATACTGAATGAACAAATAATCCTGAAAATGTTCACAAATGCAGTTACAATAAATGTTCAAAAGTTTTGAACACTTTTCTTATTCTGTTCTCTTCTACAATTTTTGTTTACAGGGATAGAACTCAACAGAATAGCAAACAGAGAAGACCCTTGATCAGACTGCTTTTGCAGAAGCATCAACTGTAGGTGTTTTTCAGGGTCTTCACTGTTTGTCTAGGCCTTTCTGGTGTTCAAAATTATATCATCCGGGCCCAAATGTAGCACTGATGGGTCCAGGCTGACATAATCTACACTAAAACAAGCTTAAGGGTGAGGTTGGCGCGCTGTGGGGCCAGTTTGGGCCTATATGCTTTCGCATCAGTTCATTGCTACCTTGTGGTCACCCAGGAAAGGGCTGACCTCTTGGCTCTTGTTTGTGATGTTTATTGTGATTTTGTTACTTTCCTATTTGGTATCCTGGGACAGGTGTAGTACTTGATTGTATCGATTCCTGATCCTTGCTGTCTTTCTTACTTTGTACATACTATAATAGCATTGCAGATAGTTTGTTTGTTTGTTTGATTTGATTCTTTACGTCCCATCAACAATCTTTCAGTTAAACAGGGACGGGTCTTTCTGGGCTGAACCAGTACCAAGCTAGGATAAATGAGTCTTGCTCAAGGACCACAATGCAGTGATGCCAGTGAGGCTCAACGGCCCTTCGGTCTCGAGTCAAGCACTCTACCACTGAACCACTGCGCTCACACATTGCAGATAGACTAATAGCATGCAACAGACACTAATGCCAAAACAACATGTAACACCACTCATAATTGGCAACAGGAAAAGATAGTAAAGTTGCTACAAGCCAAGAAACGCATTGTAGATACCTTGCAAATATACTCGGTGAATGATAAGAACTATCAAATTTACTGATCTAGTAAATTTACTGATTTAGTAAATTTAAGTTAACCTGCAAGCCAACTTGACCAAGCTCTATGACAAAGAGGTGCAACTACGTCATAATTGCTGGTTTCAAGAGTGAACCTGGTGAACTCGTAGAATGCCAGGTACCTTTCTTTTGATATCAAGTTCACATGGCTTGGCTTTCTGTTCTCAAAGCCTTGCCTGGTAAAGATGATATCAAAAGACACTCACCTAGTATTCTCTATTTATGTACACGTTTGTAAGCACACACTGAGTACTTTATTAGGCTATTTTTAGATCATGACATCATTTCTATTTTTAGACAACACTTAAAAAATTCAAGAATAATTTAAGTAAAGTTTTGAATACTTTTGAAAATCTTATGGGGAATGGAGCATTTGCTTCAAATTAGCAAATGCTTGATTTTCCACGATATTTTCAAATACATGATATTTCAAAGGCGTCAAAAAGCACTATCATGCGGTAAAGGGTTTAAGTGTTTATCCTAGATGAACTTCTATTTCCAGTCAACCCAGATGGGTGACTTCATTATTGATTTTGATTTGATTTGACTCTTTACGTCCCAGTCAACATTATTTCAGTTATGTCGAGACGGGTCTTCCTGGGTTGAACCAGTACTAAGCAAGGATAAATGTGTCTTGCTCTTAGAAACAACACAATG
Organism: Loripinus fragilis; assembly: GCA_964019695.1. Taxonomy (NCBI): domain Eukaryota; kingdom Metazoa; phylum Mollusca; class Bivalvia; order Lucinida; family Lucinidae; genus Loripinus; species Loripinus fragilis. The sequence continues at coordinate 1,202,239 of CAXHUL010000609.1, forward strand.
ATGCCAGTGAGGCTCGATCCCGCGGCCCCTCGGTCTGGAGTCAAGCACTCTCCCACTGAGCCATTGATACGGATTGACTCTTTGAATAAGAATGTATGGATCCTGATCAGCTGGTTTCAACAAAAGCCAGCTGATCTTGCTCTACACTGTTTACAAAAGAGAGTATAGTATTTCGAAAAGTTATTAGGCCAATTGGGCCTCGTTGCGAGAAAACCTGTCTTCAGAGTTTCCCACAAAGTGAGACTCAAACCAGCCTGCTCAGCTACAGAGACTATGTAGAAAAATGAAATTTTGTTCGTAGCAAGTCTAGGTATGCTACTTTCCAATACACAAATGACAAAGGTGCTGATCAGACTGCTGGGAAGCACAGGTTGGTCTGCGCCTTTGTTGTTCGCAAACCACCAAAGACAGGTTTTCTCGCATCGAGGCCCATATGGTAGTTCACTCAAACTAACTCACAAACTAATACGTAAAGCAATGTTACAAAACAAAACTGCACACATGACCCAGCCAAGTGACACAAAAAGGCACCTTATGCTATATACAAAAATTTTAAATTTGGATGAAGTAGGCAAAGCGTCAATTCTTTCTAGAACTCAACAATAATCACTTTGGTCAGAAGTTTCAAGCTGATCTAGGTCTTTTTTGTTCACACATGACAAGAAACATGTTTTCTCCTAATCAGTCTTGGTCACAGAAAGTGCCGTGTTATCTGGTTACTTTCATAAAACACACCAGGGGCGGATCCAGGATTTCTGAAAAGGGGGTTCATTGTATAAAGGTGGGTGGGGTTTGCTTTACTGATTTTATCTAGGGGGCGGGAGGGAGAACATTCTGCAATACTTTCCACCTTCATTAAGCTACCTTTTGTCATTAAGATCTTTGTTTTGTCTATTTTTGAGTTGCCCTTTTACACAGATTTTACTGTAATGATAAACAATCAAGTGTCAAAATGTGATTTCAAAGTGATTTAAATTTCATATGACAAAGAATCTTACATTCTTGCTCCTGTATTATTGGATTTATTAAAATTGTGCGAAAAATGCTTGGCAAATCTTGCATCTCTTTTCATCAACTTGTTTAATAAATTCAATAAAACACAAGTATCATGTTAGGTACTCAATTTTTAAGAAAACAAAGCCTACTCTTAATATTACTTAACCCTTAAAGCGCCAAGAAAAAAATGCATCTGAAAATGTCGTCTGCTGAAGTCGTCTGCTGTAAATAATTGCCTTACATTACTGACGAATGAAGTATAGAAGCAAACAGCGTGGACCCAGAACAGACTGCTCCTATAGGAGCAGTCTGATCTGGGTCCACACTGTTTGCCATAGAGGCTTCTTAAACATTAAGCAGACAAGAAAAGCAGACGACTTTTGTTGCGAATGGCGCATTAAGGGTTAAAATTTAAATGCTCCTTTTCCTGTGATTTTTAGAATGTGCCTTATTCATCTTTGAACTATCAAGTAAGGGTATTTATCACACACAAGATAGAAGCAGACATGCAGCCATACCATAACACTTGATCTTACCATTGCCATATCTCTTGATATACTCCTCTGTATTGTATAATAAACACAATAAGGGCCTCGACATTATAAAACCTGTCTTTGGGGTTTCCAAAAGCGAGTTTCAAACCAGTCTCCTCAGCTACAGAGACTAGCTAGAAAATTGAAATTTTGCTTGTAACAAGTCTAGATATGAAAATTTCCAATAAGCAAATAACAAAGGTGCTGATCAGACTGTGCAGATGCGCAGGCTGGTCTGCGCCTTTGTTGTTCGCAAACCCCGAAGACAGGTTTTCTTGCGTCGATGCCCATAAGACATAAGCCTTTAATAAAGAGTGCGTACCAAAAAAATAATTTTCTTATTTCTCAACCAAAACATATGTTGTGGGTACTCAAAAGAACCGTCTCAATAAGACGGTACTTTTGAGCACCCAAAACAAATGCTAAAACTGATGGATAAGAAAATATTTACAATTTTACACTCAAAATTTTGTTTATCTAAACCCATAAGATATTTTAACACTAAATGCATCTATGGATTCTTCCTTCTGGTTTGATACAATAAATTTGAGATGGTCCATTTTATATATTGAGGGGTCATAGGTTATTCATTAATTCCAAATAAAATTGTACTTCTTCCTCAAGAAAATAATGGGTGCGGTCCTTTGGCTTCGCCGGGTGTAAGTCGGTTGTAGTCCATAACCCGCGGGGCACTAGATTGACCTGGATCACGTGGCGGCTCACCCGATAGGCGTACTACCAGCATATGCCAATCTCGCCAAATTTCAACCAAGGCATGGAAGCAGCGAGGCCTGTTTCACCTCTTAAAGGTCTTGTGAACCTTCAAAAATATTTTTGAATCTCTTCATGATTTAAATGACAGTGCTGAGAAAACCAAAATGCTGAAAACCCCATCTTAAAATTCCTACCGAGTCAAAAGTTATGCAAATTTGAAAATTATGAAAATTAGCATATAAGCCCCGCCCACATTATTGTTTTGAGATGATTTTTTCAAAATGTCATATTTTATGCAGTGTGATTTCTAAGCAACTTAACCCGCACCTCAAATTTCCGAAGACTCGTACCTGGTTTTTACGTAAATGAGTGGATTCCTTCGCATTTAATTGTAATTTAGAGTAGAATTAGCGTAAACTTTCGCAGTTTGCTACGTAGCTGGTTGTATATTTTCGTATATATGAACATATCTCTGTACATTCGTAGCATATTGGCCGCAGAAGCCTACGAATAAATGGCAGTGTCACCGCTCCAAGAACGGATTACATCGCAGATTTCAGACTTAGTTTTTATTTACAACGTAAGTTTTCACAAAATGCAGACTTTGAAATTTTCTTGAGCGTAGAAAAAAAGACTTAGAAATATTTCAGTTCGTAGTCATTCGGAGAATATAACTTAACCATTTTTATATTCGTAGTTAAAAAACTTAAATGAATTTCTTATGAAATGCACTTCTGTCTTACAAAAAGCGCTTAAAAATGATCTTCCTTTAAGGCCAGATAAGATTACTCATGATTTTCCAGATTCCGGATCTTACAAATTCATATTTGGATAATATAGCAGAATATTTATTAGAAAAAAGGTTGAATTCTCATGCAAATTTAAACAAAGATTACAGAATGAATGGTTAGACTCAAAGTTTTACAAGTGTAAAGTAGTAGAATAATATGGAGAAAAATAGAGCAGCAGTCAATGGTACACCATGGCAAATACACACTTTTTAACCTTTGACCTTTACCTTGCGGTCAAGGTCACACAAAATGTTGCCCAATACCCTCTACATCATGTGACCTATGCACATGCAAAGTTTTAAGTTACCATGTTCAACAGTTTAGAAAATGCATTTACAAGAAAATAAATTCTTTGGGTCAAGGTCATGAAGTGTTGCCCAGTACTCTCTACATCATTTGACCTATCACCTGCAAAGTTTGAAGTTGCTACATCCAACAGTTTAGGTGGAGGTGCATTTACAAGAAACTTTATTATTTGACCTGACCTCTGGGGTAAAGGTCACACAAATGTCACCTTGTGCCCTCTACATCATATTATCTGTGCATCAGATCTACATAGTTTGAAGCTAGTATGTCCAAAAGTTTAGAAGATACAATTAATACAAGAAACGTGACAGATGGTGGACAGACCATGGACAGAATAAGGTATGAAATTATTATACCCAAATTTCAAAACAAAAATCTTATATGAGGGCTATGACAAGTATTGTATCCTTGACGTGGAGGCTATTTCTCTTTCATTGTTGTGGCTGTTGATATATATATAGTTTTGACATGGAAAAATCATATGGTATAAATGCCAGGCTTCAGAGTAAGTCGCTTTAAAAATTTGTCAATTTTGGTAGGTAAGGAATTTAAACCAACTAAATAATATAATAGCATCAACCACCTGTTTCAACATGCAGTTCTATAGGTTATGGTCTTCTTATCTTTGTAATAACTTCTTGTAATGTGTCAGACATACACAATCTTCACTTCCAATCAGTCTTCACCACTAAAGAACCACTATCTCTCTCACGATTATGCAAAATGAAACTTCATGATGCGGCTGACAGTGGCAAGATACCCTCTGAGTTACTACCCCCAGAGATGCAGAAGTCTACTCCTGTCATGGAAGACTTCAGCATCTCTGTGGCTGGCATACTAAAACTATTAAAAAATCTGAAACCTGGAAAAGCAGCTGGCCCGGACAGACCCAAACCCATTTTATTGAAGGAATTATGTGAAGAAATTGCACCAATTATTCAGGTCATCTTTGAACGCTCCATCCAAACAGGCAAATTCCCTGCAGAGTGGTGTCGAGCCCAAGTCAGCCCCATCTTCAAAAAAGGTGATAAAACATCGGCTGCAAACTACAGACCGATCTCCCTCATCTGTATTCTCTGCAAGGTCCTTGAACATATAATGGCATCACATCTGGTAAAGCACTTTGACAAGCATGACCTGTTGTATGATCTTCAACACAGCTTCAGAGAAAAAAGGTCAAGTGATACTCAGCTTACCATGTTAGTCGAGGATCTTGCAAGAAATACAAGTGTAGGCAAACAAACTGATCTGATACTGCTGGACTTCTCGAAGGCCTTTGACAAAGTTAGCCACTCAAAGCTCATCTGGAAGCTCCACCAGTATGGGATCAGAGGAAACATGTCGCAGACGGTCGTTATTGAAGGTGAGGAGTCGGGATCGGTTCCAGTGAGCTCTGGTGTACCTCAGGGCTCAGTCTTGGGACCTATCCTATTCCTTGTCTTCATAAACGACCTCCCAGAAAAGCTGTCATCGCAAGTACGACTCTTTGCCGATGACACAGCAGTGTACCTAACAATTGGAGGCTTGGATGATGGCACAGTGCTACAAAACGACCTGGATAAACTATCATTGTGGGAGTCCCAGTGGGACATGGAATTCAACCCCTCTAAGTGCCAGGTGGTGCGGGTGACAACGGCCAGGAAAGCAATCAACACAGTGTATACTTTACATGGTCAGATCCTGGAAGTTGTCACAAGCGCTAAGTACTTGGGGTTGACATCTCCAGTGGCCTATCTTGGAACTCCCACATTGACCGAATTACTGGAAATGCAAATAGAACTTTGGGATACATTCGGAGAAATATCAAATCAAAAAACCAAAAAGTGAGAGAAACGGCTTATAACACGCTTGTCCGTCCTCAGCTGGAGTATGCGGCCCCCATTTGGGATCCTTACACTAAGGAAAAAACACTCCAGCTTGAAAAAATTCAAAGGGCCGCACGCTGGACGACTAGTAATTACGATTACAGTTCAAGTGTTACATCTATGCTTGACCAACTCAGTTGGAGAACCCTTGAGCAAAGACGGGCGGATGCCCGCCTTTGTCTCTTCTACAAGATGGTCTATGGAATTGTGGCAGTACCCCTCCCAGATTACGTCCAGCCCACACATAGAGTGTCCCGTTACTGTCACTCAATGATATTTCGTCAGATCCATACAAACAGGAACTATTATAAGTACTCATTCTTTCCACTGGCTATAGTCCAGTGGAATGCCCTGCCAGAGCCTGTTGTTAGTTTGCAAGACCTTGAAGCCTTCAAGGTCGCTGTGAGCAAACTGCAACACTCAAAACCCTAGATCCTGACACTGTTGTTTTTAACCTGATTTTAATCTCATCTTCACTGTTTTTAACCAATCATCTTTTATTCCCCTTAACTATCATGCTTTTATTCTTTTTCTTTTTCTACTAACATTGCTCGACAGCGCGCAACTGCCTAAAATGTCCGCGAGGGCGTATGGCAGAATATGAAGATAGATAGAAACAGTAAAGTCCCTACGCATCGTATGAATGGCCAACATGGCGGCACATGGGCATGTTTGAATTTCTCAAGACAAATACGAGGCAGCTGCTATGAAATCCATCTAAATCATGAGACCGTCAAATGAAAGATATACAGGTAGCTGTCCCTATTCATTTTCTGTACTTCATAATGCAAAATTAGCGAGGTCTAGGTTAGTTTTTTTCTGTGGCTTAAGAAAGTTGAACTGAGGCCGAAATTCCCAATTTCGACTTTTCCACTTTCGCAAAAACTCTAAAACAGGCTTGAAAATGTTACAAATTTGCAAAATCAAACACAGCATACACTCTTGATCGGCCAAAAGTTACTGTCTTGTAAGAATTCGTGACGTTTCGCCCCAAATCAGTTCGCAGATTTTTTACCCTCCACCCATTTCGCCCCATATCGTTTCGCACCACTAGTCGTTTCTGCAAAAAAAAGCCATTATAAATTATACATTACATTATAAATAAGTGGCGGATTAAGAGGGGATTTGCTCAAACTCCCCTTTGAGGCAAGATAATTTCTTTTCAAAAATTCTGGGATCAAGTTTTCTACTTCTTTTCTGTTTTCTCTTTTTTTTGAACGAATTGTCAAGATTAATTGACAGCTTATTGCAACAACATTGATAGGTAGGTACTACATATAGATAGATTACAGGCAGAATTTCAGTAAAATCTGGATAAATTAATAAACAATATTCAGGTTCAATTTTATTAGAAATGAAATCTCTATGGCCCCAAAAGTATTGAATTGTTTCTCAGGCCACTTTTATAACACAGATTAAGCAGGGAGGTGGTGGGGGGGGGGGGGGGGGTATTTTTATTCAGCAAAAACAGATGCGGGAACAATTTTTCTTGAAAATAGGAACGATCATTTTTGAAAGTTGTGTTGTGTTTCGGATTGTGGTCGTTTGTACGATTATTTCATCGGACATTATTCTAGTCAGGCCATAAAACTTGATAGTGAAAACCTCTGCACATCTGATTTGACTTCATCACCGATGCTTAAAACTTACACTAGCTGTTGGAGCTCGATATCTAGCAAAATCAGTGAAAATATTCAGTCTCATACAACCGAAAATGAAGTCGAGAATAAATAAACAACACAGCATTACCCGCAATGGACCACGACGTCCCAATGGAAAGGCATGATTGTTGCCAATAGCGATATTATGAAACTGGAAATGCATTAATTTTTTATTTTTAGAAAGCAATAAAAAAATAATGCAGGGCTTTTAAAACAGGTGCCGCAGTGCCTGAGAAACAATTCATTTTTTATTTGGCCTATCTGAGCCTCCCGGGCAATATTTGAACTGGCTATCAACCCATTTGTAAATTAACAAATAAACCTCCCTACCCCTATAAAGAACAGGCGCGTAGCCAGACGGAGGCCAGGAAGCCTGGGCTTCAATATCATATGGGCCTCGACCCCAGAAACCCCGACTTTGTTGCTTGCGAACAACAAAGGCGCAGACCAGCATCCCCGCAGTCTGATCAGCCCCTTTATTATTCACAATTAGAACAGTATAAAGTAACTAGGTCATATAATTCTAAATTCTCCAATTTACTTTGATGGGCTTCAACATAATAAAGCCTCTGGCTACGCCCCTGAAGAAATCCTGGTCTTTTATCTGTCCCTGTCTTGGGTTGTTTTCGTTTACCGGGGGAATTCTATTCTGTTGTTTAGGGGTTGCTACCATATTGGAATTCGAAACGATCAAAATGGCATGATTAAATAGCCCTTAAAGGAAAAGGAAGCAGGGGTGTGAGGGCACAGCCCCCATCATACAACAAACTGAATTGTTTAGCTTCATGCCTCACCGTCACGTCATAAACTCAACCCAGTAAACCAGAGGTGCACCCCTGTCTTGAATAGAATTTACAAGGTCTTTTGCAAAGTAAAACTGCACATCTCCCATCCAACTACTAACAAGCTAGGATACTCAACTGGGGGTGCATGTCTTTTGAAGAGATAGATAGGATATTTATGCTCATAGAAGACCCGAGGGTGGAGCTTGTGTAAAAAAAATAGGGACAAATTCCCTGCAAGTGGACCCTTATACTAGTCCCTGAATCCCGCTGCTTCCCCCTATGTAGCGTTATCCCCTAATCTCATATTTTTTGCAAGCAGTTTGGACCCAGATGAGGCCCAACAGTTTGGACCAATATCAGGCCCAACAAAATGTCTTGCCTGAGCTGGATCAAAAATGTTTGACACTGATGGTATACCTGAATTAATTTTTCCATAAAATATGTTTATGAAAAAGCATCAACAAACGACAAAAATACATGCAAATTACTCGAGTGGGAGGAATATTGCAAATTTCAATCTATTGGTCCCATAAATTAAGCATCCTCCTAATTTTGTTATAAATTCATAAATCAGTTTATATCCATGCATTTTTGTCGTCTGTTGATCATATTTAATTTTTTAATTGCATACTAAACATTTACAGTGGAAGGCATGTCAGACAATACTACCATTGAAAGCATTGGTCACATTTTGGACTAATAATGACCTTGACCTAGGGACAGGGATAAGGAACCTGTATCGTATGAACAAGCGTAGGAAAATACAAACAAGCGAGGGTGAATACGATTATTCGTAAGAAAATATGCCCAAACGTACCTTAATACGAACAAGCGTAGTAATTGATGTTTTTGTGCAGCTTGTCTTTGTAGGCCTTCGCAAATTTTGTCCCAATACTCCACTAGTTCGTAGATGATATACGAAGCAGTGCAAATGCTTACACTGCTTGTGACTGGACATTACGCAGGTGCGCTCTCTTCTACGAATGAGCGTACATTAGGTCTAAGAAGTCTGCCTCCTCATTTTTGGTTCATTTTTTAATCATTGGCAAAAATATGGGTTGTAGAAATGGTCCCAATACTCTGCTCAAAATTTTCTTCGTATTTGATCGTAAACCCTCGCAATCTTTCGGTAATTTGAGGTACGGGCAAAACAGCACAATTAAGCTTTTATTGGCAAATGTTGTATTTTATCATATTGAATCATTTTCAGAAAATGAAATATCAAAAAATGTTAAAATAACTGAAATATATTAAATTTAATATTTAAAAAAGCTCAAATGACGTCATATGAGCCTCTCGTATATTTTCATCTAATTAAATTTTGAAACCTTCATAACTTGGTAACTTTTTTGAATTTTTTAATGGGGCTTTCGACATTCTGTTTCTCTCATTACTGGCTTTTCAATCAATAGGAGTTTAAAAAAAGTTTTTTGAAGGTTCACAAGACCTTTAAAGGTTTGTACCACAAAGTAAGTACTGTTGTGCTGTTTTTACACGATTGTAGCGGCTTACTACCCATCCCCGGTCATGTGATTGATGCAAGCTGGAGGCGAAGGCGAGGCAGCGGCGTACGCTTTTTTGGTGCAAAAGAAACACAGCCAATGGCAATTTTGTCTTAGCAAACAGTTTGGACCCTGATGAAATGAAGCATTATGACCCAGGCCTCTTCATCTTGCCCTCGGGTTCATAATATAACCAGGGACTCAGCAATTCTTGCCCCTGGTTCCATTAGGACCCCCCTGGTGAGTTATCTCTATCCCACATGGACATTCTATTCTTACATGACCATACGACAGCTTTGGTGCCTAATGCTTGTCTTTGGAAGAGCCCACCCTGGCTTAACTTGAGGTTTTCTTTAGCTCTGACTATCTGTTTTGAGCCCTTTTTGGTTCATCATAGTGTTTTAATTTTGATTAGATTGTTTCTCTGTGATGATACATTGCAGTAGTTAGGAAGCCTCCATGCAAGCTTAACAATTATTGTGTTTTTAACAACAACAGAATCTAGGGAGAAGATTTGGTATCCCTTTAATGCATTGAAGCTCCCTGGTGGCATAGGCTGCTGTTTATTCTAAGGCGGTGATTCTGATGTTGCTGTTGATTGTTGCTTCCATTGTGGGGTTCTGCGTTTGTTCCATGTTTTGTTGTACATTGCTTTGTATCCTTTCTAGTTTTGAAAGAATTTCTAGCGATAAGGCGAGCAATCTCCCTAAACGAGACGTATGTTTTATTTTGTTGAAATAACGACTCGAGAAACTAGGCACTTCAAACAAATATATATAGATGAGCCGTCGATGCACCATTGCCCCAATTTGTATATTTAAAACGGGGTTTCCTTCATGCATGTAAAAACTCTACTTCTTATTGAATGAGAATTTATTTTGATCATCAACTGTGCTTGTTATTCAGTAACATATATGGGAACTAGACTGTTAAACAGGGAACCACGCTATGTACAGTAAAACTATTTATACAGTTGATGTACAATAAAAACGACCATCTTGCAAAGTGGTCTACTTTTGTCAGATATTTAATGTCTTCTTTCGGTTATACAACCCCTTTCCCCCCCCTAGACCCAAGACGCCATTTACATATGTTATATATTTGTATAGCGACATTTAATTGTCCAAAGGGCATCTTGGGTCTAGGGGGGGAAAGCATCTAAAAACAAACTGAAAGACGCCAGTTTCATCTTTTCAATGACAAACATCACAATTTTAAGTATATTTCGTACGCATGCGCAGAAGGAATACCGCAAAACTTTGGAAATGAAGGGCACTTATATCCTTAATATTTTAGCACTTTTACTTTTTGAAAACCTGCAAAGGATTTACTAAAACTATCGTCTAAAAGGCACCCAGTCTAAAGAAGTAAAATGAGTGGTGGGAGTAGAAGGCGCAAGTTTTTACGGCTTTGTAAATGATGGATCGCTTTGAAACCAATTTTGATGCTTGCTATGCATATTTTACTACCGAAACAGTCCAATTTTAAAACTATTAGGGCAATTTGAAATTTTAGGTTTTGTAATCATGTCAACTAGGGAAAATATACGCCTTATTGCTAGAGCTCCTTATCTTGATGAGGAAGAGAGAGCTGGTTGCTTTATTTTGTATGTCTTCCTGATGTCTTGTTTCAGTTATTGTTCTGTAGCTCTTCCTCATGGTGCTGTGGGTTGGTCTGTACTGTGTGATTGTGGTATTTCCTGATCATACTCACTTGCTTTTTTTCTAGTGTTGGGTAGGTTAAACTATCCATTTTATCCAAAAAACAGTTGTCAAAAAAAATATAGTGAATCTAAGTAATTCAGAATCACTGCACCAAAGCATCACTAAGTCTTACTTTGTTTTGTTTGATTTGATTCTTTACGTCCCATCAACAATCTTTCAGTTAAACAGGGACGGGTCTTCCTGGGTTGAACCAGTACTAAGCTAGGATAAATGTGTCTTGCTCAGGGACCACAGCGCAGTGACGCTTGTGAGGCTCAAACCCGCTGCCCCTCGGTCTCGAGTCAAGCACTCTACCACTGAGCCACTGCGCTCCCTTACTAAGTCTTAGTGAGATGTCAATGGAAGATAACAATGTAAATAAACTAGAACTAGGATCACATAAGGGCATCAGCAGATGTTGTTTTGTGTTTTGTACCTTGATTACAGTAAAACCTGTGTAAAACTGCCACTCTCAAAAAGACCAAAAAATGGTTTCAAGATCAATAATGACTAAATGCCGGTCAAAAGTATTGCAAAATGCTCCAAGGGGAGCATTCTGCAATACTTTTGACCTTCATTAAGCTACCATTTGTCATTAAGATCTTTGTTTTATCTATTTTTAAGTGGCTGTTTTACACAGGTTTTACTGTATGCCAAAATGTGTGAAGAATACTTACGTTCTGTTGGCGGTACTATTTCATTATCATCACTATCCTTCAGAGGGAAAGGTTTACCATACGTTGTAATGAGATCTATAAGTTTGTTGTCACCTTCAATCACATTGTGTGCTTCCCAGTCAACACGGATATCTGGTAAAAACAATGTAGATCATTCAAAGTTAAAAGTTCACAATAAGTCACTGTGAGTTTGTTGTCACCTTCAATCACATTGTGAGTTTCCCAGTCAACACAGATATCTGGTAAAAACAATGTAGATCATTCAAAGTTAAAAGTTTACAATAAGTCACTGTGAGTTTCTTGTCACCTTCAACCACATTGTGAGTTTCCCAGTCAACACGGATATCTGGTAAAAACAATGCATCAAATTAACGTTAAAAGTTTACAATAAGTCACTATAAGTTTCTTGTCACCCTCAACCACATTGTGTGTTTCCCAGTCAACACGGATATCTGGTAAAAACAATGCATCAAATTAAAGTTAAAAGTTTACAATAAGTCACTGTGAGTTTTTTGTCACCTTCAATCACATTGTGTGTTTCCCAGTCAACACGGATATCTGTTAAAAACAATGTAATTCATTCTAAGTTAAAAGTTTACTGTAAGTCACATTGAGATCTGAGACTTTGTTTTCATCTTCAACCACATTGTGTGTTTCCCAGTCAACACGGATATCTGGTAAAAACAATGTCATTCATTCTAAGTTAAAAGTTTACAATAAGTCACTGTAAGTTTTTTGTCACCTTCAACCACATTGTGAGTTTCCCAGTCAACACGGATATCTGGTAAAAACAATGTAATTCATTCCAAGTAAAAAGTTTACTGTAAGTCACTGTGAGATCTTGAGTTTTTTGTCACCTTCAACCACGATGTGTGTTTCCCGGTCAACATGGATATCTGGTAAAAACAATGTCATGTAGTTCATTAAAAGTTAAAAGTTTGCTGTAAGTCAGAATGAGATCTTTGAATTTGTTGTCACCCTCAACCACAATTTTGTGTTTCCCAGTTATCACGGATATCTGTTAAACACAAGGAAATTCACCTGAATATTTGCATTCTGGGTAATTTTTCACTTTTTTGTTGTCATCTGGTGACTTTCAAAATTGATTTTTTTTTCCAAAAATCTTTCAGGAACATTTTCAGATTGTTAAACTGTTTGGATCTAGAATTGGAGTTACATTCGCTCAAACCTGATCTGGATCCAAACTATTTGCAAAAGGTATCAGCAGATTTCAATAGTTGCTGCTTTCAAAAAGTTCTTCAAAATGTGCGTATAAAACTCAACAATTAGAGCTTTGCATCATCATAGTGTGTTAAATTGATTTGATTGTTTCTCTGTGATGATGCATGCATTAGTTAAGAAGCCTCCATGTGAGCTAAACAATTTGTCGTTTAACAACAACAGAATCTAGGGCGAAGATTTGGCACCAGTAAAATGCATTTAAGCCCCCGGTGGCTTAGGCTGCTGTCAGTTCTAAGGTGGTGGTTCTATTGTTGTAAATCTATTGTTTAATGTACTTCCCATTGTTTGTGGGAGTTCTGTGTTTGTCTTTGTTTTGTAATGCCTTACTTTGTGTCCATTCTAGTTTTGCAATCATCTTGAAGCGGAAGAGAAAGCTGGTTGCTTTGCTATTATTGTCTTACAGATGTATAATTACTAAAAATGTTCTGTGGCTCTTCCTCAGGGTGCTGTGGGTTGATCTGCAGTGTGTGATCCTGATCATACTCACTTACTTTTTGACAGTTAATAATGCTTGCATATTCAATTTTCAATTTTGGATACAAGAGAATCCGATATATAGCATATTTATGAAACATTTTAAAATTATAATTTCCTATCAATACACACATTTTGGGTGCATAAAGAAAGTCTTGCTGAGATGTTTGTTTTATGTACCCATAATAAACATAGGTTTTAAAAGGAATTACAGATATAGACTGCTACACTGACCTTGTAGGTAAACAAGAGACTGTCTAAAACCAATTTTACCGGGGCAAATTCGCCCTGGTAATCCAGCTCATTGAATGCTTTACGTATACCAAGCTTCTATTTATCATCTATTAATAGATGACTTTCCCTTATTTCTTTTTGTACATGATAAAGCTTTGTGTTAGGAAAAGAACTGAGGGTGTATTTTTTCTCTACTTTCAACTTGGGTCTTTCTTTGCATGATAACACCGTGTATTAAAGAAGGGAGTTACATGTTATGACATGTATTTAGCCTCAGAAACAGTATGATATTTTGTGAGGCCAAACTATTTGCAAAAGCTATCAGCATACGACGCTAATAGGTAAAGTATAATCTATGCAGGTGGCTGTTATTCAGTGGTGGAATAAAACATGTCAGTAGCTGTTTTCTACTGTCCCTAGTTTCATTTTGGAGGTGTTTTTCACTATTTGATGGCTATCTCTAAATTTTGAACAACTTAAACAGGTCTAAAGACAAGAAAGTGCAATTTAAAATCATTTTTCTTAATGAGACAGTTCTTTTGAGAAACCAAACTATATGTTTAAATTGATGAGTAAGTTATCACACAGTTTTGGTTCTTGTCAAATGCTCTCAGGCTGATAATGGAATCTTGAGTCTATAATAAAAACCGTGTGTTATAATCTGTTAATCACATATTCTAATTCATTATTTTATACTATACAATACAATAAAAAATTATCCATATAGTCAGAAATACAAAACAGTATAACATTAGCTATGATTAGCTATTTACCGACTAATCAAGGAAAATTGTGGTCAAATGTTTTAATACATTTGAACTACAAAAATGTAAGTTGTGTCACCTGAATTGTTTACATCCGACATCATGTAATGAACGACTCATGCTGAGCATGAGAACTTCTTTCCATTCAAAAGACATGACTTTTGGTTATTATCATGGTAGTAGATAACATGTAGGTGGGAAAGTGCTTATCGCATATGCAGACTTTGGGTTATTGCAGAAAATAGTGTCTTAACCCATTTAAGCATAGTGTCCTTTTGTGGGACATGGGCAAACAGTACAGACCAAAATGTGGCGTCTAATCAGGGGCTTCACTGTTTGCTGACAGAAAATTCTATTAGAATCTCAATAAAAATACAACCTAAAAACCCTAAAATTAGTAAATGGACTGGTCCAATTGATAAGATGAGGAAATTCGGCTTAAATATGTGATGATGACAGTTATACGCTAACAATTTCACTTAAAGGGGACGACAACCCTGATGATTGCTATGTTTTATAAGAAAGATCTAAATAAACCATAAATTTTGATACCAGTTTCATATAAATCAGTTGAAAACGAAGAAGTTGTGGCTGTTTGAATATTTGAAAATTGACTGTGATGGAAGCAGCCATAATATAGGCTTAGTGACGTCATACAGCCTATTTAAATGTGCGTAATCAAAATAAAAGACAAACCAGTTGCAATTATCTTTAATAAAACATTTTCCTTATGTATAAAGCTGCATATCTGCTGAAACACAGATGCTGTGATAGTATTGATAGCTAAAAATTAAGCAGTTGAAAATATTCTGAAACTAATTAAATATTCAAAATGGCGGCTAAATGTTGGCCATATTTAATTCTTTAAATGGCCATAACTTCTCCATATTTCAACCGATTATGCTAATACTTGTATCAACATTCATGGTTCATGGAGTTTTTTCTGATAAAACATACTTATCATTAGGGTTGCTGTCTCCTTTAACTAGACCTATGCTGATAATTGGAAATAAAAGCTTTGGTCCTGATGACTTTGAATTAACGAGATTGGCTCCCAGATAAGAGTGCTTACTGGAAAATTTATTTTCTTATTTTTCAACCAAAACATATGTTGTGGGTACTCAAAAGAACCGTCTCAATGAGACAATTCTTTTGAGCATCAAAACACATGTTTAAAATTGATGGGTTAGGAAGTAAATGCAATTTTAGGTGCATAAACTATCCTTATCTGGACCTATGCACAATAATTCTTGATTGCTTACCATAAGGGCTGGTATTATTAACTCGCATAGTTCTCTTACAAGTTGATGTTCCTGCAACATGGCTGCCAAATCTAGAAAGAAAATTGAATTATAACATTAAAAATTTTACCCATGTGGCAAGTTTTTGTAAAAAAAAAGGAAACCCTCTTAAACAACAATTCCTACTGCAGTAAACAACACATTATCATTTGACATCGCGTCTGCAAGTGATATAAAGCCATGCATTAAAATCGATAAAACACTAGTGGTTTACATATTTTGGTAAAATAATGTGTATACGGCAGTAATAAAGTCATGTATTTATGGCAAAATCTTCGCGTTTTCACGCAAAAAGCGCTATTTCAAAGTAGTTTTCAGGTCATATGATAAATAGAAAGTACTATTCATGCTCCTGTATTATTGAATTTATTAAACTCGTTGAGAAAAAGAGATAAAATGCTCGACAAGCCTCGTATTTTATCTCTTTTCCCCAACTTGTTTAATAATTTCAATAAAACATGAGCACTCATGTAAGATCCTCTATTTATAAAATATGTCCTTGATTTACAAGCTTAGTCAATTTAACCCTTTACTCCACAGGCTATTTTTAGATCATGACATCATTTTCTATTTTTAGACAACATTGAAAAAATTCAAGAAAAATTCAAGTAAAAGTTTTGAATTCTTTTAAAAATATAATGGAAAATTTTCCATCATATTTTCAAATACGTGATATTTCAAAAGGGTCAAAAGGCGTTAATATTAAGCAAAGGGTTATGTTGAATTTTCCCCTGCATCTGGCAAACATTGTTGATCCAGATCAGCTGTCTTCTGATTCTCACTGTTCCCCATTAACTCTCTACCCGCTAGCATCCTCTGTTGATGACTTTTGCAAACTGTTTTGACGCAGATAAAGCCAAACCAAACACCAGCCCAGGGCCCGGAATTACAATGCCTCCTTAGAAGTTAAGGAAGACTTAAGTTAAGTATTGATTTTTCAGGATGCGGAAAATAAGGTTTAAAACTGATAAAAATCAAAACAGTTTTGATTTTTCTGAAGATCACAATAATATCTTTGACCACAAATACCACATTGATCCAGGCAATTTATTTAGCATTTAATATAGCATGGTGAAATATCAATGCTTAACTTAAGTCTTGCTTAACTTTAAGGAGACATTGTAATTCCAGGCCTTGATCTGGATCCAAACTGTTTGCTCACTGAAAGTATCTAGTCTGAGACGTTGCTGTTTACCTGTGTCAGTCTGGAAAGAATCAAAATTTCATGAGCTGGCACAAAAGGATAAACAATTCTTCGGAATATGAATCCTTTAGAAATAGAGAGAACCTACAAAATTTGAAAACAGCAGACTTGTCTCATTGAACTTGTTCATGTGAATTAAAGAAAAGTGAAACTTGAATTGTCAAAGAATCTGACTTTAGCCCCACTGCAGCGCTTTTCATGCAGTAAAAACGCCAAGTTCTAGTTATTTAGTAGGAAATTCTAAATCTATTGAGCAGGAAAAAATTCTGACGCCAATCAATGGCCATAACTATGTAACAAATTAGATCTTGTCAATATAAATGCATATATAAAATTTGGTGAAATTCTGTCAATTCGTTCAATATATTGAGCCAAAACGAAATTTTGGCGTAAATCAAGGGCCATAACTCTGGTACAAATATGCAAAAAAAATGACAGGTAACAATCCCAATTTAGATCATGTCAATATCGATGCATATACAAATTTGTTCTCAAGATATTGAGTGGAAAAGAAATCATGACGGACGGAGGAACAAACTGACAGTTGGAATGACAGACAACCCAAATCCTATATAGCCCCCCCTCCCTTTTTCAAAGAGGGGATATAATAACTCTCGAGACCTTCTAATACTGGCTTAAGAGATGTTCTACTTTCTGCCAGTGGCCAATATACCTAAGGACCAGAATAAGAGATAAGAGAAAGCACAAACCCTATATCTAAGTACAATCTTGCATAATGACAGCTGTATAGAGAAAATTTGAAAACAACAGTCTCGGTTTGAGTCTGTAACTCTGGATGCTCAAATACTTAGGTATAGCTGCATATGTCCCAAAATGTCTAAAATTAGGAGTTTTATCATTCTTATTTAATCTAAAGATGAGAGTTGGAGGTATATATCACAAATATTGTGTATGAATTCAATATGTATAGTAAAACCTGTGTAAAACGGCCACTCTAAAAAGTACCAAAATTGTTTTCAAGACCAATTATCGCTTAATGCAGGTCAAAAGTATTGCAGAATGCTCCAAGGGGAGTATTCTGCAATACTTTTGACTTTCATTAAGCTACCATTTGTCATTAAGATCTTTGTTTTGTCTATTTTTGAGTGGCCGTTTTACACAGGTTTTACTGTACTTACACTGCCCAAGTTAAGACATTTTTTCACTTGAAGATGCTGGTACTAATCACATGTTAGTAGTGGCATTCTTTATTCATGCATGTCTAGCTATGTAGTGGGCATTAATGTAAATTGGAATGATTGTATAACCAGGAAAGGCTCTGACAAGACTGTGCTTAAGTGAAGGCTAATCTGGCCCTAAGGTTATAAAACTTTTTTAATGCTCAACTCAGCTGAGCACAAAAATGTATCCTGCCCATAAATGTTAAAATGCAAACAATTGTTGACATTTTTATATTTATTAGCATGATTTTTGTTTTGGTTTGATTTGATTCTTTACGTCCCATCAACAATCTTCAGTTAAACAGGGATGGGTCGTCCTGGGTTGAGCCAGTACTAAGCAAGGATTAATGTGTCTTGCTCAAGGGCCACAACGGAGTGACACCGGTGAGGCTCGAACCTGCGGCCCTATTAGCATGATAAATACAACATCTGAGAGACTTAAAGCATGTCACTTCTTCATTTGTCGATATATTCATTTTTATGAGCAGTTGAAAGTTCGTGCTCAGTTGAGTTGAGCATGAAAAAAGTTTTATAACCTCGGGACCTGAACCTTCACTGCTCTTACTTTTGTGGCAAGTAATATAATCTTATGAGCTGTAAAGAAACATCTTTATCTAGGGAAATGGGATACATTACAGGCCACCAGATAAGAGTGTGTACTGGAAAATAATTTTTCTTATTTCTCAACCAAAACATATGAGACGGTTCTTTCGAGCACCCAAAACACATTGTTTAATTGATGGGTAAGAAAATAAATGCAATTATAGGTGGACAAATAATCCTTATCTGGACCTATGATACAAACTTTTTCTGAAAGCATGAAGGGTGTTTAAATTTGAGAATTATAATGGAACAGACCTGACTACAGGTTTAAGGTCTGGTTGTGCAGCTGTCATCTGGAAGGATAGAGGACATCCTACACTTGTCATTGTCACTGGGATATTTGTCTCTTCAGGTTCTCCTATCTGAAACAATGTAGGCAATGACTGTTACGACATAAAGCCGGTCAGGAAGGAAGAGGGGAAATCTTATTGGAAAATTCCTTTATGCGATGACGATGCTACCAGGGAAAAATAATGCACACAACTAGCAAAAACTTTTCAGTACTTTATGTACTAAGAAAACATCAACAATACATTAATATACAATAACACCACCTACGCTGTTATTTCTGGCTAATTGACCATCCTATACTAGAGCAAGTTGCCACTCCAAGATCGTTTCAATTTAGAACCAATCTTGGACTGTCCTGTTCTACATGTACGTCAACTAGTCAGAAATAAGAGACGTAAAGAATATGATTAACATATAGCTTAAGTTCTCAAAAAAAAAACAACAATTGGGCCCTTTAATATTTCAGTTCTCGTATTGACGAGAAATCTCGAGATTATACGCGTCTCGCGAACACTATGTCTTCTAAGCTGCACGTGTGTCTACTTCAGACCATCGGCGCTGAGGTGATCGAACCTGTACTTTGGTCGTCACTGGATTCACGTATTATTTGTTACGTGTATTACTGATCGTCGTTCAAGACGTCAGAATTCGTATAAATAGATCTTCCTGATCATATCCCCACGTTGGGTGTCAGATTCACATATAACCATTCAAGCCGGTTGGCTTCCCATTTGATTGTGCTACGTTGTAACGATTGGGCCTTGATCCACGCTGGTCGTGGCCTGAGGGGGACAACTAATATGTGCCCTCAGGTGATAATCAACGGCTCACCAACATTCAGCCTCCAACGTAGGAGGGGACACAAGAGACGATTCTGCAAAAAACAATCTATATTTAGAATCTCAGAATCACTCTTTTGCGTCAATAATGGGGTTGTTCGTTCGAAGTTCACAAAAATAGAAATAATTTCAGTGGTCTTACTCTTTTAAATTACAGCCTAACCCTATAAGCGCGCGATTAGCCCACACCCGTGGGTGTATGGCTAACAGCTCCCATGCGGTTAGGATGGATCGGCTCTTCTAAATATCCACACTTAAACTTATATAATAGAGAAGTATTTCTTTAGTGACTGGCCTATGTCAGCGCTAAACAATACCTCTTATGCCAAACGAACAAACCCATACGTAACAAACTCTTCTATACACTGTCGTAACGTCACCCTGGTTGAGACGCTATTGCAGCCGAAACATCAAGATCCCGTGGCCCTTTTTCCCTTCAAGGTCACGTTATCTAGATAGTTTCGAGGTTTACACATAC
The DNA here is from genome assembly GCA_964019695.1 of Loripinus fragilis. Lineage (NCBI taxonomy): Eukaryota > Metazoa > Mollusca > Bivalvia > Lucinida > Lucinidae > Loripinus > Loripinus fragilis. The sequence continues at coordinate 1,222,383 of CAXHUL010000609.1, forward strand.
TGATACCAATTCTCTTAAAATTCCAGGAAAAAGGTTGAACAGTGTGGTGCCGACGTAACGTTTGTGTCCTGGGTATGACGTTAAACTGCATCCCCCACCTCTGGGTTAAGAGGCTGCCACAGCCTGGGTGGCAGAGCTAGATGGCAGCCATCTACACACCGATGGTTTGGCATCCTAGCTATTGTGGCTTGGCGGACGACTCTGTATAAGAACAACGGCAAGGCACACTGCCCGAGTGAGGGAACGGCGGAATCTCAGAGGCCGTCAAAGATCTGAGTTGGGATGTCAGCTAGGACAGGCGATCCCAGAAAAACCTTAGTTCCAAAAACAATCATGGCAGAATCAACAAATGAAGTCACGTTAGGCGATGCTGGCAGAAACCAGATTTCTGTCAGTGGCGTCTCCGGCTTGGCCCCCTCTCAGGTGTGGGGGGCAGGGTCGGGCCATTGCGGCAAATCCAGCAAGCATCTGAGAAATTTCAGGGTGGGCACTCTTAATGTGAACACTCTAAAAGGGAGGGTCTGCGAGGTGGTGGAAACACTATCTCGTAGAAAAGTAGACCTTTGTTGTGTCCAAGAGACCAGATACCGGGGTGGTCATTGCCGTATAATAACGGGCAAAGACGCAAGGTACAAACTGTTCTGGTCTGGAAACAACAAGGGTACTGCTGGTGTTGGAGTGTTTGTGGTGGAGAAGTGGATAGAGAAGGTATTTGAGGTCAAGCGAGTCTCCGACCGGATCATCCTGGTGAAGATCATAGTCGGTCAGCGGGTGCTTTGTCTTCTGTCTGTCTATGCCCCACAGTGTGGTCTCAGTGATTCTGTAAAGGATCTATTCTACGACCAACTTAGGGCCGTGACTGCAATGATCCCAGCATCGGAATTCCTCATCCCATGTGGTGATTGGAATGGCCATGTAGGCAGTACAGGCTCTGGTTACAAAGAAGTTCATGGAGGCTATGGGTATGGCAAGCCAGACCCTGATAGTGAGGGTGAGAGGATCCTGGAATATGCACTAGCATATGACCTGTTCCTCTGTAACACATGTTTCAAGAAACGTGACAGTCACCTCATCACATACAGGTCCGGTAATACAGCAACCCAGATAGACTTCATGTTATTTCGAAAGAGCCTGCGCAAACTTGTTATGGATGTGAAGGTGATTCCTGGAGAGGAGGTTGCTCTGCAGCATCAGCTCCTTGTGTGCGACATGATGATTGATATGCCGCCCCAAATCAAGCACAAATTCACCCCACGTCCAAAAGTGTGGAAGCTCAGAGATCCTCAAACCTGTAGCCGATTCCAGGAAGTCTTCAAGGCACATGTGCCCGCTGTGGAAACTGAAGCGGCTACTACTACTGAGGAAATCTGGGCGAAACTCAAGACAGGTTTGCTGAAGACAACAGAGGAGGTGTGCGGCACAACAAAGCCCCACCGATGGCGACGTGAAACTTGGTGGTGGAATAAGGAAGTAGATGATGCCATCACAGCCAAGCGCCAAGCTTTCAAAGCATGGAAGGCTGGCAAATGCACACGAGCATCATATAACACTGCCAAGCGCATCTCCAGACGTGTGGTGCACCATGCACGCCACGAAGCAGACAAGGTGGTCTATGAGGGCATTGACCACAAGTCGTCTGATATCTTCCGCCTCGCCAACCAGATGAGGAAAGAGAATGTTGATGTTGTAGGCGACAAGCCAGTGAAGAATGACACTGGGGAAATGTCAATGAGCGAGGAGGCAAAGCAGAATGCATGGGCTGAACATTATGAAAGGCTTCTCAACGTTGAATTTGTTTGGGACCCTGATCACCTGTCCAATGAACCTCCGTTAGAAGGCCCACCTATCCCAATCACTATTGACATGGTGAAGAAGGCCATCTCAAAGATGAAGTCGGGCAAAGCTGCAGGTCCATCAGGCATAGTGGTGGAGATGATCAAGGCAGCAGGTGATACAGGGGCCACCATGATCCGAGATCTTGCTACTGCGATTATCCGTGACGGCAAGGTCCCAACTGACTGGGAGGAAAGTTTCATTGTCTGCCTTTACAAGGGCAAGGGTGATGCTTTGGATAGAGGCAACTATCGAGGCCTCAAGCTGACTGAGCAGGCCATGAAGATCCTAGAGAGGATTGTCGATGGTCTCATAAGACAGGTGGTGTCTATTGACGACTCCCAGTTTGGCTTTGTCCCAGGAAGAGGCACTACAGATGCAATCTTTGTGGTCCGGCAGCTGCAGGAGAAATACCTAGCAGTGAACAAGAGGCTTTATATGGCCTTCGTGGACCTAGAGAAAGCATTTGACCGTGTCCCTCGGAAGGTTATCTGGTGGGCCCTGAGAAAGCTAGGCGTTGAGGAATGGATTGTGTGGTTAGTCCAGGGAATGTACGCTAATGCACGAAGCCGGGTTCGTGTTGGCGAGGGTTTCAGCAAAGAGTTTGAGGTGAAGGTCGGGGTCCATCAGGGATCCGTACTCAGTCCCTTGCTCTTCATCATTGTGCTGGAGGCCTTGTCACGTGAGTTTCGGGCTGGTGTTCCCTGGGAGGACCTATATGCAGATGATCTTGTCATCATTGCTGACTCCCTAGAGGAATGTGTCAGGAGGCTCTTGATATGGAAAGAAGCCATGTAGAAGAAGGGATTGAGGGTGAATGCAGGAAAGACAAAAGTCATGATCTGTGGTACAGGCCTGTACCTCTTGCAGAGTTCAGGCGAATACCCATGCGCTGTCTGTTGTACAGGAGTAGGCAACAACAGCATCTACTGCAATGGCTGCAAACTTTGGGTGCATAAGAAATGCAGTGGGCTACAAAGACTGACACCAAATCCTGATTATAGGTGTGCACGGTGCATGGGAAATGCTCGCCCTATTGACGGCAGACCACAGAGTGAAGTCCAGGTCGGACCTGATAAGCTTGAGGTGGTAGCTTCCTTCTGCTACCTAGGTGACATGCTTTCTGCTGGTGGAGGCTGTGAAATGGCGGTCACTACTCGTGTGAAAACCGCCTGGAAGAAGTTCAGGGAGCTACTACCAGTTCTCACATCCCGCCACCTCTCTTACAAGACCCGTGGCCATGTGTACAGCTCTTGCGTGCGGAGCGCCATGCTCCATGCCAGTGAAACTTGGCCACTTACCAAGACGAACCTGCAGCGCTTTCAACACAATGATAGGGCCATGATCAGACAGATCTGCAGTATCAAGCCAGAGGATGTGGCCAGGGTAAGGTCAAGCGAGCTACTGGCAAAGCTTCAGCTTGAGGACCTCGACCTCATCTTGAGAGAGAGAAGGCTTCGCTGGTTTGGGCATGTGGCGCGTTTGAGTGGTGCAATCAGAACAGCATATGATATGCAGATTGACGGCAAGCGGGGGGCAGGGAGGCCCAAGCAAACATGGAAGAAACTGACAGAGAAAGACTGCCGTGAGTGGAAGCTCACCACAGTTGACCCTCAAGAAAGGAGAACCTGGAGATCAGGTGTGAGATCTGCTATGCGTGCAGCTAGCCAGTTACCTGGAAAGGGGCTCACTGATGTGGATGATGCCCCTGCACCTGCACGTTAATCAAAAATCCGATTATATATATATATATATATATATATATATATCACCCTGCCCACGCACTAATTTCGTACATGTATAACGTATCAGTTGTAAACAACTAATTATGACCTCTCGGCAAAAAATATATACATCAATATTGAGAGATTACATTCTGCTGTTTTATGTGTGTAAAACCGTACAATGCTTTCTTACATTTATTTTGGTGTAACGAAAATATCTTACATTTACTTTGGTGTAACAAAAAAAAAATATTTTACATTTACTTTGGTGTAACATTACACCTACCTAATCTCTAAACATACATGTCAGCTATCACCTTATTTATGTAAGTGTGTTGTAGTGTATGCACCTAACCCTTATTCTTATATGCGTCAGATATAACTCGAGGTGACACATACAGGACGCTACAGAAAGTCGATTATCACTGGCAGTTAAATCGTCTTCCCAACAACGCTGTACAAATCACAACAATTTAAAATCTAGCTGCTAAAATTGTTTTTCACCTATCGGTCCCTGGTAAATCTTTCAGCATGCCATTATAGTTTTAGGTGCAGGCCCGACATGGCCTGTGACTACTTTTGTCCGAAATAACCCGACGAGTCCATCCGGACAGCTTTTACTATAGCCGCAAGAATGGTCCCAGCAGATTTTTAGGCAATACGCATGTGCGTAACTTCATACGCAAGTGCGTAACAATCGCTATTTTCACCGAAAAAACGGGACGTTATTGATAACACCCGAAAGAACTCACACACGGAATGCTGGCCGATTCAACAGACGACAAAATAGAAAACGAGTGACTTATTATTTCAATACAATGTGACATGCTAGAGACATCGCGATTCAATGCAATTACACGAATCGCCATCGCCCTGTCATGTACAATATCAACACAGTAACAATATATAGAACTTCATGTACCTTTTATAATAATGAATAGCATCTCTATATCGAACCTTTCAACGGTATGTTTAAAATGTCCCCTAACAAGAATGGGAAATTCCATCCATTATATATTGAAAAACGCACAAGATTTCCGAGATATTCAAGAAGAATAAGGAAAACGTGCAAGCGTTGATAAATATAGATACAATGAATTCCATCTCAGACAAACCGACCTTTTATTGGGACTATCAATAGAAAGAGTACCGTATCATGATTCGAATAGGTGACCAGGTGCATACCTAAACCACTGCGTATTTGTGCGTATACGCAACCATAGCTGATTCTGTTATTCCAGCCATTCTGTATCGTAACAATGACAGAGTTAAAGTAATAGAAACACCAAAAAAGTGACTCAGTTGTTGTGTTTAAGTTGGTTTGTGTGTTGATGTTTTGTGTGTGTGTTTTGGATTTTGTATAAATACTAGTTGAACCACACAAAGGTTTTGGGTTGGACAGAAAATGACCAAAATAATTTTTTTTATGTTGGTCCAACTGCAATTAATCCTTTATGCCCTTATGGGTTCTTCCTTCCGGAACTTGTGATGGTCCATTGTATATATTGAGGGGACACAGGTTTAAATGTTGCGAAAAAAAATTGTATTTCTTTCTTTGAAGATTGTATTTGTCTTAGCAAACAGAGCACAAGCGAATACCCATGCGCTGTCTGTCGTACAGGAGTAGGCAACAACAGCATATACTGCAATGGCTGCAAACTTTGGGTGCATAAGAAATACAGTGGGCTACAACGACTGACACCAAATCCTGATTATAGGTGTGCATGGTGCATGGGAAATGCTCGCCCTATTGACGGCAGACCACAGAGTGAAGTCCAGGTCGGACCTGATAAGCTTGAGGTGGTAGCTTCCTTCTGCTACCTAGGTGACATGCTTTCTGCTGGTGGAGGCTGTGAAATGGCAGTCACTACTCATGTGAAAACCGCCTGGAAGAAGTTCAGGGAGCTACTACCAGTTCTCACATCCCACCTTCTCTCAAACAAGACCCGTGGCCATGTGTACAGCTCTTGCGTGCAGAGCGCCATGCTCCATGCCAGTGAAACTTGGCCACTTACTAAGACGAACCTGCAGCGCTTGCAACGCAATGATAGGGCCATGATCAGACAGATCTGCAGTATCAAGCCAGAGGATGTGGCCAGGGTAAGGTCAAGCGAGCTACTGGCAAAGCTTCAGCTTGAGGACCTCGACCTCATCTTGAGAGAGAGAAGGCTTCGCTGGTTTGGGCATGTGGCGCGTTTGAGTGGTGCAATCAGAACAGCATATGATATGCAGATTGACGGCAAGCGGGGGGCAGGGAGGCCCAAGCAAACATGGAAGAAACTGACAGAGAAAGACTGCCGTGAGTGGAAGCTCACCACAGTTGACCCTCAAGAAAGGAGAACCTGGAGATCAGGTGTGAGATCTGCTATGCGTGCAGCTAGCCAGTTACCTGGAAAGGGGCTCACTGATGTGGATGATGCCCCTGCACCTGCACGTTAATCAAAAATCCGATTATATATATATATATATATATATATATATCACCCTGCCCACGCACTAATTTCGTACATGTATAACGTATCAGTTGTAAACAACTAATTATGACCTCTCGGCAAAAAATATATACATCAATATTGAGAGATTACATTCTGCTGTTTTATGTGTGTAAAACCGTACAATGCTTTCTTACATTTATTTTGGTGTAACGAAAATATCTTACATTTACTTTGGTGTAACAAAAAAAAAAAATTTACATTTACTTTGGTGTAACATTACACCTACCTAATCTCTAAACATACATGTCAGCTATCACCTTATTTATGTAAGTGTGTTGTAGTGTATGCACCTAACCCTTATTCTTATATGCGTCAGATATAACTCGAGGTGACACATACAGGTCGCTACAGAAAGTCGATTATCACTGGCAGTTAAATCGTCTTCCCAACAACGCTGTACAAATCACAACAATTTAAAATCTAGCTGCTAAAATTGTTTTTCACCTATCGGTCCCTGGTAAATCTTTCAGCATGCCATTATAGTTTTAGGTGCAGGCCCGACATGGCCTGTGACTACTTTTGTCCGAAATAACCCGACGAGTCCATCCGGACAGCTTTTACTATAGCCGCAAGAATGGTCCCAGCAGATTTTTAGGCAATACGCATGTGCGTAACTTCATACGCAAGTGCGTAACAATCGCTATTTTCACCGAAAAAACGGGACGTTATTGATAACACCCGAAAGAACTCACACACGGAATGCTGGCCGATTCAACAGACGACAAAATAGAAAACGAGTGACTTATTATTTCAATACAATGTGACATGCTAGAGACATCGCGATTCAATGCAATTACACGAATCGCCATCGCCCTGTCATGTACAATATCAACACAGTAACAATATATAGAACTTCATGTACCTTTTATAATAATGAATAGCATCTCTATATCGAACCTTTCAACGGTATGTTTAAAATGTCCCCTAACAAGAATGGGAAATTCCATCCATTATATATTGAAAAACGCACAAGATTTCCGAGATATTCAAGAAGAATAAGGAAAACGTGCAAGCGTTGATAAATATAGATACAATGAATTCCATCTCAGACAAACCGACCTTTTATTGGGACTATCAATAGAAAGAGTACCGTATCATGATTCGAATAGGTGACCAGGTGCATACCTAAACCACTGCGTATTTGTGCGTATACGCAACCATAGCTGATTCTGTTATTCCAGCCATTCTGTATCGTAACAATGACAGAGTTAAAGTAATAGAAACACCAAAAAAGTGACTCAGTTGTTGTGTTTAAGTTGGTTTGTGTGTTGATGTTTTGTGTGTGTGTTTTGGATTTTGTATAAATACTAGTTGAACCACACAAAGGTTTTGGGTTGGACAGAAAATGACCAAAATAATTTTTTTTATGTTGGTCCAACTGCAATTAATCCTTTATGCCCTTATGGGTTCTTCCTTCCGGAACTTGTGATGGTCCATTGTATATATTGAGGGGACACAGGTTTAAATGTTGCGAAAAAAAATTGTATTTCTTTCTTTGAAGATTGTATTTGTCTTAGCAAACAGAGCACAAGCGAATACCCATGCGCTGTCTGTCGTACAGGAGTAGGCAACAACAGCATATACTGCAATGGCTGCAAACTTTGGGTGCATAAGAAATACAGTGGGCTACAACGACTGACACCAAATCCTGATTATAGGTGTGCATGGTGCATGGGAAATGCTCGCCCTATTGACGGCAGACCACAGAGTGAAGTCCAGGTCGGACCTGATAAGCTTGAGGTGGTAGCTTCCTTCTGCTACCTAGGTGACATGCTTTCTGCTGGTGGAGGCTGTGAAATGGCAGTCACTACTCATGTGAAAACCGCCTGGAAGAAGTTCAGGGAGCTACTACCAGTTCTCACATCCCACCTTCTCTCAAACAAGACCCGTGGCCATGTGTACAGCTCTTGCGTGCGGAGCGCCATGCTCCATGCCAGTGAAACTTGGCCACTTACTAAGACGAACCTGCAGCGCTTGCAACGCAATGATAGGGCCATGATCAGACAGATCTGCAGTATCAAGCCAGAGGATGTGGCCAGGGTAAGGTCAAGCGAGCTACTGGCAAAGCTTCAGCTTGAGGACCTCGACCTCATTTTGAGAGAGAGAAGGCTTCGCTGGTTTGGGCATGTGGAGCATGCGGGGGGGCAGGGAGGCCCAAACAAACATGGAAGAAACTGACAGAGAAAGACTGCCGTGAGTGGAAGCTCACCACAGTTGACCCTCAAGAAAGGAGCACCTGGAGATCAGGTGTGAGATCTGCTATGCGTGCAGCTAGCCAGTTACCTGGAAAGGGGCCCACTGATGTGGATGATGCCCCATGCACCTGCACGTTAATCAAAAATCCGATTATGATGATGATATGAGTATGCCAGATGAAGGGTATTCACTGTTTACCAAAGTACGCATTTAAGAGTCCAGGGGACAAAAATTCCACTCGTCCGCTCATAATTACGAGTGAAATCTAGAAAGGACGAGTAATTCTTCCCAAAGCACTCATTCTACAGGACGAGTGCTTTGGGAAGAATTACTCGAGAAAGCCAAATTACATATTACTCCCTTATGTTTCTTATTGACTCATCTTGCAGGACAAGTGCAATACTGAAATATTTTTGTCCCCTGGGAGTCACTAGCAACTGGCTAAAAGTAAATCTCACAAACTTAAAATGAAGCTAAACATTTAATATGTATATATAAACTTACTCGACAGATTAAATTGTCAGAATAAACTCCCCAGATATCACTATAGGCAGAGATCTCTATGATTTTCTTCACTGAAAGGGGAGAGAACTCCAGTAGCAGGTGATGGCACAAATGATGCTGCCCCTTTCCCTTAACTTAACAATGCTGAGCTGAGATCTGAAATATATGGTATTTAAGCAATGACATGTGATTTCCAACAATGTGTTATTTTGACATGAACAGACTCAGACGAGCATGCACAGCCTCCTGTGAAACTCAGAAACTCCAAGTGCTGTTCAGCCAGTAGCTGAACAGTCATAGAATATTCAAGCGACAAGCAAAGGCTCTGATCAGACTGCGTGTATACGCAGGCTGGTCTGAGCCTTTGCTGGTCACACATTCCACATTGTTAGAAATCTCATGTTGTGGCTCATTTGTTTGTTTGATTTGATTCTTCACGTCCCATCAACAATCTTTCAGTTATGCAGAGACGGGTTTTCATGGGTTGAACCAGTACTAAGCTTGGATAAATGTGTCTTAATCAAGGACCAACGCAGTGAGGCTGTTGAGGCTCTAACCTGCCGCCCCTCCGTCTCAAGTGAAGCACTCTACCACTGAGCCACTGCACTCCCGAAATATATGGTATAAAATTACATTAATATATGGGCCTCGACACAAAAAACCCTGCCTTTGGAGTTTGCGAACAACAAAGGCACAAACCAGCCTGTGCATCCGGGCAATCACCTTTGTTATTCACATATTGGAAAGTATCATATCAAAACTTAATGAAAGCAAAATTTCAATTTTTTCTATCTAGTCTCTGTAGCTGAGCAGGTTGTTTTGAGCATAACCTGGTTGGAAACTCCAAAGACAGGGTTTGTGGCGTTGAAGCCATGGCATGACAAAAGCAATTCTAAAACAAGCGATACAAAGGCTGGTCCAGCAAGACTCAGGTCAGCCTTAGTTGTTAATGATGCAATGTTTCTTTAGTCCCAACTCTAGCACTGTTTTCGTGCTCAACTCAATTGAGCATGAAATTTATCATGCTCATGTATGTTAAAATGCCAACAAATAAGCATGATAGATACAACATCTGAGAGACTTAAAGCAATAAACTTCTTTATTCCTTGTTATTTTAGTTTTTATGAGTAGTTGATATTTCGTGCTCAGTTGAGTTGAGCATGAAAAAAGTTTAATAACCTCAGGGCCTGTTCAAACTGGGCAGTCACTTAATGGGTTTTGTCATCTGGTGCCTCGTATGACAATTCCATGAAAAAATTTATACCTTGTCAGAAATAAAATGGGCCTCTACGTGAGAAAACCTGCCTTCAGCGCCTTTGTTTTTCGCTTATTGTAAGTACAATATCTAGACTTGCTACAAGCGAAATTTCAATTTTCTAGCTAGTCTCTGTACTTGAGCAGGCTGGGTTGAGTTTCGCTTTGTCGGAAACCCTGAAGAAAGGTTTTCTCGCGACGAGGCCCAAATAAAACATTAAAACAATATCTCTCTTACCTGCAGCGGCTTTAACCACAGTTTTACTGAAGGGGTCAGCTAAGTTAGGAGTTCTACCCAGCAACATTCTTCTTGTACTGAAAAACAGAAAAAAATAAAAACATTGCATAAAGTTTGGCAAAATTTGGCCGTGTTGATAGCCAGTCACTACATTGTAATGCTTTTGAAAGCATGTGGTGTGAAAAGTTGATCATTTGAGGCTACAATATATCTATTGGTATCCTGGGTCAGGTGTGGTACTTAATTGTATCGATTCCTGATCTTTGCACCCTTACTTACTTTTACAATATATCTTAACATCAAAAAATCAATTCAATCATGTACATATATATACATTTTGCATAGTTAAGGCCTTAAAACAAATGGGAACTGCACTTTTTAAAAAAAATGCATAGTTCAGAAGCTGATGCTTCCCCATGAAGTAAACATATCAGAATGAAAATTCCAAAATGAAAATGTTCAATATGGCTATGATCCCTAATCTAATAGTAAATACACACACACACACTTGTTTTTCTTTTCTATTTAGTTTGTTCTACTTTGCCAAGGGGCCGATCCAGGATTTCTGGAAAGGGGGTTCATATGTATAAAGGTGTGTGTTTGCGGGGGGGGGGGGATGGGGGTTCGCTTTGCTGATTTTATCTCATTTTTCTTAAATATCCCATGAAAATGAAATTATTTGGTCTCACTGAGACCAAATGATTTCATTTTCATAGGATATTTAAAAATGTGGGGCAGTGAGGGGGGTTAGAGTGAACCACCTGAACCCTCTCTTGATCCACAACAAAGGAAGGGAAGGTACTGTTTTAACTCTTGTTCTGCTGAACCAAGATATATTCTCTTCAGAAAACAGTGTATATCCAGATCCAGATCACCTGATCAGTATCTGCACTGTTTGCCATGCAGCTTCAGAATACACTGTAATACTCATAGGGCCAGTTAAGCAAAAATAATTTGCGTAAAATTGCGATTATTTTCTCATCCATCAGTTGAAACATGTGTTTTGGGTGCTCAAAAGCACCCACAACATATGTTTTGGTTGAGAAATAAGAAAAATAATTTTCAGTTAACTCTCTTATCTGGAGGCCTGCCCTTCTCATGCTGGGCTGGATTTATACCTTTTTTTTTTTAAGAAAAACTGTAGATCCAAATCAGCTGGCTTCTGATAAAGTCATCTGATCAGGATCCATGCAGTTTTCCACTCTCATTGAAAACACATATGCTTACAACATAAGTGCTGCAGGTTAACAGGATAACAGTACATTAAAGTGTAGTACATAAAATTACCCAGCATGCAGCGAGTTAAACCTTTACCTCATACTTTTGCAAACAGAACAGACCCAGATCAGAGTCTGCTATGTTTGCTTAAGGAAATATGATAAGATATGGTCTTACACTAGTTGACCTGATTAAAACCAAACATCTATGTGTCTTGATCCACAACAGAACTTATGATGAGGTTGGTGCCGTGGAACTGTTTAGCCCTCCAGTAAAATATTCTTACTGACTGTTCCAAGGCGGTACTTCTTTTGTGGATCTTTCATGTTATTTCTGTCTTTTCTTTGCCCTCTTAATTTCTTACTTTTACAAGGAATTTCTTTGTTCTATGTACAAACTTGAAAGTTTATTTGTATAATTTTTCATAGTGGGTTGAGCTTAGCATGAATATTCAAATGGGAAAGAGTTAATTGAAATTATGCAACTTAATTGCCTGGAAATCAAAAGTGAACATGCCATATTAATTTACTCAGCACGACAAGGGTCCATATCTCTTGGACTTGCTCTACCACTCTTCAAATAGTGTTTACTTACCTACTTGGCCTTCCCATTTCATCTCTGCTGGCATCTGGAGGGGTTGGTGGCTTTGAGAAGAAGTTTTCCATCCCCATACGATATCTTGCTGTGATCGCTGTTTTATTTCTGGACATGAAGATACAGCTTTGGCACAGAGCCCAGTTCAACTTTATCTCCAAAATTGAGTTCTAGATTTTCATTTTTTCTGAAATTATATAAATTTTAATTTACATTCGTGCATTTCCCTGCAACTTCATTGCATAAATGGGTACTTTGGCAAACAGTGTAGACCAAGTTGAAATGCCGCACAAGACTGCGAACCTGAAAATTATTTTTTCTTATTTCTCAACCAAAACATATGTTGTTGAGCACCCAAAACATATGTTAAGATTGCATGGTAAGAAAATAATTAAAATTATACACACAAAATTTTAGCTTAACTAGTCCTATGCGTGTAAGGTCTTCAGGGTCTTCACTGTGTGCAAAGACAAAAATGATCTTTATATAAAAAAAAATACAATTTCCAATTTTTTGGGAGAAATTTTAATCAGTGATCCCTCAATATATAAGATGGACCATCCTGACATGACTGTCTCAAAGTTTGTGGAAAATTCCATTGATCTAAAAAGGGATAAACCTTTTAGCAGCTTCCTGTCCATAATTGAGTTCTTGTGTATTTACCCAGATTATTGGTTATTTTTACTCCCAACCATTTTTATCTTAGAATTTAAATTAACCAATTTGACTTAGAAGATGATCCATGTTCTAGCAGATGATGCATGGATAAGTTATGGTCCTTTATGCAAACCAAACATCTATGTGTCTTGATCCACATCTGAACTAAGGGTGAGGTTGGCGTGCCCTGAAACCAGTTTAAGCCCTCCAGTAAAACATGTTTCCTGACCGTTCCAAGGTGGTGCTTCTATTGTGGATCATTTGTGTCATTTATGTCTCGTGTTTGTCATGCTGTCGATCTGTTCTTTGCTGCCTTGTGGTCACCTGAAGGGAAAGGGCCGACCTCTTGGCATTTGTTTTTGATATTTATTGTGATTTTGTTACTTTCCCATTGGTATCCTGGGACAAGTGTGGTACTTGATTCTATCGATTCCTGATCCTTGTTGTCTTTCTTACTTATACAATACTAGAAAGATCCAGATAAAGAAATGTTTTGGGCATAAATTGTGATTAACTTCCTAAGCCCTCTAGTAAAATATGTTTACTGACGGTTCCAAGGCCATGCTTCTATCGTAGATCATTTGTGTCATTTATGTTCGTGTTTGTTATGCTTTCATGTTTGTTCATTGCTGCCTTGTAGTTTATTGTGATTTTGTTACTTTCTCATTTGGTATCCTGGGACAGGTGTGGTACTTGATTGTATCAATTCCTGATCCTTGCTGTCTTTCTTACTTATATAATATTAGAAAGATCCAGATAAACTAATGTTTTGTGCATAAATTGTGGTTAACTTCTTAACCATCAGTTAAAACATATACATTGGTTGCCTTTACTATTTTGGGCCTCGTCGTGAGAAAACCTGTCTTTGGGGTTTCCCACAAAGTGAGATTCAAGCCAGTCTCCTCAGCTACAGAGACTAGCTAGAAAATTGATATTTCGCTTGTAGCAAGTTTAGATATGATACTTTCCAAAAAGCAAGTAACAAAGGCGCTGATCAGTCTGCTCTGATGCGCATGCTGGTCTGCGCCTGTGTTGTTCGCAAACCGCGGAAGACAGGTTTTCTCTCGTCAAGGCCCATTTTGAGTAAATGAAACACTTACAGTGTATTTTCAGCATCTTGGGAGACTGAGTAAGTCACAGAGAGACCTTTAACATCACAGGTCACCCACAGGATCAGAGGAGAGTCCATTCCTTCTATCTTACATGGTATTCTAAAGTCAGAGAAATCACCCTAAAATATTTAACATTTAGCTGTTATTAATAACATATATGCCTGCTAGTGAGAACCTATTTTTTAAGAAATCATATCATAGAACACTCCAAAGATGTTCGACCCTTTAACTCTTAGAAACACCTTTTAACTCTTTTGCAAACAGAGTGACCCAGATCAGACAGCTCTAACAGCTGTCGCTTTTTCAAATAGAGCAGACCCTGATCAGACAGCTCTTGTAAGAGCTGTCTGATCAGGGTCTACTCTGTTTGCATATGGAAATATAACATAACATAACATAAATTTATTAAGCATTTAACATACAGAGTATGAACATAGCTTGCATTAATTTAACAAAGTTAATTGTTCTCCCCACAAAAACATGTATACATATATAGATAGATACATTTTACATTTACAAAAGGATAAGATGTCGCATGAAGTCTAAATAGGTGTGTAAGACATTTTCGCAAAGGGGTGTCCAAATACCTTTTGATTATGATTAGATATGATCCTACACTAGTGCACATAACAAGTACTTTCTTTGTTCTATGTTGCAACATTATAAATTATTTATATAATCATTCATAGTGGGTGGAGCCTAGCATGAATATTCATGAAGGAAAGGGTTAATCTGTAAATTTTACAGGGAATTCTGAGATCTTTGAAGATCCAATTATCCACTAGGTACTCAGTGTATAGTATACCGTACATTACAGTACTGTTATTAAAATCATTAAAATCGATAAAATAATAACACATTTCATAGCATTCCTAATAAAAGGGAAAAACTGAACCAACAATCATTAGTGGTTAGGTTGACAATTTATTTTATGTTGATGCATTTCTGTCTTACAAAGACCTTCTTCAGGATGATGTTGTCCCCTGATTTGTCTTCACTGATCTCTGATTTAGACACCTTAATTGGGCCTCATCGCGACAAAACCTGGCTTCAGGGTTTCCGTCAAAGCGAGTTTCAAACCGGTCTCCTCAGCTACAGAGACATGCTAGAAAATTGAAATTTTACCTGTAGCAAGGTTAAATATGGTATTTTCCAAAAATCGAATAACAAAGGCGCTGATCAGAATGTGCAGATGCGCAGGCTGGTCTGTGCCTGTGTTGTTCGCAAACCCCCGAAGACAGGTTTTCTGGCGTCAAGGACCAGTTATGGCCGTATTGGTGGTATTGTTCTCACTGATCGTTTTAAGAGATACATCGTCAGGATTTTTTTTAAATTTCAGGCATTAGTTATACCCATTCCCGGAAGTGTCGTTATGGATACAGAATATGAAGGGGAGGCTACAGTGTCTACAAACTGCTTGTTATCTTCTTGAGAACTCATAATGACTTGATGTGCCATAACATTATGTAATAATGTCCATAATAGCGTCTCATATACAGTAAAATCTTGAAGTTTTCAAACAAAATATGTGATTTCAAAGTAATCGTACTGTCATATGACAAATATTATCTAACATCCATGCTCCTGTAGCATGGAATTTATCAAACTCACCACAGAAAAGTGATAAAATGCTCATAAGAGCCTGGAATTTTATATCTTTATCTCAACTTGTTTAATAAATTGAATAATACATGAGCACTCATTTAAATTCCAAAACAGCCCTTTCGTTGTATCATCATAATGTGTTAATTTGATTTGATTGTTTCTCAGTGATGATACATTGCATTAATTAGGAAGCCTCCATGCGAGCTAAACAATTTTGTGTTTTAACAACAACAGAATCTAGGGCCAAGATTTAGCACTAGTAAAATGCATTTAAGCTTCCTGGTGGCTTAAGCTGCTGTCTGTTCTAAGGAGGTGGTTCTGTTGTTGTTGATATATTCTTTAATGTACTTCCCATTTTTTGTGGGAGTTCTGTGTTTGTATTTGTTGTGTTATGCATTACATTGTGTCCAAGAGGAAGAGAAAACTGGTTGCTTTGCTATCATTGTCTTACAGATGTATTGCTACTATAAATGTTCTGTGGCTCTTCCTCAGGGTGCTGTGGGTTGGTCTGCAGTGTGTGATTGTGGTATTTCCTGATCATACTCACTTACTTTTGGATACATTAAAGTTCAGAAGAAGTGTCATAACGGTTGATCTCTCAATGACATGTACACCTACCGTTCTGTTAGCTATAAAGTGTACAGTAATTGATTTCTCCTCTCTGGGTTCCAGCACTCCACTTCTGGGTTCCAGCTCAATTCTAGAGTCCTCTGTGTCATCTCCAACAGGCTGAATAATATTTAAGAAATAGATCAGCTCTAGCAGTGAACTGTTGAGTATTCTAACACACCTCGCCTATATAGCCAATGGTTAAACTCAGTGATTTATTGGTTGATAAATCACTGCACGGACTGAGCACAGACCGGTGTGACGTCATTCGGTCGCCAGTTTGAATTTTCATGTCGTCATCTATCACATACGGCAGTGTTATGTTGACAATAGACTGCGTAACGTCGTTTTTACAACTGCTTGACATTCAAAATGTACGTAAAAATACGCATTTCAGTCTAAACAAGAGTTGCGGGAAATTCTGATAGTCTGTTCAAGATGGCGGAATCGTTTTAGACTATGAAGGATTCATATATATTTTTAATCGTTTTATGTGTTAGAATCAAAATAGATTCTTGCTAGCAGTGATTTGTTGCTTAATATATCACTGTCTGTCAGTCAGTCGTAAGTGGATAAATCATTCACGCTCATGAGTTATTCACTTTAACGACTGACCTCCAGTCAGTGATGTATTAAGCAACAAAACACTGCTAGCATGAATCTATTTCTTTAATAATTCACTGTTTGGAGGTCAGTTGTAAAGAAGATAAAATCAAGAGCGTATAGCTGAATAATATTTACACACAAAAATGGAGTTTTAAGGTGGTACGGGACCCATGTCAAAAGATAACCTTACTTTTACTTAAAAGTAAGAGTGTAAGAGTTATCGTTCCTGAATCTTGTTTTTAAAAGAGAATACTTATTTGTAAAACGGTAGATATTATTCACCCCTGACAACTCTTTGATGCTTGAAACGTAATTTTATACCACATTGGCAAGTAAACAACAAAATGGCAGAATCGCTAACTTCAAGGCAAAACAGATCCAAAAAAGGCAAGTTCGCTAAACGGAAGCCAAAGTCGCCTGATGACATGACTGACGAGAACGACAATGATATCGTCGAAGATTTAGAACAACACATACAGTGGAATGAAGGTCGCAGGATTGTGGAACTAGGTAAGTTAGCGGTATAAGTTGAAGGTAAGTATTTTGCTTTCACAAAAAAGAAGGAATGCAAGTATTAGCTTTTAAAAACATCACCCAGAGTATGAAGTCATTCAGTATTTTGATGGTTAAAAGTTGCGGACCGTATAAATATACATACTAGATACATGTCTCGGTTGCTATTTCCGGCTTTCTAGAATGGTGTGCAAAAAAAAACGGGGATCAAATCGTGAGTTTTAAGAGGAAAGCCACACTGGTGTTATCTGCAAACTGTCCTATTTATAGAATTGCCTAAATATGTCTTCCAAACGGGCTATACGATCTTTTAAGTACACATGTGTCAAATGGGAGAGATAAAATGAAAAGAAGATCTCACTGCCCTATTTGTGCACACTCTGGTCTGAGCCTCTGCTGTTTGACAGTCCAATCATGGTTTTATCGGCTAGTAGATCTACAAGAGATTTTAATACTTATCTCATGGGCACACAGCGACGGCTCAGATGAACATCCGTTTATGCGCAGTCTCGCCAGAGCCTTCGCCGTTCGCATAAACTAGGTATTAACGTAAATGACAGTTTAGTCCAAATTCAGAAAGTATGACTACACATATGCGATATAGAGTACCACAAGCTTGTACAAATATATATTTCAGAAATGAACATTGTGCGTCTATGCAGTCGAACATGAGTAACCGTTTGCACTTATTTTTTACGGACCTGGCAGCTGATCCGAATTCAAACAGTGATGACCAAACTATTCAATTATCATTAGATACGCTTCTATGTCACATCGGATAGGCGGCAATCGAGAAGGCTCTGAACAACTGATGAACGTGGATCGCAAATCGCTAGAATTTACCATTTGTCGCCAGTCAGGCAAACAAACTGCAATCCAAAAAGTATGCTTCCACACCGGATAGTGAGCAATCAAAAACATTCTTTACCATTGACGAACGCGGATCAAAACTCGCTAGAAACAGTGTTTTGATTGCAAAGTGTCGCCTGTTCGATGAGTGATGGTAATAAAAAAAACCTATGATTCTAACTACTTTTGGTCTATAATCGTCGATAGTATTGATGTTTTCGATTGTGCCTATAAGGTGTGGTTTTGTTGTATGCTTCACGATGTTACAGTGGACATTTTTTTGGAAATGCTTTTGCTTGAAAGGAAAGTATTCTAGAACTTTTTGGATACTGTAAAGGCGGCACCTCATGACTGCGTTATTAGTCGACTTTAGACATAGGTAAAATCTGACAATGAGGCGTTATAACTACATTCGAAAGTGTTTGTTTATTGTTTAACAAAAGTATAGAGGCAAACAGTGTGGACCCAGATCAGACTGCTACTAGGTGAACAGCTGCTCTAGATCTACACTGTGTCTTTAAGAGGCTTCATAATATTTCAATAGACGATAAAAACATACGATTGTGTTGTAATATACGCTTTAAGGGTTAATAAATGTGGGTTCAGTGCATTAACGGACATGGCTTTCATAAAATGCACGCAGACCTGCGCGGCTCAAGCACTTTTTAAATGCTTAACCAATAGATAGAACCTTATTTCCATTCTTGAGCAATTGAAATAACTGAACCACGCCCAGATATGAATATTAAAGTTGCCACCTTTACAGTACCCCAAAAGTCCTATGATATATAAAAATGACAATACAACATGCCTTTCTGTATATTAACGTTTGTCAAGCCCTTGTGCGATAATGTGTTGCAGGCCTCACCGCTGTGTGGTTCTGGTTGCAACACATCACATTCAGGCTTGCCAAACATTAGTACACGGAAAAGAATGTTTTATCCTCTTATTGCATATTTGTAAGCTTATTCTTTAAATGACATTTAGATCTATGCATCAGGAATAAAGCTATAATTTTTAGCTTTTATCTACATAAATCCTACGTGTAAGAAAGCATCAAAGTATCAAGACATGCTATAGCCATGCTTCAATGAGAATCATAATGTAATGTGCTGGGTCACATATGCTAGGTCAAAATCTTTTTTGTCATTATCTACGCCCATTTTTCAGTGCATAATCAATAATAGCTATGTCTCCGCCCAGTGATATACAAAGGGCGTAGACAAACAAAAAATTGGTTGAAAGGGGAGACAACACTAATTATAGTCTCTCTTTTTTTTCAGGATTTTTCAAAAAGTACCAAAACAAAAAAACTAGCATGGTGACACATATTTTTATTCAATCATTAGATTCTTCAAGAAAATATCTTTGTAAAAATATGTTTTTTGTTGTTCCAGTTACATTCTCTGATATGTTTATTTTGCATATTAATGATTTTTTGGGCATATATTCGTTTGACTTAATTGGGATTTTGCTTAATAAATTGTGTAAATACATGTTATTTCACTAATTTTTGTTTTTATTTATATCTCTAATGTGAGTAGTATTTGTTCTGAAAAAAACTGTATTGCGTTTCTTGTTAATTTGTTAACAAAATCTGTGTTTGTTTGTTTTCAAAAACCTGCGATTTTGCAGTTTTTGACATCAAATAACTTTTTAAAAAGAACGGTGAGGTATTGTTTTTTTGTCTTAGATTATAAGTATTAGTCTATATTATAATATATTAAAAGATAAAACACTTTTGGACATATGCCGGTGAGTCCGGTACTACCTTAAGAAAAAACATATGTCCCCACCTACTTCTGGGTGACATTGCAATTTGATCAAGGTCAGTCCCCCAAGTTCCAGTAATTAATGAGCTAGTTCAAGAGATATTGGTATTTAACACATATGCAAGTAGCAAAGGCTTAGACAAGCCTGCACAAGTACAAAGTAAGTAAGGGTGCAAAGATCAGGAATCGATACAATTAAGTACCACACCTGACACAGGATACCTATGGGAAAGTGACAGACTCACAGTTAGACACCACAAACGAGAGCCAAGAGGTCAGCACTTTCCCAGCAGGTGACCACAAAGCACATATAAACAGACGCGCACAAAACATAGCAAACACAAGACAGAACAAAAATATAGCAAGAAGTGAGCAAAGCTCACATACCCCCGGCGGTATCCATTAGAGGTTGTAACACTTTCAGGGAAAAGACAAAATTGTCAAAGATTTCATAATCCTAAATAAAGTAGCTTCTGAGAAAACTTTGATTAAAAATGTCCATATGTGTCATATAAGAATGACAGAAGGAAAAATAGAAAATTTGAAAAAAGAAGGCATAATGAGGATTAGCACCTTCATTTTCGTTTACACAATACACTTTGCCTATCTGAAAGTGTACACAAAATTTCATAATCCTAAATCAAGCTGCTGCTGAGAAAACTGACAAAAAACGTCCATATGTGTTATATAGGAGTGACAGAAGGATAAATTGAAAAAGAAGGCAAAATGAGCTTTAGCAACTTTATTTTCATTTACACAATACACTTAGCCTACCTGAAGATGTTCACTAAATTTAAAAACACTGGCTCCAATAGGTGCGGAGAGATCATTGACAGAAATTTTCATTGGAGAGAAAGAAAAGTGAATAAATAAAGGGACTGATGAGCAATATGTGGCTGTTCTTTTGTTACACAATACAACTCATCACTATCAAGCTTTGTACCAAATTTCAGAATCCTAACTCAAGTAGTTGCTGAGACATCTTTGACAGAAAAAAAATGTCTATATGTATTATATAAGAGTGAAAGAAGGAAAAAATGAAAAATTGAAAAAAGAAGGCAAAATGAGGATTAGCATCTTAATTTCCATTTACACAGTACACTTTGCCTTCCTGAAGGTGTACACAAAATTTGAAAACACTGGCTCCAATAGGAGCTGAGAAATCTGTGACAGAACTTTCCATTGGAGAGAAAGAAAAATGAACAAATAAAGGGACTGATAAGCAATATGTGGCTGTTCTTTTGTTACACAATACAACTCATCACTATCAAGCTTTGTGCCATATTTCAGAGTCCTAACTCAAGTGGTTCCTGAGAAATCTTTGACAGAAAAAAAATGTCTATATGTATTATATAAGAGAGAAAGAAGGAAAAAATGAAAATTTGAAAAAAGAAGGCAAAATGAGGATTAGCATCTTAATTTTCATTTACACAGTCCACTTTGCCATCCTGAAGGTGTACACAAAATTTGAAAACACTGGCTCCAATAGGAGCTGAGAAATCTGTGACAGAAATTTCCATTGGAGAGAAAGAAAAATGAACAAATAAAGGGACTGATAAGCAATATGTGGCTGTTCTTTTGTTACACAATACAACTCATCACTATCAAGCTTTGTACAAAATTTCAGAATCCTAACCAAAGTAGTTGCTGAGAAATCTTTGACGAAAAAAAAAGTTTACAGACAGACAGACAAACCAACAGACAGACAAACCAACAAACATAATTACAGAAAAGGCAAAAACTATATACCCCCTATATACTTCGTACCGGGGGTATAAACATAAAAGATCCACAAAAGAAGTACCGCCTTGACAATACAACTCATCACTATCAAGCTTTGTGCCAAATTTCAGAATCCTAACTCAAGTGGTTCCTGAGAAATCTTTGACAGAAAAAAAATGTCTATATGTAATATATAAGAGAGAAAGAAGGAAAAAATGAAAATTTGAAAAAAGAAGGCAAAATGAGGATTAGCATCTTAATTTTCATTTACACAGTACACTTTGCCATCCTGAAGGTGTACACAAAATTTGAAAACACTGGCTCCAATAGGAGCTGAGAAATCTGTGACAGAAATTTCCATTGGAGAGAAAGAAAAATGAACAAATAAAGAGACTGATAAGCAATATGTGGCTGTTCTTTTGTTACACAATACAACTCATCACTATCAAGCTTTGTACAAAATTTCAGAATCCTAACCAAAGTAGTTGCTGAGAAATCTTTGACGGAAAAAAAAGTTTACAGACAGACAGACAAACCAACAGACAGACAAACCAACAAACATAATTACATAAAAGGCAAAAACTATATACCCCCTATATACTTCGTACTGGGGTATAAACATAAAAGATCCACAAAAGAAGTACCGCCTTGGAACGGTCAGTAAAATATTTTACTGGAGGGCTTAAACCGGTTTAAAGGCACCAACCTCACCCTTAATTCAGATGTGGATCAAGACACATAGTTATTTGGTTTGCATGAAAGACCCCTAACTTATCAATGCATCATCTCCTAAAACATATAAATCAAGATATAACAAGGAGATAAAGCAAGGATAAGGACTCAACAGTAAATTAAATTGAATACTGGAGCAAAAGAAATCCAACAGGTAAACCCCGGTGGGCCCGACAAACAGCCAAAGCATCAGGCCCCTACCATCTCATCAATAGATAAGTCTTTAAGTCGGAACCATCATAGAGTCTGAAGTCCGACCCACCGGCGTGCAATTAAAGAGGAAAGCAAAGTTGCCAACCGTGATTAGGTTGACTACCAAGCATGCAGTCTGTTGCAATACATTAATGTTATAGCCAATCTTTTTATAATGGGAAATTATTTTAATGAACTGCGCTGAAAAATTATTAGAGCCAACAATCTTCTTCAACTTATACACCAAGTCACCATAGAAATCAGGTTCCGAAAGTCCTTGGCGCAAGAGAGATTTAAGCCCAACTTGGAATTTAGAAATCAAATCATAGTAAGGTCTATAAAATTTTGAAAATGTTATCGAACAGTCAAACAGCTTCTCATACCCATCCTCCAGATAAGAGTGCGTAATGGAGAATAAGTTTTGCTATTTCTCAACCAAAACATATGTTGTGGGTACTTAAATGGACCTATTAAATGAGACAGTTCTTTTGAAGACCAAAAGCACGCTCTTTAACTTATTGATAAGGGAAATATCACAATTTCTATGCTATGAAAGATTGTTTACCATGACCTATGTGGCAAACAAAAATGCATTTTTCCGCAAAATGCAATTCTGGTCGCATTGCTTTACAGTGGTTTCATATCAAGCACTATTTAGACTATCAGTATACAAAATTCCAGCCGTATACCTTTCGGGTGCAAAAAATGTGTGTTTTTGCACGATACGCGACTTTGGTTCCCCGACTATGTAGGCTCAGACGAGCCTGTGTAGCCTCCGTTCAATCTTAGAAACTCCAAATTATCTTCAGTCAGTATCTCAACAGTTATAGAATATTCAAGCAACTAGCAATGGCTCTGATCAGACTGCGCATATGCGCGGCTGGTCTGAGCCTTTGCTGGTCGCACATACCACATTGTTGGAAATCTCATGTCGCGGCTCATATTAATTTTAAACAGACCAGGGCTCCGAGGGTGGGGGTCTGACTTGTCTTCCTAAAAAAATAAGGGTAAATATATAGAACTTACATCTCCCCATTCAAACACTGTGGGCAAGAGGGTCTGGTTGATTAGTTTTATGGCTGCTAGAACTGGTAATTTCTTGTAGATTTCTGGAATAGCCAGTTCACATCGCTCTAGGCATACTTGGGCCACTTGTACTTCAGCAAAGCAGGATATGTTGCTGTTCAGAAAACAAGAATACAGTTTGTGTTCTAAAATTGTGTACACTAGTTGCCTGCTAAAAAGGCTATGACAAACAGTATTGTTTGCTTTTTGGAAAAGCATTTTGTGAATTCCAGCCTTAATAACCAATATTTTATTTTAGAAGAGAAAACAAAAGTGTTCAACATTTATCATTACACTGTCTTTTTATACACCAATAAAAATATTAATTTGAGGGACTATTTCCTATAATAATGAGAAATTTTTATCTGATACAAATAATAAGATGTCATAAGTACAATCCTTGCTTCTAATGATACCAAAAATATTCGTGGATCCAGATGGGATGGGGACAGGGGGTCCAGATCCTCACCCCACGCCCTGAAAAATCACAAAAACATAGGGTTTCTTAGCAATACTGGTCCAGATCCCCTGAAAATCACAAAGCTATCCAGCCAGCATTCAATGTTGGGCCATCATCGGCACACCAGCTAAATGCAATTTAAATGGTGTTTCCATGGTGGGCCAATTTGGCCTGCTTATAGTGGTATTTGGATCCCTCCCCTCATCAACTAAAAAAACAAAAAACGATCTGGCAATCATCTTGTTGAGTGGAGCAGAACAAGTTCTGGCAATTTTGACAAAGGGCATGATATAAGGAAACAGTGTTAAGATTAGGAGAAACCCTGAAACATTTCAAGGCCTTTAGTTAAAACTGTGTACCAAAAAATTTGTTCATATTTCTCAACCAAAGTATGTATTGCCGAGATTGCTGAAAGCTGGGTCTACATATATTGTCAGTATTCCCATCAATGAACCTATTGCAGGTTTCAAGTATTTATAAATATGTTGATCAATTTACCAATCAGTTCCATCTTCTACCATGACTTCAATGACACGCCTCACTGACTTTGCTGAAACTGGCTGGAGGTGACCATGACCTTCTTACTCTCCAGAGGCTTGAACTCCCCGCCAGATGGCTCAAATGTAAACTCACTAAAAGCCTGCAAAATAAACAGAATATTATCCTTAACTCTTCAACAGACTTTGCTGAAACCGGCTGGAAGGCGACCTTGACCTTCTTACTCTCCAGAGGCTTCAACTTCCCGCCTGATGGCTTAAATGTAAACTCACTAAAAGCCTGCAAAACAAACAGAATATTATCCTTAACTCTTCAACAGACTTTGCTGAAACCGGCTGGAAGGCGACCTTGACCTTCTTACTCTCCAGAGGCTTCAACTTCCCGCCTGATGGCTTAAATGTAAACTCACTAAAAGCCTGCAAAACAAACAGAATATTATCCTTAACTCTTCAACAGACTTTGCTGAAACTGGCTGGAGGTGACCATGACCTTCTTACTCTCCAGAGGCTTCAACTCCCCGCCTGATGGCTCAAATCTGAACTCACTAATGGCCTGCAAAATAAACAGAATATTATCCTTAACTCTTCAACAGACTTTGCTGAAACCGGCTGGAAGGTGACCATGACCTTCTTACCCTCCAGAGGCTTCAACTCCCCACCTGATGGCTCAAATGTTAACTCACTAAAGGCCTGGAAAATAATCAGAATATTATTCTTAACTCTTCAACAGATTTTGCTGAAACTGGCTGAAAGGTGACCTTGACCTTCTTATTCTCAAGAGGCTTCAACTCCCCGCCAGATGGCTCAAATTTAAACTCACTAATGGCCTGCAAAATAAACAGAAAATTATCAGGACTTTGCTGAAACTGGCTGGAAGGTGACCTTGACCTTCTTAGTCTCAAGAGGCGTCAACTCCCCGCCGAATGGCTCAAATGTAAACTCACTAAAGGCCTGCAAAATAAACAGAATATTATCCTTAGCTCTTCAATGACACGCCTTACTGACTTTGCAGAAACTGGCTGGAAGGTGACCTTGACCTTCTTACTCTCCAGAGGCTTTAACTCCCCGCCAGATGGCTCAAATATAAACTCACTAAAGGCCTGCAAAATAAACAGAATATTATCCTTAATTCTTCAATGACACGCCTCACAGACATTGCTGAAACTGGCTGGAAGGTGACCATGACTTTCTTACTCTCCAGAGGCTTTAACTCCCCGCCGGATGGCCCAAATGTAAACTCACTAAAGGCCTGCAAAATAAACAGAATACAAATATATAATTATTTAGTCTTTGCTTGCTAGATGATTGTTCCTACTCAGGGAACAAAAATATTTCAATATTTAACTGTCCTGCAGGAC
The DNA here is from genome assembly GCA_964019695.1 of Loripinus fragilis. NCBI lineage: Eukaryota > Metazoa > Mollusca > Bivalvia > Lucinida > Lucinidae > Loripinus > Loripinus fragilis. The sequence goes on from CAXHUL010000609.1 coordinate 1,248,188, forward strand.
GAGTGACTTACAATTTTCACTCATACTGTAAGTGCATGTACTTGTCCTTTAAAAGATCATAAGGAAGTAAGATGACTTATGAAGTTCCTTATATCACTGTTAAAACGATATTTACCCAGTCAAATTCACAACTGCATCCCATATACTGACAAAAAGATTTCACAGTCAATACTCAGAAAATGCTAGTTTCACCCTCAGATTATAGGGTGAAATTAGAAAGGACGAGAAATCCTTCCCAAACACCCGTCCTGTAGGACGAGTGCTTTGGAAAGAATTACTCGTCCTTTCTAGATTTCACTCGTAATTACTAGCGGATGAGTGGAATTTTTGTTCCCTGCTACTTTTGTTGCTCTCCAAATTCTAACTTTACCTGTATTTGATGATGCTTACCCCTTGTGTAATATTTTCATGAAATTGTGCATATCTTCAAAAATTATTGATTAGAAACCAAAATTTAGCCAAAAATTAAGTCAAAATAGGGCCATAACTCAGTCAAAGTTTTGCAGATGATCTCCAAATGCAAATTTCACACATATTTTATGAAGCTTCAACCGTCTATAAACTTGAATGAAAATGATGTAGCCCTTCAAAAGTTATTGATTGGAAACCAAAAAGTGATGTGGTGGACAGCAATGCTGATGATGCCGACGACAACAGAGTCATGATCCCTATGTGTTGAACATGCTTCACAGGCAACACAACGCCATGACGCGAGAAAACCTGTCTTCGGGGTTTCTGACATAGCGAGACTCAAACCAGCCTATTCAGCTACAGAGACCAGCTAGAACTTTGAAATTTGGCTTGTATCAAGCCTGGATATGATACTTTACAATAAGCGAATAACAAAGGCGCTGATCAGACTGCGCGTATGCGCAGGCTGGTCTGCGCCTTTGTTTTTCGCAAACCACTGAAGACAGATTTTCTCGCAGCGAGGCCCATATACAGCAATGCTATAACTATGCATGCAGGGTATTCTTAGAGGCTTTTTCATTCTTTATTTTTGTCATCTGTTGATTTTTTTTTTCAAAATCAAACTTAAAGAGAAATTCTTTCAGAAATATTATCAGTGTGGCAAACAGTTTGGATCCAGATAAGGCCAGACATGGTTTCAAGTAGACAGCAAAAATCCCCCTAACAGGGAAAGACTTAAACCTACCATATCATCCTCAGAGGAAGCAAATTCTGGACTGTCTTGAATGGACCATGTTGTGATGATCTGAGACATGTTGTTCACAGTAATTTCCTTAGACACAGTCTGACCAAGTCTCACCAGGCCAAAGTTGATGTCAGGCTCATCAATAGACATCTCAGGTCCCTGAAATTAGAAGCAACAACAATCATTTAAGCTTCAGTGTTATTATATAGGGATTCAAGAAAATACAAACAAAGATCTAGACCCCGAGGTAATAAAACTGTTTTCATGCTCAACTCAACTCAGCATGAAATTTATCCTGCTCATAAATGTTAAATTGCCAACCATTGTTGGCATTTTAACATTTATAAGCAGGATAAATACATCATTTGAAAGATATAAAGCAAGAATACTCATTTTTCACAATTTTACCTTCTATGAGCAATTAAAATTTCATGCTCAATTGAGTTGAATGAAAAAAGTTTTATATCCTCAGGGCCAGGTCAGTCTTTTAATCACCACACTTATGACCAAAGCCTTCAATGTTGACAATTTCAATTTTTTATATGCGATGTACTTATAGTTCGACCAGATAAGAAAGACTGGGGGGTTCTTAGCTAAGATCCACCCGTGGACATTTCCATTTAAAAATTGGTAAGAGAGAGTGTATTTATTCACCTGTGAAGCGCTTTACACCTGTATACCTGTGAATGATACCTGTAGTAGTTTTGAGCCCCATTTTGAGAAAAAGGCATTTCGAATTAATTTGGATAACAAGAAGACTGACTAGTCTAGATATATGTGCTCAGACAATGTTTGAAATTTTAACTATTCAAATTATCATTCTGAATAAGAAAATAAAATAATGGTCGGCAATGAAATTTTAATCACACTTACGTTTTACTATAAATTAATCAACACACAAGATTATGGTTCTTGTTACATCGGCGTGTGGCCAAGGCTACGATGAGACCGCATGTATGCATGACCTTGCATAGGCGTAGCCCACTGAGCGGTTTAAACAGAAAGCAGAGGAAGAATCCTTTATTTAGCTTGTAGTATGGCGCAGGCGCAAATAAACGTGTGTTACTGACACCTGACGAAATTTACATTGGCTCCTCCCTGCATCCGGCCTAAGCTGTCAATAATATTACATTTACCTACGGGTTAATTTGTCGCTATTTTGGAAGTTCCCGCCTATATCGCTGTTTAACTAAAATTGGAAGTTAGAGTACTGTTTTAAGCTCCTCCTTTGTCGTTATTCTCGGGTGTCTGATTTAAACATCAGCAAAGATCAAAGAAAAAAGCATCGGCCATACAACAATAGTACCTTAAACTCTGCATGAACTTGTAAGTGCAGTGGCTCCTCAAGGTTCATCACATGACAGTATAGGGTATGATCTATCTTCCTAGGTTCTGGACCAGTGATACATAGTTCCATGTCCATAGCCATACCTGGGTCTGAAATATTTCAAATAATAACAAGATTTATACCCCTACTACGTTAACATTTAATCCATGCCATGCTGGAGATTTATATGTGATACACTCCTTTCCAAGTGTTATTCTGTTAACCTGCAGCATACCAGTTATTTAAGAAATTAATTCAATTTTTGGAATGTTCATGGAATCATGAATACTCCGGGTCTCTTGCAAAGTAAATGAAGCCTTTAATAACTTCATGTATATATGGCAAACTCTAACCATTTTCACACAAAAACACAATTTGTTAGTAGTTTTAGTGTTTTCTATCACATGACTCCATGTATTAAAATCAATAAAACACTAAAGAATTACGTATTTAGGTTACATTTATGAAAAAAGCTCAAATATTCTAATTTTCTATAGTGACCCTATACAAAGGATAACCATGTCTCTATACACTTAGCAAAATTTTTGATTCAATTTGGTCAGCTTACAATTTTACGCTAGTTTTTAAAGTAAGCTTCAGTTATACACAAATCATGCTTCTATAAATCAACCAATGTTTTCCCAAGGCTCTGCAGGTCATTTTATTTAAAAATGACTGGTACCTCTTGCACAGACGATGCTAGAGTAAAGGTAACCTCATTTCAAAAAGTCACATTTTTTCTACAATATTAAATATTCCATAGAGAGGCTATCCATTTGTATTTTTGTTTGTTTGAAGATGTTTCTTACTGCCGTGATTTAAAACGAGCAAGCTTCAAATGTTTTGCTTCACTCAGACTCCTCATTTCTGTTACTAAATAACATGAAGACAACCACTACCAGCAGCAAAATCATAGAAATTCAGCTTTATGCATACAATTTACATAGGAAGTTTGCACTGTTCTGTATGCCTTATTATCTGCGTTACCGCATTGAAATTTGCAGCGTTTATTCATTACTACAAGACATCAATGTTCAGCTTTGGAAATTGAAAAAAAAAGGAAAAGTGTCGTCAAATTGATTTTTTAAGATTTACATTAAAACCGGAAGTGCGCAGCAGCAGTGAAATGTTTGTCATCACAAAATGAACGAATAAAGTTCTATTCTTTTAGGCCATTCTTGTTCAGATAAAATAAAATGCATACAATAATTTTAGCACCAGCTACTGATGAATTTTAAAAATCTCAAAAAATGTGACATTTATAAAACATGCGTAAAAAAATACAGCTTAGTCAAAATTTCAAGTGTTTGGTGTTTTTTGAAGTCTGCTAGACCAGATTATTACCAGCTGCACTTAAATTTGATATAAAACTTCACTCAACATCAGTTTTCTTCATAAAAGCATTTTTTTTGATAGACTGCTAAACTTTTGCCCATTAAACTGCACATATTTAGGCAAAAATTCATTTCAATGTTATTAGAGCTTGGCCAGAAATAGTGGGTTTAAAAAGTGACAATTAGAAATTTTGTTCAGTGTATTTAGGATAAATACATGGTGTATTTTGTAAGCAATCTTACCTAATTCCCCAAACGGTGACTCGACCTCCAGGATATATTTCTCTATATAAGGCTCCCACTGGAATGTGATGGTTGAATGGCTGTGGTTTGCCATCTACAAGACAATTATAGCTTCATAAAGAAAATGATAATAATAAAGACTTCTCAAGCATACATTTATATGAGCAATACTGAGAACTTAACCCTTTTCCTGCTAGGTAGGACTTTTATGTCAGCTCTACTCATCTGTTTATGTTCTTAGGTAGCCTATAGAGCACTTGAATATATACAGCGGACATAAAAAGCAGACAATGTTTTCAAGACAAAAATTAGTGGTGGGCTAAGGGTTAGAAAATCTACTGAGCAACAGAAGAAACTATGTAAATGTGTTTTGCCTTTCTGTGGTTGATGTATGAAGGAGGACTAGCTTATAGGTAACCAAGGTTTAGATAAACAAAAGAGGTACGTGCATTAAGGGGCAAAAATGGCCCCCTTTTTAGCCAAAAATTGAAAGTTGCTTTTCACGAAATCACCCAATTGGTTTATAAGAAGAATAGCTGAAGTGTAAAACTCTGGCTTTTATTTTACTTTCACCGTTGCTATGGTAACAAAAATGGCCGACAAAATAGGCTTAAAATAGAGAAATTGTCATTTTGGGCTAAATTTAAGGCTTTTGGAGACCAATTTTTCAAAAATTAGATATCAGCACAAGAAAATACCAAAAAAACCTTTTAATGTTGTGTGTCATGAACATTCTCATCATCTGTTAAAATATCTTTTTGGTATTTGCTTGTGCTCTATGTAAATTTCTCCGTCAAATGTCTCAAATTTGCTCCAAAATGGCCAATTTCCTATTTTAAGCTTATTTTGGCTGCCATTTTTGTTACCATAGCAACGGTATAAGTCAAATCAATACCAGAGCTTTGCACTTCCCCTATTGCTCTATTAAATTGTTCAAAAGAAATTACTGAAAAGCATTTTTTATTTTTTGACCTCAAAGGGGGCCAAAATAGCCTCTTAATGCACGTACCCCAAATTTCATAGATAATCTTTTTTTTTTCTTAACCATCATTTTAAACATAAGTTTTGGGTGCTCAAAGAACCATCTCATTGAAATGTTTCTTTTGAGTAGCCACAACATATGTTTTGGTTGAGAAATAATAAAATTAAGTTTTTGTTACACATTCTTAACTAAAGGCCTGGGTAACAATGTCTCAGAAGATTTATTTAGTTACCGTTATCATTTTCTTCAGCGTTGTTCCAACAAGGTTTTTCCCTGGCACATGTGTAGCATAGGGGTGGAGAACTACATTAAGTGGAGTGCTCTTCCCTTTCACCTCAATCTCAAGAGCTGTCACATCAACAAATGGTGACACTGAAATATAGGATATAGAAAACTCAAATGACTAATAAATGAGAACTTCTTCGCATCAACAGAAAATTTTATTATCTACTATGTAATGAAATACAGGAAAATATTGATTAAATGTATTGCATATATTTCACAGCCGTGAAAATATTAAAACTTGCATTTTCACAGCAGTGAAAATACAAGATTTGATGTTTTCACAGGAGAGAAACCGTAAGATTGGAACTACTTTTTTCTATTTTCTCAATATGGTCTAAGGGAAGCAACTCTTTACGGCATATCTGTTTCTTTTCTAAGGGAAAGAACTATTGGCGTTTCCTATTTCTATGGAAATGTAAACAAAAAGTCAGAGTCGCTTAGAAGCTTAATAAAAGAAAGAGCTTTTATAAATTTGTCTGCTACAACTAGAAAATCAAAACAAAAGCTAATGTAAAGTAAGATTCGATTCTCTTTACCTTAAAAGATTATGGGAAATTTGTAGATGATAAAAAGAAAATTCAAATGTTTTTGTTACATATGTCTTTTATTTCACTTGTGAAGTGGACAATATTTATATTTCATGAGTGGCGAATGTCTTTTATTTCACTCGTGAAGTGGACAATATTTTTATTTCATGAGTGGCGAAGCTTCGCCACTCATGAAATATAAATATTGTTCACTTCACTTGTGAAATAAAAGACATATTTAACAAAAACATTAGAATATCCTCTATGTATTCTGTGTGATATTTTTTATTATTATACCTCACATAGAATTCCCATGTAAAACCTTCATAGGCCAGTAGGTGGTAATTTCGACTATCACCCTGCAATAATTTTGACTATCAAATGTGCGCTGCCAGTGGGCATATGGTTTGTTTGTTACCACGAGTAGACGTTAACTTACAATGGCAGATACATGTGTGAGCCATGGCCTGGTCAATTTTGACTCCCAATAACTTCGTTATTTGTGGTCAGAAACATTAGGTGTGGGTACTCAAATAAATTACTCTTAATAAAGTAGTCTTTCGGGAGATGACTCAAATAAGCTTACACTTACTGTCAAATCCCTTTCATTCAACTGCTTTGTTATATTATTTGTGCTATGCTTATTGTATAAAAGAGAATGAATAAAATATGTTTAAACCAAGTGTGGGTACTCGTTTTCTTAGTTAGATCACTTTGAAACCAAAGTTGAGCAGATCAGACGAAATTTTCTGTTTTGCAACAAAATCACAGCATCATCTACAGCAACTCCATTTCCACTGTTGATTTAAGGATTTAAGTGATGCTGCAAGGTAAGTAGCCTGAAAAATTTGACTTCATCAGTGATTTTGGCATGATTGTTTAAACAACGATCAGAACCAGTTTGAGCACTCAAACTGTTTACAAACACAACCCTTTTGTGAAAGATATTATTTCATCCATTGGTAGCACGTACGCATTGCGTTGTCTTTGGAACTTCTCTCACCATGGTAAGAAAATACAAGAATAATGTTTGGGTTAATAAAATGAATATAACATTATTGAGAGGGTGCTAGTCGGAAAATTATCCATTGAAATATGATTATCAACCTCGGCTGCACCTCAGTTGATAATCACATTTCTTGGGATGATATTTTCGACTAGCACCCTCTCAAGATTTTTATATTTATATACTATCACCATTGGAAAATGAAATTTATAACGAAACACTTTTTAACCCTTTTATTCTGATGGATCAAACCCATACGTGTTGATATAATAAGGTTGGGAATATTCATTTTGTAATTTTCAAGGGTAACAGGTAAAAATTTCTAAATTACTTAATATTTCTGTCCCTGTAGATTAAATAATTAATTTTATCTAAGCAAACAAAGCATTCCAATATGAAATTTTGTCTGACCTTGGTGCAAACTGTTTGTCAACATTATTTGGCGAAGATTTGGTACCAGTAAAATGCATTGAAGCCCCCCGGTGGCTTAGGCTGCTGTCCGTTCTAAGGCGGTGGTTCTGTTGTTGTTGACTTTTTGTTTATTGTTACTCCTGTTGTGGGAGTCTGTCATTGTTCTATGTTTTGTTGTATGTTACTTTACGTCCATTCTAGTATTGCAATCATCTTGATGGGGAAGTGAGAGCTGGTTGCTTTGCTTTATTTATCTTCCTGGTGTCTCGTGATGGTTGAGCGGCTCTTCCTCGCGGTGCCATGGGGTTGTCTGCGGTTTGTGATTGTGGTATTTCCTGATCATACTCACTTACTATTTTTTATTAGTAGCTGACCGTCAAAAGTTGCCACTAGAAAGGTAAAACTTCACATGATTCCACTGTAGTAAGCTTGCTATATAACTACGGTGTAAAGTATTGTTGTTTTACAATCAGGCTAGGTATTCTGTCTGATGAAACTCATGTAAATGCTTCTTGAGGGCTCCTGGCGCCCCACCACTATAAATACATATCAAACTGTGCACTTACTATCCTTCTGGTGTAAAATAATCTCAGAAATATTGTCATCTTCCTCTGATTTATTCTTATCATCATTACCATCTTTATCTTTACTTGTTGAGCTGGTATGAGACAAACTCTAACTACAGACTTAAACAGTGCACTTACTATCCTTCCGGTGTAGAATGATCTCAGAAATATTGTCATCTTCCTCTGATTTATTCTTATCATCATTACCATCTTTATCTTTACTTGTTGAGCTGCTATGTGACATGCTCTCAACAGACGGTGGTACCATGTTCAACAACAGATGTAGAACACTGTGTAAGTTATCCACCTGTAAATGTATGCAAACTTAAACAGAATAGGGAACTATCTCAGACATACTCTCAACAGACGGTGGTACCATGTTCAACAACAGATGTAGAACACTGTGGAAGTCATCCACCCGTAAATGTATGCAAACTTAAACAGAATAGGGAACTATCTCAGACATACTCTCAACAGACGGTGGTACCATGTTCAACAACAGATGTAGAACACTGTGGAAGTTATCCACCTGTAAATGTATAGATGTATACAAAAATAGACAGAATAGGGAACTATCTCACACTCTCAACAGACGGTGGTACCATGCTCAACAACAGATGTAGAACACTGTGTAAGTTATCCACCTGTAAATGTATGCAAACTTAAACAGAATAGGGAACTATCTCAGACATACTCTCAACAGACGGTGGTACCATGTTCAACAACAGATGTAGAACACTGTGGAAGTTATCCACCTGTAAATGTATAGATGTATACAAAAATAGACAGAATAGGGAACTAAATCAGGCATGCTCAGCAAATAATATCATTGTACAAGTATATGCCATCAAATATTAACATTGTGCTATCTATCAACTTCATTATTTTTCAAGAACCACTGCAAAGATAATATCATTGTACCTGTATATGCGATCAAATAATGAACTATCTAAGACATGTTCAGCAAATAACATCATTGTACATGTATCTGCGATCAAATATAAACATTATGCACAAACCACCGCAAAGATATTATAGGATTAAACCAGCTAGGCAGCTAGTTATATTCTGTTCTGTTAAATGCTAAAGTTCTTTATATTGCATCTTCTATAAGTTAAAATACACCAGATTGGAAGAACTTAAAAACTTTTTTTAACTTTTCATAAATAAATGCAAACTTTTGTTATTTTATATCCCATTTTCATGAGATATAAAAAAAAATTAATAGCATTTTCAGAATATTGCAATAAAAAAATAAAATAAGCTCTAATTTCATGTGATCAGTTCTGTAAATGCAGACAAGATTTTTGAAGCCTTATGAGATCTTTGATATATTTTTTACTTGGGGCAAACGATTATGTTTATTGACCATTTCTGCCAAATTGTTTTCAATTCTTCCCATTGGTTTCAGAGAAGATGTTTTAAGTTTCATATATAGGTCCATAAGGGAAACTGGCCACATCCCTTATAATTAGCTGTTTAGACAGTTCAAATGTGCATTCTTGTACATAAGGGAAACTGGCCACACCCTTCAGTGGCCACGTTTTTGTTTTTGTAAATGGTCACCCAGTTACCATTTCTGTCAAATCATTTTGAATTCTGATCAATTGTTTCAGATGAGAAAATTTTTAGAGCTTCCATCGCTGCAACAAGTCATGTCCATTGGCATCTATGTTTTATGACAGGTCAACTTCAACTTAGCTATTTTCCCTAGTGACCATTTCTGCCAAATTGGTTTGCAATCCTGAACATTAATTTCATTGGAGAAGATGTTTAAAACTTCTTATATAGGTACATAAGGGCAACATATCCCCTGGCACCCATGTTTTTTATTGGATCAAATTTGTTTTAGCTTTTTTATCATTTAGAATTCTGATCACCAGTTTCAGAGACGCTTGTTAAAATTTACCTTACCACAATAAGCCACAAACCCTGGCAGCCATGCGTTTTGACACATTCCATGTTTAACTATTTTTGAATGGGTTCACTTAGGGACAAATCTGTGAAGTTTAATTAAAATTTGGTCCAGTAGAAAAGGAGGGGTTGTTGTTAAAAGCAAATTGTTGATGACATATGACAATAGATAACGACTAAAAAGGACAGACTATGACAGACGCCCGACAGTCACTGATCCCAAAAGCTCACTTTAAGCATTTCCTGCTCAGCTGAGATGAAAAGTAATAATGAAATGATACATAAAAATTGAAATTCACTCAATCATCAAAGATTTTATAAAGCTTTATATTATTTCAGCATCAATGAGTTAATACTGTATTTACCCCTAGATATTCAGACAGGCATGAGCAAACAGTGTATGGGGGCTAAACCAGGGTCTCCACTATCGGCCAATCAGTAAATGTACTTTACACATCCAATCAATTAGTCAAATCAATTTTATTTTTAGTATGAGAATATTTAGGGTTAATACAGTTTAAAACAATTCCAATAAGATTGTCAAACTGTTGAATATACATTGAACTGTAGGCTTTAAGCAATAATATTATCAAACTGTTGAATATACATTGAACTGTAGGCTTTAAGCAAAGGACAAGTTGAGACAGGGCAATGAATACATTAGCAACACTTTGAATTTTGATGAAGGCAGCCATAATGTACCGGCAGTACTAGATGACAGCCTGCTAATGAGAGAAATGTATTACAGAATGATAAAGTGGTACCCAGTCACCACAAGCTGGTAGTACTAGATGACAGCCTGCTAATGAGAGAAATGTATTACAGAATGATGAAGCGGTACCCAGTCACCACAAGCTGGTAGTACTAGATGACAGCCTGCTAATGAGAGAAATGTATTACAGAATGATAAAGCGGTACCCAGCCACCACAAGCTGGTAGTACTAGATGACAGCCCGCTAATGAGAGAAATGTATTACAGAATGATGAAGCAGTACCCAGTCACCACAAGCTGGTAGTACTAGATGACAGCCTGCTAATGAGAGAAATGTATTACAGAATGATGAAGCGGTACCCAGTCACCACAAGCTGGTAGTACTAGATGACAGCCTGCTAATGAGAGAAATGTATTACAGAATGATAAAGCGGTACCCAGTCACCACAAGCTGGTAGTACTAGATGACAGCCTGCTAATGAGAGAAATGTATTACAGAATGATGAAGCGGTATCCAGCCACCATAAGCTTATTCTTCAACTGCTCACAATTATAAGCCAATCATGATAAAGCAAGAATAAATCATCAAACAACAACAATTAGCATACTTCCTCTTCACCAATCTATATAATCAAGAAAATAAATATTAAAACTTTTATAACAATATTGCTACAGAATATTAGAAGAAAAATTAACTTTCCATATAAAATTATTAACCCTTAAAGCACCTGTAAAATAAAGGCATCTGAGGCATATATTTTTTGTTTGTTTGTTTGATTCTTTACATCCCAGTCAACAATTTTTCAGTCATGTTGAGAAAGATCTTCCTAGGTTGAACTAGTAAGTACTAAGCAGAGGATAATGCATATCACGCCTACCAAACGGTCAGATGCTCAACCGCTGGTTGAGCGAGAAAAACAATTCGAGTGTCTTCTGGTTGAGATTTTGAGGAGCTAAAAAGGTAAAGAAATGTTGCATGTTCTGTATTTTATAATTAATATTTCTTGTCCTAGGAAGAGAATCAAAAAATCGGCAAATGTCATGCAACCTCTTACGGGTCCCTACGTTTATGGTGTAAATAGGTCAGAGAATTTTCTCCTTTTGTCAGATTTACTTTTTGCGTGAGGAAGGTGTACCAGAAGCATATATAAACGTGTAGAAATTTGTGTTGTTTTGTGCTGTGTATTCAATTTTATGATGTGCTCGAAAGTGATATATACAGGCCTGATCAAGACTGAGATTGGCAACTGTGATTCAGATGGTTATTTTCATCGAGCTTGTGTAATATGCGAAAAATCTTGGAAAATCTGGTTGAGCATCAGACAATAAAAACTGATAAGAAAATTTGATAGCATCATTTGTCGTTTTTTCACACCCCATACATGTAACAGACCGAATGCGTTATCTTGACTATGGGGTGCGAAAAAATGACAAATGATGCTATTAAATTTTCTTATCATTTTTTATTATCTGATGCAGATGACAAAAGCAGATGCATTGTTGCTGATTTCTAAGATAAGATTAAAGACATACATGTTATATCCACATTTTCAAGATTCTGACTAGTCTCTGTTGTTTAGCAGAGATGTTGAGTGTTACCTTAAAAGGGGCATTAACATTCAAAACAAGTGCATCGCAAATGCAACCATTATTAAATAATGCGATATGCCGAAAACCCGATTAAAATTGAATGAAAAATTTTACAGATGTTACTGTTTGCATATAGTAGATAATTGAAAGCAATTGAGGGCAGCCCTAATTTAATATGCAAAAAAAAGAAATACTAGTTTTCTGTCACTGTATTTGTACTTTGTTTGCATTTTTATGATATCTGTTTGTCGAAAATAGTTAATTTTGAAGAAATCTGTACAGTTTACATTGAAAATGGAGATTTTAGTGGGGTTTTTTTTCAAAATTTAAAGGAAGCTAATTAGATATTCAAAATGGTGGCCTCCATTGGCTAAATATAAGTCAGAGATTGCTCTGTCTTTCTTATATTATATCCGATTTTGATCAAGTTTGTTGCAGATTGGATGGTATAATAAAGGCTTGTATGTCAGACTCAATTGCTTTTTATGGAACAATTAACCTTTAAAGCAAACCCTAAAGATAGGGATTCTCAATACATAATAAGCATAAGTCTAACTCTATACCACTGAGCCACTGCGCTCCTCTTGACTTCAGCAATAAAACAATTACCTAAATTATGCAATAGAATATTGTCCAATTTCAGCTGCCTCAGTGCGATATTTGTTTTACATAATATCTCTATGATTACTCAAATTATGCAATTCATTAATTTTTATAATTCCTAATATAATAATTCCCAAGGAAATAATAAACTATAGTCAATAAATGACATCCACTCTTTGAGATTGTCCCTTCCACATTTACTCAAATTATGCAAATCATTAGCAACCCTCTAGTTAAGAGTGCATACTTGAAAAATTACTTTCTCATTTCTCAATCAAAATGTATATTTTAAGTCCTCAAAAAGGACCATATCAATGTGAAGGTTCTTCTGAGCACCCTAAACACATGTTTAAACTAATGAATGAGAAAATATTCACAATTACACTCAAATAAAAGTTGCTTGTCTAGACCAATGCATTATCATATAAATTTCAGTAAAAAGATGGATTTTCACTGTTAACATTCAAATTATATGATTCAATATTTTTTTTTACTTTCACCTATAAGATGGGCTTTTCTCTTCCATGATTATTCCAATTAGGTATATCAATATAATGTTATTGTTTGAAACATATTCTTTAACAAGTAGTCAGGGGCCATCGGGACTCCCGTGCGAATTTGATGCCGATTTATGGTGACCTATACCAAATAAAACTTTAGGGGATAACTAATGAAAATCACCTGGTCACCCATCTGGGTTTCACGTCTGGACGTCATTATGACGTCATCAAAATAGCGTATATTGTATCAGTGCAATTTAAACGGTATGTCCATTGTAGTACAGGGGATTAGGACTTTCTTGCATTTTGTGTGCTAATTCCAGTCGAAATGCACTAAATTTAATATTAGGGGGTAACATGTCGCCCATATTGTCTTAGCATCAGAACAAAAAGATGACGTCATTGAAATGACGCCTAATATGTAAATACCACATATATATATGCATTTTGTCCATTTCCAACGCTTGGAAATATTCCTTTAATGAACTGGTAGCCTTATCATGACTGAATGCAAACTCTTTTAAATCGTAACAAACAAAATATATTCAGATAGGGTGAAGTCAGTTCGAGGGTGGGACGTAAATGCCGTGATGATTTACGAATAAAAAGACAGTGGAGTGAATGAAAAACAAACAATGATTTTGATTATAAACGGAGTAAATATAATCTCTTATGCTTATGTATATATAGATGTACTACGACCTCTGACCAATGACCTTTGGGTCTTTCTATTTCAAACGATTCATGCAGAATACGTAAAATGAGCCAGTCCGGCTAGAACATATGTGCCTGTCAAAGCTTTTATAGTAAATGTAAATAAATGCCTGAAACTCTTTTTTCTAGAACAACATATCAATATTGTAAATAGAGTCACGCTTCAAAGCTTTTGGTTTATCTGTAGCTGCTTATCCTACGCCCAAATAAAATATAGTAGTAATAATCATTTGCATACATTATCAACCAAACTCATTATAGTCCGATTTTGACAACTGAAGGATCGAAAGTTAGAAGAGTCTACTTAATAGTTCATGATATGGAAATAAGGATAAACACCTCTACAAGTTACCCATTGTACTTCGATAGCATGGGCAATAGAAAACTGTTACAATCTGATTTATCTTTCGCATGCTACAATGTACTAGGGAGAATCGTCTTCAAAGGTCAAAATCGAACAATAAGTCATTCTTGTTGATAGGGCTAAAGAAATATCTGAATCCACATGAAAATAGTTGTACAAAAGTCATAAGCATATTGATCACTGGCAATAGTTTACATGAGTCCTCTTCTGCTCCACAGCAACATAAGTCAGTACAATATAAATGGTTTGCTTTGTACTTACACCGAGATGTTTCGCATACAGACATGCTGCAACCACATTTTATCAGCTGCAGAGGGGTTTCGGGGGGCAGGAGGCAACATGAGCGGATCCAGGAATTTTTGTCAGTTTTATTTAGTCCTCAGCTTATTTTACAGTTTAAAGAGGGGTTCCAATGGTTTTATTGCTGAGAAAACTATACTTATACTTCACAAAGGATCCAGAGGCGGTCTATTTTCCTGGGGCGGGGGAGGGGAGGGGGTGTCCAACTTTTTCCGGGGGGGGGGGGGGGGGGGGGGGGGGGGGGTCCAAATGCTAATTTCTATAGAAACCCATATACGTACATGTTATTTTACAGGGGGAGTGTCCGGACCCCCTATCCCACTCTGGATCCGCACATGGGCAATGTCATCATAATGGGACAATATTTATCACAGTGCGGCCTCTAACCATAATTGTCAGGCATTGATTTGTCAGGATTAATGACAGGTGAGGTTTTCCAAATGATTCACTGATACTGCGCACGTTTGAAACCTTCGAGAAACACAGCTCTTGGAAGTGGTAGTTCTTGCAATTCAGCTTTTTTTTCTCCAAAACATCCACCACCTCAACGCAGTGAGTCGAACAATATCTGTGACTGGCTAATGCAAAGTAAGAAAGACGGCAAAGATCAGTATTCGATAAATCAAGTACCACACCTGACCCAGGATACCAATGGGAAAGTAACAAACTCTTAGTTAGACATCACAAATGAGAGCCAAGAAGTCAGGACAATTTACAAATATATTACTCTAGTGCATCCGCCACAGTGCTTTCTAAGGGCACTGAGCCGATGTGAAAGAATGCTTCGTGGATAGAGTCTCCAGCATAGCTAAACGCCTGCCAATATGATTTCTTGCTCTTTCCTGACATTGAACTAGTTAATACCAGCACCTGAAAGTGCATGGAATTCGATCAGAGCCCTGGTTGTGGCATCATGGCACATTGACATCTTTAATAAGTGTCCTGATCTTAGAAACTTGATGATATATGAGCAAGACTGCTTAAGAAAATGTAAAATATCAACACTCTGCAATTGTTTTATATGTGTTTTATTTAAGCAGCGAAAACAAAATCTGCTCCTCTGCAAAACTGGGGGTAGGGTTGTGCATTAGCTCATATGAGACAAAATATTTAAGATAGAAAAGCAAACTTTGGTTTGTATTCGTCAATTGAGTATATGTTTGTTAAACCTAATCTAAAACGGTTTGAAACCAACTCAGATCAATCGTTAAACTAAATGACGATAGCCAAAATTACCACTTTAAATTATAATTAAGTTCATTTAACGCACATAATACAACATGTAGCCGTATTAATGTTAAACAGCTGTCATATGTAGTAAAGACATCCAGTAATTTGCAGACTATTAGAATGTTCATTGATTAGCTAGTTTTAATGTCTTCTTTCTGTACCTCAAACTTTCAATTTTTTTTATTCTCAAATTGATAAAATAACATATGTAACAAGCTGATACAGGCTAACACCCGTGCTTACAGTGTGCAAACATCTCCTATTCGACGCACCTTGAATCGGTACATACGATAGAATATATCTAAAAGGGTTTGGGATGGAGCAGGTCATTACTCAGCTTGCAGTCAAAATCTTGTTTGATGATTATTCGGGTTTTTATGATATGAGGAGGACAATTATTTTACCAGAGAAGCAGAAATAATAATCGATATTGTACATGTATATGACATGGATAAGGATTGGTTTAGAATATTTACATTAGAAAGGGACATTTACTAAATTGTACTTTTTAAATGTGAAAAGATTATTTCCTATGTTCCTCCAGGATGTATCTTTATTTTAGAATTATTCATATTAAGAAATATTGAAAACAAATATTCATAACATCTGTAACAAAGGTACAGGGGCTTAATAATCATCAATACCTAGGATTTAGGCACCAGAGGCTAGAGACTTTAGCTAGGAAAACATGCGAATTATATTCATTTTTTTCCTGAAATATCATTTCATACATCAAGTCAATGTCCTTGCTCATTTATTATGTCATGTAACATATGTTACAGCCTTTAACAAGTGATTCAATCTTGTTGTTTAACCTGCAAAATCTATAATTCTTTATAATATGAGCAAGACAATCCGAAAATTCAAGATATCCAACAGCAGCAAATGTTTTCATATATTTTTGCTTGATTGATGCCTACCAAAGTCGGCTCCTTAAAATTGGGTGTAGCCTTTGGGTTGTTTTTATAATTGCCTGTATAAGACACTTTATTTAAAGACTAAAAGCAAACTTTGGATTTTCTCTGACCCAAATGAGTTTGTTAGTATAAAATAATCAAAACATTTTCGAAAATGCACATATCAGCTAAAAAGTAAATGATATTGGTCACAATTTTCATGTTTAAAGGGTAATCTAATTAAAGTAACGCACATAACACCACAGGAAACTGTAATTTTTCTCCAAAAGAATTTATATGTAGCTAAAAAGTAGTCAATATGCAGACCATATGAGTAATTTTAAATAATTAGCCTTCTTTCTGTAGCTCAAACTTTTAATTTTCTTTTTTTTTCTAAATTCAATATGGTAACATATGTAACAAGCTGTCAGAGACTAACGCCCCGGCGAACATAGTGCAAACATCTATTAAAAGACGCAGCTTGAAATCCTCTTTTAGATAGGATAAGTTTGCGAAATTCCCAAGTGAGGAATACCAATCTCAGCCATCAGTCTAAAGGTGGCCCGTTAAGCTGGGTATTTATAGGAAATCTACGGTATTTTGCATGCAAAATATAGTTATCGAGAAATAATTCATTGTCAAAGTCAGTTAAAGCATTGATGTAACCATCATATGACTAAAATAATTTATATTATGTTAAAAAAAACGTTCTTGTTGGATAAATATGACCATACCAACACAAACCATAGCTTTTATTAACTAGCAGTTTCTCATTATGGTCGCCATATTTATGACGTCATAACTAGCCTCAGACGCGGATTTGAGATGGGTGACCACCTTTAAATCAAAGGTAAGACTCCATTGAAGGTTTTGATATAGGTCACCATAAATCGGCACACAATTCGCACGGGACCTATTTTTTGTCCCTAAGGGCCCTGACTAAAGTTCAAGTCTCAAGAACACACTGCATAATTAGAAATTATCTTTCTTATTTCTCAACTAAAGCATATGTTGTGGGTACTCAAAAGAACTGTTTCAATGAGACAGTTCTTTTGAGTACAAAAACCACAGGTTCATGCTGATAGGAAAGGAAATAGTCACAATTTTATGCTTAAAATGTCTGCTTATCTGGATGTAAGAAACTACCAAATAACTTACAATAGGCGGGGCATAGGTAATCTTAAACTCCATTTGTTCCGCTGGTGGTAGGACTCCTGTTGGTGGATGAATACTGAAGACTGAGTCCACATCTGGTACCCGGTCATATTTCTTACTGGCTGAGTTGGAACCCGGACTATCAAACTGGGGCTTGTAGATCATCCATTGGAATGGAAGGCTGACATTTCTACAAGGCAGATCAAAAAACATGATATTTAAGGATGAAAATCAACAAAAAGCAGGCAAAAGATTAGGAATATTTGTTCATGACACAGGTCAAAATAAACAAAAACATTAAAAGAAAACTGTGAAGATTTTCTTATCCATCAGTTTACACATTTGTTTTGCATGCTCAAAAGAGCTGTCTAACTGAGACGGTTCTTTTGAGTACCCACAACATATGACTTTGCTTGGTCTTCTCACATCCTGCCATCTCTCTTACAAGACATGTGCCATGTGTACAACTCTTGAAAGTGGAGTGCCATGCTTCACGCTAGTGCAACTTGGCCATTGACCAAGATCAGCCTGCATCGCATGCAGCGCAATAGCAGTGCCATTATCAGACAGATCTGCAGTATCAAGCCAGAGGATGCGGCCACAGTATGGTCAAGTGAGCTACTGGCAAAGCTTGAGCTTGAGGACCTTGACCTCGTTTTGAGAAAAGGCTTTGCTGGTTTGGACATGTGGGGCTTTCTAGTGGTGCAGCCAGAACAGCATGTGATATACAGGCTGACGGGAGGCCCAAGATGGCATGGGAGAAATTGACTGAGAAGGACTGCCATGAAAGAACTTATGACAGTTGACCCCAAGAAAGGAGCACCTGGAAATCAGGTGTGAGATCTACCATG
The DNA here is from genome assembly GCA_964019695.1 of Loripinus fragilis. Taxonomy (NCBI): domain Eukaryota; kingdom Metazoa; phylum Mollusca; class Bivalvia; order Lucinida; family Lucinidae; genus Loripinus; species Loripinus fragilis. The sequence continues at coordinate 1,266,854 of CAXHUL010000609.1, forward strand.
CCTCTCAAAGCCAGCTGATCTGGATTTAGACAATTTTCAAAACAGACAGGGGTCAACATGGACACAGGAGTGAAAGCTTATAAGCTGCTTAGCTTGTTCTCCAATCCTGATACTTTTTATACTACGCTATTTGAAATTCATGTAACTAATTTATGCAATAAATTCATTTTAAACCATTATGTTAAGGGTTTAAAGTACGTCTTTCTTGACACCACTGACAAATATGGTAGGTACTAGTACTACTTACGTCACAGTCTTAACAACACAAGATCTGTCGGTGTAAGTGAAGGGATTGAGGTTATCAAATCTTATCAGATGTTGAGCAGTAGCATCTGTCAATTCTCCTGCCAGTGGCTGTGTTGTGCCTCGCTCCACAGAAACTAAATCCCCTCCAGCCTTCTCGGCTTCACCTTTAAAGGAAGGGAATATGTCAATCCAAGCAGTTAGGAATATTAAACATTACCATATGACCTATATACAGATAGATTTTCATTGGCTCAGAAGTCTTTCCAGTCTATTAAATATTTTGTAATCAATGTTACATTGTAGTTGCTGCATTTGGCTTTTTCAAAAGTGACTAATTTGCATGCAAGCCAGTAAATATAAAGTTAACCTGACATCACCTGTAGTAATGTCATACCTGTAGTAATGTCATCTTTATGCATGTTTCTGCGCCACATGTTTAATACTTTGCTATACATGTACTTACTAGAAAAACACAATGCATAATCAAATAGTTATTGACTATTGAAATTGAATTTGAAATGGACATCCACCATTGAATAATAATATTGACCTCAGCTATTTTCTTGATCAGCTGATATGAATCTACAGTGTTTTCAAAAAAGGAAACATCAGGGTTCAGTAAGACAAAGATTAAAATGAGGATTTGTAACTTGTAACCAAAACATATGCTGTGTGCACTCATAAGAACAGTCTCAATAAGAAGGTTCTTTTAGAACCCAAAACAAATGTTTAAACTAATGGATAAGAAAATGTTCACAATTCTACGCTCAAAATTTGTGTTTATCTGAATCAAAGCTAATGCATCAAATTCTGGTATTTAGGCAAGATTTTTTTATTAGTTGATTTGCTGGATTTTATTTTAGATTAAGGAAATCTCTGCACATGACAATCACTTTTAACAGTGTTACTCTCAAAAATACACAGAGTGAACCTCTCAAAAATATATTATCTTTTTCAACAAAACAAATAATATTTAGAGTCAACAGACTAAATAAAAAAAAATATATTTTTTTTCTACTTTCTGGAAAATTACAGGAGGGTTTAATCAACTAATAAAAAAAATCTGGCCTTAGTGCATTTAAAAGAAGCCAGCATGAGCTTCTGTTCACATGCATGAGGAATTTGTAAGTTATATGAAGGCTTAGACAAGAAAAGAATCAAATCAAAGCAAACCAAATACAGGCTTGAGCACAGCATTTGACAAACTTTGCTAAAAATAAAAAAAAAGTTAAAGTGAATGCTGATTTTAAAGAAATAACACTAGGGCCAAATAAAGAAAACCACTGAAATCGGTAGATCCACTGCAAATTCTCACCACTGGACCACATATGCTTTGAGCAATAAAATCTCAGGAGCTTGCCCAAATACGGAATTTCATATAAAGGTAACCTTTAAAGGAGAAATGTTTCAAATTACAATTATCACACACCATACACATGTCTACAGAGTAACTCTTCACCTGTGGAGGCAGGAATAATATATCCATGACAACTGTATCATCATGGCTCTCAATAATACTTACCTTTAATTGAGAAATGTTTCACATTACAATTATCACACACCATACACATATCTGCAGAGTAACTCTTCACTTGTGGAGGCTGGAATACTATATCAATGACAACTGTGTCATCATGGCTCACAATAATACTTACCTTTAATGGAGAAATGTTTCACATTACAATTATCACACACCATACACATGTCCACAGAGTAACTCTTCACTTGTGGAGGTTGGAATACTATATCCATGACAACTGTATCATCATGGCCCACAATAATACTTACCTTTAATGGAGAAAGGTTTCACATTACAATTATCACACACCATACACATGTCCACAGAGTAACTCTTCACCTGTGGAGGCAGGAATACTATATCCATGACAACTGTGTCATTATGACTCACAATAATACTTACCTTTAATGGAGAAATGTTTCACATTACAATTATCACACACTATACACATGTCCACAGAGTAACTCTTCACTTGTGGTGGCTGGAATACTATATCCATGACAACCGTATCATCGTGGCTCACAATAATACTTACCTTTAATGGAGAAATGTTTCACATTACAATTATCACACACTATACACATGTCTACAGAGTAGCTCTTCACTTGTGGAGGCTGGAATACTATATCCATGACAACTGTATCATCATGGCTCACAATAATACTTACCTTTAATGGAGAAATGTTTCACATTACAATTATCACACACCATACACATGTCCACAGAGTAGCTCTTCACTTGTGGAGGCTGGAATACTATATCCATGACAACTGTATCATCATGGCTCACAATAATACTTAACTTTAATGGAGAAATGTTTCACATTACAATTATCACACACCATACACATGTCTACAGAGTAACTCTTCACTTGTGGAGGCTGGAATACTATATCCAAGACAACTGTATCATCATGGCTCACAATAATACTTACCTTTAATGGAGAAATGTTTCACATTACAATTATCACACACCATACACATGTCTACAGAGTAGCTCTTCACTTGTGGAGGCTGGAATACTATATCCATGACAACTGTGTCATCTTTGGCAATTTCTAACACAGCAGGTCTTATATCAAATGGAGGAATAGGCACACTCCCATTGTGGACTACAGACTGAAGAGAAAATAAAAATAACCATAGCTCTGCAAATATTACTTTAACTGAACACTTTTATGTACTGCACTCCTCCCCCAATTTTTAAATTTTTATCCTGATAGTCGTTAGCATGTACAGACAGTCCCTTTATAATGTTGTTTTAGATCCATATGAATGGACTGTGTTATAACTTAAAAGTGAACCTGAAAATATAACATTTGACCCTCAAAATATAAAATAGTCTGTGACACATGATTTCCAACAATGTGGTATTTTGACAAGTGTAGATTCAGAGGAGCATTTGCAGCCTCCTTTTAAGCTTAGAAACCTCAAATGAGATTCAGTCAGTAATTTAACAGTCATAGAATATTTAAGCAACCAGAAAAGGCACTGATCAGTCTGCACATATGTGCAGGCTGGTCTGAGCCTTTGCTGGTCGCACATACCAAATTGTTAGAAATCTCATGTCAGGGCTCAAATGGTATAACTGTATCAAACTGCACAGAAATTTTCATTGGTTGAAGCATCAGTATTTCAGGGCCCTGCCTAATAATTACCTTAAAGTTAGTTGTAGGCCAAACGGCACTTGGCATAATACAGAATCTTCCTGAACCACCTTCATTCTTGACTACCAGCTGGGTCACATGACAACCTCCAACTAGACAATAGCCAACGTCAACAACACTTGGTACTGAAATATTTTTAATAGAGCAATTGCATATGTCTCAATAATGTGTGCATTTCATGCAAGTGTGTTACAACAACAAGAAATATCCAAAGTTTAACTGTTTCAATAGGGCAAAAAGAAAATATCTTGTTTCCTACCCTAATATTTTGGGGCCTACTTTTTTGCTGAAGTCTCATGGAATATTTAAGTCAATTTCTATACCTTTCAGAAGATTTTTATACTTTTTACCATAATTATTTTTAGTCATTTTGAAATCTTATGGAATATTAAAGTCTATTTCTAAACTTTTTAAAGGATTTTTAAACTCTTACCATACTTTTTTAATATATACTGACAGACTTTAAAAATGCAACACTTGGCTAACAGCTTTAATCTATGTCTCAAACAAGAAGGCAGAACAATAATTTTGATTGTATGTTAAAGAGCATTCATTTGTAAGTAAAACATGGAAAACTTGTCAGACTAAGATCAACTTAACACATTAAAATGTTAACTTTTTGAGATAGGGGTCAACTATTTCATGTGACCAAATGTTATGAGTGAAAGATTCCCTACTTCTTTAAATGAAGAAATATGAGAAAAATTAAATTTGTATCATACACGTTGTTAGTCATTGAGGAATCACTCTTTCATTCAATAGCTTAAAATCACCTATACTTAAGATATGTTTGAATGGCTAAATTGATACGGAGCAAATATTAAAGCCTTCCAGTTTATTTGTCCAATAAAGTGTTTGCTGAAGAAGCCAGCTTAGGTTGACATCATCCAAAAAAGAAAGACTTTTACATACAACTGTATTTTGAAAGATATAATGGGAAGTAAGTGTTGCACTTTTAAAGTCCATCAGTATATATAAAAAGTTTGCCTACCTACCAACCCTAAAAATATTGAAGACGTAACTGGAAACAAGACATTTTTCTTTGGCCTAGATACAAATACCCAAAGTTTAAAGTATGCAACAGAAATGCACAATTATTTTTGTTTGTTTAGTTTAATTCTTTATGTCCCAGTCAACAATTTTACAGCCATGCAGGGACAGGTCTTCCTGGGTTGAACCAGTACTAAGCAGTGGATAAAGTCTCATGCTCAAGGACACAACAGCAGTGAGGCTCAAACTAGCAACCCTTCGATCACCAGTCTAACGCTCTACCAAAGTAAGTAAGGTTGCAAAGATCAGGAATCGATACAATCAAGTACCACACCTGACCCAGGATACCAATGGGAAAGTGACAAACTCACAGAAGACACCACAAACGAGAGCCAAGAGGTCAGCCCTTTCCCAGCAGGTGACCACGAAGCACATATAAACAGACGCGCACAAAACATAGCAAACACAAGACAGAACAAAAACATAAAAGATCCACAAAAGAAGCACCGCCCTGGAATGGTCAGTAAAATATTTTACTGGAGGGCCTAAACCGGTTTAACGGCGCCAACCTCACCCTTAATTCAGATGTGGATCAAGACACATAGATATTTGGTTTGCATGAAAGACCCCTAACTTATCAATGCATCATCTCCTAAAACATATAAATCAAGATATAACAAGGAGATAAAGCAAGGATAAGGACTCAACAGTAAATTAAACTGAATACCGGAGCAAAAGAAATCCAACAGGTAAACCCCGGTGGGCCCGACAAACAGCCAAAGCATCAGGCCCCTACCATCTCATCAATAGATAAGTCTTTAAGTCGGAACCATCATAGAGTCTGAAGTCCGACCCACCGGCGTGCAATTAAAGAGGAAAGCAAAGTTGCCAACTGTGATCGGGTTGACTACCAAGCATGCAGTCTGTTGCAATACATTAATGTTATAGCCAATCTTTTTATAATGGGAAATTATTTTAATGAACTGCGCTGAAAAATTATTAGAGCCAACAATCTTCTTCAACTTATACACCAAGTCACCATAGAAATCAGGTTCCGAAAGTCCTTGGCGCAAGAGAGATTTAAGTCCAACTTGGAATTTAGAAATCAAATCAAGTATCGTCTATAAAATTTTGAAAATGTTTTGCGAAGTTTATGATACCGATAGCCCTGTTTAAGAAGTTTCTGAGTTAACAATTTATTGCGAGTGTTGAAGTCAGTAACATAGCTAGATGCTCTAGCAAAACGAATGAGTTGAGAGATATAGACTCCATAGGATGTAGAACGAGGAACATCACCATCTAAAAATGGGAAATTGACAATTTCAAAATCAAAGTCGTCACGTTTATCATAAACTAGCCCACTGTGCTCCTTAATTGTACAAAATATAAAACATGAGCAAAATTGCACTGGCTTCTTATTCTGAACAGTTCCTGCATGTGCAATAAGAAACTTAAACAACAAGCATTTTTTAACAGACCACTCGCTGGTTTTGATATTAAACAAATTTTTCAGCGTACAATTGTAAATATTTTTCATATCCATTATTTTCAACATATGTTTTGGGTGCTCAAAAGAACTGTTTAATTAAGACGATTCTTTTGAGTACACACAACTTATATTTTGGTTGAGAAATAAGAAAATTAATTTTTTGTTAGGCATTCTTAACTAAAGGCCTCAGCTGCCTGCCAATGATTCTAAACCACATGTGCCTAATTATTGTACATTTTCTTACATGTAAGTTTGGGTGGTGGCCTTCTTCCCAACAGTGGAACTGTGATGGGCACAGTAGACTGGGTCTGTATTTTAATTTCATCATGAAAAATCTATGGGAGTGCAGTGGCTCAGTGGTAGAGTGCTTGACTCGAGACCGAAGGGCCGCGGGTTCGAGCCTCACCGGCGTCACTGTGTTGTGTCCTTGAGCAAGACACATTTATCCTAGCTTAGTACTGGTTCAACCCAGGAAGACCCGTCCCGCATAACTGAAAGATTGTTGAGTGGACGTAAAGAATAAAATCAAACAAACAAAATCATGAAAATCTCTCAGTGAATCTGGAGCAAATCTAACAGCATAGTGACAACTCATTCCCGGTGCTACAAGACCATGTTCCCCAGGAAACTGACCTAAAATAAAGCAAACAAAATATGACTTTATATAGGGGATCTTGTATTATCAAATTTATTAAAAAAAAAAGTTTGTGGAAAAGATCAAATACATGGCTTGCTAAGCCTTGTATCACCTTGTATCACTTTTCTTGGCTCTCGTTTGTGATGTCTAATTGTGAAGTTGTCACTTTCCTAATATTGGTATCCTGGGTCAGGTGGGGTCAGGTGGGGTGCATGATTGTATCGATTTCAGATCTTTGCCCTCTTTCTTACATTGATGATTTGAATAATACATGATCATCTAAAAGTACTTTGCAATTGCTTTTTCAATGCATAAAGCTTAAGATTTTTGCCAGATATAAGTGATGTTGCAAAACTCATCAATAGATAATGTTACTAAATATGTAAACCCCTAGAGTTTTATCAACTTTAATACATAGAATTATATCATTCCCAGATGCAATGCCATGTGATAATAGGGTTTACAGAAATTTAACATTTTTTGTGGCCCAGGCCAATGTTACAATGAGTGCTGCAGCAAAGATTAAATCCCCAAAACCCAGTAATCAACTGTTAAAACTCTTATGATGATTTTTCTCCCACCTTTACCCATGTTATCTCCTCAACTTTAAAATGATTAACTCTTTGCATGCTGGGTAATTTTTGTTCATGCTTTAGTTGTCGTCTGCTGACTTTTATTTAAAAAATCTTTCAGGAACACTGTCAGAAAGTCATACTGTTTGAACCAAACTGTTTGCAAAGGTTATCAGCTGATGACAAAAAATGCCACTAGCAAGGAAAGAGTTATGGTTTCATGGTACTTCCGTTTCCCCAACCTGCATCCCCCATCTCCCCATTCAGACCCTCATGTTGAGTGGACAGAACTAGCCTATTGTAAAGTAATTTAGGCCTTGATGCAAGAAACCTGTCTTTGGTGTTTGTGAACAACAAAGGCATAGACCATCCTGGACATCCGTGCAATCTGATCAGAACCTTTATAATTCATTTATTGGTAAGTACCTTATCCAAACTTGCTAAAAGCAAATTTTCAATTTTCAAGCTAGTCTCTGTAGCTGAATAAAAACTTGTTTAAGTCTTGTTATGTCGAAAGCCCTAAAGACAGGTTTTGTGGGTCCAAGGTCCATTTAATCTACTTACCAAGACCAAGAGAGAAGTAAGGGGTGGAGACTGGTAGAGCTCTGCACTGTCGGATACAGGATGACACATTTTTCAAAGTCAAGGTCAGCTGTAATAGTACAAAATGTGAGCTGTGAAGAACACCAAGAGAGAAGTAAGGGGTGGAGACTGGTAGAGCCCTGCACTGCCGGATACAGGATGACACATTTTTCAAAGTCAAGGTCAGCTGTAATAGTACAAAATGTGAGCTGTGAAGAACACCAAGAGAGAAGTAAGGGGTGGAGACTGGTAGAGCCCTGCACTGCCGGATACAGGATGACACTTTTTTCAAAGTCAAGGTCAGCTGTAATAGTACAAAATGTGAGCTGTGAAGAACACCAAGAGAGAAGTAAGGGGTGGAGACTGGTAGAGCCCTGCACTGCCGGATACAGGATGACACATTTTTCAAAGTCAAGGTCAGCTGTAATAGTACAAAATGTGAGCTGTGAAGAACACCAAGAGAGAAGTAAGGGGTGGAGACTGGTAGAGCCCTGCACTGCCGGATACAGGATGACACATTTTTCAAAGTCAAGGTCAGCTGTAATAGTACAAAATGTGAGCTGTGAAGAACACCAAGAGAGAAGTAAGGGGTGGAGACTGGTAGAGCCCTGCACTGCCGGATACAGGATGACACATTTTTCAAAGTCAAGGTCAGCTGTAATAGTACAAAATGTGAGCTGTGAAGAACACCAAGAGAGAAGTAAGGGGTGGAGACTGGTAGAGCCCTGCACTGCTGGATACAGGATGACACATTTTTCAAAGTCAAGGTCAGCTGTAATAGTACAAAATGTGAGCTGTGAGAAACACCAAGAGAGAAGTAAGGGGTGGAGACTGGTAGAGCCCTGCACTGCCGGATACAGGATGACACATTTTTCAAAGTCAAGGTCAGCTGTAATAGTACAAAATGTGAGCTGTGAAGAACACCAAGAGAGAAGTAAGGGGTGGAGACTGGTAGAGCCCTGCACTGCTGGATACAGGATGACACATTTTTCAAAGTCAAGGTCAGCTGTAATAGTACAAAATGTGAGCTGTGAGAAACACCAAGAGAGAAGTAAGGGGTGGAGACTGGTAGAGCCCTGCACTGCTGGATACAGGATGACACATTTTTCAAAGTCAAGGTCAGCTGTAATAGTACAAAATGTGAGCTGTGAGGACCATTATTAATCAAATCAATGGAGAAGAATTCAGGAATACAAATGTCACTATCTTTTATGTACCAGTCTAACTATTTGTTTTGAGCACAATTGATAATTAGGAAATAAATTTAGATTTTAACACACCCTGCTTATATAGCATAGCAAATGGTAAAGTCTAGTGATAAATTGAGTAACAAATCACTGCACATACTATAGGGCAGCAACATTTCATGTTTTTGCAATAAACATTTTCAAAACTGACCTACCGTTTAAAAGAACTTTGGCATGTGATCAGTGTCCTGGTTTATTAATAGCATCTTTTATTAATGAAAAATATTATGCTTTTTCCAGAATTGGCTGTACTCGATAAATATCTAAAATAATTTATTATTGTAATTAGAATTACAACTGCTCAGGTTTGTGTTGGTTGACACACATATGTTAAATAGCATGCAGCATGGAATTTTATGCAATAATGCAGAATGATACAATTTAGGGAGAAAACACGGTCAGCAACTATTATATATTCCAGCTCAACAGAGTAGGGCAGGTTTCTATATCAACAGCCTGGTAATGCCAAGCAGTGATTCTCAGGATGTTTCTTCTACCCCCAACCCTCACACCCATTATAGACTCTTGGGGTCTTAACTCGTAAACTTGTCCAACTTTGTATTCTGAGAAAACCACTTCCGGCGGGGACACAAGGAATACCTGGGAATCCTCCTCAGACCTGAAAACAGCAGAACAAATATACTTTAGGTTGGAGCCCTTAATAATAGATTTCCTTATTTCTCAACTAAAACATATGTTGTGGGTACTCAAAAGAATCAGTTCTTTTTAGCACCCTAAATAAATGTTAAAATTGATGGTTAAAAAAATATACCCAATAATTTTGTTTATCTGGTACTATGGTATCAGTGTTCAGGTGCGTACCAAAATATTAATTTTCTTATTTCTTAACCAAAACATATGTTGTGGGTACTCAAAAGAACCGTTTAAGTGAGAAAGTTCTTTTGAACCACCAATTCATATGTTAAAACTGATGGGTAAGAAAATCTTTACCATTTTTGTTTAATATCTTAACCTATGAGTGTTCAGTAGTTATTATTCAAGCCTCATTCTCAACATAAGTTGTTTTGTGTTTGTGACAAGGAAACACTTTACCCTTGTCATGCTGATTATCTTATATAATACAGTAAAACCTTTGTAAACCAGCCACTCTCAGAAAGACAGAAAATTGGTTTTCAAGACCAATAACCGCTTAATGCAAGTCAAAAGTAGAGCAGAATACTCCAATGGGTGCATTCTACAATACTTTTGACCTTCATTAAGCTACCAGTTGTCATTAAGATCTTTGTTTTGTCTATTTTTGAGTGGCTGTCTTAAAAGCGGCCATTCAAAAAATAGAGAAAACAAGGTCTTGAAGACAGATGGTAGCTTAATGCAGGTAGAAAGATTGCAGAATGGACATTTAAAGTATGGTTTTGAATCAGGCCTTTAGTTAAGAGTACCAAAATTTTTATATTTCTTATTTATCAACCAAACATTTGTTTTGGGTGCTCAAAATAACCGTCTCAATGAGACGGTTCTTTTGAGTTAAACTGATGGGGTAAAAAATATTTACAATTTTATGCTTGTTAATCTAAACCAGCGTGTATATATGCTGTAAGTACCATATTCTCATAGGCTGAGTTGTATGTATTATACTCATTTGAAGTGTCTCATAGAGATGCTTCCAATAAGAACCATCTCAAAAGTTTTCATTCAAAATAAGAAAAGTATCAAACACTTACTTCTTTTCTTCCACTTGTTTTTCTTGTATCCCAATTTGTTTTGGCTTGGATTTTTCAGCTTTGATGAGGGATCTGCTGCCAGCCCCTGGGGCTGAAGGGGGGATAAATCTGGGGTTTCTAGAATAGTTTGTCATTGCCTGCAAGTTGTTGAGACTGGTTCTTTCCTGCTCTCGCTGATCTTCTCGCATCTGTTGTTTCCAAGCATCACTGCGGGGAAACTTGGCCTATTCAATGAATACAAAATTACAGTAAAACCTGGAAAATTCGAAATGCTTATTCGAAATAAATTTCGGACAAAACGCATTCAGAGAAAATCTATGAACTATTTTAAATGCTTTTCACGTTTGTGTGCACACAAGAGACGTTTCCCAGAGAGGTTTCTTTTACGCACACAAAACAAATGTTTGATAGGGAAAAAGCTGATCATAATCATTTTTGGGGGGTTATATATTCTTATGCCTTCCTCCCTATAATTCAAACTTTAGATATTTGGAAATAAAATCTCTAGTCCTTAAGACTTCAAATTTATGAGATTCCACTGTAAAGAGACATGAGGGTTTTTCTATAAAAACAGGGCATATTGTTGGTCGGGAGTCAAAAACTTGTATCTTTAAAATTGTTTTTTCACATTTTTCAGAAGAGACAAAAAACTGAATAACTTTTGCTAGGAGTGTCCTATATTGCTGAAAGTCAGACAGGATTGTATTAAGTAACATCCAAATTCACTGTTATTGGTGTTTTGAACTTCCAATAAAGATTTCACAGTCATTATGGAAAGTTTCACTTGTGTTACATCATTTTGACCATTTTTTTGTGAAAAACCATCCAGTAACGACATTTTGAACATCTTTTTCATGGCAAAACCTCGTTTCTCTGTAAAATGAGCACCTAAATAATTGAATTTTTCATAGATACGATATTTTAAAGCATGATTGATGCTTTTTAAGGGGGTTCTGATTGGTCTAGAGATACGAGAATTTGACAGAATGTGCACCATGCGTTTGGTATTCCCGCGTTGACAAAAAGTCATTTTGGTAAAAATCAGAGTTACAAGGTTTTGACTCCTGACCGACGATATATTCTTTATATTCCCATGAAAATGATTATTGTGATGCTTAGTAAGGTGCTTCCACCAATGAGTATCCACAACATATGGACTTCCTTTACTCCACAGGCTATTTTTAGATAATGACACCATTTTCTATTTTTAGACAATATTGAAAAAATTCAAGAAAAAGGACCAGTGTCTATAAGGCCTGTTTCACGGCCACTATGCATTTCCTTTAAACTTTGTGTAATAAAACTAGTATGTCTTAGCTGTAATATCATGAAATGTTGGATCAATAGATGAAGTTTTCTGAGTTTTATATTCATTTGAAGTGGATGGGGCAATTCCACCCCAAACAGGGTTACGCTACGAAGACGACTATATTTTTACAACCGTATGTAGCTGAGAATCAGCCATTTCAAAATTATTTATGGGATAACAGATATAAAAACTGATGCTTATAATATTTTAAAATATTTATAAATGATAAGTATATACTCACTTAAAAGTCATACCAAAATTTTAGTATTTTTTCTTCTCCAACTTTGCTTAAAACCACAACATCTTTTCATGCTTGAACGAATTCTATTGATGTTTAGAAGTCATATAGTACATAAGATGGTAATTATGAAATTATGAAGAATTGTTTCCATGGTGATTACTTTTAGAGTTATCTGCCTGGCAAACAGTTTTTTTTTTATTTTTTCATTTTTTTAGAGTGGGTTTACATGCATTAGAATTTTGAGATACATAAGTGCTTCTACGTTACACAATGATTGGTCATGGTGTGTAGAATAATACTAAGGTTTTGGATTGCCAATATGACCTTGTAGTCAAAGGTCAAGGTCATACATACTAGGAACTTGTCTATGGCTCAAAACGCAAATACCGAGAGCTTTCAGTTTTTCACCTAGTGTGTACATATTCGCCACAATTTTGTTTGTTTTGTTGCTTTACGTCCCAAGTCAACAGCTATGGTCATTGCGGGACGGTCAGTTCACCTAACCACACTTTTTCCTGGGCAGGCTTGAACAAGCGGTTAACCAGTAATTCGTGCACATACTTTCACTTGTAACTGACAACAACCCTTCTTGAATAAATCAGCGGAAGGGAGGAGAATGACCGTAGAAATTATTTCATGATCAATCTCCACGAAAGTATGGTACCGGGCCGGGATCAAACTCGCGACCCCTGGATCTGCAGTCAGACACGCATCTGTAGCCAGACACATTACCGACTGCGCTACGCGGCCCGGTATATTGATGTGATGTGTTCATATTTAACACAGCAATTGTATTTGATATGTAAATTAAAACATATATTTCAGATAGTTGATATGACCTTGTGGTCAAAGGTAAAGGTCACTAATAATTAAAACTTGTCTACGGCTCAAAACGCGAACACCTCTTTCATTTTTTGACCTTGCATATTCATATTAGCTACAATAATTGCATATCCTGTGAAGATTACAACAAAAGTCTCACAATATGGATATGACCTTGAAATCAAGGGTCAAAGCCAAATATTCTTAAAATCTGCCACACTGCTCATAATAAAAACTCCTCTTTCGTGCATTGATCAGGTATGTTTACATTTATCACAATAATTGCATATAATGTTTTGATTAAGATGAAGGTTTTGAGAAAGCTGATATGACCTTATGATCAAAGGTCAATGTCTCACATACTTAAAACCTGTCAATTGCTCTAAATATAAATATTTTGACCTTGACCTTTGAATCATATGTCATAGCAGCAACCTAAAACAAATGATGATATTTACACATTTAGGCAATTAGTGTGCAAAATATATATTATCTTCATCGAAACTAGTAAAGGATACTCACTATACAAGCCATAGAACCAGATTTTAAGTATTTTAGAATATTTTTGAGCTTTAAATATTTGACATTTGACTGGAACACAGAGTTTCTTGTCATCAACATACCTCAGAGAAAATATCATCCATCAAAAAAGTAAGAGGAGTGGCACTAGAAGCCAAACAACCTGATAATATATATAGGTCATTTGCATAGAACCTCTATCAATGAATACAGAAGTTCATGTTGCGAGCTGTAGGACCGATTCTAAATACCTTGACCTTTGATACCAAGGCCATATTTGTTCTCTGAAATCTTCATTTTAATGTACCCACCTTAAGAAATCATTTCCCTATACATGGAAATCCTCTAACAAAAATGCAAATGGAATTCACGTCAAAAGGTGTAAGATATATTTGACCTAGATATTAAACTCCAAATCATAGCAGTAATCTGAAACTTTCATTGTAATCACCACACACAATAATGAAAGTGCAGTACCCAGTGGTAGAGTGTTTGGTCCGAGATAGAGAGGTTACTGGTTTGAGTTTCAGGTGGAACTGCATATTGTCATTGAGCAAAGTAAAGAAGAAGGCAAAAATCAGGAGTTGATACAATCAAGTACCACAAATGACCTAGGACATGGTATGGGAAGGTGACAAAAAAAACAAGAAAACATCATATAAAAGGGAGCCAAGAGGTCATCCCTTTCCCACAAGGTCGCAAGAAACAGACATGACTGGCAAGACATATTACATCCTGCTCAGTGACAGTTCAGCCCAGTAAGAGCCATCCTGGCATGACTTGACTGAAAAAATATTGACTGGGATAAAATGGATCAAATCAAAGAAACAACACACCATAGGCAATCATTCTTCCAAATATGAACACTCTCGCTCAAGAAATGACAGAGGAGCTCACAGTATATTCTGTATATAGGTTTTTAGCAAGTCGACCTTGGCATTGACTTAAAGGTCACATCAGCGATATGAAACTTTGGCTGTTTGTCGGGCCCATCGGGGTTTACCTGTTGGATTTCTTTTGCTCCGGTTTTCAGTTTAATTTACTGTTGAGTCCTTATCCTTGCTTTATCTCCTTGTTATATCTTGATTTATATGTTTTAGGAGATGATGCATTGATAAGTTAGGGGTCTTTCATGTAAACCAAATATCTATGTGTCTTGATCCACATCTGAATTAAGGGTGAGGTTGGCGCTGTTAAACCGGTTTAAGCCCTCCAGTAAAATATTTTACTGACCGTTCCAAGGCGGTACTTCTTTTGTGGATCTTTTATGTTTTTGTTCTGTATTGTGTTTGCTATGTCTTTGTGCGCGTCTGGTTATATGTGCTTTGTGGTCACCTGCTGGGAAAGGGCTGACCTCTTGGCTCTCGTTTGTGGTGTCTACTGTGAGTTGGTCACTTTCCCATTGGTATCCTGGGTCAGGTGTGGTACTTGATTGTATCGATTCTTGATCTTTGCACCCTTACTTACTTTAAACTACACTTCATAAGCGATCATTGTGCTAAATATGAAGGCACTCCACCAATGCATGAATGAGGAGTTTGTGTTATGAGCTGTAAGACAGATTTTAAGAAATATTTGACTTTGACCCTTAACTTCACGGTCATAAATATATTCTGAGACGTTTGTTGCAATCTACATATGATATGCAAACATTGTGGCAAATATGAACACCCTCGCTCAAAATAAATGAAGAAGATATATGTATTTCGAGCAATTTTAAAGGTTTTAAGTATGTGTGACCTTGACCTTTGACCACAAGGTCATATCAGCTTTCTGAAATTTTCATTTTAGTCTACATATCATACTCAATTGGTATGCTAAATATGAACACGACCCATCAATACACCAAAGAGGAGTTTGTATTATGAGCAGTGTGGTAGTTTTTAAAAGTATTTGACTTTGGCCCTTGATTTCAAGGTCATATCCATATTGTGAAACTTGTGTTGTAAACTTCACATGTTATGCAATTATTGTAGCAAATATGAATATGCAAGGTCAAAAAATGAAAGAGGTGTTCGCGGTATGAGCTGTAGACAAGTTTTAAGTATTAGTGACCTTCACCTTTGACCACAAGGTCATATCAACTATCTGAAACATACATTTTAATCTACACATCAAAGGTATTTGCTGTGCTAAATATGAGCACATCCCATCAATACACCAAAGAGGAGTTTGTATTATGAGCAGTGTGACAGTTTTTAAGAATATTTGACCTTAACCCTTGATTTCAAGGTCATATTCACACTCTGAGATATTTGTTGTAATCTTCACATGATAGGCAATCATTGGGGCGAATATATACATACTAGGTCACAAACAGAAAGATATATTCACGTTTTGAGCCATAGACAAGTTCCTAGTATATGTGACCTTGACCTTTGACTACAAGGTCATATCGGCAATCTGAAACCTTTGTTTTATTCTACACACCAAGACCGATCATTGTGTAAGTAAGAAGCAATTGTGTATCTAAAATATCTAATGTATGTATACACACTCTAAAAAACTGAAAAAAATATAAAATCCCAAAGTTTGCGGGCAGATAACTCTAAAAGTAATCACCATGGAAACAACTCTTCATAATATTACAATAACCATCTTATATACTATGTAACATCTTAACATCAATAGAATCCATTCAAGCATTAAAAGATGTTGTGGTTTTTCGCAAAGTTGAAGAGAAAAAAAAACTAAAGTTTTGGTATGACTTTCAAGTAAGTATATACTTATCATTTAAAAATATTTTAAAATATCATAAGTATCACTTTTTATATCTGTTATCCCATAAATAATTTTGAAATGGCTGATTCTCAGCTACATACAATTATAAAAATATAGTTGTTTTCGTAGTGTAACCCTGTTTGGGGTAGAATTACCCCACCCACTTCAAATGAATATAAAACTCAGAAAACTTCATCTATTGATCCAACATTTCATGATATTATGAAACAGGCCTTTTAGACACTGGTTCTTCAAGTTAAGTTTTGAGTATTTTTGAAAATATTATGGAAAATGGAGAATTTGCTTCAAAAGAGCAAATCCTCCATTTTTCATAATATTTTCAAATAAATGATATTTCAAAGGTGTCAAAAGGCGCTATTATGGAGTAAAGGGTTAACCGTCCATGCTGACATATCTTGCAGGAATAGAGGTCAACCTTTTAGTCTGAGACTTTGCTGCTCATAGGACATCATAGGACACTAACAGGATATTTTCATGCACTACACTCTTCCCAAAAATATTATCCAATTAATTGATAGGATTCCATTTGTTGATGAATAACTGGCAATATAACCTAATTGTTAACAAACAGAAAAGCAATAATTACCAAGTATTCTTCATCTTTTCTTCTCTCCTGATCTATTAGAGGTTCCTCTGATATCATACTTCCCCCGAGATCAGATCTACTTTGTTTCAATTCTAAGGCATCAGGCTTTGGAATTTCTCTGGATGAAAACAAATCTTCGCAGGTATGCTGACGAGATGTCATGGTTTCTCTAGCATAGCTTGGAATTTTTGGTCCTGGATATATAAAATACATCAGTTTACATCACTAAGGTGAATAGACGTAGATCTGACATGTATCTACACAGGGGTGTGGAAACTGTAAAAAATTACTTGGTGGATAGGCATAGATCATATATCTACACAGGGGGTGTGGAAACAGTAAAAAAAATTACTTGTCGATGAACAAGCAAATGGCCATAATGTACTCGTCCAAAGAAAGTTTTACTGGTCCGAAACAAAAGATTAGCTTATAATTTACTGTTCAGCAACAATATATGGGCCTTGACGAGAGAAAACCTGTCTTCGGGAGTTGCGAACAACAAAGAGGCAGACCAGCCTGCGCATCTGTGCAGTCTGATCAGCGCCTTTGTTATTCACTTATTGGAAAGTATCATATTTAGTCTTGCTAAGAGCAAAATTTCAAATTTCTAGCTAATCTCTATAGCTGAGGAGACTGGTTTGAGTCTCGTTTTGTAGGAAACCCCGAAGACAGGTTTTGTGGCGTCGAGGCCCATATAAACTCATGTGAAAAACAGTATGAAACCAGATACAAACTCCCTAGTAAACCGTGTAGATCCAGGATCAACACTGTTTTCGATACAACATTTGAGTTCGCAAAAATGAAATACAAAATTGTATTGACTTCCTTTATACATGTACTTGTCCAAGGACAAATAAATAGAATTTTCTACTTTGTCCTGAATGAAATGGGACCAGGTTGGACAAGTAGGGCTTGGTATTTCCACACCCCTGTACCCTAACTATTTGGACATCCAAGCTATTTATCCTATCTACTCTAAAAAAGTGCTGGTCCCCACATAAAAACTTTTAACATAATAAAAAATATTTTCCTAACTACCTTCCCTATTTTAAAATTTCTTAATTGGGCTTAAGGAAACAAAGAAATATTTCCATTTATGGCCTGGATAAAAAGTAGGAAACATATATGACAGAATAGCTAAGAACAGCTGCAGGCAAAAGCAGCTAAAGATTACCATATTAAAGTATATTTTTTGTAACTTTATCGTGGAAAAAGTTTTTTTTTCTTTTTCTCAACAAAAATATATGCTAAGGATATACACCATGTGATTGTTCTATTGAATATCCAAAGCATGTTTTAGGTGAGAAAAAGTGGAAATTAATTCAGAAATAAATTAATGACTGTTTTCTGCTGTTTGTCATCTGCTGGTGGTTTTTAAAACATATCTGTAGCAAACAGGGTCCACACTGTCGGTATGCTAAAATCAGTCCTTGGCGTAAGCAGACAACTTCAGCAGATGACATTTTCAGATACACTTTTTTTCATAGCTGGTAAAGGGTTAAAAAATGCACACAAATTGATACATAGGTAATTCCCATATAAAAATGGAGGTGCATCAATATTAAGAGAGAAATATTATACAAAAAGTGAACATCTTACCGAGAGGTTGTGGAATGGGGGCTGGCTCATCAGTGGAATAGTCACTAGGTGTCAGCAGTCTGTGTGTATCAATATTTATTGAGAACTATTACACAAGAAGTGAACATCCTACCGAGAGGTGGTGGAATGGGGGCTGGCTCATCAGTGGAATAGTCACTAGGTGTCAGCAGTCTGTGTGTATCAATATTTATTGAGAACTATTACACAAGAAGTGAACATCCTATCGAGAGGTGGTGGAATGGGGGCTGGCTCATCAGTGGAATAGTCACTAGGTGTCAGCAGTCTGTGTGTATCAATATTTATTGAGAACTATTACACAAGAAGTGAACATCCTACCGAGAGGTGGTGGAATGGGGGCTGGCTCATCAGTAGAATAGTCACTAGGTGTCAGCAGTCTGTGCTTCTTGAGCAGTTCTGTGTCAATGCATGAGCGGAAATTGGACCCGCCTGAAATGATTAAACAGAGCTTTTCATTCATACTGAAAAAAAACGAGGATAATTCATAACAGCTGTTCATTTATGTCACAAGCTTTTTCCTTCTTTCTCAGCAAAACATATTTTTGGGGAGTTCAAAAGAACACTCTCAATGCTCAATGAGAGGATTCTTTTTAGCACCCAAACAAATGTAAAAACTATAAGAAAAGAAAATATTAATAATTTAACGCTCAAAATTAGGTGAAAGTATCTGCCTGGTTGACTGAATATTGTTCAAATCTATCAGATATATCAGATATATTTAATGGTTGGCTTAGACAATGGAGATGTAGCTCCCTACATTAATCCAGTTATTTGTTTCTTGACAAAGGCCAAGTGGCCGAAAATTTGAAACAGAGTAAACAAAGTGTTTTAGTAAAATTAAAGGATTGAGCCCATAATTTTGAAAATAAACTGATCTTTGTGAAAATGGTTTCATTGAGTGTGATCATGGGACAAACATTTTAACAATTAGTGATTTTTGATGCCCCATCCATACCCTTATACATAACCGTGAAGATCTGGCTGATTTCCTGCACAATATAGCATACCTGGAGGTAGTCCAAGGTCACCATAATTATCACAACTCTCTGTCTCTCATCAAATACCTGAAGAAGAGAATATCATTACAAAAACATGTATATTTATAGGATCTTACATTCAGTGCTCATATTTAATTAAATTTATTAAACAAGTTGGGGAAAATTATTAAAATGCAAGGCTTGCAGAGCATTTTATCACTTTTTCGCAGCAAGTTAAATAAATTCAATAATACAGGGGCATGAATGTTAGATTCGTTTTATCACATGACATTAAAAATACACAAAATGTACTTAGAATCTTATCTTTGGTGTGAAAACGTCAAGATTTTCCAAACTTTAATGCAATGTTAATATGGACGTCATTACGCAACGTTACTAAATCTGTAAACCACTAGTGGTTTATGATTTATATTGTATGGCGTTATCTCACTCCATGATGCAACATCATGTGATAAAAGAATCTATCATGCGTGTGAGGGTGGGATAGAAAAACCTGTCCCAAGGGTCTACATTTGGTATCATGAGGCTTGCCAAGTGATGACAAACGCTGATCACAAGGGACAGGTTTTTCTATTGCATCCTTATATATGCACAAATTGAAGATTCTTTTTTTTGCTCACCATTGAATATCACATTATTATATTTTAAAAATGTTTCCAGAATTTCATGAATATGCTAAGATGTGATAAAACATGATGACCTCACTTCAACTTAGTGACATCACTTGTCTGTTCAGCTGTTCAATTTAACTTTCCTACAGGTTAGTATGGGGTATTGAGATAGAATAATCTCTCACACAGAAACCTCAATCTGGTGTGCAAGAAATGTCATTATATCAAAGAACAATGTATCAATGTCACATTCAGGGATTTCCTACGCCTGATTGGGGCCAAATAACGGCCCCTTCCCAATTCAATGAAGAGAAAAAACTTCCCAAAAGGGGTGTATATCTTTCTCAATTACTTAGTTCTACATTTTGGAGAAAATTTCATGAAAATCCGATCAAAAATACCAAAGTTACAGATACATGAAAATTTGCATAAAAATGTGAATGAAAACATGTTTTTCATAAGTAATTATGGTGGGCCATTAAAGCAACAAATATGTTACAGCTTTACACTGCTAATTTCTTATATGGTTTTAATCTGTTTAAAATGGTAGTCATGATCTTGTTTTCCCAATTAGATGGTCCAAATGCTTTTTTTCCCCAAATTTAACAGACCTGGCCCTGACTTCAGAAAGGAAGGAAAATGCCAGACATTTATATTACATTACTGATATGGATTTATGGTGTGGCTGAAAAATGAGTATGGTAAACATTCTAAAATTTTGAACAATTTTCTAGATTTCTGTTCCCAAACAAAATGTTTTTAGGGTTGTAATTCACAAAATGCTTATCAGAATAGCAAACAGGGAAGACCCTGATCAGACTGCTTTTTTATAAGCAGTCTGATCTGGGTCTGCACTGTTTGTCTGTTGTTGTTTTTTTGTCAGACAACAGGTGTTTGAAATTCTAGAGCATTTACCGTAGACCATGATAAGGTGGCTTCATCAGAAGTTGATCTAGATAAACACTGTTTTCAAAAGAGTATTGACGCCTTTGAAATATCATGCATTTGAAAATGTTATGGAAAACGGAGCATTTGCTCAATTTTCCATACTATTTTCGAAAGTATTCAAAACTTGAATTCTTGAATTTTTTCGTGCTTTCTAAAATAGAAAATGATGTCATGATCTAAAAATAGCCTATGGAGTAATGGGTTAAGTATATTACCTTCTGTAGTGCATCAACATAACGTTCATGGTAGGGATCATCTCCACCTTTGGATACAGCCAGGTTTTTCATCGTATCAATACCAACAGGATCTCTTGTAAATATTTCTCGAAATGTCTTCGCCAGAATATGGCGTACATCTTGTGACTTTCCAGTGGATGGTCTCTGTAGGAACATAGGGGGTTCTTCCCCTCTGGCACCAGTTTGGGCAGGCATTTTCTATCTCTGTGATAAAATGAGAATGATTCATCTTTAACTGCTAGTGGTTTCTTCTGATAACCATTGCAAATAGTTTGGACCTAGATTAGGCCCAACAACCCAGCCAGTATACAGTGTCAGGCCATCATTGGGTAGGGTAGGCACGCATAGTTTTTTTAAATCATTTTTTTTTTCTGGAATGCCTTTCAAAGTGCATAAAATCATATTTTTTTCCAGAAAACCTGAAAAAATTCTAAGTTTCACCAGTAAATTTGGGTAGGGTCGTGTTACCCAAAACACAGGTTTTTTTGGCCTAACTGGATCAGCCAAGGACCGCCCGTTAGAAACAAAAAAAATACACTCCTACTATAAAAACATGCCAAATTGCAATCAAATCTGACAATCAATAAGAATTCAGATACCTCTGATTCATTTGATGGCGATTTTTTTATACTATGATTTCAAATAAATTGCATTTTGTTCACCAAACAGTACTTTCTTGCATTGTCAATTTTGAAAGTGTCATGCTATACTGAGAAAAATTAGGCCAACTTAAACAGTCCACTTGCTATTTTTGCTTTTCCATAACTTTTGAAATGTTACATCTACTGTATCCTCAGTACTGGCTTCTGTGTTTGTTTTGAATTTCAAATTTTAGAAATTGTGTTGGTGAAATACTCTGCCTCAAACCATATGCTTGTCAATAAGGATGGTGCTCTTTGATAAGAAAAGGCCATCTTAAGTTTAAAGTTCCTTGCTATACTACTCATCATTTTCTATCAGGCTCAGGCCAGAATTTTTTTATTAGTTGATTTACAAACCCTCCTACTGTAATTTTTCGGAAAGTAGGAAAAAATAAAATTTATTTTCTAAAATTTTTTTTTATTTTATCTGCCGACTCTTAATATTATTTGTTTCGTTCAAAAAATAATAATTTTTTGAGGTTCTGTCTGTGTATTTTTGAGTTTTGAGAGTGACACTGTTAAAAGTGATTGCCCTGTCCAGATTTTTAGGAAAATTTAAAAATTTAAAACAGACAGTTGGTTTGCCTTACCAGTTTTACTGTTTTTTCTGGAGATATTTAAAAAAAAAATCTGAAAAACAATTCCTTTAAATCAACTAATAAAAAAATTCTGGCCTCAGCTGACATTCCAGAGTCTTCTCTTATAACTTGCAATATTTTTCAAACACATTTATTTGGTTTGATCCTTTATGTCCCAGTCAACAGATATGGTCATGTCGGGACACTGTCAGTTCATCAGACTTTTTTTCTGGGCAAGCTTGACTTAGTGGTTAACCAGTTCTTCGTGCACATATTTTCGCTTGTAACTGACAAGAGCCCTTCTTGAATCAGCAGAAGGGAGTAGAATGACCGTAATTTCTTTGGACAAAGTAAATGTTTGCAAAATAATTTGACATATTTAGGGATATATCTATCTACATCTATCTCGTATCTAAATTACCGTTACTGAGGGTTAATTCTTTAACCTGCAAAGGGGGTGACTTTGGAATCAAGACAACTCGGGGACAGAACAATTTGGCGACACGGTTTTTGAGACAATTCTAAGACAAATTTTGAGATAACTCATCAACACTTTTTGAGACAATTCTTTGATGCCTTTGTTTGATTCGTCAATTGAATTGTAACTGATAATTATAATTGGTAATCATATTGCAATTAGGGATAATCATTGATCAGAATGTATCTTGACAGAGTTATTTGTGGCCATCAAATATATGAACCATGGTATGAGATTTCCAACACTTTGGTATGTGTGTATAAAAATGAAAAAAATGACAATTTTCTTTACCAATATAGCTTTCACATTTTAGCCGTGACACGAGATTTCCAACAATGTGGTATGTGCGACCAGCAAAGCCTCAGATCAGCCTGTGCATATGCGCAGTCTGATCAGAGCCTTTGCTAGTCCCTTGAATATTCTATGATTGTTAAGCTACTGACTGAACACCATTTGGAGTCTTTAAGCTTAAAAAGGGACTGCACAGGCTCGCCTGAGTCTGCACTTGTCAAAATGTCTCATTGTTGGAAATCACATGTCACGGCTCAAATATACTATGCCAATGTCAGTATCAATCATTTCTACATGTGGCTGCTGTTCTGTATCTGCATGGATGTTACTAATGAAGCCAGTGCATGAGATTTCCAACAATTTGGCGTTTTGACATGTGTAGACTCGGACGAGCCTCTGCAGCCTCCTTTTAAGCTTAGAAACTCCAAATGATGTTCAGTCAGTAGCTTAACACTCATAGAATATTCAATTGACTAGCAAAGGCTCTGATCAGACTGCACGTATACGCAGGCTGATCTGAGGCTTTGCTGGTCGCACATACCACATTGTTGGAAATCTCGTGTCACAGCTAAAATGTGAAAGCTATATTGGTAAAGAAAATTGTCATTTTTTTCATTTTTATACTTATGAAAATTGCAGTACAATGTATATTGCATAGATATGGTGGGCGGTAGCTAGGGTGGTGCACTCTCTGCTACAGCTTTCTGCTGAGATTGTTATTATTATTATTTATATATTATTATCATTTTATATAGGTTGTTTTCTTTTTTAGATCTTTCGTTTAATTCGTAAGTTAAAAGAATTTTAATTTTTTCCACTAATTTCTGTCTAGTCAGGGCTTTATCCAGCAATCTTGGGAAGCGGCCCCTGGCCAAAATTGGGAAAAAATATAGACTTAATCACGGATGTATACTTGAAGGGATTGGCTTTTTATCTATTTTATCAATATTATTGCCTACGCATAAATCGGGTATACGCCGAGATAAATACCTTTCTGCCGCCATTTTCAAAGAGGCTGTTCATAGCGATGATCCATAGGAAAGTTTTCAATGTTAAAACCGTGAATATTCAATATATGTGGAGAAAATTCTTACGGAATATACAAGAATAAGTTTTTAAGTATATCTCATATGTGCTATGTTGGAATAAAATCAGTGGATAATGGTTAATTTTCGTGTTATTTTGGACAGATTGCGTTGTTTACAAGCCGCCATCTTGAAAATAGTGGAAGTTAGAATTTTACTGAGGTACTTGTCACTTTAACTGTGGCAATGTGAAGCGCTCAATGAGTGTAATTCTTTAAATTCCTGAACGTTTATATATTTGTCCTAAATTTGCATTTTGTAGAATATCGTTATATTGCAAACTTTTGTTGCAGAGACGATATGAAAAAGAGACAAAATGATAAAATTTTCAACTTTTCGTACTACATCTGTATATTCTATACCATCGAAATTGTCGGTTGTAGAGCTAATTGATGTATTTTTGATATACTTAACACTTAATACATAAATTACACATTTCCGAACTAAAATTTTAATTTTTTTAGCGAAAACAAAATAAAATCATGCAGATAAGATGCTAGCAAAATCGTCTTACCTTCATATTTCCGCATAACGTTCCACTCTACGGAGGTGTCCCAACACTGGGAACCTAAACATTGCCTCTAATGTACACCAGGAATTTAGCCACATTGCAGGGTTTAAAAGCGTGAAAACATACATTTAATTATAAATGATGCTTTGTCAACCATAGATACACTTCATTTCATTTCCTTAAAAAGCTTTTGTTTAACAATTAACAATGTAGTTGGTAAAGACAGCTGTGAGCAGTAATTATTTCCGCGACTGCGTTAAATATCTCTTCAACCAAAACGACTTATTTTAGAAGTGGTATTCTCAACAACTGACAATAATAGCCAATTAAAGAATTAAACAAAAGATACTGAATTTCTGTTTAATTCATTTACGCCCTCTCCACTCAATTGGACCAGGCGATTTCGTTTTAAGGGGTACTGGGTGTCATTTTCATTTTCTTAAATTTTTATAGAACATTCTGTAAGCAAACGATGGAGACCCTGATCAGATACCGCGTTCAGCTGGGTCTCATCTGGTTCTGCACTGTTTACCTATGCCCCACAAAAAGGACTTTAGGCTTATGTGGGTTAATTGCGTTGTATGAAAAAAAATACCTTCTTCCATGTCTGTGAAATGAAGAAAAGCCTGATGCGTTACCTTTTTTCTTGGGTATTTTTTTCTGAGAATACTAGATTGTTTGGTATCATATGGGCCTCGTTGTGAGAAAACCTGTCTCCGGGGGGAGGGGTTGACAAAGAGTGTTTCAAACCAGTCTCCTCAGCTATAGAGACTAGCTTGAAATTTCACCTGCAGCAAGTTTACATATGATACTTTCCAAAAAGCGAATAAAAAGGCGCTGATCAGACTGCGCGGATGCGCAGGCTGGTCTGCGCCTGTGTTGTTCGCAAATCCCCCGAAGACAGATTTTTTCTCGCGTTGAGGCCCATATTATAGCTGTATTTATGATCCGTGCAATAGTGAATGAACTGTAACCCACGTTTTATTTTTTTAATTCTTATGGAAAGTTCATTTTCTTTTGTTGAATAGTTTCACATTTCATTTTTTTTACCAAGCGATGTTTGGCTAATAAGCGCTCATTACCACGGACGTATATTAGGGGGGGGGGGGGGGGGGGTAAATTTAAGATCCATGTCATCACAGGACGCGGATAAGATAGTAATTTTAGGTTCATTTATTCCGCGGAATTATTTTACTTTTTACTGGAACAACATCGTGTTTGGTATCAAATTGCAGCT
This sequence comes from Loripinus fragilis, assembly GCA_964019695.1. Lineage (NCBI taxonomy): Eukaryota > Metazoa > Mollusca > Bivalvia > Lucinida > Lucinidae > Loripinus > Loripinus fragilis. The sequence goes on from CAXHUL010000609.1 coordinate 1,292,934, forward strand.
AAGAAGCTGATCCATAAAACGGTACTATTCTTTCAGACCTATCGCTTCTTACCGAGATGCTAGGGGCGAAGACACAAATGCCCATACACATGCGCATCTCTTTCTCTTAAAGTGATCCGTCACTTTATCAGAAATTGCCTGCCGCTTACCTGGATTTCAGCGCGACAAAGATCGAATAACGATTATCGGTAAATCTATTGGTGTTTACAGTCCAGGTAATATATACGTCCATGACTGAATGTTTAAATTGGGAAAAATATTGACATGAATTATAATTATGGGAGCAAAATTTATCCTGAAAATCAAGTTATTTTAGATTGTTTAATGCCAAGCGCAAGTGTTAAAGTAACATTGTGATATGGGTCATTGATTCTCATAAGTTGTAGTGGTCTAAAATTGGGAAAAATAGACATGCAATTGGGAAAAAAGGTGGCTATTTTAAATTGGGAATGGGGCCGAAATTCAGCCCCACAGGTGTGGCAGATAAAGCCCTGCTAGTGTATTGATTTTTAAAGATATAAATCATTTATGTCGGTGAATTGTCTTAAAACTGCCCATGAACCCTTTATCAATTATAATAATTATCATTTAGGGAATAAAAGTGTCGCCGAATTGTCTCAAAAGTGTCGCTTAGTTGTCTCAAATCTTTCGCTGAATTGTCTAAAAAAACTGTTGCTGAATTGTTCTGTCATCGAGTTGTCTTGTTCCCGTGACTTTCCCTGTACAGTGGACATCCAGTTAACGTCCCGATTTTTATAAGTGACATCCATGCAAATATGACACTAAGGAAATTGTGCTTGGACCCTGAAACTTTTCCTCTTTCTTTCTTTCTTTCTCTATATTCTGCCAGACCCTCTTCGAGTATTATCTGCAGGTGTACTTTGTACACTCCGGGTTGCAGGATGAAAGCCTACAAGTAACCATATCTAAATTACCTGCACAGGGGGTGACTTTCCCTGCACAGGGGACATCCAGTTAACGTCCCGATCCGAAGGACGATGCACTTATCTAGCATCATCCCCGCAAATGACACTAGAGAAAGCGTGTTCGGACACTGAAATTTTTCTCGCCACGAGCGGGAATCGAACCTGGGACCTCTAGCACCAGAGGCAAGTGCCTAACCACTGAGTTACCTCTTGCCGAGTGGGGATCAAACCTCTAGCACCAGAGATAAGGGCACTTAAACACTGAGCTACCATGCTTCTGATTGATTAAAAAATCAATATTGCACTTCACAAGCACAGTGCCAAGGCCAAGAAAAAAATATGCTGTGCTTTAGTACATTTCTATGGCTTGTCGAAAATAGGTGACTGTTGTAAATTGGGTGTGTTGCGATGAATTTGCATAGAGCCGTGAAAACAGGTGCCCGTGGTCAGCTTAGGTCGAAATTGATCACATAGACAACATACATCAACGAAACCTACTTTTATTTAAATTTGGTCAAAAACAAACTAAAATATTGCTGTTTATTTTGTTAGTGCTGTTTTACGGTTGTCATGGGGAAAAAATCGGTAAAATGGTATACCGGACCGAACTTCAGTTAAACTCCCCGGTAGTGATATTGAAGACAAACTCCCCAATGGAGGGGTGGTACACATTGACATAGTGACATGGTCGGGTCTGAAAGCCCCTGCCGAGCCGAGCTGCCGAGTGCCGACCTACATAGTTTATTTTTTCAAATTCATCCTCGGTGGAGATTTTTCATAATTATTTTTATTTAAAATCATCACATAGACTAAAATTGGCTATATCGTCAAATTCCCCCTACGGGAATACTTATACCATTGTTTCCGAATAGTGATACCCTCTACCTGGCTGTCTATTTATAGTAACATACTGTTAGCATAACGGTCCTGTGTAAGCAAAAACAATTCACCGACAAGACAACTCGCCGACAGCAAGCAAAAACATAGTGTTAAGAGCATGTCTCATATTATATGACATATTAACCCCAAGTTCAATTTGTGGATATATATTAGGGTCATGGAATGTCGCTCACTGTTTTCAGCCACTGTGACCTTGATATCAGGAGTCAGGTCTTGAAAAAATGCACCTACAGCAGATCGCCTATATTATTTATGGATGGTAGCAGTTCCATATTTGGTATGTAGATACATCTTGGGCCCTGGCGAGTCACCAACTGTTTCCAGCTTACTGTGTCCTTGACCTCTGGTTTTAGTTCTAGCAAGGTCAAGCCCAGAGCATATCTGTATACAATTTGAGGTAGGAATTCCAAATTTGGTGTGAAGATATATTTTGTGATCATGGCATGCCGCATACACTTCTGGGTCTCTTTGACATGTAACTTGTACATTAACATGTTTAAAATACTGTAGCTTTAGTTTTATAACTTTACTAATCATGTCCGAAAATGCACGATCTGGCACAGTTGAAGTGATACATGTAGAAACGTTGTTCAGAGTTGACCAATGATTTTTTTACAAAATGATCCAGAATGATCACTGATTTTAGTCCGAATAGACCACAGGCAATTAAATGCTCCGAGTTGACCAAAGTCCGAATAGTCAGTGTTATGACCAAGGTCCGAATTGTCTGCTTTTCCTCAAAACGAGTCATTGGCACTTATCACATTGGAGAACATCAAAGGCTCAGGTGAGCCAGGGCAATCGCACAGTCTCACCAGAGCCTTGGCTGCTCGCAAACATAAAGGTGTAGATGATAGCTCTGACCAAAACGCTATAGCATATATACACCCATAATTGAGCCACGCGTGAGATTTCCAACATTGTGGTATGTGCGACCAGCAAAGGCTCAGACCAGCCTGCACATATGTGGGCCTTGAAAACAACTAACGTTGTTGCTATAACGACGTTTACAAGTCAAAAACAACAGTACTGTTTTCGTTATGTAGACAGGCTTAGCTTTTAAAGCGCCAAGAAAAAATGCATCTAAAAATGACGTCTGCTGAAGTCGTCTGCTGCAAAAAATTAATTGCCTAACATTACTGATGAATTTAAGTATAGAAGCAAAGAGGGTGGACCCGGATCAGACTGTTCCTATAGAAGCAGCTTGATCTGGGTCCAAACTGTTTGCCATAGAGGCTCCTTAAACATTTCAGCAGACGAGAAAAACAGACAACTTTTGTTGCGCTTGACGCTTTAAGGATTAATTGAAAGGGTTTTTGTGTTAAAGAGGAAGCCAAAAGAGTGGCAATACAATTAAGGGTAAGGGAAGTTTATAAAATGTTGTATCTGGGTGTTTAACTCAATCTGAAGTTTAGGCTAAATGTAAGCGGTAACGCTATCTAAAGATGTTTCCAGAGAATCAACTAACAGAAATGTTCCGTGTGCTTGTGTCACTCAAGCACCATTAAGATTACTTGACCGCTTGATTATTTAAATGCCATAATGGAACGGTAAATAGAGATATAAACGGGTATCAAACTCTGACGTTTTTAACAGTTTTCATCTTTAAGAACCTTTTGCTTAACTTTATAATTTCCGATGTTCCCATGTGGCCGTGTATCCTTTACATGCACATGATATCAAATTTAACGTTAAACCACTGACGCCTAACCAGGTTACCTTTTTGCTGGCGGACACGAAAAAAACATAAATTCATGTTGACTACACCAAAAAAAAAATGTTTCATGTTCATTCAAAGAGGGGCATTGTATTAAAATCCGTGCTAAACTTTTGTTGAACAGTATATTTCGGAACTGGTGACAAATTGAATAAATGGGCAACGATGCGAGAAAACCTGTCTTCGGGGGTTTGCGAATAACACAGGCACAGACCAGCCTGTGCATACGCGCAGTCTGATCAGCGCCTTTGTTGTTAGCTTTTTGGAAAGAAGCATACGTGTACTTGCTACAGGTGAAATTTCCATTTTCTAGCTAGTCTCTGTAGCTGAGGAGACTGGTTTGAAACTCGCTTTGTCGGAGACCCCGTAGACAGGTTTTCTCGCGACGAGGCCCAGATGATGATAATCACAAGTTAAGACCAGAGTATTAATTTATCTAGACCTATCAGTTGGTTAAAAGTGATGCGCAGTGATAAACATAATTTACTTTGTGTGTACTCATGAGAGCCGTCTCAGTGAGATGATTCTTTTGAGTACTAGAAATGATTCTGTTCTGATAGACAAGAAATTCAGGCCTCAGGATAAAGGGGCGAAATCAATTCTAATTTTCCTATCGTCCAACAAAATCATAAATTGTGTGTGCTCTTAAGAGTTTTCTCAAGGAGAATGTCCTTTTGAGCACCCAAAACATATGTTCAACTGATGGAGGGGAACTTGAAGATGAACAATAATCTTGATTAAGTATAAATACTTTATTGACACATGTATTTTTATTGTCCATATTATTTTGTACCAAATGGGTCAAAAGTATAAGAATTACCATCTGACTAAAATTGTGTTTAGTCCCAATTAAATATTATAGGTGAGACGGAAATATAAATAGTCCAACCATTAATATATTCAGTCACACCATAATTAGTTTACGTTTGACTTTAATCAATATAAGTCCAACCGAAATTAATTTCAGTCCAACTTGAAATATTAATGTGTCGACTAAAATCATTCTTTTGAGTCTCACCATATTTATTTTATGTTGGACTAGAATTGCTTTTACGTCACGCTAAAATTAATTTTGATCAGACTAAAATAAGTTTCATTGCGACATAAAATTAATATGTGAAGCTAAAAATCAGTTATGGTAGGACGTTTATTTATATACGTGACACCTATATATAATTTTTGTGGCCTATCTTTTGAGTTGCACCAATATCATTTTACATTGGACTTAAATTAATTTGGTCAGATAAGATACTTTTCAGTTCGTCATAGAATAAATACCTGAGACTGAAAAGCAGTTATGGTAGGACGTATATTTATATACATGACACCTATATATAATTTTGGTGGGACTAAAAATAATTTTCATCAGACTTTAAATAATTTTAGTCGGACGGTAAATCTTCCTTTTAACCCATTACTTTCGGCAGGTGTACTGAAAGGATCAAAAGTAAAAATTTACCGTCAGACTAAAACTATTTTTAGTACCACTAAAAATATCATCGGCTGCGACGGAAATATATATACTACCAACAATAAGTATTTTCAGTCGCATCATCATTAATTTACGTCGATCTATAATTAATTTGAAACCAACTGAAATTAATTTCATTCCAACTTAAAATAATTACGGTTTGACTAAAATCATTCTTTTGAGTTGCACTATTATTTAACGTCAGACTAAAATTAATTCTGATCAGATTAAAATAAGTTTCAGTTTGACATAGAATAAATACGTGAGACTGAAAATCATTTATGGTAGTGCGTATATTTATATACGTGACACCTATATATAATTTTGGTTGGACTAAAAATATTTTTAGTCAGACTAAAAATAATTACTTTTGACTCATTAGGTACACCAAATACAGCCACTTCTTGTGGCGTGACCTGTGTAGTAGACTACTGTAACACGGCAGCCCATCACTTGCATACCTGGCAAGGTGCGGTGTGTAAACAACATTTGGGGACATGCAATAGTGTGGGCAAATGACCGGCAGAGGGAGTTATGATAACCCATCGCTGCTATGCAATGGCGTAGCCAGAACGCTGAAAAAGTTATGCACATCAAAGGGAGACTACTGTATCAAGCAGTAATTCTCTACAAGTACGTACCTTTTCAAAATGGGAACTTCTCTGAAGGAAAGAATTTGCTCCCAGAGGGAGCGAGCAAATTCTTTCCTTTAAGATCAGTTCCTTAAGGTGTGAAAGATCACTTTTACCACATAAGGTGAGCTCCCTTCAGTGTTACTATTTTTATTCCACACGTGCGTATACTGCTTAATGGGAGCGACGCCAATGCTATGGAGTTGGTCTTTAAAAGTCGGCTCAGTGGTGGCGATGAGTTAACCCTACATAGGCTGGTGTATGGACTCCATTTTCTAAGTCAAAACTACACCCATCGTTAGAAAGGATGAAAGTGGTCTCAAAATTTAGCTAATCATGTCTGCTTTCAATATCCGCCTGTTGACACTTCGAAAAAGTGTAGCATCATAGTGTAAAATGGGCAGATAACTCTGGAGCTTTGCGTGTGATTGTGGATTTTTTGGTCACATATCCAGTGTTAATTGAGGAATAAAATAGAAGGCGAGAAGATGCATGATCTTGTTTGTATTTATAATGCATAGAAAATGACAACTAAGCCACGACATGATTTCCAACAATGTGACATTTGACTTTTCAGACGAGGTTGTGAAGCCTCCTTTTAAACTTAGAAACTCGAAATGATGTTTGTTCTGTAGCCTATGAATCATAGAATATTCAAGCAACTAGGAAAGACTCTGATCTGACAGCGCATATGTGCAGGCTGATCAGAGCCTTAGCTGGTCACACATACCCTATTGTTGGAAATCTCATGTTGTGGCTCACATAAAGCTAGAATATTTCCTCCAAATATCAGGCATCAATCTTCTTATCATTTTTTTGTGTGTGACAAAGTCTGTAAAAAGTGAGAATGGCAAATAGTACAAACCCTGATTAGTCTGCTCCTTCAGAATCCCGCTGATCTAGGTTTATACTGTTTGTTCAGATCTATCAGTTGGAAATAACGAGAAAATATGATACTCTTATTTATTTACAGTAGAAGCTCATTAATTTGAAGTCTTAAGGACTTGATATGTATTTTGAGTTATAAGTATCAGTAGTTTACATTATAAGAAGGTAAACATAGAAGTGAGCTGTGACATGTGATTTCCAACAATGTGGCATTTTGACAAGACAGTGTTGACTCAGAAGAGCCTGTGTAGCCCCCTTGTAAGCTTAGAAACTCCAAATGGTGTTCAAGGGAGCGCAGTGGCTCAGTGGTAGAGTGCTTGAATCGAGACTGAGAGGCCGCGGGTTGGAGCGTCACCGGCGTCACTGCGTTGTGGTCCTTAAGCAAGACACATTTATCCTAGCTTAGTACTGGTTCAACCCAGAGAGACCCGTCCCTGTTTAACTGAAAGATTGTTAATGGGACCTAAAGAATCAAATCAAACAAAACAAAAACAAATGGTTTTCAGTCAGTAGCTTAACACTCAAAGAATATTTAAATGACTAGCAAAGGCTCTGATCAGACTGCGCGTTTGCGCAGGCTGGTCTGAGCCTTTGCTGGTCGCACATACCACATTGTTGGAAACCTCATGTCGCAGCTCAAGTATATAATCCCCCAAAATGTTTATTATCAGGTATTTTTTTCCTATCAAACATATGTTTGGCATATAACATTTTTATACACTGTAGATGCATCAATAAAAAATAGTTCATATGTAGGTCTTGTTCTTTAATTGAATCTATTGTGTCAAAAACGAGCCAGTGCATGAGATTTCCAACAATGTAGTATGTGCCACCAGCAAAGCCTCAGATCAGCCTGCGCATACGCACAGTCTGATCAGAGCCTTTGCTAGTCACTTGAGTATTCTATGATTGTTAAGCTACAGACTGAACACCATTTGGAGTTTCTGAGCTCAAAAGGAGGCTGCAGAGGCTAGTCTGAGTCTAGACTTGTCCAAATGCCACATTGTTGGAAATCACATGTTGCGGCTCAAATGAAGTTTTAAATGAGTGAGTATTTCGAACAATCAGAGTTCAAATGTGAGGTTTAAATGTTTTTTTTAATTCAATGTATATAAAATTCCATGGTGTAAATCAATAATTGAGCAACGACATGTGATTTCCAACAATGTGGCATTTTGACAAATGTAGACTCAGACGAGCCTGTGCAGCCTCCTTTTAGGCTTAGAAACCTCAAACGGTGTTTAGTCATTAGCTTAACACTCATAGGATATTCGAGCGACAAGTAAAGGCTCTGATCAGTCTGCGGGTATGCGCAGGCTGGTCTGAGCCTTTGCTGGTCGCACATACCACATTGTTGGAAATCTCATGTCACGGTTCAAATCAATTAACAAACAAAAGTGAGCAAGAACAGAATCTTTGGATATTATCACATTATAGTCAAGCAATGGAGGCTCAGACCTGCACTGATAGGCCTATTAGTCTTCTATATAATGTAGTCTCATCAATACTTTCACTCACACACAGAAAGTAGCAATGTCAGATAAAATGTACATCTCTTGACCCACTAGGTTACTGCAATGGAGATTCAGACAAACCTGCACATATGTACAGTCTCATAAATACTGTCACTGCTCACACACAGAAAGTAGCAACGTAAGACAAAAGCTTATATCTTACAATCCACTAGGTTGCTGCAATGGAGATTCAGACAGGCCTGCACAAATGTACAGTCTCATAAATACTGTCACTGCTCACACACAGAAAGTAGCAACGTGAGACGAAAGCTTATATCTTACAATCCACTAGGTTACTGCAATGGAGATTCAGATAAGCCTGCACAAATGTACAATCTCATCAATACCTTCACTATTCACACACAGAAAGTAGCATCTTCAGACAAAACCTTATATCTCTAGACGCACTGGGTTGCTACAAATGCAAGTTTAAAGAATGACTCTTTACCTACTGGGTAAGTTTTCAGAAATTTTTTTCATTATCAGATTTTACAACAAACCTTTACAGTGTCAAACAGTTTGGATCCAGATCTTGACATTTTATCTGTCCTGATTTAGGTACAACCCTATTGGTGACCACATTACTTGGCAATGATTTTTGAAAAATATGATATCAAGTATAAAAATCACATAAACTGTTATTAACACTAACTCCCAATAAATCATATCTTGAAAACAAGGTAGTTCAAGTTCAGATGGTGCCAGAGACCTAGCTGATCTAGGTCCACACTTTTTTCACTTTCCTTGTTTGTGAAAAAAACATGCCAATAAATTGAATCCAGCATTTCAAAATGACACAAATTAGGGAAAGGTGTAAAGCATGCATTATTCAGCATGATCAGAACCCCGTTATAAAACTTTTTCATGCTCAACTCAACTGAGAAGAACTTTTAACTGCTAATAAAAAGCAAGATATTCTTGCTTTCAAACTCTTAGGTGTATTTATCTTGCTCATAAATGTTAAAATGCTAACAATTATTGGCATTGTAACACTTATAAGCATGATTAATTTTAAGCTAAGTTAAGATGAGCATGAAAAAATTGTATAACTTCTGGGCCAGATTTAATCAATTAAGAAATCTTAATGACAATAATGAATGAATAAAGAATCTGACAAAAATTATTTTACAAACTCACAACTAAATACATATACACCGGTTAAGATAAAAAAATTAATGTAAAAATGTTAATATTTGTTTACCCCTCAGTTTTTACATGTTTTGGGTGCTCAAAAGTACTATCTCATTGAGATGATGATTCTTTTGAGTACTCACAACATGTGTTTCAGTTGAGAAATAAGATTTTTTTTTTTCAATACACATTCTTAACCTAAGTCCTGCATATATTCACAAAATAATATCTCCAGTCCTGCAATATTTCGTTCAGATAAACATATTTTTTTAATGAAATATTGTTAATATTTTCTTACCCCTCAGTTTAAACATGTTTTGGGTGCTCAAAAGAACCATCTAATTAAGATGGTTCTTTTGAGCACTCACAACATGTGTTTCAGTTGAGAAATAAGATTTTTTTCAATACACATTCTTAACTAAAGTCCTACAATATTTCTTTTGGATAAACAAAACTTTTTAGTGTAATATTGTTAATATTTGCTTACCCCTCAGTTTTTACATGTTTTGGGTGCTCAAAAGAACCATCTAATTAAGATGGTTCTTTTGAGTACTCACAACATGTGTTTCAGTTTAAATGTTGAGAAATAAGATTTTTTTTTCAATACACATTTTTAACTAAAGTCCTGCAATATTGTTAATATTTGCTTACCCCTCAGTTTTAACATGTTTTGGGTGCTCAAAAGAACTATCTCATTGAGACGGTTCTTTTGAGTACTCACAACATGTGTTTCAGTTGAGAAATAAGATTTTTTTCCAATACACAATCTTTACTAATGTCCTGCATATATTCAAAAAATAATAAAATTATCTCCAGTCCGGCAATATTTCGTTCGGATAAACAAAATTTTTTGGTGTAATATTGTTAATATTTCTTACCCTTCAGTTTTAACATGTTTTGGGTACTCAAAAGAACCGTCTCATTGAGATGGTTCTTTTGAGTACTCACAACATGTCTTTAAGTTGAGAAATAAGATTTTTTTTCAACACACATTCTTAACTAAAGTCCTGCATATATTCACAAAATATTGATAAAATTATCTCAAGTCCTGCAATATTTCTTCATAATAACAAATGAGCCGCGACATGAGATTTCCAACAAAGTAAAATAAGTGATCAGCAAAGGCTCAGACCAGTCTGCGCATATGTGCAGTCTGATCAGAGCCTTTGCTAGTCGCTTGAATATTCTTTCTCACTGAACAGCATTTGGCATTTCTAAGCTTAGTGGGAGGCTGCACAGGCTTGTCTGAGTCTACACATGTCAAAATGCCACATTGTTGGAAATCACATGTCACGGCTCAAATATAAATCCATAGGTTTTGATAAACACAATTTTCGAGCATAAAATTGTAAATATTTTAATACCCAAAAGTTTAAATATATGTTTTGGGTGCTCAAAAGTCTCATTGAGACAGTTCTTTTGAGTACAAAAACAAAGGTTTTGGTTTAAAAATAAGAAAATCATTTTTTTTGATACCCAGTCTTAACTAAAAGCTTGCAAATTACAACAATTTTCTACAATAAAGCACTATCTTATTTCCTCTTACTATTCAGACTTTATAATAGTTTGCAGAAAGTTAAAATAGTATAAATCTTGATCAGGCTGTTACTTCAAAATCTGGTTTAATGTGTTTTGCTCAGGTCTATCTGTCCTAATATCTAGAGAATATATAGTAAAGCTGCTACTTCAGAATCTGGCTTTATGTGTTTTTGCTCAGGTCTATCTGTCCTAATATCTAGAGAATATAAAGCATTTTTTCTTTACTGTGTCATCTACTGGTAACCTTTACAAATAGTTTGGAACCAATTCAGGGCCAACATTTTGTCAGACCTGATCTGGATTCAAACTGTTTCACACTATTTAATATGGCTGCCCTTAAAGCTGCATAGTCTGTAACTTTTGATCTTTTAATTTTTGAAGTAAAGTTTCTATTTTTTAAGAATACATTAAAAATACTCAAATTCACGTAAAGATTTTACCATTTTCGTAAATCTTAACAAATTATCACAATCAAAACAAGAGCATTTATGTTAAAAATCAACAGTCTAGAATTGTTGGAGGGACGCAAATAATTACTTACAAGAGAAAAAACACCTCTTTTATAAGATAATTCACTTTTCCGTGCAGTTTTCAGCTGTACTGAACATACTTATTGTGAAAACATAACTTAATTCAATTTTTACAAATAATTTAAAAAGAAAAGAAAATTTTTCGAAAAATGTTCAAAATTACAGACTATGCAGCTTTAAAGAATTAAAAAAAAATGGTTTTGAAAAAATCAGCAGATGACCATAAAGATTACCCTGTAGGCAAAGAGTTAATCTACGAATAATACAAAAAATATTGACCCCCTGCCTGCATGATCCTGGTCTGTCTACTGATTAAAAAAAACTTTCCTGGAAACCAGAAGTTCTGGCCGTGTTTGAGTACACACAACATATGCTTTGTCCGAGAAGGTTCTTCTGAGTACACACAACATTTTGCTTTGTTCAATATATCTAGAAAAATAATTTTGAGTCCACCAGGGTTCTAAGGCGGTGGTTCTGTTGTTGTTGACTTTTTGTTTATTGTTACTCCCATTGTGGGAGTCTGTAATTGTTCTATGTTTTGTTGTACGTTACTTTATGTCCATTCTAGTATTGCAATCATCTTGATGGGGAATAGAGAGCTGATTGCTTTGCTTAATTTGTCTTCCTGGTGTCTCGTGATGGTTGAGCGGCCCTTCCTCGCGGTGCCACTGGGTTGTCTGCAGTTTGTGATTGTGGTATTTCCTGATCATACTCACTTACTTTTTTTCATACAGGCAATATTGTGAAAAATTCAAGGACTTCAGAAAGGCAATTCTATATAATATTATGGTTTTTAAGGACTACAAGTTTATGATAAAATACTGATTTACATGTTAAAATTCTACTTCGGATATAACGAAGACATTAGTATCAGGACAAAAATAGCATAAAATTGTTGTGCCTTTAATTGGTGTAGCACATGCTGCAGCACATGCTGCACTAATAACGGCACAACAATTTTATACTGATTTATTTCTCTATCCACAGTGTTAAGTCCTACTGAAAATAGTATAATTCAAGTATTCTTTCAAGGTCTCAGGGTGATTTACAAGTACTTTTCCAGGCAAACTTTTCAGGACTTTTCAAGATAAATTTCAAGCACTTTTCAAGCATGTGCCAATCCTGGTTTACTCTTCTCTGGGGGCCTGATCCATTATATACTTTGAGACACGAAAGGTTTCATTTTATATTCAGAAGTGATTCAACTCTAATTAGGCCTTGTCGTGAGAAAACCTATCTTCATAATTTTCAATCATGTCAGACTAAAACAACTCTGCTCAGATTCAGAGACCAGATAGGGTGTTTAAATTTTGCATGGAGTCAGTTTAAAAATTATAGTGAATAACAAAGGCACTGAACAGGCTGCCCTAAAGCATAGGCTGGTCTGAGTCTTTATTGTTCACATACAGTAAAACCTGTATAAAACGGCCACTCTCAAAATGGCCATAAATTGGTTTGAAGACCAATTATTGCTTAGTGCAGGTGAAAGTATTGCAGAAAGCTCCAAGGGGAGCATTCTGCAATACTTTCGACCTTCATTAAGCTACCATTTGTCATTAAGATCTTTGTTTGTCTATTTTTGAGTGGCTGTTTTACACAGGTTTTACTGTACAACAGTCAGGTTTACTTGTGTCAAGGCCCAATAGTTGATCTGTCTTAGTGCATAAGAGTTAATCCACTGAACTATAAATCCATTTGATTCTATAGTAAGGATCATATTTGAACACATTGATAGTTGATCTGTCTTTGTGCATAAGAGTTAATCCACTGGTCTAAAAATTCATTTGATACTATAGTAAGGATCATATTAGAACACATTGATAGTTGATCTGTCTTAGTGCATAAGAGTTAATCCACTGAACTATAAATCCATTTGATTCTATAGTATGGATCATATTTGAACACATTGAAAGTTGATCTGTCTTAGTGCATAAGAGTTAATCCACTGATCTATAAATCCATTTGATTCTATAGTAAGGATCATATTTGAACACATTGAAAGTTGATCTGTCTTAGTGCATAAGAGTTAATCCACTGATCTATAAATCCATTTGATTCTATAGTAAGGATCATATTAGAACACATTGAAAGTTGATCTGTCTTAGTGCATAAGAGATAATCCACTGGTCTATAAATCCATTTGATTCTATAGTAAGGATCATATTAGAACACATTGAAAGTTGATCTGTCTTAGTTCATAAGAGTTAATCCACTGAACTATAAATCCATTTGATTCTATAGTAAGGATCATATTAGAACACATTGATAGTTGATCTGTCTTAGTGCATAAGAGTTAATCCACTGGTCTATAAATCCATTTGATTCTATAGTAAGGATCATATTAGAACATATTGAAATCGGTCTGTCTAAGTGCATAAGTGTTAATCCACTGAACTATAAATTCATTTGATTCTATAGTAAGAATCATATTAATAAACATTGAAGTTTGGTCTGTCTTAGTGCATATGAGTTAATCCACTGATCTATAAATCCATTTGATCCAAAAGTTATTTTCATATTAGAAAACAATGAAGTGTGGTCTGTCTTAGTGCATACGGGTAAATCCACTGAACTGTAAATCTATTTTGAGTCTAAAGTACCATAGAACAATATGCATATGTAAAGTATGTATAACTGTTTTAAATTCTGTAGCTTTTTGATGATGCCAGCCAATTGTACTCCCACAAAAGGCTTTGAGCCCTGACTGTAACTGTAAATGCATCGAATGAATCGAAGGTCATAATCAGAGATCGTGGTAGAAGTATAGGTTCCACTTTTTGAAACCATGCAATGAATGTACATTGATAACGAAAATAGCAGCACTTGATATACTAGAAATCAGTATAGTGTAAACAACCCATCAAGCACTCAGCTTATAAGGAGAATATGCCCTCTGGTAAGAACATAAAACAATCTCATATCACATAACCTTTACCCTATCAAGGTTGATGGATAGAAATGATTAATTCTTTGTCTACTCTTAACATCCTATGTAAGCCTAGTAGAGTCTACACTTCATCTGATACTATAGCAAGGTTTTCACTTGGTGGTCTGTCCTTCACCGAGTTCCTCAAATCCTGAAGACAGTTTCCGACCCAGTTATCCCCCCCACCGCTGGGTCCTTCGCTGGGTTACTCGGCCACTTGGTTTTCCTCAGGTATGCTGCAATAAAAATAAAAGCATGGAATTATTTCATGCTGATAAACCTTGAGCTGTAGAGCCCAGATATATACTATGCACAATAAGTTTAGCAATTTCTTATGTTTCGCATCTTTTTGTGCTCATCATTGTGAAATATCGAACAATTTCAATTTGCAATGAAAAAAGTCAATAAGCAATGCTTATTAGATACCCACCGCACAGTAAGGGTCAGTGAAAATACTTAGTTTTGGCAAGTGATAGTTCAAACCAGCAGACCTTAGTTTTGCAAAGAAGATTTCAGTAGAATCTGTGCAAATGATCTTTAAAGCTTGCAATGTGGAACATTTGTTAAGATCGAATACACAAAAATGTTCACACCTGAAAGTTCAATTTATCAAAGCTTATATCAAAAAATTAGCTTATATCAGAAAATTTTCTAAGTTTTCATAGCTGTCATTTTGTCAAAAAACTTTTTTTTAACCAAACTCCTTCATGCATATGTTCAATGTGTCTATATTGTGAAGGCAAGTATCAAATTGTTCTATCAAAAGCTGTGGTACTCCTGAGTTGATCGGCCCATGAAGGAACTATCTTAGCATATACAAAAGCCATATTAGGGAAAAATTGTCTAAGTTCTCATAGCTGTCATTTTGTCAAAATTCAATTCTTTAACCAAACTCCTTCATGCCTATGTTCAATGTGTTTACATTGTGAAGACATAGTACTAAATTACTGAATCAAAAGCTGTGGTAGGAGTTGATGGGCCCATGAAGGCACTATCTATGCATATACAAATTGTCTTAAGTTCTCATAGCTGTCATTTTGTCAAAAATTATTTTTTTTAACCAAACTCCTTCATGCATATGTTCAATGTGTCTACATTGGATAGGCAAAGAATCAAATTGCTCCATCAAAAGCTGTGGTAGGAGTTGATCCGCCCATGAAGGCACTTATCTATGCATATACAAAAGCAATATTAGGAAAAAATTGTCTAAGTTCTCATAGCTGTTACTTTGTCAAAAAATATTTTTTGAACCAAACTCCTTTATGCATATCGTTCAATGTATCTACATTGTATAAGAAAAGTATCAAATTGCTCCATCAAAAGCTGTGGTAGGAGTTAATCGAACCATGTATGGACTATAATAGCAAAAGCATAAACCCCTATATAAAAAGCCATTTAGAATTACAAAGGGAAATAACTCTAATAAAATTGGCCCCTAGCCTTACTTTTTTGTTTAAAGTATTTGTCTTGTATATATAAATATGTTTGCAAAGTTTGACAAAATACCAGCAATGACTCTTCAAGATATTAAGGAAACAAAACGTTACGGACTGACTGACGCACGGACGCACACACGGACGGACAATATGAAATCAGTTTAATGTTGAGAACAGGATCTTAGCAAATGAAATCACAAATTTACAGACGCCATCCTTTTAATATGCATTTGGGGAGATCAAGAATTGCAGGAGGGGTCAGTAAGCAAAATTCACATCCGTTGTAAGTAATGTTAAAATGATAAGCAGTTGATATTTTGATCGGTGGTCTCATTTACATCTTCCTCATGCATCATACGCCTATAAAACTTTTGGTTATATGAGATATGATAGTGATTTCATGCAAAAAAATCAGCTGCCATCTGAATGACGTTATAAAGTAGTAATCATTTGATCAATTTCTAATGTTAATTGGTGTTTCATTTCAACAGAGAATCAGTTTACAAAGATATCATAGGCTTAAAATGTAACTCATCTTATGGTTGATTAAGCTACTGGACTCAAACCCACATCTTTTGAGTGCTATGGACAGCCATTTATCCATTAGGCTATCTAGGAATTATGTGTGTGTGTGTTTTTTTTCATTCAGAAAAGTAATTGTACCGCAATCTAAGCACACTTTTTATGTAGATTCTCAAAGATTGGGTGAAAGGTAATTGAAATTCATTTGTCCTGGGTCAATGTAGACAAATAATAACTTTTCATATTTTTAGTTAGTTTTGACTATAATTTATTAATGCACCACTGTCCACAGTAGATCTCACATTGATGTTACGCCTCCCCAAATGATAAAATTGATCAGCGAGTAAAATATGTGACTTATTTATAAACATGTACTCACTTTGAAAGTGCTTCAAACTTCAAAAGTGTTTAAGCCACAGGGTGGCTTAGGTTGCTGTCCGTTCTAAGGTGGTGGTTCTGATGTTGCGTTTTTGTTAATGTACTTCTCAATTCCCATTGTTTGTGGGGTTCTGTGTCTTTGTTTTGGTATGCATTATTTTGTGTCCATTCAAGTTTTGCAATCATCTTGAAAAGGAAGAGAAAGCTGGTTGGTTTGCTCTTATTGTCTTACAGATGTTACTGTAAATGTTCTGTGTCATTTCCTCCAAGTGCCATGGGTTGGTCTGCAGTGTGTGATTGTGGTTTATCCTGATCATCCTCCCTTAATTTTTAAGCCAAGCAGAAGTCTAAAATATTAATTTGAGGGGGATGAATTAGTAAAATTCTCATAAAGGCAGATTCTGGATCTGCCTCAAGTTTGTTTTGAAAAATGAGCCGTGACATGAGATTTACAACAATGTGGTATGTGCGAAAAGCAAAGGCTCAGACCAGCCTGCGCATATGCGCAGACTGATCAGAGCCTTTGCTAGTTGCTTTAATATTCTTTGACTGTAAAGCTACTGACCGAACATCATTGAGTTCCTAAGCTTAAAAGGAGGCTGCACAGGCTTGTCTGAGTCTACATTTGTCAAAATGCCACATTGTTGGAAATCACACGTAACGGCTCAAATATTGTATTTCTGTAAGATCAATTTTATCTTACAAACAGTGAAGATCTGGATGAAATGGGCCTCAACGCGAGAAAACCTGTCTTCGGGGTTTCTGAAATGGTCATACCCAAACCAACCTGCTCAGCTACAGAGACTACCTAGAAAATTGAAATTTCGCTAGTATCAAGTTTGTATATGATACTTTCAAATAAGCTGATCAGACTCTGGTCTGCGCCTTTGTTGTTCGCAAACCACCAAAGACAGGTTTTCTCACATCGCGGCCCAAATGGAACATACTCATTTAGGGACTTCTGGTCTTCAAACGGTTCATTCTCATTGGGATTTGACAAGATAAAAATATAAACTTTTGTAAACTTACAGTTATCAGTTCTAGACTGTTTCCCTTCTCTGTGGCATTTAATTCATGGTTCAGTTGTTCTGCTTTGTTAACTTGCAGCAATCAGTCTTGGGCTTGATCGCACTAGTATTTAGTTCATGGTGAACAGCTGTTCTATTCACAACAATCCACTCTAGACTTATCACCTCTCTGTAGTATTTAGTTCATTGTTCACAGTTGTTCTATTTACAGCATAAGGTCTAGACTTATTTCCTCTCTGTAGTATTTAGTTCATTGTTCACAGTTGTTCTATTTACAGCAATCCACTCTAGACTTAATTCTTCTCTCTGTAGTATTTAGTTCATTGTTCACAGTTGTTCTATTTACAGCAATCCACTCTAGACTTAATTCTTCTCTCTGTAGTATTTAGTTCATTGTTCACAGTTGTTCTATTTACAGCATAAGGTCTAGACTTAATTCTTCTCTATGTAGTATTTAGTTCATTGTTCACAGTTGTTCTATTTACAGCATAAGGCCTAGACTTATTTCTCCTCTCTATAGTATTTAGTTCATTGTTCACAGTTGTTCTATTTACAGAATAAGGTCGAGACTTATTTCTCCTCTCTGTAGTATTTAGTTCATGGCTCACAGTTCTAATTGCGAACTTAACAGCAATCTATTTTAGACCTATTGTTTTTAGTTCATTGTTCACAGTTGTTCTGTTTGTGAGTTTAAAGCAAACAGTTATTGACTTTTTCACTCTGTAGTGTTTAGTTCATGGTCAACTGTGATTCTGTTCAATTTGTGAACTTTCAACAATCAGTTCTAGACTTGATCTCTCTGTATTTAGTTCATGGTTCACAGTTGATCTATTTTGTGAGTTTGCAGCAATCGGTTCTAGACCTGTTCTCTCTGTAGCATTTAGCTCATGGTTCACAGTCGTTCTTTTTTGTGAACTTGCAACAATCAATTCCAAACTCATTATTTTTGTTCTCCTCACTGTGGTTTAGCTCATGGTTTGTAGTTGTTCTGCTCTACAAAGTTCCAAAACAGGTTACAATACATCCTACTGCATCAGATTCTCAACTGAACCCTACAGATCCATTATCCTGATTCAGAAATACAACAACCTAATCTAACTGTGGGTGCAAAGATAAGCGAGTTTGAAAATTGACTGAATGGTTTAAAATTAAATGATCTCCATCAGGAAAACAAATATAGAGGTTTTCCTGATGACTGAACAGTTATGAGCATTCCAAAGCAGTCAAACCATTGCCTGATTTGAAACAACTGCACTGACATGTACTCAGTTAACTTGCTACAGGCTTTAGCTCTGTAACGGTTACCTCTGGATGCAGAGGACTTCTATCAGACATTAGGCCTGAAGCTCTGCTATATAAATGATACAAGAGGATCTGCTAAAGAAGCACTTGGCGGCTCAATTAGTTCTATAGCCCCAGTGAGTTTGGTCAAAGCAGAAGCAAATTAAAGAAACATTATGAAATATCTAATTAAATACATGAGTAAGAAGAGAAAAGCAAATTTGAAAAAGTTTTCCTGAAGATGTAACATTAAAGAACAGTAACCTTACCACGCTTTTAATCTGTTACACAAATACATGGCTGCTTATTACTGCTCATGGACATAAACACTGAAACAATATATTGTGGAGACATACATATTTTTACAGTATTAGTAACTTGCTTCAGGCTATAGCTCTTCAACTATTTCCTCTGAATTTTAAGGAATTCAACCCAGCTAGAAAATCCAAGCCTGCTGGATGAAAGATATAAGTAACTCTGCCAAAGAGGCAATAGACAACCTACAGATTTCTATGATCCCAATGAGTTGAAGGAATTCTGACTGGAAATCCAAGCCTGCTGTATTAAAGATACAAGCAGCTCTGCTATAAAGGCACTAGACAACCTGCATATGTCTAGGGCCCAGTGAGTTGAAGGAATTCTATCTGTCTGGAAAATCCAAGCCTGCTGTATTAAAGATACAAGCAGCTCTGCTGTAGAAACACTAGACAACCTGCATATGTCTATGGCCCAAGTGAGTTGAGCAAACCTTAAGAAAATAAAAGAAAACTAAAGAGTAGAAGCAGAAAAGCAAATATGAAGCTTTTGTTTGTCTTGATTCTTTACATCACAGTCAACATTTTTTCAGTCATGTTGGACGAGTCTTCGTTGGTTGAACCAGTACTTGGCAGTGGATAATGTTGCTCAAAGACACAACACAGTGACACCTCCCACAGTGAGACAGACTAGAAATCCTATGTTCCCCAGTCAAATCAGAGCCACTGCGCTCCCCAAATATGAAGGTGAAAACAGCTAAGATAAGTAACCTTACCACACTCAGTCAGTCAAACATATACATGGTTGAACCTTTTTGCTCATGGATATTATCACATGAGATCACACTATAACATTTTATTGTGGAGTTATAAAATACCACAGTACAATTAATGTGAAAAATATCCAATATGTAAAACTGCCCAATCATGTTCGCAGTTAACATCTAAGTTGCTTCAGGCTATAGGTCTTTAACTGCTGCCTCTGAATTTGAAGGAATTCTGTCTGACTGGAAAATACAAGCCTGCTGTATTAAAGTTACAAGCAGCTCTGCTATAAAGCACTAGACAACCTGCATTTGTCTAGGGTCCAGTGAGTTGAAGGAATTCTATCTGTCTGGAAAATCCAAGCCTGCTGTATTAAAGATACAAGCAGCTCTGCTATAAAGGCACTAGAAAACCTGCATATGTCTAGAGCCCAGTGAGTTGAAAGGAATTCTATCTGTCTGGAAAATCCCAGCCTGCTGTATTAAAGATACAAGCAGCTCTGCTACAAAGGCACTAGAGTCTAGGGCCCAGTGAGCTGAAGGAATTCTATCTGTCTGGAAAATCCAAGCCTGCTGTATTAAAGATACAAGCAGCTCTGCTACAAAGGCACTAGACAACCTGTATATGTCTAGGGCCCAGTGAGTTGAAGGAATTCTATCTTTCTGGAAAATCAAAGCCTGCTGTATTAAAGATACAAGCAGCTCTGCTACAAAGGCACTAGACAACCTGCATATGTCTAGGTCCCAGTGAGTTGAAGGGATTCTATCTGTCTGGAAAATCCAAGCCTGCTGTATTAAAGATACAAGCAGCTCTGCTACAAAGGCAATAGACAACCTGCATATGTCTAGGGCCCAGTGAGTTGAAGGAATTCTATCTGTCTGGAAAATCCAAGCCTGCTGTATTAAAGATACAAGCAGCTCTGTTACAAAGGCACTAGACAACCTGCATATGTCTAGGGCCCAGTGAGTTGAAGGAATTCTATCTGTCTGGAAAATCCAAGCCTGCTGTATTAAAGATACAAGCAGCTCTGCTGTAGAGACACTAGACAACCTGCATATGTCTATGGCCCAAGTGAGTTGAGCAAACCTTAAGAAAATAAAAGAAAACTTAAGATTTAATTAAAGAGTAGAAGCAGAAAAGCAAATATGAAGCTTTTGTTTGTCTTGATTCTTTACATCACAGTCAACATTTTTTCAGTCATGTTGGACAAGTCTTCGTTGGTTGAACCAGTACTTGGCAGTGGATAATGTTGCTCAAAGACACAACACAGTGACACCTCCCACAGTGAGACAGACTAGAAATCCTATGTTCCCCAGTCAAATCAGAGCCACTGCGCTCCCCAAATATGAAGGTGAAAACAGCTAAGATAAGTAACCTTACCACACTCAGTCAGTCAAACATATACATGGTTGAACCTTTTTGCTCATGGATATTATCACATGAGATCACACTATAACATTTTATTGTGGCGTTATAAAATACCACAGTACAATTAATGTGAAAAATATCCAATATGTCAAAACTGCCCAGTCATGTTCTCAGTTAGCAACTAAGTTGCTTCAGGCTATAGATCTTTAACTGCTGCCTCTGAGTTTGAAGGAATTCTGTCTGACTGGAAAATCCAAGCCTGCTGTATTAAAGATACAAGCAGCTCTGCTATAAAGGCACTAGACAACCTGCATTTGTCTAGGGCCCAGTGAGTTGAAAGGAATTCAAATCTGTCAGGAAAATCCAAGCCTGCTGTATTAAAGATACAAGCAGCTCTGCTACAAGGCATTAGACAACCTGCATATGTCTAGGGCCCAGTGAGTTGAAGGAATTCTATCTATCTGGTAAATCCAAGCCTGCTGTATTAAAGATACAAGCAGCTCTGCTACAAAGGCACTAGAAAACCTGCATATGTCTAGGGCCCAGTGAGTTGAAGGAAATCTATCTGTCTGGAAAATACAAGCCTGCTGTATTAAAGATACAAGCAGCTCTGCTACAAAGGCACTAGACAACCTGCATATGTCTAGGGCCCAGTGAGTTGAAGGAATTCTATCTGTCTGGAAAATCCAAGCCTGCTGTATTAAAGATACAAGCAGCTCTGTTGTAGAGACACTAGACAACCAGCATATGTCTATGGCCCAAGTGAGTTGAGCAAACCTTAAGAAAATAAAAGAAAACTTAAGATTTAATTAAAGAGTAGGAGCAGAAAAGCAAATATGAAGCTTTTGTTTGTCTTGATTCTTTACATCACAGTCAACATTTTTTCAGTCATGTTGGACGAGTCTTCGTTGGTTGAACCAGTACTTGGCAGTGGATAATGTTGCTCAAAGACACAACACAGTGACACCTCCAACAGTGAGACAGACTAGAAATCCTATGTTCCCCAGTCAAATCAGAGCCACTGCGCTCCCCAATTATGAAGGTGAAAACAGCTAAGATAAGTAACCTTACCACACTCAGTCAGTCAAACATATACATGGTTGAACCTTTTTGCTCATGGATATTATCACATGAGATCACACTATAACATTTTATTGTGGAGTTATAAAATACCACAGTACAATTAATGTGAAAAATATCCAATATGTCAAAACTGCCCAGTCATGTTCTCAGTTAATAACTAAGTTGCTTCAGGCTATAGCTCTTTAACTGCTGCCTCTGAATTTGAAGGAATTCTGTCTGACTGGAAAATCCAAGCCTGCTGTATTAAAGATACAAGCAGCTCTGCTATAAAGGCACTAGACAACCTACATTTGTCTAGGGCCCAGTGAGTTGAAAGGAAGCTGAAGATGTACACTAAATTTGAAAACACTGGCTCCAATAGGAGCTGAGAAATCTGTGACAGAAATTTCCATTGGAGAGAAAGAAAAAATGAACAAATAAAAGGACTGATAAGCAACATGTGGCTGTTCTTTTTGTTACACAATACAACTCATCACTATCAAGCTTTGTACCAAATTTCAGAATCCTAACTCAAGTAGCTGCTGAGAAATTGACAGAAAAAAAGTAAATATATATTATATAAGAGTGAAAGAAGGAAAAAAATGAAAAAATGAAAAAAGAAGGCAAAATGAGGATAAGCATCTTAATTTCCATTTACAAAGTACACTTTGCCTTCCTGAAGGTGTACACAAAATCTGAAAACACTGGCTCCAATAGGAGCTGAGAAATCTGTGACAGAAATTTCCATTGGAGAGAAAGAAAAATGAACAAATAAAAGGACTGATAAGCAATATGTGGCTGTTCTTTTATTACACAATACAACTCATCACTATCAAGCTTTGTACCAAATTTCAGAATCCTAACTCAAGTAGTTGCTGAGAAATCTTTGACAGAAAAAAAATGTCTATATATATATATTATATAAGATTGAAAGAAGGAAAGAAAGAAAAAATGAAAAAAGAAGGCAAAATGAGAATTAGCATCTTAATTTCCATTTACACAGTACACTTTGCCTTCCTGAAGGTGTACACAAAATTTGAAAACACTGGCTCCAATAGGAGCTGAGAAATCTGTGACAGAAATTTCCATTGGAGAGAAAGAAAAATGAACAAATAAAGGGACTGATAAGCAATATGTGGCTGTTTTTTGTTACACAATACAACTCATCACTATCAAGCTTTGTACCAAATTTCAGAATCCTAAGTCAAGTAGTTGCTTAGAAATCTTTGACAGAAAAAAAAAGTATACAGACAGACAGATAAAACAACAAACAGACAGACAAACAAACATAATTACAGAAAAGGCAAAAACTATATACCCCCTATATACTTCGTTCCGGGGGCATAAAGATACAAGCAGCTCTGCTACAAAGGCACTAGACAACCTGTATATGTCTAGGGCCCAGTGAGTTAAAGGAATTCTATCTGTCTGGAAAATCCAAGCCTGCTGTATTAAAGATACAAGCAGCTCTGCTACAAAGGCACTAGACAACCTGCATATGTCTAGGGCCCAGTGAGTTGAAGGAATTCTATCTGTCTGGAAAATCCAAGCCTGCTGTATTAAAGATACAAGCAGCTCTGCTACAAAGGCACTAGACAACCTGCATATGTCTAGGGCCCAGTGAGTTGAAGGAATTCTATCTGTCTGGAAAATCCAAGCCTGCTGTATTAAAGTTACAAGCAGCTCTGCTACAAAGGCACTAGACAACCTGCATATGTCTAGGGCCCAGTGAGTTGAAGGAATTCTATCTGTCTGGAAAATCCAAGCCTGCTGTATTAAAGATACAAGTAGCTCTGTTGTAGAGACACTAGACAACCAGCATATGTCTATGGCCCAAGTGAGTTGAGCAAACCTTAAGAAAATAAAAGAAAACTTAAGATTTAATTAAAAGGTAGAAGCAGAAAAGCAAATATGAAGCTTTTGTTTGTCTTGATTCTTTACATCACAGTCAACATTTTTACAGTCATGTTGGACTAGTCTTCGTTGGTTGAACCAGTACTTGGCAGTGGATAATGTTGCTCAAAGACACAACACAGTGACACCTCCAACAGTGAGACAGACTAGAAATCCTATGTTCCCCAGTCAAATCAGAGCCACTGCGCTCCCCAAATATGAAGGTGAAAACAGCTAAGATAAGTAACCTTACCACACTCAGTCAGTCAAACATATACATGGTTGAACCTTTTTGCTCATGGATATTATCACATGAGATCACACTATAACATTTTATTGTGGAGTTATAAAATACCACAGTATAATTAATGTGAAAAATATCCAATATGTCAAAACTGCCCAGTCATGTTCTCAGTTAATAACTAAGTTGCTTCAGGCTATAGCTCTTTAACTGCTGCCTCTGAATTTGAAGGAATTCTGCCTGACTGGAAAATCCAAGCCTGCTGTATTAAAGATACAAGCAGCTCTGCTATAAAGGCACTAGACAACCTGCATTTGTCTAGGGCCCAGTGAGTTGAAAGGAAGCTGAAGGTGTACACTAAATTTGAAAACACTGGCTCCAATAGGAGCTGAGAAATCTGTGACAGAAATTTCCATTGGAGAGAAAGAAAAATGAACAAATAAAAGGACTGATAAGAAATATGTGGCTGTTCTTTTGTTACACAAAACAACTCATCACTATCAAGCTTTGTACCAAATTTCAGAATCCTAACTCAAGTAGTTGCTGAGAAATCTTTGACAGAAAAAAGTCTATATATATTATATAAGAGTGAAAGAAGAAAGAAAAAAGAAAATATGAAAAAAGAAGGCAAAATGAGGATAAGCATCTTAATTTCCATTTACACCGTACACTTTGCCTTCCTGAAGGTGTACCCAAAATTTGAAAACACTGGCTCCAATAGGAGCTGAGAAATCTGTGACAGAAATTTCCATTGGAGAGAAAGAAAAATGAACAAATAATGGGACTGATAAGCAATATGTGGCTGTTCTTTTGTTACACAATACAACTCATCACTTTCAAGCTTTGTACCAAATTTCAGAATCCTAACTCAAAGAGTTGCTGAGAAATCCTTGGCAGAAAAAAATGTCAATATATATTATATAAGAGTGAAAGAAGGAAAAAAAAGAAAAAAATGAAAAAAGAGGCCAAATGAGGATTAGCATCTTAATTTCCATTTACACAGTTCACTTTGCTTTCAAAATTTGAAAACACTGGCTCCAATAGGAGCTGAGAAATCTGTGACAGAAATTTCCATTGGAGAGAAAGAGAAAATGAACAAATAAAAGGACTGATAAGCAATATGTGGCTGTTCTTTTGTTACACAATACAACTCATCACTATCAAGCTTTGTACCAAATTTCAGAATCCTAACTCAAGTAGTTGCTGAGAAATCTTTGACAGAAAAAAAGTAAATATATATTATATGAGTGAAAGAAGGGAAAAAAAGAAAAAATGAAAAAAGAAGGCAAAATGAGGATTAGCATCTTAATTTCCATTTACAAAGTACACTTTGCCTTCCTGAAGGTGTACACAAAATTTGAAAACACTGGCTCCAATAGGAGCTGAGAAATCTGTGACAGAAATTTCCATTGGAGAGAAAGAAAAATGAACAAATAAAAGGACTGATAAGCAATATGTGGCTGTTCTTTTGTTACACAATACAACTCATCACTATCAAGCTTTGTACCAAATTTCAGAATCCTAACTCAAGTAGTTGCTGAGAAATCTTTGACAGAAAAAAAATGTCTATATATATATATTATATAAGATTGAAAGAAGGAAAAAAAGAAAAAATGAAAAAAGAAGGCAAAATGAGAATTAGCATCTTAATTTCCATTTACACAGTACACTTTGCCTTCCTGACGGTGTACACAAAATTTGAAAACACTGGCTTCAATAGGAGCTGAGAAATCTGTGACAGAAATTTCCATTGGAGAGAAAGAAAAATGAACAAATAAAGGGACTGATAAGCAATATGTGGCTGTTTTTTGTTACACAATACAACTCATCACTATCAAGCTTTGTACCAAATTTCAGAATCCTAAGTCAAGTAGTTGCTTAGAAATCTTTGACAGAAAAAAAGTATACAGACAGACAGACAAACCAACAAACAGACAGACAAACAAACATAATTACAGAAAAGGCAAAAACTATATACCCCCTATATACTTCATTCCGGGGGCATAAAGATACAAGCAGCTCTGCCACAAAGGCACTAGACAACCTGCATATGTCTAGGTCCCAGTGAGTTGAAGGAATTCTATCTGTCTGGAAAATCCAAGCCTGCTGTATTAAAGATACTAGCAGCTCTGCTACAAAGGCACTAGACAACCTGCATATGTCTAGGGCCCAGTGAGTTGAAGGAATTCTATCTGTCTGGAAAATACAAGCCTGCTGTATTAAAGTTACAAGCAGCTCTGCTACAAAGGCACTAGACAACCTGCATATGTCTAGGGCCCAGTGAGTTGAAGGAATTCTATCTGTCTGGAAAATCCAAGCCTGCTGTATTAAAGATACAAGCAGCTCTGTTGTAGAGACACTAGACAACCAGCATATGTCTATGGCCCAAGTGAGTTGAGCAAACCTTAAGAAAATAAAAGAAAACTTAAGATTTAATTTAAGAGTAGAAGCAGAAAAGCAAATATGAAGCTTTTGTTTGTCTTGATTCTTTACATCACAGTCAACATTTTTTCAGTCATGTTGGACTAGTCTTCGTTGGTTGAACCAGTACTTGGCAGTGGATAATGTTGCTCAAAGACACAACACAGTGACACCTCCAACAGTGAGACAGACTAGAAATCCTATGTTCCCCAGTCAAATCAGAGCCACTGCGCTCCCCAAATATGAAGGTGAAAACAGCTAAGATAAGTAACCTTACCACACTCAGTCAGTCAAACATATACATGGTTGAACCTTTTTGCTCATGGATATTATCACATGAGATCACACTATAACATTTTATTGTGGAGTTATAAAATACCACAGTATAATTAATGTGAAAAATATCCAATATGTCAAAACTGCCCAGTCATGTTCTCAGTTAATAACTAAGTTGCTTCAGGCTATAGCTCTTTAACTGCTGCCTCTGAATTTGAAGGAATTCTGTCTGACTGGAAAATCCAAGCCTGCTGTATTAAAGATACAAGCAGCTCTGCTATAAAGGCACAAGACAACCTGCATTTGTCTAGGGCCCAGTGAGTTTAAAGGAAGCTGAAGGTGTACACTAAATTTGAAAACACTGGCTCCAATAGGAGCTGAGAAATCTGTGACAGAAATTTCCATTGGAGAGAAAGAAAAATGAACAAATAAAAGGACTGATAAGCAATATGTGGCTTTTCTTTTGTTACACAATACAACTCATCACTATCAAGCTTTGTACCAAATTTCAGAATCCTAACTCAAGTAGTTGCTGAGAAATTGACAGAAAAAAAGTCTATATATATTATATAAGAGTGAAAGAAGAAAAAAAAAGAAAATATGAAAAAAGAAGGCAAAATGAGGATTAGCATCTTAATTTCCATTTACACAGTACACTTTGCCTTCCTGAAGGTGTACGCAAAATTTGAAAACACTGGCTCCAATAGGAGCTGAGAAATCTGTGACAGAAATTTCCATTGGAGAGAAAGAAAAATGAACAAATAATGGGACTGATAAGCAATATGTGGCTGTTCTTTTGTTACACAATACAACTCATCACTTTCAAGCTTTGTACCAAATTTCAGAATCCTAACTCAAAGAGTTGCTGAGAAATCCTTGACAGAAAAAAATGTCTATATATATTATATAAGAGTGAAAGAAGGAAAAAAAGAAAAAATGAAAAAAGAGGCCAAATGAGGATTAGCATCTTAATTTCCATTTACACAGTACACTTTGCTTTCAAAATTTGAAAACACTGGCTCCAATAGGAGCTGAGAAATCTGTGACAGAAATTTCCATTGAAGAGAAAGAAAAAATGAACAAATAAAAGGACTGATAAGCAATATGTGGCTGTTCTTTTGTTACACAATACAACTCATCACTATCAAGCTTTGTACCAAATTTCAGAATCCTAACTCAAGTAGTTGCTGAGAAATCTTTGACAGAAAAAAAGTAAATATATATTATATAAGAGTGAAAGAAGGAAAAAAAAGAAAAAATGAAAAAAGAAAGCAAAATGAGGATTAACATCTTAATTTCCATTTACAAAGTACACTTTGCCTTCCTAAAGGTGTACACAAAATTTGAAAACACTGGCTCCAATAGGAGCTGAGAAATCTGTGACAAAAATTTCCATTGGAGAGAAAGAAAAATGAACAAATAAAAGGACTGATTGGCAATATGTGGCTGTTCTTTTGTTACACAATACAACTCATCACTATCAAGCTTTGTACCAAATTTCCGAATCCTAACTCAAGTAGTTGCTGAGAAATCTTTGACAGAAAAAAATGTCTATATATATATATTATATAAGATTGAAAGAAGGAAAAAAAGAAAAAATGAAAAAAGAAGGCAAAATGAGAATTAGCATCTTAATTTCCATTTACACAGTACACTTTGCCTTCCTGAAGGTGTACACAAAATTTCGAAACACTGGCTCCAATAGGAGCTGAGAAATCTGTGACAGAAATTTCCATTGGAGAGAAAGAAAAATGAACAAATAAAGGGACTGATATCCAATATGTGGCTGTTTTTTGTTACACAATACAACTCATCACTATCAAGCTTTGTACCAAATTTCAGAATCCTAAGTCAAGTAGTTGCTTAGAAATCTTTTACAGAAAAAAAAGTATACAGACAGACAGACAAACCAACAAACAGACAGACAAACAAACATAATTACAGAAAAGGCAAAAACTATACACCCCCTATATACTTCGTACTGGGGGCATAAAGATACAAGCAGCTCTGCTACAAAGGCACTAGACAACCTGTATATGTCTAGGTCCCAGTGAGTTGAAGGAATTCTATCTCTCTGGAAAATCCAAGCCTGCTGTATTAAAGATACAAGCAGCTCTGCTACAAAGGCACTAGACAACCTGCATATGTCTAGGGCCCAGTGAGTTGAAGGAATTCTATCTGTCTGGAAGATCCAAGCCTGCTGTATTAAAGTTACAAGCAGCTCTGCTACAAAGGCACTAGACAACCTGCATATGTCTAGGGCCCAGTGAGTTGAAGGAATTCTATCTGTCTGGAAAATCCAAGCCTGCTGTATTAAAGATACAAGCAGCTCTGCTATAAAGGCACTAGACAACCAGCATATGTCTAGGGCCCAGTGAGTTGAAGGAATTCTATCTGTCTGGAAAATCCAAGCCTGCTGTATTAAAGATACAAGCAGCTCTGCTGTAGAGACACTTGACAACCTGCATATGTCTAGGGCCCAGTGAGTTGAAGGAATTCTATCTGTCTTGAAGATCCAAGCCTGCTGTATTAAAGATACAAGCAGCTCTGCTGTAGAGTCACTAGACAACCAGCATATGTCTAGGGCCCAGTGAGTTGAAGGAATTCTATCTGTCTGGAAAATCCAAGCCTGCTGTATCAAAGATACAAGCAGCTCTGCTATAAAGGCACTAAACAACCTGCACATGTCTAGGGCCCAGTGAGTTGAAGGAATTCTATCTGTCTGGAAAATCCAAGCCTGCTGTATTAAAGATACAAGCAGCTCTGCTACAAAGGCACTAGACAACCTGCATATGTCTAGGGCCCAGTGAGTTGAAGGAATTCTATCTGTCTGGAAAATCCAAGCCTGCTGTATTAAAGATACAAGCAGCTCTGCTATAAAGGCACTAAACAACCTGCATATGTCTAGGGCCCAGTGAGTTGAAGGAATTCTATCTGTCTGGAAAATCCAAGCCTGCTGTATTAAAGATACAAGCAGCTCTGCTACAAAGGCACAAGACAACCTGCATATGTCTAGGGCCCAGTGAGTTGAAGGAATTCTATCTGTCTGGAAAATCCAAGCCTGCTGTATTAAAGATACAAGCAGCTCTGCTATAAAGGCACTAGACAACCTGCATAGGTCTAGGGCCCAGTGAGTTGAAGGAATTCTATCTGTCTGGAAAATCCAAGCCTGCTGTATTAAAGATACAAGCAGCTCTGCTGTAGAGACACTAGACAACCTGCATATGTCTAGAGCCCAGTGAGTTGAAGGAATTCTATCTGTTTGGAAAATCCAAGCCTGCTGTATTAAAGATAAAAGGGGATCAGACAAGTGATGACAATAAGGAAGCCTATTGCACTCTAAATGACCAACACTCCAATGAGATAGTTCCATTTTGAGAGCAATAGGTAAAAGGGGATCAGACAAGTGATGACAATGAGGAAGCCTATTGCACTCAAAATGACCAACACTCCAATGAGATAAGTCCATTCTGAGAGCAATAGGTAAAAGGGGATCAGACAAGCCGTGACCAAACGGAAGCCTGTTGCACTCAAAATGACCAACAGTCAAATATGATAATTCCATTATGAGTACAACAGGTGAAAGCAAAACTACTGAAAGAAATGGATCTGCAGGATCTAGTTGACACCCAACTGCAATAGACGATACAGGTTCCCTGAATGGTTCTTTTCCAAGGGGCTGTTCCACGTAAGCTGGATCTGAAAAGACAATAAAATTAATGTACAGAGGTTTTCCATAACCAAACTTTGACCTCACACAAGACACAAAGTAAATAGATACACCATGAGTTAATGACTTTTAAACATTTGAGCCAGTGGCTAAGTGGTAGAATGCTGGACTCAAGACTGAGGGGTTGTAAGTTGGAATAAGAATCAGCACACCACAGGTAGTCTATACACTGCACATCTGTAAATAGTTTTAGAATTTAGTTTCCATTTTTTGTATTACAATTCAAAATTTCTATACTTTATAGTAATATTGCAATCTTGAGACTGCACATGATAAGAGAAGAGTGACATAGACCGGTAAAGCGGATACCTTTCGGTATTACGTGAATATGGATGATTGAAGGAAAGTAACTATTTCATATTGACATGGGTGAAAGTTCAAAATTTCCAAAATCCTGAACTTTTGAAATTCAAATGTTAAAACTTGCAGTATGCCTTCAAAATTTTGTTGTGTCCTTGAGCAAGAAAAATTAATTATTGATTAGTACTGGTTCAACCCAGGAAGACTCATCCCAAAATAACTGAAAAATGTTGACTGGGGTGCAAAGAATCAAATCAAACAAAACTGACTTTTTCAGGTTTTAGCCTAAATCATTTGCCAATCAGACTAGAATTTTTCCACAATACAAGTGCCAAATTTCGAAGCCAGTCTGTGAATGATATACCTGTACTAATTTATGAAACCTTTGTATAATAATGGATTGATGCAATAAACTTGGGATAGTCCATTGCTCATATCCAATGGTTTCAGGTTATAGATTAAAAACAATAGTGTATTTTTGTCTGCAGCTTTTATTTTACTTTACCCTGGGTCTTCACTGTTTGTAAAAGTAGTCATTTAGGGGTTTATCGTATACGAAGGGTTAAACTGGCCAACTTTTTTAGCGATATACATCTTTGAAAACGTGGACCAACAAATCGACAACTCTGGACTATTATTGATTGACAAACTATAGTACGTGCCTTGATATCAGTTTTTACAAACTCATGCAAAATAAAAATGGAAACATGTAGTTTGCCATTTGTTTGTAATGGGAACTCCCCAGGTGAAAATGAAACTGATATATCAGTGTAATTACTCCGTAATATCGGTGTTTCGGTAATATATTTAGCTTTTGACTGATATTTTGAAAAATTCAGTGTAATTTTGGTGGATTATCAGTCCCAGTGATATTACGGTGTATAAACTCTGGCTGTAAAGTTTTTAGAACTAAATTTTTGCTATAACTTTTTTATCTTAAATTTTAGCAAAATGTGTTCGCGATGAAAGTTGTATAGGAGACTTTCCGCCACCTTCTCCAAATGGTCTGGTGCTTGTGGCTCAAACGGATTTTTGTGTACATAGATGAAAATTTTGAAATAAATTGAATTCATCCTAAACTAGAATTGTTTTTCTACAAAAAAACAGATGTCTCCCCCCTTTTGATGTCAAAAGCATGAGTCATTAAATACAATTTCAAACAGAAACATTAAATACAATTTCTAACGGAAATTCTAGTTATTTCATGCAGACAGTCAGCTCGTATCTAGTAAAGATATCTGTCAATGTAGTTAACTATTGCACAATCATAACCTGGTATAATATAGTCATAGATAATTGTTTTTGTGTTGGACAAAGTTCCAAGGGAAATAACTCAAAAAGTGTAAACGGCAGAGTTACCATTCTTGCACTCTGCACGTCATCTCATGCTGATTGATATTTGTATAAAGTTTTGTGAATATAGCTTAAGCGGTTTTCAATTTATAGAGCAAACATGATTTTTTTATGCACAAAAGTCCAAGGGAAATGACTCAAAAAGTATAAAAGGCAGAGTTACCATTCTTGCACTCTGCACATTATCTCATGCTGATTGATATTTGTATAAAGTTTTCTGAATATAGATTAAGTGGTTTTCAAGTTATAGAGCAGACATGATTTTTGTGTTGCACACAGTTCAAAGGGAAATAACTCAAAAAGTATAAACGACTGAGTTACCATTCTTGCACTCTGCAAGTCATCTCATGCTGATTGATATTTGTATAAAGTTTCGTGCGTATAGCTTAAGTAGTTTTCAAGTTATAGAGCGGACACGATTTTTGTGATGCACAAAGTTCAAAGGGCAATGACTCAAAAAGTATAAACGGCAGAGGTACCATTCTTGCACTCTGCACGTCATCTCATGCTGATTGATATTTGTATAAAGTTTCGTGAATATAGCTTAAGCGGTTTTCAAGTTATAGAGCAGACACTATTTGTGACAGACAGACAGACGGACACCAGGGGAAAAACAATATGTCTCCCGACCCTAAAGGGGGGAGACATAATTTCTAAGTCTTTTATTGACAGGTAAAATTTTTTATAGGCGTGACAGAGAGGGGTAGTATCAAAAAATATTTGTAAGCTGTGCATATCCTGTTTATTCAAAGGTTGTGCACATCGTTAAACTGCCGTTAACATGCTCAGAATTTACCATGCATATGCAGAATCAACTTTAAGCACGCTCATTTGTAGGAACAAAGGGACGTATAATTGTATGCTCTTATGCCCATGCTATGAATGAACGTTTTTTAGACAACCCTCTAGCTTAACGCAGGAATATTAGGCCCGATTTCCATCATATTTGAACAACCCATCCATCGCTTTAGTAATTGAATTTGGGTGGCGCAATTTAACTTTTTTGACTGGCATCTTGGACTTGGTTTATTTGCGCTTTGCTTAAAATGTACAAAGAGTGCATCTAAGCATAGAGGAATTGCCAGCATCTTGGGTGGTGAAACTGTTTGGAGAAGTTGGTGGAGGTGTTCCTGAATACTTTTCATCTGGAGAATTTTTTTCAGTAAATGATGCAGTAAAAATTATCATGAGAAAACAGTTCTAAAAACATTACAGCTGGAGTTTAGTCCTGCTGCATTCATAAGAAACGTGAAAATCTGGAATATTATGTATCAGTAAAACCTGTCTTAAGCGGCCACTCAAAAACAGACAAAACAAATATCTTAATGACAAATGGTAGCTTAATGAAAGTCAAAAGTATTGCAGAATGCTCCCCTTTGAGCATTCTGCAATACTTTTGACCTGCATAAAGTGATAATCAGTCTTGAAAACCATTTTGGTCTTCTTTTTGAGTGGCCGCTTAAGACAGGTTTTACTGTATATAGTTGGATAAAGTTCAAAATAGTTCACTATAAATGGGTAACTACTGCAAGAGTCTCATTCACTCAGCCACTTTCCATGTGCAACATCATATTTCTTTTGGTGAGAAAAATAACTAGAATTCCAAAATGGGATGGGTCCCTTGCCAGAACAGAAGTCAAACAAGGCATATTTGTCAAATTTATATCCCCGGCAAAGGGTTATTTCAGAGAAACTTCTAAATCACAAACTATATATCCCATTTCTCCAACCCCTAAGGTCTCCTTGGGTATCATACAGATCAAAATTAGATGACTATAAAATAGTTTTCAGAAGTAATTAAAAAAAAAACTATCAGATTCTGTACAATTTCAATATCTGACTTCAACCAGACCCAGATGCTAGGGGTGTGTGTAAGGTCAAAGTGTTTGAAAAAATTGAATTTTGAACTTTTGACCCCATCCCCAGGTGGGGGTGGGATCCTAGGGTAGGTGTTTGCCGGCAAAACATTTGTTAACATTTTGCTGCATTCCTGATTACCTTTAATTTGATATGCAACATGACCATGATCTGGGGTAGGTGTGTGTGTGTGTGTGGGGGGGGGGGGTCTGCAGGCAAAATATTTGCTACCATGTTGCTGCATACCTGATTCCCTTTAATTTGATATGCAACATAACAATGTTCTGAAAAAGTTGCAATTTGGCCTTTTGACCCCACACACCAAGTCCACCCAGGGGGTCGGACCCAGACCCTCAATAAAAAATCACGTTTGGTATATTTCATATTTATTATACCTCTAAATTTCAGTAAAAATATTGATAACTGACAGAGTTATTGCGAAATTTAAATATTTGACCTTTGACCCCACTGACCCCACCTAAGGGGTCAGGGTGGTGGGGTAAAATTTTAATCAATGTCATTCTTATCTACAGGCACTGGGTAATCATGGCCTAGTGAGAAGTTTTCAGATTTTATAGTTTTAGAGAAATAAAAAGTTTATCCACGAAAAAGCCAATATGAGCCACGACATAAGATTTCCAACAATGTGGTATGTGCGACAAGCAAAACCTCAGATCAGCCTGCACATATGCATAGTCTGATCAAAGCCTTTGCTAGTCGCTTGAATATTCTATGACTGTTAAGCTACTGACCGAACATCATTTGAAGTTTCTAAGTTTCAAAGGAGGCTGCACAGGCTCATCTGAGTCTACACTTATCAAAATGTCACATCGTTGGAAATCACATGTCGCGGCTCATAAAGCTTCTGCATTAGCCTAAACCTAAGTAAAAAAGGGCCATAACTCAGTCAAAAGTTTGCAAATGAACCCCAAATTCGAACTTGACCTGTATTTTATCATACCTTCTGTAAAATTTAAATGAAATTATTGGATCCTTTCAAAAGTTATTGATCGGAAACCACAATTAAGCCAAATTATAAGTTGAAAAAAGGCCATAACTCAGTTCAAACATTTTGTGGATTACCCCCTTTTCAAACTTGACCTGTATTTTATGATGCTGGACCCTTCTGTGAAGTTTGAGTGAAATTAATGGATCCCTTCAAGAGTTATCGATAGGAAACCAAAAGTGTGACAAGGCCGACGCAGAAGCCGCCGAAGACGACGACAGAGACATGATCCCTATGTTTCATCCATGCTTCGCAGGCCACACAACAATAATGTAATATTTTTGTTGAAATAGATGTCTTATCTAGAGAAATTTAGATTATTATAGGTTTTATAGTTTGGTACAATTGAACTATCCAACATTGATCTGATGTAATGTGTATCAATAAGCAATGCTTATTAGATACCCCCTCGCACAGTAAGAGTCAGTGAAAAAACTTGGCAAGTTATAGTTCGAACAAGAAGACCTTAGTTTTGATAAGAAGATTTCAGTAGAATCTGTGCAAACAAAAATTATAAACTCCTTCATGCATATGTTCAATGTGTCTACATTGTATCCACAAAGTATCAAATTGCTCCATCAAAAGCTGTAGTAGGAGTTGATCGGCCCATAAAGGCACTATCCATGCATATACAAAAGCCATATAAGGGAAAATTGTCACAGTTGTCATTTTGTCAAAATTATTTTTTGTGAACCAAACTCCTTCATGCATATGTTCAATGAGCCTGCATTGTATCGGCAAAGTATCAAATTGTTCCATCAAAAGCTGTAGTAGGAGTTGATCAGCCCATGAAGGCACCATCTATGCATATACAAAAGCCTAATAAGGGAAAATTGTCTAAGTTCTCACAGCTGTCATTTCGTCAAAAAATATTTTTTCTGAACAAAACTCCTTCATGCATATGTTCAATGTGTTTAAATTGTATAGGCAAAGTCTCAAATTGTTCCATCAAAAGCTGTGGTAGGAGTTGATCGGCCCATGAAGGCACCATCTATGCATATACAAAAGCCTTATTAGGGAGAATTGTCTAAGTTCTCACAGCTGTCATTTTGTCAAAAAATATTTTTTCTAAACCAAACTTCTTCATGCATATGTTAAATGTGTCTACATTGTATAGGCAAAGTATCAAATTGCTCCATCAAAAGCTGTAGTAGGAGTTGATCAGCCCATGAAGGCACCATCTATGCATATACAAAAGCCTAATAAGGGAAAATTGTCTAAGTTCTCACAGCTGTCATTTCGTCAAAAAACATTTTTTCTGAACAAAACCCCCTTCATGCATATGTTCAATGTGTTTAAATTGTATAGGCAAAGTCTCAAATTGTTCCATCAAAAGCTGTGGTAGGAGTTGATCGGCCCATAAAGGCACTGTCTATGCATATACAAACACCTTATTAGGGAAAAATTGTCTAAGCTCTCACAGCTGTTATTTTGTCAAAAATTATCTTTTCTGAACTAAACTCCTTCATGCATATGTTCAATGTGTCTACATTGATAGAGAAAGTATCAAATTGTTCCATCGAAAGCTGTGGTAGGAGTTGATTGGCCCGTATATGGCCTATAATAGCATAAGCACAAAGCACTATATTAAAAGCCATTTAGAACTACAAAGGGAAATAACTCTAATAGAATTGGCCCCTAGCCCTTACTTTTTTGTCTCAAGTATTTGTCTTGCATATATGAACATGTTTGCAAGGTTTGATGAAAATCCAGCAATGACTCTTCGAGTTATTAAGGAAAAAGCACTATATCAAAAGCCATTTAGAACTACAAAGGGAAATAACTCTAATAGAATTGGCCCCTAGCCCTTACTTTTTTGTCTAAAGTATTTGTCTTGCATATATGAACATGTTTGCAAGGTTTGATGAAAATCCAGCAATGACTCTTCGAGTTATTAAGGAAACAAAGCGTTACGGACGGACGGACGCACGGACAACGTGAAAACAGTATACCCCCTACAAACAAAGTTTGCGGGGGGTATAATAACTGCCACTTTTGCAAACAGTTTGGACCCAGATCAAGCCCAATTGATCTAGATAATGGGTAATGGGTATTTCATACAGGTATATCATGCACTGGGTCTACCTGTAATGATATGTATTTACCATAATTTAACTTTTTCTATTAGTAATGGTATAGTCCTTTTATTATGCACCTTTAAATCGACAGTATAATATAATTGAGTGACGTTGTATAAGAAAAACATAGCATCATGTCAGTCTGTGCAAATGCGCAGTGCGGTCAGTACCTTTGTTACTCCCTGATTAGGGTCATACTGGATTCCTACTGTTCTGTGTGTTCAGAGTACTCCCAGAAGATGATGTGTATCAAGTGACACAGAGCATTTCGGCAATTACTGACAATATCTTCATGCACAGAACAATAGCTATTCTCGTGTTATCATAATTTAACCCTTAAAGCACCAAGAAAAAAATGCATCTGAAAATGTTGTCTGCTGAAGTCGTCTGCTCCAAATAATTGCCTAACAATACTGATGAATTAAGTATAGAAGCAACCAGTGTGGACCCAGAATAGACTGCTCCTATAGGAGCAGTCTGATCTGGGTCCACACTGTTTGCCATAGAGTTTTCTTAAACATTCCAGCAGATGAGAAAAGCAGATGACTTTTGTTGGGATTGGTTCATTAAGGGTTAAGACTCTAACCAGTCTATGAAGCTGGGCAGACCCAACTTTAGTGTAACTGGTCCCAAATAATGAAATGTTTATAGTTGAACTGATTGCACCAGAAAACCAGCGAAATTAAATTTGTGTGCAGGGAAGACTTGGACAGCCTGGTCATACATCCAGTCTGATTATTCTTCCCTGTCCACAGGAAGGAGGCAGGTGGCTTTGAAAATCCTTGTTGTACAAAGATTGAAGACTTAAAATAGACTACAGGCCTCCAGATAAGAGTGCGTATTGAAAAAATATTTTCTTTATTTCTCATCCAAAACATATGTTGTGGGTACTCAAAAGAACCGTCTCAATCAGACAGTTCTTTTGAGCACCCAAAACACATGTTTAAATTAATGGGTAAGAAAATAATTAGATTTTCACGCAAATAAAAATTCCTTATCTGGACCTATGAGAGTGGTTTCCAGGTTGTCAAGAGAAAGCCTTATTCCTTGTTTGCTAACAACTAAGGTGCAGACCAGCCTGCACAGTCTCATGAGCACATTTGTTGTTCGTTTTTTGCAAGGTATGATAGCAAAACTAGCCACATGGATTGCAAAGTTTCAGGACATTATCTAGTCTCTGTTGCTGAGCAGGGAGGTTTGAGCATGACCGGGTGACAAACCCTAAGACAGGTTTTCTCATGATGACCGAGCCATATGTCCAGATAAAGAATAAAATTGGCCTAAAATTGTGAACATTTTCATATCCATTGGTTCGAACATTTGTTTTGGGTGCTCAAAAGACCCGTCTCATTGAGGTGGTTCTTTTGAGTACCCACAGCATGTTTTGGATGGAAAGAAGAAAATGATTTTTATTTTATCTCCAGGTCTGAGGACCAACCTTTTGATACTAACCTTCATATTCCGTACAGCCTTCTAAACACCCCAAGAACTTAGAAATATCTTTGGTAAGTACTTTAGTCACACCACTCCACATTGGATTATATATGCTCCGTTTCTGAGTCTCTTTGATCTGGGGAGTTTTGTTGTCCTGGGGAGTTTCGTTACCCTGAGCAGAACTGAAAGTCTGAGGAGAAAAGGGCCTAGATGAATTTGGTCTACATGCTGCATTCTGAATACTGTATGGCTCGTTTTCAACACTGTACAACTTATTGCTAACACTGTACGGTCTGTTGTCTCTACTATACAATTTGTTGTCAACATTGTAAGATGGTTTATGCACAATACTGTAGCGTTTAAAATCATCAATAGTACTAGTACTGTAGGGTATATCCATGGCACTGTACAATTTATCCAGGACAATGTACGGTTTATCACGTTTATGATCAACACTACAGTTTATTTCTAGCTGTGGTCCTCCTACTGACGATGATCTTGATTGGAACACATGACTATCAATATTTTTCAGTTCTCCCTTGATCTCGTGCAGGTCGGGAAGTCCGCTTAATGGTGCTATAGGTGGTGACGTAACTGTAGATGGAAATATATTCCGTTGTGCAGGCTGTACAGTTTGGGCTGGCAGAACAAAGTCAACTTTTTCTCGGAAAGGCATTTCACGGTCCTCTTCATCACAATGGGATTTCAACTGTGGATTTTCCTTGTGGGTCTGTTGTGTGCTGATCACGCTACTGGTTTGTTCTTGGGCAGCTGCTGGGAGGTCTGTAAAGAATTAAAAAAATGATTCTTAGATTTTTACATATTTTTTATTGTTGCCTATTGTTTTTCAAGATTAACTTTTTCCTCCATAAAATAACAGAGTGTTTGTTTGTTTGTTTGATTTGATTCTTTATGTCCCATCAACAATCTTTCACTTAAACAGGGACGGGTCTTCCTGGGTTGAACCAGTACTATACAAAAAAAATTTATCTTGCTCAAGGACCACAACGCAGTGACGCTGGTGAGGCAGAACCCGCAGCCTCAATAAAAAAAAATAATAACAGAGTGTCAAACTGTATGAATAAAGATCAGGAATGATGTTCTGTTGGTCCTGATCTGGCCCAATCTGTTTGCAAATGTTATCAGCAAACAACAAGTCACAGCTAGCAAGGAAAGAGTTAATCAATATGTGACCATGTTCTTTACGGTCATTACACTAAAATTCTTGTCAGATAAGCAGACTCTGGTGTTTGTAAGGGTATACAGTGTAATTAATATGTGAAAATGTTTTTTTGG
This sequence comes from Loripinus fragilis, assembly GCA_964019695.1. NCBI lineage: Eukaryota > Metazoa > Mollusca > Bivalvia > Lucinida > Lucinidae > Loripinus > Loripinus fragilis. The sequence continues at coordinate 1,333,087 of CAXHUL010000609.1, forward strand.
GTCATTACGCTGATATCCTTGTCAGATAAGCAGAATCTGGTGTTTGTAAGGGTATACAGTGTAATCAATATGTGACCATGTTCTTTAGGGTCATTACCGTAACTGTTCTAAGATTTCGAACACTCTAAAATTACGAACACCTAAAATTATCACGGAAATAATTTTCAAAACATCCTAAAAAACGAATACTGACCTTTTTTGGAAAAGTGAATTTCTAAAATTACGAACACAAGTTATTTTCGGCGGAAAATCGTTGTCCGTTTATGTTCGGTTTACTTATACCGTACAGTGACATTTGGAAGGTTCCATTCTTCTTAAATGGGTAATCTGACATGTGACGTTCTTTTTCGCATGCCGAACGCAAGACTATACTTTTTTTCTGCTAATTGTGCGATACATGCTTTCAGATAAGATCAAAGGCAAGAGCGCATTAAAAGCACAGACTTTTCTACATGAAGGTGACAAAGTTCATGTATGTTATTGGTTTAGGCTGTCTATGCATCTATCCACGGAAAACAGTGCAGGCTCAAATATTTTTAAAACCCTTCATTGGCGAAATGTTTACCTATAAGAAGCATTCTGTCCATCGGAATTCTTCAGCAATGGTCATTAACATGGTCACAGACATTAAACAGACATGCCTCGGGCAAGGATTAGGAGTTACATTTACCGCCAGAAAATGCCCATCTAAGCCTATGTTCACCATGGAGGACTTAGGCCATACGCTGCCTGGTCGTCAAAATTGAACATTTGCAAGTAACAGTTGTGGTTTGAGTCGTGAAACACAAAATTAATCCATTCAACATAAAAGCGGTGATGCTTGACATACCAGAGCCATCAATGCTGAATTGAGAATGCAGACTTGCGCAGGCTCGTCTGAGTCTTTGTCGCACATTGTAAGTACCAAAATATCATGAAATTATGCCCGTCGACAGTTTAATTTCAATCGAGCCGGTTCACCTGCACTGCATGCATACGCGGATCCAGAACATTTTGTCCGAGGGGGTAGTGAGAGAGGACCGAAATGCCACTAAAAATGGACCACCATCGGCCCATCAGCGAAACGCCTTTGAAATGGCGTTTTGCTGGCGTGTCAATGGCCCTACATTGAATGCTGGCCTGGTAGCTTTGTGATTTTTAGGGGACTCGGATCAATATTGCTAGGAAACCCTATATTTTTGTGATTTTTCAGGGGGGGGGGGGGTCCAGACCCCCTGTCCCCCCCCCCCCCCCCTCTTGATCCGCACATGGCATGCATTTGAAAGAAAGTACTTGTCTGAAACGTTCCGTGATCATCTGACGCAAAGTCGGACTAGATTAAAACTCTTGGTATGCTTGTTTGCCCCTGATCAGGCACGTCGGACGATCTTCTGGATCAAAACTGTTTGCAAACTTTGATAGCAGGTCATAAAAGTAAAGAGAGAGAGAGCGTGAGAGAGAGAGAGAGACGGCACGGTGTTTGCACACAAATCTTTTGTTTTGGCTTGGTTTCTTACAATATCGAAACACAATGTTTGGGTCAGTCAATCAATCTTGTTACAACTGCTTCCGATGAGGACCCAAAACCCAAACTTATTGTGCGCATCGGCTTTTGTACGGCAAAGTCGGACATTCCACAGTATTAACGCTTTGTGTACTTTCTATCGCATGCACACATTTTTAAATTGACAAAACATTCTATCCTGAATACCATTCAGGTCTGAAGTGGATCTAAACCATGTTTGCAAATGGAAAGAGAGAGAGAGAGAGAGAGAGAGAGAGAGAGAGAGAGAGAGAGAGAGAGAGAGAGAGAGAGAGAGAGACTGGTGCAGGCACCTCAAAGTAAACATTCCATCGGCGACAAGTAGAGGGAGAGAGAGAGAGATGTGTGTGTGTTATTTTTGAATTTCGTCATGTTGTTTTTTTTTTACTCTGGGAACTTGTCTACGTATTTCAAAGATTTGTGTCGATCTTTGCAAAAAATTTTGATCGTACGAGATGTCTAGCAGTTTCAATTCTTGATTACAATCTCGGACCCAAAATTACTGGGTTCAAGGTACAATATTAACTGGAATTCGAAGTCGGCAGAGCGAGCGAAAAAGTTTTGGTTTTCTGAAGGAAGAACGAAATAGTGTAGTGATTCATCGGTAGTCCGAGACGAGTGAACATAGGAGACCCGGCTTATCGAATAGTTTAAATCAGTGGACTTTTATGACTTGTAAGTAAATTGAATGACATAATGTGCACGTGCCTGGTTCTCGACTTGGCGAATACCACACGCGCTGGACATTTTACTGACTCAGTCCGCATGAATTTAGCGGCTGTTTTAATAAGATTAATGAAAAGAAAAAAAAGAGGAGATAGCACAGAATCATATCACTGTGTTTTCAACACGTTTCTATCACATTATGACATCAATATATACCGTTTTTTCTCATGATAAAGCCCACATTCTAAAATTTTGAACGCTAGCATTTTTCAGGGTTGGCACGATATTACCCGCCCGGGTAAACCCACCCCATAAAACCCGGGTTTACCCGGGTTGGGCAATAAGGTCATATTACCCACTTTGGGCAATAGGCGGGTTTTATGAATTTTTGGTCTTAAAAATTCTCGGTTTTCAGTTTGATGATATAAAAGTGTAGAAATGATTCTGTATAACCATTTTAATCAGTTTAATGGTAATATTATTAAAGTAATTAAAATATGGGAGTCAGTTTTCAACTATGTCTGATTATTATTATCTAGTCTATTATCATGATTATGCCAGTCTACCAACCTTTCACCTGAAAATATCTTGGGCTTCAATAATACACACATATCCACTCTGCGTCTTATTGCTTGTCAGATCATATTGGCAGTAAATGAAAATTTTAAAGCTAACTTTGATTGGTGATGAGCTGTTTTTGCTTAAGCCTGAATAAACTTTATGTATGCATATATAATTCTTTTCCAGATTGTGAATAAGTTCCCATTTCCCAATACAACTGCATTAAAATATATTCACACTTTTGTTACTAGGACCAGCATGACTGCATTTGACCATAATTTCAAAAGCCAAGGATAATTGCTCAATCACTGCCCTAAAGGTGTGAAACACAGTCAAAACAATAGTGCTGTTATTTTCTAAATGTTGGGATATCCCCACAGTTTTTTGTAATTATCCTAAAATTTTACCAGAATGTAATGCCATCAAAAGATGCAGACAGAAATGCAAACAGCTTTAATCCTGATTAGACTGTTTCTCTGTAGACCAGCACTAATAGCCCAGAAAACTATAAGCTAGCAGCTGGTTGTGGGAGTCATGATAAACTTTCAGATTTATAAAACCCACATAAAACCCCAAAAACCCGCCCTCATAAAACCCGCCGGGTTGGGCTTTATGATAAAACCCGGGTTTTATGCCAACCCTGGCATTTTTTCATAAACGTAATTTCTAAAATTACGAACAGCAGAAAAAATAATTATTTTTTAGTGTTCGTAATTTTAGAACATTTACCGTATGCTGAAACTCTTGTCAGATAAGCCAATTTGGTGTTAGTAAAGGTATACAGTCAGTATCCAGTGTAATCAACATGAAACCATGTTCTTTAGGGTCATTATGTTAAAATTCTTGTCAGATAAGCAGAATCTGGTGTTTGTAAGGGTATACAGTCAGTATCCAGTGTAATCAACATGAAACCATGTTCTTTAGGGTCATTATGTTAAAATTCTTGTCAGATAAGCAGAATTTGGTATTTGTAAGGGTATACAGTGTAATCAATATGTGACCATGTTCTTCAGGGTTATTACGCTGAAACTCTTGTCAGATAAGCAGAATCTGGTGTTTGTAAGGGTATACAGTGTAATCAATATGTGACAATGTTCTTTAGGGTCATTATGTTAAAATTCTTGTCAGATAAGCAGAATTTGGTATTTGTAAGGGTATACAGTGTAATCAATATGTGACCATGTTCTTTAGGGTTATTACGCTGAAATTCTTGTCAGATAAGCAGAATCTGGTGTTTGTAAGGGTATACAGTGTAATCAATATGTGACCATGTTCTTTAGGGTTATTATGTTGAAATTCTTGTCAGATAGGCAGAATCTGGTGTTTGTAAGGGTATACAGTGTAATTTATATGTGAAATATGTTCTTTTGGGTCATTACGCTGAAATCCTTGTCAGATGAGCAGAATCTGGTGTTTGTAAGGGAATACTTTCAGTATCCAGTGTAATCAATATGTGACAATGTTCTTTAGGGTTATTACGCTGAAACTCTTGTCAGATAAGCGGTATTTGTAAGGGTATACAGTCAGTATCCAGTGTAATCAATATGTGACAATGTTCTTTAGGGTCATTACGCTGAAACTCTTGTCAGATAAGCGGTATTTGTAAAGGTATACAGTCAGTATCCAGTGTAATCAATATGTGACCATGTTCTTTAGGGTCATTATGTTGAAAGTCTTGTCAGATAAGCAGAATCTGGTGTTTGTAAGGGTATACAGTCATTATCCAGTGTAATCAATATGTGACCATGTTCTTTAGAGTCATTATGTTGAAACTCTTGTCAGATAAGCAGAATCTGGTGTTTGTAAGGGTATACAGTCATTATCCAGTGTAATCAATATGTGACCATGTTCTTTAGGGTCATTATGTTGAAACTCTTGTCAGATAAGCGGTATTTGTAAGGGTATACAGTCAGTATCCAGTGTAATCAATATGTGACCATGTTCTTTCGGGTCATTATGTTGAAATTCTTGTCAGATAAGCAGAATCTGGTGTTTGTAAGGGTATACAGTCAGTATCCAGTGTAATCAATATGTGACCATGTTCTTTAGGGTCATTATGTTGAAATTCTTGTCAGATAAGCAGAATCTTGTGTTTGTAAGGGTATATAGTCAGGTATCTAGCATGAGGTACAAGTTGAAATGTACATGCAGAAAAGATTCAAATCAGTATGAGCATCCTCAGAATCTGATCAGAGTCTTAGTTTTCCATCCAAAGTAACATTTGATTCTTGGCATTGAGCAGATGTGCAGGCTGATCTGGGTCTTCAACTAGAGCACATGCCAACTTGTATCTTTTGATGGATACCAGCTCATGAATATTTTCATAGTAAATCCTTGATTACCATATTTTTTATACATGCATGTGCAGGTAGCCAGCGGAGCTGAGTGACTAATTTCATTTCTGTATCATCATTTACTTCAATACAGAATCCTTGTGGGCAGTGGAAACTCGGACAAGATGACATTTGCAAAGATGTGTCAAATACTCCACTACTCATTCATATGATAAGTAACTTTCATACGAATGTGAAACATATATGCACGTGTGTGACAAAAACAATAATTTGACTCTTGCAACTAGCAATAATTGTGAGCAGTTCGGATACATGTTGAGTACAAAAGAGCTCCTCCTTAGGGGCGGGGTCCAAGTGAGCATATACAAGTGGATAAGATTGGGCGCGCCAACGAAACACTATTTAAACAGTGTTTTGCTAGCAGGCTGATTGTGGCCCATAATATTATGCTGGCTTGATATTGAAAGCATTGGTCCTTACATGTAAAAATATTTTTAAGCACACAGCAAAACTTTGATCAAAAAAGGCAGGTCTCAAGGCTAAGCTGAGTATTCTCTGCACATAAATTCAAATTGTCGGTATTGCCATACGAAGGCTCACATAATCTGATACCTAGAACTGTCCTCATACAGGGATGCTCAAATGAGGATCCACAACTAATAATTATAGTTCTAGATCCGAAAGTCAAAGACTTCCCCGCAACATTCATGTACATCACACTTGTATTTTGCGACCTAAAAAGGCCCTTGTGTGACTGCGCAGTTGCACAGGGAAGCCTGGACATTCATCATTCCCCCATTAGTCCGGAATCCAAGATCCAAATTTTTTATTTACCCTACATGATCTTGGCCAGAAGTTTTGATGCTTGTTTTGGGTAAGTGTATGCCAGTAGTATACAATCCAGGTGGGTGTATAGAAAATTAGGCCGGCGAAAGTCTCCAAAATGGTTGTTAATTATGTTACCCCTCATTTTCTTAAAAACATAAATGTGTAAATTTGTCTGTCAAGGTAGCAGTTGAAATGTTAAAATAAACAAAACAGTTACGCAATCTGTATGAACATGTTATTGTCTATGCATATTTGATGTTTGTATTTTTAGATGTCATTTATGTTTCATTTCAACTATACCCTTAAAATCCACTATATTTTGTTAAATAGTTGCAGTTGACAAAAGTTATTAACAGGTATTTTAGTTTATGATAATATGTGTTCAAAGGACCATTTACTGACCATTTCAAAACAGCAAACAGTTATGTTCTATCACAAATACTTTGTTGTATATAAAATGTTCAATTAGATGACCTCTGATAAAACGTTCTATAAGTTTAGAACCCTTAACTTTCAGATTTAAGCAGGCAATTCTTTCTATTAGCTTTTATGCACCTGATGGCACCCGACTTAATAGTAGTATTTATTTTATACTTGGCAGTGAAATCAATACATATCAAAAACATATAAAAGTGATATCATTTACTAGTGAAATGTTATATTTTCACTGTAGTGTTTTTGGATTACCTCTGACTTTTTTCCATTCACTTAATGCATTTCACTTCAGAACTTCAAACGCCCATAACTTTCTTATTTGTGAACAAAAACATCAAGTGTGGGTATGCATTTTCTTAGTTAGAACATGACAAATATTTTGGTACCAAATTTATTTGGGTTTGCTAAGAATTTTCATTTTTGCATTTTCAGCACCTCCTTTTTCAGTGGGTGAGACATTGCATATAGCCTATAAAAACTTTAACAGACAGAATAAGTTTAGGTCATATTTGACAAAGTGGCATTCAAATTCCTTTAAACAGATTTTATACAAGTATTTTAGAGTGTTGGTGGATGTAAGAGTAACTAGAACACATTCGATGGCGCGCCATCGCAAATCCCCACGCTCTCAAAGAAATCTAACGGTAAACGACCCTTTGACCCCACCCAAAGGTCACCAGTTTGATCGTAGGTTAAAATTTTTCAGTGTATCCTTGTCTACTGCTCTTCCCCTTTAATTTGATATGCTACATGACCATGTTCAGAAAATTAAATTTTTGACCCCTCCCCAAGGCCCCAGGGGGTGGGGACCCAAAAAATTGTGCCGGTGCATGCGTTATTCATGTAAGTAACTCAAACACCAAATCTGGTTGAATTTCTAAAAAAAATCTTTTTGACCCCCAACCCCCTATGGTACCCCCAATAATTTTTTGACCCCCTGGGCACCCCAGTGCCCCAAGTCCCACCCCTGAGGCATGACCCAGGTGACAGAATGAAAATCTCGTCTGATATATTTTGTATCTTTCATTTGTGAGAACACACGCAAAGTTTGGTATAAAAATCTTTGAAATTGACTTTGTAATTGAAATTAAATGATATTTGACCTTTTGACCCCTCCCCAGGGCCCAAGGCTGTTGGGCCAAAAAAAATTTGCCGTTGCATGCCCCATTCATGTGAGTAACTCAATCACCAAATTGGGTTGAATTTCGTCAAATGGTTTAGGAGGAGATAGCATTACGGACAGACCAACGCTCTTACATTTAGATACTTGTTGGGTACTTACGGTGTTAGAAAAAGTAGCCAAGAAAGCGTAAGTACCCAACAAATCCCAGAAATTTAGGATTTCTAAAGTACCCAACAAGGGTTCATTTGTGTTTTGTTATATACATTACCAACATAAATTTCATTTCTTTTACCAAACTGGTTACTCTGTAGATACTAAAATACTATGACCACAAGGATATGTATGGTGGGTGCTTATTGTGAGACAGAACCATTATAATTTCCACAAACTTCAGTTTTTTATTTTACATGGAGGAATTCATTATTTAATGTTTCACTTCTTGATTTGGACTTATACTTAGAATGACTTACAGTTCTTAGAATTGTAAGTTAGCTCTTGTGACTTGTTAAGAACATAGCTGTTGTAGTCAATAGATGATTATCAATGCAAAAAAAATGAATGCTTGGTATCCTGGGTCAGATGTGGTAATTGATTGTATCGATTCCAGATCTTGGTCACCTATCTTACTTTTTATAAAATTGTTTATGGAACCTATTACTATATTACTTCTTGCTTTTATTTATTTCAGCTGAATTGAGCTGTGACAGTGAAGGGAAATGTCTTGTAGATGGCATTTAATACATGATTAAAAGAACCAAAAACTAGATAGTGGCAGAGATAAAAGAACCATTTAATCTTTCTTTAGACATAATTTGTTTATGAAAAATAAATTGGTATTAAAATCCAATTGAAACTATTCAGAAAAAAAAGTACAACATTTTTTGTGCTTTAAAAGTAAGTTTTTCCCTTTAAAGCAACTATGCTTTTGTTGAAGCTGAAAATCATTCATATGACATGTTTAAAACGAAAATACTCACAATAAATGTATTTTTGAGCACTTAGATGGTAGTTAATTTCATTTTCATCCACTAAGTGTTTCAACTCATATAGTTATAACATTGTACAAAAATAATATTAAAAAAAAGTAACGTATACTACAGAAATACCAGGTGCCTAAGCTAATAATTATCATTCTGTTAGTAAGCTTATTCAATTCAAAGATCAAGACGGTATGTAAAAAAATGAAACAAACACTAATAGCACTAAAATAATATGAGTTCCACTATTATTTAATGGTAACGTATTTGACTTGACTGTTGCATGGTAATACATCTATTTCTAAGGAGCCACTATACATTATATTTGTCATATATAATGTGGTTGACAAAAATTTAATGCACTAAACAGCCTCTCCACAGGTCTTTAGGCAGCATGTGGTCAAGTGAGCAATACAAATATATATTAAAGTAAGTAACATATATAACAGTTATCATAAGTGTAGATTATTTGAACTTTATTGGTAGTTTTATTGGTTAAATCAAATGTTTGACAAACTGAGTGAAATCAGACAAGTATATATAGCTTCATCTTTGTGATATTGATGAATACGAAAAAAAATAATTTAAAACTTAAAAATTGGCCTTCAGTAAACTGGGGCTTATGTATTCAAAGAGCTATTGCTGAAAAACTTCTGAGGATAGAATGCTCAAATTGTTTTTATTTGAAATCGCTTTAAGCCTTTTATGAAATCAAATCAATAAAGACTTCAAAAACTATGAAGGGGAACATTGACAGCAAACAACAACAGTCAATATTATGATTCTTAGGGAGTAACGATAATAAAGTAACATATGTAACACCTGAGAACATCAAAATATTGTTTTAAAAAGCTTTCATTTTTGACGCATAAACAAAATATATGAAAATATCAACATTTGAAAAACTTAGACGCAATTTAAACCAAGATAGGTATGTTTTTCACTCAGTTCTATAAAGTTCATAATTTTGGAGGCCATCTTGAATGTCAGCCATTTTGAAGACTTTCACCAGCCTAATTTTTTATACACCCACCTCGGCTGTAGACTACTATCATATACCTACCCAATCCGTGAAATGCTTGAAGTAATTTCTTTATACCTGTCAGTGAACTATTAAGATTGATCTCCCCTGGATTGCTTGTTAGGGCTTCTTCAAACTGGTCTGAGTCTTCTGACATCCAGTCTGAAACAAAGAGAAAATATATAAGAATTAACCAAAACGATTTCAATAATGGCTCCTGCATTGGGCAAAATAATCACAAAACTTCTAAGTAGGCTACTTGGAAAATATTTGTGTATAAAAACATTCTTCAAAATTCTGTTTGTTTGGCAAGAAAATGATTTGGGTTTTAGCTCTGACTTCGAAAAAATAGCATTACAAAAAAACAACTATATCAAACCTACACACACACAACACTAATTAAAATTCGGCATGATAAAGGTTCAATATCTGGACCACGGGGAAAGGGTTCACATACCTTTTATGAAACAATAAAACTTGTGTTTGTCGAAAATTGATTTTTTGCTTGCATAGTTTAAGATGCATGCAGTACAGCGAATGACTTATATGATCTAATATACGTCACTGCCTTAGCATATAGGTATCTGGACTGATCATATTCATCTGCAATAATTCTCGTAACGCTATTTTTCACAATACGGCAACTATAAAATTACAGGTATATAATATTGGTGTGGAGAGTTTCACAGATGGATGAAAAGCAAACATTGCGACCCGACTAACCCATTTCCAAATGTATTTGTCCAGGGGTTGAACTTAGCTAAGAACCGCCCAACGTCTCTTATCTGGACGGAGTATATAATGCTATTGTTGCATATTCTGGTTTAATCAAGGGAAGTAACTCAAGTGTTATCACATTCAATTCTTCCATAATTTATTGGTAGTCAAGCCTCCTTTGTATTATCATTGATAAATGTAACCAAGGAGTACAGAGATGTGGTTATGCATGGATAGATAAAGTTTCATTTGAAAAGATCCCCTAGTTCTTTAGAAAAAAATAAAAATCATAATTTGCAGGCCATAAGAGTGTGTAACTAAAAACTACTTTTCTTAATGCTGAATCAAAACTTATGGTGTGGGTACTCAAAAGAACCATCTTAATGAAATATAGTACTTTTGAGCACCCAACACATTTGATTATTTAAACTGATGGATAGGAGATTATCTAAAATTTTTCACTATTTCAATTAATCGATTTTCCTATGTACACAGGCAGGAAACAACATAGACAGAACCATTAATTCGTATATGAGGCTCTTTCTGATTCTGTATATGTAGTCTAAAAAAATCCCTAATAATTGGTAAGTTTTCTGTTAAGTGTTTTTATAGTGTAAAATAGCGAAAAATGGTGAAAGTAGTTCTCCACTCTGGTCTTTTAACTACTTATCTAAGCTGATGCGAGCTGCAAATTGTGTACAGTTTTGTATCCTTTTAAGGATTGAAATTCATATTTTAAGCTTGCACTGGATGATGAAAAACATTAGCTATTTTAATGTCTGTGAAGGGCTTCTAAAAGCTAATGTTTTTCATCATTCAGTGCAAGCTTAAAATATGAATTTCAATCCATATATTTAAATTCTATACCATCAATCAAATTTACTTAAATATCTTCCACCCAACACTGCTAGTTACCCTTTTAAAAAGGAATATTGTATTTGTAACGGAGGTGTTGGAACAGCCAGGGAGCAAAACTCGTGTACATAACGTTGTAACGATACATGAATTATGTCACCCAAATGTCGATAAACAAAGCAAGTTATTGGCTGACATTGACATAACTTTGCCTAGAGGTGCGGTCTGGATCACATGACATTTCCATGTTTTGCATGGAGAAATGCAAGCAGCTAGAAATGTTGGATTCATCTAAGGCCAGACACTGAGAATGTAAATATTTTGTCGTGAGGAAAATGAAGGAATATGGTATTTTGTCAAGTGTAGACTCGGACAAGCCTGTGGAGCCTCCTTTTAAGCTTAGACACTCCAAATGATGTTCAGTCATTAGCTTAACATTCATAGAATATTCAAGCGACTAGCAAAGGTTATGATCAGACTGCGTGTATGCGCAGGCTGATCTGAGGCTTTGCTGGTCGCACATACCACATCGTTGGAAATCTCATGCACTGGCTCATATTTATTTCTTCTCAAAATTCATTTTTTTAAATTCTCGTTTTCATAAATGGGGCTGGATCAGACAACCAAATATCACATTTCAACTCTCCAAACACTTACTAAGTTTATAGCTTTAAAGAGACATATACACAAAATGATAGTTGTCATTCTATGCATTAGCCTTCGTTTACCTCACAACAAAATTCAGATAAAACCATACACAATTTTCAACTCGCATCAGCTTGGATTAGAAGTTGAACAACCAGATCAGAGCACTACATTCTCTTTTTACTAATTTACAATATAATAATGGAAATCTTTTAGGCATTATTTTCAGTCTCCATATACAGAACCAGAAAAAGCCTCATAAGATTTCCTTATCAGAACTTACAGTTCTGTCTATGTAGTTTCCTACCCGTGACATACTTACGGTTCTGTCTATGTAGTTTCTTACCCATGATGTATGTGTTTGTTTTTGTGTTTTTTAACCAGATACTATGAAATGATACTCACCACAGGAAGAACATGACCAGCTGGCTGCAGCCTCACCAGACACTGAAATATTATAACAGAACATTTAAGTAGACAATAATGCAACAGACAACAATTAGCACAATATTTTCATTATAGAGTGGCAATATTAACCCTTGTCCTGTTGAACACAGATTTATCCATTTATGAAAACACTGTAGATCCAGATCAACTGGCTTCTTCCAGTTTCCAGTCTGAAAATACAGGCATATAAGTTACTGGAATTCTGCGGGTGAACTAGATAAACATTGGGGGAGGGTTGTAGGGAACGAAAATATACTGCACAACAAGTATATGCTGTCATTTTGTCAAAAATTATTTTTTCTGAACCAAACTCCTTCAATGTGTCTACATTGTATAGGCAAAGTATCAAATTTTTCCATCAAAAGCTGTGGTAGGAGTTGATCAGCCCATGAAGGCACCACCAATGCATATACAAAAGACCATTCATGGAAAAATTGTCTAAGTTCTCACAGCTGTCATTTTGTCAAAAATTATTTTTTCTGAACCAAACTCCTTCATGCATATGTTCAATGTGTCTACATTGTATAGGAAAAGTATCAAATTGTTCCATCAAAAGCTGTGGTAGGAGTTGATCAGCCCGTGTATGGACTATAATAGAATAAGCATAAAACCCTATATAAAAAGCCATTTAGAACTACAAAGGGAAATAACTCTAATAGAATTGGCCCCTAGCCCTTACTTTTTTGTTTAAAGTAGTTGTCTTGTATATATGAACATGTTTGCAAGGTTTAATGAAAATCCAGCAATGACTCTTCAAGATATTAAGGAAACAAAACGTTACGCACTGACGCAAGGACGGACAGACGGACGGACGCACGGACAACGTGAAAACAGTATACCCCTCACAAACAAAGTTTGCGAGCGGTATAACAAACTTGGTAGAGGTCCACTAGGTGATGCTACATACTCAATACCAAAGCTCTAGGCCATATGGTTTCAGAAAAGATTTTTTTTTCATCTTTTTCCTAATATAGGCCTTAGTAAAATGTGTGACCCCAAGGCAGGGCCATTTTTGGCCCCAGGGATATATCTTGAACAAACTTGGTAGAGGTTCACTAGGTGATGCTACATACCAAATATCAAGGCTCTAGGCCTTATGGTTTCAGACAAGAAGATTTTCCAACTTTTTCCCTATATAAGCTTATGTAAAACATGTGATCCCTAGGACAGGGCCATTTTTGACCCTATGGGTATAATTTGAACAAACTTGGTAGAGGTCCACTAGGTGATGCTACATACCAAACATCAAAGCTCTAGGCTTTGTGGTTTCAGAAATGAAATTTTTAAAAGTTTTCATCTTGAAAATCTATTTTTAGCCTTTGGACCTAGATATGCATTGGACCAGAACCATTTGAACAATTTTTGAAGGCGGCCATATAAGGATCAATCCAGCCTGTAGTTTAGGAGGAGATGTCATTTGAAGCCATTGTTAACGATGGACGTCCCATGACGGACATCTAACCATCACAATAGCTTGCCATGAGCCAATGGCTCAGGTGAGCTAAAAAGACTAAGTTAAAACTAAGCAATGACAAGGAATTATTACAATCAAAACAATAGGCCTGCCCTCTAAGCTGAAATGGAAAACAATTCAAACAAGGTATGCACTGCAATGATCAAAAAATGGCTAAGTTAAAACTGCTGTGGGTAAAAATACCTTACATTTTTTCAAAAATTAGGAAAAATATCACAAAATTTGTTGGCTGCTGCAATTGGGTTTAAAGTCACTGTGCATGCAAGTGGAAATTTGGATGATTTTCAGTGTAAATTAACAATTTTTATCCATATATGTCAATAACTGTTTTGAAGCAGGGTAAGTGCCTATTTTAAGATACTTCAAGATCTGCAGACCATGTACTTATCATATATACCAAAACTGCATCAAATCTGACCAATGGGTACTGAGAATACAGTCAAATCTTGGTTATCTGAACGTCGATTATCTAAAACTACTGGATCTTTTAAAGATGACGGACGTCCCCGACTTTTTTCTCTAGTATCTACTGCAATAAAACTACTGTTTTTTCTTATTTCGATTTTCTGAAAAAAAAATCAATTTTTCAAAGAGATTCGTTGGTGCTGATTATGGAAATTGCTGTTAAATTACCCTTCAATTTCAAATTCCTAATTGCCAATAAAAATGTCACACATTTATATTAAGCACACCCACCTATAGGAAGATAATGGTTATGAAACGGATTACAACAAAAATAATTTGAGCGCGCAGTAGATGGGGCGCCATCGCAAATCCCCACGCTAAAGTGTTTGACTCACCCAGCACCCCCAAGTCCCACCCCTTGGGAATGACCCCAGCATCAGAATGAAAATTCTGTTCAATATGTTTTCTATTTGTAAGAACACACACAAAGTTTGGTATAAAAATCATAGAATATGACATGGTAGCCGAAATTTAATGATATTTGACCTTTTGACCTCAACCCAAGGTCACCAGTTTGACCCTAGGATGAAAATTTTACTTGCATTTCGGTTACCATGTCAATTTCAAAGATTTTTATACCAAACTTTGTGTGTGTTCTCACAAATAAAATATAGAAAACATATTGAATCTGTTGCTAGGGTCATGCCCCAGGGGTGGGACTTGTGGGTGCTGGCGGGTCAAAACTTTAGCGTTGGGATTTGCCATGGCGCCCCATTGACTGCACGTTCTAGTCATTGTTGTTATCAATGTAGGTACATGTATATAGTGGATGAGCTCTTGATTTTCTTTTCTTTTCTTTTCTGCGTTCTTAGACCTGCAAACCATAAGTCTTTAGAGACGATATGACCACAACCTCCAAGCAGCTCATTTTTGTCAATGCTTTGACAGACTGATATTTGCAATACTTCACGGAAAAACCCAGTTGAAAATGCAAGTTCTGGCAAAAAAATGACGTTCTATGAAAGCCTCCAAGTTTTTACTGAAAGTATCAATCCCAAACTACTGATTTTGATAATCCAAACTACCGATTATTCGAAAGGATTCCTGTGGTCTATGGCACTTCGAATATCTGTAGTTTGACTGTAATTAAGGGCATACAGAATTATGGTAAATTTAGAAAAAGGTACTTACTGGTACATGTCTGGTGGGCTTTGTTCAAACAACACTGGCAGGTCAATACTTCATCAAAGAGGCTCACATCGGTTTCACACACACAACAGACCACATCCAGCTCTATGTCAATGGAGAGATCACAGTAATCCCTGAAATAATAATTGTTCATCATTACATGTTTAAAGTAATCTCCACAAAGTAGGGAAAAAGTAGGGATAAAAATTGAAAAAAAAGTTAAAAAGTGGGAAATATCAGCTTAAACAAGTAGGGAGAGTAGCAAAAGTTATAACAATGAGTTGTTTGAAAAATATTAAATGCTAAATTTTATACTTGATAAGCAAGATAATAGCTGTGACAATGATTCCATAAAAAAAATGTCTTTTTGAATTGAAAATTTCAAACAGATTGTTTAATTGGTCTGCCACATACAAAAATATATATTATTTCACACAGGTTTAGATTTTTGAGTGTAAAATTTTGAATATTTTTTTACCTGTCAGTTTTTACATATGTTTTGGGTGCTCAAAAGAACCGTCTCACTGAGACAGTTCTTTTGAGTACTGGCACCACAACATATGTTTTGGTTGAGAAATAAGACACGACTGTATCCTTTATATGTTTTGTTCTGGGACAAGGAATTCCGCACAAGGACAAGAATAATTTTAAGGTTTAACATGAATTCTGCCAGTTTTGCATAAAAAATTAGATCTTTTTATGTTTGTGTAATTCCAACTATTGTTTTTATTGTTTTTTAAGCGATTTTGATTGGTCCGTTGACAAAATTAAATAGGTTTTACACTTCTCTAAAAACCCATGTGTATGAATATTTGATATCTGCCTTGATTTCACAGTTCTGTTAGTGTTAATAATAATGAACTGTACATAAAACGTCAGAAATAAATATTCACAAGTTTTATTATAATTTTAAAACCCTTACCCCATATGGTGGTACATCTTCAAAGCAATGGGGGAAACTCTTAAGACATGAACTGGATGAAGAGGTTATGTGACATCATTATCATTGAAGAGAATCGTAATCAAAACTATGTCAAGGCTACATCAACAAGGAAATGTTTCAACACAGTTTGACAGCAAACTGTCTACTGTGGGGCTTGATTGTATCGATTCCTGATGTTTGCCTTTTTTCTTACTGTTATAAATGGACGCTTAGGTCCTACTAATGCCGGGATATTAGGCAGGGACTTGTGAAGGTAAGTGTTTTTTAATACCTGTCGATCTGTGGTGGTAGGGCCTAAATCTAAATGTTCTTCAATGAGCCCAGCAAGAGGTTTGACAAAAGAAAACAATGTCAAACTAAATGGAGTTGTTTTGAGCTCATACTCATATATTCACTCCCGATAGAATGCCATTGTAATCATTATTTAGCAAAACAAAGTTTTGAACTGACAAAATTTTCAAGATGGCTGTCCCATCTTTCATCGACTGCGGTTACGAACTATTTTCCTTCAGCGGGCTTTAAAATTTGAAATATTGTCATCAACCCTTTACAAATGTGCTGTTTTGTTTCAAAGTTGGAATTATAAGGAATGAATTGTTATTTTTGTGGACTTTATTGATGTGTAAACTCCGGCGAATCACTCACAAACTTGACATAAACTCAGTTTGTGAGTGATTCAATGGAATTTACACATCAATAAAATCCACAAAAATAACAATTCATTCCTATATCCAATTTGAAAATTAGTTCCAACAAATTTTCCAGATGCAGCAATGGGTGTAAACATAATTTAGCAACAAAAAACAGAATCAAAACACCATTTCAAGAAGACAGACCCTAGAGTCATTAGTATAGTAATAGCCAACATTGGTCACTGATCAATTAGCTACGGATGAACCTATAAATTACAGGTTCAACACCATTAACTAGCTACAGATGAACCTATAAATTACAGGTTCAACACCATTTACTAGCTACAGATGAACCTATAAATTACAGGTTCAACACCATTCACTAGCTACAGACTGATGAACCTATAAATTACAGGTTCAACACCATTAACTAGCAACAGATGAACCTATAAATTACAGGTCCAACACCATTAACTAGCTACAGATGAACCTATAAATTACAGGTTCAACACCATTAACTAGCTACAGATGAACCTATAAATTACAAGGTCAACTTCATTTACTAGCTACAGATGAACCTATAAATTACAGGTTTACTCCCATCATTTAAATATAGATGTACCTTTAATAAACTAGTTCACTGCAGGTGTTAGTTTTGTTTTTTCTGATTCTTGATGCCTCGGACAAAAACTTTGGTCATGTCCAGGCGGTCAGTTCACCCAAGCACACTTTTTTTCTGGGCAAGCTTGGCCAAGAGGTTAACCAGTAGTTTGTAACTGACATCAACCTTTCTTGAATTAGGAGAATGGCCGTAGAAATGATTTCATGATCAATCTCTTCAATAGTATGGGATTAGGCTACAGGTTCACTACCATTAATCATGATCATTTAGACTGACTTACCATGACAGGTCCATCAAGTCCATATCTAGAGACAAGTCCATATCTGAAATAATCAAGTTAAATGTTGTATATGAGCCGCGCCATGCGATAATATGTCTTCGGGAGATTAATTACGTCATGAGATATGACGTCGTAAAGTCTGACGTAATTATGTCGCGCCGCGCATAATTAAAGAGAGCGTCATCAAAGATTACGACAATTTAGACAAGTCGTTTTTAGAATAAAATGCGATTAAAATCAAGGAATTTTAGGCTGATTGTATTCTGATGTAAATAAGTCATGGTCTGATCCAGCACATGTTCATGGTGAAAAATAAAATGTCCAAAAAGATGCGGCTTGGTAAACGCTAATTGACCCTCAATCCTCAACATTTTTGCACTCAAAAAACACTCTAACGAAAAAAGAATAAAATAAAATAAAATAAAATAAGATAAAAAATAAATAGGCTATATAAATAAATAAACGCCGGATATATCCTAGCTTTCCTTAATCGACCAAGCAGTGTGTCTGAACCTTTTGTATTTGGACGGCAATTCTGAACGAAATCAGTTTCCGGTACAGAAATTCGCATTTACGATTGGACAATGGCTCCAACGAGACTGCTAGATGCGCAGACTTGTTTGAGTCTTCACTGAGTGACCGTGCGTGAAATAAACTAAAATTTCACGAGGTAGCTCTCATGTATAAAAAAGTTCTAAGTATAATACATGATTAAGTTTCACACGAGAAACGAAAGTTATTATTTGCCACCTTGTAACGTCGCCGTTCAAATCAATGTATTACCAGATTTCTTGCAAAAATAGTTGTCGCAAAACTATTGAAGCTATAATGATGAAAAAACACCAAATGAAAGCAAATTGATATACGCAATAAACATTTTTATTGTAGTTTCCTTGTGTCTGTTGATTTCTTATGGCAGTCATTTAAACACATAGACAAATTAAAAATGTCATTTTTTTTCGGTGACGATAATGTTGCGTCAATGAGAATCGTGATAAAAAACCATTAACTATTAACAGTCAGGTGCATAACTTCCAAAAGTTAAAAACTATATCACTTAAAGCAGTTAACTTTTTTAGCAACAAAAACAAAAGTAACCTGTTTGAGTGAAACTGTCTTTTTTATCTTCATATTCCGGAGTTCCTGCAATTTTCACGGCCATGTGGGTAATTTTATCTGAAAGACCTATTACATAACGTTACGATTATGCAATAAATTTGTGTACACATCGTTTAGAAATTTGTATGCATGGTCATTGAAGATCAGAAAATCAGTTAATTTTTAACTTGAATAAGTTATATGTTTGACGTCCTAAAATTTGACCTTGGCGTAAATAATTTCAGATATAACCTAAATAAGTTACTTTCGATCGGCTCACTTTGAAATCATTGTTGAAAAGACACAATTTTAACTTCTTTAAGTGATATATATGGTAACTTATACAGGTTATGCCCCTGACTGATTAAACGCTTTTCTACTTTTGAAGTGTAATTATTTTCATGATTATTGAGCATTGCTTTTTTCTATTTGCTCTTCATACATGTAAGTTTCGTAAAATTGCATCCACTTATTTTGTCATGGTAGTTTATACCACAAAAAAAAAAAAAAAAAAAAAATCTTGAAGAGCACTGTTTGAAACGGCGACATCACTGATAAAATTAATTGTAATTTCTTTGAGTGGGGGAGAGTAGTATAACTACTCCCACTCCAAGAACTTTCAGCTTAATGGAACTAAATAATGGTAGAGGCAGTAACATTTCCCAAAAATTCCCACTAGAAGTTAAAGTCCTCTTTCCCATTAACACCTATAACCCACGTGCATGTGTATTGTCAACAAAGACGGAGATGCGGAATGAAACGCAGGGTACTGTTACTTTGTTTTCAAAATTGGCGTACAGTTCAACAATTAAAGATCGGCGAACTTTAACAAACTTAACCTACCTCCATTCTCAACTTAGTATCTAGAGATGCAGGGAAGGCAGTGTACATGTACATACGGAGTTGTTAAGTCAAGACCTGCGCGATTGGGCCTGATTTAGAATTACACAATTCAAACTACATGTATCCAAATGCCCCACTTTTTATACAGCCAGAATCCCTTTCTTAAAGCCTACGTGGGTGCATAAATCTGGGGGTAATGTGCACACTCAATATACATGTATGCAAGAGGCAAGGGCGCACTACGCCAACATAAAACTACAAAATCGAAAGGAATAGGAATGAGTACCCGCACTGCGATAGCAACCAGATTTCTTTATGTCTTGATTTTTTTTTTTTTTTTGGTTAGAAAGTTTGAATATGATTTTGTTGTTCGGAAAAGACTGAAATCCTTTTTTTTTTCAGTGAGAAGTATCATACGATTAAGGAATGATGAGGCATTTCGCTCAGGATAGCAAAGTCGGGTACAATGAGGCAAATAACCAATCCTGCTTCTGTAGGATGAGATTGTGAGCTCGAGCCACTGTCTGGTCAAACATTTCATCAAGATTATTATCCTCAATCATTGTCCCGGTTCAAGTAGGGTAGTTGTCAGTTACTGGCAAAATATGCATACACTATGAACTGGTCGCCGTGATATGCCGAGTGATAATGTTCTGAAATTATGTTAACCAATTTATATTAGCCTAGCACCCTTTTTGTGTGACATGGGCAAACGTAGAACCAGATCAGACGCCGCACTGTTTGCTTAGCGCATTGAGCGAAATTGTAAATTACTACCCAACAACCCTTGAATCAGAAATGGATCCGTCCTTTTGGCAGTATTGTGAAATTCCATTGGGCATATATGGGTTTAGCCTAAACAACAACAACAATAACAACAGTGAATAAAAGAATATACCCATCGCCGAATCTTTATTTACACTAGTTACATGTATCAAGGTTGCAATACAACTTTGCAAGAACGCATTTTTGTGATTTTATTTTTCAGATCCTGTTTTGTGTGGCTCGCGAACGCTTGTAATATTTTGGGTCAGGTGTGGTACATGATTGTATCGATTCCTGATCTGTGCCTTCTTTCTTATTTTGAAAACGTCAGTCTCCTCCTCAGTATATATTAACAGATGCGGCTAACTGACCCTATAGGACATGTGTAACTGCAGAACATATCATTTTGTAGAAACAGTTAGACGGTTTTGCCTACATCATACAGGCCATCAAATAACAACGTACCTGTACCTGATTTTCTACTACATGTAGTGCAGCATTTTGAGCATCGGTTGAACAAATGAGAAATCATTGCGAAAATCTTCGATATGTAGTGTCACACTCCGTTGGCCAATACCTTTTTTTCTTTATGACTTCATGTTTATGTACTCGTCTAAATCGTCATTCGCGGCATTTCCAGTGAGCTGAAAGGCAACCACTTCTTTGAGAAGAAAATGCCATCTGTTTTAAGTCGCAACCTATTTAATTTAATTTTGATCTACCTTTTCCACAGAACAATTACCATGCCGATTCTGCTGTTTGTGTGCTTGAGACTTTACGTCCCATCAACAATCTGTCAGTTATGTGGGGACGGGTCGTCTTGGGTTGAACCAGTACTAAGCTAGGATTAATGTGTCTTGCTCAAGGACACAACATGGTGACGCTCGAACCCGTGGCCCCTCCGTCTCGAGTCAAGCTCTCTACCAGAGCCACTGCACTCCCCCGATTCTGCTGTTACAATGCGAAGGACAGGCCCTGCCAAATGCCCGAGAGGGCGTACATAGTATACAAAGTATCAAAACCTTCTCCAGGTCCCGAAATTATAACATCTTTTGGGGCTCAACTCAACTGAGCATGGAATTTATGCTGTTCATAAATGTAAAGAAATGCTGGCATTTAAACAGTTTTGTTTAAAATCGGAGAGTTTCTCCATGTAAACAAGAAAACATTAACGTTCAAGTTAACATTTTAGTTTTCACGGGCAGTTGAACATATAATGTCGCGGCCAGGTGTTTCCATATTTAAAAAGTCAATGTACAAAATTGTGCCCTATTTTATACGGAGATGTGTCTGTGATGACCCATATTTGTGCTGGCAAAATATTGGTTAAGGAAAATATCGCACCAGTCGACGGCTACGTCAATTTAGTTCACATTTTCAAACGAATGCCGACATGGCATGGCACCTCAAGGAATCATTTATATGTCAAAATTGAAGAATACGCAAGAAATGAAGTACGTTTGACTTACGATTAAATTCAATTATATTGTTTTACCAGCATCAGTTGGGGTAAGCTACGTCGCTACCCAGTTTCATGTTAGTAACAGCGATGGTCGGATGTCTAAAGGCGTAAAAACTTTGCAACGTTGTGAATGACTCATCGTGACGTCACGCAACGTTAATTCTAAAATCAACGTCAAGCCGTCCAAAGTTCAAATTTCAATATCTTTTCTAATTAATAATTTTGTTAATATCTTTTCTAATAATTTGAATATTTTGATCAAACAAAAACGAGTTTACTCTTCATATAATGGCCTGTATGAAAATCTCAGAATCTCAAAATGGCTAAATTTACCCCGAAGACACATTTTCCCATGGCGCGGCTCATATGTTTTCAACACACCATCAAGGCTGTGCAATTTTCAAGCAACAGGACTATAAAGGCCTTGGATGGCTCAAAATGAATATTTTAGCCCTGGAAGCAATTCTTTAAAAGCCAAATGGAACTTTGCCCTGGGGGTGCCTGACCTGATTGAAATCATTTTTAGTTGGGGTTTAAGCTTCAAAGAGGTTCTTTAACTCTTTCCCTGCTAAAGGCAACTTTTTATGTCTGCTGATATAACTTGCCTACAGTTCAGACCAAGATCAGGACCAACAGAAAATTGGTCCTGAACTGGATCCATAAATGTTTGATGTACACCCTTAGTGTTTCCCAAAACCTTTTTGAAAAAATTAATTTTGGAGAAAAAAAGGTCAGAGGTTAACAAAAGCATGCAGAATTACCAAGCATGCAGAGAAAAATTGTTTTCTATTTTAAGCTCTGTACACCATTTTGTTTAGCAGAAGTGAGTTATTTGAGTCAATTTGGTTGGTGACATTCCTGGGAACATTTGTGTGAAATATTTGAAAGTGGTTGGTGATTAAAGAGATGTTGCTCAAAGAATTCCGTTTTTAGCTTTGGCAGCCCTTTTCTTCAGAGTAAAACTATTTCAGCATTTTTGTAGATTCACTTATGAGAGTCTAGATGGGTTTAATAATATTATAGTGAATAATTAATGGCCCAGTGTTATAATGATTAAAGAACAAAACATTCAACGACTTGAGAATAATGAGGTCCTAAAAATAAACAAACAAGTTGGCTTCCTTCAAAAAAGGAATCCAATACGTGGGGCCGTGATTGTTGAAAAGTTAGAATTCATTAATAAACAAAACTCAGTTGTGATTAAATTTGGTTTACTTATCTATTGATATTCAGTTGCAAAAATAGAAAATCAACCCTAAAGACGCCAATCACAACTGCAGCAGAAGAAAAATTTTGCAAAATCTTTCCCAATTTTCGAAAAAAATAAGGTATGATATTTCATGAGAATCGTCTGCCAGCAGACAATTCTCATGAAATATCATGCCTTATTTGTTATTTTTGAAAAGGCAGCAAGATTTGAAAGTGCTGTCTGCTGCAAATTATAGGTGGCGCTTTAAGGGTTAATGCATATTTCTGTTTCTTATTCAAAAGGGATACGAAATACTGCAATAAAGTAAGACATCTATAGAAATTCTACCCGTGAATTTTTCAAGTAAATCAGGGCTTCCGTTAGGCGGGCGTACGCCGTAGATAACGTCCCAAAATCGGCTGCATATGCCAAAAAATTACACATCAAAGACATACTGCGGACTTCAGAAAATTTCTTAGCACGACCAAAAATGTATGTCGAGACGTCCTGTCTGCAGAAAAAAACCCGCCTATACATTTACCAGATTACTTGATTTATGTCCCGCCTTCATATTGGAAACTCATTTATTTTGTTTATTGACCACGCTAGGACATCCCACTTGACTGATTTTGAGTTTTATTGACAGCCAGTGTCATGTGTAGGCTTCAGTCGAAAGCGTAATTATTAAAGCGTGTCACCCAACAGGTGTGAAAACATGGACACATCTTGACAATTAACGGCCTTAGAAACAAATCCCTGCTGCTTCAGATCGCGAGGGGGACATCCAATCCCTGAGCAATAAAGCGAAACGGCCAATCAGTATTGGTTTTGTTTGACAAGTGAGGAATCTTTGAAATAAAGAAAGTGCCGACGTGACACTTTGCATGCTTTATTAACTCTACATGCCTGGGACTTAATTGTTTTCTTGAGCCTGTGCATGCGATAATTTAGTACACGAACGCTCCTTCTACATAGGCACTACACAAACGAACATACAGTTTATTAAAATCGAATGGCATGGGTATTTTGTTGCAATTTTTATGCTGTACAAGTACAAGCTTTAAAAAAATGTTACACAAACAAGTACAAGCTTTTAAAAAATAATTGTTACACATACAAATACAAGCTTTTAAATAATAATTGCTACACAAACACACTCCCAAACAGATTCTTATCTATCTATCTATCTATCTATCTATCTATCTATCTATCTATCTATCTATCTATCTATCTATCTATCTATCTATCTATCTATCTATCTATCTATCTCACTGTGTGGAAGAGCCACACAACAATCACAAGACACCAGGAAGACAAACAATGCAAAGCAACCAGCTCCCTCTTCCCCATCTAGGCTGATCACTGACAATTCAGGAGATACCAGACATCCCCTCTGTAGCATTATAAGCAATTAAAGGTAAAATGCATTGTAGGAACAAAGAAGAATTATCTCTGAAATATATATGTTTATTTTTCAAAGCAAAAATAGTAAGTGAGTATGATCAGGAAATACCACAATCACAAACGGCAGACAACCCTGTGGCACCGCGAGGAAGAGCCGCTCATCCATCACGAGACACCAGGAAGACAAATTAGGCAAAGCAACCAGCTCCTCTTCCCCATCAAGATGATTGCAATACTAGAATGGACGTAAAGTAACGTACAACAAAACATAGAACAATTACAGACTCCCACAATGGGAGTAACAATAAACAAAAAGTCAACAACAACAGAACCACCCCCTTAGAACGGACAGCAGCCTAAGCCACCGAGGGGCTTAAATGCATTTTACTGGTACCAAATCTTCGCCCTAGATTCTGCTGTTATTGAAGTACAAGAAATGTTCAGCTCGCTTGAAAGCCATCTAACTAATGCAATGTATCATCATGGAGAAACACTCTAATCAAATAACACACCATGATGAAACAAAGAAAAGGGCTCATTACTCACAGATCGTCAGAGCTAAAGAAGACCTCAAATTGAGCCACGGTGGGTCCAGCTACAGATAAGCATCAGGCACCAACCCACCGATTAAAGCTTTACGTCAGAGCCGTCATAGAGTCTGAGGCCTGACCCACCGTCATGCAATTAAAGAGGAAACCATGGCTATCAACCGTGACTGGGTTTAAAACTAGGCATGCAGACTGTCGCATGATAACCAAGTTATATCCAACCCAAATTTCAAAGGTAGGAAGTCTGGACTTCCTGGATTTGAAAGTAAATGGAGGCCCTGAGTAAATTTATAAAACTATCTCAAAAGATCTATTAACCCACAATTACTTGCAAACAGGGAAGATCAAGTTGAAATACCACATAATGCGGCATTTCACCAGGGTCTGCACTGTTTTCTAGGTCTAAAGCAATGAGACAAAGAAATTAAATTTAAGTTGGAAATTATAACCAGTTACCCCTTTATATGTACAATGAGCGCTCTCATATCAAGTGAGAGAACCCATCACAATCACTATACTAAGGGTAATTAGTAATTCGAGCTAAAAGCAATTTGGTTGCAACTACTATTTAATCCATTACTCTCCTCTAATCTTATCAAATATGCATTTGAATACATATTCTATAAAACAACCGTCTCACTAGGATTTTCTTTTGTATCAGTGAAATATGGCACATTCAGAAATACACCCTATACTCTGAATCGAATGTGTCTTGTATCTTATGCGACATAAGCGAATACTTCAAGCTATCAGGGTTCGAGCTGTTGAGGTTTTACTCCATTACCACTTCTAAAAAAGTAAATATAGCATACAAAATTGCTTCACTGCAAACAATATTTTGCTTTATTTTGACAATTCTTAATTGAGTGCGATCATGTCCAAATTATTACTTTTAAAGGTTAAAATGAGACGTATTGATATTCCTGTTAGCGAAATTGGAAGGCATTTCCAAACTTTTTCTGTTGCTGATGAAGGGGTTGGAGTGTTTGTCTGTGGGTCTACACTGTCTATGAATGCCCTCTTTTGGAAAAAAAACCCGGATACAATGCAGTATATAACCGGATAGATCAATTGAGGAGCTAATTTCGCCATCCCAGTAAGGCCCTCAAAATATCATTGAAATTAGCGTGTCTTGATATACATGGTTTGAGATTTATGCGAAAAGTTGATAGCTTTTATCAGCAACGGAAATAATTTTGAAACATGTACCACTTGAATATAGGGCTTCAAGGTGTCGTTCTCTGTGTAAATTAGATAAATTTGAAATAAGATTTACTCTTTTTGCCATTATATGTATTTGTGGTACATATACAAGTAATTGGCATTCTCCCTTTCTTTGATACTGCCCCTTGCGCTCTATCCCAAACCCCCCTTATAAAATGTACTTGTTTATTTACATTTTGAAGAAAAAATTATGGTGAATAATATTTGTTGTTGTTGATTTATAATCCTTAAAATTGATGATTTTTTGGTTAATTATAGCGTACTTTTAAAACATTTAAGCTGTTGGGAAAAAAAAACAGCCCCTCCCCCTACCAGAAAAACATATGGTCTGTCCCTAATTTTAAAAAAGAATGAAATCTACCAGGTACAGCAATAGCATTTTAAGGATGGCCTCATACTTTGAGCTATATATCATGTATTTCATTAAAATAATTATATGTCATGTATTCTATGGCTTAGCACTGTCTTTACATGTATGACACAAAATATTAAGTGAACATTAAGTCATGTGCTTTTCTAGCTTCATAGATTTTAAGTATTTGAATGTAATCCTTTGGAGAGAAAAGACCATTTTAGGGAGCATTGGCTTATATTTAATTTTAGGGATTTGTGGAACAAGACAAAATACTATCAGGGAGCTGAGGAATTTTTTTTCAGGGATTTAGGAAGATCAATGCATTATTTTAAGGGAGCAAGGGAGCACAGACCCCCCGGAGAGGGGCTCAACAACAGAAGCTACAATCATGAACAAGACAAATTCGACGAATTTATATCCCCCGACGAAGGGTTATTGAGAGAAACATGTAAATCACAAAACATAAATCCAATTTTATCTAACCCTTTAAGTTGACCTTCAGTATTATTCAGATCATAACAAATGCCTGTCAAGTATGTTTTAGTGCTTAGTTCCCGGCTTATCTGACCTTTAAACCCAACCCCAGAGGTCAAGGGTGTGTGTAAATTCAAAGTCTTACCTTTAGAAGAAAAAAATGATCTTTTGACCCCACCCCAGGGGTCGTTGGTGTGTGAAATGACAGCATATTTGCTTTCATGGTGCTCCATGCTCAATTCCCTATAATTTGATATGCAACATGACTACTTTTAGAAAAAGATATAGTTTGACCTTTTGACCCCACCCCCTCAGGAGGGTGTGTCTGTGGGCAAAATATTTGCTACCATGTTGCTGCCAGCGTCGTCAGCTTTAATTTGATATGCAACATGATTACTTTCAGAAAAGGATAAAGTTTGACCTTTTGACCCCACCCCCTGGGTCAAGGGAGTGTCTGTGGACAAAATATTTTCAACCATGTTGCTGCCAGCGTCGTCAGCTTTAATTTGATATGCAACATGACCATATTCTGAAAAAGTTTAATTTTGGCCTCAGCCCCACCCCCTAAGTCCACCTAACAGGCTCGGACCTAGGCCTTCAAAATGAAATCCCGTTTGATATGTTTCATATCTATTGCTGCTCTGCCTGCATGCAAAATTTCAGTAAAAAATATTAACAATTGCCTTAGTTATTGCAAAATTTAAATATTTGACCTAAAGGGGGTGGGGTAAAACTTTGACACTGCCATACTTATCTACTTGGCAATCATGGTATAACAGTGAGAAGTTGTTAATATAATAGCTTTGATGAAATGTGAAGATCATCACACAAAAAAGCTTATATAGGTTTTGTGTCGGTTAATAGCTATACATAGCTAATGTTAATTTGTTAGATTTCCGACTTTAAATAAAATTTGTATTGTATTGTATTGCCTTATAATTGCCTATTCTAAA
Organism: Loripinus fragilis; assembly: GCA_964019695.1. Classification (NCBI taxonomy): domain Eukaryota; kingdom Metazoa; phylum Mollusca; class Bivalvia; order Lucinida; family Lucinidae; genus Loripinus; species Loripinus fragilis. Next base: position 1,361,037 of record CAXHUL010000609.1, read on the forward strand.
ACAAGGGCAATACCAAGTGTTAAAAGGTCGATTTTGACCAAACGTATAGGATATAGAGAGTTCATGGTACTTATCATTTGCACCAAAATTGAAATAGATCTGACCAATAGGTACTGAGATATGGTCCCGGACAGACAAAAAGTGTGGACGGACGGACAGACGGAATGGACGGATGCACGGACAACGCCAAAACTATATCCCTCCGACTTCGTGGGGGGATAAAAAATACCAAATGAAAGCAAATTGACTTATGCAAAAGACATTTTCAGTGTAGCTTCCTTTTGTCTATTGTTTTTGTATGGTTGTCATTTAAACACAAATACCCTTTTCTGATAATGTTAATGTTAACGTCCATTGGAATCGTAATAATTTTAACATTTACATGCGCTCTTATTGGAAAAAACTATAGTGTAATTATCTTAATATTTTATTGTATATTTCTATTTTCTACAGTCAAACCTGCTGTTGCGGCCACCTCTATTAAGCGTGACCCTCTCATAAGCCGCCATTTCAGAGCCCCCCGAACGATTTCGAATGCAAATGCACCTTTATTAAGCGTGCACCTGTCCAACGCGGCCAGCGGTCAACGAAATTCGCCCCAAAACGCTGAAAGTGTGTCCTTTCACGGCCATTTGTTAGCGGCCAGGTTGATTAAATTTCATCGATTTTAACTTTTTTGCACCGGTCATATGCTTGGTGCAATTTAACTCCCCAGCAGTGGTGTCTCCCAGAATAAATTCTTCAACAGCCGCTTCCCTATGCGGAGGTTATTGGGCCCAACCATTTGGAAGTTTGTGGCGCAATCGATCCACAACGGCCACGCAGCCGAATTCAACAAAGTTCGAGTGTTAACGCTAATCAAACACTATGGCATGGTACAGGAAACCAGCACATATGGATTAAAAACAGCGTCGACAGTAACCGAAAACCTGATTACCAGTACGCTAATCGAACACCACTTGTTGATTTTTATTGTAAGCGGGTAACCATTATTGCAAGCGGGTAACCAGTCGTAGATGCCGATAAATTTGTCGACTTCAAAGCGTTTTGCCGCTGCCAAAGTGCATCCATCCATACCGTGACAGATGTTTAACGGTAAATGTGTGAAAAACAAAATGCAAAGTAATACTCTTTGCTGGAGGCATACTTACCACACAAGGATGCAATGTTTGCTAAGAGTCAACAAGCAATAGCTTTTGAGAAAAAAAAAGAAGTTATTTTTGAGTGACAAAACTTTAACAATTTTTCGATTCTTTTTCACCTGAATAAATTTACAATTCTAACAACATTCTCTTCATGTTCAATATACGATGGCCATTAAACATGCATTTGCTTATCAAAATCAAGTTTTAGCTTCTAGAAAAAATAGGGTTAGCAGTGTTGTCTCTAAATCCAAAGGCAAACTCTTTTGACATACATGGGAATCTTTAGACTGAATGGACATGATTTTGTTTTTATTCATATTTTTGTTATATTTTTTCTTTCATTTATATATTTTATGAAGAAATGCAATATCTGCACCAGTGTACCCTTATTCTTCTTAATTTTTAACTTTATTATATGGGTATCCTCGATCATATGGCCATATTAGCTGAACCTCTATTAAGCAGCCACCTGTCTTAAGCAAGCGATTTTGGGTTATCCCTTGACCGCTTGCTTAAGACAGGTTTGACTGTATTTGCTTTTTATCACTCTAAGCTTTTGTAAAATTGCACCCATAAACTTTGTCATTGTAAGTTTTGCAAAAAAAATAAATGGAATTGCACTGTTAAAAACTGCGATGTCACAAAGTGGTGAATAATTATGTCCCTGGAAAGACATGTTTGTTTGGGTAATTCCATGAATAAGATAGTTCCCAGATAATGCCAAATCAATTGCATTAAGGTCTAAGATAACAAAACCTCCTGGCAAGGTTAGAGATTGAAAAATTATATCAGCTGATACATCAATCTTCTGAGAAGACGTTTCCGATTTTAGTTTGCAGATGATACTAATTACGTCATTTTTGCGACGTCACGAACAAGGCATGTTTTTGACGCTGTTTTACGCTATTGACGGGCCCATTAAAACTTCGTATTTTCGCAATAAATCTAGAAGGTATGGGCTGATTTCTAAAGTTTTTGCACCAATTTGACTGTTGATATTTATAAATGCCAACCGTATCTGCAAAGTTCATATAGTTTTTACACACGGGCAACTTTAAATCACAAGAAATTGTGACTCCGAACATATTCAAAATACGTTCATTTTTGCCTTTGATGAAAAAATACTTGAAAACGAAGCCGAAAAGCCTATCAAAGTTTTAGATTACAGCCAAGTGTTATCTTATCAGAATAGATTGCTAAAATACGAAGTTTTAAGGGTCCAGTCAATAACGTTAAAAACGCCAAAAACATGCCTTGTTCGTGACGTCGCAAAAATGACTTAATAAGTATCATCCGCAAACTAAAATTTAAACGTCTTCTCAGAAGATTGATGTATCCGCTGATATAATTTTGGGGTTTCTAACCTTGCTAGGTTTTTTTTATCTTAGACCTTAAATGGGGCGATTACTTAAACATTTGCACTTCAAACTCAGGAATGCTTTGTGTGCATACATTTATGTGTGCATACATTCAAAACTTAAAATCGACCATGTACCTCAATAAGACCTAAATTCCCAGAGAATGTCCCACATATGCAGCAGACAACTTCAGCAGGCAGCATTTTTACATTCACATTTCGCGAGCGTTTTAACTCTTTTAAGCTGGGTATTTTTTTATCTGTTGATTTTAGAAAAATTAACATTTTTAAAAAAATTTCTTTCCTGAACACTATCGAGAGTGTCATATAGTTTAGATCTCGGCAGTCTTTTCATGCTGGGTAATTTTTTTATCTGTTGATTTTAAAAAAATAACATTTAAAAAAAAATTCTTTCCTGAACACTATCGAGAGTGTCATACAGTTTGGATCTCAGCAGCCTCTGGTTACACTTTGGGTCCAAAGTTTACAAAGAATATCAGCAGAAGATGCAAAATTGCAAACAGTTCATAGGGAATCTGTACCTAAATTGGTAGTTGGGATGTAATAATCTTTATTGTTCCCTATAATCAATGAATGAATGGCCAATACAATAATGCAAGTTGCTTGTGACCACCTGCCAACCCAGAAAAGTTCTCACAATGGCTCGAGGGTAGATGATTATTCTATTATATAACTGCTTGTGAACAGTTTTTACAAGAAATTCGTTTTCTTCATGAAGCACCGTGCATGAAATCTAAATATGTAATGGTTAATACTGCTCACCTGATCTCTTGACTTCATGGTTTCAGAGATTTTTTTAAATGGGAGCACAATCATGTACTTTGAAGCATGTTTAACATTATAACCCTTCTATTCTGGATACAACAAAAGGAGCTGATCGGACTGTGCAGATGTGCCTTTAGTGTTTGCATGTAGCTACACAGGTTTTCTCGTGACAAAACACATAATGCACCAGTCATTTGTATTACTAGACTTTTTGCTAACTGTAAAGGCGGCAACTTTAATATTCGTATCTGGGCGTGGTTTGGCCATTTCATCCGCTAAGGAAGGGAAATCAGGTTTTATTTATAATGTGGTAAAGAGTTAACAAGCTTTTTGGGCCGCGCAAACGTGTGTGCATTTCATGAAATTCCTAACCGTATACACACTGAACTCACATTTATTAACCCTTAAAGCGCATAATCACAAAATGTATGTTTTTTGTCTTCTACAAAAATATTTGAAGCCTAATATACAAACAGTGTGGACCCAGATCAGACTGCTCCTGTAGGAGCAGTCTGATCTGGATCCACAATGTTTGCCTCTATGCTGATGTTAAATAGACATTTTCAGAAGCAGTTATTTTGCTGGCGTTTTAAGGACTAAATAATGTGTTTTGCGTCCATACTGAGGTAATGGCGCAAGATGATACAGGTACCTTTGAATAAAACCCCGCCTCATTTTCAGCTTTTACCTATGTCTAAGGTTGATCAGTCCTAATTACGCATTCATGAGGCCCCGCCTTTACAGTAAGTGAAACGTCAAATAATATCTACTCCCCTCCCCACTTATGAGGATAGCCATGGAATAACTTTTTTGCTTTTTGTTTGTTTGTTTTGTTGCTTTACGTCCCAATCAACAGAGGATGGTTTGTTCACCTAACCTCTCTTTTTCCTGGACAAGCTTGAACAAGCGGTTAACCAGCACTTGGTGCACATTCTTTCACTTGTAACTGACAACAACCTTTCTTGAAGGATTCAGCAGAAGGGAAGAGAATGACCGCAGAAATTATTTCATCATCAATCTCCACAAAAGTCAGGGTTGGCATAAAACCAGATCATAAAGCCAAACCCGGCGGGTTTTACAGGTTTTATGAGGGTGGGTTTTGGGGGTTTTATGGGTTTTATGTAGGTTTTATAATTCTGAAAGTTTACCATGACTCCCACAACCAGCTGCTACCTTACAGTTTTTCTGTGCTATCAGTGCTGGTCTAAAGAGAAAAAGTCTGTTCAGGATTAAAGCTGTCTGCATTTCTGTCGGCATCTTTTGATGGTATTACTTTGTGGTAAATTTTAGGATGATTACAAAAAAACAATTGGGATACATGTATCCCAAAATTTAGAAAAATAACAGTAGTATTGTTTTGACTGTGATTCACACCTTTAGGGCAGAAATTGAGCAATGAAATTATGGTCCAATGCAGTTATGCTGGTCCTAGTAACAAAAGTGTGAATATATTTTAATGCAGTTGTATTGGAAAATGGGAACTTATTAACACTCTGGAATAGAATTATATATACATACACAGCTCACCAATCAAAGTTAGCTTTAAAATTTTCATTTACTGCCAATATGATCAAGCAATAAGACCCAGAGTAGATTTGTTTATATTATTGAAGCCCAAGATATTTTTCAGGGGAAAGGTTGGTAGACTGGCATAATCATGATAATAGACTAGATAATAATAGTCAGACATAGTTGGAAACTTTCTTTTTTTCGTTTTGTTGCTTTACATCCCAAGTCAACAGCTATGGTCATTGCGGGACGGTCAGTTCACCTAACCACACTTTTTCCTGGGCAGGCTTGAACAAGCGGTTAACCAGTAATTCATGCACATACTTTCGCTTATAACTGACAACAACCCTTCTTGAATGAATCGGCGGAAGGGAGGAGAATGACTGTAGAAATTATTTCATGATCAATCTCCACGAAAGTATGGGACCGGGCCAGGATCAAACTCGCGACCCGTGGATCTGCAGTCAGACACGCATCTGTATTCTGTAGCCAGACACGTTACCGACTGCGCTACGCGGCCCGGTTATAGTTGAAAACTGACTTGTCTGTATCTTATAAACTCATGTACATGTAATATATATTAATACTCATATTCTAATGACTATCTCACTATTACCATTTAAACTGATTAAAATTTGGCTATATAGAATCATTTCTACACTTTTATATCTATCATCAGACTGAAAACCGAGAATTTTTAAGACCAAAAATTCATAAAACCCGCATATTGCCAAAAGTGGGTAATATGACCTTATTGCCCAACCCGGGTTTTATGGGGTGGGTTTACCCGGGTGAGTAATATCGTGCCAACCCTGACGAAAGTATGGGACTGGGCCGGGATCAAACTCAAAACCCCTGGATTGGCAGTCAGACACGCAACAACTTTTTGATTGCCCCCACAGGGCGGAGCTTATTCCAGGTCTCTGACAAGCAAATATTCATTACCCCCACCCATCCATGTAGGTAGGGGAGAAGCGGATACAAATGACTCTTGCATAGCCTTCATTAACAAATGTATCAAGCAGGCGTCTGTCACACAAATCACTATGGATAACACAACCAAGACTGCTCCCATGTGTGACTGTCAGCCTAGAATTCATGTGGCATGTTCTCTATCTCTAATCAAGAGACGATGTGTAGAAAACAGATCTGTTAGAACTACGTCATCCGTGAAAACCAAACATTGAACAGGGGATTAAAGTTATTTCTATCTGACGATTTCTTTCTGTACATAAGTCATCTGTTTAGCATATTTTAGCTACATGCCGGACTGTCAATGACTTGGAGACAATATTCACGGGTTCAGAGATGAGTTTAGCTACAGATGAGAGAGAGATTGTGCCAGAAATCTGGAAGGCTCTGTTAATCACAAAATAGCATAAACAAACCAAAACTTTAACATGTTAAATTTTTATCCAAGGGAAAATGATAGATATCTGCTCAGTACTTCTGAACTTCAATGTCACTATACTTTGCCCTTATAATGAATGAATGGTTTGTTTTTCAGAATCATTAGTTAATGGAAAGATATTTACTCCTCAAAATAATTGAAGGACCAAGACTTCCCAACGAGGGTATAATTAGCTCAAATATTTAAATTGTGCAAAAGATGGCCCAAATCTTTCTACTGTTTACCCCCATGACTCAAGAATCAATATGACCAATTTCCATGCCTAATTCTGTCATAACTGTCTCAAATGCACATACCCTCAAAACACACACTTTCAAAAGGCAGTGGGATACAGAAATTCTCTGGTCATTCAAGCAGAATAAAATTGACATCAAATTCAACTTTGTTTTAAACAATTCACATCGAATGCAAACGATTTCTTCAATCAGTTTTATTATTCTGGGGTGCAAACATTTTTATCACTGACAAAGCGGTTTGATATTGTTTTGTTTTCTGGAAACAATTGTTTGCAGTGGGCCATCAAGATTCAGATTTTCTATCGTCTTTCTATGCTTTGGAGTGTTAGAAAGAGTTTATGTGATTTGATTCTTTACGTCTCATCAACAATATTTCAGTTATATAGGGACAGATCTTCCTGGGTTGAACCAGTACTAAGCTAGGCTTAATGTGTCTTGCTCAAGGACACAATGCAGTGACGCTGGTGAGGCTTGAACCCGCGGCCCCTCTGTCTCGAGTCAAGCACTCTACCACTGAGCCACTGCGCTTCCGTTAGAAAGATGTCTCCCCATATTTTACATACAGTTGATTGTCACAGATAAACGCCAAAACAAGCTGTCTGATCCCATAGGTCAGCCCAAACAGACAATTTTCTCTCACAGAAAGAGGTTGGTTGTATCGACAGGATTTAAAGACTATAAATCATGGGAAAATAGAGATATCAATATCATTCATTCTCTCACAGAAAGAGGTTGGTTGTATCGACAGGATTTTAAGACTATAAATCATGGGAAAATAGAGATATCAATATCATTCATTCTCTCACAGAAAGAGGTTGGTTGTATGGACAGGATTTAAAGACCATAAATCATGTGAAAATAGAGATATCAATATCATTCATTCTCTCACAGAAATAGGTTGGCTGTATGGACAGGATTTAAAGACTATAAATCATGCGAAAATAGAGATGTCAATATCATTCATTCTCTCACAGAAATAGGTTGGCTGTATGGACAGGATTTAAAGACTATAAATCATGCGAATATAGAGATATCAATATCATTCATTCTCTCACAGAAATAGGTTGGCTGTATCGACAGGATTTAAAGACTATAAATCATGCGAAAATAGAGATATCAATATCATTCATTCTCTCACAGAAAGAGGTGGGTTGTATCAACAGGATTTTAAGACCATAAATCATGGGAAAATAGAGATATCAATATCATTCATTCTCTCACAGAAAGAGGTTGGTTGTATCGACAGGATTTAAAGACCATAAATCATGGGAAAATAGAGATATCAATATCATTCATTCTCTCACAGAAAGAGGTTGGTTGTATCGACAGGATTTAAAGACCAAAAATCATGCGAAAATAGAGATATCAATATCATTCATTCTCTCACAGAAAGAGGTTGGTTGTATCGACAGGATTTAAAGACCATAAATCATGCCAAAATAGAGATATTAATATCATTCATTCATTTAATGCAGTTCTGTGACCCATAAATCATGGGAAAATAGAGATATCAATATCATTCATTCTCTCACAGAATGAGGTTGGTTGTATCGACAGGATTTAAAGACCATAAATCATGGGAAAATAGAGATATCAATATCATTCATTCTCTCACAGAATGAGGTTGGTTGTATCGACAGGATTTAAAGACCATTAATCATGCGAAAATAGAGATATCAATATCATTCATTCTCTCACAGAATGAGGTTGGTTGTATCGACAGGATTTAAAGACCATAAATCATGCGAAAATAGAGATATCAATATCATTCATTCTCTCACAGAAAGAGGTTGGTTGTATCGACAGGATTTAAAGACCATAAATCATGCGAAAATAGAGATATCAATATCATTCATTCTCTCACAGAAAGAGGTGGGTTGTATCGACAGGATTTAAAGACCATAAATCATGGGAAAATAGAGATATCAATATCATTCATTCTCTCACAGAAAGAGGTTGGTTGTATCGACAGGATTTAAAGTCCATAAATCATGTGTAAATAGAGATATCAATATCATTCATTCTCTCACAGAAAGAGGTTGGTTGTATCGACAGGATTTAAAGACCATAAATCATGTGAAAATAGAGATATCAATATAATTCATTCTCTCACAGAAAGAGGTTGGTTGTATCGACAGGATTTAAAGACCATAAATCATGCGAAAATAGAGATATCAATATCATTCATTCTCTCACAGAAAGAGGTTGGTTGTATCGACAGGATTTAAAGACCATAAATCATGCGAAAATAGAGATATCAATATCATTCATTCATTTAATGCAATTCTGTGACCCATGGATCAGACACAAACAAATGACATTCAATTACAGTTAGGTCATGTTTTAAAATGACACAAAATTCATGTTCGTAACATTTTCTATAGATTTCTTTGCGTTGTTTCACTTGGCAGTAGGGCCTCAATTTGCCCCCAAAGATGTCAAAAAATTTAGACTCGGTCATAAAATAGATATTTCTACACAAAATGCAATGGTATTACAATTGATAGAACTGGTCTTTAAACTATTCTGAGGAGTATATTTTGATACATTACAGAGAAAATAACAAGCTTTGAAACATAAGGTTGACAACCAGTAATATACGCATGCAGAAAATGATGTCACAAAGAGAATATCCTAAAAGCTCCTATTAAAAAAAATATAATGTCTATATGGCTAACGTTTAAAATTACCTCAGAAACCATTCCTTGTACACTTAGTTGCAACTATATTGTTTTTGTTTTTTTGATTGTTTTGATTCTTTACGTCCCATCAATAATCTTTCAGTTAAACAGGGAGGGGTCTTCCTGGGTTGAACCAGTACTAAGCTAGGATAAATGTGTCTTGCTCAAGGACCACAAGGCAGTGACGCCGGTGAGTCTCGAACCCGCGGCCCCTCAGTCTCGAGTCAAGCACTCTACCACTGAGCCACTGCGCTCCCGCAACTATATTGTTCACGGTTGTGAATTTTGCTATTTTAATGTGTAACCTAGCAACAATATACAAAATGGAATGTAACAATAGATGTTGACTTGAGGCTTGCCTTAACCTTGTCTTCCAATAAATGAATGTTTAAATAGTAGCCACAGCAGCGACTTCAGTCCTAATTTTTTAAGATGACCATGCCCAACAAAAAATTCAAACAAATATTCTGAAACCAGAACACATTTTGTGATATAGGGATTGCACATTCAAACTAAAACACCGGAAACATGTTGGATTATAGCAATAAGCACCTTACTTTTATCAGAGCGCAAGAATGAGACAATATTGTTTGCTAATTTTTCTTCATTTACCGTACACAAAACGAGTAATTACCATTTGCCACTAGTCACGATGGAGGTGACCTAGAGTGACGCACGGTGTCACCACGGTGACGACACGTTGACATCCACCGACAGAACGAGACTGGTGACCGTTTCACGGTGGATCCGATAATAGCCACGGTGTCGCAGCATGTATTTTATTGCACTGTTATATAAACATTACACTCGCGCTTAACAGGTGAGGACCCGTTTAAACTGTCGAAAACGATCAGTAGCATAGCGCAGGCTTTTCACGGTAATGTGCTAGTTATACTAGAAAAGCGTTGAAAATTAGCGCTATTTGTCCAGATTTTCTCCCCATGAAGTATGCCGACACCTGCACGTGAAACAGAGGCGTACGTGACAAAATTCACATCGCATTTCGCCAGCTTTTTACCTTTGACATGCGATCATTTTGAGCACCGATTATGAATTGAGGTTTTACAATAAACTTTACTTTTATTTCGAAGTTATAAGTTGTCTTTTTCTTCTCAACATAACACAACCATATTTTGAGGAAACTCGTTAGCGACGCATTGCAGAGGCAATTCTAACCCCTCTGTTTAGCAAACAATGTTGACCCAGATGAAACGCTATTTGATGCAAGACTCCTCGGCTTTGAAATTAAGTTAAGATTTAAAGCATTTCTGTCATGCCGGACTAGATACCTAATATCTTTTTTAATATTTCTTTTCCCTATGTACTTCGCTTGTGCGAGAAGTGAAAGGTCTAGTGTGGAAAATAACTTTAGGATCATGCCCAAACCACATGCACGATGCACGTTTAAGACCATATACAAAACATCTGCGAAGTTTCCTAAAGACCAGAATAAAATTGAAGAGGAGTTACGCTCACAAATAACTACACATTGTATCCGAGATTGGCAGAAGTTAAAAGTTCACAAGTTGAAAAAAGTGAAAAAATAATTTGACGACAATGGACCAAACCAAATGCACATTCTCAGTCCATGGACAAAACATCTGTGAAGTTTCTAAAAGATCGTACTAAACCTGTAAGGGGGGGGGGGGGGGGGGGGGGGGGGGGGGGGGGGGGGGGAGGTTGCGCTCATTATTTAAGTTACAGTACCCCTCATTTCACCAACGGACAAACTCATTTTAATAGTCTCATTTGATAAACGTCTGGGGGGGGGGGGGGGGGGGGGGGGGGGGGGGGGGGGGGGGAGGTTGCGCTCATTATTTAAGTTACAGTACCCCTCATTTCACCAACGGACAAACTCATTTTAATAGTCTCATTTGATAAACGTCGGGAGACAATTAATTAAAAAATTTCCCTACTGTGAACAATCGATGTTGGTTTTCATTGCATGTTCCAGCAGGAAAAGCTCTAGCAAGTCTGTCCATTTGAGCAGTCTCGCCAGTGCTTTTGCTATTCCCATTCAAAGCATAAGTGCATTTAGAAGACGTTGACTTGGTCTTTATTGCACTTAGTGCGAGCAAAACAAAGCCCAAAGGAGTCTGTCCAGTCTCGCTGTATAGAGCAAAACGCATTCAAAACATTTAGAAGACGCAGACATGAAATCGGCGTTGTTGTTGCTTCTGCAAAAGCTCAGACGTGTGCGCATTTGCGCACGCAGACACGAAATCAACGTTATTGTTGTTGCTTCTGCAAAAGCTCAGACGTGTGCGCATTTGCGCACACTTGGCAGAGCCTTAGCTACTCAGTAATGGTCCTGATTATAATTTGTTACTCTGATAGTGTTCCTTGAGTTAAGGACCTCGGACAGTCTTAATGAAGGATTGCCCATAAAAATGACCAGAGAAAAGTTTCAGAGAAAATTATATTTTTTCTATGACAAAGATAGTAGCTTTAACCCTCGAATTATCCACAAAAGCCGTTTTCTCATTGGACAAGTAACAATTGAAATATATGGGTTGAAAACTCTGTTTTCGCTATTCAACATATAGAAAATAGAAAAAGTTTTACTGAAGTGCTTTCCCCCCCCCCCGTGACCAAACTAATCCTTTTGCATACAGTTGTAGTTTTACATTTCACACATCATATAAAAACGGCATGATTGGTCACGGGGGGGAACGCTGTCAAAATGCTCAAAAACACTTTATAATAAAAGCTTATAAGAAGCTTTTTTTGTACAAACCTGTACGTAAATATCAATTTACAATGGCATGTATCAGGGCTTTAGTTATGAGTGCGTACCATGTAATATAACTGTCTCATTTCTAAACCAAAACATATGTTGTGGGTACTCAAAAGAACCGTCGCAATGAGACGGCTCTTTTTAGCACCAAAATAAAGCCTAAACCTTATTTGTAAGAAAATACTAACATTTTTACACTCAAAAAACCATGTTTATCTAGACAATGATTTATATAGTATGCAGACATTATACACCTCAGTGCACAAGTTAAACTGGATGAACTGGAAATATTACAGTTAATAGCCAAAAGTCATTGACAGCACACTTCTTTATATGAAACGATGAAATCTTCTAAGCCCGAATTTTATGCAAACGCATCATTTTTGTTTCAAGTTTTATGCCGCAAACATGATATGTACATGTATTCAGGTGAATACTCGACAAAATTTTGACTTTCTGTGAAATAAAATTTGGTCACAAAAAATACCCCCACCCCCTAAACCCTAAAGTCCTGGCATAATTATGCAATATTTTCAAAATATTTTTATTTTGCTGGGTGCACTAAAAGTAACGGTTTGATTTAAGCACAAACATATAGTTGTCAGTTATGCATTATCCTAGCCACAGGCTGTCAAAATTTGGGCAGATTGAATAGGAAACTGTCCGAGGTCCTTTACAGATTCGACAGGCCACAAAAAAAGTGCAAAATTCTCCTGTAGCTACCACAAATTACATGAAGCAGCATGGGCGGATCCAGAGGGGGGGGGGGGGGGGGGGGGGGGCAGGGGGGCCGGACCCCCTCTGAAAAATCACAAAAACATAGGGTTTCTTAGCAATGCTGGTCCGGATTCCCTGAAAAATCTCAAATCTATCAAGCCCGCATTTAATTTTATGCACTCATCGGCCCGCCAGTGAAACGGCATTAAATGGCGTTTCGCTGGCGGGCCGATGATGGCCCGCTGATAGTGGTATTTTGATCCTCTCATCAACTAAAAAACTTTTGTCAAAGTTGGACCTCCTCGGACAAAACGTTCTGGATCCGTGCATGAGCAGTACATGTCACGATATTTAAACCATACTTTTCTTTTCTTACGTATATCTACACTAACATAACCATAGTTTGAGAACTCGTTAGAACCGCATATCCAATGCGATTCTAGTAACGAATACCACCAACAGAAAAACAACAACACTGGAGATCCACTGACATGTGATGTACCTCTCATGTACATAATGTATATGTTGACATCTGCACGTGAAACGGGAAGCTGCCAGGTTTCGAGCTTTTTGCACGACGCAGATAATATTAGCGGATGTTTTGAGTGTGATTCCAGTTCAAACATGTGTTTTGGGTGCTCAAAAGAACCGTCTCATCGGAACGGTGAGACGGTTCTTTTGAGTACCCAAGACAAGTGTTTGTTGTTCCAGAACTTTGTTGGATTTGCGGTCCAAACCATGAATTAAATCACCAATTGCTTGGCAGAGCCATAAACTGCAATGTTACCGGTGGTCTGTGCGCCAGGTGTCATCACAAATAAAACAAATGCAAGTTTATAAATAAATAATAAAGTCAACAGGTATAGATTTTTTTACCTTTTAAGCCACCACCGGTGCTGTAAAATGCAACCACCAGCTCGTTGTAGCAACCACCGGTGCGTTTACATTGACCAGTGTGATCTAGTGGGACTAGAGATATTTTTGTCACTTCCTTCCCTTCACACACGTCGACCTCTATGAGACGACGTGCATCGAAGATTTTAGACGCCCTGCTTCAAGGTCAAGAATAGAGCAGAAGTTTATTTCAGGTTGTGCATCTGCGCTGTGTGACGTGAACCCCCGTCTGTCGAATACTTATTTTTAAAAGTCGTGTAAAGATGTCAAATCATTTTAACTTTGTTCAGGTTTCGCTGTCCCTTAAAGCGCCAGCGAAAAAAATGCTTCTGAAAATGTAATCTGCTCCAGTCGTCTGCTGCATATATTGACTAATGTAGGCAAACAGTGTGGACCCAATAGGCATTACAAGTGTCGTCTGCTGATAGCCTTTGCAAACAAGTTGGACCCAGATCAGGTCCGATGAAAAGTCGTGCCTGATTTGGATCCAAACTGTTTGACACTTTTATGGAATTCCTGAAATCAGCAGAAGACATTGCCCGTCATTCAATTACTGCATTTTGTCACGTACACAAGGGCGATTTCGGCTTTGAAGTCGACAAAGTGTGTTTCAACTTTTGACATCAAAGGTCATGCAAAACTTATTTCTACATGTTGTGAGCACTCATGCCTCTCCAAGGCGATTCTTCCGAGCAGACTCGTCAAGTAACTCGGAGGCACATCGGATATGCGGCAATCTAAAACGCTAATACTATCGACGAACGTAGATAAAAAATTGTTAGTGGCAGAGTTTTAGGTTGCAATTTGTCGCCAGACTATGGCAGTCGAAAACACTGTTTCTAGCGATTTTTTATCGGCGTTTATGCGCGGATCCAGGGGGGGGTCCAACTTTTCTTTAAGTTAATGAGGGGAGAAGAGAGGATCCAAATACCACAATAAGCGGGCCACCAACGACCTGCCGATGGTGGCCCAACATTGAATGCTGGACGACACCGTGGCGACACCGTGCATCTCTCTAGGTCACCTCCATCGTGACTTGGGGGGGGGGGGGGGGGGGGGTCCAGATCCCCTGTCTCCGATGGCGTTCGTCAATTGTTAAGAACGTTTTCGATTGCCGCCTATCCGGTGTTGGAGGGTACAAACAATTTGGTCGTTGTATATTGGTGGAAAATTTAAAACGTCGGTGAATCGAAATTACGGATTTAATTAGTAAATCATTTTCAGGTAAGAAGATAACTTTGTTCACTAACATCAACGAAATGACGTACAACCGATGATCCTGGAATTATCAGCAGAGGGAGGGGGGGGGGGGGGTGTCAAGGCCCAACTGACAAAAAAGTTCTGACATTTTTGTATGTATTTTAGTCTAACTTAGTTTACGGTGTACTTCAAGAGAACTATTTTTCCAAGGTTACAGGGGGTGAGCCTTCGCAGACCTGACGTTATAATCTTATAAACAAACCCACAAATTGAACAGAAGATAAAAAAAACTGAATACGCATCTCACCAATTAAAACCACTTATAAACTTCTGCTCGACTACCCCGCCTTTCCCCAACCCTCTTACTCTCTCCCCACATCGGACAACGCATAATCTAACACAGTTGCAACAGATAAGGCTCAGATGAGCCTGCGCACTCGCGCAATTGTACGGATATAAAATTTTGGCGCACAGCTCCAAAAAGGGGGATGCTTTGAAAAAGTTAAGATTCTCGCTTGTCACTGTAGCTGAACAGACTCGTCTTGGAAACTTCGAAGATAAATTATCTCGCGTTTTTTTGTTTCTGGGCCAAAGCATGTATTTTGGGTACTCAAAAGAACCGTCTCGATGAGAGGGTTCTTTTGAGCGCCCAAAACACATGAACTAATGGATGCTGTATAAGGTAAGAATGCATATAACATGCGCAGATCCAGGAATTTTCGTCAGGTGGGGGGTCCAGGTCAATCTGACAAAAAAAGCTCTGACAACGTTTTTTTTTTTTTGTTTTTTTTTGTTTTGTTTTTTTCTGTCCTCAGCTTATTCTGGGGGGGGGTCCAATTGCTTATTCCCTATAGAAACCCATATATTTTGTGATTTTCCAGGGGGGGTCCGGACCCCCTGTTCCCCCCTCTGGATCCGCACTTGTATAATAACAATCTAAGTAACCTTTTATTCAATTAAAAAAAACAGCTTTTACTGATTTTAAAGAAGAGTTTGTTGACAGAATTCGAGAAAAAGAAAAAAGAAAATAAAGATTCTCAGAAAAGCAATGATTTTTTGGGGTATGGCCTGTTTTGGGTGGGTAGATAGGAGCACGGCAAACCAACATTCTTTTCAGGTCGGCCTATTTTGATTGCTCTTGCGCTCGCTTCGCACAATCAATAAAAACACCAACGTCTACTAAATGTACTTATAGCGACTGCGCATTCGTTGCAAACGCCGTGCATAGTTATGTTTTGAATGTGAGGAACTAATGCTCTTACGAGACTGCGCATTTGCGCAGACTTGCCTGAGCTTTTGTTGCTCGCACAATGCACATGCAATAAGAAACTCACCAACGATTGCATGTCTACGTCTACTAAACATTTATGTTTCATGCGGAGTAGCACAGGCTAGGCGAGGCATATGCACTCGATCAGTTCGCCTTATTTTTTTTTATTGACGTACGTGTTTAAGACGTTTACCCAATTATGTAATCACCAGCATGAGGGGATATCCGGACCCCTTGAAAAATCGCAAAATATAGGGTTCAGCCTATCAGCAATACTGGATCCCCAGAAACAAAACAAATCTACCATGTCAGCATTCGATGATGGTCCGCTTCAATGGTCAATGGCGTAGCCAGAACACAAGAACGTTGAAAAAGTTACGCACGTCAAATGGAGACTATTGTATCAAGCAATGAATTTCTACAATTAAAGAGCAGTCCCTTGGGGTATGGAAAATCACTTTTACCACATTGGGTGAACTCCCTTGAGTGTTACTATTTTTATTACGCACGCGCGTTGTGTAAATTAATGGGTGCTTCGCCAATGATGGTATTTGGATCCTCTCCTGTCATCAACTAAAAAACGTTCTTTCTGGATCCGCGAATGACCAGTGCGCATATATGTGCGCTTCGTCACGTGGACAATCATATTTTATTCACGCTCGCGCAGCAGACAATTTGTGAGCTCATGTCTACAAGGGAGGGGTTCATTGTCACCTTCTGGCTGGGGGATGGGGGGGGCTATCAGATGGTATGAAAAAATACAAATGGTGCGTTAGAAGATAAGGCTTTTATAAATGGACTATTAGTAAATCGTTTGAAGGTAAGATAAATATTTTTTGTACATAGTCCACATCCACGCAGTCTGAGCGCATTTGTTTTCAATTTAAAGGATCATATCTAGATTTGCTATGGGCAAGCATAAGTAACTCAGCAGGCTGGTTTTATCATAACCTCTTTTTTAAATTTGATATTTCTTGTGAAGTTTACTCAATTCAACACCAATTTCTTTGTAATCCATTCTTCATTTAGTACCTTGCTACCATGCGCAGAAATGGCGTCCGCTTTTGTATTAAATTCGATATACTTGATGAAGTTTAATTGATTGAACATCAATTTCTTTGTTTAGCTGAATCCATTATTATGGCGATCGCTAGCCTCCGCTTTTTTTTTATTTGACATTTCTTAATGAATTTTATTAATTTCATCATCCATTCTTCATTAGTCGAATCCATTATAATGGCGATCGCTAGCCTAAGAAGGCTTTTGAGCATATGTGGTAAGCTGTACCTTGCTACCATGCGCAGAAATGGCAAAGGTAAACAATAAGTCATAAATTTCTCGCTCTGACACGTACAGACACAGTATTTCTCGCCCTGAGACGAACAGACACGGTGTCGAAATAAAACATCCCATCTCCCGAAAATCAATAATTACGCCACGTTCTTCGTCACGCTGACTGTCTCGTTGATTTACCTGGAATTCACGGTGGCCGTCACCATGAAACCACCGTGACTGGGCGAGACACAGGGTGGCGACACCGAAACCAACATGAAATATGGTAAATCCTCGTTTGGTGTACTGTAGGGTCCATACCTTTCCATTACCATGGCCGGTTGCAGTATTGCGTACTTGCAGGTTTTGTGCTATTACCCAACAAATTAAAAGCTGCAGTAAATTAAACAAGGCTCTAAGCCTAATGGTTTCAGACAAGAAGATTTGTTCATGATTTTCCTATATAGGCCTATGTAAAACATGTGACCCCAGGGGGGGGGGGCATTTTTGGCCACAGGGATATAATTTGTACAAACTTGGTAGAGGTTTACAAGGTGATGCCATATACCAAATATCAAGGCTCTAGGCCTTGTGGTTTCAGACAAGAAGATTTTTCAAGTTTCTCCCTATATAAGCAAATGTAAAACATGTGACCCCCGAGGCAGGGCCATTTTTGGCCCCAGGGATATAATTTGAACTAGAGCAGAAGTCGATGGTACACCATCGCAAATACCAGCTTTTTGACCTATAACCTTTACCTTGGGGTCAAGGTCACACAAAATGTTGCTCAGTACATTCAACATATGACCTATGCACCTGTAAAGTTTGAAGTTGCTATGTCCAATGGTTAAGGAGAAGAAGTATTTTCAAAAAATACACTATATGACCTTGACCTATCACACCAAATGTTGTCTAGTGACCTCCAAATCATATGACCTTTGCACCTGCAAAGTTTGAAGTTGCTACGTCCAACAGTTTAGGAGAAGATGCATTCACAAGAAAGTACATATACAACTATATAAGCCTATGTAAAACATGTGACCGGTAAATAGCTATTTTTAGTCGGTAAATAGCTATACATAGCTAAAGTTATCTCTGTTTATACTCTCCGACTTTAAATAAAATTTGTCTTATGTCTTATGTGACCCCGGGAGCGGGGCAAGGCATCGTTTGAACAAACTTGGTAGAGGACCACTAGATGATGCTACATACCAAATATCAAGGCTCTAGGCCTTGTGGTTTTAGACAAGAAGATTTCAAAGTTTTCATCTTGATAATCTATTTTTAGCCAGTGTGACCTAGATATGCAACAGACCGGACCCATTTGAACAATTTTTAAAGAGGGCCATATAAGGTAAATTTCCGCCAAGTTTGGTCAAAATCCAGCTGGAGGTTTAGGAGGAGATATCCTTTAAAGCAATTGCTGATGACACACATCCAATGATCACAATAGCTCACCATGAGCCAATGGCTCAGGTGAGCTAAAAATCAGGTAAATTTAACAAATCAAACCCCCTTTGCAAAGAATCAAGGTCCCACACATGAAAGTCTTGTGTCTCATCCATTCAACAAAGAAATCCTGGAATTGCCCCTGGTAATACAGCATGAACTCAAGCACAGTTTAATATGAGCCAATGCATGAGATTTCCAACAATTTGGTACATGTATGTGCGCCCAGCAAAGGCTCAGACGAGCCTGCGCATACGTGCAGTCTGATCAGAGCCTTTGCTAATCGCTTGAGTATTCTTTGATTGTTAAGCTACTGACTGAACACTATTTGGAGTTTCTAAGGTTAATAGGAGGATGCAGGGGCTCGTCTGAGTCTACATTTGTCAAAATTTCAAATTGTTGGAAATCTCATGTTGCAGCTCATATACATTCCCGATTCTGGCCATGATTCACCACTATTAGTCCCTATGTGATTTATTCTATAAAAAGGGGATGGATAAAACAGAACATTTAGAATTAGAGATCACTACAATGTCTAACGATGTTCCTATGATGTCCCGACAAATCCACTGTGATTTGTGATGGTGCTGCTACAGCAGTGTCAGGGCAAAAGACTAACAGGGGCCCAGTAGCCCAGTGCTCCTAAATTTTGGGCTGGGCCCCTAAAACTAAATGTTTAGGGGCGGGCCCAGCTTGCCCCTGAAATAAGGGTAGTATGTTATAATGTAAAGGTATGAAGTCTTGTAAAAAATAGTTAGTATGATCAGGAAATACCACAATCACAAACCGCAGACAACCTAACACTAGCTGTTGTAAGTTTACAAATCTTCATTCAGCTGATTCCAAATACTGTTTATAATTTGGTAAATATTTAAGGAATACAGATTTTGAGCGTCCCTGACTTCAACTATGAGTAAATTGGCTATAGTGTAAGTAAGTAAGTAAAGTGTTGATATGAGTTGAATTTTCCACCGAATCCTTGTTTTAAGGGCCCAGCTTGCTATTGGCTAAAAAAATTTAGTCTGTATCTCTGAGGGTCATGACATAATCGTAGGGCAGTCGTCCTGGTCGGGATGAAACTGGTTGAATTGGGTGGGGGAGGGGGGGGGGGGGGGGGGGGTGAATCGTGGTGTCATTTGATACTCGATTCACCCCAAATGCCACAAATACACCTATGGTAACACTAGGAATGATCCTGATTCCGCCATGGTAGAGCTATCAGGGCTTGAAAATATCATCACTCGTCCACTCGTATTTACGAGTGCCTCAGGCTGCAGGGCAAGTGAGAATTTTGATAGTTCTAGTGAAAATTATTTTTTCCCCATGCTTGCCATGCAGGACAAGTGCCTATTTTCAGATATTTTGAGGCCTGGCTATGATTTAGGCCATACCCACAATTCAACACGATTCACCTGACAAGTTTAAAGTTATACTCATCGTAGCGCTGCCGTGGAGGTTCCAGAATCCACCGATTCTTCACAAGATGTATCACAATTTGATACAGTTTATTCCCCAATAAAGAAACGCTTAAGATTCTGTTCTTGACAATTTGTGTTTGTAACTGCCAACTGATTTGTAACAATACACATATAATACATCCATTATACCTCTTACAGCCCATGGAAGTTTAATATTAAAAAGCTTTGATTAACAGAGTAGTGGCAACTTATAACCCTTATACAGTGTCTCCAGGAGAGAACCATATTCCCCAGTAAAGAATCACCTGAAAAAAGTCCAGCCCCAAGGTAAAAATGGATTGAGCATCACATTAAAAATTTAGTGATCTAAAGTTTCACCCCTAAAAACGTATTCAAGTAGTTTAGGTCATTCTACTACAGTTTTAACACAAAATTTTGGTTCAAATTTTATAAGTGCTCATTATAAGCTACAATATTCGTAAATATTTATAAGTTCTGACACCAGAAGTATATTTTTGTTCAAGGTTCAATACAATCTGCTTTATTTGCTTTCAGGTAGAAGCAAACTTTTATTTGATGAGTAAACTCTATGTTAGGATGCATTACTTTCATTCTCTGTCACCACCAACTCAGTAAAGGTCATCATAAGACACATCCAAAAATAAGTGATTCTTTACTGGCAACTGTACAGTGTCCAAGATAACACTGTCATCTGTTAAATTTCCTGGCAGCTTGGAAGTCAATTTTTTATATGTAAGTCTGATATCATAGGGCATGTCCATGACATGGTTTTGGAACCACCTTGATTCCTTTCAACTGAACAATTATCTTCTTTTTTTAAAATTTTGCTTTGAGAACCAGGTTTAAAATTGCTTTACTGACAATATACTACAACACATTTTAGCCAACTTAAGCGGTAATTTTAAGGAATTCAGAAGA
Source organism: Loripinus fragilis (assembly GCA_964019695.1). Classification (NCBI taxonomy): domain Eukaryota; kingdom Metazoa; phylum Mollusca; class Bivalvia; order Lucinida; family Lucinidae; genus Loripinus; species Loripinus fragilis. Next base: position 1,382,058 of record CAXHUL010000609.1, read on the forward strand.
AACTAATTATGTTCTGCAATCCATAATGATTACCCTTTCTAACTGTCTTTCTACTAATACTCTGTCAATCAAAATCTGATCATTATCAGATGTGAGTGAATTTTGAATTTAGAAATAAAAAAAACCTTCTGGTGAGTGTCCAGAACTCCTCTGTGGTCTCAGCTGCGACCACAGTTGGGGCTCAACTATTCCAATGGGGAATAGTCCTCAGGGAAAAAAGAATACTTCAGGACATCACTATAGGTCTGGGACTACGTTGCATACCACGTGACTTGTGGAGAAAGTCGTGTTTCAGATCTCTGGTGTTATTCTTCAAATATCATTGGATTCGTTTTGTTAATAAATATAAAACTTATATCAGGATGATGGAGTAAAAGTGCTTTTCAAAATGATGTATACTGCTTAAAGGATGCGATTGTACATTATCTGGTATTTGCAACTTTTCATCATCGGTTATCTCTTTGTGTTGGAATAGGCTAAAATGGTCTACACATTTATGGCCTCGGGCGAAGATATTATGTACTGAACTAGCCCTATCGACTGCCCATTGTGTTATAAGAGTCGAGTACTGTTGACTGAAACAACTGAGTATGGCTCATAGTACGCCAAATAGTGTCGATTCACAAATCTTAACAGAGCTAACGCCTGTGAAATTAGTCGGCGATCATGGTGAGGTTACTGAGGCAAAGGTCCCTTACTCTTCGGGGACTACTCATATAGTAAAGCAAGAGTTAGATACGTCCAGTTATACCGTGTTTGGTGAGGGGTCCGTGGACGATCTGGACATATATGACCAGCCAGAGCACAAACTGTACATGAGATTTCAGTCCATATTCAGGGGATTGCCCAAAGAAATGTTCATCAATCGGATTATACAATGTGCGTCCTCATCTGAACCTGATCTCGAAAACCATCGTTCGATGCTATTTGAGCTGGTGAAGGAATGTGACGAATTTCCGTTTGGTTTACAGGCAGAACTGAAGCGCCGCGTTCGTACACGGAATGGTGATAGTGTAGTGTCTAAACTCGCACATGATGTTTACATCTTGATGTCAGTGCTCGAAGGTGGAGAGTTCTCAGAACTGAAAGATATTATAGCTAAGGGTAAAAGTAATCGTACCCAGTCCCAAGCACAAACTCCGTTGCGCGCTAGTTACATGGCGTCAACTTCGTGTGGATGTTCAACTGAAGTTGCAGCTCTGCTGAGTAACATTAACAATGTAAAGGCTGATGTTCTTAGTATGAAACAAAGTTACGCTGCTGTTGAAACTACCAGATCTTCGGAAATTCAGGCCTTAAAATCAACCGTTCTGGGCTTGAAGGCAGATTTGAGCAAATTATCTACAACTGTGTCTAAAGCTGTTACAGACATTGCCCTGGCCGCACAGCGTATTGATTCAGATAAGAGTAATGGGGTCGCCAAACTAAGAACGGACATTCGCTTATTGAAGGACTCAGTTCGTGATATACAAGATTCCTTAGATAGCGTTAATAGTCTATCTACAAGCAGTAACACTAGTGTATTTGGTAAAAGTAAAAAGACTGCTAAGAAAAACAAAGTTTCACAAAACCCCGTCCCATCTAGTACTGTCAATATTTCTGAACAAAGCTTGAATTCTGTGCCCGTGAATGAGCAGTCAGTTGGTCTGGCCGAACATGTGCCCACTTATGTAGCACAGGAAGTTGACTCTGCTATAAATGAGAATCAGAATAATGGTGGACAGCTTAATATTAGTAGAGAGCACCTCACGGCCGAACCTGAGCTGACAAGTGTCCGGCATAATATGACATCTGGTGTTGATGCAGGGCACGTTGCTTGTGGTACCGAAGGTCCTTTTCAGTATTGTAGTGTGGGCGCTGTCAGTGAGGGTTCGTCCACATCAGTTGGTCCAAATGTTGCCCGACCCATCCCATGGGTAAACGCTCATGGGGTGGACCGGCCATCATTACTTCAAAATTCTGGTGCTCATTCTGTTGAGAATAGTACTTCCAATGAAATATCATGCTCTCCGCGTGAAACACAAGCATTCTCTTATAGAGAAAGCCTTGAACATAATGGTTTATTCGGTCGAGGCAACGCTTACTTCGAACAAGCCTCAAATATACCGGTCCTTACTGCGAGAAGGGCACCAAACGAGCCTGATACATTTGTACATGTAAATGAACCATCAAACAAAGACGACGATGATGATGCTGACTTTATTCAATATGTAAAGAGAAAACCTCGTCGTTATTATCTTGGTGGGTTTTACCCTGAAGTCACAGAGGACGTTATTGAGCATTATGTTAGCAAGCGTGGTCCTACTGTCTCGTTTGTGCGTATATGGCATAGTAAGCGCAATAAGCGTGACGTAGTTATTCGGCTAAACATTGAAGATAATGGGTCAGCTGACCTAGTTGAGACTCCTACATTTTGGCCTCGTGGTGTAAGGTGCCGTCCTTGGCTGGACAGAAACGAACGCTATCACAATCATAATAAAACCCACCGTTATCATAGGCGTACACCGTATGTGCCCCGCGTTGGGCATGCGTTTGGCAGATCCGATGTGGACGATTATAATCCGTTTTCTCCACTTCGTGACCAAGGGAACTATCACAATACTTATTAATGGAAGTAAACCTAATGACGTGGAACGCCACTGGAATTATGTCCAGTTCAAGCTACTTAAGTGATTGTCTTTCATTCAAAAACATAGATATCTGCGGTTTGTCTGAACACTGGCTATATGAAAAAGACTTGATCTTTCTCAATGAGATTAACAGTAATTATATGTGCCATGCTGTGTCCGACTTTGACCTAATGATTCCAGGTCACAGGCGAGTCGGTAAGGGAGGGGTGGCCTTGCTTTGGCATAAAAAGCTGAATAGTAGGGTGACTCCATTGTCATTCGACGATGACAGAATAATTGGCTTACAGTTAGAAATCAGTCCCTCTCTTAATATTTATGTGTTTCAAGTATATCTGCCGTGCTCAAACCACCCAGTTGCTAGATTTTATGAGTATATTGACAAATTGAGCAATTTATTAGGTCTTTACGCAGAAAAAGGGCTCGTGCTTATTATGGGTGACTTGAACACTAAACTTTTAGCCAGCCATTCTGTACATCCTCAAAGTAACAGAACCCGTATACTGACAGAGTTTTTATCTAGAAATAATATGGTTTCATTAAATACCTTAGGGTTCTGCACAGGTGCCCGCAACTCATTTGTGTCATATGATAACAAGTGTGAGACCCTTATAGACCATATATTGTTTCCGATTGAGCATCTTCAGCTAGTTAGCACAACTGAAATTTGTAACGATGATGCACTAAATGTCTCGCGCCACCGGCCAGTCGTGTCCAAATTCTGTTTACCGATCTGGGCTCCGGATCATGAATCCTCGCAATCCAGCATTAATATTAATTGGAAAAAGGCTGACGAGCAGACTGTTCACTGTTATAAAAATAACTTAACACGTTGCTCTAAATTTCACTCATTATCCGAAAATAATTTTGAGACAAAGTCGTCTGTAGACAACGGATATATGGATTTGATTGGTGCACTCAAAGACAGTGCAGCCCGTAGCTTTCCTAAAAAACAATACAAACGGTATCTCAAACCTTACTGGACGGAAGAGCTAACTGCTCTACATAATGGTATGTCCAATGCGCGGAAAGCCTGGCTTATAGCTGGCCAGCCGAGGGATCGCGATCATGTGGCTTACTCCTCCTATAAAACAGCGAAACGAAATTTTAGGCGTAAACATCGCCAGGCGACCGAGAACTTTTTAAAGAAGCAATTTGAGGTGATTGATGAACTCGCAGAAGTTGACAGTGGTCTATTTTGGCATCATATCAATAGTCGTCGGAAAAAATCTTTAATTTCTCCTGGTTCTCACATTAAGTTTGATGGTAGGGATGTATACAGCGAAAGGGAAATAACTGATGAATGGGCGCGCTATTTTTCAAATCTATACAAACCATCAGAAAACCCCGCGTTTGATGAACCTTTTAAAAGAACAGTGAGTGAGTCTGTAAGGCGGCTCAATAATGACGCCTTTGAAAATGATCGAAATCCCATAACAATAAGCAGCGAAGAGGTAGACTCTGCTCTAAGGCTTGCGCATAGGGGTAAAGCCTGCGGCGACGATGGCATTTATTACGAACATATATTATTTGCTGGTACGGAGCTGTGTGAAGTCTTATCAAAATTGTTTTCTGCAATGATAAAACTTGCGCATGTCCCTGTTGAAATGAAAAGGGGAACTATAATAACTTTGTTTAAGGGAGGGAATAAAAGGAGGGATGACCCAGACAATTACAGGGCAATTACGTTGTCTTCTGTTATCCTTAAGTTGCTAGAAAGGATTATACTTACTAGGATAGAGCTGTTTGATACATTAACTCCCCCGATTCATCCTCTCCAGGGTGGGTTCCAAAAGAATATCGGATGCCTTATGTCCTCGTTCTTATTGCGCGAATCAATCTCATATGCCAAGGAGAATGGCAGTAAATTATATGTATGCTTTCTTGACGTAAAAAAGGCATTTGACTGCGTATGGCACGACGGGCTATTCTGCAAATTGTATAACTCCGGAGTTAATAAAACGTTCTGCAGATTGATTGTTAATATGTACACAGACATGTTCAGTTGTGTCAGGAATCGTGGACATAAATCGAGCTGGTTTCGGGTCCTGCAGGGTACGCGTCAGGGTGGGGTAATCTCCCCATTCCTGTACTTAATATATAAAAATGATTTGCTCTATGAGATAGAAGCCTCTGCTTTAGGTTTTTGTATGTATGATATAAACTGCGGTTCACCCACAGTGGCCGATGATATGCTGGTCTGTTCGTTCTCCGTTAATGGTCTAATACAGATACTGGTATTATGTCTACGCTATGGACACAAGTGGCGTTTCGAACATGGTATCATGAAGTGCCTTGTGGTAGTCTTCAATGAGCTTAAAAGGGCGTATCAGCAAAGTAATCGACAATGGCCGTTCGGAAATGTTTGTATAGAAGAAGGCACACAGTATAAGCATTTAGGGGTGGTATGTGACAAAAATATGTCGATTGACGTAAGCGTCAAAGATGCTTGCAATAAACTCAGAAGCACATTTTTAAGTCTGGTTAATTGTGGCATTTACGAGGACGGATTGAACCCCCTATCGGTGAGACGCATTTACAATGCCGTCGTCCTGCCGAAAGCATTGTATGGTTGCGAATTGTGGTCGAATATGCAATCTTCACATTTAGTGTCGCTTGAGCGGGCTCACCGTTTTTGTGTGAAGTTTATGCAGTTTTTGCCAAAATCTACGAGTACTGACGTCGCTTTAGCTCTTTTTGGCTTCAACTCACTAGAAACAGAAATAGATTACAGGAAACTCATATTCCTAGGTCAGCTATGTCGTTTAACTGGTGATCACAGAGTTAAGACTGTATTTCATCATAGACTAATCCATTATACCGAAACTCCGGCGAAAATGATAGGGTTTTTCCCCGACATTTATCGTATACTTACAAAATATGCGCTCACGCGTTTTATTTCAGATTACATAGAAAACGGCTCCTTCTTGTCCAAATATTCATGGAAGAAACTAATCCGCGCTAAAATAAACGAGGTATCTAGACGCGAGTTGCTCATGAGAGTCACAACCTCCGAGTCATTGTGCCGTCTAACCAGAATACACTCTGTTTTGCACGAACCCCATATATTGTGGTCTCTTAGTAAAGCTTTCCCGCGATACAAAAGACAAGTCCTGTTGGCCGTTCGATTCATCGGCATGCTATTTACCGGAAAATGGTATTCATCATGCCAAAAGTGCGGCGAAAAGTCAAATGCCATAGCAGAACACATTCTACTATTCTGTCCTAGTACGAATACCTTTAGGTTTACGTTGTGGCGAAAGTTATTTACTCGTTTTGGAGTTGAATTATTTCGACAATTTAGAAGTCTGTCACCATCTGATCAAGTAGATGCCTTATTCTCAGGATTCTATGGTCTAGAAGTTGATGAAAATGTTAGATTAGAGTCACTTAAAATATTGTTACAGTCACTGAAATTACTAAGTTGGCACTTGCCCTTAGACAAACTGATGCTATCTTAAAAATAGTGATTAATTGTTCAGTCATTCAGTGATATACGCCAGTGAAGTGGCGATAATTTTTATTCAATTCAATTAGTTTAAACCAAAGCACATGCTGTCGGTACTCAAAAGAACCGTCTCAATATAAGATGGCTCTGTTGAGTATCCAAAACATGTTCTCATTGATGATACGAGTTCAATCATCTAGGGAAATACGTCTGAGGATGTGAAGGGATAATCCTGGTCTAGTTCCCTAACTTTAGACCCAAACACATGTTGTGGGCACTCAGGAGAGCCGTCTTTTTATGAGACGGCTCTGTTGAGTATCCAAAACATATTTTGATAGATGTTTAGGAACCCAGTCTTCCTGAGAAGCACGTCTCCGGAAATTATGGGATTATCTTTTATTTAGTTTTCTTACTATAAACCGTAACACATGTTGTGAGTACTCAAACGAGCCGTCTCAATATGAGACGGCTCTGTTGAGTATTCAAAATATGTTATGACTATTGGATATGAATTCACTCATCCAGAAAAACACTCCTTAAGATGTGAGAGAAAAATTTCGAGCTAGTTTTTGTTTTCACTTTGTAACCATATTACAAGTTGCAGGGACTCAAGGGTGCCGTCCCAATATGTGACTGCTCTAGTGAGTATTCAAAACAGGTCCTTATGTGATAAATAGGAGTGCATACAACAATAGAAATGCGTCTGAAGATGTGAGGGGATTATTCTGACTTAATATTCGTAATTTAAACCAAAACACATGTTGTTGGGACTTAGAGGAGCCATATCAATACGAGACGGCTCTAATGAGTATCCAAAACATGTTTTTGGTCAACGAATAGTAATTCAGTCATTCATGGAAATATCCCTCACGAAGAGAGGGTATAATTCTGGATTTGTCCTGTAACTTTCAACCAAACATGTTGTGAGTACACTAAGGGGCCGTCCCTAATTGAGGCGGCTCTTTTGAGTATCATATTCGTGATTTGAACTGATGGATACGCTTCCTGTCACTCTGCTAAATGCGACTCCATATAACAAATAAGAGGGTAATCTTGATTTAAATTTGTAATTTTCAAACTAAATCACATGATTTGGAGACTCAGAAGGGCCGGCTCAGTGCGTGACGGTTCTAATGAGTGTCCAAAGCATGTTTTAAATTTTAAATGGATGTTATGTCATTCAGTTAATTGAGCCTCAGGAGAAGAGGGGATAATTCTATTTTTTTCTTTATACTTCTAGACCAAACGCATGTTGTGAGGACTCAGTGGAACCGTCTCAAGATGAGACGATTCTATTGAGTGCTCAAAAAAGTGTTTGGTCTGATGGTATGGTAAGCGAACGCAATGTCCCGTAAATGAAAGAAAAAGAAAAGTTTATTTATCTTATTTAAGAAATCTCGTAAAGTGAGTGCTTTGTTTTCTTCTCGGTTAAATTCCTTAAATTTCGTTTCGTTAAGGTCAAACTCAGAGGTATTCAAAGCCGCTCAGTCAAAGTTAAGTCACATTCTGACTATACCTATCAATACCTCAGTGGAACGGATGGGTGTAGGCCAAGCATGTGAGAGTAAGCGATTGCAAACGACAGGGCGCAGATCAGCCAAGCACACGTGCAGGATGGTCTGTGCCTCTGTTGTTTACCACAGTATAAGTGTTCTCAAACATTTTGTAGATGTGCATTACTATATTGTCTCTATTTTTGTTCGTTTTCTTCTGTATGTTGTATATGAGTTTGTATTGTGCTCTCCATATCTGGAGGATAATAAAGTATCTATCTACCCTCTGAGTAACAATACAAAAGGTTAGGCTTTGCTTCATCAAGTGGAAGAAATATATGGGAAAGTTTACACAAGTGATTCTTTATTGGAGAGGATTCTCTATCGGGGAATAAACTTTAGCTATGGCTCTACCGGCGCCAAAAATCTTGAATGTATAACTGGCGGGTTCAGGGTCATTTAGGCCCATAACAAAGTTGGCCCATGTCAATTTCGGCCCATAAATTTTGTCAACCTGGATTTCTGTAAAAGAGATTTCATATTATTAAAAATATTTAAAATTTATTATTAGAGTAATATTGAGAGAAAAAAACTGAAAATAGATTGACTTTACAGACTAGTAAAGACTAGAAAAACGCATAGACTGGTATCTTTAATAGAAGAAATAATCATAAATCACCTGTATATTTTCCATTAGCAAATACAACTTGTTCAGTGAGTTAAACTGAATAATTGGATTAAGACAGAATCGCTTGCGTTTCATATGCGAGCAGGAAACGCTCTGGCTAGAGTGCGCAGGCTTGTCTGTGCCTTGGCTGCCTATGTGATTTACTCTTCTGTTACATACAAACTCCTAATCAATTAAAATGGACCATTCTTATTTATTATTGTGTTTGGACTGGATAATTACAGGTAGGTCGATATAATTATAAAAATAATAGACAAACATACCGATTATACATTATTATACCTGTGGGCCGAAATTGTATAGGCCGATTTGGTTATGGGCCGAAAAATGTCGGGCGTAAAATGCCAGTGACCAACTGGGGCTAAAGTCTGTCAATGTTAAGGTGGTCTGTCAATGTTAAGGTGGGCCAATATAATTTCATTTTGGAATTCTTACTGGGTCAGACTAGAACACCTTACTTATCCCGTGGGCATGCAACCAAAAGATACACTCTCCTCTCGCCTCAAGAAATCTGCAATAGGGTAAAAACATCGAATTTCGGACGGACATGTAAAATCAGACACTTTTCTACCTCCCCTGACATAACGTCCTGCTCTAGACTCTCAACCAATTGTTAAGTCTTATTTCAGGTTGACTGGACAGACAAAATATCGTCGTACCCACTTCCCAACAGTGAAAATGGAACACGTCACATTATAATCGACAAATTAGATATCCATTCCAGTCTGGTGACCTCCAGCTCCGCACAGTTTAGAGAGCACATGGTTTCGATGCTTGTCACAACTATTTTTAATTCCATATTTTATAGTTGAATATTAATGCACAATGAAATATTTCTGCTCCCTAGTATCTTCGATAGTTATATTTATGAAATGAAAGGTTGTTTTTGCATATTAACAAAGATTTTAAACGAAATGACGATAAAATAATGGGTGTCTGTATTTCCCTTCAGGAAATTTAATTTCGGACACGGCTTTGAACAAGACGTTCAGACGATGATTTTTGACCCTTTCATATTTTTTCTTTCCTTTCCAGCTGTTTGTAAATAAAATGCACTGAATCTATTTACGTTTTAGATAAGATAATTTAAGATTCTTGTTGGTATAGCGATTGAAAGACTGGAATGCATCACCACAGACCCCCAAAATTGAGCAAGAGTTGACTGCGGGTTGAAAAGATTCCGTAGCTTTGCATGCTGGTTGACATTTCAGCACTTGATTTTAGAAGCAAATGAAATCGATATCTTAAAAGACCTCGGTAGTTTACTCATATGATAAATGAAACATATTTAACTGTTTTTGACAGAATAAAAACATTTGAAGAGCTTTATTTTTTAGAAAAGAAACAACAGTCCGATTTTTTTTTCCTTCAGCTCTGTCCGAATTTCCCGATAGCCGTCCGAATTTTCATGTTCGACCCTATGTCACTTTAAGTGCTAATCAAACACATTTAAATGCATTAACCAATGAAATTACAGCTTTATTAAGTCAATCGAGCATGTTTTGTAGCTACCAGCTAGATTTAACCTGGTGACATGTCTGGAGCAAAGCACAAACCATGCTGAAGTAGTGACACAGCGAAAAAGCGTCCGAAGTTCGATGTTTTTACCCTACTCTGGAAAGTTTGGAAACTATAGCAGCAACTGCAATTTCACATTTCTATACACGAATAAGGCGTAAAACGATGGCTTACCTGACGACTCGAATGCTGTAAAACTATATCCATATGATAAAGAAGACGCCATTTTGTTTTTTTATTTAGTTTGAAAATAAGGAGTAGAATCTCGTTTTGCTTGTTGATTGAGAGAAATCTTAGCAAGAAGTCTCCGTCAGTTGTCATCGGTTTATATACAGAGTCATCACGTGATTTCTCACAGTGGTTCCCAGCACAGGAACTTATTATGACCTCTCATTCTCGCGAGACCTGACGATAACTCATCTTGATCTCTCGCATTTCGCCCTTTGCATCATGGGTAACTAGCGATATTTGGCTAGTCCCGTTCAATTCTCGCACTGCTGTAGCGACCGAATTTATTGTTAAAAATAGCAAAAAAATAAATTTTTGACAGTTTATCATTTCTCTATTAGTCAATATTTTCTGGATATAAAGCCCCGAGTCATGCAAGCAGTGATTGCATAAAAATATTTAAATAAAAATGGCGGTTCAATCCCAGAGTGCACCGAGCGAAAGGCGACAGGTTTGTTCGTGCTAGCGGACTTCCTGTGCGACAATGATGACCTCTCAGGCTATGGGAGTTGGCTGGATCCCTGATACAACAACAACAACAATATGACAATATGACGCACAGGTCTTGTGTAACAAGACTGGAAGCGCACGTGATTAATCTCTTTGTCCGTCGGTGACGTCTACATTTGCAAACGATTTGGAGTCAAACGAAGCCCGACAATGTGGATCCAGCTGCAGCCATTCGAGCCAGCATATGATATTTCGGTACTATGACGAGGCTCAGGCGATACTTATTGCATTGTCCAGTAACTACACCTGCACAAATGTGCTGACTCACCAGAGTCTTCACCCCGAGATTTTGGTACAGTGACGAAGGCTTAGGTAAGCCTGTGCAAATGTGTAGACTCGCCAGAGCCTTCTGCTTGCACAAAATAGCATTAAACCGTCATTTGCCAAGATAAAACATGATGCATCATAATTTTGAACTTTCGACCTGTGCCGCTGGCTCGCCAGTGCCGGAATACTTGCTGGGTAGCTTTGTGATTTTCCAGGGGGTCCGTACCAGTATTCACAAGGAAATCTATAGCTTTGTGTGGGTTTTTTTTCTGGCGGCGGGGTCCAAGTCTCGGATCCATCCATGTGTCGGCTCGGTAGCGGGTCAATTCGGCCTGAAGTCAAGTCGGCCCCTAAGTCTGTTCTTCGTCCCTGTACCAAAATCTTGTGTGCTGCCACAGATGGCGATTTTTGTTCTATTCACCCCGGGGCGAAGACTCTGGTGAGTCTGCACATTTGTGCAGGTGTAGTTACTGGACAATGCAATAAGTATCAAGATCTCATGCGCTGACAGCGAAGACTCTGACAAGTCAGCAAATTTACACAGGCTCGCCTGAGCCTCGTCATAGTACCCCATGAGTCAAACAACTGACACCCTGTTCCCTTGTGGAACTTGTAATCCCCTGTCACTTATGACCACAAAGGTCTGCAATGTGAAACCTGTAATATGTGGTATCATGCACCCTGTCAGAGAGTCGGTGATCTTCAGTATGAATACTTGTCTTACTCAAGCTGCTCATGACACTGTACAAAATGTGACAGTGCAAATTACTCTAATAGCATTACTCAGGATCTAAATTCATTCACAACAACCAACCGCTTTAGCACCCTTAACACAAGTCAAGACTGCATCTTCACTCTGACACAAACATCCACGCCTGCAAAGAAGAAGCCTGTCAAAGATTCATCTACGAGACATGTTTCATGCTTATTTGAACAGATTTGAATTTCACTTTTTGCGGTTGCATATAATTAAAACAAACAAATTTTGCCTTTTCATGCATAACAGACGTGTCCTTGGTATTGCCAAACAGACCAGATGGCAATTTATAGCATAGCCATAACCCGGTGGCCCAAAATACATCCCCACCCATTTTTTTTGATTTTAAGAGCCAAAACGAGTGTATCTTCTAAGAAAATACGTATTTAAGTGTGAAATTTTCTTTTAAGTTTAGAGGCACGCTCATTCTATTATTAAGATGAGAAACAACCTATGTGTGCCTGTTTTTGCTTGGAAACTGGGCTTAATAACTTCTTCCATAAAAGTGCCCAAATGGGTATCTCATGTATAAAATGTGTCCTGGAAGAAGTTTGAATAGCAAATTCTAAAAACTCACAGCCGCCTTAATTTCTTAGATATTTTAAGTATCTATTACCGATAAAACTGATCACCAATATTGCATTTGAGTATTTTGCATACAATTTAGTGTTGCTATGGAAACTGTAAACCCTAAAATTTGATCTAAAAGTCGCTTCCAAAAAGTAAATATCCAATGCGAATGCTTTATTTTCTAAAAGAACATACTTTAATTATCTATGAACAATATATAAAAGATTCCAAGAGAAAAACGTCATATCTTTTAGAGAAATTGTTCGAAAAAGATTTAGTACATTTCGTTTCAGAAAGCATTTTTAAACGCTTAAATTTTGACTACTTATCTTCAGAGACTGTTTCAAACCAGAAAATAAAGAATAATAACTATTTTCTTGATGACTGTGTATTCCTGGAGTTCAGACTAACCCATGGAAATCAGTTATTACCCAATATAACGAAAAATAAATGAGTAACAGCATTTTCAATTAGGGAGAAAAAGTCTCAGTTTTATACCTTTATCAGCACAAATAAACCGGACATCATTGTCGGCACTGAAACCTGGCTCACAGCAGAAATTCATGATAATGAATACTTCCCGCCCAGAGTTCTCGGAAACGCCGAATTAGGCGTATTTTTACGCCAACTTTTGGTTTTGTACGCGTACTTTTCCTGCTGGGGATTCTAATTTACGCCAAGTTTTTTTCTGCTGATGCGTCTCAAACTCATTAAAAACACCTGAAGACGACAGCGGGAGTCCAAATTTGGCTTCCGCCATAAAAGATCAGAAGACCGCCGCTAATCCGATGGCCCAGGTGGTCATAAAATGTCCAGTCGTTCGTAGGCATGATCTCATTTAGCTCTCGGCCAATCAGAACGTCGCACAGCGACTGCTTCTTTATTGACAGGACAATAATTACGCCTATGCAAATTTGAGAAGCACATGGTCGATTGGTTTTAACTTTTCCGAGAATGATAGTCGCGCATTCGTGACTGTCTGTCTCAATCAAATCTTGAAATGTTTCTTACTTTTTTGAAGACATGAAATCGCTTCCACAGCTCGAGTTCCACATAAAAATAAGATTTGCTGAAGACATCGGTAAACCAAATAGGATAACGTCCGATGAGACAACGTTCCAAATGAAGCGTCATTAGCAACATATGAGTGATGCAATCAATTATCGGTGTGTTTTTTCCACCGAATAAACTATTCTTAGGGTATTAAATGCAAACAAATGACTTTCAGCAAGAAAACCAGTTCATTTTAAACCATTGAAATCGTCTCGCACGTAGGCAGGAAATCAAAATAATCATCTTAATTTTGGAACAATCGCCGTAGACTAGGTGCGCAAAAAGCACTTGCATGCAAATAATTGAACTAGTCTAAGATCTATACATTGCAAAAGATCTATCCATCTGTCTGTCTGTTCGTCTGTCTGCCTGCTTGTAAATTAATAAAACAACTACATGTATCAATAGTATAAGCTTTTCATTTTTAAGGCCAAACATAAAAATATGTGTTTCATGATACATGAAATTTTAAAATATGAAAATATTTTTATTTTGATGTAGAAGATGGCAAACCCTTTTGAAATCCCCAACAATGTTAAGAAAATATTTTGTAGGGTTTGACGAAGAGGGGGATTTAGGGTTACCTATGTCAATCTTTCATTTTTGGTCTAAAATCTTTTTTGTTCACAGCTAGTCCTCACAAGGATTTTAAAATTGCCATTTTGCAGGATAAAAGACATTACATCCGTAAATAAAACTTTTCATATTTCGGCTAAAACTAAAAACTCCAACTTTTCCAGGTCAAACTCCAAAATTTCAATTTTGACTCCAACTTTTTCCAGGGATGGATTCTATGAATCCTGTTTTCAAAATCCTAGTGAGAACTCTGCCGCCTGAACTAGGCTACACAGTATATCGACGCGACAGGTCTGGACAAAAGGGAGGAGGAGTCATCATCCTGGTGAACTCCAAATTCACAATATAATTAAAATCAGTCTACCATACAAATTTTGAAAACCTCTGGGTCCAGTTGAACCTTGCTGGATCCAAATCAGTTCTTATAGGAGCATACTACAAACCGCATGAATCAGACCAAGCAAGTTTTGAAGAACTGATCAAATCTTTGACCCTAGTCAGCCAAACAAACTCAACTGTCTGGCTGCTCGGGAACTTTAATCTACCCAAAATTGACTGGGAAAATCTCAAGCCGTTGCCAGACTGTGGCCATCCAACTTTTTACTGGGAGTGCATTGAGGCACTGAACGACTGCCTGCTTGAGCAAACCGTGACCTCGCCAACTCGGGGTCAAAATATTCTGGACTTATTTTTCACAACAAACCCTACCCTCGTGGAAAATGTATCAATCATCCCTGGTCTCTCTGACCATGATATTGTATTAGCTAAAGTCAATGCAAAGCCTGAAATATCAAAGCAGGTCCCTTGCACTATTTTATTATATAAGAAGGCCGACTGGGACCAGCTCAAACAGTCCATGAGGGATCTCCACTCTGAACTCACACAGTCTGACCTTGCCACTACCAGTGTACAAAGTATGTGGGAAAGGTTTGCTACCAAACTTGAGCAAGGTATAGACAAATTCATCCCAACTAGGCAATCAGGCACTCGGGATGGATTCCCCTGGATAAATCAATAAATCCGCCGCCTAATGAGAAAACGCGACAAACTCTATAAACGCTGGTCTAGGTCCGGCAGACCTTATGACCAAAGTAAATTCCTCAATTATAAGCAGTTAGTCAGGCGGGTTTCAGAAAAAGCCTATGAAAAATACTTAGGGGACATCTTAGGCATAAACAACGAAATTCCTGACCAAGATGTAGTGGAACCCCCTTAGGTCAAAACCAAAAAGCTTTACTCCCTGCTCAAGCACTCCAAACATGACTCAAATGGCATTGCTCCCTTAAAGAAGGATAGTCAAACTGATTTAGCGGAACAGGAAATGCCTTAAATGACCAGTTTCAGTCAGTGTTTAGCCCCAAAACCCCCATAAGTTGAAAGTCCCTTGCCCAGAAGTCATTGCAAGATTTGCATGACTCTGGTGCCAACCTACCATTCCAGCCCAGCCCCCATCCAAAAATGCCTGACATAAGCATAGCTACTGAAGGCATTGACAAGCTGCTTAAAGGCTTTAGCCCACACAAGGCTGCAGGACCTGACAAATTCAAACCCATTGTCCTTCAAACATTACATAAGGAATTAGCACCCATCCTGCAGCTTATTTTCCAGAGATCAATAGATACTGGAAAAATACCAGACATTTGAAAAGAAGCAAATGGTTCCCCAATTTACAAAAAGGCGAAAAATCTGACCCATCCAACTACAGGCCAATCTCACTGACTTGTGTCCTGTGCAAAATTCTGGAGCATATTGTTGCTTCTAGCCTGGTTAACCACTTCACTGAACTGTACATATTTTACAAAATGCAGCATGGCTTCCGAGAAAAGAGATCCTGTGAGGCGCAACTTATAATGTTAATCGATGAACTAGCCAAAAATATGCAGATGGGCAAACAGACTAATCTTATTCTTTTGGACTTTAGTAAAGCTTTTGATAAAGTTGCCCATGAAAAACTCCTCCTAAAACTTCACCATTATGGCATCAGAGGAGACACTCTAAAATGGAAAAAGGACTTTTTGGATAATCGAAAACAGATGGAATTAACTCAGAAAAAATCCCAGTCTCCTCTGGCGTCCCACAGGGCTCTGTTCTCGGCCCAATTCTCCTCCTTGCATACATAAATGACCTGCCTGAGCAGGTCGAATCCAGAGTAAGACTTTTCGCAGATGACACTGCCTTATACATCGCAATCAGCTCAACCACAGAAAGCGAGGTCCTACAAACAGACCTAGCAAGTCTCGAACTATGGGAAAATATGTGGGATATGCAATTTAACCCCTCTAAATGTCAGGTCCTTCAAATCACAAAAAAGGCAAAACCCCTCAACACCAAGTACATTCTACATAATGTAGAGCTGGAAAGTGTCCCAGCAGCAAAGTACTTAGGGGTCACCATTGCGGACGACCTCTCATGGTCCAAACATATTGACATCACCACAAAAAAGGCAAACCAAACTCTTGGTTTCCTTAAAAGAAATATCCGGGTTCATAATAAGGACCTTAAATCAGTAGCATACAAAGCTCTTGTAAGGCCTCAGTTGGAGCATGCTTCAACAGTATGGTTCCCCACACCTAAACAGATATAAATAAAGTGGAAGCAGTCCAAAAAAGGGCTGCAAGGTGGGCTACAAGAGATTATAGATACACCTCTAGTGTCACTGCTATGTTGAAGGACCTAAACTGGCGCCCCTTAGACCAACGTCGCATTGATAGCCGACTCGTGATGATGTATAAGGTCACATATGACCTTGTAGCTATCCCTGCATCAGTCTACCTTGTTCAAAACACCAGAACATCACGACACACACACCCTTTAGCATACAGACAGATCCAGACTCTCAAAGACTATTACAGGTTCACATTTTTCCCTAGAACAATTATCCACTGGAACGCCCTCCCTGCCAACATACCGACACTTCCCACCCTGGCACAGTTTAGCGGTGCTGTCTGCCGGGTAATTCATGTGTCCCCCTGAATACCAGCTTCTGTTTTATCTTTTACCTATACTAACACTCCTTCTCGCACTGTACAAACTCATCTCATTACCTTTTCTGTCACTTTGTTTCAACTAACCCCCTCAGCACTTGGTATTCCGGAATACCCGTCTGACGCCCCCCTCGGGGGTTAAGACGTATTGGAAGATAGATAGATAGTACCGAAATATCATGTGCTGGCTCGAATGGCGATTTATTGTTATTTTGTGCTAGCAGCAAAGGCTCTGGCGAGTCTACACATTTGCATAGGCTTACCTTAGCCTTCGTCACTGTACCAAAATCTCACGCGCTGCCTAAAATGGCAATTCGTGTGTTATTCACACCAGCAGGCAGACTGATGAGTCTGCACATTTGCGCAGGCATAGTGACTGGACAATGGTGAGTTTACACATTTGCACAGGCTTACCTTCGCCATCGTCACTGTACCAAAATCTTGTGTGCTGCCTCAGATGGCGATTTTTTGTTCTATTCACCTCGGGGCGAAGACTGGTGAATCTGCACATTTGTGCAGGTGTAGTTACTGGACAATGCAGTAAGTATCAAAATCTCATGTGCTGGCAGCGTAGGCCCTGGCGAGTCTGCACATTTGCACTGGCTCGCCTGAGCCTCGCCGCAGTAATAAAATATAATGTGTTGGTTCCTATGGCGATTTGTGTACTGTTTATGTGAACAGCAAATGCTGTGGTGAGTCTGTACCATGGCACATCTGTGCAACCATCAGTGTGTTGAATCAATGCGTCAAAATATGCTCCCAATGCGTTGTAATAAAAATCCTCAATAAAACTTTTGCTAGTTTACCAAGAAAAAATAAGTAGTTGTAAACTTTTGGATGCTATTTCATTGGACTATGATATCCGCTGCGCCTAGACATGCAGAGTTCCCTCATTATATGCAGTCACACTAGAAAAAATGTTATGGTCGTGTCAGAAATGCTGGCCAAACCATGAATTAAATCAACAAGAGCCAAGCGACTGCAATATTACTGACAGTCTGTGCGTCTGGTGTCATCACAAATAACATGAACGCAAGCTTATAAAGAAATAATAAAATCAACAGGTATATATTTTACGCCAGCTCCAGTGCGGAATTACGCCAGCACCAGTTCCTTGTAGTAACCTCCAGTACTTTTACATTTACCAGTGTGATATATGAAATTAGTCACCAATGTAGCCTCAATACCATCTACTTTTTTCTATATTCATTAAAACATTAAGTCACGTAATTCCAGATTTTAAAAGTGTTATGACATGAAAACTAAATGACGCACCATAACAAAACATGCAATACACCATTTGTGCATACCTATGACTCAGATCAGCGCTGGGCATCCACCCTTCAATATGACCAAAACCATCGTTTTCGACTCGTTGCATGCACAAGGACTTAAAACATTTTCATGTAGACAGCAAAGGCTCTGGTCCCATTTGGTGGGGACTCAAGCTGATCTGAGTCTTCACTGGGAGTGGGAGTACACACTATATTGTTGTTTTTCTTACCGTGTGGCTCCTTAGTTTCATGAGTGTTCCCCACATTTTTCATATAATCAGAAATAGAGCGGTGTGGATTGTGGAGTATGCGAAGTACGAGATCAATGACCTCTTGGTATAAAGCTCAGGCTATCAAATTTTTATAAGACTTTCCCTGACTTCGATTATTATCATTATTATCATTATTATCATGGTGTTTGTACAGCGAAAGAGTCTTAATAACAACGTTGGGTTAGTCACTAAACGTTAAATCGGTCTTACAGAGCATTTACCTTACATCTATGAAAGCTTTCTTTGAAAAATAGGAAAATTTACATTTTATAACCCGTGGTTTGTTTTACCATATACCCTTGTTTATTGTAATTGCTTAGGAATTTAACCCGTGATATGTTGTACCATATCAAAGGATAGTGCCCAATTAAAAATAGATTTTGTATTTGTAAAGGGCACACTTATCGATCCAAAATGACCTGAAAAATCGCAGCATCACTATATTTTTGCGTTTTGTAAAAAAAATACAGTTTAATAAACAGGGTTTTTTTCATTTTTGTGCATTGAAATAAGGACTCCAATTCTCTGATCTGACGAATTTATGAAACAAGATTTTGAGAAAACAATAAGCAATACGCCAATTGTTCATATAATCTTAATAGATATTTTCCTATAATGGTTTAAAAACAACCCTGGCAAATATCATCAAGATAAGAGAAAACAGATACTTACATTTTTCCCGCCTTCGATAAAAGTATTGGACAGGTGAGGTACTTCATTGCATCGATTCCTGATCCTTGCTGTCTTTCTTGCTTTTACACCCAGGTTAGTAAAACATACCAGTGTTGGAGGTATCTGGGTAAACGGTGTGTGAAATACCTTGCCAACAAGCAAATTCAGATAGTTTATGTCCCCGCCGCTTAATATTTATCTTTAAATATGAGCTATCATGAAACAAGTAATAGGCCATGAGCTACTAAGGGTTTTGCTCCCCCAGGGGAATCTTTGTAGGCTATATTTTTCTTAAAGTATAACATCTAACAAGCTTTTTGCAACATGAGACAAGTGCGTTATTTTTTTCTAAAAGAAGATTTGACAGTTAGTTCAGTAAGTACAATCCGTGCTGCTGGTGCTCCGACCAAGCTTAGGCGAATCACATTTTTTTTTACCTCTTGACAGTAAGTGGTTTTATAACTGGAATTAATTAATACTTCTTATAAAACGGAACACAGCGGTATATGCTAACGCTATGCCCATTAATGCATCTTGTCTTGGGTTGTGTATAATTTTTGCAGCCCTGGCACACCTCCAGTCTGCTGGAGTAGGATGGAATATAAATTCTAAAATGGTATTTGTAGGTGTTGGGTCACTGTCGCAACATATGAGAACTGTGTTCCTGGGGCTGTCAGATTGTATGCTGAGAGTTTCCATCAATATAGAGATGAGTGTGTGCAATATGCTTCGTTCACCGGAACTCAATCAGCAATAAACTTATGAACAATGACATTCAACCAAACACAAATGACTGGTGTTTATGCCATAGCATTTGCTGTCTCTCTGGCATTTTGCAAGAAGCCTGCTTATTTGCATTATGATAACTCGATAATGAGGTCACACCTTCTAAAATGCCTCCATAAAATTTCTAAGCAAGCCAGAAACAATAAAAAATATTTTTATAAAGGCCCATACGGCCGCACTATACTGCTCTTGCAGGATGCCAGAGATCGATCTTATGTTCAATTGTACATGTCAACGTTGGTTCCATCCAGACTGCCAAGAGATCAAATTGAATGCTCGACAGTTGAAGCATTCAAGAACTGAAAAAATGTCTGGAATGTCGATCAAAATGAAAAGTAAATTTATGCTATACACGTATATATTTTATTAGTTAAATGCAATTATTATTATTCATCTGGCAACTATTTTTTCTTCATTTCGGATATATCACGGAATAATGGACATGTCATAGAATTTTTTAGGCATATCACGGATATATTTCACTGACTCACGGAACTTTTCACGGAAAAATAATGGTTAATCTCACGGATATTTCACGGATTGACGAAAAACACGGAACTTTCGTCTGGTAAAATTGAAAATAATGATGTTTTAAGCTTAAAATACGCACATTTATTTCAAAAATAACAAAGCTCTCCGCCCATTTCATATAAAATGCGTTTTGAATCCGTGAATTTCCGTGATTTGTCATGGGCGGAAAACCTCGGTGTGGTTAAGCATAAGTCTTTTTCTTCCTAGTTTTCTTGGGGGGCGGGGGGGGGGGGGAGGGCAAGGCAAGCCTCTTATTGCAACGTATAACCTCGGACCCAGTATATTGGGTCCGAGGTATAACAAAGCCTTCTACTATGAAATTCTAAAGTCTCTAGCAGGCTATGGATACATTTTGGGATAACTTTATATGAGGCACTAAAGCAAGTCACTAGTAATGTTAACAAGCTGAGGTTCATGCAGGGTGGTAAATGATTCTTTAATTAAAATGTTCAATTGTCTAACACTATGCAAAGTAGTGCAACGTAATAGAAAATGTTCTCATCTTCGAGCCCCCCCCTCCCCAGTGGTGGGGGGGCGGTCTGTGCTCCCTTGATCCCTGAAAATAATGCATTGATGATAGAAATTCCTCAGCTCCCTGAAAGTATTTTCCTTTGCTCCCCAAATCCTTAAAATTAATTCAGTCTCTCCCCAAATCCCCTAAAATAAAGGCCGATTCTCCCTAAAATGTATTTTTCTTTCCATAGGATTTAATTCACATACAATTGTACTTAACACAATATGAAGCTATACACGAGCAGATGACTTAATATTCACTTAATATTTTACGTTATACACGTAAAGATTGGACTTCGCCACGGAATTATTTTAACGAAATGCATGATATATAGCTAAAAGTATGAGGGCATCCTTAAAATTATGTTGCTGTACCTGGTAGAGTAGGTGTGGAGGAACGCTCTCTAGATTTGATTTTTTATTAGGGGCAGCTAGACCATTTGGTTATCTGGTGGGGGAGGGTGTTTTTTTTTCAATAGATGAAACTAGATTTCCTTAGACAAAGTGAAGCATTTATTTTTGTAACCATAGAAAGTGTTTTATAATTGTTATTAGACCCTATCACAGTTTTAACAAGTAAGAATATATCTGATCAACATTCATCAAAGTTTTAATAAAAAAAACCCATCTAATTATCTAGATAGAGAATTACATACCAGGCGCGTAAATAGTCATGTTATGATGTTGATTCACACTTGTGCTCGGGGTGTCGGGGGCTTGCTCCCCCGGAAAAAAATGATAAAAATGGTGCGATCTGGGCATTCTGAGTGTTCCAAAGTGTGTTATTATCAACCTAAAAATCAACAATCAATAGGATAATAAATCAACAAGCCAAATTTTGTGCCATGTTTTTCTCCAAGATCAATCCAGATGGTGCGCATCTGGACAAAAATAGATACATTCACATTTTACAAGGGGGTCTGGGGGCAATAGCCCCGCGAAGCCAAAGAAATGTAAAAAAAATGGAGGCTATTCCTTTTTTACATCAAATATTACGTACCAGCCGCATAGATAGCCCTGTAATGATGTGAATTCTTCAAAGAGGGGCTATCCACCCTCTCATTCTAAATCTAGGTAAGGGCCCAGTGGTTGAGTAGCTTACTAAGGTGGGGAGCTATGCTTTCGGGGACGTATGCCGTATGGGCCCTGGTACCTCCAAGGAAGGCAGTTTGGTCTCTACCTGGCATGTCAAAGGCCACTGGGAAAACTTTCTTCCTTCTACTCTTTTTATATGTATTTATAGATTTGACACATATTTTTTTTCTTTCTCCTCTTTTTTATTCTACATTTGTATATCTTGTGTATTATTATATATTTCTTCTGTCTGTCTTTATTCTCTTTTAAATCATCTTTTATGCGTGACAACTTAGCTAGAAGTCAAACCGACTGTGACGGAGCAACGTATCAATATAGATAGAATATAGATGGATTCAGATTCGTGCTAGGGGGGGGGGTCTGGCTGAAATTTTTATTAAAATGATGTAATCTGGCGCATCCTGAGGACTCCAAAATACGTTATTATCAACCTAAAATCAACAATTTTAAGGATTATTTTCCAGAATAGTAAAAATTATTCGCCATATAAGTCACCAATACCAATCCAGATTAGCATGTTAGCACGAAAGTAAAGACATTTAGATTTTCCTTGGGGGGCTGGGGGGCTTCCCCCAGAAGCCGAAAATTAAAAAAAAAATCAAGCGAAATGAAGGCTTTTCTTTTAAGGTGAGATTTTTTTTACATTTTTGCAGGGCTCCCTTAATCCCCAAAACTATGAGCTTGCTCCCCAAATTCCTGAAAATAATTACCAGTGCTCCCCAGCTCCCTGAAAATAAATAGCCATTCTCCCCAGATCCCCAAAACCCATGGGGCCCCGTTTTCAGTTTTACCAGTGACCTGGATTTTATCTGGTTCTGGTTCCTCGGGATTGACGGAAGCACGGATGGGTAGATAAATAGATAGACAGACAGACAGACAGACGTGGTTGCACGTCAAGTTTCCGATCCTCAATCTTGCAGTTGCAGCTATAAGCAATGTTTGCCAGGATGAGTGCTCTTTCTTGTATATATCTCAATTATGAAACCGAAAGTAATCGCAGGAAAATACTTTTGCAAGTTTTATAAGAAATATCAATGTTGAAAAATAATGGTTGACAGCAAAAGAAACAAGAAAGATAGAGGTAATATTGAAAACACAATAGAGTGAAAATGGTTGAACCATTAACTGGCCTGTGGCTGAGCTTTAAAAACTGACCTATGAGGCTATGTTGAAGTTTAAATAACCATACACTGATACAGTCAGCCAGTTATAAGTGCTAAAATGTAATGAGATACCTTCTCCCGCAAAAAACAAATCCTAGCGCCCCCAACATAAATAGCAGCTTTGATAAGAGTGAAATATTGGAGTATAATTGAGTTCACCTCATTATAATAAAAGAATCCCAAAGCGTGCATTTTCATTCTAATGAATTATCCCATATATATTGATGCAAGAAAAACGGAATAGCCCATTCTGTATTTTAAGGGTCACGTGTCAAACTTACTATAAAATCATGTATTTATGTCCCTGAAGATTGTTTTTATCTAAGCAAACAGTGCAGATCCTGATTACCAAACGGCATTTGATCTGGGTCTTCACACTGTTTGCCAAAGTACTTGTTTACCGGTACCAAAAATGAGAAGGGTTAACTCTATGCCTACTAGTGTCGTCTGCTGATAGCCTTTGCGAACAGTTTGGTCCGTGATCAAACCTGACGTCGGGCCTGATCTGGATCCAAACTGTTTATCACTCTGATGGTATTCCAGAAATTATTTTTTGAAAGAAATCAGCAGATCACAAAAAAGCATGCTTAAAAATTATTCAGAGGGAAGCCTGTATGTCTGAGTCAGAGCAGTAAGCTGCTTTTTGTCAATACTCCAAATAACTGATGTCTGATTAAAAGTCATAAATAAGGACTAATTGATTATCTAATCCTTCCTTAAATTTTATTCTGATATGCAAAAAAGGCATTAGGATCATATGATAGCAAAAAATTGCAATGTATCTTTTGAGCCAAACAGAACCACACTTTAAAAACATGACTATTCCATTTTTATAGAGTTGGTACCCCATTGGGGAACCCCTATCAAATACACTGCTTTAACATCCCATACCACATTCAATTTATTTTTTTAACCATAAATCTGTCAAACAAAGCTCTTTCACACCCCTGATATATTCACATTTCAAAATATTAGAGGTTAGTCAATTAGGGGCCTCCCTAAAAGGCTGACTTTTTCAATGAAGACCTCTTACCAAAACAGGTGCACCAGACTCCCTAAAAGGCTGACCAGGTAAACGGCTGACCACAGAAATATCAGTATAACTGTGAGAATACGAATTAGTGCTCTCGCAAAATTTCAATTAAAAAGGAGAATGTTCTCAATTAGTAATTATGATTTAATATAATTTAGGCGAGGTCTGGTGACAACCGGTTGTCACTAGCAAAATGTCTGGTGACAACCGGTTGTCACCAGCAAAAATTCTGCTGACAACCAGCTGTATATTTTCCAATACCAATTTGTATATGTATGTATATAGAGATTTTTATTCAAAAAATACATTTGTGTATATTATGCAATGGTATTGATTTTGTTACCTGCGCATCCTGCATCTTTTAGTCAAAATTTTGTCTCTGGAATGCAATGTTTTTATTTCAGCGTGTCCCAGGATGCAAAGAAAGAAATAATTGCTTCCATGTTGATAACATGAAAGAATTATTTCAAGATATACATATTGATAGTATTATGACATTTTTAAGACAAATAAATCTTTTTAACAAAATCTAATTGCTATTTTTAAAATCATGTTTTGTTTTACATTTGTTTTAGACCATAATACAGATTTTTTAATGTTGTATTCTGTTCAGTTAAAGAACATGTACAGTTATCTGAATAGCTCTTTGAAACTGTCAGATATTGTACGTGGTCTCTCCTGTCAACAATTGTATTGCAACTAATTATCATTATACAAACTCATAATCATCTTTCCTTTTATTTTATCCTATAAATTTTTACTTTTTCCATCTTCATCATGTTTAGTTTAAAACCGTCTGACGCTAATGACCCACAAGGGTTGATGCGTCGTAAAGACCCAAACAAACAAACAAACAAACAAACAATGGTATTGCAGACTTGTCATGAAAAATAGTGCCTGGACTCGTAAGTTTGCAGTTGGACCAATTGATATGGGAAACATGGAGTCCCGGGACCCATAAGCCCAAATTTGTAAATAAAGTTTCAATTATACAATGCTTGGTAATTATTGGTTAATTGACTAATCATGATTAAAGGTAATATTCTTTTAACTCTTATAAAATGGAATCTTCCAGTTGATTACAGACTTTACAGTTTAGTCATTAGACAAGTTATGAAATAACCCCTGATCAGAACACTGCTATTGCTCCTTATTATAGAGTCATGCATGCTTCCAAAAGTCAGGATGACAAGTCATGGGGAATAGGGGTTGTTCTATTTGCCATTACAAAATCATGGCAAATTAGCCAATCAGCTTTGAGGTCACTGAGGTTAATTGCTTTTCGGGTTAAAACAGGGGCAAGATAAAATAGATAACCATAAACATGCCAGTATTTTGTCATGAAATATTTCCCTTCTGCAATTCCCTACTGCATATATTCAAGTGAACTTCATACTAGAGAAGAGCAAGGTGGCTCAGTGGCAGAGTTCTTGACTCGGGATTGATGGGTTGACTGGGTTCAAACCTCACTGGAGGAACTATGTTGTGTCCTTGAGCATGAAACTTTATCCTCTGCTTAGTACTGGTTCAACCCAGGAAGACCCGTCTCAACATAACTGAAAAATTGTTGACTGGGCTGTAAAGAATCAAATAAAAACTTCAGACTAGATTTTATCATGGAAGCAAACACTATGAGCCCTAACCAAACTGCTCCTAAGGAGCAGTCTAATCAGGGTCCATATTGTTCCCTATAAAGATTACCTAAGCAGATGAAATTGCAGATGGCAAAAGTCCTGACTGGTTGGAATTTAACACATTAAGCTATAGCAATGAAACAATGTAGAGCATAATCAGGTAGCTCAAGATGACGAGCCAGTTTTCTTCACTGTTGGAAAAAATCACACATGACATGGTAATGCCATCTAAACCAAAAATCATGCATGGGGAAATTGTGTTGTATGATTTTGTCAGGAATACTAAATCATGCTGTCTAAACAACCCATTATGGTGTTCTTGATTTTTATTTTGTATGATGACTTTGAAAGAAATAGCAGACTACTGAAAACACGAAAAATGCCAACTTGATTGAACATGTGCAATTTTGTTTGTGAGACTATCACATGCTTAGCTGCTGTATCATTAAATTGCCTACTAACAGATGTTTTTTGGTGATATTCTTATTTTCAATTTTCAATTATTGCAGACAGAAGAGGATAAGAAATACTTTGTGTTGGGTGGCAACCATTTGGTTCAGGCTACAAGAGCCATCTGGCCTGAAAGGTAAGCTTAAGTTAAAGGTTGCATATTATACTTAAAAAGGATTTGTTCATCATATACGTGAAAAAACATAATCATAAGACTTATAAATTTATCAGTGTCGCAAATGTAATAAATTTCCAAATCGAAATCAGAACAATTCAAAACCTTAAAAGTGAACATTCAAGTCCTATTATAAATGTTTAACTAGATCTCAAATAAATTCCTCAGCAATTACTATTTCATTTTTTACAGTTTTGTATCTCCATTGGTTAAGGTGATATTTATTGCTGTTTGTTGCCTGTTTATTGCTCTTTACCCTTAAAGCCCCAATTATGACTTTCACAGACAACACATTTTATGATATGTTTCTTAATTTTCAAAAAATAAGGTATGATATTTCAGAAGATACCATGCCTTATTTTTAAAAAGCCGCAAAATTTGTCATCTGCTGCAAATGATAGGTGGCGCTTTATGGGTTAAAGCAGACATCCATCTAACAGAGTGACTTTAATTGCCTGTTAACAATGGTAAACTGGTCCCAGTCTCTAATGTCATTTTTTTTCTTGTAAAACTGATTTTCTCTCTAAGGTAGCATTTTGTTTTTAACTTTACATGGAATAGTTCTAGGCTTGGACATTAGAGACTGGTGAGGTCCAATTTTCATCAACCAATTCACAGGTCACTAATGTAAGCGCAATGTTTACTGTCGTCGTCCTGGGCCCTGTCACCTGTTAAACTAACGGTACCGGGAGCCAACTCACGACAATAAACATTGAAGGCATTATACTGTCGTGTCAAAAGGTCGTGCATTCCATCACAAAACATCGAAATAGGTAAACATGCTATAAATAGCAATCCGGAGGGTTCTCGACTATTTCCGCGCTTTCACTAAGTTTCTGATACTAGTTAATGTATATGTCACAGTGTGACAATTCTGCCCATTTTGTATATAAAAATAATAAAATAAATAAATAAATAATAAAAAATATATATGTTGAAAATATGAATAATCATGAAAATAAAAAGGTATATTTGAAATATTTTAAGATTTCAGAACGTGATCAGAACTATCATCAAAATTAATGATCTATATCAATAACATTTTGCAAACAGTGTTTCAATTAAAATTCAGTTCTGAAATCTTAAAATATTTCAAATATACCTTTTTATTTTCATGATTATTCATATTTTCAACATATATATTTTTTATTATTTATTTATTTATTTTATGCGACAGTTCTGGTTCGCGCCCAATTGGGCCTTGAACCACGAGGCTGGGTGTACACGGAGATTGCGGGGTGCAGGGTTACCGCTAGTGCTGCCGTTGCCGAATGGCCACTGCAGTCCAAGCGGTGTCTGCTACGCTTCGGGGACAGAAGCTATTTATAGAGTGTTGTAATAAGTGCCGCTAAGTACCTAGCCCTGTTCTAGAGCCAGTATCAAATTCGGCCCTTAATACCACTGCTGATAGTCCGGTTCCCAAAGCGTCCCACAAGCCACAAGCACACCCACGAGACCGGGGATACCAAATGTTGCAGATTGGGGGAATTAGCTCGAACTGGTATCCTGGGGTGTCTCCTGTCACGGGGTCCGGTCTAGTTAAACTATTTCTTGAATACTCTAACTAGACACGTAAAGTCTTATCTTCTATAAATCACAAGTCCAAACACAGTTGTAAAAGTTCCCAAAGTTTATATAATAAAGGTTTGCCGAAAGAGTTTTCAAAAGTATATTTTCTTTGTATTCGATCTTTTATAAGTCTATTATATTTTCAGTTCATAAATACATGTATAAATTTTCATATATGCAATACAGTTCTAATATCTTCTAGACAATAAAGTAGTTTTCCTATCTATGATTCTCCTGTCAGTTCTGCTCATTAAATTCCTGTTCTAAATCCGATATTAATACTCTTAATTCAAAGTCTCATTAACTCAAAGTCTCTTTAGTTCAAAGTATATTCAATTCGAAGTGTTACTAATTCAAAGTATCTTTAATTCAAAGCTCCATTAATATAAAGTTACTATAGCAAAGTATGCGTTAAATATTTCTAAGTCAATTCAGCCTTATAGTTTCTAAGTTCTATTTCCGTAGATAAAGTTCAAAGTTATAAATTAAGATTTACTTCCCTTCAATTCCTCTTTTCCTCAGTTTGAATATTCCAACATAATCCAAGTTCACAATATTAAGCTATCTCAAAGTTGGAGAATAGCTGAGTCCAAAACCTGTATTAGGATAAAATTCCTTAGCAAGACTAGATCTTATGCAAGACTTAAATCATATCACAGACTAGACTATCCAGGACTAAATCCAAAGCAAGACTGAAGTACCATTATTTTCCCAAAGTATTTATATGTTTTGACCCAAAGAAGTGACATTACTCAATTGAGGAAGCCATCCTGCCAAAATCTAAGTTTGACCAAAGAGAGTGATTATCTTCAAAGATTAGAGAAATTTTTCCAGTGTTCAAAGTGACAAACATCATTTAGCTGTCTTTGATCAGTGATTTCTGTTAATCAGCTAATTACCAAGTTTCCTGCCAAACATCCAAGCTACTCAAATCTAAGTGATAAGTATCAATCATTTCACACCTGAGCTTTCCTGCTAAACATCTGTGACACAGAGTTTAGATCAGGCCACCAATTAAGTTCCAATTAACCAATTTCCTGAGTGAACAATAAACAATCAAAACTGACATATTGTTATGAGCAGAACGTGATCAGAACTATCATCAAAATTAATGATCTATATCAATAACATTTTGCAAACAGTGTTTCAATTAAAATTCAGTTCTGAAATCTTAAAATATTTCAAATATACCTTTTTATTTTCATGATTATTCATATTTTCAACATATATATTTTTTATTATTTATTTATTTATTTTATTATTTTTATATACAAAATGGGCAGAATTGTCACACTGTGACAGATTCCCCCTACCTTTATAAAGTTTGTCCCCAAACTTTTCATCATCGGACCAACATGCAATCATATGATATCTACAATATATACACCCATGGGTTTTACCTTTTAGACATCTGTGCATTATTTTGGTTCTTCTTTTGACCTCAATATGCAAGATGGACTAGTCAACTATATGAACATACTAAAACTTAATATCAGAACTAGAATGCAATAAAATCAAACTTGAAAAGCTGAAATACATGTAAGGTAGTAAATGTGATTGCAAAGAAATTCTATAGCTTTTTTTTTGCAATAGTGTCAAGCACTGTCTTTATTGTCTATTTTCACAGTTTCAGTCTATCACTAAGCCAACATTGGATTGTACAGTCATCTGCTAACATACAACTTTATACATCTGTTTAATACCAAAATGTGACCCGTCTATTCATGAAATTCCTAATATGCTAGTGCATGTGTGTTTGTGTGTGCCAAAAGTTCTAACTTTGAAAAACTTGTATGGAATTTAGAAGGTGGTTGTAATTTCGACATTTCTGATGTGTAAGCACTAAACATATAATACTGTCAACTAATATCTGACAAAGCAAGGGCAGGGGTTGAAATGGACTGTCGACTTGTACAAATCATAGCACTATAAACACCAAAGTTAGCTAGGCTCTGGTAAAGAAATTTTGCCCTTACATGGCCAAAGATTAGCCCACCAATAGTGATGCTAAATTAGGGTCAGTTTCTGCATATGTTTTACCTGATGTAGCTGTTATTGCTTCCTTCTTTGCATTCTTCTCAGCATCCTGATCTGATTTTCTATTACCATTATTTTGTTTTGATCTTCCTAAACTACTTTTCTATTTACCTTTATCTTTGTCTACTTTTGTGGTTTCACTACCTGAATTACCTAGTTTTGTTTGCTTACAATGATGAGATCCATTTATCTGCTCTTTGCGATGGCTAGCTATGGTATCTCGATCATTGACTAAGCTGAACCCTTTTGTTGGATCTGAGAAGATCCAGTTTTCCTACCATTTTCCAGAATTGGCCTCATTGATTTTCTGAGGTCTTTGTTGCTTACCAGCTTTTTGTGAACCATCTCTTGGTTTCACAGATTGACTAACCTGTTTTACATGGTTTAGTTTGCTGTGAACTCTTTGGTTCATTCTGCCTTTCAGGCTGAGATCTTCGATCTATATTTCTAAATTCTATTTGCTTTTAGCTGCAATACTACATTGTTGTGCTACTGCTTTATTTTTCTTACCTTGTGTTTGCTGCTATACCGATTCATGTACCTTTTGCTCATAAGGGAGATGATCCTTTGGTTACAACACAGTATCACTCTTCAGTCTCAATTCCCTGCCATATAGCATGAAAAAGTACTGCACTGAGTTGACTGTGTGGCCGGTGTAAACCTTGATAAACCATCATAGTACCTGATAGCAGCTCAGGCCTTTTGCATTAGGTCCTGAGAGCTTGCAAGATACAAGATTTCTTTCACTGTTGGTATGAGCTAGTAAAGTGACACTAGATTTCGAACATTTCAGCCTAGGCTTGTACTAACCTACTCATGAAGATCACATCTATATCACTTGGGATTGATCCCATAGCTCAATACCTACTGACTATTTCGCACATGACCACAGAAGCTCTGGCATTCTGTGTTCTAAATGGAAATGAACTAACCTATATTGAGTAAAGTCACACCCTACTAGGATACTGTACGTTTAAACGTATCCTTAGTTTTAGGTAGACCACTCTCTATACATCTGTCACCTACCAAATACATCATCTACATTACAGCTTACAGTTGCAAAGGAGGAGGTATAGCACTTAAGGCTCATTTGGACCACCTGCACACTCCACAATCTCATACCTAGCCTCATGTCAGCGCTCACTATGACCAAGAGTACAAAAAGTACCTGTTGTGGAGCGCTGGATTTAGTTTGGTTAAAACTCCTTGCACACCTCACAAGTCCTTATATACTCCCCTATGTCCGTTTGCATTGCAAGAGGACCAAATAGTACATGTTGTGTAGCACATTGGATAAGTCCAACCCGAACCCAAGTGACCACCACCATCTATGCAGTCATGATTCAATTTCAGCAGCTCATCTCTAAGGCGTTTTGAAATTACTTTTTCAAATGTTCTTCCAAAGGCAAGTTCCTACCCCTCTTGGAGTGGAAGTGCTTCAGCACCCCCTCCTCCAACTCATAGTTGTAGGATTCAGTACCCACTGCGGATCCTCTGGTACCCCATACTGAACATGACACCGATAGATGAGCTTGAAATCAGAGCAAACAGTCGGGAATCCTCACCGCCATCTATCTCGACTTCAGCAGCTGTCATCACCCCAGCATCACCCTCACAAGGAGAGATCAGAGTAGCCTGAGCATACTCACCAGAATTGTTTCATGTCTAATCATTCTACTGATGAAATAATACTATACCTTTGCCTAGAGAGAAGTTTTGTGAATCAGATATATGTCTCATTCTGAAATTGTAGCTTTGGGGAAGAAGTCCCCAGCGACCTAGCCTACCCTGACTATCATTCAGTGTCTACTGATATTTTACTGACATATTGTCTGTGAAAACTGTACACAATTTCTTTTAGCCAGGTAATGCCTATTATGCTGAAAACCTTCTACCAATGCTAGTTCTGTCTGCCGCTTAAGCTCATTGTCTCTAAGGGCGCGTTGGATGTTGCTTACCTTCATGTTTTTAGCTAAGCACGAACCTTATGGAATATTTGGAACTATCTATGTATATCGATAAGTCCTTATCAAACTGAGGAAACGTACAATTGGTGCTATACCTTATTTGCTTATGTACTTAAAGTTGCACCAATTTGACTGTGTTCAACTTTATGTACTTGGCTCTGTGCAGTATACAATGTATGTATGTACTGTATTTATCAATGTATGTATGTATGAAAACCTGTTTTGAGCAATTTTGTATAGATGGATTTTAAATTTTAATGTAAAATAGTGAACTAATTTTGGGAATGTTTCAATCAGTGGTCACCTACGGTCACATATAAAACAGACATATAAAGAAGCATGCACACAATAGACTGCACTCACCAATCTGTGATGGTTTATGCTCCAACTTCTTGTTGCTGTATTCTTCCTCGTCTGTTGCTCTGTGACTTCTGGTCCGCTGTTGATTCCCTGCTGATCTGGATCTTCCAGTTTTCCTAAGCGAATTGATTTCCTCACTGAATGACTTATTTAAAAAAAAAATGCCCTGCTTTGAATTGCCACAAAAACACTTCTTGAACACTTCTGGATGCTAATTGAACACTACTGAATACTAATTGAACACTTTTTAATGATGCTAAATTGAACACTTTTTAATACTATATTGAACACTTTTTAATACTAAATTGAACACTTCTGAATGCTAATTGACACTAGATATTTCTTAGCACTGATTATAATTGCCTAATTAACACTTTAGATCTAACCTTTTGTATACTGTCAACTGGAAAAATTTTGCTTGACAAACAGTGAAGACCCAGATGAGACTCTGTTGTGAATTATCAGGGTTTGCACTGCTTACAATGATGGAAATAATTTCCAAGGGCCGTAATATAATAACAGTTGTTGTCCCTTAAAATTAATGCAAAAATAGACTGAGTCAAATTGTATTGTAACATTCCACCAGTATACAAAATGCTAAAATTGCCACTAATTTAATTTTTATTCAAATAATAATGAAAACACTAGCTCCTAAATGCACTTGAATTTTTCCACCAATAGAATTGTGCTGAATTCCGATCGATGTTACCCGTGTAATCTCCTACCACTTGCGACAGTTCTCGTGTTCGCGCCCAATTGGGCCTTGAACCACGAGGCTGGGTGTACACGGAGATTGCGGGGTGCAGGGTTACCGCTAGTGCTGCCGTTGCCGAATGGCCACTGCAGTCCAAGCGGTGTCTGCTACGCTTCGGGGACAGAAGCTATTTATAGAGTGTTGTAATAAGTGCCGCTAAGTACCTAGCCCTGTTCTAGAGCCAGTATCAAATTCGGCCCTTAATACCACTGCTGATAGTCCGGTTCCCAAAGCGTCCCACAAGCCACAAGCACACCCACGAGACCGGGGATACCAAATGTTGCAGATTGGGGGAATTAGCTCGAACTGGTATCCTGGGGTGTCTCCTGTCACGGGGTCCGGTCTAGTTAAACTATTTCTTGAATACTCTAACTAGACACGTAAAGTCTTATCTTCTATAAATCACAAGTCCAAACACAGTTGTAAAAGTTCCCAAAGTTTATATAATAAAGGTTTGCCGAAAGAGTTTTCAAAAGTATATTTTCTTTGTATTCGATCTTTTATAAGTCTATTATATTTTCAGTTCATAAATACATGTATAAATTTTCATATATGCAATACAGTTCTAATATCTTCTAGACAATAAAGTAGTTTTCCTATCTATGATTCTCCTGTCAGTTCTGCTCATTAAATTCCTGTTCTAAATCCGATATTAATACTCTTAATTCAAAGTCTCATTAACTCAAAGTCTCTTTAGTTCAAAGTATATTCAATTCGAAGTGTTACTAATTCAAAGTATCTTTAATTCAAAGCTCCATTAATATAAAGTTACTATAGCAAAGTATGCGTTAAATATTTCTAAGTCAATTCAGCCTTATAGTTTCTAAGTTCTATTTCCGTAGATAAAGTTCAAAGTTATAAATTAAGATTTACTTCCCTTCAATTCCTCTTTTCCTCAGTTTGAATATTCCAACATAATCCAAGTTCACAATATTAAGCTATCTCAAAGTTGGAGAATAGCTGAGTCCAAAACCTGTATTAGGATAAAATTCCTTAGCAAGACTAGATCTTATGCAAGACTTAAATCATATCACAGACTAGACTATCCAGGACTAAATCCAAAGCAAGACTGAAGTACCATTATTTTCCCAAAGTATTTATATGTTTTGACCCAAAGAAGTGACATTACTCAATTGAGGAAGCCATCCTGCCAAAATCTAAGTTTGACCAAAGAGAGTGATTATCTTCAAAGATTAGAGAAATTTTTCCAGTGTTCAAAGTGACAAACATCATTTAGCTGTCTTTGATCAGTGATTTCTGTTAATCAGCTAATTACCAAGTTTCCTGCCAAACATCCAAGCTACTCAAATCTAAGTGATAAGTATTAATCATTTCACACCTGAGCTTTCCTGCTAAACATCTGTGACACAGAGTTTAGATCAGGCCACCAATTAAGTTCCAATTAACCAATTTCCTGAGTGAACAATAAACAATCAAAACTGACATATTGTTATGAGCAGAACGTGATCAGAACTATCATCAAAATTAATGATCTATATCAATAACATTTTGCAAACAGTGTTTCAATTAAAATTCAGTTCTGAAATCTTAAAATATTTCAAATATACCTTTTTATTTTCATGATTATTCATATTTTCAACATATATATTTTTTATTATTTATTTATTTTATTATTTTTATATACAAAATGGGCAGAATTGTCACACTGTGACATATATAAGTTACCACAAATATTCACCATCAAGACTGCAGCCGTGACAGTACGACGGTTGGCACAATAGTGAATTCACCAAGTGTGAAACTCAGTTTGAATGAAGTGGGTTCGAATCCCACTTTTTAATGTTTTTTATTTGTTATATCTTTTTTTTCTCATTTTTGTTTCTCACTATTTCTTTGGACCGTTTATTCAAATGTTCTATCTTTCTTGATTCCATTTCGACAGTTAATTTTAGCTTAAATAATGTTTGTTTGTTTGTTTGATTTGATTCTTTACGTCCACTCAACAATCTTTCAGTTATGCGGGACGGGTCTTCCTGGGTTGAACCAGTACTAAGCTAGGATAAATGTGTCTTGCTCAAGGACCACAACGCAGTGAATTAAATAATGTTGTTTTGATACAGATAATTTGTTAAGATTTAGGAAATTGGTAAAATGTATACCTGAATTTTAGTTTTTTAACTGTGTTCTTGAAAAATAGAAACATAAGTTCTAAAATAAAAAGATCAAAAGTTACAGACTATGCAGTTTTAAAGGTCAAATTAGAATTTACCCTTGTCCTGCTGAACCCAGAATTAACCCTTTTCCTGTTGATTCCATTTTTGAAAACACTAGATCCTGATCAGCTGGTTTCTTTCAGAGGCCATCTTATCAGGATCTACTCTGTTTTCCACTCTAATTGAAAATACAGATTTAAGCTGAACAGGATAGAATTTGGAAGAAGTGTTACTGTGTAGTACATAAAATATTCAGCATGATAAGGGCATAAAGATACTATTTATTGTTAAAAGTTATTTCAAAATTTCAGTCTAAGATTCATTTTTGGCTGTTAATGTATTCAAAGGTTTTATGCTGATACTGTAGCCTCGTATTCAATATTTACATTTTCACTCATTTAGTTAAATTATACTATTTAAAGTCAACTTCCTAAAAATATCTGCAGGATTTTACAGCTAAAAATCATATTTGCCAGTATTTCGCGGCCAAAAAGTTTTATTTGCAATTATTTGCCTGTATTTGCCACTTAAGCCTTATTTGCCATGCCGGGAAATACCGGCGGTGGAATTTTCTGCCCAACCTTGTTTAGTAGTCACTAGTTTGAGACTCCATATTCAAAACAAGTCACTTGCGTAACCTGTCGCATCGGAATTAATAAGGGGCATAATTTGAACAAACTTGGTAGAGGTCCACTAGGGGATGCTAAAAACTCGTCTTGTCTGAAACTATAAGACCTAGAGCCTTGATTTTTGGTAGGTAGCATCACCTAGTGGACCTCTACCAAATTTGTTCAAATTCTCTGCTACTCACACACTAAGTTTGGTTGGATTTGTCCAATGATTAAGGAGGAGATAGCATAACAGACCGGCAGACAGACGGAGGCCATTACAATATCCCTGAAAGTGTGGGGATAAAAATTCATTTAAGGCTTACTTCAAAAATGTAAATTTTGTAAATAGGAGTTAAAATGCTGTCTGCTGGAAAATTTTGGAGTTTTAGCATACTTCTCTTGTGGGACTTTTGAAAAAGTTGGAGTCAGAATAAAAAAGTTGGAGTAAAATAATCCAATATTTGAGTTAATGAGAACTCTGTTATAAATGTATAAGCTTTGCTACTTCTTGTTTCTTATTTCATCTTTGGTTTATGAATGTTCCCATTTGTTTCCAGGAAATATTATGATTCCTACAGTTGGCCTGCTAGCCTTACTATGCTGTTCACAGCTCTGCTTGGGGAAGATCCCTGTTCCGCAGCTTACTATGTTAAGCGAGAGCATTGCCCATCTTAGCAAATTGGAGTTGAGCCAATGGGTACGGGACTGGTTGTGGACGCACCAGAGGTAATATAAGCGGGAAAAGAATTGTATTACATGTCGACCTGAAGGTACCAATATTGTCCAATGCCTTAATAGTCAACAGTTGTTTTATTATATAATTTCTCTAAACAAAAAAAGCAACAACAACAACAAAATCTTGGCTATGGACTATGTCTTGAACAGTCTTGAATTTCTTTTTTATACATGATGACTAACTGATTTCATTCAGTTAAAAGAAGAATGAATGCATACTTTATTTGTAATTACAACTGCAGACAGAGAGGATCCATATTAAATGTCACATACTGTGGCATTTCATCAAGGTCTACACTGATTTCTAAGACAAAAATGATCTTTAGGGAAAAAACTGCAATTTTGTTTAGATATTAAAACCTGTGACCCCTTGAATTATACAATGGACCATTCCAAGTTTATTGCATCAATCCAAAAGGAAGAATTCATTAGTTCATTTAAGAGTTCGACTTATTACTATATTCAATAGCAAAGTCTGAATTACATGTATATGATGGAACACCAACTCTTGTGAATTCCCCCCCCCCCCCCCCACTGAGCAGCAGTACCTAACATATTGTTGTCTGTTAGTTTGGCATCAGTGGATATATTATTCACACTTCGCTATGGCCTTTTATCCAATTTAACTCTGATCTCTAGCCATGATTTATCTGTGTGTTATGTTTCTCAATTCTGTTCATGAGTCTGCTGCATGCTGCGTACTCAAACTAAAATACTGTAATATTTATATTTTTCAGCTGGACAGAGAACAATACAGGGCCCAGGAAAAATTGCTGGAAGAATGTCTTCAGTAGCACAATTGGCCCTAAGCTGGATACTGGACTACAACTATAGTTATGCAGAAAAGATGCCAGACAAGGGGAAATTATTTCTGCCTTCTTGTCTGACAAAAAAGACCCTATACAGTTACTACAAACTGGTACTTCATTTATAGAAATTACAGAAATATTTCAGGTATATAATAACCGCACCGTTGTCATGTTTTACGGTAGGTGGCTTCACCTAACAACAGTACTTCACCAAAACTGGTCAAATTATGGTTCAGTGGTCAAAAATGGGTGAAAGTTCAATTATACATGGGTGAAAGTTCCTAATTTCCAAAAACCTGAACTTTAAAAATTAAAATCTTAAAAACTTGCAGAATGCCCTCAAAATAATCACAATTTCAAGTTTGAATATTGATTGTCTTTAGATAAAATGAAAACAAAATCAGAGACGTTATCATTATCAACTGAATTCAGTATTTTGAGGCTGACTTTCCACAGTCAGCCTCAAAATCCTGAATTCAGGAATAATCCTAAAAACTCTCACCAATGATTATAATCACCCAGTCCACCACAAAAGACATATAACTGCAGACAAGTTGAAAGACTAATGAAAATTCAACCCTTTATGCACTAATGGATTCTTTCATCAGGTTTGACACAAATATGACTATTTCCGGAATTAAACATGCATCTCCTTCTCTGAGATCATTTTTGTCTTGGTAGACAGTGCAGACCCTGATGAGTATGGAAGGGGTTTTCAGACGAAATTCGATGTGTCCAATTTAGTTTTTGTTTTTTAAGATTGCAATTTTATTTCGTAAATTATGTCATTGTATCATGTGAATAGCCTTATTATAACAGCTTTGGTCAACGGATGTTGCTTAAGAATTAAAAAATAGTACAAAGTAAATTATAAATAGCATCAACAACATTATAAAGTGACATGAAACAAGCATTTGAAGCATTGAATATTGTCGGTAATACCACGCTTCTTTCTATGCTCTATATTTTGACCCCAGAGGGCGCGATTTCATTTATAATTTATAGGATATCCCTTCTTCGGAACTCATCGATTAATTTCGGAAAACGGTGCCAGGAGTCATTTTGACTGAATGATTTATCCGAAATTGTATCGATTCCTGATCTTTGCCCTCTTTCTTACTTTTTGCTTATTTTCAGATAAATATATCGAAAAATTCAAGACTTGTTGGTTTCAATTTTTGTCCTCTTGTAAAACGTTTGTTATAGGATGCAAGATAAATTGCTTGCTAAAACATCCATGTAGAATGTCATAAATGTAAACTCATTTAAATAAACCTTAACAAAAATGAATATCAACGAAAACATTACAAAAATGAAAATGTCTTAAGTTTAAAGCGAAGCAGCCTAGTGGAAATTCAAGTTAAAATTTTAAGAAAAGATTAGAAAGTAGCCCATTATACCAACTTTCAACAGCACAATATCTCATTAAAAACAAGGTCTACACTGATGTATGTGGTATAAAATAACTATACGATGTTTGTCCACCTGTATGTAAGATAATTCACTCGCTAAAGCTTGTGGATTATCTCCAAATAAAGGCGGACACGATTACATATATGAATGATGAAAGGAGATTATTCCAGCAGCCATGATCAACCCGCCAGCGAAAGGACATAACGCCATTTAAATGGCGTTTCGCTGGCAGGCCGATGATGGCCCACTGAAAAAAGGTATTTGGATTCTCTCTCTCCCCTCATCAACTGAAAAAAGTTGCCAGAGTTGGAGCCGTTTGACCCCCTTACTGAATGCGCGCATGGAGGAGGTACTCACAACATATTTAGAAGACAGCTTGTATGCCATATGATCTGTCTTCAAACAATGAAGCCAAACCTTTCTACATGTATAAAAAGGGAACACCTTCTTAGCATTTATTTACATCCCAACACCAGGATCTGAAATCATGAAATTTTGAACTTAGCACAATAGCGAGCGAAGAAGGCTGAGATGAGTCTGTGCACATGT
Organism: Loripinus fragilis; assembly: GCA_964019695.1. NCBI lineage: Eukaryota > Metazoa > Mollusca > Bivalvia > Lucinida > Lucinidae > Loripinus > Loripinus fragilis. The sequence continues at coordinate 1,421,353 of CAXHUL010000609.1, forward strand.
GGAATCTCGAAAGAGCCTTCTCACCGAATGGACGTCGATGAAAGCTCAGAATTTTGGCTTCTAGACTAAATATTCTAGATGGTTCATCCTTAAGATGAAGATGGTCATATACTATAAACAGTTATGACTTTAATTCAAACTGTTATGACTTTAATTCAAACTATTGACTATTTGAAGAAAAAATCCTGCATGCACAGATCAAGCTTTTTTTCAGAGGGGCCCAACTCTGACAACTTTGTTTTTACAGTTGATGAGGAGAGAGAGGATCCAAATACCATAAAAAGTGTGTCATCATTGGCCCGCCAGCAAAGCGCCATTTAAATTGCCAGCAAAACGCCATTTAGGTGGACCAATGATGGCCCAACATCAAGAATGCTGGCTTTGAAGTTTTGTGATATCCAGGGGTGACCAGTATCAGTAAGGAGCCCTATAGCTGTCTGATCTTTCAGGGGGTTCAGATCCTGTCCCCTACCCAATATCCCCCCTGCCTCGAACTATCGAGAATTGACCTGTTTCTGGAGCCTAATGAGCCAGCACAAGGGGTTTTGGAGGGTCTTAATGAGGTACCTCTAAAATCGCTAAGCAGTAAAATTTAGGCCCACAGATCGCTAATCAGTACAATTTAGGCCCAAAAATCAGCAATCAGTAAAATTTAGGACCGAAATCGCTAATCAGTAAAAAAATGACCCCAAAATCAGTAATCAGCAAAAATTTGACAAAATCAGTAAAATATCTTAGAAGACATGCCATTTGTGCGACAAAAACTATTTTTTAAGACTACTTGATGCAAATGACAGTCTGATCTGGGTCCACACGATCTGCCTGTATACTTATATGCAGCAGATAACTTCAGCAGATATATTTGCTCCATGGTCACTAATAAATGACTAGCCGGCCACTTCTTACCTCCAACAGTTTACTGTGTATACAAATGGATCTTTCCTTCTGGTTTGATGCAATAAACTTTGGATAGGCCACTGTACATACCTTGGGGTGTCAGGTTATAGTTTTTAAAAGTAGTGTTTGTGTTTGTTTTTGTCTGAAGATCTTTTTAACCTAACAAACAGTATAGACCTTGATGCAATGCCGCATAATGTGTCATTTCATCTGGGTCTTCACTGTTTATAAAAGTATCCATTTAGGGGTTTCTCGTATACAAAGGGTTAAATGCATTGCCAAATTATTAAAAGTACGTTACTGTCACATGAACGTGCTTGAATGGTAGTTTGACTTAATTTTTTTTCAGCACTAACGGCGAACTAAGCCACGAACTGACAAATCAATCAATGGCTTCAGGGTTTAGTGATCTGTGAATCAGAGAAACTTTCACCCAGTAGATCAGCCTGGATCTGTATCAACCAAGTCTGACCAGTTTTTGCTGTGTGCTCAATGGTACATGTATCTATGTCTAAAGTTTCCATACTTCATATTAATTGATGGACCTTGAAGGGCAATCGAACAACTGCGGATAGATCATTAAGACGACTTACTGTAGAACGACATGGAATAACTTTTTTCCATCAAATTAGCTAACCGTTGAAACGCCCCATTCCACTATTAATTTTAGGGCCATTATTTGCTAATCAATAAACCCTATTGACACCCTCAGTTTGTACTTGTCCCATTTACAACCACCAAAGACACAGTCTCACCAGGCACAAATCTGTTCATTTGGTGTTGTTATTTCTTTTATCAATTATGTCTAACTTATTTTACAATGAATGGGGTGGGGCAGGGTCCAATTTGTCTATTTTAAAGGAAGCTAAAAAAATTATATGGGCCGGTTTATTTTTTCCTGGGGGTAGAGGTCCATTTGCTTATTCCTATGGAAACCTATACATCTTATGATTTTCCATGTCAGGAGTCTCTGTCTCTGTCGGCCCACCCCTCTCGATGATACTGTTTTGTGGCTATTCCTTGGCTGAAACCAGTATTGGTCTGGGTTGGTTTATGTTTTTCATTTAATATCCCAGGAGCACCTGACTGCCAGGCTCAACTGGCATTCGTTCTGGGTTTAAAGCCTCTTGGAACATGCGGCTTTGGCTTAAAGTATGATCCAACAGACAAGGAAAACAATTCACTATACCAACTTTTTGTGGCTTTTCCATGGGTAGAAACCAGTACTGGGCCGGGAGGGTTTATGATTTGTGTGTTTATTATATGATGGGAACTCCCGAAGGCTTAAAACTGAAAGTGGTTTTATGGAGAAGCCGATGTTGGCCCAACATTGAACCTGGCTACCGGACCAGTATTGCTAAGAAAACCTATATTTTGTGATTTTTCAGGGGGTCCAGACCCCCTGTCCCCCCTCTGGATCCGCCGATGTTGCTCAAGGACACAAGTCGGTGACTCCGGTGAGGCTCTAACCCGTGGCCCCTCGGTCTCGAGTCAAGCACTCTTCCATTGAGCCTCTGCGCTCCCAGCTGTGACATGAGATTTCCAACAATACGATATGTGCGATCAGAGAGGCTCAGACCAGCCTGCGCAGTCTGGTCAGAGCTTTTGATAGCTGCTTGAATATTCACATGAACTGCCTAAGCTTCAAATGAGGCTACACAGGCTCATCTGAGTCTATTCATGTCAAAATGACTGGGACGTAAAGAATCAAATCAAACAAAAAAAATACATAGGGGTAATTTCTAGGTAAAAGAAATCATCCATAACACCGTTTGCAACGAGTGCTACTTGTTTGGGAGAAATTATTAATTTCCAATAATTCGGTGCGCCCTCTGGCGTCAAACAACTTAGCATTTTCACTTTTGTATTATGACAATCCAGTCCTGCCTCATGACAACCTAGTTCTGCCCATTTACAACCTAGTTCTGCCTTTTGAAAACCGAGAAATGACATAATCTGAATCTAAATACGAGTGAAACGACTACTAAATGACAATTTGCATGATATAATGACACAATTTAAAAAGTAAAATGAGATTACCAACATACAAAAACAAACTTGTATGCATAGAGTATCGGCAGAAATTTTATTCCATAGATGAGATGACATATGCGGTATTTCATCTGGGACTTCACTGCTTGTAAAAGTAAGCATTTAGAGTTATCAGTAATAATACAAGAGGGTCTGGAAGGGGGGGTCTAGTATTCACTATTCATTAAAAATTTAGCCCATTATTCATCTCATTAAAATTTTGGTTTATTCATTAAAATAAGACCAATTATTCATTAAAAGTAAGACAGGTGGCAAAGAAATCCGTTTATTCACTATTCATTAATTTTTTCTTCAATTCATTAAAAAAATAGGATGTAAACGAGAGCATGTTGAGTCTAATGCCTTAAAGAGTTGGAAACTAAACATTTTTAAAATTATTGATGGTAGAATTTCATTTTTTTTGCATAATTTAGATCTTCTACCACCTAAACCTAAATTCACTTTTAGACACTTGAAGAAAGGGATCCAGGAATTCAATAGGAAGTTTGTTTTGGCCCCCGCAGATAAGGCTGCTAACAATGTTTTGGTCATTTGAAAAAGATACTATATTAACACTCTAAAGCAAGAACTTAGCACTGCAAAAACATATGAGCATAACAGGCTTGATGAGACGTCTATCGTTGATAGGCATCGATGCCATATGGCAGCTAAGTTTGGGTTGTTTGTTGATGAGGACCATAGCAAGCTTCCTACGTTATACTGGTTACCTAAACTTCATAAACGGCCATATAAGTCGCGTTTTATTGCTAATTCTAGTGCATGTACGACTACTGAGTTGTCTATTCTTTTGACTTCTTGTCTCACTGCAATTAAAAACCATGTCATAAAATATTGCACAACAGTTTATGAAAGAAATAGTAAAAATTTATTTTGGTCCATTAAAAATTCAGGTGAAATTCTTAATAAATTGAAGTCTAGAGGTTTTCTAGCATCTGGTTTGTCTACATATGATTTCTCTACTCTCTATACTACATTGCCTCATAATCTTATAAAAGAAAAACTAACAGAATTAATTGAACAAACATTTAACAGAGAGGGCTCACTTTATTTGGCTTGTAATGATAAAAATGCCTGTTTTACTTCTGAACAACCTAAATGATATAAATTGTGGTCATGTCAGAAAATTTGTGATGCGCTCCATTATCTTTTGGACAATATATTTATAAGATTTGGCTCAAAATTATATAGACAAATTATCGGTATTCCAATGGGTACTAATTGTGCTCCTCTTGTTGCAGATTTGTTTTTGTTTTGTTATGAGAGAGACTTTATGTTGTCTCTGTCAGACAATAATCAAGCTGATATTATTATCCCCCGACAAAGTCGGAGGGATATAGTTTTGGAGTCGTCCGTGCGTCCGTCCGTCTGTCCGTCCGTCCATTCCGTCCGTCCTTCCATCCGTCCGTCCACACTTTTTGTCTGTCCGGAACCATATCTCAGTACCTATTGGTCAGATTTAATTCATTCTTGGTACAAATGATAAATACCATGAACTCTCGATATCCTATAAGTTTGGTCAAAATAGACCCCTTAACACTTGAGTTATTGCCCTTGTTTAAGTATAGGCAATTATAAGGCAAAACCTATATTAGCTTTTTTTGTGTGTGATGATCTTCACATTTCATCAAAGCTATTATATTTAACAACTTCTCGCTATAGACCATGATTGCCAAAGGCCTGTAGATAAGAATGGCAGTGTCAAAGTTTTACCCCACCCCCTTTGACCCCACCTAAGGGGTCAAAGGTCAAATATTTCGCAATAACTAAGGCAATTATTAATACTTTTTGCTGAAATTTTGCATGCAGGCAGAGCAGCAATAGATATGAAACATATCAAACGGGATTTCAGTTTGAAGACCTGATTCCGAGCCCCTTGGGTGGACTTAGGGGGTGGGGCCGAGGCCAAAATTAAACTTTTTCAGAGTATGGTCATGTTGCATATCATATTAAAGCTGAAGATGCTGGCAGCAACATGGTAGCAAATATTTTGCCCACAGACACACCCTTGACCCAGGGGGTGGGGTCAAAAGGTCAAACTCTATATTTTTCTGAAAGTAGTCATGTTGCATATCAAATTAAAGCTGACGACGCTGGCAGCAACATGGTAGCAAATATTTTGCCCACAGACACACCCTTGACCCAGGGGGTGGGGTCAAAAGGTCAAACTATATCTTTTACTGAAAATAGTCATGTTGCATATCAAATTAAAGGGAATTGAGCACAGAGCACAATGAAAGCAAGTATGTTGTCATTACACACACCAACGAACCCTGGGTGGGGTCAAAAGGTCATTTTTTGTTCTTTTCTAAAAGTGGTCATGTTGCATATCAAAGTAAAGTGGAAGAAGTGTAGACCTACATGCAAGGTAACACTTTGAATTTACACACAATCTTGACCTCTGAGGTTGGGTTTAAAGGTCAGATATTGAAATTGTGCAGATGTAAGTATATTTTTTTTATTGAACTAAGCACTAAAGCATACTTGACAAGCGTTTGTTATGATCTGAATGATACTGTAGGTGAACTAAGGGTTAGATAAATGGGATTTATGTTTTGTGATTTACATGTTTCTCTCAAATAACCCTTCGTCGGGGGATATAATTTCGTCGAATTTGCCTTGTTGAAGCTTTTAACTCTACCTTCAGATATTTAGATGACTTACTTAATATTGATAATCCTTATTTTGAACAAATGGTAGGTCAGATATATCCCACTGAACTTCAGTTAAATAAGGTGAATTCTTCTGATACTGAAGCTCCGTTTTTGGACTTGAACTTGTCAGTAACAAATGGCATAGTTTCTTCTAAAATTTATGATAAACGGGATGATTTTAATTTTGAAATAGTAAATTTCCCATTTCTTGATGGAGATGTTCCTCGTTCTCCTTCCTATGGCATATATATTTCTCAGCTTATTCGTTTTGCTAGAGTGTGTTCTAATGTTGATGACTTCAACAACAGAAACTTATTTTTAACTGCTAAATTATTAAAACAAGGTTATAGATATCATAAAATTCGAAAAGCATTTTCTAAATTCTACCACAGACACTCAAAGTTAATTGTTAAATACAACATTGGGTTAAAAACTCTTCTGCAACAAGTCATATCAGAACCTATATTTTATGGTGATTTAGTCTATAAATTCAAACGTATTGTTGGAAAACCTAATTTTAGTGATCAATTCAAAAAGATAGTAAAACGTTATATAAGGGTTGGATATAACTTGGATATCATGTGACAGTCTGCATGCCTAGTTTTAAACCCATTCACGGTTTATAGCTATGGTTTCCTCTTTAATTGCACGACAGTGGGTCAGGCCTTAGACTCTATGACAGCTCTGACGTAAAGCTTTAATCGGTGGGTTGGTGCCTGATGCTTATCTGTAGCTGGACCCACCGTGGCTCAACTTGAGGTTTTCTTTAGCTCTGACTATATGTGAGTCATGAGCCCTTTTCTTTGTTTCATCATGGTGTAGTAATTTGATTAGAATGTTTTCCATGATGATACATTGCATTAGTTAGATGGCCTCCATGCGAGCTGAACATTTCTTGTACTTCAACAACAGCAGAATCTAGGCGAAGATTTGGTACCTGTAAAATGCATTTAAGCCCCCCGGTGGCTTAGGCTGCTGTCCGTTATAAGGCGGTGGTTCTGTTGTTGTTAACTTTTTGTTTATTGTTGCTCCCATTGTGGGAGTCTGTAATTGTTCTATGTTTTGTTGTACGTTACTTTATGTCCATTCTAGTATTGCAATCATCTTGATGGGGAAGAGAGAGCTGATTGCTTTGCTTAATTTGTCTTCCTGGTGTCTCGTGATGGTTGAGCGGCTCTTCCTCGCGGTGCCACGGGGTTGTCTGCAGTTTGTGATTGTGGTATTTCCTGATCATACTCACTTACTATTATTCATAATTTTTAGGCTCCCCAAATCCCTAAAAGTAGTTCAGCTTCTCCCCAAAATCCCCAAAAATATAAGCCAATTCTCACTAAAATGTATTTATCTTTCTGTAGAATTAAAAGCACATACTTAAAAACTATGAAGCTATGTAAGAGCGCATGACTTAATGATCACTTAATATTTTGTCTTATACATGTAAAGACAGGTCTTTGCCATGGAATAAATGACATATAAAAGCCATGGAATGCATGACATATAATTAATTTCAATGAAATGCGTTATATATGGCTCAAAGTATGAGGACATCCTTAAAATGTTGTTGCTGTACCTGGTAGAGTAGGCTTGGAGGTTTAGAGACATACCATTCTGATTTTTACCAACAGCTTGAACTAGATTTTTCTAGACACTTTAGTGAAAGCATTTAACTATCTACATTGCTTATTATTGCCTATATGCTTTTTTAACTTCAGTTAAATCAAGTAAGTTTATATCTGATAAGCATTCTTCAAAAATTCCTTTTAAAAGGGCTAATTACCTAAAAAGATAATTACATAGTAGGTGTGTATGCAGCCTCCTAACATTGTGTAGTCACACCGTTGCTAGGTGGGGGGGGGGCATGCTCCCCCGAATTTTTTTTACAAAAATGGTGTGATCTGGGGCAGAAAAGTATGTTTTCACCACCCTAAAAATCAACAATTTTAAGGGAAAAAATCCAGAAGAAAACTTAATTCTCAGGACCGCTGTGATGTCACAGCCTTAGCGACACAGGTAAACAAATGTACCCCGGTGATGTGAACGGTGAATTTTAACATTACGGGTAACGGGAAAATGATGAAATGATGGGCCGTATTTATTCAAATTCACCGATTTCTTCATCAGTCTGCGCTTATTTCGAAGGGAAAACATTGTCGTTTGTCCCGCCACGATTATTTTGATTATAATAGCACTGATTTTTCACAAATTATTGAAAAAAATTGGGTGTGGGTGGGGTGAACGGCCATCAGTTTGCGATCATTAAGACGTGAAAGAAATGAGTGTCTCTAATATCTTAAGAGCTTTAACACATTAAAACGGTCTTTAAATTCCATATACCTTGAGATATTATCAAATTCCAGATAGATAAATGACTATTTTGAATCTAAACTCTGACATATCACACCTCCAAGTTTGACACTCAACACCTTTAATTGGTACAATATGCAGCCTGTCATAAGCGCTAAGCTTTTCCAGAAAAGTCCCAAGTAATAATTATTATATGGCATTCCAGCATAGATGAAACAACAAAAGCTCAAGATTTGTATCAAGACATGCGCGGATCCAGGAATTTTCGTCAGGGGGGGGGGGTCCAGGTCCATCTGTCATAAAAATCCCTGACAACGTTTTTATAGTTCTTTTTTTAGTAGTACTCCACTTATTTTACAGAATGCCAATGGTTTATTTCAAAGAAAATTATAATTTTTCGAGGTTCCAGGGGGGCTTGAACATTTTTTCCAGAGGGGGGGGGGTCCAACTTTTTCTAGGGGGGGGGGGGGTTCCAATTGCTTATTCCCTATTGAATCCCATATAACTTGTGTTTTTCCAGGGGGTCCGGGCCCCTTGCACCCCCCCCCTCTGGGTCAGTGCATGCAATATTTTGCTGTGAAAAAAGTTAACTATGAGAAAAAGTTATCAATTTTGACCCCCCCCCCCCCCTCCCCTAGGTATTCTTAAATGTATACATGGTGTCTGGGGAAACAACCATAGTGTTCTGACCAGGACCCAAATTGTTTTTGAATTTTTTAATGCGAGCACAGTGACTCTGTGGTAGAGTGCTTGACTCAAGACCGAAGGGCCACGGGTTCGAGCCTCACTGGTGTCACTGTGTTGTGGTCCTTGAGCAAGACACATTTATCTTAGCTTAGTACTGGTTCAACCCATGAAGGCTCGTCCCTATATAACTGAAAGATTGTTGATGAGACGTAAAGAATCAAATAAAAAAAATGTTTTTCCAGGTTCTGACAACTTTTGGTCAAATCCATTGTATTTTACCTTTTGCATTAAAACTTTACCTGACATGTCATCTGCTGATAACCTTTGCAAATGGTTTGGACCCAGATCAGGCCCAACATTCTGTTACGGCCTGATTGGGGTCCAAACTGTTTGCAAAGATTATCAGCAGATGACAATGTGAAGTTGAACCGATGTATTTTATTTTTGCGCTAAACCTTTACATGCTGATAACCCTTTCAAACAATTTGGACCCAGATCAGGCCTGACATTCTGTCTGGACCTGATAGGGGTCCAAACTGTTTGACACTTTAGAGGCTATGACAAGTTGAAGTTGAACCAATGTATTTTAACTTTGCATTAAACCATTACATGACATCGTCATCTGCTGATAACCCTTTCAAACAAATTGGACCCAGATCAGGCTTGACATTCTGTCCGGACCTGATAGGGGTCCAAACTGTTTGACACTTTAATGGTTATGACAAGTTGAAGCTGAACTGATATATTTTAACAATGCGTTAAACATTTACATGACATTGTCATCTGCTGATAACCCTTTCAAACAATTTAGTCCCAGATCAGGCTCGACACTCTGTCAAGGCCTTATCGGGTTCCAGACTGTTTGACACTTTAAAGGTTATGACAAGTTGAACCGATATATTTTAACTTTGCGCTTAACCTTTACCTGACTTTGTCATCAGCTGATAACCCTTTGCAAACAATTTGGACCTAGATCAGGCTCGACATTCTGTCAAGGCCTTATCGTGGTCCAGACTGTTTGACACTTTAAAGGTTATGACAAGTTGAAGTTGAACCGATATATTTTAGCTTTGCGTTAAAACTTTACCTGACTTTGTCATCTGCTGATAACACTTTGCAAACAATTTGGACATAGATCAGGCTGGGCATTCTGTCAAGGCCTTATCGGGGTCCAGACTGTTTGACACTTTGAAGATTATGACAAGCTGAAGTTGAACCGATATATTTTAACAATGCGTTAAACATTTACATGACATTGTCATCTGCTGATAACTCTTTGCAAACAGTTTGGACCAAGATCAGGACCGACATTCTGTCCAGGCCTTATCGGGGTCCAGACTGTTTGACACTTTAAAGGTTATGACAAGTTGAACTGATATATTTTGACTTTGCGTTAAACCTTTTCTTGACATTGTCATCTGCTGATATCCTTTTCAAAATATTTGGACCCAGATCAGGCCTGACATTCTGACATCAAAAGTCCATATCCATAATGTACTCACTTTGCACTGAAAGTTCAGGTCAGGTCCTTTTAGTAACCAATATTCTCTTCTATCTGTCTGTCTGTCTGTCTGTCTGTCTGTCTATCTGTCTATCTATCTATCTATCTATCTATCTATCTATCTATCTATCTATCTATCTATCTATCTATCTATCTATCTATCTATCTATCTATCTATCTATCTATCTATCTATCTATCTATCTATCTATCTACTGTATCTATCCGTCTATCCATCCATCCATCCATCCATCTGCGACACCCTCATTGACTGAGTGTTTTGAGTTATTATTATTATTCAGATTAATTGTGTATACTTTATTGTCTATGTGTGATTAACATATCAGTACTGAAATGTTCTTTTGTTGTCTAACAGTCTTGTTGCTTTTAAAACTATTGACATAATAGTGTCAGCGGATTCCCGTAAGTTACTAACGTAACTGCAAAGACCGATATTTCTAAGTGTTTGTCATTATTATTTGGGAAGCTAAAACTCTGTATTTTCTTGTCTTTCATCGTGTTATGCTTGTTGCAACCTACTGCAAACTACGATTTTGCCATTATTGAAGATTATCTTGCGGGAAACACAAAAATCAAAATATCGTTAAAAAAACAAAATGGCGTCGTTGTCATATTCGGCGAGCCTTGGCAACTGTTGCTAACAGGAAGTGCGGTCCCGAGAATTGCCATATTTCTCCCAGGTCAACTTTGATGAGCATGTTAGTACAAAAATAAATACATTTAGAGATTACAAGGGGGGTCTGGGGGGCTGACCCCCCAGAAGCAGAAGAAATTTTTTAAAAAATGAAAAAAAATGGAGGCTTTTCCTTATTATTTTTGCTTTTTGGCAAGGCTCCCTAAATCTCCAAAATTATGAGCTTGCTCCCTAGCTCCCCTTAAATAATTACCAATGCTTCCCAGCTCCCTGAAAATAAATAGCCATTCTCCCCAGATCCCCAAAACCCCTGGGGGCCCCATTTAAACTATGAGAACTGAATGAAAGGTAATGTGCCCTCTACCATTCATGATGTGTGGGTTACTCTTTGCCAGCTAGCATCATCTGCTGATAACCATTGCAGACAGTTTGGACCCAAATCAGGGCTGAAAAAATGTTTGACCTGATCCAAATAGTTTGACACTCTGATATGGTATTTATTAAAGAACTCTTACAAAGAGCTGATTTTTTGGAGAAAATCAGCAGACAACAAAACCCCAAATACTACCCTGCATGCAAAGAGTGTATCTCTGAAGTGTGTCTTCTTCAATATAGCATTAAGGTGTGGAACTGCTATCAAAACAAATTGGTCATTTGTATAAACATCTTCAATAAGGTGTTGGTCCTAATCTCTTAAAGTTGTTAAATTTAGTTAATAACCTAAGTTCTCCTGAGCACAGATATGCCCCATGTTGCTTCAGAATAAGCTAGCTGATCATGGTCACAGTTTTCACACAGATGCACAGAAAAAGACTGATTTAATAGATCAGAATGAACCCTAAGCTTGCAGAAGCAACTGAACAACATTGAGAATTATGTCTAAAGGACAGAGGCATATGCATTAATGTATGCTGAGCCAATCAACCATTCAAATTGACCTGCAATCGATCACCAATCGGCCAGTAATGACTGGTTAAAACCAGTTTTAAACGCTTGCCCGGTCACTATGAGTATTGACCCTCTTTTTGCCAACCTTGTGTTACCGTGAGTTTGTCACTTACCCATTGATATCCTGGGTCAGGTGTGTCACTTGATTGTATTGATTCCTGATCTTTGGGGGGGGGATTGCAATTAGCCGAAGTGAACATCTGGACATTACCATAGCTGTTCGTCGCTTCAGTGCTATAGTGTTCTAAGTGACAATTTGGTCAAAAATGAGTTCTGCATACCATTGGAAAGGGGATCAAATGTTCTATCTACTGGTGAAGGTTTCATTTGCCTATCTCCTCCCAGTAAGCTTAAAATCGCTGTGCTTTTCTGTTCTATCTACAAAAAGACAATTTCGTTCAGTGCTATAGTGTTCTAAGTGATTTTCATCGAATGGCCAATGATGCTTATGTCACATGACTGAGTGAGTTCTGTGTCATACTGTTCTATCTACATAAAGTCACTTCCCTTAGAGAATTTGCTAAAAATTGCGATTACCTCCCTTGCATAAATTTTAATTTCCTAAATTGAAGCAGTTTGTCGGTCTTATGACGAACTAATGGCTAATTCAGCTTCTTTTAGGTCCATATAATCCACTCTGTCAAAAATATAACGCAAATTGATCCATGGACAGAATAATAAGCTGTAGAAAAAGATTACCTCCCTTAAACATATCTAAACTGCTTTAATTGAAGTAATTTATCGATGTGATTACAAATAATTGGTTAAATCTCCTACGTTTAGGTCAAAATAATCAGTACAGTCTAAAATATTATACAAATTGACCCCATTGACAGAAAAATTGACTGTAGAAATAGATTACCTCCCTTGCAAAAATTTTAATGGCATTATCCGTGCGGTTTGTTACTGTTATGCCAAATAAATGACTAAATCTGCTACTATTAGGTACAAATAATCATTTCTGTTCAGACTAGCATATGAATTGACTCCATAAACAGAATAATAAGCTGTAGGAACATATAGAACACTATAGCACTGAACGCAGAAGGCGAATTTTAGGGAATAATGTTCTATCTGCAAACTGTAAAATGCCCGTAAATTCCAAATTACTGAAAAAATTTCTTCAAACCAAGGTCATTTACACTGTATGTATATATTTTAACTATCTGGTATGATTCAAATGTCTGTGATAAATAAGGCATCAAAAATCAGGATGCTAAAATTTTCAAACTCATTTTTCTCAGAACTTGTGCAATGGTAGATAGAACACTATAGCACTGAAGCGACGTGTTGACTGAGATGTAAAGAATCTAACCAGAATTACACTAACATTTCAGTTGTTAATATGAGGCTTTTAATTTCTTATGCAGGAAATGTTTGAATGCAACCAAGAGGCATCATCAGAATCCCATTTTTACTGGATATGGAGGAATTGCTTACCTCATATGAATATTCCAGCTGTAAGTACAAAATTCAACTGTATATGCACCTTTTTTCAAATGCATTTATTATAGAGCTTACAGTATGGCAGGAATAATACCTCATTAAATGTTTGTGAATGCACTTCAATTAACCTGTTACTTTTGCTCTTCTATGGGGTCTGGCCGTTTTCAGGACAATAAGCTCTGCACAAGAAAACCTGCTTGCACACCACCCAATCAGAATTATAAATCCTTGTAATGTCAAAAATAACAATGTTTCATAATAATATTTTTAGCAATGTGTGCAGTGATGAGCATATTTTGATACCTGGCAGATGTTTAATATTTATTCCTAAAATTTATTCCTTCAAGCACCAATTATTACTTTAGCAGCCAGTATATATTGTAACAATTTTTCTTCATTAGGGCTACAAAAAGACAGATTAAGCTGCTTCAATCATTTGGCTTACCTGCATGAAGAGGTAAACTCAGTTAATGTGTTGTTGTAAGATGGCTGCTGCCAGGATAGAACCAGAAAAAAACATTGAAAGTTTGTTTGTTTGGTGCTTAACAACGCATCAACCTTTGTGGGTCATTAGCGTCAGACAGTTTTTTTTTAAATTAGTGATCAGATTTTGTTAAAAAGATTTATTTGTCTTAAAAATCTCATTATACTATCAATATGTATATCTTGAAATAACTATTTTTATCACACCTGCTCATAGCAGGGTGAGATGATGGGAGTTTGAATTTCTGTCTGTCTGTTCGTCCGCTGTTGTGGTCACTCTAACTTAGTCATTTTTATGTAGATTTCTTCCAAAATTTCATATATGGTTTTCTTCCATCAAACCCTGGTTTCTACTTCGAATTTGAGTTTTGTCTGACAAAAGATAACCAAGATGGCCGACCAAATGGCTGCCGCCTATCAGTCTGAATTCCTTCACTGTTGTGGTCACTCTAGCTTAGTATTTTTTAATCGGATTTCTTCCAAATTTCATATGTGGTTTGCTTCCATCAAACCCTGGTTCAAGTTCGAATATGAGTTTTGTCCGACAAACAAAAAACCAAATGGCCTCCGCCTATCAGTTTGCATCCCTTGGCAGTTGTGGTCACTCTAACTTAAGTCATTTTTATGCTGATTTCTTCCAATTTTCATATATGGATTGCTTCCATCAAACTCTGGTTCATGTTTGAATATGAGTTTTGTCCAACCAAATCTCAACCAAGATGGTCAACAAAGTGGCTGCCGCCTACCAATTTTCACTCATGACCTTATTTATTTGTTAACTGATTGCTTCCAAATTTCGTATATGGATTACTTTTATCAAACTTTGAATATGGATTTGGTCAGCTTACCAAGATGGCCTCCAAATTTGCCCCAACCTATCGGTTTGCACTTGTGGACACTAAGTCATTTTGATATCACCAATTTTCATACTTATTACTATTATCATACAGTCTGGCCCAACATTGAATATGGGTTTTGTCCGATGAACAATCACTAACATGGCTGCAGAAATGATCAGTTTGCACTTGTGGAGACTTTAACTTAGTTCATTATTACCCGATTTCTTCCAAATTTCATATATGGACTACTTTCTTAAAACTAGGGTTCATATTTGAATATGTCTTTTGTATGATGAACATAACCAAAATTCTAATGCACTTGTTTTGTAACTCTACCTCTGATTGGATAACGTCAAAAATTTGCTACAGTATATCCTGCGATATACTCTAGGAAACAGTTTGACGTCATTAATAACGTCACATTTCATTAGGTGACGTAAGGCAATAATGCCGCTTGCAACGCTCCAATTTGAGACGAAACTGCTGAAGTGCATTAGAATGGGGATAACCATATTCAAAATTTTCATTTGGGGAGGTATATACCTTCGGAAATCACGTTTTACGGCTCTGCTCGCGCGTCGCCGTAAAACTAAATTTCCGACCGTATATACGACGATATACCCCCCCCAAATGAAACTTTTGAATACAGTTATCCACTAACTGATATGCCCATTTCACCATACAGTATTATGCGGGGCCCTTAGTTGGAGTCTGAATGTTCTAGTTGTCCTTGACAAAAGGGGATAAGTATTTATACAATCAATATCATCCTCTAGTGTGAAGGGAGCCCAAAAGACCACGGCTAGGTGGTAGGGACTCTCGGGGACATTAAAAGTGAATTTGCAAAGATGTAATCATGTACTTCTCTTATCCTCAAAAACAACATGTACTATTACTATACAGTTGTTATAGTATTGTTAATTTGATTTACAACAGAAAATATGTGACAGATTGATCTATGGTTTGTAGGTTTCAAGAATGTCGAAGTGCACCACCTGTACAGATATAAAGGTTGAATTAAGTCAAACCATGGATCGAAACACACATAGGAGCCTGATTGAAGAGAGACTGAAGCATCTTAATGAACAAAGGTATTATTATAATATTATTTTTAAACTCAGCGGTCAGTGTAAGCTTAGAAAATACCAGGATATAAGGATATTGTTCATGATGATATCTTGTTATGATGTAATCAACTGTGAGATTTGATTATCATGGTCAGACAGCTTCCTCGGACGCATAACAAAGTGTGATCCAATATTTATCCATAGGTTCGTCTTTCAGATAGTGATTGATTTGACCAGTTCATTGTGAGAATTTTTTTGAACATCCACAAGATATTTTAATTGCAGAACTAAAAAAACAAATGAGACAGAATTTCCTGATGAGGTCAATTTTTTGTGCATTTGAGCGCCGATCTGACAAAAGGGTCCTTTGGGCATTTTAGCAGTTTTTGTGTAATCAACATTTCAAAAACGTCTAAATTTTCAAGATTTTGCATGTTCTTACAATGGAGTCAAATTGCTTCCAGGATGTAATACAATCAAAGGCGCAAACAGTTCTGATAAAATTAAGTGATACGTATATAATGTATGTTGCCATGGCAACAGCTTTGCATATGGACTACACACTTCTTTTAAAACAGGGTACCTCATTTCAAATGATTTTGTAAACATGGGATATGCGTATTGCATACGCATCAAATTTACAGAAACATGGAGCATTCTTGAAATATTTTTCCTAGTGTCTTTGTATTATCGTCATATGTTGACGTCAGAACGTCATTAACAACGTTTAGTGACAGCATGTTGAAAACACATCATCTATACGAGTTTAAACGCTCATATCTTTGTTATTTGCAAACATTATCTGTTCAAATTTTCTGTAATTGTTGGCAACAGCTAGGTCTTTCTTTCTATGTAAATATCTCACTTCTGACTTTTATTGCCAGAAGGTCCCTTTTGTCAGATTTTGGCTCATTTATATGTGATACATCTTGAAAAGTTCATTAAGTGTTATCAATGTCTGTCCATAAGTATGTAAGTCAGTCCATCAAATATTCAAATGGCCCATCATGTTATCTTGATTTATGCATGCAAATGAATGGAACATGGGCCATTGACCCATTTCATGGCCCATTCCTATTCTGAAGCAGAAGTATCCCTGGCTTCATTCATGAAATTTTGCCATTTTTTGCGATGTTTATTCTCTAACTCAAGAAATTTCAAAAGGAACTTGATGAAACTTAGACACAATGCTTAACTTTCGAAAGTTTGGGTCTATATGTTTTATAAGATTTATTGTGCCATACAAAATATGTTAAAATAAAAATACTAGGTTGACCATGACCTAGTCCAACTTTATTTATAAGGAGATCTTGTGACTTGAGATCATGATCAGGGGAGCACTTCAGGACTTTCAAGTCCTCTTGTTGCGGATGTGATATCAAAGCTTCTGATATACTATTTATTACATTTCAGCTTAGCGAGAAGAAAATATTATAAGCACATAACAAAGGCCAGAAGAGATCCTACTAAATACCTATCTCTAATCATTGATGGAATGGATCAAAGCAAAACAGAGATTCCACACACTGTATACCGCAGTACCCTTACCATTTCTTTGTGGAAACTTCGTACACATCTGGTAGGGGTCATTGCACATGGGTGTGGAATCTTTGGTTTCTTTGACCATTACCAACATCCACATGGATCAATGCGTTACTGCGAGTACTGTTTGAACTAAAGGACAATCTGGCCGATGTACTGTACTTACAGATGGACAATTGTTGGAGAGAAAATAAGAACAGGTTAGCATGAAATATATTGGGGATATTTACATTTTTGTGGTGAAAACCAGCAAATATATTTCATCGAGGTCAGTGTAAAAATTAATATTTTTCATGAGTCGCACAGGATTTAATATTTGGGTATTTGCTATTATCATAGCACATAACATATTAAAAGTTTTTTTTCTGGTATTTGGCTGTGCTGATATCTAATAAGTTCTATAATAAATTGTCTCCCAAAGCCTTGAATTTGTGCCAACATAGCAGTTTCTTTATTTTAAGTGTATTTTATTGCCCCTATCGGTTACTGTTACTATGATCAGTGTAAGCGTTGAATAAATAGAGGATATATACTTTTTGAGGTGAATATCAAATATATTTCATCGAGTGCGGTGAAACATTCAATATTTTTCATGAGTGCACAGCACAAGTGAAAATGCTGATATTTTCACCACAGGAGATGAAATATATTTGGTATTTGCCCCCAAAAAGTACATTTTCTTTTTATTTTATACTCAACGGAAATACATTAAGCACAAACAAAGTTTTGTCTTCGTCGTTTCTCTTCGATTTGACTTTTGCAGTGTGTTTATTGGGTATAACATTGGATGTAAATAGGTTTGCATATAGAAATGGCTAAGAATTATATTTTAATGAACGAAACGTAATAAATCAGAATTTAAAGAAAGTCTGTTGAGTGTGCCTTAGGGTAGGCATCCCATTTAAACTGGCGCTACGCCAAGTCAAATGGTGACATCATTATGTTTGATGTTGTTTTGACAAATATCCTTTACTTTAAACCTTTTGATAAAAAATCCCAGTCCCAAAATTGTCAAGAAAGCCTAGTTTTGCTACAGTGAAACTATAAAACGTATCAGTCACTAGTGAAAATACGATATTTTTCCACTAAGAAAAATACCAATTTTACTAACATTTGATATGCATTTAATTCACTGCTTGTGATAAAATAAATGCCAGTCTTTTACACTTGGGTTATTGTTGTGAACAACCAATTAGAAGAAATTGGTGAATAGCAATTTTCAGTTTTTGGCTCCAGATAGAGCAGAAAGCTTTTTATCATCAGTTTTCTACTTTAAAGCACAGCTGAGCCACTGGCTCAAGTTGAGCACTTGGGATCATAGGATGTGTGTCTGTTAACAATTGTTTTTATATAACATCACCTCCTAAACCAAAGGGTGGAATTTCACCAAACTTCACAGGAATGTTCCTTGGGTGGTCCCCGTTCAAAGTTGTTTAAAGTTGGCAACCAAAAGGAAAAACTTTAAAAAATCCTTTCCATAACTGTTGCTCAGATTCAAAAATAATTCTTATAATCATGATTAAATTCGTTCTCGGTTGCTTTAAAATGTTAAATATATTAAGACATGCTATGCTTTAGAAACTTGGATGGTGTATTCTTCATGCTCATAAGTGTTAAAATGCCAACAAATGTTGACATTTTAACACTTATAATCATGGTTAAATTCGTTCTCGGTTGCTTTAAAATGTTAAATATATAAAGACATGCTATGCTTTAGAATCTTTGATTGTGTATTCTTCATGCTCATAAGTGTTAAAATGCCAACAAATTTTGGCATTTTAACATTTATAATCATGATTATCTTCATTCTCGGTTGAATTTAGCTTGACCGGGGTTTTGCATTGATTGCTGGAGGGAATGGCATGTCATGTTTTTAGACACTTGGATAGTGAAGAGCTAATATTCAATTAGTGAAAGCGCTACAGGAATAAATGTGTTAAAAAACTGTTTCTTCATTATTTTATAGGGCCCCATAACATAATTGTATATTATGTGTGTGCAAATGTTTTAACCCTCAAAAATAAAGTCTTTACTTACTTATAACAATTAGTTATCTATCAGATTCTATCTATATATTTTAGGACAAGGTGAAGTTAACTAGAAGGCTAATTCAAAGCTCAGAAAATGGGTTTTCATCATCAGATTTTAAAGATATTCTGGGAGAGATTGAAATGGAAGTAGGTTGCTATATTTATCAAACATCCTATATGGGAATGATAAAATTTATTAACAACTATAAATCAGGTTTTGGTAATTTGTTCTATTTACCTGTACAGTTAATCGAGCTAAGAGTCAAAACTCACACATAACGAGACAGGTTTACTTGATTAATAGTGGTTTTAGAGCCACCCTAACTACCCCCCACAACCCCCACCCCCATCACTCCAAGTAGCTTTGGCTGCTGTTCATTGTGTGCCGATTCTGTCTTGTTGATTTATTTTTATTGTGATCACTGGATTTCTGTCGTGTGTTGTGTATGTAGGTCACACAGGCTAAAAATATATTTTCGAAATAAACCTTTAAAAATCTTTGTGTCTGAAACCATAGGGCCTGAAGCCTTGATATTTGGTATGTAACATCATCAGTGGATCTCTTCAGAGTCTTTTCTTATTAAGCCCCTGGGGCAAAAAATGGGCCTGTACAGGGGGTCACTTATTTTACATACGCTTATGTATAGAAAATCCATGAAAAATCTTCTTTTCTGAAACTGCAAGGCCTAGAACCTTGATATTTGGTATGTGTTATCATTTAGTATACCTCTACCAAGATTGTTCAAATTATGCTATTGGGTCAAAAAATGGGCACATTCTGGGGGACACAGGTTTTACATAGGCTTATATTGGGAAAACATGATAAATCTTATTGTCTGAAACCACAAGGCAATAGAGCCTTAATATTTTGATTATGTTTGTGGATGTTTTCCCTGTATTGTCCTTGTATGTATAGTTGTTTTTAGTTTTGCTAGCATCTCACTGAAGAAGAGAGAGCTTGATACATCACTTTCACTGTATTCCTGCTGTTATGTGGCTGTTGTTGATCTATGTATTTTCCTCAGTGTCCTAGGTTGGTCAGTGGTATGTGAATGTGATTCTTTCTGGTCAAACTCACTTTTTTGAATAACCATCATGCATAAACTTTTTCTTTAAAGAGATCCCCTGACGAACAATACAAAATCATATAATCAGTTCATTACTTTTACCCTAGTGAGCTACATGTCAACTTCATTAAATACCTGGTCAACTACACCGGTGAGCATTGTCAAATAGGAAGTTAACTTTAGTGAATTCTTAATTGATGTAATTTTAACATTTACAATCTCGATACATTTCATTCTCAGTTAAGTTGTGCATGAAAAGTCTCATAACCACAGGACCAGTTGTCAGCAATTTTGAATGATTCAAAGGAGCATGAAATTTCAACTGCTCATATAGTGCGACCAGGTAACGGACGTTGGGCGTGTCAGACAGAACACTGCCATTCACTGTCAATTTAGATCGGTCTACAGTAAATTGGGTAAAACAGCATAGGTACGCTTTAACTCTTAAAACGCCAGAAAAATTTTTTCCGAAAATTCCGTCTGTTATTGTCGTCTGCTGCAATTGTTTGCTACATTATTTGCTACATTATTTTACAAAGCTAAGTATAGAGGCAAACAGTGTGGACCCAGAACAGACTGCTCCTAGGAGCAGTCTGATCTGAGTCTACCCTGCTTGTTGGAAAGGCTTCTAAAATATTTCAGCAGACGACAAAAGCAGTTGAATTTTGATGTGATTGGTGCTTTAATGGTTAAATCGTGCAAAACAACTGAACCGCAGACGACAAAGGCGACCAGCTTTATACTGTTAGTATGCCCGGTAAACGTTCGCAGAAAAAACTTACGTCTTACTTGTTTACAGACACATAGGGATATACTATTGCTCACTGGTCAGGGCCTCCTAGAACCTATGTGGATTTTAGTCAAGATCAGCAAGGCAGACTGGTCTACGTTAGAACGGCTGTTGCTGCTACATGTATAAAGATTTTGAGTCAGGTTACACAGTGTAATGAAGATCTGATTGCATGTAGCGTGCACTAATCTGTAACTTCCTTTGGTAGTGTATTTACTATACAGCCATGTCTCAAGTAACCATCTAAAACACAAAGCTGCATACACTGGTACGGAGGTCGAAATGTTTTACACATGATATACGGGTATAAACGGCATACATGTAATATAGGTTTAGTGATTACACATTATTGGACCAGCCCAACAAACAGGCTGGCATGAATGACGGCTTCAAAAACTGTAATTATTAATCAGATTTAAGGTCACTGTCTAGCCATGCCCACAACTGGTTCCTATCTCCGTTGGCTTTAGATAAGACCGGGACATCGCATACCATGGGCGATACAGTGACCAAATAGCTGTATAATACCTGTAGATTCAACCAGTGGTAGAGTGTGTGACTTGAGATAAAGGGGTCGTTGGTTTGAGTCTCTCTGGAGGCACCATATTGTTTCCTAGTACTCTATTTAGTACTGATTCAATACACAAAACGTCCCGACATAACTGAAAATTTCTTGACTTGCATAGGCGGATCCAGAGAAGGGGAAAGGGGGACCCCCATGAAAGATCATAAAAAATAGGTTTTCTTAGCAATACTGGTCCGGATCCCCTGAAAATTGCAAAGCTACTAGGCCAGAATTCAATGCTAGGCCGTCATCAGGATGCCAGCGAAACGCCATTTAAATGGCGTTTTGCTGGCGGGCCAATGGTGGCCCGCTTTTAGTGCGGATATTTTGATCATCTCTCCTCTCATCAACTAAAACAAAAACAAAAAAAAAACGTTGTCAAAGTTGGAACCCCTCTGACAAAAGTTTCTGGATCTGCGCATGACTGGGATGTAAAGTATCAACTCAAATAATCGAGGTCCACAGTTGCTCAGTGCTAGTGTGTTAGACCTTTGATTAAAGAATCGCTATTTTGAGAAGGTTCAATGAAAGCACTTTGAAATATACTAAGCAAGACCCTTTATTCTCTGCTAAGTACTGGTTCAACCTAGGTGGACAGGAAACGTCGCGTCATGGCTGCAAAAATGTTGGCAGTGACGAAAAGCATCAATACAAACAAACAAAATCAACTCAAAATAACTAAAGAGACATTCATCTCTAATTTTGCTGCAGTTGTGTGCGTCTACTAGTACACAGGTTTATCTTTAGTATGCTATATGAAAATATTCACGTTAAAATGTTGTCGATGAAAATATTCTTCCAAATTCTGTTTGTTTGGCAGGAAACTGATCTCGTGTTTAACTCTGAATTGGGAAAAAATAGCATTATATAAAACAACAGCATAAAAATAGCCTCAAGCCCCCCTCCCCCCATACACACACATATTAAAATTCAGCATGCTAAGGGTTCAATAAATAGATCACAGGGTAAGGGGTATACATATCTTTTATAAAACAATAAAACTTGTGTGATTGTAGATTTCATTGTTGAAGATTGATGTTTTGGTTGTATAGTAAGGTCTTTTAAGATACATGCATGTACATATTTCAAACAAGGTATCTGGGCTGATCAGATTCATCTTCAATAATTCGAAACGCTTATTTTCCACGGTACGGCAAATATAAAACTACAGGTATATACTTTTGGTGTGAAGAGTTTCACAGATGGGTGAATACGCGAACAATGCAACCTGACTAGCCGATTTCCAAATGTATTTGTCCAGGGGTTGAACTTAGCTAAGAACCGCCCAACGTCTCTTATCTGGACGGACTATAAACATGTTTGAAAATGTTAAAAATAAATACTCTCCCTGCTATCATACTCTCAAGCCCGGGGCTATATAACTTTTTCCATGCTCAACTCGGCTGAGCATGAAATTTATCCTGCTCATAAATTTTAAAATGCCAACAATTGCTGGCAATTTGACATTTGTTAGTAAATCAGCATGATAAATACAACATCGGAGATATTCAAAGCGAGAAATTTCTTCATTTGTCGGTATTTTAGTTTTATGAGCAGTTGAAATTGCGTGCTAATTCGAGTTGAGCACGAAAAGTTTTATAACCTTGGTGATTTAACTAGTTTGAGCCCTCTAGAAAAATGATTTTACTGACCCTTCCAAAGCGGTGCTTTTTTGTGGATCCTTTTTGTTATTTATCTTTTGTGTTTGTCATGCTTTCTTGTCTGTTGTGGTCACCTGCTGGGAAGGGACTAACCTCTTAGCTCTGTTGTATGTGATGTTTTTTTGTGTTTTTGTTACTTTCTCATGCGGTGTCCTGGGTTAGGTGTGGTACTTGATTGTATATATATTCCTGATCTTTGTCTTCTTCCTTACTCATCAATTAATGAACTGACCCTGGAACCTGATTTGTTTTTGCAAATATATATATATATATATATATATATATATATATATATATATATATATATATATATATATATATATATATATATATATATATATATATATATATATATATATATATATATATACACATATATATATATATATGTCTAGTTAAATCTATGCCATACCGCTAGTCAACATCATGGTTTATTTGTATTCTGAACATAGTTGGCTCCTAGTTAACTAGATGTTAACTAGATGTTAAGACATTTGATTGGTACTGTATTATGACCTTCATTCTACCAAAATTTGATAACTGGTGCTGCTAAAACCACAAAATGGCCAACAGTGGTAAAAGTAGAGAAATGAATAAAGAATATCTGAATTTTTGGCATAAATTAAAAATAATTTCACACAAATGTTGCTCAATCGGCCTGGTACCTAAGGTAATAAAAGTAATTCTGCTCCCCATAACAAAATGGCTGCCAGATTTTTAAAAAAAAAGCTATCAAATGGATTTCCAAAAGTATACTTAGGGCACAGACTCAAACAAGCTTCTCAAATTTGATAAGTTGCTTTCAATAAATTAACTATAATCTTTCATTTTTAACAGGAAATCAAAGACAGTATCAGCACATTATTAAGTGTGGCAAGATACAGCCAAAGAAACTTTGAGATGTTCTCTCAAATAGCAGATGATTGGGAGACTAAATTTGGGTTAGAAAAATCTATAAACCAAAAGGTAAGCTATGCTTAAGGGACTTATTTCAATGCCTTTTTTATTTTCTTAAATCAATCAAGGGAAATGAGCCTGATAATTACCAGCTATATAACTATTTGGTGAAAGGTCAGCAATGCACACGAAAGTTTTCATTGAGTCAGCCTTTGATCTGAGATTTTGGCATTTTCTAATCATACTCACTTATTTGTGGATGTATAAATTTAGAAAAATGAATTGTCAGCAGTAAATATAAGACTTGTTCGCTATAACAACTGAAGTATTTTGCCTTAGCTTACAAGACAGGGATTTCTTAAAAACAGAACTCTGAAATATATCAATAAAAAGTTTGTTAATATTTTCACTACAAGCTCTTTGTTAGAAAGCTAACTAGACAAACATGAAATTGATGGATCCAGTATTTAAAGGAAAATTTTGGTTCTATAGCAGATGGTTAAATTCAGTGATTTATTGGTTGATAAATCACTGCATGGACTGGGCATGGGCTGGCATAAGTAAAAATTAAGAAATAGATTCGCGCTAGCAGTGATTTGTATCTTAATATATCACTGGATGGAGGTCAGTTGTTAAAGTGAATAAATCATGAGCGTGCAGTGCGAATGATTTATCCACTAACGACTTACCTACAGACAATGATACCTTAAGCAACATATCACTGCTAGCATGAATCTATTTCGATTCTAACATACAAAAAGATTAAAAATATGAACGAAGCCTTCGTAGTCTATAACGGTTCCGCCTTCATGAACAGACTGTCAGAATTTCCCGAAACTCTTATTTAGACTGGAATGTGTATTTTTAAATTCATTTTGAATGTCAAGCAGTTGTAAAAATGACGTTATGCCGTCTATTGTCAACGTAACAATGTCGTATGTGATAGATGACGTCATGAAAATTCAAACTGTCGACTGAATAACGAACACGTCGGTCCGTGCCCTGTCCGTGCAGTGATTTAGCAACCAATAAATAACTGAGTTAAACCATTGGCTATATAGGCAAGGTGTGTTAGAATATGTGTTTCAATCCAAACAAGGCTTACGGGAATTTCTAACACTCTGATCAAGATGGCAGAATTGTTACAGATTCTGAAGGCTTCATTCATATTTTAATCCATTTATGTATAATGAATTAAGAACAGAACAGAACAGAGCAGATTATTTATTTGACGTAAACTATACAGTTTCTAGTCAATCAAATACAATAATAATTTACATATCAAGGTCACAAATACTTTCAGAATACTTAAAACAAGTTGTAGTGCTTATCTGACGATCTTGGCTTAACCCATATATGCCAATAAAACTGCGGTTCTGATCGGCATTCATGGGTTAAGGTGTATGTTATGATTTATTCAACTGTTAGAATTTTTGATAATTTCAACTCAAATCAGTTCCATCATGCATTTCAATAACTGGAGGCTGAGCCCAATTCCATCACCCAGTCAGCTCCCACCAACACAAAAAGTGCCTGTGGCACTTTAAGAGTCGAAAGAGATTCACACTGTCAATGATTTGTTGCTTAATATCTCATTGTCTCTCAGTCAGTCATAAGTAGATAAATCTCTCGCACTTCACACTCATGATTTATTATGCCCCCAACCTTGAAACAGTTGAAGGGGCATATTGCTTTAGGCTTTCCATCAGTCCCTCTGGTTGTAATGAAATTTTGTAATCAATATATCTCCAAAAGTATAACAGCTAGGAGCTTCAAACTTAGATTGCAGATAGAGGATAATAAGCAGATTATCTGGTGAAAATTAAAAAAAAAGTTATTTCATTTTTTTGAGTTATTGCCCTTTGAAAATTTTGACATAGAAAGCTTGATATCTCAAAAATTATTACACCTAGGAGCTTCAAACCCGAACAGCTGATAGAGGATAATGAGTAGATTACCTGGTGAAAATTTAAGAAAAGGATATATTTTAATTTTTTCGAGAAATTGCCTTTTGCATTTTACTGGTTATTGCCCTTTGCAAGTTTGCACATAGAAAACTTGAAACAATGATAAATCTTGAAAACCATTATGTACAGATAGTAGCCTCAGATTTGGTCAGTTGATACAGGATGGTGAGTAGATTACCTGGTGAGATCATTCTTATGGACAAGCATATGCACAGTGTTTCATAAACACAATTTTTAGTTCACTTTAACGACTGACAACCAGCCAGTGATATGTTAAGCAACAAATCACTGCGAGCACGAATCTAAGCAAACAAGGCAATTTTTCTTCAACCAGCACATTATCTGTGGCATTTCATGTACAATATTTAAAACAGCTGTTAAAATAAGTGAGCCGTGACATGTGATTTCCAACAATGTGGCATTTTGACAAGTGTAGACTCAGACCATCCTGTGCAGCCTCATTTTAAGCTTAGAAACTCCAAATGTTGTTCAGTCAGTAGCTTAATATTCATTTAATATTCCAGCGACTAGCAAATGCTCTGATCAGACTGCACGAATGCGCAGGCTGGTCTGAGCCTTTGCTGGTTGCACATAGCTCATTGTTGGAAATCACATGTCGCGGCTCAAGTTTCCAATTTAAAATTTAGCTCTATACAGCCTTTTTCTAAAAACAATAATGCTCAAGATAGAGCACCAAAAACATTTTTCAACATAAATAAAGGGCAATAACTCTGTGCATAATTATTTGACAAAATTTACCCATCTATAATCCCAAACCACTCCTCCCTAATATCAACTTGTATACAAAGCTTGAAGAAGATTGGCCAAAAATGCCCATGAGGCACAGAAACCAATTTTCAACATTTATAAATAAACATTTGACAAAGTTTACCTATCTTCAATCCGAACCAGTCCTGCCCAATATCAACTTCAATAAAAAGTTTGAAGAGAATCTGCTAAAAATGCCAAAGATAGAGCATGGAAACACATTTTCAGCATAAATTAAGGGCAACAACTCTTAACTTATTAAAATTCCAGGGCAACCAGCCCTCTTGTTCATTTATAGAATAATTGCAGTTATTTGAGCAACTGGTCATATTTGGGCATGTTTTCTCTGTTTGATTTAGGACTGAAACATTTGCCACACTTTGCAGCATGCATTTTTGCTAAGAAAGTTTCAAGATTTCAGTAGAAGATAATTTTTTTTTGTTTCAGCTATTCAAACAATTACAGGCAGAAACAGAAGATACCAGACACATTATTTCACCGGGCCGTGTAGCGCAGTCGGTAACGTGTCTGGCTACAGATGCGTGTCTGACTGCAGATCCAGGGGTCGCGAGTTCGATCCCGGTCCGGTCTCATACTTTCGTGGAGATCGATCATGAAATAATTTCTACGGTCATTCTCCTCCCTTCTGCTGATTCATTCAAGAAGGGTTGTCAGTTACAAGCGAAAGTATGTGCAAAAATTACTGGTTAACTGCTTGTTCAAGCCTGCCCAGGAAAAAAGTGTGGTTAGGTAAACTGACCATCCCGCAATGACCATAGCTGTTGACTTGGGACGTAAAGCAACAAAACCAACCAACCAACAACCAGATACATTACACTCAAGATGGCAGTGATGGAATCACTTGCAAAAGCCTGCACTTGGTTGGCAATTGAGAAACAGAAAGAAGCTGTGAAGAGAGTTTTTATAAAAGAGACTGGATCGGTGTCTTGGCAAAATGCCCAAGACACATATCCAGCTCATGCTGAAAAGCTCATGAAATATGCAGGTAACTACTATTTAATAAAACCAATGGTTATAAAATACACAATAACCAAGAAATGCTACAATCATTTGCATTAGACAACATACATAGCCACAATGTAAAAATATACTTAAAGCCATTAAAAACACAAGTGATACAAATGTTATTTTTTCCAATCCCAGGGCGCAGTACGATCTGGGTCCATATTATTCCCCATAAAGAATACCTAATAACATTAGCAGATGAGATAGCAGATGACAAAAGTCATGACTTGGAGGAATGAGATTAGCACATTTGCTTAGCTATAACAATGAAACGATGTAGAGCATGATGAGATACCTAAAGATGACAAGCCAGTTTTCCTCATTGTTTAAAGAAATCACACGTGAAATTGTCATGCCGTATAAACAGACAAATCATACATGACAGGGCGAATAAATCTTGCCGTCTAAACACCCCTATACTCAGACATCATGCATGTGATCTATAATGCACCTGCAAACATGTAGTCTTACTCTTTGCCTAAGGCATAATTCTACATGCTTTCTAGTTGTGTGCTGATTTTTTTCAAACACAATGTTTTCAAAATGTCTAACAATTTGCATGCACATCAGACTCAACATTGATCAAGCCTGATCCACGTCCAACCTGTATGCAAAGGTCATCAGCAGAATAGCACTAGCTGCTGAGATAAAGAGTCAGTTAAGTGTGCATGAAACACTGGTTTTAAAAGTGCCTGGGGCAAAAGAGATTTAATTCTGAGATGGAATTTAGATATCAAGTCATAGTATCAGTAACAAATCTTAGAAAAAGTTCTGCAAAGTTCATGATACATGTACAGATAACCTTGTTAAAGAAGGTCAGAATTATAAGTTTATTGCGAGAGTGGAAGTCTGCAACATGGCTCTCGTTCGTGAAGTCCAATTGTGAAGCTGTCACTTTCCCATCTGTATCCTGGGTCAGTGTAGAAAGTTCTATATATTTAAGCTTCTATCGGAAAATTGTCTACGTTTTCATAGCTGCCATTTTGTCAAAATCATTTTTTTAGGACCAAAGCCTTTCATGCATATGTTCAATGTGTCACCATTGTGAAGATATAGTATCAAATTAGTTCAATCAAAAGCTGCGGTAGGAGTTGATCAGCCCATGAAGGCACTATCTATGTATACTCAACTACAAAAGAAACCCATCAGTTACGTTTTTGGGCAATTATAGAAAAATAATTAAGAAATGAAAATATATTCTATACCATATTCTTTAACAATCAACTAAGCTTCAAACTATTGAATAATGTAAAAGTTTTACTTTAATTGTTCATGCTGTACGCCAAGGAATAGACAAGGGGTCATTTCTAAAAATGACAAGTTTCAGACTATTGGTTTTCACTCGAGTTCTCGTCTTAATCAGTCACTTAGTCCAAAAAACGGAGACGAGGCCATTCAGTGTGCCTAGAAGCCGAAACAAACGGCGATAGTTTAGTAAGCCCAGATCTCAATCCGATAGTGCAGCTGTGGGATGAGCTCTGACGATGCATCCGGGATCGTTCAGTGCAATCTTGGAATCTTCGACAGCTACAGGTTGCTCTCCATTAAGAATGGGCCTGGATTCCCAAGAATGTTGTGCGACGTTACGTGCTTTCAATTTGACCTCGTTATGATGCATTTATTGCCGCAGTCATGTCCGTTTTTGAAGAATTTAATTCAAGTGAACTGAATATGACGAGATCTAGATATTCATTCTCCAGTGAAAAACTTGTCATTTTTGAAAATAGCTTCAGGTCTATACACTGGCGTACGGCATGAACGGATTTAAGTAAAACTGTTATTCAATGAATTGATGCAGAACTGATTGTTAAGGAATATGGTATCAATCTATTTTCATTTCTTCATTCTGTTTTCCATAATTGCCCGGAGAAGCGACTGATTGGTTTCTTTTGTAGTTGAGTATATATACAAAATCAATATTAGGGAAAAATTGTCCAAGTTCTCATAGCTGTCAATCCATCAAAAATTCATGTTTTTGAACAAAACTCCTTCATGTATATGTTCAATGTGTCTACATTGTATAAGCAAAGTATCAAATTGCTCCATCAAAACCTGTGGTAGATGATTGGCCCGTAAAGGCACTATGTATGCATATTAGGGTATAATTGTCTAAGTTATTATAGATGTCATTTTGTCAAAAACTATATTTTCTTTTACTTAACTCCTTCATGTATTTGTTTAATGTGTCTACTTTGTATATTGCTCCATCAAAAGCTGTGGTAGGAGTTGATCCGCCTATGAAGGCAATAGCTATGAAAAAAAAAAGGATATAAGGGGGAAAGTGTCTAAATTCTCATAGCTGTCATTTTGTCAATTTTTTTAGAATTAAAGTCCTTCATGCATA
Source organism: Loripinus fragilis (assembly GCA_964019695.1). NCBI lineage: Eukaryota > Metazoa > Mollusca > Bivalvia > Lucinida > Lucinidae > Loripinus > Loripinus fragilis. Next base: position 1,451,538 of record CAXHUL010000609.1, read on the forward strand.
TGTTTAATGTTTCTACATTGTATAGGCAAAGTATCAAATGCATCTGCTAAATGTGTCTACATTGTATAGGCAAAGTATCAAATTGCTCCATCAAAAGCTGTGGTAGGAGTTGATCGGCCTATTGATTCATATACAAAAGCGATATAAGGGAAAAATGGTCTAAGTTCTCATAGCTTTCATTTGTCAAAAATGATTTGTTGAACTAAAAACCTGCATGCATATGTTCAAAAGCCCCTCCACAAAGTTTGCAGGGTGGGGTGGGGGGAGGGGGTATAAATATTTGAGTTTAGATATTGCAACTTAGGTGCCATAAATTAAGTTAGACATATTGTGTTCAAGTCAAGTCTTTGAAATAATCTAGAACAAATTAAGGAAGAGTTCAAATACACATTATGTTTATGAAAATGTCTCTCAAAATAATCAAGAACAAATGTAAATACAGTTCCAGAACAAATGTAAGAGCAGTTCAAGAACACATTATGTTCAAGAAAAGTCTTTGAAATAATCAAGAACAAATTATTACAAAGTTCAAGTAAACATCATGTTCAAGAAAAGTCTTTGAAAGAGTCAAGAACAGATTTAAGAACAGTTCAAGAATGCATTTTGTTCATGAAAAGTCTTTGAAATAATCAAGATTACATTTAACAATAATACAAGAAAACCGGAGTCAACAAATCTTTCAAGAAAAGTCATTAAAATGTTCAAGAAGGGTTTATCAAAAAATCAAGAACTTTACAAATTCTTAAAAAGGTCTTGAACTGTTCCTATTTATTGTTCTTGAACAGTTCAAGTTCATGTACAAATGTTATGAACAGTTCAAGAGTTCTTGCTAAATTTCAAGAACTGTTCTTGAACTGCTCTTGAGTTAATAACTCCATTTTGAAGGGGCCTTGTTTAATCTTTGGACATATCAAAATACATGACATTGACCTACTTTTGAATAATACATGGTAAAGGTTCAGTGAATTGCTTATGTTCAGGGAGCATTTGTGTTTGGTCTTATATCATCCACATATAAAGGGAGAGAAATCAATGTTTTTCCATTTAAGTTTTTGCAACAAATGGTGTGAAATATCTATCCTCTGTCTCCCAATTTAAGTACTTTTTCTTGCAGAATCAACCAAGTGCAGGCTTTCTAATGAAATTGTTGTGGACCTTTCAAAGAAGGCTGTAGCAGAAGATGGAATAGGTCAAGAAGAAGACCATGTTGTATTAATATTTTAAGAAAGGGAAAGGACATTTCCGAAAATTACAAAATCAAAGAATTAATAGAAAGATATCAGAAAAAAATAAAAAAGGAAATAGAAACAATTTTGTTAGATATGGAGGAATAATTGTTTCTTTATTCAGAATAATGAATGCACAAGAATTTATTTAAAGTTCCGTGTTACACGTTGAACACCAGATGAATTTTATTCTGATGCACTTAAGTTACCTTTGTAACGCTACGTCTGATTTGATAATATCCAAAATTTGCAACAGTAAAGCATCTGATATACTGTTGGAAATAGTTTGACGTAATTAATTTTTTTATATTTCATTGAAAGACATGCTACTGGCAACACTTTAATTTGAAGTCTACCTATAGAAGCAAATTAGAGTCGAGGTCACCATATTAAAGCATCCCAGAAAACTAAATTTCCAAAATTAAATCTGAAGATAAACCTCAACAAATGATACTGGGCCGCATAGAGCAGTCAGTAATGTGTCTGGCTACAGATGCATGTCTGACTGCAGATCCAGCGGTCGCGAGTTTGATCCCGGCTCAGTCCCATACTTTTGTTGAGATTGATTGTGAAATAATTACCGTCATTCTCCTACCTTCCGCTGAATAATTCAAGAAGGGATGTTTAAAGTTACAAGCTAAAGTATGCCCACAAAGTACTGAGGGTCTGGATGAGGGGTCTGGTATTCACTATTCATTAAAAATTTAGCCCATTATTCATCTCATTAAAATTTTAGGTAATTCATTAAAATAAGACCAATTATTCATTAAAAGTAAGAAAGGTGGCAAAGAAATCTGATTATTCACTATTCATTAATTTTTTCTTCTATTCATTAGAAAATTAGGATAATTTATTAATTTCTAGGCCCTCATTATTCATTATTCTTTGGCTCATTATTCACTATTCATTATAAAAAGGGCCATTATTCACTTATCATTATACCCCATCCAGACCCTCAGTACTGGTTAACCTTTTTTTCAAGCTTGCCCAGGAAACAGTGTGGTTAGGTGAACTGACCGTCCCACCATGACCATAGCTGTTGACTTGGGACATAAAGCAGCAAAACAAACAAACAAATCATCAAATGAATTTTTTGAATAAAATTATCCCCTAATTATGTAACTAGCCAGTTCAGGCTCATTTAATAATTTTAAAATGAAATAATAACTCGTTTAAAAGTCTCTGTTTTATAAAATGTATTATCCAGTCCGAAAGCCAAGCCTACTTTAACTCTGTTTAGTTCACTAGAGTCATCTGCTCTCTCACAGTTCAAATTTGCAAATAGTTTGGATCAAGATAAGGCTGAACATCATGTCAGGCCTGATTGGGATCCAAAATGTTGGACATTCCAGTGACCGCCTGGGGTATTCCTGAAAAAAACTATACAAATGATATGAGTTTGGAAATCATTCAGCCTCGAAAGAAAATACAAACGGAAATGTTACTAGTGAACCATTTGTGTAATAACGGTCGAGGTGAGATTTAGCGAGACATGATAGGGCGCCATATTGTTTTATCGACGATAAGTGAGTTCGATTCGCTTTGATATTTAACAAATAAATTCGGGATAAATAAGGACATTTTGTGTTTATTTTGCTATGGAGTAAAAGAGTAAGTATTTACACTTTGTATGTTTAAATTTTGAATTGCAACGAAACCATTTTCTTGGCTATATTGCGCCTTCTTTCGATGAGGTTTTGTCTGGGCAGGATGTGTATAGTTTCTTAATGGTGGAAAATAAGGAAAACAGAGCAGAGTTGTAATACACATTTCGGCCATTTCCAGCGTTCAATGTTTATAAATTTTTTTTATATTTTAAGTTGATAACCGTTTGCATGTGCCACAGCTTGTAAATTATCTTTATATTGTGTCATTTGTCTATAATGACGATATAAAAATTGACAAAATGGCGGAAAACTCTCTTTTCCTCTGTTTCTGCAGGACCGATTTTGTTGTGCCACAAGCAGACACAAGATGATAAATATGTCGATTTATCACACCTGTTTCAAAAAATACATTAATTTTTCCTTGTTCTGGTGTATTTTGGAGCTCGCCAAAATCAAAACTAATGCAGTCAGGTCATTTTCAAATTTGTGTTTTTTTTCGCATTTTTGTACACAGATGTGATATAACCTCAGCTCGAAGCAACACACTCTGTTTCTGCAGGACCGATTTTGATGTACCAAAACCAGACATAAGATGATAAATATGTCGTTTTATCACGCCTGTTTCAAGAAACACATACATTTTCCTGTGTTTTGTTGTAGATTTGGATTCGCAAATATCAAACAGTATATATGCATTCAGGCCACCATCAATTTTGTATTTTTTTTTTCCAAATTTTTGTATCGCTCTGGATGAAAATGCATCTTGCTTTGAGATTTTCAATCCGCATGCAAAACAAACGTATATCCACGCAGACTGATCAGCGTCTTCGCATACTGCACTAACTTCTAACGTCATGCGAACATGCAAAGGCGCGTCTGTGCAGGTTGATCAGCGTGTTCATTCCTTGTAACATCCCCACCCACAGAAGGCCATGAATGGGGGACAGCGTATGTTTTGAATATTAATTTACTTACATTTTTGTATAATTCCAAATTCACATGTTCATTGAGACAATAATTATCCGTCTTGTATGACCAGATGTTGACACACTAACAGGAAATGACATAGCCCCAAGGGGTTATTAGATTAATCCATAACCATATTTCAAAGACCCCCACGAAGGTGTCATATTTCCAAATGAACAATGTTGTATAGCTGGACGTTTCCTCTCTCTCTTTTCTCCCTCTCTCTCTCTCTCCTACTCTCTCCTCTCCTTCTTTCTCTCCTTCTCTTCCCCTCTCTCCCTCCATAGGTTTAGATAAAAAAATAAGCGTAAAATTGTGAAAATTTTCTTACCCATCAGTTTAAGCATATGTTGTGGGTACTCAAAAGAACCGTCTCAATGAGACGGTTCTTTTGAGCACCCAAAACATATGATTTGGTTGAGAAATAAGAAAATTGATTTTTGGTACGCACTTTTAACTAAAGGGCTGCTCCTCTCTCTCTCTCTCTCTCTCTCTCTCTCTCTCTCTCTCAATGGGCACACCACCTCAAAACAATGTTATACCAACGTCGCAGCGACGTCATGATGTCGCATCGAAGTTGATCCGACGTTGTTTTGGCATTATGTGCCTGCACTCTCTCTCTTTGAAAACGAAAAATTTACAGCGAGGTTCAAGCTTCGCTTCTATAAAATGACCCTGCGACATAGAGATATAAGAATGCAGGAAAATTGTTTTCCACACTGGAAATAGGGTAAGACATTTCAACACAAAATAAAATGCGCATTTTTTCTTTTCTTTTTAGTGTAGGAACACACCGCTGTCGATGATTTTGTTTCATCTTTTTGATAACAGCAGGATTAATCCTTCAATTTTATGCGCGGATCCAGATAATGGTCCAACATTGAAGGCTTGGACTTTATCAGGGGATCTGGACCAGTCTTGCTAGAAAACCCTATATATTTGTGATTTTAGTGGGGGAGGGGCTCGCTTGTAATAAAAGATTAGGCGCGCAGACTGATACATGTCTTTGTTTATTGTCTAGATAAACAATTCATCTTGTTTCTAGCTTTTCAACCGTCGTGCAAACATGTGCAGGTTGAACAGCGTGTTTTGTTTTTTGCCAGGAAATAAAACAATAGTTTCTGACGCCCATAACACATTGTGAGATTTTTCCATCGAAATTTAAACGACATTTAATTTAATACGATACTGTTGATAAGATGACATCCAAAATCAAATATCTAAAGTCTAGCTTGAGAACATTAATATGTCCATTTCGTTTTTTTATTTGCTGTATGTCCCACAAACCAACTTTTCAGTCATGTCTGGGAAGTTGGTCATCTATTGTGATCGGTCTTATGTAGGTTGCCTGGCATTAACTTTTTAATCTGATAATTGCTGCTGGAGCTACAAATAAATTTGTTTTTAAAGACATATATTTCTGTCCAATAGAGATCATTAAAGGATTAACTGATAAGGGACAGTTTCAGTATCTCACAAAATTAAAGGGGCCTCAAGAGGGGACTTAACTGTATACAAAACAATATCTTTCACTTAGATAAATATCAATGTTTTATCATAAATTACCTAATTCCTTCATGGGACCACTTTATTGTCATAATCACCGCATTATGACTGTCCTTTTGATCTGCCCTGTATGACCCCTGGAGAGAGTCATAATGAGTGGTACCAGTATTATTGCTCAAATTTCTATGTCTTTAACACCATCTCCTCAGCATCCATGACTGGCCTCGAGGTTATACAGGTTTTTTCATGCTAAACTCAACTGAGCACAAGATTTCAACTGCTCATTAAAACTAAAATACAGACACATAAAGGAGTGTTTTGCTATCAGTCTCTCAGATGTTGTATTTATTTTGCTAATAATTGTTAAAATTCCTACAATTGTTGTCATTTTAATAATTAAGAGCGGGATAAATTTCATGCTCATATGAGTTGGGCATGATATGTGTGTTGTAAAGGGACTGTCCTCTATGACTAATATCAATCTGCTCAGCCACAGACACTAGTGAAAAAATTGTATTTGGTTTGTACGGTAGCAACTTTAACTACTATCATGAGTGCAAATAACAAATACCCTGATAAGACTGTGCAGATGCACTGACTTGCCTGGGTCTTTGCTATTTGCATGCAACAAAGTCAGTTTTTCTCATGATATCACCCTCATTATACAACAATAAATTGCAAAATTCTAAGGTTTATGAGAGTTTCTTCAGCTTGGCCACTTACCAGATCTGTCATAGCTTAGATGACATATAATAACATCTGATCTAAAATTTTGCATGCTTTTTTCCTAAATCAACTTTCTTGCCAAAGCCTTCACGGAATACCATCAGAGTGTTAAACAGTGTGGTCCAGATCAGGCCCAGCATTTTGTTGAGCCTGATATGGATCCAAACTGTTCACAATGATGATGCTAGAAGGTAAAGGAGACTCAATTAAGAATGAAATTGAGCAGGATAAAATTGACAGCATGTATGAAGTGGCCTGTTATAATGAGTAAGTGACGTTTCGAATACACAAATGTCATGATTACGAAAGATGTCACATCATGGGGAGGGCTGTTGAACGTCATGCCGGAACATGTCAATAAATAAATTTCAGGGCCATCTATCTCCCTTTAGTGAATCAAATCATTGCAAGGGCTGTTAAAGGTCATGGCAGAATGTAATGATGTACAACATTTCTGCGCCACCTTTTTTGCTTCATTCACTTCCAATCTTTTTGCATAACACTGAAAAATAATTTAAAATTAAAGTGTGAGTATAATAGTCACATTTTTCAACCTTTATGAGGTGATGAATATATTGGTAGTCTCTTAAATTCTACATGGAGCACTGTGCACTTCATTGAATTTTCAGCCCCGCCCACTCATGAACCAAAGGTTGAAAATAAAATTTATTTATAAAATATTGATTTACATTCAAAATCATGATCACATGCTTTCAACCACCATGAAAGTACTTCAAATTCATTTCAATCAAATATTTAATATATGTAACATATAGGCCTGGGCACGAGAAAACTTGCATGTCTTCAGTATTTCTGACTAATCGAGACTCAAACCAGCCTGCTCAGCTACAGAGACTGACTAGAAAACTGAAATGTCGTTGTAGAAAGTCTAGATATGATACTTTCAAATAAGCGAATAACAAAGGCTCTAATCAGCCTGCGCGGGTGCGAAGACTGGTCAGCACCTTTGTTGCTCGCAAACCCCTGAAGACAGGTTTTCTCGCGTCGAGAGGCCCATATTGAAAGAGTTTGTCTTGTTAAGTTGTTTATTTATTTTTCTTTTAAACTACATTTGGCTTATTTTCAGTATCTGCTATACAAATAATATGTAACACATATTTAGTGGACTCACAAGCTTGTTGAGTACATTGATGCAATTCCAATGAGATATTAAAATTTCGGTTTTAGATTATGTTTAAATGTGAAATGTGAAAATTACATTAGCATTGTATGATTGATTTATGCTCTAACTGGTCTTTTTTTACTTTAACAATATGGGCATTGTCACGACTAAGCCTTATTTGGGGAGTTTGCGATCAACAAAGATGCAGATCAGCATGTGCAACCCAGCAGTCTGATCAGCGCATTAGTTAATCGCTTATTGGAAAGTATCATAACTAGACTTGCTACAAGCGAAATTGTCTCTGTAGTTTAACAGGATGGTATGAATCTCTCATTGTCGGAAACCCCAAATACAGGTTTTCTCACGTCACAGCCCATATGGGCCTCGACGGGAGAAAACCTGTCTTCCGGAGTTTGTGAATAACCAAGGTGCAGACCAGCCTGCGCATCCATACAGTCTGATCAGCACCTTTGTTATCTGCTTACTGGAATGTACTTTAGTGAGACTTGCCACAAGCGAACCTTTGATTTGACGAGGCCCATATGATACTGTACGATTGTTAGACAAAACAGATAAATATTGGTAATTTGATAATTTCTTAAAATAAATGGCAAATTTCAATTTACTGGTTAGGGCTAAGTTAAAGCTACACAACTCCCAAATTTCATCGTTTCATGGAAACTGTAGCATTTGATCTATCAAAATATTTTAGTCAAAGACTTGCAAAAATGCAGCAAAATAAAACTATCAAATTTGTGTCTGCTTCAGACGACTATTGCATATACTTGCCAACATACTTATCAATGTAAATATAACTGGCAAACAGTTATTGCTGTTACAGGAGCAGTCAAATCTGGGTCTATACTGTTGGTCCAGATGTTTCAGTAGATGACGTGGGATAAGACTTTTGTACTAATTGGCCCTTCAAGTGATGAAGGTAAACACTGTTTTTATTGTAATGCTCACATTTCAAATTCATGCTAAATTTTATACCCAAAACAAGCTTGTGAGATGATGATTTTCTGAATAGTGATTAGTATAGATAAACCTGAACTTTCAACTACTTGTTCCTTGTCAATTTACAGCTACAGTGGCTTGCCATAAGTGTGTTATACTTTTGAAATTCCTATTTTATTCCATGCAGGACTTCAGTTCTCACAGTAGATTTGCATAATAAGAAACTTAGATAAAGATTATTGTATTTCATATTTCTTTTTCAATTTACCAAGTAAGTTACCTGCAGCTCATTGAAAATGTTCATTTTTTTACAAGACTATACTAGAGGACTTTGAAAACGCATCACCATATTTTTGCACTTTTCTTGCAAACCGTATATGCCATTGAAAAGTTACTCGCAGATTTTAATGTGCAACCCAGAATTGGTATGAATCAGTCGTTAATTTGACTGCACTATCATGCGACGCTGCTGATGATGTCACATGGGTACATACAGCATATAGCACCTTTCTGCACAGTCAGTCGAAGCTTTTTGATTATTTTTGTGTTTAAACTGTGGCATGTATGATACCATATCAGCAACTCAGTTTATAGACTTTTTCTATTAAATGTAGTTGATAACTTCAATATTTCGAAAATAAATGTCAAATTTGAACACCAATTTACAGCTTTTTTTTAGAAACATCTCCATTAGTTACCTTTATGCACGCTTTCATTACTGGTATTGACTACATACACTGACAATCATGTAAGGAAGACGTTTTGATGTAAATCATGGCAGGAGATATGCTGTCATGTGATCAAGAACGTCTTAAAAATAACGTCACTTGCACAATTTAAAAGACACATGATACAAGCGTAATGTATGCATAATCTGTCATTTGTGTATGCTTTTAGCCTCTTCCAATAAAACTGGATGTAAAAAATCAAAACTTTGAAAGGCCTAAGATGTTGAATTTTATTACTAGACTATAGTTATCAGGGTGGGTGGGGTATGTTGGTATATTTAAAGAGGTGTAAATTTGAGCATACCGTACAGTGATTTCATTTCGAATCGTTCAATGATGAATGTGCAATCATTAAAGAAGCCCAGGGCACAAATCTGTTGAGTCAGGAATCAAAACGAACGCATGTTATCGTGCAGCTGAATTGGTGTCCTTCAAAATTGACCACCCTTGTCTTAAAACGGATAATTTTTCAATATTTTAAAGTTAATTTACAACCATGAATTTTCTAGGACACATTACAAGCTGGTCAGACTATGATATTCAACAGCAATTATCTCCCTGACATTCTAAGTCTTTGTGAAATAAAGGATTTAATCTTGGTGATGCGTTTTCAAAGTCCTTAAGTATATTATTCTATTACTTCATGGCAAGATAGCTGCAATTAATGTTGAGGGTGTGCCCCACAGGGGCTTGAAGTTATGATTTTTGAGTGATTTTAGGCCTAGAGAAGCGTGATACATGCTTTAAAATGTCAAAAGTTCGACTATTTAAAGATCTGAAAAAAAGGTTCAAATCAAGTATAAGAAAAGTGCTTTTTCTATGAATCACTTTGGTCAAAATTTTCTTTTTTTTATTGGCAGTTATTTTCTCGAATTTTTTGGATGGAATTAAAGAGAAGGCCCCTAAGCATCAGAAAAGGTAGCAAATTTTCATAAATTCGAGCACCTGTGGTGTGCCCAGTCTCTGCTTAAATTGCATAACTTTTATGTCTCAAATACACTAAGTGCAAAATTAATATGAAATTGTGGAAGTAAAAATCCTTTAGATCCCAACTGTTTTCATTAGAATCGAATAAGAATAATAGAATTTCATTTTTTTACATTCTAATGGCAAGCTCCTGTATATGATGAGTTAAGATGAAGACTAACAGATCTTTGCAGTGATATATAGAGGATCTTACTCAAGTGATCATTTCATATGAAATTCATTAAACGAGTGTAAGATTCTGTGTATCAAATGACCTTCAAATGACCTTTAAATGCTATTTTATCGCCTTCAAGATTTATTTATTTCTATGCAAATTTGCATTGTTGTAATAGACGCCGTTATGACATTACCTGTTCCTGTAATGACATCATCAAGCGAATAAGAGAAACATCATATGATGCGCAACGCAGAAAAAGGGCCCTTAAGGGTATATTTTCACATTTTCAGTTTTTGACATTTTTCAACAGGTATATGTTCAAGTCGTTGATTTGTGTACTTTTCATTCGGAAATTATACGCATCAGTCCTAAAATACGGTTTTGTATAGCAGTACCCTTTGATCTTTTTTTCTGGGGCTTCAGTTGATTCACTTTTGGAGAAAATCAAAATTTATGACTTAAAAATTTTCCAGAATATTATCATATATGTGTCTGGGAATGATGCTTCTCAAAACATTGACATTGAGTACATTGAAGAAAAATATGAACAACTTGTGTGTCTTATTAAAGATAAAACCCCAACCATAAATATTTACTTGTGCAGTATCTGTCCACGTGGGGACACTTGTGTTGATGATATTAATGAGGTAATTAAAAGACAAAGTGATATCCATGGAGGAACCTTCATCCATATAAACAAAACTTTCTTTAATAAAAACAACCAGTTGAAATCACATTTTTACAAACCCAGGGACAACATTCATTTGTCTTCTTCGGGCACAAGAGGACTGCTTGGTTGTATCAATCAGCACATAGACATTGTTGAAAGTTTCAAGCACTGTGCCTATTATGGACCATCAGCTAAGATAGACAGTGCCGCTTACCCACGACTGAATGAGAGCAGACTGTCTGCTCCCTCGTCCAACAACCACCATGGAAGAGGGGTCCAACACCATAATAATGCGGAGAGGTGTTTTAAATGTGGATTGACAAACCATAAAACTTACCAGTGTCGCCACAAAAAACAGTTACAATGTTATATTTGCAAGTTTTATGGTCATAAAGATTCAGTGTGTTGGAACTTTTAGGACAGTGGCAAATATGCCCTTGATTTTGATAAACACCCCATATTTCTGTCAGAAAATAGATACTATTCTCTATCAGATATATGTTTTGCTTGTAATTGTATTAGCTGTGAATGTAATGATTTAGACTCAAATGTACCTTCAAAAATAATTTCCTTTTATCAAAATGATAATTCATTTTCAGAAACAGTCAATGACTACATATATGATTTATCTACACTTTTTGGTCAAAGTTTTGAAACTAATATTCAATACACAAATCTTACCATTGATAACAATGTGCATGAACATACTACTGAAAACAATGTGCATGACTCTACTTGTTCTTCCATGAGTGCCCAAAGCATGCTGAATTTAGGTTTAGGTAAAAAAGGTTTTAAAATGGGTCACTTAAATGTTCAGGGAATTCAGAATAAAATTGAACAAATTGATTTACTGCTAAATAGCTCTGGAAATGACATTCATTTATTTGGACTGAGTGAGAGCAAATTAAATGACTCTCACACTTCTAACTTTTTTAATATAAAAAACTTTCAACTTTTTCGGAAAGACAGAGTTATTTCTGCTATAAGACCTGAACAAGGGGGCGGAATTATTGTCTATGTGAAAGATGGAATAAAGTGTGAGAGGAGATTAGATTTAGAATGTGAGAACATTGAATGTATTTGGTTAGAAATTTTCCCTAAAAATAGCAAAAGTTTTTTGATTGGCAGTATGTATAGGCATCCCAATGAAACTGTTCAGTGGAATGAAATTTTTGACAATCAATTTGATAAAATATTAGCATGTGAAAAGGAAATTTATTTGATGGGAGACTTTAATCGCGACTTACTGCAGGTCAATACAAAGAAAACTTGGCTTGAATATATGAAATCATTTGGCCTTGAACAAATTGTTATGTCTCCAACTAGAATTACAGACCATTCAGAAACACTAATTGACCACATATATTGTAATAGTTTAAGTAATGTACTCTCAACAAAAGTGCCGATCTTGGGGCTTAGTGATCATTTCCCTGTTTTCGTAACAAGAAAACTAAATTCATCTTCAGTACTTAAAAAGTCTCATCATTCAATTTCATATAGGTCTTTCAAAAATTTCAATGAAACTGAATTTATCAATGATTTGTCTTCAACGCCTTGGGATGTTATCAAAATATTTGATGACACAAATGATATTGTTGAAAGCTGGTCTTCTTTATTTTTAGACATTATTGATAAGCATTTACCTTTGAAACAGCATCGTGTTAAACGTAAACAACAACCAAAATGGCTTAATGGAGAAATAATAGAGGCAATAAAAACAAGAGACAGGTACAAGTCAATAAATGATAATGAGCATTATAAAATTTGGCGCAATAAGGTATGTTCCCTGATTAAACAATCTAAAAAACATCAGTATTCCGAAATTTTAAATGAAAATCCAAACAATCCTGCCAGTGTTTGGAAATTATTCAAAGAAATTGGGGCAAGTAAATGTAAGGACAGTTATGGAATATTTTCATTGAAAGTTGACAATAATAGCATTGAAAATCCAAAAGATATTGCTGATCAGTTCAATAAATATTTTGTTTCAGTAGCATCAAAAATCAAAGAACCGCCTTTGGCATCTAATTTTGATAAACTAAAAGAGTTCTGTGATAAAAAAAATCCCTGCAAATACTTATTTTTCAATACCATGTATCTCACAAGAAAAAGTAGAAAAATATCTTAAAAACATTGATATTACCAAAGCCACTGGCTTTGATAACATTGGAGCCAGATTACTTAAGCTAGCAGCTCCATTTATTTCTGACAGTTTAATGTATATCTGTAATCAAAGCATACTTAATTCAACTTTTCCAGATAAGTGGAAAGAGGGCAAAGTAAGACCCTTATATAAAAATGGCCCTAAGGATGACACTAATAATTATAGACCCATTTCAATTTTGCCTGTCATATCAAAAATGCTAGAAAAACATGTGCATGACTCCTTAATGACTTATTTGACCTCTCATAAATTGCTTCATTCAACACAATCAGGTTTCAGACCCAATCATTCCTGTGAAACAGCATTGCTTCAGATGATCAACAAATTCCTAGAAGCTATAAATAACAGTCAGATAATTGGTATGGTCATGGTTGATTTTAGGAAAGCCTTTGATTTGGTAGATCATACACTTTTGCTTAAAAAGCTAAGACACTATAAACTTTCAGATAAAACAATTAATTGGTTTTCTTCTTATTTGTTGGACAGGAAGCAGAAAGTCGTCATAAATAATATTGAATCAAGAACTGAGAATGTTTTGTTTGGTGTGCCTCAAGGGTCAATCTTGGGTCCATTGTTATTTTTAATGTTAAATGATCTACCACTATATACCAATAATGTCTCTACTGATCTTTATGCGGACGACACCACATTGTATGTGATTGGTGAAACTCAAGATTATATTGAGCAAAACTTGCAGATAGCTTTACAAAATCTTTCTGAATGGTGTAAGCTCAATGGAATGTTATTAAGCACAGAAAAAACCAAGGCAATGTTAATTACCACCTCTCAAAAACGTCTACATCTTCATAATGACATTTTGCATCTAACTTACAACAATGATGTTTTGAACTCAGTTGAAAATGAGAAAGTTCTTGGTGTTCGCATTGATAACAATCTAACCTGGTCTATTCATATTAATTTTATTGCTAAGAAAATTTCTTCAAATCTATGGCTATTATCCAAATTGAAGGACTATTTATCCACCGAACACAGAGTACAATTTTACAAAACATATATTCAACCCCACATTGACTATTGTTCTACAATATGGGGAGGAACATCTCAATATAATCTAAACAGAATTTATAGGTTACAAAAAAGAGCTGTTAAAATCATTGTAAATTACCAATATGATAACATTGCCAATAGTATTGATGAGCTTAAAATTTTAAACATATATGAACGCATTTTCCTCAGGAAGGCTAAATTTATGTTTAAAGTTTCTAAATCCGTCCTACTCTCATATGTAAATCAAATGTTCTCTTTTCGACCTTTTAATGAAACGCTTCAGTCTCTAAGATCAACAGGTGCATTGGATTTTTATATTCCAAAGCCAAAAAAAGAAATTTTCAAACAAAGCTTAATTTATTCAGGTCCAGTCATTTGGAACAACTTACCAGACTGTTTAAAGAATTTAGAAACTGTTGACTCTTTTCATAGACATTGTATTAAGTGGATGAAATCCAGTCTATCTTTCAATCTTTGAAACTGATATACTTATATGTCCATATGAACATAATTTTGAGCATAAAATTGTGAATATGTTTTGTTCCCCAGTTTGATTAATTAGTTTGGTGCTCATGAGAAGCGTCTCATTGAGACGCTTCTTTTGAGAACCCATGTATGTAGATAAAATTGGTATTACTAATCACTTGTATCTAGAGGTATGATATATATGATACTTATTTAAAAAGTATGCCTGTGTGTATGTAGGTTTGAAAGTATTCCATGATGTTTGTATTATCTTGTATACATGTAAATCATCTTTGTATTTTATACTTGTATTATTTTTTGGTGGTAGTTCATAGAGGGCCTCATGGAAGATTAGCTTTTTTTTGTTAAATGTGTTACCCTCTGAAAATAAAGACTATTATTATTATTATTATTATTATTATTATTATCTGACGTCACAATCTTAGCGACGTCACGTCAAAATAATGGAAATGTCTCCTGGTATCATCAACTAAACGGCAAACGTTGGATGAAAAGAGCAAACATTCCATTAAGACGAAAGGGTCCTTAACTACTAATTACAAACAATTTGCAAAATATATGGCGGTCGTACCTCCGAAATTGACCATTCTAGCGCTGTTGAAAGTTGTATACGTCAACAGATATTGGTACACACTTGTGGCTCAGTGGAAGAGTGCTTGACTCGAGACCGAGGGGCCGCGGGTACGAGCCTCACCAGCGTCACTGCGTTGTGTCCTTGAGCAAGAAACATTAATCCTAGCTTAGTACTGGTTCAACACAGGAAGACCCGTCCCTACTTAACTGAAAGATTGTTAATGGGACATAAAGAATCAAATTAAACTTGTGACGTATCTTGACGTAGTCATTAATTTGAAATAAGCGCTATTTATTTTGTTTTACCTACGGAAAAGCCATAGACTGTTTAAGGCAGGATACAAGACACAGATATATTCTTTACACCAAAAGGGCACCAGTCTGTCGGATGAGGCCGTGGCTCCGTCTCAATATGACCTAAGCTGTTGGTGGGACGTTCGAACACAAACACAACAATAACATCAAAAGGGTCTTTAAATACACGTCTTTACCTGAATATTTTTGACAGATTGTTGTTATTCATAGTTATTGCATTTTGTTGCAGTTTTGTGCTCATTTTTGAAACGAAAAGTCGTAGTACATGTAGCCTACCTTCTGCGTCCGAACTTAGTACATATTGGTATCGAGGGCGGGTCCACGGCGGGGTCGAGGGACAACGGACACACATCAATATATTTTCACTCTTTTTTGTGTCCCAATGGCGTCAGAAAATGAGCGATTCAAGCTTATGCGAGCATACACATTTACGAAATAAACTTATTGATTCAAGAGAATAACTATCCCAGCCAGCATACAGTTTTGGGCCTCAATCGCCCCCCTAGCGAGCTGGTGGGCCGATTGAGGCCCATTAGATAAGATGGGCCCGACGCGACATGACCTATCTTTAGGATTTCCGACACAGCGAGACTTAAATCAGTCTCCTCGGCTACAGAGACTAGCTATAGAAATGCAATTTTGCTCGTAGCAAGTCTAGATACAAGCAAATAACAAAGGTGCTGATTAGACTGGTAACTCCCGAATACAGGTTGTCTCGCGTACATTGTAAAGGCCCAGATATAACTAACAAATTGGTAAATATGTTTATTGCGCAAATCAGTTTGCTTTAATGTGTTACTAGTTTCAACATGTAGACGCCATAGCTACCGGCAATTATATTATTTTTGAAAAAAACTACAACAAGCTTGAAATACAGTCATGGGGCATACTTGTTCACCACCTTGTGACATTGACGTCTAAATTAATTTGTATTACCGGATTTTTTTCTTCTTTCTTTTTGTTTTGCAAAGATTATTGTCACCAAAACTTTAGAGGCTACAAGTATGAAAATAGTACCAAAAGACAGCAAACTGATTTACGCAATAAACATTTTATTGTAGCTTTTTTGGTTGGTGTTTTCGTATGATAGTCATTCAAACACGATGAAAATTAAAATCACACTTTTTAGGTAACGTTCATGTTTAGGTAGCCTCAATGATTTTTTTTAAAAAAAGGTGTTCTGCCGGAGAGCCTTGAGCGTAAATATTCGAGTGTACATATTGCTATTTTCTATAAATTTGCATTTCATTCCTGTAAATTTTTTTGTAAATTGCGTCATGGTATTTTTTTTTTTTAACAAAAGGCACTGTTTTAAATGGCGACGTCGCAAAGTGCAAATAATTATGCCCTGGGACTGTAGGCCTACATCGATAAAATAGCCAGCATGGTCATATTGGTCTTTAGTATGGTAAAAGGTTCCATTCTTGAGGTATAGCAGGGGAAAGAAGTTGAATTAAAATAAATTGGCGTCCGTTCTTTCTCCTACATGTATCATTAATTTAACCGCGGTTCTTTTTCTTTAAATAAATATTTTTTTTAATCACAAAAGCCGTAATATTTTCTAAAATACTGAATATCTCAATAAAAATTCCAAAGGGAATTTAATCACACTAAAACACTATGTTTACTCTGTTTCAAATTTTCGGCCACTTGGCCTTTATCAAGAAACAAATAACTGAATTAATGTTGTGAGCTACATCTCCATTGTCTTAGCCAACCAGTAAATATAAATAACGTTATGATATTGTCATGGGCAATATGACGTCACTTCCAGTACGCCAAAACGAAACGTCCTGATGCATAAGCGCCAAATGACGTCATATCACTTACCAGACAAAATCACATCCCAAATACCTGGACAAATGCATAAACTAAAATAATAATAATAAATAAATAATAAAAAGATAAATTAATTAAATAATACAAAATTAAATATTTAAAAATGATTATTTAATAATAATAATAATAATATGAAATAGGCACACCTAATGGGCAACCAACCACTATATGATCTGAGAGGATAGCACAGTAAACGGTATTTCTTGTGAGTCGGTACTCGTGTTAGTATAAATAGTATGGAAGAAGGCAAATGTCAGGTATCGATACAATTAGTACCACACCTGACCCAAAACACCTTATGGGAAAGTGACAAAAGAACAAGAAAACGTCACATACAGTTCTAAGCGCCTTGAGGTCAGCTAAGACTCAAGCCCGTCACTGTGTATTTCAAAGTGGTCCGACGGAGGAAACCATCGAGTGCCGAAGGCACGACAAGGTGGAAAGCAGGAATGGATAATCATTCCACCATATCGTTAGGGGTCTCCCCTGATATTTTTTATTAAATTTTGAGCGTTTCCATGGTCGTTTTAATGGATTTTAATGCATTTCGGACTAGATTGCAGTCGCTTTGGATAATGTTTTTTGCCAGAAAAGGTTTTCCTTGTGGAGTAAGAAACCGAATGCAGGACAAAATCCTTTTTAGACAGTTACGATTTTCACTTTTTTGTCAGCACGTAACTTTGACATATGTTTCCGCAGTTTTTTGTCAGAGGACTTAAATTAGCACTGATCCTTGGGTCGTGGTTTCGAAAAGATATACACTATAGCCACACAGGGTAGGCGGCAATCGAAAAAGCTATCAACAATCGACGAACGCGGATCAAAAATCGATCGAAAACTCTGTTTCTAACGATTTTTGATCTACGTTCCTCGATAGTATTGGCGTTTTCGATTGCCGCCTACCCGGTGTGATAGCGTCTTTTCAAGCAGGCTTCATCTAGATTTTGGCTGAGCACCTTTCCTTGACGACTTCCCTTGTTGGTGACAAAAAGTGAGATCTTTGGCTTCATCATAATGGAGCCAGGCCCTAATGTCGAACCAAGACGGCAAAATACTTCTCTGTACACATGGTCCAGGCCCGGGGTCCAGGCTTCTTTACGGCAAATGACCGTTGAGGGAACCGAAAACTCTTGGGCTAAATTGGAACAGGCAGTACTTGTATATCTTTAACGGAATAGACATGGGCTCACGATGTTCATATTATATGAATTCACAACGTTTTAAACTTAAGAATAATAATAAGAAGAAAAAAAGCAAAACAAAACTGGATCACAGAAATTACCATGGCTTTGATAAATGAGTCCCAACATGAGAAAACCTGTCTTCAGGGTTTTCGACCATGCAAGCCTCAAACCAACCTGCTCAGTTACAGAGATTAGCTAGAATGCTGAAATGTTGTTTGTATAGCAAGTTTATCAATTATACTTTCCAGAGATTGAACAACAAAGTCGCTGATCAGACTTCGAGTCCACGCAGGCTGGTCTGCGCCTTTGTTGTTCAAATGCAACTACCTTAGGTTTTCTCGCGACGCGACCCATAACCCATATTTCTGTGATTGCTTGTTTTAACACCTTGGCAAGGTCTATTTATGACATGCGCAACGTTTGGTATGTCGCATCAGATGTACAATGTACGCTCAAAATGAAAATAAGCCAAAAGGAGAAAAAGGGACACGGCTTGACAAGTGTAGACTCAGACGAGCCTGTGCAGCCTCCTAAATGATGTTCAGTCAATAGCATAACACGCATAGAGAATTCAAGCGACTAGCAAAGGCTCTGATCAGACTGCGTGTATGCGCAGGCTTATCTGAGTCTTTGCTGGTCGCACATATCACATTGTTGGAAATCTCATGTCGCTGCCTCTTTCAAAGGCGCGACTATGCATGTGTCAGTTGGCGTTACGTGACGTAACGTTAGAAGTATTGTGACGTCACGTCATGGGGATCACATAGCCACTTGCTTGAAAGAGCTATCGTTAACGTTCAAGCTCCTGGTGATCGAAAAAATCTCTAAGTCTCTGGGCTAAAATACAACTTAAATAATATGAAATAAATAGGCATTACCTATGAGACGAGCATAGCGGACCATTTGTTTGGAAACATTTTGCTAACATTAAGCCTAAACCAAGTGAAAATTGTGTTTTTGTAACAACCACAACAGCCACTAAAGCAACAGATTGCAATATAATGCTAAACAAGTGAATATGACCAATCGTGAAGGTAGTACATGGAGTCTGTATACTGAGCCAAGGTTGTAATGCCTTACTCAGAAATGCCCAGCATTTTATACAAACACTTGCTTTAGGACAGTTTATGCTAAGAAAAATGCTCTACTATTCGTGAAGAATCTGTGGTGCACAGAGAACACATTGCCTGCAGCATGGTTCAGTGAGCTTTTATCTGAATGCTTGACATTTCGTCATAAATGGGGTGATTTTGACGAACTAAACGCCAGTTTGTTCAGGAATAAAGAAATCTTGAATATGCATTCAATTTTCGAATTGGTTTGCAGAGTAGTGTGTATAGGTTTCCCTTTGTATGGTGTCTTGTGATCCATCCTTCCTCATGTTTTACGGCCCTATTTCGTCAATTTTTGTCAGATTGTGATCAAAGGGGGAGTTCCAAATCTGCCCACGCATGGATTTGGATAATATTTTGTATGTTGAATACCTACGGTATAACAACTACAAAAATGAAATTATTTTATTCCTCGAACGCTGTTAGGCCACAGGGGGACACCTTGAAGTACACCCTCTTTGTACTAATATATGACCTATTAAATATCAGTCTCAAATCATTAACATTGTTGACTGCTACATTCTTTGATTGGTATATAAAAGAAGACTTCCCAGGGTATACCTTACTACCATTAATGTATAAGAGTACATCTAGATTATTTTTTTCTGACCCATCAAAATTTGAATTATCCACAATTTGAACACTAAAGTTAGTGTCTATAGGGGATTCTGTCCTAATATTTACCATGTTCCAGTTTTTGTCAACCCATAATATTTTCAGAAAAGTAGGTCAAATACATCCTCTTTATGCATGTAAATTTTCATAAAATTTGGACACCGGTAAAAGTGTTATAATTTGCATAAAATGAGTTAAGTCAGTTTTTATTCATAAGTGATTTCAAATAAAATATTCCAGTTAGGTCTTACAAACCGCAGTTGTTCCACCAGTATTATACTAAAAACGTATTGACTATCACTACTTAGTATCTTCATCCAAATTAGGTCCAATAATTTGTTGGTGTCAGAAGTTTTAGCTAATAAAATAGCATAAAACTGGCATTTCTGTAAGCAACACTTGATAAGTAGCACTCGGTCTAGAACTTAGGTGTACGGGTGTATGTCCAGCAGTTACCATTTGTGAATTGATCTTCCACTGGTTTCCAAATTATTTTTAGACTGAAGCCAACAGGTGTTTATGCTCTTAATGTCTTTTAGCCAATGAAAAAATAAAGATTAGTATTTATGCTAGGTAATTCATCGTTTCCATCTACATTCTATGTTCCTGTTGCACCTAGAATTTCCTCTATCTTATGTCCCTCCCAATCAAATATTGAGGGTAAATTGGTTCAGGACCATGTGCATACATCTCCTTAACTCTCACAAACTTAGTGAAACCAGGTCAAGTGTTTAAGAAATAGTGTACATTTTCACTATTTTTGTAGGTTCTTTTTTCAGAGAACTTGGATTTCACACCAGCTGTCTTGTATCGGGGAAAACTTCCCCCCTTACATTGATAAAGTGTTATATTTGCATATTCTGGTCCTTCTGGAATACTTAGTTTCAGCAGAAAGTAGAAGACCATTTAAGCCAGTGCTAGGAGGCACGTGAGCT
The DNA here is from genome assembly GCA_964019695.1 of Loripinus fragilis. Lineage (NCBI taxonomy): Eukaryota > Metazoa > Mollusca > Bivalvia > Lucinida > Lucinidae > Loripinus > Loripinus fragilis. Next base: position 1,472,422 of record CAXHUL010000609.1, read on the forward strand.
GCAGCACTTTCCATTTAGTGTCATGCAGAGCCTGAGTGAAACTGAGTCTTAAGTTTTAAAATTTTATAGTTTATTTCTTGTATGGAATGATCCGTTTTCCCACATTATTTAAATAGTATCCTTATTTTGCAGTCCCTTAGTCAATAAATGTGTACATTTTAATGAATTGTTTACAGAATCTCTTTTGAATTGCATTGTATCTTAATTGGTTTTGATTGTGGTTATTTTTCCTGCATTAAGTTCTATCCGCCAAAACATTTCAAAAGAGTATCCATAATACTTATCATAAGCCCCATTTAAAATCATTGATATTCCAACAAAAGTTTTAAAACTGCTCTAATAAATAGAAATGGAGTTGAAGAAAATAAATATGATACTTTTTAAGATTATGAATGGATTTTGAAGCATTAAGAATTACGTAGCGAATTCATGAATATATACATACTGAACATCTGGTATTAGACGAGGTTAAACATTCTTTGTGCTGTTATTTCCATCGTGGTTATAGAATCACGTATTTGATTCTCAAATGACCTCATAACCATAATGCTGACATACTAAGCGCTTTTGTAAAACCGGGCATAAATATTTATAATGATTTCAATAATATTTATTTATTAACAAAAGTCTGACTCACCATTCAAACAAATCTTGTGAATATTATCCTTATACATTATAGATGCGAAAGGTTGACAAGAACTGTAACACGCCATAATGAAAACCCAAACATTGTTGATATGATTTGTACATCTGAATTTGAGTAAATATTCTAAAGGAAACATTATTTTAACCATTTTATGTGATAGATATGGTAATGTGTGTACCACACACATAAGCTAGAACTCACAGATCATTATAATAATTATCAATTTTAGAAATTCTGATTTCTGATAGATGTAAATTATGCTGCTTCGTGGGGGGGGGGATACCCCTATAATCTCATACTGCACAATACCAAATGTTGTAATCAACCAATAAAAAGCGATAAAAAGCAACATACTTATAAGCTTTACAGTCAATTTACATAATATCATGAAGATCTTTGCCTGTACAGAACAGAACTCTATGTTAATTGAGCATACTGCTGGAAGTTTACTTAAAGTCTTGATTTTTACATTCTACAAAATTTTGACCATTAACTTTGAAATTCAGAAAACTTCATTTTACCAGTTTTATTTTTTCCTCAGATTTTATGATTATAACAAACACATGTGTGGACAAATTTGATATAAATTTCATAGGTTGACAAGAACAGAAACTAGGCAAAATTGACAATTTAATTTGTTGAAAATATTTTCAAAATGTTAAATTTAGGGGTACCTTCAAACAAAATTTGACGTGGACTTGTTCATTTTATACATTGAAATATATGTATGGTACATACATAATAACAAATTACTAGGCATCATGTTGAGAATAAATTAGGCTGAAAAATCAAAAATCTCGTCGCATAGGGCCACTTTTAAATATGGTGTCCATTTATTTAATTTTAAAATTGAAAATTATTTAAATTTTAACAACTGAAATAGATGAATGGGTAAATACCTCACAAATGGAACACACATGTAATAGACAATCTTTCTACAAAATTCTATCAAATTCTGTGCGTGGGCAGAACACTATGTAAATTCCATATAGGGTGGAACTCCCCCTTTGTTTTAGCAAACATATACTAGACTGAGGTTGACGCTACACCATCGCAAATACCTGCATTTGACAATAACCAACAAAAAATACCACATTTGACCTTTTACCCAGTTCTCGAGGTCAAGGTCACATGTAACGTCAGCCTGTATCCTCTACAGCACCTGCAAAATTTGTAGTTGCTACTTTTAATGATTTAGGAGGATATACCTTAAAATAAAAGAAAACACATAATCTGACCTTTGACCTTGACCTCGAATTCAAGGTCAGAAAAGTCGTTGCCCAGTATCATCTGCACAATTTGACCTACTGGTATGTATCTACAAAGTTTAAAATAACTACATCCAACAGTTTAGGAGAAGATACAGTTTAACAAGAAATGTGACAGATGGACAGACATATGTGCAGACAGACGAACGTTGTCTCGGCTCTCGTACAAAATGGACATACACTTTTTTTTCTAAAGAAAAAAGCGGGTTTGCTAGTCAATGTTATGCCATTGTTGCAAGATTTGATGTATGAGTCGATCCTCATAAGGTTATCACTTTGGTATTCAATCAATCTTAACAAAGTTTGTCAACTTGTATGATTTGAATGTCATCAACATTTATGAGTTAATACCTTGGTAGGCCTTGGTCTGTAGCATTGGGGATGTGGACCCTGTCAAGTTTCTTTAAACTTTTTCCTTACAAACAATGACTTTTTTCCTCTGCTGATAACCTTTGAAAACAGTTTGGACCCAGATCAGGACCAGCAGAATGCCGGTCATGATTGGGACCAAAACTGTTTGAAACTTTGATAGTGTTCTTGAAAGAGTTTTTGTTGATAAAGTTATTTTAGAATAGTCAGTAGTTGTTGTTGTTGTTGAAGTAGTAGTTGCAGCAGCAGTTGTTGTAGTAGTAGTAGTTGTTAATGATGATGATGATGTAAATAGTAGTTGTAGTACATGTAGTAGTTGTTGTCATTTTTGTAGAATGAAAATAGAATCACTGCCTTAAGCCTGACAGCAGCCAAGGCCTTTTACACTTTCACAGATCTTATTTAAAGAAAAATATGTTTTACTGAACCATAAAATGAAAGATACAACAATCTAGTCAACTTAAGTCTTATCTAATGAATCATCTAATAAGTTTCAATGTTAACCAGACTTTGAATGTTCCCCAATAGAATTATTAACTTAAACCCCAGTGAAACTTGTGGGAGTCGAACCCACAGCCCTGTTTACTGGACTGACCAACAGTAACTGTTTGGGGTTAGCTTTATAGATTTAATCAGTTTACATTCAAAGTCATTAAAAGTACGTGAAATTTGTTACAAATTCTACTTGTGGTAAAACAATTTAAACAATGAAATGTAATGAAGCGAAAAAAGTTTCAAAATTTAAGTATGTGTAGTTGTTGTTGTAGGAATACTAGTACATGTAGTAGTAGAAGTAGTGGATGCTCTAGTAGTAGTAGTTGCAGCAGTAGTAGTAGCAGAAGTATTTTTTGTTGTGGTTTGAGTGGTGGTAGTAGTAGTGGAAGTAGTTTGTTTGTTTGATTCTTTACGTCCCATCAACAATCTTCAGTTAAACAGGGACGGGTCTTCCTGGGTTGAACCAGTACTAAGCTAGGATAACTGTGTCTTGCTCAAGGACCACAACGCAGTGATGCCGGTGAGGCTAGAACCCACGGCCTCTCGGTTTCGAGTCAAGCACTCTACCACTGAGCCACTGCTCTCCCTAGTGGAAGTAGTAGTAGTAGTGGAAGCAGTAGAAGTAGTAGTTGCTAATGTAGTAGGAGTGTAGTAGTCGTTGAAGTATTGTAATAGTAGTTGTAGTAGAAGTTGTTGTTGTTTTAGAGGTGTTGTTATAGCAGTAGATGTAGTAGAAGTAATAATAGTTGTTTTAGAAATGTTGTAATAGTAGTTGTAGTAGTAGTTGTTGTTGTTGCTGTTTTTGTAGAAGTAGCATTAGAAGATGTATTTTTATGAAACTTTATCAACATAGGATACAAATACATGATAAAGGCCAGAGTTTTTTGTTTGATTTGATTCTTTACGTCCCATCAACAATCTTTCAGTTAAACAGGGACGGGTCTTCCTGGATTGAACCAGTACTAAGCTAGGATAAATGTGTCTTGCTCAAGGACCACAACGCAGTGACGCCGGTGAGGCTCGAACCCGCGGCCCCTCGGTCTCGAGTCAAGCACTCTACCACTGAGCCACTGTGCTCCCCATAAAGGCCAGAGTGAGAGATAGCCAGTAGTAGTAGTAGTAGTAATAGTAGTAGTACATGTAGGATTATGATGCCACAGAAAATCTCAACAAACAGTTTGGATCCAGATCAGGACTGACATTCTGATGGTCCTGATCAGGGTCCAATCTGTTTGCAAAGGCTATCAGCAGATGACAAGTCACCATTAGCAAGGAAAGAGTTAATGAAACTTGACAGGGTCCAGGCCTCCAGATAAGTGTGTGTATTAATTGAAAATTAATATTTTCTATTTCTCAACCAAAACATATGGTGTGGGTATTCCAAAGAACCGTCTCATTTGTCATTTGTTTGATTTGATTTTTTACATCTCAGTCAACATTTTTTTTTGTTGTGTGAGGATGGGTCTTCCTCAGTTGAACCAGTGCTAAGCAAGGATTAATGTGTCTTGCTAAAAGACTCAATGCAGTGATGCCGATGTCAAACCCACAACCCCTTGGTCTCGAGTCAAGCACTCTACCACTACCCTAAAAGAACCATCTGAATAAGACATTTCTTTTGAGCACCCAAAGTATATGAAAATAATGTTTAAATTGATGGCTAAAATAATACTGACAATTTATTAGTTTCTGGCAGAAAGTAGCATACATTGTACCACTTGTCTATGCTAGTGGGCATGAGAGTTGCTCTTTACACCAATTCTCATCATTAAATGAAACCGGTTCTGCTGTTTTCTCATTTTGTAGGCTCTGACTATTTTTGAAGTATCCATTTTCATCATAGACAATCCAGCCTGGAGCTTAAAGTCATACTACATTTTGAAGTGTGCCTCATGCCATAGATCCTTTAGGTTTCCATAGTTTATTGTAGCATTCAGTCAAATAAATTATTGGTTCATCAAAGCTGATCATACTTATATGCAAGACCAGCTGGGACAACAATAAATTGACCTGACTGTAATTTCTGTCTAGTGGTAATCACAATCTTCTTTGGAAATAGTTACAGAAAAAAATCCTATTCCCTATATCCGTATCCTGTCTCTAGTATATACCATTTTGTACAGGATCCAAATTTTTCTTTCCTGGAAAATATGCATGTAACCTATTCCACTATATCCATATTCTGTCTCTAAAGTACAATAAATGTACAAGATCCAATTCTGCTATCTTTTCCACTGTATTCATAACCCGTCTCCATAAAAACATACATGCACAGGATCCAATTTTGCTTTTCCACAAAAAATCCTATTCCACAATATCCCGTCTCTATAATGCCCATACATGTACATGGTCCAATCTTGCTTTTCTTGACAAAATCCTGTTCCACTGTATCCTTATCCTGTCTCTATATTGATAAAATGTCAACCCATCATATCTAAAAATTGAAGAGAAAAATAAAGAAATGAAAGCACATACAATATACTATTAGCCAATAGCCATACACTTTTTATAAACATGAGCTATATCTATATTTGTTACCAGTGTCATTTGATGATAGCCTTTGCAACCAGAATGGACCCAGACAAAATGTTGGGCCCGGTCAGGATCCAAACTGTTTGATTCTCTGATAATTGATATATATTAATAATAATAATAATAATAATATTGCTAAAAGAATTGCATTGTTGTTCTGGCTATATGGACTGTACTAACAATGGTCAACAGAAATGCAAAGGCTTCTCGATTAGGCTTCTCAAATGGATTGCACAGGCTCCTAAAACAATGGCGGATTGGTGACAGTCAAAAAAGTATGAGACAGTTAGTTTTACAGTTGTTCACCTATTGTATATGTGAAACATGGCTAAAAGTACGCCATACCCATTTGCCCTTGCAACGGCAGTAATTTTAAGTCTCTAGATTTTATAATGAACAAGCAAATTCGACAACGAATTGATATTCCCCCGCCGAAATTATGTGAGATTTTTTTTTCATTGAAAGATAGTGAAATAGAAGGCTATGATTAATTTTTATGGTCTCAAGCCATTGAAGCTCTTTAATAAAGTTCATGAAATTTGATCAATTGCTTTCTTAGTTATGGTTGAGGAAGGAATAAATTATTTAAATTTAAGCAATAACTCTCTGTTACTTAGGCTATCCTGACAAACAGTCATACATATTACTACACCATGGTCATATATACTCAGTATAAGTTTCATAAGATTCCAGCCATTGCTTACTTAGTTATGGCAGTGGATTTTAAAAATCCTTAAAAAAATGTAGGCAATCAAGGGACAATAACTCCCCTATATAACTGATGACACCCTCATGAAACTTCACATGGATAACCATACTATGGTCATATATATGCAGTAAATGTTTCTTGAAATTTCATCCATTCGTTACCTAGTTATGGCTGAGGACAGAAAAAATCATTGAAATTTAGGCAATCAAAGGGCAATAACTCCACTTTACTTAATGACAGCCCAATAATACTTCTTGTGCATAACCTGACTATGGTCATAATTCAGTATAAGTTTAATGATATTCCATCAATAGGTTACCTAGTTATGGCTGAGGAGGGAAAAAAATGTTGAAATATAGACAATCAAAGGACCATAACTCTGCTATAAACCGAAGGTACTGTGATAAAACTTCACATGCATAGCCTCAAAACGGTTTAAATAAACAAAAATATTCAGCGTAAAATTTAAAATATTTTCGTACCCATTGTTTTCAGCATATGTTGTGGGTGCTCAAAAGAACCGTCTCATTGAGACGGTTCTTTTGACTACCCCATAATATATGTTTGGTTGAGAAATAAGAAAATTATTTTTCTGTTACGCACTCTTAACTAAAGCTATGGCCTCACCATGGTCAGAAGTTTCATGAAATTATATCCATTGATTAACTAAAATTAATTTGCAGGTCCTCATGCAAAAAGTAAGTGAGCAAGTTCAGGAAATACCACTATCACACACTGTGGTCCAACCAACAGCACTGTGAGGAAGAGTCATGGAAGATTAACACTAACAAGACATCAGAAAGACAACAGTTTACCTGAAGGTCCTGAAACGCTCACCTGATCTCCTTAATTTTGTTTGTTTTGTTGCTTTACGTCCCAAGTCAACAGCTATGGTCATTGTGGGATGGTTCACCTTACAACGCTTTTTCCTGGGCGGCTAACCAGTACTTCGTACACATACTTCCGCTTAGAACTTTGAATGATTCAGAGAAAGGGAGGAGAATGACCGTAGAAACTATTTCACGATCAATCTCCAGGAAAGTATTGGACGATTGGGCCGGGATCAAACTCGGGACCCCTGGATCAGCAGTCAGACTCGCCTCAGTAGCAAGACACGTTACCGACTGCACTATGCGGGCCGGTCTTCCTGATCTTCTTAATTATGTTAAAATAGGTCAAGGTCAACTTAGGCTTATCATTGATACATAATGTACTACAAGAAATTCCTTGCAGATTTCCCGTGGCTAATTATAGCTATTTTCTATCAAAAATGGCCCAATCATAACAGGTGTATTGCATCAAACTCCACAATAGAGGTGTCTCCTCGAACATCTTTTTAGGGAAGAAAGACTGCTATGCGGCTAGGGATTGCAACTGTTTGGGAGTTAGATACTGCATCCATAGCAACCGCATGTCACATTTGGCCTTATCGTTACACCTGTCTTTACTGTCTAAGACTTGAAATGAAGGCGCAACTGACGACGCTGAGATCGTTTGTAAAAAGACTGGTGAATCTTGAATCACAGAAGAGTCATTCATTAATCAGGACTGATATTGCAAGGCCTGAAGAATCAGGCTCTGAGCCTCCTGCCAAAAAAAAAAGATTGAAGGGCCCCACACTACAGGGTTTCTTTGAGGATAGGCTGCGAAAGAGGCTAGATAATGACGGCATAAATAACTGTTTGATACTTGAAGCATCGGGCTCTGAGCCTCCTGCAAAAAAAAATATTGAAGAGCCCCACACTACAGGGTTTATTTGAGGATAAGCTGCAAAAGAGGCTAGACGATGACGGCATAAATAACTGTCTGATACTTGAAATTTTAGAGGGACATGTATTATAATAAAACAGCATAATTTATGTTCAATGATCATAATGCATGGAATGACCCCTAAATTCTTAACCCAGAGGGATGTCCCCCAAATGAAAAAGTCTAGTGAAAACCCAGATTCAAATTCTTACCCGTCATATATATAAAATTTGCTTTGGGTGCCAAAAACCCCTCTCAATGAGACAGTTTGGGTGCTCAAAAGAACTGTCAGATTGAGACAGTATTTTTGAGAACTCACAACATATGTTTCCATTGACATATAAGAAACATATTGTTAGTTACATACTCTTAACTTATCATGCCTGCTTGTGGATAATGTCAATCTGGGTATTATCAGACAACAGCAGTTATCGGACGATGTCAAACAACCATTGATTCCTGGCGCCTTATATATCTCAGGGCCAAATTGAAGGTAGCTGGGCACCAATCACCCTTTCCAACCATCAGCAGCATCAGTGTGATGCCTCTTTGAGCAGGCCAATGTTATGGATTGCGGAAAACCGAAGTCTACCCGGTAGAAAACATTCACTTCTGGTTGAACTTACTATTTTCAACTTTAATACGTTAAAACATCTTTCTTCAAGATTAGTATTCAAAGGCGGGTTTTCACATGTTCAGCAGCCACGTATGCATTGACAACTGCCATTTATTCATAGGGTCGCTTGATTTTGTGTATTGGAATCATGAGTGAACTGGAGGAATCTCATTAAAGTAGTTGACGGACTGTATAGGATTGCCATATATCTGTGCGTGCGTGTGTCTATATCAATAAAAACGGCATACATACAGAATAAATGTGACACACATGTTTACAATGAAACTATACATATTTGGGGTAGATTAATCTTTATGATAATTCAATGTCTAAATGTATGTATTAAATGAAAATAATTCACATTCTGAATTGTTTAAACTGCATAAATAGCTGTTTTTTTCTACGTATAATTTTGTCCGATAACTACCGTTGATGTACGATAACTACCCAATTTGGGTCACCTTTAAACCCATACCTCTAATCACGTTTTACAAAGGAAACGCAACTCAAGTTGTACTGTCAAGTTGCAGCTTTCTCTAAATAATCAGGAGGTATCATTTTACAGTGCGTAGCAGTAAAGGTATTGGTAATATAGGTGAAAAACTGTTTTTGTCCGATAATACCCTGATTGACATTATTTGCAAATATCTGTGAAATATGACATTAAGTGATTTTAATCGTCACTAAGATACTTGTGCCATCAGCATCAGGGTAGTGGGCAACTATAAGTCATACTCTGCACTCGGCACAACAAAAACACATTATTCTTCTATGTTTCTCAAAAATTGTTTTAAACAATGGAATCAGCTGATTTGATGAGTATATACTTTCATCCCTGCTATATGGAAAATTACGAGCTGTATAGCAGCAGTCTGTTAGAGTGTATAACATAATTAGTACCATATGTGACTTTCATTTATTATGAAAGACGGTTTGAGGTTTCAAACATGGAGAACAGCCGATCATTTCTGAGGAACAGGAAATGTCGTGAACATGTGAATCAATCAATTCATTTTAGGAACATCATTAGTATTTTAGCTCAAAGCAGTGACCTACCGATACATCTGTAAAGAAAGATGCAGACAGAATGACAAAAGTTATTGGCACTCCTGATCTGGGCCTTCAGTTAAACTGTTTGCATGCCTCTGCAACTTGTCTATATTGGATTTTGCAGAGGGATTGTATAATTATCAAGAATTTATGTTACTGGCTAGTAAAACACAGCAACTGAAGTGCAATGCATGCTCCAGAATGGGAGTGACCTACATGTACTTAAGATTTAAAAACAATCTGAGCCCCTTATGCATTTAATACTTACAAAAGCCGGTAGGCAGGGTTGTAGGCTTGTAGCCTGCTGCTCAAACTCACCAGTTGAGAGATTGAAAATTTGTGTGATATGCAAATGCCGCGATAAAAGAGATTCTCTTAAACAGTGATACGTCATATCATCGAGGCACTTTACGCACTCGGTGAAAACACAGGTAATTCTCCGTTATCCCAATGTATTTTGGTGAATTTTTAACTTGCAATATCTTTAAAACTACTCAATATTTTGAGCTGGAATTTTCAGTATCGATTAGAAATATGATTTTCATTTGATATAGAAAGTAATTATAAAATAATCGGACATATTTACGGACATATTGATTAAAATTTCGGGATTTTGAACGCTTTTTAATAAGCATCTGGCATTATTTTCACCGAGTATTTTAGTGGAGCTCTTCAGCGTGAGGTTACATAAAGTCTAAAACACCTGGATGACTTAACAATAGAATGCCGCGATAAAGAAGGGTTTGAGTATATGCCATGTGTGCTAAAAAAAAACCTAAATGGGAAGGTTTCTAGTCAACTCGTACCTTAGTCAACTCGTACCTAAGTCAACTCGTACCCATTTTTGGTCAACTCGTACCTAACCTTTGGTCAACTCGTACCTACCCCAAGTCAACTCGTACCTGAGTCAAAAACGGGGCCGGGTAGAGCATGATAGACGGAGAGTTTGGAAAGTCTATGTCCTAACAAGCCTTTCCAAACACTAAAACATCAAAATTTACTATCTGTGCTGAGGTTAGGTTCGGGTCAGCCTGTTTAAAGATCCCAACTGTTATGCCTATGGGGCGGCGTTCTGGGAGCTTGTTCAATCATACATATTCATCACAATTTAGTATTTGCGATCGGACGAGGTTCAGGCCAGTTGTGGCAAGTTCCCTTACCTTTTCCCTATGGGTCGATGTTCGGAATAGCCTGCTTAAACGACCAAATCAACGTAGTTTTGCTATCTGCAATAAGGAGAGATTCGGGCCAGCCTATTCAAATATTAAAAAAAAACACACACTATAAATTACGACCTGTGAGGCTGCGATTAGGGGAGTTTCGGATCTGCCTGTTCCAATATCCTAGCTCTTTATATAATGATGGCTCCGCAGGGTCTTCTCTGCTCGTGTACACAAAGTTTTGAATTTCGGACATAGGTCTGTTATGATTGCATGCAGTGTTTTTTTTTTCAACTAGCACTAAAATATTAATAGATATTTTGAATTACTCATTTCAAAATAAGTCAGCAGACGACAAAACAAAATGCAAATTTGGAGTCATTTAAGTGGCAAGTAGCGAAGGCTCAGATGAGACTGCATGATGAGAGACTCACCTGGACTTTCTAAAAGAAAGAACCAAACCCTCTGACGTGAGCTTGGTTTATTTTTAAAATGTTTTAATCAGTTATAAACAAAAAAGATTTCATGTTTTTACATTGCAATTCCGAATTTTCTTTGATAAGATTGTACTATTTTTTTTAATTATTCAAGTTTTACACTGTCAGACAATGTTAATTTCTAATTACAACTTAATTAATACAATCACATACATGTATTCATCATTGTACTGTTGTTCACACCCTACCAATCACCAGCACGTGGCTGTAAAGCTGCTTTATGTACACAAAACCCGCGCCACGAGAAAACATATATTCAGGGGTTAGCTACCCTATAAGGACACATCCAGCATGCTCAGTTACAAAGGCTAGGTTTTATTTGAATAATGCGCATAGCAAGTTCAGCTATTAAAGTTTTTGAGATTGAATAACAAATGCGCTTATCAGACTGCTTGGATGCTCTGATCGGTCAATCTCATCGAGTTTGTACCTTTATTGTTTGCATGCAACAAAACAAGATTTTGTGATTCTGATGGGACCAGTGCTATTTGCAATGATAAGTTTGCAATGTGCTATCCTTGTAAGTTAACACTAAAAGTGGTGGCTGCACACAGTTGCCACCCATTTTTGATTTCCATTTAGCTTCACTTTCATACTAAGACGACGGTACCAGAGGCTAACATTTAACCAGTGATAGTTGTTTAACAGTCATCCCTGTTATTACAAAACAGCTTATACGTTGAATACGTCAAGACCAGTGGCGGTCCGGCTGCAACCAAAATGGGTGTTAAGTTACATTAATTTCTTTTACAATGTAGAGCCTAGCTATTTCTTCATCTACTGTAATTTGTAAGAATGAGCAACACCTGGGCAGTATACTGTATTACCCATTTGTAATTGAACGCTCCTTTTTGAGCGCAGAATTCGCCTAAATCGTAACAAAACTTATCATTTTGCTTTTGTCATGAGTAACGTACTTAGACAACGCCATAAAACCCTTTCATATTCCATTATAAACAAACTAAGGTACGAGTTGACTTAGGTACGAGTTGACTAAGGTACGAGTTGACCAAAAATGGGTACGAAATGACTAAGGTACGAGTTGACTTAGGTACGAGTTGACCAGTACCCAATGGGAATAAGGCAGTTGTTTGAGCACCCAAAAATAAACATGTTTCCCTTTATTTTACAAGAAAACTGATGTCAAAAACTAAGAAGAAAATTTTCTCTTTTTCTATAGACACAGCACCAGAATGTATTTGGCCATGTATTTTATGAAAGAGAAGCAGGGAGGACCGATCCCTACGACGTAGGCTACGTGCCTCAAGAGATCTGGAGATGGCCACTCATGCTCGTAAAGCCTCTCGCCGACACTACTCGTGTTTCGCCATCTCCTGCAGGTCCAGTGGGTTGCTGTTCTCTGAACTTTCTCTACCTGACTTGTTGATTCAGTAGGCAATGCGATCTATTCTCTAAATCTCACCAGAGATATTTTCTGCATTTGTTGATGCGAGCGATACGAACAGGAAGTGGAATTGTGTCACATGATCATAAATATTATTATTTTTGTAGAGGCATCACATGAATACTTTTCAATAAAATATTCAAGAGACCTTTGTCAAAGCAAGTGAGAACAAAATCAAAAGGGCATCAAAAGAAAACAAAAAATCACTCTCACTCGTTTTCGATTGTTTTTCAGCCAATCAGTTCCAGGAAAAAATAGCAGTAAGGAGAGCTTCCTGCCACCTGTGGTACCCGGTATTCCAGTGCTCACGCAGCGCAGTTCGAAAACCAGCGGATCCTTCAAACTCAGTTGGGGCAGACTTGATTTAGCTGTTCTCTTTACTCCTTCCACTCCGAACAGGCAGAACAGAAATCAAGTGTGCTGGAACATCTGTGCTGGCGTACGCCGGAGTACTCCGTCTTCCGAGGTGGTGTAGACAGAACAGTCACGTGACCTGTTCCAAAAAAGATGGCGGATCACTGCCTGCATGCGTGGATATATTTTGTATCGCTTGATTTATTCCGGAGTACTCCAAGTGCCCAGTTTTACTTGTTTAGGTGGATGTTCTGGCGTACGCCGAGTACTCTAAAAATTGCTAAATCAAGTCCGCCCCTGGTCAGGTTCTCTTTTAAACAAGTTCGGCTTCTTTAAAAATACGCGATACCTAGATACGAGCTCCGCTCATCAAAGCCTTGCGGCTTGGATGACGGCTGCTTCGCAGCCGTCGCTATGCTCGTTATCAACAAAACTAGCATCTTCGGGATTCACTTTTACTTGTTGTATTTTTTCAATGTTCATGATGATTACGGCGCATTTTTCGACGGTAGAATAAGGTTTTTAGTTCGATCGAATCAACTCCGTATAGATACCGGAACTCTCGGTTGACAGAACGGAAATAAGGCCTTCATATAGCAGACGAATAGAACAGAACAGAGCCTCTAATCATAACAGCAACCAACCCTCGTTGTTGCCGCTTCGCGGCAACAACTCGTTGGTTGGTTGCTAATAATAATAATATAGTAATAATAATAATAATAATAAATAATAAAAATAATAATAATAATAATAATTTTATAAAATTTTCATTATAAGCATTATAGAGTAATAAATTGCTGCACTGCTCTCATCTTAATAATATACATCTACTACTTGTCAAGCACAAAAAGACAAAAAGCTTGGATCATGATAAGGCCCTACATTTAGTTGAGCCTGATCTGGATCCAAACCGTTTGAAATTCAATATTTTGATCCAAAGAAATCATCCAAAATGGGACACTACCACCTTTAGCCCTTTGCTTACAGGAGACCCCCAAACAGCCACATATACAAACAGTTAAGACCCAAATGAATTGTCGCATAATGCGGCACTTCAGTAGGGTCCACACTGAATGATAAGATGAAAAAGATCCCCAGACAAAAAAAAAAAAAATAATAATTTTTTTATTTAATTAATATACATAGGACCAGTTGAGCAAATAATTTAAGCGTAAAATTGCGGTTATTTTCTTATCCATTAGTTAAGACATGCGTTGTGGGTGCTCAAAAGAGCCATCTCATAGAGACGGTTCTTATGAGTACCCACAACATATGTTATGGTACAGAAATAAGAGAAATAATTTTCAGGTATACACTATAATCTGGGGACCTGAATTAAATTACATCTACAACCGGACACCCCTGGACATGCACAATGTACTATCCCAGGTTCATAATATCTAACCAGAAGGAAGAATCCACTAGTAAACAAAGGGATAAATATTTACACCATTACTACCACTAAGTGTTATTTCCACCATCCTAGAGACCTAAATAATGTAAATAGATCGGACCCAGTTCAGTTCCAATATGAGACAAACTGCCTGGATACAGATTAGAAGTGGCATTCTGTTGATCTGATCTGGACCCAAACTGTTTGAAAAAAAAAGGTAAGCAATAGGCAAAAAGGGGCCGATCTATATATTATACTAATCAACATCCAGAGTGGAATGATAAGGGTCCACAGTAAATGCTGATTATTGCACAGGACCACTGATATGAGTTAGAAGTTTAATTGCACATTGCACCCAAATGGGGTCTTTGTTCCCAGCCTAATTATCCATTTCTCTTCTACCAACTGCCTGTAAGCCCTGCCCTCTCTACCCAAGCTCTGTAAGACCACAAAATGCATATCGTCTACTTTATGGCCACTGAAGTGTCTCATTATTGGCTTCTCTGCTTGATTCTTAATATCCCTCATATGCTCGCTAACCCATTCTTTCACAGATCTCTCTGTCTCTCCAACATAGACTGTCATCTTGCATCTGTCACACAGGAGAGCATACACCACATTCCTCAATGTGCATTTTGGATTTGGAATAGTACTGTACGTCTTGTTCCCAGCTACATCATAGACCTCCCCCTTCTCAACCGCCTGACACACCCTACAATTGCATTGATCTTCTCCTCCACCAGTATTGGTAAGCCTAGCAGTTTTACTATGGACCAGGATGTCACATAGATTCTTATCTCTCCTGTATGCCAACATAGGAAGTTCTTGGAATACTTCCTTCAGCCTGTCTGACCTGTAGAGAGTTTGAGAATGCTTTTGCAGGATACCTCTGATGTCCGGCAGGAGCTTGGAAAATGTCATTACCAAAGGTACCCTACCTTTCTTCCCTGACTTATGCGTGGGTTGCAGCAATGCCTCCCTTTTCTGATTATCCACCCTTTGAAGCTGTCTTTCGACAAGTTTCCCAGCATATCCTCTCTTTCTCAGTTGACCTTTTAGTTCTTTCCTATGTCTGGAGTAATCTTCATCTTTCTCACAAATCCGCCTGATTCGTAATGCCAACCCATAAGCTAGCCCAGTCTTGGTATGAGAAGGGTGGCAGGAACTTTTTTTGAGGTAAAGTTGTTTATCAGATGGCTTCTTGTACAGATCAGTGTAGACTCGACCGTTTTCCAGCTTCACCCAAGTATCCAGAAATTCTATTTTTTCTTGACTGTAACGAAGCTCAATCTGTATGCTGCTATGAATGTTGTTTGCATATCGTGCAAACTCCTGCAAAGATTGTAGGGACCCAGTCCATATGCCAAACCCGTCATCAATGTACCTTTTGTAAAACATAGGCCAATCACACTTAATGAGTTCTTCATCCCATTTCCGCATGTAACTGCACGCAAAATTTCTCTCAAGCCTGGAACCTATGGCAATACCCTCAGTCTGCTTATAATTATGGTCTCCAAGCTTAAAAGTGTTATTCTCTAAGACTGTCTTGATCATTTCCAGTACATACTCTGTTGGAATTAAGGGTGCTGTTCTTGTCTCCAATGCCTCACGACATGCTGCTATGCCTTCCTCTTTAGGGACAGATGGATATAGTTTGCAAACATCAAAGCAAAAAAGGAAGGCACCCTCAGGTATAGGTTCATCTATCTCCTGTAATTTATTTATGAAATCTGTGGTGTCACGTATGTAGCTCGGGGAGCCAAGAACATACTCTTGTAGTTCATATTCTGCCACTTCCGCCATCTTTTCTGTTGGTGTGTTGATGCCACTGACAATAGTCCTGAATGGAGCACCACTTTTATGTAACTTTGGGGTTCCTTTCAATGATCCTGCTTTGGGGTTGACAAAAGTTAAGTACTGCTTCATATCCTTAGTTATCACACCATCTCTATGCATTCTGTTCACTAGCTTTTTCACTTTCTTCCACGCCACTTCAGTTTGACCTCCTTCTGTCTCCATGTAAGAATTACTTCCTTCCATCTCTTTCCTCATTTTCTCCATATACTCTGACTTATCCATCACAGCGATACCTGATCCTTTGTCAGCAGGGCGTATGATAATGTTATCATTGTGTACTAATGATAGATCATTTTGGCGTACTGGAAGTGACGTCATATTGCCCATGACAATATCATAACGTTATTTATATTTACTGGTTGGCTAAGACAATGGAGATGTAGCTCACAACATTAATTCAGTTATTTGTTTCTTGATAAAGGCCAAGTGGCCGAAAATTTGAGACAGAGTAAACATAGTGTTTTAGTTTTCTAAAATAGTTTAAAACAAATATTGAAACCCTGAAACAGTAGATCTATATATAGAAATATATATATGAAGCAACATTGATCTAGATCTATTCAATATATTTGAGAGCATCGGGTTAGGTCTGGTTTCCCGGACTCGACAGCTTGGCAGTGTAAAAATGACAAACGCATATTAAACAACACTGAGAAAATCACTACAACAAAATACCCGGGGTAGGCTCCCAAAATAAACCGTCGAAATCTGCTGTACTCTTTTGGCTGGATTATTTCCCCGTTGTTCGACCAATTCCCTTGTCTAGGAGATTTTTTTCAAGCAAAATTATTTTGAATACAGAAGCTAAGTATAATTACATGATTGATGAAGTAACTAAATCTTATAAGTTAACATTTATTTTTGGTAAGATAAAATTAAAACTGAAAAATATTAGTTATTTTCCTATACTCCAATATATTAATGTTTGTTTTATATTGCTTGATCTGTCTCAAAATGCGAATTACGTCTCCGGTACACATAGCCTATGCCTTGAAACGGCCGTGTTGTAGTAGATAAGCGCTATGCCTTGTAAACCAGGGGTCGCAGGCCAAGATATATACCCGGCTTCTCCAGAAATACTTTCGGCTGAGCCTTCGGGTGCTCCCGTCATAAAATACACACTCAATTCATAAACCCTCCAGGCCCATTACTTGTTACTACCCAGGGAAAGCCAAAAAAAGTTTTTTTAGCCTATGCCTTGTAAACCAGGAGTGGCAGGTTCGATACCCGACTTCTCCAAGTCTGTCGGATGAGACGTAAAACCCCAGAACCACTGCCGATTGAGCATGGGATGCTCCTGAAAAACCATAAACCCACCAGGCCAGTACTGGTTATAGCCAAGGAATACGGCCACAAATAAGAGAATTACGTAGGCACCGGTAGCCTTTGCCTTGTAAACCAGGGGCCCCCGGGTTCGATTCCTCGCTACTCCCAGTCTGTCGGATGAGGCTTAAAGCCGTGGCCCCGTCTTCTGAGACGCTTTAAAATCAGAACCATTGCCGGTTGAACCTTCGCCCAGCCATCATCCAATCTTGGGCAACTCGACCCGCCGCAGTAGCCATTCGGATGGTGTTTCGCTAGCGGGCCGATAGTGGCCCAATTGATTGTGCTTACTGGGCGGGTGCTCCTGGACATAAAAACCATAAACCCATCCGGCCATTACTGGTTATAGCCAAAGAACACGGCCACAAGCAATATAATTGCGTCTCTGGTAATAAGTCTTTTTATTTTATTTAACTTTTGCCTTAATTATTATTCAATTTCAAGGACTTCTTGGAAAGCGCTGATTCATAGTAGATAGTTTGTAAGAGAGTCTAAAGGATATATCAGTTCCGATAAAAACAGTCTCAGCCTAGAATCTGATGTTAGCGTCATGGACTGAAACGTAAAATAATCGCGTAAATTTGTCTCCACTTTTGACGGCAATAACTCGTAACATCATTAATTACGTTAATGGCCCTAATCGTGCGTTGCGCAACATATGATAAAGTAATGTACCTGGTATAAGAGAAACATCATATGAAAAAGTAATATACCTGGTATAAGAGAAACATCATATGATAAAGTAATATACCTGGTTTAAGAGAAACATCATATGATAAAGTCATATTCCTGGTATAAGAGAAAATCATATGATAAAGTCATATACCTGGTATAAGAGAAACATCATATGATAAAGTAATATACCTGGTATAAGAGAAACATCATATGATAAAGATACCTGGTATAAGAGAAACATCATATGATAAAGTAATATACCTGGTATAAGAGAAACATCATATGATAAAGTTATATACCTGGTATAAGAAAAACATCATATGATAAAGTAATATACCTGGTATAAGAGAAACATCATATGATAAAGATACCTGGTATAAGAGAAACATCATATGATAAAGTAGTATACCTGGTATAAGAGAAACATCATATGATAAAGTTATATACCTGGTATAAGAAAAACATCATATGATAAAGTCATATACCTGGTATAAGAGAAACATCATATGATAAAGTCATATACCTGGTATAAGAAAAACATCATATGATTAAGTCATATACCTGGTATAAGAAAAACATCATATGATAAAGTCATATACCTGGTATAAGAAAAACATCATATGATAAAGTCATATACCTGGTAAAAGAGAAACATCATATGATAAAGTAATCTACCTGGTTTAAGATAAACATCATATGATAAAGTCATTTACCTGGTATATTACTTTATCATATGATGTTTCTCTTATTCAGGTAACCTGATATCTGGCTCGAAACAGTTGGTGCTGTAATACTCATGTCTTGTAACTCAACACAAAGCCGAATCATCAAATATTATGACCACCAACGTTCCACTGTATACTTAAATTTCTTTCTTAAGTTGCTTGGGTTCCTTTATCAAAAGGAATATGAGAACAAGCACTATATTTTAACCCTTAAAGTGCCTATTCATCAAGTAAAATATTCATCTGAAAATGCCATTGTTGCATATTTTAAATTAGCTTACATTATTTGACTTATGTAAGTATCAGGGCAAACATTGAGGACCCAGTTCAGCCTGTTCATACAGGAGCCGTCTGATTTGGAAATACACTGTATGCCAAAAAATCTTCTTAAAGATTTCAGCAGATGACAAAGGCAAATGACTTTTGTTGTGATTGGGACTCAAAGGGTTAACCAATTCCACATTTCATGATTTCATTCTTACTTCTTACCAGAAATAATATCAATACATCTCAAAGGGTTTGATTCAGGGTTCCCACAGAAATTCAGAAACACAATTCCATGATTTTTCCATGATTTTCCATGATCAACAATGTAATTTCCATGACTATTTAATGCACAGACTCCAACCTCCCCTTTAAGCAGCAGCTTCACCACGCTGAGCATAAATGTGGAATGCAGCAACAACAGCATGCTTGTAGACCATGCAAGTATTTTAAATTTTATTAAAAAATAAAATCACAAGTAGCCAGAAAACTAGCTGTCGGACAGTGTCCGACAGCTAGTTTTCTAGCTACTGGTTTTGTCATATTATTTCACAAAATTCCATGATTTTTCCATGATTACTCAGGGTTTTTTCAAATCCCATGATTTTTCCATGCATGGAACTTTTTTAGTGATTTTCCAGGTTTTCCAAGATTTCCAGAGCTTGTGGGAACCCTGTTGATTACTGCACTTTTGGCTTGGAAATAAGAAAACCACATGTCACGTAGACTGCGTGATATGTGAACTTCTGGACCGTTGGTAAAAAGGAAAATCCATTGAAAGCACAGTCTACGCCCTAAGCATAGTCTATATAGAAATACTGAGAGATAGACAAAGATCCCATTTCGTATGACAATGTAAACATTAAATTGCCATTCTAATTATAGGTAAATGAAAACACACACATGCCCACATCCACACATACATGCAAATCGATGAAATGCCTCGTATGGCGATTGTTACCTGACAACTAATTGTAGACATAGTTTACGCCCTGATAGTAGACCTGTTAGAAATATGATGTGGGCATTAAGTCAGCAAAACATTGATTATCGACTGGTCGGAAACAAAACAAACACACACATACGCACACACATACACACGTGATTAACCTCGTCAACTACATGTTCCTATCTATCTTTGTTGTAACATTAAGCTGGCCTTTGTATATTTGCAAATCTATAGCATAGAACCTTTAATTTCATTATGTTATTCTGTAGTATGTGAGTGGGTCGCAATGTTATATGTGCGACTGCAATGAAAAGTGTTTTTATCATATGACGTCGCGTCTGGGAGTGAAATAACGCCATGCAATAATAATAAAATGACGTTCATAACAACGGTGCTTACATAATGACAAAATTATAACGTTTTTATGCCAGAAATGAGATTTCAAAGTATATGTCATATGATAAATAGAATCTAACATTCGTGCTCCTGTATTATTGAATTTATTAAACTCGTTGTGAAAAAGAGATAAAATGCTCGGCAAGCCTCGCATTTTATCTCTTTTTCCCAACTTGTTTAATAAATTCAATAAAACATGAGCACTCATGTAAGATCCTCTATATATGCGACTGCAATGAAAAGCGTTTTTATCCTGCAACTGAAGTTATCATGTCTCATGGGTAATAACTGCAACTGCAATCAAGGTGGTTTGGCTGTACTGCTTAACTTGTGAGTTAGGCAGTGTCAGGCAACAACTATCAGCAACTGCAACCCAAAGATGGTCCTGACAAGTCTCAGTTACATTGCAGACGGCGATATATACATGTGACTATTTATTGGAACCTTGAATGATTTTAGGAAAACGACATAGAGCATTGAGGACAATTATATATCTGTAACTGTAGGTAAAGGTGACCTTACACCTCCAGCCACAGATGTAAGGTTATTATACCCCCGCAAACTTTGTTTGTAGGGGGTATACTGTTTTCACGTTGTCCGTGCGTCCGTCCGTCCGTCCGTAACGCTTTGTTTCCTTAATAACTTGGAGAGTCATTGCTGGATTTTCATCAAACCTTGCAACCATGTACATATATGCAAGACAAATACTTTAGACAAAAAAAGTAAGGGCTAGGGGCCAATTCTATTAGAGTTATTTCCCTTTGTAGTTCTTAATGGCTTTTTATATAGGGTTTTATGCTTATGCTATTATAGGCCATACACGGGCCAATCAACTTCTACCACAGCTTTTGATGAAACAATTTGATACTTTTCCTATACAATGTAGACACATTGAACATATGCATGAAGGAGTTTAGTTCAGAAAAAATAATTTTTGACAAAATGACAGCTGTGAGAACTTAGACAATTTTTCCCTAATAAGGCTTTTGTATATTCATAGACGGTGCCTTTATGGGCCGATCAACTCCTACCACAGCTTTTGATGGAACAATTTTATACTTTGCCTATACAATGTAAACACATTGAACATATGCATGAAGGAGTTTAGTTCAGAAAAAATAATTTTTGACAAAATGACAGCTGTGAGAACTTAGACAATTTTTCCCTAATAAGGTGTTTGTATATTCATAGACGGTGCCTTTATGGGCCAATCAACTCCTACCACAGCTTTAGATGGAACAATTTGATACTTTTCCTATACAATGTAGACACATTGAACATATGCACGAAGGAGTTTAGTTCAGAAAAAATAATTTTTGACAAAATGACAGCTGTGAGAACTTAGACAATTTTTCCCTAATAAGGTGTTTGTATATTCATAGACGGTGCCTTTATGGGCCGATCAACTCCTACCACAGCTTTTTATGGAGCAATTTGATACTTTGCCTATACAATGTAGACACATTGAACATATGCATGAAGGAGTTTGGTTTAGAAAAAATATTTTTTGACAAAATGACAGCTGTGAGAACTTAGACAATTTTTCCCTAATAAGGCTTTTGTATATGCATAGATGGTGCCTTCATGGGCCGATCAACTCCTACCACAGCTTTTGATGGAACAATTTTATACTTTGCCTATACAATGTAAACACATTGAACATATGCATGAAGGAGTTAATAATTTTTGTTTGCACAGATTCTACTGAAATCTTCTTATCAAAACTAAGGTCTTCTTGTTCGAACTATAACTTGTCAAGTTTTATCAC
The DNA here is from genome assembly GCA_964019695.1 of Loripinus fragilis. Taxonomy (NCBI): domain Eukaryota; kingdom Metazoa; phylum Mollusca; class Bivalvia; order Lucinida; family Lucinidae; genus Loripinus; species Loripinus fragilis. The sequence continues at coordinate 1,494,619 of CAXHUL010000609.1, forward strand.
TGACTCTTTCTGTGCGGGGGGTATCTAATAAGCATTGCTTATTGACTTTTTTCATTTCAATTGGTTTTAATTAATAATATTATGAGGCATCCTATCTTAAAGTCGAGCTTAATTTACTTTATATACGAGTCTGTAAGTATAGGTGGCTTCTTTTCCTACACATGCAAGTAGGTGGTAGCTTCTATCATATATGAATGGTGATTGGGTTCTTCTCAGACAAAACTATGAGGATGGTTGTAGATCTGCGGCTGTGAAGAGAGACGAATCAATATCTGCAACTGCATTTGTACAATGGCATCAAATTGAGGCTCTTTATTTATAAACATTACTTTAAAAGACTTTCTATGCCAGTAAATCAAAATGATTCTATGTCTGCAACTGCAGTTATAGGATACCATTTATATATCAGCCATGATTTAAATACTCTTAAGGCTTGTAATGCCCAGGTCACATATTGACAGATTGGACTCGGGTACCATCCGGCATCATCCGTGGCAATCCGTATTAGTCCGTAGATTTCCGTATTGCATCCGTAATCATATGTAGTAGTACTTATACATCCTTGACCATCAATGACAAGTTTTGAACATGTTCAAAATTTGACCACGGATCAAACAACCGTAGCACATCCTTAGTAAACCGTGTTAGAAGGTAATGATCTGCTTTAGTCCATATTTAATACGTACTAGTCCTTACATATTCGTAGTCCCAAAGTCGCCAAGAATTTCTGCGGTTTAAATACGAACTATTACAGTTACACCACGTATTAACTAAGGTTTGCTACGAATTTGTTACGGAACAGTACGCTCACAATAAATTGCATAACGAATAGGTAGGGATATGCAAGGTTTCACACGTTATTTTAGGATTTACCAGGTAATACCCAAGGAAAATACGGAATAAAACGGCTCACAACTGTTTACAAATGTATATGTATAAAAAAAACAGTCCAAGAGATTCAGTTTCGGGATGCCAGAAAGAGCTTTTCTGCTTGCCCTCCCGCCTTGTGCTACAATGGATACATGCACATGGATGTTAAACCTCTTTTATTTTCTCCGTTCTGCAATACATTTAAAAGTACATCGATCTGGACTCGAGAGAACGTGTTTTTTCAACTCTTGAAACAGTTCGAGATAGTCTGAACTAGAAGATTTACTAGTCTAATTATTTATTAATTAATAGATTAATTAGTTAATTAGTTTATTTATTTATTTACTTTTTTGTTTATTTAAATTATTTCTCTATTTATTCATTTATTTATTTTTGAGTCCCTTTTTGTTGCCTGTTGATTGTTTTTAAATCCACTTTTAAATTAAATCTTTCATGAATTCCACCATGCAGTTTCAAGTAGTTCGATTCCAGAGCAGGCTTGACATTTTGTCACACCTAATCTGGGTCCAGAGTAACTATTCGATAAAAATGCAGGTAGGTGACAAAAATCTAGCAATGGGATGGACGAATCCCATGTATTTTTAAACCAGACCGGTTGTTCTAAACATAAACATGTTATATCTAAGCAAAGCATCACTTATTTATGCTCTAACTCCAATATTTCTAGTGCCACGGTCAATTACTAATTTTACAGACGACCATCATTATTACACGTATCCACACGTTTGGGGTGTACTATTATATATATTATACACATAGACTTGGCTATTATTCGGGGTCAAAAGTTTGAATTTCGATATTTTTGGAGCTTTTCAGAGTTTTTTGGGTGTGTGAATTTTTTGTGTGGATAATTTTGTAGGTCGCCGCATTTTTGTGAGTCATATTAAGGTCTTATTTAAGTAAATATTCCGAATTGGAAAATCTTTAAGGATATGCTTAAATTTCAAATATGTTTTGGGTATGCCTTATTGTATAATTTCCTGATCTTTGCCTCCTTTCTTACTTTGATATTCTTTTAGGGTAAACAGTAGCTGGCGCCAAGCCTATGTAGCAAGAAAACTCTACAATAACCCCCTCCCTGAATCAATACTACATTGTATTTGTGACGGAAATGGAGCGGTTTAGACCCGGCTCAAACTGATTATATGATGCAGTCTGATCAGGTTCTTATCTGTTTACTACATCTGACAGTTAATAATCACAACCATCTCTTAACACAATTTGTCAAGATTGCCAATTCCTTCTGAAAATAACCAAATTTTGTTGGTGCAAACTAACATTTTATTTTCAGTAAAGTTCTAAAACGAGAGGGTCACGCTGTCCTGGATCACTCCCCTGAATTCTAAACCCGGTAGGCAGTTTTTGTATGTAGGAATTGGTTATAATGATAGGTCTGTGTTGCTCGGTGGCGGTTCCTATCAATCCGTTTAAGACCCTTCTTATCTGTGCTAGCCCTTACTTGCACCGTAGCAAACCGTTCTTCATCCGTAGTGCACACGCCATAAGACGTGTCGTTCCGTATTAAACAGTGTAGTTCCTGTATTTAACCATGGACCACGGTATAGACCGTAATATTTAGACCGTAATATTGACCATAATAGACCGTATTAGACCGTAACAGGCCATATCGCTCATGTCATCAAAAGGCTCCTTTCCTATCTATTCCTTGGTTGATACGTCAAAACCTGTAGCCACAAAGTTGTGCATCCGTATCAGACTACGGAAATTGAAATATTTACAAAAAAAAATCCCATATATCTTTAAGTTTTTGGCCACTATCCCTGTGTCCCGTAAAACTCTTCCAGGTCCTGGGGCATATGTTCTTATTTCCTGCTTAACATGTAAAAGCAGCCATGATCAGCCCGCCAGCGCAACAACATTCAAATGACGTTTCACTGGCGGGCCCATAGTGTCCCCAACACTGTGTGCTGACTAGATTCAGATGGGCATCAAACTGTGTGGGTTTATTGGTGAATTTCAACCTCAGACGGATCAAAGATCAGACGATTCGAATTTACAGCATGTGAAAGGGGAAACAGGTAGAAACCGTTATAAAGCAGTATCATAGGCGTTACATCATACATTATCATGATTATATAGGTAACTTTCAACTGTTTACTCAACTTTCTCTGTAGCTCCGTAGGTAAGCAACAGTACATTAATGTTAGTCTAATAATGTACAAGTATTTCTTTTCTTTAATGCGAGTTCGAGTCTCGGTCGGGCCTTTTTATTCTTTCAATACAAGTGTGTGCGTGCGTGTGCGTGCGTGTGCGTGCGTGTGCGTGCGTGCTCATTTCAGCTCTTTCTCTATTGTTTATATGATTTAACTCAAGATAAAACGTTGGTCAGATTCTACATTTATTAAAGTAACATCATTCTATTACAACATAACTTTGGCCATGAAGAACCAACCCAGATATGAATGACAGCCAGCATTGGCTCAGCTATACCTTTAAGCCCAGTACATGATGTTCAGAGGATAATAAGGTGCAGCATGGCATAGTACATGCGGTCTGGCATAGCACAAGCCACTACATAGGATTCCAGCTGACTTTACCCTGCACATGGTGGACCTGCATAGCCACGAATATCTGAAGAGATAGCTGACTGATACAGTTAGAGTCACCAAGGTCGCCAGGCTGGGTCTGCCCTAGCATCTAGTGGAGCACTATGTCAGAGTATGAGCCTGCAAGTCAGGGTGGTGGACTGTCCGTGCCGCACAGAAGCTGGTCTGTGTTGGACTTGGTCCAGCCAATTGTGTCTGCGGACCCCTAACTGAAACAGGTTAATCAGACAGACAGCTTGAAGGCTTAAAGGGTCTAAGTATGTCAGAGTATGAGCCTGCAAGTCAGGGTGGTGAACTGTCCGTGCCGCACAGGAGCTGGTCTGTGTTGGACTTGGTCCAGCCAATTGTGACTGAAACAGGTTAATCAGACAGACAGCTTGAAGGCTTAAAGGGTGTAAGTACAAGCAGGTAGGTCAGTGCATGATTCGGATCCTGCAATGTGGAGGAAATGAGTTCATTTCAGATAGAAATAAAATTCTCCCTAGATTTACATTGAAATCAAAATGTAAATTCAAACTACTGGAAGTGCCAGTAGTGTAAATTACAATTTCCTAACTATATTCTGGGTTGTTTCTTTCCAAATGTTGAATAAAGGTGGAGAAAGGGGTTGGTGGTGGGTAACCAAATGCAGTCCTGAAAACAGCTAGAAAGCAAAATGACAACTGAGCCCAGATTTTGTCTGAGACAGCTGATGATGCATAAATTCTATAAATAACAATTTGTCATATAGACAGAATGTCAAATGCACCCTAGTACCTAGGGCTGCAGAATAGTTACAAGTATCATGTAAACTATATTTATTCCTCAATAAATAACAATATATTTTCATCATGGTATATACTTTATTTCATAATTTATTAAAATATACGATATTATCCTAGCTTAGTACTGGTTCAATCCAGGAAGACCAGTCCATGTTTAACTGAAAGATTGTTGATGGGACATAAAGAATCAAATCATACAAAACAAACAAAATATCAGATACAATTAATTTTTCTACAATAAAATTACAATGTACTAAAAAAATTATTGTCATATCAGTGATACCCAAAGGTAGTAGATTTATCATTCCTACCCCCTCCCCCTCAAAAAAATATGTTAATGAAAAAAAGGTACTTGGGACTCTGGGATTCGAACGTTGCAACATTCCAGGGAATATTTGCAATTCAAGGTTGGAAAGTTTGTTACATCGATAGTACTAGCAGTAAGTATTAAGCGAGAAATAACCGTTACAATCTTATTTACCTTTGATCCGTCTCAGGTCAAAATTGACCTATACAGTCTGATCTGCGTCTTTGTTTTAAACATCCAGGCGATTTTGTATGTCATCGCACACAAGACAACATACCAGACAACTAAATCGTGATAGCAGGTGGGATAGCAAATGCATTGATCAGCATGTGCATGCTGATCAAGGTATTTACTTTCCGCAGATGCGTAACTGCCGACAACCGTCGCTTATAATTCTAACTCTAGTGTGCAAAGGGGTAAATTGTCATAAATGACAGATGTCACGTGCACTAGCAGCTTTGATCGATAAAAACGTGGTGTCCATGGTAAACATATAGTAGGTAACTCCCTTGAAAATTGTCAGACCAGTTATTGATCGAACCCATGGATGGGTTGAACTCGAACCGACGAGTTCGAGCCATTGAAGTTGGACTGAATTCAGTTTTAATTACAAGGCACCTGGTCCCCCAGTCGAAACCGTATTGGCTGCTCTGAGGCAGGGGTATCATCGGATGCCAACCGACTCCTTGTAGCCAGGTTTTGTAATGTCTGATAAAAACAGCAACATGCAACCAGCAAGTGTTGGTTTGCTTTTACAATCAGACACGAAAACCACTTTCATTTCACCCAGAAGTATACAGAGCTGACTTGTATACTCAATTTAAAGCTTCTTAGCATCCATTGAGGGTCAGGGACTAGGCTCTAAACGGAGTGAAATGATAGTTGAGAGCCTCTTGCAGGAAACTCTAACAGACAGCAGACACGGAAAATTAGCAGACAGTGGATGCAGGAATTGAGCCTCTTGCAGGAGACTCTAACAGACAGCAGACACGGAAAATTAGCAGACAGTGGATGCAGGAATTGAGCCTCTTGCAGGAGACTCTAACAGACAGCAGACACGGAAAATTAGCGGACAGTGGATGCAGGAATTGAGCCTCTTGCAGGAGACTCTAACAGACAGCAGACACGGAAAATTAGCGGACAGTGGATGCAGGAATTGAGCCTCTTGCAGGAGACTCTAACAGACAGCAGACACGGAAAATTAGCGGACAGTGGATGCAGGAATTGAGCCTCTTGCAGGAGACTCTAACAGACAGCAGACACGGAAAATAAGTGAACAGTGGATGCAGGAATTGAGCCTCTTGCAGGAGACTCTAACAGACAGCAGACACAGAAAATTTGCGGACAGTGGATGCAGGAATTGAGCCTCTTGCAGGAGACTCTAACAGACAGCAGACACGGAAAATCAGCGGACAGTGGATGCAGGAATTGAGCCTCTTGCAGGAGACTCTAACAGACAGCAGACACGGAAAATTAGCGGACAGTGGATGCAGGAATTGAGCCTCTTGCAGGAGACTCTAACAGACAGCAGACACGGAAAATTAGCGGACAGTGGATGCAGGAATTTAGCCTCTTGCAGGAGACTCTAACAGACAGCAGACACGGAAAATTAGCGGACAGTGGATGCAGGAATTGAGCCTCTTGCAGGAGACTCTAACAGACAGCAGACACGAAAAATTAGCGGACAGTGGATGCAGGAATTGAGCCTCTTGCAGGAGACTCTAACAGACAGCAGAAACGGAAAATTAGCGGACAGTGGATGCAGGAATTGAGCCTCTTGCAGGAGACTCTAACAGACAGCAGACACGGAAAATTAGCGGACAGTGGATGCAGGAATTGAGCCTCTTGCAGGAGACTCTAACAGACAGCAGACAAGCAAAATTAGCGGACAGTGGATGCAGGAATTGAGCCTCTTGCAGGAGACTCTAACAGACAGCAGACACGGAAAATTAGCGGACAGTGGATGCAGGAATTGAGCCTCTTGCAGGAGACTCTAACAGACAGCAGACACGGAAATATAGCGGACAGTGGATGCAGGAATTGAGCCTCTTGCAGGAGACTCTAACAGACAGCAGACACGGAAAATTAGCGGACAGTGGATGCAGGAATTGAGCCTCTTGCAGGAGACTCTAACAGACAGCAGACACAGAAAATTAGCGGACAGTGGATGCAGGAATTGAGCCTCTTGCAGGAGACTCTAACAGACAGCAGACACGGAAAATCAGCGGACAGTGGATGCAGGAATTGAGCCTCTTGCAGGAGACTCTAACAGACAGCAGAAACGGAAAATTAGCGGACAGTGGATGCAGGAATTGAGCCTCTTGCAGGAGACTCTAACAGACAGCAGACACGGAAAATTAGCGGACAGTGGATGCAAGAATTGAGCCTCTTGCAGGAGACTCTAACAGACAGCAGACACGGAAAATTAGCGGACAGTGGATGCAGGAATTGAGCCTCTTGCAGGAGACTCTAACAGACAGCAGACACGGAAAATGTGGACAGTGGATGCAGGAATTGAGCCTCTTGCAGGAGACTCTAACAGGCAGCAGACACGGAATACTAGCGGACAGTGGATGCAGGAATTGAGCCTCTTGCAGGAGACTCTAACAGACAGCAGACACGGAAAATTAGCGGACAGTGGATGCAGGAATTGAGCCTCTTGCAGGAGACTCTAACAGACAGCAGACATGGAAAATTAGCGGACAGTGGATGCAGGAATTGAGCCTCTTGCAGGAGACTCTAACAGACAGCAGACACGGAAAATTAGCGGACAGTGGATGCAGGAATTGAGCCTCTTGCAGGAGACTCTAACAGACAGCAGACACGGAAAATAAGCTGACAGTGGATGCAGAATTTGAGCCTCTTGCAGGAGACTCTAACAGACAGCAGACAAGGAAAATTAGCGGACAGTGGATGCAGGAATTGAGCCTCTTGCAGGAGACTCTAACAGACAGCAGACACGGAAAATTAGCGGACAGTGGATGCAGGAATTGAGCCTCTTGCAGGAGACTCTAACAGACAGCAGACACGGAAAATAAGTGAACAGTGGATGCAGGAATTGAGCCTCTTGCAGGAGACTCTAACAGACAGCAGACACAGAAAATTAGCGGACAGTGGATGCAGGAATTGAGCCTCATGCAGGAGACTCTAAAAGACAGCAGACACGGAAAATAAGCGGACAGTGGTTGCAGGAATTGAGCCTCTTGCAGGAGACTCTAAAAGACAGCAGACACGGAAAATTAGCGGACAGATGGATGCAGGAATTGAGCCTCTTGCAAAAGACTCTAACAGACAGCAGACACGGAAAATTAGCGGACAGTGGATGCAGGAATTGAGCCTCTTGCAGGAGACTCTAACAGACAGCAGACACGGAAAATTAGCGGACAGTGGATGCAGGAATTGAGCCTCTTGCAGGAGACTCTAACAGACAGCAGACACGGAAAATGTGGACAGTGGATGCAGGAATTGAGCCTCTTGCAGGAGACTAACAGACAGCAGAAACTGAAAATGTGGACAGTGGATGCAGGAATTGAGCCTCTTGCAGGAGACTCTAACAGACAGCAGACACGGAAAATTAGCGGACAGTGGATGCAGGAATTGAGCCTCTTGCAGGAGACTCTAACAGACAGCAGACACGGAAAATTAGCGGACAGTGGATGCAGGAATTGAGCCTCTTGCAGGAGACTCTAACAGACAGCAGACACGGAAAATGTGGACAGTGGATGCAGGAATTGAGCCTCTTGCAGGAGACTCTTACAGACAGCAGACACGGAAAATTAGCGGACAGTGGATGCAGGAAATGAGCCCCTTGCAGGAGACTCTAACAGACAGCAGACACAGAAATTTGGCGGACAGTGGATGCAGGAATTGTCAATTTGCATGAGCAAATAGAGATATGAGCAAATAGTGCATACCCAGACCAGACAATTCTGGGAGGAGCTGTCTGATCATTGTTTACACTATTTCCGATCCAAAGACTATTTCACACACCTCATTATGCCTGAGTAAATAATGTAAACACTAATCGGACTGTTCCTTTGGGAGTAATCCGGTCTGTGTTTAGTCTATTTGTACAAACATAACAAAGCGCTACAAAGGTAGTGTTAAAACGGCAAATAGTAAAAGACAGATCAGACTTTCCTTCAGAAGCCGTCTGATCTGGATTATCTTTTTGCCATATCATCACTACCTTTAAACTCTACATCGGACAGCGAACGCAATAGATGACAATTTTCCTGAGCATATAGTGCTAACTTAGATCCGACCATTCCATCAAGAGCATTCTGACCACTGTTTACACTATTTGCCATATAAAGACTATCTTTCACACAACTCATCATGTTTGAGCAAATAATGAAAACATTGATCAGACCATTCCTTTAGGAGGGGTCTGATCTGGGTTTGCATTTATTTGCATAGGCATAATAAGGTGCTTTTCTAGTAGTATTAAAATGGCCAATAGTGAAAACACTGATCATACTATCCATCAGGAACAGTCCCATCTGGGTTTACTATTTGCTTAGGCACAATAAGGTGTTTCGATGGTATTGTTGAAATGGCAAATATTTTAAACACAGAGGAGACTTACTTAAAGAGCAGTCTGATCAGTGTTTATACTCTTTGCCACCTCAATGGAAACCTTTTACACACCTTATCTTGCCCACCTTACCATGCCTAAGAAGAATAGTGTAAAAACAGATCAGACTGTTCCTTCAGGAGTGGTCTGAACTGTGTTATTCTATTTCCTCAGGTTAGATAAGTTGTTTTAAAAGGTAATGTGAGGTGGCAAATAGTGACAGCACAGATCAGACTTTCCTTCAGAAAAGTCTGATCTGGATTATCTTTTTGCCATATCATCACTACCTTTAGACTCTGTATTAGACAGCGAATGCAATAGATGGCAATTTTCCTGAGCATATAGTGCTAACTTAGATCCAACCATTCCATCAAGAGCATTCTGACCATTGTTTACACTATTTGCCATATAAAGACTATCTTTCTCACAGCTCATCATGTTTGAGCAAATAATGTAAACATTGATCAGACCATTCCTTTAGGAGGGGTCTGATCTGGGTTTGCATTTATTTACATAAGCATAATAAGGTGCTTATCTGGTAGTATTAAAATGGCCAATAGTGAAAACACTGATCATACTATCCATCAGGAACAGTCCCATCTGGGTTTACTATTTGCTCAGGCACAATAAGGTGTTTAGATGGTATTGTTAAAATGGCAAATATTGTAAACACAGAGGAGACTTACTTAAAGAGCAGTCTGATCAGTGTTTATACTCTTTGCCACCTCAATGGAAACCTTTTATACACCTTATCTTGCCCACCTTACCTTGCCTAAGAAGATTAGAGTAAAATAGTGTAAAAACAGATCAGACTGTTCCTTCAGGAGTGGTCTGAACTGTGCAATTCTATTTCCTCAGGTAAGATAAGTTGTTTTAAAAGGTAATGTTAAGGTGGCAAATAGTGACAGCACAGATCAGACTTTCCTTCAGAAAAGTCTGATCTGGATTATCTTTTTGCCATATCATCACTACCTTTAAACTCTGTATTAGACAGCGAATGCAATAGATGGCAATTTTCCTGAGCATATAGTGCTAACTTAGATCCGACCATTCCATCAAGAGCATTCTGACCATTGTTAACACTATTTGCCATATAAAGACTATCTTTCTCACAGCTCATCATGTTTGAGCAAATAATGTAAACATTGATCAGACCATATCTTTAGGAGGGGTCTGATCAGGGTTTGCATTTATTTGCATAGGAATAATAAGGTGCTTATCTGGTAGTATTAAAATGGCCAATAGTGAAAACACTGATCATACTATCCATCGGGAACAGTCCCATCTGGGTTTACTATTTGCTCAGGCACTATAAGGTGTTTCGATGGTATTGTTGAAATGGCAAATATTTTAAACACAGAGGAGACTTACTTAAAGAGCAGTCTGATCAGTGTTTATACTCTTTGCCACCTCAATGGAAACCTTTACACACCTTATCTTGCTCACATTACCTTGCCTAAGAAGAATAGGGTAAAAACAGATCAGACTGTTCCTTCAGGAGTGGTCTGAACTGTGTTATTCTATTTCCTCAGGTAAGATAAGTTGTTTTAAAAGGTAATGTTATGGTGGCAAATAGTGACAGCACAGATCAGATTTTCCTTCGGGAGCTGTCTGTTCCGGGTTATCTTTTTGCCATATCATCACAACCTTTAAACTCTGTATCAGACAGCGAATGCATGAAATGGCATTTTTCCTGAGCATATAGTGCTAACTTAGATCAGACAATTCCATCAAGAGCATTCTGACAATTGTTTACACTATTTGCCATATAAAGACTATCTTTCACACAGCTCATCATGTTTGAGCAAATAATGTAAACATTGATCAGACCATTCCTTAAGGAGGGGTCTGATCTGGGTTTGCATTTATTTGCATAGGCATAATAAGGTGCTTATCTGGTAGTATTAAAATGGCCAATAGTGAAAACACTGATCATACTATCCATCAGGAACGGTCCAATCTGCATTAACTATTTGCTCAGGCACTATAAGGTGTTTAGAAGGTATTGTTAAAATGGCAAATATTGTAAACACAGAGGAGACTTACTTAAAAGAGCAGTCTGATCAGTGTTGATACTCTTTGCCACCTCAAGGGAAACCTTTTACACACCTTATCTTGCCCACATTACCTAGCCTAAGAAGAATAGTGTAAAAACAGATCAGACTGTTCCTTCAGGAGTGGTCTGATCTGTGTTATTCTATTTCCACAGACAGGATAAGTTGTTTTAAAAGGTAATGTTATGGTGGCAAATAGTGACAGCACAGATCAGATTTTCCTTCGGGAGCTGTCTGTTCCGGGTTATCTTTTTGCCATATCATCACAACCTTTAAACTCTGTATCAGACAGCGAATGCATTAAATGGCATTTTTCCTGAGCATATAGTGCTAACTTAGATCCGACCATTCCATCAAGAGCATTCTGACAATTGTTTACACTATTTGCCATATAAAGACTATCTTTCACACAGCTCATCATGTTTGAGCAAATAATGAAAACATTGATCAGACCATTCCTTTAGGAGGGGTCTGATCTGGGTTTGCATTTATTTGCATAGGCATAATAAGGTGCTTATCTGGTAGTATTAAAATGGCCAATAGTGAAAACATTGATCATACTATCCATCGGGAACAGTCCCATCTGGGTTTACTATTTGCTCAGGCACTATAAGGTGTTTCTATCGTATTGTTGAAATGGCAAATATTTTAAACACAGAGGAGACTTACTTAAAGAGCAGTCTGATCAGTATTTATACTCTTTGCCACCTCAATGGAAACCTTTTACACACCTTATCTTGCCCACCTTACCTTGCCTAAGAAGATTAGAGTAAAATAGTGTAAAAACAGATCAGACTGTTCCTTCAGGAGTGGTCTGAACTGTGCAATTCTATTTCCTCAGGTAAGATAAGTTGTTTTAAAAGGCAATGTTAAGGTGGCAAATAGTGACAGCACAGATCAGACTTTCCTTCAGAAAAGTCTGACCTGGATTCTCTTTTTGCCATATCATCACTACCTTTAAACTCTGTATTAGACAGCGAATGCAATAGATGGCAATTTTCCTGAGCATATAGTGCTAACTTAGATCCGACCATTCCATCAAGAGCATTCTGACCATTGTTTACACTATTTGCCATATAAAGACTATCTTTCACACAGCTCATCATGTTTGAGCAAATAATGTAAACATTGATCAGACCATATCTTTAGGAGGGGTCTGATCTGGGTTTGCATTTATTTGCATAGGCATAATAAGGTGCTTATCTGATAGTATTAAAATGGCCAATAGTGAAAACATTGATCATACTATCCATCAGGAACAGTCCCATCTGGGTTTACTATTTGCTCAGGCACTATAAGGTGTTTCGATGGTATTGTTGAAATGGCAAATATTTTAAACATAGAGGAGACTTACTTAAAGAGCAGTCTGATCAGTGTTTATACCCTTTGCCACCTCAATGGAAACCTTTTACACACCTTATCTTGCCCACCTTACCTTGCCTAAGAAGAATAGTGTAAAAACAGATCAGACTGTTCCTTCAGGAGTGGTCTGAACTGTGCAATTCTATTTCCTCAGGTAAGATAAGTTGTTTTAAGAGGTAATGTTAAGGTGGCAAATAGTGACAGCACAGATCAGACTTTCCTTCAGAAAAGTCTGATCTGGATTATCTTTTTGCCATATCATCACTACCTTTAAACTCTGTATTAGACAGCGAATGCAATAGATGGCAATTTTCCTGAGCATATAGTGCTAACTTAGATCCGACCATTCCATCAAGAGCATTCTGACCATTGTTAACACTATTTGCCATATAAAGACTATCTTTCTCACAGCTCATCATGTTTGAGCAAATAATGTAAACATTGATCAGACCATATCTTTAGGAGGGGTCTGATCAGGGTTTGCATTTATTTGCATAGGAATAATAAGGTGCTTATCTGGTAGTATTAAAATGGCCAATAGTGAAAACACTGATCATACTATCCATCGGGAACAGTCCCATCTGGGTTTACTATTTGCTCAGGCACTATAAGGTGTTTCGATGGTATTGTTGAAATGGCAAATATTTTAAACACAGAGGAGACTTACTTAAAGAGCAGTCTGATCAGTGTTTATACTCTTTGCCACCTCAATGGAAACCTTTACACACCTTATCTTGCTCACATTACCTTGCCTAAGAAGAATAGGGTAAAAACAGATCAGACTGTTCCTTCAGGAGTGGTCTGAACTGTGTTATTCTATTTCCTCAGGTAAGATAAGTTGTTTTAAAAGGTAATGTTAAGGTGGCAAAAAGTGACAGCACAGATCAGACTTTCCTTCAGAAAAGTCTGATCTGGATTATCTTTTTGCCATATCATCACTACCTTTAACCTCTGTATTAGACAGCAAATGTAATAGATGGCAATTTTCCAGAGCATATAGTGCTAACTTAGATCCGACCATTCCATCAAGAGCATTCTGACCATTGTTTACACTATTTGCCATATAAAGACTATCTTTCTCACAGCTCATCATGTTTGAGCAAATAATGAAAACATTGATCAGACCATTCCTGTAGGAGGGGTCTGATCTGGGTTTGCATTCATTTGCATAAGCATAATAAGGTGCTTATCTGGTAGTATTACAATGGCCAATAGTGAAAACACTGATCATACTATCCATCAGGAACGGTCCAATCTGTGTTAACTATTTGCTCAGGCACTATAAGGTGTTTAGAAGGTATTGTTAAAATGGCAAATATTGTAAACACAGAGAAGACTTACTTAAAAGAGCAGTCTGATCAGTGTTTATACTCTTTGCCACCTCAAGGGAAACCTTTTACACACCTTACCTTGCCCACCTTACCTTGCTGGAGAAGAATAGTGTAAAAACAGATCAGACTGTTCCTTCAGGAGTGGTCTGATCTGTGTTATTCTATTTCCTCAGACAGGATAAGTTGTTTTCAAAGGTAATGTTATGGCGGCAAATAGTGACAACACAGATCAGATTTTCCTTCGGGAGCTGTCTGTTCTGGGTTATCTTTTCGCCATATGATCACAACCTTTAAACTCTGTATCAGACAGCGAATGCATTAAATGGCATCTTCCTGAGCATATAGTGCTAACTTAGATCAGACCATTCCATCAAGAGCATTCTGACCATTGTTTACACTATTTGCCATATAAAGACTATCTTTCACACAACTCATCATGTTTGAGCAAATAATGAAAACATTGATCAGACCATATCTATAGGAGCGGTCTGATTTGGGTTTGCATTTATTTGCATAGGCATAATAATTAAAATGGCCAATAGTGAAAACACTGATCATACTATCCATCGGGAACAGTCCCATCTGGGTTTACTATTTGCTCAGGCACTATAAGGTGTTTCGATGGTATTGTTGAAATGGCAAATATTTTAAACACAGAGGAGACTTACTTAAAGAGCAGTCTGATCAGTGTTTATACTCTTTGCCACCTCAATGGAAACCTTTTACACACCTTATCTTGCCCACCTTACCTTGCCTAAGAAGATTAGAGTAAAATAGTGTAAAAACAGATCAGACTGTTCCTTCAGGAGTGGTCTGAACTGTGCAATTCTATTTCCTCAGGTAAGATAAGTTGTTTTAAAAGGTAATGTTAAGGTGGCAAATAGTGACAGCACAGATCAGACTTTCCTTCAGAAAAGTCTGATCTGGATTATCTTTTTGCCATATCATCACTACCTTTAAACTCTGTATTAGACAGCGAATGCAATAGATGGCAATTTTCCTGAGCATATAGTGCTAACTTAGATCCGACCATTCCATCAAGAGCATTCTGACCATTGTTAACACTATTTGCCATATAAAGACTATCTTTCTCACAGCTCATCATGTTTGAGCAAATAATGTAAACATTGATCAGACCATATCTGTAGGAGGGGTCTGATCAGGGTTTGCATTTATTTGCATAGGAATAATAAGGTGCTTATCTGGTAGTATTAAAATGGCCAATAGTGAAAACACTGATCATACTATCCATCGGGAACAGTCCCATCTGGGTTTACTATTTGCTCAGGCACTATAAGGTGTTTCGATGGTATTGTTGAAATGGCAAATATTTTAAACACAGAGGAGACTTACTTAAAGAGCAGTCTGATCAGTGTTTATACTCTTTGCCACCTCAATGGAAACCTTTACACACCTTATCTTGCTCACATTACCTTGCCTAAGAAGAATAGGGTAAAAACAGATCAGACTGTTCCTTCAGGAGTGGTCTGAACTGTGTTATTCTATTTCCTCAGGTAAGATAAGTTGTTTTAAAAGGTAATGTTAAGGTGGCAAATAGTGACAGCACAGATCAGACTTTCCTTCAGAAAAGTCTGATCTGGATTATCTTTTTGCCATATCATCACTACCTTTAACCTCTGTATTAGACAGCAAATGTAATAGATGGCAATTTTCCAGAGCATATAGTGCTAACTTAGATCCGACCATTCCATCAAGAGCATTCTGACCATTGTTTACACTATTTGCCATATAAAGACTATCTTTCTCACAGCTCATCATGTTTGAGCAAATAATGAAAACATTGATCAGACCATTCCTGTAGGAGGGGTCTGATCTGGGTTTGCATTCATTTGCATAAGCATAATAAGGTGCTTATCTGGTAGTATTACAATGGCCAATAGTGAAAACACTGATCATACTATCCATCAGGAACGGTCCAATCTGTGTTAACTATTTGCTCAGGCACTATAAGGTGTTTAGAAGGTATTGTTAAAATGGCAAATATTGTAAACACAGAGAAGACTTACTTAAAAGAGCAGTCTGATCAGTGTTTATACTCTTTGCCACCTCAAGGGAAACCTTTTACACACCTTACCTTGCCCACCTTACCTTGCTGGAGAAGAATAGTGTAAAAACTGATCAGACTGTTCCTTCAGGAGTGGTCTGATCTGTGTTATTCTATTTCCTCAGACAGGATAAGTTGTTTTCAAAGGTCATGTTATGGTGGCAAATAGTGACAACACAGATCAGATTTTCCTTCGGGAGCTGTCTGTTCTGGGTTATCTTTTTGCCATATGATCACAACCTTTAAACTCTGTATCAGACAGCGAATGCATTAAATGGCATTTTTCCTGAGCATATAGTGCTAACTTAGATCAGACCATTCCATCAAGAGTATTCTGACCATTGTTTACACTATTTGCCATATAAAGACTATCTTTCACACAACTCATCATGTTTGAGCAAATAATGAAAACATTGATCAGAACATATCTTTAGGAGCGGTCTGATTTGGGTTTGCATTTATTTGCATAGGCATAATAATTAAAATGGCCAATAGTGAAAACACTGATCATACTATCCATCGGGAACAGTCCCATCTGGGTTTACTATTTGCTCAGGCACTATAAGGTGTTTCGATGGTATTGTTGAAATGGCAAATATTTTAAACACAGAGGAGACTTACTTAAAGAGCAGTCTGATCAGTGTTTATACTCTTTGCCACCTCAATGGAAACCTTTTACACACCTTATCTTGCCCACCTTACCTTGCCTAAGAAGATTAGAGTAAAATAGTGTAAAAACAGATCAGATTGTTCCTTCAGGAGTGGTCTGAACTGTGCAATTCTATTTCCTCAGGTAAGATAAGTTGTTTTAAAAGGTAATGTTAAGGTGGCAAATAGTGACAGCACAGATCAGACTTTCCTTCAGAAAAGTCTGATCTGGATTATCTTTTTGCCATATCATCACTACCTTTAAACTCTGTATTAGACAGCGAATGTAATAGATGGCAATTTTCCAGAGCATATAGTGCTAACTTAGATCCGACCATTCCATCAAGAGCATTCTGACCATTGTTAACACTATTTGCCATATAAAGACTATCTTTCTCACAGCTCATCATGTTTGAGCAAATAATGTAAACATTGATCAGACCATATCTTTAGGAGGGGTCTGATCAGGGTTTGCATTTATTTGCATAGGAATAATAAGGTGCTTATCTGGTAGTATTAAAATGGCCAATAGTGAAAACACTGATCATACTATCCATCGGGAACAGTCCCATCTGGGTTTACTATTTGCTCAGGCACTATAAGGTGTTTCGATGGTATTGTTGAAATGGCAAATATTTTAAACACAGAGGAGACTTACTTAAAGAGCAGTCTGATCAGTGTTTATACTCTTTGCCACCTCAATGGAAACCTTTACACACCTTATCTTGCTCACATTACCTTGCCTAAGAAGAATAGGGTAAAAACAGATCAGACTGTTCCTTCAGGAGTGGTCTGAACTGTGTTATTCTATTTCCTCAGGTAAGATAAGTTGTTTTAAAAGGTAATGTTAAGGTGGCAAATAGTGACAGCACAGATCAGACTTTCCTTCAGAAAAGTCTGATCTGGATTATCTTTTTGCCATATCATCACTACCGTTAACCTCTGTATTAGACAGCAAATGTAATAGATGGCAATTTTCCAGAGCATATAGTGCTAACTTAGATCCGACCATTCCATCAAGAGCATTCTGACCATTGTTTACACTATTTGCCATATAAAGACTATCTTTCTCACAGCTCATCATGTTTGAGCAAATAATGAAAACATTGATCAGACCATTCCTGTAGGAGGGGTCTGATCTGGGTTTGCATTCATTTGCATAAGCATAATAAGGTGCTTATCTGGTAGTATTACAATGGCCAATAGTGAAAACACTGATCATACTATCCATCAGGAACGGTCCAATCTGTGTTAACTATTTGCTCAGGCACTATAAGGTGTTTAGAAGGTATTGTTAAAATGGCAAATATTGTAAACACAGAGAAGACTTACTTAAAAGATCAGTCTGATCAGTGTTTATACTCTTTGCCACCTCAAGGGAAACCTTTTACACACCTTACCTTGCCCACCTTACCTTGCTGGAGAAGAATAGTGTAAAAACAGATCAGACTGTTCCTTCAGGAGTGGTCTGATCTGTGTTATTCTATTTCCTCAGACAGGATAAGTTGTTTTCAAAGGTCATGTTATGGTGGCAAATAGTGACAACACAGATCAGATTTTCCTTCGGGAGCTGTCTGTTCTGGGTTATCTTTTTGCCATATGATCACAACCTTTAAACTCTGTATCAGACAGCGAATGCATTAAATGGCATTTTTCCTGAGCATATAGTGCTAACTTAGATCAGACCATTCCATCAAGAGCATTCTGACCATTGTTTACACTATTTGCCATATAAAGACTATCTTTCACACAACTCATCATGTTTGAGCACATAATGTAAACATTGATCAGACCATTCCTTAAGGAGGGGTCTGATCTGGGTTTGCATTTATTTGCATAGGCATAATAAGGTGCTTATCTGGTAGTATTAAAATGGCCAATAGTGAAAACACTGATCATACTATCCATCAGGAACGGTCCAATCTGCATTAACTATTTGCTCAGGCACTATAAGGTGTTTAGAAGGTATTGTTAAAATGGCAAATATTGTAAACACAGAGGAGACTTACTTAAAAGAGCAGTCTGATCAGTGTTGATACTCTTTGCCACCTCAAGGGAAACCTTTTACACACCTTATCTTGCCCACATTACCTAGCCTAAGAAGAATAGTGTAAAAACAGATCAGACTGTTCCTTCAGGAGTGGTCTGATCTGTGTTATTCTATTTCCACAGACAGGATAAGTTGTTTTAAAAGGTAATGTTATGGTGGCAAATAGTGACAGCACAGATCAGATTTTCCTTCGGGAGCTGTCTGTTCCGGGTTATCTTTTTGCCATATCATCACAACCTTTAAACTCTGTATCAGACAGCGAATGCATTAAATGGCATTTTTCCTGAGCATATAGTGCTAACTTAGATCAGACCATTCCATCAAGAGCATTCTGACAATTGTTTACACTATTTGCCATATAAAGACTATCTTTCACACAGCTCATCATGTTTGAGCAAATAATGAAAACATTGATCAGACCATTCCTTTAGGAGGGGTCTGATCTGGGTTTGCATTTATTTGCATAGGCATAATAAGGTGCTTATCTGGTAGTATTAAAATGGCCAATAGTGAAAACATTGATCATACTATCCATCGGGAACAGTCCCATCTGGGTTTACTATTTGCTCAGGCACTATAAGGTGTTTCTATCGTATTGTTGAAATGGCAAATATTTTAAACACAGAGGAGACTTACTTAAAGAGCAGTCTGATCAGTATTTATACTCTTTGCCACCTCAATGGAAACCTTTTACACACCTTATCTTGCCCACCTTACCTTGCCTAAGAAGATTAGAGTAAAATAGTGTAAAAACAGATCAGACTGTTCCTTCAGGAGTGGTCTGAACTGTGCAATTCTATTTCCTCAGGTAAGATAAGTTGTTTTAAAAGGTAATGTTAAGGTGGCAAATAGTGACAGCACAGATCAGACTTTCCTTCAGAAAAGTCTGACCTGGATTCTCTTTTTGCCATATCATCACTACCTTTAAACTCTGTATTAGACAGCGAATGCAATAGATGGCAATTTTCCTGAGCATATAGTGCTAACTTAGATCCGACCATTCCATCAAGAGCATTCTGACCATTGTTTACACTATTTGCCATATAAAGACTATCTTTCACACAGCTCATCATGTTTGAGCAAATAATGAAAACATTGATCAGACCATTCTTTTAGGAGGGGTCTGATCTGGGTTTGCATTTATTTGCATAGGCATAATAAGGTGCTTATCTGATAGTATTAAAATGGCCAATAGTGAAAACATTGATCATACTATCCATCAGGAACAGTCCCATCTGGGTTTACTATTTGCTCAGGCACTATAAGGTGTTTCGATGGTATTGTTGAAATGGCAAATATTTTAAACATAGAGGAGACTTACTTAAAGAGCAGTCTGATCAGTGTTTATACCCTTTGCCACCTCAATGGAAACCTTTTACACACCTTATCTTGCCCACCTTACCTTGCCTAAGAAGAATAGTGTAAAAACAGATCAGACTGTTCCTTCAGGAGTGGTCTGAACTGTGCAATTCTATTTCCTCAGGTAAGATAATTTGTTTTAAAAGGTAATGTTAAGGTGGCAAATAGTGACAGCACAGATCAGACTTTCCTTCAGAAAAGTCTGATCTGGATTATCTTTTTGCCATATCATCACTACCTTTAAACTCTGTATTAGACAGCGAATGCAATAGATGGCAATTTTCCTGAGCATATAGTGCTAACTTAGATCCGACCATTCCATCAAGAGCATTCTGACCATTGTTAACACTATTTGCCATATAAAGACTATCTTTCTCACAGCTCATCATGTTTGAGCAAATAATGTAAACATTGATCAGACCATATCTTTAGGAGGGGTCTGATCAGGGTTTGCATTTATTTGCATAGGAATAATAAGGTGCTTATCTGGTAGTATTAAAATGGCCAATAGTGAAAACACTGATCATACTATCCATCGGGAACAGTCCCATCTGGGTTTACTATTTGCTCAGGCACTATAAGGTGTTTCGATGGTATTGTTGAAATGGCAAATATTTTAAACACAGAGGAGACTTACTTAAAGAGCAGTC
Organism: Loripinus fragilis; assembly: GCA_964019695.1. NCBI lineage: Eukaryota > Metazoa > Mollusca > Bivalvia > Lucinida > Lucinidae > Loripinus > Loripinus fragilis. The sequence continues at coordinate 1,515,243 of CAXHUL010000609.1, forward strand.
TGATCAGTGTTTATACTCTTTGCCACCTCAATGGAAACCTTTACACACCTTATCTTGCTCACATTACCTTGTTTAGAAGAATAGGGTAAAAACAGATCAGACTGTTCCTTCAGGAGTGGTCTGAACTGTGTTATTCTATTTCCTCAGGTAAGATAAGTTGTTTTAAAAGGTAATGTTAAGGTGGCAAAAAGTGACAGCACAGATCAGACTTTCCTTCAGAAAAGTCTGATCTGGATTATCTTTTTGCCATATCATCACTACCTTTAACCTCTGTATTAGACAGCAAATGTAATAGATGGCAATTTTCCAGAGCATATAGTGCTAACTTAGATCCGACCATTCCATCAAGAGCATTCTGACCATTGTTTACACTATTTGCCATATAAAGACTATCTTTCTCACAGCTCATCATGTTTGAGCAAATAATGAAAACATTGATCAGACCATTCCTGTAGGAGGGGTCTGATCTGGGTTTGCATTCATTTGCATAAGCATAATAAGGTGCTTATCTGGTAGTATTACAATGGCCAATAGTGAAAACACTGATCATACTATCCATCAGGAACGGTCCAATCTGTGTTAACTATTTGCTCAGGCACTATAAGGTGTTTAGAAGGTATTGTTAAAATGGCAAATATTGTAAACACAGAGAAGACTTACTTAAAAGAGCAGTCTGATCAGTGTTTATACTCTTTGCCACCTCAAGGGAAACCTTTTACACACCTTACCTTGCCCACCTTACCTTGCTGGAGAAGAATAGTGTAAAAACAGATCAGACTGTTCCTTCAGGAGTGGTCTGATCTGTGTAATTCTATTTCCTCAGACAGGATAAGTTGTTTTCAAAGGTAATGTTATGGCGGCAAATAGTGACAACACAGATCAGATTTTCCTTCGGGAGCTGTCTGTTCTGGGTTATCTTTTTGCCATATGATCACAACCTTTAAACTCTGTATCAGACAGCGAATGCATTAAATGGCATCTTCCTGAGCATATAGTGCTAACTTAGATCAGACCATTCCATCAAGAGCATTCTGACCATTGTTTACACTATTTGCCATATAAAGACTATCTTTCACACAACTCATCATGTTTGAGCAAATAATGAAAACATTGATCAGACCATATCTTTAGGAGCGGTCTGATTTGGGTTTGCATTTATTTGCATAGGCATAATAATTAAAATGGCCAATAGTGAAAACACTGATCATACTATCCATCGGGAACAGTCCCATCTGGGTTTACTATTTGCTCAGGCACTATAAGGTGTTTCGATGGTATTGTTGAAATGGCAAATATTTTAAACACAGAGGAGACTTACTTAAAGAGAAGTCTGATCAGTGTTTATACTCTTTGCCACCTCAATGGAAACCTTTTACACACCTTATCTTGCCCACCTTACCTTGCCTAAGAAGATTAGAGTAAAATAGTGTAAAAACAGATCAGACTGTTCCTTCAGGAGTGGTCTGAACTGTGCAATTCTATTTCCTCAGGTAAGATAAGTTGTTTTAAAAGGTAATGTTAAGGTGGCAAATAGTGACAGCACAGATCAGACTTTCCTTCAGAAAAGTCTGATCTGGATTATCTTTTTGCCATATCATCACTACCTTTAAACTCTGTATTAGACAGCGAATGCAATAGATGGCAATTTTCCTGAGCATATAGTGCTAACTTAGATCCGACCATTCCATCAAGAGCATTCAGACCATTGTTAACACTATTTGCCATATAAAGACTATCTTTCTCACAGCTCATCATGTTTGAGCAAATAATGTAAACATTGATCAGACCATATCTTTAGGAGGGGTCTGATCAGGGTTTGCATTTATTTGCATATGAATAATAAGGTGCTTATCTGGTAGTATTAAAATGGCCAATAGTGAAAACACTGATCATACTATCCATCGGGAACAGTCCCATCTGGGTTTACTATTTGCTCAGGCACTATAAGGTGTTTCGATGGTATTGTTGAAATGGCAAATATTTTAAACACAGAGGAGACTTACTTAAAGAGCAGTCTGATCAGTGTTTATACTCTTTGCCACCTCAATGGAAACCTTTACACACCTTATCTTGCTCACATTACCTTGCCTAAGAAGAATAGGGTAAAAACAGATCAGACTGTTCCTTCAGGAGTGGTCTGAACTGTGTTATTCTATTTCCTCAGGTAAGATAAGTTGTTTTAAAAGGTAATGTTAAGGTGGCAAATAGTGACAGCACAGATCAGACTTTCCTTCAGAAAAGTCTGATCTGGATTATCTTTTTGCCATATCATCACTACCTTTAACCTCTGTATTAGACAGCAAATGTAATAGATGGCAATTTTCCTGAGCATATAGTGCTAACTTAGATCCGACCATTCAATCAAGAGCATTCTGACCATTGTTTACACTATTTGCCATATAAAGACTATCTTTCTCACAGCTCATCATGTTTGAGCAAATAATGAAAACATTGATCAGACCATTCCTGTAGGAGGGGTCTGATCTGGGTTTGCATTCATTTGCATAAGCATAATAAGGTGCTTATCTGGTAGTATTACAATGGCCAATAGTGAAAACACTGATCATACTATCCATCAGGAACGGTCCAATCTGTGTTAACTATTTGCTCCGGCACTATAAGGTGTTTAGAAGGTATTGTTAAAATGGCAAATATTGTAAACACAGAGAAGACTTACTTAAAAGAGCAGTCTGATCAGTGTTTATACTCTTTGCCACCTCAAGGGAAACCTTTTACACACCTTACCTTGCCCACCTTACCTTGCTGGAGAAGAATAGTGTAAAAACTGATCAGACTGTTCCTTCAGGAGTGGTCTGATCTGTGTTATTCTATTTCCTCAGACAGGATAAGTTGTTTTCAAAGGTCATGTTATGGTGGCAAATAGTGACAACACAGATCAGATTTTCCTTCAGAAAAGTCTGATCTGGATTATCTTTTTGCCATATGATCACAACCTTTAAACTCTGTATCAGACAGCGAATGCATTAAATGGCATTTTTCCTGAGCATATAGTGCTAACTTAGATCAGACCATTCCATCAAGAGTATTCTGACCATTGTTTACACTATTTGCCATATAAAGACTATCTTTCACACAACTCATCATGTTTGAGCAAATAATGAAAACATTGATCAGACCATATCTTTAGGAGCGGTCTGATTTGGGTTTGCATTTATTTGCATAGGCATAATAATTAAAATGGCCAATAGTGAAAACACTGATCATACTATCCATCGGGAACAGTCCCATCTGGGTTTACTATTTGCTCAGGCACTATAAGGTGTTTCGATGGTATTGTTGAAATGGCAAATATTTTAAACACAGAGGAGACTTACTTAAAGAGCAGTCTGATCAGTGTTTATACTCTTTGCCACCTCAATGGAAACCTTTTACACACCTTATCTTGCCCACCTTACCTTGCCTAAGAAGATTAGAGTAAAATAGTGTAAAAACAGATCAGACTGTTCCTTCAGGAGTGGTCTGAACTGTGCAATTCTATTTCCTCAGGTAAGATAAGTTGTTTTAAAAGGTAATGTTAAGGTGGCAAATAGTGACAGCACAGATCAGACTTTCCTTCAGAAAAGTCTGATCTGGATTATCTTTTTGCCATATCATCACTACCTTTAAACTCTGTATTAGACAGCGAATGCAATAGATGGCAATTTTCCTGAGCATATAGTGCTAACTTAGATCCGACCATTCCATCAAGAGCATTCTGACCATTGTTAACACTATTTGCCATATAAAGACTATCTTTCTCACAGCTCATCATGTTTGAGCAAATAATGTAAACATTGATCAGACCATATCTTTAGGAGGGGTCTGATCAGGGTTTGCATTTATTTGCATAGGAATAATAAGGTGCTTATCTGGTAGTATTAAAATGGCCAATAGTGAAAACACTGATCATACTATCCATCGGGAACAGTCCCATCTGGGTTTACTATTTGCTCAGGCACTATAAGGTGTTTCGATGGTATTGTTGAAATGGCAAATATTTTAAACACAGAGGAGACTTACTTAAAGAGCAGTCTGATCAGTGTTTATACTCTTTGCCACCTCAATGGAAACCTTTACACACCTTATCTTGCTCACATTACCTTGCCTAAGAAGAATAGGGTAAAAACAGATCAGACTGTTCCTTCAGGAGTGGTCTGAACTGTGTTATTCTATTTCCTCAGGTAAGATAAGTTGTTTTAAAAGGTAATGTTAAGGTGGCAAATAGTGACAGCACAGATCAGACTTTCCTTCAGAAAAGTCTGATCTGGATTATCTTTTTGCCATATCATCACTACCTTTAACCTCTGTATTAGACAGCAAATGTAATAGATGGCAATTTTCCAGAGCATATAGTGCTAACTTAGATCCGACCATTCCATCAAGAGCATTCTGACCATTGTTTACACTATTTGCCATATAAAGACTATCTTTCTCACAGCTCATCATGTTTGAGCAAATAATGAAAACATTGATCAGACCATTCCTGTAGGAGGGGTCTGATCTGGGTTTGCATTCATTTGCATAAGCATAATAAGGTGCTTATCTGGTAGTATTACAATGGCCAATAGTGAAAACACTGATCATACTATCCATCAGGAACGGTCCAATCTGTGTTAACTATTTGCTCCGGCACTATAAGGTGTTTAGAAGGTATTGTTAAAATGGCAAATATTGTAAACACAGAGAAGACTTACTTAAAAGAGCAGTCTGATCAGTGTTTATACTCTTTGCCACCTCAAGGGAAACCTTTTACACACCTTACCTTGCCCACCTTACCTTGCTGGAGAAGAATAGTGTAAAAACTGATCAGACTGTTCCTTCAGGAGTGGTCTGATCTGTGTTATTCTATTTCCTCAGACAGGATAAGTTGTTTTCAAAGGTCATGTTATGGTGGCAAATAGTGACAACACAGATCAGATTTTCCTTCGGGAGCTGTCTGTTCTGGGTTATCTTTTTGCCATATGATCACAACCTTTAAACTCTGTATCAGACAGCGAATGCATTAAATGGCATTTTTCCTGAGCATATAGTGCTAACTTAGATCAGACCATTCCATCAAGAGTATTCTGACCATTGTTTACACTATTTGCCATATAAAGACTATCTTTCACACAACTCATCATGTTTGAGCAAATAATGAAAACATTGATCAGACCATATCTTTAGGAGCGGTCTGATTTGGGTTTGCATTTATTTGCATAGGCATAATAATTAAAATGGCCAATAGTGAAAACACTGATCATACTATCCATCGGGAACAGTCCCATCTGGGTTTACTATTTGCTCAGGCACTATAAGGTGTTTCGATGGTATTGTTGAAATGGCAAATATTTTAAACACAGAGGAGACTTACTTAAAGAGCAGTCTGATCAGTGTTTATACTCTTTGCCACCTCAATGGAAACCTTTTACACACCTTATCTTGCCCACCTTACCTTGCCTAAGAAGATTAGAGTAAAATAGTGTAAAAACAGATCAGACTGTTCCTTCAGGAGTGGTCTGAACTGTGCAATTCTATTTCCTCAGGTAAGATAAGTTGTTTTAAAAGGTAATGTTAAGGTGGCAAATAGTGACAGCACAGATCAGACTTTCCTTCAGAAAAGTCTGATCTGGATTATCTTTTTGCCATATCATCACTACCTTTAAACTCTGTATTAGACAGCGAATGCAATAGATGGCAATTTTCCTGAGCATATAGTGCTAACTTAGATCCGACCATTCCATCAAGAGCATTCTGACCATTGTTAACACTATTTGCCATATAAAGACTATCTTTCTCACAGCTCATCATGTTTGAGCAAATAATGTAAACATTGATCAGACCATATCTTTAGGAGGGGTCTGATCAGGGTTTGCATTTATTTGCATAGGAATAATAAGGTGCTTATCTGGTAGTATTAAAATGGCCAATAGTGAAAACACTGATCATACTATCCATCGGGAACAGTCCCATCTGGGTTTACTATTTGCTCAGGCACTATAAGGTGTTTCGATGGTATTGTTGAAATGGCAAATATTTTAAACACAGAGGAGACTTACTTAAAGAGCAGTCTGATCAGTGTTTATACTCTTTGCCACCTCAATGGAAACCTTTACACACCTTATCTTGCTCACATTACCTTGCCTAAGAAGAATAGGGTAAAAACAGATCAGACTGTTCCTTCAGGAGTGGTCTGAACTGTGTTATTCTATTTCCTCAGGTAAGATAAGTTGTTTTAAAAGGTAATGTTAAGGTGGCAAATAGTGACAGCACAGATCAGACTTTCCTTCAGAAAAGTCTGATCTGGATTATCTTTTTGCCATATCATCACTACCTTTAACCTCTGTATTAGACAGCAAATGTAATAGATGGCAATTTTCCAGAGCATATAGTGCTAACTTAGATCCGACCATTCCATCAAGAGCATTCTGACCATTGTTTACACTATTTGCCATATAAAGACTATCTTTCTCACAGCTCATCATGTTTGAGCAAATAATGAAAACATTGATCAGACCATTCCTGTAGGAGGGGTCTGATCTGGGTTTGCATTCATTTGCATAAGCATAATAAGGTGCTTATCTGGTAGTATTACAATGGCCAATAGTGAAAACACTGATCATACTATCCATCAGGAACGGTCCAATCTGTGTTAACTATTTGCTCCGGCACTATAAGGTGTTTAGAAGGTATTGTTAAAATGGCAAATATTGTAAACACAGAGAAGACTTACTTAAAAGAGCAGTCTGATCAGTGTTTATACTCTTTGCCACCTCAAGGGAAACCTTTTACACACCTTACCTTGCCCACCTTACCTTGCTGGAGAAGAATAGTGTAAAAACAGATCAGACTGTTCCTTCAGGAGTGGTCTGATCTGTGTTATTCGATTTCCTCAGACAGGATAAGTTGTTTTCAAAGGTCATGTTATGGTGGCAAATAGTGACAACACAGATCAGATTTTCCTTCGGGAGCTGTCTGTTCTGGGTTATCTTTTTGCCATATGATCACAACCTTTAAACTCTGTATCAGACAGCGAATGCATTAAATGGCATTTTCCTGAGCATATAGTGCTAACTTAGATCAGACCATTCCATCAAGAGCATTCTGACCATTGTTTACACTATTTGCCATATAAAGACTATCTTTCACACAACTCATCATGTTTGAGCAAATAATGAAAACATTGATCAGACCATATCTTTAGGAGCGGTCTGATTTGGGTTTGCATTTATTTGCATAGGCATAATAATTAAAATGGCCAATAGTGAAAACACTGATCATACTATCCATCGGGAACAGTCCCATCTGGGTTTACTATTTGCTCAGGCACTATAAGGTGTTTCGATGGTATTGTTGAAATGGCAAATATTTTAAACACAGAGGAGACTTACTTAAAGAGCAGTCTGATCAGTGTTTATACTCTTTGCCACCTCAATGGAAACCTTTTACACACCTTATCTTGCCCACATTACCTTGCCTAAGAAGAATAGTGTAAAAACAGATCAGACTGTTCCTTCAGGAGTGGTCTGAACTGTGTTATTCTATTTCCTCAGGTAAGATAAGTTGTTTTCAAAGGTAATGTTATGGTGGCAAATAGTGACAGCACAGATCAGACTTTTCTTCAGAAAAGTCTGATCTGGATTATCTTTGCGCCATATCATCACTACCTTTAAACTCTGTATTAGACAGCGAATGCAATAGATGGCAATTTTCCTGAGCATATAGTGCTAACTTAGATCTGACCATTCCATCAAGAGCATTCTGACCATTTTTTACACTATTTGCCATATAAAGACTATCTTTCTCACAGCTCATCATGTTTGAGCAAATAATGTAAACATTGATCAGACCATTCCTTAAGGAGGGGTCTGATCAGGGTTTGCATTTATTTGCATAGGCATAATAAGGTGCTTATCTGGTAGTATTAAAATGGCCAATAGTGAAAACACTGATCATACTATCCATCGGGAACAGTCCCATCTGGGTTTACTATTTGCTCAGGCACTTTAAGGTGTTTCGATCGTATTGTTGAAATGGCAAATATTTTAAACACAGAGGAGACTTACTTAAAGAGCAGTCTGATCAGTGTTTACACTCTTTGCCACCTCAATGGAAACCTTTTACACACCTTATCTTGCCCACATTACCTTGCCTAAGAAAAATAGTGTAAAAACAGATCAGACTGTTCCTTCAGGAGTGGTCTGAACTGTGTTATTCTATTTCCTCAGGTAAGATAAGTTGTTTTAAAAGGTAATGTTAAGGTGGCAAATAGTGACAGCACAGATCAGACTTTCCTTCAGAAAAGTCTGATCTGGATTATCTCTGCGCCATATCATCACTACCTTTAAACTCTGTATTAGACAGTGACTGTAATAGATGGCAATGTTCCTGAGCATATAGTGCTAACTTAGATTAGACCATTCCATCAAGAGCATTCTGACCATTATTTACAGTATTTGCCATATAAAGACTATCTTTCTCAAAGCTCATCATGTTTGAGCAAATAATGTAAACATTGATCAGACCATTCCTTAAGGAGGGGTCTGATCTGGGTTTGCAATCATTTGCATAAGCATAATAAGGTGCTTATCTCGTAGTATTAAAATGGCCAATAGTGAAGACACTGATCATACTATCCATCAGGAACGGTCAAATCTGCGCTAACTATTTGCTCAGGCACTATAAGGTGTTTAGAAGGTATTGTTAAAATGGCAAATATTGTAAACACAAAGGAGACTTACTTAAAAGAGCAGTCTGATCAGTGTTTATACTCTTTGCCACCTCAAGGGAAACTTTTACACACCTTATCTTGCCCACATTACCTTGCCTAAGAAGAATAGTGTAAAAACAGATCAGACTGTTCCTTCAGGAGTGGTCTGATCTGTGTTATTCTATTTCCTCAGACAGGATAAGTTGTTTTTAAAGGTAATGTTATGGTGGCAAATAGTGACAACACAGATCAGATTTTCCTTCGGGAGCTGTCTGTTCTGGGTTATCTTTTTGCCATATCATCACAACCTTTAAACTCTGTATCAGACAGCGAATGCATGAAATGGCATTTTTCCTGAGCATATAGTGCTAACTTAGAACCGACCATTCCATCAAGAGCATTCTGACCATTGTTTACACTATCTGCCATATAAAAACTATCTTTCACACAACTCATCATGTTTGAGCAAATAATGAAAACATTGATCAGACCATTCCTTTAGGAGGGGTCTGATCTGGGTTTGCATTTATTTGCATAGGCATAATAAGGTGCTTATCTCTTAGTATTAAAATGGCCAATAGTGAAAACACTGATCATACTATCCATCGCGAACAGTCCCATCTGGGTTTACTATTTGCTCAGGCACTATAAGGTGTTAAGAAGGTATTGTTAAAATGGCAAATATTGTAAACACAGAGGAGACTTACTTAAAGAGCAGTCTGATCAGTGTTTACACTCTTTGCCACCTCAATGGAAACATTTTACACACCTTATCTTGCCCACATTACCTTGCCTAAGAAAAATAGTGTAAAAACAGATCAGACTGTTCCTTCAGGAGTGGTCTGATCTGTGTTATTCTATTTCCTCAGATAAGATAAGTTGTTTTCAAAGGTAATGTTATGGTGGCAGATAGTGACAGTACAGATCAGACTTTCCTTCAGAAAAGTCTGATCTGGAATAACTCTGCGCCATATTATCACTACCTTTAAACTCTGTATTAGACAGCGAATGCAATAGATGGCATTTTTCCTGAGCATATAGTGCTAACTTAGATCCGACCATTCCATCAAGAGCATTCTGACCATTGTTTACACTATTTGCCATATAAAGACTATCTTTCTCAAAGCTCATCATGTTTGAGCAAATAATGTAAACATTGATCAGACCATTCCTTAAGGAGGGGTCTGATCTGGGTTTGCATTTATTTGCATAAGCATAATAAGGTGCTTATCTGGTAGTATTAAAATGGCCAATAGTGAAAACACTGATCATACTATCTATCGGAAACAGTCCCATCTGGGTTTACTATTTGCTCAGGCACTATATGGTGTTTAGAAGGTATTGTTAAAATGGCAAATATTGTAAACACAGAGGAGACTTACTTAAAAGAGCAGTCTGATCAGTGTTTATACTCTTTGCCACCTCAAGGGAAACGTTTTACACACCTTACCTTGCCCACCTTACCTTGCCGGAGAAGAATAGTGTAAAAACAGATCAGACTGTTCCTTCATGATTGGTCTGATCTGTGTTATTCTATTTCCTCAGACAGGATAAGTTGTTTTCAAAGGTCATGTTATGGTGGCAAATAGTGACAACACAGATCAGATTTTCCTTGTTCTGGGTTATCTTTTTGCCATATCATCACAAACTTTAAACTCTGTATCAGACAGCGAATGCATGAAATGGCATTTTTCCTGAGCATATAGTGCTAACTTAGATCAGATCATTCCATCAAGAGCATTCTGACCATTGTTTACACTATTTGCCATATAAAGACTATCTTTCACACAACTCATCATGTTTGAGCAAATAATGTAAACATTGATCAGACCATTCCTTTAGGAGGGGTCTGATCTGGGTTTGCATTTATTTGCATAGGCATAATAAGGTGCTTATCTGGTAGTATTAAAATGGCCAATAGTGAAAACACTGATCATACTATCCATCAGGAACAGTCCCATCTGGGTTTACTATTTGCTCAGGCACTATAAGGTGTTTCGATGGTATTGTTGAAATGGCAAATATTCTAAACACAGAGGAGACTTACTTAAAGAGCAGTCTGTTCAGTGTATATACTCTTTGCCACCTCAATGGAAACCTTTTACCTACCTTATCTTGCCCACCTTACCTTGCCTAAGAAGAATAGTGTAAAAACAGATCAGACTGTTCCTTCAGGAGTGGTCTGAACTGTGTTATTCTATTTCCTCAGGTAAGATAAGTTGTTTTAAAAGGTAATGTTAAGATGGCAAATAGTGACAGCACAGATCAGACTTTCTTTCAGAAAAATCTGATCTGGATTATCTTTTTACCATATCATCACTACCTTTAAACTCTGTATTAGACAGCGAATGCAATAGATGGCAATTTTCCTGAGCATATAGTGCTAACTTAGATCCGACCATTCCATCAAGAGCATTCTGACCATTGTTTACACTATTTGCCATACAAAGACTATCTTTCTCACATCTCATCATGTTTGAGCAAATAATATATGTAAACATTGATCAGACCATTCCTTAAGGAGGGGTCTGATCTGGGTTTGCATTTATTTGCATAAGCATAATAAGGTGCTTATCTAGTAGTATTAAAATGGCCAATAGTGAAAACACTGATCATACTATCCATCAGGAACGGTCCAATCTGCGTTAACTATTTGCTCAGGCACTATAAGGTGTTCAGAAGGTATTGTTAAAATGGCAAATATTGTAAACACAGAAGAGACTTACTTTAAAGAGCAGTCTGATCAGTGTTTATACTCTTTGCCACCTCAAGGGAAACCTTTTACACACCTTATCTTGCCCACCTTACCTTGCCGGAGAAGAATAGTGTAAAAGCAGGTCAGACTGTTCCTTCAGGAGTGGTCTAATCTGTGTTATTCTATTTCCTCAGACAGGATAAGTTGTTTTCAAAGGTAATGTTATGGCGGCAAATAGTGACAACACAGATCAGCTTTTCCTTCGGGAGCGGTCTGTTCTGGATTATCTTTTGGCCATATCATCACAACCTTTTAACTCTGTATCAGACAGTGAATGCATTAGATTGCAATTTTCCTGAGCATATAGTGCTAACTTAGATCAGACCATTCCATCAAAAGCATTCTGACCATTGTTTACGCTATTTACCATATAAAGACCATCTTTCACACAACTCATCATGTTTGAGCAAATAATGTAAACATTGATCAGACCATTCTTTAAGGAAGGGTCTGATCTGGGTTTGCATTTATTTGCATAGGCATAATAAGGTGCTTATCTGGTAATATTAAATGGCCAATAGTGAAAACACTGATCATACTATCCATCAGGAACGGTCCCATCTGGGTTTACTACTTTCTCAGGCACTATAGCAAATATTGTAAACACAGAGGAGACTTACTTAAAAGAGCAGTCTGATCAGTGTTTATACTCTTTGCCACCTCAAGGGAAACATTTTACACACCTTATCTTGCCCACCTTACCTTGCCAGAGAAGAATAGTGTAAAAACAGATCAGACTGTTCCTTCAGGAGTGGTCTGAACTGTGTTATTCTATTTCCTCAGACAGGATAAGTTGTTTTCAAAGGTAATGTTATGGTGGCAAATAGTGACAACACAGATCAGATTTTCCTTCGGGAGCCTTCTGATCTGGATTATCTTTTTGCCCTATCATCACTAACTTTAAAATCTTTAAATCAGATTTAGAAGAGAAAAGCAAATTTAAAGATCCTTTTCTTGAGATTAAACAGTCAAGAGCAGTACCCTTACCGCATATATGGTCAGTCTAATATGTTCATGGCTGTACCTTCTACTCATGAATATTTCCACATAGCAGTACACTAGAACAATATATTGTGGAGTAGATATATTAATCCAGTATGCATGTCTATTATGGTCATACCCAATATGTAAACTGCACAGTCATGTACTTAGTTGACATCTAACTTGGCTTCAGGTTATTGCTCTGTAACTGTTGCCTCTGAATTTGAAGGACTTCTACCTGACTTGTAAACCTAAGCCCTGCTGTATTAATGATACAAGCAGCTCTGCCACAGAGGCACTTAAGGCAGCCCACCTATTTCTATGGCCCCAGTGAGCGGGGGCACAAAGAGAATAAAGGAACAACATTACATAAAGCTAATTCAAAAATGTATAGCCCCTTCCTCTTATTTTTGACTTTTAATTCAAGATATCATGAAATAAGGTTTAAGAGGAGTGAATTAATATGACAAAATTATATTTAAATAACTCTTATAACTATTCCCTTTCCTTATTCACAATGGAAGTCCAAGAAAAAAATGTGAAGTTTCAGAAATAATTACAGAGTCCATACTGCCTGCCTATATGGTAGTCAGATTAGGGTTGTACACATTGCCAATATAGCATAATATGATTACTGACATAAAGGGGTCATCAACCAACCGCTAACCAGACCCTTGTTATAAAAAATCTTTTAAATCAGATTTAGTAGAGAGAAAACAAATTTAAAGATGCTTTTCTTGAGATTAAACAGTCAGGAGCAGTACCCTTACCGCATTTAAGGTCAGTCTAATATGTTCATGGCTGTACCTTCTTCTCATGAATATTTCCAAATAGCAGCACACCAGAACAATATATTGTGGAGTAGATATATTAATCCAGTATGCATGTCTATTGTGGTAATACACAATATGTAGACTGCACGGTCATTTACTCAGTTGACATCTAACTCGGCTTCAGGTTATTGCTCTGTAACTGTTGCCTCTGAATTTGAAGGACTCCTACCTGACTTGTAAACCTAAGCCCTGCTGTATTCATGATACAAGCAGCTCTGCCACAGAGGCACTAGGCAGCCTACCTATTTCTATGGCCCCAGTGAGCGGGGGCAAAAAGGGAGCAAAGGAACCACATTACATAAAGCTAATTCAAAAATATATATCCCCTACCTCTTATTTTTGACTTTTAATTCAAGATATCATGGTATAAGGTTTAAAAGGAGTGAATTCATATGACAAAATTATATTTAAATAAATCTTATCACTATTCCCTTACCTTATTCACAATGGAAGTCCAAGAAAAAATGTGAAGTTTCAAAAATAATTACAGAGTCCATACTGCCTGCCTATATGGTAGTCAGATTAGGGTTACACTTTCCCATTGGTATCCTGGGTCTGGTGTGGTGCTTGATTGTATCAATTCCTGATATTTGTCCTTTCTTACTTTTATACACATTGCGAATATATAGTTACAGCATATTAAGACCAATGGCTTTGAGGAAATGCCCACAAACTGTTATCCAGACACTTGAAATAGACAACTAGCCCCTTAAAATCAGAGAAGGAAGAGAAAAGCATTTTAAAATGCCCATTTGGCAGTTTTAAGGGGTTCACATTTTGCTATTTCTGAATTACTGCACCAGCAACCCAAATTCACAGTCACAGCATAATATGACAACTGACATTGAGTAGTCATCAACAAACTGCTAACCAGATCCTTGTAATTAAAAAAATATTTTTAATCTTATTTAGAAGAGAAAAGCCAATTTAAAGATGCTTTTCTTGAGATTAAACAGTCAAGAGCAGTACCCTTACCGCATATATGGTCAGCCTAATATGTTCATGGCTATACCTTCTACTCATGAATATTTCCACATAGCAGTACACCAGAACAATATATTGTGGAGTAGATATATTAATCCAGTATGCATGTCTATTATGGTCATACCCAATATGTAGACTGCACGGTCATTTACTCAGTTGACATCTAACTTGGCTTCAGGTTATTGCTCTGAAACTGTTGCCTCTGAATTTGAAGGACTTCTACCTGACTTGTAAACCTAAGCCCTGCTGTATTCATGATACAAGCAGCTCTGCCACAGAGGCACTAGGCAGCCCACCTATTTCTATGGCCCCAGTGAGCGGGGGCAAAAAGGGAATAAAGGAACATTACATAAAGCTAATTCAAAAATATATATCCCCTTCCTCTTATTTTTGACTTTTAATTCAAGATATCATGGTATAAGGTTTAAAAGGAGTGAATTCATATGACAAAATTATATTTAAATAAATCTTATCACTATTCCCTTACCTTATTCACAATGGAAGTCCAAGAAAAAATGTGAAGTTTCAAAAATAATTACAGAGTCCATACTGCCTGCCTATATGGTAGTCAGATTAGGGTTACACTTTCCCATTGGTATCCTGGGTCTGGTGTGGTGCTTGATTGTATCAATTCCTGATATTTGTCCTTTCTTACTTTTATACACATTGTGAATATATAGTTACAGCATATTAAGACCAATGGCTTTGAGGAAATGCCCACAAACTGTTATCCAGACACTTGAAATAGACAACTAGCCCCTTAAAATCAGAGAAGGAAGAGAAAAGCATTTTAAAATGCCCATTTGGCAGTTTTAAGGGGTTCACATTTTGCTATTTCTGAATTAATGCACCAGCAACTCTAATTCACAGTCACAGCATAATATGACAACTGACATTGAGTAGTCATCAACTAACTGCTAACTAGACCCTTGTAATTAAAAAATATTTTAAATCAGATTTAGAAGAGAAAAGCAATTTTAAAGATGCTTTTCTTGAGATTAAACAGTCAAGAGCAGTACCCTTACCTCATATATGGTCAGCCTAATATGTTCATGGCTGTACCCTCTACTCATGAATATTTCAACAAAGCAGCACACTAGAACAATATATTGTGGAGTAGATATATTAATCCAGTATGCATGTCTATTATGGTCATACCCAATATGTAGGCTGCACGGTCATTTACTCAGTTGACATCTAACTTGGCTTCAGGTTATTGCTCTGTAACTGTTGCCTCTGAATTTGAAGGACTTCTACCTGACTTGTAAACCTAAGCCCTGCTGTATTCATGATACAAGCAGCTCTGCCACAGAGGCACTAGGCAGCCCACCTATTTCTATGGCCCCAGTGAGCGGGGGCTAAAAGGGAATAAAGGAAAAATATTACATAAAGCTTATTCAAAAATGTAAATCCCCTTCCTCTTATTTTTGACTTTTAATTCAAGATATCATGGTATAAGGTTTAAAAGGAGTGAATTAATATGACAAAATTATATTTAGATAAATCTTTTCACTATTCTCTTACCTTATTCACAATGGAGGCCAAGAAAAATGTGAAGTTTCAGAAATAATTATAGAGTCCATACTGCCTGCCTATATGGTAGTCAGATTAGGTTTACTCTTTCCCATGGGTATCCTTAGTCTGGTGTGGTGCTTGATTGTATCAATTCCTGATATTTGCCCTCTTTCTTACTTTTATACACATTGCCAATATATAGTTACAGCATATTAAGACCAATGGCTTTGAGGAAATGCCCACAAACTGTAATCCAGACCCTTGAAATAGACAACTAACCCCTTAAAATCAGAGAAGGAAGAGAAAAGCATTTTAAGATGCCCATTTGGCAGTTTTAAGGGGTACACATTTTGCTATTTCTGAATTACTGCAGTAGCAACCCTAATTGACAGTCACAGCATAATATGACAACTGACATTGAGTAGTCATCAACTAACTGCTAACTAGACCATTGTAATTAAAAAAATCTTTTAAATCAGATTTAGAAGAGAAAAGCAAATTTAAAGATGCTTTTCTTGAGATTAAACAGTCAAGAGCAGTACCCTTACCGCATATACGGTCACCCTAATATGTTCATTGCTGTACCTTCTACTCATGAATATTTCCACATAGCAGCACACTAGAACAATATTGTGGAGTAGATATATTAATCCAGTATGCATGTCTATTATGGTCATACTGAATATGTAGACTGCACAGTCATTTACTCAGTTGACATCTAACTTGGCTTCAGGTTATTGCTCTGTAACTGTTGCCTCTGAATTTGAAGGACTTCTACCTGACTTGTAAACCCAAGCCCTGCTGTATTAATGATACAAGCAGCTCTGCCACAGAGGCACTAGGCAGCCCACCTATTTCTATGGCCCCAGTGAGCGGGGGCAAAAAGGGAATAAAGGAATAACATTACATAAAGCTAATTCAAAAATGTATATCCCCTTCCTCTTATTTTTGACTTTTAATTCAAGATATCATGGTATAGGTTTAAAAGGAGTGAATTTATATGACAAAATTACATTTAAATAAATCTTATCACTATTCCCTTACCTTACTCACAATGGAAAACAAAGATTTTGTTTGATTTGATTCTTTACGCCCCAACAACAGTCTTTCAGTTATATAGGGATGGGTCTTCCTGGGTTGAACCAGTACTAAGCTAGGATAAATGTGTCTTGCTTAAGGACCACAAGGCAGTGACACCGGTAAGGCTCAAACCCGCAACCCTTCGGTCTTGAGTCAAGCACTCTACCACTGAGCCACTGCGCTCCCTTGAAGTCCAAGAAAAAAAAAAGTCCAAGAAAAAAAATGAAATTTCACAAATAATTAAAGAGTCTATACTGCCTGCCTATATGGTAGTCAGATTAGGGTTGTACACATTGCCAATATAGCATAATATGACTACTGACATTAAGGGGTCATCAACCACTAACCAGACCCTTGTTATAAATAATCGTTTAAAACATATTTAGAAGAGAGAAAGCAAATTTGAAGATGCTTTTCTGGAGATTAAACAGTCAGGAGCAGTACCCTTACTGCATATAGGGTCAGTCTAATATGTTTATGGCTGTACCTTCTACTCATGCATATTTCCACATAGCAGCACACTAGAACAATATATTGTGGAGTAGATATATTAATCCAGTATGCATGTCTATTTTGGTCATACCTAATTTGTAGACTGCACGGTCATTAACTCAGTTGACATCTAACTTGCTTCAGGTTATTGCTATGTAACTGTTGCCTCTGAATTTGAAGGACTTCTACCTGACTTGTAAACCTAAGCCCTGCTGTATTAATGATACAAACAGCTCTGCCACAGAGGCACTAGGCAGCCCACCTATTTCTATGGCCCCAGTGAGCGGGGGCAAGAAGGGAATAAAGGAACAGCACAGCATAAAGCTAATTCAAAAATGTATATCCCCTTCCTCTTATTTTTGACTTTTAATTCAAGATATCATGGTTTAAATCACGGAATAAAGGAAGACCCTATCTTAAATCTAATTCAAAAATGTATGTTGCCTGTCTCTAAGTTTTGTTTTATTAATTTTATTAATATTTCATGCTATAAGGTTATCAAAGGGATTTTTTTACTGACCGTTCCAAGGGCACTGGTTCTTTTGTGGATCATTTTTGTTAATTGTGTTTCTTGTTTGTCCTGTTTTCATGTCCGTTCATTTCTGCCTTGTGGTCACCTGTTAGGAAAGGGCTGACCTCTTTGCTCTCTTGTATATGATTTTTACTGTGTTTTTGTTACTTTCCCAATTGGTGTCCTGGGTCAGGTGTGGTGCTTGATTGTATTGATTCCTGATCCTCCATTGGTTGGATTTTTTCCTACGGTTTACCAGGATATAGCATAACGGATAGACAGACGGATGGACCAACAGATAAGGTGATAACGATAGACCCTTTGCTTTAAAAAAAAACAAAACATTAGGATAATTAAGAATTGTAAATTACAGGTTGCAACAGTTTGAAATCCCAAAACTGATCTTGCTGGAACACAGTGAAAGCCAAAAATATACTTCATAACCCTGAACATGTAACCATCCAGAGAGTCTTCAAATATAAGATCACCATAGGAAATGTAACAAGCACATTAATTATGACTGTCCAGGAATATTTTTACCCGAAGAGGATTGGTATGAACTTTAAAGAAACAGCTTGAGAAATGACAGTAATTGTATTTGTATTTCAATTAATATGGTAGAATAGATCTTGCTGGAGCTCATTCATTGAAAGCTCAAATATACTTCCATAATCTTGAATAAAAAAACATCCAGTGAATTGACATATATTGGTTCACCAGAGGAACTGTAACAAGTAGAGTAATTATGATGACTGATCAGGAACAGTTGTGCCCAAAGAAAATGCTAGGCCAATAATTGGTATGATGAACCAGAACTAGAAGAGAATTGGTTGAGAAATGACAGAAATTAAATATACATAAGGAAGAAGGATTCTCAATAAAAGGGTAGAACAGATCTTGCTGGGACACATTGAAAGTCCAAAAGATACTTCATGTGTGCAAACTGTGTCCAGTGAAGTGGCAAATATTGGTTCATCCAAGGCATTACTAATGGCTTTTTAGGAACGTTTTTGGCCCCTAAAAATTGATGAACCAAGAGTTGCAATGAAGATGAATTCACAATAAAAGGCAGAAAGAGATCTTGCTGGAACACAGTGAAAGACAAAAATATCTTCCACAACCATGAAACTGGAAAATAAAAGTTGTCAAATAGGGGTTCACCAGAGGAACTACATCCAGTGCATTTATTATGACTGTTCATGAATATGTTTGCCCAAAGTAAATGATGGACCAAGTATTGACATAATGAACTAGAACTTGATATAAAGTGGAGCAGAAATGACAGCCATTGTACTTGTACACAAGAAAGATAGAGCCTTTTTAATAAGGCAGAATAGATCTTAGTGGAACCCAGTGAAAGCCCAAAATAAACACCAATATACCTGAATGTGTGAACCTGTAAATATCAAATGAGCTATTGTCCAATGATTCATCGGAAGAGCTGTAACCAGTACATTTTATGTTCTGCTCACAATGCATATGCTTTGAACCAAAAATTGGCATGATGAAACTGACCGTTCCAAGATGATGATTATCTTGTGCATCCATTTTGTTACTCATGTTTGACAATTGTCTTTAATTAAATGTCTTGTTTGTTCCCTGCAGTCTTGTGATCACCTTGTGATAAAAAGGGCTGACTTCTTGTCTCTCTTGTGGGTGTTGCTTCTCTGTGTTTTTGTCATTTTCTCATATGGTGTCTTGGATCTGTTGTGGTAATTGATTGTGTCTATTCCTGATTTTTGCCTTCTTTAGTTTTTTTAATGGAATGAGATGAGAAATAACAGTCAATGTATTTATAAGAAAAGAAGATTGGGTCTCAATTAAAAAGGTGAATATATAATCAGACTAGAACACTATCAGGTAAAGAATGGCCATTTCATATTCAGGAACCAAAATTCCTACAAATTTCGGCAACTTAATCAGCTTCTCTAAAAATAAATACAACAAAGGGATAAACCTTTTGAATATGATTTCAATATACTGTAACCTTTCATTTTAACACAGATGACGCAAATGTACAAACAAGTATTTTCCTTAAATGAAACAAAACTCAGAATAAAGAATTCCTGTATTTTTGTGGGAGGTTGAATCTGAATAAGAACAATGAAAAGATAATCTGTGGAAACCACTATCAGATGAAGAATTTAACAAGTGAAGCCGTTTTATATTCAGAATCAAGAATTCCTGGGAAAATGATATCTTGATGGACTTCTCTTAACACAAAGACAAGAAATTAATGAAAAGTTTGATGAAATTTGTACTCAAAACCTTTTAACTAAAAGTGTTCCAGTTAATGTAGCAACTATTTTCATAGAAGAATAAAACATAAATGTGCCTGATTTCTTTATTTATCTTGACAAATGGTAGGATTGTAACATAGCATCCAAATAACCAAAAACAGTACATAGAAACTACAATGTAGTGCATATCAAATGGAAATTGAGCCTGACAACAAATACCCTTAACATCCTGGTAGAAGGATATGCAGAATGGCAGGTATCTTGTTGATTGGAAACTATTGAAAAGAGCTAATATATCTTGCTTTAAGCTTGCCCACAGATTCAAAAGTTCTTCAAAGATTATCTCTAAGGCCTTACTCTAATAAATGTGCATGTTGCATTTATGATATCACTGAAATATCTGCATTTATCAAGAACAACCCATCAATAAAATAAGGATTGTTACAAAATTTTGACAGCACATCCCTCAAGTTGTGTTTTATGAATTGATTTATCTGCGAATTCTGCAATCTAAATTCAGTATGTGAATGATAAATATAAATTCATCAAATACTCATGTTGCTGATAATCAAGAACAAGGTAAATACACAGCAATACTTAAAAAATGGCTTTTTGAGATGTAATAGCAAAATCTTTTTAATTACTTATAAACAACCTTTAACTTATCTTGAAAACAAATATGCAATTTAAGAAATGAATATACCTATAATTTAAAAGAA
Organism: Loripinus fragilis; assembly: GCA_964019695.1. NCBI lineage: Eukaryota > Metazoa > Mollusca > Bivalvia > Lucinida > Lucinidae > Loripinus > Loripinus fragilis. The sequence continues at coordinate 1,536,042 of CAXHUL010000609.1, forward strand.
AATTGAAAATCATTTTGAATTGAAATATCAGGAAAAAATATGCATGAGACAGACAGGTAAAATTTATTTTTGAAAAAATATAGAAAACTTGGATCCCTCAGAAATATAAGTCACAAATATTTAATAAAGCAAACAGTGACTCTGCTTTACCTTTCATTCCTGCAATCTTAGTTCAAGTAAGTAGAGCAAGATACTTTTATGATTATAAAATACTCCTTATTTAAACTTCATTGAATATAAAAAAATGCAGCTCACTCTAATTCAATGAGTCTGGAAAAAAAGATGGAAAGTGCAAAGACCCCAAGCCCCCGCATTGGGGTCTCGGTGGTCATTTACCTTGTCCTTCTTAAGGAAAACATTTTAAAAAAATAATAATAAAAAAGGCAGCTAGAAAATATTATCATGTATTAGGTCTCTTTGACCCAATTCCTATGCAAATGAGAAACTTGTTGAATTGATTTGGTGCAGAAGTGGTCATTTTTCATTTTTCCACTGGGGCATGAAAATCCATTCATAATTGCTCAACAACCGGAGAAATGTGTTCGAAACAGGGTTTTTACCCCAAACCAGACAGTTGTTTCCTTGAATTAGATTGACACAAGGATGCAGGAAGAACTCACAGGTTCTCGTCTCAAACGATCTATAAAAGCTTAACAGAAAAAATAATTAACATGGCTTGGTGCCAATAACAATCAATAGGTGCTCTAGTGCAACTAAGCTATCCAGGTGGAATCTGGATCTAATCCACTTATGCACTCAGAATGGATCAAATTCTATCATATTGTGACTTTCTGAGTACAAAAGGGTAAAGTGATATCACAAAATGACTGCACACATTTACTAAATGCCACAGTATGAAATCCAGAAGCTTATCTTTCCAGGACGTAAAGAACTAACTTCTGTGGTTCACCAGAGAAACTGCAACCAGTTTGTTATGTCTACAGTAGAGAGTGGGTCAAGAGTTAGCATTTTAAACATAAAATGGCAAGGAATAAGTTGAGAAATAAGTCATTGTATTTTAGGGGTGATTGAATCTGAAATAAAACAGTACAAATATTATCTTTGATAATTAAGCTCAGATGAAGAGTTTAACTAGTGAAGCCATTTTATATTCAGGTTCAAGAATTCCTGTATTTGTGAGAGATTGAATCTGAAATAAAACAATGAAAAGATAATAAGTGAAGCCATTTAATATTCAGAATAAAGAATTCCTGTATTTTTGTGGGAGATTGAATCTGAAATAGAACAATGAAAAGATAATCTGTGGAAATCACTATCAGATGAAGAGTTTAACAAGTGAAGCCATTTTATATTCAGAATAATGAAAAGATAATCTACTATCAGATGAAGAATTTAACAAGTGAAGCCGTTTTATATTCAGAATCAAGAATTCCTGGGAAAATGATATCTTGATGGACTTCTCTTAACACAAAGACAAGAAATTAATGAAAAGTTTGATGAAGTTTGTACTCAAAACCTTTTAACCAAAAGTGTTCCAGTTAATGAAGCAACTATTTTCATAGAAGAATAAAAAATAAATGGGCCTGATATCTTTATTTACCTTGACAAATGGTAGGATTGTAACATAGCATCTAGATAACCAAAAACAGTACATAGAAACTACAATGTAGTGCATATCAAATGGAAATTGAGCCTGACAACAAATACCCTTAACATCCTGGTAGAAGGATATGCAGAATGGCAGGTATCTTATTGATTGGAAACTATTGAAAAGAGCTAATATATCTTACTTTAAGCTTGCCCACAGATTCAAAAGTTCTTCAAAGATTATCTCTAAGGCCTTACTCTAATAAATGTGCATGTTGCATTTATGATATCACTGAAATATCTGCATTTATCAAGAACAACCCATCAATAAAATAAGGATTGTTACAAAATTTTGACAGCACATCCCTCAAGTTGTGTTTTATGAATTGATTTATCTGCGAATTCTGCAATCTAAATTCAATATGTGAATGATAAATATAAATTCATCAAATACTCATGTTGCTGATAATCAAGAACAAGGTAAATACACAGCAATACTTAAAAAATGGCTTTTTGAGATGTAATAGCAAAATCTTTTTAATTACTTATAAACAACCTTTAACTTATCTTGAAAACAAATATGCAATTTAAGAAATGAATAAACCTATAATTTAAAAGAAAATGGAAAATCATTTTGAATTGAAATATCAGGAAAAAATATGCATGAGACAGACAGGTAAAATTTATTTTTGAAAAAATATAAGAAAAACTTGGATCCCTCAGAAATATAAGTCACAAATATTTAATAAAGCAATCAGTGACTCTGCTTTACCTGTCATTCCTGCAATCTTAGTTCAAGTAAGTAAAGCAAGATACTTTTATGATTATAAAATACTCCTTATTTAAACTTCATTGAATATAAAAAATGCAGCTCACTCTAATTCAATGAGTCTGGAAAAAAAGATGGAAAGTGCAAAGACCCCAAGCCCCCGCATTGGGGTCTCGGTGGTCATTTACCTTGTCCTTCTTACGGAAAACATTTAAAAAAAAATAATAATAAAAAAGGCAGCTAGAAAATATTATCATATATTAGGTCTCTTTGACCCAATTCCTATGCAAATGAGAAACTTGATGAATTGATTTGGTGCAGAAGTGGTCATTTTTCATTTTTCCACTGGGGCATGAAAATCCATTCATAATTGCTCAACAACCGGAGAAATGTGTACGAAACAGGGTTTTTACCCCAAACCAGACAGTTGTTTCCTTGAATTAGATTGACACAAGGATGCAGGAAGAACTCACAGGTTCTCGTCTCAAACGATCTATAAAAGCTTAACAGAAAAAATAATTAACATGGCTTGGTGCCAATAACAATCAATAGGTGCTCTAGTGCAACTAAGCTATCCAGGTGGAATCTGGATCTAATCCACTTATGCACTCAGAATGGATCAAATTCTATCATATTGTGACCTTCTGAGTACAAAAGGGTAAAGTGATATCACAAAATGACTGCACACATTTACTAAATGCCACAGTATGAAATCCAGAAGCTTATCTTTCCAGGATGTAAAGAACTAACTTCCGTTGGTTCACCAGAGAAACTGCAACCAGTTTGTTATGTCTACAGTAGAGAGTGGGTCAAGAGTAAGCATTTTAAACATAAAATGGCAAGGAATAAGTTGAGAAATAAGTCATTGTATTTTAGGGGTGATTGAATCTGAAATAAAACAGTACAAATATTATCTTTGATAATTAAGATCAGATGAAGAGTTTAACTAGTGAAGCCATTTTATATTCAGGTTCAAGAATTCTTGTATTTGTGAGAGATTGAATCTGAAATAAAACAATGAAAAGATAATAAGTGAAGCCATTTAATATTCAGAATAAAGAATTCCTGTATTTTTGTGGGAGATTGAATCTGAAATAGAACAATGAAAAGATAATCTGTGGAAATCACTATCAGATGAAGAGTTTAACAAGTGAAGCCATTTTATATTCAGAATAAAGAATTCCTGTATTTTTGTGGGAGGTTGAATCTGAATAAGAACAATGAAAAGATAATCTGTGGAAACCACTATCAGATGAAGAATTTAACAAGTGAAGCCGTTTTATATTCAGAATCAAGAATTCCTGGGAAAATGATATCTTGATGGACTTCTCTTAACACAAAGACAAGAAATTAATGAAAAGTTTGATGAAGTTTGTACTCAAAACCTTTTAACCAAAAGTGTTCCAGTTAATGTAGCAACTATTTTCATAGAAGAATAAAACATAAATGGGCCTGATTTCTTTATTTATCTTGACAAATGGTAGGATTGTAACATAGCATCCAAATAACCAAAAACAGTACATAGAAAATACAATGTAGTGCATATCAAATGGAAATTGAGCCTGACAACAAATACCCTTAACATCCTGGTAGAAGGATATGCAGAATGGCAGGTATCTTGTTGATTGAAAACTATTGAAAAGAGCTAATATATCTTGCTTTAAGCTTGCCCACAGATTCAAAAGTTCTTCAAAGATTATCTCTAAGGCCTTACTCTAATAAATGTGCATGTTGCATTTATGATATCACTGAAATATCTGCATTTATCAAGAACAACCCATCAATAAAATAAGGATTGTTACAAAATTTTGACAGCACATCCCTCAAGTTGTGTTTTATGAATTGATTTATCTGCGAATTCTGCAATCTAAATTCAGTATGTGAATGATAAATATAAATTCATCAAATACTCATGTTGCTGATAATCAAGAACAAGGTAAATACACAGCAATACTTAAAAAATGGCTTTTTGAGATGTAATAGCAAAATCTTTTTAATTACTTATAAACAACCTTTAACTTATCTTGAAAACAAATATGCAATTTAAGAAATGAATATACCTATAATTTAAAAGAAAATTGAAAATCATTTTGAATTGAAATATCAGGAAAAAATATGCATGAGACAGACAGGTAAAATTTATTTTTGAAAAAATATAAGAAAAACTTGGATCCCTCAGAAATATAAGTCACAAATATTTAATAAAGCAAACAGTGACTCTGCTTTACCTGTCATTCCTGCAATCTTAGTTCAAGTAAGTAGAGCAAGATACTTTTATGATTATAAAATACTCCTTATTTAAACTTCATTGAATATAAAAAATGCAGCTCACTCTAATTCAATGAGTCTGGAAAAAAAGATGGAAAGTGCAAAGACCCCAAGCCCCCGCATTGGGGTCTCGGTTGTCATTTACCTTGTCCTTCTTAAGGAAAACATTTTAAAAAAATAATAATAAAAAAGGCAGCTAGAAAATATTATCATGTATTAGGTCTCTTTGACCCAATTCCTATGCAAATGAGAAACTTGATGAATTGATTTGGTGCAGAAGTGGTCATTTTTCATTTTTCCACTGGGGCATGAAAATCCATTCATAATTGCTCAACAACCGGAGAAATGTGTACGAAACAGGGTTTTTACCCCAAACCAGACAGTTGTTTGCTTGAATTAGATTGACACAAGGATGCAGGAAGAACTCACAGGTTCTCGTCTCAAACGATCTATAAAAGCTTAACAGAAAAAATAATTAACATGGCTTGGTGCCAATAACAATCAATAGGTGCTCTAGTGCAACTAAGCTATCCAGGTGGAATCTGGATCTAATCCACTTATGCACTCAGAATGGATCAAATTCTATCAAAATGTGACTTTCTGAGTACAAAAGGGTAAAGTGATATCACAAAATGACAGCACACATTTACTAAATGCCACAGTATGAAATCCAGAAGCTTATCTTTCCAGGACGTAAAGAACTAACTTCCGTTGGTTCACCAGAGAAACTGCAACCAGTTTGTTATGTCTACAGTAGAGAGTGGGTCAAGAGTTAGCATTTTAAACATAAAATGGCAAAAAATAAGTTGAGAAATAAGTCATTGTATTTTAGGGGTGATTGAATCTGAAATAAAACAGTACAAATATTATCTTTGATAATTAAGCTCAGATGAAGAGTTTAACTAGTGAAGCCATTTTATATTCAGGTTCAAGAATTCCTGTATTTGTGAGAGATTGAATCTGAAATAAAACAATGAAAAGATAATAAGTGAAGCCATTTAATATTCAGAATAAAGAATTCCTGTATTTTTGTGGGAGATTGAATCTGAAATATAACAATGAAAAGATAATCTGTGGAAATCACTATCAGATGAAGAGTTTAACAAGTGAAGCCATTTTATATTCAGAATAAAGAATTCCTGTATTTTTGTGAGAGGTTGAATCTGAATAAGAACAATGAAAAGATAATCTGTGGAAACCACTATCAGATGAAGAATTTAACAAGTGAAGCCGTTTTATATCCAGAATCAAGAATTCCTGGGAAAATGATATCTTGATGGACTTCTCTTAACACAAAGACAAGAAATTAATGAAAAGTTTGATGAAGTTTGTACTCAAAACCTTTTAACCAAAAGTGTTCCAGTTAATGTAGCAACTATTTTCATAGAAGAATAAAACATAAATGGGCCTGATTTCTTTATTTATCTTGACAAATGGTAGGATTGTAACATAGCATCTAGATAACCAAAAACAGTACATAGAAACTACAATGTAGTGCATATCAAATGGAAATTGAGCCTGACAACAAATACCCTTAACATCCTGGTAGAAGGATATGCAGAATGGCAGGTATCTTGTTGATTGGAAACTATTGAAAAGAGCTAATATATCTTACTTTAAGCTTGCCCACAGATTCAAAAGTTCTTCAAAGATTATCTCTAAGGCCTTACTCTAATAAATGTGCATGTTGCATTTATGATATCACTGAAATATCTGCATTTATTAAGAACAACCCATCAATAAAATAAGGATTGTTACAAAATTTTGACAGCACATCCCTCAAGTTGTGTTTTATGAATTGATTTATCTGCGAATTCTGCAATCTAAATTCAGTATGTGAATGATAAATATAAATTCATCAAATACTCATGTTGCTGATAATCAAGAACAAGGTAAATACACAGCAATACTTAAAAAATGGCTTTTTGAGATGTAATAGCAAAATCTTTTTAATTACTTATAAACAACCTTCAACTTATCTTGAAAACAAATATGCAATTTAAGAAATGAATATACCTATAATTTAAAAGAAAATTGAAAATCATTTTGAATTGAAATATCAGGAAAAAATATGCATGAGACAGACAGGTAAAATTTATTTTTGAAAAAATATAAGAAAAACTTGGATCCCTCAGAAATATAAGTCACAAATATTTAATAAAGCAAACAGTGACTCTGCTTTACCTGTCATTCCTGCAATCTTAGTTCAAGTAAGTAGAGCAAGATACTTTTATGATTATAAAATACTCCTTATTTAAACTTCATTGAATATAAAAAATGCAGCTCACTCTAATTCAATGAGTCTGGAAAAAAAGATGGAAAGTGCAAAGACCCCAAGCCCCCGCATTGGGGTCTTGGTGGTCATTTACCTTGTCCTTCTTAAGGAAAACATTTTAAAAAAATAATAATAAAAAAGGCAGCTAGAAAATATTATCATGTACTAGGTCTCTTTGACCCAATTCCTATGCAAATGAGAAACTTGATGAATTGATTTGGTGCAGAAGTGGTCATTTTTCATTTTTCCACTGGGGCATGAAAATCCATTCATAATTGCTCAACAACCGGAGAAATGTGTACGAAACAGGGTTTTTACCCCAAACCAGACAGTTGTTTCCTTGAATTAGATTGACACAAGGATGCAGGAAGAACTCACAGGTTCTCGTCTCAAACGATCTATAAAAGCTTAACAGAAAAAATAATTAACATGGCTTGGTGCCAATAACAATCAATAGGTGCTCTAGTGCAACTAAGCTATCCAGGTGGAATCTGGATCTAATCCACTTATGCACTCAGAATTGATCAAATTCTATCATATTGTGACTTTCTGAGTACAAAAGGGTAAAGTGATATCACAAAATGACTGCACACATTTACTAAATCCCACAGTATGAAATCCAGAAGCTTATCTTTCCAGGACGTAAAGAATTAACTTCCATTGGTTCACCAGAGAAACTGCAACCAGTTTGTTATGTCTACAGTAGAGGGTGGGTCAAGAGTTAGCATTTTAAACATAAAATGGCAAGGAATAAGTTGAGAAATAAGTCATTGTATTTTAGGGGTGATTGAATCTGAAATAAAACAGTACAAATATTATCTTTGATAATTAAGATCAGATGAAGAGTTTAACTAGTGAAGCCATTTTATATTCAGGTTCAAGAATTCCTGTATTTGTGAGAGATTGAATCTGAAATAAACAATGAAAAGATAATAAGTGAAGCCATTTAATATTCAGAATAAAGAATTCCTGTATTTTTGTGGGAGATTGAATCTGAAATAGAACAATGAAAAGATAATCTGTGGAAATCACTATCAGATGAAGAGTTTAACAAGTGAAGCCATTTTATATTAAGAATAAAGAATTCCTGTATTTTTGTGGGAGGTTGAATCTGAATAAGAACAATGAAAAGATAATCTGTGGAAACCACTATCAGATGAAGAATTTCACAAGTGAAGCCGTTTTATATAATCCAGAATCAAGAATTCCTGGGAAAATGATATCTTGATGGACTTCTCTTAACACAAAGACAAGAAATTAATGAAAAGTTTGATGAAGTTTGTACTCAAAACCTTTTAACCGAAAGTGTTCCAGTTAATGTAGCAACTATTTTCATAGAAGAATAAAACATAAATGGGCCTGATTTCTTTATTTATCTTGACAAATGGTAGGATTGTAACATAGCATCTAGATAACCAAAAACAGTACATAGAAACTACAATGTAGTGCATATCAAATGGAAATTGAGCCTGACAACAAATACCCTTAATATCCTGGTAGAAGGATATGCAGAATGGCAGGTATCTTGTTGATTGGAAACTGATGAAAAGAGATTATATATCTTACTTTAAGCTTGCCCACAGATTCAAAAGTTCTTCAAAGATTATCTCTAAGGCCTTACTCTAATAAATGTGCATGTTGCATTTATGATATCACTGAAATATCTGCATTTATCAAGAACAACCCATCAATAAAATAAGGATTGTTACAAAATTTTGACAGCACATCCCTCAAGTTGTGTTTTATGAATTGATTTATCTGCGAATTCTGCAATCTAAATTCAGTATGTGAATGATAAATATAAATTCATCAAATACTCATGTTGCTGATAATCAAGAACAAGGTAAATACACAGCAATACTTAAAAAATGGCTTTTTGAGATGTAAAAGCAAAATCTTTTTAATTACTTATAAACAACCTTTAACTTATCTTGAAAACAAATATGCAATTTAAGAAATGAATATACCTATAATTTAAAAGAAAAATGAAAATCATTTTGAATTGAAATATCAGGAAAAAATATGCATGAGACAGACAGGTAAAATTTATTTTTGAAAAAATATAAGAAAAACTTGGATCCCTCAGAAATATAAGTCACAAATATTTAATAAAGCAAACAGTGACTCTGCTTTACCTGTCATTCCTGCAATCTTAGTTCAAGTAAGCAGAGCAAGATACTTTTATGATTATAAAAAACTCCTTATTTAAACTTCATTGAATATAAAAAATGCAGCTCACTCTAATTCAATGAGTCTGGAAAAAAAGATGGAAAGTGCAAAGACCCCAAGCCCCCGCATTGGGGTCTCAGTGGTCATTTACCTTGTCCTTCTTAAGGAAAACATTTAAAAAAAATAATAATAATAAAAGGCAGCTAGAAAATATTATCATGTATTAGGTCTCTTTGACCCAATTCCTATGCAAATGAGAAACTTGATGAATTGATTTGGTGCAGAAGTGGTCATTTTTCATTTTTCCACCGGGGCATGAAAATCCATTCATAATTGCTCAACAACCGGAGAAATGTGTACGAAACAGGGTTCTTACCCCAAACCAGACAGTTGTTTCCTTGAATTAGATTGACACAAGGATGCAGGAAGAACTCACAGATTCTCGTCTCAAACGATCTGTAAAAGCTAGACAGAAAAAATAATTAACATGGCTTGGTGCCAATAACAATCAATAGGCGCTCTAGTGCAACTAAGCTATCCAGGTGGAATCTGGATCTAATCCACTTATGCACTCAGAATGGATCAAATTCTATCATATTGTGACCTTCTGAGTACAAAAGGGTAAAGTGATATCACAAAATGACTGCACACATTTACTAAATGCCACAGTATGAAATCCAGAAGCTTATCTTTCCAGGACGTAAAGAACTAACTTCCGTTGGTTCACCAGAGAAACTGCAACCAGTTTGTTATGTCTACAGTAGAGAGTGGGTCAAGAGTTAGCATTTTAAACATAAAATGGCAAGGAATAAGTTGAGAAATAAGTCATTGTATTTTAGGGGTGATTGAATCTGAAATAAAACAGTACAAATGTTATCTTTGATAATTAAGATCAGATGAAGAGTTCAACTAGTGAAGTCATTTTATATTCAGGTTCAAGAATTCCTGTATTTGTGAGAGATTGAATCTGAAATAAAACAATGAAAAGTTAATAAGTGAAGCCATTTAATATTCAGAATAAAGAATTCCTGTATTTTTGTGGAAGATTGAATCTGTAATAGAGCAATGAAAAGATAATTTGTCGAAATCACTATCAGATGAAGAGTTTAACAAGTGAAGCCATTTTATATTAAGAATAAAGAATTCCTGTATTTTTGTGGGAGGTTGAATCTGAATAAGAACAATGAAAAGATAATCTGTGGAAACCACTATCAGATGAAGAATTTAACAAGTGAAGCCGTTTTATATTCAGAATCAAGAATTCCTGAGAAAATGGTATCTTGATGGACTTCTCTTTACACAAAGACAAGAAATTAATGAAAAGTTTGATGAAGTTTGTACTCAAAACCTTTTAACCAAAAGTGTTCCAGTTAATGTAGCAACTATTTTCATAGAAGAATAAAACATAAATGGGCCTGATATCTTTATTTATCTTGACAAATGGTAGGATTGTAACATAGCATCCAGATAACCAAAAACAGTACATATAAACTACAATGTAGTGCATATCAAATGGAAATTGAGCCTGACAACAACAAATACCCTTAACATCCTGGTAGAAGGATATGCAGAATGGCAGGTATCTTGTTGATTGGAAACTATTGAAAAGAGCTAATATATCTTACTTTAAGCTTGCCCACAGATTCAAAAGTTCTGCAAAGATTATCTCTAAGGCCTTACTCTAATAAATGTGCATGTTGCATTTATGATATCACTGAAATATCTGCATTTATCAAGAACAACCCATCAATAAAATAAGGATTGTTACAAAATTTTGACAGCACATCCCTCAAGTTGTGTTTTATGAATTGATTTATCTGCGAATTCTGCAATCTAAATTCAGTATGTGAATGATAAATATAAATTCATCAAATACTCATGTTGCTGATAATCAAGGACAAGGTAAATACACAGCAAAACTTAAAAAATGGCTTTTTGAGATGTAATAGCAAAATCTTTTTAATTACTTATAAACAACCTTTAACTTATCTTGAAAACAAATATGCAATTTAAGAAATGAATATACCTATAATTTAAAAGAAAATTGAAAATCATTTTGAATTGAAAAACAGGAAAAAATATGCATGAGACAGACAGGTAAAATTTATTTTTGAAAAAAATTAAGAAAAACTTGGATCCCTCAGAAAAATATAAGTCACAAATATTTAATAAAGCAATCAGTGACTCTGCTTTACCTGTCATTCTTGCAATCTTAGTTCAAGTAAGTAGAGCAAGATACTTTTATAATTATAAAATACTCATTATTTAAACTTCAATAGAATTTGAAAAAATGCAGGTCACTCTAATTCAATGAGTCTGGAAAAAAAGATGGAAAGTGCAAAGACCCCAAGCCCCCGCATTGGGGTCTCGGTGGTCATTTACCTTGTCCTTCTTAAGGAAAACATTTAAAAAAATAATAATAAAAAAAGGCAGCTAGAAAATATTATCATGTACTAGGTCTCTTTGACCCAATTCCTATGCAAATGAGAAACTTGATGAATTGATTTGGTGCAGAAGTGGTCATTTTTCATTTTTCCACTGGGGCATGAAAATCCATTCATAATTGCTCAACAACCAGAGAAATGTGTATGAAACAGGGTTTTTACCCCAAACCAGACAGTTGTTTCCTTGAATTAGATTGACACAAGGATGCAGGAAGAACTCACAGGTTCTCGTCTCAAACGATCTATAAAAGCTAAACAGAAAAAATAATTAACATGGCTTGGTGCCAATAATAATCAATAGGTGCTCTAGTGCAACTAAGCTATCCAGGTGGAATCTGGATCTAATCCACTTATGCACTCAGAATGGATCAAATTCTATCATATTGTGACCTTCTGAGTACAAAAGGGTAAAGTGATATCACAAAATGACTGCACACATTTACTAAATGCCACAGTATGAAATCCAGAAGCTTATCTTTCCAGGACGAAAGAACTAACTTCCGTTGGTTCACCAGAGAAACTGCAACCAGTTTGTTATGTCTACAGTAGAGAGTGGGTCAAGAGTTAGCATTTTAAACATAAAATGGCAAGGAATAAGTTGAGAAATAAGTCATTGTATTTTAGGGGTGATTGAATCTGAAATAAAACAGTACAAATGTTATCTTTGATAATTAAGATCAGATGAAGAGTTCAACTAGTGAAGTCATTTTATATTCAGGTTCAAGAATTCCTGTATTTGTGAGAGATTGAATCTGAAATAAAACAATGAAAAGTTAATAAGTGAAGCCATTTAATATTCAGAATAAAGAATTCCTGTATTTTTGTGGAAGATTGAATCTGTAATAGAGCAATGAAAAGATAATTTGTCGAAATCACTATCAGATGAAGAGTTTAACAAGTGAAGCCATTTTATATTAAGAATAAAGAATTCCTGTATTTTTGTGGGAGGTTGAATCTGAATAAGAACAATGAAAAGATAATCTGTGGAAACCACTATCAGATGAAGAATTTAACAAGTGAAGCCGTTTTATATTCAGAATCAAGAATTCCTGAGAAAATGGTATCTTGATGGACTTCTCTTTACACAAAGACAAGAAATTAATGAAAAGTTTGATGAAGTTTGTACTCAAAACCTTTTAACCAAAAGTGTTCCAGTTAATGTAGCAACTATTTTCATAGAAGAATAAAACATAAATGGGCCTGATATCTTTATTTATCTTGACAAATGGTAGGATTGTAACATAGCATCCAGATAACCAAAAACAGTACATATAAACTACAATGTAGTGCATATCAAATGGAAATTGAGCCTGACAACAACAAATACCCTTAACATCCTGGTAGAAGGATATGCAGAATGGCAGGTATCTTGTTGATTGGAAACTATTGAAAAGAGCTAATATATCTTACTTTAAGCTTGCCCACAGATTCAAAAGTTCTGCAAAGATTATCTCTAAGGCCTTACTCTAATAAATGTGCATGTTGCATTTATGATATCACTGAAATATCTGCATTTATCAAGAACAACCCATCAATAAAATAAGGATTGTTACAAAATTTTGACAGCACATCCCTCAAGTTGTGTTTTATGAATTGATTTATCTGCGAATTCTGCAATCTAAATTCAGTATGTGAATGATAAATATAAATTCATCAAATACTCATGTTGCTGATAATCAAGGACAAGGTAAATACACAGCAAAACTTAAAAAATGGCTTTTTGAGATGTAATAGCAAAATCTTTTTAATTACTTATAAACAACCTTTAACTTATCTTGAAAACAAATATGCAATTTAAGAAATGAATATACCTATAATTTAAAAGAAAATTGAAAATCATTTTGAATTGAAAAACAGGAAAAAATATGCATGAGACAGACAGGTAAAATTTATTTTTGAAAAAAATTAAGAAAAACTTGGATCCCTCAGAAAAATATAAGTCACAAATATTTAATAAAGCAATCAGTGACTCTGCTTTACCTGTCATTCTTGCAATCTTAGTTCAAGTAAGTAGAGCAAGATACTTTTATAATTATAAAATACTCATTATTTAAACTTCAATAGAATTTGAAAAAATGCAGGTCACTCTAATTCAATGAGTCTGGAAAAAAAGATGGAAAGTGCAAAGACCCCAAGCCCCCGCATTGGGGTCTCGGTGGTCATTTACCTTGTCCTTCTTAAGGAAAACATTTAAAAAAAATAATAATAAAAAAAGGCAGCTAGAAAATATTATCATGTACTAGGTCTCTTTGACCCAATTCCTATGCAAATGAGAAACTTGATGAATTGATTTGGTGCAGAAGTGGTCATTTTTCATTTTTCCACTGGGGCATGAAAATCCATTCATAATTGCTCAACAACCGGAGAAATGTGTATGAAACAGGGTTTTTACCCCAAACCAGACAGTTGTTTCCTTGAATTAGATTGACACAAGGATGCAGGAAGAACTCACAGGTTCTCGTCTCAAACGATCTATAAAAGCTAAACAGAAAAAATAATTAACATGGCTTGGTGCCAATAATAATCAATAGGTGCTCTAGTGCAACTAAGCTATCCAGGTGGAATCTGGATCTAATCCACTTATGCACTCAGAATGGATCAAATTCTATCATATTGTGACCTTCTGAGTACAAAAGGGTAAAGTGATATCACAAAATGACTGCACACATTTACTAAATGCCACAGTATGAAATCAAGAAGCTTATCTTTCCAGGACGAAAGAACTAACTTCCGTTGGTTCACCAGAGAAACTGCAACCAGTTTGTTATATCTACAGTAGAGAGTGGGTCAAGAGATAGCATTTTAAACATAAAATGGCAAGGAATAAGTTGAGAAATAAGTCATTATATTTCAGGGATGATTGAATCTGAAAAAAAAAAACAGTACAAATATTATCTTTGATAATTAAGATCAGATGAAGAGTTTAACTAGTGAAGCCATTTTATATTCAGGTTCAAGAATTCCTGTATTTGTGAGAGATTGAATCTGAAATAAAACAATGAAAAGTTAATAAGTGAAGCCATTTAATATTCAGAATAAAGAATTCCTGTATTTTTGTGGGAGATTGAATCTGAAATAGAGCAATGAAAAGATAATCTGTGGAAATCACTATCAGATGAAGAGTTTAACAAGTGAAGTCATTTTATATTCAGAATAAAGAATTCCTGTATTTTTGTGGGAGGTTGAATCTGAATAAGAACAATGAAAAGATAATCTGTGGAAACCACTATCAGATGAAGAATTTAACAAGTGAAGCCGTTTTATATTCAGAATCAAGAATTCCTGGGAAAATGATATCTTGATGGACTTCTCTTAACACAAAGACAAGAAATTAATGAAAAGTTTGATGAAGTTTGTACTCAAAACCTTTTAACCAAAAGTGTTCCAGTTAATGTAGCAACTATATTCATAGAAGAATAAAACATAAATGGGCCTGATATCTTTATTTATCTTGACAAATGGTAGGATTGTAACATAGCATCCAGATAACCAAAATCGGTACATATAAACTACAATGTAGTGCATATCAAATGGAAATTGAGCCTGACAACAACAAATACCCTTAACATCCTGGTAGAAGGATATGCAGAATGGCAGGTATCTTGTTGATTGGAAACTATTGAAAAGAGCTAATATATCTTACTTTAAGCTTGCCCACAGATTCAAAAGTTCTTCAAAGATTATCTCTAAGGCCTTACTCTAATAAATGTGCATGTTGCATTTATGATATCACTGAAATATCTGCATTTATCAAGAACAACCCATCAATAAAATAAGGATTGTTACAAAATTTTGACAGCACATCCCTCAAGTTGTGGTTTATGAATTGATTTTTCTGCGATTTCTGCAATCTAAATTCAGTATGTGAATGATAAATATAAATTCATTAAATACTAATGTTGCTGATAATCAAGAACAAGGTAAATACACAGCAATACTTAAAAAATGGCTTTTTGAGATGTAATAGCAAAATCTTTTTAATTACTTATAAACAACCTTTAACTTATCTTGAAAACAAATATGCAATTTAAGAAATGGATATACCTATAATTTAAAAGAAAATTGACAATCATTTTGAATTGAAAAACAGGAAAAAATATGCATGAGACAGACAGGTAAAATTTATTTTTGAAAAAAATTAAGAAAAACTTGGATCCCTCAGAAAAATATAAGTCACAAATATTTAATAAAGCAATCAGTGACTCTGCTTTACCTGTCATTCTTGCAATCTTAGTTCAAGTAAGTAGAGCAAGATACTTTTATAATTATAAAATACTCATTATTTAAACTTCAATAGAATATGAAAAAATGCAGGTCACTCTAATTCAATGAGTCTGGAAAAAAAGATGGAAAGTGCAAAGACCCCAAGCCCCCGCATTGGGGTCTCAGTGGTCATTTACCTTGTCCTTCTTAAGACAATCATTTAAAAAAATAATAATAAAAAAGGCAGCTAGAAAATATTATCATGTATTAGGTCTCTTTGACCCAATTCCTATGCAAATGAGAAACTTGATGAATTGATTTGGTGCAGAAGTGGTCATTTTTCATTTTTCCACTGGGGCATGAAAATCCATTCATAATTGCTCAACAACCGGAGAAATGTGTACGAAACAGGGTTTTTACCCCAAACCAGACAGTTGTTTCCTTGAATTAGAATGACACAAGGATGCAGGTAGAACTCACAGGTTCTCGTCTCAAACGATCTATAAAAGCTTAACAGAAAAAATAATTAACATGGCTTGGTGCCAATTACAATCAATAAGTGCTCTAGTGCAACTAAGCTATCCAGGTGGAATCTGGATCTAATCCACTTATGCACTCAGAATGGATCAAATTCTATCATATTGTGACCTTCTGAGTACAAAAGGGTAAAGTGATATCACAAAATGACTGCACACATTTACTAAATGCCACAGTATGAAATCCAGAAGCTTATCTTTCCAGGACGTAAAGAACAAACTTCTGTTGGTTCACCAGAGAAACTGCAACCAGTTTGTTATGTCTACAGTAGAGAGCGGGTCAAGAGTTAGCATTTTAAACATAAAATGGCAAGGAATAAGTTGAGAAATAAGTCATTGTATTTTAGGGGTGATTTAATCTGAAATAAAACAGTACAAATATTATCTTTGATAATTGAGATCAGATGAAGAGTTTAACTAGTGAAGCCATTTTATATTCAGGTTCAAGAATTCCTGTATTTGTGAGAGATTGAATCTGAAATAAAACAATAAAAAGATATAAAGTGAAGCCATTTAATATTCAGAATAAAGAATTCCTGTATTTTTGTGGGAGATTGAATCTGAATTAGAACAATGAAAAGATAATCTGTGGAAATCACTATCAGATGAAGAGTTAAAAAAGTGAAGCCATTTTATATTCAGAATCAAGAGTTCCTGGAAAAATGATATCTTGATGGATTTCTCTCACCACAAAGACATGAAAGTGATGAATATTTTAGATGAAATAGATTTAAGTATAGCACTTACAATGATGACAGAGCCGAGGACATTAGTCATGAATAATATAACATGGACTAACAATGATACAAGTATAGTACTAACAATAATGACAGAGAAAAGGACATTTGGAATTAAGGAAACAGCATGGACTAACAGTGATTTAAGTATAGCACTTATAATGATGACAGAGCCTAGGACATTTGCCATGAAGGGTGTAACCTGGGCTAATAGTGTTTTAAGTATAGCACTTACTATGATGACAGAGCAGATGACATTTGTCGTGAATGGTGTAACATGGGTTAACAGTTTAACATGTACACCACTTTAAATGATGACAGAGCAGAGAACATTTGTCATGAAGGGTGTTACATGGGCTAACAGTGTTTTAAGTATAGCACTTACTATGATGACAGAGCAGATGACATTTGTTGTGAATGGTGTAACATGGGCTAACAGTGATACATGTACAGCACTTACAATGATGATAGAGCAGGGGACATCTGTCATGAAGGGTGTAACATGGGCTAACAGTGTTTTAAGTATAGCACTTACAATGATGACAGAGCAGAGGACATTTGCCATGAAGGGTGTAACATGGGCTAACAGTGTAACATGTACAGCACTTACTATGATAAAAGAGCAGAAAACATCTGTCATGAACGATACAACATGGGCTAACAGTGTTTTAAGTACAGCACTTACAATGATGACGGAGCAGAGGACATTTGTCATGAAGGGTTAACATGGGCTAACAGTGTTTTAAGTATAGCACTTACAATGATGATAGAGCAGGGGACATCTGTCATGAAGGGTGTAACATGGGTTAACAGTTTTACATGTACAGCACTTTAAATGATGACAGAGCAGAGAACATTTGTCATGAAGGGTGTTACATGGGCTAACAGTGGTACAAGATCAGCACTTACTATTATGACAGAGCAGAGAACATCTGTCATGAAGGGTGTAACATGGGCTAACAGTGTAACATGTACAGCACTTACTATGATAAAAGAGCAGAAAACATCTGTCATGAACGATACAACATGGGCTAACAGTGTTTTAAGTACAGCACTTACAATGATGACAGAGCAGATGACATTTGTCGTGAATGGTGTAACATGGGCTAACAGTGATACATGTACAGCACTTACAATGATGATAGAGCAGGGGACATCTGTCATGAAGGGTGTAACATGGGTTAACAGTTTTACATGTACAGCACTTTAAATGATGACAGAGCAGAGAACATTTGTCATGAAGGGTGTTACATGGGCTAACAGTGGTACAAGATCAGCACTTACTATTATGACAGAGCAGAGAACATCTGTCATGAAGGGTGTAACATGGGTTAACAGTGTTACATGTACAACACTTACAATGATGACAGAGCAGAGGACATTTGTCATGAAGGGTGTAGCATGGGCTAACAGTGATACAAGTACAGCATTTACAATGATAACAGAGCAGAGGGCATTTGTCATGAAGGGTGTCACATGGGCTAACAGTGATACAAGTACAGCATTTACAATGATGACAGAGCAGAGGAAATTTGTCATGAAGGGTGTTACATGGGCTACATTGATACAAGTACAGCACTTACAATGTTGACAGAGCAGGACATTTATCATGAATGGTGTAACATGGGCTAATAGTGGTACAAGTACAGCACTTACTATGATGACAGAGCAGGGAACATCTTTCATGAAGGGTGTAACATGGACTTACAGTGTTACATGTACAGCACTTACAATGATGACAGAGCAGAGGACATTTGTCATGAAGGGTGTCACATGGGCTAACAGTGGTACATGTACAGCACTTACAATGATGACAGAGCAGAGGACATTTGTCATGAAGGGTGTCACATGGGCTAACAGTGGTACATGTATAGCACTTACAATGATGACAGAGCAGAGGACATCTGTCATTAAGGGTGTCACATGGGCTAACAGTGGTACATGTACAGCACTTACAATGATAACAGAGCAGAGGACATCTGTCATGAAGGGTGTCACATGGGCTAACAGTGGTACATGTACAGCACTTACAATGATAACAGAGCAGAGGACATCTGTCATGAAGGGTGTCACATGGACTTACAGTGTTACATGTACAGCACTTACAATGATGACAGAGCAGAGAACATCTGTCATGAAGGGTGTAACATGGACTTACAGTGTTACATGTACAGCACTTACAATGATGACAGAGCAGAGGACATCTGTCATGAAGGGTGTAACATGGACTTACAGTGTTACATGTACAGCACTTACAATGATGACAGAGCAGAGAACATCTGTCATGAAGGGTGTAACATGGGCTAACAGTGGTACATGTACAGCACTTACAATGATGACAGAGCAGAGGACATCTGTCATTAAGGGTGTCACATGGGCTAACAGTGGTACATGTACAGCACTTACAATGATAACAGAGCAGAGGACATCTGTCATGAAGGGTGTCACATGGGCTAACAGTGGTACATGTACAGCACTTACAATGATAACAGAGCAGAGGGCATTTGTCGTGAAGGGTGTAACATGGGCTAACAGTGGTACATGTACAACACTTACAATGATGACAGAGCAAAGGACATTTTATGAATAGGTCATTTCTATCAAAGTACACACAGGCAGATTTATAAGGAAGATGACATTTGACATGGAGGATGTACATGTAACATACTCTAACAGTGATACAAGTACAGCACTTACAATGATAAGATATTCACTGCCCATGGCTACCAGGTTCCTGCAACCGTGATGTCCCTTAATTTGGTATGCAACATGACTATATTATGAAAAAATTTAATTTTGGCCACATCATACACCCAGGGGGACTGAAGTGGCTCAGTGGTGAAGTGCTTGACTCAAGACGGAGAGGCCCCGGGTTTGAGCCTCACTGGCGTCACTGTGTTGTGGTCCTTGAGCAAGACACATTTATTCCAGCTTAGTACTGGTTCAACCCAGGAAGACCCCTCCCTATTTAACTGAAAGATTGTTGATGGGAAATAAAGAATCAAATCAAACAAAACGCCACACACCCTAAGTACACTCAAGGGATCAGACGTAGGCCTTTGAACTAAAATCCCATTTGTTGTTCTGTTGTTGTTTACTTTTTGTTTTTTGTCACCCCCATTGTGGGAGTCTGTAATTGTTCTATGTTTTGGTGTACGTTACTTTATGTCCATTCTAGTATTGCAATCAACTTGATGGGGAAGAGAGAGCTGGTTGCTTTGCTTAATTTGTCTTCCTGGTGTCTCGTGATGGTTGAGCGGCTCTTCCTTGCGGTGCCACATGGTTGTCTGCGGTTTGTGATTGTGGTATTTCCTGATCATACTCACTATTTTTCTTTCAATTATGCAAAATTATGGTCAATAATATTGACAATTGACTTCGCCCTTGTGAAATTTTATATGCATCTATAGCCAGACACATTACTGACAGCACTACATGGCCTGGTTATAATCAAAACTATTCATCTTAGAGAGCAGACGTCGTTTCAACCGACAATTTTTCATAAACTAAGGGCAATAACTCCTTAAAGCATGGTGCGATATAGACCATTATTGAACTTGAAGACATCATGGTACTTAACAGTGTGACCAAGTTCCATAAAATTCTGATCAAAAGTATTCAACTTAGAGAGCGGACATCGTTTCAAATGGTGAATTTTCATAAACAAAGGGCCATAACTACTGAAAGCATGGTGCTATATGGACCATAAGACATTATGGTACTAAACAATGTGACCAAGTTTTATAAAATTTGGATCAAAAGTATTTGACTTAGAGAGCGGACGTCGTTTAGACAGACGTACTTACATACGCAAGGACAGGGGTAACACTTAATGCCCCGGCCATTGTCATGACCGGGGCATAAAAATCAAGTTCTCACCTCGAAAATCTATTTTTGGCCTGATTGATCTAGACTTGCAACCAATCATGTATCCAAATCCAGCTAGTATTTTAGGAGGATGTTTCATTTGAAGCAATTGTTGACAACGCACAACGCACGATAGAAAAACGACCGAGACAATTCAATAATCACAAAAGTTCACTATATATATGAGACAATGGCTCAGGAGAGCTTAAATGCCAATATAGCGTTTGCATTTGCCAAAACTTAAGTCAAACTAGAAATGTGTCCATGGGACACGGATGCCCTCGCTATTGGCAAATTTGTATAAAAGAGGAAATGTCATAAACAAAGGGCAATAACTCGAGAAGGCATGGTGCGATATGGGCCATTCTGAAACTTGAAGACATTATGGTAATTTATAATGTGACCAAATTTCATAGAATTATAATCAAAACTATTCATCTTAGAGAGCAGATGTCGTTTCAACCAACGCTTTTTCATAAACTGAGGGCAATAACTCCTTAAAGCATGGTGCCATATAGACCATTATTAAACTTGAAGAAGACATCATGGTATTTAACAATGTGACCAAGTTTCATAAATTTTTGATCAAAAGTATTCGACTAAGAGAGCAGACATCATTAAAAACGCTGAATTTTCATAAACAAAGGGCCATAACTGCTGAAAGCATGGTGTGATATGGACCATTATCTAACTTGAAGAAAACATCATGGTACTAAACAAAGTGACCAAGTTTCATAAATTTCTGATCAAAAGTATTCAACTAAGAGAGCGGACATCGTTTCAAATGGTGAATTTTCATAAACAAAGGGCCATAATTACTGAAAGCATGGTGCAATACATTCCATTATCGAACTTGAAGAAGACATCGTGGTACTTGACAATGTGACCAAGTTTCATAAAATTCTGTTAAAAAATATTCGACTTAGAGAGCGGACATCACTTCAAATGGTGAATTTCATAAACAAAAGGGCCATAACTGTTGAAAGCATGGTGCGATATGGACCATTATTGAACTTGAAGAGGACATCATGGTACTAAACAATGTGACCAAGTTTCATAAAATTCTGATCAAAAGTAATCGACTTAGAGAGCGGATGTCGTTGGACAGATGTATGGACATGCGTACTAAAGTATGTACGTCCGTATGTACAGGCGGTCAGATGGACAGGGGTACTACTTAATGCCCCGGCCATTGTTATGGCGGGGGCATATAAAGGGCCATAACTTGGTCAAAATTTTGCTGATTATCTCCAATTTCGAACTTTACCTGTATTTTATAATACTTTACTATACTGAACAAAAGTGAAAACACTACAGCTGAATTGTTTGCCATCTATATACAAAATTATGCAAACCAAGAATGCAAATGAAAGTGTATCTTAATGTTCAAATACTCTTGAATAAGAAAATGATCACTCAACCAGAATCTTTTAAATGCTAACTGTTATTTTAAGTCATGTTTGTATATATTTTATATTGTATATATGCTCGTTTTTCCTCTATTCATTTACTGTTTAAGCTATGTTTATTCTTTAACTTTCAAATGTTACAGTGTGGATCCTGATCAGCTAGCCGATATGGATCAACACTCATAAGAAATAGTCATAAGTAGGCAGTATCCTTAATTTCTTCTCCATAAAATTATCACTTGATACATTTTTTGTCTTTTTGTTTGCTGTGTTGCTTTACGTCCCAAGTCAACAGCTATGGTCATGGCGGGACGGTCAGTTCACCTAGCCACACTTTTTCCTGGGCAAGCTTGAACAAGCAGTTAACCAGTACTTCGTTCACATACTTTCGCTTGTAACTGACAATAACCCTTCTTGAATGATTCAGCGGAAGGGAGGAGAATGACCGTAGACATATAATTCATGATATATCTCCACGAAAGTATGGGACCACGCCGGGATCAAACTCGCGACCCCTGGATCTGCAGTCAGACTCGCATCTGTTGCCAGACACGTTACGGACTGCGCTACGCGGCAGATACATTTTTGTCGAATTTACTGCTGAGATAGTTTATAAAACATATGATGACCTGTAAATAATATAAAAAGTAAATCTTTTAACCCGTACCATGCTGAAATTGGATATATCCTGTTTTGAAATCAGTATAGAACCGAGTCAGCTGGATCCTGAAGCAAACTGATCAAGGCATACTGTTTTCTTCTCTTCATTTAATAATGCATTTAATTCAATTAAGTGGAACCCTGCAAGTTGGTTAGGTTTAAAGTGGGGAAGAGTGTAGTAAAGCATGGTAAAGGTTAAGCATTTGTTGCCTTTGTTGTATAAATTGACATGCATAAAATTAATATAAAATTAATATTATACTAGATGCAACTCTAGTACCATCATATTCATTTCTGAACTATTTCTACTACACTTGCCATTCTTACTGGTCTTTACCAAAACCTTTGCATTGTTTCGGTAAAGGCTTAACAAACAAAAAGTTTTTTTAAAGATTTAAAATTAGAATATATACCCGACAAAAAAGAAACGCACCACATAGAACTGTTCAACTCTCAGGAAGATCACAAGGGATAGGCCAGTTTAGTTTATATCAGTGCAAAGGTAATGTCAGGTACTGCTGTGTTACACGTCTTTTGTAATCAGGCGTCAAATTGTGTTGTAGAAAATTGCTCATGAACCAAGTGGGGGTCAAATTGTAAAGTCACAGAAAATGAGCGTTTTTTTGTAATGCTCTTATGCTGGATAAGTTCAAGCAATGGGACTAGTCTCAGTAGATCAAAATGTACTCAGACACTTATTCTTTGCAAATTTTATCTTTAAATTCATCATACGCGATTATTGAATGCTAGGTAGCCCCTTCCTTGTGACTACATTTTGATAACAATTCCATACTGGAGATAAACCTTACAAAACATGTAAAGATTTCAACAGTGTTTTAATCAACTTAAACGGTCCAACTGATGTAAATGGATTTTGGAATAGAAAAAAATCAATAACCACATTTGGTTGTCTCACATAACGACAACCTATCTTTTTCATACTTCACAAATGAAAAACATACTTGGAATTCCATGTAGACAGTAGCATTGAATAAACACTTCAAAAACGTGTTTACCATATGCCTTGCTGTGTTTTGATCCCAAGACATGGAAGGTACAGATACTCATCTACCCCAAACTCCAGTTTTAGTCAGATTTGATCAGAAATGAATATTTCATGACAATTAACATTTTTGTATTAAAAGGAGAACTTAATGGGGAAAATCATAGTGGTGTGTTCCTTTTTTTGTTGGGTATATAGCAGATAATTGCAAGAAGTTAATTCACATATTCATTCTAAAGTGTTCAAGAAGTAGAATGGTTAGTTTGGTCATTTATTGGGTGCAGCTTATCCAGCATTTTGTGACTGTCATTATAGATGCAGCTAACCCTTTGCCTGCAATTGATGCCTGTCGATAACTGTTGCAAACAATTTTAGAACCAGATCAGGACTGACAAAATGTTAATCCAGATCTTGTTCCTAACTGTTTGACTCTCCAATGGTATTAATAAAGGATATCAAATTTACCCTTGTCCTGCTGAACCTAGATATATTCCCGTTTTTGAAATAGTGTGGAAACTGACCGGCTGACCATGCAGGATCCACTTTTGTGCATTCAGTTCATTGTGTAGCCAAAATTTAGCGTTAAGCTCTGGGATTGATTTGCTCAGTAGTAACAGGGTATGACAATTTCAAATTTGATAGTTTGTGTAAACTTTTATTACAGATCATTTATTTTGAGGGCCTCATGGAAGATTAGTTGTTCTACTAAATGTTAATTGTCATCCTCTTTAAATAAAGACTTTACTTACTTACAGCCTGAATGATAAAAGTTTTCAGGCCCTCATTTATTAAATAATTTAAAGAACCTTGCAGCATTTATGCTTTTCAAATAAATAAGCTTTAAAACATCATGTCAAATAGTCTATTATTTCATTTCGGAAATTGGTTTTTTGTTGGGAAAACAACAGATTTTACTGATTGACAGAACAAATCAACCTTTGGCTTTACCTATTTTTGACATACCTTTTGTCAACAAAACCTATTCCTGGCATATATTTTGTTCATAATCACAATGCTGACAGCTTATATCAGCATAACCTGATCCTGGCATACGCTTTTTGTCAATAAAACCTATTCCTGGCATATGTTTTGTTAATAAATACTATGCTGGCCACTTGATATAGTTCAACATAACCAATTCCTGACATACGTTTTGTCAATCACTAAAACCTGGTGTTTCTGGAACTAAAAAATAATCTCCAAAATGAAATAATAGACTGTTTTTAATTTCAAAAATACTTCCTACAGCAATGTACAACATAGAGAAAAAAATCTCACATATTTTTGTGAAATCTCACTTAAATTTTTCTCAAATCTCACAGATTGACCACGTGAGATTATGGCATGTATGTAAAATTCTGATCAAAACTTTTCAACTTAGAGAGCTGACGTAGGGACATACTGACAGATGTATGGACAGACGTACACACAGACAGATGGTTGGATAGAGGTAAGTCTTAATGCCTCTGCTATTTTCATGGCAGGAGTGCAAGAATTAATTTTCTTATTCTCAACCAAAACATACTTTCTGAATACTCAAAAGTACAATATCTCAATGAGACAGTTCTTTATTACACCTGTTTTTTTCTTGAGAAAAAAAGGATATATTAATTTTGTACCAAAGTCCCTCCATTGTCTGTCTGTCCATCCATCCATCTGTGCGTCCGTCTGTCACATTTCTTGTAAATGTATCTCCTCCAAAACCATTAGACCAAACACCTTCAAACTTTGTACCTAGTTAGGTCACATGATGTAGAGGGTACTGGGCAATATTTCATGTGGTAAAGGTCAAATGATGTATTTTCTTGTAAATGCATCTCCTAGAATTAATTCTTAACCCACAAGTTTCTGCTGATAACTTTTGGAAACAGTTTGGGCCAAGAGAAGCCCGAAAAAGTGTCTGGCCTGACCTGGATCCAAGCTCACAATCTGATGGTATGAATTCCTGAAAGAAATTTTTGAAAAGCTGATTTTGAAAAAATCTGCAGATGACAAAAGATTAGGCAAAGTAACCCAGCATGCAAAGAGTTACCTCTATTTAAAGTGCTGCAAATCTCTTGTTTAAAGCTGAAATTTCTTTTTAGCTAGCCTGAAAGATTCCACACATCATTCATCTGAAAAAAAGGAAAGAGAAAAGTATATGAATGCTTTGCACAGAAATTGTTTTCAAAATTGTGATATACACTGAACAAGTTTTCCTTCCAGCCTTTGAGGCTGTGATTGTGTGTGTAAGCATGTCACTGGAATTGTCATAAACAAAGGGCAATAACTCCTGAAGGCATGATGCATTATGGGCCATTCTAGAACATGAAGAAGACATTATGGTACTAAACAATGTGACAATGTTTAAGTAAAGACTTTATTTATCACTGAATTCTTATCGAAATTATTCATCTTAGAGAGCAGATGTCGTTTCAAAAGATGAATTTCACAAACTGAGGGCAATAACTCCTCAAAGCATGTTGCGATATGGACCATTATCCAGCTTGAAGAAGACATTATAATATTAAACAATGTGACCAAGTTTCATAAAATTCTAATCAAAACTATTCATCTTAGAGAGCAGACGTTGTTTGAAACGATGAATGTTCATAAACTAAGAGTCATAGCTCTTGAAAGCATCATGCAGTATGGACCATAATCAATCTTGAAGAAGACATCATGGTACTAAACAATTTGACCAAGTTTCATCAAATTCTGATCAAAAGTATTTGACTTAGAGAGCGGACATCGTTTTGAATGGCGCATTTTCATAGACAAAGGGCCATAACTCATGAAGGCATGGTGCGATATGGACCATTGTTAAATGACTGGAAAGAATCCTGTCTCCTGATTGGCCCAATTAGTCTTCATAAATCTCTATGTCTACCTGGAAACTGGTTGAAACCAGTCCACAAGTTAATATTGCATGAAAACCAGCTTGAACTAGTTTCCAGAAGTTAATATTTTTGACACTTCTGCAATATTACCCTCAAGAGAGCTAAAAATAGCATGATGAGTGTGAAACTATTATGTGCTGCAGAGGGTGGGGGTGGGGGGCTGGGGGGGCAATAGCCCACAGAAGCCAAAGAAATGTAAATAAAAATGGAGGCTTTTCCTTTTTTACATCAAATATTACATACCAGGCGCATTGATACTCTTGTAATGATGTGAATTCAGATTTGTGCTAGGGGATTCGGGAGCATGCTCTCGCGGATTTTTTTTATTAAAATGGTGCATTCTTAGTGTCCCAAAATACATTATTATCAACCTTAAATCAACAATTTTAAGGGTATTTTCCACAATCGTGGGCAGATCCAGAGGGGGGCACAGGGGGTCAGGACCCTCCTGAAAAATCACCGAAATATAGAGTTTCCTTGCAATACTGGTCCGAATCCCCTGAAATCACAAAGCTACGAAGCTAGCATTTAATGTTGGACCATCATCAGCCTGCCAGCTAAACGCCATTTAAATGGCATTTCGATGGCAGGCTGACGATTGCCCATTTATAGTGGTATTTGGAACCTCTATCTCCACATAAACTAAAAAAAAAAAGTTATCAAATTTGGACCCCCTCTGACAAAACTTTCTGGATCCGAGCACAACAATAGTCAAAAAGATTCGCCCAATACCAATCCCGATAAGCATGTAGCACAAAAGTAAATACATTTTGATTTCCAAGGGGGGGGGGGGGGGGGTCTGGGGGTTCCCACCCAGAAGCTGAAGATTTTTTTTTAATCAAAACAAAATGAAGGCTTTTCCTTTAAGGTGAGATTTTTTTTACTTTTTTGCAGGGCTACCTAAATCCCAAAAACTATGAGCTTGCTCCCCAAATCCCTGAAAATAATTACCAGTGCTCCCCAGCTCCCTGAAAATAAGCCATTCTCCCCAGATCCCCAAAACCCCTGGGGGTCCTAATAATGGCTTTGGCTTTAACGGTATTCAAAAAATCAACTTTTCAAAAAATTCCCCATTTAAATGCATTAGGAAACAAATTTAACCTTGACGTTAAGTAGGTCAAGGTCAACCTACATTGTAGGATCATTATTTGAATAAACTTGGTATGCCGAACACCCACAATGCTACATACCAAGTCCGAAGGTCATCAGCATTCTGGTTCTGGAGAAGAAGATTTTTAGAGGGTTTTTACCATATATGGGTGTGGTGGCCATCTTGGTCATGTGACCAGGACCATTTAAACAAACTTTGTTCCCGCGTCCTAAGGAGTCTCCATATGAAATTGGGGTTAAATTGGCCCAGTGGTTTCAGAGATGTTTGAAAATGTTGATTGGCGACAGACCGACGGACGGACGCAGGAGTGACTGGTATACTATTAGCTTACCAATGAGCCTTCGGCACAGGTGAGCGAAACTAGAATTGTAAGAGAAACTGACTATAGCCCCGCTGCAGTGCTTTGCATACAGTAAAAGGAAAGAGTTTCTCAGGATATTGAGTGGTAATGTAATTCTGACATCAATCGATGGGCATAACTCTCTTACAATTTTAGCTGATAATCCCAATGTAGATCTTGTCAGTATAAAAAAGTCATATAAAGTTTGGTCAAAATCTGTCCATTTTTCCTTAAGATATTGAGCGGAGAAATTTTTTTGAGTAAATCAAGGACCATAACTCTGCTACAAATGAGCAAAAATGATGTGTAACAATCCCAACGTAGATTTTGTCAATATGATAGCATATATAAAATTTGGTGAAATTCTGTCCATTTGTTCTGAAGATATTGAACGGAAAGGAAATTTTGGCCTAAATCAAGGGCCATAACTCTGGTACAAATGTGCGAAAAATGATGTGTAACATCCCAATGTAGATCTTGTAAATATGGAGGTGAAATTCTATCCGATTGTTCTCAAGATATTGAATGGAAACCAAATTTTGGCGTAAACCAAGGGCCATAACTCTAGTACAACTGTGCAAAAAAAGATGTGTAACAACCCAAACGTAGATCTTGTCAATATGAATGCATATATAAAATCTGTCCATTTGTTCTCAAAATATTGAATAGAAACGAAATTTTGGCGTAAATCAAGGGCAATAACTCTGGTACAAATGTGCGAAAAATGATGTATAACAATCCTAACGTAGATCTTGTCAAATTGAATATGAATGCATATATAAAATTTGGTGAAATTATATCAATTTGTTCTCAAGATGATGAGCTGAAACAAAATTTTGACGTAAATCAAGGGCCATTACTCTGGTAATAATATGTGAAAAATGATGTGTAACAATCCCAACGTAGATCTAGTCAATATGAATGCATATATAAAATTCGGTAAAATTCTGTCCATTGTTCTCGAGACATTGAGTGGAAAAGAAATTTTGGTGTAAATCAAGGGCCATAACTCTGGTACAAATGTGAGAAAAATGATGTGCAACAATCCCAAAGTAAGTAAGGGTGCAAAGATCAGGAATCGATACAATCAAGTACCACACCCGACCCAGGATACCAATGGGAAAGTGACAAACTCACAGTTAGACACCACATACGAGAGCCAAGAGGTCAGCCCTTTCCCAGCAGGTGACCACAAAGCACAATTAAACAGACTCGCACAAAGACATAACAAACACAAGACAGAACAAAAACATAAAAGATCCACAAAAGAAGTACCACCTTGGAACGGTCAGTAAAATATTTCACTGGAGGGCTTAAACCGGTTTAACAGCGCGCCAACCTCACCCTTAATTCAGATGTGGATCAAGACACATAGATATTTGGTTTGCATGAAAGACCCCTAACTTACCAATGCATCATCTCCTAAAACATATAAATCAAGATATAACAAGGAGATAAAGCACAGATAAGCTACATCTTGTCAATTTGAATGCATATATAAAATTTGGAGAAAATCTGTCAATATGTTCTCAAGATATTGAGTCAAAACGAAATTTTGGCGTAAATCAAGGGGCATAGCTCTAGTACAAATGACAAAAAAATATTGTGCAACTATCCCAATCTAGATCATGTCAATATCAATGCACATTCAAAATTTTGTTAAAATCTATAAAACTGTTCAAGATATTAAGCGGAAATGAAAAAAATTGTGACAGACGAACGGACGGATGAACGAATGGGCAGAATGACAGACAACCCAAATCCTATATAGCCCCCCACCCTTTTTCAAAGCAGGGCTATAACAAGATATTATGACAGATGAACGAACAAATGGATGAACGAATGGACAGAATGACAGACAACCCAAATCCTA
The DNA here is from genome assembly GCA_964019695.1 of Loripinus fragilis. Taxonomy (NCBI): domain Eukaryota; kingdom Metazoa; phylum Mollusca; class Bivalvia; order Lucinida; family Lucinidae; genus Loripinus; species Loripinus fragilis. Next base: position 1,566,133 of record CAXHUL010000609.1, read on the forward strand.
TATAGCTCCCCCCCCCCCTTTTCAAAGCGGGGCTATAAGAAGATATTATGACAGACGAACGAACAAATGGATGGACGAACGGACGGAATGACAGACAACCCAAATCCTATATAGCCCCCCTTTTTTCAAAGCGGGGCTATAAAAAGCACATCGTCAATTTGAGGGAAACTAGAATTGTCAGCGAATGACTTTAGCCTCGCTGCAGCGCTTTTATATAATGAAAAAGGCCAAGTGCTAAAGATAATTTGCATGAAAGCCTAAATATATTAAGCCGGAACAAATTCTGACATAAATCAAGGGCCATAGCTCTGTTACAAACTAGATCTTGTCAATATGAATGCATATAAAATTTAGTGATATTCTATCAATTTGTTCCCAAGTTATTGAGCTGAAACGAAATTTTGGCATAAATCAAGGGCCATAGCTCTGTTACAAACTAGATCTTGTCAATATGAATGCATATAAAATTTAGTGATATTCTATCAATTTGTTCCCAAATTATTGAGCTGAAACGAAATTTTGGCATAAATCAAGGGCCATAGCTCTGTTACAAACTAGATCTTGTCAATATGAATGCATATAAAATTTAGTGATATTCTATCAATTTGTTCTCAAGTTATTGAGCTGAAACGAAATTTTGGCGTAAATAAGGAGCAATAACTCCAGTAAAAATGTGTGGAAAATGATGTGTAACAATCCAAAGCTAGATCTTGTTAATATGAAAGCATATATAAAATTTGGTGAAATTCTGTCAATTTGTTCTCAAAATATTGAAGAAAACAACATTCTGTTGTAAATCAAGGGCCATAACTCTTGTACAAATGAGTAAAAAATAATGTGTAACAATCCCAAGCTAGATTTTGTCAATATATATGCATATATAAAATTTTGCGAAATACTGTCAATTAGTTCTCAAGACATTGAGTGGAAACGAAATTAAGGCATAAATCAAGGGCCATAACTCTGGTACAAATGTGCAAAAAATTCTGTGTAACAATCCCAACGTAGATCTTGTCAATGTGAATGCATAAATAAAATTTGGTGAACTCATGACAATTTGTTCTCAAGATATTGAGTGGAAACGAAATTTAGGGGCAAATCAAGGGCCATAACTCTGGTTTAATGTGCAGAAAATGTCGTGTGACAATCCCAATATAGATCTTGTCAATATGAATGCATATATAAAATTTGGTGAAATTCTGTCAATTAGTTCTCAAGAATTTGAGCAGAAACGAAATTTTGGCATAAATCAAGGGCCATAACTCTGGTACAAATGAGCGAAAAATAGTGTGTAACAACCCCAAGCTAGATCTTGTCAATATAAATGCATATGTAAAATTTGAAGAAATTCTGTCCATTTGATCTCAAGATATTGAGTGGAAACGAAATTTAGGGGCAAATCAAGGGCCATAACTCTGGTTTAATGTGCAGAAAATGTCGTGTGACAATCCCAATATAGATCTTGTCATTATGAATGCATATATAAAATTTGGTGAAATTCTGTCAATTAGTTCAAGAATTTGAGCAGAAACGAAATTTTGGCATAAATCAAGGGCCATAACTCTGGTACAAATGAGCAAAAAATAGTGTGTAACAATCCCAAGCTAGATCTTGTCAATATAAATGCATATGTAAAATTTAAAGAAATTCTGTCCATTTGATGTCAAGATATTGAGCGGAAACAAAACTTTGGCATAAATCAAGGGCCATGACTCTGGTACAAATTTGAGAAAATGACATGTAACAATCCCAAGCTAGATCATGTCAATATCAATGCACATACAAAATTTGGATAAATTCTATAAAAGATTTCTCAAGATATTGAGCAGCAACGAAATTATGACGGACGGACAGATGAACGGACGGACCCAATGACAGACATCCCAAACCGGGCTATAATAAAAATGGATCACAGAAATAATCAGGGGTTTCCGACCATGCAAGACTCAAACCAATCTGCTCAGTTACAGAGATGATCAAGAATGCTGAAATTTTGTGTGTATCAAGTTTTTCAATTATACTTTCCAGAGGGTAAACAATAAAGCGGCTGATCAGACTGCCCAGATGTGCAGGCTAGTCTGCACCTTTATTGTTGGCATGCTGCTACATCAGTACTTCTCTGGACATGACGTCCATATCTCTGTGACTGCTCTTTTCACACCTTCCCTAGGTCTACATGATTGATGACACATGCAACAAGTGTGATTCTCAGGACTGCCGTGACGTGACGTACAAATGGCACGTTTGAATAAAATCAGAGGTAAGTACAAATAAATACGAGCCAAAAAAGGACATGGTGGAAAGCATACTCAAAAAAGTAGTTCGGCCCGAATACCGGGGACCAGGGAAGACAGCCTTTCTGAAGTCTGATGTCTATCTTCATTAAGTAAGCCAAGAATCAACTTTGGTGGCCTAATATAGCAGTTGAGAATGACCTAAGGGTATCATTATGCCAGGGAATGCTATTTTTGAAATTTGGAAAAAGAAAACAAAAAAAAAATCATTTGGCTTTGTTTTTGACTGTGAAAGTACATGTTGCTGGACTGCAGGCTTCAAAATGCATAACCCCCTCTATTGCAGACCAAAAAAAGTAACGCCCCAGTTACACAGTCACGATTCCAGCCACGATTCACCACGACTCGTCCTGATTTGAATCAGATGGTAAAATCGGGATGCGTTGGGATGGAAAAAAAGAAAATCGAGCATCAATACAGTGTCTCGATCACGATGCTCCAACGGTGTCTGCACAATTAATCTACGGATCCTCTACGTCTCATGATGGAGCGCTACGATGGAGCTACAAATGCTCAGGATGCCTCCAAGATTTGATACAGTGCTAGTACGATTCAAGCCGGTAGCACTAGGGTAGCGTCACGACCTCCCATGAACGTGCACGATTTAGTGATTGTCAAGCGACAGTCCTGGGGGGGGTACTCTCATTTTTTCTTCATACGTAGGCTCGGGCCCAGCATCTACCATTCACCCCAAAAAATATCAGGAGTTTCAAGCACCCAAAAAAATTTTGAAATTTTAGCAACTAAAAAAATATTCCCTATTCTGTACCTTGACTTTATAAAAGATCCTTAAATGCATAGAAATGTCCCCTAAATATAGTCCAATATTGTGATGACCCCAAAAAGTATCCACAAAATCTTAATACCAAAAAATACTCATTTTTCTGAAAACCCCAAAAATATTGAAATTCAAAATTTTGAACCCCAAAAAATGACCCGAGCCTGTATGAAAATATTAGAGTAAACCCCCTGGGGCGACAGTTTGCCAAATTATTACAACAAATATCATTATCTCTTTCAACCTATGATGAAGTCAGTCATGCCATTTGAAGCCTCTGGACATAATCCATGATGCGCTTCACTAAAGTTGTCTTTTGAAAATGATTTTCAGCAATGTATCATTGCTCTGTTTTTATACCAGAATCTTGTGTCAGTGATAACCCGATTCGCTACGAACGCCCACAAATGACAACGAATACTACCATGGTACCACTAGGAATGATCCCGATCCCGCTATGGTAGAGCTACCATTTAGGCCACGCCCACAATCCAACACGATTCACCCCGAGGAGTTTAAAAGGTTTAAACTTGTCATAGCCTTGTCGTGGAGGTTCCCGAATCACCAGGATTCTTCACGAACCACCACGGTACTACTAGGACCCGCGCCGATGTCTCTACCGTGCTGCTACGACTCATGCCGATGCATCACGACTTGATAAATCAGGGTGAGTCGTAGCTCTACTGTGGCCAAAATCATGAATGTGTAACTGGGGCTTAAGATAACATATCCATAAGTCCTTTGACTAGGAGTTTTAGGCAGACCTGCTACAGTGGTAATCAGTTACCAAGAGGATCCAGGAATTCCACATTAAAGAAATATGAACATACCTATAAAGAATGATCATACCTCCAACATATAACTACCAAAAACATTGTCAAATATAATTTACCTTATTTCACATATCCTTTCATGACACATTTTCATTCAAAACTCAAAGGTCAGCAAGCAGTTTAAAAATCTTCCCAAAAAAATCATGCATCTCTGAATGCACTTGCATTGTACAGGATTAAATCTAAGCCTCAAGGCATTAGCTATTGCAATGTACAATTTAACCTTCGTCCTACTGAACAAAACAACTATTTGCAAGTGGGGACATTTTTGGTCATCTGCTGATTTTTTTTCAAAGTTAACAATTAAAACATCATCAGGAATATCATCTGAGCCTCGATTAGTTTGGATCCAGATCAGGCCAGAAATTTTGTTAGGTCTGATGTGGATCCAAACTATTTGCAAATGTTGTCTGCAGACGACACTAGCAGACAAAAGATAATGTCCTCCAGTCCAGTCTCATAAGATCACAACAAACAGTGTAGATCCTGATCAGATAGCTTTTTTATTGTACTTTCAAAGATAGATGAGAATCGATGTAAACAAACACTGGCCAGTTTACCTTGATTTTGGGCGTGCAGGTACTCTCAGTTTACAGTTATATTGAACCTACCACAGATTATTGCATATAAGCGTAGCAGTGAAAAATCATGCTTTACCTGTTTATAAGAAAAATAGAATAGCCTCATTACTATGCATCTTTGAAAGCACAATATGCACACAACTTCGAACAAGTTGAAGGGGCATATTGCTTTGGGCCTGTCCATTCGTCCGTCCGTCTGTGCGCCTGTTACAAAAATCAAGTAGCATATCAAAAAATAGTTAACCCGTATTTTTTTGTCCAAATTATCTCCCTTGGTGGAGTTATGCCCCTTTTAAAGGGTCGTAATCAAGATATCTCAAAAAGTATAACAGCTAGGAGCTTTAAACTTAGTCAGCAGATAGTAGATAATGAGTAGATTATAGTGTGACCAGAGGTGAGTTCAACAATGCGAGTGCTCACCGAGCGCTCGTTGATTGGTACCTATCTTTATTCATAATGTGTAAAGCCTGGCATCAGTACAATGAGCGCCAAAGAGCGCTCCCATTATTGAACTCGCCTCAGGTAATGGACGTTGGGAGGGTCAGGAAGAACACTGCCATTCACTGTCAATTTAGACTGGTCTACAGTAAATTGGGTAAAACAGCATAGGTATGCTTCAATCGTGCAAAATAACTGAGCTGCTGACGACAAAAGCGACCAGCTTTATACAGTTAGTATGCCTGGTAAATGTTCGCAGAAATCTTAGTCTTACTTGTTTACAGACACATTGGTATATGCTATTGCTCACTGGTCAGGGCCTTCTAGAACCTATGTGGATTTTAGTCAAGATCAGCGAGGCAGACTGGTCTATGTTAGAACGGCTGTTGCTGCTACGTGTATAAAGATAAAGAGTCAGGTTGCACAGCTAATGAAGATCTGATTGCATGTAGCGTGCTTTTAACTTTAATTCCCTTTGGTATTGTATTTACTATACAGCCATGTCTCAAGTAACCGTCTAAAACGCAAAGCTGCATACACTGGTACGGAGGTCGAAATGTTTTACACATGATATACCGATATAAGTAAGTAAGTAAGTAAGTAAGTAAAGGCTTTATTTAACGAGGGTGACTACATTTAGTGTATACAAATAATGACAAATGTAATAACTAATCTTCCATGAGGCCCTCAAAATATACATTATATACATAATTATAAAATACAAGCAGATCACAAACTATATATAAATCAAAATGTAAATACCAGATGTGTTTACGTAATGTTAGCGATGGTTTTCTATTACCAGGAAAAAGAAGGCTCTGGTCAGCCAACACATTCATTCTGAAGCTGGCCGATCAAGACTTTCTTTTGTTCCCCAAATCAGAAGATTTTTTACATAGTTGTTATAAGCTTCCAACCTAGCTTACTAGAAGAGGAAACATATAATCATTTAATACATATGATACAAATATTTACATGATGTAATAAAAAAAAAAAAAAAAAATGAAACAAACATATTTGGATTGAGTGACTATTTTCTAAATCTGAATAAGATACATAAATATTTTCATTTAATTAACCATGTTATACATCTGTTATGGAAGGTATTTAGGCTCTCTGCCCTTTTAATTTCATCAGGTAGACTGTTCCAGACCAGACATCCTGAATATCTTAAACTGTGTTTGTAATATTCAGTTCTGGGCTTCAGTGGAATAAAACAAGAAGCTGTAGCAGATCTTAAGTTAACAGATGTATTGACACTATTTCGTAAAGTAAACTGTTCAGATATATAATCAGGTGTAATATGCTGGTATACTTTAAACATAAATTTGGCTTTTCTAAGATATAACCTGTCATATATAGAGAGGATTTTCAAAGTATCCATTGCTTGGGAGGAGTCTTCAACCTTGTAATCTAAAATTACTCGACATGCTCTTTTCTGTAACCTAAGAATTTTCTGCTTATTTGTTTCAGAAGAGCTACCCCAAACGATATTACAAAAATCAATATGGGGTTGAATATAAGACTTATAAAATAATAATAATAATAATAATAATAATAGTCTTTATTTTCAGAGGGTAACACATTTAGCAAAAAAAAAAGCTAATCTTCCATGAGGCCCTCTATGAACTACCACCAAAAAATAATACAAGTATAAAATACAAAGATGATTTACATGTATACAAGATAATACAAATATCATGGAACACTTTCAAACCTACATACACACAGGCATACTTTTTACATAAGTATCATATATATCATACCCCTAGATACAAGTGATTAGTAATACCAATTTTATCCACACACATGGGTTCTCAAAAGAAGCGCCTCAATGAGACGCTTCTTATGAGCACCAAACTAAATAATTAAACTGAGGAACAAAACATATTCACAATTTTACGCTCAAAATTATGTTCATATGAACATATAATTATATCAGTTTCAAAGATTGAAAGATAGACTGGATTTCATCCACTTAATACAATGTCTATGAAAAGAGTCAACAGTTTCTAAATTCTTTAAACAGTCTGGTAAGTTGTTCCAAATGACTGGACCTGAATAAATTAAGCTTTGTTTGAAAATTTCTTTTTGTGGTCTTGGAGTATAAAAATCCAATGCACCTGTTGATCTTAGAGATTAAAGCGTTTCATTAAAAGGTCGAAAAGAGAACATTTGATTTACATATGAGGGTAGGATGGATTTAGAAACTTTAAACATAAATTTAGCCTTCCTGAGGAAAATGCGTTCATATATGTTTAAAATTTTAAGCTCATCCATACTGTTGGCAATGTTATCATATTGGTAATTTACAATGATTTTAACAGCTCTTTTTTGTAACCTATAAATTCTGTTTAGATTATATTGAGATGTTCCTCCCCACATTGTAGAACAATAGTCAATGTGGGGTTGAATATATGTTTTGTAAAATTGTACTCTGTGTTCGGTGGATAAATAGTCCTTCAATTTGGATAACAGCCATAGATTTGAAGAAATTTTCTTAGCAATAAAATTAATATGAATAGACCAGGTTAGATTGTTATCAATGCGAACACCAAGAACTTTCTCATTTTCAACTGAGTTCAAAGCATCATTGTTGTAAGTTAAAAGCAAAATGTCATTATGAAGATGAAGACGTTTTTGAGAGGTGGTAATTAACATTGCCTTGGTTTTTTCTGTGTTTAATAACATTCCATTGAGCTTACACCATTCAGAAAGATTTTGTAAAGCTATCTGCAAGTTTTGCTCAATATAATCTTGAGTTTCACCAATCATATACAATGTGGTGTCGTCCGCATAAAGATCGGTAGAGACATTATTGGTATATAGTGGTAGATCATTTATAAACATTAAAAATAACAATGGACCCAAGATTGACCCTTGAGGCACACCAAACAAAACATTCTCAGTTCTTGATTCAATATTATTTATGACGACTTTCTGCTTCCTGTCCAACAAATAAGAAGAAAACCAATTAATTGTTTTATCTGAAAGTTTATAGTGTCTTAGCTTTTTAAGCAAAAGTGTATGATCTACCAAATCAAAGGCTTTCCTAAAATCAACCATGACCATACCAATTATCTGACTGTTATTTATAGCCTCTAGGAATTTGTTGATCATCTGAAGCAATGCTGTTTCACAGGAATGATTGGGTCTGAAACCTGATTGTGTTGAATGAAGCAATTTATGAGAGGTCAAATAAGTCATTAAGGAGTCATGCACATGTTTTTCTAGCATTTTTGATATGACAGGCAAAATTGAAATGGGTCTATAATTATTAGTGTCATCCTTAGGGCCATTTTTATATAAGGGTCTTACTTTGCCCTCTTTCCACTTATCTGGAAAAGTTGAATTAAGTATGCTTTGATTACAGATATACATTAAACTGTCAGAAATAAAAGGAGCTGCTAGCTTAAGTAATCTGGCCCCAATGTTATCAGAGCCAGTGGCTTTGGTAATATCAATGTTTTTAAGATATTTTTCTACTTTTTCTTGTGATATACATGGTATTGAAAAATAAGAATTTGCAGGGATTTTCTTATCACAGAACTCTTTTAGTTTATCAAAATTAGATGCCAAAGGCGGTTCTTTGATTTTTGATGCTACTGAAACAAAATATTTATTGAACTGATCTGCAATATCTTTTGGATTTTCAATGCTATTATTGTCAACTTTCAATGAAAATATTCCACAACTGTCCTTACATTTACTTGCCCCAATTTCTTTGAATAATTTCCAAACACTGGCAGGATTGTTAGCATTTTCATTTAAAATTTCAGAATACTGATGTTTTTTAGATTGTTTTATCAGGGAACATACCTTATTGCGCCAAATTTTATACTGCTCATTATCATTTATAGACTTGTACCTGTCTCTTGTTTTTATTGCCTCTATTATTTCACCATTAAGCCATTTTGGTTGTTGTTTACGTTTAACACGATGCTGTTTCAAAGGTAAATGCTTATCAATAATGTCTAAAAATAAAGAAGACCAGCTTTCAACATTATCATTTGTGTCATCAAATATTTTGATAACATCCCAAGGCGTTGAAGACAAATCATTAATAAATTCAGTTTTATTGAAATTTTTTCAGTTTTATTGAAATTTTTGAAAGACCTATATGAAATTGAATGATGAGACTTTTTAAGTACTGAAGATGAATTTAGTTTTCTTGTTACGAAAACAGGGAAATGATCACTAAGCCCCAAGATCGGCACCTTTGTTGAGAGTACATTACTTAAATGATTACAATATATGTGGTCAATTAGTGTTTCTGAATGATCTGTAATTCTAGTTGGAGACATAACAATTTGTTCAAGGCCAAATGATTCCATACATTCAAGCCAAGTTTTCTTTGTATTGACCTGCAGTAAGTCGCGATTAAAGTCTCCCATCAAATAAATTTCCTTTTCACATGCTAATATTTTATCAAATTGGTTGTCAAAAATTTCATTCCACTGAACAGTTTCATTTGGATGCCTATACATACTACCAATCAAAAAACTTTTGCTATTTTTAGGGAAAATTTCTAACCAAATACATTCAATGTTCTCACATTCTAAATCTAATCTCCTCTCACACTTGATTCCATCTTTCACATAGACAATAATTCCGCCCCCTTGTTCAGGTCTTACAGCAGAAATAACTCTGTCTTTCCGAAAAAGTTGAAAGTTTTTGATATTAAAAAAGTTAGAAGTGTGAGAGTCATTTAATTTGCTCTCACTCAGTCCAAATAAATGAATGTCATTTCCAGAGCTATTTAGCAGTAAATCAATTTGTTCAATTTTGTTCTGAATTCCCTGAACATTTAAGTGACCCATTTTAAAACCTTTTTTACCTAAACCTAAATTCAGCATGCTTTGGGCACTCATGGAAGAACAAGTAGAGTCATGCTCATTGTTTTCAGTAGTATGTTCATGCACATTGTTATCAATGGTAAGATTTGTGTATTGAAAATTAGTTTCAAAACTTTGATCAAAAAGTGTAGATAAATCATATATGTAGTCATTGACTGTTTCTGAAGATGAAGTATCATTTTGATAAAAGGAAATTATTTTTGAAGGTACATTTGAGTCTAAATCATTACATTCACAGCTAATACAATTACAAGCACCACATATACCTGATAGAGAATAGTATCTATTTTCTGACAGAAATATAGGGTGTTTTTCAAAATCAAGGGCATATTTGCCACTGTCCTAAAAGTTCCAACACACTGAATCTTTATGACCATAAAACTTGCAAATATAACATTGTAACTGTTTTTTGTGGCGACACTGGTAAGTTTTATGGTTTGTCAATCCACATTTAAAACATCTCTCCACATTATTATGGTGTTGGACCCCTCTTCCATGGTGGTTGTTGGACGAGGGAGCAGACAGTCTGCTCTCATTCCGTCTAGGGTAAGCCGCACTGTCTATCTTAGCTGATGGTCCATAATAGGCACAGTGCTTGAAACTTTCAACAATGTCTATGTGCTGATTGATACAACCAAGCAGTCCTCTTGTGCCCGAAGAAGACAAATGAATGTTGTCCCTGGGTTTGTAAAAATGTGATTTCAACTGGTTGTTTTTATTATAGAAAGTTTGGTTTATATGGATGAAGGTTCCTCCATGGATATCACTTTGTCTTTTTATTACCTCATTAATATCATCAACACAAGTGTCCCCACGTGGACAGATACTGCACAAGTAAATATTTATGGTTGGGTTTTTATCTTTAATAAGACACACAAGTTGTTCATATTTTTCTTCAATGTACTCAATGTCAATGTTTTGAGAAGCATCATTCCCAGACACATATATGATAATATTCTGGAAAATTTTTAAATCATAAATTTTGATTTTCTCCAAGAGTATATCAACTGAAGCCCCAGAAACAGGCTGACATTCAACTTTGTTTCTCAGGCCTTTTTGATTTACTCCTGAAAGAATTGAGTCCCCAATGATCAATGTCTGGGGTGTAGACTGCTTCTGACTGGTCCCAATTTTATTACTTTTTTGGGAAGAATTTTTAGTTGATTTTCCTGTCTTTTGCTGTGGTTTATTGTTAAGATTAGTGTCAGTATCACAAGGTGACTTTCTTTGATTATTTCTGGTCTGAATGGGAGGCAGTTGTTTGGTGTTAAGTGCTTGACTATAACTCATATTTCCAGGAACAATTTTTGAATCACTAACATCCTCATTAATTGTTATAGGATTGGAGTGATTGTCAATGCTGGATTCTACAGACAGATGGTCTTTAATTGTCTCAGCTTTCTGTACATCTTCAGCTTTTTGAATAAGCTGGCACATAACTTCATTTATCTTGTTTATCTGTCCTTGTAGATTTTTAGTGATTTCACACAGATTATTAAGTTGTCTGTTTATGTCTGTCATTGTTGGCTGGCTTGATTGCATTTCGCAATGTGACAGTGATTTACCAAAGTCAATAGGAGACAAGGGGAGCATTTTGTGTGGCTGGTGCCTTGAATCAACTGGAGTAGAACTATGGATCTTATCTGGTTGCTGTGCCTCATTCTCAGAAGCAAATATCTTAAATAGTCTTAATGACAATCTTATAAAAGTTGTTTCTCTCCATATACTGTTGCCTGGTCCTGTAACCACTATGGAAGAATCTGATTTTTTACATGTTATGACACATTTTTTCCCCTGTAAGTGTGTTTGATATATCGGGGAATCCTTATTTGGAGATCTTGAATGTAACTCCTTGTCTAGAGAATTTACAAACTGATTGTATAATCCCTTAGTAGAAAACAATATATTGATCTGATTGTAGGTAGGTATCACATGATATAAGATCCCATTGAAATTGTCAATCACATGGCGCTCCTTCTCAATAGCTGAGCCATTTGAAACAAATTCAGAGAAACCCGTAAGTTCTTCATTGTCATCTTTCGAACTTTCTTGTTCAGAAAATACTTTGTCACTCATTTCACTATGATGTTGTGATAAATTTGATTGATCTTTTTTCTGAGTTTCACTGATAGGTGGTGGCTGGGGTGAGGAAGGCATTTTGATAATAGGTCCCTGAGGTAACCAAAGACAACTTGGTATTGATAAAAGGCTAGAATAGTCACTGGTAGCAGTTTTATTTGCAGATAAATAATTTACAAAAGAGTCACTGACAGAAAATTCCACTTCTTTATCATGTTTATCCATTTTAGTGGTCAACATACAGCCCAGTATATACTAATATCACAGCTCATAAGCCTCTACAATTTAATGAGTTCTTAAAAGATCAATCATGATAGTCATTAGACTTGGTTGACTATCTGGTATTAGATACACTCCATTAGACTAGAGATTGAACAGAATGCGGTGCTCTTGAGAAAGAAATTTCTTTACTTTTGAGAGAAGCCAGATACTTGAAGTAATCTTTTTGCTTAGGTGTCTAATATGATCAGACCAGGTCAAGTTCTGATCAACAAAGACACCTAAGATTTTGTCATTTGAGATCATATTAAGTGACTCTTCATTAAATTTTAGATCAAGAATTTCTTTATCAAGTCTTTGCCTCTTCTGGTTTGTTGCTACAAGCATGATTTTTGTTTTGGATGAATTGAGAAGCATACCATTTCATTTGCACCAAGTATTTAGACTGTCCAAAGCAATTTGTAGGTTATTCTCAATATCTTCTACTGAATTCTGGATGTCATACAAAGTAGTATCATCGGCATATAGATCTGTATTAACATTGTGAACATATAGAGGTAAGTCATTTATAAAAAGAAGAAATAAAAGAGGGCCCAAAATTGATCCTTGTGGAACCCCATACGACACTTGTCCAATGTCTGATTTACTGTTGTTAACATAAACTTGCTGCCTTCTTTGTGTTAGATAAGTTTTAAACCATTGTAGGGCTTCATCTTTTATGCCATATATTTCAAGTTTTGACAAAAGTATTTGATGATCAACAAGATCAATAGCTTTCTTGAAGTCCACTAATACAACACCAATCATTTGGCCATTGTCAATAGCATGTAGCCAAGAATCAATCATGTGTATTAGAGCAGTTTCACATGAGTGACCAGCTCTGAAACCAGACTGTAATTTAAAATTATGAAGGAAGTCAGAGAGACAGTCATGAACATGCTTTTCAAGTACTTTTGACAAAACAGGCAAAATTGAAATAGGTCGATAATTGTTTACTTCTTCAGAGGGACCACCTTTGTGGAGGGGAGTTACTTTTGCTTCCTTCCATTTATTTGGGAAAACAGAATTATTTATACTGTGATTACAAATGAAGGTAACATGTTCAGCTATATGTGGGGCAGCCAGCTTTAATAATCTTGGACCAATGCCATCTGTTCCTGTTGCTTTACTTATATCTATATTTGAAAGATATTTCAAAACCTTTTCCTTTTCAATATTAGAGATTTCAAATTTGGTGTCTGCAGGAAGTTTCTGTCGACAAAATTCTCTAAGCTTTTCATGACTAGTATTTTCAACAGGCTCTTTTATCTTTGAAGCAATATTTACAAAAAACTCGTTAAATGCATTTGCAATTTCATTAGGATCTTCAGTGTGAGGATCTTCACTTTTAATAGATCCTATGGTTGACTGTTTCCTAAGACCTTTCCCAGCACCAACTTCTTGAAATATTTTATAAATGCTGCCAGGTTTGCCTTTATTATTTTCAATGAAGGATTGATATTGATCTCTTTTTGCTCTTTTTATCGTTGAATTTACCTTATTTCTCCAAAATTTGTAGTTATCCGTGTTTCCTAGTGCTTTATGTCTATCTCTGGTCTTGATAGCATCAAGAATTTCGGGTGAAATCCAGTCAGGCTGATTTTTACGTTTTACTCTGTGCTGTTTAATTGGCACATGCTGCTCTACAACATGTAGAAAAAGATCTAACCATGCTTCAAGTATATCATCTGTATCATCAAAAAGCTTAACTGTGTCCCATGGTGCTGAAAGAAGGTCATTAGCAAACTTAGTCTCATCAAAATCTTTAAAACTTCTGTAAGATATTGTGAAATGCTTTCTTTTTTGGGGTTGCACATGCATTTTGCGAGTAAAGAATATAGGAAAATGGTCACTCAATCCAATCTTGGGAACATTTACTGAATTAACATTTTCTGTACAGTTTGTATAGATATGATCTATCAGAGTTCTTGAGCTTGGAGTTACTCTTGTAGCTTCAGAAACCATTTGTACTAAACCAAAAGGTTCCATATAGTCTGACCATGCCTGCTTGATCTGCTTATTTAAAAGGTCCCTATTAATATCACCCATTAGATATATTTCTTTTTCCTCTCTTAACACATTTTCAATATTTTCTTCGAAGATTTCATTCCACTGAATGGTTGAATTTGGTGGTCGATACATATTACCAATTAGGAAAGGTTTACTTTTAGACGGTCTTATTTCCAACCAGATACATTCCAGATTAGCCTGTTCAAGGTCGTCCCTTCGTTTACAGCTAACCCCATCTTTTACGTACACCAAAACTCCTCCCCCTGCATTTTCTTGACGATCCCTTCTAAAGGGTATCTGAAAGCCATTAATAAGAAATCCTGAATCTGGATGAAAAGAACTTAACTTTGACTCACTCAACCCAAAAACATGTATTTGATTATTTTCTGACTGTAATAAAAGACGTACTTGTTCAATTTTATTACTAAGTCCCTGTATATTAAGGTGTCCCATTTGAAAGCCCTGACATTTTAAGCCCAGATCAAGCAGGGATTCTGACTTGGATTGGTCTTTGGAAGAAATAACAGCCTCTCCAGATGCAATGCTATGGGTAACATTGTCAGACAAAATTGAACTGGATACAGATGACTGTGATGCAGTCTGTTCAGCCATTGAATTTGAATTATTTTCATATATATCATGTGTTGTACTTCTGGTAGAGTTATTGGACACCTGAAAACTAGTAACAGATAAGCTCTGATCAGGTGGCCTAATTAATTCATTATCAGTAGTGCAAGATTTGTCCTGACCATGAATGTGATTATCATTACACACATTTGACACAACAGGTGGTTGCATATTGACTGAGGAACAAAGCAGGCTCTCATTAGAAAATGTGCTTGAAATGTGTGATCTATCATTAGCCTGGCTACTATGGAAATGCTGAGAAACCATATTATCATACATAGAAGCAACATGATCATAAACATCATTTGAAATATTCAAGACAGTCATATCAACATGATCATTTATATGAGAGGGCCTCTGCTGGAAGGGACTAACATGTACATTTATATGATCATTAGATGAAATAAAACTTTGTAACGAGTCAGCGATTGAGAGCTGATCGCTTTTAGATAAATCATTTTCACTGTCATAGTTCCATACATAATCTGATTCTGGGTGTGTATCCAAACTGACACTAGAACAAGAGCAGTCATTCAAATCACACTCATTACATAATGTATCTAAAGTAGAATATCTGTTGGAAAAAGAAACGGATTCAAATGATATAAAGGGCATACATGTAATATAGGTTTAGTGATTACACATTATTGAACTAACCCAACAAACATGCTGGCATGAATGACGCCTTCAAAAACTGTAGTTATTAATCGGCTTTTGGGTGACTGTCTAGCCATGCCAACACCTGGTTCCTATCTCCGTTAGCATTGCATACCACGTGGTGATACAGTGATCAAATAGCTGTATAATACCTGTAGAGTCACCAGTAATAGAGAGCTTGACTTGAGATAAAGGGGCTGTTGGTTTGAGTCTCTCTGGAGGCACCATATTGTTTCCTTGTGCAAGACATGTTATACTCTATTTAGTACTGGTTCAACCCAGGAAACGTCCCCACATAATTGAAAATTTCTTGACTGGCATGGACGCATCCAGAGGGGGGGACAGGTGGTACTATTGATAGATCACAAAAAATAGGTTTGCTTAGCAATACTGGTCCGGATCCCCTGAAAAATCGCAGAGCTACTAGGCCAGAATTCAATGTTAGGCCATCATCGGGGCGCAAAACGCCATTTAAATGGCTTTTCGCCGGCGGGCCAATGATAAACCACTTTTAGTGGTATTTTGATCATCTCTCCTCTCATCAACTTAAAAAAGAAAAAAAAGTGGACCCCTCTGACAAAAGTTTCTGGATCCGCGCATGACTGGGATGTAAAGTATCAACTCAAATAATCGAGGTCCACAGTTGCTCAGTGTTAGTGTGTTAGACCTGTGATTAAAGAATCGCTATTTTTAGAAGGTTCAATGAAAGCACTTCGAAATGTCCTAAGCAAGACACTTTATTCTCTGCAATGTACTGGTTCAACCTAGGTGGAGAGGAAACTCCGCATCATGGCTGCAAAAATTTTGGCAGCGACGCAAAACATCAATGCAGACAAACAAAATCAACTCAAAATAACAAAAGAGACACTCATCTCTAATTTTTGCTGCAGTTGTGTGCGTCTACTGGTACAGTATGCTATATGATAATATTCGCGTTAAAATATTGTCAATGAAAATATTCTTCCAAATTCTGTTTGTTTGGGAAGAAAATGATTTGGTGTTTAGCTCTGAATTGGAAAAAATAGCATTAAAACACCAACATAAAGATAGCCTCCCTGCCCCCCCCCCCCCCCCCCCCCCCACACACACACATTTAAACTCAGCATGCTAAGGGTTCAATAAATGGATCACAGGGAAAGGGTACACCAGGCCCCCTAGCCGGCTCTCATGAAATTAAAGGTTTTTTATAAAGGCCATTTTAGGCAAAATAAAGGTTGTTTCATTGAAATTCTAACAAAAATAAAGAGCAAAGTAACGTAAAATTTTCTGGTATTTTTATCCGATCCCAATCTCTAAATCGATGTTATGATAGGTGATGGTATGAAAGCGGTGCAGCAAATCCTTAGCCAATAAAATTATAGACCATTTATCACATATTGATAGGAAACTACTCTTGTTTTTACTCCCTAGTTTGAAACCTCACTTTGAACTAAAGGATTGTGTTGAGCAGTGTTGAATTGAAAAATAAATCACATATTTTCTCATCTTAAAGGGGGGGGGGGGGGCTGGGGGTTCTCCCCCAGAAAATTTTGAAAACCAATATAGCAGGAGAAGTCATCTCTGGTCATTTTTAGGGCAATTTTACCTGCAGTTAATGAACAATTTCAGAGGAGATTGCTTCCATTAATATTGTATGCCCTTTTAAATATAAAATTTAGAAAGATATGCATATGTCTGTATTAGTCTTGTGTGTAAATATAAATGATCCGACTTGACAACCTTAGACAGTGACATCAGAAAATCAGCAGATTATTCAGAGAAGTCAATAAACCCAAATGATGATATCTATTAATATTTGCCATCCCAGTTTTTGCAGTTTGTAGTGTGTTCAACCTAATGTCGGCAGTTTTGCAGGTTCTATTCCCAGGTTGGGCACACTCTTTCACTATAGTTGTCAGTTACTAGTGAACGATGAGCACTGAGTACATGCACTTGTGAAAGGATTTGGGTTATGCCTGCTTGGGAAAAGAGTGGTAACAATAGGATCAACTAGGCATTCTGACATCACATGGATGTAAATCAAGAAATCAACCCAAAAGCATTTATATTTACCCTACCCCACTCTTTTATATTGCTGCCTTATCTGAAGCCTCAGAAAAATTGAACTTATGTCCACTATAAGAGTCACCCTGGTGCAAGAGGTACTCAGGTAGGTAGACACAATGGTAAAAAGGATGACTACAGCTTTCTGAAAAGCTCAAGACGCCACAGACATTACTTTTCACCATACGTATGGCCTATTTCTTATCTTCAAACTTATCTTGCAAAATTTAAAGGTTTATTAATCAAAATAAAGGTTATTAAAGGTTTTTCAGCCAAATTAAAGGTTTTAAAGGATTGCCACCAAATTAAAGGTTTCTAAAGGTTTTAAAGGTTCCACTAGGGGGCCTGGGGTACACATATCTTTTATGAAACAATAAACCTTGTGTGATTGTAGATTTCATTGTCGAAGAATGCTGTTTTGGTTGAAGAGTTTAAGATACACGTACGTGTTTAAGATAAATGTATGTACATAAGTTCAAACAAGGTATCTGGGCTAATCAGATTCATCTTCAATAATTCGAAACGCTTATTTTCAACGATACGGTACAGGTATATACTTTTGGTGTGGAGAGTTTCACAGATGGGTGGATACACGAACAATACAACCTGACTAGCCAATTTCCAAATGTATTTGTCCAGGGGTTGAACTTAGCTAAGAACCGCCCAACGTCTCTTATCTGTAAGGAGTATACCTGATGAAAATTTTAAAAAAAAAGGTTCTTTTTAGTTATTGACCTTTGAAAATATTAACATAGAAAGCTTGATATCTCAAAAACTATATTACAGTTAGGTGCTTCAAACTTGGACAGCTGATAGAGGATACTGAGTATATTACCTGGTGAAAATTTAAGAAAAAGTTATACATATCTTTTTTAAGTTATCTTTCGGGTTAATGCCCTTTGCAAATTTGGACATATACCCGACAAAAAAAGAAACACACCACTAACTTGCTTATCACTTGTGATCTTCCTGAGAGTTGAACAGTTCTACATGGTGTGTTTCTTTTTTTGTCCGGTATAGAAAACTTGTAATAAAGATATCTTGAAAACCATCACAGCTAGTAGCCTCAGATTTAGTCAGCTGATAGAAGACCTGGCAAGATGATCCTTATGGACAAGCATATGGGTGGGGGCACAGTGTTTCATACACTCAGGCTTCTGATCTCTCAGTAAACAATGTGACCCCTGGGTGGGGATATCTTTGACCCAGGTCAAGCTTGGTGAAATAACCCAAGGTGATGTTAGATACTTAAACATTTGGCCCCAAAACTGCACCTTTTAAAGAACTTGCTTGACAATTGGTCACAGCTTTCCTTGCATCTGAATATGATAAAGAATGATAAAATTCTTGGTATTGTATTAGAAAATATTTTAACTTGTGCATAACATGTTGATCAGGTATGCAAAAAGATTACAACAAAATTATGGCTTCTTTCTGTGGAAGTGAATTTCATGATAAACTTCATATTTTGACAATAACTTCTTAACTACTGATGCAAATTCATTTTTTCTTAGCAAAATAGATAAAGATTTAAAAAGCGTAATTGAAAATATTTTTTTCATATTTTTCTGCGACTTCAAAAAAGGTGCAATAGGATCGAAATTCCAACAATTTACCAAAATTTTTGTTATTATTTACTTTTTTTTATACTAATCCCTATCTTTACCTAAAATAGGGCACAGCTTTGTGACAACTGTAAGGTTCAACAACTATCCATGAAACCTAAAATGTATACTTAAGAAATAAAGAAACGCAACAGACAAAAATATAATTTTTGCTTGTTTAAATGACGGTTTGGTGAAATCTCTTTTGAAAATTTCTTACTGAGTATTTACAGCATGTGATGAAATACCAAAACGTCATCTTAACGCTACATTTTACGCTACAAGATGAAAACATATGAAAACTTAAAATGAGACGTTAATGCAAGAGAAAACATCTGATTACATGCCGAGAGTGAACACCAAACTTGTTAACTGTAACTTTAACTTTGTCACTGGACCATTTTATTATTAGAAAAACACATAAACATCATGGAAACCATTAAAACGTAGGATATCCAATTTTGACGTCACAATTGAGGTTTTTTGACGTCTGAAGATCTCAAGTCATAATTCTTGAACAAAACATCCTTGTAATGAATAAATCTCAAGCAGAAAAGAAAGTTTACTCATTTTATGCAGTATTCAGAGTTGACATTAATGACTTTAAGCCATTTCAGAATCCTTCAGAAACGTCGCCCTTTGATCATTTCCTTGATCCGCAATCTATGCCAAGACTTTTTAAAACAATAAACCGATGGTTGATTCAAACTTTGCTTTTATTGACCATGTTTAAGCAGTTTACTACCGGGGTCAGGCTGGTTACGCGCATGCCAAAATGATTACATAATCGTTAATTACGTTGAACCTGCTGTAATTTGACGGGCACATACTGCTCCTATGGATAAATCACACTGGTCAATGTAAACGCACCGGTGGTTGCTACAACGAGCTGGTGGTTGCATTTTTCAGCACCGGTGGTGGCGTAAAAGGTAAAAAAATCTATATCTGTTGACTTTATTATTTATTTATAAACTTGCATTTATTTTATTTGTGATGACACCTGGCGCACAGACCACCGGTAACATTGCAGTTTATGGCTCCGCCAAGCAATTGGTGATTTAATTCATGGTTTGGACTGCAAATCCAACAAAGTTCTGGAGTTTTGCCGTGACAGGTGCTTTTTTCTAGTGTAACTGCCTAAATTGAGTGAAATTTGCATGTCTAAGCGCAGCTGTTGTCATATTCCTATGAAATAACATCCAAAAAACGATTACTACTTTGATTTTTTTTTTCTTGGTAAACTAGCAAATGTTTTATTGAGGAATTTTATTACAACGCACTAGGGAGCATTTTTTGACGCATTAATACAACGCACTGATGGTTGCACAGAATTCCTGTGGTTGCTGGTGCAGCCTCATCACAGCATATACTGTTCTTATAAACGGTACATAAATCGTTATTTGAGCCAGCACATGATATTTCAGTACCAGGATGGAGACTCAGGTGAGCCTGTGCAAATGTACAGACTTGCCAGAGCCTTCTCTGCATAGAAAAAATAGAGAGTAGTAATCGTTTTTGGATGCTATTTCATGGGACTATGATACCATAGCTGCAGCTGTGCTTAGACATGCAGAATTTCCTGAAGTTAGGCAGTCGCAATAGAAAAAAGCACCTGTCACTGTCAAACTCCACGACTGTGTCGGATTTGTCGGTCAAACCATGAATTAAAACGCCAATTGCATGGCTAAGCCATAAACTGCAATGTTTCTGACGGTTTGTGTGCATTGGTTCATCAAAAGTAAAATAAATGCAAGCTTATAAAGAAATCATACAGTCAATAGGCATAGATTTTGTGGTTTTTGTACACTGATGAAGGCTCAAGCGAGACTCTGCAAATGTGTAGCCTCACCAGAGATGCTCCAGAGCTAGCCCTGTTCGCACTTTGAGAGTGTTTCCGCCTATTTTTCAGATTGGCCCTAAAACTTTTAATTTAATGAGATTGTACATTACAATAGTTAACAAGCCTCCATGCGAGCTTAAAATTTTTGTGCTTCAACAACAGCAGATTCTAGGGCGAAGATTTGGTACCAGTAAAATGCAATTTTAGCACCCCAGAGATATAGGCTGCTGTCTGTTCTAAGGCGGTGATTCTGTTGTTGTTGATACGTTGTTGATTGTTACTCCCATTACAGGATTCTGTAATTGTTCTATATTTTGTTAATTTATGTCCATTCTTGTTTTACAATCATCTTGATGGGGAAGAGAGAGAGCTGGCTGCTTTGCTTAGTTTGTCTTCCTGGTGTCTCGTGATTGTTGTGTGGCTATTCCTCTCAGTGCCATGGGTTTGTCTGCAGTTTGTGATTGTGATACTCACTACTTTTGGATGTCATTCATGCGAACAGCGATGGCTTTTGCCACATTTGCTTGGTCTAGTCTGAGCCTTCCTCACAGTTTAAAATTTTCATGTGG
Source organism: Loripinus fragilis (assembly GCA_964019695.1). NCBI lineage: Eukaryota > Metazoa > Mollusca > Bivalvia > Lucinida > Lucinidae > Loripinus > Loripinus fragilis. The sequence goes on from CAXHUL010000609.1 coordinate 1,587,600, forward strand.
TGACTCAATGGCGATTGAATGCCATTTTGTGCGAGCAGCGAAGGATCTGGCGAGTCTGCACATTTGCACAGGCTTACCTTAGCCATCGTCACTGTACAAAATCTCTTGTGCTGCCTTAAATGGCGATTTGTGTGCTATTCACGCCAGCAGCGAATACTCTGGTGAGTCTGCACATTTGCGCAGGCAGTCACTGGACAATGTAATAAATAATCAAGATCTCTTGTGCTGGCAGCAAAGGCTCTTGGGAGTATGCACGTTTGCACAGGCTCGCCTGAACCTTCTATACAGTATCGAAATATCATGTGCTGGTTGAAATGGCGATTTTTGCAACGTTTATGTGAACAGCGAATGATGTGGTGAGTTTGCACCAGCAACCACAGCAATTCTGTGCAACCATCAGTGCGTTGTATCAATGCGTCAAAAAATGCTCCCAGTGCGTTGTAATAAAAATTCCTCAATAAAACATTTGCTAGTTTACCAAGAAAAAAGACCAAAGTAGTAATCATTTTTTGGATGTTATTTCATGGGAATATGACAACAGCTGCGCTAAGACATCAAGATTTCACTCAATTTAGGCAGTTACACTAGAAAAAAGCACCTGTCACGGCAAAACTCCAGAACTTTGTTGGATTTGCAGTCCAAACCATGAATTATATCACCAGTTGCTTGGCAGAGCCATAAACTGCAATGTTACCGGTGGTCTGTGCGCCAGGTGTCATCACAAATAAAATAAATGCAAGTTTATAAATAAATAATAAAGTCAACAGGTATAGATTTTTTTACCTTTTACGCCACCACCGGTGCTGAAAAATGCAACCACCAGCTCGTTGTAGCAACCACCGGTGCGTTTACATTGACCAGTGTGTAAATATCATTTGCACTAAAAACTTGCATCATAGTGTATGCTAACCATGACTCGAAGTGTTTGTTGTGTTTCTTTATTCCTTAAGTATATATACTAAGCTGTTCTTACCATAGCATATATTATCGCAAGAAAATGTATTTGTTTTTATTTCTTGAATTTTGATTTCATAGCCCACTAATATTATTACACTCATCATTCATTCTGAATGGAGGCTAATGCCGCTATTATTAGATTGGGCAAAAAAAGATGATTCTGATTTGTTTGTGACCGAGCCGGAATAGAACTCGCGACCCCTGGATCTGCAGTCAGACATGCCTCTGTAACCAGACATGTTACCAAATGCGCTACATAACCCGAAAATGATAAACCACCCAACCATCCCGCAAGCTCAACATTACTTACTTCACATGTGCATGAAACCGAGACCTGAACACACAGGGGATATATAAACTGTCAAATGAATATCCAAATAAAGTATTTTGTATGCTGTCTTCAGCCAATTGAAATGGGTTGGTTGCATGCTGTCGTCATTCAAATGACAGGGGAGTGTATGTGAAAGAATTTCCAGGATAAAAAAAATGAATAAAAGAAGAATGAATTAAAATAGGAGGATGTGTACTCACGAAGTACCCATTCACTGCATCTGAGATCCCCAAAATTGATAAATTCATGAGGTGAAAAAAAAGTAAGTCCAATCACATGCAAATCAGCTCATGCACAAAAGATATGGAATGTTTAAACAAGTAGCCCAATGGGCAACGATCGCTCACCATGGAGCCAGCATAATGTTTGGAGACACCATAATTTACAATGCTCAAAGGCAGATAACTCTGAACTTGAAACAGGTACCAGGAATAAATTCAAAAACATAAGATATTATGCCAGTTCTAGTTATCTGCAAGAATTAAAAGATCTGAATAAAAATTGCATTGGAAACCTGGTGAAATGGTAGTTTTCAGATACTCAAGGGCAGCTAACTCTGAAGTCAGCTATTGGATCTTACCGAAATACAAACTCATCTATACTTTTATGTATGTCCTGGTAACCTACAGGGATGAAGAAAATCAAATGAAAAGGAAGGTGCTAGAGTGGTCACAACATTTTATAGTTATATTTTAGATGCTCAAGAGCAGTTAACTCTGTAGCTGGTGGATGGGCGTGGCGGAAAATCACACTCATCCGAACTTTTATGGAAGTCCTTGTTACCTACAAATGAGCAAGATCCATTCAAAAATGAAGGTGCTAGAGTGGTTACAACAGATCTCCCATTGTAAGTCTATGCAGATTTTTTATGATGCTCAAGGGAAGTTAACTCCACAGCCTAAAGTTGGTTCTACTTTAAATTACACTCATCCAAGCTTTTATGGTTGTCCTTGTTACCTGAAAGAATGAAGAAGATCCAATAAAAAATGAAGGCACTAGAGTGGTCACAACATTATCAATCAATTTTTAAGATGCTCAAGGGCAGCTAACTCCATAATAGGTGATGGGATCTTGACTGAATTCAAACTCATCCAAGCTTTTATTCTTGTCCTTCTTATCTGCAAGAATGAATATGATCTATTATAAAATGAAAGCACTAGAGTGGTCACAACAATTCTCCCATTATAAGTCTATGGGGATTTTTTAAGAAGCTCAAGGGCAGCTAACCCCTCAGTCGCAGGTCTGATCTGGCCAAATTTTGAACCCATCTAAGTTTGACCTTGTTACCAGCAAGAATAAAGAAGATCCAATTAAAAATGAAGGCGCTGGAGTGGTCACAACATTATCCATCAATTTTTAAGATGATCAAGGAGAGCTAACTCCATAATGAGTGATGGGATCTTGACGAAATTCAACTTCATTGAAGCTTTTATAGTTGTCCTTCTTATCTGCAAGAATAAAGAAGATCCATACAAAATTAAAAGCACTAGAGTGGTCACAACATTTCTCCCATTATTAGTTTATGGGGATTTTTCCAGATGCTCAAGGTCAGGTGACTCATAAGTTCTTGGTTGGATCCCGCAGAATTTCAAACTCATCTAATCTTTTATGAGTGTCCTTGTTAGATGAAAGAATAAAGAAGATCCAATCAAAAATGTAGACGCTAGAGCGGTCACATTATCAATCAATTTTTAAGATGCTCAAGGGGAGCTAACTCAAAATTAGGTGAAGGGATTTTGATGAAATTCAAACTCATCCAAGCTTTAATAGTTGTTCTTATTGTCTACAAGAATGAAGAAGATCCATTCAAAATTGAAAGCACTAGAGAGGTCACAATATTTCTCCCATTATAAGTCTATGGAGATTTTTCCAAACACTCAAGGGCAGGTAACTCATAAGTCCCTGGTCAGATCCTGCTGAATTTCGAACCCATCCGAGAAATTATGGGTTAACTTGTTGTCTGTAAGAATGAAGAAGATCCAATCAAAAATGAAGGAGCTAGAGTGGTCACAACATTACTCAGGGTTGCCACTCAATATCCATTTCAAAATTCCCTGACTTTTCCTTGACTTTCAACCGTTTTCCAGACCCTTTTGGAAGGCCAATTTTAGCCATTTTCATCCATCGACTATTCGAAGATTTTGCACAAATATTTGAACTTGCTGATTTAATCTTAAAAGAAAAATCTTAACCATAAATATTAGAAAAGGAATGTTTCTGAACATAAATTGCTTGCAATTTATGTTCAGAAACATTCCTTTTCTAATGTTGCTTGCAAATTATGGAAACTAAAATTTCCAGAAGCCTGTTAACTAGCATCTTTTTAGGAAAATTTTGAAATTCCCTGACTTTTCCATGACTTTTTTCATTTTTTTTAAATTTCACTGACTGAAAATGTAATTCCCTGACTTTTCCCTGACATGGAAAATTTTTCGTTTTCCAGAACTTTTTCCCTGACCGTGGCAACCCTGTTATTCATTAATTTTTCTGATGCTCAAGGGCAGCTAACTCCAAAGTCGGAAATGGAATCTTGCCAAAATTCAAACTCATCCAAGCTTTAATAGTTGTCCTTATTGTATGCAAGAATGAGGAAGATCCATCCAAAAACGAAGGTACTAGAGTGGTCACAACATTTCTCCCATTATAAGTCTATGGGGATTGTTCCAAACGCTCAAGGGCAGGTAACTCATAAGTCCCTGGTCAGATCCTGCTGAATTTCGAACCCATCCGAGATATTATGGGTTTACTTGTTGCCTGCAAGAATGAAGAAGATCCAATCAAAAATGAAGGAGCTAGAGTGGTCACAACATTATTCATTAATTTTTCGGATGCTCAAGGGCAGCTAACTCCGAAGTCAGTGATGGAATCTTGTCGAAATTCAAACTCATCCGAGCTTTTATGGTTGGTCTTGTTATCTGCAAGAATGAAGAAGATCCATCCAAAAATGAAGGTACTAGAGTGGTCACAACATTTCTCCCATTATAAGTCTACGGGGATTTTTCCAGACGCTCAAGGGCAGGTAACTCATAAGTCCCTGGTCAGATCCTGCTGAATTTCGAACCCATCTGAGATATTATGGGTTACTTGTTGCCTGCAAGAATGAAGAAGATCCAATCAAAAATGAAGGAGCTAGAGTGGTCACAACATTATTCATTAATTTTTCGGACGCTCAAGGGCAGCTAACGCCGAAGTCAGTGATGGAATCTTGCCGAAATTCAAACTCATCCGAGCTTTTATGGTTGGTCTTGTTACCTGCAAGATTGAAGAAGATCCATCCAAAAATGAAGGTACTAGAGTGGTCACAACATTTCTCCCATTATAAGTCTATGGAGATTTTTCCAGACGCTCAAGGGCAGCTAACTCATAAGTCCATGGTCAAATCCTGCCGAATTTCAAACCCATTCAAGATTTTATGGTTGTCCTTGTTACCTGCAAGAATAAAGAAGAACAAATCAAAAATGAAGGAGCTAGAGTGGTCACAAAATTTTCCCCATTATAACCCTATGGGAGCTATCTGTTGCCATTGAAACCAGAGTTCTGATCCGATCTTACCCAAAACCTAATGCAATCAATCCCCTACCACAATGATGCTTCTGATGAAATTTGATTATGATTGGCCAGCTGGTTTCAGAGATATTCATGTTTGAAAGTGTGTACGGACGGACGGACGGACGTAAGCCCAATATTGAATATCGGGCCAGCCTATAAAGGGCCATTAATAAAGGGGCAAGTGTCCTAAATTACCGGCCAGTTTAGCTCCGAATTGGCCTGTTAATATCAGACTGACAAATTACTACGGGCCATTTCCAGTTTGGAAGTCCATCACCATAGACATAAAATGGCCCTTTTTAAGAAGTTTATTTTATTACCTCCCCTGAGGTCCCCTGAATCATTTTATGCAACTTACAGAGGGCCATGGCCCCTTGTTAAGAAATGGCCCCTTGTCTATCTCCAGACAACTAAAAAGGCCCCCAAATCCATATCAGTAGCACGGACAGACGGACGCACGCACGGACGCCGGCTCGAGTCCTATACTATAAGCTCACCCTGAGCCTTCAGCTCTGGTGAGCTAAAAAAATGGAATAAACTGTAGGAGGAGCTGTGCTCACAAAGTACACACTGGTGGACGTTCTGGTAGACAGACATTCCGACAGACGGATGGAAACCCCCCTTTTTATAGTCACCTTTGACTATAATGTCGGGATAGGGCCGGGCTAGGCCGGACCTGACAAGCCATTATAACTGGACTCGGACCGCTGGTCCCAAGTAATATTTTAGGAAGCCTCAGAGCTGCCATCTTTTACAAGCAATAAAGACCAAGATGAAATGCCGCATTATTCAGCATTTCATCTGAGTCTCCATTGTTTGTTAATGTAAAAAAGATCTTTGGACAAAAAATATTTTTTTTTTTTTTGAAAAGTATAGCATGACACCCTAGGTATGTACAATGGATTGTCCCAAGTTTATTGTTAGAGCTGCGTCCTTAGCAATGCAGAAAAGTATGGCAATTATGGTTGGACTTATTAGTTGGTACAAATGTATATGTAACATCATTTATTATTCGTCTACATTGACCTGAGACATATGAATATTCAATGACCTTTCTTTCCATCTTCGGGGAATCTTTGTAAAATATGAGCTTGAGATTGTGGCACAATTACTTTTTATGAATGAAAAAATCACAATTCCTCAATAGCCTAATGGAAAAGAGGCTGTACTTTTCACTCAAAAGATGTGGGTTTGAATTCAGTAGCATTTCATTTTTTTTTCTTCTTTCATTTTAATTTGCTTGTTTGTTCGAATGTATTCTTGATTTTGTGTTCACATGGATATATTTATTTGAATCTGGCATACGTTTATTCAACAAATACAAACGTGAATACTTTCAATAAGCCAAAATTTAATAACTCTTCGCGCGCTGGATGATTTTAATACTTTTGTTGTCATCTGCTGACTTTTTTTGGAAAATTATTTTTTCAAAGTATCTTTCAGGAACACTATCAAAGTGTCACACAGTCTGTATCCAGATCAGGACCGACGTTCTGTTGGTACTGATCTGGGAACAAACAGTTAATTAGCAAAGGTTATCAGAATACAACAAAAGTTGCCGCTGACAAGAAAAGAGAGGAAACCTAGGAAATAATGAATACATAAGCGACTAAATACAAATGAAAGATGTAAAGCTCACCACGTGATGATGTAAAATACAAGAACAATCTTAAATTTATAAAACGATGCAATTTGACAATTATATATATAAAAAAGGCTTTCCCAAGTTTCAATCCAGGGCCCGGAATTACAATGCCTCCTTAAAGTTAAGGAAGACTTAAGTTGAGTATTGATTTTCGCAATGCGAAAAATAACGTTTCAAACTGTTTAAAATCAAAATAGTTTCATTTTTTCTGTAGATCACAATGATATCATTGACCACAAGAACTGCATCGATCTGGGCATTTTATTTAGCATATAATAGAGCATGATGAAATATCAATACTTAACTTAAGTCTTCCTTAAAGCTGCATACTTTGTAACTATGAACATTTTTCGAAAAAAATTATTTTCTTTTTAAATCATTTGTATAAGTAGAATTAAGCTATGTTTTCACAATAAAAATGTTCAGTACAGCTGAAAACTGCATGGAAAAGTGAATTATCTCATCAAATAGGTGTGTTTTTCTCTTGTTGGTAATTATTTGCATCCCTCCAATAATTCTAGACCGTTGAAATTTAACATAAATGCAGTTGTTTTGATAGTTATACCTTGTTAAAGCTGCATAGTCTGTAACTTTGAACATTTTTCGAAAAAAATTATTTTCTTTTTAAATCATTTGTAAAAGCAGAATCAAGTTGAGTTTTCACAATAAATCTGTTCACTATAGCTGAAAACTGCATGGAAAAGTGAATTATCTTATAAAAACAGGTGTTTTTTCTCTTGTTGGTAATTATTTGCGTCCCTCCAATAATTATAGACAGGTAAGTTTTAACATAAATGCTGTTGTTTTGATACTGATAATTTGTAAAGATTTACGAAATTGGTAAAATGTATACCTGAATTTTAGATTTTTTACTGTGTTCTTGAAAAATAGAAAATTATTTCAAAAAAATTCAGATCAAAAGTTACAGACTATGCAGCTTTAAGATTTACGAAAATGGTAAAATGTTTACCTGAATTTGAGTATTTTACAGTGTTCTTGAAAAATAAAATATTATTTTTAAAATTAGAAGATCAAAAGTTGCCACCTTACCACTAGGCTATCAGACCATTTGCATTATTGACAGGGCTTCTGATTTTTTTCAAGATTGGTGGGCTGAAGTGACCCATGGAGCAAAAAATGGGGGCTCATTTTCTGAAATGATGGGCCCAAGCATATCAAACTAACCACAGTTGACATTTGGGTAGTGCCATACTTTACCTGCACACTGACACAGACACTTGTATGAATATGTACATTGACTGCTGATGATACAGTAAAAGTAAGTAAGGTTGCAAAGATCAGGAATCGATACAATCAAGTACCACACCTGACCCAGGATACCAATGGGAAAGTGACAAACTCACAGAAGACACCACAAACGAGAGCCAAGAGGTCAGCCCTTTCCCAGCAGGTGACCACGAAGCACATAGAAACAGACGCGCACAAAACATAGCAAACACAAGACAGAACAAAAACATAAAAGATCCACAAAAGAAGTACCGCCTTGGAACGGTCAGTAAAATATTTTACTGGAGGGCTTAAACCGGTTTAACGGCGCCAACCTCACCCTTAATTCAGATGTGGATCAAGACACATAGATATTTGGTTTGCATGAAAGACCCCTAACTTATCAATGCATCATCTCCTAAAACATATAAATCAAGATATAACAAGGAGATAAAGCAAGGATAAGGACTCAACAGTAAATTAAACTGAATACCGGAGCAAAAGAAAACCAACAGGTAAACCCCGGTGGGCCCGACAAACAGCCAAAGCATCAGGCCCCTACCATCTCATCAATAGATAAGTCTTTAAGTCGAAACCATCATAGAGTCTGAAGTCCGACCCACCGGCGTGCAATTAAAGAGGAAAGCAAAGTTGCCAACTGTGATTGGGTTGACTACCAAGCATGCAGTCTGTTGCAATACATTAATGTTATAGCCAATCTTTTTATAATGGGAAATTATTTTAATGAACTGTGCTGAAAAATTATTAGAGCCAACAATCTTCTTCAACTTATACACCAAGTCACCATAGAAATCAGGTTCCGAAAGTCCTTGGCGCAAGAGAGATTTAAGTCCAACTTGGAATTTAGAAATCAAATCAAAGTATCGTCTATAAAATTTTGAAAATGTTTTGCGAAGTTTATGATACCGATAGCCCTGTTTAAGAAGTTTCTGAGTTAACAATTTATTGCGAGTGTTGAAGTCAGTAACATAGCTAGATGCTCTAGCAAAACGAATGAGTTGAGAGATATAGACTCCATAGGATGTAGAATGAGGAACATCACCATCTAAAAATGGGAAATTGACAATTTCAAAATCAAAGTCGTCACGTTTATCATAAATTTTGGTAGAAACAATACCATTAGAAATTGACAAATGCAAGTCTAAAAATGCGGCTTCGGTATCAGAGGCATTGGCTTTATTAAGTTGGAGCTCTGAAGGGTATATTTGACTAACCATATTTTCAAAATAAACATTATTAATATTTAAAATATCATCCAAATATCTGGAAGTAGTGTTAAACGCATCAATAACATCAGCCTGCTTATCATCAGAAAGAGACATCATAAAGTCCCTTTCATAATCAAAGCACTGAGAGTACTGATGGGGACGGCTGCATTAAAGCGTTCAAATAGGGAGGTTGTTTGTTTGTGTTTGTTGCTTTACGTCCCATGTCAACAGCTATGGTCATTGCGGGACGGTCAGTTCACTTAACCACACTTTTTTCCTGGGCAGGCTTGAGCAAGCGGTTAACCAGTAATTTGTGCACATACTTTCGCTTGTAACTGACAACAACCCTTCTTGAATAAATCAGCGGAAGGAGGAGAATGACCGTAGAAATTATTTCATGATCAATCTCCACGAAAGTATGGTACCGGGCCGGGATCGAACTCGCGACCCCTGGATCTGCAGTCAGACACGCATCTGTAGCCAGACACGTTACCGACTGCGCTACGCGGCCCGGTGTAGGGAGGTTGTTAGTTAGATACCTTTTCAAAAACATGCAAATGGAAACTGGAAGTCTCTGATGTAGGGTCAAACATATTGCCACAAAGTGAAATGGGAAAGCAATCTTTCTGGCGACATTGTCATTTGTTCATTGGACAAAACCAGCCTTTAATAAATGTAATCAATATATGAACAGTGCAAGAAATCAGTTGATTAATAACTAACTTCAGAAGTAAATAATCAAACTTTATGTCAAATGCTTTTATTATAGAGCTTACAGTGTTAAAAATAATCCCTCAATAAATGTTGGTGAAGCTCTTCAGGCAGGTAAGCGGTAACAATTTTCTCTTAACTTTCTTTGGCACAACCCCAACTAAACATGTGTAATTTGATCCCAAATACCGTGGCACGTTTTTTTTTCCCTTCAGATTTTCTTTTGGTTTCTGTTGGTTAAAGATCTTACGAGGATTAGGGAAAGTGTTTCCTAGTATCTTACCTAAGACAAATCCACCCACATATTCAAAGAAATTAATGATGATCAAAAACTGATTTGATAAAGTTCTGTCCTTTTTTGTATATGTTTTTCTTACTTTTACTTAATCGCCATCAGAGACATTATGTGCAAGCTTGAATAAAGTCTCTTAATGGCAGAGCCAAAGCAATTGTATAATTTTGGTAGAGTGCATCGTTAGGGACAATTCTGTGAAATTATTGTAAATTTTGGACCATTGGTTCAGGAGGAGAAGTCATTGTAAGACATTTCTTATCTGGAGCTTAGGCAGATCCATTGTTCAGTGGAGTGGAACCTTTTGTGCAAAATTGGTAGAAGACACCATTGGGTACAAATCTGTGACATTAAGTTGCTTTTGGGTCAGTGGTTCAGGAGGAAATTCTGTTAAAAGAAGTTTCTTAGCTAGAGCTCTGGCAGTCTTTTGCTCAAAGGTCCTGAACAGAAGATCTGAAGTCACAGAAAGTCAGAAAATGAAATATATGTTCTTCAAATACAAATGGTTCTTTAAAAGAAAAAAAAGATGTCCTAGATTTTTACCTCTAGCCCCACCCTGAGGTATGGACGCAAGGCTCTGAAGCTGATGACTGGAAGCCTTCCATGAATATGATACCAAATGCCTAAATATGAATGTTTTCTTATAAATGTTTGGAAAGATATCTGCATAGGTTGGAAAAACAGAATAGCTCTTTTGAAAGGTTTCCTATATTATGACCTCTAGCCCCACCTTGGGGGAATGAACCCTCAGGTTAAAAGTGACAGAGACATGGTGAGTTCAACAATGTGAGCGCTCTCGTTGTACTTATGCCAGACTTTACACATTACTAATAAAGATCATGAAAGTGTGCCCGCAAACGCTCACCTTGTTGAAATCGCCACTGTTGTTCAAATACAAATGATTCTAAAAAAAAAAACAAGATGTCCTAGATTTTGACCTCTAGCCCAAGAAACGTGAATATTTTGGGGGATATGATGCATTTTAGGGTCTTTTCTTTAGGTCAAGGATATTTTTTTTTGTTGCTAAAAGGGGTACGTGCATTAATGGGCTATTTTGGCCCCCTCTATAGCCCAAAAAATGAAAGTTGCTTTTCACCAATTTCATCTTATTGATTTTTTAGAAGAATAGCCCAAGTGTAAAATTCTGGCATTTTTTTTTTACTTTTACCAGTTGCTATGGTAACCAAAATGGCTGACAAAATAGGCTTAAAATAGAGAAATTGCTATTTTAGGCCAAATTTGAGGCTTTTTGAGACCGATTTTTTTTAAGAATTAGTAATCAGCACAAGAAAATACAAAAAAAAACCTTTTAGTATATTGTGTGCCATGATAATTCGCATCATATGTTAAAATATTTTTTTTGATATTTGCTTGTGCTCTATATTAATTTCTCTGTTACATGTCTCAAATTTGCTCCAAAACGGTCATTTTCCTATTTTCAGCCTATTTTGGCGGCCTTTTTTGTTACCATAGCAACGGTAAAAGTCGAATCAATACCAGACCTTTACACTTTGGCTATTGTTCTAATGAACTAATAAGAAAAAACTTGTGAAGAGCAACTTTTATTTTTTGAACTCATAGGGGGGGGGGGGGGGGGGGACAAAATAGCCTCTTAATGCACCTACCCCTTTCAAATATTTTTGGGGTCCTTAAATTTCCGGATATGGGTGAACAGTAGATGCTGGGCCAGACCCTACGTATGAAGAAAAAATAGGACATGCAAATAATTTTATGTAACAAGAATACGCTTTTACAAAGAGGCTCTGTCTACACTAAGAAATCGAAGCAGTTGGTCGGGCTGGCTGGCTGACTGGTTGATTGACTGAGAAACAAGCAGACAGACAGCTATATTTTGCTGCATACTGCTCTGAAACACTGGCCAGCTTTCTTGGGCGAGGGGTGGGGTGGTACTTTGATATTATCATATATAAGTAGGTTCGGTCCATTTTTGAAGGTTCAAAATTTTGAATTGCATTTTTTGGAGTGGGGAGGGGTCGGGAAGGTCAGATAAATAAATATGTTTGGGAGTATGATGAAAATTTTGATTTTTTTATGTTTTGTGGAGTCATTTCTATCAATTTGGCGCTTTTTTATGGTCAAGGTACAGATTTGAAAAATATTTTTGGGGTTGCTAAATTTTAAATATTTTTGGGGTGTGCCTGATATTCTTGATATTTTTGGGGATAAAGAGTAGATGCTGGGTCCAAGCCTACGTATTTAGAAAAATTAAAAGTAACCTCAATGGGGTCAGGCACCTTAAACACTTGAACTACTAGATATTAATCTAGCAAAACAGGCCTACAAAAAATCAAAAGAGCAAAGAACAGATACAGGGAGACAGACAGCCAGTGGCAAGTAGACAGACAAGTATGCAGGCAGGCAGAAGGCTAGATTATGCTGCTCACAGCCTTCAGAACAATGGACAGGCGTTCAAACCACCTGAGCTACTAGACACATGTAAGCTGGTTTAACGAGCATATAAGTAAAAGAACGAAGAACCAATGCAGACAGACAGACGGATGGACAGATTAACGGGCAGACAGACAAACAGCTAGATTTTGCTGCTCACAACCTTGGCACTTTGGTCAGGCGATCTTACTACCGTAAAACTAGATAATTTGGCTAAATCAGCATACAGAGAAATAAAAATAGTGAAAACCCAATGGCTACATTCTGATCTAACCGTAATTGACCCAGTGGTTTCAGCATACCACCTACCTATCTTTTGTCATAGATGTTTCTGATGTTTTGAGTTTTAGGATTTCCATGGACAGGAAAGCATATTGCAGAACCCCGCGGCCATGAACAACGACGACAATGGTCACATTAGCGCTAAGATTAGGAGCATGCTCTCACCCTGTGGTACAGATTCGCATCAAACTCGCAATAGAACCAGTATCGGCTGTCCCTGCTGGTAGAAACTAACAGGCTATCAATTTGAGCCCATAGTTAGTTCCTGCCGCTTTAATTAATATGTGAAAAAAAACGGTTCTAAAAATCCCTGCCCCGCGGCCAGATAACAAAACCCCGCGGATGCTGAAGTATTTTGTCACACACCTCCGCGGTTAAGACTTGCAACCGTTGAAGGGGTATTTCTCATAAACAATCAACGCTTATTTAAACCAAATCATTAACATACATGTAAAACAAGTAAATGTCGTTTCACCAAAAACGAAAAAAATATAGAAACCATTTCTGAAAAATGTGTAATTGTCAATCAATCCCAAAGTATCCCGATTTCAAGTACTCGTTCATTTTTCTCGCATATTTTAAGTACTGTAATGCTGAATTGAGAATGCACCATTGCGCAGGCTAGTCTGAGTCTTTGTCGCACGTTGTAAGTACCAAAATATCATGAAATTATGTCCGTCGACAGTTTAATTTCAATCGAGCCGGTTCACACGCACTGTATTCATGCGCGGATCCAGAGCATTTTGTCAGAGAGGACCGAAATGCCACTTAAAATTGACCACCATCGGCCCATCAGCGAAACGCCCTTGAAATGGCGTTTTGCTGGCGTGTCAATGGCCCACCATTGAATGCTGGCTTGGTAGCTTTGTAATTTTTTGGGGATCCGGATCAATATTGCTAGAAAACCCTATATTTTATGATTTTTCAGGGGTCCGGACCCCCTGTCCCCCTCTGGATTCGCCCGTGGCATGCATCTGAAAGAAGGTACTTGTCTGAAATGTTCCGTGATCATCGGACGCAAAGTCGGACTAGATTATAACTCTTGGTATGCTTGTTTGTCCCTGATCAGGCACATCGGACGATCTTCTGGATCCAAACTATTTGCGAACTTTGATAGCAGGTCGTAAAAGTAGAGAGAGAGAGAGAGAGAGAGAGAGAGAGAGAGAGAGAGAGAGAGAGAGAGAGAGAGAGAGAGAGGAGACTGCACGGTGTTTGCACACGAATCTTTTGTTTTGGCTTGTTTTCTTAGAATATCGAAACACAATGTTTGGGTCAGTCAATCAGCTTCCGATGAGGACCCAAAATCCAAATCGGCTTTTGTACGGCAAAGTCGGACATTCCACAGTATTAACGCTTTGCGTACTTCTATCGCATGCACACATTTTTAAATTGACGAAACATTCTATCCTGAATACCATCGGGTCTGATCTGGATCCAAACCGTGTTTGCAAATGTTAGGAGAGAGAGAGAGAGAGAGAAAGAGAGAGAGACTGGTGCAGGCACGTCAAAGTAAACATTGCATCGGCGGATCGACAAGTAGAGGTGTGTGTGTGTGTGTGTGTGTGTGTGTGTGTGTGTGTGTGTGTGTGTGTGTGTGTGTGTGTGTGTGTGTGTGTGTGTGTTGATTTTCGTCAGTTTGTTGATTTTTTACTCTGGGAACTCGTCTACGTATTTCAAAGTTTTGTGTATATCTTTGCAAAAAATCTGATCGCACGAGATGTCTAGCGGTTTCATTTCTTGAATACAATATAAACTGGAATTCGAAGTCGGCAGAGCGAGCGAAAGCGTTTTGGTTTTCTGAAGGAAGAACGAAAAAGTGTAGTGATTCATCGGTAGTCCGAGACGAGTGAACATAGGAGACCCGGCTTATCGAATAGTTTAAATCAGTGGGCTTTTCGGACTTGTAAGTAAATTGAGTGACATAATATGCACGTGCCTGGCTTACCGCATGCGCTGGACATTTTACTGACTCAGTCCGCATGAATTTAGCGACTGTTTTAATAAGATTAAAGAAAAGAAAAAGAGGAGATAGCACAGAATCATATCGCCGTGTTTTCAAAAAGTTTCTACCACATTTTGACACGCATATATCCTTTATTATAGTGATCACACATGTGTTTCTATCCATTAACATCTGCTGGGCGCAGAAGGCATATAAGCCAATTTTTAGATTCATAATCCCTATATACTGTACTCTGCTAGACCATTAAACGTCCTTGTTGCAAACATTGCGGGCCCAGATCAGACTGCTCTGATCCGAGGACTCCAGTAGACGTCATTCTCAAAACGGAACCGAAAGATATGGTGGGCTACAGTTTAGCAGGGCGCCGCCGATGTGGCACCTTTGAATTTAGATGCAAGAAAAAACCCAGACTATTTAAAATTGAAAACAATCAGCAACAAAAAACAATAGTGGCGCTAAAATCATATTAAAAACTTTGATTTGGCGATTTTAGGGGGGGGGGGCGCCCGCCTCCTGCCACTTGAATCCGTCAATGAAACCGTCATCCGCGGATTGTGGTTCGTGCGAGGCTTCGTCGGCAGGCCTCATGGTAGTGGCTCATGACGGGCCCGGTAGCAAATGCCCTTTTATTTAATACCGCGGATGGACTCAAAATTCCAATACTGCGCCAGAGTGTATGCTATAAATAGACGCAATACTATTAAAGGGAGACCAGTCTAACAGATAGCGTCCTTTCGCAAATGTATATATCACATGATCGTTTTGGCGGGATAGGCATAGAGTAAAACTTCAAATGAACTCATGCAAGTAAGATTATTAATCCACAATATCCAAGCGACCTTCTGGGGTCAACTGAGATAATTCTTGATTCATATGAATGTTATATTATTTACATACATAGCCGCGTAAAAAAACACGCCGACTTGTTTGTTTGTTGTCAATGAAAGCAGATTACAATGGCAAGTCCACCATGTCTTTTACGATATGCCTATCATTATTATATTACTGCGCAAGGTATTATTTTTTAAATATATTTGTATTTGAATTAGCAATTGGCAATAAATCATTGCTTCGATACCCAAATTGAAGTTTCTAAACTGCAAAGCATAAAAAACAATAATAAAACAACAAAAAATGAACTACTTTTTACGCGTAATATTTTCCAGAAAGTTGTTCGGTTTGTATTAAGCCTTTATCCTGCGGAATCCGGATATACCACGTTCTGGAAAACATTGTAGATCCGGATCAGTTGGCTTCTCAGGAACAAACTAATCAGGATCTATACGACTGTTTATCATGCATCTTATTAAATTGTTAATATTGAAACCATGCAACTTATATGTCTAAAAATTTGCAAGGAGTATAGCATATATTTAATGTATGGCCTGGCAAGGGTGAAAAATTGACGTGACTGAAAAACTGTAAGTGTTAAAATTGAGTCCGGATGCCAGCATCCGTCCCCAACAAAACAGGAATAAATCTGCAACCAGGGGAGCACAATTAGTGCCCATAGGAATCCCAACTACTTGTCTATAGAGCTTGGTGCCAAATCGAATAAAAATGTTGTCCAACAAAAAGGTCAGCGCATCACATACATTTTGACACGACCATGCATGATATTTTTTAGGTTTTTCTGAAGTAAAAAATGCATTTCTGTCACTACATGCAAGGTAAGGAGAGCCTTCTCTCTGGAAGGTTCTTTCAATAAGATCAATAAGTTTATCTTTAATTAAATTATGAGGTAAAGTAGTGTAAAGAGTAGAAAAATCATAAGTAGACAAACTGGTCGCATTGAAATCTCTAGCTTTAAGTTTATCTAAAATTTCACCTGAATTTTTAATCGACCAAAATAGGTTTTTACCGGATCTCTCATATACTTTTTCACAATATTTGATAACATGTTTTTTAACAGCTGTAAGACACGAGGTTAACAATTTAGAAAGTTCTGTTGTCGTACTACAAGAACTAGAATTTGCAATAAATCTTGCTTTATAGGGTTTTTTATGGAGTTTAGGTAACCAGTACAACGTAGGAACTTTGTCTTGATTTTCTTTAGCTTTGACACCAAAATGTAGGACTGTATGACAACCATGCCCATCAACAATCACCCTTTCACTTAAAGAAGGCTGCAGTTTATAGGCATTAGTGTCAACAAGCTCACGCTTAAGAGTATTAATATAATACAATCGTCATACAACTACAACGTTGTTAGCAGCTTTATCTGCTGGAACCAAAACATAGTTCATATGAAAATCCTGGATACCTCGTTTAAGATGACGAAAAGAAGATTTAGGTTTAGGGGGCAAAAGATGTGTATTACGAGAGTAAAATGAAATACGAGTATCAATAATTTTAAAAATGTTAATCTTCCATTCCTTCAAAGCATCAGGTTCAACATTTTCCCGTTTGCACCATCGATTACTGAAGTCATTTAAAGAAGCAGCGATCTCTCTACGACATTTAGAGAAATCAATATTAGAGGGAAATCTATATTTAGGACCTTTAGAAATGATATTGCGAACTCTAGCGTCAGGAATGACATTTAGATTACCTGTAATAACATGCCCTGCAGAGGGATATAAATAATTTGAATTTTTACAATCTCAGGAGGCAGGAGTATTGGAATCTATATCTAAATCATTTACAATTTTATTAAAGTTAAATATCGTAGACCTTATTGGTTTGTTATATTTATAACAAATGATAGGAGTTTCAGAATTATTAAAGTAATTTGGAATAGATGAAATCACTGAATTATCCTTGAAGATACTATGTAAATCAATAAACTCAATACCTTTGTTAATGAATGGAATTTTGATAAAATGTCGTTTATGGTTGACCTCAGAATCGATATAAGTACTAAGGAAATGTTGAACATAACACCTTGTAAGGAGTGCTGCTTTATATAGTTTATTTGCTCTATCATAAAATTTATTAGCCTCTAACTCTAAATTGCGTAAAACTGAGATAGGCAAGGAACTTAAAAATGAAAATAAGCCATGTCGACCATGATTAGTTAAAGCCAAAGAAAGATCCTTTAGAGAAGTATTTAAGCGTTTTTCAGTACAAATTTTGCGCTTAATGTTGCCATTTTTACGTTTACCATGAGATCTACTTTTACGTTTTTTACATTCCAAAACAGAAAAAACATCAAAATCTGGCATTTTAGAAATGTTGCCTTCATGGTATATATTATCAATAAAGCCTAAAGGAAAAGGTGATTGCAAAAATTTAATCCATTTAAGTTCAGTTTCATGTCTCTTAATATTTTTTAATCTAGTTGATTAATTAGGATCATATATAATTTTTTCAACAGGCTGAATTACAATTTTACTAGGTGAATGACCATTATTTTTGAAATGGTGATAAAGAAATGTGTCAAATTTTTTAGGCTTTTTCATTTTACGAAAGTGCTCACGAAACCTAGTCTTGAGGGATCGGCCAGTTTGTCCAACATATTGCATTCCACAGTTAGTTTCAGTTCAAGTTATAACATAAATCAGATCCGATGAAGTTCAGTCCAAATCATTATTATTAATTATGGAGAATTTTCTTCCATTTACAGAAGATGTAATGGTAGTTTTAGTACATAAATGTGCGCAACAGACACACCTCTTGGCATTGCACTTAGAAACATTAGGATACATTCCCCGTCTTTTGAATGCATTAAATGGTTTAGTATACTTCCTGATAATAGGTGACCCAAGAGGAGATAACCTAATGGTAGGAAGCATATCCCGAAAGCCTTTCTTAAGCGGCCACTGAAAAAAAAAACAGTTATCGCTTAATGCAGGTCAAAAGTATTGCAGAATGCTCCAAGGGGAGCATTCTGCAATACTTTTGACCTTCATTAAGCTATCATTCTTATTAAGATCTTTGTTTTTTGTCTTTTTTGAGTGGCTGCTTAAGACATGTTTTACTGTATTGACTATCTACATGTAGTTTCTGTTTTGTTGCTGTAAGATGAATATTTTTATTAAAGTGAGATTTTTTCGCAACAAAAAAAAGATGGGTCCACTCGGCCCACTGCCTTGGAAAGTGATGGGTCATATTTTGAAATCATGGGACAATAACTCGGGCCCACCATAAATCTGAAGGCCTGTATTGAATCAATATTATCTTCATATTCCTGTTAAAAGCATGACCAAGGTCAGAGATCTTCACGAAAACGCACGAATATCACGAAGATTTTGGCAAAAATTAATCAGTCTCATGTCAATTTGGGCAAACTATACCTGTACAAATTTTACCTGCATACTTAAACTAAATCACAACATTTACTGAGTTAATAATTTTTTTCATGAGATTGGAGCAAAAAGTTGAGCTTCATTTAGAAACAAAACTTTAAACTAGCTACGCTTTTTATAATTATATTCATATTCAACATTTTAAAGCGAAACGACAAATCTATAAAGTTTTAAAAAAGAAAAATGGGGTTCATCATGAACCCCCCCCCCCCTCCACAGTAGAATCAAAGCCTACCTAACTATACACAGGGTTAAAAGTTAAGTACCACACAAACACTTTTTTCAGTGACAGTTTTTATCTATAATTTTCTTCAAAAGAACAATAAATTTGTAAAATATTGTTACCCAAGTATTTCCTTAGTCTGTCAAACCTGTCAGAATGACATTTGATACTTTTGATAAGATTCTACAGTGTCCTCTATGCACCAACTCCCATTTAGGGGTATACCCTTAAATGTATCTTAGGGGGCCCAAAAGTGCTTTCTTTGAATTTGTATTAACATGAAAATAAACTTGACCTATTTTTAAGACTATTGCCAAAACGGTTCCGGCAAACTCCAGGTATCTTGCCAGATAAGGCCATTTCACATATACTCCAAAAACGAACCGAAACCGACCCCAAAAAATAAAATAAACCCTATGACTGCTTTCATATATATGCAGAAACAGAAACCAAACGCCGAACAGAAATGCACATAAATTGGATTTTATTTTTTCCAGTTTTGGCGGATGAATTTCAGCAAATACGACAGGTAATTTTAATTACACCTGCATATACACAACCATGTGCATTGTATATAACTTAGTAATCGTGGAAGACTTGATGGATTGTCCAGCAAACAATAGTGGGATTATTTTACAAGTACATGTACAAGACTACAGACTTTTGTGGGACAAAACCCAGAGGGACTATAAAGACCACTACTAAAGGTAAAGACATGGAACAATATCAGGAAGTCTGTAGAATTACCAGGTCTGTGCCAAATTATACATGCAGTTTCTTAGATTTTGTCTGCCAATTCGGTTCATATGTGAAAGGTCTGCCAAAAACGAAGCGAAAAAATTTAGTTTTTGGTTACATTTTGGGTTCGGCTTCAGTGTATATGTGAAATAGCCCTTATAGAGATAGTTAATCACATGTTTATGATTAGTGCGTAAATTGTCACCACATTATCTTATTTCATAAATATAACGAGTATAAATTCATAATAAGAAAGCTTCACTGTTTTTCTCGAGAAATGCTTGGGTGGTGATTAACTTTTGACGCATTGTATACTTCTCAAAGAATTCAGTTCAATGAAACATATACATATACAGTCATAAATTCCAGAAGATAAACAAAAATGCTGGTCATCCTATTAACATCTCTTTGGTATAACTCAAGCTCTATATTGACCAAGGCTTATATAAATATTGTTAAGCAGTGGATATATCAGTGACAGTTAGAAAAAGTGCCTCTCAGTCATTAGAGGCATGTATAACCACGAAACTTCATGATTTTTCTAGTGTCACCAAGTGTTTTTCTTAAAGTATTTGTGTTTTCCTGTCCATGTATGAAGTTTTGGACATCATCAAATTTATGTTGACGCGGTAGTTCTGCTGATGCCCACCCGTGTATCAGTGACAGTGACAGTGTATCAGTGACAGCTAGAAAAAGTGCCTCTCAGTCATTAGAGGCATGTATAACCACGGCCGATGCTCTCACTGTAAAGTGCCTCTCAGCCATTAGAGGCATGTATAACCACGGCTGATGCTCTCACTGTAAAGTGCCTCTCAGTCATTAGAGGCATGTATAACCACGGCCAATGCTCTCACTGTAAAGTGCCTCTCAGTCATTAGAGGCATGTATAACCACGGTCAATGTTCTCACTGTAAAGTGCCTCTCAGTCATTAGAGGCATGTATAACCAAGGCCAATGCTCTCACTGTAAAGTGTCTCTCAGTCATTAGAGGCATGTATAACCACGGTCAATGCTCTCACTGTAAAGTGCCTCTCAGCCATTAGAGGCATGTATAACCACGGCCGATGCTCTCACTGTAAAGTGCCTCTCAGTCATTAGAGGCATGTATAACCACGGCCGATACTCTCACTGTAAAGTGTCTCTCAGCCATTAGAGGCATGTATAACCACGGCCGATACTCTCACTGTAAAGTGCCTCTCAGCCATTAGAGGCATGTATAACCACGGCCGATGCTCTCACTGTAAAGTGTCTCTCAGCCATGAGAGGCATGTATAACCACGGCCGATGCTCTCACTGTAAAGTGCCTCTCAGCCATTAGAGGCATGTATAACCACGGTCGATGCTCTCACTGTAAAGTGTCTCTCAGCCATTAGAGGCATGTATAACCACGGTCGATGCTCTCACTGTAAAGTGTCTCTCAGCCATGAGAGGCATGTATAACCACGGCCAATGCTCTCACTGTAAAGTGCCTCTCAGCCATTAGAGGCATGTATAACCACGGCCGATGCTCTCACTGTAAAGTGCCTCTCAGCCATTAGAGACATGTATAACCACGGCCAATGCTCTCACTGTAAAGTGTCTCTCAGTCATTAGAGGCATGTATAACCACGGCCCATGCTCTCACTGTAAAGTGCCTCTCAGTCATTAGAGGCATGTATAACCATGGCGGATGCTCTCACTGTAAAGTGCCTCTCAGCCATTAGAGGCATGTATAACCACGGTTGATGCTCTCACTGTAAAGTGCCTCTCAGCCATTAGAGGCATGTATAACCACGGTCGATGCTCTCACTGTAAAGTGCCTCTCAGTCATTAGAGGCATGTATAGCCACGGCCGATACTCTCACTGTAAACTGCCTCTCAGCCATTAGAGGCATGTATAACCACGGCCGATACTCTCACTGTAAAGTGCCTCTCAGTCATTAGAGGCATGTATAACCACGGCCGATGCTCTCACTGTAAAGTGCCTTTCAGCCATCAGAGGCATGTATAACCACGGCCGAAGCTCTCACTGTAAAGTGCCTCTCAGTCATTAGAGGCATGTATAACCACGGCCGATGCTCTAACTGTAAAGTGTCTCTCAGCCATTAGAGGCATGTATAACCACGGTCGATGCTCTCACTGTAAAGTGCCTCTCAGCCATTAGAGGCATGTATAACCACAGCCGATGCTCTCACTGTAAAGTGCCTCTCAGTCATTAGAGGCATGTATAACCACGGCTGATGCTCTCACTGTAAAGTGCCTCTCAGCCATTAGAGGCATGTATAACCACGGCCGATGCTCTCACTGTAAAGTGCCTCTCAGCCATTAGAGGCATGTATAACCACGGCCGATGCTCTCACTGTAAAGTGCCTCTCAGCCATTAGAGGCATGTATAACCACGGCCGATGCTCTCACTGTAAAGTGCCTCTCAGCCATTAGAGGCATGTATAACCACGGCCGATGCTCTCACTGTAAAGTGCCTCTCAGCCATTAGAGGCATGTATAACCACGGCTGATACTCTCACTGTAAAGTGTCTCTCAGCCATTTAAGGCATGTATAACCACGGCCGATGCTCTCACTGTAAAGTGCCTCTCAGTCATTAGAGGCATGTATAACCACGGCCGATGCTTTCTCAGCCATTAGAGGCATGTATAACCACGACCGATGCTCTCACTGTAAAGTGCCTCTCAGCCATTAGAGGCATGTATAACCACGGTCGATGCTCTCACTGTAAAGTGTCTCTCAGCCATTAGAGGCATGTATAACCACGGTCTATGCTCTCACTGTAAAGTGCCTCTCAGCCATTAGAGGCATGTATAACCACGGCCAATGCTCTCACTGTAAAGTGCCTCTCAGTCATTAGAGGCATGTATAACCACGGCTGATGCTCTCACTGTAAAGTGTCTCTCAGCCATGAGAGGCATGTATAACCACGGCCGATGCTCTCACTGTAAAGTGCCTCTCAGCCATTAGAGGCATGTATAACCACGGTCTATGCTCTCACTGTAAAGTGTCTCTCAGCCATTAGAGGCATGTATAACCACGGTCAATGCTCTCACTGTAAAGTGCCTCTCAGTCATTAGAGGCATGCATAACCACGGCCAATGCTCTCACTGTAAAGTGCCTCTCAGCCATTAGAGGCATGTATAACCACGGCCGATGCTCTCACTGTAAAGTGCCTCTCAGTCATTAGAGGCATGTATAACCACGGCCGATGCTCTCACTGTAAAGTGCCTCTCAGTCATTAGAGGCATGTATAACCACGGCCAATGCTCTCACTGTAAAGTGCCTCTCAGTCATTAGAGGCATGTATAACCACGGCCGATGCTCTCACTGTAAAGTGTCTCTCAGTCATTAGAGGCATGTATAACCACGGTCGATGCTCTCACTGTAAAGTGCCTCTCAGTCATTAGAGGCATGTATAACCACGGCCGATGCTCTCACTGTAAAGTGCCTCTCAGCCATTAGAGGCATGTATAACCACGGCCGGTGCTCTTAATGTAAAGTGCCTCTCAGTCATTAGAGGCATGTATAACCACGGTCAATGCTCTCACTGTAAAGTGCCTCTCAGCCATTAGAGGCATGTATAACCATGGCGGATGCTCTCACTGTAAAGTGCCTCTCAGCCATTAGAGGCATGTATAACCACGGTCGATGCTCTCACTGTAAAGTGCCTCTCAGTCATTAGAGGCATGTATAACCACGGCTGATGCTCTCACTGTAAAGTGCCTCTCAGCCATTAGAGGCATGTATAACCACGGCCGATGCTCTCACTGTAAAGTGCCTCTCAGCCATTAGAGGCATGTATAACCACGGCCGATGCTCTCACTGTAAAGTGCCTCTCAGCCATTAGAGGCATGTATAACCACGGCCGATGCTCTCACTGTAAAGTGCCTCTCAGCCATTTGAGGCATGTATAACCACGGCCGATGCTCTCACTGTAAAGTGCCTCTCAGCCATTAGAGACATGTATAACCACTGCCGATGCTCTCACTGTAAAGTGCCTCTCAGCCATTAGAGGCATGTATAACCACGGTCGATGCTCTCACTGTAAAGTGCCTCTCAGCCATTAGAGGCATGTATAACCACGGTCGATGCTCTCACTGTAAAGTGCCTCTCAGCCATTAGAGGCATGTATAACCACGGCCAATGCTCTCACTGTAAAGTGCCTCTCAGCCATTAGAGGCATGTATAACCACGGCCGATGCTCTCACTGTAAAGTGCCTCTCAGCCATTAGAGGCATGTATAACCACGGTCGATGCTCTCACTGTAAAGTGCCTCTCAGCCATTAGAGGCATGTATAACCACGGCCGATGCTCTCACTGTAAAGTGCCTCTCAGTCATTAGAGGCATGTATAACCACGGCTGATGCTCTCACTGTAAAGTGTCTCTCAGCCATTAGAGGCATGTATAACCACGGCCGATGCTCTCACTGTAAAGTGCCTCTCAGCCATTAGAGGCATGTATAACCACGGCCGATGCTCTCACTGTAAAGTGTCTCTCAGCCATTAGAGGCATGTATAACCATGGCCGATGCTCTCACTGTAAAGTGCCTCTCAGCCATTAGAGGCATGTATAACCACGGCCGATGCTCTCACTGTAAAGTGCCTCTCAGCCATTAGAGGCATGTATAACCAAGGCCGATGCTCTCACTGTAAAGTGTCTCTCAGCCATTAGAGGCATGTATAACCACGGTCGATGCTCTCACTGTAAAGTGCCTCTCAGTCATTAGAGGCATGTATAACCACGGTCGATGCTCTCACTGTAAAGTGCCTCTCAGTCATTAGAGGCATGTATAACCACGGCCGATGCTCTCACTGTAAAGTGCCTCTCAGTCATTAGAGGCATGTATAACCACGGCTGATGCTCTCACTGTAAAGTGCCTCTCAGTCATTAGAGGCATGTATAACCACGGCCGATGCTCTCACTGTAAAGTGTCTCTCAGCCATTAGAGGCATGTTTAACCACGGCCGATGCTCTCACTGTAAAGTGCCTCTCAGCCATTAGAGGCATGTATAACCACGGCCGATGCTCTCACTGTTAAGTGCCTCTCAGCCATTAGAGGCATGTATAACCACGGCCGATGCTCTCACTGTTAAGTGCCTCTCAGCCATTAGAGACATGTATAACCACGGCCGATGCTCTCACTGTTAAGTGCCTCTCAGCCATTAGAGACATGTATAACCACGGCCGATGCTCTCACTGTAAAGTGCCTCTCAGTCATTAGAGGCATGTATAACCACGGCTGATGCTCTCACTGTAAAGTGTCTCTCAGCCATTAGAGGCATGTATAACCACGGTCGATGCTCTCACTGTAAAGTGCCTCTCAGCCATTAGAGGCATGTATAACCACGGCCGATACTCTCACTGTAAAGTGCCTCTCAGCCATTAGAGGCATGTATAACCAGGGCCGATGCTCTCACTGTAAAGTGCCTCTCAGTCATTAGAGGCATGTATAACCACGGCCGATACTCTCACTGTAAAGTGCCTCTCAGTCATTAGAGGCATGTATAACCACGGCCAATGCTCTCACTGTAAAGTGCCTCTCAGCCATTAGAGGCATGTATAACCACGGCTGATGCTCTCACTGTCCCAACCACAATCCTCCCTCCCCTGCGCCCCAAAAATCTAAATAAGTCCTAGATTTTGAGCTCTAACAAGTAAACATGCATCTGAAGCAGTCAAGTAAAAGTCAGCCATACATGCTACCAAATATAAATATATTTCTAATAGATGGTTGGTTAGATATCTGCATAAGTCTGTAAAATAGAATAGCACTTTTTAAAGGTGTCTTAGATTTTGACCTCAAGCCCTTAGACTCAGTAACCGTGGGTCATATGAATTGTCACCAGCAAAAAAGTCTGCCGACAACCAGCTGTATTTTTCCAATACTACTGTATACTTAGCATGTTTTCTTGAAAATTTACCTGAGTCTAGCTGCATTTTTAATACAGTTATAGAAAACTTGAATAAATATTGAATAAGAAAATAATAATGAATTTACAAAAAAAAATTGGTATTTTTATTACAGAAAAATACTAGATAAAGATTTATTGCTTATAGTTTGCATATCCATGTTTATTTATCTTCTATCAACTTATATGATACTAGCACAGCTTTAGGTTATGATCCTGTAATTAATTTTCCATAGACCTCAATACAGAGAAAAGATCCTTTTTCTAGCCCTTAGAATGATTCAACAGGTCCTAATCACCATTAGATATAAAAAAACACCCTGTAATCTTTCAAATTTTAACTAGAGGACCTGACGGTCCTGAAGCGCTCACCTGATCTCCTTTATAATGTTAAAATAGGTCAAGATCAACTACGGCTTATAATGAAGCATATTTCGTTTTATGGGGGTTGTGGCCATTTCTGTCAAGTGGCCCAAAACAATCTAATGAATACTCCAGCAAACAGCCCAGTGATTTCTAAGGAAAAGATGTTTAGATAGGTATGAGGCAGTCCAAATCAGTGGCCTTGGATAAAAGGTCACAGGTCAGCTTGACATTTGGTACTTATATAAAACCATTGTCTCATTAGGTTTAACATTTCTTGCAAGTATTATGATTTCGGCCTAAACAGTTAGAGAAGAATGAACATTTCGTGGGGTGAACGCAAAACTGCAGTAACTCATGATTTTGCCAAAATAGGTTTTTTATAAAAATGGAAAGTGTTTAGACTAATACATATTCTATCAAATGCTTGTGGTTCTGCTCTAAATACTTTTAAAGCTATTTGAAAGTAAAAATATGTTGTATCTCAAGAACCAGTTTATTTGACTGCAATACTGTGGTATCTTGACTTGCAATACTATTGCATTTACTTTGACTTGACAGTCCAAAAAATAAGTAATGCAATATTGCAGTATCTTTAGATACTGCAGTTGTGCACTGACCTTTTTTATTATTAACAGAAATCTTGAATGCAACACTGTTGTATCTTCACATACAACAGTGTTGCATTTTCTTTACTATTTCAACCAGCAGTAAACTGAATGCAACACTGCAGTATCTTTGAGATACCACAGTATTGCAATGAGTTTGTTGTTTTTCAGGACAAATCTTAAATGCAATATTGCAGTAACTTAATATACAACAGTACTGCAATGAATCTGCTGTTTATTTGATCTGAAATCTTTTATGCAAAAGTATTTTATGTAAAGTAACTGCAGTATTGCACTGGTTTTATAACATTATTATGTAAAGAAACTGTCGAGTAACACTGCAGTAACTTGATTTAACAATGAAAAATAAGGCTCCTGTGCCACAGGTAAGGCTCTTTATCATATTCCACAAAATGGTACTTATTCTCTCAATGTATAGGCTCCTTAGCTGTCTTGTTTTTATAAATGACACTTGTTTTTTTTATGAAAAATCAATTTTAAAAGCAAAACATCCCCTGTAAGTTAGGGGAAAACATAAAACATTTTCTGCTGCAAAGTACTAGGCTGGCAAAATTGACAGAATTGTTTATATTTTTCTTCATTTTCCAACGCAAACTAAATCGCCCCAAAACAGTGCAGTTATTTTCTGTTCTTAATAGCTCTCGCACACCAAGTATGAAGCAAAACTAATAGCTCTCTAACCTTGACTCATCTGACCCTTCTCTTTCATTTATAACATTATCATCTCAATAGAAACATAAGAAGTTAAAAAAGAGGAAAACAAAGGACCAGAAGACTGAAACAAATATCAAAACTAAACAAATGAAAATATAAAACAGCAAGCAAAAAAGAATGTTTCAAACAAACCTAAAACAAATGTCAAAAATCCCATTCAGTAAATTGAAGCAATCACATGCTTCTTATGCTACATATGAACATAAATCACATGACAACAATCAAGTTGAGCCTTAAGATGTCAGTTGTCTGACATGAGAAAAATCAAATCCAAATCAGTAACATGTACTCTTTCATCTACAGTTACTGAGGAGTATGCTACTGGCTTGATACCAGTTGAAAAATAAGGGGTCAGTTGATGAGCTAAAAGGAGATGTACAGGTAGATATGGGGGTTTGTGGACAGGTTGGAGATGGGCAGATAGATATGGAGTTGGTATGTAGACAGGTAGAAGTTGGACAGGCAGACATGGGGATAGTTGGGGAACAGATAGAAGTTAGACAGGCAGATGTGAGGTTAGTTGATGATCTGGAAGGAGATGGGCAGTCAGATATGGGGTTAGCTGGTGGACAGGTATGAGATGGGCAGATTATAATGGGGTTTATTAAGGGACAGGTAGGAGGTGGACAAGCAGATATGGGGTTTGTTGGTGGACAGGTAAGGGATGGACAGGTAGATATTGGCTTAGTATGTAGACAGATAGAAGTTGGACGGGCAGACATGGGGATAGTTGGGGAACAGATAGAAGTTGAACAGGCAGATATGGGGTTAGTTGGTGATCAGGAAGGATGTGTAGAGGTAGATATGGGGTTGGTTGGGGGAAAGATAGGAGATGGATTGGCAGATGCGGGGTATGTTGGTGATTAGGAAGGATATGAAGAGGTTTAAGATATGGGGTTGGTTGGGGACCAAATATGAGATGGATGGGCAGATGTGGGGTTGGTTGGTTGACAAATAGGAGATGGACAGGCAGATGTATCTTGTGGGGATAGTTGGGTGACAGGAGATGGACAGGCAGATGTGGGGTAAGTTGGTGGACAGGTTGGGAGATGGAGAGGCAGATAAGGGGTTTGTTGGGCAACAGGTAGAAGATGGACAGGCAGATATGGGGATAGTTTGGTAACAGGTAGGAAATGGGCAAGCAGATATGGGGATAATTGGTGGACAGGTTGGAGATGGATTTGTAGATGTGGGGTTAGTTGGGCAACAGATTAGAGATGGACAGGCAGATATGGGGATAGTTTGGTAACAGGTAGGAAATGGGCAAGCAGATATGGGGATAATTGGTGGACAGGTTGGAGATGGATTTGTAGATGTGGGGTTAGTTGGGTAACAGATTAGAGATGGACAGGCAGATATGGGGAGAGTCAGACAACAGATATGAGATGGACAGGCAGATGTTGGGAGAGTTGGGCATCTGATAGGAGATGGACAGGCCAATGTGGGGTTATATGGTAGGCTGATTGGAGATGTACAAGTGGATTTGAGATTAGTTGGGCAAGAGATAGAATATGAATATGCAAATATAAGGTTAATTGTGCAACAGATAGAAAATGAGTTGGGCAACAAATGGGGAGATGGACAGGCAGAAATGGGATAGGCTGGGCAACAGATAGGAGATGGACAGACAGATATCGGGTTAGATGGTGGACATGTTAGAGATGGACAGGCAGATATGGGTATAGTTGGTGGACAGATAGTAGTTGGACACACAGATATGGGCTTATTTGGTGGACAGGTAGGAGATGGACAGGCAGATATAGGGATAGTTGGGCAAGAGATAAGAGATAGACAGGCATATATGGGGATAGTTGGGCCACAGGAGATGGAAAGGCAGGTGTGGGGTTAGTTGTGCAACAGATAGGAGATGCATAGAAATAAATGGGGCCAGATGGGCAATAGATCTATAGGAGATGGACAAGCAGATGTGGGGTTAGGGCGTGGACAGAATTAGGAGATGGACAGGCAGATGTGGGGTTAGTTGGTGGACAGGTTGGAAATGGACAGGCAGATATGGAGTTAGCTGGTGGACAGGCTGGAGATGGACAGACAGATTTTTGGTTAGTACATAAACAGATAGAGATGGACAGGCAGGTATGGGGTTAGTTGTGCAACAGATAGGAGATGGACAGGCAGATGTGGGGTCAGTTAGTAAACAGATAGGAGATGGGAAGGCAGATGTGGGGTTAGCTTGTAGACAGATAGGAGATGGATAAGGAAGGTATGGGTTAGTTGGGCAACAGGTAGGAGATGTAGAGGCAGATGAGGGGTTAGATGGTGGACATGTTGGAGATGGACAGGCAGAGGTAGGGTTAGTTGGTGGACATGTTGGAGATGGACAGGCATAGGTGGGGTTAGATGGTGGACATGGTGGAGATGGACAGGCAGAGGTGGGATTAGCTGGTTGACATGTTGGAGATGGACAGGCAGAGGTGGGGTCAGTTGGTAAACAGATAGGAGATGGGCAGGCAGATGTGGGGTTAGCTTGTAGACAGATAGGAGATGGATAGGTAGGTATAGGGTTAGTTGGGCAACAGGTAGGAGATGTAGAGGCGGATGTGGGGTTAGATGGTGGACAGGTTGGAGATGGACAGGCAGATTTTTTGTTAGTATGTAAACAGATAGAGATGGACAGGCAGAGGTGGGGTTAGTTGGTGGACATGTTGGAGATGGACAGGCAGAGGTGGGGTCAGTTGGTAAACAGATAGGAGATGGACAGGCAGATGTTGGGTTAGCTGGTAGACAGATAGGAGATGGATAGGCAGGTATGTGGTTAGTTGGGCAACAGGTTGGAGATGGAGAGGCAGATGTGGGGTTAGTTGGTGGACATGTTGGAGATGGACAGACAGATTTTTGGTTAGTATGTGATAGAGATGGACTGGCAGGTATGGGGTTAATTGTGCAACAGACAGGTGATGGACAGGCAGATGTGGGGTTAGTTGGTGCACAGGTTGGAGATGGACAGGCAGATGTGGGGTTTGGGCGTGGACAGAATTAGGAGATGGACAGGTAGATGTGGGTTTAGTTGGTGGACAGGTTGTAGATGGACAGGCAGATGTGGGGTTATGGCATGGACAGAATTAGGAGATGGACAGGCAGATGTGGGGTTAGTTGGTGGACAGGTTGGAGATGGACAGGTAGATGTGGAGTTAGCTGGTGGACAGGTTGGAGATGGACAGACAGATTTTTGGTTAGTACATAAATAGATTGAGATGGACAGGCAGGTATGGGGTTAGTTGTGCAACAGATAGGAGATGGACAGGCAGATATGGGGTTAGTTGGTGGACATGTTGGAGATGGACAAGCAGATATGGGGATAGTTGGTGGACAGGTAGGAGATGGACAAGCAGATATGGGGATAGTTGGTGGACAGGTAGGAGATGGACAAGCAGATATGGGGATAGTTGGTGGGCAGGTTGGAGATGGACAAGCAGATATGGGGATAGTTGATGGACAGATAGGAGTTGGACAGGCAGATATGGGGTTAGTTGGTGGACATGTTGGGGATGGACAGGCAAATGTGGGGTTAGTTGGTAAACAGATAGGAAATATACAGGCAGGTGTGGGGTTAGCTGGTAGTCAGATAGTAGATAGATATGCAGGTATGGGGTTAGTTGGGCAACAGGTAGGAGATGTACAGGCCGATGTTGGGTTAGATGGTGGACAGGTTGGAGATGGACAGGTAGATTTTTGGTTAGTATGTAAACAGATAGAGATGGACTGGCAGGTATGTGGTTAGTTGGGCAACAGGTAGGAGATTGAGAGGCAGATATGGGGATAGTTGGTGGACAGGTTGGAGATGGACAAGCAGATATGGGGATAGTTGGTGGACAGGTAGGAAATGGACAAGCAAATATGGGGATAGTTGGTGGACAGGTAGGAGATGGACAAGCAGATATGGGGATAGTTGGTGGGCAGGTTGGAGATGGACATGCAGATATGGGGATAGTTGATGGACAGATAGGAGTTGGACAGGCAGATGTTGGGTTAGCTGGTAGACAGATAGGAGATGGATAGGCAGGTATGTGGTTATTGGGCAACAGGTTGGAGATGGAGAGGCAGATGTGGGGTTAGTTGGTGGACATGTTGGAGATGGACAGACAGATTTTTGGTTAGTATGTGATAGAGATGGACTGGCAGGTATGGGGTTAATTGTGCAACAGACAGGTGATGGACAGGCAGATGTGGGGTTAGTTGGTGCACAGGCAGATGTGGTTTTAGGGCGTGGACAGAATTAGGAGATGGACAGGTAGATGTGGGTTTAGTTGGTGGACAGGTTGTAGATGGACAGGCAGATGTGGGGTTATGGCATGGACAGAATTAGGAGATGGACAGGCAGATGTGGGGTTAGTTGGTGGACAGGTTGGAGATGGACAGGTAGATGTGGAGTTAGCTGGTGGACAGGTTGGAGATGGACAGACAGATTTTTGGTTAGTACATAAATAGATTGAGATGGACAGGCAGGTATGGGGTTAGTTGTGCAACAGATAGGAGATGGACAGGCAGATATGGGGTTGGTTGGTGGACATGTTGGGGATGGACAGGCAAATGTGGGGTTAGTTGGTAAACAGATAGGAAATATACAGGCAGGTGTGGGGTTAGCTGGTAGTCAGATAGTAGATAGATATGCAGGTATTGGGTTAGTTGGGCAACAGGTAGGAGATGTACAGGCTGATGTTGGGTTAGATGGTGGACAGGTTGGAGATGGACAGGCAGATTTTTGGTTAGTATGTAAACAGATAGAGATGGACTGGCAGGTATGTGGTTAGTTGGGCAACAGGTAGGAGATGGAGAGGCAGATATGGGGATAGTTGGTGGATAGGTTGGAGATGGACAAGCAGATATGGGGATAGTTGGTGGACAGGTAGGAGATGGACAAGCAGATATGGGGATAGTTGGTGGACAGATAGGAGTTGGACAGACAGATAGGGAGTTAGTTAAGAAACAGATAGGAGATGGAGAGGCAGGTATGGGGTTAGTTGGCCAAAGGATAGGAGATGGAATAGAAGTTTGTGCTCTTGTGTTTTTCTTTTAAGTTTTCCAGCTGCTCTTCTTAATCAGACAATCAAGGGAGACAGGGTTGTTTGACAGTCACAGGATGGCTGTTAAGCTCACCGGTCACATAGTGACAAAGTGAGCTTTTGTGACCAGTCTTCGTCCATCATCCATTAACAATTGACTTAAAATGACTTCTAAACTACAGACTGGATTTTAACCAAACCCAGGCAGGAATGATACCCGTGAAATAAAGTGCATTTTTTAAACAAGCTGTTTTATTAAGTTTATTTTGCTCTGGGCGTTTAAGTATTTTTTTTCTTTTACTAAATTATCAAATTATGGCAACTGAAAAAAAACTGCAGTTTGTGTGTAAAAGTCTTTCTTGAGCATGCGCAGTCGCATGAGTAGGATTCTCTACTTGAAATTAAATACATGATACCTTTCTTTATATGCGTAACTGAAGTAGAGCTTTATGAACGAGGGGAACAAATCTACATATGGCCCTCTTTAATTATTGTTCAAATGGTTCCCGTCTGTTTCATATCTAGGTCATACAAGCTAAAAATAGATTTTCATGATGAAACTTTTTAAAAATCTTCTAGTCTGAGAGCTTTGATATTTGGTATGTAGCATCACCTAGTGGACCTCTACCAAGTTTGTTCAAATTATGCACGTGGGGGCTGAAAAGGGCCTGCCCCGGGGTCACATGTTTTACATGGGCTTATATAGGGAAAACATGAAAAAATCTTATTGTCTGAAACCAAAAGGCCTAGAGCCTTGGTATTTGGTATGTAGCATCACCTGGTGGACCTCTACAAAGTTTATTTAAATTATGCCCATGGGGTCACATTTTTTATAGGCTTATACAGGGAAAACATAAAAACTTCTTGTCTGAAATCGCAAGCCCTTGATATTTGGTATGTAGCCTCACCTTGTGGACCAATTTTGTTCAAATCATGCCCCTTCAACCAAAGATGGGCCAGCCGAAGGGGTCACAAAGGCTTATATCAAATCAACTATTTCAGAATATGGTCATGTTACATATCAAATTAAAGGGAATGAAGCATACAATAACATGCTGGAGTGGGGTTGAAAGGTCATGATTTTTCTTTTCTGAAAGTAGTCATGTTGCATATCAAATTAACAGGAATGAAGTTTAGAACACCATGCAAGCAAATCATAACTCTGCCATCTTACATACCCTCTACCTCTGGATGGGGTCAAAGGGTAAAAAAAATCTGAAGAAGTTAATGTTGCTTATTATCAAATTAAAAGGAAAGAAGTGTAGAACATAATGCAATTAAACTGTGTGACCTTATGCACACCCAAGCCTTTTTGGTTTGGGTAAAAAGGTCAGACGATGAAATTGTGTAGATAAGTATATTTTGAATGAACTTAGAGAAATGAGATCTGAGTGATACCCAAGATGGACTAAAGTGTTTGAGAATGGGATTTATATTTTGTGGTAAACATCTTCTCCTCATGACAAGGATTCAGGTGAGCGATCAAGGTCCCATGGGCCCTCTTGTTCTCTCTATTGATGGTCATATGGAGAAGACATCTGGCTCGCTCGTGGATGTTAAGGGTGCTGTATGTACAAGAATCAGATCAGGAAAAGTCTTGGGTATTATTTTTCAATGGCTTTGGTTGGAATATAACAATTTATGGTAATAAAGATTCCAACATTAACAGGAAAGCATCTAGAAGTGTGATTGAATTGAGTATAGAACCTATATTTAACCTTTATCTTAGGTGAAAAACCTATAAAATAACCTATATTTTGGGTTGAAGGAACCGGCATAAAAACTTATATTTTGCAAGTTGGCTGCTAGGAGGCCTGTTGTTTTGACCTGTTCAAAATTTATGTAGCAACACTGCATTGGCTCTAAGCGAAATGGAAGGATAGCCCCTTCAAAGTATAATCTTCAGGAGCGTAGGCATGTTGCAGCAGCATCATGAGCATAGGAGGACAATAATTTCTGTCACATGGCGAAATCGCCGAGTTATTAATCTGCCATGCAGCTATGCTACTGCTACACTCTGTCCCATCTTCTGCTACGCTCTTCTGCTACATTCTGTTTGTTTTTTGTTTTTGTTGCTTTACGTCCCAAGTCAACAGCTATGGTCATTGCGGGACGGTCAGTTCACCTAACCACACTTTTTCCTGGGCAGGCTTGAACAAGCAGTTAACCAGTAATTCGTGCACATACTTTCGCTTGTAACTGACAACAACCCTTCTTGAATGAATCAGCGGAAGGAGGAGAATGACCGTAGAAATCATTTCATGATCAATTTCCACGAAAGTATGGGACCGGACCGGGATCGAACTCGCGACCCCTGGATCTGTAGTCAGACACGCATCTGTAGCCAGACATGTTACCGACTGCACTACGCGACCCGGCATGTTAGGCTCGGTATGCTGTTGCTACGATAATGCCCTTCTGCAGTAACTGTGCTATTTAGCCAGTCCTTGGCACTTCTTCATTGCTTCCGCTACACTCTTGGCATTCTGGCCAATATCAGGCCAATATTCAAGTGATCTGCTGAAGTTAATGTCACTTTTTAGAGCTATTATGTTAAGATACATCATTATTACAAGGAAATTTATAACTGGAAAATAAGGAGGCTGTAAGGAAACACTGTTGTATCTCAACTTACAACAGAACTGACGGCACCATATTCAACATTTTCTGAATGCAAAACTGATGTAAGTCAAGATGCAACAGTGTTGCACTCAAAAAACTAAGAGAATATGACTTTCTTGTTAGCAATACAGTTGTATGTTGTATTTCTTTAAATTGCTGTTTAAGAATTAAATATTTGTTCAAATAAAATGTATCACCTTATTTCTTAACCTGTTTGTCATCAACCTTGTGAATTTCTGTTTGATATTTCAACAAATAAATATATGAAATAGTTTTTTGCTTCTCCTGAAAAGTTTGCAAAATTGAGTTACTGCAGTATTGCGTTCACCCCACGATTTCAAGATTTTTCCCATATAAATGCATTAGGAATCAAATTTGACCTTGCCATAATGTAGGTCAAGGTCAACCTTGATTAATCATTTGTGCAAATCTGGTAGGGGCCACATCCCCAATGCTACATACCAAGTCCCAAGGCCATTGGCCTTTTGGTTCCAGAGAAGAAGATATTTAAAGGGTTTTTACCATATATGGGCATGGTGGCCATCTTGGTCATGTGACCAGTACAATCGGTATTAATTTTGGCTAAACTATCATAAGGAGTCTTCATATGAAATTTGAGTTCAATTGGCCTAGTGGTTTCTGAGGAAACTATGTTTTAATGTGTTGATGGGACTCCAATATGTGCGACCTTGGCTGAAAAGTTAAAGGTCAACCTTGACCTTTGAAACTTATTTATAGCCATTGTCTCATTAGGTTTAACATATCAAGTGAGAATATTGACCTTGGCTTCAACAGTATTCAAAAAATCAACTTTTCAAAAACAATCCCATTTAAATGCAATAGGAAGCAAATTTGACCTTGATGTTAAGAAGGTCAAGGTCAACTTAGGATCATCATTTGAACAAACTTGGTAGGCCCCACATCCCCAATGCTACATACCAAGTCCCAAGGTCACCGGCCTTCTGGTTCTGGAGAAGAAGATTTTTAAAGAGTTTTTACCATATATGGGCATAGCAGCCATCTTGGTCATGTGACCAAAATATTTTGTACAAATTTTGGCTAACTTGGCATATGGAGTCTTTACATGCAATTTGAGGTCAATTGGGCCAATGGTTTGTGAGAAAACTATGTTTTAATATATTGATGGGACTCCAATATGAGCGACTTTGCTAAAAGGTCATCAAAGGTCAACCTTGACCTTTGGAACTTATTTATAGCCATTCTCTCATTAGGTTAAACATATCAAGTGAGAATAATGACTAAGGCTTCTACAGTTTTCAAAAAATCAACTTTTCAAAAAAAAAATCCCATGTAAATGCATTAGGAAGCAAATTTGACCTTGACGTTAAATAGGTCAAGGTCAACCTAGGATCATCATTTGAACAAACTTGGTAGGCCCCACATCCCCAATGCTACATACCAAGTCCCAAGGTCATCGGCCTTCTGGTTCTGGAGAAGAAGATTTTTAAAGGGTTTTTACCATACATGGGCATGGCGGCCATCTTGGTCATGTGACCAGGACCATTTGAACAAACTTTCGTTCCCGCGTCCTAAGGAGTCTCCATATGAAATATGAGTTCAATTGGCCCAGTGGTTTCAGAGGAGAAGATGTTTGAAAATGTTGACGGACGGACGACGGACGGACGGACGGACGGACGGACGCCGGAGTCACTGGTATACTATTAGCTCACCCATGAGCCTTCGGCTCAGGTGAGCTAAAAATAAACTGACACCTCACGTTGTTCTCTGGTTGGCCAGAGCTGGTCAAAGGGAGGTAACCATTATTTTCAGTAAGGAAATGGTCATAACTGGGTGACATGCGTATCAGTTGAAAAATACAAACATCTCATTGAATGCTAGAGTTAGGAAATTCTGATTCTATAATTCCATGTGCCACCACCACAGGCTATATTAATTTATTAAAGAAATAGAACTCAACTTACCAGTTTCATCAATCTATCCAATCACAATGGTGTATAGTTGTAACTGTAAGCTCAGTCTACAGACCACAGGCCTCTGATTGGTCAATATTACAGGAACATAACCTTAAAGAACAAAAAATAATGTTTGTTATGAGTTTGATAGATCTTATTGCATGCACAGACTTCTCTCTCATTAAAGTAACTCACTTTTGATTTGCTTTTCTTACAAAATGCATGAAAAAGGTCCCAATACCCTACTCCCCTTTAATCTATGTAAAAGGCCTATATTGGTGCAAAATAAGCTGTTTTACATCTGAACAAACTTTAAGTTGTTTACAGCAAAAAAAGAACTTTAACCCCTAATAGTTATATACCCAACAAAAAAAGAAACGCACCACTACTATTTTCCCATTAAGATCTCCTTATAATACGAAAATATTAATTGTCATGAAATATTCATTTCTGATCAAACTTTACTAAAACTAGAGTGTGACGTAGATGAGTATCTGTACCTTCCCTTTGTATCCACAAAACATATCAAAGCGAATGGTAAACGAGTTTTTGAAGCGTTAATTCAACGCTACTGTCTACATGGAATTCGAGCCCGTTCTACATTTGCAAAGTATGAAAACGATACGTTGTCGTTATGTGAGACAACCAATCTATTTATTGATGCATTTTTGTTATTCCAAAATCCATTTTCATCAGTTAGGACCGTTTACATTGATTAAAAACAATGTTGAAATCTTAAAATGTGTTTAAGGTTTATCTCCAGTATGGAATCGTTATCCATAGGGTAGTTACAATACATGAGCTACCTAGCGTTCAATTATCGCGTATTATGAATTTAAAGATAGAATTTGCAATTTGGTCTACTGACATGATTCTCATTGCTTGAACTTATCCAGCAAGAGAGCATTATTAAAACACTTATTTCCTGTGACTTTACAATTTGACCCCCACTAGGTTCATGGCCAATTTTCTTTAACACAATTTCGACGCCTGATTGCAAAATACGTGTGACGCAGCAGTACCTGGCATACCTTTGCACTGATATAAACTAAACCGGCCTATCACTTGTGATCTTCCTGAGAGCTGAACAGTTCTAAGTGGTGCGTTTCTTTTTTTGTCGGGTATATAAAGAGTGGTGATACACAAAGTAAGTAAGGGTGCAAAGATCAGGAATCAATACAATCAAGTACCACACCTGACTCAGGATACCAATGGGAAAGTGACAAACTCACAGTAGACACCACAAACGAAAGCCAAGAGGTCAGCCCTTTGCCAGCAGGTGACCACAAAGCACATATAAACAGACGCACACAAAACATAGCAAACACAAGATAGAACAAAAACATAAAAGATCCACAAAAGAAGTACCGCCTTGGAACGGTCAGTAAAATATTTTACTGGAGGGCTTAAACCGGTTTAACGGCGCCAACCTCACCCTTAATTCAGATGTGGTTCAAGACACATAGAAAGTCAAAAGTATTGCAGAATGCTACCCTTAAAGCATTCTGCAATACTTAAAACCTTCACTAAGCGATAATTTGTCTGGAAAACCAATTTTTGGTATTCTTTTGTGGCCGCTTAAGACAGGTTTACTGTAAATTTACGCGCACAAAGACATAGCAAACACAAGACAGAACAAAAACATAAAAGATCCACAAAAGAAGTACCGCCTTGGAACGGTCAGTAAAATATTTTACTGGAGGGCTTAAACCGGTTTAACGGCACAAACCTCACCCTCACAAATTCACCTTCCAGAAAATATGCCATTAAATTTTTTGAGTGACCCTTTGTCAGGACCTTTAACATAGTTTAACCCCACCCACCTATAGAAAATGGGTGCTTCTCATAATTAAATGCCTTTTTTTTAAGTCATAAATTGTCTTTTTGAATGAAACTAGAAATGTGTCCATGGGACACAGATGCCCCCGCTATTGCCAAATTCGCATAAATAGGGCATTGTCATTCAACAAAGGGCCATAACTCTGATAACAATTGGTGGATTTTATCCATAATCGAACTTGACCTGTATTTTTAATTATATACCTGTGTATACCTCTACAAAATTAACCTGATCCTGACCTTTATGCATGAATAAATTATTACGGTATTACCGCTGAATATATAGCTTTTCGTGATGGATCGTGTGCAATCGGCATGTTTCGAGCAATTACGGAAATATACGTCTTGGTACAATTGCGATGAGATCCGTTGATAATTCAATGAAGTTGTACTTTCCGCGGTAGTCATGTGGTTAATCAGAATAGCTCCAGATACGTAAATTAAGGGTTCGAATCCTGGTCGACCCAACTTTTTTCATTTCATTTTTCTTTGTTTTCATGTCAAAGAAATGCACATAAACACAAAACATGTAAATTCACGCTTTCTTTGAAAATGTAATGACTGACAACTTCTTAATGCTTTGAGTTAGAATTTAGTTTGCAAATATAGGTCTACACCCGTGCTCTTGGCTCCAAAGCAAAATAAATCAGTTATAGCAGGTCGAAGCATTTCTTTAAAGAGCAGCAAGGAGGTCCATATATGAGCCACAACATGAGATTTCCAACAATCTGGTATGTGCGAAAAGCAAAGGCTCAGACCAGCATGCGCATACGCACAGTCTGATCAGAGACTTTGCTAGTCACTTGAATATTCTATGGATGCTAAGCTACTGTATAAATAGCATTTAGTTTCAATTCTTAAAACGAGGTTGCACAGGCTCACCTGTGCCTATTTGTGTCAAAATGCCACATTGTTGGAAATCTCATGTCGCAGTTCATATTTTAAAAACTGAAGAGATGACAGGCGATTGTTGAAGTACAGTATTACGGATCGGACGAGAGAATGTTGTTGTCACCAAAGAGATCATATTATTTAAAATAGAGAAATGATATTGCAAAAGGAGAAAATTTAATAAAAATAAAAACAGTAGTCTTTTCAATATTTACAATAATAAATGTCGCGTACGGGATTCGAACTAACAACGCAGAGCTAAAAAATACAAGTGTGCAATATTCACGTGTTGTATCCACTGAGCCACGCAGGTAACTGATAGCCAATTGAGCTTATAGCAGTATATATATCTGTTGTGTTAAAAAGTACCACGTGCATTTCCGCATTATTTATACGATGAACGCCGAAGATATATTTAGAAGCTCAATCGGCTGTGAAATTATGTTAATGATAAAGGCCAGGATCAGGTTAATATTTTCAAGGTATATGAAATATGAATC
The DNA here is from genome assembly GCA_964019695.1 of Loripinus fragilis. Taxonomy (NCBI): domain Eukaryota; kingdom Metazoa; phylum Mollusca; class Bivalvia; order Lucinida; family Lucinidae; genus Loripinus; species Loripinus fragilis. Next base: position 1,627,812 of record CAXHUL010000609.1, read on the forward strand.
CAATACACCAATGTATTCAAAAGATATCGCCCGGAAACCATTTTTCATACGGAGATCAAGGGCCATAACTCTGATAATAATTGGTGGATTTTATCCGTAATCGAACTTGACCTGTATTTCATGATTATATACCTTTGTATGAAATATGAATCCAATTCACCAATGTATTCAAAAGATATCGCCCAGAAACCATTTTTCGTACCGAGATAATGGGCCATAACTCTGATAATAATCAGTGGATTTTGTCCGTAATCAAACTTGACCTGTATTTTATGATTATATACCTGTGTATGAAATATGAATCCAATACACCGATGTATTCAAAAGATATCGCCCGGAAACCATTTTTCGTACATACGGGACGTACGTATGTACGGACGTACGGACAAGGGTGATGCTATATGCCCCCCTCCATTATAAATGGCGGGGGCATAATAAGCAGCTTGAAACAAAAATAAGCATCTAAGTACATATAAATACCCCAAAAAAGGTTTTGAGAACTTTATACTATAGTCCTGCCGCAATAATAAGAAACGCGAAAATCTGGAATATTTTATTGCTTGAATTTTTCCGAACATTAAGCTCAAATCTGGATTAAGAATATCCTGCAGTGTCAGAAGAAAATTGTTTGAAGAATCTGCTACCACCGCCCTGACCCCTGATCTCTTGGGAATTTCGACATTTTAGGCTTTCTGAAAAGCGGGGGGAATTTAAACGATGTAACAGCCATGTGACGGCCTATATATCTGTACTTAAATTTCTACAGGTAAGTGTCAAAAGCCTCACACATTGTAAAATCGTGATTGCTTTGAACATGCCAGTTTTATTTTTTAAGCACTGCCATTCAGTTGATAGTATCAACTCATTCAGTGTAGACACATATCCAACTGATCGAATAATACGATCAGTTTGATCCGGGTAAATACTGTTTGCTATGTTTATAAGGACATTTCCTTCTAAAACAGCATGATGTGGCTACATGTATTATCACCGTATAGCATCGTACACCGGATATAGCGATTGTCGAAGCGAGGAAATCCTCACACGTTGATGTACGAGGTAAGTTTTTATTCCCTTTTCTCATTGATACATGTGAAATATCATTGCAGACACATTTTTCTGACGTTGCTGATACATCGATGTATATTCCTTACTACAACAAATGGTCAGCAAAAATCTCTAGCAGCTACGAATAACAGAAATGTTCCGCTAATCACTGATAATTTTCTATTGTTTGCCACGAAAATACATGTTTTAAAGGCTGTTTAAGTACATTATTAATACGAAATACATAAAGAACCATGGCAAATACCCCAGAAAATCATAGGGACCCACTAAAAATACCCTACGCGTACTTTTGAAGCTGCATTTCACGATTGAATCTTCTTTTTTTTAGTTGTTTTAGTGTACGGTCTATAGGAGGGAAGTGTACGTTTTATAGCAAAAATTCCTGCTCGTAGTGTACGGTCGATAGCCAGACAAAATCATCGTGAATATCTTGTCTAGTGCTATAATTTTAACATTTCTATATACATAGACAAATTACTATCTGTCAAACGTAGCACAAAGCCCCTAATGGTATAAGTCATCGTGGTGTCTTCTTTGTTACCTTTACTGTATTGCAGCTGTAAATGTAAATCAAAGTTTGAATCATACACAACACATTGCCACAAACTAAATACAATGAAATATATGTACAAAAAAGGCCTGGACCCAGAGGGGTTGTTGACGAGGGGGGGGGGGGGCACTGAAAGCCAAAGGCTTGAACCGATGGCGCAAGCAGCAACGTGGGAAGAGTATGTCTCTGAGAATGCATTTCAAGCCATTTAGAAACCCATTGTTCCAATGGGGGGGGAGAGGGGCACATCATTTCCAATGCAGTCTGAGTCAGCCCAATGTTCAGAAAAACAGCAGAGCCCATGTTAGGGGGAGGGGGGAAGGGGGGCTTAAAATTAGCAAACATGCTGGAAAAAACAAACAAGCCCACACCTAAGAAAAAAGGGGCATAGGTTCCCCTGTATTTTGTACTTTTTCATTCACCCCCAACCCAATAAAATAAGCCCAGCACGGCAGCAGCCTAGGGCTCTCTTTTCAATTTCTCTGAGTCTGGTCGGGGGAGGGTAGGGGGCACAGCTATTGCATATTAGCTTTGTGACTACTAGACTACATGGAATTAGCAATGGAAGCAAAAACGGAATGGAAGATTGGGGGGGGGGGGGGGGGGGGGGGGGGTACACACTCCAGCCCCACAGCATTGGGACTTGGGATAAGTGCCTCCCCCCCACACACACACACGCACCCAAATTTCCGAGTTTGATTTGGGACTGGGAGGTGGCACAAAAGTGTTTTATTCTCAGCGACCAGACTACAGAAGATTTAAAATCCCATCATTTACAAGCTCGGGCCACACTCACAGCCATGTCTGTGCCCCCACTGCCACCTTTTCTTTCTGCAGAAAAAATTGGTAATCTAGGTATTATTATAAAATACCATATATACTCGCAATATCATAAAATGCGCGAAAAAAGTTTCTAGCGCACTCAGTTAAAATATACTGTGTGCTATGTCCGAAATTTAAAAACAGCACTCTAGATTAAACCAATAATTTTGCGCCACGACATGGAATTTCCAACAATTTGCCATTTTGACAAGTTTAGAAACTCCAAATGATGGTCAGTCAGTAGCTTACGAGTTATAGAATATTCAAGCGACCAGCTAAGGCTCCGATCAGACTGCGCGTATGCGCAGGCTGGTCTGAGGCTTTGCTGGTCGCACATATCACATTGTTGGAAATCTCAAGTCGCTGCTCAAATTTTAATGTGTATTACAATGTCAAACTACTAAGGAATATGCAAGCTTGCGCATATGCCAGCAATGCATCTATCTGTCCGTCCGTCCATCAGTCTGTCATTTTGACTTACCCTCTAAAACTTTGTGTATACAATAAGCGGAGACCCAGCCTCACCGTCATATACAGAAAGGTCCAGGATATTTGAATGTACAGACCCAAAACTCGCATACTCTCGGGTCGTAATTCATAGTAATTTTGGATATTTGAACAGGCTGGCCCTTATCCCAGGGGGGTGGGGGTAATCTATTTTTTTTTCTCACACGTAGGCGCGGACCCAGCATCTACATTTCCATCAAAAGAATCAGGAATTTCAAGCACCCAAGAAAATATTTGAAATTTTAGCAGCCCGAAAAAATATCCCCCATTCTGTACCTTGACATTAAGAAAAGACCTTAAAATACATAGAAATGACACCTAAATAAAGTCCAATTTTGTGATGACCCCAAAAAATGTTCATTTTTCTGAAAACCCCAACAAATAGTGAGATTCAAAATTTTGAACCCCAAAAAATGACCGGAGCCTATGTATGTATGAAAACCCCCCATACAAGTGTTCCCTTTATTATGGTTCTTCTAATACTTGGTTGAATCTTATCTATTATACTTAGTATAATTTTCTTGTTTACAGATAACTTTGATGTTGTATCGCAGACCGCAAACTGTGATTTTTTGGGTCTTCAAGCAGGCTGGCCTGAATACCGGATCGTCCAGAAGAGGTTGGAACTTGCCACATACTGGGCTAAACCTCGTAGCACCGCAAATATTTTATTGTGATATTGATGCATGATTGACCTAGCTGCAGGAACACCACCCATATGCAAAAGGGTTTGGATCTTTGAACAAGCTGGCCCGAAGCTCATCAATGAGTGAAGGGGGGGGGGCTTATTTAAAAAAAGTAAGTCTAGGTTAACAAATTAAGTAAGGTGCATCATAAGGCCTTAATGAAATATATGTGTGGTTCCTGTTGCATACCAACAAAATTTAGGGTAGGTAGGTAGGGAAATTATTAAATTTTGTTATAACATTTAACAAAGAAAATAGTGAAAAAATCTGAAAAAGTGCCCATTTTAGGTATTTTTTCTCCAAAGACCATTTTAATGTTTAGGGTAGGGTTAAAAAATTAGGGTAGGTAGGCAACAGGAACCACACATATATTTCATTTAAGCCTAATTGAAAATGAAGTAGAAATCAGAGGAAGGCCTTTTTTATTTGATAGAATAATTTTTACAATAGCTTAGTATCGGGTACCTTTTTTGTTCACCACCCTCTGCAAACACGAAATAATCAAATATATTAACCTATACCCAATAACCAAAACGGGCCACCATCGGCCCGCCAGTGAAACGTCATTTAAATGGTGCATCGCTAGCGGTCCGATGATGACCCGACATCGGTAGGTTTGTGCTTTTCCAAAGGTTCCAAACCAGTATTCTGGAGGAAATTAACAGCTTTGTGCTTTTCCATGCGGGAGGGAGTCGTCAGGAGCCCCAAGTACCCACTCCTCTGGATCCGCGCATGAATTAACGTCCCAGGACTATGAAACAATGTAGAGTTACTTGCTAGAGGCGCGTTCTAATCAGGAACTGCAATGTCTGTCATTGGACACATCGATTTATGATACAGAAACTAAGTGTGACATTCACTTTTTCAGGTTTTTTTACGCGTTGTAAGAGTGAAATGCATTTGTAACCACTGCCCCACACCCACCCGCCAACACCGACACACTTACGAGATACTGTAGCGGATAGCGGGGTCATTGTAGATGTTTCGATGGTTATAACGTCTTGATTGCCCCCCCCCCCCCCCCCCTACACATACACATACCAGCCCCACAGTTCGGGGTAAAGGCAAGGGCCCAGAATTACAATGCCTCCTTAAAGTTAAGTAAGACTCATGTTAAATATTGATTTTTCAAGATGCGAAAAATAACGTTCTTTTCAAACTGATTGAAATCAAAATAGTTTCATTTTTTTCTGTAGATCACAATGATATCTTTGACCACAAGTACTGCATGTATACAGGCAATTAATTTAGCATTTAATATAGCGTGTTGAAAATCAATACTTTACTTAAGTCTTCCTTAATTTTAAGGAGGCATTGTAATTCCGGGCCCTGATTTTTTAACATTTAAATCTGAAGACAACATTACAAAGATAAACTTGAAATATAAATTAATAATACGATCAACAAAAACTGCACTGCTCCGCCTTGGAACTGTCAGTAAAAGAAATACTGGAAAGCTTCAACATGTTTAAAGGTACCAACCTCATTCTTAATTCTGATTTGGCTCTGGCCTCTACCCAAGTAAAAATTCTGTTATACATAGTTGGGCTAGAAGCAGGGGAATCATTCGACACAAGTATGTCCACTTGTTATGGGGTGGGGCATATAACAGGGCACTAGAAAAACAACAAGACGTTATCCACACTTTTACTCATAGGAGGTGTAGTGGTTACGGACAAATGATGCATAATTTAGGAAAATGCGCTTCCGTCACCTATTAAAGGTTATCGGGAATGGGAACGACTGATTTAAAGTCCCAACAAAAGACTTAAAATGCCAGGTATCGAGCTCGTGATCCCTGATCTGCTAGGACTACACCACATATGCTGAGAGAGAGAGAGAGACAGACAGGCAGACAGACAGGCAGACAGACAGACAGACATGCAGGCAGATACATGTAGATAGGGACTTAGATAGACAGACTGATAGACAGACAAAGAAATACAACGTGGGCCAAGAGTCCCACTCCCTGTTAAGTCACAAAGCTATACCCCTAAAATTCACAAGGCTAATAAGCCAGCATTTTATGCTGGGCCATCAAATGGCGTTTCGCTGACGGGCCGATGATGGCCCGCTTCTGTGGTTCCCCTCACCAACTAAAACGGCATTGGTGTCTTTTTGTCAGAGTCAAAACTCTCTGGATCCGCGTCTGATGAGAGAGAGCACGTGGAGAGAGAGAGAGAGAGAGAGCAATTGATTAACGGAATTACGAACGAACGAACTAACAGCCTAAGGAATATAGGAAAGGACGAACAGACAAACGGAAAGACGAAACTATACACCCCTCGGCATAAACGCTGGGGTTTTACGAGTGTAGATCTTGACATTTTATTTAGAATTTTTAAAGATCGTATGTACATTGTCACGAGAAATACGCCTTTGAAACATTGGAACAACAAATGCCCAGACCAGCCTGCGCACCACCGGTCTTATGGGCGCCTTTGTTTATGTATAAAAAATAAATAAATACTGTCAGAGTTTCAGACAGGTTGGATATGTCAGGCCAGACCTGGTCCCGCACTGCCTGCAGACAAAAAATGAGAGAGAGGATGCCCCCACCCATTCCCTGGCGGATATCCCTGGAATCGCACATGAACGGCACACGCCGATCAAGTCAGGGGGTCCAGGTCCACTGACAATTGCTGTATTTTTGTTTAACGACCTCCCGACTGTTAAGGTCATATGAAGACGGAACCACAGCTTTAATATAAGTGTCATCCGATAGACTTGTGACGCAAAGGCAAATTCTGTTGTTGTTTTTTAAATCATTTTATGTGTGTGTGTGTGTGTGTGTGGGGGGGTCCAGTGACTTCTTTCACTTTCCGAAATTCCAGGGGGGTCCAACATATGTTATCCAGGGGGGGGGGCGTCAAACTTTTTACCAAGGGAGTGGAGTCCAATTGTAATTTGTACTGGACCCCCTGTCCCTACTATAGATCCCCGCAATTATCACGAATTTTAATCGACTACAGCGATTCTCCCTTTGGCTGTTTATTTTCGTCTTTCATCATGTACCCACCTATAGATGCATGTTTTACTCTAATTTAAAAGTGTGATTCAGCAGGGTCTTTATTTTATAGGTGTGTTAGCATGATAGGTTTCTGTGCTTGGATAAAGGGATACTGTAGATTCTTTTCTTGCAAGCCAATTTGACGTCAGTATACTTGTCTTCTGGACTTGTGAACAATAAAGGCGCAGACCAGCCTTCACATCCACACAGTCTGATCAGCGCATTTGTTTTCCGCTCATTTGAAAGTATCATATCTAGACTCTCTGTAGCTAAGGAGACTGGTTTGAGTCTTGCTTTGTCAAAAACACCAAAGACAGATTTATTTTGCGTCGAGGCCTAAATTTTTAAATTCGGTCCTTGCTTCTTATTCCCAGCAGCGTTTTCTTCTGGATGTTTTAAGAAACTCTAAATTTGTTTCACTTGGGGGCAGCTAAATCAATTCAAGAGCAGATTAAATATTAACCGAGTGCAACTTCCTATCGGTATCATAAACTTCGCAAAACATTTTCAAAATTTTATAGACGATACTTTGATTTGATTTCTAAATTCCAAGTTGGACTTAAATCTCTCTTGCGCCAAGGACTTTCGGAACCTGATTTCTATGGTGACTTGGTGTATAAGTTGAAGAAGATTGTTGGCTCTAATAATTTTTCAGCGCAGTTCATTAAAATAATTTCCCATTATAAAAAGATTGGCTATAACATTAATGTATTGCAACAGACTGCATGCTTGGTAGTCAACCCAATCACAGTTGGCAACTTTGCTTTCCTCTTTAATTGCACGCCGGTGGGTCGGACTTCAGACTCTATGATGGTTCCGACTTAAAGACTTATCTATTGATGAGATGGTAGGGGCCTGATGCTTTGGCTGTTTGTCGGGCCCACCGGGGTTTACCTGTTGGATTTCTTTTGCTCCGGTATTCAGTTTAATTTACTGTTGAGTCCTTATCCTTGCTTTATCTCCTTGTTATATCTTGATTTATATGTTTTAGGAGATGATGCATTGATAAGTTAGGGGTCTTTCATGCAAACCAAATATCTATGTGTCTTGATCCACATCTGAATTAAGGGTGAGGTTGGCGCCGTTAAACCGGTTTAAGCCCTCCAGTAAAATATTTTACTGACCGTTCCAAGGCGGTTCTTCTTTTGTGGATCTTTTATGTTTTTGTTCTGTCTTGTGTTTGCTGTGTCTTTGTAAACCTGTCTTAAGCGGCCACACAGGAGGACCAAAAGTTTGTTTTCCAGACAAATTATCGCTTAGTGAGGGTTTTGAGTATTGCAGAATGCTTTAAGGGTAGCATTCTGCAATACTTTTGACTTTCTATGTGTCTTGATCCACATCTGAATTAAGGGTGAGGTTGGCGCCATAAAACCGGTTTAAGCCCTCCAGTAAAATATTTTACTGACCGTTCCAAGGCCGTACTTCTTTTGTGGATCTTTTATGTTTTTGTTCTGGCTTGTGTTTGCTATGTTTTGTGCGCGTCTGTTTATATGTGCTTCATGGTCACCTGCTGGGAAAGGGCTGACCTCTTGGCTTTCGTTTGTGGTGTCTTCTGTGAGTTTGTCACTTTCCCATTGGTATCCTGGGTCAGGTGTGGTACTTGATTGTATCGATTCCTGATCTTTGCAACCTTACTTACTTTCCTTAGTTTGGTCTAAAATTGTAAATGCTCAACACTGTAGATAAATTGTAGAACGGTTGCAATCATCTAGGTTAAGTATTTTGTCTCCCGATTTCCGTTTATTCTAAATAAAACAATGAAAATTAAGCGACCTGTAACATGAGAATACTCTTTTCTGGTATGCAAATAATGTTAATTTATGATTTATGATAAATTTTTGTTTATGATGGGAAAGACATTGCAGATCTTGTTCTTTTAGCAAAATGAATATCTTTAGCTAATCCTTTATATCTTAATCTTTATTAGTAATCTTTGACATGAAGAGATGTAAGTGTGTATCTTAATACTACTTAAAGGGTATTTAGATGCATCTTATAGAAAGCAAACATGTCAGATTTAACTGTTGTACTATCAAGATAATTCAGACTAAGCCATTCAGTGTAGTTTGTGTGTTGGAACAGACAGCATCACTGTGCAAAAAGCTATTACAATTTTATTACAATTACTATTTTGGTGTAACAATTGTATTTCATTAACTTTGATATACTGTGTGACATTTCATATGCATGGTGGATTGCACATCACATGTTGTAGTGTTGTTTCAATGGATATTTGCTGTGGTGTTCAGTACATGGATATAGGAGTAATGTGAAAGAGGCAACACTAACTATCCCATGCTTATAACAAGGAGACTAACTCATCATTCTTTATTGAACTGTGAGCTGTCACACAGAGAAATGGAGAGATCGCAAAAATTTTCAGAGTTGAACACAGGCCCTGAACGTTTGCAGTAGTCTTGACTTTTCTAAATGATATTTCAAAAGACCTAAGTAGAATTTGTTTTGGATCTATCAATTTCAATTTACTGCACATGCAACTCAAAAGAAGTTATCATACTCATTTAAACTGGTCTGTTCAGTATGATCATTTGCTCTTTTCATTGCCTTGATACATCATGTTGCATGATCACTTATCTATTAGGTTCAGGCAATTTGCCTTTAAGTTTGTACTTATCTTCCAATTAAGCCTTTAAGCTATTGTTTTGACTAACCTGTTATATTCTTGGATGTTCTTTGCTGACTCCAATGGCAGGACACCTGCTCACCTGTAACCCGGGCTTACACGAGCATTGGCAGACTAATGCACAAAATAAAGGTAACATGCCAGGCAGCACCAATATATCAGTTTTTGCAATTTCTACTATTCTCTGCCAAACTGGGCTAAAAGTTTCAAAATTGCTGTGCACAATTTGGGTGCTTTGATTAGTGAGTTCTGTTAAAATTTTGATTAGAAGTCTGTGCTATAATTGGATCTTCTGTCAAATATATTGTGCGATAAACCTAGATAAGTGTCTAAGGATTCATGTTCTTAGCAAGCATTGTCTACCATAAGATGTATGGTTTGGCTCACTTATTTGATCTTTGTGTACTAATATGTCATGCTTACTGCTCTATTTATAACATCTAATATCAATCGGTGAATTATCTTTGATTAAGCATCTAGAATGATTGAATTATGTCAAGACTCTCTGCACGCGTTCCAGGGCACGCGTTTCGAAGCTATATTTTCAGGTACATATGAATGGTCTTCCCAATCAGCAAGAAAAATACCAGGACTCCCTAGTGTATTCACTGCCAATACAAACTTATTCTTGAATGAAATGCGCCATCTTAGACTGGTTGAAATACATTCATTGTATACTTCTGTGTAAAGTTGGAAAGGAAACTGTCATCCTGTCTTGATTACAGGTGCACTATTGATACCGAACTGCCTTAGTGAGCCATAAAAGTACTTGATAACTCAAAAACTGTTTTGGACCCAGTAATCCAAGATACTGTACAGGGAATAAACTGAGTGTTTTCATTGAGCAGTATATTCTATAACCAGTTTGTAAAAATCATTTGAGATTAAACTGAAAAGAAGTGACTCAATACCTTCAATACATTAAGCAAGAAAGTGAAATATTTCCAGTCCTTAACATTCAAATGGGAAATTTGTAGTGCTTATTATAACAGAGACTAAACAGTTTATACTATTTGTTGAAACAGTCCAAAAATGACAGTGTGTAACATTTTGTGCAGAGTTTGCAAAAGGTGTTTAAGTATACAATTATTGCAAAAATGCAACCCATTTACACTTGAAGAGGATTCCATCACTATGTACATTATTACTTATTTTGTGATATCTTCCTTGTGTGAGACATGTTTCCCTCTGCTAAAATCCAGGGATATTTGTATCAGTTCCTACAGATATCAAAATGGTTCAGGAACTTTCAAACTATTGCTGTAGCTATCAGAAAGCAGAGTTCTGGTGCGGGTGGTAGTCAAAGACTATACAGATTCAGCCATGGACTAAAATTCTGGGAATGTTCAATACACAGACCAATTGTCAGAGCACATCACATGTTGTTTGAAAAGTTTCAGTGATATCAGTGTTACCGTATTTGCCCTAAATGTTCAGCCAGATATATCTGAGTGGATTGTGTAAAACTAGATCATACAGTGGTCTGATCATGGTCTACACTTCTGCCGCTCCAATAAAAGATTTTCAACATCTCATCAAGTCGTAAAATAGATCTGTTCAAATTGTGGATAAATTTGATAAGGATGTAATGTGGCTGGTTATTTAGGGCTGATACGGTATTCAGTTTCAATATTAAAGGAATATCTTGGAATAACTTGTCCTTTCAATACATTGGATTAACACCACCGATTAAGGATTACATACAGTTCAATTTTATACAAACTATCAAAGTCTGAATACTTCAGTGCTGCATCTGTGTCATTTGTGGACAATATCTGACTAAATACGTACTAATTTAGTTTGGTCAAGAGCATGCTGAAATTCTGGGATGACCAAATTGACTGAAACATGGGCAGCCAACTAAATATAAAAAGTTGTACATTCATTTTTGTCAAAACGGGCTGTGATAAGTGTATGTCGGAAATGTCATTTAATACGAAAGATTATGTGTATCAAAAGTACTCCAGCTAGTCTTGAGCATATATACTCATGTTGGTATCAGGTGCCTCTACTGCACAGGAGCTGACTGAAGCCCTATATAATCAATCCTATTTTTACTTTTCCAGTATGTAAATGCAAATGAATTTATGACAGGCACTCCAACTCACTTATTAATTACTTATAACAATTAGCTTTCAAAGTATAAATATAATTAGACAACTTATTATGCAAACATGAAAAATGTTTGCAAACTGAGTTAGTATTTATCCAACTTAAACTAATCCCTTCCTGCTCATAAGTCTAGCTGGAGTGCTGATCTAGATTATGCCATTTTCAAAGATTGTGTAATATTCTATGTGTTAATACTTGCTAACGATTTGTTTACTTGAACACTCAGACACTTTAAGTATTCTCCAGGTGGTTGATGGTTGTTGTGATGGCTACCTACTCAAACTTCATTCCCTAATCTTGGGGATCATTCAGTCATAACATTACATTCCTTCCTTCATTTTTGGGCATTTCCATTTAAATTCATCTAAATTCCATCAAATTATCCCCAACTATTAGGCAACAGCAGCCTAAAATTTCTGTCATCCTTTCATACTAGCTGCTTTCTAACTTGCGTTTACTATCTTACGGTCACACTGGCTGACTGTAGTCACTCACACTGGCTGAGTGGCTGGAGGAACAAGGACCAGTCACACAGGCTGACTGGAGTCACTCACACTGGCTGAGTGGCTGGAGGGCCAAGGACCAGTCACACAGGCTGACTGGAGTCACTCACACTGGCTGAGTGGCTGGAGGACCAAGGACCAGTCACACAGGCTGACTGGAGTCACTCACACTGGCTGAGTGGCTGGAGGATCAGGGACCAGTCACACAGGCTGACTGGAGTCACTCACACTGGCTGAGTGGCTGGAGGGATTTCAACGTCAGTAAACGCAAGTTGTTAATGATTATCAACATGGTATCTGCATTGAGTGAGGCTTCAAACTCAAAGCAAATATCATGTCACGAGCTTATGATACACTATCCAAGCAGCTATACTGAAAGACGTCCAACCTGGTTCATTATCACCGCGTGGCCAGTGTCGGCCCATTTATAATTACACTGGTGCACAGGTCGAACTGGGACAATCATGGGCCAATGACTGAGCTGGTTCCATTAGCCAAAGAATTGGGAATAAAGAGAGTTATTATTAAAATGTTACAATTAAGCCAAGTTAATCTTTTGTTTGTTCCTTGTCCCTTCAAATCAGTTAAGCAAAACATTCACTCAGCCACAATGTCTGGGCCCCAGCATAAAATGTTAATTTATGATTCATGATAAATTTTTGTTTATGATGGGAAAGACATTGCAGATCTTGTTCTTTTAGCAAAATAAATATCTTTAGCTAATCCTTTATATCTTAATCTTTATTAGTAATCTTTGACATGAAGAGATGTAAGTGTGTATCTTAATACTACTTAAAGGGTATTTAGATGCATCTTATAGAAAGCAAACATGTCAGATTTAACTGTTGTACTATCAAGATAATTCAGACTAAGCCATTCAGTGTAGTTTGTGTGTTGGAACAGACAGCATCACTGTGCAAAAAGCTATCCACCATCCACCCCACCACAACACCTTTATATCAGCTACCTGGAGAAAGAAGGAGTCAGCTCAGTTGATAATTCCTTATAAACATTTTAAAAGATGTCTCATAAATTCAGCATTTCCATTTAAATTCATCTAAATTCCATCAAATTATCCCCAACTATTAGGCAACAGCAGCCTAAAATTTCTGTCATCCTTTCATACTAGCTGCTTTCTAACTTGTGTTTACTATCTTGCGGTCACACTGGCTGACTGTAGTCACTCACACTGGCTGAGTGGCTGGAGGAACAAGGACCAGTCACACAGGCTGACTGGAGTCACTCACACTGGCTGAGTGGCTGGAGGGCCAAGGACCAGTCACACAGGCTGACTGGAGTCACTCACACTGGATGAGTGGCTGGAGGATCAGGGACCAGTCACACAGGCTGACTGGAGTCACTCACACTGGCTGAGTGGCTGGAGGGATTTCAACGTCAGTAAACGCAAGTTGTTAATGATTATCAACATGGTATCTGCATTGAGTGAGGCTTCAAACTCAAAGCAAATATCATGTCACGAGCTTATGATACACTATCCAAGCAGCTATACTGAAAGACGTCCAACCTGGTTCATTATCACCGCGTGGCCAGTGTCGGCCCATTTATAATTACACTGGTGCACAGGTCGAACTGGGACAATCATGGGCCAATGACTGAGCTGGTTCCATTAGTCTCTTAGCTATAGTGCGTACACGTATTTTGCTATATTACGTACACTGGTGTGTCAACAGACTGCTATAGACCGTACAGCAGGAGGGTTTTTTCAGCCTAAATATTGATGGAACCATATGGAATTGGGAAGTAAAACTTCGTTGCCAAGTACTTAGGACAATGTAGAAGTCATATGAAGGCGAATATTGATCTTTCTTAGCGACACGTTCGATAACATAAACATATTTCAGGGAGACGAGGCAAAAGTCGTGTAAAATACAAGTGATTGGGCAGGTCATTTTGTCAATTTTAGTGCTGACCGATTATTCCTGGCTAATTCTCATAGCCACCGATTAACATCAATGTCTTAACAATGTCATCACTATATCCTTTAAGCCGAATCTTATAAAATATGAAACATAATAGAAGAAACACCGACCTTGTACATCAAAATGTGAGGATTTCCTCGCTTCGGCAATCGCTATATCCGGTGTACGATGCTATACGGTGATTATGGACAGTTTTATCAAACAACTTTTACAGTGGTAAACGGCCTTAACATTACAAACTGCATACCATTCCTTTTCTGTAATTAGTTAATTGGAGCTGTTACATACATTCTTTTAATGGTAACACTCAAGACAAGTTTCAAATAAGTGGAATAAAATGCTCAAATTCTACAATCAGAATTATTAGAGCTAAAATTAGCGGTAATACCAGGCAATATCTTTGTCAAAATACTGCCTGAAATGATTCACGATTATTGAATGCTCAATGAAATGTACATCTAAAGTCATTTATACGCGATTCTAATTTATGCAGCAGTACTTTATATGTGCGATACACTTTATGCTATACTGAACAAAAGTGAAAACGCTACACTACAATATTTTATATTTTCTGAGAAAGTATTGGACAAAACGTATTTACTTAATGTTCTCAAGACATCGAGCAAGCGATTCGTCGAAACTCAACCAATTTGTCTCAGCTTTTTGATGTCTGAGATATGTTCCTCTTTGTGTTTAAAGCTTTATTCACTGAATTTTGCAATTACGCATGCGCAAAAAGATTGTTATGCTTATCAGAATTCGTCATAATTGTGTTGCATTAATACACAAGAAAACTGTCTTATCACTTGAAAGAAGCTCAGAAATCAATTTCGAATTTATCAAATTAAAAAAAATGTAAAATGTCTCCCTTTGACAAAAACAATTAGGGAATATCAAATAAGTGGTAATCTTCGATTTATCACGATTTTCGATAACTTCTTTATTTTGCCAAATCAGGTAGACCTATCAGCACATTGTTCCTACAATTTCTCGACCAGTAATGTTCTCAGACTAAGATGCAACAACACATTGATTTTCCTCTGGAGATTTCAGTGATAAAATTTCAAGATTGGCCAATTTGATGAAAAAGAAAGAAAGAAAGAAAGAGGAAAAAGATCAGGAATCGATACAATCAAGCACCACACCTGACCCAGGATACCAATGGGAAAGTGACAACTTCCCAATTAAACATCACAAACGAGAGCTTATGGGTTAGCCCTTTCCCAGCAGGTGACCACAAGGCATTAATAAACGGACACGCACGAAAGCATAACAAAACAAGACAGAAATAGCATAAATGATCCGACCCGCTATCTAAGGTTGCTTTTCTAAACGATCAAAACACATTTCTGGTTGTCACATGTCTAAGACAACCATTTCGTTCAGTCTAATCTGGTTGGCAGTGGATTTCTGAAGCTGTGTGAGATTTCTGTTTAAATTTGTAACCTGAAAAATTGGACCCCTGACACATTAAAAAGCCTTTCATATGTTTCCTCGTGACAACATCCGTAAACCTTTTACTGTATGCATAACCCATTCTTTGAACATCCAGATTCACTTTCATTTGCTTTACTGTTTTGCATCGTTTTGAATATAAATGGCAAACAATTCGGGTGTAGCGTTTTTACTTTTGTTCTGTATACAACCTTCACCGCGATCACGGGCCTGAAACGAGTCAACCGTTGCATAAATTATTAATAAACTGGGTCAGTTTAAGTCCATTCTACCAACAGTAATACTCCCCCGTTGAAAAGAACCAAAAATATGCCAAAATTCCATCTAATTACAGAAAAACACAGCAAAAGCATCAGGTTGAAAATTTTGTCAAAAAATACTGCAGCTTTTTCTACCCGCATATCGAAAATTTCAAGAGAAAATAACATGACAATATGCACTTAAAGTCGATTTTTCGCGTTTCTTATTAATGCGGCAGTACTTTACTGCATTTTGTCAATACAGCCGCCCGTATGAGGCTGCTGGCATTTATCTCCAAAAGCGTTACGAAAACGCATATTTCTGAAAATGTGGCACATTCCTAATATGACCTTAGACCTGAGTATAAGCAAGTTAGATACCATAGAACAGTTCATCCTTTAGGCTTAACTTCAATAATGATGTATAAGCCCTTAAATAAATTTTAAAAAAATGTTGTCTGCTTAAGTCGTCTGCTGCATATATATTTGTTGCATTATTGACTAACTTAAGTAAATAGAGGCAAACAATGTGGACCCAGATCAGACTGCTAATACAGTAGCAGCCTTATTTGGGTCTGCACTGTTTGATCAAGAGGCCTCTGAAAGATATAGGCAGGCCCAGTTTTTACGCCAACTGGTGTGTTTCTATTTGACGTCAGTGTCAGTGACATCTTGCGATGTTGATGTCATATCCTGTCTAATTGTTTATAAAGACTAGAACAGGCTGAAACTTTGAGTGGATAGATATTCTATGCCATTTTGGACAATTCTTTGAGATCTATTATATTTTAAGTCATAATATGGGGAGGAAGAGTAAAAAATACAGCCATTTGTCAGAGATTGGCTATAAAAAAGGATATATTCCTCATAACAAGGGAATCCAAATTGAAAGAATGGACTTCGAGAGGAAAAACTATTTCAGACCTGACCGTGAACTGCTTAATTCAATTTCTGAACCAGATGATGATGGATTGGTACAAGTTCAAGACACTGTTGGTCAAGATGTGAATGTCAGCTTCCTACGACCTCTTTCCACTCCACCCAGTGTTTTGGAAAGCCATCAGATTAGAGAAAGCCCAGGTGCAGAATTTGAAACTAACAGGATATTCCACCCAGGGAAGGTTCAAGAACTTTGTAATTCAGCTTTTCGTTGCCATTCCATACACAAACCTGCATGTCAAGGAGAGCTGCATTGGGATGCCGATGGTGAAATACAATGTGGCTTGGGATGGAGGGAGCGACTAAAGTGCAGTATATGCGATTATGTTTTGAGCAGACACAACCTGTATTCAGACGTGCAGAGTGCCAAGCCTGGTGCCAAGACAGTTGGTTTGAATATTGGGATCCAGGTTGGTCTGTCCCACACCTCAATTTCAAACAGTGGATTGAATGCTTTACTCTTGGCCATGAATATTCCATCACCCTCATTTAGTTCAATGCAGAATTCTGCTAACAAAGTTGGAGACAGGATTGAGGCAGAGAATAGGGAAGATTTAGAGAAAATAAGATCATTTGTGAAAGAAGGGAATAAAGCAAGGGGCCTACCTGACTCTAGTCTTAATAGTGTAAGCACAGATGCAACATACAACAACCATCCATGCTCCAGAAAGACACCATACCAGGCTGGAACTCAGGTCACATAAGTTGTCACTGAAAAATCAACAAACCAACAGCTTATTATAGATATCAATAACAAATCCAAACTCTGTCAGACAGCCAGACTCCTAGAAAATAAACTACAGAGGCCTGTGGACTGTCCCGGCCATACTGGTCATTGCTCTGCCAATCTTCCCCCTGAAACCATAATTGGAAATGAGAGACAATGGTCCAAAGAATCTCTGGAAAGCATTACCAGGAGTGGTATCGGTATCAAATACATCACGTCTGATCCAGATGCATCTTCCTACAAAGCTGCAGAAGATTTATTTAAGGCTGGAATCTTGGCCACAGTCCCGGAGCATCAGCTTGACACCCCCATATCTCGAACAATCAAAGAAAGTTTGTATCGAGCCAATCATTCAGTGATACAGTGTTAAGCACAACCAACAAGAAGCAAAAAGCTAAAAAGAAGGCAAGACTTGCATCAGAGATCCATCCTTCTTCTGATTTTGTCACAAGTGTAACACATTCCATTACCAACATATGTTATTGTTTTATATCCTATATATTCAAATGAAATTTGATCTATGTTTTTCATATACCCTACTTGATATCTAAAAACAATTTTTAACAAAAAATCATGCTTATTATTTTAATTAGAAAAACTTTTTCCTCTACAAAGTGAAAATCCAGGGGTGTATTTTCACATAAAATTTTATTACAAGAGCAAATTTTGAGCAAAAGATTAAATTTTACTTTGAAAATTTGTATACATAAGTACTTCATCAGTTCATGAGAAAATGTTTACAATTCTGCATACCTGTGTTGTTTATAATCAAGCTAAAAGTAGCTTATAGAATTGTAAAAAAAAATAATGAAAAAATGATAAAGTATTTAATTTAAAGCATTGTCCTAAATTTTATTCTTAGACCAGTATTTCTTTCTGAAATTTTGATGTTCCCCGGTTCACACCCAGGGAGCGGAAGTGACCGGACAATTGCGAGTGTACGACAAGTAACGGCACTTGTGATGTTGTACATTGGACAGTTAATCACTTGCGGTATTGATTATTCATTTACACCATAAACAAACTTCTTTTTCTTACACTAAAAAACAACATATGCTGTTTTTGGTGTAGAAGGTAAGTTATATTTGTGAGTTACTTTCTGGCTGGATTGAAATCCTATTTCATTGTCCATGTTCAGTGAATTTGAATTCTAAACTCGATTTCGAGTCCAAAGTTTCTGGCACAATCAGATTTTTGTGTGAATAGATGAAGATTTTGCAATAAATTGAATTCAGCCCAATTTTCTAAGTCTTTTATTGACAGGTAAATTTAGAAGAGGCGTGACAGAAAGGGTTCGTCTCAAAAGAATATTCATATCATTTTTCTCATTTTATGCATACCAGTGCCAATATTTCACCTTTCCTTGTCAAGAAACGTTTGTTCTTAAATGTTTACTGCTATATCAACTCCTGCATATATTCACCCACACTACAGTGTATTTTGATCATATAAAACCAAACATTGATCCTTAAAGAGCAACTTAAATCTCATTCCAAAATGCCATAAGCTGACCCATATTTCATTCATTATAATTAATTTGAAGCACGATCCTGAATGAAATCCAGACTAATAGGCCATGGGATAGGTATGAGTCTGATCCAACCCCTTCCCTCACCCCTACCACACACACAGGGGGGATTTTTTGACTATGATTTCCATGAAGCACAATGTCTTACATTAAAAAAAAGGTTACCCTCTGAAAAGTGTGATGTAATATTGTTACATACTATTATGTATGTACTTATGTTACATTTTGCATTACTACCCTATTTCCGGGAATATTTTATGCCTATTGAATCTCCAGAAATGTTTATTATTGTTTACTGGGTCTAATTTTTGATGCTGCTACAAAGACAATTAAGTAACCTATAGTAACCAAAACTTCAAAGTAAGTAAGGGTGCAAAGATCAGGAATCGATACAATCAAGTACCACACCTGACCCAGGATACCAATGGGAAAGTGACAAACTCACAGTTAGACACCACAAACGAGAGCCAAGAGGTCAGCCCTTTCCCAGTAGGTGACCACAAAGCCAAATACCAGCTCCCTACCTTTTAGAGTGTTTTAGGCATTTGAAAATAGCTACCACTTCATAAATTTTCAATAATAACAAAGACATGTTTTTGCTAAAAAGCTTAGCATAAAGTCGTGAGGTTTAAAAACACACACATATATGAGCCACAATCTATGAAAACCAGCCTTAATGACGAACTTGTCGAGATTTAGTTAATTACACACACTTAATCTACGAAGTGTTAAGAAGTTATTTTGAAAATGTTATGAAGTTATCTCCATTATTCATGGGAATATGGTCTTTTGAAACTATACAGCGTCTAAACTTTAACACGCAGTATCAGAAACATCATGACGTTACTAATGACGTCAAAGTTAACTTCCTGATTTGCGGGTTTGTCAGGAGCATGAAAAACATGCTATTTCTTCCTAACATACTTATTTATCATCCTTAGCATGTGTTGAATGGAATTCGCAGAAAAGTTGACACTGATTCATTTTGCCTAAAGTGTGCATGATCTGAAAACGACTGACCGTACTTTGAAAATTAAGACAGTTGCTAAGGTAAAGTTGTTGCCATGGAAACATATGGTATGATAACGATGAAGTTTAATCAGAAATAATTGCCAGTTTTATTTTACTATCCACCTGAATAAGTTTTCGGGCAATATATAAACATGGCAAATTTCTTAATTTTTGATGTTTTTTAAATGATCTTTACATAAAAAGTCATAAATGTAATTAAGGCAGGTTTTCACAGATCGTGGCTCATATATATTCAGTGGCCATCTTAATAGATAAAGTACCAGCAGTATATTATACTTGCGTAGCATGCTTATCTTGAAACCATAATGCAAATAGTAACGTATGTAACATAAAAATATGCTAATGGAAACCCTCCCCCATTGAGGGGATATTTATACACTATGATTATCTAAAACTGCATCAACTGTATATAAGAATATAAGATACAACTGGCTCATGTTAGTTTCTGACAGTTTGTGGTTTACCGTGTTACAGCCATCTTAACTCTGTTACCCTATTTTAGTCTCAAATCCTATAGTGCTAATAAAAGTCAGATCTAATTCTTATTAATCATCATGCTCTCTTGAACACATTGAACGCTCTTAAATAAATACATCCAAAAGTAACTGTATGCAGCAAAACAATCTTCATCTATAATAGTACTGTTAGATACGTTGCTTAATTTCAAATATTTACATTTCCACTGCGAGTCTTTAAATGAACCTCTACATTTGAGATGTGGTTCATACCTTCATGAACAAGTCAATTTAAGCCACACCCACATAGGCGCCATTTGAGCGGGCTAACGTCAAGTCCATCCAATAACGTTGCTTGCTTACTGACGTTTGCGTGACATTGAACACGTATCACCATGACGTTAAGCGCGGAAAGCTAGCGTTTTGGCAATTCCAAACCCTACGTTATTTCTGATTTAATTCTAAATATCGGGAAAACCAGCCAAGTTATGTGAAAACTGAAAATTGATACTTGACAGATAATATAAAATGTAAATATAAGTAATAAATTCAATTTTTGGAAGGTTCATGGAATCATGAATACTTCGGGTCTCTTGCAAAGTTAACGTGAAGCCCTTCCGGCTTCACTTACTTTGCACGAGACCCGAAGTATTCATGATTCCATGAACCTTCCAAAAATAGAATTCATTTCTTAAATATATATATAGTACAGTGATATCATTAGACCAATATTTACATTTCCACTGCGAGTCTTTAAATGAACCTTTACATTTGCAATGTGGTTCATACCTTCATGAACAAATCGATTTAAGCCACACCCACATACGCGCCATTTGTGCAGGCTAACGTCAAGTCCATCCAATAACTTTGCTTGTTTACTGACGTTAAGCGCGGAAATTTGGCGTTTTGGCTATTCCAAACCCGACGTTATGTCTGATTTAATTCAAAATATCTGGAAAACCAGCCAAGTTAGATGAAAATTGAAACTTGATACTTGGCTGATAATATAAAATGTAAATATAAGTAATAAATTCATTTTTTGGAATGTTCATGGAATCATGAATACTTCGGGTCTCTTTCAAAGTTAAAGTGAAGCCCTTCGGGCTTCACTTACTTTGCACAAAACCCGAAATATTCATGATTCCATGAACATTCCAAAAATTGAATTCATTTCTTAAATGGCTGCCAAAAGACCTCCCAGGCTTTGTCCATTATGGTCTTCAACAAACTCTTTATATAATCCACAAAAACATATGTTAGCTCTTCAGCAGATACCCTGCAATATCAAAGTTTACTACGTTACCTTAAAATATAGGAATTCTAAAGTGATATTAAATTAGTTCTTATTCTTACGTGTAGTTTTTTAATTGAATGCAAATGACTTGCAGTATAATTGTATCTAATAAAGACACCTATTTTTACAGTTTTAGGAGTAAAGATGGTGCTGTCTCTGTCACAGCTTTCAGAGAGATGGCCCATCATATTTGGCATGTTGGCAGGATGGGATTTGTTTCACATGAGACAAACCTAGTTTTTGGTGGGGGCATTTATTCTATCATATTCTTCTGTTCCTTTTCACTTCCTCTGTGAGGAGCCCTGATATGACTGAAATTTTGTTTACTGGGATATTAAACCTTGAAATAATCAATCAATTCAAATAAATATTACAGCAATCTTAATTCAACGTATCTTAGCATTTCAGGCTAAAGTTTTATTATTCATGACATTTTGGACAAATATAGACCCATATCAGATGTTTTATATCATAATATATGTTACCTTAAAATTGACAGAACATGGACAGTGTCTTTATTCAGCTGTTACTTGAATTCTATCATATCCACTTTATTAAGAATTTAAAACCTAATAACTTTGAACAAACCAATAAAAAAAAGTTGTTATTTTAAAAAAGTTAAAAAAACATTATGTTTTGCAAAGATAAATGTGGATTGATAATGACTTTTAAAAATAGATATAAAGTTCTATTTTGTACAAGCTAGCAGCTATATATATTTAGTGCAAAATTAGATTTAAATAAATCTAAACACCTCATGATGTATAATTTATAGCAAGTACTAGGCATTAAATAGAATGTATTTAAGTAAGTAATATATACTAGACATGCCATAAACAAACAACATAATGGTAATATACACCAGAAAATGTTAAATATGGCCTTACACTATTCTTTATCAATAGATTGCTCATATTATTTAAAGTGTCTAAAGGCTTACAGATAGGATTGTGTGCTCAGTTCCAATGAAAAGGTATTAAGCTTATAAAACATTCGAATTTAGAGTCATCACACTCAGCAGCTTATAACTCTTATAATCCTGTGAATGAATCTAACTGTTTGCAGTTTTGCATTTGGCAGTAAAAGGCCTGTAAGAGTCATGGTATTGCGGACTAAAATATGCATCAAAGTTTATCAAATAAAGATATTAAAAAAGATATCAATAATTTATATAGCGCAGTTCACAAACATAACGTAATTAACATAAAGTAATATAAGTAACACACTTCTGCTTGATCAAAACGCTTTTAAAAGCCATCCTGCAATAAAAAGGGCACATACAAGCTTAAAAAAAATATGTAACTATGCCTAAGAGTACCTTAACATTGGCACCAAAATATTATTGAATATATTTTGGGTAATATATATAAGCTTGATGTTACATAATAATGTGATATTTCACTGAGGGCTAACATACCTCATTCTGTTCCATATATATTGTAGTATCAGGAAATCATAGTGACAAAAATCCCCAAAGAGGAGATTACAGGTTCTATGGTCAATAACGTTTATCTTGGAAGCCTTTTATGTGTACATATCGTTTGCAATATAGAATAAGAAAGTGTATCAGCAGCTGTGAGGGCAGACATAAATTTAAATAAGGTTCTTTTTTTTCTAGGGAAAGATATGTTGTTGATATTAAGAACTGTCTCACTGATACACTGATAAGGGTTTTACGTTTACGCTTTTTTTTTTACAAAATATGGAAAGCAATTAAGTAATTTTAAATTATTATGGAAAACATCCTTTCAACTCATTCATAATTTATTAAGCCTGATCATGTTTATATTTTGTCCTGAAACTGTTGTCTGTTTTATAATATATCCATTTGCACTTGATCATATGGAAACTCACACTATGAACTCTGATTAGGCTGTTCCCAAATTACCATAAAGTAGCAGTCTGATCATGTCCCATAATGTTTAGCCAATCCATATAAATGCACATTGCATAAAGATGAAATTGCAACATTACGACCAAAAACTGCCAAGCCATGCACATTCGTCTATTTGGCTAGTTGCTTAATGTCCAGGGCTTAATGCTGTGGACATTGAAGGATAGCTATTTAGCCTAAACACAATTCCCCCCCCCTTTGCAGCCTTACTTTAAGCATTAAAGACTAAAAGTATCCTCCAGAAATTGATAACTGTCCTGCTGAAATCAATGATAAGCAGAGTATGTAAAACAAAAGGTTTAATAACCATCTCATTTAAAAGATGATAGTAAACTTTGGAAATCAAAAACACAATCTCCAAAAGGCTGGACTGTACACACTGCCGGTAGTACAATAATAACAGGCAGGCAAAATGTATGCTTTGTCTCCTATCAGGGTGCATTATTAAAACAAACCAGTACTAAATGAATTCACGTTGAATAAACACTTTTTTGTTTTATATTTACTTCAAAGCATGAAATATTAACAATATCAAGACTATTTGTTGTTTGGAAAAACAAACTGGTACAAAAATATAGCAATAATCATTTCAACTAAATGTGTTAATGATTGCAAGTGCCCGATCAATACAGACAGCCAAGATCACAAGCACCTGTTCATTTTACTGCCAAGTGCCCGTTCACATGGTGTAAAAAAGTGGCATGACAAATCATTGGGAGCCGGACAAAACATCCCGGGACAAAACATCCCATGCCATTTTTTGCCACCCCGGACAAAACATCCCACAAAGATTTGCCACCCCGGACAAAACATCCCATGCTGTTTTTGTCACCCCGGACATAACATCCCATGCTGTTTTTGTCACCCCGCACAAAACATCCCATGCCATTTTTGCCACCCCGGACAAAACATCCCACACTCAGACTGCTCTTTCAGGGTAAGTCTCATTTGGGGCCTTCATCTACTATTACATGTACTAGCAGGAAATGCCCTAGTAAGACTGTCCAAATGATATAAACTAGATCTTAAATTGATTGAAAGACAGTTTCACAGTGTAACTAAAATTTAATAAAAAATAATTATATCTTCTTGCGACAAACAACTAAATTTGATTGTTAAGAAGCCAATTACATCTTAAAAGAAATTATCTTACAGTTTGGGTCAAACAAACTATTATAATTGGGAAACATGTCTAATTAGTCTTATTATCTATCTACCTTTGATCACCAATCATTTCAATAGGTATGGTACATTAAGAATATTAATAATAGTGACATTTAACTAAATGGGATGTTTTATGCACTTTCATAGGCATTAAACAGAGTGTGGGATGTTTTGTCCGGGGTGGCAGAAATGGCATGGGATGTTTTGTCCGGGGCGGCAAAAATGGCATGGGATGTTTTGTCCAGGGTGACAAAAACTACATAGGATGTTTTGTCCAGGTCGGCAAATCGATGCGGGATGTTTTGTCCGGGGTGTCAAAAAATGGCATGGGATGTTTTGTCCCGGGATGTTTTGTCCTACATTCCAAATCATTACATATTATTCCAGTTAACACTCTTTAAGCAACTTTTATTCAAGAAGAAACATGATATGTAATTTAAGAAGGTAGATAAATAAGAAGAACATACAAACTTTATTTTTATGTTATATTTCATTCCAACTTTACAAAGTGATCACATTGAAACCAAGCATCAATGGATTGATCAGTGTCATTATTTTTAAGAGAACGATGACAAATATCAGTTTTAATATTACCTATTTACAGGATAATTATCTGGAAACTTACGTGAGTATGAATGAATTCATGACAGATACACAAATGGTCGCTGTGTTGACATATTTATGCACCCTGTGTTTTCGTTGAGAGCAAGTGACTGAACCTCCAATGTACAACGTCACAAGTGCCGTATTTTGCTGTTCACTCGCAATTGTCCAGTCACTTCCGCTCCCTGGGTGTGTGGTTAGGATGACGTAAAAAAGATAATGATAGAGCAATTTTGAAATTTGACCCCAAATGCCACACTTTGGATGCATTTTTATTGAAATCACCCACATGCGTTACACTCCTCTCAAACTTTTTTCATGGACACCTGCACCCTCGAGCCTGCACCAAACCAATTATAAGCAAATAATTTATAGCAGTGTGGATCCTGATCAGATGGCTTTTGGTATACCGTAGAATACCGTAGAATCGTTGGTAGGCTCATAAGTAATGTAACCCTTTTTAAAAATAGTAAGTGAGTATGGTCAGGAAATACCACAATCACAAACTGCAGACAACCCCATGGCACCAGCCTTCTATCTTTGTTTCTTCTTATGGTACTGAACTAATGTTTTCTTTTGTTGTATGGTTTAACATGTGTGGTGACAGATCTCATTTCTTGTTTACAAAGTTCTCATTTACTGAGACATCTTAGAAACTGTACATATCTTCACCGCTCCAAAACTTGTCCACTCTATTTTTGAAACTGTTCAATGTTTGTGCAGTAACAACATCATATGGTAAACTGTTCCAGTCCGTTATAACCCGCTGAGAAAAGCTTCGGAGCCTAAAACTGGTTTCACATCTTGGTTTGATCAATTTATAACAATGACCTCAAGTTCTTGATTCAGCAAAGGTATACAAAAAGAGATAAATCTGGGTTACACAAGGCTTAATTGCTGCAAGGTTGGGCGGTAAATTCCACCCCGGTATTTACTGGTGGAATTTACCGGTATTTCCCGGCATGGCAAATAAGGCCCAAGTGGAAAATACTGGCAAATAATGGCAAATATAACTTTTTAGCCGCAAAATACTGGCAAATATGATTTTTAGCTGTAAAATGCAGCAGATATCTTTAAGAAATTGACTTAAAATAGTATAATTTAACTAAATGAGTGAAAATGTAAATATTGAATATGAGGCTACAGTACTAGCATAAAACCTTTGAATACATGTAAACATGTTAAAATATCCTAATATGAAATTTTGAAATAATTTTTTAACAATAAATAGTATCTTTAGCCCTTAACATGCTGAGTATTTATGTACACTTCTCCCAAATATTATCCTGTTTAGCTTAAATCTGTATTTTCAATTAGTGTGGAAAACAGTGTAGATCGTGATAAGATGGCCTCTGAAGGAAACCAGCTGATCAGGATCTAGTGTTTCAAAAATGGAATCAACAGGACAAGGGTTAATTCTGGGTTCAGCAGGACAATGGTTTAATCTAATTTGACCTTTAAATTGGGAGAAAATCTACCTGTGTATCTGGAAATTGTTTGACACCTGTGCATGTCATAAACTGTTAAAACAACACATCCCCAACTGGATACTGTATAGCCTTGGGCAAGGATGAACAATAGGATGTCATGATTGACTTTATATTTCAACTTAACAGGTGACCACAGACAGGGGTGTCTTTAATTGAGTTTATAGTACAGATAAGGGTCACTCTGACATCCAAACACCTAACTTAAATACTTCATATTTTAACTTAAGACAATTAAAGTCAAGGTGACCACAAACAGGAGTGTCTTTAATTGATTTATAGTACAGATAAGGGTCACTCACCCAAACTTATCTGTAACTATGCACAAGCCAACTTATGAGTACTTTGGCAGGTACGAAACAGGTTTTTTTACTTCTTCTAAAATTCACTTTTTAAATTTGAATGTTTAAAGAATGAGACTTGTACCTTAAACTCAGATAATTTAGCTGATAGCCTGATAAACTAGTAGAAATGAAATATTTAGACAAATAACCTCTTTATTGAAATAACCAATCTAAATGTGGATGGTTGTAAATCATATTTGCCAGTATTTTCCATTATTTGCCATTATTTCCCGGTATTTCCTGGTAAATGCCACTGGCATGGCAAATATGCTTATTTGCCGGCATTTTGCCAACCTTGAATTGCTGTCATTATTACTGAAGTGTGTTCATCGTTAAAATTAAATTATCATATAATAATAAACGACTTGTTACCCCTGTGGTCACACAAGTGAAAAACGGTGGGAATGTTCAATAGGCGAAATTACATTATTAGCGAAATTAGCTTACTCCACTATACTGAGTCTGATTACTAACAATATACTTGCCGTATTCTAAAGTGTTTGTAACAAGCTCAGATGGATCACCTCTGATCCAAATCTTTCAAGTGGTTTAGAAATTATTTGAAGCAAACTGTCCACGCTCATAGATGATAAAATGCTAGTCCAGAACGATACATGTATGATAGACGACTCACGATTTACAAGTAGACCTGCAACAGCAGTCTTGCTCACATAAAGTTGATGACATAGACATGCAAAGACATAGAAATTTTATTTTGTGTCGAATATTATACAATATGTACATAATGCATTATCTAGCCTATATAAATACACAAACTAAGAATTTTTCTCCAATAGTATTCTGTTCTGCTATATCCTCAATCTGCAAGGGGCTTTTCAGGCATTTAAACTTTTCAAATAAATTACTCACAGAATTTAAGTATGATACCTATGATCTAAATATACTTTGACTTAAAGAATATACTCAAAACGTTCGTAATCATTAATTGAACAATTAATATTTAAAATACCACCGCCATGATAACATTCCACTCAACAATTAACAACTCTTCTAATTGCTTCGATTATCTTTAAGCAAATCATTGTCAACTCCTTCAAAAAACATCTATCAAGTATATGCCTAACGTACGCGGCCCTAAAGTCGTCATAGCCCTAAGGTCGTCAGTTTTCTTTTGGCCTCGCTCTTCTCCGTCCAAATCATCGAAACTTCTTAGAGGGGGCATCATTTGAAAGGAAATTATCTGCCCTATGGATTGATATATAAAGTACAGCCGCCCTATAAAATGTGTCCGAGTGGTAGGCATTGGAATGGGGGTACCCAATTGCATGCAAAATTTGGAGTCTGTCGAGAGTTGAAGGCGATATTGATATCGATCCGGCGAAACAAATTAACTGTACATCAGTCCCACATAAACACATGCGTTTTTACATGCACAGAAGATATCGAATTAGCAATAATTACGTCCTTTTGGCCGATATGACAACCTCTAACCGAAATAATTGGTTGAAAAGTGAGATGACGACTTAAGGTCCGGCCTGCCTACTTTTGGGCTTCAAGAAAATGAGTGATTTTTCTGCCTTTTTACTCACTTCGTCTCTTCTAAAACAATGAATTTTAACAGTCATTTGTATCTCCGACCCCTTATGGGCCATGGATACCGGGGACATAGTGGGGCCTTAAGTGCCGGGGCTTAACCTCTGATGCATCAGGGCAGTGCCGTAGATGTGCCAGTGTTTTCATTTTCCGCTATAATAGCCTGTACGGTCTGGTCAGCTCTTGCTTTCGTTGTCTAAATAGTATATTAAATGCTCATAATTTTCAATTCCTAAATTTCAAGTCTCTGTAGCTGAGCCGGCCAGTTTGAATCAGCATAGGTTGCAAACCCCCAAAGACATGGTTACTTATAAAGTGGCCCATGTAGAGCAACCACATTCAGTACGCCTACGCAGGGTGGGTAGTCACGTGGTTTTTGCTTGGATACACTGTACGGATGTTTGAATACACTGTACGGACATTCTGATCTAATGTAGGTAGATTTCTCTATGTTTTCTTATCTATACCCAGAAAGTTATACACCATTTTCCAGCCCACATTTCCCCCTACCAAACGCTACCAGGATAGCATCTTTAAGCTTCTTACTTTGAGTGCTAACTCCGTCACAAATGTTGTCCGTACAGCTTATTTCCAAATTCAGGCCCGATTGTCGCCGCTAAAAAATTTGTGACAGAGTCTGTACTCAAAGTAAGAAGCTTTATGAGGATATCCTGGCATCGTTAGATCGGTAAAAATGGGGGCTGGAAAATGGTGTATAACTTTCTGTGTAAAGATGAAAAAACGCGCAGCAATATCTACTTACTTTTGCTTAAAACATCGGTGTGGAAAGAAGTCCGCCATTTTTCCGTACAATGTACTGGACTATTAACACCTGAATTAAGACATTCACTTTTCTCAAGTACCTGACCAACAATTTCAATTTTGGTTGAATTGGCATCAGATATTCAGTTTAAGCATACGCCGAACTATATATATAGATGTACTCTCATGTATGTTTATTGGATCATCGCCCCTAAGTATACATCCAAACCACCACCACCATTTAGAGCTTCATTACACATCAAGGACTGCCAATTTCGATACTAAGGGCAACAAAATACCCTAACGACCAGCAGCATACCCACTAAGACCTTGTCTTGTAAGCCCACCAATACCGCCACTCGTACCTTCAATACGTTCCTTGGACCACCAATAAGGCACTTAGAACTTCAATACGTCCCTTCGACCACCTACACCGTCACTCAATTAAACAACACCCCTACGACCGTGAGCATTGCCACTCATACCTTCAGTTCGTCCATAGGACCACCAACACCACCACTGAGACCTTCAGTACGTTCCTGGGACCATCAACACTGACTCTCTGACCACCAGTGTATCCCTAAGACGACCTCCACCACCACTTAAACATATAGTACACTCCTACGACTACAAACGCTATCACTCATGCCTAGAACGCCCATACACCATAGCACCAGCGCTCAGACCACCGGGACGTCTCTGGGACCAAGCATACACCCAGTTCGATAAATAAGCGCCACCACTCAGACATACACTGCGCATATAGGATCACAAAAACACCACACATCGTCGACGACCTTAGGGCCCAGTCACTGACGACTTTAAGTCTTAGTGGTCCTAAAGTCGTCAGACAGACCCCTCTTGACAAAATCGGTCTTTTAAAGATATTTTCGGGTGGTTTCAAATCATTTTCTTTAGTTTATCGACTAGCTGGATGATTAAACTACCATCTGCTAAAGTCTATTCTTAGCCAGTGAGTGTCTCTTATCCGGGGCAATCGCTTAAATGCGTCAAAGTGACGACTTTAGGGCCGCGTACGTTACATTTATAAGTCACTAAAAAAACTCCAGCTGCTAAGTTTTTAGACTTAATTTTTCGCAATAACTTTTTTATCTTCAATTTTAGCAAAATGTGTTCGCGATGAAAAGTATTCAGGAACATCTCCGCCAACTTCTCGAAATGGTTCCAACATCATTGATGCTGCAGGTTAATCTGTGCTTAGATGCACTCTTTGAACATTTTAAGCAAAGCGCAAATAAACGTCCAGGATGTCAGTCAAAAAATTACATTGCACCGCCCTAATTCAATTATTAAAGCGATGGATGGCTTGTTCAAATATAACAGAAATCGCGCCTGATTCGCTCGTGCGTTAAGCTAGGAGGGCCATCTCAAAACTGCACATTTCATAGCACGTGTACAAAAGAAAAAATGCACGGCATGCGATAACCCGGTCTTTGTTCCTACACGAGCCTGCTTTAAGTGTAAGTTATTGTATGGTTTGTGCGTATGTACAGGAGGATGATCCACGAGCTTTAGCGAGTGGATTATCCCCCGTACATACGCACAACCATACAATAACTGCCTTATTGCACCTGCATGCATGTGCACTTTGTGCATTGTGAGATATTTGATGTAAAACATTGGAATATCACTTAAAGGTGCAATAAGTTGATTCTGCATATGCACGGTAAATTCTGAGTTTGTTAACGGCAGTAGCCTTTGAAGAGCGGGATATGCACTGCTTCCGAATATTTTTTTGAAACTACCCCTTTCTGTCACGCCTATACGAATTATACCTGTCATTAAAGCTGCATAGTCTGTAACTTTTGATCTTCTAATTTTAAAAATAATGTTTTTATTTTTCAAGAACACAGTAAAAAAACTCAAATTCAGGTAAACATTGTACCATTTTCGTAAATCTTAACAAGTTATCACTATCAAAACAGCTGCATTTATGTTAAAATACAACGGTCTAGAATTATTGGAGGGACGCAAATAATTACCAACAAGAGAAAAACACACCTATTTGATAAGAAAATTCACTTTTCCATGCAGTTTTCAGCTGTATTGAACATTTTTTATTGTGAAAGCATAGCTTAATTCTACTTTTACGAATGATTTAAAAAGAATTTTTTTTTTTCGAAAAATGGTCATAGTTACAGAGTATGCAGCTTTAAAAGACTTAGAAATTTAGGATGAATTCAATTTATTGCAAAATCTTCATCTATATACACAAAAATCTGTTTGCGCCACAAGCACAAGACCTTTTGGAGAAGTTGGCGGAAATTCTCCTCTACAACTTTCATCGCGAACAAATTTTGCTAAAATTGAAGATAAAAAAGTTATTGCGAAAAATTAAGTCTAAAAACTTAACAGCTGGAGTTTTTTTTAGAACATTTACAAAATATACAAATATCTACACGAAGCTTTAAAAACAAAGTTGCAGTCATTTTTAGCCTAAAATATCGCGCATTCGGACCCTGACCTGACCACAACGGGTAGGCGGCAATCGAAAATGTTGATACCATCGACGAACATAGATTAAAAATCTCCAGAAACAGAGTTTTCGATTGCAATCGAAAACACTGTTTCTAGCGAATTTTGATCCGCATTCGTCGACTGTCAAGAGCGTTTTCGATTGCCACCTACCCGGTGTGCTGATACAGTGTTTTTTAGAGCAATGATTAGCTTCAAGCTGCGTGAACACGTGGTGTGCTCACCATTTGAATCGAGGGCATATTTTATAAAAAAAAAAAAAAACTACAAAAAAAAAACAACTATCGGAACATACTGATCAGCTTCTCTTGCATAAGAGAGTGTGGTATTCAAGATAGCAAAGTGTTTGTGATGCTTTTGTCTATAATGAATATTTACTTACGAGGTAACACAACGTTTTAGTATAATGCATTAAAATATTTCTTCACTATTTCTTGCAGCCTAATGAATAGCAACAACATTGCCCAGCTAGTGAAAACCCACTTTACTAATTGTCCTCTGACAGGAGAAATTTCATTTGGCTCTCATGATATTGGCTGGATAGAACTAGGCAGTATTTGGGCTGTTTTCGACTCGAGATTGCCCCTGAGATACCAAAAGTTACCAAGACCTGGTAAAAAATCGAGAAAAGTCAGAAGCCACTGAACGGGAATTTAGAGAACTAAAGGCATGCTTTCATGATGAAAACTATCCTAAATTTTGAATGGGTAGTCAGAGTGAGGTAGATCTGGGCTTTTGACAAATATTCGGTACAGCCCCATAACACAGTATGTGTGGAGCTACCTAGCAGGATTTCTGTTCTGCCTAAACCTGAAAAACTTCTAAAAAATTCTAAAAGGCTAATCGCAATACTGTGTAGATACCTGTTTAGTAATTGCAAAATTACTTGTGAATTCATTAACAAGGCTTCTGCTAAATGGTCTAGGATAGGTTATTGGTCTAAACGATCTCTCTCTCTCTCTCTCTCTCAACTTGAAAGCAAATCAGATGAATTTAAGTTTATATATCAAAATAAAATTGTGATGATAATTTGGCACTATTTCAAGCATTATTGCTTAATCGTCAAACAATTTGTAGCTACATTGTTTGTTACAATCAATGTGAAAACAAGTAGCCACAGTGTCAGGTATGGGTAAAATTTGTCTCAAAACTTGGTTACCCTTTTCTTCTTTATTAATAGGGTAGAGGTGTGGCCTCAATGGACTGTCATTATAGCATTTAAGAATACAGTTGAACCTCTATGACTTAGAAGTTCGCTGATAGGTTCATGTGCACCAAAAGTCTACACATAACTAAGGTTTATCAGTCTTACACTTAAGGCAATTTAATAATAATAATAAAAATAATAATAATAATAGTCTTTATTTTCAGAGGGTAACACATTTAGCAAAAAAAAAAGCTAATCTTCCATGAGGCCCTCTATGAACTACCACCAAAAAATAATACAAGTATAAAATACAAAGATGATTTACATGTATACAAGATAATACAAACATCATGGAATACTTTCAAACCTACATACACACAGGCATACTTTTTACATAAGTATCATATATATCATACCTCTAGATACAAGTGATTAGTAATACCAATTTTATCTACATACATGGGTTCTCAAAAGAAGGGTCTCAATGAGACGCTTCTTATGAGCACCAAACTAATTAATCAAACTGGGGAACAAAACATATTCACAATTTTACGCTTAAAATTATGTTCAAATGGACATATAAGTATATCAGTTCAAAGATTGAAAGATAGACTGGATTTCATCCACTTAATACAATGTCTATGAAAAGAGTCAACAGTTTCTAAATTCTTTAAACAGTCTGGTAAGTTGTTCCAAATGACTGGACCTGAATAAATTAAGCTTTGTTTGAAAATTTCTTTTTTTGGCTTTGGAGTAAAAAAATCCAATGCACCTGTTGATCTTAGAGACTGAAGCGTTTCATTAAAAGGTCGAAAAGAGAACATTTGATTTACATATGAGGGTAGGACGGATTTAGAAACTTTAAACATAAATTTAGCCTTCCTGAGGAAAATGCGTTCATATATGTTTAAAATTTTAAGCTCATCCATACTGTTGGCAATGTTATCATATTGGTAATTTACAATGATTTTAACAGCTCTTTTTTGTAACCTATAAATTCTGTTTAGATTATATTGAGATGTTCCTCCCCATATTGTAGAACAATAGTCAATGTGGGGTTGAATATATGTTTTGTAAAATTGTACTCTGTGTTCAGTGGATAAATAGTCCTTCAATTTGGATAATAGCCATAGATTTGAAGAAATTTTCTTAGCAATAAAATTAATATGAATAGACCAGGTTAGATTGTTATCAATGCGAACACCAAGAACTTTCTCATTTTCAACTGAGTTCAAAACATCATTGTTGTAAGTTAGATGCAAAATGTCATTATGAAGATGTAGACGTTTTTGAGAGGTAGTAATTAACATTGCCTTGGTTTTTTCTGTGTTTAATAACATTCCATTGAGCTTACACCATTCAGAAAGATTTTGTAAAGCTATCTGCAAGTTTTGCTCAATATAATCTTGAGTTTCACCAATCACATACAATGTGGTGTCGTCCGCATAAAGATCAGTAGAGACATTATTGGTATATAGTGGTAGATCATTTATAAACATTAAAAATAACAATGGACCCAAGATTGACCCTTGAGGCACACCAAACAAAACATTCTCAGTTCTTGATTCAATATTATTTATGACGACTTTCTGCTTCCTGTCCAACAAATAAGAAGAAAACCAATTAATTGTTTTATCTGAAAGTTTATAGTGTCTTAGCTTTTTAAGCAAAAGTGTATGATCTACCAAATCAAAGGCTTTCCTAAAATCAACCATGACCATACCAATTATCTGACTGTTATTTATAGCTTCTAGGAATTTGTTGATCATCTGAAGCAATGCTGTTTCACAGGAATGATTGGGTCTGAAACCTGATTGTGTTGAATGAAGCAATTTATGAGAGGTCAAATAAGTCATTAAGGAGTCATGCACATGTTTTTCTAGCATTTTTGATATGACAGGCAAAATTGAAATGGGTCTATAATTATTAGTGTCATCCTTAGGGCCATTTTTATATAAGGGTCTTACTTTGCCCTCTTTCCACTTATCTGGAAAAGTTGAATTAAGTATGCTTTGATTACAGATATACATTAAACTGTCAGAAATAAATGGAGCTGCTAGCTTAAGTAATCTGGCTCCAATGTTATCAGAGCCAGTGGCTTTGGTAATATCAATGTTTTTAAGATATTTTTCTACTTTTTCTTGTGAGATACATGGTATTGAAAAATAAGTATTTGCAGGGATTTTTTTTATCACAGAACTCTTTTAGTTTATCAAAATTAGATGCCAAAGGCGGTTCTTTGATTTTAGATGCTACTGAAACAAAATATTTATTGAACTGATCAGCAATATCTTTTGGATTTTCAATGCTATTATTGTCAACTTTCAATGAAAATATTCCACAACTGTCCTTACATTTACTTGCCCCAATTTCTTTGAATAATTTCCAAACACTGGCAGGATTGTTAGCATTTTCATTTAAAATTTCAGAATACTGATGTTTTTTAGATTGTTTTATCAGGGAACATACCTTATTGCGCCAAATTTTATAATGCTCATTATCATTTATAGACTTGTACCTGTCTCTTGTTTTTATTGCCTCTATTATTTCTCCATTAAGCCATTTTGGTTGTTGTTTATGTTTAACACGATGCTGTTTCAAAGGTAAATGCTTATCAATAATGTCTAAAAATAAAGAAGACCAGCTTTCAACAATACCATTTGTGTCATCAAACCATTTGCATGCTTGCCAAAGAACACACAAAGAAGATGAGTAAATGAAAACCCAAACCAATATTTAGGCCCACAAGGTAGCTATGAAAGAACAACTGAAATTATTGAA
Organism: Loripinus fragilis; assembly: GCA_964019695.1. Lineage (NCBI taxonomy): Eukaryota > Metazoa > Mollusca > Bivalvia > Lucinida > Lucinidae > Loripinus > Loripinus fragilis. The sequence continues at coordinate 1,663,555 of CAXHUL010000609.1, forward strand.
AAATATCTGCAGTCTTACATTGCCCTATGACTAGTTTGTGTTTAAGAAAAGGTTTAAAATTCAACATAAATAAAATGTAGACCTATAACCATGCAATGTACCAAACAGTAAAGAATCCGTACAAGAAGTTTTAAGTGAATACCTGAATTCGTGAATTACGTTACTGTGACTTATGTTGCTTCAATCAGAAAAATAAGAAGAATTGCCAAGATACATATCCTGCCTCACAATTTTACAATAGCGATAGTAATAATATAAAAAAAAATACAAGTATACGGAAAGTATTTTTATCAAAACCAATAGTGAAACTCTGGAATGTCTGTGGGGTTATTCATTAGGATTTTTGGAATGAACCTGATTGAAAGTAGTAACGTACTGATCACAAACTGATAACGTAATTTACATTTTACATAAAATTGTCTCAGTCCAACCCTGAGGTCAAATGCAACAATATAATTCTGATTTATAGATTCTGTCTTGTTTTTCAGTTGTAATCATTATTCTAAATCGTTTTTAATCAACCGGCCTGGCTGCTTTTACTGAGAGTTTAATAATTAATTATATACAGCCTTTGAAATAGCCACCCTCTCTTTGACATCCCAGTTCATTCTACAGAAGCGTGTACAGCAAAGTTATAATGTTCTTCTGAGTTGATATACTTATAACTTGCTTAGTTAAATGAAAAATAAACCTGTATATTTAAATTCATACCCCATAAAGTTCAACACAATGCAGCAAATATACTGTGCAAATTACATAACCTAGAAATTTCTCGCTATTTTTCTGGGTTAGATTAATTTTGTGCATACTAAAAGCTTTCTGTTTTGTGTATACAAATGTATATGAATAGACGCTTGTTGAAATTAGATGGTCCACAATTAGAAATCTGGGCTAGTAGATAACAACAAGTTTTTAACTATACAGAATTTAAAGTATTGTTCTATTTCTATATTTTTAAGCAACCTCAATTAATAACAAATACAATGGCTCACTTCTAAATTGCAAAGGGTTTCGTAAATAATTTAAGCAGCAAACTTGAACCTGACATTTTACAGAGAAATATTTGTTCATGCACATCTAAGAAGATAGCAGTCCTAGGCATGTGAATTACGTTACCCACATTTTGTCACAATGCACAATGCTCTTTACACAAAATATCAATTTATTGTTATCAGACCCCCCCCCCCCCCTCAAAATGATTCTTATAATTTATAAACTTCTTCTTTGAAACCATTTTCTTACCATTGTCTTCTGGTCTTCTGGTTATTTCTTTAAAAATGGATGGAAATATTCAAAACAGATATTTGGTGCTGGAAGAATGCATATAAGCCTTCAGTGGCTTAGGCTATTGTCAATTCTAAGGCAGTGGTTCCATTGTTAATTTGTTGTTCATTGTTGCTCCTATTGTGGGGTTCTGTGTTTGCTCTATGCATTGTTTTGTGTCCTTTCTAGTTTTCAATCACCTTTATGAGAGAGAGAGAGAGAGAGAGAGCTGTTTGCTCCACTTTGTTTGCCTTCCTTGTGTCTTGTGATTGTTATGTGGCTCTTTCTCATGAAGCTTTGGGTTTGTCTGCGGTGTGTGATTGTGGTATTTCCTGGTCATACTCGCTTGTATTTTTTTGCATTTATAATATAATTACAATTGAATTGTATGCTACTTTCATAAAAAAACCCTTCTTTGGCTATGCCGAGAAGCTAAAATATGTCAAAAATCTTATGTGATGAGCTTTCTGACAAATAATATGTCCAAGAAGAAGTATAAGTTACAGAATCTCTTAAAGTTTCCCCTCATATAAGAAATTTTGGTATGTACATGTTAACTTATCATAGTAACATAATTAATTCACGTTTAAATTCAGTGGTGTTCTACTGAAGCTGAAAAATTAAAATACCTGGTTGTACATATTTTTGCACACAAAAAACTACCCAACTAATGACACTTTGTATAGGAAATAACAGAAAATGAAAATCAAAGTAAAAACAATTATTGTATAAAGCATGGGTAAAGAGCTGTGTGCATTAAGGGGCAAATTTTGCCCACTCTGTAGCCAAAAACTGAATGTTGCCTTTCATCAATTTCATCCAATTGGTTTATTAGAAGAATCACCCAAATGTTAAATTCTGGCATTAATTTTAGCTTTACCATTGCTATGCTAACAAAAGTGGCCAACAAAATATGCTTAAATAGAGAATTTTCCATTTTAGGCCAAATTTAAGCCTTTTTGTGACCATTTTTTAAAGAATTAGATATCAGCACAAGCGATTACAAAAAATCCTTTTAATATGTTGTGTGCAGTGATAATTCTCATCATCTTGTTAAAATATCGTTTTGGTATTTGCTTGTGCTCTGTGTTAATTTCTCTGCCAAATATCTCAAACTTTTCTCCAAAATGGCCATTTCCCAATTTTCAACCTTTTTTGGTGGTCATCTTTGTTACCATAGCAATGTTAAAATTCGAATCAATACCAGAGTTTTACACTTGGGCTGTTTTTCTAATAAATTAACAAGAAGAAACTAGTGAAAAGCAACTTTTGATTTTTGGCCTCATAGGGTGGAGGGAAACCCTCTTAATGCACGTAGCCCTTTGAACGTTAAAATGTCTTAGCTGATCAGTGTGTGCGTTCAAAGATTCAAATAAGTCATTGAAAAGATAAAAAAAAATACTTTCAATACTCAGAACACCCATACAGTTTTTTAAGCAGAATAGTAATTTATGTGCTCGTAATACCCGTCTAGTATATCTCGAAACTACTGAGCTGTTCTGCAAGCGGTTTTGGGACTTTAGGTTTGTGTAAGGTGGTCAAATAAACATAGTTGATATATACAAGACACTACAGTACCTAGCAATATGCAGTTCATGAACAACAGAATACAAGAACTTAAAGAAGGCTTATTTTATGTGGTGTATCATATCTTCTATAAAAGTGGCTAACCAAATATCAGCGGGAGGGTAGGATTACCCCACCCACTCATTTCAATGATACTGTAATCAATAGTGGTGATTTTGTCATCCAAATTCTTATCAAGATAAATTGAGATATCAAGACCCTTGTGGTTAACATATAGTGAGAGTACCCCTATATGCTGTAATTTATAATGTAACAGTAACTTGTAACTATTCAGTCTCGGTTTCTTCTTGGGTTATTTAGGTTGACCTTGTTTTACTATATGACAAGGTTTCTACATGGATGAAGAAAATCAAATGAAAAATGAAGGCGCTAGAGTGGTCACAACATTATACAGCTTAATTTTAGATGCTCAAGGCCAGCTAACTATGTAGCTGGTGGTTGGATGTGGCCGAAAATCAAACTTATTCAATTTTTATGGGTGTCCCTGTTACCTGCAAGAATGAGGAAGATCCAATCAAAAATGAGGGCGCTAGAGTGGTCACAACATTATCAGGCCATGGTATAGTGTCAGTCAATATGAAAAACTATTGCCTGGGCATTAGTTCAGTGACTCATGAGATAGCAAAACATAGACAATTACGCCGTATATAGACGGTTGGGTAATAATATTTGCTATGGAATATTATGTCAAAATACTGTGTTGGATGCAAAAATGATTGCTCTGCAAAGCTTATTTTTTGACTTTCCCATCCTGCATATTTAGGAATGTTAGAGTCAACAGGCTGTTTTAACAATTCTGATTATAGAAAGACAATTTCAACTTTAGCCAGTGCTAGAGGCAGTGAGAGCTGCAGCCCTTTCCATTAACCCATTGTATTCAGATGGATTTTCCCATACACATCACGGAAACGTCTCCGAGCGAAAAACACCCCAGATTTGCACCTAAAATATAGTAAAACGAGGGGATCAGTTGGGTTGATTTGGTTGGTTGGTTTTGTTGCTTTACGTCCCAAGTCAACAGCTATGGTCATTGCGGGACGGTCAGTTCACCTAACCACACTTTTTCCTGGGCAGGCTTGAACAAGCGGTTAACCAGTAATTCGTGCACATACTTTCGCTTGTAACTGACAACAACCCTTCTTGAATGAATCAGCGGAAGGGAGGAGAATGACCGTAGAAATCATTTCATGATCAATCTCCACGAAAGTATGGGACCGGACCGGGATCGAACTCGCGACCCCTGGATCTGCAGTCAGACACGCATCTGTAGCCAGACACGTTACCGACTGCGCTACGCGGCCCGGCAAGGGTTGGGTTGAAATAGCAAAGAGATAGTGCGTCTAAAAATGGGCTATATTTCCTATAAAAAAGTAACTACAGCACCCAAAAGATTAAACATATATAGAAACTAGTTAACTGTTTCATTTATTTGATTTTTAATAAAATAAAAACATTAAATTGATATAAAAAATATCATCGCACTTTCATAAATATTACTACGCTGACTCGGCGATTTCCGGAAGCAGACATGTGGTACGATCGGGTTTTAGCTACACCATGGTAAAAGGTCATATTGAGTTTCCAACCAGTATAGAGCGCAAACTGGTCTGATCAGCTGGGATACTTCCAAATTCAATTTGAAATATTTTCATGGATACCAACAGTATAGCTGCAAACCAGTTTGTACAAATGTGTAGACTGATCTCCACCTTTGCTGTCCTCATATAATCAATCTCAGTTTTCTCAGGGGACGATTCGCCATTCGTCGCACCGTTCGCGCGCTACAGAAAAGGAGCACTGTCACTTATTTAAGTACAAAAGAATTAATATAGTTCAAAATCTGTCCGAAAATGCCTGTTGTGTCGGTGGATGAGAAGTCCGTGTCGTCATTGTTTGCCAAAGTAGATATTTACTGGTATCCAGAATGAAACATATTAATATTTTCTCGACGTCTGTCATAGCATTGCGGTACACAAGTGGGAATGTGTTTTTCATTTGGTACGGCTTTTGGAAACAGGAAGTCTGCTATACCCGGGGCAATAAAATGACATCTGGTAAATACCTCAGTACTGACCTTATAATCGTGTAACGTCTCTTAAAATACACATCACCGAAACTGTGTTTAGATCTGTGTCTACATGTTATTACCCCTTTAGGCACTAATAGATAATTCCTTCTGGCTTGATACTTTAAACTTGGGATGGTCTATTGTGTCACGGTATTGAGGTGTCACATGTTACAATTTGCGAATCTATTCCTGAAAATCGTTTTGTCTACGAGTAGGCAAACAGTGAAGACCCTGATGAAATCTAGGTCTTTACTGTTTGCCAAAGTACACAATAAGAAGTTATAGGTATACAAGGGTTGAAGCCCGAAATGGAACCTTCGCAAACAGCGCAGACCAATACAAATGTGGTATGTGTGACCAGCAAAGGCTCAGACCTGCCTGCGCATACGCGCAGTCTGATCAGAGACTTTGCTAGAAGCTTTAATATTCTATGAGTGTTTAAGTTACTGACCGAACATCATTTGGAGCGTTAAGCTAAAAAGGTGGCTGCATTGGCTCGTTGCATTCATGCAACATTGATGGCGACAATCTTATGACACGGCTCAAATGAGCTACCGCTCGAGGCAGGGTCAACATAATTTGCTGTATAAAAGAAAAAGAAAAAGCAAGAAATGTCACAGTCACGTGACGAATGCCCCCAAAGGAATTGGTCAAGCATAAGACACATTTGAGGAAAGTTAGCTGTAATACAGGAGATATGCTCCAGACAAGATAAACTTAGAAATGAGGCCAGAAGTCAATGTCATGGTCAAAGTGACCCAAAATGGTACGCACCACTCCGCCATCCCAAGAGGAATCAACACACCAAATTTGGGATTCCTACATCTATTAATATAAGAGATATGCTCCAGACACGATTATTCTAGAAACTAGGTCATAGGTCAAGATCACAGTGACCTAAAATGGTACGCAACACATCAGCATCTAAAGATGTATCCTTACAGCAAATTTGGGATTCCCATCTCAAATAATATAAGAGATATGTTCTGGACACGATTATTCTGCAAACTAGGTCAGAGGTCAAGGTCAAAGTGACCCAAAAATGGTAAGTGACACTCCACAATCCAAAGTTGCATCCACCCACCAAATTTGGGATTCCTACCTTTAATAATATAAGATATATGCTCTAGACATGATTTTTCTAAAAACTAGGCCAGAGGTCAAGGTCACAGTGACCTGTAAATGGTACAAGACACTCCACCATCCCAAGATGCATTCACAAACCAAATTTGGGATTCCTATCTCAAATAATAAAAGAGATATGCTCCTGACACAATTATTATTAAAACTAGGTCAGAGGTCAAGGTCACAGTGACCCGTAAATGGTACAAGACACTCAACCATCCCAAGATGCATTCACACACCAAATTTGGGATTCCCTTCTCAAATAATATAAGAGATATGCTCCTGACACAATTTTTATTAAAATTAGGTCACAGGTCAAGGTCACAGTGGCCAGAAAATAATATGTGAGACTCCACCATCCCAAGATGCATATACACACCAAATTTGGAATTCCTACCTCAAAGAGTATAAGAGATATGCTCTGACTACCAAAATTCTTAAAACTAGGGCAGAGGTCAAGGTCACAGTGACCCAAAATGGTATGTGTGACACTTCGTCATCTCAAGATGCATTTAGACACCAAATTTGGAATTCCTATCTAAAAGAATATAGGAGATATGCACCAGACACAATGCAGTTTCTAGAAATTAGGTCAGAGGTCAAGTTCAAGGTCACAGTGACCCAATAATGGTATGTGACACTTCCCAATCCCAAGATGCACTCACACACCAAATTTGAGATTCCTACCTCAAGTAATATAAGTAATATAAGAGATATGCTCTGGACATGATAATTCTAAAAACTAGGTCATAGGTCAAGTTCAAGGTCACAGTGACCCAATTATGGTACACGACACTTTGTCATCTCAAGATGCATCATCACACCAAATCTGAGATTCCTAGCTCAAATATTATTAGGGTTATGCTCCGGACATGATTATTCTAATAAATAGGTCAGAGTTCAAGGTCAAGGTCACAGTGACCCGAAAATGGTATGTGACACTCTGCCATCCCAAGATGCATTTACACACCAAATTTGGAATTCCTATCTCATAGAATATAGGAGATATGCACCAGACTCAATGCAGTTTCTAGAAACTAGGTCAGAGGTCAAGGTCAAGGTCACAGTGACCCAATTATGGTCCGCGACACTTCCTCATCACAAGACCCATCCACACACCAAATTTGAGATTCCTACCTCAAATAATATAAGAGATATGCTCCGGACACGATTATTCTAAAAACTAGGTCAGAGGTCAAGGTTAAGGTCACAGTGACCCGAAAACGGTACGCGACACTCCATCATCCCAAGATGCATCCACACACCAAATTTGGAATTCCTACCTCAAAGAATATAGGAGATATGCACCGGACACGAAGCGGGACGGACGGACAGTGCGATTACTATATGCCTCCCAAAGTTCCTTTGGGGGCATAAAAAACATGCAGCAAACGAAATAACTAGCAATCCCGTATGGCATAACTAGGTTAATAAAACTACATTGCATTTTCTTCAAACAGCAAAGGGGGCGCAGTGGCTCGGTGGTAGAGTGCTTGACTTGAGACCGAGGAGTTGCGGGTCCAAGCTTGCATTGTGATCTCGATCTTTGCTCAGTACAGGATCAACATAGGATGGCCCGTCCCGACATAGCTGAATTTTTGACTAGGACGTAGAGATCAAAGCACACACAAAAATAATCAAACAACAACAACTATGATTAGACTGGTTTGAATTTGTTTGTGCTAATTCTTTACATAACAGTCAACAAATTTTTACAGTCATGTCGGGACAATTCCCCCGTCATCCCGGCTTGAACCAGTACATAGCAGCGGATAAAGTGTCGGAGTCTTGCCCAGTGACTGGTGAGTCTCGGACTCTTCTATCCCTTTCTATCTCCAGTTAGTGACGTATATAGGTCACTGCCGCCAGTCTAACGCTCTACCAGCCAAGTCACTTTGCCAGGCTGCAATGGTTTACAGGCTGGTTTAAACATGTTAAAGTTTTCACTAGGCACAGCTAAATACTGTGTGTCAGTCGCATAGATAAAATTTGAGAAAAGAGTCAAACGACTTTGACCAGCCGCCTCTATAGATCAGGCAGGCTCGTTACCACATAATTCATGATTTTTTATCCACCAAACGGGTCAGCCTGCTTAAAGATTACTGCTAGTCAAGTCAGTAGAGCGTACGGAAGTTTAGTGAAAATGGGGTGCTATAGGTTTGAAGGTAGATTTTGTTGGTACTAACTAGTAAATGCATCATGCGGCATCTGGATGGGGTCTGACCTGCCCGTAAGATGTTCATCTGTGGCAAAGATTTATAAATAGGGAACTATTTGAACAAAGATTTTTTATTAAACGATGGGTGTTGTCCCTGATTGGTAGTAGATGTACACCGTTTAACTTGGGTTTTCGGTACTAACAAATGTCCTTAAACGGGAATGTACAAAACACATAATCTGGCGAAACGCACACAGTGAAGACACAGATCGGCTGTCGCGCGTTGATGCATATGACCTGGGTTGCACTGTTCAATCAGGTCAATCCAGATGAGGTGCGACGAAACTATTTAACATCATTCCCGTATTAGCCATTCCTTAATGTAGATATAAGGCTCATCTAGTTTCAAGCAGTTTAGATCCGGAGCCGGACATTTAAGACTTGATCTACATCCAAACTGCTTATTAATATTAGCAGTTGCCATCTCTTGTGATCTTTACATATTTGTTAATACCAGACCGCTTAGCGCAGTCGGTAACTACGGATGCGTGTCTTACTGCAGATCAAGGTGTCAGTGAGTTTGATCCCGGCCCGGTCCGATACTTTTGTGAAGATTGATCGTAAAATAAATTAATTTCTTCGGTCATTCTCCACCATTCCGTTGATTCATTCAAGAGGGGTTGCTGTCATTGAAAGGCAAAAGTATGTGCACGAAGTACTTGTTACCGCTTGTTCAAGCTTTGTTATGTGAACTGAAAACCGCCATGATCGTAGCTGCTGACTTGGACGTAAAACAAAAAAAAAAATAAAACTTTTTGTTAGGATACAACACGTCTCTTATCTCCCATTTATGCCTAATGAAATGTCCTGAATTGGACCAGGGCACTTCCGCTGTTGGGCGGTATTTGTCATGTTTATTCAAATTTTAATAGATAATTATGTTTAGCAAACTGTGGCTACCCTGATCAGACGACGAACCATGCGGTGTCTAATCTGGATCAGCACTGTTAGTCAATTTCCCAAAATAAGGGTGGGTTAACCCGGCCTATCCAGGCCCTCTAACCTCTTGTTTTCTCCCCTGGAGCATCTAAACACTTTCTTAACTGATGGAACCTTCCTTCTACTTTGTAAGGGATTCTACAAGGTTTTCTGAATTACCGAGACCCCATCCTACTCCTCCCCAATATAAGTTGGGTGTTCATAAGCATGCGCGGATCCAGAGGGGGGAGGGGGTCCGGACCCCCTGCAAAAATCACAAAAATATAGGTTTTCTTAGCAATACTGGTCTGGATCTTCTGAAATTCTCAAAATTCTCAAAGCTATGAAGCCAGCATTCAATGGTGGACCATAATTGGCACGCCAGCGAAATGCCATTTAAATGGCTTTTCCCTTGTGGGCCGATGTTGGCCCGCTTTTAGTGGTATTTGGATCCTCTCTCCCGGCCTAAAAATATTGTCAGTGCTGCAGAGTTGGACCCACTCTGACAAAACTTTCTGGATCTGCGCATGAAAAATCAATATATCGATAATCCGATGCAAAACGGACAGGCTTGACCCAGGGTTACATTATGTTGAATACGTATCTCGAGTGTGTCCAAGTGTGTAGACCAGGCGTGTAGAAAAATGTGTATATTCATACGCGCTAAATGATCTCTTAAACGTTGGCGCCGAATTATGAGGGGTCGAATTTATGTGCCGATTAAATGCCAAGTTTGCTTTGGGTCATAATGTCCCGGACTCGTTTACAAGTGGTATTGTTGGTTTTATTTTAGGAGAAACCTGCGCTCAGGGTTGTTCTACACGCCTGTGTCGAGAGACTCTGATGCCTTTAGGCGGCTAGTAGTGAAAGTTTAGCGTACTATCAGACTTATTTTTTTATCTTTTTATTTATTTTTCCAGTGACCTTCGAACATTATCAAGCCAGTTCTCGACATCTACAAGGATAAGAACTCCCCCAAGTAACAAGCATTCGAATATGAAATGCATTTACAGGAATTTGCACACATTATTACAAAAACAATAATATGGAGAAATAAAGTAAAAACATGCACGCGTGCACAGACGATGCATTAATGTTGCAGCGAAGACTGCTATTGGTTTATAAAGCCAATACTTGTTCTGATACACTCGTTATTGGGGATATACGGAAATCTCCGATCAGCAGAAAGTAGTCCCGTAAATATTAAATTTCACACGGAGCCGTTTCCGTAATGTATTGATGCAATAGTTAAGTATGGGATTGTCCATTTTGCACTTTTAGGGGCTTAAGCTAGAATTTTGTTTTTCTAACTATCATTTTTTCTCTTTCATCATATCTCCATGATGACATTGATCACTGTAAAACAAAAATTACAAAAAAAGATTCAGACTCAAATTATATATCGCTTTGCTTTCGACTTAAAATTTGTGAACAAGAACATACCTATTATCTAGCAACCGATTCTTTCTATGTTCATGAAAAACGAATCTCTTTTAATTAAAAAGGTTTCGGGTCAGTTAAAATAAATTCAAGCAAATATAATTAATGCTACTTGCTGTAAGCAGTGCTCTGTGTTTAAGAATTAAGTAGAAATATATTGTCTAATGGGGTTAGCCCAATTTTGGCGGTCCTTAGATTAACTGAAACGAAGCATTAATATAATAAGGGATTCTAATTCCTATTGTAGTTTGGTTACTTGTACCTTCTGCACTATAACCAAATTGAGTGTTACCAGAACCACAAATAAAATAACCAGAAAATGCAAAATGCCAAAATAATTTTCAATCACAATGCATACAACGTCATCGATACGCTGTATCCACGATGGTTTGGAGTAGGTAGTGTTTGTGGGGTTTTTTTTCTGTTAAATTCCCCTGACTAAGTGGGGAAATATTTGCGGATGAGACAGTTTCATCTAATGCACAGAAATCCAGAGTGCCTATGTCTATGCGCCATATACGATCAGTTTTGCTAAGACCAGACTGTGCGCAAATGCATTCACTGCTCGCGCAACAGCCCTACTGGCTAGCCGTGTATGTTTCATTTGTGTCATGTCGCACGCGTGTTCTTAATTAAAGGGTTTATCTACTCAGAAGTGATTTCACAGTTTTCTTGATGTTGAGCAATCAATCAATATAAGCGGATTAGAGTTTTGAGATGATAATAGCATATAATAATCTTTGACACATTGACAATAAACATGGGCAGTAAATTTACATGTATTTCCCCAAACGGTAATGAACTCGTCCAAATGAAAGGAGTGGAATATTCTATTCGGCTTACATTGATTAATTGAAGTGTTGCCCCATTTTGGTTACATATATATCATGTGTGCGTGCAACGAAGACACAGACGAGACTGCACAAAACACAAATTTATGTAAACTTTCCAAATATCACCAGTATTCCGAACAGTGAAGGTTCATGCGAGCATTCTCGCAGAAACATAAAGTGCTACAAAATAACTGACGAAACGGGCAGATAATAATTATAGATAGGCGATGAATATTTGTTTTAGAAACATTCCAAAGATCCGACTGTATCAACACCATTCATGCGCGGATCCAGAGGGGGGACAGGGGGTCCGGACCCCCCTGAAAAATCACAATAATATAGGGTTCCCTAGCATTATTGGTCCGGATCAAATTCACATAAAATACAAAGCTACCAAGCCAGCATTCTCGCAAGAACAACAGCTAATACAAGCTGGCAGATGAGGATTGTGGACAGAAATGACCTGATTTTTATATATATATATATATAAACCTGTCGAGGTTCCGACTACATGTTTAAAGGGCGACTTTATACAAATGCGATAAATTATATGAGATGGCCCAATTTTCATACATGCGTAGGATCGGGTCATTTTCGTGGGGGGGGGGGGATCAAAAATTTGAATTTCAACATTTCGGGGGGTTTTCAGAAAATGAATAATTTTTGGGGTATGAAGATTTGTGGATATTTTTTGGGGAGCATCACAAAATTGGACTATATTTAGGAGTCATTTCTATGCATTTTGGGGTCTTTTCGTAAATGGGGGATGTTTTGGGGGGTTGCTAAAATTTCAAATATTTTTGGGGTGCTTGAAATTTCTAATATTTTTGGGGGATGAATGCACGTGCGGTAGATGCTGGGCCCGAGCCTACGTATGAGGAAAAAATGAGAGTATCCCCTGGGATTCAGTTAGCACCATTAGCGTACTGTAAAACTTAGCTAACATGACATGGGTGACCAGTTTACATTAAGTTTTATGATCATTAAAATTATGAAAATGTACACTTGCAGTAGTTTATTTATTTTCCAATTAACTAATAATGCCGTGCATATTTATTTTAATCAAATTGACTGCAAACTAAATGGATTTTTGGACTTCTATTTAAACTGGCCGAAACGACCCACGACCGAAAAGACTCACAGCCGAAACGACCCACCAAAATAGTCCGAATCAACTCACCCTAAAATAAGGCCGAATCGACCCAGGCCGAAACGACCCGGCCGAAACGACCCACGGCCGAAATGACCCGGATTCATTAAAAATCTTCTTCAGAAGTGAGTTCAAGTTGTAAACCTGCCATGTTCTTCGTAGAAATGCTTAGAAAATCGCCCAAAAACGCTTTGTACAAGTATATTCATGACACTAATATCTATCTATCTATCTCTTCATAATCCCGAACCCTCTTCCGAGTATTATTGGGATGTTTGCATGCGCATGGTGTGTTAGTAAGAAAGATTAAAAACAAGAGGTTAAGATAAAAGAATGATAGTGAGATGAAAATAAAGATGATAGTGTTAGGTGTTAATAAGATGGAGTTAAAAGCAGATTAAAAACAGTATGCATTTAAGGCTGTGTATGATTGATCTCGCTGACTCCTGTTTTAAAGGAGTCAAGATCAGAAACCAGGACGAGATCAGCTGGTAACTTGTTCCAAAGAACAATGGATATGGGGAAAAATGAGTATTTATAATAACAGACTGATGTATGAATCTGTCTGTAAGAAAGAGAGTGCATATGGCGAGTGTATACTTCAGGATGCTCAAAATATGGTGGAAGTGGTATGGCAACTAGGCCGTAAACGATCTTATAGAACATAGCGAGGCGCGTGTCGGTACGTCTGTTTTCTAGGGATCGCCATCCAAGGTTGCTCAGCATATCCGTTACGCTACTATATGAGGAGTAGTCATTCGTGACCCATCTGGCTGCCCTTCTTTGGACCTTTTCAATTTTGTTAATGTTGTCTTTGGTGTAAGGGCTCCAGACGACTGATGCATATTCAACCTGTGGACGGACAAGGGAGTTGTATGCCATGGTTTTGATATCTTTATTTTTGGTTACTACGTTTCTTTTGACAAAACCCAGTGTTTTGTTAGCGGTACTGGTAATGTTGTTTATGTGGGTGTTCCAGCTCAGGTCCTTGCTGATGGTCACACCCAGATACTTCGCTGCATCCACAGATTCTAGTTCCTGGTTATGCATGAAGTATCTGGACTTAACCGGGCTTTTTGAGCGGGTAATATGGATAACCTGGCATTTGCCTGGGTTAAACTCCATATCCCAGGTTCTCTCCCAATGCTGAAGAGACTCCAAGTCGGACTGAAGTACCTGACTATCTTGCATGTTGGTGACTGTCAGGTATACAGCCGTATCATCAGCAAATAACCTGACCTGGGACTGAATGTTTTCAGGTAGGTCATTGATGTACAATAGAAAGAGGAGTGGGCCCAGTACTGAGCCCTGAGGTACACCAGAGGTCACTTTGACCTCCTCAGATGACTCCCCATCCAGTACAACAGTTTGAGTGCGACCTATCAGGAATGACTGTATCCAATTTAAAGTGTTTCCTTTTACACCAAAACAAGAAAGTTTATATAAGAGTTTTAGATGATTTACTTTGTCGAAGGCTTTGCTAAAATCCAAAAGTATTAAATCGGTTTGCTTTCCCAAAGATAGCTGCCTTCCTAAGTCTTCTACTAGTTGAATCAATTGGGTCTCGCATGAGCGTTTTTCGCGAAACCCATGTTGAAGTTCATAGAGGATGTTATGCTTGTTTAGGTGTGTTGAAAGGTTCGAAGCAATTATGTGCTCCATAACTTTACATAAGATACATGTCAAAGAAATGGGCCTATAGTTAGAAGGTTCTGTTTTGTCGCCTTTTTTGAATAAAGGACAGACTTGTGCCTTTTTCCAATCAGAAGGGAGTTGTCCGGTTTGCAGTGTTTTCTCAAACAAGAGGCAAATAACAGGAGCTATCTCTATCTTCAACTGTTTCAAGACTACTGGTTTGATGGAATCAGGACCAGCAGCCTTGTCAGGTTTCAGATTTGATAATAATTTTAACACACCGTTATGGTCAATTTTGATTTCCGGCATAGTGGAACATAGGGGGGTTATATTTTCAGGAATATTTTCTTGAAAGAAATTGTGTATTTTCTTAGTACACAATTGACCTAACTTAAGTGGGGATAAGCAGGAGAAAACGGATTGAAATTGGGAATTTAGGAGATTTGCCTTTTTTACGTTTCCACTATGCAGGATATTTTCTGAGTCCTTTAAGGTGGATATGCCCCGATTATCCTGCCTACTGTTTTTGATCAGGCTAAAAAGTTTTTTTGGAGAAAACCTAGAACCTTCATTCTCATCATCCGAACCCACCCCAAGTATGTCTGCCAAATATTTTTCATAAGAAATTTTTATTTTTAGCTGCACTAGATGTTTGACCCTTTTGAAGTGACACCTATCCTTACCCGAACCTGACTTCTGTTTTTGAAACAATTTATCACGCTTACGCATGAGTCGACGGATTTCCTGTGTAATCCATGGCAGGCTACATTTAGAACTTAATTTCTTAATGGGGACAAACTGCTTAATTCCAGAGTCAAGAGCTGTTTTCAAAGCATTCCAGATTTCCTCAACTGTACTCTCTTGGAAGCGACACAAAATTTCAGAGGATTTCAAGGCCATAAAAGATTTAAATTTATTCCAGTCTGCTTTTCTGTAAATTGGTACCGAATTTGCTTCCGTACTTTTAAAAATCGAGCGTATTTTAATAATATTAATAAAAAAAATCCTGCAATTAATATTAATTTCATTTTTTTATTCTGATTGTTATGATTCGTGATGATTTATATTTTATTATGTGATATAAAATAAAATAACAATAAAAGTGGTGCGAGAATTATAGCCACGAAAATATGTGACACCAGGGAATATTGAGCTAGTTTTCTCTTACAAACGCACTGGAGCGTCAGTGGCCTTGGGGCGATGATCAAATATACGTTGATCGGCAAAAAAAATACTCAAAGATAATTACCTGTGTGTTATGGTCAGAGGAAAACTGCGAGAAAGATTTTATTCGAGTCGGCTGGAAAATATTGTAAACCGGAAGCGTTTCCTAAGGAGAGAAAGTACAACCTACGGTGGACTTACAGGGCCGCCGCAGAAAATATTGTACGAGGAGTAGATTAAGGTATTATAATATCGTTTCCTTCAGACATTTTATGAGGACTTTTTGTATGTTGTAGATGACATAAGAAACTTTCGCTCAGGCACAAAAAAGTTTCTGTAGCAATTAGTGGTACCCCAAAAGCTATTACGACTGGCCTATATCTACAGTTTTTCCATTCCATCTTATTCACAGAGGGACAGGTGTCAGTTACTGATACAATGCGTGTCGGACTGCAGATCCCGGGATCCTTAGTTCGATCCCGGCCTGGTCGCATACTTGGAGATTGATCATGAAATAATTTCTATTGTCATTCTTCTCCCTTCCGCCAATTGTTGAGGCTTGTATAGGGGCTGGGGTACCAAATATCCCATATCCATTGAAGTAAATAGGCAAGTATCTATTTTACAGATCAGGAAATACCACAATCACAAACTGCAGACAAACCCATGGCTCCGTGAAGAAGAGCCAATCAACAATCACGAGACACCAGGAAGACAACTTAAGCAAAGCAAGCAACTCTCTCTCTTCCCCATCAGGATGATTGCTAAACTAGAATGGACGTAAAGTAACGCACAACAAAATAGAAAAATATAGAATTCAATAATGGGAGTAACAATTAAACAACGAATCAATAACAACAGAACCACCGCCTTAGAACAGACAACAGCCTAAGCCACTGGTGGGATTAAAAATGCATTTAACTGGTACCAAATCGTCGCCCTAGATTCTGCTGTTGTTGAAGTACAAAAACGTTAAGCTCGCATGGAGACTTCCTAACTATTGCATGATATCCAAGTTACCATTTTATAACGTTTGATAATCTTTTTATAATGATCACTAATATTAGGTTTTCCAACAATTCTTTTGAATTTACATGTATATACTAAATCACCATAAAATATAGGTTCTGATATGCCCTGTTTCAGAAGAGTTTTTAACCCAATGTTGTATTTAACAATTAACTCTGAGTGTCTGTGGTAGAATTTAGAAAATGCTTTTCGAATTTTATGATATTTATAACCTTGTTTAATAACTTACATGTAGCAGTCAAAAAAAGGTTTATGTTATTGAAGTCATCAACACACCCTTGCAAAACAAATAAGCTGCGAAAAATATACATCATAAGAAGGGGAGCGAGGAACATCTCAATCAAGAAATGGAAAAATAACTATTTCAAGAGTAAAATCATCCCATTTATAAAAACAATGCCATTTGATATGGAGTAATTCAAGTCCAAAAACGGGGCTTCAGTATTGGAAGAATTCGCCTTATTTAACTGAAGTTCAGTGAGTTATATCTGCCCTACCATTTGTTCAAAATAAGGATTGTCAATATTAAGTCATCTAAATATCTGGAGGTGGAGTTGAAAGCCTCAATAATATCAGTTTGGTTATTGTCTGACAGAGACAGCATGCAGTCTCTCTCATAACAAAACAAAAACGAATCTGCAACATGGGAGCACAATTAGTACCCACTGGAATACCTACAATTTGTCAATATAAATTCGAACCAAATCTTATAAATATGTTGTACAAAAGATAATGGAGAGAATCATACATTTTTTTGGCATGACCACAACTTATATCGTTTTGTTGTTCAGAAGTAAAAAAAACATTCTTCTTAGTACAAGTCAAATAAAGTAAGCCCTATCAGTTAATTTTTTGTTCAATTAATTCCGTTAGTTATTCTTTGATTATATTATGGGGAAACGTAGTATAGAGAGTAGAGAAATCATATGTAGACAAACCAGATGCTAGAAAACCTTTAGATTTTAATTTATTAAAAATTTCACCTGTATTTTTAAGAGACTAAATTAATTTTTACCATTTCTTTCATAAACAGTTGTACAATATTTTATAACATGGTTTTAATCACAGTGAGGCAAGAAGTCAAAAGTATAGTATACAACTGTATAAACCCTGCCAACATGTGCCTGGGTCTGAATTGGTCACTCGTTGTCATTAACTCATAAAGAGAAAATAAAAAAAATCTCATAAACCATAAGGTCAACTGCTCATGTGAGCGATTTAGACCAATTGAGTGTCTTGCTACTGTGTGGCACATTGCTTTACGTTGACTGTTTGCGCTAGTAGTATAATTGAGCCGTGGCATGAGATTTCCAGCAATGTGGCATTTTGACAAGTGTAGACTCAGACGAGCCTGTGCAGCCTCCTTTTAAGTTTAGAAACTCCAAATGATTTTCAGTCAGTAGGTTAACACTCATAGAATATTCAAGCGACTAGCAAAGGCTCTGATCAGACTGCACGTATGCGCAGCCTGATCGGAGGCTTGGCTGGTCGCACATACCACATTGTGATGTCGCGGCTTATATGTAATCTATTGACAGTCTGTATCCATCTTTCAAGCAGTCCTTGATTCGCCAGTAAGGAAACAGCAGACTCGGTTTTATTTAAACTGTTGACGAGAACTTACGGTAGGGTGCAACAATTCTCACGCCCCCTATGTTTAAGCAGTATTCTGCTTTCCGTTGTATGGGGAGAAGTTACCAACTCCCACGCGGCACAACGACAGCTGTTGCTAAATCTAAATCATCTGGAAAAACGGACCATTCAAAAGCCACAAGTCATAAGTCACAAATCGCAAGTCACATGCCAAAATTCCAAAGTTAAAGGATATTATAGTGTTTCCAGGTTATAAGTGACCCCCGTTTTTCTTTTTTTTAACAGCTTTAAATTGAACGTAGAAGAACGGTGCTTAGCATGTGGATTTAAATGCACACCGCGTAACTAAAACTTATTTTTGGGAGACGCCCTTATTTGTAACCGAAGCCCCAGTCCCCTGTACAAAAGAATAGCTTAGTTGTTTTTCCCTGTGAATATACCTATGTGTACCCCAATAGATACACGTGGTATATTTGCTATGATGATATGTACTAGCCTACATGACTATCTATATCCGATGATTCAACAACAATCTATTCCGCAAACCTAACTCGTCATCATTTTGACACACACATGCACGCACACACGCAATTGTTAAAGTCTATCGAGGTCCTAGACTGTGCCGTATTGAAAGCAGGCAAATATAGGGCTTAAACATGAAACATACATGTACATGTAGCACCTTCCATTTCAATTCATAGACTCTTTTTGCCTACGAGGTAATTTGCCATGATTTTGTCGTCTGCAGATATTTTTTTCAAAATCAGTTTGTTTCTTGAATTAGGAAAAATAATTCTCTGTAACGCACTCTTATCTGTGGGACTGACGAATTACCTCCACTGACCTGTATAAGCCATGTTTTATTTATATCGCTAGGTTCACTTGGGGACTAATTCAAAGAAGAGCAGCAAAAACACACCAAAATTCCATCTAATCCAAGCCTATACAAAAACTCATATTTATGTGGAAAAAATAAATTCAATTACGCGGTGTATATCTAAATTCATTTCTCTAATTTATTTTTCAAATAAAATCATCATTAATGAATAATTAGCAAAAAACGGGGGTCACTTAAGTCCTGGAAACATATTAGATACTTTACAATTCTTTCGTCAGGGGCTTTGGATTGGGGCGGGCCGGGTGGGGTGGCAAACTGGACCGTTAGCTTTCAGAAGAGAACCAGAAGAGAGGCACACTTAAATACGCAACTTTTCTCCAATTAAGTCTAAGATACTCCGAATGGATATCAGTGACAACATTTCTCGCTTCTTGGAGCCACCCTACCACTCGCCTTGTACCCAGGGATCTCAGGTTCGATCGCCAGCTTCTCCAGTCTGTTAGGTGTGACTTTAAGCCGTGGCTCCATCTCCATATGACCTCGGCTGTTGTTGGAACGAAAAGCAACGAACTAGGGTTTACAGTTGCTCTGTGGTAGAGTGTAATGTGTTGTGTCCTTGAGCAAGACACATTAATTCTTGCTTAGTACTGGTATGCATCAGGAAGACCCGTACGGACATAACTGAAACATTGTTGGCTGCGACCAAACAAACAAGCAAACAAACGCAAACATCGCCCTCTTTCCGCAAACTAGCAGGAAAGTGACATAAATGCTAAAGGAGAAGGTACTATTTCTCTGGCATTGATGAAAGGTGTGAGTGCTAGCTGCGTGAAAAGCGCCATTTTATTTCACTTCAATGTGTGTCGTAACAAAAAGTCTACGTAAACGTGAAGATGCGCCGACGGTTTACCTAGCCATCGCGTGGATGCAACTAAGTGTCACAATGTATAGATGAGACCCTCCCAGGGGTTTAGAAAACAGGCATTTATTTCAGGGAAATGGAAACAAAAGCCACATTTTGAAAAGAACGGGGAACCAAGACAAAATGGGAAACAGGGAACATTCATGTTTTGGGGAACAGGGGAACAAGTCAATTTATTTCAGGGGAACAGGTATCCCCCTGGGAGGGCCTCATATATAAAACATTTGACTCGACAGAAAGGGGTATGTGTTCGATCCTGATGCAACATCCAATTTTATGCAAATAATTTAACGCCAATATGAACGTTTATTCCAGAGTTTTGATGGGCTCGATTAAACCAAAGAAGATTATTTGCGCTGACAAATACCCCTTTTTATTATCATATCTGGTCCTTTGCATGTGCGGATCCAGAGGGGGGACAGGGGGTCCGCCCCCCCCCCCCCCTCGTAAATTACAAAAATATAGGGTTCCTTAGCAATACTGGTCCAGATCCCCTTAAAATCACAATCCAAACAATCCACCATCAATGTTGGGCCATCATCGGCCTGCCAAGCGAAACACCATATGGCGTTTCGCTGGCGGGCCGTTGATGGTCCGCTAATAGTGGTATTTGGATCATTTCTCTCCTCATCAATTTAAAAAAAACAAAAAACAAAAAACGTTGTCAAAGTTGGACCCCTCTGACAAAACTTTCTGGATCCGCGCATGCTTTGTAAATCAAGATCAGGATAGTTTAGTACTGGTACTGGTGACACGCCAAAACTGACAACCCAGCAGGCACACAACGTTGACTCAACATTGATTCAATGTTAATTCAACAAACTGGGTCTTAGCTGACAACCATTCCCCAGAAAGGGGACTCATTGAAGGACCTACCTTCTTATCCTATGAGTTCCAACAAGTGTTGATCCAGTGGGACTGGAAGGTGTTGCGCTGTTGTTGTTGTTTTTTTCTTTGTTTTTCTTTTCTTTTTTCCTCTTTTTCTCTCAGTGGGGTAGTCTCCGTTTTTTTTTGTTTGTTTTGACCTGGTAGCAGCGGTGCACAGGGCCTCGCTCTCACCCCAACAGCAAAATAAGTGTTGACAGCGATGATTCAGATCACTGGCCCGTAGGAAGCAATTACAGATTGGGGGGGCACACATAAATTTTTTTAATTTTTTTTTTATTTTTTTTTTATTTATTTTTTTTTTTGGGGGGGGGGGGGGGGGGGCATATTTGTGCAAATTATTGCCCCCCCCCCCCCCCCTATTCCTACGGCCCTGGATCAGGCGAGTCAACGCAGTAGTTTTATGGTTTTCCTATCATGACTATCATGAAGCGCATGAATAAGAAGGTCCCTTTTCCCATGGCTTTCCTCGATCGTACTCACTATAAATATTCGGCAGCACGTGCTTTTCTTTCAGAATCGATTCGTATTCTAAGGTAGGTGAACGTTCTTTCTTCTGCTTATCATTTGATTCAAACTGTGTGTGCGAACAGAAAAGGCTCTGGCAAGACCGTGCTTTTGCGCAGGCTCGTCTGATCCGTTGCTGTTCGCATTAATAAATTCATTTTGATTGCGACTTCAGATCCGTACAACACAGCATGGCTGGCAAGTTTCTATATAAGATCTTGTATGGATGGGCATCAATGAAAGTTCTCTTGGAGAACAACAAATTTCTCGGGAGTGCAGCACGTGTTGGCTTAGTGGAAGGGTTCTTGTCTCAAGATCGAGGGGTTTCGGATTCGAGACTCATTGGCGTCACTGTGTTGAGTCCTTGGGCAAGACACATTTATCCTTGCTTAGTGGTGCTACTCAGGACGACCAGTCCCGACATAACTTAACAAGTTGACTAGGACGTAAAGAATCAAAGCAAACTGAAATTTCTAAACAACTAGGGGAGACTGGGGCTAGTTCGGCCTCGGGGCATGTTTGGCATGTGGCTATATTTAGCATGTAAAATAAGATATGGGGCTGGGAAACATATTTGGAAATTACTTGTGACAAGTTTATCTACATGACATTGTTGAAGGGTACATTGATTTTGTACCAGAAAACTTGTTTTCTTGCATGATTAGTAAATTTCTCAAGATGTGTTAAGATTCCGATTTAAATTCTATATTTTTATAACCAAAGGATTATGTGCTTTCGATATAAAACATTGTTACTTTCTTCTCCATCTTAAAGGAGCTGTTACATGATATTTGGAAATAGTCTGTTAGGGGCAAGTTCGGCCACTTAAGTCCACACTTAAAAAAATATTTGCCATTGTATTTTAGGTCACCTATTTTGTAAAGTGTGTTCCTATCATGGATCCTAAATACCCCCATGTTCATATTTAAAGTAATAGCCTCAATAATGACTGAAATGATTACGTTTCTTTCATCGAACATTTCAGATCCCCATTTTTTCATTGAAGTCAAAAGTAAAAAAACCTGTCTAAGACATATAATGCAAACTTTTTCCTTTCTGTTTATTATCCCACGCTTTTTTAAAAAAGCGAAGGGATATTGTTATCGCCTCCGTCCGTCTGTCTGTCCGTCCGATCGCTATGCTATCTCCTCCTAAACCATTGGGGTGCTTAGGGGTCAAAAATCAAATTCCATCCTGCTGTCTGTCCGTTATGCTATCTCTTCCTAAACCGTTGGATGAAATTCAACCGAATTTGGAGTGTGAGCTACTCACATGAATGGGGCGTGCAACGGCAAAAAAAATTTTGGCCCCATTCCCTGGTGACCTTGGGGTGAGGTCAAAAGTCAAATATCATTAAATTTCGGTTACCATGTCAATTTCAAAGATTTTTATACCAAACTTTGTGTGTGTTCTCACAAATGAAAGATACAAAACATATCAGACGGAATTTTAATTCTGTTGCCTGGGTCATGCCCCAGGGGTGGGACTTTGGGGCACTGGGGGTGCCCAAGGGGTCAATTTTTTTTTTTTCAAACATGGTCATGTAGCATATCAAATTGATGGGGTTGACAAGCAGAACAGAATGCAAGTAACATTTTCATCCTAGGGTCAAACTGGTGACCTTGGGGCGAGGTCAAAAGGTCAAATATCATTAACATGTCAATTTCAAAGATTTTTATACCAAACTTTGTGTGTGTTCTCACAAATAAAAGATAGGAAACATATTGAACAGAATTTTCATTCTGTTGCCAGGGTCATGCCCGGAGGTGGGACTTTGGGTGCTGGGAGTAAAAAAATTTAGCGTGGGGATTTGCGATGGCCCCCCATCGACTGCGCACTCTACTAGTTAGTATCTATGCATATGTAATTTGCCATGTGTCCTTTTATTAAATGACCTTAAAAAGAATTAGTTTCTTTCAGAGAGTAAAGGATATTGTTATAAATCTTGGGTGTTGATATAGCAGTGCATCTCCTGTCATTTGTGTTCTTTGTGTTGTGTATGACCTGACCGGGTTGGCATAAAACCCGGGTTTTATCATAAAGCCCAACCCGGCGTGTTTTATAGGTTTATGAGGGCAGGTTTTGGGGGTTTTATGGGTTTTATGTGGGGTTTTTTAAATTTGAAAGTTTTTCATTAAATTAATCATAACCCCCATAACCTACTGCTACCTAATAATTTTTATGTACAAACAGTGCTGACCCAGATCAGACTGCTAAAAGAGAAATAGTTTGATCAGGTTTAAAGCTGTTTGCATTTTCGTCTGTATCTTTCGATGGCATTACTTTGTGGTCAAATTTAAGCCTGATTACAAAAAACTTAGGGTATCCCAAAATTTAGAAAAATAACAGTATGTACATTTGTAGTAGAGCAAACATTTAGTACCTTTGGGGCAGTAATTGAGCAATTATCCTTGGCTATAGAAATTATGGTCAAATGCAGTCATGCTTTAAACTGGTCTTAATAACAAGAGTGAATAGATTTTAATGCAGTTATTTTGGGAAATTTGTTTATTATAAATTGACTTATTCACACACTTCAGAATAGAATTGTAGTTATGTTAAATTTTAAATCTTCATTTACTGCCAAAATGGTCAAGCAAAAAGACCATTTTGTGGAATGTTTTGATATTATTGAAGTCGAAGATAATTTTCAGGGAAAAGATGACATTGATTGGTAGACTTTGATAAATATGAATATATAGAATCATTTATACACTTTTATACGTCCTATCATCAGACAGAAATCTGAGAATTTATATGACCAAAAATTCATAAAACCCGCATATTGCCCAAAGTGGGTAATATGACCTTATTGCCCGACCTGGGCTTTATGGGAAGGGTTTACCTGGACGGGTAATATCATGCCAACCCTGGTATACCAAATACTAAATATCTCATCACAGGTTTATTATTTGATGATAGTTTCATTGCCATTGGATGAAAAAAAAAATGATTTTTTATCATAATTTATAAATGCTCAAATGAAGGTTTGGACCAGCACATGAATTTTTGGTACTTATCCCATATACATGTACTAGGCCAAAAACGAAACGCCGCATATAAAACATATATAGTGGTCTTTCACCAATCTCTTGCAAACATTTTGTCACAGTTTGAGCGCTGATTCTTGGATTATGAGTTCCTGGGGTTGTCCTAGCTGTCGACTGTCACAGGGCAAAATTGATTGAACAGTTGAGACCTACGGTTTATCCATCTTGACGTCACATCATTGCACGGTGACGTCCTGAAAGCACACCGTCTGACATTGTCCCAATTTGCCAGAAACGTTTCTTAAGACGTTCAATCGTCCTTGCATGGCATCGAAATTGTTGGGCTATCACCAATGGCGTCACATTAGCTTGTAACATTCCAATCTCCCCTTAGCGTTCAACAGGTGTCCATCTTGGCAATATAAAGTAGCAAAGTGTAATCTCTGATTTTAAAGTTTTAAATTGTTTTCAAGCAAATTGGATATTAGACTTGAGATTTCAGTTGTTAGTACATGTGTAAATCTAAATAAAACTAGTAAGCACATGAAAAACTGGAAAATAAAAAATCAGCCATTACACTGCTTTGGGTTCACTGCCATTGACCGAGCTCAATAAAACAATGGGAATAATTTGTCGCAGGAATAGTAGATAAACATAGATGCCAGATGAAATTTTGAAATTCTCATTTAACACGCAATATTTTTAATCTTTATATGTGGCCTAGTATGAGCCAATGCTGACACTGTGGGGCTAAATTCTGATCTGAATCTTAATCTACATCTAGTCTTAAATTGAGCTAAACATTTGCATGACAGGCTGGACTGAGCCTTCATTGTGTCACACTGCCATGAGTACCAAAATCAAACGTCCTGGCTCCCCCCAAAAATAATCCCTGTGGCTCATTGGATTTATTTAGTCTTGCATTAAATCAAGCCAAACTGGACACAATGTAGATACAAAGAAATGATAGCCATATGGATAGGTATGACGGTTGTTGTAATAGCTGATAAGCTATACATCATGTATATGTTTTTATGGCATGCTCAATGAATAATATATCTTACTTAGCTACAAAATGCTCACTATTATGTTTCATCTTAACTTAGCTGTATACAGTGATGAAATGTCTAGCATATATAAAACATGTATAAATTAAGCAAACAAACATAAGCATTGGAGAGATAAACAATAACATTAAACCTTTTGAAAAATATTTTGACCCTTTAAATAAGCAGTTCTTTAAATGCTATTAAAAATTAAGTAAGTATGATCAGGAAATACCACAATCACACACTGCAGACCAACCCACGGCACTGTGAGGAAGAGCCACTGAACCTTAACAGTAACAAGACATAAGAAAGACAATAAAAGCAAAGCAACCAGTTCTCTCTTCCTCGTCAAGATGGTTGCAAAACTATAAAGTACACAAGGTAATACATACCAAACAAAGTTCAACACAGAACCCCCACAAACAGTGGTAGGTACACAAAACAATAAATCAACAACAACAGAACCACCGCCTTAGAGCTACTGACAGCCTAAGCCCCCCCCCCCCCAGTGGCAGCCAAAGCCACTGGGGGGGGGGGTCTTAAATGCATTTTACTGGCGCCAAATCTTTGCCCTAGATTCTGTTGTTGTTAAAACACAAAAATTGTGAAGCTCACATGGAGGCTTCCTAACTAATGCAATGCATCATGATAGAGAAACATCTAATCAAATTAACACACTATGATGAAACAAAGAAAAGGGCTCATGACTCCTAGATATTCAGAGCTGAAGAAAACCTTAAGTTGAGCTACATCTATGGTGTTTTCAAATAATAATGTGCATTGAGTTCAGGGAGCGCAGTGGCTCAGTGGTAGAGTGCTTGACTCGAGAACGAGGGGCCGCGGGTTCGAGCCTCACTGGCGTCACTGCGTTGTGGTCCTTGAGCAAGACACATTTATCCTAGCTTAGTACTGGTACAACCCAGGAAGACCCGTCCCTTTTTAACTGAAAGATTGTAGATGGGACGTAAAGAATCAAATCAAACAAACAAATAAACGAAGCTTATACAAAGCTCAGGCCCCGAGGTTATAAAACTTTTTTCATACTCAACTCAGCTGAGCACGAAATTTATCCTGCTCATAAATGTCAAAATGCCAACAATTGTTGGCATTTAAACATTTATTAGCATGATAAATACAACACCTGAGAGACTTAAAGCAAGAAACTTCTTTATTTGCCGGTATTTTAGTTTTTATGAGCAGTTGAAATTTCATGCTCAGTTGAGTTAAGTATGAAACAAGTTTTATAACCTCGGGGCCAGGGCAGTGGACTTCCATATTTTAGCATGAGTATATCTTGTGCAAAGAAAACTGCGATCAATGTGTTTAGTTTCATGTTTTGAATGCTTTAATAAAATATGCCCTAGATAGAAATGGTGAGCAAACCATATGTACATGCAACACAAAACTAGTCTGCGGTAATATAACCCTTATTTGGTTAACCAAGACAACAGAAACATAAAACAACTTATTTCCTAAAACATGGCTGAGTATGAACATCAAAATAAGACATAAAAGCTTTGAATATTATACTTCTACCACGACCTCTAAGTAATGACCCTCGATTCATTCAATGCATTTACTGTTACAGTCACGCCTCAAAGCGTTTTGTGGAAGTATACCTTTATTTGGAGCAGCTACACCATGCATGTTTAGTTTGTCCGCCATTTTTTTGAGAAAACATTGCATAAGGTCAGGGTCCTATAAACTGTGTTATATATACTCTTATTATTGGGATTGCCTATTTTACATCTAGGATATAGTTATATTGTACTACTAGACTACTACATTTAACTTTTTACCGCCTCGTTTTTTTTTTTTTTTGATAAACAAAAAAGTTACAACTGATACAAAAGTTGTTTTGAGAAGCATTTGCTTTGTTGATACATATTGTTGTTTACTGTGTACATGCCCATTGTCTATGTGTTTCAGATGGCAGTTCGCAATATACTTCCAAGATTATGCAAACCCGTGACCGAGGCCAGGTATGTTGATAATATACACTGCATGCTGGGTAATATTTCAAGCTTTTGTCATCTGCTGAATTTTTTTTCAAGTTAAACTTCCAAATACTCTTTTCCAAATGCTATCACAGTATTAAACAGATTGGATCCAAATCAAGACCAACCTTTATTTGGCCCTTAACTTGGTCCAAGCTGTTTGCAAAGATTATCAGCAGAATACAAGTCAACACTTGCAAGGAAATTATAAGTAATGTTTCGAATTTATTGATTACAGAAATCCTTAAAAGACCACCTCAACTTTGTAGCAGATAGCTATTAATACCCGCTTTTTCGTAAGAAAAATAGGGTATATTAATTTCATACCAAAGTTGGTCCGTTGTCTGTCCGTGTGTCACGTTTCTTGTAATTGTATCTTCTCCTAAACTTTGGACGTAGCAATTTCAACCTTGTACATGCATAGATCACATGATGTAGAGGGTACTTACGACGTTTCATGTGACCTTGACCCCAAGGCCAAGGTCAAAGGTCAAATAATGTATTTTCTTGTAAACGCATCTCCTCATAAACTTTTTGAAGTAGCAACTTCAAATTTTACATGTGCATAGGCCACATGATGTTGAGGGTACTAGGCAACACTTCATGTGACCTTGACCTTGGAGCCAAGGTCAAATAATGTATTTTCTTGTAAATGCATCTTCTCCTAAACCTTTGGACATAGCAACTTTAAAGTTCGCAGGTGCATAGGTCACATGATGTGGATGGTACTTGGCAACATTTTGTGTGACCTTGACCTCAAGGTCATAAAATGTACTTTCTTGTAAATCCATCTTCTCCTATACTATTGGACGTAGTAACTTCAAATTTTGCAGGTGCATAGCAGTGTTTCCGCGAGAGTGCGTTTCTTGCGTTTTTGACGCAATAAATTGACTGCTGACGCACTGACAATTTGTAGTGCACAACTGTTAAACAACAATGGCTGCCCCGTAATGAAATTGGTGAGCAGACACATTTATTTCTTGTCCTTTGGAGGATAGGGCTTTAACTAAAAGCAACACAACATTGAATAATTCCCATGAAACAGAAAATGTAACAAAAAAAGCCGTCGATCACAAGCCTATTGATAGTAAAACATGCACCGAATTTCGAGAACTTTTATCTAATGATAGGGGACATTCTTCAAATACCTTTAATATTGACGCATACTCAGACAAAAAGTAATTATACATTAAAAAAAGTTCTGACCCTCTAAATTTGCCAATGACCCCCAAATTTTCAAACAAGGGGTCATCAATGACCCCCAAAAATTCTGGTCTTGCAGAAACACTGGCATAGGTCATGAGTTGGAGAGTACTGGACAACATTTTGTGTGACCACTAGGTCAAGGTCATAATACATATTTTCTTGTAAATGCATCTCCTCCTTAACCATTGGACATAGCAACTTCAAACTTCACAGGTGCATAGGTCACATTATGTAGAAGGTACTGAGCTACATTTTCTGTGACCTTGACACCAAGGTAAAGGTTTTAGGTAAAAAAGTGGGTATTTGCAATGGTGTACCATCGACTGCTGCTCTATTTCAAAATATTTTGAATACACATATTTCAAAAACAAATAAGACTTGGTATTGTATGTAAATCAATTGGTTTCTGGCAGATTATTCGCATGAAATGTAGAACCTTAATTTTTCTAAAAATTCAAAGATTACATAGATTTTTTTCATCTGCTTCTTTTTGACATTCTTACATTATTGGAAAATTCCATTGGTCTGAAAAGGGTTAATATCTACACATCACTGCCTGGTAAAGTGAATCCATTTTCAAACATAGAAATCCATTGCATGACTATCCCTGATTTTCAATTCTCTTTCTTTGGCAGTTGTTGTTTAAAATTCAACAGCCGTTGAGGCAGGCATGTCCTATAAAAGAAGCCAAGAATTTGATTGGTCAAAAAGTATGGCCACCAGGGGCCTACTAAGCTTGTCCTATGTACTTGTAGAAGAAACATTTATTTATTTTTTGTCATGTATATCTTTATTTAGAATAGCATTAATTTTACACATCACAAACATAATACCTATTGAAACATCATATTCAACACTGCCCAACAAAAGTTTTGCACAAGTAATAAAGATGAATTTATATGTGAGCAAGTTATTTGGTCATGAAATATCTGATGAAAAAAGGCCGTCTCAATAGTCTAAGAGTGTTTAAACCAAACGTTGAGTCTCGGGAACCACTAACATCGTTTTTCTAATGGCCTTTGCAAGTCTAAAACATTCAGACCTGGACGTGATTTAAAAATCTGTGCAAAACTTCCATTGAGCCGTATATAACATCACTACACACAATATCATTTAAGGACTATAGATCTATGGTAGCTGAGGCCAGATTTTTTTTATTAGTTGATTTACGGGAATTTTTTTTTCAGATATAGGGTGTGGGGGGGGGGGGGGGGGGGGGGGGGGGGGGGCGAAAAAAAAAAAAAAGCTCTGAAAATGACCAGTTGACTGGTCATTTTCAGAGCTTTTTTTTTTTTTTTTCAGAGCTTTTTTTTTCTTTTTTTCTTTAATATCTCCAGAAAAATACTAAAACTAGAAAGGTAATCTTTAAATATTTCATCATTTTCCTAAAAATCTGGACAGGACAATCACATTTAACAGTGTCACTCTCAAAAAATGCACAGAAAGAACCTCAAAATACATTTTTTTTTAACGAAACAAATAATATTTAGAGTCGGCGAATAAAATATAAAAATAATTTTAGAAATTAAATTTATTTTTTTCCTACTTTCTGGAAAATTACAGTAGCAGGGTTTGTAAATCAACTAATAAAAGAATATCTGGCCTTATTGCTAGTGTTGGAATTCTTCAATGCAACTCATGCTTCTATTCTTGTATATTTTCAGGATGTACGATGAGTGTAGCTGTTGTGGAGGGATTGTGAGGATGAGACAGCAGAAACTGACTTGCCGGGAGTGTGGCCTCTTGTTTCATCGAACTTGCAGTTGTAAGTATTTTCTTTTCTCTTTCCACTTTGCATTCTCAGCTAATGTAGACGGTAAAAGAGTTGACAAACACATTTGGGCCAGCTCATTGGATTTTATTAGACTTTCTATCATGAGTGTGAGGGTAGGATAGAAAGGTCCAGCGCAGTGGCTCAGTGGTAGAGTGCTTGACTCGAGACCAAAGGGCCGCGGGTTCGAGCCTCACCGGCGTCACTGCGTTGTGGTCCTTGAGCAAGATACATTTATCCTAGCTTAGTACTGGTTCAACCCAGGAAGACCCGTCCCTTTAAAACTGAAAGATTGTTGATGGGACGTGAAGAATCAAATCAAACAAAAAAAAAAAAAACAACGTCAAGAGGCTTGTCAAGTGATGACAGTGATCCCAATTTTCTATCTAATTCTCACAAAAATGATTCTTTTCTTTGCTCACCATTAAATACCACATTTTCATATTTCAAAAGAGGCTCCCAAAAGTTCCTGAATCCACCGAGATGCAATATAATATGATGGCAATACACTGAGATGCAACATAACATGATGGCATCGCAAACACATAACACTGATATCACACCGAGATGCAACATAACATGATGGCATCACGTACACATAACACTGACATCACATATCTGTTCATTTTTCATCCTTCACACAAATTGGTTATGGGTGTGCCAGATAAATGGGAACAGGAAAATCCCTGAGGGCCAACTGTTCCAGTTGGGAACAATGCTTGTCGAGTTTCGGTGTTGCCGATTACTCTTATAAAGCCAGAATGAGCAGGACTGTAGGTTATTAAGTATTTTTTCCACGCTCAAGTTCAACTGAGTATGAAATATCTGCACAATAGAACTTAAATGCTGAAAAACTAAGAACTTCCTGCTTTCAAACTTCCCAGATATTATACTCAACATGCAAATAAACATTAACATTTTAACCTTGACAAGCCTGATAAAGAGCTTTGTGCATTAAGAGGCTATTTTGACCCCCAAATGAATATTGTTTTAACCATTTTCTTTTGATTAATTTATTAGAAGAATAACTGATGTGTAAAATTCTGGCATTTATTTAAATTTTTCTGTTGCTATGGTAACAAAAAATGGCCGACAAAATAGGCTTAAAATAGAGAAATTGCAATTTTGTGCTAAATTTAAGGCTTTTGGAGACTGATTTTTTAAGAATTAGATATCAGCACAAGCAAATACCAAAAAACCTTTTGATATATTGTGTGCTGTGGGTATTTGCTTCTGCTCTATGTTAATTTCTCTGTCAAATGTCTTAAATGTGCTCCAAAATGGTCACTTTCCTATTTCAGCCTATTTTGGTGGCCATTTTTGTTACCATAACAAAGGTAAAAGTTTAATCAATACCAGACTTTTACACTTGGGCTATTGTTCTAATAAATTAATCAAAAGATACTAGTGAAAAGCAATTTTCAATTTTTTGGCCTCATAGGGGGGCCAAAATAGCCTCTTAATGCACATACCCCTTTCATCCTTCGTTCAGTTGAGTCTGAAAAAAAGTTTGATTTCGGGTCCAGGTCTACGGTTATAATTTCCCCAAAATATTTTATCTTATTTTTAAGCAGAAAGAGTGCAGACCCTGGTCAAAAGCAGCATATAAGTGGCATTTCATCTGGGTCTTCCCTGTTTGCGAAAGTATCTGTTTAAGGATTTAATAACTATTTTACCATTTATATACCCATGCTTTTACCTGGGTCTTCCCTGTTTGCCAAAGTATCTGTTTAAGGGTTTAATAACTATTTTACCATTTATATACCCATGCTTTTACCTGGGTCCTCATTGTTTGCCAAAGTATCTGTTTAAGGGTTTAATAACTATTTTACCATTTATATACCCATGCTTTTACCTGGGTCTTCCCTGTTTGCCAAAGTATCTGTTTAAGGATTTAATGACTATTTTACCATTTATATACTCATGCTTTTACCTGGGTCTTCCTTGTTTGCCAAAGTATCTGTTTAAGGATTTAATAACTATTTTACCATTTATACACCCATGCTTTTACCTGGGTCTTCCTTGTTTGCCAAAGTATCTGTTTAAGGATTTAATAACTATTTTACCATTTATACACCCATGCTTTTACCTGGGTCTTCCTTGTTTGCTAAAGTATCTGTATAAGGGTTTAATGACTATTTTACCATTTATATACCCATACTTTTACCTGGGTCTTCCCTGTTTGTCAAAGTATCTGTTTAGGGGTTTTAGAATTATTTTACCATTTATATACCCATGCTTTTACCTGGGTCTTCCCTGTTTGCCAAAGTATCTGTTTAAGGGTTTAATAACTTTTTTACCATTTATATACCCATGCTTTTACCTGGGTCTTCCCTGTTTGCCAAAGTATCTGTTTCAGGGTTTGATAATTATTTTACCATTAATATACCCATGCTTTTAAGAAAGCGAAGGGGATAATGTTAACTGTTTAAGGGTTTAATCATTATTTTACCATTTATATACCCATGCTTTTAAAAAAGCAAAAGGGATACCGTCTGTCAGTCTGTACATCTGTCCATCATTCTGTCAGTTATGCTTCCTCCTAAACCATTGGAACAAATCTGACCAAATTTGGTATGGGAGTTACTCAAGTGAATTAGGTTTGCAACAGTATTTTTTTTGTCTGCCTCCCTGGGGCCCTGAGTAGGGATCTAAAGGTCAAATATCATTAAATTTCAATAACCAAGTCAATTTCAAAGATTTTATACCAAACCTTGTGTGTCATCCTACAAATAAGATATAAAACATATCAAATAGTATTTTTGTTCGGACTCCTGTGCCGTGCCCCAGGGGGTCAATTTTATTTAACAAGGTCATGTGGCATTTCAAATTGACAGGGATGATGAGTAGAATAAAATACAAGTTTTGGACATGGTGTGCTTTTTAGGAAGAATATGTTGGTGTTATTTAGAAATAAATTTCAGTTTTTGAAGTACAAATATGTATCATGAAGTAATCAGGATGTGATCATGATCTCAAACATCTAAGTAGTTATTATAACCTAATAGATTATTTTATCAAATGTTTGACAATTTGTCACCCATTTCTTTCAGCGATGAGACAAGAGGACTTCCGGCTCCTTAAGCGGGGTAAGTTATGAATTTCTTTAACCAGTTGTAGCCCAGACACAAAATCAAAACTCTTATAATCATCTACTTTTCTTCATATACAAATATTGCAAGGGTCCAGATAAGGATAGTTTGTGCACATAAAATTGCATTTATTTCCTTACCCATCAAATAAAACATGTGTTTTGGGTGCCCAAAAGAACCGTCTCAATGAGAAGGTTCTTTTGAGTACCCACAACATATGTTTTGGTTGAGTAATAAGAAAAATAATTTTCCAGCATGCACTCTTAATTAGAGGCCTGCTATTGGAATCTGGTATTTTGACAGTTAATTCAGATGGGTGAGTTTCATTTAAGTCTGTGCAGTTTGTAGAGTTAAAAGCAAATCTTCAGAAACAGAAATCACAACCCTTCTCATTCTGATGGATTTTCCCAAACATTATGTGAAACAATACATATGGGATAAACCATCTTGTGTTTTAAGGGGCCACACAGTGAAATTTCCAAATTTTGATGTAATTATAATGTTTCTATAGATTGCTTTTTATCTTAGCAAACAGATAAAACTCTGAAATGCCGCCATATGCAGCATTTCATCTGGGTCTTTACTTTTTGCCAAAGTACCTGTTTATCTGTATTTAGAATAAAAAGGGTTAATATATATTTGTACACTAGGCATTTACTGAAGTACAGTCAGAAATGTTAGGAGTAACAATTTCCGTATATGACAAAATCTTGGTTTTCACATCAAAACTGGTTACGTAAATGAAAAGAATTGCACATTTCATTGAATTAAACCTGTGGTGAATAAGTGATTTCATGCACAGCAGAGCCTCGCATTATAACTAGTTGCTGGTTTGAGCCTCGAAGACTACACTCATCATGTTGTGTCCTTGAGCAAAACTCTTTAGCACTCTAGTTCAACATAGGAAGATGTGTCCCCATATGACTGAAAACTTGTTGAGTGGGAGGTAAAGAATTAAACCAAACAAACAAAAAGATCCTTTCCGTGTCTTTTGGATCTATTCAACAGGGAATCTTTATTAATTGATTTTGCTTGTTTGTTGTGTATCATTATATAAATATAATATTCTTGAGAGGGTGCTAGTCGAAAATATCCCGAGGAATATGATTATCAACAGAGGCGCAGCCGAGGTTGATAATCATATTTCGAGGGATGATATTTTCGACTAGCACCCTCTCAAGAATGTTCTATTTATTTTATTATACCAAACATTATTATACCCCCGGTACGAAGTATATAGGGGGTATATAGTTTTTGCCTTTTCTGTAATTATGTTTGTTTGTCTGTCTGTCTGTTTGTCTGTAAACTTATTTTTCCGTCAAAGATTTCTCAGCAACTACTTGGGTTAGGATTCTGAAATTTGGTACAAAGCTTGATAGTGATGAGTTGTATTGTGTAACAAAAGAACAGCCACATATTGCTTATCAGTCCCTTTATTTGTTCATTTTTCTTTCTCTCCAATGGAAATTTCTGTCACAGATTTCTCAGCTCCTATTGGAGCCAGTGTTTTCATATTTTGTGTACATCTTCAAGATGGCAAACTGTACTGTGTAAATGGAAATTAAGATGCTAATCCTCATTTTGCCTTCTTTTTTCAAATTTTCATTTTTTCCTTCTTTTTCTCTTATATAAATCATATGGACATTTTTCTGTCAAAGATTTCTCAGCAACCATTTGAGTTAGGATTCTGAAATTTGGTACAAAGCTTGATAGTGATGAGTTGTATTGTGTAACATAAAGAACAGCCACATAATGCTTATCAGTCCCTTTATTTATTCATTTTTCTTTCTCTCCAATGGACATTTCGGTCACAGATTTCTCAGCTCCTATTGGAGCCAGTGTTTTCATGTTTTGTGTACACCTCCAGGAAGGCAAAGTGTACTGTGTAAAGGGAAATTAAGATGCTAATCCTCATTTTGCCTTCTTTTTCATTTTTTCCTTCTTTCACTCTTATATAATACATATAGACATTTTTTTTTCATTTTGCCTTCTTTTTTCAAATTTTCATTTTTTCCTTCTTTCTCTCTTATATAAATCATATGGACATTTTTCTGTCAAAGATTTCTCAGCAACCATTTGAGTTAGGATTCTGAAATTTGGTACAAAGCTTGATAGTGATTAGTTGTATTGTGTGACAAAATAACCGCCACATATTGCTTATCAGTCCCATTATTTGTTCATTTTTCTTTCTCTCCAATGGAAATTTCTGTCTCAGATCTCTAGGCTCCTATTGGAGCCAGTGTTTTCAAATTTAGTGTACAACTTCAGGTAGGCTAAGTGTACTGTGTAAATGAAAATAAAGATGCTAAAGCTCATTTGGCCTTCTTTTTTTTAATTTTTCCTTCTGTCACTCCTATATAACACATATGGATGTTTTTTGTCAAGAATTTTCTCAGCAACTACTTGATTTAGGATTATGAAATTTTGTGTACACTTTCAGGTAGGCAAAGTGTATTGTGTAAATGAAAATGAAGGTGATAATCCTCATTTTGCCTTCTTTTTTCAAATTTTCAATTTTTCCTTCTGTCATTCTTATATGACACATATGGACATTTTTCATTAAAGTTTTCTCGGAAACTACTTGATTTAGGATTATGAAATCTTTGACAATTTTGTCTTTTCTCTGAAAGTGTTACAACCTCTGATGGCTACCGCCGGGGGTATGTGAGCTTTGCTCACTTCTTGCTATATTTCCTTTATTTTCTTTATAGTACTGGTTCAACCCAGGAAGAACTGTCCCTGTTTAACTGAAAGATTGTTGATGGGACGTAAAGAATCAAATCAAACAAACAAACAAAGTTTAAAGCATTGTTTTCAATTAAAGAATGTGCTACAGTAAATGTCCTAAAATCTCAAACATTTTCTCTTTGTGTTTTCAAATGAAATGTTGGTTTTCAGGGTGTGGATTCACAAAACACTTGTTAGAATAGCAAAGAGGGAAGACCCTGATAAGACTGCTACTTCAGAAGCAGTCTGATCTGGGTCTGAGCTGTTTGTCTTGGCCATTTTTCAGGCATTTATTGTTCTAATTTTAGACTAGACTGCAAATGTGCAGTTTTGTAGCGATCAAATTTCAAAAAGATTAGGTTGCAAGCAAAGTTTTAGGTTGCCCAAGCTCTTTTAGGATTATGCTTACATTGGCTTGTTTATAAAAAACTTAGTCAGGCAGTATTCAAAACATTTGAGGGGCACTGCATGACTATCAGAAGTTGCCTAGAAATATAGAAAGCTTTTTGTTGTTAGTTTCCAAACTCAGTAAAAAAAGAGGCCTGGTCTCCACCAGTAGAAAATCCATTCTGTTTCAATGGTTTCCATTGTGCAGAGGGTTTGAATCTATCCAATGATTGTGTCTGTTTTAATTACTTTGTTGTTTTTTTTTTCATCATTTTTATTTTATGGTATTTTTGTACACAGCTCATGATCATGTTTTCACATTGGTTTTAACATTTATGCCAAGTGTCTCTTACATGGAACATAATTAAGCAAACACAAAGACAGTAATCCCGCAGAAAGTGTCCTCACACCAGGGTCTTCATTGCTTACTATCTTATAGCAGTATTTAGCAACCAAAATGATTTTGGATAATGAATTATTCCCCAAATTATAGTATTTATTATAAATAGTTGAATGAAATTGGAGATAAAAAAAGTTATTCAAACCCAAAGCCTCCCACAAACTATGAAAGAAGAATATCCACTGTGCCATGAATATCCTGTTGCCATTGTGTGCATATTTCATGGCGGATCCAGAAAGTTTTGTCAGAGGGGGTCCAACTCTGACAACTTTTGTTTTAGTTGATGGAGGGAGAAAGGTTCCTAATACCACTAAAAGTGGGGCATCATCTGCCTGCCAGCGAACTGCCATTTAAATGAGGTTTCCCTTGCAGACCGATACTGGCCCAACATTGGGTGCTGTTTTGGTAGCTTTGTGAATTTCCAGGGGCTCCAGACCAGTATTGCTATGGAGCCCTGTAGCTTTGTGGTTTTCTTAGGGTGAGTGGGGTCAGAACCCCTCCCCTCCTTGTATCCATCACATACTACATCCTAAATATATAATAAAATGCAAGTATGTTTCTAAAAATAGTAAGATTGAGGGGCTGCAGGTAGGCATTGTCTGCTAGCAGCTACTTTTGTCATCTATGGATAACCTTTGTAATAATGAAGAGCACATTGACTCAGTAGTAGTGTTTGACTCAAGATTGAGGGGTTGCAGGTTGGAGCTTCACCCCATGGCTTAACACTGTCTGCTAGTAGCTACTTTTATCATCTTTGGATAACCTTTGTAATAATGAAGAGCACATTGACTCAGTGGTAGAGTGCTTGACTCAAGATTGAGGGGTTGCAGGTAGGCATTGTCTGCTAGCAGCTACTTTTATCATCTATGGATAACCTTTGGAATAATGAGGAGCACATTGACTCAGTGGTAAAGTGCTTGACTCAATATTGAGGGGTTACAGGTTGAAGCCCCACCCCAGGCTTAACTCTGTCTGTTAGCAGCTACTTTTGTCATCTATGGATAACATTTGTAATAATTAGGACCACAGTGGCTCAGTAGTAGAGTGCTTGACTCAAGATTGAGGGGTTGCAGGTAGGCATTTTAATTCAAAGGGAGATAATTTCAATGTGAACCAACTTTAAGATGCTGCCAAAAATTAACATCAGAGACAAAATGTCTCGCAGTTTTTTTTAATGGGCAACTGATGGCCCCTAAAAAAACGTGTTAAAATCCTAGGTTTACTTTGGATTTTGTTAGGAAAGGCTAATTTTGTGCTTTTAATGAAAGCACAGATAACTCGAAAGAAGATTAATTGACCTAAGTTGTTTTTCATGAATTATGTTTGGGCAGGTACCAGCAACTCATTGTAATACTTAATTTGGTTAAAATCAAAAACAGTAAAGATAAATATGATAGTTCAAGGTGTTAAGCTACTTTTGGTTTTGAGTATATATTGTGTGCCATGATAATTCTCATCATCCGTTAAAATATTTTTCTTAGTATTTGCGTGTGCTCTATATTAATTCCTCTGTTACATGTCTCCGATTTTCTCCAAAATGGTCATTTTCCTATTTTCAGCCTATTTTGGTGGCCATTTTTGTTACCATGGCAACCGTAAAAGTCGAATCAATACCAGACCTTTACACTTTGGCTTTTGTTGCGGTCGGCCGTGGCCGGCCGCTTATTTAAACATCATTCAAAACACACATCAAATTCAGGTTTTGACCGAGGCTTTATTCCGTGCTCAGGCTATATTTTATTCGCTGCCGAACAATGAGTTGGGTACCAAATATCGTGGGTTGACCTACAGCGCGAAGTAAACTGTCCGTGAAATCAGAAAGAAGGCGTCAATTTGCCCTGTCGGTTATATAAACGCAATAAGTATTAGCTTTTCAAAAAAGCTGGCGAAAGTTAAACGTCCCAAAGTCAAAACGTCCTTGATTGGCAAAGAGTGCAAGCGAACTTCACATCAGTAAACGTACTTCTGTGGTTGTCATCCACATCTGATTACATAGAATTACTATGAATTCAGGCACTGTCTTATGACGGTCATGACAACAGGTTTTATGCCCCCAAAGGGAGCCATATAGTAATAAAACTGACTGTCCTTAGTTTCCTAGAAGTTTGAGTGTTCATATCATATGCGGAGTATATCTCCCTATATTATTTTAGGCAGGAATTCCAAAATTCGTGTCTTAATGCATTTAGGGTCATGGAGCGTCACACACCTTTATCACTGCCATCAGATCTAGAAAAATCGTGTCCACGAGCATACATCCTAGGAATCCCAAATTTGACTTGTGAACACATCTTGGGGTCACGGAGTCTGTACATATACAGTTAAGCTACCACTGTGACCTTGATTTTCTGGCATTAGTTTTAAGAAAAATGTGCTGTCTAGTGTTGTCAAATGATTTTCCATAAATGTGTCGCATGCTAGATACATTACCATAACATACCATGATTAAGCCGTTGCTTTCAAAAGATCAAGCAACAACTCGCTGGAAGCATGTGTTAAATGGTAACAAATCACAGTTCAGATGTTGATAACCAGAGCTTATTAGAATAAATCTACATGGACAAGCTCTAGAAGTTCAAAATGGAAGCTTACAGTGGGCAAGAATACATACAATGATAGGGCTAAGCGACCGCCAGCTTTTTTGAAAAGCTAATATATGTCCTAATAAACTAATAAGAAGAAACTTGTGAAGAGCAACTTTTAATTTTTGACCTCAAAGGGGGGCCAAAATAGCCTCTTAATGCACATACCCCTTTGCTTCCTAATGCATTTAAATGAGAAAAGTTTTGAAATGTTGATTTTTTGAAAACTGTTGAAGTCATCAATCTTACTTGACATGTTTAACCTAATGGGACAATGGTCATAAACAAGTTCCAAAGGTCAAGGTTGACCTTTCAGCCAAGGTAGCTCATATTGGAGTCCCATCAATATATTAAAAGCTAGTTTTCTCAGAAACCATTAGGCAAATTGAACTTAATTTATATATAAGTAAGTAAGTAAGTAAGTAAGTAAGTAAGTGAGTAAGTAAAGACTTTATTTTTTGAGGGTAACAACATTTAGCGCATACATAAGTACATACATGTAATTACTAATCTTCCATGAGGCCCTCAATATATACATATGTACATAAATATTATACACAAGGCAACCAACGGCATTTTGATATTGTACATCCAATCATGCATCTCTATGCAGTACCCTAACTGCAAACAGACACCTAATTAGCTGTACAATCACAATGATAATATGTTAAGCAAGTAGTTATGATAATTTTGAAAACATCAAAAACTACACACAATTAAATGTATTATTATCAACCCTTGCTGTGCATGCAGAATATTTATTTTATGCATAACATTCTTCTCCATTTTTCATCTTCCAGATGTAATCCTGGATTTTCAGAGTGTACAACAATGTGGATCCTGATCAGATGGCTTTGTCAGAAGCAAGCTGATCTGTATCCACAGTGTTTTCAACAAAAGGATAAATTTGGGTTCAGCAGGATGAGGGTTAATCCACTATAATCACATAAAGCTGGGCAGGATGAGAGCTGCAGTCTGAACAGCTAGACTTGCATTGTTTGCAATAATAAATTTCATTTCAAAATCGAATGTGACATGAATAGTTATTAAGTATAAAAAAAAAATGCAAAACTTCTTTACAACAACAACAAATTTCCAGTCTGATGATGGTACATTGGATGCAAATATGGATACTGAACAGCAGCCAGCTGATCTGGATCCATATTTTCCATTTTGAAATAGTAGTGCTATTCTATTGAATAAGGTATGACAACTTGATATGATAGTGACATTATCATATATATGAAGACTCCTTACGACAAGTTGGCCAAAATTTATACAAATTGTTCTGGTCACATGACCAAGATAGCCAACATGCCCATATATTGTAAAAACGCTTTAACAAAATCTTCTCGAGAATCAGAAGGCCCATGACCTTGAAACTTGGTATGTAGCATTTGCGATGTGGGGCCTCCTAAGTTTGTTCAAATGATGATCCTAGGTTGACATTGACCTACTTTATGTCAAGGTCAAATTTGCTTCCTAAAGCATTTAAATTGGATTTTTTTAAAGTTGATTTTTTGAAAACTGTTGAAGCCAAAGCCATTATTCTCACTTGATATTTTAACTGAATGTGACGATGGCTATAAATAAGTTCCAAAGGTCAAGGTTGACCTTTCAGCCAAGGTCTCTCATATTGGAGTTCCATCAATATATTAAAACAGTTTTCTCAGAAAACACATGGCCAATTGAACTCAAATTTCACATGGAGACTCATAAGTTTAGAGGAGTAAAATTGATAACAAATAATAATGGTCACATGACCAAGATGGCCGCCATGCCCATATAAGGTAAAAACCCTTTAAAAATCTCCTTCTCTAGAACCAAAAGACCAATGGCCTGTGGACTTGGTATGTAACATTGGCTATGTGGGCCCTACAAGGTTTGAACAAATGATGAATATTGGTTGACCTTGGCCTTTTTTACAGCAATGCTAGTTTGATTCCTAATGCATTTATATTGGAAAAATCTTAAAATGTTCATGTTTCTATAGCTGTTTAAGTGGAAATCATAATACTTGCATGAAATGTTAAACCTAATGAGACAGCACCAAAGGTCAAATTGACCTTTCATCCAAGGCCACTCATTTTGGACTGCCACATACATTTCTCAGAAAACACTGGGCTGTTTAAACTTAAATTTCATATAGAGTATAATACTATTCAGTAGAAAAAAACACAATAAAAATATGATATTTATTTTAGGTCACTTGCCGAAAATGGCCACCATGCCCATATATGGTAAAATAAAAAAGTTTAAATAATAAGCCTAAGTTGACCTTGACATTATGAAGGATATCAGGTGAGCGCTTCAGGTCCTTTAGTTAGAAAGTGCTATTTGGAATAGTCAGCAGCATGAAAAATTCCACAGCAAACAGAGTTAAGCTTACATCACTTTTTACTTGCCTCCATCTTTCACCTTTGTTTGTTAATTTATTTCAGGGGATGGCCTTGAAGGGTGGTTGTGTCAAGTTTGCTCCCAGGGTAGGTTTTATTTTTTCAATATTACAACATTATCATAAGTCTAGATAAGAAAATCTTTGAACATAGATTTGTGAATATTTTTTTATCCATCATTTTAACTGTTTTAACATTTGGTGTGGGTGCTCAAAAGAACCGTCTCATTGAGATAGCTATTTTGAGTACCCAGAGCATATGTTTTGGTTGAGAAATAAGAAAATGAAATTTTGTTTATGCACTCTTATCTAAATGCCTTATTATTGATATATGTGAACATCATAAGACTGTGCTAATGTTTAGTCTTACATGTGTCACTGCGGCTAGCGTATGCAATCACATATAGTGTCTTGACTTAGTTGATAATTTCTATAATTACAAACACTTCTGTTTAAAACTACCAAATCTGGATATGTTTTCTTAAGAATACTTTATATCCAGATTAGCTGTTAGCTGAAGAATATCTGAAGTCAGCTAAGCAGAGCATCAATTTTATGATTTATCATATGAATCTATGCTGATTATTGTCAGAGCAGGATAACACAATCACTTTGCCTGCTTAGGATGATGTTTGTTGTAACAAGTTTGGATCCAGATCAGGTCTAAAGAATAGTATATGAACCTTACCAACAATCCTATCTTAAGTATACATCACATTGGTTCTATCCTTGAACCTTACCAACAATCCTATCTTAAGTTTACAGGGCATTGGTTCCATCCTTGAACCTTACCAACAATCCTATCTTAAGTATACAGGGCATTGGTTCCATCCTTGAACCTTACCAACAATCCTGTCTTAAGTATACAGCACATTGGTTCTATCCTTGAACCTTACCAACAATCCTATTTTAAGTATACAGGGCATTGGTTCCATCCTTGAACCTTACCAACAATCCTATCTTAAGTATACAGGGCATTGGTTCCATCCTTGAACCTTACCAACAATCTTATCTTAAGTATACAGGGCATTGGTTCCATCCTTGAACCTTACCAACAATCCTATCTTAAGTATACAGGGCATTGGTTCCATCCTTGAACCTTACCAACAATCCTGTATTAAGTATACAGCACATTGGTTCTATAACAATCCTATTTTAAGTATACAGGGCATTGGTTCCATCCTTGAACCTTACCAACAATCCTATCTTAAGTATACATCACATTGG
This sequence comes from Loripinus fragilis, assembly GCA_964019695.1. Classification (NCBI taxonomy): domain Eukaryota; kingdom Metazoa; phylum Mollusca; class Bivalvia; order Lucinida; family Lucinidae; genus Loripinus; species Loripinus fragilis. The sequence goes on from CAXHUL010000609.1 coordinate 1,706,553, forward strand.
TTCTATCCTTGAACCTTACCAACAATCCTATCTTAAGTATACAGCACATTGGTTCCATCCTTGAACCTTACCAACAATCCTATCCTAAGTATACAGCGCATTGGTTCCATCCTTGAACCTTACCAACAATCCTATCTTAAGTATAAAGCACATTGGTTCTATCCTTGAGCCTTAACCAACAATCCTATCTTAAGTATACAGCGCATTGGTTCCATCCTTGAACCTTACCAACAATCCTGTCTTAAGTATACAGCACATTGGACCCAGCTTCATTATCGGCCTGAATATTGCATGTGAATAGTCTAGATGGCAGATTTATTACCATTAAATATTGCTTCTTGTATAATAACAGGATTTTTTACAAAAAATTCTTTGGTACCCATATATGCTCAAGTAATATATTTACATGTTTTTTGGGGAAAGCAATTTGTATGTTTAACAGGGGTGGAAAATTATTAAATTTTTTACTCGTCCTACATCACCATATGTATTGGTAAATTCAATACTTAACATTGGAAACAGTCAAAATTTCTATTCTTCCTACTGCATAAGGCACTCGCCATGGTGAGGGGACGAGTGGATTTGTAATGTATGATCTAGTCCTAAAAATAATCAAATACTATTACCCTTTTCAAACTGTTATCTGCTAATTATATTTAGAGCTGTTGGGTTAGTTCTTATCCTGCCATACACTCATGGCTAGATTTTTTCATGGAAGCAAACATGACTATGATCAGACTGCTCCCAAGGAAGTAGTCCTGTCTGGGTACATACTGTTTACAATATTGGCTTCATAAGAACATAAGCAGATGAGAGGATCAGGACATTTTTTTTATCATGATCTTTTTTATATTTCAGACGTTTTATCATGATCTTTTTTATATTTCAGACGAGGAAGTTGACCCCCTAGATGTGGAATCTGACTCCCCAGGTGTGGAACCTGACCCCCCAGATGAGGAATCTGAGCCCCCAGATTTGCAGGAGATACCACAAGATACCATCCCTGCTTCCTCGTCCGTTGTGCCTGTGCTGGTTCCTTGCCCCCAGTCTGCCAGAGTTTTAGAGTTAAGGTATCCCTTTTCATTTCTGACAGACTTAAGGTTATTTTTCCCTAGGTTTATTTGGGAGGGGAAGTATCCATGCCATGTGAGGATTACTTTCTTTGAGGTATGTGACCATGTGTGGCTCCAACTTTGCTACTTTCCATATACAGAGATGTTAGAAACAGAGCAAGAGTTTGAGATGGGTACAGGGAGGAGTTTGGAGTGGGAGTAGTTGTTCATCAGGGCTCTGTCCTTAGTCTGCTTCTCTCTGTCGTCATGCTAGAGGTTTAATCAAGAGAGCTCTGAGCTGGTGCTCTATAAGAGCTGCTGTATGCAGAATATCTGATGGTTAATGCAGAGTCCCAGGGGGAACTTCTGTTGAAAGTAGAGACATAAAAGTAGGGCATGGGGAAGAAAGCCGTACATGTAAACCTGGGAAAGACAAAGATTCTGGCATCTATCTTGAATCAGGATCTACTGAAGAAGCCTGAAAAGGACCCCTGTGCTGTCTGTCTTGCAGTAACCGGTAGTAGTCCAATCTTCTTTGGTGGCTGCTTTCATGAGTGCACATGAAAGGTAGTGTTATCAAGATTCACTTAGCCCAGACCCTGAGTTTAGATGAACCTGGGCAACAATTCACAGCTGATAGAAGACTGATCAGGGAGGTGTTGGTTGGTGGCAACATGCTTGGATGTCCTCCCAGTTCAGCTACCTCAATAGCATTCTCTCTACTAAGGCAGCCTCAAGCTGGCTGGGACACATGCTGCTTAAGTGCATGTAGCATGTCTGGCTTACTTCTCCCTCTTCTGAGAGGCAGTGGCTCAGTGATAGAGTGTTTGACTCGAGACAGAAGGGCTGCGGGTTCGAGCCTTACCGCCGTCACTGCATTGTGTCCTTGAGCAAGACGCATTAATCCTTGCTTAGTACTGGTTCAACCGAGGAAGACCTAATCTGACATAGCTGCAATATTGTTGACTGGGACGTAAAGAATCAAATATCCCTCCTCCCACCAGCTACCATTGCTGACCAGAGGATAGGGGTTCTCAACATGTGTGAAGAGTATGATGCTTCATGCTTCAGAGGCCTGAGCAGTGACAACAGACACCTGATCCCCTTATGGTGCAATGACTGCCATGATCCTCTGGATCAGAAAACTCAAAGTGAAGGACTTAGTTAGCTCAGACTTCCTTCTCACAAAGCTGTGCATCAAAGATATGCCCCTCACTAGTAGAATTTTAGTGGCTTGTTAGCTTACAGTGCAACACAGGCTGGATCAGCAATACACTTATGCTTGAAGTGGTTGGGCAGACCAAGGCAAATGTAGGAAAAAGTAGTAAAGAAGACAATGAAGCTTTCAATAGATTCAAAAAGACTCAAAATTGCTTTGAGTGGAAGGTGTCTCTTCAATGAAAGCAAGACATACAAGTCCCATCCTTGGTAGAGGATTAATTCTTGTCTGTAATAGATTTGGTTTTCCATATTACAGTCTTTTTGATAGTCCAGGCCTCAGTCCGAGTGAAATTCTAATATTGCAGGGTCCCCATCATCCAGGGACATCTCTTATTTGTTAACTTTTAACATTGGAAAGAAAGTCTTGATTTATTATGGTTAACTGGCATTTGATGGAAACATAATTTCATGCTTTTAAATAGTTGACTTCAATGATAAAATAGAAAGGATAGTCACAAATCCAAGATTTTTTCCATTTTTGTGACAATCTTTCTTATTCATCAAACTTAAAAAAACATTTTTGAAATTGGCTTGAAAATCTTTTGCAAGAATTAATTTGGCTTGTTTTCCTTATTGTTGAGAGCATCTATGCATAAGCACAAAGTTAACATTTTCAGCAAGTGCCAATGTACCCAATTCATGAATCAATGACTTTCTGTGCAATATTAAAGTTGACACTTGAGTGATGTCCCAGGATGAGCCATACTCATGAAGTTAGTTAGAGAGCACATGCTAAGGAATCCATCAGTTCATAATCCCATGGTAGTATTATAAAAATAGACAGATGATCAAACTAAACATTGCCTTATTTTTGTTCATAATTAAACTATCTAATTTGTGAGGAATATTATAGTTATACATCTGCAGCTGAAACGTTCAAGTTACCTGAAAAATTCATCTGTAAATGCTGTCTGCTTAAGTCATCTGTCACACATTTTTGCTAATAGTATTTGACAAGTGTATGGATATGGGCAAACAGTGTGGCCCCAGATCAGACTGCTGCTTCATGTGCAATCTGATCTGGGTAGATGCTGTTTATCAAAAAGGTTTAAAAAACAATTTAGCTGACAACAAAATCAGATGACTTATATCATGATTGCCTAGTTAAGGGTTGAAAAATATAGGATTTTTTTTTCAAGATTTGTTAAAATCAAGATACTACAGGTTCAACGATTGATTTGTCCTGGTGATATGTGGAGGTCGCCAGGAGAAATCAGGTGCTAGTTTGTAAGGATACAACTGGTCATTGAGTCTGTTTGTCTTCAATTTTCACTGAACTTAATTGCATTTTGAAAATTGGCTTGAATTTAAATTTAAATTTGGCAAGTGGTATCTAAAACAATAAGTTGCAGCTGTATTTCTGAAGTCCCTTAACATACAGAATAGTTTTGCTATGAATAAAATTGGGACAACATTTAGTTTGGTTGTCTAACCTATCTAATAATACTGCCATGGGATTACAGACACTTAATCCTCTGCTTAGTACTGGTTCAACCCAGGAAAACCAATCCCAACATGACTGAAAAAATGCTGACTGGGACATAGAGAATTAAAACAAAATGCAACAAAACATATTTCTGAGTTCCTTGATAATGGCTCACCAATCAACTCATCAAAATAATTCACATTAAAATGGCTTATATATGTAGATCATGCATCATCCTCATCAACCATATTTATTTTATACAGGCCAGAATTAATCCTTTCCCAATGATCTGGTCTGTTTGACATTTCTACCTAGAAAAACCCCTTCTTTTGAGAGTCTGTTAAATCTATACATAGCTTCATGCTGTGCTGTCATTCCTAATCACTTCCTCCTCAGTTTCTTTGGCTTGATAGATTTCTTTGCCTAGCCACAACTAGCATGTGTGATTGGGTGAACTAGTCTGTATTGCACCATATATGTTAACAAGCTACCTTAATCTCACTAGTGCTGAACATCACATCTATACCCTGAGTGCAAAGCTTTATGAGAAAGGAATCTAAGTTAACTATACTCTTCAGGTTGATGTAATGGATCTGGGAGATCATGGAAGCTATTATGTGGCAGGCAGTTCAAGGTATCTGTTGTCTTGGCCCTTCTCTTGGATTCATGCAGCCTCACAACCTTCAAACATGTTGCGTATACTTATCCTTGGGCAGATGGTGGATGGTGGGAAGAGAAGAGTCATTGGGCAAACTTGCCCAATGCACACTTGCAGCCTGTGACTGCAGTCAGCTCTCGGCCACTCCAAGCAAAGAACATGCCACTGAGGTAATGGAAGTCTGAGAGAACTTCAAGTTTGTCATCACCAAACATCGCTGTCCTCATCTGTCCTTCATCAATCAGCTGAGCATTTCTGGGGCAACAGATTAAGCTAAATTTAGTTTGGTTTCAGTGGACCCTTGGTACCACTACATTTCTTGAGCACCCATGCAAGCAGCTACCACAGAATATTGCACTTCTATCTGCCTCTGTAAGACAGACAACACAGAGGTCCTGTCCAGACATATTCTGCAGGTACCGGTGCATGACAGACGCCAGATTCTTTGTGTTTCATGTTTGGTCACATGTTTGGCTTTTCTTCACCATTAACGCCTTCCATGCCTCAACCTTCAAAAGCAGTTCCCCCTAGGACTCTGCAATGATGATCAGATCATCTGCATACAACAGTTCTTATGGAGCACATATTGGGAACTCTCCTGATGAAGCTTCAAGTATGATAGAGAGAAACAGACTTAGGACAGAGCCCAGGTGCACACCTACTCCCACTCCAAACTCCACCTTGTACCCATATCCGACTCTCGCTCTGCTTCTAACGTCTCTGTACATGGATTAGATCAGTAACTGTTGCTTCAGCCACTGGTCAACCCCCATGAATACCCCAGCCATTGCTAAGCTAAAGATTCATGAAAGAGTCTTGAAAGTTTTTAGAAAATTTTAAAACTTGTCTTTGAGGTTTCCTACAGAGAAAGACTTTTACCCACATGCTAAGTATACATTCTAGCAAGAATCTTTTGAAATATTGAAACTTTTCTTTGAGGTTTCCTAAAGAGAAAGACTTTTACACATGCTAAGTATACATTATAGCAAGATTTTTTGGAAATATTGAAACTTTTCTTTGAGGTTTCCTACAGAGAAAGACTTTTATCCACATGCTAAGTATACATTCTAGCAAGAATCTTTGGAAATATTGAAACTTTTCTTTGAGGTTTCCTACAGAGAAAGACTTTTACACATGCTAAGTATACATTATAGCAAGATTCTTTGGAAATATTGAAACTTTTCTTTGAGGTTTCCTACAGAGAAAGACTTTTACCCACATGCTAAGTTTAGATTCTAGAAAGAATCTTAACTTTGAAACCTGTCTTCGAGGTTTGCTTCACAGAATGATCCCCACTCATTTGCTCAGCTACAGATTCGTTTTATAGAAAGCATCTTGAAATTTTGAAAATGTCTTTGAGTTTTTCTATCCAGGAAGACCCCAACCCATCTGCTTAGCTGCAGATTCTTTAATTTTGAAAAATTAGATGCAGCCAGTATCTTTATACTTTACTAAGAACAATTAACTAAAATGTTAATCAGACTGTTAAAGTGCAGTGCAGTTGATCTCTTTCTTTGTTTTCCATATACAGCAAAGATTGTCCTCACATGGCATTTATTTTTATAGTTTTCCATTGATGATAAATGGGTTGCTTGTGCATTTATCTCATAAGTTCAATCAACAGTATTTGTTCATCCATAAGTAAGTGCCTGCCCAACTTGCCATATAGCTTATCATTAGTTCAATCAACAGTATTTTGCCCATCCACAAGTCGGTGCCTGCTTGACTTGCCTCACACACACAACAACTATTCTCATCTTCATCTGGTAAATATTTTACATTGAGGGATTCTGCATTTGCAGAATTCTGAAATGTATGAATATTCAGATCATAGATATTTTGCATCTCTCAATAATCGTAGTAGATTAGTTGATAGAATATTTGGAAATGTCCCAGGGCATTTTTTAGGTGTAAGATTTTCTGGTGTCATTGAGCAAGACATGATCCCCTGCTTAGTACTGGTTCATCCCAGGAAGACCTGTCACAGCATGACTGAAAAAATGCTGACTGGGATGTAAAGAACCAAAACACAGAAGAAAAAAAAGATTTTCATCAAAAACCTGCATTGATGAGCCATTACATGAGATTTTGGTACTTGTTGCACCAGAGAACAGCAAAGGCTCAGATGAGTCTCTGTATCCATGCAGTCTCAGCAGAGCCATTGCTGCTCCCAATCGCAATAAAAGTAAAAAAGGGGGCAAAGATGAGGAATCAATACAATCAAGTACCACACCTGACCCAGGATACCACATGGGAAAGTGACAAACCCACAATTAAAAATCACAAACGGGAGCCAAGAGGTCAGCCCTTTCCCAGCAGGTGACCACAAGGCAGCAATGAAGTGAAACGAAAGCATGACAAACACAAGACATAAATAACTCAAAGTGGTGAAAGCCTCAGGTCATCAAATATTAGAATTTTATCTTCCTAGATATCTGTAAATGCACATTTTAAAAGTGGCTTTAAGCAAACAGTAAAACCTGACGAATTTAGCGGCTACTCAAAAAGACAAAAGGAAAATCTTAATGACGATTGGTAGCTTAATGAAGGTCCAAAGTATTGCAGAATGCTCCTTGGAGCATTCTGCAATACTTTTGACCTGCATTAAGTGATAATCGGTCTTGAAAACCAATTTATGATCTTTTTGAGTGGCCACTTAAAGACAGTTTTACTGTATACAATAGGAAAATCTCATGTAATGTCCCAATGATTTATAAAATACTTTTCTATCATTTTTTATTTTGTTATATATAATGTTTCGAAAATACCCCCTGAAAATTGAATGTAATCATTTGCTACCTGCTGAGCTAAATTTTAGGAGTATAATTATCTTCAGTGAAGAGTGCATAACAAAAAAATATTTTCTTACTTCTAGTATAAACTTCAGCTGTGGGTAATTAAAAAGAAAAGTCTCAATGAGGCGGTTCTTTTGAGCACCCAAAACCGATTTTAAAACAGATAAGAAATATTTACAATTTTATGCTCAAAAATTTTGTATATCTGAACCTGTGGTATATACATGTAATGTGTTAATAATTGTCTGAGTTTAACAAAACTCATAATGAGTGATGCAAAATATTTTTGTGTAGAATATTTAATTGGAAACTAAGCTGATTGCCAAAAAAAAACAAAAACTCTTGATACTGAAGGCATAAAGTTAAACATGTTAGAAAATTGTCCCTTATTGAGTTGTTTCGTTTTTGGTATGACCTTGGAGTATAAGCTACTTAAGGTTTTTCCATTCAGCAGCCATATTGGGATATGTTTGCGCATCAATCTTAAAAGCTTCAATTTATGTTTTGGCTACACTTAATGAATAGGAAAATTATTTTACTAAATTGATTATTTTGATATTACTGGATTAATAGTATAGGCTGATACAAAATGGTCAAATTCTCTAAGGGCTAGGCAAATTTGGTCTAATGAATCAATAGTACTCGTACTTTCATGAACCTCTTAAACATGTCAGATCTTCCGTGCTTACAAATCTGCATTAGAAAATGGATATATCTTTTGAAATGAGTTTCATAATAAATATAAGGATATAAATAAAAGAAAATATTACACTTCATTCCTCATATCTATAATAACATGCTTAACTTATGCCTGCTGTATATATTTAGTGATAGTTATATTTAGAGATAGGAGTGGGTAAGCAAGGAACACTAACTCTTCTAAAAAGCAATATATTTCTTCTATCCTACTTTTATAGTTCTGTGTTCCTTTGAGGGTTGGCGCCCCTCCCCTGGCCTAGCTGTAGTCGATTTCTGTGGTTTAAGATGTAAAATTAACCATACTGCACATAGAGTGGCCAAAACTCTATGGAAGTTTGCCAAGTTTGTGTGCAGTTAGTTAATGTACAAATATAAAAAGCACAGAAAATATTGCTCTTTATGCCATTAAAGAGGACTTAAAATGTTTTGTTTTTTGTTTTTTTTTTTAACGTAAAAAAACTTTTCTCTTTCTATTTGCAAATGAAATGTTGGTTAGTGGAATTCTCAAATTTTTTGGCTAAATAGCAAACAGAGAAGACCCTGACCAGACTGCTTTGGGAGAAGCGCAGATCCGGATTGGCAAATTAACAGAGAAGACACTGATCATACTTCTGAAGAAGCAGTTTGATCAGGGTCTTCTCTGTTGCTTTTGTTAATCAGGATCTACACTGTTTATCTATGCCTTGTTGGCAGGCAACTAAAGTTTAAAATTTTAGAACATTTACCATAATATTGGCTCTAATGGTTAAATAATAGTTTATTTTAATCAGTGCTTTTTGTTGAAACCACATGAAATTGTATATATGCATGTTATAGAAAAACATCTTTTGTCCGTGAGAGCAGGAATCTTCTTTACAAATTTGTATTCCAAAACAAGGGGGGCTCATTTACACATACAAAGTTTAAAAATTTGTGCTTGTTAAATGAGTAGGTAATAAAACACCTTGCACAACACAGCATTGACTGCAGAGGAATTTTGGTTTGAAATATCACATGCCTAGCATAAATTTAAGCGCTATTCTAGTTAAACAATGGCTTAAGGGATTCGGTTTTAAATTTCTCATGCCCCTAACTTTGACTTTAGTGTACAAGTTTTGTGTAGATCTCCCATGCACTTTTGATAAAGATGTTGTTCTATTGACATGCTTCATAATAGACATGCTGTATAGGAGCACAGTGGCTCTGGTAGAGTGTTAGTGACTTGATCAAAGGTCACTGGTTCGAGACTTGACGGGTGCATTGTGTTTAGTCCATGAACAAGGCACTTTATCCTCTGCTTAGTACTGGTTCAACCCAGGAATACAGGAAATTGTCCTGACATAACTGAAAAATTGGTGACTTTGACATAAAGGATCAACACAAACATGTTGCAGCTTTGACAATACATTTGACTCTTGATAACTAGATTTTATCAATTTAACCAGTAATTTAACACTTTACATGCTATGGATTTTTTAGGTTTTTTTCTCATTTTTGATAGCAACATTTTTAATCAAAATAAAGGAATAGGATCAGTGTCAAACAGTTTGGATACAGATCAGGCCAGACATGTGTCTAATTTTGTCTAACCTGATCTTGGTCTCAACTGTTTGCGATGCTCATCAGCAGATGAAACTAGCAGGTAAAGAGCTAAAAGCAATTGGTTTGTGAACGATGCCTTACCTTGATTGTTTTTAAGTACACAAAATATACTTTGCAAAGAAGAAAAATATTCCAGTTATTGAGAGTCAACTATTACTTCTTGTAATTGTCTCATTATGTCACAGATGGTCTGTTTATAAGGTAAAATATGTTGTTAGCACAACAAGCCATAAAATGTATATGAATGAGCAGGGTACAAGTTGTCATGTGCACATAGCAAATATTCAAATCCATCTGCACATCCCAGTGTCTGATCAGTCTTAGTTTTTACCTTAAACAAACTTTGAACCCTAGCCTTAATATAGAGCACCCGCAGAGATGCAGTCTGATCTAAGTCTTCAATGGGTTCAAACACCAACTTGTATATCATGCATGGATTCAGAGGGGGGATAGACGGTTTCTATAGAAACTAGCATTTGGACCCCCTCCCCCCTGGAAAATGTTGGACCCCCTCTGAAACCTTGGAAATAGTTTTCTTTTAAATAACCATTGGACACCCTCTGTAAAATTGTAAAATAAGTTAAGGACTAAAAAAACACAAGAAAACGTCAGAGCTGTTTTCTGGCAGTTGGACCTGGACCCCCCTTCCCCCGGCAAAAATTCCTGGATCCATGCATGTGTATATTATGTGTCTCGGCTCATTAATGGTGATGGAACTGGTAAAAGTTGCAGTTGGGTATAGGGAGGAGTTTGGTAAGGGACTAGGTGTTCATCCAGGCTTTGTTCTAAGTACACTTTTCTCTATCATCCTGCTAGAGGTTCTATCAAGAGTGTTTTGAACTGGGACTATAAGAGCTGCTATATGCAGAAGACCTGATGGTCATTGCCTAGTCCAAGGGGGAACTGCTATTGAAGGTGGGAGTCATGGAAGTCAAGGTTTAGAAGAAATTTCTACATATGAACATGTGAAATACAAAAATTCAAGCATCTGCAGGGATTTTGGGCCTGTTGAAGATGTTTGTAAAGGACCTCTGTGCTGTCTGTCTTGCAGAAACTGATAGAAGTGCAATCTTCTGTGGTAGCTGCTTGCATGGGTGAGCAAGAAATGCAGTGGTATCAATGGCTCACTAAACCCAGACCTCAAGTTTAGGTGAGTCAGATGCCTCCTCAATGCACAGCTGATTGAAGGTAGACTGATGAGGGAGGAGTTGTATGGTGACAGCAAGCCTGAAGACCTCCTAGAGTTCTGCTACCTCGGTGAAATGCTCTTACTGGTTGCAGCTGTGGGCTGGCTGTAGTCACATGTTGCTGGTGTACATGGGGCAAGTCTGGCCAACAACTGCCTCTTCTCACCAACCACTATTTGCCTCTGTTGAACCAAGGTTGGGTGTACTCAACAAGTGTGAGGAGCCAGATGAAGCATGAATCAGAGACATGGGTAATGACAACAGAAACCTTGAACGGCTTGTGGCATACTAACTGCCATGATCCCCTGGATCTGTTACATCAACATGAAGAGCAAAGATTGCTTAGGCCGACATCTCGCAAAGCTTGACAATCTGGATATAGATGTGATACTCTGCATTATTTGGATTTAGGTGGTTTGTAAACATACAGTGCATCTAGAAGTGGATGGGAAGAAGAAATCCAGCAGGCCAAATAAACCACTGACCGGGCAGGGATGTGCAGTCGGTAACATGTCTGACTACTGATGCACATCTGACTGAAGAACCAGGGATCCCGAGTTGGATCCCGGCCCGTTCCCATACTTTTGTGGAGATTGATCATGAAATAATTTCTATGGTCATTCTCCTCCCTTTTGCTGAAGCATTCAAGAAGTGTTGTCAGTTACAAGCAAAATTATGTGCACGAATTACTGGTTAACCACTTGTTCAAGCTTGCCCAGGAAAAAGTGCGGTTAGATGAACTGACCGTCCCCTCATGACCATAGCTGTTGACTGGGACATAAAGCAAAAAAACAAACAGTATGAAGGATCTCGCAGGTAGATAATCCTGTGGCAGTATTTTAAGAAAGATCATATGACAAACTAAATTTTGTCTCATTCTAAGGAAAACTTCCTATTTGTTTAAGGACTACTGTAAAACAGCTGCAGCTTAACAAATTTAAGATTTTTTTCTAGATTGTTAAGGTCAATTTTTAGACTGATTTCAGTAATCCAGATAAAGCAGGGTCATTGATTTGTCTTGGTGATTGTGGAGTTTGCTAGGATAAATCTCTTGCTGGATTGTAAGGATACGTCTGGCTCTTGATTCTGCTTGTCTTCTTATTCACTCAACTCATTTACATTTTTGACTTGAATTTGGCAAGTGTATTCTAAAACAATAAGGTTGTAGCTGTATTTCTGCAGTCCTAGATACAAAGTGGGATAAAATCCTAGCTTAGTACTGGTTCAACCCAGGAAGACCCATCCCTACATAACTGAAAGATTGTTGATGGGACATAAAGAATCAAATCAAGCAAAGTGGGATAGTTTGGCTATGAATGATAATGGGACTATATTTAGTTTGGTTGTCTAGCCTTTCTTAAAAAAACTGCCATGGGAATATTTACCCCCACAGATCCTTTATATGGGAACTTTTAATTAAATCTTCAATTAAAATGGCCTTTCTGTTTATACTGGCCAGATTCTGTCCTCTCCCAAGGGTCATGCAGGACTGACTGACTTTTATTCTCTGGTTTGTAGGGTCTGTTGAATTTATAACTTAGCTTTACTGGGCTGAGTATCGCAGTCAGTAATATGTCTGACTACAGATGCACATCTGACTACAAACCACCTCAATCAAAATAATGCAGAGTATCACATCTATATCCAGATTGCCAAGCTTTGTGAGATATGAGCCTAAGCTAAAATAGTGAGTATGATCAGGAAATACCACAATCACAAACTGCAGACAAACCCACGGCACCACGAAGAAGAGCCACACAACCACCATGAGACACCAAGTAGACAAACTAAGCAAAGCAACCAGATCTCTCTTCCCCATCAAGATGATTACAAAACTAGAATGGACATAAAGTAACGTACAACAAAACATAGAACAATTACAGACTCCCACAATGGGAGTAACAATAAACAAAAAGTCAACAACAGAACCACCGCTTTAGAAGGGACAGCAGCCCAAGCCACCAGGCTTTTCTCTTCATGTTGATGTAACAGATCCAGGGGATCATGGCAGTCAGTATGCCACAATCAGTATGCCACAAGCCGTTCAAGGTTTCTGTTGTCATTACCCAGGTCTCTGATTCATGTTTCATCTGGCTCCTTCCACTTGTTGAGTACACCCAACCTTGGTTCAACAGAGGCAAATAGTGGTTGGTGAGAAGAGGCAGTTGTTGGCCAGACTTGCTCCATGCACACCAGCAACATGTGACTACAGCCAGCACACATCTGCACCCAGTAAGAGCATTTCACCAAGGTAGCGGAACTCTTGGAGGTCTTCAAGCTTGCTGTCACCATACAACTCCTCCCTCATCAGTCTACCTTCAATCAGCTGTGCATTGATAAGGCATCCGACTCACCTAAACTTGGGGTCTGGGCTTAGTGAGCCATTGATACCACTGCATTTCTTGCTCACCCATGCAAGCAGCTACCGCAGAAGATTGCACTTCTATCAGTTTCTGCAAGACAGACAGCACAGAGGTCCTTTCCAAACATCTTCAACAGACCCAAAATCACTGCAGATGCTTGAATTTTTGTATTTCACATGTTCATATGTAGGAGATTCTTCTCCACCTTGACTTCAATGACTCCCACCTTCAATAGCAGTTCCCCCATGGACAAGGCAATGACCATCAGGTCTTCTGCATGTAGCAGCTCATATAGGCCACCAGTTCAAAACCCTCTTGATATAATCTCTAGCAGATTGATAGAGAGAAGTGGACTGGATGAACACCTAGTCCGTTACCAAACTCCTCTCTATACCCAACTGCAACTCTTACCAGTTCCATCACCATGCCCATCAATCTTAAAAGCTTCAATTTATGTTTTAGCTACACTTAATGAATAGGAAAATTATTTTACTAAATTGATTATTTTGATATTACTGGATTAATAGTATAGGCTGATACAAAATGGTCAAATTCTTTAAGGGCTAGGCAAATTTGGTCTCATGAATCAATAGTACTCGTACTTTCATGAACCTCTTAAACATGTCAGATCTTCCATGCTTACAAATCTGCATTAGAAAATGGATATATCTTTTGAAATGAGTTTCATAATAAATATAAGGATATAAATAAAAGAAAATATTACACTTCATTCCTCATATCTATAATAACATGCTTAACTTATGCCTGCTGCATATATTTAGTGATAGTTATATTTAGAGATAGGAGTGGGTAAGCAAGGAACACTAACTCTTCTAAAAAGCTATATATTTCTTCTATCCTACTTTTATAGTTCTGTGTTCCTTTGAGGGTTGGCGCCCCTCCCCTGGCCTAGCTGTAATCGATTTCTGTGGTTTAAGATGTAAAATTAACCATACTGCACATAGAGTGGCCAAAACTCTATGGAAGTTTGCCAAGTTTGTGTGCAGTTAGTCAATGTACAAACATAAAAAGCACAGAAAATATTGCTCTTTATGCCATTAAAGAGGACTTAAAATGTTTTTTTTTTTTTGTTTTTTTAACGTAAAAAAACTTTTCTCTTTCTATTTGCAAATGAAATGTTGGTTAGTGGAATTCTCAAATTTTTTGGCTAAATAGCAAACAGAGAAGACCCTGACCAGACTGCTTTGGGAGAAGCGCAGATCCGGATTGGCAAATTAACAGAGAAGACACTGATCATACTTCTGAAGAAGAAGTCTGATCAAGGTCTTTTCTGTTGCTTTTGTTAATCAGGATCTACACTGTTTATCTATGCCTTGTTGGCAGGCAACTAGGGTTCAAAATTTTAGAACATTTACCATAATATTGGCTCTAATGGTTAAAAAATAGTTTATTTTCATCAGTGCTTTTTGTTGAAACCACATGAAATTGTATATATACATGTTATAGAAAAACATCTTTTGTCCATGAGAGCAGGAATCTTATTTACAAATTTGTATTCCAAAACAAGGGGGGCTCACTTACACATACAAACTTTAAAAAGTTGTGCTTGTTAAATGAGTAGGTAATAAAACACCTTGCACACCACAGCATTGACTGCAGAGGAATTTTGGTTTTGAAATATCACATGCCTAGCATAAATTTAAGTGCTATTCTAGTTAAACAATGGCTTAAGGGATTCAGTTTTCAATTTTTCATGCCCCTAACTTTGACTTAAGTGTACAAGTTTTGTGTAGATCTCCCATGCACTTTTGATAAAGATGTTGTTCTATTGACATGCTTCATAATAAACATGCTGTAAATGAGCACAGTGGCTCTGGTAGAGTGTATGTGACTCGATCAAAGGTGACTGGTTCGAGACTTGACGGGTGCATTGTGTTTAGTTCTTGAACAAGGCACTTTATCCTCTGCTTAGTACTGGTTCAACCCAGGAATACAGGAAATTGTCCTGACATAACTGAAAAATTGTTGACTTGGACATAAAGGATGAACACAAACATGCTGCAGCTTTGACATGGAAGTCAAGGTTTAGAAGAAATTCCTACATATGAATATGTGAAATACAAAAATTCAAGCATCTGTAGTGATTCTGGGCCTGTTGAAGATGTTTGGAAAGGACCTCTGTGCTGTCTGTCTTGCAGAAACTGATAGAAGTGCAATCTTCTGTGGTGGCTGCTTGCATGGGTGAGCAAGAAGTGCAGTGGTATCAATGGCTCACTAAGCCCAGACCCCAAGTTTAGATGAATCAGATGCCTTATCAATGCACAGCTGATTGAAGGTAGACTGATGAGGAAGGAGTTGTATGGAGACAGCAAGCTTGAAGACCTTCTAGAGTTCTGCTACCTCGGTGAAATGCTCTTACTGGATGCAGCTGTGTGCTGGCTGTAGTCACATGTTGCTGGTGTGCAGGGGGCAAGTCTGGCCAACAACTGCCTCTTCTCACCAACCACTATTTGCCCCTGTTGAACCAAGGTTGGGTGTACTCAACAAGTGGAAGGAGCCAGATGAAGCATGAATCAGAGACATGAGTAATGACAACAGAAACCTTAAACGGCTTGTGGCAAACTAACTGCCAGGATCCCCTGGATCTGTTACATCAACATGAAGAGCAAAGTTTGCTTAGGCTGACATCATGCAAAGCTTGGCAATCTGGATATAGATGTGATACTCTGCATAATTTGGATTTAGGTGGTTTGTAAACATACAGTGCATCTAGAAGTGTATGGGAAGAAGAAATCCAGCAGGCCAAATAAACCACTGACCAGGGAGGGTAGGGCAGTCGGTAACTTGTCTGACTACTGATGCACATCTGACTGAAGAACCAGGGAACCTGAGTTGGATCCCGGCCTGTTCGCATACTTTTGTGGAGATTGATCATGAAATAATTTCTATGGTCATTCTCCTCCCTTTTGCTGAAGCATTCAAGAAGTGTTGTTGTCAGTTACAAGCAAAATTATGTGCACGAATTACTGGTTAACCACTTGTTCAAGCTTGCCCAGGAAAAAGTGTGGTTAGATGAACTGACCGTCCCCTCATGACCATAGCTGTTGACTGGGACGTAAAGCAACAAAACAAACAGTATGAAGGATCTCGCAAGTAGATAATCCTGTGGCAGTATTTTAGGAAAGATCCTATGACAAACTGAATTTTGTCTCATTCTAAGGAAAACTTCCTATTTGTTTAAGGACTACTGTAAAACAGCTGCAGCTTAACAAATTTAGGACTTTTTTCTAGATTGTTTAGGTCAATTTTTAGACTGATTTCAGTCATCCAGATAAAGCAGGGTCATTGATTTGTCTTGGTGATTGTGGAGTTTGCCAGGATAAATCTCTTGCTGGATTGTAAGGATACGTCTGGCTCTTGATTCTGCTTGTCTTCTTATTCACTCAACTCATTTACATTTTTGACTTGAATTTGGCAAGTGTATTCTAAAACAATAAGGTTGTAGCTGTATTTCTGCAGTCCTAGATACAAAGTGGGATAAAATCCTTACTTTAGTACTGGTTCAACCCAGGAAGACCCATCCCTACATAACTGAAAGATTGTTGATGGGACATAAAGAATCAAATCAAGCAAAGTGGGATAGTTTGGCTATGAATGATAATGGGACTATATTTAGTTTGGTTGTCTAGCCTTTCTTAAAAAAAACTGCCATGGGAATATTTACCCCACAGATCCTTTATATGGGAACTTTTAATTAAAACTTCAATTAAAATGGCCTTTCTGTTTATACTGGCCAGATTCTGTCCTCTCCCAAGGGTCATGCAGGACTGACTGACTTTTATTCTCTGGTTTGTAGGGTCTGTTGAATTCATAACTTAGCTTTACTGGGCTGAGTATCGCAGTCAGTAATATGTCTGACTACAGATGCACATCTGACTACAAACCACCTCAATCAAAATAATGCAGAGTATCACATCTATATCCAGATTGCCAAGCTTTGTGAGATATGAGCCTAAGCTAAAATAGTGAGTATGATCAGGAAATACCACAATCACAAACCGCAGACAAACCCACGGCACCACGAAGAAGAGCCACACAACCACCATGAGACACCAGGTAGACAAACTAAGCAAAGCAACCAGATCTCTCTTCCCCATCAAGATGATTACAAAACTAGAATGGACATAAAGTAACGTACAACAAAACATAGAACAATTACAGACTCCCACAATGGGAGTAACAATAAACAAAAAGTCAACAACAGAACCACCGCTTTAGAAGGGACAGCAGCCCAAGCCACCAGGCTTTTCTCTTCATGTTGATGTAACAGATCCAGGGGATCATGGCAATCAGTATGCCACAAGCCGTTCAAGGTTTCTGTTGTCAATACCCAGGTCTCTGATTCATGTTTCATCTGGCTCCTTCCACTTGTTTAGTACACCCAACCTTGGTTCAACAGAGGCAAATAGTGGTTGGTGAGAAGAGGCAGTTGTTGGCCAGACTTGCCCCATGCACACCAGCAACATGTGACTACAGCCAGCACACATCTGCACCCAGTAAGAGCATTTCACCAAGGTAGCGGAACTCTTGGAGGTCTTCAAGCTTGCTGTCACCATACAACTCCTCCCTCATCAGTCTACCTTCAATCAGCTGTGCATTGATAAGGCATCCGACTCACCTAAACTTGGGGTCTGGGCTTAGTGAGCCATTGATACCACTGCATTTCTTGCTCACCCATGCAAGCAGCTACCGCAGAAGATTGCACTTCTATCAGTTTCTGTAAGACAGACAGCACAGAGGTCCTTTCCAAACATCTTCAACAGACCCAAAATCACTGCAGATGCTTGAATTTTTGTATTTCACATGTTCATATGTAGGAGATTCTTCTCCACCTTGACTTCAATGACTCCCACCTTCAATAGCAGTTCCCCCATGGACAAGGCAATGACCATCAGGTCTTCTGCATGTAGCAGCTCATATAGGCCACCAGTTCAAACCCTCTTGATATAATCTCTAGCAGATTGATAGAGAGAAGTGGACTGGATGAACACCTAGTCCGTTACCAAACTCCTCTCTATACCCAACTGCAACTCTTACCAGTTCCATCACCATGCCCATCAATCTTAAAAGCTTCAATTTATGTTTTAGCTACACTTAATGAATAGGAAAATTATTTTACTAAATTGATTATTTTGATATTACTGGATTAATAGTATAGGCTGATACAAAATGGTCAAATTCTTTAAGGGCTAGGCAAATTTGGTCTCATGAATCAATAGTACTCGTACTTTCATGAACCTCTTAAACATGTCAGATCTTCCATGCTTACAAATCTGCATTAGAAAATGGATATATCTTTTGAAATGAGTTTCATAATAAATATAAGGATATAAATAAAAGAAAATATTACACTTCATTCCTCATATCTATAATAACATGCTTAACTTATGCCTGCTGCATATATTTAGTGATAGTTATATTTAGAGATAGGAGTGGGTAAGCAAGGAACACTAACTCTTCTAAAAAGCTATATATTTCTTCTATCCTACTTTTATAGTTCTGTGTTCCTTTGAGGGTTGGCGCCCCTCCCCTGGCCTAGCTGTAATCGATTTCTGTGGTTTAAGATGTAAAATTAACCATACTGCACATAGAGTGGCCAAAACTCTATGGAAGTTTGCCAAGTTTGTGTGCAGTTAGTTAATGTACAAACATAAAAAGCACAGAAAATATTGCTCTTTATGCCATTAAAGAGGACTTAAAATGTTTGTTTTTTTTGTTTTTTTAACGTAAAAAAACTTTTCTCTTTCTATTTGCAAATGAAATGTTGGTTAGTGGAATTCTCAAATTTTTTGGCTAAATAGCAAACAGAGAAGACCCTGACCAGACTGCTTTGGGAGAAGTGCAGATCCGGATTGGCAAATTAACAGAGAAGACACTGATCATACTTCTGAAGAAGAAGTCTGATCAAGGTCTTCTCTGTTGCTTTTGTTAATCAGGATCTACACTGTTTATCTATGCCTTGTTGGCAGGCAACTAGGGTTCAAAATTTTAGAACATTTA
The DNA here is from genome assembly GCA_964019695.1 of Loripinus fragilis. Taxonomy (NCBI): domain Eukaryota; kingdom Metazoa; phylum Mollusca; class Bivalvia; order Lucinida; family Lucinidae; genus Loripinus; species Loripinus fragilis. Next base: position 1,725,556 of record CAXHUL010000609.1, read on the forward strand.
CCATAATATTGGCTCTAATGGTTAAAAAATAGTTTATTTTCATCAGTGCTTTTTGTTGAAACCACATGAAATTGTATATATACATGTTATAGAAAAACATCTTTTGTCCATGAGAGCAGGAATCTTCTTTACAAATTTGTATTCCAAAACAAGGGGGGCTCACTTACACATACAAACTTTAAAAAGTTGTGCTTGTTAAATGAGTAGGTAATAAAACACCTTGCACACCACAGCATTGACTGCAGAGGAATTTTGGTTTTGAAATATCACATGCCTAGCATAAATTTAAGCGCTATTCTAGATAAACAATGGCTTAAGGGATTCAGTTTTCAATTTCTCATGCCCCTAACTTTGACTTAAGTGTACAAGTTTTGTGTAGATCTCCCATGCACTTTTGATAAAGATGTTGTTCTATTGACATGCTTCATAATAAACATGCTGTAAATGAGCACAGTGGCTCTGGTAGAGTGTATGTGACTCGATCAAAGGTGACTGGTTCGAGACTTGACGGGTGCATTGTGTTTAGTTCTTGAACAAGGCACTTTATCCTCTGCTTAGTACTGGTTCAACCCAGGAATACAGGAAATTGTCCTGACATAACTGAAAAATTGTTGACTTGGACATAAAGGATCAACACAAACATGCTGCAGCTTTGACATGGAAGTCAAGGTTTAGAAGAAATTCCTACATATGAATATGTGAAATAAAAAATTCAAGCATCTGTAGTGATTCTGGGCCTGTTGAAGATGTTTGGAAAGGACCTCTGTGCTGTCTGTCTTGCAGAAACTGATAGAAGTGCAATCTTCTGTGGTGGCTGCTTGCATGGGTGAGCAAGAAGTGCAGTTGTATCAATGGCTCACTAAGCCTAGACCCCAAGTTTAGGTGAATCAGATGCCTTATCAATGCACAGCTGATTGAAGGTAGACTGATGAGGGAGGAGTTGTATGGAGACAGCAAGCTTGAAGACCTTCTAGAGTTCTGCTACCTCGGTGAAATGCTCTTACTGGATGCAGCTGTGTGCTGGCTGTAGTCACATGTTGCTGGTGTGCAGGGGGCAAGTCTGGCCAACAACTGCCTCTTCTCACCAACTACTATTTGCCCCTGTTGAACCAAGGTTGGGTGTACTCAACAAGTGGAAGGAGCCAGATGAAGCATGAATCAGAGACATGAGTGGGAGCGCAGTGGCTCAGTGGTAGAGTGCTTGACTCAAGACCGAAGGGCCGTGGGTTCGAGCCTCACCGGCGTCACTGCGTTGTGTCCTTGAGGAAGACACATTTATCCTAGCTTAGTACTGGTTCAACCCAGGAAGACCCGTCCCGCATAACTGAAAGATTGTTGAGTGGACGTAAAGAATCAAAACAAACAAAACAAAACAAGAGACATGAGTAATGACAACAGAAACCTTAAACGGCTTGTGGCAAACTAACTACCAGGATCCCCTGGATCTGTTACATCAACATGAAGAGCAAAGCTTGCTTAGGCTGACATCATGCAAAGCTTGGCAATCTGGACATAGATGTGATACTCTGCATAATTTGGATTTAGGTGGTTTGTAAACATACAGTGCATCTAGAAGTGTATGGGAAGAAGAAATCCAGCAGGCCAAATAAACCACTGACCAGGGAGGGTAGGGCAGTCGGTAACTTGTCTGACTACTGATGCACATCTGACTGAAGAACCAGGGAACCTGAGTTGGATCCCGGCCTGTTGGCATACTTTTGTGGAGATTGATCATGAAATAATTTCTATGGTCATTCTCCTCCCATTTAAGAAGTGTTGTTGTCAGTTACAAGCAAAATTATGTGCACGAATTACTGGTTAACCACTTGTTCAAGCTTGCCCAGGAAAAAGTGTGGTTAGGTGAACTGACCGTCCCCCCATGACCATAGCTGTTGACTGGGACGTAAGCAACAAAACAAACAGTATGAAGGATCTCGCAGGTAGATAATCCTGTGGCAGTATTTTTAGAACAATCCTATGACAATCTGAATTTTGTCTCATTCTGAGGAAAACTTCCCATTTGTTTAAGGACTACAAAAAAACAGCTGCAGCTTAACAAATTTAGAATTTTTTTCTAGATTGGAAAGATCATTTTTTAGACTGATTTCAGTCATCCAGATAAAGCAGGGTCATTGATTTGTCTTGGTGATTGTGGAGTTTGCCAGGATAAATCTCTTGCTGGATTGTAAGGATACGTCTGGCTCTTGATTCTGCTTGTCTTCTTATTCACTCAACTCATTTACATTTTTGACTTGAATTTGGCAAATGTATTCTTAAACAATAAGGTTGTAGCTGTATTTCTGCAGTCCTAGATACAAAGTGGGATATAATCCTAGCTTAGTACTGGTTCAACCCAGGAAGACCCATCCCTACATAACTGAAAGATTGTTGATGGGACATAAAGAATCAAATCATAGTGGGATAGTTTGGCTATGAATGATAATGGGACCAAATTTAGTTTGGTTGTCTAGCCTTTCTTAAAATAATGCCATGGGATTATTTACCCCACAGATCCTTTATATGGGAACACTTAATTAAAACTTCAATTAAAATGGCCTATCTGTTTATACTGGCCAGATTCTATCCTCTCCCAAGGGTCATGCAGGACTGACTGACTTTTATTCTCTGGTTTGAAGGCTCTGTTGAATTCATAACTTAGCTTTAAAAGGCAGCGCAGCACAATCGGTAACATTTCTGACTACAGATGCACACTTGACTACAGATCCAGGGGTCCCAAGTTCAATCCCGGCTCGGTCCAATATTTTCATGGAGTTTGATCATGATATGATTTCTATGGTCATACTCCTGCCTTCTGCTGATTCATTCAAGAAGGATTGTTGTCGGTCACAAGCGAAAGTATGTGCACAAATTACTGGTAAACTGCTTGTTCAAACTTGCCCAGGAAAAAGTGTGTTAGGTGAACTGACCGTAGCTGTTGACTGGGACATAAAGCAAGAAAACAAACAAAACATAACCTAGCTTCACTCTGTCATTGCGAACCACATCCCCAACAGTTTCTATTGTCTGCTTGATTTCTTCTGCCCACCCACCTCTGACAAGCATGCATACATAAGTGGCACAGTCTGTGCTCCTATGTATGGTCCTTGAAGTGAGAACCTGTCTTTATGGTTGGTGAACAATAAAGGGGCTGACCAGCCTGTGCATCCGAGCAGAATTATCAGCACCTTTTTTATTCCCTTTTGTGGAAAGTATATCTCAACTGGCTATACGAGAAATTCCAATTTTCTTTTTAGTCTCTGTAGCTAAGGTTTGAGTCTCGCATTATCGGAAATCCTGAAGGACGGGTTTCGTCTCGTGGAGGCCTGTATGTTTCTAAGTAGCCCAAGTCTTCCAAGTGAGGAGTATCATATCATTATACTGGTTGTAGAGCTTTGTGAGATGGGAGTCAAAGCTAACATTGCTCTTCATGTTGATGTTACAGGTCCAGGGAATCATGACAGTTATTATGTCTTGGGTGGCTCAATGTTTCTGTTATGACCCATGTCTCTGATTCATGCTACATCTCACTCCTCACACCTGTTGAATACACCCATCCTTGAGGGAGCGCAGTGGCTCAGTGGTAGAGTGCTTGACTCGAGACCAAAGGGCCGCAGGTTCGATCCTCACCGGCGTCACTGCGTTGTGTCCTTGAGCAAGAACATGAATCCTAGCTTAGTACTGGTTCAACCCAGGAAGACCCGTCCCTTTATAACTGAAAGACTGTTGATGGGACGTAAAGAATCAAATCAAACAAACAAAAAACACCCATCCTTGAGTCAACAGAGGCAGATGGTTGTTGGTGAGAAGAGGGAGTAGGTGGCCAAACCTGTCCCATGTACACATACAGCATGGGACCACACCCAGCTTGCAGCTTTCCCAGCAGAGAGCATGTCACTGAGGTAATAGAATTCTGGGAGGACTTCAAGCTTGTCATAACCAATCCACTCTTCCTGATTGGTCAGATTCATCTCAACAAAAGATCTGGGCTCAGTGAGTCCTTGATACCACTGCATTTCTTACACACCCATGAAAGCAGCCACCACATTAGATTGCAGTTCTATCAGTTTCTGTAAGACTTACTGTGCAAGGGTCTTTTCCAGATATCTACAGCAGGTTCATATTTCCAACAGATGCCAGGTTCTTTGTGTTACCCTTGTTTGCACATAGGGCTTTCTTCTGCAGCCTAGGCTTCAAGGTTTCAACTGTGTGATTAGTCCTTGAACAAGGCACATTATCCTCTGCTAAGTACTGGTTCAACCCAGGAATACAGGGAATTGTCCAGACATAACTGAAAAATTGTTGACTTGGACATAAAGGATCAACAGAAACATGCTGCAGCTTTGACAATACATTTGACTCTAACGGTAACTAGATTTTATCAATTATAACCAGTAATTTAACACTACATGTTGTTGAATTTTCAGGTTTTTCTCATTTTTGATAGCAACATTTTTTATCAAATAAGTAAAGGAATAGGATCAGTGTCAAACAGTTTGGATACAGATCAGGCCAGACATGTGTCTAATTTGGTCTAACCTGATCTTGGTCTAAACTGTTTGGGATGCTCATCAGCAGATGAAACTAGCAGTTAAAGAGCTAAAGGCTAAAGCAATTGGTTTGTGAACAATGCCTTACCAAATATTGGATTCTTTTCTATCAAAGATATGTTGCTGCTACTTTAAAAGCTATCTTACTTATATTGTTTTAAAGACACAAAATATACTTTTCAAAGAAGAATATGTTTGAAATCTAAAGCATTCCAATACTTCAACAGGTTAATTGAATCATTAATATTTTAGTTATTGAGAGTCAACTAATACTTCTTGTAATTGTCTCATTTTGTCACAGATGGTCTGTTTATAAGGTAAATATGTTGTTAATACAACTAGCAATAATATGTATATGAATGAGCCGGGTACAAGTTGGCATGTGCACCCAGCAAATATTCAAATCCATCTGCACAGTCTGATCAGTCTTAGTTTTTACCTTGAAGAAACTTTAAAACCTTGCCTTAATATAGAGCACCCATCAAAGACTCTGATCAGACTGCAGAGATGCAGTCTAATCAAAGTCTTCAATGGGTGCAAACACCAACTTGTATATCATGCATGGATTCAGAGGGGGATAGGCGGTTTCTATAGAAACACACCCCCGCGCGGAAAATGTTGGACCCTGTTTGACACTTTGGAAAATTATAGTTTTCTTTGAAATAACCATTGGACACCCTTTGTAAAACTATAAAGTAAGTTAAGGCCTAAAAACAACAACAAAAAACCCATCAGAGCTGTTTTCTGGCAGTTGGACTTGCCCTAAATGGCAAAAATTCCTGGATCCATGCATGTGTATTTTTTGTGTCTCAGCTCATTAATGGTGGTGGACCTGGTAAAAGTAGCAGTTGGGTATAGAGAGGAGTTTGGTAAGGGACTTGGTGTCCATCCGGGCTTTGTTCTAAGTCCACTTCTCTCTATCATCCTGCTAGAGGTTCTATCAAGAGGGTTTTGAATTGGTGGACTATAAGAGCTGCTATATGCAGAAGATCTGATGGACATTGCCTAGTCCATGGGGGAACTGCTATTGAAGGTGGGAGTCATTGAAGTCGAGGTTTAGAAGAAATTCCTACATATGAACATGTGAAATACAAAAATTCAAGCATCTGCAGGGATTGTGGGCCTATTGAAGATGTTTGTAAAGGGCCTCTGTGCTGTCTGTCTTGCAGAAACTGATAGAAGTGCAATCTTCTGTGGTGGCTGCTTGCATGGGTGAGCAAGAAATGCAGTGGTATCAATGGCTCACTAAACCCAGACCCCAAGTTTAGGTGAGTTGGATGCCTCATCAATGCACAGCTGATTGATGGTAGACTGATGAGGGAGGAGTTGTATGGTGACAGCAAGCTTGAAGACCTCCAAGAGTTCCGATACCTCAGTGAAATGCTCTTACTGGGTGCAGCTGTGTGCTGGCTGTAGTCACATGTTGCTGGTGTACGCTGGGGCAAGTCTGGCCAACAACTGCCTCTACTCACCAACCACTATTTGCCTCTGTTGAACCAAGGTTGGGTGTACTCAACAAGTGTGAGGAGCCAGATGAAGCATGAATCAGAGACATGGGTAATGACAACAGAAACCTTGAACGGCTTGTGGCATACTAAATGGCATGATCCCCTGGATCTGTTACATCAACATGAAGAGCAAAGTTTGCTAAGGCCGACATCTCGCAAAGCTTGGCAATCTGGTTATAGACGTGATACTCTGCATTATTTGGATTTAGGTGGTTTGTAAACATACAGTGCATCTAGAAGTGGATGGGAAGAAGAAATCCAGCAGGCCTAATAAACCACTGACCGGGCAGGGTAGCGCAGTCAGTAACTTGCCTGACTACTGATGCACATCTGACTGAAGAACCAGGGATCCCGAGTTGGATCCTGGCCCATTCCCATACTTTTGTGAAGATTGACCATGAAATAATTCTATGGTCATTCTCCTCCCTTCTGCTGAAGCATTTAGGAGGTGTTGTTGTCAGTTACAAGCAAAATTATGCGCACAAATTACTGGTTAACCACTTTTTCAAGCTTGCCCAGGAAAAAGTGTGGCTAGGTGAACTGACCGTCCCCCCATGACCATAGCTGTTGACTGGGACGTAAGCAACAAAACAAACAGTATGAAGGATCTCGCAGGTAGATAATCCTGTGGCAGTATTTTTAGAACAATCCTATGACAAACTGAATTTTGTCTCATTCTGAGGAAAACTTCCCATTTGTTTAAGGACTACAAAAAAACAGCTGCAGCTTAACAAATTTAGAATTTTTTTCTAGATTGGAAAGATCATTTTTTAGACTGATTTCAGTCATCCAGATAAAGCAGGGTCATTGATTTGTCTTGGTGATTGTGGAGTTTGCCAGGATAAATCTCTTGCTGGATTGTAAGGATACGTCTGGCTCTTGATTCTGCTTGTCTTCTTATTCACTCAACTCATTTACATTTTTGACTTGAATTTGGCAAATGTATTCTTAAACAATGAGGTTGTAGCTGTATTTCTGCAGTCCTAGATACAAAGTGGGATATAATCCTAGCTTAGTACTGGTTCAACCCAGGAAGACCCATCCCTACACAACTGAAAGATTGTTGATGGGACGTAAAGAATCAAATCAAACAAAGTGGGATAGTTTGGCTATGAATGATAATGGGACCAAATTTTGTTTGGTTGTCTAGCCTTTCTTAAAATACTGCCATGGGAATATTTACCTCACAGATCCTTTATATGGGATCACTTAATTAAATCTTAAAAAAAGGCCGGCCAGATTCTATCCTCTCCCAAGAGTCCTGCAGGACTTACTGACTGACTTTTATTCTCTGGTTTGTAGGGTCTGTTGAATTCATAACTTAGCTTTACCGGGCAGCGCAGCGCAGTCGGTAACATTTCTGACTAAAGATGCACATCTGACTGGAGATCCAGGGGCCCCGAGTTCAATCCAGGCCCGGTCCAATATTTGCATGGAGATTGACCATGAAATAATTTCTATGGTCATACTCCTGCCTTCTGCTGATTCATTCAAGAAGGATTGTTGTCGGTCACAAGCAAAAGTATGTGCACAAATTACTGGTTAACTGCTTGTTCAAACTTGCCCAGGAAAAAGTGTGTTAGGTGAACTGACCGTCCCCCCATGACCGTAGCTGTTGACAGGGACATAAAGCAAGAAAACAAACAAAACATAACCTAGCTTCACTCTGTCATTGCGAACCACATCTCCAACAGTTTCTATTGTCTGCTTGATTTCTCTGCCCACCCACCTCTGACAAGCATGCATACATTAGTGCCACAGTCTGTGCTCCTATGTATGGTCCTTGAAGTGAGAACCTTTCTTTATGGTTGGTGAACAACAAAGGGGCTGACCAGCCTGTGCATCCGAGCAGAATGATCAGCACCTTTATTATTCCCTTTTTTGGAAAGTATATCTCAACTGGCTATACCAGAAATTCCAATTTTCTATTTAGTCTCTGTAGCTAAGGTTTGAGTCTCGCATTGTCAGAAATCCTGAAGACGGGTTTCGTCTCGTGGAGGCCTGTATGTTTCTAAGTCGCCCAAGTCTTCCAAGTGAGGAGTATCATATCATTATACTGGTTGAAGAGCTTTGTGAGATGGGAGTCAAAGCTAACATTGCTCTTCATGTTGATGTTACAGGTCCAGGGAAACGTCTTGGGTGGCTCAATGTTTCTGTTATGACCCATGTCTCTGATTCCTGCTACATCTCACTCCTCACACTTGTTGAATACACCCATCCTTGGATCAACAGAGGCAGATGGTGGTTGGTGAGAAGAGGGAGTTGGTGGCGAAACCTGCCCCATGTACACATGCAGCATGGGACCACACCCAGCTTGCAGCTTTCCCAGCAGAGAGCATGTCACTGAGGTAATAGAATTCTGGGAGGACTTCAAGCTTGTCATAACCAATCCACTCTTCCTGATCGGTCAGATTCATCTCAACATAAGGTCTGGGCTCAGTGAGTCCTTGATACCACTGCATTTCTTACACACCCATGAAAGCAGCCACCACATTAGATTGCAGTTCTATCAGTTTCTGTAAGACTTACTGCGCAAGAGTCTTTTCCAGATATCTACAGCAGGTTCATATTTCCAACAGATGCCAGGTTCTTTGTGTTACCCTTGTTTGCACATAGGGCGTTCTTCTGCAGCCTAGGCTTCTAGGTTTCAACTTCAACAGCAATTCCCTCCAAGACTTTGCATTGACCATTAGGTCATCTGCAAACAGCACTTTATGAACCGCAGGTTTAGACTCTTCATAAAGCCTCTGCATTATGTGTATCCTCTGCTTACTGTAAATTTGGAAATTTTTGTGAGCGAAAATAAATTCTCTAGAAATGGCAAACTCACTCTTGTCGCTCATTGATGAAGGTGAATCATGTCAAAATTGTGAATTTTAAATGTAGCAAATATGTCTTTACACCATTTTCCTGGAAATAAAATTCTTGCAAAAAGTTTTGACTTTACAGTAGTACTAGTTCAACCCAGGAAATATCTTTATCGTCTGATTAGTACTGGTTTAACTCATTCTACCTGATGTGGGAGCGCAGTGGCTCAGTGAAAGAGTGCTTGACTGGAGACCGAAGGGCCGCGGGTTTGAGCCTCACCGGCGTCATTGTGTTGTGTCCTTGAGCAAGAACATAAATCCTAGCTTAGTACTGGTTCAACCCAGGAAGACCCGTCCCTTTATAACTGAAAGATTGTTGATGGGATGTAAAGAATCAAATCAAACAAACAAACAAAAAACTCAGGAAATATCCCTATATGACTGACAAGTTGTTTACTGGGAGGTAAAACATTGAAAAACCAGATCATCCTAACTATCATTGTCATTCTCATGACCTCTATCATCCTCATTTACATCCTTATATTCACTATTTTTATGGTTTTAAAAATTGTATGTAAAAGTATAAATAAAATGTTTTTAGTAGCTTCAGATATTTTAGCTACCGGACACCTTGCAGTGTGGAGTATTCAGCATAGATGTCTGAGGATTCACCCCTGGGAAACCAGCATTAACACATCTGGATGTTGGCCAACGCTGATCTAGGTAAGTGCCTAATTACTTGTAGGTGATGCTTTCATGCTCTATGGATGTTGATTTTTTTTTTTTAAAACATCTGGCTTGATCTGGAACCAAACTGTTTGACACTCTGATGGTTCAGTTATTTGCCTAGTTCTGAATCACTTTTTGAGGTGTATTCCAAATAGTTGCTCTGAGTAAATAAGATTTCGAAGCACTATCATACCCCTAAATTGTATCATTCAGATTCTGCTATGTATCATACCACGGCTTTGAAGTAGGCCCCCAATTTTCCTAGTTCCGGGTCATTTTCCCAGTTTCGAATCACTAGAAATTCTTAGAAATTAGCTACAGTAGTGCAGTTGCATTAAGGTTTTGACACTGTTAGCTTAATCACTACTTCCAATGACGAGTTTGACGCATTCTTTTACCATAATCATTGCAATAAACTTGCGCTGAAAGTACAGAGTTTCTTGGGGGGAGTCCAGGTCCAAAGTTTTGAAATTTATTTTTTTAGCCAACGGTCGGATGATGACCCGACCTCGGTAGCTTTGTGCTTTTCCAAAGGTTCCAAACCAGTGTTCCTGAGGAGATCTACAGCGTTGTGCTTTTCCATGCTGTAGAGGGTGGTCCGGACCCCCAGTACCCACTCCTCTGGATCCGCGCATGAATAAGCATCCTAGAACTATGAACATTTTTACCACACCCAAGTAATACTCACTTTTATATTCCCTCCATATCTTAAGATTTCCTGTATTCCGAAACAATCATTTTTAGGTGAATGATCGAAAGGTTTACATGTATGCTTGGTCTAGGAAACCTGGTAGAGTTGAACTAGATCAGATAGCTGCTAGAGGTGCGTTATAATCAGGATCTGCACTGTCTGTCATTGGACGCATCCATTTGTGATACAGACACTAAGTGGCATTCACTTTTTCAGAGTATTTTTATTATTTTATTTTTATCACATTTTTATTTAACGTCTATGCTCATTTCCATTGTTATTAAGCGCACGCATGTACCAACACACATTGTAAGAGTGAAATGCGTTTGTAACCACTGCCCCACCCCTACCTGCCAACACCGACGCACTTATGAGATACTGTAGCTGATAGGGGGGTCATGGTAGATGTTTGGATGAATCTTCCCCCCCCCCCCCCCCCCCCCACCACACCAACCCCACAGTACGGGGTATAAAGGCTAGTTTTTTTACATTTATATCTCCAGGTGAAGACAGCATTAAGAAGACAAACACTAAATATAAATTAAAAAGATGTCAGTCCAAATCGTTTGCAAAGGTCCTCAGCAGACGATATTACTGTCATACCAACCAAGTGTGACAGTGACATCATGTTTTGTTTACAAAGTTATCAGGGACTTAGAATCGATGGATCACTTATGTATTAATCCTATCCTGCTGATTAATACACAAGTGATCTATCGATTCGCATTAGCTCACTTGGTGTGTACAAGATAGTGTTTTACTAAACAATTGTAAACAAACATGATGTCGCTGTCACTCTTGGCTGGCAGGACATTAGAAGGCAAAGAGATTGATTGTTTGTTGATTAATGATTCACCAGCCCTTGTGGGTCCTTAGTATCAGATGGTACGAAGGTCCAAACTGTTTGACACTCTTAAACTTTTCAAAAAAATTGATTTTGGAAAAAAAATCAGCAGATGACAAAAAAACATGTAAAGTTACCTAGTAGGCAGTGATAGACAGAAATGGTGCTTAACAAATCTATACTTTCTATTCACAGATTCAAGAGTACCTAATATTGCAGTGAAATGAATCAATCTTTTTAAATTGTAAGTATATTACAAGCTTTTCCTGCACTCCTTTACCACATGATTATTAACAATTGATATTAACCCGTAAACTGCCAATCACAACTGCAGCAGACAACAAATTTTGTTACATCTTTTCTAATTAAAAAAAAGTTTGATATATCATAAGCATTGTCTGCCAGCAGTCAATGTTTTATCAAAATTTGAATGAAAATGAAAAATACCACCCAACAACCCTTAAAATGAAATGGACTGGTCTATTTGATAAGAGTGGAAAATTCCCTTTGGCTTAAATGGGTTAATAAGTTTGAAATGAAGGAATAAAATGTTTTTAATCTACAAGTATAGATATATCACAACTTCGGAGTAATGACCTTTGGATCAGTCTTTTTCAGTAGGTTGATGCGTAATGTGTAAACTGAGCTGGTTGGGCTAGAACATTTGTCAAAATATTACAGTAAATGTAAGATAAAACCAGAAACCCCTATTTCTAAAGCCATATTTTCATCTTATGAATACAGTCACACTTCAAAGATTTTTGTTTATATTTTAGCAAAGGCATTTAGTAAATTCAAACATCGGGACAGATCTGGATACAAACTCTTTGCCACTCTGTTGGTATTCTGGAAAGAATGTTTTGAAAAGATTTCATATTTAAATAAAAAATCAGCAGATAACAAAAACGTGCAAAATTACCAAGGATGCAAAAATGTATTGTTGGCAGATGTTATGATAATGTCATTACATTTATGCTAAAATGGTTGTGTATCCACTGGCATAGCTGGATGATTATTTATGCTTTTATTGCAGTCTGCTGATTTTTTTTCAAAATGAAAGTTTTCAAAAATTCAGATATTGTGTCATTTTGGATCCAGATCAGGCCCCAAGTCTTATCAGGTCTGGTCTAGGTCCAAACTGTTTGCAAAGGTTGTCACATAGCAAGGAAAGGGCTGTATAGCAAAGTCATATGATATAGTTTTTATGGACAACAATGAAGGCCCTGATGAGCCTGATTGGTAGCTCAGGCTGACCAGGACCTTTGTAGGCTGGACATACTTGAAGGGGTTATCTACAGTTGGTTATATTGGGGATGGAAGGGTTACTTGTTCGAGACTCACAGCCAGTGGAGTCACTGTGTTGTGTCCTGGATAGGAAATCATCCCAACATGACTGAAAAATTGACAGGAACATATAGCATCAAAACGCACAAGCTACCAGCTTTGTTGACTTAAGGCATAAACATTTTATACTTGAATCGGCTTGTATTTTACAGTGCATGTTGTAAGCAGAGCTTCATCAAGGAGGTGTAAGGATGGCTATAAGGGGATGGTGGAGGCCATTATTATACCATGATTGGAAATAGAAATAGTAAGTCTTGTTTTTTCTTTTTTATACTTGAGCCGAAGGCTCATGGGTGAGCTAATAGTATACCAGTCACTCTGCATACTTTAATTTTTGAATGTCCAAAAAATAAAAATGTCTTAAATCGCGAAAAATGCAATAAAAACATGCCTCACCCGGGTTAGGTCTTTACATTACAAGTATACCGATTTTGAAATAACCCTGAACCAAAGCAATAGGATTTTGACTGTTTTTCACTTTTGTTTTGGAACCAATTAAGTCGGTGTTTAGGTTCAGAAAATGAAGAGGCCACCATTTAGTTCATATTTTGATTTTTTTCCTAATGTATGGGAGGGCGACAGCCCCTCCCATACCCACCCCCTGCGTACTTTAATTTTGACCTCAGGCACGCCCCTGGAAGTACTTCTGGTTAACCACTTGTTCAAGCTTGCCCAGGAAAAGTGTGGTTAGGCGAACATACCATCCTGCCATGACCATAGCTGTTGGCTTGGTTTCTACAATCATTTTTCTCCCTTCCGCTGAATCCTTCAAGAAGGGTTGTCAGTTACAAGCAAAAGTATGTGCATGAAGTACTTCTGGTTAACCACTTGTTCAAGCTTGCCCAGAAAAAAAGTGGGGTTAGGTGAACATACCATCCTGCCATGACCATAGCTGTTGACTTGGTTTCTACAGTCATTTTCCTCCCTTCAACTGAATTCTTCAAGAAGGGTTGTTGTCAGTTACAAGCAAAAGTATGTACACGAAGTACCTCTGGTTAACCACTTGTTCAAGCTTGCCCAGGAAAAAGTGTGGTTAGGTGAACATACCCTCCTGCCATGACCATAGCTGTTGACTTGGTTTCTACGGTCATTTTCCTCCCTTCCACTGAATCCTTCAAGAAGGGTTGTTGTCAGTTACAAGCAAAAGTATGTGCATGAAGTACCATCCTGCCATGACCATAGCTGTTGACTTGGGACTTAAAGAAATAAAACAAGTAAACAAAACACATAGATGTTTGTTTGCAAGTCTCATTATGTTTGAATTGACTTAATCCTGTTAATATTGAAGTCTAGCAAAGGTCTTTTACTTTATGTAACATAGAATTTCTAAGTATATGAATGCTTGTTCAAATGATATCTTACTTTTAATTCTCTATCTGCCAGTGTTGTCTGCTGATAACCTTTGTGAACATTATGGGTCAAGAACATAGAATTTCTAAGTATATGAATGCCTTATACAGCAGTTCAAATGATATCTTACTTTTAATTCTCTATCTGCCAGTGTTATCTGCTGATAACCTTTGTGAACATTATGGGTCGAGATCATAGAATTTCTAAGTATATGAATGCCTTATACAGCAGTTCAAATGATATCTTACTTTTAATTCTCTATCTGCCAGTGTTGTCTGCTGATAACCTTTGTGAACATTATGGGTCGAGATCATAGAATTTCTAAGTATATGAATGCCTTATACAGCAGTTCAAATGATATCTTATTTTTAATTCTCTATCTGCCATTGTTGTCTGCTGATAACCTTTGTAAACATTATGGGTCCAGATCATGCCAAACTGTAAGATTTTGATGATAATCCTGAAAGAAATTTTTTAATGTTGATTTTGGAAAAGTAGACAATCATAAAAAATTACCTAATTAGCAAAGTTAACTTGTCATAGCTCTTTATAAGATAGGTTTCTTAATTCAAAGTGGAGATTTATTGAGTTTGTGCATGTCAAAACACACAGAATTATGGTAAATGTTCTAATATTTCAAACACTTTATCTCTTTTATTCCCAATTAAAATGTTGGTTATCAGGACAGAATGCTTGTCAGAATAGCAAAGAGGTTAAACCCTGATCTGGGTCTACACTGTTTGCCTTTGCATTTTTGGCAGAAAATTAATGCTTGGAAGCTCAGTACATTTACCATAGATATATGCAGAGTAAAATCTCGGAATAGCCAGGACATCATTCTACTCGGATCAGATTCATGAATTTTCTATTTTTTGTCGGTAAACATATTTTGCTAATTTTATCTGCTTTTACAGCTTGTGAAATTCTCATCTCTATTTATGATGTTTGGATAGTTCACTTGCTAAATTTTCTAACGTTTTATTTACCGATCCTTTGAAAATATCAACTATATGAGCCAGTGCATGAGATTTCTAACAAAATGGTATGTGCGACCAGCAAAGCCTCAGATCAGCCTGCGCATAAGCAGTCTGATCAGAGCCTTTGCTAGTCGCTTGAGTATTCTATGAATGTTAAGCGACTGACTGAAGACCATTTGGAGTTTCTAAGCTTAACAGGAGGTTGAATAGGCTCATCTGAGTCTACACTTAACAAAATGCCACATTGTTGGAAATCACATGTACTGGCTCAAGTATATCAATGTACATCACAAAATGCAGCATATGGGAGCAGAGTGGCTTAGTGGTAGAGTACTTGACTCATGATTGAAGGGTTGCGGTGTTTAAGCCTCACCGATGGCTCTGTCTTGTGTTTCTGAGCAAGACACATTAATTCTTGCTTAGTACTGGAAGACCCAGGAAGACCCATCCTGACATGACTAAAAATGTTGACTGGGACGTAAAGAATCAAATCAATCCAAAAATATTCTTTAACAAACAATTATTAGAGTGCAAATGGTTTGGATCCAGATCAGGACTGACATTCTGTCTGGGCCAAACTTTGCGAAGCTAATCAGCAGAGGACAATCTAGATGATCTAGCAGGGAAATATTCAGGGAGTCTTCGATTCAGATCAGGAATAATTTGGATGCTTAAATTTTGAATAAATTTTTATCCTTCAGGTTAAACCAGTTTTGGGTGCTCAAAAAGCCATCTCATTGAGACGGTTCTTTTGAATACCCAAAGCATAGGTTAAACAAGTCTTTGGTGCTCAAAAAGCCATCTCATTGAGACGGTTCTTTTGAATACCCAAAACATACAGTAAACAAGTTTTTGGTGCTCAAAAAGCCATCTCATTGAGACAGTTCTTTTGAATACCCAAAACATACATTAAACAAGTTTTGGGTGCTCAAAAAGCCATCTCATTGAGACCGTTCTTTTGAATACCCAAAACATATGTTGTGAGAGAAATAAAAACATCAATATTGTCATCTTATCTGGAGGCCTGCATTAGTCTTGACAGAGATACATTTCACTCTTTTTGTTCTTTATTTTTAAATAATTTTTTTTTTCATTTCAGGTTTTGTACCTCAAGTCTCAGTCCTGGATCTCTGGAGTTTCATGAAAACAACAACAGCAACAAAAACAAAAAGACACTAGCATTCAGTTCATATAAACAAGTTAGCATCAATATAGACTCGAGCAGTGAAATTACAGACTATTAGTTAGGCCAGAATTTTTTTTATTAGTTGATTTACGGGAATTTTTTTCAGATTTAGGGTCCGGGGGACGAAAAAAAATCAAATAAAAAAGCTCTGAAAATGACCAGTTAACTGGTCATTTTCAGAGCTTTTTTTTTCCCCCAGAGCTTTTTTTTTATTATTATCTCCAGAAACAGTAAAACTAGTATTAGATAGACCAACAGTCTGTATTAAATTTTGACTATTTTATCATTTTCCTAAAAATCTGGACAGGACAGTCACTTTTTACAGTGTCACTCTCAAAAATACACTGAAAGAACCTCAAAAAAATATAATTTTTTTCCAATGAAACAAATAATATTTAGAGTCGGCGGATAAAATAAAAAAAAAAATTTAGAAATTAAATTTTTTTTTTTTTTACTTTCCGGAAAATTACAGTAGGAGGGTTTGTAAATCAACTAATAAAAGAATTCTGGCCTTATCGAAGTTTTATCATTATTTGCCAGTAGAGAGACAATTACATAATGTGTTTTTCTGTTATTTTGGCAATATCACTTTGAAATTCCTAGTTCTCTTGTTCATTTACTTGGACACCATAAAGCATGAGCAGTGAAGGTTCTTGTTAGACTGTGTATTTGCAATGGCTGGTCTGATCCTTGGCTGGTCACCTTATGGTCTATTTACTCACAAATACATTATGCAGTAGATTTCATTCTAGTATACTAAAGATTTACACTTAGCCTGCATTAATTGCATCTGAAAATGTCTGCTTTAGTCATCTGCTGCATATTTTTGCTAAAATCATTCACTTATGGAAGAGCAGAGGCAACTAGTGTCAACCAGATCAGAGAGCTCCTTAGGGAGCTGTCTGATCTGGGTCTACACTGTTTGACCAAGAGATTAGTAAAATATTTCAGCATTGGTCTGAAATAGTTAAATGCACTTTATGCACTAGTCATTCGTAATCATCCCCCTCCCCCCCCCCAGGGAGCAGTATGATCTGGGTCTACACTGTTTGACCAAGAGATTAGTAAAATATTTCAGCATTGGTCTGAAATAGTTATGCACTAGTCATTTGTAATCACGGCCCCCCACCCCACCCCCGGGGGAAATGTGCCGGGTTTTTACTTTCGCCATGTCCTGGCAGTGGCGAGTGAATGCAGTGGTTTTGTTTTTGCGCCAAAATAGTGGGGATTACAGCTTCATGTATATATTTTCTGTGAAATCATGGATAATGTTTAGCACCTGCTCAGTTACACACTGAAAGTGAAAATTCGTCTTGATGATAGTACCCCGAGTTTACGGTAGATCGTCTGTGTGACTGAAATCTCTGAAAATTTTCCGGTCAGTCTGCTGCCGATTTTTCATTATTTCCATCCATAAGTCATTCCAATATTTGTTGAATTTTGTTTGTAAAACTAGAGAACAGTGTTTATAAACTTAATTTTACATTTCTTCATTAGGCATGATGATTTTCTTCCGAAAGAAGGAACTAACTTGTTGTTGTTGTTGAAAATCCAATGATATCTCCCAAAACTCACCCCACCCACTTATATCGGCATTACTTGTCAATTAATGTGGCATTTGTATTTTGGAGCCTGAGTTTTAAATATCATTATTTTATGTAAATAAAAGCAAGACATTTGTATTTTGGAGCCTGAGTTTTAAATATCATTATTTTAAGTAAATAAAAGCAAGACGCTGTTCCTGGGCAAGCCGCTCAAGTTTTTTAAGCCGAGACTTGACCATCAGGTTGAGCCCCGCAGTGCTGGGTCATTTAGCCCAGAGTTTACCATCTGATTGTCCAGCAGTGCAGGGCTTCTAGCAGAGATTTGCTGGGAAAAAAGTCCCCGCTATACCCCAGGGTGTGGGGTGGCAGTGGTTACAAATGACTAGTGCATTATAGTTCTGTAAAATACACTGACCACAATTTCTAATTGATCTTTTCTAATTAGTTATCCTTTGTTTGAGTTTTGCAAAAGAAGTATTAAAGATAATGGGCCGCGTCGCGACAAAACCTGTCCTCGAGGTTTCTGACAAAGCGAGTTTCAAACCAGTATCCTCAGCTACATAGACTAGCTAGAAAATTGAAATTTTACCTGTAGGAAGTTTACATACGGTACTTTCCGTAAAGCGAATAACAAAGGCACTGATCAGACTGCGCGCATGCGCAGGCTGGTCTGCACGTTTGTTGTTTGCAAACCCCCAAAGACAGGTTTTGTCGCGACTACTAGGCCCATATGATTCGTAGGTCTCATTAATTTGTTTACCATACTAAAGATTGGTGTATTGTTTTGAATAAAACAGAGATGACCTATCAGAAATTTTGTTCAGTGTACATTTGAGCCCACTCATGAGGTGTTGGCAGTTATCACATAGCTGATTGGTGTGACCGCTCATGAGGTGTTGGCAGTTATCACATAGCTGATTGGTGTGACCGCTCATTAGGTGTTGGCAGTTATCACATAGCTGATTGGTGTGAGCATACCTCTCTGTGCAGCTGTTGCTCACTAGTTTTACAACTCTCTTCACATGATAGCTTCACATGTAGGTTTAACTTTTTGCCTACTAGTGTCACCTGCTGATAATCTTTGCAAACAGTTTGGACATAGATCAGGCCCAACAAAATGTTGGCTCTAATTGGGATCCAAAATGTTTCACACTAATAGTTTTCCTGGAAAATTGATTTTGTAAGAAGTCCGCAGTTGACAAAAGCATGCAAAATTACCCAGTAGGCAAAGAGTAAATCCTTTACCTCATAACAACGCCTTTTAATACTTTTGTAAACAGACCCAGATCAGGCAGTTCTTGTAAGAGCTGACTGAGCAGGGCCTGCTATGTTTGCTTAAGGAAATATGATAAGATATGGTCCTACACAAGTAGACCTGGCAAGTAATTTCTTTGTTCTATAGATGTACAGACATGAAAGTTTATTTATATAATTATTCATAGTATGTGGAGCTAAGCATGAATATTCATGAAGGTTAAAGATGGGTACTGTTTTTTTTCATTCGCTGAATAATTTGTGAAGGAATTGTTATCCCCTGAATGACACTATCAGCTTTTGGTCTTGAAGCTATATAGGTGTGATATAAGGACATAATTTCAAGCTCCTGTGGTATGACAAAGGTACGAATTGTCTTGGAGACTTCTTCTTCTTCCTTGTGTTCGGAGCCACACTCTTGACTCTCAGAATCACATCTCTCATTGATCCTGGATCTTTTTTTTTCACCTGCAGATACAAATGTTGGCTCATTTGGCGTACCAGATCTTTTCTTCTCCCAGAATGTCCTTAGCTGCTGAAAGTGTTTCCTTGGTGGTGTACTCTCTTTAGCTAGTGGAGATACCATTATATTAATTCTCTGGTTCATCTTGCTCAATTCTGGAAATACATTCCCATGTACATGTATTTTATACCATGGTACATATACCATGTAGCATACTGTACTTGATCTAACAAAGGCTTGTGTTCCTATTTAAGCACAAATTTAAGTTTTTGATTGGTAGCTCACACTAAATGATTTTCCAATTTGAAATCCATGGTGCAAACTTATTATTACTATTAATTCATTATCAAGATGAAATGGTGTCAAACAGGATGAGCTGACCTCAGGAACCAGCTGATCTGGATCTACACCATTTCAAGCGTACATATTCTTGCAATAAATAATCTGGAGACCTGGATCCTTCAGGAATAAAGAGCACATAGAAGATAAATAAAAAGCCTTAAAGCCTGACTGTATTTACAATATTACAAATATAGATCTAGAAATAGGGGTTTCAGACTTTTACCTATATTTACTATAAGATTGTGACACACATAGATGTCCCAGGCTGACTGGCTCATGTTACTTGTTATGCATCAACCTTTTGAAATAATGAGCCATTAGGGTAAAGTCCGGTAAATTCGGACATCAGGTAAATTCGGACACACATTTGCAAACAGTGTAAATCCAGATGAGACAGCTCCTTATGAGCCGTCTCATCAGGATTTTCACTGCTTAGTTAATTTATTTTTTATTCCAATATTTGAAATATGAAACAAACAAGGTCACTGCCTGAGTTTAGCTGTCTGTCCGAATATGCCTGACTTTACCTTACTCAAAGGTCGTAGTACATCTATACAAATTAGGAAAAAAATGGATTTGTTTCATTGTGCCAGCAAAAATTTTGTCTGTATATGTGTTCCCTTATTTTACATGTTGTATGAAGGTGGCTTTCTGGCACAAGGTGGCTCGAAATGTTTCTGGCACAAGGGGGCAGGGAATGATGTTCTGCAGCTCAAAAAACAGGACCAAAGCCCATGAAATACTTTTTCTACGGAATAAGGAATAAATGACAGGAATGTGTTCTCTACGGGGTTCTGTAGCACCAACCTCCTAGTTCATAAAGTACATAAAGATTAGAAGTAGAATTAGCATGGTTTATGTATATATTTTTTTTCATACGAAATAAGTTTAGTTATTTTATGACACATTCCTTTGCAATCATTCTGTACTTATATCTTTGCATGCTGGGTAATTTCTCATGCTTTTAGTTATCTGCTGGCTTTTTTCAAAATTAAGAAAAATTGCTCAGGAACGCTATAAGAGTGTTCTGTTTGTCCTGATCTGGGTTTAAACTGTTTGCAAAGCTTATCTGCAGATGACAAAATTCTCCACTGGCATGCAATGAGTTCTATCTACAAGTAAACACCTTACTGTTCAAGGTATTATATCATACCTAGATTATATATACCATAAATATTGGGATACTTTAAATTCATTTCTTGACATTTGATTCAACTATTGCAATGAAACTACATACATCACACAAGAAGCCCCAAAACAGCATTCTTGGGGGTCAGAAAAATAGGCATATAAGGCTCAAACCATCAATAATCCTTAAAAAGGAATGAAGCTATGAGCATCCAACAATTAAGTTTTTGCCCTTATACATCCTTGACCCAAGGGTTAGGGTAAAGGTCCGTTTTCTTATGAAAGTTGTCATGTAACACTTGCAGAGAACTATTATGCAGTATCTGCAGTGCTTCTATTATAAAAATTGAGAATGTTATTGATTGCTCGCTGACATTTGAGCCTCGCCATGAAATTTCCAAGAATTTGACATTTTGTGAAGTGTAGACTCGGACTAGCCTCTGCAGCCGCCTTTTTATCATAGGAACTCCAAATGGTATTCAGTCAGTAGCTTAACAATCATAGAATACTCAAGCCACTTGCAAAGGCTCTGATCAGACTGCGCATATGCGCTGGCTGGTCTGAGCCTTTGCTGGTCGCACATACTACATTGTTGGAAATCTCATGCACTGGCTCAAACTACCAACAATATTAATTTTATTGCTAAACAAACTCTTTAAATCTATGACTTATCAAAATTTATTGAAGGACTATTTATCCATTGAACACAGAATACAATTGTGCAAAACAATATGGGGAGGAACATATCTATATGATCTGAATAGAATTTTTAGTAAAATCTTTGTTAATTACCATTATGATAACACTGCCAACAGTATGGGTGAGCATAAAATGTTTAACATATTAACACACTTTCATATATGTTATATGAAAGGCCAAATCTGTTACATGAACGGTCCAATCTATTATATGAAAGGCCAAATCTATGATATATATTAAAGGCCAAATTTGTTATATGAAAGGCTAAATTTGTTATATGAAATCCAAATTTATGTAATATGAAAGGCCAAATTTATGTCAAATCTTTGTTATATGAATGGCCAAATCTGTTATATGAAAGGCCAAATTTATGTTACATGAAAGGCCAAATCTATGCTATATGAAAGGCCAAATCTGTTATATGAAAGGCTAAATCCATGTTAATGGAAGGCTAAATCAATGTTATATGAAAAGCCAAATCTATGTTATATGAAAGGCCAATTTTATGTTCTATGAAAGGCCAAATTTATGTTATGTGAAAGGCCAAATTTATGTTATATGAAAGGCCAAATCTATGTTATATGAAAGGCTAAATCCATGTTATATGGAAGGCTAAATCAATGTTATATGCTCCAAAGCCACAAAATAAACTTTCAAAGCCGAATTTATTCAGGTCCAGTCATTTAGAACAATTTACTAGACTGATTAAAGAATTTAGAAACTGTTGATGATTTTCATATATGTTGTATTAAGTGGATGAAATCCAGCCTATACATTGTATTATGTGGATGAAATCCAGCCTATACATTGTATTAAGTGGATGAAATCCAGCCTATACATTGTATTATGTTGATGAAATCCAGCCTATACATTGTATTATGTTGATGAAATCCAGCCTATACATAGTATTAAGTGGATGAAATCCAGCCTATACATTGTATTATGTTGATGAAATCCAGCCTATACATTGTATTAAGTGGATGAAATCCAGCCTATACATTGTATTAAGTGGATGAAATCCAGCCTATACATTGTATTAAGTGGATGAAATCCAGCCTATAAATTGTATTATGTTGATGAAATCCAGCCTATACATTGTATTAAGTGGATGAAATCCAGCCTATACATTGTATTAAGTGGATGAAATCCAGCCTATACATTGTATTAAGTGGATGAAATCCAGTCTATAATACATTGTATCACGTATGTTGAAGAAATCCAGACCTCTCAATTTTGAAACTTATGCATATGTCCATATGAAGATAATTTTGAGTGAAAAATTGTGAATATTGTTTGTTCGTCAGTTTGAACATTTGAAATGCTTCTTTTGATTGCCCCAGAACATGTGTTTTGGTTGAGAAATTGGTAAATTGAGTATAATTACACACTTCTGTCTAGAAGTACATGTACGATTTACATAAGTATAAAATGTATGTTCAAATGTGTGCTGTGCATATGTAGGTGTGAAAGTGTTCCATGATGCTTGTATTATTTTTTATTCATGTAAATCATCTTTGTATTTTACACTTGTATTTTAGGTAGTTTATTGAAGGCTTTATGGATAGATGAGCGGTTTAATGCTAAATGTGTTGCCCTCTGAAAATAAAGACTTATTATTATTATACAATTATTGACTTATGTTGAGGTAGACATGGAGTGTAATTGAACAGTAAACGTCATATTGACCGACGCGGAGCGGAGGTCAATATGATTAAGTTTACTGTTCAATAACACTCCATGTCTACAGAAACATAAGTCAACAATTGTTTTATTATAATATAAATGTATGTTATGCATGTCCTGCCATTTTAGACCATTAAAACGTTGACATTACGGATGGATCATGCGAAATGACTTGACGTTCTGTAAGCCAGTCAATATTATCTCGTGCCGTGTGCTTTGCAACGTCACATCCAGCAAACCATGTAATATTATACAATTATTGACTATTGAGGCATTGGATATGATGTGATATCGACCAGATATACCAATATTGACCGAGGCGAAGCCGAGGTCAATATTGGTATTCTCTGGTCGATATCACATCATATCCAATGCCTCATTAGTCAATAACTGTTTTATTATATAACATTTAGAGAAAGATGTACAGGTATTATTGCACCTGGAAAAAATACTGAACTTATATACAAGTTTTGGGACAGACAAGCATTTAGCAGAAACAGTGCAACCCTAAATAAGACCACCCTTTTACTATTGCATATATGTTGTGCATGAGTGTCATCATTCAACATTTACAAACAATAATTCTAACTCACTTCGCATGTAGAGCCAATGATAAAATAAGTGTGATATGCCAAACAATAATTCACAGCTTTGAAAGCGCAGGGAAAATGTGTGATAGCTGACGTCAGTTGTTACTGGTAAATGACGTCATTCATGGCGTTAGACGGTGTAACGTCGTTTTTACGCTTAAAATACGTTACAAACACATGTAAACGTATGCGACGTGGTCTAAGTATTGGCGGGAGTTCTTCAGTGCAAAGGCCGAAAGTTGGAAGAAGCTGAGTTTTCGCCATTTATTGTGCATTAAAATCGAAATAGATCAGCTCCAGTGCGTGATTAGCCACGTTTTAGAAAAGCAGAACCAGAACGAAAACACAGCAAGGAGTCTAATTTTAGTAACTAATATACACTGGCAAGCGCGCGCAAGCCAGTGAATATGACAGATATTGACTGGCCACGTGAGCGCTCTAAACCAATGAAATTCAGTCTTTTTTCTTAGTTATATAATAAGTAGTTTTATTGACTCGAGTGGATATGCATCTGGGCCAATCAGAAGATGTTTATTTATAGATCATATAATAATTATTATTATTGAGATCAGTATCAGACTGACTCTCTTTAAGTTGCAGGCTTAGCATGGTTTACAATGTTTAACCCATTGAGGACTGGAAACCATAAACATGTGTTTCGGCAAACAGTGACGACTAAGATGAAATGCCGAATAACACAATGCAGCATTTCATCTGGGTCTACACTTGCTTACCTAAAATTGATCTTCAGAGAAAGATAAATCATACTTTTTTAGGAAATTAAACCTTGTGACCCCTTAATAATATATGAGCCAATGCATGAGATTTCCAACAATGTGGTATGTGCGACCAGCAAAGGCTCAGACCAGCCTGCGCAGACGCGCAGACTGATCAGAGCCTTTGCAAGTCGTTTGAGTATGCAATGAGTGTTAAGCTACTAACTGAACATCATTGGGAGATTCTAAGCTTAACAGGAGGCTGCATAGGCTGGTCTGAGTCTACACTTGTCAAAATACCACATTGTTGGAAATCACATGTCAAGGCTCATATACTATGAACCATCTGAACTGTTGTATGTAGCATATGGAAAATCAAATTTGTCTGAAAAGGGTTATTCAATTCTTTCTGGGTCATTATGGTATATCATATGGAGAAACCTTGATGTGCAGACTGTATATGAGTCACAACATGAGATTTTAGTCCAAAAATGTGGTATGTGCGACCAGCATACTCACAGTCTGATCAGAGCCTTTGCTAGTCACTTGAATATTCTATTACTCTTAAGCTACTGACTGAACATCATTTGTAGTTTCTAAGCTCAAAAGGAGGCTGCACAGGCTCCTCTGAGTCAACATTAAAGTCTTGTCAAAATGCCACATTGTTGGAAAACTATTTACATGATGGATATCTCATGGCACGGCTCATATGTGTGTTAATTACATGTATTTGCATGATGGGTATTTTGTCATTATTGTAGTATGCTGACTTTTTTCATTGAATTCTTTCAGGAACACTATCAGTGTCAAACGGCTTGTATCAAGATCAGGACCGACTATCTGTGAATCCTGTTCTGGGTCCAAACTGTTTGCAAAGGTCATCAGCTGACAACAAAAATCAGTGATGGCAAGCAGTTAACTATTTGCATGCTGTGTAATTTTCCATGCCTTTTTGTCGGCTGATTCAAATCTTCCAGGAATAATTATGTCAAAACTGTTTAGATCCAGCTCGGGTCTGGAGTTTTCCTAGCCAATCTAAGTCCAAACTGTTTGTATGGACTACCAGCACAAACTTAAGGCTTCACTAGCAGGCTGAGTTAAGGAACTGTTTGTTATTTAAAAAGGGATTGTCATAATTGTTGGATCTTCATTATACCCTTAACTATGTTATTGAATTGTATTAAAATATTAATACTTCACTTTTAGTTTCTTCCTGATTAACCCCTTATTAGCTCAAAGTGAGCTATTGGTTTCAGTCAATGTCCATAGTCTGTTGGTTCCTGAGCGTCATCAATAATTTGCTTTAAATGACAACTCCTCCTATCTCACTTGGCAAGTTTTAACAAAACATCACTGGAATGATCCTTAGAGACCCTTAACATAGATAGCTAAAAGAAATTTTTTCTGTCAAAAACCATGGCAGCCAGCTGGTGTGGTTTATTGCAGTATGGAAAAAACAAACTATTCTTTGATACTGGTGGTCAGAATTCAAATAATTAGGTAGAAATGATCAATGGATGACCTTCTAAAAATAGATAAAACTAATTTGATCTGCAAAATAACATGGCCGCCAGGAGCCATGGCCAGTTTCCCTTATTTATCTTTTAACATCACTTCAGAACGCAGTGAACAGAATGGAAAATTCTTTGGCAGAAATGGTTATTTGGTGACCCTCTACAACATAGCCAAAAGAAATTTGATCCATCATAGGGGGCGTGGCTTATTGCGATATCAAAAATAGTGAGTATAATCAGGAAATACCACAATCACAAACTGCAGACAACCCGTGGCACCGCGAGGAAGAGCCGTTCAACCATCACGAGACACCAGGAAGACAAATTAAGCAAAGCAATCAGCTCTCTCTTCCCCATCAAGATGATTGCAATACTAGAATGGACTTAAAGTAACGTACAACAAAACATAGAACGATTACAGACTCCCACAATGGGAGTTACAATAAACAAAAAGTCAACAACAACAGAACCACAGCCTAAGAACGGACAGCAGACTAAGCCACCGTGGGGCTTAAATGCATATTACTGGTACCAAATCTTTGCCCTAGATTCTGCTGTTGTTGAAGTACACGAAATGTTCAGCTCGCATGGAGGCCATCTTAAGACTAAAATCTTCTGAGAAAACTGGTGGTCACTATTTAAATATTTTGGTAGAAAGAATCACTAGAATGAACAAAATGGTTCAAATGAATTTGGTCTTTCAAAAGAAAAAATATGGCCATCAAGGGGTGGCCAGTTTCTGTTATGTACCTACCTCATGTGAGTAATAATGGTCACCAAGGGGTGGCCAGTTTCCGTTATGTACATACCTCTTGTGAGTAATAATGGTCACCAAGGGATGGCCAGTTTCTGTAATGCACCTATCTCATGTAAGTAATAATGGTCACCAAGTGGTGTCCAGTTTCCGTTATGTACCTCTCATGTGATTGATAATGGTCACCAAGGGATGTCCAGTTTCCGTTATGTACCTATCTCATGTGAGTAATAATGGTCACCAAGGGGTGGCCAGTTTCCGTTATGTACCTATCTCATGTGAGTAATAATGGTCACCAATGGATGGCCAGTTTCCGCTATGTACCTCTCATATGAGTAATTATGGCCACCAAGGGATAGCCAGTTTCCGTTATGTACCTATCTTATGTGAGTAATTATGGTCACCAAGCGGTGGCCAGTTTCTTCATGTGAGTAATAATGGCCATTAATGGGTTTCCATTATGTACCTATTTCATGTGAGTAATAACAGGCATGAGAAAGTTCAGGATTTACAGAGTGAGCATTGGCATATGATTTATATAATGCCAATTGTTTTTGCTGATATTCTTTTTTTTTTGAATGAAGTTAAATTCAATTTTAGATATAAGTTAAGCATAAACTGACCGGTTTCTATCGATATTTTGTGATTTTAAACCTTTAATAAGTGATTTAAAAATTGCTTTTCTCCATTTTGGAGTCAACTGACATATTTTCCTGATTGAGAATGGCTGCCTGTTCTCATCCCTGTAATAATGGTCACCAAGGGGTGGCTAGTTTCTGTTATGTACCTATCTCATGTAAGTAATAATGACCATCAAGGGGTGGCCAGTTTCTGTTATGTACCTATCTCATGTGAGTAATAATGGCCATCAAGGGGTGTCCAGTTTCTGTTATGTACCTATCTCATGTAAGTGATAATGGTAACCAAGGGCTTTCCAGTTTCCGTTATGTACCTATCTCATGTGAGTAATAATGGTCACCAATGGGTGGTCAATTTCCGTTATGTGCCTATCTCATGTAAGTAATAATGGCCACCAAGGGGTGGCCAGTTTCTGTTATGTATCTCATATGAGTAATAATGGTCACCAAGGGGTGTTCCATTTCCGTTATGTACCTATTTCATGTGAGTAATAATGGTCACCAAGGGGTGGCCAGTTTCTGCTATTTACCTATCATATGTGAGTAATAATGGCCATCAAGGAGTGTCCAGTTTCTGTTATGTTTCTGTTATGTACCTATCTCATGTGAGTAATAATATACACTGAACCGAAGTTCTAAGTAGCCACTTTTCAATTTCTTTTTTTCTGACTAAGCCCTAGTGATATTGAAATAAATTTTTGCCCAAGTATGTGCATTGTAATGGACTAAAGCTAAGCGGTGCTTTGGAAGAGTTTTCTATCACTTCACGATTTTTGGGTTCAAAAAGGCAAAAATCAACTTTTTGAAAAAAATAAGCGTTTTGAGTGCAGTTTTTATCAAATTCAAGTACATGTGATTGCAAACCTACCTTGTTGGCTTGAAAAACACCCAACACTTGACATTTTGCTTATGACAGATTTTTCATGAATTCTTAAAAATTGATAATTTTCAAATTTTCCAAAATTTTTGGAAATCATCAGCTGCACATACTAAAATCATTGTATGTGTTTTATTTTATGTTAATATGTTTGACAAAACACCATGCAACTTGATGAGCATATTTTCTAGCGATATTTTTCATTAATTTGGTATCCACTTCCGATTTTAATGTGAAACTTTAAAGGTCATTTAAATGGCATTTATTAAAGTTTTATTTTAATTTTTAGCAGAATTGCGACGCCATTTCATAATGAAGAACCCCTGAAAATGTCACTGCTGTGTCGCAGATATTAAAGTGTACAGAGCAATGCAAACCGTGTATGTAAACTGCATGGTGAAGCTACAAATCCTTTGATTAAGTTGTTGACCGTGGCTGTCTTTATGTTAACGTAGAAGAGAAATGGAGTGTTCAATTGTCAAAAAAACTTTTGACTCTTTTCATCTTATATCACAGCTGTTATAAAAAATCTTCAAACTATTAAAATATAAATGGATAACGTATCTGATGAATAGTTTATATCACACTTAAAAGTGTGACTTTTTGAAATTAGTGAAATTAGGGTACCTTTATTCGGACCTCGTCTGTGCAAGATCTATCCGTCATTTTGAAATGACATAATTTGTAGAGTCTTGACAAAGCCTTGGACCTTTTTATAGAATTTAAATTTTGTGAGAGCAATTTTTACTTTCTGTACGGGAGCAAAAATTGTATGGTGGCTACTTATAACTTCGGTTCAGTGTATATAAGATATTATACGAGGGTCATTTGGAAAGTACTTAGCATGGCATCATAACTCCACAATGCGTTGATAAAATGCTATCAAATAATACATTTTTGGAAACTAGAATTCAACGGCTACTTATTTTTGTCTAAAAATGACTTGGCGTGCACGTGTAGTGCATGCTCAAAATGAGTAGGGGTTTATATACTGGCGGAAACTTTAAGCAAAATACTTGGAAAAAGCGAAGAAAAATTGGGGACCTTATTTGCGAACATGATTTGTCAAACTAACGATTTGGTACCAACTTATTTTTTATTAAAATATATTATGCGATCACTGCTTGCACGACTATCACCTTTACATTCAGAAAATGTTGACTAATAGAGAATTGGTAAGCTTTCAAAAATGGGACTTTTTTCGATTTTTCTTTTTACTTTTACTATAAATTGTGTCACTATAGGAGCACAAACGCCTATTGATCGTATGTTTTGCTTTATTTATAGCCAACAATGCATATCATTTCGTCGCGCAAAATGTGTGGCTTTATTTGTTCTGTATTCAAAAACAATATTCCTAGTATAGGTAAACAAAATTAAACTGGGACTCATGCATATGCCGTATGAACTCGTATGAATCCGAACTCGTATGAATCCGTTATTCTAATTTTAGATTTCCGAACATAACAAAAAGTATTGGTTTCAAAATGATACATTTTCTTGTAATCCTTTTTTCTTCACTGTCCCGATTAGCGCTGTGGACAGAGCGTATAGCTGCTAAGGTTGAAATGGTGAGTTTTTTTATTACAAAGAAAACTTAGGAGCCGCTGTGGTGTAGTGGATAAACCACTTGCCTTGTAAACCAGGGGTCGCAGGTTCGATTCCCGGCTTCACCAGTCTGTCGGATGAGACTTTAAGCCGTGGCCCCGTCTCTATATGACCTTAGCTGTTGGTGGGACGTTAAACACAACACAACAACAACAAAGAAAACTTTACTTTTCCAAGGATCCAGAGGCGGGGGGGGGGTCCAACTTTTTTCAGGGGGAAAATGCATATAACTTGTGATTTTTCAGGGGGGGGGGTACAGACCCCCTATCCCCCCTCTGGATCTGCACATGGCCATGTTAGGCGTTATAGACATTTACGCATATGCAATGAGTACAGACTGATTCAGACCATGGTAGCAGCACATTAATTGCTTATCACTTTTATATGTCTGCCATGACCATTCATTGTGGATGTGTAAGCGCAATAAATTCATTGTCATTGTCGTTGTCATTGTCATAAACAGCTAGTATCTGCACAACCGTACTGTCGGTGAAACATAGTGAACTGCATTGTCATTTTATTGCATTGTATTAAAATTCATAGAACAACATATATGCATATAGCAGGTTATCAAATATCAAAATATACAAGAAAGAATGCATAAAACATTATCATAGCTCAAAAAAATAATATAAAATGGTGCTTAAAAACTTTACTACATCCACACTGGGAATCGAACCCTCGCTGTCCAGAATTTGAGCTGACCACTTTACCACTACACCACTGGCTCATCAGTGTAAGATTCACTTGCTGATACATAGTTGTTCCATATATTAATCAATAAAATAGCCTTGTTCAACCCGAACGTAATAAAATGATGTCGAAGATTAATGAGTGCAAGTTTAATAAAGTTTACCTATAACACTACCCCTACTTTTCAAGAAGTGGGTGGGGTAACTCAAACCCGCATATTTTGTTGATGGCATAAGAACTTTTCATGGTATCGCGTTAACAATCACAAAATTGATTGATTTCTACTCTCAATGTGTTTTAATTTTTTGTTCGCCACTGTTTTCCATTGAAACAAACCAGAACGTCAATCACAGCAAAACTGATTCTGCCCATGGGAAGATTTTAAGTTATCTTCCCTCTGTTCTGGTTTACAAAATTTCTGATGGTTTCAATACAAAGAACATAAAGTGTGCTTGATAAAAATACCAACATACAGCATTTCAAACTACTGTCGTTTATATATTTTCAAAATATGTGCATTGTGACATGCGACTTTTAGATGGGAAACCAGGCGCATTGTTTTGCTTTCTAAACGGTTTTGGTATTGCTGTTCCAGTATTTATTTATTAGAAACATCTAACTCGGTCATCAATTGTATAATCATTTAACCAGATTATGGTCTACCAAATGTTACAAAATTATCTAATTTCATGAACTCTTCTTAAAGCTGCATAATCTGTAACTTTTGATATTTTCATTTTAAAAATAATGTATCTATTTTTCAAGAACCCATTAAAAATACTAAAATTCAGGTATACATTTTACCTTTTTCGTAATAGTTAACAAATTATTAGTGCCAAAACAACAGCATTTATGTTAAAAATTAACTGTCTAGAATTATTGGCGGGACGCAAATAATTACAAACAAGAGAAAATACACCTGTTTTTATATGATAATTCACTTTTCCATGCAGTTTTCAGCTATAGAAATTAGATTTATTGTGACAACATAACTTTATTCTACTTTTACAAATGATTTAAAAAGGAAATATTTTTTTTCGAAAAATGTTCATATTTACAGAGTATGCAGCTTTAATGTTCTGCACCCTTTTCCAAAGGTAAAAAGTTTTATTTTCCACTGAAAATTTGCGTTTTCCAGTAAACAAACAGTACATGTATTCACAGTCTGCATCATAATATCCTCATGAAATTTGTGTTATAACAGAGAGGAAAGATAGTTCTTTAAAATGATACCAAACATGATTGGGTGTATAAATTGGTTACTGAGATAAAAGACCATGCTAAGAACTTTCCAAATGCCCCTCATATATTGTCAAATATTGTCAATATTGGTCATCTTTATGGGGGACCATTTTAGTATTTATTCCTTGTTTATGGATATCCATAATTCATTTATGGATATCCATAAATCATTCACGGATATCCATAAATGAATTTTGGATATCCATAAATCATTTTTGGATATCCATAAATGAATTAAGGATATCCATTAATCAGTTGAATATTGGATATCCATAAATCGATTTATAGATATCCAAAAATGAATTATGGATATCCATAAATACAATCTGATTTTTAGATATCCATAATTCATTTTTGGTTATCTTTAAATAAGATGAATATTAAATATCCATAAATCGATTTATGGATATCCTAAAATGACTTATGGATATCCTTAATTTAGCTTTGATTTTTGGAAATCCAAAAATGGTTTATGGATATCCATAAATAAGGAATAAATGGTAAAACGGCACCCGACGTGGGGCACTCGCCGAAAATAAACCAACAAGTTTTTATTTACTCCAGGCCCATTGCGGGCATTAGAGCTAAATTAGATTAAATGGAACATGAAACAACATATTTACATACATCAAAATGGCATGTGAAGAACATATTTACATGTATGCACTTAGGTTTTAAATATCACACAGATCAGCATGCGTAATATCAATTACGCACACCTATCCAGAGGTCTGGTACAGTGCTGACCTGACAGACCTACTCCCACAGAAACAGACCTGTCTAGGTCTACACAGCCTCCAGACCTATCAATCCAAACACTAAGCGCAATTACTAGGGTAAAGTCGGGTAAACCTGGACATCAGGTAAATTCGGACACACGTTTGCAAACAGTGGAAATCCAGATGAGACGGCCCCGGCTCCTTATGAGCCGTCTCATCAGGATTTTCACTGTTTGCTTAGTTAATTTAGTTTTTATTCCAATAATTGAACCATGAAACAAACAAAGTGGCTGTCCGTGTTTAGCTGTCTGTCCGAATATACCCGACTTTACCCTATATGGAAAAGATTAAAATTTAGAAAAGAAAACTGCATGTTATACTTATTTCAAGAGGAAGATGGTAGTTTCTGTATTATTTGAATTAAGTGAATACTGTAAATTCGGAAATTTTCGCGAGGAAAATAAAACCCTCGCGAAATGGCAAAATCACTCTTTCGTTTATTGATATAGGTAAATCTTGCCTCAGTCGCGAATTTTCCATATCGCTAATATGTCTTTAAATGCAATTCGCGACAATAAAATTCTCGCGAAAATTTCCGAATCTACAGTAATTATTATTACAGTGTTACACGTATTTGCATGTACATAATCTGGCTGGCTAATTTCAGACGATAAAATTATAGCAAACGAAAATGGTATATCACACAGATTAGATACCCCTAGATAAATGTGTCAGTTTAACTGGTCTGCTGCCTATGCACTGTGTGTATTGAAATTTCGATACAATCAAAATTGTCCTTTCCTAGTACAAAGCCCTATTTCTGATTTTCAAGAACCATGCGTATTTTAGTGTTACGTCCATCGCTTTAAACGACGTCAACGTAAGAGGGGGTAACAAAATAAAACCGTTTGCCCAGTCAAAAGTTTGCCCCGTTACAGCAGATAAAGGGGAAATGAGTCAGAAAACTTTGGATATGTGATTTATGCATGTTAAATTTTTGTTTTAGTGTGCTTTTAAAAAGTATGTAACTTATTAATTTTGAAAGATTAAATAAATGTTTCCTGCACCATTATAACGGCCATGCTTTGATCCTTCGTTTGGCATATAGCATGAAATTCTAACGCTTTTGTGGATGGAATTAAACACAGCGTACAATTCAGAAATATTGTGCAGTCATATTTGTGAAAATCCACGCATAAGACTGGGCCCTTTTTTGGGCGTAAATAATCACATAATTCATGTATATAGTTATATTTTGTTAACTATTCATCTAATGTAGTGTGCCTTGAAACTCTGATGAAGGCGAAAGCCGAAAGCGCTTAGTTTCAAAATTTTTTAGCACTGTTTTTTTATTTATATCCGTTTATATTTATTTCTCAAATCAATTTAGCATCCTTTACTGGATCCAGTGCCACAGGAAAGATATCTCGTTTGGTGCATTAGCCTATTTCTCACTCTCTCTCTCTCTCTCTCTCTCTCTCTCTCTCTCTATAGCTATATATATATATATATATATATATATATATATATATATATATATATATATATATATATATATATATATATATATATATATATATATATATATATATATATATATATCCTTGTGTCGGTATATATATAAAGATAAAATAATGAAGAAACAGTTTTTTAACACATTTATTCCTGTAGCGTTTTCATTAATAGAATATTAGCTCTTCAGCAGGATATGAATCGCCATGTTGTTTTTTAATAATTGAAAAAAATATGCATGGCCATATATATATTCATTGTTTTCATGCTTGAGAATGAAATTCACTGAATGCTTCTTGGAGATGTCAGTGATGATCCAAAAAGTCCCTGTTTTAGCATGAAGACGATGTGACTCAATATGCAACTTATTTATTGCCACACATGAAAATGTAAACATGGATAGTTGTGTCTTTGGCAGATCATAGTTTTAATAATTAAAAATTAAACCCAGAAGGCTCCACTTTATCTTGTTAATCACTTATGAGGAAGAGGCCTGACCCAGGGATCAAATTTAAGATTTTTTATCCACTCGCTAAAAACAGCAAGTGATCATTTTCTTACTTGCTGAAGATGATGAGATCAACTTGCTATAAGTCACTCCATTAATCGCTAATTAGAAAATTAAACAAATTCAATTAGCATATGTATTGACAAGATTATGTGCCGATTGTTTTTCTTCAAATTCATCGCCTTTTTAAAAGCACATTTTGTTAACCTTGCAAACAGTGTAGATGCAGGATCTACACTGTGTTTCAAACAGTTTATGCTATGTTGCATAATAATTTTGATATAAGTTGATGTGAGAGTGACTTAGTCACTTGTATTCACTTACTAAAATTAGCAAGTGGTGGTAATTTAAGCTTGCTTTTTGGAAAATCTACTAGCAAGTAACCAAGTTCTAAATTTGACCTCTGCCTCTGGACACCTAAGATTTTCAGTAGAATGAATTTTGTAAAAGTCATGCACAGTGTGTTTGTTAGATTTACATTGGTATTTCAAAACCAATTACCAATAACTGCCTAAATCAATCTTTCGTAGGTGTCCCAATGTTAGATTTTGGCTCAATATCGGTGCCTACTGGTAGTCAAGCTGGGGTCAGTAGACAGATGTACGGGAATGAAGATGACTATGACCCAAAGACAATACGTGACCTCTTGTACAACAATCCACGAGAGAGAGCCCTACTGAAGGAACGCAATCCACCACTATCACACAGGGGGTTAACTCAGTCACAGTGCGGGGTGATTCTTTATGAAAGTTGTCAATGATGCTTTATGAAAGGGTTACAGGTGCTTTATGATTTCCTTAATCAGTATAAGGTAGGTGATGGGAAACCGCATTAAACATAAGATTCTCGAAGCCCGAAAGTATTTTATTTTTATTAATTCATATAATTGAAAAGCTAATGGTTTTACTCTGTCAGTCTTTGCGATGATGGTTTATGTGTCAGGGGTTAATGAGCGGTTTAATTCAGATATTGTTAAAACCCATAACAAAAATCAGTATATTTATCAAAGTACATATTCCATCAAAGATAGTGTGCATACAACTTCAAAGTCAATCTAAATGTGTTTGAAAAAATCAATTTTCTCCTCATGTAAAACTATAAAGGGCTTATTTTAAATGACTAATATTGACAAGCCATAAAAAGTGGTAAAGAATCGGTAACATATTTTGGTAACAGGTTCTTTACCTGTACGAATGATGGATAACTGGTTCTTTATGAAAGGGTTCGGATGCTTTATGAAAGAATTTGCAAAGATGTTAATGGTATTAGAATCAAATATCAAGGCAATTAGACCTTGTACTGAAGCCCTGACTTATTTATTGATTGAATTAAGACTTAACGGCCCAGTCAACAAGATTTCTGTCATGTTGGGACCCCTCCAAGTTACAGGGAGAGACTAAAAGGGCCCAATCCCATCCA
This sequence comes from Loripinus fragilis, assembly GCA_964019695.1. Taxonomy (NCBI): domain Eukaryota; kingdom Metazoa; phylum Mollusca; class Bivalvia; order Lucinida; family Lucinidae; genus Loripinus; species Loripinus fragilis. The sequence continues at coordinate 1,761,442 of CAXHUL010000609.1, forward strand.
AATTTGCCGCAAGTCAAGCAAATAACGCCCTATCATTACGATTAAGGTTAAGATTTATTTTAATATTATATCAGTGATGCAGAGACATAGTCTCTGATTTCGTTTGATTTAACTGTTGTTTGATTTGATTTGTTGTCTATGGTAAACAGCTGTGGTCAACTTAACTACAGTGTTCCTATGCAAGCCTACTGTAGGGCAGTTTACCATTACTTTTGCTCATTCTTATACAAGTAACTGGCAACTTGGTCTTCTTGAATCATCAGGAGAGGAAACAACTCTCCATGAAAAATATGCTGGATGCGATCTCCTGTCTGCTTGCATATTAAGCAGATAGGCCACTGACTAAGCTACAGAGTTCAGATTGTTAGCTAAGCATCGCATGTGCGTGTCCCGAGGGTGGGGGACAGCGGGTTTGCATCCCACCTGGAAGATCACAAGTTGTTATATGTTTCCTTGGAAATACTGTTTTTGACAACCTCGAGAAGAAGTAGGACCCCTTGGGTCCAAATGCTTTGAAAAGTAGGCCAGGTCCGGACTGCCCTCTGTGAAAAAACTAAAATAGAGTTTTCAGGACACCCAACCCCCCAGACAGAATTTTCTGGATCCTCCCATGCATCATAAATATCCAAACCCTGCTATCAGCATCCAGTACTGTAGCATTGTATCCGTGACATCAATGTCTTTTTCGAAACTCCCAAAAGGAGCATGCCGTGGGTTGATGGGGTTGGGGTGGCTCAGCAATTTTGGCGGGACTTCACATGAATTAGTGAGAGTTGAGCCTGACAAGGCAGAGTAGGAGCTTTTGGTTTGTTCGTTTGCTTGTTTGCTTGTTTTGACTTGCATGGCTTGATTCTTTACGCCCGAGTCAACAATCTTTCGGTCTTGTCGGGAAGGGTCTACCTGGATGGATCCAGTAATAAGCAGCCGGTAAAATATCTGTTTGCTTTAATATTTTTCATCCCATTCGGATCGCGACGATTTCTTATCCTTCTGTTTTATACCAGTTTCGGTGTCTTGCTCTAGGACACAACACAGTGACTCTGACGTCTCTGAGTCTCGAACAAGCAAACGGCCTTCAATTGAGCCACTGCGCCCCACACAGGCGTGAAAGATTAAGGCAAACATTGTCCATAATAACTTTAATCTTACTTGTTAGTCTGCTCTTGATAAACAAAAAGAGACATGTAGACAACAACTATTTACATGTTTTGATTCTCAAAAGAAACGTCTCATTTAGACGGTTCTTTTGAGTACCCAAAGGAAATACAAATGATTTTTTTTTCAAAATTCGCAAACTTGCCTCGCCTAATGATATATCCATGATATATCCAATCATTAGAATCTAACAAATAACCTATAAAAAGCAGACTATTTGTGAACCCTGTCCCAGACGCCAGATTTCTCGTTCTGGATACCTGCAGATGCAATTATAGTTCTCTTCGCTGGATTAGTTTACTCATAATTTGAAAACGAAACATCTAGCAATGCACACAAAGCTCGTGCAGTATTGAGATTAAACATACCGGGTAGGCGGCAATTGAAAACGCTCTTAACAATCGACGAACGCGGATAAAAATCGCAAAAAAATTGTGTTTACGATTGCCAATCAGGCGACAATTGACAATAGAAAACCCTGTTTTATCGATTTTTGATCTGCATTCGTCGATAGTATTAACGTTTTCGATTGCCACCTACCTGGCGTGATAAAGAAAAGTGTACGGCTTTTGTGTCTGTACGGGCGATAATCCTCACTTACGCTTACGGCACATCTAAAGTTTTGGCCATTAACAAGCCAAGCTTCATTGGTTCCGTATATGCGAACATTATCCTTTTATGCATTATCCAAGTCACATACCTCGGGGAAAGGGTGCGTGTGATTTTGGGGAGGCGGTACCCTCAAGTACTCTTTCTAGAAAGGTTTGGTCCCCCTTCCCCGCATCCCGTCAAAAATTTCAGGATCCGCCCTTGAATAGCGTTTGATGTAGCACGAAAAGTGATTAAAGCATACAAGCTGGCTCCAAGGCGTTCCGTGCATTTTCTTCTTCAGCTTTAAAAGCTAGCTAGACTTGAAATATTGGGTGTAGTTTTTAAAATTGACAGAAAACAACATAGATGCGGACAAATCTGCACCATCTGTCTGCAAATCTTCATTCGGTGAGTGACAATCAAGCATAAAAGTCAAAGGATGACTAGGTTAACGTCTGGTGCAACCTCAAAAAGCTAGCCAAAAACTGTAGTTGATCATTACACCCAAGTCGGCTGCTGCATATATATGTTTAGATTATCGACAGTTATATTAGCACAGAAGCAAACTGCATCAGTCTGTTCGGGGTCTACATTGTTTGCCTAAGAGGCTTCAAAAACATTCAGCATACGACAAAAGCAGACAGCTTTTGTTGTAGTTGGCAAGAGGATCAAATTATCGATGTCCATGCACGTTAGAAGAAAATATTTCTAGTCTTACCATATAATAACTGTTTTTGGGCGAGGTACTTCTATTACAGAGCGGACACGATCTACAATTTTCCATTTTAACGGGTCGTATATATATATATATATATTTTTTTTTTTAAAAAGGGTAAAACAGAGTTAAAGTCCTTGCGTATTACACGTCGTCTTATGTTGATTGATATCTGTTTCATGAAAATGTCTTAAACTGTTATTGAGATACAGAGAGAACTCGAAGCACTTAGACATCTGAGTTGTTACCTTAACTTGGAAGATGGTGGCTGAGAGTTGTGCCAATACATTAGATTTTGGACCAGGTTCGAGCCAAAGTTGTGTCCTTGACTTTGGGAGTTGGTTGTTAAGTGTTGTATGCGACACACCTTCGTGGGATCAGTTATAACCATGTGAAGTTATAATCAAAATACAATGAGATTGGCCTACCCGGGCACGAAACCCATATTTACAGCGTGGCTCACAGGTTTTGGGTCAACGCTGTAACTAAATTGAGCCATGACATGTGATTTCCAACAATGTGGCGTTTTGACACGTGTAGACTCAAACGAGCCTGTGCAGCCTCCTTTTAAGCTTAGAAACTCCAAATGATGTTCAATCAGTAGCTTAACGCTCATATAATATTCAAGCTACTAGCAAAGGCTCTGATCAGACTGCGCGTATGTGCAGGCTGATCTGAGGCTTTGCTGGTCGCACATACCACATTGTTGGAAATCTCATGTCACGGCTCATTATTATTGATATCGATACATATGCGCTACCGAGAGTAACCCTGTCTTTGGTGGTTGCGAACAAGAAAGGCACAGACCGGCTAGCGCACCCGCGCAGTCTGATCAGCGCCTTTATAAATCGCTTATTGGAAAGTATCATATCTAGATGTGCTACAAGCAAAATTTTAATTTTCTAGCAAGTCTCTGTAGCTAAGCAGGATGGTTAGGATGGTTAGAATCTCACTTTGTCGGAAACACCGAAGACAGGGTTTCTTGCTTCGCGGCCCAATTATAAAGTCTGATGAGATATGATTTTTTATTCATATGTATTTTATTTTTATTGATATTGATGTATTTTAACTAAATCATCATTCCTCTAAAATACTTCTTCGTTTGCCTTTTCTTCTTCTACTATCTCAAAGATGTTTGAACAGACATAAATTAATTTTCTGGATAGCATAAGATAGGATGTGGAATGGTAGCTCTTGCTTGTTTGTTTGATTTGATTCTTTATGTCGCAGTCAACAATCGTTCAGCTATGTCGGGACGGGTCTTCCTGGGTTGAACCAGTATTAAGCAATGATAAATGTGTCTTGCTCAATGACACAACACATTTATGCCGGTGAGGCTCGAATCCGCAACCCCTCGGTTCTGAGTCAAGCACTCTATCACTGATTTGGAATGGTAGCGGTTGGGGCAATATTAGCATCTACGACGGATATCAGTCCAGTGGTACACCTTCATGCTATAGGTAATATTTATATGAGAGTATAATTTTATTGGGTCCCGTAGCTCAGTCGGAGGCAAGCCCAGCTGTTCATCAAGGGTTTGTGAGTTCGATTGCGACCCAACCAAAGTCCATTATTTCCTGGAGATTGGTCATGAAAACAGATATATACAAGTACGTTCATTCGCCACCTTCCACTGATTCAAGAAGGATTCTTGTCAGTTTCAAGTGAAAGTATGTGCAAAAAGTACTGTTTTATACCCCTATTCCACACAGGGCCCGAATCCCACGAATCGCCACGAATTGACAAATATTCGGATTCGTGGGCTTAAACGTACTCAGTTCGCGAAGATCTTAATAATAACTGAATCATACAATCCGTAGTCAGTTCTTGCAATTCGTAGGCCTATCGGGAATTGGGATAAAAAAAAATTGAACTGTTCAAAACTTGGCCACGAATTCCCCGATTCGAAAAATCGTGCTTGATTCGTAACAAATTCCTAATGCATTCTTGGACATTGTAACTGATCGTAATCGATTCTGATGCGCTCTTAGGCATTCGTAGCTACTCTAAACTCATTCGTGGGTAATCGGGAAATTAAGACAAGCAATAAAACCAAGGAAGAGATAGTAGAAGGACTTTCCCTTAGAGTAACTACCCCATCACGCGCATACATTTAAGCCAGTCCTGGAAGATGAAACAAATTTGGCAGATTCAGGAGCACAATCAGGATCAGTCAGTAGCTCCTGGCTGGTGGTTTTGCTGATGGTTAGCTACCATATTTTTCCAAGTCAAAGAGCCAGGGCCAGTGCCTCTCGACATTAACGTAGTTGATTTTCTTCTGGCTATATAAGTAGCTGTTTTAGACACTCAAGTTGCAGGATCATTTCTACAGCTGACAAACGAGGAACGTTCAGTTTGGAACTGATCCCCCCCAAGCATGGATGGGCTTTTTTATAACTGTCATGAGAGGTGAGAGAAAATCTCGCGAATCATCACGAATCGTCGCGGATTTCTGTTAATTCGTACCCAATTCGTGCTGCATTCGGCGTATTCTTAACTAATTCGTGATCTATTCTTTAACTTATTGATAGGGTTATTGTTCATCGTAGTGAATTTGGCACTGAGGCCGAATCCCACGAATATTCGTAACTGTTTCTTACCTATTTCGTAACTGAATCGTAGAACATAACGAATGAATTGAAAAAAAAAATACAATTCTCCACGAATCCTAACATCGATTCTTGATGATTTGGGGATTTGTGGTCTGTGGGGAGATAGGGCAAGCTTGCCCAGTAAAGTGTGGGATGCCCTAACATGACGGAAAAATTGTTGACTTTCTCCTCTCCTACCCCCCTCACCTACCTCCCCAGACCCTGGAGATGGGGTCTTAAGGTCCCAGTACAGCATCAACACAACCCAACACCACCAAAGATATTTGTACCGGGACACCATGCGCGGATCCAGGAATTTTTTGTCAGGGGGGGGGGGGTGGGGGGTCCAGGCTCCTGAACTTATTTTACAGTTTAAAGAGGGGGTCCAATGGTTTTATTACACATTTTCCAGGGGGTGGGTCCAACTTTTTCCAGGGTTGGGGGTCCAATAGAAACCCATATAACTATAACTTGTGATTTTCCAGGGGGATCTGGACCCCCTATCCCCCCTCTGGATCCGCATATGGACATTGTGGCCTTTTGGCACGAATAGGCACAGACGAGCCTGTGCGGCCTCCTTTTAAGCTAAGAAACTTCAAATGCTAATCGGTCAATAGTTTTTAAGCGACTAGCAAAGGCTCTGGTCAGACTGCACATATGCGCAGGCTGGTCTAAGCCTTTGGTGCTCGCACATACCACATTGTTGGAAATCTCATAATGCGGCCCATTTATTGGTTCAAAAAATGCATTGCGGCTGTATATCAGGACGAAATTGCATTTGTCTCATAAAGAACCTGTAACTTCTTTCATAAAGAATATGTAACAACTTTCTAAAAGAACCTGTAACCCGAATTTTAGGCTCATAAAGCATTTGTAACCTTTCATAAAGAACCATTAACTTCGAAAATTTTTGAAATTGGCTAAAACGTATATTTAAGGAAGAATTTAAGCTTCCTATACCAAATATATTAAATATAATGGTTCGTTCCCAAGCATGTGTTGCTCGATAAAACTATGAAATATACACTTATGGCATTTGTTGCAACTTATCATCTCTATTGTAACTGGTGAATTGTTGGACAGCTAAACTGTATGATAAATGCATAGACTATCATAAAACATGCTGCTTATATGTCTTTTAACAAAATTTGACTCTAAAACTGTCTAATAGAACCATTTTCACCCGTTTCTGGCATGAGCATCGCATCTTGTCAAGAACCATTAACCCAAAGTAAAGAATCTGTAACCCTTTTCATAAAGCATCATTGACAACTTTCATAAAGAATCAACCCGCACTGTGACTGAGTTAACCCCCTGTGTATCAGAAACTCTAGAGAGTGGTAGTACAGGTTAGACTTCTGTCTTGACTTACAGATATTTTTTTTAACTTTTTTTTTTCAAAGTTTGTTCCCTTATTTAGGGTAACTCGATCTTTGTCCAAAATAGTCATTGCCACAAAGAATGGTTTACAACCACGCAACTAGCAACTTAGCAATAAACTCCCATGAAACATCTCAAGATAAGCTGCCAGAAGCATAAAATAGACAGTCTATTATTGTCATCCAGGCAAACTACATGAAAAGTTGATGATCAGGATCTACAGTGTTTTCAAAAAGGATAAATCTGGGTTCAACAGGAGAAGGATTAATACCCACTTAAGAGCAAAATGACTTAGAAATGAGGCCAAGGATAAATTAAGTCTATTTTAACCTGCCTCTCAAAATAAAAATACAGATACCTTTGTTATTATCCCCTGACGAAGTCAGAGGGATATAGTTTTTGCGTCGTCCTTCCATCCGTCTGTCCGTCCGTCCACACTTTTTGTCTGTCTGGAACCATATCTCAGTACCTATTGGTCAGATTTGATTCATTCTTAGTACAGATGATAAGTACCATAGACTCTCCATATCCTATCAGTTTGGTCAAAATCGACTCCTTAACACTTGAGTTATTGCCCTTGTTTTAGTATAGGCAATTATAAGGCAAAACCTATATTAGCTTTTTTGTGTGATGATCTTCACATTTCATCAAAGCCATTATATTTAACAACTTCTCACTATTAAACCATGGTTGCCAAGTGCCTGTAGATAAGCATGGCAGTGTCAAAGTTTAAATAAAAAATATAATTGTGAAACTATCACACCGTTTATCTGTATATTGTTATACAAAAATGGCTTTCATTTAAAATATAATGGTTTTGTCAAACAGTAGAATTCTCTAAAAGGCATTTATCATCAGCGATGGTTTCAAGGACATATTTGAATTTATGAGAAATGTTTTTCATTTTTTCTGCCATAATTCTGTCGAATTCTTCGTTCTGTGCTACTGTAAACCAATTCTTCCAGTCACCTACCTCCCCTGAAAACACAAATGGCAGAACTAACGTTTTAGAAAATATTCAAGGAAAATCATATGGTGGTGGAGTGGCAAAGATTTTGGCAAAGATATGGAACAGGCCCAATGTTATGTCAGGCGCCAGACCAAACTGTTTATAAAGGTTATCAAAAGTCGACAAGAATCGTCACTAGCAGGCAGAGAGGTCATTTATTATGTATCAGCAATATGCTGTCTGAACTTTAGAAAGTCTCATTTTAATATGTTAAATTACCTTTCCTTTCATGGGAAAAAGGAGAAGCACATTATTGACAAGTTTATTTCACTCCAATAAATGACATCTAGGTGTAACTAGAAACTTTACCCCAAACCACAATCTATTCGTACGGTTTTGTGTTTGGTCTTTGTTGGTTGTGCAGTATTAAGTGTCCTTTCATCTTGCTGGGGAGCTTTACTTTAATCTTCTTCTTAATGGCATGTTGCTGTTAATGTTTTGTGACCCTTCCTCATGGTGTCGTGGGTTGATCTAACGTGTATGATTGTGGCATATCCTGCTCATATTCACTTACTTTTCAACAATTTATCTAAAAGAATACTTCAAACAACATGAGAGAAGAGTTCTAACAAAAAAGTAAGTGAGTATAATTAAATATATCAAAACTTATGTGGTGGCTCAATGTTTACCTTTTCTGTACATTGTAAAATTGTGTTTAAATATTCTAGCCCTCAAATCTTTCGAATATTCTTTGTCCACAACCATGTGTTTAAATCTACATTTCTTCGCTATTTCCTGAATTAATGTCTCTTCTGTGTGAAGATCTAGGAATTTCGCAAGTCGTCTTATTTCTTGAGTATAATTCTGAAAGTAAACAAATTTCATTTCACTACGGGTAAAACTCACTAGTAGTATGATTGCTTATGATTGCAAATTGATCAATTTTATTGGTTGCAAATATTTTTCTGTATGCACGAAGTATGGCCAAATATCTATATATTGGTACAAAGCAATTTATCGTTTGAGATGGGGCGTGAGGGTTTCTGCATTTCGATTTATTTTCATCAACAGAATTATCTAACCTTTTATATACTAATGGATTATTCCTTCTTGTTTGATACAATAAACATGTTCAAATGTAGGGGTGTCTGGTTATAATTTCTGAAACATGTTGTATTCTTTTGTGTGAAGAACTTGTTTTTCCTTTACAGTGTAGATCCTGATGAAATGCAGCATAATGCTGCATTTCATCTGGCCAATATTCGCTGTTTGCATAAGTACTCGTTTAGGGATTTGCTGGATAAAAGGATTAAACCAAAGCTGTTGTTTTCAATATGTCCAGAAGATTTGGTTCTTAAATATGCTTTTTTCATAATTCTTTTCCAATCAACTGCTGCTATGGAACAACAATACCCATTTCAGAGTTCCCATGTACAAATACTGCATTCATTTCCTTTAGAATCAAAAACATTTTGAGTTTTAGGGAAAACAAAAGTACCAGATAATGTTACGTCCTTCATCATTGTAGCAAAATAGTGTTTTTGATTTGTCTCTGAAACCTATATATTTCAATCAAATGCATAGAGGAACAAACCTTCACGCATATTCTATGAAACAATGACATTTCGGCAGTTGAACACATGAATTTGTGTTTTCCAAATGGACAATAATCTGATCAAATTATTTGAAAAACAAATGTCTCAACAAAATTTATTGATCATCAACATTTAACCTTCCATAGGGCCTAACAAATGGTTTCCTGATCTTTGTGAGTTGGTACATGTTTAAGCATTTGAGAATAAAGCCAGTGTTAGGCTTTTTGGCAGACACAAATTGACAATCTAGACCCTTCTAAATGAAGAGGTAGAAATTTTTTCTCAGCCAATATCATTTTTTTAACCAATGATACGTTGTAAATTAGTTAAGAAGTGTAGAGATAAACAGTGAAGACTAATACCAAATTCAAAATCATCAATGAATGCAAATGGTATTTTATATGGCCAAAGAGTTTTAAAAGGGGTTAGCATGATGATTTGTGGAAATCGCGTTGTAAAAAGGTGTTACAGTGACACACTGAAGATGAACAATATGGAAACTTCAGCTTTCCCAGCACTTGCAGATTAATATCATACTTTGTGAAGATCTTCATAAGATGTGACAAATATTGGATGATCTAGGTGGTCTTTCCTAAATTTCTCCCATTCTAGTATGTACTGGGTCCAGCTGCCATATTCTACTGAAAATATAAGGTAGAAAAAACTACTCCAGGTGTTCTTATATTCAACTGATATATGCAAAAATCTTCAAGATTACATTTTCTTTATTGTATTCAACAGTGCAGTTTTGGAACTGGCTTAGCTGAGTTTTACTTCGTATCAAAACAGAGCGTTTTCTTTCTTTCTTATAAAAAGGACTATTTATGTTAAATTGCATATCACTGAACTATGGCAAAAATCTAAACCCTTAATCCAAAAGAGCATTTACGAATGAATATAATTAGTCATTTTTCAATATAATATTTACATTCTCCTCAGAAACTTCCTGTACTAATGTGTCCGTAACTATATTAAAGAATATCTTTTTAATTATTTGCAACAGTTTCTTTGATTTTCTATTGACCATTGGTCAACTGAATAAGCTTATGATCGACCATGATCTCTGCTACTATGTAGTTTAATTGTTACTGTACCTACATTTATCTTCAAGAAAGAGCGGTAAAAAGTTTTCCCATTTCCCATTATATCCATAGCAATGTACTCCAACGTCATGATTATACCAAGAAACCACAGCATCTTTTGGATTTCTTATAACATGTATTATTTTACATTTCTTCTCAAACAACTGTTTAGGTAAGAAACGGAGATTAAGATGGCTGTTAAGTATCCTTGGAGATGGTATGGCATCAAATGTTTCCGGAAGCTCGTGTTCAAGCATTTGTTTGGCTTTGCTCTTTGGAATTGTTTCGGCTTTTCCGTTTATTAGCATGCTGCTGATCTCCCAAAGCCAGTGTGTACCTGTGAAGAGAGTAACGGCAACAATAGAACATTTTATTCTTTAAGTGATGTTTTGTTGTACGTTACTTTATGTCCATTCTAGTATTGCAATCATCTTGATGGGGAAGAGAGAGCTGATTGCTTTGCTTAATTTGTCTTCCTGGTGTCTCGTGATGGTTGAGGGGCTCTTCCTCGCGGTGCCACGGGGTGGTCTGCAGTTTGTGATTGTGGTATTTCCTGATCATACTCACTTACTATTTCTAAAATGGAGTCTTCAATACATGACATATATCCTATTGGCCAATATATAATTGTGTGTAGTGTTGGAAACGACAACAACAAATAGTCCATTCTTCGTGAAGCAGTCAGATCCAGGTCTTTTATGTTCTAATGGTCGCCACACTTCGATTCACACGTGTACATACTATAACTAAGGTAAGGAAGAAGGCAAAGATCAGGAATCGATACAATAAAGTACCACACCTGAACCAGTACACCATATGGGAAAGTCGCAAAAACACAAGAAAACGTCAAGTATAAGAGAGCCAAGAGGTCAGCCCTATCCCAGCAGGTGACCACAAGGCCGCACGGATTAGATAAGACAGTATGACAAAAACAAACACGAAACACAAATGACAAAAAGGACACACAAAAGAAGCACCGCCTTTGAACGGTCAATAAAAAATACTAGAGGGCTTAAACATGCTTGACGGTACCAACCTTATCCTTATTTCTGATGTGGATCAAGACACATCTATGTTTGGTTTGCATGAAAGATCCCTAACTTATCGATGTTTTATCTGCTGGTACATACAAATCGAGATATAAAAAGGAGATAAAACAAAGATAAGGACTCAACAGTACATACAACTGAATACCGGAGCAAAAGAAGTCAAACAGTTAAACCCCAGTGGGCCGGACCACAGACACAACAACAGGTCCCAACCCTCCCATCTATAGAGAAGTATTTAAGTTGGAACCGTCATAAAGTCTGCTGCTCGACAAGCCGGCGAGCAATTTAAGAGGAAAGAAACGTTGCCAACCGTGATTGGGTTGACCGCCAAGCATGCATTCTGTTGCAATAGATTAATGTTATAACGAATCTTTTTATAAGTCATATGTCAACTGATTTATCCCCAACGTTTATGCATGGTTTACTTGCATTAGTGCTTTTGACAAGTTTAAATATGATTTATTCTGATGTTTACATGTACATTCCAAGGTGGTCGCCAAAATAGACAATAAAATGAATTTTTACCAACCTGGGCTGCAAGGTCCAACTTTCACCGTGTTAAGGACGCTAGGCCTACTTATTATACAATATATACTCAACAAAAAAAGTTAAGGAAATCTCAGCAAACCATCGAACAAACGAACACCAAAGCAAACAACTATTTAATTTTTATTTATCTGTTAAGATACATTTCGTCGGTTGAAAAAGATGATTCCTTTAGTTTGTTAGCTCTACTACCCTTGTTGTGGCACTGTGTCAAGTAGCCTAGGGGTCAAAGTCATTTTTCGCAAAAAATGTCTACAGTGTTTTCCCTCTTTTGACGCAAAACACATGAATAAACTGTAAGTTTTCAAAACTTGAAATGCAATTCCTTTGAATGTCACATGAAATACACGTAATAGCCTTAAATGTCACGTTTGGAAGATGGAAATACCTTAAGTAACGAGTGTGTCCCCCATCAACCGAGTGTGTCCCCCATCAACCGCAAATTAGGACTTGCACTGGTTTCACATACTTTGGATAATTCTGGTGATTTGGTACCTATGGATCAGCCTTGATTTCTTCTGAAACGCCGCATTGAGAGCCTAGAGGTTTCCTGGTGCCAGTATTATGTGTCAGACACTCTGTCCAAAATATCCTACGCCAGCTCAATTGTAGACATGTCTGATGAGCGCACTGACCAGTCAATGCGCACAACATTGAAAGGCAATTTTGCTGATTCTGGCAATGTGTGTTTTGGCGTTGTCATCCTAAGTCTGGTACTTGCACTGGTTCTGGCACAGGAAAGGCAGGACAACAGATCTCAGCACCTCATCAATGTACAATTTGCTGATCAAGTTTCCCTCTGTAATCACCAGATCTGTCGTCTCAGTTTTAACATCTCCCGAAGGATATGGCGAATGTTAGTGCATGAAAACCCATGTTTGATCCGAATATTGGAATTTTGCAAAAAATGGCGTGAAGACCAGTCAACTTTGACGTTGGAATTTCGAGCCACTATAGGTGCTACAAACTCAAATAAAGTACCAATCTAGAGTTAAAAGGACATATAATAAAATGTGAAATTCAAATGTCTTCAAATGTTTTAGATGTTTTGTCATAGCCCCTTAAACACAATTTCCTTAACTTCTTTTGTTGAGTATACAATACAAATCTCTTTATTACACTCTGGTCATACAAACATGACATATGAGGAATACAATACAATATTGAAAGGCGGTACTTAACTTTTAAACAGATAAAAGAGAGAGGGTGGGGGAGAGGAGGTCAAATTAAAGCATAAGGATATAAATATATTAAACCGAGTTTTCTATATTCACGCAAGACTGAGACACATAGGTTGCTCAGTCGACTTATCGGACAACCCATGTTTCGCACTCTTTCGTGATTTTGTTTGTACAGCAGCAAGGTAGAGTATTTTGGGGGAGCAGAAAGATTCAAAAAGTGATGCATCATGTTGAAGCAACATCGTCATTATTACTTGTTGTTTTTTTTTGTGAATGTCGTAAGGGAGATAAACTCGACGACTTTTCAAGATCGGTATAATATAATTTTTTTTCCCTTTGTACATCAAGCTGCACGTGCGTAACCACAATCGGTGAGTGTTGAGTTCACAGATTCTCGCTTGAATAATTGGGATCCCTGGATATCCGTTCAAATTCAGGTAAAACAGCATTCGCAGTTTTCGCAGAATAGCTTTAGCTTTTGTGTATGACATTGTATTTGGCAGGCAGTGAGGATCCAGATGAAATGTCGCATCCGATGCGGCATTTCATCAGGGTCAACTCTGTCTGCCAAAACAAAATGCGGTCAACTTTTATTTTATATGTAAACCATGATGTGCAGACCCTTAGTATCTACAATGGACCATTCCGGGTTTACGTTCACAGTATTTGCAGAATTATTTTACGACAGTTTTGTGGACATACTTGATGACTATAACCTTGTTCAGATTGTGACGGAACCAACTAGACATGATAATGTATTGGACCTCATCCTGACATCAAACCCCACACTTGTGTCTAAGGTTGAATGCCTACCAGGTCTCAGTGACCACGATATTGTTTTAGCAGAGGTGGCAATTAAACCAGCCCAAACAAAGCAGAAACGTAGGAAAATCCACCTCTACAACAAAGCAGACTGGACCACCTTTCGGTCAAAACTTACAGACTATCAGACTAAGTTTTTATCTGAGCATCATGGGAAAGCTGTTGAACAACTCTGGTCAGACTTTACAGACAAACTTGATCAACTGACTGATCAATGCATCCCCACTAAGGTCATTAAAGGAAAACCATCCCTCCCTTGGATCTCCAGAGAGATCAAAAGACTGATACATAAAAGGAATAAATACTATAATAGTCTAAACAGTAGAACTGATAAGGTTGAACTAATTGCAACAGAATTTTTCAGCAATCCTGCGACTGTTTGGGTTATCTTGAGCAACATACTAAAAGTTGCAAGTCCTATCTTGTGGGGAAGTATATATATTTTCGACTTAAAAATGATCACTTTTATGCTTAAAGTGGCCATTGAAGATTATTGTTTAGTCATTTGGACACTTCTTCTACAGTTGTTTTAAGTCCTTTATGCTTTGATTATAGAATTTGATTTGATCATATGAGTATTACACATGATAAAAAACATATCAAACCATATCAAATGAGCCGAAATGTTAAAAATCAGGGGTTGAATTACCCCACCCACCATATTACAATTATATTAAGATTAGAAACATAACAGTTCTGTTTACTTTTCTATTACAACATATAAGTATTATTTTAACAGTGTTGAGGTTGTTGTGATTGAACTTAATAACCTAACAACATATCATATTGTATTACAGTTATATATGTTACTTACTTTCAAATGTATTAATATTTAATGCAGTACTATCTTTAGATCATAGACTGCCAAAAGACCTCTTAGGAATCAGGTTTGTAGACTATTTTCTAAGACCACATTATACTAGTCACATAATAAAGTATATTAGCTCTTTAGCAGTTGAGGCGTTACTCTGTAATAGCACAATTCACTACGTTACCCTAAAATAATTGGAAATCATATAGTGTTATTATATCAAATTATTCCTTATTCTTACATACCAATATTATCTTTTAATTGAAAGCAAATGATTAGCAATATGATTTTACCTAATTAAGACACCTGTTATTACAGTTATATACGTTACTTTCTATTTAATACAATATTTTAATGCAATAACAGCACTATATGGGTTTACACTACTAATGTATGTCAATTACTGTCATTGTAGTGCCCAGTAATGAGAGAAATGGTGAATATTGTATTATTTGACAAAACAAGCAACTAAGAATAAAACTCAACAAAGCATTACTGATAAAATGGAAGAAACTTGAACCTAAATCACATAAAACGCCATTTCAAATCAGAGTGTAAACAGCATTTTTAGAAACTACTCATATTTTATGATCAAATTATGATTCTTAAATGCTTACATGATATCTTTTTATCTCTCTGAAACATTTGTGTTTCCTTCTTTTTGTATTTGGAATGATATATACAAGATATTTTTTAACTGGATACAGCTTAAGTTAAATGAAACATTGATATAAAACAATTATAGTTGCCTTGTAAGACAACAAAAAACATATTAATTATAGCTTATCAGCTATCGACTATAACAACTATATTGATAACATTCAGGAACAAACGCAAACCCAAAACTCCTATAATTAACATTGTCATTTCAAACAAAAAACCTTTTTTAGCATATCCAGTTTAGTGACGAAAGAATACAAATTGTTTAAGTAACATATACAAAAAGAGTGGTTACGAAAATGGTCACACTTATCATATGCTTTGTCTGGTTCTACAATGTTGTGAAGCGTTGCAACAGGACAGATTCTGTTCTAAAGCTTCTTTTTGGTAATTCATTTGAAAGATCTAGGCTTATTATTTAGAAAAAACTCTCTTGCATTGTAAGTATTATATTGTAGCCATTGCAAAATGAATGGACTCCAATAAACTATTGGTAGTTTTGTTTTGCATTATTTCTATCAATTAGACTTAGTCTAAGCGTGACATTTTGTTCATATAAAATCATTTTGATATTTAGCATGTCAAATGAGAACATAATCATTCATATAAAAAATTACATCCAATTCATCCTTTGCACGTTTCAAAGCAAACTAAATTGATCATAAATAGTAAACAAATAATAAATCAAATGAGCAAGCACATTTGATTTTGGTTCATAACCCAGTGTTGAGCAATGAAGGAGCAGGCGATCCTGTGAAAATGTGTAGTTAGACACAACATAACCTTTGCTGCTCTTATACACAAAGTAAGTATGTAGATGAAGACATGGGCCACAATTTAGAATGCTATCTCTGCTGCATCAGTATGGGTGATTAAAGATGCATTTTGCCATGTGCGATAAGAACCCAAATCTCTTGTGCTGCTCCAAATTTTCATTTGAGCTTGTATAAATTACATAAAAATCGTTCAACATTATATCTCATCTAAAGGTAATGAAATTCATACTTATACTACTGTCAAAGAACAAATCGACATGGTATTGAATATTTGATATACTTTATCATACACACATAGCATAAATGACAATAGAAACACTGCTTTATCAACCTCTGAGATTTACAATAACCTTAATACAATGTGCAAGTAAAAGAAATATGATTTCTTATGTTAATGATTGAACAAAAGGAAACATGGCAAATACCATATGTATCTATACTTTCATTAAGTCCATGTGTACTTTCTAGACATTACATGTAAGTCTATCATTGGTGACAATGACTGTATTGGATTAAGGGCCCTCTTAATGCTAATGTTTGTTAGAACAGTTGATTTTTGCGTGTGTCTATTAATCAATACCCTCAACATTTTGGGCGCTTTTACATAATTTCCTATTTACGTGATGGGCAGTCTTATTAGAGCCTTTGCTGCTCACATGTAGTGCATTTGTTTACTGTCTGAAGCAGAAAAACATTTCTGATACATATTACAGTAAAAAAAAAACTGTGTTGATTTTGATTTTGATTTTATTCCACTTATTCATCAAGTCAATACACTGGTGAGTTTACAATTCATTCTAATGTTTATATTCATATAACGCTTTGTTATCAAGGATTCCATTGACAATATTCCTGTAATAATTTGGCCATACCACATTCTGTATAGTGGAAATTAGCATCAGCTATATAAGCATTGTTTGCTTAATTTAAGTAAGATCTCATGACTGAACGTTTTTTAAACATTTAACTTTTTCATCTAATAAAAGTAAACTGTTACTGACTATGTTTGTTTAATGTGAACAACAGTAAACTGGGTACACGGATAATATTTTAAATTACTTATTAGATTTCTTTCAATTGAGTTTTTTTTTTTCAGATAAATATTATAAAAAATCTACATCCACACATATATTAGCTTTTCAGGCCCAATTATATGCTGTCTTTAACAGTTTGAACAACCATAGGTTCTTATAATGATAGATTCTATAGGGTTATATATGTTACTTTGATATATTTGACAGAAAAATTGGAATGTATTCTACTGTAATTAAAGAAGTATCCTTTTATTTGTTATGAGTTTTAAAATCTTTAACTTTGGACATAAACAAAATGAACATTTTGTAGATAAAAAACGTCCAAAAGTTTACTATTTCACAAATGTAAATGTGTGTAGATATATCGACTTTAGTGTATAGATATAGTTTCTTGAGAATAACTGATAATTATTTTAGGACACACTGGTATCTTGTTATAAATTTAACACAAAAACTGTTTTGAAACGAAACGAAATACCATATGATCTATAAGATAAGGTATTTAGCAGTATATATAGCAAGTCTCAAAGTTTGTAATGTATGTTACATATTTCCGTACAAGCAACAAAATGCTACTTTACACCAGAAGCGATGTTATGTTTAGCTTTTCAATCGTATTAATCCATCAAATGTTTATATATGGGTTTTAAAAGTTAATGATAGCATAACATGATAACTGTAAAAGTGAAAAGGTTCTTACTACATTCAATATTTAATTCGGGATCATCATATATTCAGCAGCTTATAATTCTTAAAATATTTATGATATAAACAAGCTGCTTGCAGTTTTGAAATATTCAGTTAACTGTCGTTTAGGAATGTTGTATCTAAAACCCAAATACTCATTATAAAGCTTATCAAATGAAACTATTGAACACAATTTAATGATTTCATAAGGTGTAGTTGGAAATGTAACGTAAAGTTCATAAATATCATAAAGGTGTGTTTCTGGAAGCAAACAATTTATTTTGATGCTTGTTTAGGCCTCAAACTTAGCTGTCGATAGTAATGAACGACTGCATGCATCAGCTGGACACCACCTGGATACCATTTCTTATTCAAATGTCGCAATTTTGTTTTAAAGTAAAAAAACATGGGGTAGGGGTATAAAACGTATCCTCCTGAAAAACTGCTACAACAATTTGACCATACAACGTGTCTAGAAATGTTGTAGAAGGCTAGTCTTAATGAATAAAGTCAAACCTTTTCTGGCAGGAAAATTATGCCAATCGAAATTTCAAATATTTAGCTCCTTGACTAGTAGTGAGTCTGATCGATAATCTGACTTTTAAATGTATGGACAGCAATAGGGTGGGTGTGAGCTTTAATTTTAATAAGGTTACATACTTCCATAAAGATTATTATCTCCCTGTCACTGATTTTCAGTTACTGATGACAGTTCAGGGTGTTCACTAAGTACTGGTAAACGACTTGTGGAACAGAGCCATGATAACTGACCATCATTGTATGATTGAGAAAAAAAACTGTTGAAAGCGACGTCGTCCAATCACAACAATAACAAGAACAACTAATACAACAACAACTGGTATATTTATTGTGAGAGTCACTATGTGTTATCAGTTTGTTATGAATGCTAGAATATTACTATTAAATTGTAATAGAAATGTAAACAGAACTATTGTCTTTCTAATCTTAATATATTGGAGGGTGGGGTAATTCAACCTCTGATTTTCAACATTTCGGCTCATTTTATATGATTTCATATGTGTTTAATAATATATGTATAATGCGTATCACTCATATAATAAAATCAAATTCTTTCATCAAAGCATAAAGGGCTCAAAACAACTGCAGAAGAAGGGATCCATTGAATAAAAATGATCTTCAATGGCCTTTTTTAAGCATAAAGGTGATCATTTTAAGTCAAAAATATGAACACTTCCCCACAAGATAGGACTTGCAACTTTTAGTATGTGATCAAAGTCATATTAATATAGCAAATAAAACCAATGGTATTTCTGTTGCAATTAGTTCAAGGTTAGCCTATTTTTGAAGCCCCACCGACTAGTCTATAAGTCCTACAGGAAAACAGGCAACTCCCAACTAAGAGAAAAGTATGTTTCTCTTAGACACACTATCAGAAAGAAAACTAAGGAAAGCCATGAGGCATACCTTGAAGGACTGCTAGGAGTGGACGGACAAAAAGATAAGGCAACAGGTCAAGGAAATATTAAGAAACTCTTCCAGTATCTTAAAAATTCCAGGACCGACCAACAGGGCATCCCCCCTCTGAAGCAGAATGGAAACCTGCATACAGAAACCAAAGAAAAGGCAAACATATTAAACCAGCAATTTCAGTCTGTGTTTACACTCTTGGTCCCACTTTCATTACAAGAGCTTTCTCTCATGAAAGTACAAGACCTTGTGGATGACAAGGTCATAAGCCCCGGTGCCTTGCCCGAGGACCTGAGAAATTCAACACCCCTAATGCCAGACATCAAAATCTCTGAAGCAGGAATATTGAACCTCCTGAAAAACCTTATACCCAAAAAAGCAGCAGGTCCAGACAGAATCAAACCTGTCATCCTTCAAGAACTTAGGGTCGAACTGGCTCCAATTATCAAAGTTCTTTTTGAACGCTCCCTTGAGTCCGGTGCTGTGCCACTTATCTGGAACTCAGCCAATGTCTCAACTATATTCAAGAAGGGGGATAAATCAACTGCTGCCAATTATAGACCTATTTCCCTTACATGTATCTTGTGTAAGGTCATGGAACACATCATAGCCTCAAATTTAGTTAGACACCTGGACTCAAATGGACTGATGTATGACTTACAGCATGGTTTCAGAGAGAGACGCTCCTGTGAGACACAGTTAGTATCACTCATTGAGGACCTTGCACGTAAAACCAGCCAGGGAAAACAGACCGATCTCATACTTCTAGATTTTCCAAAAGCATTTGACAAGGTAAACCACTCAAAACTGATCATGAAACTGCACTCCTACGGTATCAGAAGCGCAACCTTGCGCTGGATACAAGCCTTCCTTGGTAACCGTCGGCAGAAGGTCGTTGTTGAGGGCGAGGAATCGGACTCTGTCCCAGTCACATCTGGAGTCCCTCAGGGCTCTGTGCTGGGCCCGATCCTTTTCCTGGTCTACATCAATGACCTTCCAGATGACATTGTCTCACAGGTGCGTCTTTTTGCTGATGACACTGCCATTTACCTAGCCCTAGAAAATAAAAGCAACAGTGACAAACTACAGAGGGACCTTGACAGACTGCAGACATGGGAGGCTAGATGGGATATGGAGTTTAACACCTCCAAGTGCCAGGTCGTGAGGGTGACATCCTCCAGGAACCCTCTCCAGACGCAGTATATACTGCATGGACAGGTGCTGGAGGCTGTCAGCAGCGCCAGGTACTTGGGGGTGGATATCTCCAGCAACCTCAGCTGGAACACTCATGTGGACAGAATCACAGCCAATGCAAACAGGTCTCTCGGATTTATTAAAAGAAATATCAAAACTAAGTCCCCCCAAATCCGAGAAATGGCTTATCAATCCCTAGTTCGTCCCCAGCTGGAGTACGCTTCAGCAGTGTGGGACCCCCATACCAAAGATAAGGCCCATAAAGTAGAAATGGTCCAAAGACGTGCAGCCCGGTGGACCTTAAATGATTACGCCAGGACAACTAGTGTCACTTCATTGCAGTCTCAGTTGAACTGGCAGACCCTTGAAGAGAGACGATCTGTGGCCCGTCTCTGCCTCTTCTACAAAATTGTAAATGGCCTGGTTGCCGTGCCCCTTCCTGACTACATGCAGCCCACACATAGGATCTCCAGGTATTGCCATTCTATGACTTCCGTCAAATTTATACTGGTAAGGACTACTATAAATATTCTTTCTTTCCACTGGCCATTGTCCAGTGGAATGCCCTCCCAGCCAATGTTGCAGTTGCTCCAAGTCTTGAGATCTTCAAGGCAGCAGTTGGACAACTGCAGCATCCCAAACCCTAGACAGTACACTGCATATTTTAACATGATTTTAATAGTTTTAGACCCGCCCCTTTTCATCAGTTTTAAGTACTGTCTTCATTAATGTTTTGACTGATCAATCCCAGAAAGTTGTTTTTATTCTTGCCTCCTTTGATCTAGATTTTAACCTCTCATCTACAATTCATTCATCTTTTACTCTTTTTCATAACCCTGACGCGCAGTGCCTGCCAAAAATGCTCGTGAGGGCGTAGGCAGTATTAGAAGATAGATAGATAGAATGACTCTATTAGCGTTTGTGAACTTTCGATTTGGCAAGCAGTGGAGATCCAGATGAAATGTCGCATTTTGCGGCATTTCATGAGGATCACCTTTGCCTGCAAAGTCAGAATTAAGCGGCCACCAGAAGAGAGTACAACTTTTTAGTAAATCATACCGTGCAGCCCCTAAATATCTACAATGGACTTTTCCGAGTCATTAAACATTCACGGTCTAGCAGACAACAGGTATTCTACAAACGCAGTGCTCTATTTATACCTGGCGGTGTACATTTTACACACGATTACATGACATTTCATTCATAAATGAGATATAAACAGTAAATCATTGTAAGCAATAAACATATATAATTTTCAGAGCCTTAGCCGATGATACAGAGGGAAGCGACAATACTCTGAATTTAATTAAATGTTTTAGATCGCTAGTCACGATTTATGTCGTCCGCTCTCCTCGTCCGCTCAAACTTTCAGGCAGAACAGGTTGCAATCGGTGTGGACCCAGATCCGACTTATCACTTGGGAGCAGCCCGACCAGGACCCACACTGTCTGCTGTCACCAAACATACAGAACGGAGTGCGCACAGACACACGTAGCAGACGTAAAAAGCAGACATCAAAAGCGTTTGCGGGCCAGGCTTTGGTGTAATAGCATCTAAACTATTATGGTGTTGTACAAATAGTGTAGACTTTGCTAATTGTTTTCACCAATCTGCACAGACTGTACACAGATTGAATGTTAGAGATTTTTCGATCAGGGAAAGAGCTTCGGTATAAAGGTGTAGGTCTCAGTATGTATCATATCTGGGTCTAGAATGTTTACAGTTCATTTTGTTCACAGTGGATTTGTTTTATATTTATATTATGTTTGATGTATTGAGTGGGGGGAGGGGGTGGGAGGGGTAGAAAGTTGCTTGTTATGTAGACCGGAAATGTTTTAGTATAATGCCCATAAAAAGTGCGAGTTTGTGTAGGCTTCTTTCGTCGCAAGAGGTAAGTAATTTTCTGTACTTCAAAATATTGGGCCTTTTGTGGTATTCGCAAAGGAGCAGCCGCTCCCTATCTCTTTTAAAAAAGTTACATTCTATAAGGTAATGAAATTCATCTCCTAGAGTGTTTTTATCGCATACAGTACATTTCCTATCATCGAGTTCAATGTTTTGCCACCTACCGGTTTCAACCGGCATTTTGTGGTTTCCAGTTCTGAAGTGCGACATTTTCAGGTATAAATGTTTTGGAAGTATTAAGAAGTAATTTTCAAGGCAAACTGCATCCTTAAAATAGTTAAAGTTTTTACCTTTTGATGAGTTATTCAGATTCGCTCTCCACATTTGGAGAAATTGGTCATGCAATGTTTGTTGGATGATTAGTCCCAAAGATAAAGTGTTTATATGCCTTTGATAAACCCACAAATCGTACCTCCCGAAGTCACTTAGAATTTTTATTACATTTGAGATCCATTTAATAGAAGGGTCGTTTTTGCTTTTCATGGTATGGTATAATAGGTAAGAGATTTTCGTATCCTTCCCCATCAAGAGCTTGTTCCAAAATCCAATAATACGTTTCTTAACTATAATTTCGAGGGGGTGGCGTCCTAGCTCTGCATACAACATATAAAGTGGGGTACTCTTTCGACTTTTAGTTATTCTCCTTAGAAAATCATTGTGTACTCGCTCTAGCATATCGAGATTCTCATAGCCTCACGAATCTTTTTATAAGTCATATTAGTCAACTGATTTATCCCCAACGTTTATGCATGGTTTACTCGCATTAGTGCTTTTGACAAGTTTAAATATGATTTATTCTGATGTTTACATGTACATTCCAAGGTGGTCGCCAAAATAGACAATAAAATGACTTTTTACCAACCCGGGATGCAAGGTCCAACTTTCACCGTGTTAAGGACGCTAGGCCTACTTATTACTGAACAGATTTCATTCCTCCTTTTTCTTGCAGGATTTGTTCTCATCAATATTTAACTCTGTCAGCTCATTCAATGTGCAATATCGTCCCTTTCCACTAAATGCCATTACTTGGGGCCCTTTGTCAGCGCCCAACAGCATTATAATTTTTAAAAACTTATTTTCGTTCTCAGATTATACTTTATACTGTAAAGCGTGTGCATGTATTTTGGTCCTTAATATCTGTAGGGTCTCAGAAACAGACTGTGACTTACCTGATTTGACCGGGGCGAATATGAAAATGTCGTCCTCTCTGCACTCTAACTGTGATATATTAAGAACTAACTTTTCAAGGGCCTCCGGCGATCTACCAAATGAGCATAATCTATAGCCAGAGATGTCCACAAGATCCATTGTGTCACCACCTGCGTCAGTAAGCTTCAACTCCATTGTAGACTCTGAAATATAAAGATAAGAGGCCAGTTCCTAAGATAATGGTAAATACTTGTGGTATATGCACACTCACTTTAGACGCACATACACGCGCAAATACATGTAGCTAGTGTGTCAAGAGCATTAATTCTGGCATGTGTCCATATAATTTCGTCAGTTCCTACGTACTTGCATGTGTGAACAGAGGAGGCTATGACAATACTTCGCGGATATACAGGCTCGCCTGGGTCATCACTGGTTGCATATGCAATAAATACTCAAATCTTATGTTGAGTGTGAAGTGGGAATCATATATTGTTGAGGTCATCCCAGGGGTTTAAGGTAACAGGGGGGAAATGGCATTTTAGGGAACAGGGGAACAAAGGCCAATTTTTAGGGGAACAGGAGAAAAAAGACAGTGTTGGGGAACAGGGAACATATGAAAACAAATTTTCGATTTTTGGGGAACATGGGAACAAGCCAATTTATTTCGAGCAAGCCAATTTATTTCAGAGGAATAATTAAAGGCAAACATTGCTTCCCCAGGGAAACACACCTTTGCTCTATAATTTTAACAGTGGTTACTAATTAATGATAATTATTTTAGCTGCCAACTGTCTTACCTCCAACTGTTTATTGTGAAGGCATATTACACACGTTCTATGTTATCTAATCTTTCAGTGAAAAATAACACCAAAATTATTAATATTCATGATAAATAGATTGGAGACTCTGATCAGCCACCTGGTCATCTATTCGGTGTGCCAGGTTCACTTTTCATATAGGGAAACCAATGATTATTAGCTACCAACTGAGCACGCAGCAAAGACATGAAACTGCTAGTTTCTGTCATTCTATGTACAGGCTGATTTCGGTTCGTTGCAGAGGTTATTTTGTTGATTTTTGTCATGTGATGCATATGTTTTATTTTGGATGGTGATGTTGCGCGTATATTATATACGGTCAAAAGTAAGCAATTCAATGTCTTGCTCAGTAGTTAATCAAAGTATTGAAATAGAAAGTCAACATTTTGAGTTTAGAAATTGAAATGCAAAGGGAACGGACAGTGGCCAAAAACGAAAATTATGCGTTTAGATGCCGATACTTTGTAATGAGAGTTTGAAATACAAGATAGAAATCATCAGAATTTCAAGTTCAGTAGTCATGAGATTAGACGCTATGAGACAACGATTGATCTTACACACGACAAATCCTGAACTTGAAATTTCAACTTCTGTATCATCTCTTTTACTCCGAATTCAGAGAGTTGAACTCGATGTTACTTTTCATAATAAACTCCAGTTATGGAACATTTTTGCGTTGTCATTTGATTATTTGAACCACAAGCTAACTATGTTTTTAAAAATTGTGGCCTCACATTTCAGCCAGATATTTATATATTATCACATATATATGCGAACAGCAAAGGCTAAGACAAGCCTGTCGTCTATGTAATTTTGCCAGTGTCTTTGTTGCCTTATGAGGACAAAATCTAGGCGTCCTCTAACCCCACTAGATTGGTGTGCATGCATTCTACGCATCCATGAGTAATCTAAACAATCACAAAGTGCTCATATGAATGCATACAATACATATACTATTAAACTCTTTCCTTATTTTGCATGTGCTGATAGCATTTGCAAACCGTTTGGACCCGTATCAAGCAGGGATGGAGTACTCATACTCGTACTTGTACTCGTACTTACTCGAGTACTTTTTTTTCAGTACTTAGCTGTACTCTGTACTTAGCGAAATTCATGAGTACATGTACTTGTACTTACTTAAGTACTGTTACAAAAATACTGTACTCATGAGTACATTACGAGTACCACTGAGTACTTTTTTTTTAAATTTAATCAGATAGGAAAAAAAAGTTAATTGTTTCCCAGGCCCTCCCTCATCTGTTTGAAATGCCTTTCATCTGTCTTTTTTCAGACTTGAAAAAAGTGGCCTCATATGTGTTATGAAAAATAAAAAATATAAATAAAAAACCTGCCCATGCCTGCCTCATCTGTTTTTCATAAAAGTGGCTTGTTTATTTTTTTAGCCATATCCCTATATTTAGAAAGAATGTGTTTTACCTATCAAGCTTTTTAGGTAAGTGTGGCCACATTGACTTCTTTCTCAACAATGGACTTGATGAAATGCCTAATGATGCATATAATTGGCCAGGAGCAACACTATTTTGGATTGATACAATGTACTTTAATTAGTATATTGTTGTATTTGTCACACTTGCTGCAAAATAAGACACTGTGTTTACCTCACATATTGGGACAGATATATACCTGAGCAAACAGTGCACGCCCAGATCAGGAGCTGCAGTCTGATAATGGTCTACACTGTTTGACATTTGATCTGCATTCTGACATGTACATGTATGCATTGGTGACACATGCTGATCACTTTTTCAGACAATTATGTCAATAATTTTTGGTGTCCAAATATTTATGAATAAAAATATCAGGAATAATATAATCCTTAAAACAGAACAGAACAGTTCTTAAGCTCATCACATAAAGCGTCAAAATCAAAATCTAGAAGAAAAGCACTGTAGATTTAGATGAGGCGGCTCGAATCTGCAGAGTTTGCAGAATCAGCTATTGTTTTATTTAGGGCTTAAATGCTTAATAACTTATATCAGGTTTTATCTATTGAATCTTAGATGTCACTACTACGTACAAGTGCGGATCCAGAGGGGGGGACAGGGGGTCCGGACCCACCCTGGAAAATCACAAGTTATATGGGTTTCTATAGGGAATAAGCAATTGGACCCCTTCCTGGAAAAAGTTGGACCCCCTCTGGAACCTTGAAAAATCATAGATTTCTTTGAAATTGACCATTTGACTTCTATAAAATAAGCTGAGGACTAAAAAAAACACACAAAAAACCGTTGTCATAGCTTTTTTGTCAGACTGACCTGGACCCCCCCTGACGAAAATTCCTGGTTCCGCGCATGACGTATTTGCTTGTAAATATTATAAATATTATAAATATCTGCAGCCTGCTTAGTTATTTAATTTGGCTTTTGTCTTAAATTTTCATTGCATACTTTATAGTACTCATAGTACTCAGATGTACTCATGAGTACTTTTCTAAAGTACTCAGTACTTACTTGAGTACATTTACAAAATGTGTACTCAGTACTTACTCGAGTACTTTCAAAACAGTCAGTACTCAGTACTTACTTGAGTACTTTTTCTTAGTACTCGCTTCATACCTGGTATCAAGCCCGACATTGGGTCGGAGCTGATCTGGATCCAAAAAGGTTGACACTAAGGTAGACTGGGCCGCGAAGCGCAGTCGGTACCGTGGCGTGTCTGACTTCAGATGCGTGTCTGACAGCAGTTCCAGGGGTCGCGAGTTCGATCCTAGCCCGGTCCCATACTTTCGTGGAGATTGATCGTGACATAATTTCTACGATCATTCTCATCCCCTGATCCCTACCGCTGAATCATTCAAGAAGGGTTGTTGTCAGTTAGTCAGTTACAAGCGAAAGTATATGCACGAAGTACTGGTCAACCGCTTGTTCAAGCTTGTCTAGGAAAAAGTATGGTAAGGTGAAATCGTCCCGCCATGGCCATAGCTGTTGACTTGGGAGGTAAAGAAACAAAAAAAAAGACACTAAGGTAGCGTTCCTGAAGTTTTTACTTCATTTTTAAGTTAATTTTGAAAAAGTCAGCAGACGAAAACAAAAGTATGATAAATTACCCAGCATGCAATGCGTTAACCCCTTTTCAGCCAAATTGTTTTGTCCTAAATGTTGTCTGCTTTTAACGTCTGCTGCAGATATTCAAGTGTAATTCAGACTAGACTTTTATCATGATCATGGAAGCAATCACTATGAACCCGAATCAGACTAATCCGAAGGGAGCAATCTAATCTGGGTATTTTGCAATATTTGATACCGAAGAACATAATCAGACAAAAAGGACGACGCAAATGTGTCTGACTGGTGGGAAAATGGGTAAATTTGGGTAGCTCTCATGTCCAACAAATTCACTGAAAGGTCCTCAGCTCAGGACTTTAAACTTAGCCTGGGTCCAGTCGTCAATACTGTTGCAATATTTTCTTTCTTATGCTAATAATCTAAAAAAAAGATAATAAAAAGATACCACATCAAAGCTATCGGTAGTCCGTTATTGATTTCGATTAATTTTGACCAAGAAACGGAAAAATAAAAAAGAAGAAAAAATGATCAGACTGGAACCCAGGCTATTTAAACTTTGCGAGATCACTTGTCTTTGGGGTGTCTCGGCCAGGTATGGCTCATTTCATTCTCAATATTCTTATTAGTTGCATGCACAGAACCAACGGTGCGGATGCATAGACTAATGTGCTTCTTCATTATTATCAGATTTCAAACAACCTTTTCTCATGAGATTACTGTTGTTTCTGAAATTTATTGATAAAACAAGCATTTTAAGTCTTAGGCAAATTATTAAAATGTGTTACTGTCCCATACATGCACACGTATATGCATGAACGGTACCTTGACCACGGATGTATACTACCATCCATCCGTGCCTTGACTTAATACTTTTTTAAGCACTAACGGTGAACTAAGCTATAAATCAAACAAATATTTTTGAGCATACAGTGAGACTCAAATTGATCGAGGAGTCAGTCCAACAGTCTGGTCAGGTTTCACTCTGTTAATCACAGCCTCTGTATCAATCAGTCTGATCATTTTTTGCTGTCCACTTAACGGTATCTTAAACATTTAAAAAAAACATGGTTCGTTGATTCAGGCAGCAAACACTTTGATTGGACACGATGGGTGTTCAGACTGACCGAATGTGTCTTTTTTTGTACTCATTAAAATTTTTTATGCTTTTAAATCATTTGCATCTCGGTTGAAATCAGGTGGGTGCAGCTCGAAGCCGCTGGTAACATTTTTTCACACTTGTACATTTTTTGTTCAAAACTAAAATAGGGCAGTTGTCAGTCACTGGTCTGTCAAATGAAAAGCAAAGCATAGAATCCACCAACGACTGCTTCATATGAATTTCTCTGGTTAGCTTATCAGCCTATTTATTCGGTCATTCCAAACACAGCTCTGTGTATATGTTGGTCTAATCTTATCATCATCAGATGGTATCAATAGGAAGGTATTGGTGTAACAATTATAACTGATAGGTGCTAAATGCTGTCATGGTGAGCCTCAATGTTGGCCTTTAAGCGAACAGATACCCCGCTGGGGGGACCTCATTGTTTACTGACTTTAGCCTAAGTCTAAGCTGGAAACCGGCCTCCTTCGAATCGTCTCAGTCTCGAATACAGCTAAATTTCAACTACACTCGTTACTGCAAATACAGTATCAATCTATAACATTCACTCGGTAGGTGGAGACGAGTAAGGCGGAACTTAGAATGCTAATAATGTAGGGTTTATGGAAAGCTAATACTTGTTTACCCGACCGATTAAACCCATACATGTGAAATTACCACCTCAGGTCTCAGCCTCAGGCCGGAGATACCACTGCTAAGGTTCAAAATATCTTACCTTTAAGTCTTTCAAGACAACCACTGATTAGCAGAACAGATATATCCCCAAAATATTCTATAATTTGTAGTTTGTTATCAATGACCTTGAAGCTAATCTCCTCTTCAATAATGAGCCTCGTCGAGAGAAACGGCCGGTGGATTTTGTTACGTGCGAATAGCCAAAGGTGAAGACCAGCATGCGCATCCGCACAGTCTGATCAGCGCCTTTGTGTTTCTCTCTCTGGAAAGTCTCAGACTTGGTCGGAAACCGCGAATACTGGTTTTCTCGCGACGTGGTCTATGACGAGCCTGGTCACGGAGGAAAAATAAGTCACCATGGTTTTGGTTGTGTTGGTGCTTTAAATCACATCCCTTCAGCCAAGTTGGTATACGATTTGATATCTTCTAATGCTGAGCGGAGGATAACGTGTCTTGCTCAAGGATACAGCACATTGCCTCTTGTGAGTCTCGAACTCACAACCCTAACATAGTAGCCTACCAACTAAGCCACTGCGCTCGTAAAACGACTAAAAACTGATCTGCTCATCTAAAAATGCAAGTAGATGGGGCCCTGGAAGGGTTTTTAGGGATATAGGGATATTAGCCAAATACTTAAAGGGGTATGGAATACTTTCGTGAAAATTCAAAGTATTTTAGGGATATAATTCAAAGCTTTCTGAATTTGGTGATATTTGCCAATATGGAATACTTTTCAAAACATTTAAAGGGATATGGGATACCTGGGATCCCCTTACAGGGCCTCGTAGATGATCTAATTAACTTGAGCATTGAGCTAGTATGTAGCTTTTATTCGTGCAAATAACAAGGCATCTGATAAGACTGCGCAGACACAACCTGATGCCCATCAAACACATAACGTCGAAACATCGTCGTAAGTAGCAATTAATGTATGTAAAAATGTGACCACAGAGTGGCATTACTACTGAACATTATATCTACGTTAATGCGACGTCGATTGATATGACGTTCTAACGTTAAATCTGTCTGCAGTGGTTAACGAACAACAAAGGCGCAGACCAGCCTGCGCATACGCGCAGTCTGATCAGCGCCTTTGTTATTCGCTGATTGTAAAGTATCATACCCAGGCTTGATACAAGCAAAATTTTAATTTTCTAGCAAGTCTCTGAAGCTAAGCAGGCTGGTTTGAGTCTCGCTATGTCGGAAACCCCGAAGACAGGTTTTCCCGCGTCGGGGCCCGTTTTGTGTCTACTGAGTAGGCGCATGTCAGCATGGATGGTCCAATGAGTTGCTACAATTCATCGGATAAGTACTGCTTTCTTTTTTTCCGGTCCGGTCCCATACTTTCGTGGAGATTGATCATGAAATTATTTCTACGGTCATTCTCCTCCCTTCCGCTGATTTATTCAAGAAGGGTTGTTGTGAGTTACAAGGGAAAGTATGTGCACGAATTACTGGTTAACCGCTTGTTCAAGCCTGCCCAGGAAAAAGTGGTTAGGTGAACTGACCGTCCCGCCATGACCATAGCTGTTGACTTGGGACGTAAAGCAACAAAACAAACAAACAAACAAACAAACTGCTTTCTTTTAGTGAATGTTCACTTCGTGTCACAGTAAAAGTCATGATATCCAAAACTCTTAATCTGCAACACAGATTTCATAACAAAATGGGCATACCAGGAAATAGGAATGATTGAATCCCATGGGGGGGTGGGGGGATACTCTGATATTTTCATATATACATAGGCTCGGGGGAATTTTTGGGGTTCAAAATTTTGAATTTCGATATATTTTGGGGTTTTCAGAAAAAAGAGTATTTTGGGGTATGAAGATTTGTGAATATTTTTTGGGGTCATCACATAATTGGACTATATTTAGAGGTCATTTCTATGCATTTTTGGGTCTTTTCTTAAGGTCAATGTACAGAATGGGGGATATTTTTAGGGATTAAATGATGTTTTACAAACTTTACTGGGCAGAAAGTAACTACATTATATCAGATCGGCTCTAGTATGTGCGTCACCAGTATGGAATCCATGGTATAGTCAGGACATTGAAAAATTAATAAAAAGGGTACAGAGAAAGTGTCTCCAACTTTGTTCAAAGGAAATAATAATAGACTCTCTTGATAAGAGAAGAACATTCACAGACTGTATTGAAACATACAAATTTGTTCCTGTGTATTTTAAAAAGCCGGTTCGCCAATTACGTGGCAATGCCCAGAAATGAATGAAACAGTACAGCCGCTGACATCATGATTTTTTTTCTCTAGCCGAGTGGTTGAAACATGGAACACCCTACGAGACACAACTTTGAAGGACCAATCTATGGATTCATTGAAGCAAAAATTGGAAGCTGGTCTCTAATGTGTCAGCTTAACCACCAAGCATACCAAGTAAGTAAGTTCGAATCGAATTATTTTTCTGAAGTATTCATTGAGACTAGAGGTCAAATTATGTCTTGAGTACGTCATGGACCCTGTCCCCTCCTGAAAAATCACAAAAATATATGGCTTCTTCCGCTGGCAGGCCGATGATGGCCCACTTTTAGTGGCATTTGGATCCTCTCTCCCTCATCATCTAAAAAATAGATTTGGACCCCCCTCTGGCAAAAATTTCTGGATCCGCGCATGTTAACGTATACCTTCTTTATAATACATGTACATGCATTGTGTATGTGAGAAGCAGGCTCAAGGGAATATATGCAGTCTTGTCTGCGCATTCGTTGCTCGAAAATGCTTCACGCATCAAAGGAGCTCTATTGATAAGGCATGCATTAGGGAGAATGTATTTTTTCACATTGCCCTAAGGAATTGCCCTGAGAAAGACTAAGAATTTAATATGGTGTACCGTTTGGGTCAAAAGTTAATTTCAGTGTGACACCTAAATTATTTTAGGTTGCTCCTAAATTAGTTTAGGTCCCACCAGTGACCTATATAATATAGGTTACTGGCCCCACCTATATTAATTTAGGTGGCACCTCAATACTTTTGACCCTGTTGGTAATTTAATCCCTCCAAGTGCCAGGTGGCAGGCCTACGGGTGACAACTTCTAGGACAACTTCAAATATTTCATACTTATTGCATGGTCATGTCCTGGGAGTTTTTTCCATTGCCAGGTACCTGTGGTGTGATATATCCAATGACCTGTCGTGGAACTCCCCGGGGGGGGGGGGGGGGGGGTACTCATGTATTTTCATACATACGTAGGCTCGGGTCATTCTTTTGGGTTCAAAATTTTGAATTTTTTTGGGGGGTTTTCAGAAAAATAAATATTTTTTGGGTATGAAGATCTTATGGATACTATTTTGAGGTCATCACAAATTTGGCCTATATTTAGGGGTCATTTCTATGCATTTTAGAGTCAAGGTATAAATTGAGGGATATTTTTGGGGTTTTCTTAAATTTCAAATATTTTTTGGGGTGCTTGAAATTCCTGGTATTTTTGGGGGGGGTGA
This sequence comes from Loripinus fragilis, assembly GCA_964019695.1. Lineage (NCBI taxonomy): Eukaryota > Metazoa > Mollusca > Bivalvia > Lucinida > Lucinidae > Loripinus > Loripinus fragilis. The sequence continues at coordinate 1,793,861 of CAXHUL010000609.1, forward strand.
AGGGTAGATGCTGGGCCCGAGCCTACGTATAAAGAAAAAATGAGAGTACCCCCCTTGGTGAACTCCCACATTGACCGCATAACATCTAGAGCAAACAGTACCGTGGCTCAACTTGAGGTTTTCTTAAGCTCTGACTCTCTGTGAGTCGTGAGCCATTTTCTTTGCTTCACCATAGTGCATTAATTTGATTTGAGTGTTTCTCCACGATGGTACATTGCATTAGTTAGAAGGCTTCCATGCGAGCTGAACATTTCTTGTACTTCAACAACAGTAGGATCTAGGGCGAAGACTTGGTACCAGTAAAATGCATTTAATTCCCCGGTGGCTTTGGCTGCTGTCCGTTCTAAGGCGATGGATCTGTTGTTGTTGACTCTTTCTATCTATCTTCCTGTACACCTAAACCTCCGAGGAGGACGTAAGGTGGTGTACCGGTATATACCAGGAGCTAAAGGGTGTTAAATGGAATAAAAGCATAGAAAAAAGTGGACGAAATGAGTTTGTACAGTGCGATGGAGAGTGTTAGTATAGTTAAAAGATAAAACAGATGCTTGTATCTAGGGAGTGGAGTGGGCTACCTGGCAAATAGCCGTACTGAACTGTGCCAAGGTAGGCAGGGTTGGGATGTGGTGTGGTAGGGCGTTCCAATGTATTATTGTCCGAGGAAAGAAGGTGTATTTATAGAAGTCTTTTAGAGTTGTGATCTGTCGGTACGCCATCGGGTGATTTCTTGAAGAGGATTTGGTAGTCAGAGACAGGAATGGCCACAAGGTCGTATGTGACCTTGTATAAGAGGAGACAGTGCCAACAAAAAAAATGTAAGAGTCAGAGAGACTGCCGACAACACACTTGTACGCCCTCAGCTAGAATATACTGCCCCCATCTGCATGGGACCCTCATACAAGAAAAAAGATATTCCAGCTAGAAAAATTCCAAACGCAGAGCTGTCAGGTGGACCACCTCTAATTACGATTACCGGCCAAGAGTGACAGCAATGCTGCAAATGGATGATGGATGGGTGGGTGGATGATTGGATGGATGGAGGGATGGATGGAGGGACGGAGGGAAAGGTGTAGGGTGATGGGGGTCGCTTGAGCACGATCGTTTTATCAACAGCACCATCCCAGAGTGCTGCTTATTTTTAGCGCATGCGTCATCAGCAAACTTAGAAACGGAAGTGTGTATTTTGTAGTTTCACTTTGACGCTCGATCATCAAAAAGCTTTGTTCGCGATAATTAAAACAAGAACGACACCAATAAAAGAAATGCAACTTACAATTACAACTTCCTCTGGCCAGATAATTAATCTTGACGTTAGTGAGGACCTCGAATTAGAAAATTTGAAGGCCCAATGTGAGTTTGAATTGGGAGTGCCTGCCTCCAACCTTGTTTTGGTCTGGAATGGAAGACCTCTCCAAGACGATAAGAAGACTTTACAGGCTTACGGGATTAAAAATGGGGATGTGTTACTTGTTCAGCAAGTCAACGCCCCACCAGCTATGCCTAATGTCGGTGCAGTTCCAGGAGGTATGACGTGTTTTAAATATGTTCCTGTTTTTAACCTAAGTCTTCATGAATAATTTTTCCATAGAATGAAGCGCAATTCTTCTATTTTTCAAGTGATATGCACTACTATGCAGGGTCCTCTGGAATACTTTCGTGCATAGACTTTGGGACAACTGCACTTTACCAGTAGGGCTGTCACGATATTCCAAAAGCGTATTGCGATATATTGCGATATGTGGAAAGCATGTTGCAATAATACCACAATATATTGTCCCAAAATGTCAAGAAACATTTTAGGTTAGAAAGAAAAGAATATTGACATGAGATTGAATTCTTAAACCAAGAGTCTTTACCATGTTCCCTCAACAAGACTCAAAGCCTCAAATCCCCCTACAATATAGCTTGCAATTGATCTTGGGATGGTACTGGCCTCAGCTACAGCCAGCATTCAAGTGACCTTATCCCACACCTTTTTGGTAGAACTACTTGGAGGCACTGGTAAAAGGGTCATGGTTGGGCTAACCTTAGATGATCCACAGTTTTGTTTTGAGTCACCATTTGGCTGGTGGGTCATTTTTTTTTTCATTATCGGATTTTTGATTAACATGCAGGTGCAGGGGCATCATCCACATCAGTGGGCCCCTTTCCATGTAACTGGCTAGCTGCACGCATAGCAGATCGCACACCTGATCTCCAGGTGCTCCTTTCTTGAGGGTCAACTGTGGTGAGCTTCCACTCACGGCAGTCTTTCTCTGTCAGTTTCTTCCATGTTTGCTTGGGCCTCCCTGCCCCCCGCTTGCCGTCAATCTGCATATCATATGCTGTTCTGATTGCACCACTCGAACGCTCCACATGCCCAAACCAGCAAAGCCTTCTCTCTCTCAAAATGAGGTTGAGGTCCTCAAGCTGAAGCTTTGCCAGTAGCTCGCTTGACCTTACCCTGGCCACATCCTTTGGCTTGATACTGCAGATCTGTCTGATCATGGCCCTATCATTGCGTTGCAAGCGCTGCAGGTTTGTCTTGGTAAGTGGCCAAGTTTCACTGGCATGGAGCATGGCGCTCCGCACGCAAGAGCTGTACACATGGCCACGGGTCTTGTAAGAGAGGTGGCGGGATGTGAGAACTGGTAGTAGCTCCCTGAACTTCTTCCAGGCGGTTTTCACACGAGTAGTGACCACCATTTCTTAGCCTCCACCAGCAGAAAGCATGTCACCTAGGTAGCAGAAGAAAGCTACCACCTCAAGCTTGTCAGGTCCGACCTGGACTTCACTCTGTGGTCTGCCGTCAATAGGGCGAGCATTTCCCATCAAAGTTGGCAATCGACCGGTCAATATGCATATTGACCAGACCAGTGGTCATTACTGGTTTTAACCGGTCATTACTGGTCGATTGGTGGTCAATTGGTCAATTGAAAAAACTTGGTTGATGTGAAGATACTTGGCATTATTTATCCCCTGTTTTACTGAACTCTATAAAGACTAAAAGTAGTTTAATATAAGATAATACACTAAGGTTTAACTGAAAATGTGATGTTGTTTTTTAGTTGATTTTGCTTAAAAAAATATAGATAATTAAAAAGCTGTAAATTAAATAAAAATGAAATGTCAATAGTTTTAGATCTTCAGTCCAAATCATACCACAACTTTCAGTTCAGACTAACAGTCTTGAACTTATTTTCTATTAACCTTTAATGAAAAAAGGCAAATTCAAGTAATGAAAATAAATAAATTTTAAAACTGGCTTTAAAATGAGAGAAAGTAAAAACAACAACAATACTTCAAATTGATCATCAAAGAGGTCATCATGTACACATAAAAGATGCTGTATTAGTTAAAATTCAAATTGGTTTGGCTTCTTATCTGAAAAGACAAAGGTGTGAAAATTATAAAGACAACACTTAATGTTAAAAAATATATCAGATGTATCAAGGAGTTATTTTTTACTTTAAATAACCTAGAACAAACAAAACTGTCAAAATATGTGGCATGTCTCTCGGACTGAAAAAGGTGTGTCCAGTTTATAACACCTATCCAATCACTGAGCTTAAAATGTATTGGCTAATTCAGTGGCATCTGTGTGTATATAGAGGTGTGAAAGTGTGGTCATTCAGTTATCAGCTGTTATCAGTTAATAATTAACCAAGTGTCATAAACTAATAGAAGTTATTGTCTAAAAAATTGAGAAAAAAAACCTGTATGGTTATTCTATTCTGCCTTTGATGATGCAAGAAAAACTAGTGTTAGGTGCATGGACTGTAATGCAGAAATCAGTGCTAAGGTCTTGAGATGGAAATCTCACAATGAAAAGTGCCCTTGGCAGGGACGAAATAGTTTTTTTTTCTTTTTCAATAGATAGAACATAAAACCTGTACAAATATCTCAATCCACCACAAAAACGTCCTTCATAATTTTAAATCAACCACTCAGATTCGTATTGACCAGTATTGACCACTTTTTGGCATATTGACCAGGGCGGTTTTAACCGGTTAAAACCGCTGGTTAAAACCGGGGGTGGTTTTGACCGCCCAACCTTGTTTCCCATGCACCGTGCACACCTATAATCAGGATTTGGTGTCAGTCCTTGTATCCCACTGCATTTCTTATGGGTGCTGCTGATTGAGATGCAAACTTTAATTTGTTGTTCTGCCAATATACTTTACTGTCTGGTCACAATGCCTACAGATATATAGAGTGTCCCTGATGCCAGCCAGCAAATTTTAAACTTAAATATGCAGCTTTTTGTACTACAACTATATTTCTTTCCAATCAACTTTAGTTGCATGAGTTTTGATGACTTTCCTCTGACTTTTCGATGGAAAACAAAATAAAAAGCAAACCCTTCACTTCCTTGTGTTTCTATTTAAAGTAACAACGATATATCGCGATACGTTAATCGTACCAATATAGTGTACCTTTTCAGACTAATATCGCAATATACCAATAAACCGATATCCTGACAGCCCTATTTACCAGCCTCTGTTTTAAATAAAATTACTATTTAGTTCCAACATTTTACAATATATTAGGCCTAGTGCTACTGTCCCACGCCGATGCAACATTGTTCTAAGTAACTATGTCAAAAACAACAAATAACATATTTAGATGCAAGCTCACCTATAAAACTTTGTCAAAGTCAGTAGAACGGTAAAGTGCAGTTTAACCTAGACATTTTTAACCTGCAATGCTTTTAACCATCGCAAAAAGTAAGTGAGTACAGGTATGATCAAGAAGTTCCACAATCACATTCACACACTCAGTGATTTTGTTACCTGCGCATCCTGCATCTTTTGCGCATAAGTTTTTATTTCAGCGAGTCCCGGGATGCAATAGTATGGCAGACTTGTCATTAAAAATAGTGTTTTGGACTCATTAGTTTGCAGTGGGGACTCATTGATATTGGATGTAGCGAGTCCCAGGACCCATAAGCCCAAAATTGTAAATGAATCACTGCACACTGCTGACCAACCCATGGCACCATGAGGAAGAGCCACAGAACATTTATAGTAACAATACATCTGTAAGACAATAATTATAATAGCAAAGCAACCAGCTTTCTCTTCTTCTTCAAGATGATTGCAAAACTAGAATGGACATAAAGACAAACACAGAACTCCCACAAACACTGGAAGGTACATTAAACCATTGATCAACAACCACAGAACCATGGCCTTAGAACGAACAGCAGCCTAAGCTGCTTGGGGCTTACCCCTTAAATGCATTTTACTAGCACTAAACCTTCGCCCTTGATTCTGTTGTTGTTAAAAACAATGTGTTTAGCTCGCATTGAGGCTTCCTAACAAATGCAATTTAAAGACATCTAGTGTAGGTAGACAAAGTGGCGACCTTGGCTGGAAGTCTTCCAGACATCAGGACTTTAGTTAAGAATGCGTAACGAAAATTTAGTTTTCTTATTTCTCATCAAAAAATATATTGTGGGCACTCAAAAGAGCCGTCTCAATATGCAAATTATTTATTGCTACGCATGAAAATGTAAACATTTATATGTTTTTTTTGCAGATCATACATGTAGTTTGAAAAATTAAAAATTAAATCCAGAAGGCCTCTTTTTATCTGGTATATCACTTATGAGGAAGAGGGTCTGACCTACGATTTTCAATAGAATGATTGGAATTATGTAAAAGCTATGCACACAGCGCGTTTGTTAGATTTACATGGGTATTTAAAAAAAATCCCAACAGCTGCCTAAATCAATCTTTTGTAGGTGTCCCAATGTTAGATTTTGGCTCAATATCGGTGCCTACTGGTAATCAAGCTGGGCCCAGTAGACAGATGTACAGAAATGAAGATGACTATGACCCAAAGACAATACGAGACCTACTGTACAACAATCCACGAGAGAGAGCCCTACTGAAGGAACGCAATCCACCACTATCAGAAGCTCTAGAGAGTGGCAGTACAGGTTAGACGTCTGTCTTGACTTACAGATATTTTTTAAAACTTTTTTTCAAAGTTTGTTCCCTCTTTTAGGGATGCTCTTTATCCAAAATAATAATAGGCCAAAAGAATGGTTTAATGTCCAATCTCATTCATTTGCTATAAAAGTGACAGTACAGGTTAGACTTCTGTCTTGGCTTTAGACACTTTTTTTAAAACTTTTTTTTTCACGGTCTGTTCCCTCTTTTAGTGATACTCATTATCCAAAATAGTCATAGGCCAAAAGAATGGTTTACAAACACGCTTTGAATAAATGAAAGTGTTTGAGAATTTGTTTAAAAAGCTTATGGTGAAAAACTCATTTATTGAAAAGACATATGTTGTAGGTACACATTGGAATTGCCTCATAGAGGCAATTCCAATGTGCACCTACAACATATGTTCCTGAAATAAGGAAGAAAACTATTTGAAAATTTACATTTTCCAAGCATCATGTCCATTGTCTTTACCTCTTTTAAACATCCCAAACTGCCAATCAGTATTAAAATTCATGCCACGCTACTGCAAATTGTTTATATTTGCATGACAGCTATATCCCCAAATTCGAGTTCATGAACTACCTCTTTATTAACCTGCTAGTTGCGTGGTTGTAATGTCCTATCTCATTCATTTATTTGCTTGTAAAATCACACATTTGATGGGATATCTAAAAATTTACAGTGGGGCATTTGAAAAATGTATCATTTGTATGGAGAATCCTTGACTCTTTTCTTGTTGAATGTCTTATGTACTGCAGTCTTACCCAATGAATTTGTATCTGTTAATCTCAGCATTTCTGTTGTAAGCATAGATCAATACGAGTGAAAAACAGTATTAATGATGATCCTGATCAGATGGTTTCATAAGAAACCAGATGATCAGGATCTACAGTGTTTTCAAAAAAGGATAAATCTGGGTTAAGCAGGAGAAGAATAAATACCCACTTAAGAGCAAAATGACTTAGAAATGAGACCAAGGAAACAATTAAATCAATTTTACCTGCCTCTCAAAATAAAAACACATACAGATACCTTTGTTATTCATTGTAGAATGGATATTTAAGATATTTTAGTGTCAGCAAAACGTAAAACATATGAAATGTGTACTTTTGTTGTTTAATACATGTACCGGTGTTTTAGTTCTTTATTGTAGAGTGATTCATTGAAAAATTTCTAGGACTACAAATACCAAACAAAAATACGTCTACCTAAATATATTCAATACGTATGTGCATGTGTGCATGCATGGATAATGCTTGTCCTAAATAACTATGGACCCTTTTAATGGCATGTTCAAATGTAAGATACTTTCTTAATCTTAATCGGTCTTTTATATAGGGGCCAGCCTAAACTTAAGTCCATTTTGGCTTAACATTTAAATATTCCTCATAAAAATGTTTTATAATAAGCCAAAAGTCCTGATAAAGAGAGTTTGTGCACATAAAATTACATTTATTGCCTTACCCATCAATTTAAACATGTGTTTTGGGCGCTCATTGAGACGGTTCTTTTGAGTACCCACAACATATGTTTTGGTTGACAAATAAGAAAAATAATTTTCCAGTACACACACTTATCTGGAGGCCTAATAAGCCCATATCAGCATTTTCAGGTGCTCTTGTTATTCATTGCAGAACGGTTCATTGAGGTATTTCGACGGCAGCGAGAAGAAAAGATGGAGAAGGACCGTGAAAGAATCAGATTGATGACAATGGATCCCTTTGATCCTGAAGCTCAACAGAGGATAGCTGAGGAGATCAGGTAACCAGGCATTGGAAACCAGCCACTCATTTACATATGGGTTCAGTAGGTCTCTAGATTAACACAAATCGTCCCCTCAGTGCAAAAAGTCAGTAACTCCATTAAGATAAGGACTTATTGCCTTTTTGCCCTGAGGTTAAGAAATATGGGTGTAAAATTGTTAATATTTTCTCTTAGATATCAGTTCAAACATTGCTTTGGGTGCTCAAAAGAACCGTCTCATTGAGACGGTTCTTTAATGAGATGGTTCTTTTGATTACACACAACATATATATTGATAGAGAAATAAGAAAAATAAATTTTGATTACACACTCAGCAAGCCTGGGGATTCAACAAGCGTTTTTGAAGCCTTGCCTTATAAACTTGATATCAAAAGATACTCACCTAGTAGTCCTATATCTATTATTTTTGACAAAATAAACACACCTGTTCACACAACATTTTTACAATTCACTAACCAATAGGGCCAGTTAAGCAAAAGTTTTGAGGGTAAAATTGCGATTATTTTCTTATCCAACAGTTCAAACATGTGTATTTGGTGCTCAAAAGAACCATCTCATTGAGACGGTTCTTTTGAGTACCAACAACATATGTTTTGGTTAAGAAATAAGAAAAATGATTTTCAGTTACACACTCATATCAGGGGGCCTGGGAACCACTTTCAAAAATAGTGTCGCTCAGATCGGCATGAAGCAACATAAAAAATGTGATTCACTATCAATTCAAAAGTTTTAGTCCTTTATTTAGCACATGTATGTATGATACTGGTATCTTAATACATGAAATGACTAAAATATGTAGTTTTTTAACACAGTTACATGTAGAAGCTTTTTTCTGTCTGTCCAGTAGCTTGATAGAGCATGAGGTAGGGGATCAAAGTGTTGCTAGATCGAGACTCACCAGTCACTGTGTTGTGTCCTAGGGCAAGACACTTTATTGGCTGCTTAGTACTGGTTCAACCCAGAAAGACATCCCGACATAACTGCGCAAATTGTTGACCGGGATGTAAAGCATCAACACACCCAAACAAATGTAGAAGCCTCTGATCATTTTAGTTTGTCAGAAAATAACATTTTACAGCACTACTGACCAGTTACAGTTTAAGAAAGGTTTTGACCATATACAGGTATCTAATGATATACAGTAAATATGTTCTTAAAAGGGTATCCTTTGGAAGCAAAGGCTGCACCAAAGAACTGAAACTAGAGTGTGCATATTTCCTGGGCCAGACTAGCTAGTTTCTGCCATTTAGGCTTCATCAGTGACCCTCTAATAGTTTCAAAATTCCACAATGAAACCCATGATCCCAAAGGACAAGAAAATAAAATCTACACTATAGTGAAGGGCAGGGAGACGTTCTACCGCCGTCACACAGTCCCAGTCACCAGCTGTAGTGAAGTCAAATATGTTCTTAAAAGGGTATCTTTTGGAAGCAAAGACTGCACCAAAGAACTGAAACTAGAGTGTGCATATTTCCTGGGCCAGACTAGCTAGTTTCTGCCATTAGGCTTCATCAGTGACCCTCTTATAGTTTCAAAATTCCACAATGAAACCCATGATCCCAAAGAAAATAAATCTACACTATAGTAAAACCTGTAAAAAATGGCCACTCTCAAAAAGACCACAAATTGGTTTTCAGACCAATTATCACTTAATGCAGGTCAAAAGGGAGCATTCTGCAATATTTTTGACCAGCATTAAGCTACCATTTGTCATTAAGATCTTTGTTATGTCTATTTTTGAGTGGTCGTTTTACATAGGTTTTACTGTATTTATTACCGAGGCTCTTAATATGATCATTTTGAATTTGGTAGCCCTCTAAATGCATATACTTATATGATTTCAGATTATCAAATGTGGAAAGTAATATGGAGTCTGCAATAGAACATGTTCCTGAGAGCTTTGGTCAGGTGGTTATGTTATATATCAACTGTTCAGTTAATGGACATCCTGTGAAAGCCTTTGTTGACTCAGGTATGTAATATGGAGTCTACAATAGAACATGTTCCTGAGAGCTTTGGTAAGGTGGTTATGTTATATATCAAGTGTTCAGTTAATGGACATCCTGTGAAAGCCTTTGTTGATTCAGGTATGTAATATGGAGTCTGCAATAAAACATGCTCCTGAGAGCTTTGGTCAGGTGGTTATGTTATATATCAACTGTTCAGTTAATGGACATCCTGTGAAAGCCTTTGTTGATTCAGGTATGTAATATGGAGTCTGCAATAGAACATGTTCCTGAGAGCTTTGGTCAGGTGGTTATGTTATATATCAACTGTTCAGTTAATGGACATCCTTTGAAAGCCTTTGTTGATTCAGGTATGTAATATGGAGTCTGCAATAGAACATGTTCCTGAGAGCTTTGGTCAGGTGGTTATGTTATATATCAACTGTTCAGTTAACGGACATCCTGTGAAAGCCTTTGTTGATTCAGGTATGTAATATGGAGTCTGCAATAGAACATGTTCCTGAGAGCTTTGGTCAGGTTGTTATGTTATATATCAACTGTTCAGTTAAAGGACACCCTGTGAAAGCCTTTGTTGATTCAGGTATGTAATATGGAGTCTGCAATAGAACATGTTCCTGAGAGCTTTGGTCAGGTTGTTATGTTATATATCAACTGTTCAGTTAACAGACATCCTGTGAAAGCCTTTGTTGATTCATGTATGTAATATGGAGTCTGCAATAGAACATGTTCCTGAGAGCTTTGGTCAGGTTGTTATATTATATATCAACTGTTCAGTTAACGGACATCCTGTGAAAGCCTTTGTTGATTCAGGCAGGGATACAGACTAACATTTTTTTGTCAGGAGCAAGCTGGGCCCATATAACAAAATGATTCTGGACCCAGCCCAAAACTAAGGGGCCCAGGAATCGTCGGAAAATTGAACTAATTCCAACACAATTGCAAAGTATTTGTTTTACTCAAAATTGAAGTGAGAGATCCTCATCATTTGTATTCCTCTAATTATTAACCATATCAACAGTATTTGGAATCGGCTGAATGACGATTACTAAACTTCAAACAGCTAGTGTCAGATTTGACAAGACTTCACACCCTTACATACTACTCTTCTTTAGGGGCAAGCTGGGCCCCTTAAAATATAGTTTTAGGGGCCCAGCCCAAAACTTAGGGGCACTGGGCTACTGGGCCCCTGTTAGTCTTTTTCCCTGTCAGGTATGTAATATGGAGTCTGCAATAGACCATGTTCCTGAGAGCTTTGGTCAGGTTGTTATGTTATATATCAACTGTTCAGTTAACGGACACCCTGTGAAAGCCTTTGTTGATTCAGGTATGTAATATGGAGTCTGCTATAGAACATGTTCCTGAGAGCTTTGGTCAGGTGGTTATTTTATATATCAACTGTTCAGTTAATGGACATCCTGTGAAAGCCTTTGTTGATTCAGGTATGTAATATGGAGTCTGCAATAGAACATGTTCCTGAGAGCTTTGGTCAGGTGGTTATGTTATATATCAACTGTTCAGTTAATGGACATCCTGTGAAAGCCTTTGTTGATTCAGGTATGTAATATGGAGTCTGCAATTGAACATGTTCCTGAGAGCTGTGGTCAGGTGGTTATGTTATATATCAACTGTTCAGTTAACGGACATCCTGTGAAAGCCTTTGTTGACTCAGGTATGTAATATGGAGTCTACAATAGAACATGTTCCTGAGAGCTTTGGTCAGGTGGTTATGTTATATATCGACTTTTCAGTAAACGGACATCCTGTGAAAGCCTTTGTTGACTCAGGTATGTAATATGGAGTCTACAATAGAACATGTTCCTGAGAGCTTTGGTCAGGTGGTTATGTTATATATCAACTGTTCAGTTAACGGACATCCTGTGAAAGCCTTTGTTGACTCAGGTATGTAATATGGAGTCTACAATAGAACATGTTCCTGAGAGCTTTGGTCAGGTGGTTATGTTATATATCGACTTTTCAGTTAACGGACATCCTGTGAAAGCCTTTGTTGACTCAGGTATGTAATATGGAGTCTACAATAGAACATGTTCCTGAGAGCTTTGGTCAGGTGGTTATGTTATATGTCAACTGTTCAGTTAACGGACATCCTGTGAAAGCCTTTGTTGATTCAGGATGGATTCATTGTTTATATTGTCAGGGGTCAAAGGTTTAATTTCCAAAAATATTTTGGCTTAGCAAACAGTGCTGCGCAGACCCTGATGAAATGTTTTCATGATGGAAATTGAGCTGCTTGCTAGGTCTGCACCAACATGTTTCTCTTTTCTGAAAAAGCCAGTTGTAATGTATGTACTTTACTTGTTTTAAAAAATGTTTTAAAAAGAAAAAAGTCGGTAAATCTATTTAGTAAACAGTTTTAGCTGTGGTGAACATGTAGGCATTACCATGTTCAACCTAAACAATAAACTCTGTCAATATTTATACCCCCGGTACGAAGTATATAGGGGGTATACAGTTTTTGCCTTTTCTGTAATTATGTTTGTTGGTTTGTCTGTCTGTTGGTTTGTCTGTCTGTCTGTAAACTTTTTTTTCCGTCAAAGATTTCTCAGCAATTACTTGGGTTAGGATTCTGAAATTTGGTACAAAGCTTGATAGTGATGAGTTGTATTGTGTAACAAAAGAACAGCCACATATTGCTTATCAGTCCCTTTATTTATTCATTTTTCTTTCTCTCCAATGGAAATTTCTGTCACAGATTTTTTCGCTCCTATTGGAGCCAGTGTTTTCAAATTTTGTGTACATATTCAGGAAGGCAAAGTGTACTGTGTAAATGGAACTTAACATGCTAATCCTCATTTTGCCTTCTTTTTTCATTTTTTTTATTTTTTCCTTCTTTCTCTTATATAATACATATGGATATTTTTTCTGTTAAAGATTTCTCAGCAACCACTTGAGTTAGGGTTCTGAAATTTGGTACAAAGCTTAATAGTGATGAGTTGTATTGTGAAACAAAAGAACAGCCACATATTACTTATCAGTCCCTTTATTTGTTCATTTTTCTTTCTCTCCAATGGAAATTTCTGTCACGGATTTCTCAGCTCCTATTGGAGCCAGTGCTTTCAAATTTTGTGTACACCTTCAGGATGGCAAAGTGTATTGTGTAAAAGGAAGTTAAGATGCTAATCCTCATTTTGTCTTCTTTTTTAAATTTTTCATTTTTTCCTTCTTTCACTCTTATATAATACATATAGACATTTTTTCTGTCAAAGATTTCTCAGCAACCACTTGAGTTAGGATTCTGAAATTTGGTACAAAGCTTGATAGTGATTAGTTGTATTGTGTAACAAAAGAACAGCCACATATTGCTTAGAAGTCTTTTTATTTATTCATTTTTCTTTCTCTCCAATGAAAACTTCTGTTGCAGATCTCTCGACTCCTATTGGAGTCAGTGTTTTCAAATTTAGTGTACACCTTCAGGTAGGCTAATTGTATTGTGTAAATGAAAAGTAAGATGCTAAAGCCTTCTTTTTCAATTTTTCCTTCTGTCACACCTATATAACACATATGGAGTTTTCTCAGCAACTAGTTTATTTAGGATTATGAAATTTTGTGTACACTTTCAGGTTGGCAAAGTGTATTGTGTAAATTAAAAGCAAGGTGCTAATCCTCATTTTGCCTTCTCTTTTCAAATTTTCAATTTTTCCTTTTGCCACTCTTATATAACACATATGGACATTTTTCATCAAAGTTTTCTCAGAAACTACTTGATTTAGGGTAATGAAATCTTTGACAATTTTGTCTTTTCTCTGAAAGTGTTACAACATCTGATGGCTACTACCGGGGGTATGTGAGCTTTGCTCACTTCTTGCTATATTTTTTTTATAAATAATTCATCTCTTTTGAAAACAGTGTGGACCCAGATCAGCTGGCTTCTGATGAAGCCAGCTGGTTTGGGTCCATACTGTTTTGACTGGTTCCCTGTTTTCGCTTTCGAAAGCAAAGTGGACCCAGATCAGCTGGGTTCAAGCCAGCTGGTTTGGGTCCATACTGCGAATCTATATGAGTAATGAAAATTGCATAACTAGAAAGGCTAAAGCTGTTTTATCATTCATATATCATATCATAATCTGATTTTTGATTAACGTGCAGGTGCAGGGACATCATCCACATTAGTGGGCCCCCTTCCAGGTAACTGGCTAGCTGCACGCAAAACTTAAAACTGAATCCATATGCACTATTCATGCTGTATGCGGCTTGATTAAGCTGAGGGCGTACAGCTTATTTTGAAATGATTGGGCGATATTATAGCACTAAATTCCAGGGATAATTCTTGCTTAGAATTCTTGGTCAGCCAAAATCAATGAGAATTTATGAATTTTCAGTGAGAAATTTTAACAAAATACTTACCGTAAGCTAAATTACATTTTGCCATGGTATTTTTCTCCCATTCAGTCAAATTTCATTGAGATTTGTGGCAGAAAGATGAGTGAAACTCTCAATATTTCAATAGTTTTTCTGTTTTATCAGTAACTGCTCAATTATTCTACCTTTCTGCTCAATCATTCTGACTAATCAGAATCAAGCTTTAGTTACATAATGTTTACATGCCTATCTTAATTTTATTAATTGTGATTTATATGCTGCAAATTGGTGGCCCGTGATTGGAAATAAGTTTTATTCTATTCTATTCTATTGCAGGTGCTCAAATGACAATAATGAGTGAAGCTTGTGCTGAAAGATGCAATATTATGAGGCTCGTTGATAAGAGATGGGCGGGAATAGCAAAGGGTGTTGGTACCCAGAAGATTATAGGCAGAGTTCATTTAGGTACCTGTAACCCATACATCTTTTATATTCACAGGTTTAGATAAACAAAAATATTCAGCGTAAAATTGTAAATATTTTGTTGCCCATAATTCTTAGCATATGTTTTTGGTGCTCAAAAGAACCGTCTCATTGAGACGGTTCTTTTGAGTACCCATAACATATGTTTTGGTTGAGAGATAAGAAAATTATTTTTCTGTTACCACTCTTAACATTAGTCCTGATAATTCTACTTATTTTAACAAGACTTTGGATATGGGTCCCATCATGAAGAAACATGGTTTTGTTGAATGCTTACAGCAAAGGTGCAGACATTCAAGTGATTTATTATTTGTCCAATTACCGAGGTCAGCTATATTGGCGATGAGCCTTCAGCCTTGGGCTAATACAACGGACCTCAGACCTTTAACTGGGCCAATATGAAATCACTTAACTTTTGTTTGATTTGATTCTTTACGTCCCATCAACAATCTTTCAGTTAAACAGGGACCGGTCTTCCTGGGTTGAACCAGTACTAAGCTAGGATTTATGTGTCTTGCTCAAGGACCACAACACAGTGATGCCAGTGAGGCTCGAACCTGTGCAGGGTGTCCACGGTCAGGGAAAAGGTCAGGGAAAAACATATTTTTTCAAGGTCAGGGAATTGTCAGGGAATTTTGAAATTGGTCAGGGAAATTTGAAAAATAAGCAAGAATCAGGGAAAAGTCGGGGAATTTTGAAATAACAAGTTTTTGAATGAGTTAAACATCAAGAATTAAGGCTAAGGCAGTTTCTCCATGTTTGGCTAGTATCATAATAACAATTATAATACTAAAAAAATGATAGTAATAATATAATTATAACAATAATAATGTTAAGCTTTACATTTTTTTTCTTCAAATTATTCCTTGAGCAGAAACTGAAGGGAGTAGTACCCTTTGCCTCTCCAGCTTCGTTTTCAGTTCGGCTTTTATCAAGTTTGTGCATCTGGTATGGTATATACAAGATTTTATTTCATGCCACATACACGTATCTTACTTCTGTACCATGCCACTTAATGCAATATGAATTGGTCCTGGTGGTTGTAATTTCTGTGTACTTGAGCTATAAGTCACTTATGAAAATTGTATTATTTTTCTCATTTGCAATACTGTTGGCTGTGGTTTCTTGTTTACAAGTGTAACAGAGTGTAATCAACATTAATTTTCTAACTAATATAATTTACTATCACTTAATATACAAAATGGACTATCCTATACTTATTATATCAAGATGTTTGGGATAATCCTTCAGAATGAAAAAGATTTATATTCTAGATATGTTAAGCAAACTTACTTACAGCATACATATGTAAGTTTTGATATATGGAAATAAATACATTCTATTTGTACTTGTATTGATAGTTTAATTTCATTCTCTCGTTTATAGGATTTAACAGTTATTCTATGATTTGTAGGTCTGTTAACTTTGAAGAAAAGGAACATTGTGGTTAAGCAAAGAAATAATTTAAAATTTTGAAGTGCATACTTATGAAGAGTTATAAGACTTATTATGAAGCTTGTATTTTTGTCCAGTTTTGCATGCATTTTATTCAAAGCACTACATTCAAACGCATTGATTATACATGTAAGTATGTAGAAAGAGGAAAATAGAAAAAACAAAATCAAAGAAAAATAATTAAAAACAAAATGAAAATACAAAGAGTAATGCAATGACAATTTGTAGTAAAAAGATGGTAATGGTTGGCTGTAGGAAGGAGAGGACCTACAGATTTTCCTGTATTAATAGTATAAATAAGGTACATGTATGTTCTAAATGGTTGGCTGTAGGGGAGGAGGAGGCCAATACAGATGTCAACTTCACGTGCAAAATACAAATACGCTAGTCAGGGAAATTTGATTTTAGTCAGGGAATTGTCAGGGAAATTTGCTTTGCTCATATTGTGGACACCCTGCTGTGGCCTCTCGATCGAGTCGAGCACTCTACCACTGAGCCACTGCGCTCCGGAAAAAAACCACTTAACAAATGGCATTTTTATTTATTTACTGCTTAACATAGAACACATGTCTGGTTTGACCTTGCTGTTACGTGCCCTATTCATGTGAGTAACTCACACACCAAATTTGGGTGAATTTCGTCCAATAGTTTAGGAGGAGATATCATAACAGACAGAAGGACAGAAAGACTAGCGCCAATACTGTTGACCAAGTCAATATTAATTGACCTTCAATCCATACAGAAATGTGTGCAGTGTAGTTAAAATGACGGTACAGTTTATGTTTCCCTAGAGCCAATTTATTGTTCTACAAGTAGCATCACTGTCATTGTCAGACTTTAATAGTTGAGCCGCGACATGAGATTTCCAACAATGTGGTATGTGCGACCAGCAAAGCCTCAGATCAGCCTGCTCATACGCGCAGTCTGATCAAAGCCTTTGCTAGTCGCTTGAATATTTTATGACTGTTTAGCTACAGACTGAACGTCATTTGGAGTTTCTAAGCTTAAAAGGAGGCTGTACAGGCTCGTCTGAGTCTACACTTGTCAAAATCATTTAATGCCTCATTGTTGGGAATCACATGTCACAGCTCAGTTTATAAAACAGGTCACTTGGCCATTATTTTGTTTGTGGTGATGCTTTACATCCCTGTCATGAATTTTTCAGTCATGTTGGGACAATGTCCTGTCTTCCTGGGTTGAACTAGTACTAAGCAGAGAATAAAAGTGTCTTGCTCAAGAAAACAAGGCAGTACCTCTGATGAAGCTTGAACCAGCCACCCTTGGATCTAAAGTGTAACACTCTACTGCTGAGCCACCACACTTCTCTCACTTAGCCATTAAGCTTAAGCTCATATATTGTAATATTATATATATTGCTGAATAAAGTACTCAATTTACGCTTGACCCATATAAGCCTAGCATCCTTTTTGTGATATTTCAAAATTTGAATAAAAATAAAAAAAATAACACCCCAAAAAACTTAAATATGGAAATGAACTGGTCCAGTTGTTATGAGTGGGAATAGGAGTATGTGTGCTTAATAGTTCCAAATAAAAAAATAAGTGTGTTTGGGGTTACGGGTCTGAAAAATTTAGGTAGGGTAGGCACACATTTTTAATTTTTTTTTTGAAAAACATATAATTTTATGCATTTTGAAAAGCATTTCACCTTTCAAAATGCATAAAATTATATTTTTTCAAGAAAACCTGAAAAAAAAATCTAGGTTTTACCAGTAAATTTAGGTAGGGTCGGGCTACCCGAAACACAGATATTTTTTAATTGGCCTTATAAGGTTGAATATTATGGTTATTACATGAGCTGGATTGTTTTTGCAGGTTATATAAAAATAGAAAATGATTTCCTCCAGTCGTCATTCTCCATCCTAGAAAACCAGCCCATGGATATGTTGTTGGGATTAGATATGTTGAAAAGACATCAGGTAAATATGGGCTTCATTGAAAAGTGGTCTTAGGGGTATGCGACCAAGTAAGGCGCAAACCTGTCTGCTCAGCTACAGTGAATAGCTGGAGAATTGAAATTTTGCATGTGGCAAGAAATGCTACCATATTTACCAGAGGGGACATAGCAAAGGCACTGATCAGACTGTGCAGAATTGCAGGCTGGTCTGCTTCTATGTTGTTTGTAAACCCCTAAGACAGGTTTTCTTGCATCGAGGCCCATAAGTTATTAGTGCATCGCTGCAGAGTAAATTAGATGTTATTTGCGCAGGTGGAGCACAGTGGCTCTGTGGTAGAGTGCTTGACTCGAGACCGAAGGGCTGCGGGTTCGAGCCTCACCGGCGTCACTGCGTTGTGGTCCTTGAGCAAGACACATTTATCCTAGCCTAGTACTGGTTCAACCCAGGAAGACCCGTCCCTATATAACTGAAAGATTGTTGATGGGACGTAAAGAATCAAATAAAAAAAAATCAAAAATTTGCGCAGGCTCATTTGATTATGATACTAGGGAGTGCAGTGGCTCAGTGGTAGAGTGCTTTACTTTAGACACAAGGGCGTGGGTTCGAGCCTCCTCGGCGTCACTGGGTTGTGTCCTTGAGCAAGACACATTAATCCTTGCTTAGTACTGGTTCAAACCAGGAATACCCGTCCAAGATAACTGAAAGATTGTTGACTGGGACGTAAAGAATTAAATCAAAGAAAAAAAAGATTATGATACGCATCTCATTTACATAAAGTCAGAAGTTTAAATTCTTGACATATATTTTCTTCGGAGACTCCATATAGAGAAAAACACAAGTACTGTTACATCCAGTTGTGAAAACGCAATATAATGAACAAATAACATACACATTGCTACTGTTTATACTTTTGAATGTTAGCCGGGCCGCGTAGCGCAGTCGGTAAAGTGCCTGGCTACAGATGCGTATCTGACTGCAGATTCAGGGGTCGCGAGTTCGATCCCGGTCCGGTCCCATACTTTCGTGGAGATTGATCATGAAATGATTTCCACGGTCATTCTCCTCCTTCCGCTGATTCATTCAAGAAGGGTTGTTGTCAGTTACAAGCGAAAGTATGTGCACGAATTACTGGTTAACCGCTTGTTCAAGCCTGCCCAGGAAAAAGTGTGGTTAGGTGAACTGACCGTCCCGCAATGACCATAGCTGTTGACTTGGGACGTAAAGCAACAAAACAAACAAACTTTTAAATGTGAATCCAAGTAAATGAACAGCAAAATTGATCAATATCAAATGAGTCTGGGCATAACAAAAAAGCAACCAGCAAATGCCCATATCAACCTGAGCATTCACACAGCCTGATCAAAGTCCTTCCTGCAGGCTGGAAGAAGTCAACATAGAGCTTCATATATAGTACAAAATAAAAACCTGATCTGCCTAGGAGGATGCTGAGGCCCATTGGAGACTGCTTTCTCGCACACCAGATCGGGATTTCTGTTGTTTTACCCATGTGAGATAATTCTCACATACCAGTACCAGCCTGTGGGAAAGATAAAAACAAACAGCCGCCCGTCTGCCGCACTCTGACTACACGTCGATCTGTGAAATCATTTTGCCGTTAAAATGACATCACCATGTTGTATTTCAGCGACTTTAGGATTTTCTTGAAGCCTTTTTCCAATATAAAATGTGGTACTTAGTTGTGAGTAAGAAAATAATCCATTTTTCATTGTGAGGATGGGGTAGAAAAGTCTGTCCCTTGCGATCACAGTTTGTCATCACCCGGCAAGCCTTGTGATACCAACCGGTGATCCTCGGGACAGATTTTTCTATCTCACGCTCATGATGGACTCTTCTAGTGTACATACAGGGCTTCAGATATTTTTCAAGATCGGTGGGCCGAAGTGACCCATGGACCAAAAAAAGGTGGGTCATTTTCTGAAATGATGGGCCCAAGCATATCAAACTTTTGGGTAGTATACTTTACCTACTCACTGATATAGAATCGTAAATTGACAGCTAATTATACAGTAAAACCTGTCTTAAGCTGCCACTCAAAAAAGAAGACAAATTATTGGCTTAATGATGGTCAAAAGTATTGCAGAATGCTCCAGAGCATTCTGCAATCCTTTGACCTTCATTAAGCTACTATTTGTTATTAAGATCTTTGTTTTGTCTTATTTTGAGTGGATGCTTAAGACAGGTTTTACTGTATTGACAACCTACATGTACTTTCTGTTTTAATGAGTTCATAGACTCCCTGTAAGATGAATATTTTTTATTAAAGTAAGATTGTTTTACAACTAAAAAGGATGGGTCCACTCGGCCCACTGCCTTGGAAAGTGATGGGCCATATCTTGAAATCATGGGACAATGACCCGGGCCCTCCATAAATCTGAAGGCCTGTACATATACAATGAATTTCTACAGGCCCAGTCATGCACATGATCAATTGTTACAAAATCTAATATTATTATAGTAATTGAAACATATGATAGATGAAGAGGATGGGTTTGGAAGTGTCGGGTTACCCTAAACACAGGTAATTTTATTTGGCCTCAGTATTTCACAACCATATTTTGTTTCTGATTCAGTGTTGTATTGATCTCCTGCATAATGAACTCATCATCGGCACTACGGGTACTAAAACGAAATTCCTTGACGAAGGGGACCTCCCAGATCATGCTAAAATGCATTCCGTGTCGGGAACGCCGTCAGAGATAGAGTCGGAAGATCAACAGCTTGCTAAAGCTCTAGAGAGATCTGCACAGGAAGCCGCAGGTATAGTGGTCAAGATATTTACCCTTTTTAGTCTGACCACAAACTGGTTTGAAGTCCTTTGATTGTCAGATTTGATTGGCATGTTTTACAGTAGGAGTGAAATCCATTGCACACATGCTAAGAAAACTGTATGTTAACAAGAAATAGCATGTATTTCAAGCACCCTACAAACCCGCAAATCAGGAAGTTTACTTTGAGTCATTAGTAAGGACATGAGGTTCCTAACGTTGTGTGTTAAAGTGTAGACAGTGTATAGTTTCAAACGACCATATTTTTATGAATCATGGAGAGAACTTAATAAAATTTGCAAGATATCATCTTAACACTTCGTAGATAAAGTGTGTGTAATTAACTAAAATTTGATGACTTTGTCTTTAAGGCTGGTTTTCACAGATTGTGGGTCATTTACATATTCATGTACTGTTCCTTGATTTTTATATACCCTCTTTGATGTCTGTAAACAAAGTTTCGTATAAATATTACAATTTTGATTTCTGAGCTGAATATCTGAGCAAAAATATGAGTATTTTCAAACAGGGATGTCAAAAAATGGGACCATTCATATAACAATGATAAAAAACTGGGTCAGCCATATACTTTTTCTTAGAAAAATGGGGCTTATCGTATACCTGGCAGCGCTAAAAAGGGGGCCATTCGGGCCGCACATCCGTACTATGTCATATATAGGTGTTGTTACCCCCCCCCCCTCCCCCTAGGGCTGTAGCTACCCCCCAACCCCCCACCCCCTAAAAAGTCTTAACAACATCATTGTGATGTATAAATGGCTTTGCAT
Organism: Loripinus fragilis; assembly: GCA_964019695.1. Lineage (NCBI taxonomy): Eukaryota > Metazoa > Mollusca > Bivalvia > Lucinida > Lucinidae > Loripinus > Loripinus fragilis. The sequence goes on from CAXHUL010000609.1 coordinate 1,815,272, forward strand.
CAAGGACTTTGTTTCAACTGGAAATGGAACGTGCATCATAGGTTTGATATTCCCCTCCTCTAATTTTACTAGTGAGACTGCTAAATGCGGATATATCCTGTTTTGAAAACAGTTTAGATCCTGATCAGCTGGCTTCTTTATTGCAAGCAGACCAGGATCCACATTGCTTTCTACTCAGCTTGTAAATACATGCTTTTAACTAGAATCCTGCAATTGACCCTTTTCTTCATCAATATTCATGCTAGGCTCCGCCAACTATGAATAGTATTTATATAGATATAAACTTTCATGTTTGTACTCAAAACAAAGAAATTACTTGTCAGTTCCACAAGTGTAGGATCAGATATAATATGAAATAAATAGGTGTAACCTATAAAACGAGCTAAGCGTTCGAATACCATTTTATATGACAGTGTTTTGAGTAATGTTCATGTTTTAGTCTTGTGTATAATACATTGACCTTGAAAATTAAAAATAAGGTCAACGTAACCAAAGTAAGAAAGGTGGCAAAGATCACGAATCGATACATTCAAGTACCACATCTAAAATAAAATCAGCTCTTAACCCCTCCTCCCCCTCCCCCCCCCCCCCCCCCCCCCCCCCCCCCCCCCCCCCCCCCGCCCTCCTGATTTATCTATAGAAGTTTGTACTAATTTGGCTAACCAGTTTTGCAATTTTGGTAGAGGGTATCAATAGGAACAATTCTGTGAATTTATTTTCAATTTGGACCAGTGGTTCAGGAGGAGATGCCTTTTTAAGGTATTTCTTATCTGGAGCTCTGGCTGCCGTTTTTTCAGCAGAGCGGAACCATTTGTGCAATTTTGGTAGAGGGTATCAAGAGGAACAATTCTGTGAAATAATTTTGAATTGGGACCAGTCGTTCAGGAGGAGATATAATTTAAATATATTTCTTATCTGGTGCTCTGGCGGCCCTTTTGTTCAACAGAGCAGAACCATTTGTGCAAATATGGTAGAGGGTATTATGAGGAACAATTCTGTGAAATTATTTTGAATTTTGACCAGTGGTTCAGGAGGAGATGCCTTTTAAAGACATTTCTTATCTGGAGCTCTGGCGGCACTTTGTTCAGTGAAACGGAACCATTTGTGCAACTTTAGTAGAGGGTATCAAGAGAAACAATTCTGTGAATTTATTTTCAATTTGGACAAGTGGTTGAGGAGATGTCTTTTAAAGATATTTCTTATCTGGAGGTCTGGCGGCCCTTTTGTTCAGCCGAGCGGAACCATTTGTGAAATTTCAGAAGAGGGTATCTAGAGGAACAATTCTGTGAAATCATTTTTAATTTGGACCAGTGGTTCAGGAGGAGATGTCGTTTAAAAGATTTCTTATCTGGAGCTCTGGCAGCCCTTGTGTTCAGTGGAGCGGAACCATTTGTGCAATTTCAGTAGAGGGTGTTCAGAGGAACATTTCTGTGAAATCATTTTTAATTAGGGCCAGTGGTTCACGAGATGTTGTTTAAAAGATTTCTTATCTGGAGCTCTGATGGCCCTAGTGTTCAGTGGAGTGGAACCATTTATGCAATTTTGAAAGAAGGCATCATGGGGAACATTCATGTGAAGTTATATGAAATTAGGACCAGTGGTTCAGGAGGAGATGTCGTTTCAAGAAAAAGTTTACGGACGAAGGACGCACGACGAAGACCGATCACAATACCTCACCTTGAGCCTCCGGCTCAGGTGAGCTAAAAAGGCAAGAGGAAACTGACCCTACCAACTGAAAGCATATTCGGCAAAAAAAAGACTTTAAGTGGTCCGGCTAAAACCTATTTTGGCCAAAAAAGTGGTCCAGTACCGCCGACGGCGGCCTAGGAATACTTGCAGGGTTCCCACACAACCGGGAAAACGGGAAAAGTCCGGGAATTAGATACTGGTCGTTCACGGCTATGAAAAGTCCGGGAATTAGTACATTTGGGGCTTTGAGCCGTGAATTGTCCGGGAAAATTTGCAGTCTCGCCCATCCGCAACACCATATCTATGCTTGGATGTTGAACTTAGTCTTCCAACTTTTTTTTCGCGAGAATACGGCTCAATTGTAGCTCAACTACGACATTTGTGATAAAATGAACGATGTGATAAGTACTGGGGAGTTTTTATTGGTACCGGCCAATATCATACGATAGACAAGGGAAGTAACTCTAATTGGAATAGACTACAAATCAAAACAAAACTTTACGTTCTCTTGAGCATTTCTTCCAACATGCTTCAGAATACAGATTATTTTGTCCTCATTGAAGGTTTGTATCATGAAATTATCTAGCGTTCTCACCGAATATTAATATTTTATCCCAATTCTTTCTGTAACAAAATGATAAAAAGAATGAAAGATCGACGCTTGGTAAAAATCTTATGATTTCGTCGTCTGCTATAAACTAGCTGAGCGACTTACAGAGTGCATGATCTGAATGTTGAAAGCTTCAAAATACCCATTTTTTGCTGAATAACAAGTCAGCATTAAAAGTTTGCATCTGTCCAAGAAAAGCTACATCTGTGTGTAAGAATGGGACTCAAATGAGATGGAAAATTAAAGAGGTAAGATATTATTTTGACTATCTTAACTGTCTCTCTTCTATCAGACCTGAAGGAGTTGGTACTTTGGCGTAGTTCCAAGTACCCCACCCCACTCCTTCATTTTTCTATCTTATCCCCACTTTATGTTGACCGGGGAAAGGGCTGGGGGTGAACGGAAAATCATTATGTGTAGGGGAACCCCTGCCCAATTTTTTTTTCAGTGTGTTAACTTAGTCATTTTCAAGCTGGCCATTTTCAAGCAAATTCTGTTAAAGAGTAGCCCTACTCAAATTTGTTTATGGTGGGTTTGCATAGTTATTTTTAGCAGTTAGGAATCTAGGCCTACTCTGCACTTCCTTTAATGTATAGCTGTAGGATATTTCGTGGCTCCATGTACCCTCTAAAAAAAATTGAAGACCCTCGAAATAATATGAATGGGAACCCTGAGAATATTTAACATTGTACAGACTAAAAATGTCCAGGGGTATGGGTCATCTTCTCGAAATGGTGAAAATAAGCCCTGCATGTCTTGGACACTTGAAAACATTCTATTACCTCTTTGTGGAAAAGGTGCAAAGGTAGGTTGGCTAGCAAGGGCTTCTGTGGAGAGACGACTAACTGCCTAATAAGGAGATTAAAGTATGTACCACCAGTGTCAAACAGTTTGGATCCAGATCAGGCCCAACATTTAATCCTGCCTGATCTGGGTCCAAGCTGTTTGAAGAGCAGACTACGCTAGTACATGTTTACGTTCATAGTTCCAGATATGGGTGAAGACTGAAGAGGATTTAGAAATAGGAAAAAAAACATTCGGAAATGTAAAGAGCATTTCAAAGCAATTTACATGTTGTAGCTATATGTAGATAGATAATCCTGATAAGTTTAGGCTTTCGTGCCACGAAAAACATCAGTTTAACCTGGAAAAGTCCTTGAATTTTGTATTGATGAGACCTTGAAAATCACCTGCTTAACCTTAAAAAGTCCTTGAAAAGTCCTTGAATTTGAAAATGAAAAAGTGTGGGAACCCTGTACTTGAATTTAAACAAATGGACAGAGAAACAAAATTAACATTTGAACACCTGTGTACAAGCAGATATTAGATCCATCTATTATTATTTATCATTCTATTATTTAAACATGCATGTTTTCCAAGGAAGGGTTCAGCATGCAATTATAAGCCATATAAAAAATATGTGTGGTACAGGTTACACCCTAAAATAATAGGGTAGAAAGTAGGATTCTTTTTTTGTTCTTTTTTTTTTTTAAACTTTTTTTCTTGGAATATTCAGACCTGCTTAGAAATGAATTAAACAAGAGGGCCAAGTGGCCCTTAATCGCTCACCTGAGTATTGTTTAAAGCTTACATATAGGAATCTGTTGAAAGCTGACCATGACCCTGGTGACACCTGGGACGGGGCCAATTTTGGCCCCAGTGGCTTTATTTGAACAAACTTGGTAGAGGTCCACTAGGTGATGCTATTATTGCTATATACCAAATATCAAGGCTAAAAGCCTAATGGTTTCAGACAAGAATATGTTTTCATGTTGTCCCTATATAGGCCTATGTAAAACATTATGACCCCTAGGGCAAGCCATTTTTGGCCCCAGGGATAAAATTTGATCAAACTTGGTAGAGGTTCACAAGGTGATGCTTCATACCAAATATCAAGGTTCTAGGCCTTGTGGTTTCAGACAAGAAGATTTTTTCATATTTCTCCCTATATAAGCCTATGTAAAACATGTGACCCCGGGGTGGGGCCATTTTTAGCCCCGGGGGCATAATTTGAACAAACTTGGTAGAGGTCCACTAGGTGATGATACATACCAAATATCAAGGCTCTAGGCCTTATGGTTTCAGACAAGATGATTTTTCCATTTTTTTCCCTAAATAAAAAAAATAGTGAGTATGATCAGGATATACCACAATCACAAAATGCAGACAAACCCACGGCCACGCGAGGAAGAGCCACACAACAATCACTAGACACCAGGAAGACATACTAAACCAAGCAACCAGCTCTCTCTTCCCCATCAAGATGATTGCAAAATTAGAAGGGACAAAAAGCAATGTACAGCAAAACACAGCACAATTACAGAATCCCACAATGGGAGTAACAATTAACAAAAAGCCAACAACAACAGAATCACCGCCTTAGAACGGACAGCAGCCTAAGCCACCGGGGGGCTTAAATGCATTTTACTGGTACCAAATCTTCGCCTAAACATGTGAACCTTAGGGCGAAGCCATGTTTAACCCCAGGGGCATAATTTGAACAAACTTGGTATAGGTCCACTAGGTGATGCTACATACCAAATATCAAGGCTCTAGGCTTTAAGGTTTCAGACAAGAAGATTTTTTTATGTTTTCCCTATAATAAGCCTATGTAAAACATGTGACCCCCGGGGCGGGGCTATTTTGGCCCAAGGGGGATAATTTGAACAAACTTGGAAAATTTCCACCAAGTGATGCCACCTACCAAATATCAAAGCTCTAGGCCTTGTGATTTTAGAGAAGAAGATTTTTAAAGCGTTCATTTTGAATTTTTAAAGAGAGCCATATAAGGATCATTTCTACCAGGTTTGGTCAAAATCCAGCCAGTAGTTTAGGAGGAGATGTCCTTTGAAGCAATTGTTGACGAAGCATGACACAGGACAGACAACAGAGGACAGACATCCAACGATCACAATAGCTCACTATGAGCCAATGGCTCAGGTGAACTGATAAGACAAAATTGATATAAAAGGGTGTATTTTTAAAGATATGACCTTGTTTTAATCCTTTTACTTCCAATACCAGCATTGAAATTTTGATTTGCATTTCAGATGACATTTTGATATGTATTTTTTCTCCAAATTCTGAAGTTGGAAGAAAATAGCAGAACAAAATAATCAAATTCTGAAGTTGGAAGAGAATAGCAGAACATAATTATTTTGCTCTGCTATTTTCTTCCAACTTCAGAATTTGGAGAAAAAAGTTTAGGGTAGGGGCCTATATTGGAATAAAAATTAAGGGAAGGTCCGATAACCGGAACCACATAATAATATATTTGCTTTCTTGGCCCTAAAATATGAAGGAATTATTTCAACCTTTGTTGTGCAAAATATATTTCAATGGACAAAAAGAAATAGAACCTTGTTTTCTCTTTCACAAGGCTTCTGCTGAATGATTTTATTTCAAACAGAAAAATTTCACACAAGTTGAGCATAAAGAACAGGCCAAGTTCAAATTTTAATGGACAAAACTGAACTTATAAACTGAATTTTGTGTGGAATATTTTGTTATCATTTTGATGATTACATGCAGAACCAAAATTTTGAGACTGAATTAGCTTACAAATCTGCAAAATGTTATATCCTATTCAAAATATTGAGAACAGACCTCTAGCATTTTATACACAAACAGCGCGGCATCTTGTTTGTAGCCCACAAGGCAATAATTGTCAAATATTGATTATTGTTATGTTAACCCCATAATTTCCTCATGTACAATTCAACCTCAACAGGTATTTTGCAGGAGGGAACAAAAATCACAACAACAAGGAGATGCCTTACCATATCCTTTGCTGTCAAAACTGACAAAATATACTGAACCACACTTCTAACGCAAAATCAAACAGAACCTTTAATACTACATATATTGTTTCATCCATTGTGACGCAATTTTATCAAAAATTAAAACACTGATTTAGGAAAATGAACGTAGAACTCCATCGGCCAATCATTCCCTTTTAATCATAACCAGATTGGGTGAATGTCTGACATAACCCCTGACTTGTACAATGATTTTGGCAAGGCCTTGTACATAAATTAAAGTTATATTCCTGAAACATTTTGCATTGGAAGTGTGGGTCAGTATACCATTCTTATATTTAAAAAAAAAACACATTTCATTTTGATTCAAATAATAATGCCTTTCAAGCACAAGCATTTGTAGTTTGTTTATCTGTTTTGACCCTCTTCTTCTAAACCTGAAGCTCAGCGAACAGATTTCTTTGTTTAACCACACATTAAGCATTCAACTGATTGTCAGCTGTGTAAAAAAATAGGTTTGAAAAATCATCTTTTTGTAAGAGCAGTGATTTTGTTTTGAGTTTTGGGAAGCTACCTTTATCCAAATATATGATTGGGGTAGGTTTCAAAAAGCTGGCTCATACACCCGTACCAAAATTATCCCCAAGTTACTCCTCACCCCCCCTCGAGGACCAAGGTCAGATTACTTCATGTAAACACAGGATTATCACGAAGATTTTGGCGTAAATTAATCAGTCTAAGGTCAATCTGGGCAGTCTAAGGTCAATCTGGGCAGACTATAAATTTTGTTATAAACTGAAGAAAGATTAACTCACCAACAGCTGACCCCCAAGTGAATCCAATGTTGATTTGCTGGTGTTGTTGACATATGGCAATATGTTACTGGCCAACAGAATTCATGTGCTGTGTAAATCTCTGGCGCAATTCTCAAAGTATTTCATCTAACACAGGATTACGTACGCACGTAGTCGTAGGTACATTTTGCTCATGATCTTGATTTTTCTCAAAGACAACTCGTTTAATGTTAAAACTTGAAGGAAGCATCAGAATTTACGTTAAATCTCAGCAGAAAGTACCTCAGCTAGATCTAGTGACTCTTGGAGCGACGTCAAGAATCTCAATTCATAGCATCACGGGTAATAAACTTGGGAGAGAACTCAGAAGAGCTTACAGATTGTTGCTCTTTTGTTCTCCAAAGTTAAAGCGTGTTCGGCCATCTTTAAAGTTTACAATCGGAAAGGAGAACTCACGCAAGACAAAAATCTATAGCTGCAACAGCAATTTGAAATTAATACTGTAACAGTGGGCTACGGCAATTCAAACTGAATGAACTCAAGTTGCTTTTCAATTGCATTTGATCAATGCTGCGAAGTAGGAAAGTGTCACGACATCTAGAGCCGCGAAGGATGCTTATTTCACAATTGCAAACGTCGCTTGCTTTGAATAGAAGCGATGCACGTGCCGATAACACAGTACATTAGACACGGTACTTTATGCAAATTATTTTAGATGGGTTGGTCTTTTTCCTTACTAACTATCTTTTTCGCAAGGTACTCTAAGTAAAAGCAAAGGCCAGTCTTTATGAAACTAAAGCTAGTATTTACATGGTACCAGGCTTTACTAAAGAGTTAAAGAGGACCGCAGTTGACAATGAAAACCAGTTGATTTGACCCTGCAAATTTTTTTGGTTAGATTACTGAGTACCTCGCGATATGTATAGTACGAGCTACGCCTACGGCAGCTGACGCTTTAGCTCGTTATAATATTTGCATAAGCAAATAGAGTAGACTCAATTCAGGCAGCTCTTACAAGAGCTGTCTGATCTGGGTCTGCTGTGTTAGCAAAAGCATTAAAAGATGTCTCTATGAGGTAAAGGGTTAAAATGGATAAAATTGAGGAGAAATGTGGTATTTGAATTCATTAAAGAAATATATCAGCTTCAGCAGTGAATTGTTGAGTAACAATTGAGCGCGCAGCGCGAGTGATTTATCTTTGTACAACTGACCGACAAACAGTGAATTATTACTCAACAATTCACGCACTTGAGATGATCTATTTCGATTCTAACACACAATAAACGACGAAAACACGTTCGAAGTCTTCAGCTTCTTCCAACTTTCCGCCATTGCACTGAAGAACTCCCGCCAATACTTAGACTACGTCGCATACGTTTACATGTAATTGTAACGTCTTTCAAGTGTAAAAACGATGTTATACCGTCTAACGCCATGAATGAAGTCATTTTCCAGTGACGTAAGCTATCACACACTTCAACTGTGAATTATTGTCCGATATATCACAGTTTGTTACCGTTGGCTCTATAGGCGAAGTGTGTTAGAATATCCAGTATAGTAAGGGTTGAATTGTATTCCTGTCGCCATATGACAGTAGCTGTTGACAAGACATTAAAGTTAAATATAAAACACTGATGAGAGCAATATAGGCCACTTAACAAACATATTTTCTGGTTGTTACAGCAAACCAGAGGTAAAAGTGGTTCTGTTACATAAAGGTTCTTGTTATAAAATGTTCAGGTAGTTATACTTCTCTGTTTCCCTTCTGGACTTGTTTTCTGGAAGCAATGTTAGCTCTACAATTAACTTGTAAGGCACATTTGTTAATTAATATTTAGGCGGCTTAGATTTTGTGCAGATGGACTTGGTCAAATTTTATGATAATAAAGGTGAAAAACAAGATGTTGGATTATTTGGGATAACAAAAGATAACAAGCCCCTAGGGTGTAGTAGATAAAATACTCACTGTGTTACCCAGTGATCGCAGTTCAGATCAGCTACTTCTTCAGTCTACTGGGTCAGACTTTAAGCCACGGTTCTGTCTCTATTTGACCTTAGCTGTTGCTTGGGCAGTAAAATAAAACACTAAAGTACTTTGAGCTTACAGGATTTAACCTTTAACTGCTGTTCACGACATAAGTTGTCTGCTTTCTTAGGCCAAATAAAAAAATATTTGTTGTTCAGGTTACACCCTGAAAATATGAAGGGTAGGTAGGATACTATTTTTTTAAAACTTTTTTCTTTAAATATTCAGATCTGCTTGGAAATGTATTAAATAATTAAGACAAAACTTATATAAAAGAGTCCAATTCGAAGCTAAAACATTGTTTTAATCCTTTTTCATCCAATACCAAAGACTGAATGCTTAGAAATTTAGATTTCCATTTTAGATGGTAATTTTATATGTATTTTTTCACCAAATTCTGAAGTTGGAAGAGAATAGTGAGAACAAAAAAAATTGTTCTGCTATTCTCTTCCATCTTCAGAATTTGGAGAAAAAAGTTTAGGGTAGGGGGTAAAGAATTAGGGTAGGTCTGGTAACCTGAACCACACTTATTTTTTTCTTGTCCTTATCTACAGACTTCTTTGGTAGCTTGTATTGCAAACAATAAGAACCCAGATCAGATTTTTCTCATAGGAACAAACTGATCAGGGTTCATAATGTTGGCTTCCACGATGGAAGTGGTCTGGATTGCATTTGAAATTACAATGTATGCATTAGACTTAAGAAACAGATGTATTTTTTCAGCACAAAAAAAAATTGCCGCATAAGTGATACAATTATTAAAATGAAACAATGTTGGTCACCCAACAATTGCAAATGTAAATTAGGTGGAATACTAGATTGGATTGGAAGCCCTCTCAGTGATTTTATTTTGCCTATTTTACAGCCGAATAGAGGCTGCTTCCCAATCCAAAAATGCCTGTATTTTCCCAATTTTGGAGACTTTTTTTCCCAATCTGAGGATTTTATTGGGATTTATTCCCAAATTCTAAAGGCACAGGGTCTATCCACAAAAAGGCAATAAAATCACTGCCTCTTGTAATTAAAGGAGAGAATAGATAATTCAGACTATGAGCTAATATTGCTTGAGGAACAGAGCCTCTAGTTTATTTTGGTCATATAATGTAAAATGGTGAATATTAGAAGCATTATCCAGGTAAAAGGTGACAAGTTTTGGATTTCTAAACTTCTAAACAACAGGCCTTTAGTTAAGAGTGCGTACCAGAAAAATAACTTTCTTATTTCTCAACCAAAACATATGTTGTGGGTACTCAAAAGAACCGTCTCAATGAGACGGTTCTTTGAGCACCCAAAACATATGCTAAAAACTATGGGTAAGAAAATATTTACAAGTTTACGCTGAAATTTTTGGTTTATCTAAACCTATGAGTTCAAGAAAGGAAAAGGATGAGCCAGCATATGAGATTTTGGCCTGCTTAAGTATTTATTTTTGGCATGATATGTCACTTTTTTGCATCATGTGACCTTTTATTTGTTTTCTTTAATGTTGCACATGTTTTTAGGATGTTTCATTTTGTTTCACTGGAGCAAAAGTATGTCACAAACAAATAACTATCAGAGAAAATCTAAAGTTAGCCTTTTGCAGTGATAATGAGGTTAATTTCACTTTCTACCACCCTTACAAAATAAATAACAAGTTTTGGATTTCTAAACTTTTAACTGGTAATTGTTGTCTAAAAATCATTTGTTTTTATGAAGAGCATACCAATTTCACCTGAAGACACATTTTACTTCACTCATTAACATAATCTTAACTTGTACAGTATACTAAGGTTAGAGCAGTGGCTCAGTTAGTAGAGCATTAGACTGGGGACCTAAAGGTTGCTAGCTCAAATCTCAATGCCTATGGAGTAACTGTGTTGTGTCCTTGTGCAAGACACTCTATCCAATGCTTAGTACTGGACCCATCCCAACATTGCTGAAAAATTGTTGACTGGGATGCAAAGAATCAAAACAAATACAGTAAAACAGGTCCAGATAAATAATAATCATGAGCGTAATATTGTGAATATTCTCTTATCCATCTGACCCCCAACACGCGACTTCAAACAATGTGGCATTTTGACAAGTGTAGACTCAGATGAGCCTCTGTACTCTCCTTTTCAGCTTAGAAACTCCAGATGCTGTTCGGTCAGTAACCAAACAGTTATAGAATATTCAAGGGACTAGCAAAGGCTCTGATCAGAATGGGCCTATGCACAGGCTGGTCTGAGCCTTTGGTGGTCGCACATACCACATTGTTGGAAATCTCATGTTGCGGCTCATATGATTTTTACAATGTGAATATATTGCTGCTCACAGAATAACAAATTTTGTTAATAGGGAGGTAAACAAATAATTTATTTGGAGTTGGTGCCATAAACTAATCTGTTCTGTGAAAAGATGAAATATTATGTAAAACATATTCTATCAGCAGCCCATATTTCTCACCAAATTTAGACACTAGGCACAGTAGATAGCTGTGTATGCATGATTAAAGACATATATTATTGTCTAATAGAGATCATTAAAGGATTAGCTGATAAGGGACAGTTTCATTATCTCACAAATTCAAAGGAGCCTCAAGAGGCGATTTACCTCTATACAGCACAATTTCATTCACTAAGATCAATATTTTATCGTAAAATACCTAATCCCTTCATGGGACCATTTTATTGCCCCTGTAAGGAAGTCATAATCACCTCAGTATGACTGTCCTTTTGATCTGCCCAGTATGACCCCTGGAGAGAGTCATAATGAGTGGTACCAGTATTATTGCTAAAATTTTTTACCTCTTTAAGGAAAGACTGCATATGTGCCGTGACATGGCAAAACCAACAAAATGAGTGTGTGCAAAGCGAAGACTCTGATCAGCCTGGGCATCTGCCCAGTCTGATCCAAGTCTTTGCTTTGCGCTCAGTGGGTAGCTTAAAACCCAAGCATTCTCCATGCAGACATAAGACTGATCGAACAGTGGATACCTCTGCTGATCTGAGTCTTCTCGTGATACACAGCCATATTGTTGATTTTCTCAAGTTGTGACTCAATTTGTATGTGCACTAAGTAACAAAATCACATGAGTTGCCCGATTTAACTCTTTCCCTGCTAGTTGCAATTTAGCGTTTGCTGATCACATTTGCAAACAGTTTGGACCCAGATCGGGACTGACAAAGCATAGTGTTGCTCAAAGAACTTTTTGAAAAGCTGAATTATGAAAAAGTCAGCAGGCGACAACAAAAGCATGAAAAATTACCCAGCATGCAGATTTAACTGTAATTTACAGTAAAACAGGAGTAAGAAGGCCACTCTCAAAAGACCAAAAAATGGTTTTCAAGACCGATTATCGCTTAATGCAGGTCAAAAGTACATGTATTGCAAAAATGGTCCATTCTGCAATACTTTGGACCTTCATTAAGCAACCAGTTGAAATTAAGATCTTTATTTTGTCTTTTTTTTGATTGGCCATTTTACACAGGTTTTAATGTATCTGGACATCTTGTTTTTCAGGAAACGTAAAAGCCGACCAAAAAGTGTTATTTATCCCGTCATCTTGTTTTTCAGGAAACGTAAAAGCCGACCAAAAAGCTCAAAGCAGAAGTGAACCAAACAACGGAAGTGCTAGCTCAGGTCTTTTTACAAACAATTCCCCACAAAGTGGTGTTCAAACTCAACATGGTGCAAGCAGCTCAGGGAACCGGACTCCTTTTCCTGAAGCTGTGATTAAGCGTTTAGTGGAAAAAGGATTTTCTCGTCATGACGTTATCAGTGTGTTAATTCAGTCTAATGGAAACGAAGAGCAAGCGCTAATGGCCTTACTGGCTAAAAGTTTAAAATTCTAATCCCTAACCATTGTATTCAGGGAAACCCCTAAATCTTTTGCAAATAGTGAAGACCCAGAAAAAGGATTTTCTCATCATGACGTTATCAGTGTGTTGATGCATTTGAATGGAAACGAAGAACAAGCGCTAATGGCCTTATTGGTGCAAAGTTTAAAATTCTAATCCTTAAATTACCCTTTGTATTTGGGGAAACCCTTAAACAAGCCCTAATGACCTGACCATACTGGCTAAAAGTTTAAAGTTCTAATCCTGAACCCTTTGTATTCAGGGTAACCCCTTAATGAGTACTTTTGCAAACAGTGAAGAACCAGATGAAATGCCAGGGATTTTATTTTCAAGTGTTGGAAGGGGTCCTGGGGCCTTTCAGATTATGAAAAGTAGCGCAGTAAACCCCTAAATTGGGAAATTCGTTATAGTGTATAATTATGTTATTTTTGGTCAATAAAAAAAACAAATTAGCTATTGCACATACTATTGCCATTAAATTGAAGGAGAACATCACCATGTAGCTTGTGTGTTTGTGTGTTGACTGAATGAAAATCCCAATCTTCAAAAAAAAATAAAAAAAAAATTGGGAAAAAAGTCACCTCAATTCCATTGGGAATGGGGCCGAATTTCGGCCCCTCAGAACACAAAAAATCCCTGAATGCAATATAATACTTCATCTCATCAGGGTCTGCATTGTTTGTAATGGTAAAAAAGATCTTGAGACTATAACCTGTATGTACAATGGACTATCCCAAGTTTATTGTATCAAGCAAGAAGGAAGAATCCATTAGTATACAAAGGGTTAATCTATGGTCATAGCAGTAGCAGATGACACATCCTTTGAGATTTCTCTTCAGTTTTGGCAGATTTAGATATCTTACATGAGTGCTAGTGTTTTATTGAATTAAACAAGTTGTGGAAAACAGATAAGATTGGACGGAGCTTTTCCAAAAGCCTCACATTTTATCTCCTTGATGGACACACTTGTTAGAAATGAATACTATAAGAATCTATCATGAGTGTGAGGGTAGGATAGAAAAATCTGTCCTGAGGATCGCCGTTTGGCATCACGAGGCTTGCCGAGTGATGACAAACGGTGATCCCGAGGGACAGATTTTTCTATCCTACCCTCACAGGAATAATGGATTCTTTTTCTTGCTCACAACTGGTTTTTATTTAAAATAAGCTTCCAGAAGTCCCTGAATACGCTAAGATGCAATTTCACATGATGGCGTCATTTTAACATAACAATGACGTCACTTGACGACAATGTGGGTGAGTATCAATACAACCAATGTATGTAGTCCTCACATGACAGCCTGGGTAAGATAACATGGGTTAGATAAGATTTTCTATCCCAGGGTAAAATCTCAGATATCCGTATCCAGCGTTCAAGAAAAGGTTTTTCTTATCTTTTCTTTAAGTTATACCCACAAACTAGACACGAAGCCTTAGAAGTGAAAAAGTTAGCCTGTATTTACTTACATTGGCTTATAATTACATATATAAAAGAGGGAGCGCAGTGGCTCAGTGGTAGAGTGCTTGACTCGAGACCGAGGGGCCACGACTTCGAGCCTCACCGGCGTCACTGCGTTGTGTCCTTTAGCAAGAACATTAATGCTAGCTTAGTACTGGTTCAACCCAGGAAACTTTATAACTGAAAGATTGTTGATGGGACGTAAAGAATCAAATTAAACAAAACATATTTAAAAGTAAATACAGGCCAACTTTTTCTAGTCAAAGGCTTTGTGACTAGTTCCTGTGGTAATAACTTATGTAACACAAGCCATGAACTCATGCAGCAAGACACCATTACTCACTCGAATACTGCCAATTTTTTACCTGTTTTTCACATATAGCCTGTGTGCACTCAAGGCCTAAAATCGTAATTTTTGACTGATTCAAACCATTCATTGACGAATTTTGATTAACTTTTCATCCTTGATAATTTTGTTTCTTTCAAAATCAGTTTAGAGTGAAAAATATCACAGTTCTGTAGCCGGATAACACAGCATCCACAGCCATAAAACCATATTGAATCAGCGGGGTGCTTCCTTACGGTACAGTAAAACCTGTGTAAAAGAGCCACTCTCAAGAAGACCAAAAATTGGTTTTCAAGACCAATTATCCCTTAATGCAGGTCAAAAGTATCCAAAAGTTCCAACCTTCATATATTAAAGCTACCAGTTGTCATTAAGATCTTTGTTTTGTCTATTTTTGAGTGGCCATTTTACACAGGTTTTACTGTACCAGACTTTGTAGCCTAGATTTCTGGTCACCCTATAAGAAGCTGTGTCCAGCATGTTTTCCCAACTTGTTAAATAAATCTAATAACACAAGAGCACGAATGTTAAATTCTATTTATGACACTAAAATTATACTTCACCACGACCTGGATCCAAACTGTTTGCAAAGAATATCAACAGGTGATGAAAGTAGCCACTGGCAGGAAAGGTGTTAAAGAATACAACAAAGTTTGAAGGTGCATGTGTGAAAGTTTTCGGGATTAATCTTGAATTCAGAATTTTGTGGCTGACTTTCCATAGAAAGTCAGACTCATTATGCTGAATTAAAGAGATTATATAGTTTCTCAGATTAATTTTCAGGTTATCTAAACACAATTAACCATTTAAACATGAAATTATTCATTTTTGTAGGCATCCTGCAAGTTTGAAAATTTGAATTTCTAAAGTTCAGGATTTTGGAAATTTTGAAATTTCATCCATGAAGGTATCATCTGCTGCAAATCACATCAAATACATGATATCTTACTTCATTTTAAATGAAATAAGGCTTACATACCATGTGAATTATCTGCTAGTAGACCATTCACATGAAATATCAAGCCTCATTTGATTTCTAAGAAAAAATTAGATAACATCAAAATATGAAAATATCTTCTGCTGCAAAATTTATGGGGCACTTTAACTCTTTCACTTCCAACGTCGCCGTTTGGCTACTAACGGCAGAATGCCAATGTTGCCATATGTGGTTTGATTAAGTGGTGAGTACTACCTTAATTTGGGACATATCAATGCTAACAAGAGGGATAACATGAACAGAAGACCTGTTTTTGGCAAACAAACCAGGAAAATCCGAAAAAATTGTAAAAAATTATTTTTCTCAATTTTAAAGCGAGTTAAATCAACTTTAGGGAAAATTGTGGCTGAACGGCTGCCAGCTTCACCCTAGATGAGGTATGATAACAGATATTAATTGTTCCAGTGATACAAAGTATGCTTTTTTGAGGTTTTAAATTGCATAAGGAAAACAAGTAACCAAAAATAGGTTTGGGGGTATTTTCTACAATATGTTGATCAAAATATGTCAAATTGAATAAAATTAGATCATATAAGGTCAGTGTCAATCATGGTAAAGGTTACCTGATCCTTCTGCCCATGGAACTTACATGTATGCCAAACAATATATCTGCAATCTTTGGTCAAAGTTGGCACTGATTCTTATTATCTGTTTAATTCCTTTTTATTCTAATCTCAAACATATGTTGTAAGTACTCTAAAAGAATCGAAATTATATGCTGTGGGTAGTCAAAAGAATTGTTTTAGAAATGGTACTTTACAGTACACATGCCATGTTCTGGTTTTACTTGTATAAGCTTAGCATCCTGTTTTGGGGATATATGTGAGCAGTGCAGACCCTGATCAGGCTCCACAGAATAAGAAAATATGTTTTAATATTTCATGTGAATCATCTGCTAGGTGATTCACATGAAATAACAAGCCTTATTATCTGTTGCAAATATGGAGCGCAGCGGCTCAGTGCTTGTCTCGAGTCCGAAGGGCTTTGGGTTTGAGCCTCACCGGCGTCACTGCGTTGTGTCCTTGAGCAAGACACAGTAATCCTAGCTTAGTACTGGTTCAACCCAGGAAGACCTGTCCCTACATAGCTGAAAAAGTGTTGACTGGGACATAAAGAATCAAATCAAACAAACAAATCTGTTGCAAATATCGCACATAAATTATGAGCCACTTCGCGACAAAACCTGTCTATGGGTTTATTGACCAAGAGAGACTCAAACCAGTCTCCTCAGCTACAGAGACTAGCTAGAAAATTGAAATTTCACCTGAAGTAAGTTTATTAAAAGCAAATAATAAAGGCACTGATCAGCCTGTGCGGATGTGCAGGATGGTCTGCGCCTTAGTTGTATGCATATCCCGATGACAGGTTTTCTCGCGTCAATGCTCATACCAAGTAATCAATCAGCGGGCCTCCAGATAAGAGTGCGTATTGTAAAATTATTTCTTTATTTCTCATCCAAAACATATGCTGTGGGTACTCAGAAGAACCGTCTCAATGAGACAGATCTTTGGAGCACCCAAAATAAATGTTTAAGTTAATGAGTAAGAAAATAGTTAAGATTTTACGCAAATAAAATTTCCTTTTCTGGACCTATGAATCAGGCTTGACTTTTCATGTTAACCACTGGTTAGGTGGTTCTTAGAATAGGAATTATCAAGCTTTGATTTTCTGTTTCAAACAATTTACAAGATTAATAAAGCCAGCGATGAAAGAGACTTGACCTTTCATGTGAATAGTTTATTAATTATTCATATGAATATGGAGGATCTTACATGAGTGCTCATGTATTATTGAATTTATTAAACAAGTTGGAGGGATAAATTTAGTTTAGAGCACATGCTAGGTGATTTAGATTCTATTTTTTATAATATGAAATTAAATTACTTTGAAATTGCATTTTTGGTAAAATCTGTTATATGATCTCTATGAAATATTTTAAGCTCTTAGTTTGTGCTTCATATTATAGATGAATATTCAGTGAGCTCTTATTCCTAAGAAATGTTATTACCATTCCTATAGGTCATATGGACCTTGTCACTAGAAAACCTGAGAGTGTTACATGCTAACAACAAAGCTAAACTTTTCACATGCAGAATTTTAATATTCTAGCTAGTGTTTGTAGCTTAGCAGATAGGTTTTTAGCACTAAGGCTCATGGGCCTTGACGTGAGAAAACCTGTCTTCGGGGGGCTCGCTAACAACACAAGGGCAGACCAGCCTGCCCATCCCCCAGTCTAATCAGCGCCTTTGTTGTTTGCTTTTTGGAAAGTAGCATATGTTAACTTGCTACGAATGAAATTTCAAATTTCTAGCTAGTCTCTGTAGCTGAGCAGGCTGGCTTGAATCTCACTATGTTGAAAACCCCCAAGACAGGTTTTCTCGAGGCGAGGCCCATATTGTATAAACATAACCATATAATGAACAACTCATGGTGCCTATTTTTTTCACCCGTGTTAGTATGGGTAACTTAGGTATGCCAGTTTCCATCTGTTCACCAGTCAGGGTTTACCGAGCAATCATAAAGGAATATGGTTTTTGGCTTGTGTGCGTGTGTGTCTGTCTGTCATACCTGCCCATATGTCCAGATAAACATTTTTCTGAGCCTAAAATAGTGAATATCTTTTATCTGTCAGTTTGACATGTTTTGAGAGCTCAACAGAATGGTCTTGGTGAGATGGTTCTTTATAGTACCCACAAAATATGTTATGATAGAGAAGTATGGAAGTTTATTTTTGTAGACAAATGTCTATCTGCAGGCCTGTCCACACTAACAGCAAGGTTTGTACTTAAATGAGTACTTTTGCAAACACTGAAGATCCACTGGAAATGCAGCATCGTGCTGCATTCATCAGGGTCTACACTGTTTGAAAAGCTAAAAAAGATCTTCAGACACAAGAATTTAATATTTTTTAATGTTATAACCTGACACCCCTAGATATGTACAATGGACTATCCCAAGTTCATTGTATCAAAGCAGAAGGAAGAATCCATTAGAATACAAAAGGTTAACAGCCTTGAACTTTGCTTAGTTTATAGGGGATAATGAGTGGTAAACAAACAGTGAGTGGAGACCCTGATCAGCCGCCTCATTCTGTCGTGTCTGGTCTGGGTCTGCACTATTGGCCTACGTCCCACAAAAAGGACGCTAGGCTTTTATTGGTTAAACTTGAAATTACTTGTATTTTTAGGCATACTGCATGTTTTTAGGTTCTAAATTCAGGATTTCGGAAAATTATGAACCCCTATACTTCTACCATGACCTCTTAGTAATGACACTCAATTCATGCAATGCATTTACCATTACAGTCACGCCTCAAAGCGTTTTGTGGAAGTATACCCATGGGTAGGTGGTAGCAGTGACAGCAGGATAATGCCTCTAGACTTCAATTGAGCCCTGACATGTGATTTCCAACAATGTGGCATTTTGATAAGTGTGGACTCGGACGAGCCTCTGCAGCCTCCTTTTAAACTTAGAAACTCCAAATGGTGTTCAGTCAGTAGCTTAACACTCATAGAATATTCCCGCGACTAGCAAAGACTCTGATCAGACTGCGCATATGCGCAGGCTGATCTGAGGCTTTGCTGGTCGCACATACCACATTGTTGGAATCTCCTGTCGTGGCTCAATTTATGTTATCCAACTTTGCATCAATACACCAGTGGGACTTGCTAATAAGTGGACTTGGCCCCGATCAAGGTTATAAAAACTCTTTCTCATGCTCAACTTACATGTTTATGATTGTTTGAATTTTAAAATTTATAACCAGAACATATGTTAAAGCTGCAAAGTCTGTAACTTTTGATCTTTAATTTTTAGAAATAATTTTCTTAATTTTCAACACACAGTAGCATAGGTAAAATTCTGGTATACATTTTACCAGGTTCGTAACCCTTAACAAATTATCACTATCAAAACAACAGCATATATGTTAAAAATCATCTGTATAGAATTTCTGGAGGGACGCAAATAAAAAAACAACACCTGTTTTTATGAGATAAAACACTTTTCCATGCAGTTTTTAGCTGTAGTGAACAGATTTATTGTGAAAGCATAATTAATTCTATCTTTACAAATGATTTAAAAAAAAAAATATTTTTTTTTCGGAAAATGCTCATAATTGCAGACTTAGTCACTTTAACGCCTTCTGCTCTGAGCAAGAAAAGTGCCATGTTTGTATTTTGATATTCATGAACATAACAAATTAATGCTAAATGCATGAAAAAAGTGTTATACACTTGGGGCCAGGATTGGTATCCCATTTTCAAGGTCACAAATTTTGAGCCGCGACATAAGATTTCCAAGAATGTGGTATGTGCGACCAGCAAAGGCTCAGACCAGCCTGCGCATATGCGCAGTCTGATCAGAGCCTTTGCTAGTCGCTTGAATATTCTAAGACTTTTTAGCTACTGACTGAACATCATTTGGAGTCTCTTAGCTTAAAAGCATGCTGCACAGGCTTGCCTGACTCTACACATGTCAAAATGCCACATTCATGTTGGAGCTCTAATATACTAGATACAAGATACAAGATACAAGATACAAGAAGCTTTATTTTACGTCGGTTACATATAACAAATAACATTAGCTACAAGAGCTATTTTCCGACAAACATAGTATAAAAGTTAGTGTTAACGAGTGTAAAAAGGCTGTAAAAAAAATACATATTATATGGTTAAGACATAGTAATCAAGTAAAACAAGACAAGTATTACCCATGGTTAAACAAATCTAAAATAGAACAAAAAATATTAATAATATTATGATAATTTAAAAATAGCGATAAACCTATGAAATAGAAATAATATATTAGAATAGCATGTCATAAGAGTTTAATTACAGGCTGATAACATAGTAATAAAAAATATAGTGATAGATCTGTGCATTAAAAATAATATATATATAATTCGTCATATAGTATTTGATCACATATTGGGAATCACAGATAACGGTAGATAAATTTACAAATATATACATGTATTCCATTGTAAAATCATGTTGCTTAGCTGCAATACTTGAGCGTCATAGCAGGGAAAATGACGTCTTAATAAAATAAGGATATAGAGGGCTTGCTCTTTAAAAAGAGAAAGGCTTACTGCCATGGAGAGAAATGCGAAAAAGAAAATGCAAGAAGCATGGCGAATTCCTATGAGTTCCCCATAGCTTCTTGCACAAGCGAAAATCGAAAGCAGCAGAAGAATTCTCACAGAGAATAGCCCAGCAGTATTATGACCTTGAAATTGGAGCTTCACCAGACAATAGTATAACAGCATGCATGGGGTAATCAAAGTAGCCCTCACTCTGTGAAGGCTACCTTGAGCACTCCAAACACATGTTCGCCTATCATGCAGACAAGCCATAGGCTTGAAGTGAGAATGTCCATTAGCTTTACCAGATTATAAAGCATGAAGCTCTTATCAGGTTAATTATTTGAAATTGTACATAAAAATATATAATTATAAATAAATAAATAAATAAATAAGTTAAAAAAATGTTATACACTCATCAGGCTCATTATGAGCCACGACATACAGCGCATGAACAGCTAGGGCCAGTCCAGGTGCGGATCAACCTCTCGAACTCCCTGAAGTTAGATACCTTTCTCAGATTGTTCGGGAGGCCATTCCACACCCTGGCAGCTTCGAATCTGAAGGATTTCTGACCATATGTCGTGGTTCTTACTGAGGGCACGTGTAGGGTGTTCTCATATCTCAGGGAATAGGTGGACTGTTTGACATTTACAAGGTTTCTGATGTATGGAGGGGCAATATTGTTGATGCATTTAAAAGTTTCCAGAGCAATTGTCCTAAGTCTGCCAAGATGGAGAGTAGGTAAATTAGCTCTGCTTAAAAGCTCTTCATAAGAAGATTCATAACTGTCAAAAGCAATTTTCAGACCTCTGTATTGTAGTTTTTCCAGTTTTTCTGTATTGGTCTTGCTGCAGAAATGCCAGACTACAGGGCAGTAGCAGAAATTTGACCTTATAAATGATTTAAATACAAGCAGTCTGGTTTCTACAGAGAGGAATTTGCTAATTCTTTGTAATACATTCAGTTGTTTGGCAACTTTCTGGCAGATCCTGGAAACCTGCTCGTTGAAATTGAGCTGATAGTCAAGCTCGACACCCAAGAGCTTCACTGTCTCCTCGCATGCTATAGCATTGCCGGCTACATTGAAGCTCTTAAGTTCCGAGTGGGTCCTATTTCCTGTTGCTATTGCTTGAAATTTTCCAGGATTTGCTTGCATTTGGTTGTTGTCAAACCATTCCAAAGCTATTTCACTTTCACTTTCAACTACGCTTTTGAGGACAGCCAGCTGTCTATGTATGAAAGACAGCGTGTTGTCATCAGCGTAGTTGTACATTGTGCATTTTGTTAAAAAATAATAGATGTCATTTATGAATATATTAAAAATCAGGGGTCCTAGAATGGAGCCCTGAGGGACACCCTTTAGTATTTCCAGCCAGCTACTAGCCTTATCTCCCAGTTTTACACGTTGATGCCGTTTTGATAGGTAGCTTGCAAGCAGACTACAAGAATGCTTTGACACCCCGTATGCTTGTAGTTTTGCAAGCAGGAGGTCATGGGGGATGCAGTCAAATGCTTTGCTTAAGTCCATCAAAACGGCCCCAACGTGCATGTTTTGGTCCAGAGCCTGCTTCCAGTCTTCGACCAGTCGCAGGAGGGTGGTTTGACAGCCATAGGAGGCTCTGAAGGCAGAAAGGTAATCATGGAAAATAGAGTTGAAATGATCACTCAGCTGCTCGCTCAACAGGCGTTCATAAATTTTGGAGAGTGTTGGCAGTATGCTGACTGGGCGGTAGTTTTTTTCAAGGAAGGGGTCATCCTTTTTAAATATTGGTGTTACTTGGGCCATTTTGAGCTGGGTTGGGAATGTTTCTTTGGCCTGCATCTCGTTGGCCATTTTGGCAATATGCCTGGAGATAACTGGTGCAGCTGCCTTAACTGCTTTTGGTGGGATTGCGTCAACACCAGTTGCTTTTTTGGGGTCAAGTCGTTTGATACACTTTTTAACTTGTGACTCTGTCACAGGTGAGAATTCGAAATCGGACACATTCGCATTTTCCTTGATTTTTACGATGCTTGGGTGTTCCGCATTAACTGGTGTATCACAATCAATACCAATATTTTGTGCTATGTTGACATAGAAGGTGTTCATTCTCTCACAGACCTGTGTCTGGTCTGCGATGAGTGATTCACCCTCCTTCAAAATTATGTTACTGTCATTCTTTACAGTTGATTTTTGTGACAAGAATGGTTTGATGGTTGGCCAAAAGTCCTTTGACTTTGGCCCTCCACCACACCTTTCTTGAAAATAAACAGAAATGGATTCCCGTTTGGTTTTTGTTTTAATGTTTCTCCATTTTGTGAAGTTTTTCCAGTTTTCGCTGGTTTTATTATTGTTGTATTGGTTTCTAAATTGCCTTGTTTTATATATAATTTTTCTATAGTTAGAATTCATATATGGAGGTGGTTTGGCTTTTGGAACTTTTTGTTTCAGTGGGGCTTGTTCATCGAGGACCTCTCTCAGTAGGGTTTCATGGGCCCAATAGATATCATCCATATCATCGAATATGTGGGCTATATGGAAGGGTACCTGAGAGAGCTCCTGATTGAACTCATCCTCATTGAAATTTTTATAACTTCTGAATGTTACTTTTGTGTTTTTCACATATGTACACGTTTCCTTTAAAGATGTGGCTATCATGTGGTGGCAATCACTTAAGCCACAGTTGAAGTTGATAGTGTTACATAACAATGATCTAGAGTTTGTTAGGATAACATCAATGAGTGAAGGTGTTTGGTTTTTCGTGAAACAAGTTGGTTGTTTCACGATGTTATCCAAGCTAAAAGTGTCACAGATATTGGTAAGTGGCTGAGATTTTTCACTTCTCAGTAAGTCATAGTTTAGATCGCCTAAGCATACTATATGGTCAAATTTCATGAATATTTGGTCAAGAGTTTTTGTCATGTCACATTCAAATAGGTTGTTTTCTAGAGTGGGTCTTCTGTATGCACCAAGAATACACCACTTGCGTTTTGACATTGAGAGTTCATAGCAGATAGTCTCTACTCCCTGACATTCCAGGTCTGTGCGTCTTTTGAATGGTAGGTCAGAGCGCACAAAAGTCATAAGACCACCTCCATGGGAGGTGCGGTCACGCCTTTCCATTTTGTAGCCTTCGACTTTGAACAGATTATCATTGAATGAGCTATCTATTTTAGTTTCAGAGATTATGAGTAGGTCTACAAGTCTAGATGTTAGGATCTCTTTCAGTTCATCAAATTTATATCGTATACTGTTGATATTAAGGTAACATATAATAGGTCTTTTCGTGTTTTCATTGCGCATTTTTCTTAGGTCCATGAAAACATCAGTAGTATCATCATCACTTAAGTCTGATGTGGTTTCAGAGGATAGAGATAGTGATGAGTTTGTATCGGAGTCAGATTCTTCGTACTGGGGGCTTACCCTGTCCCAGTCTTCCTCCGGGTCTGGTATGGGGGTAAAACTGTCATTTATGTTGTGATACCTGTCACAGTCGGTATTTTGTACTGGATTGTTTATAGAATTATAAGGATGTTCCTGAGATATAGATGGTTCAAAGAATGAGTCAGAGAAATTGAATGCACCAGAGATGTTTGTACACACTGGACAAATCCATTGTTCCTCAGACGTACTCAGTTTCTTATAATCCACAGGTGAAATATCTACACATTTTATATGCTGCCAATTGTCGCATATGTCACACAGGACTGCACGATGGTTTTTTGCCACAGCCCTTGAGCATACACCACACGGGAATTGGGGTGGGCCTGGGTTGAGTTCGATATCACCTGACAGCATGTGTCTCCTTTCATGGTTTACAAAGTTTATACAGTCTATTACCTGCGTATCTAGTTGGTGTTTTGTTTGAGAAGTAGATGTCAGAACTATGACAAGTCCTAAGCACAGGAAATATAAATTTGTATTTGGTTTCATTTTCGTTGTTGTTGTTTTCGTAGATAGGCTGGAGTGATCTCCCTTGCACGGCTATTGACACATTTAACGTGCAATCCTCCAAGCGCTTTGCGAGCGTCCAGTGTTCCGGATGCTCGAGAAAAAGTCGATTTTATCGATATTCTGCAGCTTTCACGAGAAGTCTTGAATGAGAAAGTTCACACACGATGTTTCTAAAACACTAGGATAAAATATATTGAGCTAAAAGTCCCTGCAATCATGTAAATAATTTCTTTTTTCTTGAGCGATTCAAATTCTTTGTTATGACCGCCCAGGGTCAAGGTCGCTTTTTTACTATAACTACTTGGGCAGCTGAGTGACCTATGTTTCTCAGAAAAGGCTTTTCTATTACTTTTTAACTTGTTGATATACATGCATGTATTGCATTTGGGGAGAAAATAAAATAACTAATTGTTATTTGTTGTTTATTTTTATTACACAGCAGATGTTCAAACCAAGCTTGAGATAAATAGAGGATATACAAATTAAGGGGTTGAATATGTCATTTATTTCATTTAGTGAAGTGGAATAAAAAAAAATTAATTACTTGTAATATTCATTCCAAAAGTTTGAATTTTCTGTTTGTTAAGTAGAGGGTCTTACACCAGTGCTCATGTTTTATTGAATTTATTAAAAGAGTTTGGGAAAAGTGATTATATGCAAGGCTTGCCAAGCATTTATCACTGTTTCGCAACAAGTTTAATAAATTCAATAATACAAGAGCACGAATGTTAGATTCTATTTATCACATGACATAAAGATTACTTTGAAATCTCATTTCTTGGGTAAAAACATGATTATTTTGTATGCAATGTTGCTATGGGCGTCATAACGTTTCCCAAAAATCTGTAAACCACTATAGTGGTTTATCATTTCATATGGCGTTATTTCACTCCCACATGCGATGTCATGTGATAAATACAATTAAAAAATGTAACAGTTGTTTGTACATTTGACATCATATACATTAGAAAATTGCATAGCATGTCCGTCTTTCAACATTGAAACCACAAGAGTAAGAGGTGGGGATATGAAAATTAAAAGATTTTAGAAATTCAAAAAAGGTTGTACTTATTTGATTAAGGAAATGAATCAACACACTTAGTGTTTTTGCTAAATTTATAAGAAAGTGGCAGATTTTATGCTCCTAAAGGGACTTTTGGAGGCATAATAGTAATCATTTTGTCCATCCTTAAGAGTCTGTCTGCTCATATCATGTTTAGTGCATATCTCCTGTAATATTAAAGGTAGGAACCCCAAATTTGATGTGTGGATGCATCCTGGGATGGCGTAGTGTCAAATACCACTTTTGGGTCACTGCGACCTCTGATCTTTTTAGAATAATTATGTCCGGAGCATATCTCCTATACATATAACACGTTAAACACCAACACAACAACTATAGATATAACTTTCAACAAAGGTGTCACATGCTAGACCCCTTTCTTTGGGGGCATAAGTCATGTTACTTTTACATATCTTGTTGAAACTGAACTGGCCTCTAAGTTGAAGGATTTCAATGGAGTAACCAGAGTTAATCATAAAAATTAGGCTGTTATGGATTTGGAAATACAAGCAGTATCAGCTCCTGTAAGTAAGCTTATGGTCACTAAATTAGTTAAACATGTCCTTATCTATTGATGAGATGGTAGGGGCCTGATACTTTGGCTGTTTGTCGGGCCCACCGGGGTTTACCTGTTGGATTTCTTTTGCTCCGGTATTCAGTTTAATTTACTGTTGAGTCCTTATCCTTGCTTTATCTCCTTGTTATATCTTGATTTATATGTTTTAGGAGATGATGCATTGATAAGTTAGGGGTCTTTCATGCAAACCTAATATCTATGTGTCTTGATCCACATCTGAATTAAGGGTGAGGTTGGCGCCGTTAAACCGGTTTAAGCCCTCCAGTAAAATGTTTTACTGACCATTCCAAGGCGGTACTTCTTTTGTGGATCTTTTATGTTTTTGTTCTGTCTTGTGTTTGCTATGTTTTGTGCGCGTCTGTTTATATGTGCTTCGTGGTCACCTGCTGGGAAAGGGCTGACCTCTTGGCTCTCGTTTGTGGTGTCTTCTGTGAGTTTGTCACTTTCCCATTGGTATCCTGGGTCAGGTGTGGTACTTGATTGTATCGATTCCTGATCTTTGCAACCTTACTTACTTTATATTATACACTCCTCCCCAAATTTTACAGAGTTACCTTGCTGAATTTCAGTTATAAGATTGTTTTACAAGCTAAATGAAAACATGTATATACTATTCAGCTGGCTTCTTAGATGCCAGCTAATTATGATCTACGCTGTTTTCAAAACAATATATATTTTTGGTTTAGCATGAAAGGTAAAGCAACAAATCACTCTGCTCTCACCAAGATTGATGCTGTTGGCTTACTTAAGTGCTTCATATTCATATAGATTTAAGGCCCAGAATAGGTCTTAAATTTGTCACTTTACCATTTTATTAACCTGTCAACTTCCTCTCTACTCACGTAAACAAAATATATGAAAGTAATTCTTATTTCATAGAAATAACTATACCCCCCGCAAACTTTGTTTGTGGTAGGGTATACTGTTTTCACGTTGTCCGTCCGTCCGTCCATGTGTGTGTCCGTGCGTCCGTCCGTAACGTTTTGTTTTCGTAATAACTTGAAGAGTAATAGCTGAATTTTCATCAAACTTTGCAAAAATATTCATATATGCAAGACAAATACTTTGAACAAAAAAGTAAGGGCTAGGGGCCAATTCTATTAGAGGTATTTCCCTTTGTAGTTCTAAATGGCTTTTATATAGGGCTTTATGCAAATTTAGTTCATACATGGGCCGATCAACTCCTACCACAGCTTTTGATAAAACAATTTGATACTTTGCCTATACAATGTAGACACATTGAACATATGCATGAAGGAGTTTGGTTCAGAAAAAAATATTTTTGACAAAATGACAGCTGTATATTTTTGACAAAATGACAGCTGTGAGAACTAAGACAATTTTCCCTAAGAGGGCTTTTGTATATATTCATAGATAGTGCCTTCATGGGCCAATCAACTCCTACCACAGCTTTTGATGGAGCAATTTGATACTTTCCCTATACACATTGAACATATGCATGAAGGAGTTTGGTTCAGAAAAAATATTTTTTGACAAAATGACAGCTGTGAGAACTTAGACAATTTTTCCCTAATAAGGCTTTTGTATATGCATAGATGGTGCTTTCATGGGCGGATCAACTCCTACCACAGCTTTTGATGGAGCAATTTGACCTACCGCAGCTTTTGATGGAGCAATTTGATACTTTCCCTATACAATGTAGACACATTGAACAAATATGCATGAAGGAGTTTATAATTTTTTGTTTGCACAGATTCTACTGAAATCTTTTCAAAACTAAGGTCTGCTGGTTTGAACTATAACTTGCCATGTTTTTTTTCACTGACTTTTACTGTGCGGGGGGTATCTAATAAGCATTGCTTATTGGCTTTTTTCATTAAGACATAAAATATACAATTTTCATATTTAATAGACTCTTTAGATCATGTGCCCTTATGCTGAAAATGTGTTAATGACCTTGACTTTGTCCTGGTAGATGTCCTTGACCTCTGCTCAAGCAGTGCTTATTTAGATAATGTTTTTATTATTTTGTTCTTGAACAAGCATCATAATAACTGGTGTATCCAAATTGTTGTAACATTTTTGTAAACACAAAATCATAGAAGCTTTTAAAAATGCAGAGCCCATTGACTAGGCTGTCTTTACAGAAACTCACTTTATGTGTTAGGTCAACTCCATCATACAGAATTCTAACATAATGTTTATGTTTATCATCATTGTCTCTTGCTTTGTACAGCTCTATCACAACTCTGGCAGCATATCTGACCCATTTACCCTCATATAGGCCAAGTATATGTAACAATGGCATCACTGTTGTATCATGACCGGAATACAATACCAGTTTTTCTTGAGTGTCTTTGCCTTCAAGGTGATGCTTCATTCGGTTTGCCATTTCAACCATGACTGGGTATAAGTTTAAGTGAAATAATTTCTTGAGATAATCTTGACTGTTGAGTAATAAGTGCAGACCTTCTTTGTCAAAAAGTTGCCATATTTGTTTGTAGTGATCACCAGTCAAACACTTGGTACTGTCCCAGGCAGAGCATGGATTAGGCTGATGATGACAAGCATGAAAACTGAACGCATCCATCAGGATTACAAATGAATGAAATGTATGGATGGTATAATCAAAAAGATTTTCAATGTTCTTCAGTAATTCTGTAGCATTAGTATTAGTCTCAATGAATTGTCTCCTAATGTCCCGTATTTTGTGTTCCAATATATTTGCAAAAGCACAGTGACATCTTTTCTGTCTTGAGTGAACTGGGGAGCAGAAAGTTGGTCCAGAATGATGGATTCTTAAATTTATAAGGTTGAAGGCTCCTAGGGGTAGGAAACCGTATAGAAATGCTACAGCACTCTGGTAGGTTCTCGATGTTTCTGAACTTCGTGTGTAAATCTGGCTTGTTAGTGCTGTGTTATTGTCAAAAAGGTATCTCTGATTCAAATACTTATCTCCAATGTGCTGCCCAGTTTTCAGCATCTGGACAGCACCTGTTTTTGTCAAAGTTGTATCCCCACATAGAGTTCGGTTTGGAAAAATTGCCCAATTTTTAAAATAACTTGCAGGCTTTTGCTTTCCAGTATATTTTATCATAGTTGGCACGTATGATTCCAACTTTTTGTCTGTGTTTTCAAAGCCTGGATCTAGATTACACTCGTATGGTTCAAATTTATTGCCTGGCAAATAATAGAATGGCGTCCTGTCACCATGACGAACAAATATATGAGCTGATAGCAGTTTGAACTTGTCCAGAATAGCACCTAGAATGAAAAATATGTATATAAGAAGGGCAGCTCATATGATTGTAGTACTTATTACAATGTTGAGCAATAAAGACTCAGATGAGTCTGCACCAGAGCCTTTGCTGCTTACATACTTAAAGTATCTATGTACAAAATGTAGATGAAGGATCAGCTTTAACCTCACTGGAAACATCAGTATGGGCATTTAAAGGATGCTGTTTGGCATATGGGGCATTTTTCTCTCTATCAAACATAAGTTTTGGGCGCGTTGACATGGTTAAAGAAACGTCTCGATGAGACGTTTCTTTTACGCACATACATGTTTTTTATAGAAAATTAGCAAAAATGACCATGATTATGTCCGAATCTAGTGTGCCCCATATTTATTTCGAATTAGCCAGTATTTCGAAAAATGGGAGTACGAATTTTCGAGGTTTTACTCAAAACGTGATATCGTGTAGACTTTTTTGGCTGCAGTATAGATTTCAAAGATCGCGGGCGTGAGAGACAGCAAAATGTGAGTACACTTTCATTTGCAAAATATGGCCTGTTTATTTACACCCAGCTGCCAGTCATAGACGCTAACACGCTAAGAAAAAATTGGATTTCATGATTTTCCTATTCTCGTAGTTAAGCAAGAATTTGACAGAAGTGCGTGACTTACAGAAAGTGGAAACGAAGCGGAGACCCGACTGGTTTTCTTGTCATTTAGCATGTTTAGGGCATAACTGTATTCAAATTTTTCATTTGGGGAGGTTTATCGTCGGATATACGGTCGGAAATTAGTTTTACGGCGACGCATTTCTGCAGTTTCGTCTCAAATTTGAGCGTTTCAAGCCACATAGAGCCGCATCCAACGGAATGTTACGTAATAAATGACGTCAAACTATTTCTGACCGTATATCGCAGGATATACTGTCGCAATTTTTTGGCGTTATCCAATCAGACGTCGCGTTACAAAATCAAGTGTATTAGAATTTGTCTTTAACAGTAAAAATCGCGATTCTTTTACTTTATACCATAAGCCCAGTCCTTGAAACTCACCCTCGAGTCCTGAAAGCCCAGAGAAACCGTCTTGGATGATGATATGCGAGTTTCAAAATACCTACCTTGATATCGTGGCCTGCTTAGAATAATGGTACGGACCCCTTTCTCCCCTATGTAAAGTATGATGACTAAAGCAAAAAAAAATCTAAATTTTCGGACCCCCCCCCTGACAAAACTCTGGATCCGCGCCTATAAAACTAGTTTTTTTTCAGGATAGTCCCGCTTCAACCCCCCCTCACCCCAACACCATTCTTTTTTTATGTTCCCCACCCCTTTCAATGATACCTTCTGCTCCAGTTATAGGTTCCAGTGGAGAGTTACAGTATTCAATAGCTCTCGGTACATCATACAATCTGAGTGGTAACTTTCCATCAGCTGGTTTAAATATGGCGTCAGAAGACTGGTCATGTTCTCCCATCATTTTTCTCTTCTCACCACTATCCTTGACGTAGATAAAATAATCATTGTTGAAGCTTTTACCAGAATGAAAGCCTGGTGTGTCTGTTTTCAACGTTGAGGTCAGTATATCTGTAAAAAATGAAAATCCCATTGCTACTGACTGTTCAAAGATAGATGAGAATCGTTGTTAACAAAAATATAATCTAATCTAGGTCATGTGTGCTTTATACAGGTTTATATCCCATACTGCCTTTACCTGCATTAATATATTTACCGTTATTTACCAGTTGTTATGAAAAATGGTAAGTCCTTTAGTCCTTTTATCATACATCTTTGAACCGACATTAGATGTGTAAGTCTAGATAAACTATTTTTAGTCTAAAATTGTGATGATTTTGTTATCCATCAGTTTTATATTGCGTTTTAAACGCTTAAAAGAATTGTTTTTTTTGTAACATGCAGAAAACTATTAAATCTAGTAATTTATAATTACAGTGAACAGTATTTACACATGATGTATAGTATGAGAATAAGATATGTTCTTGAGAAATGTTTGATCATTAGCGTTTTCTCATGTTTTTGATGGGTCATAAATGTACCTGGCCACTTTAAAGTTCAGTTCAAAGTAGAGATGTGTAACAAATATTCGCTACCTATTGAGCTATCACTGCTGACAATTTAATAATAAAGTGTTCTTTGTTTTTAGCACAGAGTTTATAAGAAAGCAAACATAAATGAGCCAGTACATGATATTTCCAACAATGTGGTATGTAAGACCAGCTAAGCCTCAGATCAGTCTGCGCATACACGCAGTCTGATCAGAGCCTTTGCTAGTCGCTTGAGTATTCTATGATTGTTAAGCTACTGACTGAATACCATTTGGAGTTTCTAGGCTCAAAGAAGGCTGCGGAGGCTCGTCTGAGTCTACACTTGTCAAATTGTTGGAAATCTCATGCCGCGGCTCAAATACAGCCACCAGCGTTGGCGACCTACAACCGAGAGAGAGAGAGAGGGGTATGCAATGTATTGGGACATATGTTATTGCTTGTAAATTCATAAAAAGTAGAATATTTGTTTAGACTTTTTGCCAATTAAATTAGGAATGTACAAGATGCTCTTCTTTTCATCCAAATTTAACATCATTTAACGCGCATTTGATATAATCAATATTAATATGAGCATAAAGTATAATATTGAAGGCACAGGAAAAAATAAGACACCAATCATTAAAATGGGGGGTTGTTTACTACATACTAGTCCAGTAGAAAACCAGTATGACCTGGAACTTGATTTTAAAGTGTTTTTTTTTCTTCGTTGATTCCTGTTGTTGAGGCATTGTACTTGATGAATCCAATTGATGCCACTCTGGCATCATTGAGCGTTTTGAAATATTAAAGATGGCGTCCAAGATGGCCGTCAGTTAGGCACCTACGACCTGTCTGACCAACATACTCGATAAAATGCATTTCAATTTTGACTTTTTATGGATGTTTAGAGGCCAAATGATACAAACGATTAAAATGGAACTTTGTTTTGATTCAGAAGGTTGAAATATTAAAGATGGCGTCCAAGATGGCCGTCAGTTAGGCACCTACGACCTGTCTGACCAACATACTCGATAAAATGCATTTTTGTTTTGACTTTTTATGGATGTTTAGAGGCTAAATGATACAAACAATTAAAATCGAACATTGTTTTGACTCAGAAGGTTAAAATATTTAAGATGGTGTCCAAGATGGCCGCCATTTTAAAGCAACCCAACATGAAATCAAAATCGCAGTTAATAACTATTTTCTGATAGTTTCAACAGCGGTTGTATTTGGAGAATTTGACTGGCATATTTTTTTTCAGTGTTGTAAAATATTCAAGATGACGTCCAAAATGGCAACAATAATAGGGTAGGGAATCACATGCTTTTTGTTATGATACACTGTAGGGAAAAATTACGGCCAGCCGCCTCTTATTTTTTCGTAATGGTAATGTTTTTGTCTTTGTTCTGGTAATCGTATCCATCAATCCATGCAGCACTTTCGAGACCACTTTTGGCCAGATCTGATGATACCATAATATCATGTTATTCTCATAAAAAGTCCTAATTTGGATTTTGGGCAAACATTCTATCAAAATGCCAGGGTATACTGAACAGACGATATCACTGATAACTTTGTGAAAGAGTGTTTGCGCAAAGTTCAAACCATTTTTTAAATCAATATGCAGAAAAAATCAGCTGGAAAGTGGTTCATGTATATGGATGGAAGGATAAAATAACCAAAAAGAGAGAGAAAATACTATTTACTTATGGGAAGAAAACAACAGTCCGTGCAGTGGGAAAAAACAACAGTCGATGAAGTGTATCAACGCATAAAATTCTGAGTAAGAGATCTGCATGCTGCAAATGCCTGTTATTATCTTAACTGCTGGTTTGGAGTAACTATTAAAGGCATTGCTGCTGCTTGGTTGAGACTGTAAAATACAGGCCTGCTGATCCGGTGCAATCGTAACAACCATTACTTCTATACTGGTCTGGTGCAAAGGTAACAGAAATCGCAGATGGTGGGATATTGCTATAACAAATATGAATGCTGGCCCGGTGCAAGTGTATCAGACATGCATGCTTGTAGGTGCAAGTTTAACAGTCATGACTGCTGGTTGGGTGCAACTGTTAAAGAGAAGGCAAATGGTCGGATGCAACTGTTACAGACACGGCTGATGGTCGTGTACAAATGTAACATGCACGGATGCTGATAAGATGAATCTATAACAGACATGCACGCTGATAGTATTAACTTATAAGGACATGGCTGCTGGCCAGGTGCAACTGTAACATGCCTGATGGTCTGGTGCAACTGTGCTTACCAGCCCGTTGGTTGGGTACTAGCATAGGGGACATAACTGTTGGTCTGAGGCAAGTGTAACAGATATATCTGCTGGTTCAGCCCCAACAACTACAGATGTGCTTGCTAGTCAGTTGCAACTGTTTCAAAAATATCTGCTGGTGAGATGCAACTCAAACAGACATGCATGCTGGTCGAGTACAATTGTAACCGACGTGCCAACCGGTCGGATGCAACAGTAACATCCCTGTGCCGTTTAAGCAAAGTTTAAAGACATGGGAGCTGCAACAGGCCTGTTAGTCTGGTGAGGCTGTTACAGACATAACGGTTGGAGTCTTGGTTTCAGACATGTGTGGTGGTCCTGTGCTTCATAATAAAACATGCTGACCCTGTGGCAATTATGGCTGGGCTGTTGGTCTGGTGCAAGTATAAGACATGCACACTGGCCAGGTGCAGTTTAAATAGACGTGTCTGCTGGTCCAGTGCAACAGTACCTGTCATTCCTGTTAGTCAGGTGCAATTTTAACATACATTATTGCTAACACACTGGCCTAGTGGTTCTGAGTCTCGTTAATAGGCATGTGTTCTGGTTCAGTACCACATAAGTAAACATGCGTGATGGTAAGGATGTCTGATGTGATGACCTGGTGACAATACATGGCTGCTGTTTGGTGGAGCTTCAACTGATTTGCCTGCTGATTCGGTACCATTCAATCGGATATGCCTCCTGGTCCATTGGAAAACAAAGAGAAAAGCCCCTCTATCGGACATGTCAACTAACACTGTGAAACCCAATCAGGCATTTCTATTGTTACGTAGCCAATGAAACATATATACTCGCCGGCCCAGTGCCACTCCATGTAGAGAGTTGCTTAATATGTCGCTGCAGCTGCAACAAATATACCTGCTGGCCAAGTGCAACTGACACAAGCACCACTGCTGTTCAAACATGTCTACTGGTTGAGTGCTGCTGCAAGATGGACGCTTGTTCGACCGTTGGTACTCAATCAGCATGCCTGCCGATCTTTTGCCACTCAATCCTGCATGCACACTGGTGTGGTAGTTCTATATCTGCTATACCTGCTGGTGTGGTGTCATACTATCAGCCGTGCCTGCTGATGTGGTGCCTCACTATAGCTATGCCTTCTGGTGTGGTGCATCATTATCAGCCATGCCTGCTGGTGTGGTGCCTCACTAAAGGCCATGCTGTTGGTGTGGTGCCTCATCATAGGGCACACCCTCTGGTGTGGTGCCTCATACAGGCCGTGCCAGCTGGTGTGGTGTCTCACTATCAGCCGTCCGTGCTGATGTGGTGCCTCAGTATAGTTATGCCTTCCAGTGTGGTGCCTCATTATCAGCCATGCCTGCTGGTGTGGTGCCTCACTATAGGTCATGCCTGTTGGTATGGTGCCTCATTATAGGCCACACCTTCTGGTGTGGTGCCTCACTATAGGTCATACCTACTGGTGTGGTGTCTCACTATCAGTCATGCCTGCTGGTGTGATACCTCACTATAGGCAATGCCTTCTGGTGTGGTGCCACATCATCAGCCATGCCTGTAGGTGTGTTGTCTCTCTATAGGCCATGACTGTTGGTGTGGTGCCTCACGATAAGCCATGCCTTCTGGTGTGGTGCCTCACTATCAGCCATGCCTGCTAGTGTGGTACCATACTAAAGGTCATGCCTTCTGGTCCTAGGCCACTGCAACCAACATTTATACTATTCGAATGTAGATAGAAGAAGGATAGTTACAAGTCTGGAGCTGGAGCTACTCTTACAGGGGTGCTATTACATCAGACATCCGTTGATCCCGTGTCACTCTCAGATATGCCTGCTTGTACAGTGGAACTCTATCAGACATGCATGCTGGGTTTATTTGTTCAGCTACACGTGTTTGTAAAGTGCTGCTCTATCCAGCAAGGCAACTGGTTTGTTAAAAATCCATCAGACATGCTTACAGGTAGGATGCCACTCCCTTGGGTTTGTAAAATGTGTAGGCTACTATCCTTGAAGCCATCTTGAATATATCAAATACTGAGTGATGCACGAGTAGCACCACTGAGATGTTACAAAGATGATGCCAGTAATTCAAGAATCTCAGTAGAATAAGCATTTTGCCGGTCGCAGTGAAGATTTCATTATATTTTTTGTAATAAACTGCCATCTTGGCGGCCATCTTGTCCGCATTCTTATTTTATTTTTATTTTTTGGATAAAACCTAAGTGTCTTCAATTAGATTCCAACTTCATAGCAAACAATTTAAGAAAGAAAATGGGTTTGAGATATATTTCTATATCACACAATGTTTTCACTAATACTTGGCCTCCATCTTGGACGCCATCTTGGATATATCGAAATGCTAAATGATGCCAGGGTGGCATCACTTGGATTTTTCAAGGACATTGTATGCACTACCAGAATCAACAAAGAAAAAAAAGTATAAAATCAAGTTCCAGGTCCTCCTAAATATCGCCCAAATTCTGCCGGACTAGTTCATTCTGACTTCGTTTTTCTTTGCGAATACTGTCAAAAACAACAAAATATTGAATATTTGAAAATTGAAACTCCCAAGATTCATAAAGAAAAATTACATATTGAGCAGAACCAAAATAAGGAAATATTGCTAGAAACATCTATTCCTTATCCAGTATTCAGTCTTTTTCTCTTTTGTTTTTCTTTCTTTCTTCTGCTCGATGTGGGTGTGGTTCCAGTTGACAGCCTCGAAAGAACCTTGTTTTTAAAAATTGAATGTTTATGGTAGTACTTGACTTTTCGCTTACTGTTAAGGCGGCAACTTTAATGTTCATATCTGGGCGTGGTTCGGCTATTTCATCTGCTAAGGAAGAGAAAGCAGGCTTTTTTTTATAATTTGGTAAAGAGTAAATAAGCTTTTTGAGCCGCGCAAACGTGCGCGCATTTCCTGAAAACCCTAACCGATTACACACTGAACTCACATTTATTAACCCTTAAAGCGCATAATCACAAAATGTATGTTTTTGTAGTCCTCATAGATAAACAGTGTGGACCCAGATCAGACTGCTCCTGTAGGAGCAGTCTGATCTGGGTCCGCAATGTTTGCCTCCCTGCTTATGTTAAATAGACATTTTCAGATGCAATTACTTTACTGGCGTTTTAAGGACTAAATAATGACTGATTTGGCGGTACAAGATGATGCAGTTACTTTTGAATAAAACCACGCCTCCTTTTCAGCCTTTACCTATGCCTAAGGTTGACTAGTCCTAATTACGCATTCATGAGGCGCCGCCTTTACAGTAAGCGAAAAGTCAAGTAATATATGAACATCATTTAGTTATTGGTGCAGTGAAATAGGAAATATCATAGAAAATAGTTATTGAGTATGATCAGGAAATACCTAGACAAACCCATGACACCGCGAGGAAGACCCATACAACAATCACGAGACGCTATGAAGACAAACTATGCAAAGCAACCAGCCATCTCTTCCCCATCAAGATGATCGCAAAACTAATGGACATAAAGTAACGTACAACAAAACATAGAACATTTATGGACTCCCACAATAGGAATAACAATAAACAACAAATCAACAACAATAGAACCACCGCCTTAGAACGGACAGCAGCCTAAGGCATTGGGGGGGGGGGGAGGGGGGTAAATGCATTTTACTGGTACTAAATCTTCGCCCTAGCTTCTACCAACCTAATGGCCTTCAAGCAAATTCTGAACTTATTGTTTTTTTCTCATATGACAATGCTCTGAGCTTAGCTTTTGCATGTTACTGAATGTTGTGTAAACGAAATCAAGGAGTTGTTTTACTATAATTGTCAACTTCTTACAATACCCTCTAAATCAGATTTGTAATTTAAAGCAAAGACTGGATATTATTAGGGATATTCCGACTTAAAACAACAACAACAACAACAACAACAACAACAACAACAACAACAACAACAACAACAACAACAACAACAACAACAACAACAACAACAACAACAACAACAAAAACAACAAGTTGATCTGTGTGCCAAGGGATGAAGAATTATGATGGATCGGTCCAAGGATGGATCAACGCGCCAAATTTGATGCTCTTTTTTCATTTTGCTACAAGAGGTTTTAGTTTTGCTACCAGGAAAAATAATATGATCACTCCTGTTGACCTATTTTAACATTATTAAGGAGATCAGGTGAGCGCTTCAGGACCTTCAGGTCCTCTAGTTTTTAGTTGATGAGAGGATAGGGGATCCAAATACCACTTTAAGCGGACCATCATTTGCCCGCCAGCGAAACGCCATTTAAAAACATTAAATGCTGGCTTGGTAGCTTTGTGGCATTACAGGTGATCGGGACAAGTTTTGCTTAGAAA
This sequence comes from Loripinus fragilis, assembly GCA_964019695.1. Taxonomy (NCBI): domain Eukaryota; kingdom Metazoa; phylum Mollusca; class Bivalvia; order Lucinida; family Lucinidae; genus Loripinus; species Loripinus fragilis. The sequence continues at coordinate 1,853,267 of CAXHUL010000609.1, forward strand.
CCCTATATTTTTGTGATTTTTAGGGGGGTGGTGGTGAGTCCGGACCCTGTTCCCATCTCCTCTGGATCCGCGCATGGACTCCGACGGCAATGAGTCCCGAACTAGCAAATCCTCTTTTGCCCAGTCTAACGCTCTACTCACTGAGCCACTGTCCTCAATTGTTTCATACTTACATGCACTATAACACAAGATGCACGCAAGTAACCAATGGAAAACTTTCCTGCTAAGTCGATTCATTCCGGCCTCACTGCCTGAAAGAGAATAAAACTAACCCATTTAAGTCGAATGAAATTTCCTTGGACCAGTCCATTTTATGGGTTGTTGGGTGGTATTTTTTCATTTTATTAAAATTTTAAAAGAACATTCGGTAAGCCAACAGTGCAGACCCTGATCAGACGCCGCGTTCTGCGGCGTCTGATCTGGTTCTGCATTGTTTGTATATGTCCCCCAAAAAGGACGCTAAGCTTATATGGGTTAACAGATAGCTAAGATTGTCATAATAATACAATAATACAACACAATCTCAACGCACATTAAGTAATAGGAGCGCAGTGGCTCAGTGGTAGAGTGCTTGACTCGAGACCGAGGGGCTGCGGCTTGGAGCCTCACTGGCGTCACTGTTTTGTGTCATTGAGCAAGACACATGCATCCTAGCTCAGTACTGGTTCATCCCAGTAAGACCCGCCCCTATATAACTGAAAGATTGTTGATGTGACGTAAAGAATCAAATCAAACAAAACATTAAGTAATATACTTAACGCCAGTAGGAACGCAACTTTTACAGTATACACTTACTCGAGATTTAATGCTATTTTATCATTCTAATAAAATAAAAGCATAAACCTGTGGTCGCGATATCAAGCCAATACTCTATTGGTGCAGATAAAGCAGTCCAGATAAGCCAGGCTCTATTTTTTTTATAAAGGGACACAAACCAACTTCGACACAAAAACTGCAAAATCACCTTTTTAATATGGATATCAGATCTTCATTATGAATGGCTCTTTTGGATTCAAACTTTTGGAAAATTTCAACATTGCTCTACTTTCTATTCACACGCAACAGATTATTTTTGTCTTGAAGTTTTTACCCTAAAAAATGTCATCAAATTACAGCATGGAAACCGGAAGTTAACGAAAATGCGACACTTTTGACGGTAAATATTGCGATAAATGATAAGCATAGGTTATGACCTTACAGCTTACGTATGCCAATTTTAAAATGATTCAGCTTAATTGAAGCTTTAATGATCTCAAATTTTAGGGAAATTTCACGAAAAATGAAATTTAAAACATAAATTTTAGGTCCTTCCAGCAAAGTGAAGTTTGTGTTGTAAACCGTTTTTCTGTGTGTTTTTTTTGAGTGAAACGCAGTACTTGCACGCTGAAATTAGATAAAATTTCAAGATTTAATATGGTTACCAAAAATGTTGATGAATTTGTCATTTTCACCAAAAGTTTTGGCAGAAGTGTGCAATTGAGATCAAGTTTTGGTAAAACGTTCTCCTACGTTAGAGACGCTTGTTAGTACAAAGACAAAATGTATAAAGCTGATATCTATAGGGAAAATAACACTTGTACCAGTTGCGTTTTTAATGGCTTTAAATATAATTATAATACCATGGTTTGTCTGCCTGTACGTGGAGATAAAGAACAATAAATCCGTGAAGTGGTCGATGCGACCATTTCCAAAGAGGCAGTCATGAAAAAAGAGGAAAAAACTATAAGTAGGTCATAGATCATATCTTACATTTATAAAAAAAATTAAGTGTTTCACTCGCCGCACTCGTTCCGACTCAATACCTTTACAATTGTAATGTATTATGACCTATAGCCTATACATGAAGAAAATGAAAGGAACTTACTTTGTGATGGATCTTATCAAATATGAATATAGCCAACAATTTAGATTAGGTTATAGTTCATAAATTACAATTATAAAGGAATTAAGTGGGAATACCGCAGCGAGCGAGCCACTTAAATTAAGTGGCTTTATAATTGTAATATATGATCTATGACCTACTTATAGTTTTCTCCTCTCCCATTGAAAATAGCTGCATTGACCACTTCACGGATGTACTTCATGATGTTACTTTAAAGATATTACATATATTGACAAAATATGTGATTTAGTTGGCCAAAAATTTGAATTTCTGTGCAAACCGATTGGTTGTGAAGCACAGGAAGGGGCGGAGTAAACTCTAATGTTCAAAGTATAACCATTATAATACTGATAATTTGAAGGAACAATGCTGCCCCACGTCTATACATTGAGGGCGCAGGTCAGAACTTACTTTGAAGTGCCATTTTTTAAACTCCAATATACTATAAATTCTTGAATGCTTAAAAATGTCCTTTTTTCATAAATGTTTTAATAAACAGATGTTCATTTAATATTGAATTGATCTGTATCCTGAATGTTAAATACATTAAGGGGCTCCTGATAAGTTCTCTAACACTTTAAACCCAGTAGGCCAGTTATTCTTATGCTGTTTTTTTCTCGTTTAGTGGTAATTCACTTTAAAGACAACTGGACAAGGGGGCTGCATTTTATGTATTTACCGTCTAATAAAATGTAAAGATAAAATTTACCAAGAAACGCGAGCAATCTGCTAATATTAACCCTTAAAGCGCCAAGAAAAAAAATGCATATGAAAATGTTGTCTACTGAAGTCGTCTGCTGCAAATAATTGCCTAGCATTACTGACAAATTAAGTATAGAAGCAAACAGCGTGGACCCAGAACAGACTGCTCCTATAGGAGCAGGCTGATCTGGGTCCATACTGTTTGCCATAGAGGCATCTTAAACATTTCAGCAGTCGAGAAAAGCAGACGACTTTTGTTGCGATTGGCGCATTAAGGGTTAATACGTGTGCTTGAAAGGTATAGCAGCTGTTGCATTCTTGTTTATATTGCTGAAGTCGGAAGATCATTAGTGTATGAACCTTGTCTAGATATTGAAAAAAGCGCAGATCATGAACAGCCAAAAGAAAAAAAGCGAAAATCGAAATGTCGAACACTGTCCGACGAACCTAAGAAAAAACGCTCCAATGCGGATAAGCGGTCACAATCCAGTATTAAACACATAGAATGCTGGCTGGGATTAGTTGTTTCGGTTGCAATACATTGAAAATGATTATCAGCAAAAAAGTATTGTTTTTATTAACGGCCTTCATGCTGCAATAAGAAATGCAGCACAGAGATGTTTTAATTAAAAAAAATGAGTGACAATAAAATTCGTAAGTGGTTAAAACGTACACGATATTGTATCTGTCTGGAGTGTTCGGTTGTCATGTCTGAGTTCTTAAGTTCGATCACTACCCATATATGTATGGCACCAGCTACTTTAAAGTTTAAGTTGGGGGATCGCTTAGAGCTTTGTTAAAGAAAGACCCAGGTGAGGCTTCAAAGATTTTTTAATCCGAGTACAAACAAATGAAATAATTACATTTGTACTTTCTCGGAGTCTTGAATGAGCCCATTTCATTCGTTATTTCTCTTCATCTGCAGCAGACGACATATTTGTTATTTCCCGTCATTTTCGTTGAAAGAATATGGTTGAACATTCCATGTGAATATCAATATTCTTGATCATTATTTAGCCAGGAAGCGGAAAATTTGAAAATGTAAGCGGTATTTACAACCACGAAACTACCAATGAGCATGTAGAAATGATCAAGTTTTCATGTATGTCATACACCTGGTTGACAATAATAGACTGCCTATTTTATGCTTTTGACCGCTTATCTTTGGAATTTATTGCTATATTGGTAGTTGCGTGGTTGCAGAGTTAACAACACAGATAGGAAAAGCATGCGCAATCAAAATTGATGAGCAGTCTGTTCAGGGACTATTTGTTTGCTTCTACAGCACACTGGGATTACTAAGAAAAGTTGAAACTTACCACAATATTTCCCAGAACATCCAGTTATGCTATTGAAAACAACAGTAAGCTCGCTGGCAGCCAATATTTTGCCCTCCAATACTTGTGAAAATCTACTTCCCAGCATTGCCCGTTACCCCATAAAGACTCCTTTTGACGCTTTTGCAAACAGAGCAGACCCTGATCAGTCAGGTATTATAGAATAAATGCTGCCTGATCTGGGTCTGTTCTGTTTGCTTATGGCAATATGAAATATTAGATCATACACTAGTGGACTGACATGTTTTTGTTTTTTTGTTCAATGTACCAGCATGAACGTTTAGTTACATTATTATTCATAGTAGGTGGAGCTTAGCATGAATATTCATGAAGGAAAGGATTAACTTACGGATCTTAGTCACGGATTCAGTTCAAAGTTTACCACCCGTACATAGCGTTGACATTGTGCAAGTTAAAACAAAAACGGTTGGCAGCAGAATTGATGCCAGTTTGGGTATAAACTTACAATTGTTTTCTTACTAAAATAACTTGAGGCTGACTTTCCTCCAGTAAAAATGTTAATACATATCGACCTGTTATTGTTGTAGCTAATCTACGGATCAGTTTTCGATTTTTGAGTAACCTTTTATATGCTTTAAAGGATATGTTCTGTTCGAACAGAACATATCCTTTAAAGCAGATGAAAGGTTACTCAAAAATCGAGGCCCTCCAAGGGGGTGGGGGTACATGTTCCCTTAAATAAATTGGCTTGTTTCCCTGTTCCCAAAAATCGAAAATTGGTTTTCTTATGTTCCTTGTTCCTTTATATTGTCTTTGTTCCCCTGCTACCCTCAAAATTAGGCATTTGTTCACCTGTTCCCCTGAATTAATAAATGCCCTTTCTCCAAGTTCCCCCAAACCCTTGGAAGGGCCTCAAGATTAGTGAAGACGATATGAGCATCCTCACCTGTACATCGGAGGGCGTGGGTATAGAAGGGGCTCTTATCGGCACAAAAATTAGAACGGAGTGGCTGCTGCCAGTTAACTGGTAGCAGCGATTTTACGTTAAAATGGCTGCTGCCAGTTGACTGGTAGCAGCGATTTTAACGTAAAATCGCTGCTGCCAGTTAACTGGTTATAGCCACTTTAACGTGAAATCGCTGCTGCCAGTTCGCTTCAGTATTTTTATTGTAGTGTGTATAGAAAGTTATTTTGCATCGACTGAAGTAGCAAAATGTTAGTGAATGCCTTACTTAATGAGTTGTTTAACGTGTTTCCGAATTTGTTTCATGTTAAAGTGTGAATATGGGCTATGTTGAGCTTCCAAAAAACGTAAAAGAGTGAACAATGAATGAGACCCCAGTGACATCTGAAGTAGTACGTGATCCGTTGAATGCTGACAAATTGTTCTTCTCTGACGTGGTTAGGCTTGGTGACGTTAAGGTGCAGCCCAGACTGAAGACTACTACAACGAATCAACAAAAGACTCAGCCTCCGCGTAAGAAGACCACAGAGTGTGACGCGTTTGTTCGTTCTAATAAGACGTACGTTATTCGGAAGACGAAATCAAAGCCACCGAGTCGTAAGGTAGAAGCACCGAAGCAGTTGAAACAATCATTAGAAAGGCAGACCGTCACTACAGTGTTAGTTAAGAAAGTTACCGAGTCGTGTTCCTTTCTTCATTACCGTTTTAGTGTACCAGAAACGCAGAGTGACAGTGACTTAAGTGAATGTAATGAGGACGATGCTAACACAGATACATATATGTATGTGTGAGTCAAATATGTTTAAATTATGTCACAAAAGGGCCTAATGTATTTGCTAACATTAGTCGTTAATTTTATTGTTGCTTTCTATACAATGTTTGTACGATATATATATGTTCTTCAAAAGCAAAATAAAATTAATAAAACTTAAAATCCCATTTTGTTTCCAAACCCTCTATGAATAATTACATGCGCGGATCCAATGGGGGAACTGCGGATCCGGACCTCAGACCCTCCATTTTAAATTGTGCAACTTTGTCTGAACCACCCTGGTCTCCAACTAGACACCCTCTCCCCTCCTGAGACACATTTCTGGATCCAGGTTTACATTATTGCATGTATAAACACTGGTTTGCACCATGCGTCACCGACTCAAACCTTCTTGTCAAAATAAAAATAAAAATTTAACTGGAAGCAGCGAATTTACGTTAAAATCGCTGCTACCAGTTAACTGGCAGCAGCGATTTTAACGTAAATTCACTGCTGCCAGTTAACTGGTAGCAGCGATTTTAACGTAAATTCGCTGCTGCCAGTTAACTGGTAGCAGACCTTGCCAAATTAGAAGCAAATCTTTATAAGTGCCTGCCCTAGAAGCTGGTCAAAAAGCGATATTGTGGGAACACTTCATACCATACACAACTCGTCATGCCCTTACATGTTGACCATAGACTGTGTCTTTATGATTGATTTTTACACGCGGATATGAGTAGTAATAGCAATATGTTCACAAATAGCAAACTGGTCAATAATTAATGGTCAAAGCCGTAAATGACATATCCTCATGCTATTAACTGCTAAACAACATGTCACTGGGGACCATAGGTAATACAATGGTGACGTACCATTGAACAACTTAGCAGATGATAGTAGTTGAGCCAGCATACGAGATTTTGGTATTAATCATATGCGTTCAAACATTTTCACGGGTTAATAAAGCGTCTAGCTTTACGCTAGACAACCTAACAGTAACTTAAGTCATCTAGCTCCAGAAATGTAGGATTCTATAAAGCAAAACAGGCAGCCAAAATATGCAAGGTGATAATAAAATATTTTACCAGGGTCTATGTGCAATTGTTTTTAGGATCTTAGTCAAATTTGAATTTATATTTTAGAGTTTTAGACATTGCATCTTTGCTCTTATATCTTATCATCTTACAAAAGACGTTGGTAATGTGTTTTATCGCATCCTTTGCCCTTTTAAATTCACTTATGCCCATGTACATATTGTATATTGTATTTATATGTAGTGTTGATTTTGTTTGTTGAGGGCCACTTGGTAGACTGGCTAATTTAGCTAAAAGTGCAACCCTCTTGAAATATTGTATAAATAAAATAAATAAATATTTTTTTAACGCATATGCTGAAGTTTCGAGAGGAGCTTGAGGTATAAAGTTTGGCCTGAGTCCATAACTACATCCATACTTTGTGGACACGAGGTGCAAAGGCTCTGTCGAGCCTGCGCGTCTGAGCCTTCACTGCTCGCCGATATGATTAGTAAATAAATTACTAGTACCTTGGCCTATTTACAGTCCAGCTATCCATAGATTTGAATGATCATACAAAGTAAGTAAGGGCGCAAAGATCAGGAATCTAAACAATCAAGTACCACACCTGGCCCAGGATACCAATGGGAAAGTGACAAACTCACAGTTAGACACCACAATTGAGAGCCAAGAGGTCAGCCTTTTCCCAGAAGGTGACCACCAAGCACATATAAACAGACGCGCACAAAGACATAGCAAACACAAGACAGAACAAAATATAAAAGATCCACAAAAGAAGTACCGCCTTGAAAACGGTCAGTAAAATATTTTACTGGAGGGCTTAAACCGGTTCAACGGCGCCCTTACCCTTAATTAAGATGTGGATCAAGACACATAGATATTTGGTTTGCATGAAAGACCCCTAACTTATCAGTGCATCATCTCCTAAAACATATAAATCAAGATGTAACAAGGAGATAAAGCAAAGATAAGAACTCAACAGTAAATAAAACTAAATACCGGAGCAAAACAAATCCAACAGGTAAACCACGGTAGGCCCGACAAACAGCCAAAGCATCAGGCACCCACCATCTCATCAATAGATAAGTCTTTAAGTCGGAACCATCATAGAGTCTGAAGTTCGACCAACCGGCGTGCAATTAAAGAGGAGAGCAAAGTTGCCAACCGTGATTGGGTTGACCACCAAGCATTGGCGTTGGTTATCAATTTGCACCAAAAGCAATAACATTATAGACAATAACATGAAAGGCAACAATAAACCGTTGGCAAGAGATATTGGCTTTGGTTATCAATTTGCACCGAAAGCAAGAACATTAAAAGACAATAACACGAAAGGCAAGAATAAATCATTGGCAACAAATATTGGCTTTGGTTACCAAATTGCACCAAAAGCAAGAACATTAAAGGCAATAACAAGAGAGGTAAGAGTAAACCGTTTGTATTTATTATTGGATTTGATTACCAAATTGCACTAAAAGCAATAACATTAAAGACAACAACAAGAAAGTCAAAAATAAACCATCGTCAAGAACTATTAGCTTTGACAACAAAATTGCACTAAAAGTAAAAGCATTTAAGACAATTACACGAAAGGCAAGAATAAACCATCGGCACTTATCATTGGCTTTGGTTACCAGATTGCACCAAAAGCAATAACATTAAAGACAATAACACGAAATGCAAGAATAAACCGTTGGCAACAATCATTGGCTTAGGTTATCAAATTACAACAAAAGCAATAACATTAAAGACAACAACAAGAAAGTAAAAAAAAAAAACATCGTCAAAGACTATTGGCTTTGGTTACAAAATTGCACTTAAAGCAATAGAATTAAAGACAATAACACGAAAGGCAGGATTAAACCATTGGCACAAATAATTGGCTCAACGTTATGATTTGACATAACTCTTTGTACGCTTATAACGTGCGCAAATGCAATAACACGAAAAGCGAGATTAAACCATTGACAAGAAGCATTGCCTTTGATTACCAAATTGCAACATTGACAAGAATCATTGCCTTTGATTACCAAATTGCAACATTGACAAGAATCATTGCCTTTGATTACCAAATTGCAACATTGACAAGAATCATTGCCTTTGATTACCAAGTTGCAACATTGACAAGAATCATTGCCTTTGATTACCAAATTGCAACATTGACAAGAATCATTGCCTTTGATTACCAAATTGCAACATTGACAAGAATCATTGCCTTTGATTACCAAATTGCAACATTGACAAGAATCATTGCCTTTGATTACCAAATTGCAGCATTGACAAGAATCATTGCCTTTGATTACCAAATTGCAGCATTGGCAGAATCATTGCCTTTGATTACCAAATTGCACCAAAAGCAACAACATTAAAGGCAATGACATGAAAAGACATTAATAAACCATGGAAAAGAACCATTGCAAAATAGCTTCAAAGGCAATAACGCCAAAAGCAGGAGTACCTTGTACTTGAATATTTCTGTTGCGAATCATTTTAAAACATCTTAAGTGACCAAATTCGCTTACCCCAGCCAGAAGAAAATGTTGAATTGACCCCAGCGGCTATTGCAAATTATATGAAAATAAAGGGAGCCAACTCTTTGGCTTAGTTTATTTCAAGATTTCAATTTCATTAGAACATTCCCAGACTGAGGTACATTGGTAGCTTACAAATTTGGACAGTTTGCCACCATAGTACACATTTGTAAGTTCAAAGTGCAGTTCAACTTTTTCATATAAGTATATGTTTATCCATGTGTATGAAACGAAATGGACTAATTATAGTACCCTTGGTTTGCGAAGATGGATTTCAGCGCTCAATGTGAGCGTTTGTAATCATATGGTGTCCGTCAGTCACCTTGCTTTAAACAATAACTCTTAAATCACTGGATCACAGGAATAATAATCGGGTGGTCCTCCTTCGAAGTCATTCAAAGAATTTAATTTCCATGCAGAACTCTGGTTGACATGGCAGCCAAAGGGGGAAAACACGAAAGATCTTCCTGTCAAAAACAATTACCACGGTTTGAAATTCATTTGGAATACAGTAAAACCTGTGTAAAACGGCCACTCAAAATAGTCAAATCAAAGACCTTAATGACAAATGATAGCGGCTTAATGAAGGTCGAAAGTATTACAGAATGCTCCTTTTTACCCTCATTAAGCGATAATTGATCTTGAAAACCAAATTTTTGGTCTTTGAGTGTTGCCGTTTTACACAGGTTTTACTATAGATGGTCTTGGGTTGATCCTCTATAATGATTGTTCCAATTATTTTGATCCATCAAAACCATGGCCACCGGGGAGGGATGGCGGTTGCGAAGAAAACTTTAAAAATATCTTCTCTTCAAAACCAACTGGTCTGATTAGAAAATGTTTTGGCAAAAATGGTCCTCGTGTGACATAGCACCTTACAAAAATTGTTTCAACGTCTGATCGTTCAAAACATGATTGTGGTGGGCAGAAGGTAGCTTTTCCTATACATATATCAGTATAATGGGAAAGGCTTAAAAATTTCTTGTCATATACACTTGTCTGACTTGAAAATATATTTTGTTTGATTTTATTCTTTACGTCCCATCAACAATCTTAGAGTTATATAGGGACGGGTCTTCCTGGGTTGAACCAGTACTAAGCTAGGATTATTGTTCTTGCTCAAGGACACAACGCAGTGACGCCGGTGAGGCTCGAACCCGCGGTCCTTCGGTCTCGAGTCAAGCACTCTACCACTCCTATTAAATGTATAATATAATTTGGTCCAATACTCCTTGTATGTTGTTTAATTTATTCTGACCCATCAAAAAGCATGTCCACCTGGTACGGGGTCGGGGTAGTTTTTCCTATACTATTTTTATAATGAGAAAACTTAAAATTGGGTCCGGGTAACAAATTCAGAATCTACAAACTGAGAAGGAGGTGTTTGAAATCCTATCTACTGGTTTATAGGGAGCGCAGTGGCTCAGTGGTAGAGTGCTTGGCTCGAGACCGAGGGGTTGCGGGTTCGAGCAGCACCGGCGTCACTGCGTTGTGTCCTTGAGAAAGCACATTAATCCTTGCTTAGTACTGGTTCAACCTAGGAAGACCCGTCCCAACGCAACTGAAAAATTGTTGACTGGGACGTGAAGAATCAAATCAAACCAACTGGTTTATATAAAACAAACCACAAAACATTGTAATTGTAATGTTTAGCTTTATATCTCCCTAGATCCAGTTTTAATCACGTTATTGTTGACACATCACTGACACTAAGACGCAAATCTTTGGAATTTGAGAAATCAGTCTGGCAAATGCACACGATTCTTTGTTCCCAAGAGGAACGGATGATCGCTTACTAGAGATGAACCTTCGAGAGCCAAAGCATAGCAAAATATGTAAACAAAACATATACTCAGGCCAACATGTGCATTGTTGATCTGAATCCTTTCTATCTTACTCAAATGCATCATATATGTAGGCATAAGCAATCCATAAAGGAAGCGAGGGCTTCAGACAGCAAGGGTTCACAGATTGGTCAAATTCTGGTTTCTTATCGGATGAGACACTGTCAGTTTTCACTGCTTTGGTTTATTAACTCTTTGCCTACTAGTGTCGTCTGCTGATAACCCTGGCAAACAGTTTGGACCCAGATCAGGCCCGACAGAACGTCGGGCCTGATCTGGATCCAAACTGTTTGACACTCTGATGGTATTCCTGAAATTTTTTTTAGAAAAGTTGATTATGAAAGAAAATCAGCAGACGACAAAAAGAATGCAAAATTACCCAGCACGCGAAGATTTAATGAAATATTGATGGAACCAGAAAACCATATACAGCCACATAACAAATAATTCATTCCTTAAGAAAAGGTAACTTTTGTCAATACTTGCAAAAAGGAAACATAAATATGCGGAATCTAGAGTTAGAGATCTACAGCCGCGTGAATGTACAAAATATGAAACCCGTGCAAATTTGCAGCTGTCCGTTCTAAGGCGGTGGTTCTGTTGTTGTTGACTTTTTGTTTATTGTAACTCCCATTGTGGGAGTCTGTAACTGTTCTACGTTTTGTAATACGTAACTTTATGTCCATTCTAGTATTGCAATCATCTTGATGTGGAAGAGAGAGCTGGTTGCTTTGCTTAATTTGTCTTCCTGGTGTCTCATGATGGTTGAGCGGCTCTTCCTCGCTGTGCGATTGGGTTATCTGCGGTTTGTGATTGTGGAATTTCCTGATCATACTCACCTACTATTTTTCATATGTAGTGCATTTCCCACGACTGTAGCAGTACGTATAATAGGACTATCACACTATCACATGTATCGGACAAAAAATCTTTTTAAACACTTTATTAGCTCATTCTTGAATATATTGGAACGTTGCGCTTGGATATTTATTGCATATTTATACATTTAACGGATGCCCGCTATTAGGCTTTTGAATAATATATTTTATTATTTATCGCTTCCCATAGAACAATATAAAAAGTTGTTAATTTTGTTTGGTCCAAGTCAACAATTTTAGGTCATGTCCGGACGGGTTGAACCAGTATTACTTGACTTTTCGCTTACTGTAAAGGCGGCGCCTCATGAATGCGTAATGAGGACTAGTCAACCTTAGGCATACGTAAACGCTAAAAAGGAGGCGTGGGTTTATTCAAAAGTAACTGTATCATCTTGTGCCACCACCTCAGTCATTTTTAGTCTTTAAAACGCCAGCAAAATAACTGCATCTGAAAATGTCTATTTGACATAAGCAGGGAGGCAAACATTGTGGACCCAGATCAGACTGCTCCAGGAGCAGTCTGTTCCGGAGTCACACTGTTTATCTATGAGGCTTCAAATAGTTTAGTGGACGACAAAAAACATACAATTTGTGATTATGCGCGTTAAGGGTTAATAAAAGTGAGTTCAGTGTGTATACGGTTAGGATTTTCATGAAATGTATGCACGTTTGCGCGGCTCAAAAAGCTTATTTACTCTTTACCAAAACACTGATTTCCCTTCCTTAGCAGATGAAATAGCCGAACCACACCCAGATATGAATATTAAAGTTGCCGCCTTTACAGTAAGCGAAAAGTCAAGTAATACTAAGCAGCGGATAGAGTCTTGTCCAAGGACACAACACGCTGACTCCGCTGGTGGCGAGACTCGAACAAGCAACCCTTTGACCCCCAGGCTCGCTCTAACAACTGAGCCACTGTCGCTCTGCAATGATGGGGGTAGACAAATTAAGGCATGATAAGAATATTAAGGCATGTCCTTCTCGACAAGGGCGAAAATAATGATTGAAACGAATTCAAACCACGGGAACCCTGAAGACAGATTGGCTAACTATTTATTTATTTATTTATTTATTTATTTATTTATTTATTTATTATTTATTTATATACATTATTTAATGAGGGTAAAACATATTTTGCTAATATAAAACTATTCTACCATGTGGCCCTCAGTAACAAACGCAACATATATACAAGAAAAAAACATTCACATGACATATCTAAAATGATAAAACCTATACTACCATAAGCACAGACTGTCAGTCATAAGATACATTTGTTACCAAGATGGCCGTCATAATGGCCGCCGTTTATCCACTTTTACCCTTGTATAAGCACAATAACTCGGTGATTTCTCAACCGATTCTTTTCCAAGATTCACCCACAATTCATTTTCATCAGTATCTCGGACAAATTGAACGTGCATGTCGTTTGGTGTATTGTTTACAAGCTGGCACCTGCAATGGTTAATCTAATTTTTACATAAGGCGAATAATCAGTGCCCTTTTGAAAATCCAACAGCTCTAAGTAAACTTTCTTCTTCTTCTTCTTCTTCTTCTTCTTCTTCTTCTTCTTCTTCTTCTTCTTCTTCTTCTTCTTCTTCTTCTTCTTCTTCTTCTTCCGTCCAAACTATTTTGAATGTGCAGTGAATGTGAGTTTTGGACGACTTGATTCTTGTACAAAGACCGCCTCCCCGGTTCCGGTCTGGATGTTAAATCTCTACATCCTGCCTCGATGGCTTTAAGTAACTTCTCGTGGCCCGGGTATTATACGAAGGCATTGAAACCTCTGGTTGATCTCGTTATTGTGTTGATTTTGAAAAATATGTTGCCATTTTCGCCATTTGACATTACAATAGCTGATTCAGAAAAAAATATACATGAGCCGTGACACGTGATTTCCAACAATGTGGCATTTTGACAAGTGTAGATTCAGACGAACCTATGCAGCCTCCTTTTAAGCTTAGAAACTCCAAACGATGTTCAGTCAGTAGCTTGATGCTCATGGAATATTCAAGCGACAAGCAAAGACTCTGATCAGACTGCGCGTATGCGCAGGCTGATCTGAGGCATTGCTGGTTGCACATACCACATTGTTGGAAATCTCATGTTGCGGCTCATATACATAATGTATTGCTGAACCTTGAAGCAGCTGTACAACTGAAGCTTCGATCTGGAAAAAGGGTCCTTCATGCACACACAATAAAATGAAAGGTTAACACCAGGATATGCATTCACACAGAATTTAGGGAGCGCTTTGCTGCAGAACTCATTAGTATTTCTTCATCGCTGTGTAACGTTTTATCTGTGTTTTCAAAATCACTATTTTAACACTTTTTTTTTTATTATTTTGACCCTTAAGGCCCCAACAAAAATGCGTCTGTTGAAGTCGTCTGCTGCCAATCATTGCGTAGCGTTAATGACTAATTTAAGCACATGTGCAAACAGTGTGGACACAAATAAGACTGTCCCTATTGGAACAATCTGACCGGGTCCGTACTGTTAGTCAAAGTGGCTTTTGACAAATTTCAGCATAGACGACAAAATCAGACGAATTTGGTTGTGAGCTGGCAATTTGAGCTCAGCGTTGCAAAATCACTATTTTAACACTATTTTAACACTATTTTATAATTATTAAGCTTAGCCTTGCATTAAAGCTAAATACTTTGCATGCTATGCTTCGCCATGTTGCTTTTCCCATTTTGTGAACTTTTCCCAAATTGTTTATTAATGCATTGTATTCACCTGCTTCGAAAGGGCTGACCTCTTGGCTCTCGTTTGTGATGTCTAATAGTGAAGTTATCACTGTCCCATTGGTATCCTGGGTCAGGTGTGGTGCTTTATTGTATCGATTTCTGATATTTGCCCTCTTTCTTACTTTGAGCCAATTTTGGCCTACAAAGCTAGGGGTACCTGGTGTGCGCAACTCCCTCTACAGCTTCAAACCGATCCTTTTAAAACTTTGCATGTGCTTTTGTCATGTTCTGAAGATGTGCATGTATGTTTTTATGCATTTTTCAGAAGATTTTTTGTCTTTTTTTTTAAAATGTGAACTTAGGACATTTTTGACATATAGTAAAACCTGTGTAAAACGGTCACTCGAAAATAGACAAAACAAAGATATTAATGACATTAGTAGCTTAATGAAGGTCGAAAGTATTGCAGAATGCTCCCTTTGGAACATTCTGCAATACTTTTGACATGCATTTAGTGATAATTGGTCTTGAAAGTAAGTAAGGGTGCAAAGATCAGGAAAACCATTTTAGTCTTATTGAGTGTGGCCGTTTTACACAGGTTTTACTGTAACATGCATTAAATGTGTTACCTTGTGTGCGCAACTATTTCTACAGTTTTATACCGTTCTTTTTGAAACGTTGCATGTGCTTATATCATGTTCTAAGATGTGAATGTGAATTATCAGATTAAGTTTTTTTTTAAGTTTTGTGAAGTAAGTCATTGATAGCTCATATACCAAAGACTACTATTAAGTGATCGGGGACATAAATTCGCTGAATATGCTACATTTGTAGTTATACTAGCAACTGAGCATGTGGAATCAATAAGACTTACATGCTTAAACTGTATGGCCCTCTCGGTAAAACAAAGTGTAGTAATACTAGAGGCCTAACTGTGGGCCTTAAACTTCTACCATGCACGGATCCAGAGAGGGGGCAGGGGGCCCGGACCCCCCTGAAAATCACAAAAATATAGGATTTCTTAGCAATACTAATATACATCTGGATCCCCTGAAAAATCACAAAGCTATAAAACCAACAAATATTGGGGAATCATTGGCCCGCCAGCAGAACGCCATTAAAATGGCGTTCTGCTGGCGGGTCGACGATAGCCCGCCTTTAGTACTATTTGGATCCACCCTTCCTCTCTCCCCTCATCAAAAAAATGTCAAAAACTTTCTGGATCCGCGCGTTCTACTTATATACCTTCAAAATGTCAGCAGCGAAGCCTCTGGTGAAACTGTTCTGAGTTCGTCTTAGCGTACGCTGCTATTTATTACTCGTACAGGCATAAACAGGCTTTAGGCCAGGATTTTTTTATTATTTAATTTACAAACTCTCCTACTGTAATTTTCTGGAAAGTAGAAGAAATAAATAATTTTCTAAAAGATTTTTTTTATTTTATCCACCGGCTCTAAATGTTATTTATTTCTTTGAAAATAATAATATATTTTTGAGGTTCTGTCTCTATTTTTGAGAGTGACACTGTTAAAAAAAGATTGTCCTTACAAGATTTTTAGGAAAATGATGAAATATTTAAAGATTCAATACAGACTGTTGGTTTACCTTATTACTACTTTTTACTTTTTTTCTGGAGATATTAAAATAAAGCTCTGAAAATGACCAGTCTACTGGTCAGTTTTAGAGCTCCGCGCCCCCACCCTTAATCTGATTTCCCCCCTGTAAATCACTAATAAAAAAAATCTGGCCTTATTAAATGAAGTTTATTTTAACTATGAAGAGCTACTACTGCGACAGAACATTATTTTAAACAGATAATTACTAATCTGCCTTACTTCACCTCCAGACAAACGTGCGTTCTGCTGTTCAAAGATTATAATGCATCCTTAAAAGTGCACTCTGCTATCCAAAGGTTATAATGCATCCTTAAAATTAAGTACAATTATTGGCATTACCAGGCATGACAAATTTTGCTTCTTTGTTTCTTCATAGTATGTTAATTTGATTGTTTATCTGAGATGACACATTGCTATTGTTAGAAAGCCTCCATGCGATCTTAACTATATTTATGTTTTAACAACAGAATCTATGGCGAAGATTTGGTACCAGTAAAATGCATCTAAGCTACCTGGTGGCTAAGCAACTGTCTATTCTAAGGCGACGGTTCTGTTGTTGTTGAGCAAAAAGAGAGACTTCGTGGAGTCTCTCTATGACAATAACCAGGCTGGTGATATTGAGGCGTTCAACTCCACATTCGCACACTCTACACACCTAATCAATAGACAATCATACGATAAGAGATATTAACTTTACAAGCCATTCAACCACAATTTATTTTATCACAAGCAGTGAATTCAGTGCATATCAAATGTGTATAAAATTGATATTTTCTACAAAAAACTTTTGTACTCGAACAGCGCAGTCATCGCGGTTTGGTTGCAGTCGACGAGGGCACAAATATATAGATAATATTTGTTTCGCGCGGATCCATTCTATGTGTGAGTTCTTTTAATACAACTATTAATTTTCAGGATGATGCATTACTTAGGTATTTAGTCCATTCTAGCTTAATTGAGTCTTTAAATTCTATACTAAAACTAGCTGACTACCAGCCAATTTCTGGCTAGTCAGTGGGATGTTAAGTGTCCCAAATGTCAAATTTTTTGATCCAAATATACCATTTGGTTCAAGAGTTATGAGGTTTTCACTAACAGACCACTACTGGTCTGACTTTGCTGCAAAGCTTCGTCCATCAAAACATAGCTTTTACACATGCTATTGAACAGACAATGTTGACGTGCATACGTATGCAATATGTGATCAAAATATACTATGCGGTTCAAGATTTATGCGCATTTTCACTAATTGCTTATTGTCGTACTGACGGACTCATATAATAATCATAGAGCAAACCTGCAGGTCGTGGAATATTTGCTGATATGAGCATTATTAGGAATATTGAAAATTCCAACAGCTCACGTGTGCATGAAACTAACATAATATCGACCTAAAATTGCCTTACTACCATAAAACCTAATATACATGCATACATCGGTGAACGGATGAAAACTAACAACGTTAAACATAACTCTTTCCTTGCTAGCCGCAACTTTTGTTGTGTGCTGGTAAGCTTTGAAATTAGAAACGGTCCAGATCAGGACCGACCAAATATCACTGTGATAGAGTTCCTGAAAGAACTTTTTGAAACAGGTATTTTTTTTAAAAAGTAAAGAGTAGCACACGATAATAAAAAGCATGAAATATTACTCAGCACGCAAAGAGTTAAACATGGCGGGTACGTGATATTCAGTGCAGGGTCGTGTGAGAGATGAATTTATTCAAGACAGAAATAAAGTTTCACTTTTTTATTTATTCACTTTATATTTCAGAAAGTAGACAACTTGAGCATGCTCACTTTCTTTCATCAACCTACGATAGCCATGCTGACTCTTCTTCATTTCTGAAAAATACAAACTTTTCATTTAAGAAATTTAAAAACAAACAAACAACAAAAACAAACAATGTTACTAGACATGGACATAGATATACGTTATTGTATAACTTTATACACATTAACTAACAAATGATTCTAATGGGGAATCACAGATGAAGTTTACATAATGGAAATAAGTAATAGATATGCCATGACTTGTCTGCCTGTACGTGGAGATAATCATCGAGCTTTAAAGCTCGTGGAATTTCTTAAGTACAGGTAGACAGGCATGATATAACTATTTTATACCACCTATATCAGTGTAGACCATGCACATTACGCGCCTTTTCGTGTTAAAGTTGTTAAAGATGGTATAAACGCGGTTATATAGCTTGTTGCTTTACTGTAATTTTCTTCCTGGTGTATTGTATCTGCTACTGTTCTGTGGCTCTTCCTCACTGTGCCGTGTGTTGGTTTACAATGTCGTGTGACTGTGGTGTTTGCTAATCAATCTCACTTCATTTTTTGTCTTCAGTTAAACAAGAGCCAGGCTCAGTTTATCAGAAAATTCACTCACTGCCAAGGTAGACAGTCTTGTGGTTCTGTTGTTGTTGATCTATTGTTTAATGTACTTCCCATTGTCTGTGTTTGTCTTTGTTTCGTTATGCATTACTTTGTGTCCATTTTAGTTTTGAAATCATCTTGAAGAGGAAGAGAAAGCTGGTTGCTTTGATATTATTGTCTTACAGATGTATTATTACTATAAAGCTCTTCCTCACGGTGCCGTGGGTTTGTGTGCAGTGTGTGATTGTGGTATTTCCTGATCATACTCACTTACTTTTTGGCAAGTGAGCGAATTATCTGTTTAACTTTGAAGGTAATTTAAAAATAGTAATAGCAGAGTTTTGGCGCTTGTTTAATTGAGTTACAGTAACTAATATGCCTTAGAAAATATCCTGGTTTGCATGACAGAGACGGAAGGAAGAACTGTGAAGAAGAGTTATTTTATAGCATGACTTCAATTTAACATGTAAGCGGAATAACAAAATGTAAGAAGATATGTTTATACATTTTTTTACCTTTAAGAACTACAATTTTAACAGATCAGTTCGTTGACTTGATGATGTTCTCGACTTATTGCAGTCTTTTTCATTAGGAGCAATTTGATCTGGCTCACACATTGACGTCCCTCTGTTATAGTATATGATTGCATATTTTTTGTTTCAATCAAAATGCCTTTTTTTAGAAACCATGCTAATGATATATCGTTTTGAGACTAAAAGACTTCAATGAGGTACACATAAGGATTTATTTACCTGAAAAAGTGATAATTCACCGAGGCTGCTAGGCCGATGTGAATATCACTTTTAAGGGTAGATAAATCATTATGTCTACCGAAATTGAAGTCAATAACTGTTTTGTTATATGACTTTTCATTTAAGAATGAAAATTTTGCTACTTTCACTTCTGTTGTTAAGACATGTTCAACCTTCAATCTAAGACATCTAAGGACTTTCTCAAAAGCTTTAGCAACTGTTATTAAAATATTTTAGTGTAGTAATTTGTATTTTCAAATGTATATTAATTCTCTAAATGGGGAATTTAAAATGTTATCATAAAACTGTTTTTACAGTTTGTTTATTCAAACACAGATAAATTGTTAAGCAAACAAAACAAAACAAAACTGTTGTAAAAATTCATGAAAGTCCTTAATTTACCTGTTGGGAGGTGAAACAGCAAATCATGTCAATTTCATGCAGCACATGCTAGTTTCACACTCATCATGCTATTTTTAGCTCTCTAGAGGGTAATATTGCAGAAGTGTCAAAAATATTAACTTCTGGAAACTAGTTTGAGCTGGTTTTCATGCAATATTAACTTGTGGACTAGTTTAGACCAGTTTCCAGGTAGACATAGAGATTTATGAAGACAAATTGGGCCAATCAGGAGACAGGATTCTCTCCAGTCATATAACAATGTACAATTATTGACTTCAATCAGGTAGACATGGAGAAATATCTACCTGAAGAAGTGATTTCACCGAGTTTGCAAGGCCGAGTCGAATATTATTTTAAGGGTAGATAATCCTTATGTCTACCAAACTTTTCTACTTTTAATGAAAATTTTCTACTTTTACTTTTGTTGTTGAGTTCAACCTAAGGACTTTCTCACAAGTTTTAGCAACTGTTATTAAAATGTTTCTATGCAGTATTTATTCATTTTGAATTTTTTATAAATTCTTTGCTCTGAATGCGGAATGTAGAATTTAATCATAAAACACTTTGTTTACATTTTGTTTATTCAAACAAAGAAAAAATGAACCCAAATCCAAACAAAACTGCTGTTAAAATTCATAAAGTCTTTAATTTATCCGCTAAAGTGGTGAAACAGCAAATCATGTCAAATTTTGCAGCCCATGCTAGTTTCACACTAATCATGCTATTTTAGCTCTCTAGAGGGTGGTATTAGAAAAGTGTCAAATATTAACTATTCTCAGCAGGTTTTCAGCCTAACTCATTCTAGTTTTAGGTAGACATAGAGATTTATGAAGAAAAAAAAGGATCAATCGGGAGACAGAATTCTCTCCAGTCATATAGCAACAAGATCTGTCAAACCAAGAACAGTGAACATCACTTTCATGGGTTGACTCATCCTGGAAATTTACCGAAAAAGCACGTACCACTTGTTTTGCTATAATTTATGACACTGTCTCTCTTTTCCTCATTTTATATCAAATCTTTTCATATAACTTTACTCAAGTTAGATGTCCACAATGCACTGAAAACAAATTTAAAATTAATCCAACAATTGCTTTTCAAGTTTCTGAACCTGTTATGAGATGTACAATATGATCGTACTTTTTAAATTACTCTTCTCATAAAATGGTCAAATTCCTAACCTATGAAATATACATAAGAAATCATGCTAGTTTATTTTTATCCCTCTCTTAAGGACAATGTCATACACAATATGGCGTGGTGGCTCAAATCTGCGGGTGCTTTGAATTTTGCGCTGTCACTAGAACAATGTCCAATTTCGCTCTGAATTTCAGAGATAATCATAAGATATATGTAATATAGTTTACAATTTTGTTGCTGAATGAAATATACACAAACAGTAAATAAGTCAAATATTACCTTGAACTTGGTCAATTTTTGCACACAGAATTCTCCTATTTTCCTCCATCAGAAATTTAAGTTTTTTGCACAAGCATGTAGTGTGATATGTGATCTAGTACAGCCGGAATTTAAATTTAACAAAACTTAATTCAAAAGGTCACTTTTCTGGCTAATCCGATAGTACATAACACTCATATAATAGCCGACCAGGCGTAATGTACATGTTTATCTACACCTGTAAAAAGGGCTACCAATCCATATCCTGCATAGGAAAATACAAATAATACATACATGTATAGTTGTTATACATATCTATGAGCTGGACTTCCTAGTATGAATATAAAGCGGAATCCAATTAGTGCACGTGACATGGTGTTCTTCTCTATTATCACCACCCCTTTTTACAGGGGGTATTGTTATCGCCTCTGCCCGTCTGTCTGTTCCTACGTCCATCTGTCTGTATGTTATACTCTATCCTCCTTAACCATTGGACAAAATCCAACCAAGTTTGGTGTGCGAAATTTTCATATGAGTGAGTTGTGCGACAGCACTCTTTTGGGGCCGTCCCCCTGGGGCCCAGGGGAGGGTTCAAAGGTCAACTATCATATTTGAAAAGTCAATTTCAAAGATTTTTATACTAAACTTTATGTTTGTTCTCAAAAATAAAAGAATGAGATTTTCATTATGTCGCCTGGGTCGTACTCCAGGGGTGGGACTTGGGGTTGCTTGGGGTCAATTTTTTTCCCCAAACATGGTCGTGTGGCATATCAAATTGAAGGGGATGATGAGCAGAATGGGATACAAGTTAAATTTTCACCGTATGGTCAAACTTGTGATCGCGAGGTATAGTCAATAGGTCAATTATCATTAAATTTCTTCGAGAACGTGGGGTGTTAGCGATGGCACCCCATCGATTATGTGATTACATGTGCTCTTATTTTCTTTGATGTTTCAAAATTCGGAGATTGTTGTTCGATTGCTCATTTAGCTTCTCTTTTACACCAATAGATCGTCTGTGGCATGATGCCTGCTCACTGGATTCAATGGAAAGGAATGCTTACATAAGAGCGCGTGAGCTTTCACAGCCTTGGATTCAATTTGACGTTTTAATCAAATTAAGAAATTGAAGAAAAGCTTAGGCAATAAATAAAATAAACATTTTATATTAGTGCGTGATATACATTTCAATACAGGAATTGACATTTAACGCAAAAAATGACACAGCGTTTTTTTAAAAGTCAGTGAACGACAATGAAGTAAAACGGGTATACAAACCGCCAGACTGATGACCATAATCCTCAATGTGCAACACACTGAAAACGAAACATCACCCAAATCAGTAATTTTCAAACAATTAAGACTGCCTAAAGATATGAAATTTTATTTAAAATATGGCCTTAATCTTAACTATTTGTTAACCTATGTTGCTAAGACAAAAGTGATCTTAAGAGAAATGTATTCTATATTAATTGGAAATGATAGCCTTCTGAAGCGCCCACAGGTAATTTAAGTCAAGTCATTGGCCCATTGAATAGCATTCTCCGGGTTTTTATAAAATAACTCTCAGAGTGCAAGATATAGATAGTGACCAGAGAACACGATATTACCTATTATAGGACTATTGGGGTACTGTAACAGCGGCGCATCATGAATGGGAAATTAGGACTGGTCAACCTTTTAATGACATAGGTAATAGCTGAAAATGAGGCGTGGTTTTATTCGAAAGTAAGTATCATCTTGCGCCAGAACACCTCAGCGAAGACACAAATCATATGAATTAACCCTTAAAACACCAGCAAAATAACTGCATCCGAAAAATGTCTGTTTATTGGTTAACATAATTATAGAAGCATACAGTGTGGACCCAGACCAGACTGATCCTATAGAAGCAGTCTGATCTGGATCTACACTGTATATGGAAGGGTCTTCAAATATTTCAGCAGACGACAAAGGTATACATTTTTTTTTGTAATATACGCTTAAAGGGTTAATAAACGTAAGTTCAGTGTATATATGGTCAGGATTTTCATGAAAATCACGCTTCTTTGCATGGCTAAAACAACTTAATAACTCTTTACCAATAGATAGGACCTGATTTCCCTTTTTGAGCAGATGAAATAGCCGACCACGCCCACAGATGAATATTAAAGTTACCGCCTTTACAGACACCAAAAAACTCCATTATACACGAATCTCCGCTCATGTTTTTTTGTATTCATTGTATTTGCCGAAGAAGGAGATAGATTAGTGGACGTGTATATAAACTTACTTACCTGTATAACTGACATGTATATTATTGTCAGTGGCTATTATATATGAATGTTAGGTGTTATCGGATTAGCAAGAAAAGTGACCTTGTGAATAAAATTTTGTAAATTTTAAATTCCGGCTGTACTAGATCACATATCACACTACATGCTTGTGCAAAAAACTTAAATTTCTGATGGAGGAAAATAGGAGAATTCTGTGTGCAAAAATTGACCAAGTTCAAGGTAATATTTAACTTATTTACTGTTTGTGTATATTTCATTCAGAAACAAAATTGTAAACTATATTACATATATCTTATGATTATTTCTGAAATTCAGAGCGAAATTGGACATTGTTCTTGTGACAGCGCAAAATTCAAAGCACCCGCAGATTTTAGCCACCACGCCATATTGTGTATGACATTGTCCTTAAGTAAAAAATCCAATATCTGCCAGAAGTGACAAAAACGATGACTTCCTGTCCTGGGCTAAATTAAGTTCAATCTATTTTTAGCTGTCAGGCAGCATTGATAATAGTAAGTGAGTATGATTTCTACCTGTCCTTGGCTAAATTTAGTTCATCACTGGTAGACATAACGATCTGTAACAACCTGTGAAAGCTAGTTTCAGCCAATCAGAGTACATGCGCGGATCCAGAGGAGGTGGGGGCAGGGGTCCGCCCCCCCCCTGAAAAATCAGAAACAATATAGGGTTTCTTACCAATACTGGTCCGGATCCCCTGAAAATTCACAAAGCTGCCAAGCCAGCATTCAATGTTGGGCCATCATCAGCACACCAGCGAAACGCCATTTAAATGGCGTTTCGCTGGCGGGCCGATGAACGCCCGCTTATAGTGGTATTTGGATCCTCCCTCCCCTCATCAAAAAAAAACAAAAAAGCGTCAAAGTTGGATCCCCCTGACAAAACTTTCTGGATCCGCACATGAAAATTATTTCAGGCGTTTGCTCCCTATTTTGCTGTGATAATTTTTAGTTTCATGCATGTTTGATGTTGTCATAATGATCTAATTCGCGTTATGGAGACTTCTTTGATTTAATTTACCGTTTACAAATTAATTATTCAACAAAGCACTATCCTTTGATACATCTTCAACGAATGAACATTCATATTCGTTAGACAGTTCATGGGAGCATTGATACAAGTCAGAGCCTTCGCTGTTCACAAAATATTATACCAAGCACTGAGGCCCTGGAAGGGGGGGTCCAAGTATCCCATATCCTTTTAATTATTTTGAAAAATATCCCATATCCCTAAAATAAATATGGTAAATATCTCCAAAATTCAGAAAGCATTGTATCCCCATATCCTAAAATTGACCCAAGTATCCCATATACAAAAATATCCCGTATCCCTTTAAGTTGTTTTTGACCAATATCCCTGTATCCCTAAAAACCCTTCCAGGGCCTGAGCACTAGAAACAGATCCAACTTAAAAGCTGCGCATGTACTTGTTACATCTTGAATTGTTGTTATATAAAATATCTCCTCTGATTGGCTGAAACTAGCTTTCACTGGTTGTGACAGATCTGGATGTCTACCAGTGATGAGCTTAATTTAGCACTGAACAGGTCGAAACCAGGACTTGTCGTCGCTGTCAGACAGCTAAAATAGATTGAAATAATTTAGCCCAAGACAGGTAGACATTACTTTTTTTCACTGCTGCTAAAATAGATATTGGGCAAGTGATTCAAGTAATAGCATGATTTCTTATGCGTCTTTCACAGGTAAATGTTTTGAATTCAGAATGTGTTCATGTTTTGGGAAAAGTAATTTTAAAAAATGCAATTCTTTTGCACATTTCATAAGATGTTCAGACACTTGAAAAGCAATTTTTGAAATAGTCTCGTTTTCAGTGCACTAGGAACATATCACTCGAGTAAATTTCTAAATATGATGTCTTTATTTAAAACAAAGAAAAGAGAGAAGAACAGTGTCATATAACAAAATAATAAGTGCATTTTTTGTGGTTAACATCAGGATTGATCAACCCTAAAAAGTGATGATCATCTCGGCTTTATCTCGGTGAAAATCACTGTTCTCGGGTTAAAAAAAACTGCAGTTAACCTCAAAAGAATGCACCAATTGAATAGTGTTAGCTGATATATGAGCTGTGCCCTGCAGTGAATTAAGTTACTGTAATCATATGTTATTCTTTACCTATGTTGGCGTTTGTAAGACAGTGGTAAAATTCATGCAAAATTACACAGCATGCATTGTGAAAAGAGTTAACAAAATAAATACACGCTTAGACATGTATTACAGTACCCAGTAATTTTGTCTTGAAAGTGTCGTCTGCTGTTTATGTCAGCTGCAAATATTAAGTGCACTAAAGACTAATATTTTCCTTGGGACCAAAAGTATGAAACCTTATCAGACTGTCAGCTCCCTTTCAGACTGCTCCCTAGTCCACTCCCGTTCGGACTGTTCTCTAGAGAGCAATCCAATCTAGGTTCATATTGTTTGCTATATAAGCTATGAAGGAACATAAGCAGATGGGTAAGCAGACGACAGACGCCATGAATGTTTGGCTAAGACTTAACCCTTAAAGCGCCACCTATATTTTGTTGCAGACGACAATTTCAAATTTAGCCGCTTTTTCAAAAATAACAAATAAGGCATGATATTTCATGAGAATCGTCTGCTGGCAGACGATTCTCATGAAAAGTCATACCTTATTTATTTCGAAAATTGGCCCAAGATGTCATAAATTTGTCGTCTGCTGCAGTTGTAATTGGCGCTTTAAGGGTTAATGACGAATATACTTACAAAGTAAATTTGGACAAGGTTCATTTTCACAACACCATTTTTTCCACATAAAGACTGGCGGTACAAGATAGCCATCCTGGCCATATGGGGATACCCAGGTTATGTTAGTTGTGCAGTAGTATCCAAGGGGACAGCACTCGTAACAAGGCCTCCACGCGAACTCGTGGGTATCTATACACACAGGCCATGCTGTAGAAAATGGAGAGAAAGAATACTTTAGTAACAACCAGGCATCCCCATGTGCATTGCAAATGTATATAAATTAAGATATTATTTCTTATTTCTCAATCAAAACATAAATTATGTCTACTCATATGAGCTATCTCAATGAAACGGTTCTTTTGAGCAACAACAGCACACGTTATCATTAAGGATTTTATTTATTAATTATTCATAAAAAGGGGTTACTGAGCGAAATTTCACACCATACTGCAAATGCTGTAAATGGCTTGGAAACAAGGAGCATTGCAATTCTTGATATGCCTCTGCATTCTTATATTGGTTTACAATAATTACAGATGTCCCACATAAGGGGAAGCTGATAAACGTGCTAGTAAACAACGATTATCATAAGACTTCAAGCCAATGTGCCCCATGATCATATAAAAGAAAAGAAAAAAACTTTTTGTGGCTTTTCCATGGGCATATAAAAGTGGGTGCGTCTGTGGCCTGGGTGAAACATTCTGTTGGTGATAAATGTTGAAACGCTCCCATAAATATACCACACTTTCAGAAGTCAGATATTAGCGATCCGCATGTGTACAATAGAGTTTGCACGACCCATGGGTCTGCACTGTATAATCACTATGTGAGCCCGTCTGTTTACCAGTTAGTGAAAATGTTCATAACTCTTGAATCACATGGTACATTTTTTATCACATGTTGCATACATATGCATGTCAACATTCCATCCACGAATTTTGATTGACATGGGTTTGCCGATCAATTGTCCAGCCTTTTGTGGTCAATTAGTGAAAATTCTCATAACTCTTAAACCTAGTGGATATTTGGATCAATTTTTGCAAGCTTACTTATTTTGATAATATCCAGCCACTGGTATGCAAAACTGTGACGAGGGTTGCTGAGCATCATTTAGGCTGGTCGAGGCCTTTTAGTGAAAATGCTCATAACTCTTGAACCGCGTGGTATATTTAATCAAATTTTGCATACTAATACATTTATCATTATCGAGACACAGGTATGGAAAATGGTGATTAGGATTTCAAAAGATATTTTTGGCAAATCCTAGCCACCATTTTGTATACCTGTATCTCGAAAATGTTAAAATGTATTAGAATCCGCTTTCGAATGGAACCTATTGCAGACCGTTGAAACACTCATTGTTTTCGATTTAATTACCTAGAGTTTCATTCTAATTTGCAAACATTCAACGTGGGTCGTTCAAATTGACAAAGAGATCGGTGTTCATGGCCCTCTTACTTTGGGTAAAATCTCGTTTAAGTTTGGGGACATCTCAAAAATTAAAGTGATAAAAAATAGTAACTGAGTATGATCAGGAAATACCACAATCACAAACTGCAGACAAACCCGTGGCATCGTGAGGAAGTTTCACACAACAATCACGAGTCACCAGGAAGACAAACAAAGTAAAGCAACCAGCTCTCTCTTCCCCATCAAGATGAGTGCAAATCTAGAATAGACATAAAGGAACGTACACCAAAACTGACCAATTACAGAATCCCACAATGGGAGTATCAATCAACATCGAATCAACAACAACAGAACCACCGCCTTAGAACGGACAGCAGTCTAAACCACCAGGGGGCTTAAATGTATTTTACTGGTGCCAAATCTTCGCCCTAGATTCTGTCGTTGTTGAAGCACAAAAAATGTTAAGCTCTTGTGGAGGATTCCTAACTATTGCAATGTATCATCTTAGAGAAACAATATACTCAAATTAACGCACTATGATGAAACAGAGAAAAGGGCTAACGACGCACAGATAGTCAGAGCTAAAGAAAATCTCAAGTTGAGCCACTGGCTCCAGCCAAGCATCAGGCACCAACCCACCGATTGAAGCTTTACGTCAGGGCTGTCATTGAGTTTGAGGCCTGACCCACCGTCGTGCAATTAAAGAGGAAACAATAGCTTTAAATAGTGATTAGGTTTACAGCCAGGCATGCAGACTATCGCATGATATCCAAGTTATAACTAACTTTTGATAATCTTTTTGAATTGATCACTAAAATTAGGTTTTCCAACAAACCTTTTGAATCTATAAACTAAATCACCATAAAATATAGGTTCTAATATGCCCTGTTGCAGAAGAGTTTTTAAGCCAATGTTGTATTTAACAAATAACTCTGAGTGTCTGTGGTAGAATTTAGAAAATGAATTTCGAATTTTAAGAATCCTATAACCTTATTTTAATAATATTAAGTGGGTATGATCAGGAAATACCACAATCACAAACTCAGACAAACCCATGGCTTCGTAAGGAAGAGCCACACAACAAACATGAGACACTAGGAAGACAAACAAAGCAGAGTAACATAGCAGTCGAAAGTCGGTTTCTGTTGTTGAAGGCATCAACATAAGAACACACTCTCCCAAAACGAATAAGCCGCGAAATATATACAACATAGGAAGGGGAGCGAGGAACATCTCCATCAAGAAATGGGAAATTTACTATTTCAAGATTAAAATCATACCGTTTATCATAAATCTTAGATGAAACTATGCCATTCGTTATGGACAAATTCAAGTCCAAAACGGAGCTTCAGTATTAGAAGAATTTGTCTTATTTAGCTGAAGTTCAGTAGGATATATGTGACCTATCATTTGTCTATATAAGCATTATCAATTTTAAATAAGTCATCTAAATATCTGGAGGTTGAGTTAAAAGCTTCAATAATATCAGTTAATAATACGTGACTTATAAGGTATTTTATGAAGTTTTGGTGACCAGTATAACGTAGGAAGCTTGCTATGATCCTCATCAACAAATACACCAAACTTAAAAGCCATATGGCATCAATGTCTATCAAAGACAGACCTCTGGTCAAGCAAATTATGCTCAAAGGTCTAAGCAGTGCAAAGTTCTTGCTTTGGGTTGTTAATGTAGTACATTTTTTAAACGACCACAAAGCATGCGTTAGGTAAACCTATGGATGAAACTTCCTCAGTGTATCAAAAAACCTTAGATAGGTCACATCTTGGAAGAAATTTATTAGGAGCAACCAGGCAAGGGAATAAAGAGATTGAATATTTACACCAAACCTTGCATCACACAAAACAGCCAAGAGGTCAGCCCTTTCCCAGCAGGTGACCACAAGGCTACAAGGAACAGATAAGACAGCAAGACAGACATGAAACACAAATAATAAAAAGGATCCGCAAAAGAAGTAACGCCTTGGAATGGTTCGTAAAAACAATTTACTGAAGGAACGGCGCAAACCTCTCCCTTATTTCTGATTTGGATAAAGAATAGATGTCTACTACCAAAATGTCGTTTTTCATAAACTAAAATGCTCAGCGCAAGAAAATATGAAAATATGAGATGGTAGGGGCCTGATGCTTTGGCTGTTTGTCGGGCCCACCGGGGTTTACCTTTTGGATTTCATTTGCTCCGGTATTCAGTTTTATTTACTGTTTAGTCCTTATCTTTGCTTTATCTCCTTTTTATAGCTGGATTTATATGTTTTAGGAGATGATGCATTGATAAGTAAGGGGTCTTTCATGCAAACAAAATATATATGTATCTTGATCCACATCTGAATTAAGGGTGAGGCTGGCACCGTGAAACCAGTTTCAGCCCTCCAGTAAAATATCTTACTGACCATTCCAAGGTGGTACTTCTTTGGTGGATCTTTTATGTTTTTTTCTGCCTTGTGTTTGTTTTGCCTCTGTGCGAGTCTGTTTATTTATGTCTTGTGGTCACCTGCTGGGAAAGGGCTAACCTCTTGGCTTTCGTTTGTGGTGTCTAACTGTGAGTTTGTCACATTCCCATTGGCATACTGGTTTAGGTGTGGTACTTGATTGTATCGATTCCTGATCTTTGCACCCTTACTTACTTTGATTATCAGAGTAGTTTTGTCTGTGCTGCGTGGTGGCCCTAAAAAGTCTCCTCGCACTTGCATTTAATGCTCTTATTATTCCAATCCTCAGGATTGTGTGTACAATCTTCTTACATTATTCCTGTCCATGGATATCTATGTCTTGTTTTACATTTTAGATTACTAGATAGCCGATTTTCATTCTTCGTTGTATAACTTCTGCTTTCTATATCCCTGCGGACTTGTATTAGCCACTTGGATTATCGCTTGCATTTTTTATGCCTTCTGTTAGGAATTGCATTTCTAAGGTTGCTGAGGCTGGGTTTTATGAAAAGGATAGCTTCCTTTTTACAGTGGATGGACTGTTTTTATTTATACCTGTTATTTACAATTCACTACTTGAAAGTCAATCTTCAACAATTGGGGATTTTTTTAATCCTTGAAGATATCTAGTGTGATCTGTTTTAAGCATGATGAAGTGAATTGTGAAACAGTTATTTTTCATTATGATTTTGACTCTCAATGAGCATACATGTTGATTTAGGAAAATATTGTATCTGCTGATTGTGTCTATATTGGACTTTCTTTTATTTCAATGCTGTGGCCTCTTATGAGATGATGTCAAGAGTCTAACCTTTGTCCAGCAGATGATGTTGACAACCCAGTATTTAGAGTGGCATAGCCTATGATGGGACGTTTTTATTGTTTACGTTGGAATATAGAAACTACATATATATGGTGCTCCAGATGAGTCATAGAATATAAACTTGACAGTTTAAAATACATAATTCTTAGTGCAGCCGAATCTAATAGACTACAAATTATTATTCATATGCAGCCTAAATGATAGTTAGAATTTGTTTTAGTGACACTTGAACGTATTAAATTATTTCATTGCATTTTGCATGGACACTTCTAGACTTAAGAACTTCAGATATACTAGTCAAATGATGTATTCTGGTTAACCGAAATGAAAACTGCTAATAGTTCATATACAAACAGACAGTACAGTGGATTTGACTTTTGATATAGACCTGAAAGCCTGTCAAAGATATTGATTCAAATAATTGTGTAAAGTTACAGTGTATCTGAAGCGACAGATAATTTATTTGATTCTTAAAGTAACATTAATGCAAAGAATTGTATAGTGCAGAATTATTAGTATAGATATTTGTACATGTAAACATGCATGGGTAAAAGGTCAGATTGGATCTACAATACAAGACTGAGGTTTCACAAGCTATACTGTTCCAAATTGATGAAGTTACTTATAGAATATAGAACTATTAGTAATATTAGACATGGGTTGTCAAGTATTGCTAATTTAATTGTCCGATAAGCCTTAAGGTTGATCTTTGTGGGAGTAATTGAAACATTTTGTTTGAGTGGGAAAACAAATGTTTAGTCTGTGTGGAATGTTTAGCTTTGTGGAATAAGTGGCCACTTGGAAAAAATTGTCTTTGTGGAATTCTTTGTGATTTATTTCAAAGATATTTGACAATTGAATGTTTTCTTGTTCTATATCGTAACTGAACTGGATATTGGTAAGGAATTGCTTAGTTATTGTAGACAGAGGTTATGAAATGTTACTGTACGAACATAAATATTAAAGGATCTGCTGTGTGGTGGAAAGTAAAGAAATTTAGTTTGTATATTCTATCCAGTAATAATAACCTGAACTAGATTCTTTTATAAGTATAATATCGTTCCTGACACCTTCCGTTGCTTTTAAGGATGCATATTAATACTGGCGTGTCATCTTAATCACCGGTGTGTTGATTGCTTGTCTTGGGATGGTACTTACCCACACAACTTTAATGATAAGAAATAAACTAACAAAATAACATATTTCTCCCATTAGTTTACATTCAGCGTCCTCTGTTCGTATTCCTAGTTCTATTAACAATTTTCAGGATATGCTTCCTACCATTAGGTTATCTCCTCTTGGGTCACCTCTTATCAGGAAGTATACTAAACCATGTAATGCATTCAATAGACGCGGAATGTACCCTAATGTTTCTAAGTGCAATGCCAAGAGGTGTGTCTGTTGCACACATTTATGTACTAAAACTACCATTACATCAACTGTAAATGGTAGGCAATTTTCCATAATAAATAATAATGATATAAACTGAACTTCCTCTGATCTGATTTATGTTATAACTTGAATTGAAATTAATTGTAGCATGCAATATGTTGGACAAACTGGCCGGTCCCTTAAGACTAGGTTTCGTGAGTACTTTCCTAAAATAAAAAAGCCTAAAAATGACACATTTCTTTATCGTCATTTCAAAAATAATGGTCATTCACTTAGTAAAATTGCAATTCAGCCAGTTGAAAAAATCAAATATTATCCAAATTCACCAACTAGATTAAAAAATATAAAGAGACATGAAATTGAACTAAAATGGATTAAATTTTTGCAATCACCTTTTCTTTTAGGCTTAAATGATAATAATAACCATGAAGGGTATATTTCTAAAATGCCAGATTTTGATGTTTTTTTTTCTGTTTTAGAATGTAAAAAAAGCAAAAGTAGATTTTATGGTAAACGTAAAAATGGCAACATGAAGCACAAAATTTGTACTGAAAAAAAAACCCGCTTAAATACTTCTCTAAAGGATCATTCTTTGGCTTTAACTAATCATGGTCGGCATGGCTGATTTTCATTTTTAAGTTCCTTGCCTATCTCAATTAAACGTAATTTAGAGTTAGAGGCTAATAAATTTTACAATAGAGTAAACAAATTTATAAAGCAGCACTTCTTACAAGGTGTTATGTTCAACATTTCCTTAGTCCTTATATCGATTCTGAGGTCAACCATAAACGACATTGTATCGAAATTCCATTCATTATCAAAGGTATTGAGTTTATTGATTTAAATAGTATCTTCAAGGATAATTCAGTGATTTTATCTATTCCAAATTACTTTGATAATTTTGAAACTCCTATCATTTGTTATAAATAAAACAAACCAATTAGGCCTACTATATTTAACTTTAATAAAATTGTAACTGATATAGATATAGATTCTAATACTCCTGACTCATGAGATTGTCAATATGCTAATTATTTATATCCCTCTGCAGGGCATGTTATTATAGGTAATCTAAATGTCATTCCTGATGCTAGAGTTCGCAATATTATTTCTAAAGGTCCTTAATATAGATTTCCCTCTAATATTGATTTCCCTAAATGTCGAAGAGAGATCGCTGCTTCTTTAAATGCCTTCAGTAATCGATTGTGCAAACGGGGAAAATGTTGAACCTGATGCCTTGAAGGAATAGAAGATTAACATTTTTAAAATTATTAATGCTCGTATTTCATTTTTACTCTCGTAATACACATTTTTTACCCCCTAAACCTAAATCTTTTTTTCGTCATCTTAAAAGAGGTATCCAGGATTTTTATATGAACTATGTTTTGATTCCAGCAGATAAAGCTGATAAGTTGTAGCTGCTAACAATGTTGTAGTTGTTTGACGATTGTATTATATTAATACTGTTAAGCTTGAGCTTGTTGACACTAATGCCAATAAACTGCAGCCTTCTTTGATGTCTACTACCAAAATGTCGTTTAACATAAACTAAAATGCTCAGTGCAAGAAAATATGAAAATATGAGATGGTAGGGGCCGGACGCTATGGCTGTTTGTCGGGACCACCGGGGTTTACCTGTTGGACTTCTTTTGCGCGGGTATTCAGTTTTATTTACTCTTGAGTTCTTATCCTTGCTTTATCTCCTTTTTATATCTTGATTAATATGTTCTAGGAGATGATGCATTGATAAGATAAGGGTCTTTTATGCAAACAAAATATCTATGTGTCTAGATCCACATCTGAATTAAGGGTGAGGTTGGTGCCGTGAAACCGGTTTAAGCCCTCCATCAAAATATTTTACTGATCGTTCCAAGGCGGTACTTCTTTTGTGGATCTTTTATGTTTGTATTTTTTCTGTCTTGTGTTTTATGCCTTTATTATGCGCGTCTGTTTATTTTAGCCTTGTGGTCATCTGCTTGGCTCTCGTTTGTGGTGTTTAACTGTGAGTTTGTCACTTTCCCATTGGTATCCTGGGTCAGGTATGGTACTTGATTGTATCGATTCCTGATCTTTGCACCCTTACTAACTTTAAGAATTAGTGCTCAGGTAATGCCCAACCTGGCCGTAAGATTATAAAACGTTCATGCCCGACTCAACTGTACATAAAATTTCAACTACAGAGATATAAAGATTTTTCTCTCAGGTGTTGTATTTATCTGGCTAATAAATGTTAAATTGCCAACAATTGGTTGCTAAAAACTATAACAAAGAAATAAAGGGAAACAATTCCTAGCAGATAAATGTGCATCGGAGATTTACTTACAGTGTGTCCAATATTTTAATGCTCCTTGGGGAAACTCAGGCTCATTGGGCTCATTGGGCCCCTTTGTCTCCTCGGGCTCCTCGGGTTCTTTGCGATCCTTACGTATCCTGTTCTTCTTAGGTTGTCCGCCCTGGCCCAAGACGAATACCAAGAGCCCAAGCATACAGACGAAAACAACACGCCTCATTTTAGCAAAATTCGATTACAATACATGGCGCGCTCCAAGGCTCCTTTATATAATAATCTTACAACAACTCGGGTCTGGGTAAAACTGTCTTATGTGTGAGCTGCAGTGTGGTATATCAATTTAAACAGGATTTTAGTTAAGAGTGCGTAACAGAAAAATAATTTTCTTATTTCCCAACCAAAACATATGTTGTGGGTACTCAAAAGAACCGTCTCAATGAGACGGTTCTTTTGAGCATCCAAAACATATGCTAGAAATTATGGATAAGAAAATATTTACAGTTTTACGCTGAAAAATTTTGTTTATCTAAACCTGTGAGACTCAAAGCAAGTTTTAAATTTACATGATTCGTTGTAAGAGCTACAGCAAACCCAGTAAACATTCAAAATAAGAAAGGCGGCAAAGATCAGGAATCGATACAATCAAGTACCACACCTGACCCAGGATACCACATGGGAAAGTGACAAAAACAAAATTAATCATCACAAACAAGAACTAAGAGGTCAGCCCTTTCCCAGCAGGTGACCACAAGGCAGCAATGAACAGACGCGAAAGCATGACAAACACAAGACATAAATAACACAAATGATCCACAAAAGAAAGGTCAGTAAAATATTTTACTGGATAGGAGGGCTCTGACGAAGGTAAACTAAAATTGAGTACTTAAACGTCTCCAGTAATTTGGATTCGTGATTAGGACGGAACTAACAGGTAGGAATTCGAATTAAAAGGTAAGAAATTATGATCAGGAAATGCCACAGACCAACCCATGGAAACATGAGGAAGAGAAATATAATACTAAGAGTCACGTGGCATCAAAAGGCAAGTACAGTCAGATGACTGCAAAACAAGAAACGACATTAAGCACCGCACAACACACACAGTAAAACCTGTGTAAAATGGTCACTCTCAAAAAGAACATCGCTTAATGCAGGTGAAAAGTATTGCAGAATGCTCCAAGGGAGCATTCTGCAATACTTTCGACCTTCATTAAGCTACCATTTACCATTAAGAGCTTTGTTTTGGCTTTTTATGAGTGGCCGTTTTACACAGGTTTTATTGTATTTTAAAAAATCTCATATAGTATAGAAGAACTATAGGAGATATAGTATAGACGAACTGTCTGAAACCATTCACACACTTCAGCCGAATTACCCTTATCTTTAGTACTAGAATACTTCGATTACATTTATTACTGCAGTTTGCGGTTTCCGATTTGGGTTTTCACTGCTTGCCTATGTCACATAAAAAGGACACAAAGTAAAGTAATAGTTATACCATGGGCTGTCGGCCTGTACGTGGTGATAATCCACGAGCTTAAGCGAGTGGATTATCTTACGTACAGGTAGACCAACATGGTATACATATTTTATACCACCTACATCAGTGTATACCTTGCACATCACGAGATATTTCATGCTAAAGTTGGTAAAGGTGTTATAATATGGGTTTAAGGTCGCTAGAAGGTTGCAACTTTACAAACAGAGGAAATTTATTTGCGTTAGCTTTCTTTCTACCTTTGCAATGACACAGCTTTAAACGTGTTGATACCAATAGGAATGGACATACAACAACAAGAAACTAAAAGCATGGCATTCTTTGATTTATGAAATAAGTTTTGGGTAATTAATAATCTTACCTGTACATAACCTCAGTCCTAACCAGGAAAACACATGATAGGCATGCGCGGATCCAGAGCGGGGGGGGGGGGGGGGCAGGGGGTCCGGACCCCCCCTGGAAAATAACAAAAATATAGGGTTTCTTAGCAATACTGGCCTGGATCCCCTTAAAATCATGAAGCTACCAAGCCAGGATTCAATGTAGGACCATCATCGGCACGCAAAACGCTGGCGGGTTATAGTGGTATTTTGATCTTTCCCCCCTCATCAAACTAAAAAAAAAAAAAAAAACGTTGTCAAAGTTGGTCCACCTCTGACAAAACTTTTTAGATCCGCGCATGATGAAATACTGCGTTCTGCATTGGTAAGTATTGAGTCAAAGCACCAATTTACACTGGTTTCCAGCCATGATACTACTTTCATTTTGTTTTTCGTCAGTTGTAAATAAAGTGTTGAATTCAAACAAACATCATCCTATTATCTTCTGAAAAACAACTACCCGGATATTACGAGAATATCTCCTCTATAAACAAAAGACAAAGTTTGCAATGAATCATTCGCTATTGGACACATTCAGAAAAATATACAAAATATGAAGTGCATGTCAATGACAAATTAGAACGATCGCTTTTTATTAAAAAATGAAAGTTTTGGAACTTTAAATTTACAGGACTTTAGTTAAGAGCGCGTACAAAAAAATAATTTTCGTATTTCTCAACCAAAACATATGTTGTGGGTACTCAAAAGAACCGTTTCAATGAGACGGTTCTTTTGAGCACCCAAAACATATGTTAACACTGATGGTTAAGAAAACATTTACTATTTTACGCTCAAAAATTGTGTTTTTCTAAACCGGTGCTGTAAAAGATGGCATATCTACCTTTAATGGATACCAGCGACCGAGACCAGCGATATACCAATTTGGTGCCTTGTTTTTATTGTTATTATTATTATTATTTGTTAAATATACATGTAGTTTACTCCGCCTCTTCCTGTGCTTCACAACAGATCAGTATGCACAGAAATTTAAATTTCTGGCCAACTTTATCACATATTTTGTCAATATTTGTAATATCTATCAAGTAGATCTATGAAGTGGTCAATGCGACCATTTTCAAGGCGCAGTCATGAAAATGGAGGAGAAAAGTAGGTCATAGATCATACATCACAATTATAAAGGAATTAAGTGATTCATTCACTTAATTCCTTTATAATTGTAATATTTGATCAAAAACCTTTACATAAAAAACGCATTTTTTGTGGAAATATTGGCTTGCGATTTACATCTTTAGAGCTTTAACCCGAAGGATAGGTCCCGTACTGGCACCAACTGTGAATTACTTTTCCTCCATATTATTATTCACAAAAGATGCTATTCTATATGAAGCGATAATCATGTATACAGGTTGTATAAAGAGGATCTTACATGAGTGCTCATGTTATATTGAATTTATTAGACGAGTTAGGAAAAATCGATAAAATGTGTCACGTTAGACCCTCGAGGTCTTATTCCACGGAATTCCACGAAATTGGCAGAGGCAGTTCCAATTGCCAAAACCAGGCCCAAACACAGAGTCATGAGCTTAAGTCACAACGAGAGAAAGCAACAACCAATGGCGAACAAACAAAACAATATCATCCCTTGAACGGACAGCATCTACTATTACAGCAAAGGGATGTGATGACGGGAGGACAAGAGTGTTGGACATATTTCACTGGCCAATAATGCAATAGATTCCGCTGTTACCGAACTGATGGATTGTTTAGCTTGCCCAGAGG
The DNA here is from genome assembly GCA_964019695.1 of Loripinus fragilis. Lineage (NCBI taxonomy): Eukaryota > Metazoa > Mollusca > Bivalvia > Lucinida > Lucinidae > Loripinus > Loripinus fragilis. Next base: position 1,891,393 of record CAXHUL010000609.1, read on the forward strand.
CTTCTCAAATAATTCTGTATGCGAGAAAATAGATTGGAATAATATAGCGCATGTGCGGATCCAGAAAGAGTGTAAGAGGGGGTCCAAATCTGACATGTTTTTTTTCAGTTGATGAGGGGAGAGAGGATCCAAATACCACTATAAGCGGACCATCGTCGGCCCGCCAGCAAACACTATATAAATTGCGTTGCGCATGCAGGTCGATGATGGACCAAAAATGAATGCTTGCTTAATGGTATCACTGTGATTCAGTATTGCTTAGGAGCCTTATAGCTTTGTGATTTTTCAGGGGGTCCGGACCCCTTTGACCCTCTCTGGATCCTTGCATGTAATCACAAAACATATTTTATGTAACTGCGCAAATATCACATGTGTTACCTTTCTTTTGATCAAAATGTCATCTTTTCGCGAAATATATTAAAATAATATTAAGATTTTATAACAATCTTACATCACAATAAAAGACTTCATGTTGCGTACACATTGCAATTTCAGACAATTGGATGAAAACAATACATTACACTGACTGACATTAGTTTGACAACATCTGAATTACAAGTATTGTTGCTTTAATTAATAATTTCAGCAACGTGGAATTATAATGTATTAATGAAGCATGTAGACGTACTTTCTTGACAGGTCCGCCACTCTGCACCGTATGGTTTATGCAACAGTCGGAAGTATGACTCACGTTTGTCAATAGCAAATTTTCATTAAAAGTACAAATGAATGATATAAGTTCGAACACAGCCAGGTAGTAGCCTATATCTGCCTGTGTTGGAAACTTTTTCAGTTGTACTTTAAAAGAAAGCACCTCGGACTGTCTTAATGAATGATTGCCCATAAAAATTACCAGAGAAAAGTTTCAAAGAAAACGATATTTTTCATTGAAAAAGATAGTAGGTTCAACCCTCGACTTATCCACAAAAGCAATTTTCTCATTGGACAAGTACCAATCGAAAAATATGGGTTTAAAACTCTGTTTTTGCTATTCAACATATAGAAAATAGAAAACGTTTTACTGAAGTGCTTCCCCCCCGTGACCAAACTAATCATTTTGCATACAGTTGTAGTTTTACAATTCACACATCATATAAAAAAGGCATGGTTGGTCACGGGGGGGGGGGGGGGGGGGGGGGAACGCTGTCGAAATGCTCAAAAACACTTTATTATAAAAACTTATTAGAAACTTATTTTGTAAAAACCTGTAGGTAAATATCAATTTGCAATGACATGTATCAGGGCTTTAGTTATGAGTGCTTACAAAGTAATTAATAGTCTCAATTCTCAACCAAAACATATGTCTTGGGTACTCAAAAGAACCGTCTCAATGAGACGGTTCTTTTAAGCACCAAATTATAGGTTAAATCTGATGTGTTAGAAAATATTAACGATTTTATGCTAAAAAACTGTGTTTATCTAGACTATGATTTATACGGTATGCAGATATGATACACCTCAGTGCTCTAGTTACAGGTATTAGTCAAAAGTAATTGACAGCACACTTCTTTAGATGAAACAATGAAATCTTCTCTACCCTAATTTTATGCAAACGCATCACTTTCGTCTCAAATTTTATGCCGCAAACATAATATTTACATGTATTTAGGTGAATACTCGACGAAACTTTGACTTTCTGTGAAATAAAATTTGGTCACAAAAATACCCTCACCCCCTAAACCCTAGAGTCCTGGCATAATTATACCATATTTTCAAAATATTTTTATTTTGCTAGGTGCACTAAATGTAAGGGGTCCATTTGAGCACAAAACAATAGTTGTCAGTTATGCATTATCCTAGCCACAGGCTGTCAAAATTTGGGCAGATTGAATAGGAAACTGTCCGAGGTCCTTTTGCTATTGACAAACGTGAGATTTTGAATGCTTTGAGAAATTGCTAAATGTCTGACGTTAAGAACAAGTTGAATCGAGCCAAAATCAACGTCAAAATTCGTGCTTCTAGTCCTTATTTTAAATGGTCACGTGGAATATCCAAACTGAGTGAGATAACTTTAAGACTTAAACTTTTTTTCATTATCAGTTTTTGATTATTATTATTTTCACACAACGTGCAAAGATCAATACAAACACTATACTCCATAAAAGCATTTGTCTTTAAAAACATTCTTGAATTTACCTTAACATAGTGATGGTCTTATATGTATAAACCTTTACACAAAGTGCAACGATATGTTTTTTAAAAAATGAATAGAAAAATTAAAATCCCCCGCCGACCACATGCCCTTAGGTATTATTTCATGTTAAGTTTATCTAAAACTTTTCCCCATTTACAAAGTATTTTAAAAAGGCAAGATTGTCATTAAGCAAAGCTATCTCTTTTTTCTATCTTAATTCTGTTCGACAGGTAGTTCTTGAAAACTTGTATATTTGGAACTTATTTTATTTTTTCAGTAGACTATTGCTTTCAGTTTGTAATATACATTTTACCCAACCTATTTTAGTGACCATATGAATTTTTCTATGTCAATCATTCTAAGCCCCCAATTTTGTCATAATCAGATGTTAATAGTTCTCGCTTAATTTTATCTGGTTTGCCATCCCATATAAAGTCATACATCAGTTTTTATACGCTTGATAGTTTCCTTTTGCGGATTTGGCAACGATGTTAAAGGATATATGAGTTTTGGTATTGCATATGATTTTATTACAACAATCTTGCCCATCAGTGTTAGTTTTCTATGGTGACTTGGTGTATAAATTGAAGAAGATTGTTGGCTCTAATAGTTTTTCAGCGCAGTTCATTAAAATAATTTCCCATTATAAAAACGATTGGCTGTAACATAAATGTATTGCAACAAACTGCATGCTTAGTGGTCAACCCAATCACGGTTGGCAACTCTGCTTTCCTCTTTAATTGCGCGCCGGTGGGTCGGACTTCCGACTCTATAATGGTTCTGACTAAAAGGCTTATCTATTGATGAGATGGTAGGGACCTGATGTTTTGGTTGTTTGTCAGGCCCACAGGGGTTTGCCTGTTGGATTTTTTTTGCTCCGGTATTCAGTTTTATTTACTTTTGAGTCCTTATCTTTGCTTTATCTACTGGTTATATCTTGATTTATATGTTCTAGGAGATGATGCATTGATAACTTAAGGGGTGTTTCATGCAAATATCATTGTGTCTTGATCCAGATCTGAATTAAGAGTGAGGTTGGTGCCATGAAACCGGTTTAAGCCCTCCAGTAAAATATTTTACTGACCGTTCCAAGGCGGTACTTCTTTTGTGGATCATTTATGCTTTTTCTGTCTTGTGTTTGTTATGCCTTTGTGCACGTCTGTTTATTTGTACCTTGTGGTCACCTACTGGGAAAGGGTTGGCCTCTTGGCTCTAGTTTGCGGTGTCTCATTATGAGTTTGTCACTTTCCCATTTGTATCCTAGGTCAGGTGTGGTACTTGATTGTATCGATTCCTGATCTTTGTATTCTTACTTACTTCTATTACATGAGAAAGTGGTCAACATTGATTCCTTTTTTATAGAGATCATTGTTTAGAGAGCTACATTTGGTTTGAATTCTGACATGAAGTACCTGTGCTTTTCTGTTACTAGTATAAAAATATTTTGGGACAACATTTATATCTGAGTTCAATTTCCGTTTAAAACTAATGATAGAGTCACAATTTCGCACATCAAGGGGTAAATTGTTTCATTCTCTGGTGATCGAAGGCAGAAAAGGATAAAATACTGTGTTGTTCGTGTGTGAAATGTAGGAATGTTGTGTGCATTGCGAAGGTTATATGAAGATTGAGTGTCTACAGTAGGTGGAATTAAGGAACAAAGATATAAAGGTGATAGATTGTTGAACATTTTATAGAGAAGCAAAAGCTCGTGTTTTCTACGTCTTGTTTCCAAACTTTCATTGTGGGTTTCATTGTGGAACTTTGAAACTATTAGATGGTCACTGATGACGCCTAAATGGCAGAAACTAGCTAGTCTGGCCCAGGAAATAGGCACACTCTAGTTTCAGTTCTTTGGTGCAGTCTTTGCTTCCAAAGGGTACCCTTTTAAGATTATATTTGACTTCACTACAGCTGGTGACTGGGACTGTGTAGCGGCGGTAGAACGTCTCCCTGCCCTTCACTATAGTGTAGATTTTATTTTCTTGTCCTTTGGGATCATGGGTTTCATTGTGGAACTTGGAAACTATTAGAGGGTCACTGATGACGCCTAAATGGCAAAAACTAGCTAGTCTAACCCAGGAAATAAGCACACTCTAGTTTCAGTTCTTTGGTACAGTCTTTGCTTCCAAAGGATATCCTTTTAAGATTATATTTCACATCCGACTTCTTCATAAAGAGCGTGTAAAGGGACAAGTTTCGTTGCTCCTGAGACAATCCTGGCTGCCTCTTACTGTATCTTATTTAATTCAAGTTTCTCATAATATGTACAGTTGTCCCAAATAACAATGCATATTCTTATAAAGGTCTAATAAAACTAAAATATATAGTCTCAAGAGATTTTCTGTTAAGTCTAAATTTTAGCCCCCTCATCACGTTAAATTCTTACCCAAGCTTTTTTCCTTAACGTAATCGATATGTTTATGCCAGGAGTAGTCATTTGAAAGGAAAATGCCTAAATGCTGATGAGATGAGACATCTTGAATGATTTGATTATATTGTTAATCTGTTTGGTATGCAAGCTTTAGATATGCTAATGATATGATATGTGGTATTTTAGTATGTATGTTTATGTCAGGGTCAGACAAGATGTTCCAGTTTGTATCTGCAGCTTGCTTGCTTTGTTTGAATTCCAATAGAACTTTCTATGTTTCATTTATTCAATAGTTTTTGATGCTAGAGAACCTATGCGTAGAACTTGGCACTTTTTTCATTTAACTTGAGCCCGGAGATGTTTGTTAATATATTAGCTCACCTGAACCGAAGTCTCAAGGGTGACCTAATAGTATACTAGTTACTCCGGCGTCTGTCGTCCCTCCATCCCACTGTCCATCCGTCCGTCAACATTTTCAAACATCTTCTCCTCTGAAACCACTTGGCCAATTAAACTCAAGTTTCATATGGAGACTCCTTAGGACACGGGAACGAAAAATTGTTCAAATGGTTTTGGTCACATGAGCAAGATGGCCGCCACGCTCATATATCGTAAAAACCCTTTTAAAATCTTCTTCTCCAGAACCAGAAAGCCAATGACCTTTAGACTTGGTATGTAGCATCAGGGATGTAGGGCCTATCAAGTTTATTCAAATCATGATCCTAGGTTAGCCTTGACCTACTAAACGTCAAGGTCAAGTTTGCTTCCTAATGCATTTAAATGGGATCTTTTTTTTTTTGAAGAGATGATTTTTCGAATACTGTTGAAGCCAAAATCATTTTTCTCACTTTATATGTTGAACCTAATGAGACTATTGCTATTAGTAAGTTTCAAAGGTCAAGGTTGACCTTTGACCTTTCAGCCGAAGTCGCTCATATTAGAGTTACATCAACATATTAAAACATAGTTTTCTCAGAAATCTTTGTCCAATTGAACTCAAATTCCATGTGAAGACTTCTTTTGATAAGTTAGCCAAATTTTATACAAAATGTTTTGGTAACATTACCATGATGGCCGCTACGTTCATATATGGTAAAAACCCTTTAAAAGTTTTTTTTACAAGAACCAGAAGGCCAATGACCTTGGGACTTGGTATGTAGCATTTGGGGTGTAGGGCATTCCAAGTTTTTTTTCAAATAATGATTTTAAGTGACCTTGACCTATTTAATGTCAAGGTAAGAATTTGCTTTTAATGTATTTAAATTGGATTTTTTTTAAAGTTAATGTTTTGAATACTGTTGAAGCCAAAGTTATGGTTCTAGCTTGATATGTTAAGAGGCAATTCCAAAGGTCAAGGTTGACCTTTGATCTTTCAGCCAAGGTCACTCATATTGAAGGCCCATTAATATATTAAAACACAGTTTTCTCAGAAACCACTTTGCCAATTGAATTCAAATTTCATATGGAGACTCCTTAGGTTAAGTGAAGTAAATGTGAACCAAATGTTAATGGTCACATCACCAAGATGGCGGCCATGCCCATATATGATAAAACCCTTTAAATATCTTCTACTCTTGAACCAAAAGGTCAATGGCCTTGGGACTTGGTATATAGCATTGGGGATGTGGGCCCTATGCCAATGTAAGGTAACAGCCCTTTAAATGCCCAAAAGGCCAATGGCCTTGGGACTTAGTATATAGCATTGTGGATGTGGGCTATACCAGGTTTGCACAAATGTTGAATCTGGGTTGACCTTGATCTTTTTTAAGGCAAGGACAAATTTGATTCCTAATGCATTTTTATCGGAAAAATCTTGAAATGTTCATTTTTCTATATATAAGTGGTTAAGCGAAATAATAATACTTGCGAAAAATGTTAAACCTATTGCGACACTGGTTTTATATAAGCACCAAAGGTCAAGCTGACTTTTGACCTTTTGAACTGCCTTATACATATCTAAGCATCTTTTTCTCAGAATTCACTGGGCTGTTTGAACTCAAATTTCATATGGAGTATTCAGTCGATAAAACAATGTAAATATGATATTATTTTTAGTCACTTGATCAAGATGGCCACTGCCCAAATATGGTAACACAAAATATGTTGAAATAATAAGCCTCAATTGACTTTGACCTATTTTAACATTATTAAGGAGATCAGGTGAGCGCTTCAGGACCCTCAGGTCCTACAGTCTAAAATCCTTATTAAGTTTTCAAAATATTTGTTTGATCCATCCAATATAAAAGATGCATCATCTGCAAAAGTGATGTTTTCTTATCTATTCCTACTATGTATATAATTTTTATATCTAGGCTCTTTCTGACTTGGTTTGATAGTAGTTCAATGCAAATAATAAATAAGTATAGGGACAAGGGGCAGCCCTGTCTCACACAACGTCATATGTTGAAAAAATCTGAATGGTGACCACTGTTTGTAACACAACTTTTAGCGTTCTTATATAATAACTTGACCCAATTTACTAGATCATCTTTAAAATTGAAATGCCTTAGACATTTAAATATATATTCGTAATTAATACTGTCGAAAGCTTTTTCAAAATCTGAAAAAATATCATTCCAGATAAGTTGTTTTCATTAGTAATGTCTATTGTCTCTAAAATTCTTCTTATGTTTTCAACAATGTAGCTTCTTTTCATAAATCCTTTTAGTGTTTCATGTATTAATTTTGGTAAAACTTTTTTATTTCTATTTGCGACGGCTAATACTTGCACAAGGAACAACGCCACCAAACCAAACTAAAAACACACACATAATGGGAACACTAAAACAATGAATTGTAGATTTCTAAGGCGGTGATTTTGTTGTTGTGAACAGCAGAATCACCGCCTTCAATAAAACAGGAGCCTCAGCCACTGAAGGGTTTAAATAATGCACCAGTCATCTGTAACCACGAATCATCTTTTGAACCGGGCGGGGATTGCAGGGCAATGATGTAGTGTCTTTACTTTTGCATTGCCCACATTGTGCGGGGTATACCTAGGCAAACACGACAGACCAATGTAATAACAGACTGTGGGGGATAACTGGCATGGTTTTAGTGTGGAAGATAATAGCAGGGAATTGCAGACAAAAATCAAAAGTCCCCACTGTTCCCCAGGGCTGGGGGGTGCAGTAGTTACAAGTGACTAGTGCATACGTCTTACTGGCCGAATATTCGCCCTAGATTCCGCTGTTTTTGAAAGACAAAAATGCTTGGCTGGCATGGAGGCTTCATCTTGACAAGCCAAGGATACTAAGTAATAAGGTTGCAAAGATCAGGAATCGATACAATCAAGTACCACACCTGACCCAGGATACCAAAGGGAAAGTGACAAACTCACAGAAGACACCACAAACGAGAGCCAAGAGGTCAGCCCTTTCCCAGCAGGTGACCACAAAGCACATAAAACAGACGCGCACAAAACATAGCCAACACAAGACAGAACAAAAACATAAAAGATCCACAAAAGAAGTACCGCCTTGGAACGGTCAGTAAAATATTATACTGGAGGGCTTAAACCGGTTTAACGGCGCCAACCTCACCCTTAATTCAGATGTGGATCAAGACACATAAATATTTTGTTTGCATGAAAGACCCCTAACTTATCAATGCATCATCTCCTAAAACATATAAATCAAGATATAACAAGGAGATAAAGCAAGGATAAGGACTTAACAGTAAATTAAACTGAATACCGGAGCAAAAGAAATCCAACAGGTAAACCCCGGAGGGCCCGACAAACAGCCAAAGCATCAGGCCCCTACCATCTCATCAATACATTAGTCTTTAAGTCGGAACCATCATAGAGTCTGAAGTCCAACCCACCGGCGTGCAATTAAAGAGGAAACTAAAGTTGCCAACCTTGATTGGGTTGACTACCAAGCATGCAGTCTGTTGCAATACATTAATGTTATAGCCAATCTTTTAATAATGGGAAATTATTTTAATGAACTGCGCTGAAAAATTATTAGAGCCAACAATCTTCTTCAACTTATACACTAAGTCACCATAGAAATCAGGTTCCGAAAGTCCTTGGCGCAAGAGAGATTTAAGTCCAACTTGGAATTTAGAAATCAAATCATAGTATCGTCTATAAAATTTTGAAAATGTTTTGCGAAGTTTATGATACCGATAGCCCTGTTTAAGAAGTTTCTGAGTTAACAATTTATTGCGAGTGTTGAAGTTAGTAACATAGGTAGATGCTCTAGCAAAACGAATGAGTTGAGAGATATAGACTCCATAGGATGTAGAACGAGGAACATCACCATCTAAAAATGGGAAATTGACAATTTCAAAATCAAAGTCGTCACGTTTATCATAAATTTTGGTAGAAACAATATCATTAGAAATTGACAAATGCAAGTCTAAAAATGCGGCTTCGGTATCAGAGGCATTGGCTTTATTAAGTTGGAGCTCTGAAGGGTATATTTGACTAACCATATTTTCAAAATAAACATTATTAATATTTAAGATATCATCCAAATATCTGGAAGTAGTGTTAAACGCATCAATAACATCAGCCTGCTTATCATCAGAAAGAGACATCATAAAGTCCCTTTCATAACAAAACAGGAATAAATCTGCAACCAGGGGAGCACAATTAGTGCCCATAGGAATCCCAACTACTTGTCTATAGAGCTTGGTGCCAAATCGAATAAAAATGTTGTCCAACAAAAAGGTCAGCGCATCACATACATTTTGACACGACCATGCATGATATTTTTTAGGTTTTTCTGAAGTAAAAAATGCATTTCTGTCACTACATGCAAGGTAAGGAGAGCCTTCTCTCTGGAAGGTTCTTTCAATAAGATCAATAAGTTTATCTTTAATTAAATTATGCGGTAAAGTAGTGTAAAGAGTAGAAAAATCATAAGTAGACAAACTGGTCGCATTGAAATCTCTAGCTTTAAGTTTATCTAAAATTTCACCTGAATTTTTAATGGACCAAAATAGGTTTTTACCGGATCTCTCATATACTTTTCACAATATTTGATAACATGTTTTTTAACAGCTGTAAGACACGAGGTTAACAATTTAGAAAGTTCTGTTGTCGTACAAGAACTAGAATTTGCAATAAATCTTGCTTTATAGGGTTTTTTATGGAGTTTAGGTAACCAGTACAACGTAGGAACTTTGTCTTGATTTTCTTTAGCTTTGACACCAAAATGTAGGGCTGTATGACAACCATGCCCATCAACAATCACCCTTTCACTTAAAGAAGGCTGCAGTTTATAGGCATTAGTGTCAACAAGCTCACGCTTAAGAGTATTAATATAATACAATCGTCAAACAACTACAACATTGTTAGCAGCTTTATCTGCTGGAACCAAAACATAGTTCATATGAAAATCCTGGATACCTCGTTTAAGATGACGAAAAGAAGATTTAGGTTTAGGGGGCAAAAGATGTGTATTACGTGAGTAAAATGAAATACGAGTATCAATAATTTTAAAAAATGTTAATCTTCCTTTCCTTCAAAGCATCAGGTTCAACATTTTCCCGTTTGCACCAACGATTACTGAAGTCATTTAAAGAAGCAGCGATCTCACCACGACATTTAGAGAAATCAATATTAGAGGGAAATCTATATTTAGGACCTTTAGAAATGATATTGCGAACTCTAGCGTCAGGAATGACATTTAGATTACCTGTAATAACATGCCCTGCAGAGGGATATAAATAATTTGAATTTTTACAATCTCAGGAGGCAGGAGTATTGGAATCTATATCTAAATCATTTACAATTTTATTAAAGTTAAATATCGTAGACCTTTTATTGGTTTGTTATATTTATAACAAATGATAGGAGTTTCAGAATTATTAAAGTAATTTGGAATAGATGAAATCACTAAATTATCCTTGAAGATACTATGTAAATCAATAAACTCAATACCTTTGTTAATGAATGGAATTTTGATAAAATGTCGTTTATGGTTGACTTCAGAATCGATATAAGGACTAAGGAAATGTTGAACATAACACCTTGTAAGGAGTGCTGCTTTATATAATTTGTTTGCTCTATCATAAAGTTTATTAGCCTCTAACTCTAAATTGCGTAAACTGAGATAGGCAAGGAACTTAAAAATGAAAATAAGCCATGTCGACCATGATTAGTTAAAGCCAAAGAAAGATCCTTTAGAGAAGTATTTAAGCGTTTTTCAGTACAAATTTTGCGCTTAATGTTGCCATTTTTACGTTTACCATGAGATCTACTTTTACGTTTTTTACATTCCAAAACAGAAAAAAAACATCAAAATCTGGCATTTTAGAAATGTTGCCTTCATGGTATATATTATCATTAAAGCCTAAAGGAAAAGGTGATTGCAAAAATTTAATCCATTTAAGTTCAGTTTCATGTCTCTTAATATTTTTTAATCTAGTTGATGAATTAGGATCATATATAATTTTTTCAACAGGCTGAATTACAATTTTACTAGGTGAATTAAACCTACTTCGTTCCATACGCATGCCATACTAAACCTACTTCATTCCATACACATGCGATACTAAACCTACTTGGTTCCATACGCATGCGATACTTAACCTACTTCATTCCATACGCGTGCAATACTAAACCTACTTCGTTCCATACGCATGCCATACTAAACCTACTTCGTTCCATACGTGTGCAATACTAAACCTACTTAATTCCATACGCATGCGATACTAAACATACTTCGTTCCATACGCATGCGATACTAAACCTACTTCTTTCCATACGCGTGCAATACTAAACCTACTTCATTCCATACGCATGCTATACTAAACCTACTTAGTTCCATACGTGTGCCATACTAGACCTACTTTGTTCCATACGCATCTGATACTAAACCTTCTTCGTTCCATACGTGTGCGATACTAAACCTTCTTCGTGCCATACATGTGCGATACTATACCTACTTCGTTCCATACGCATGTGATACTAAACCTACTTCGTTCCATACGCATGCGATACTAAAACTACTTAATTCCATACGTGTGCGATACTAAACCTACTTCGTTCCATACGTGTGCGATACTAAACCTACTTCGTTCCATACGCATGCCATACTAAACCTACTTCGTTCCATACGTGTGCGATTGTTAACCTACTTCATTCCATACGCATGCGATACTTAACCTACTTCATTCCATACGCATGTGATACTAAATCTACTTCGTTCCATACGCATGCGATACTAAACCTACTTCGTTCCATACGTGTGCGATACTTAACCTACTTCATTCCATACGCGTTGGATACTAAACCTACTTCGTTCCATACGCATGCGATACTTAACCTACTTCATTCCATAGGTGTGCGATACTAAACCTACTTCATTCCATACTCGTGCGATACTAAACCTACTTCATTCCATACGCGTGCGATACTGAACCTACTTCGTTCCATACGCATGGTATACTAAACCTACTTCATTCCATACGCGTGCGATACTAAACCTACTTCGTTCCATGCGCATGTGATACTAAACCTACTTCATTCAATACGTGTGTGATACTAAACCTACTTCATTCCATACGCGTGCGATATTAAACCTACTTCATTATATATGGACGTGCGTGGCTATCATCACAAGAATGTTCTTTTTTCTTCACCGACTATAGGTTAAAGCTCAATTCCGTTTAGCTGAAAAGTTGTTTTACAAAAGCATCCAAGTAGGCAACACTTTTGCTCTGATATTAACAAGGGAAGTAATGAGTATTAAAATATTGTCTTTACTCAGCAACATAAGTGGTTTGGGTCAAACGACAAATGCACCGTTCAATGGTTCATAAGTAGAGTACTCTACTTGAGGTCTGACGAATCTATGCTTTACGTCATTGGCAACAATTTTCAGTCATATCTGGAGGTTTCCAACGAGGAAGCAGTACTTTATAAAGGACACAGCACTGTACCCCCGGGAAGGTTTGATTGTATCGATTCCTGATCTTTGCACCCTTACTTACTTTAAATGTCATTCTAAGCTTCATTACTTTTAATTTGATATATAACATGTAAAAGTCTTCTATTCACTTATTCTTTATCCATTTAGTGGTGTTCTTTAAAGATATTGGACATTTAGAAAAGGTTCTTATATACAAGCAGAATACCAAACATCAGCCTTCAATCAGGCAACCCTCTATGCAACTACATGTTTGTGTAATTCTACCCATTGACCACAAGATAGTATACAGCATTTGTTTTGAACCGTTTTAAGCTAACCTTATCAATCAGATGATTCCATTTCCATTCTAACCTCACAAAGTGAGCTTATAGGATGGGATCTTCCACATTTTCAAACATTGATATCTCTGAGACCAGAGAGACGATCAAAATCATATTTCATCTGAAGCACCTTTGGGCTAGAGATAACGCTGGGTTTTGGGCCAGATCTGATCAGTACTTTGCTTTCCATTGCAACAGCTAGTTCCCATATGGTTATAATGGGAAAACTCTTGTGACCGCTCTATCTCCTTCATTTTTCATCAGATGCTTTTATTCTTGCAGGTAACGAGGACAACCATATCATTTCCAGTGGGTTCGAAACTCTACAAGATCCAACCATGGACTGCAGTGTAAGCTGCTCTTTCAGGAGCATCTTGAAAAATCCCACATAGACTTCTAAAAGGAGAACTATTGTATACCTTGAAAAAAATAACCTGATCCTGGCCTTTATCATTAACATAATTTCACAGCCGATTGAGCTTCTAAATATATCTTCTGCTTTCATCGTATAACTAATACAGAAATGCACGTGGTACTTTTTAACACAATAAATATATATATACCGCTATAATGCTCAATTGGCTATCAGTTGCCTGGATGACTCAGTGGGTAGAACACGTGAATATTGCACACTTAAGTTTATACGCTCTCTGTTGTTAGCTCAAATCCCCTACGCGACATTTATTATTGTAACTATTGAAAAGATTATTGTTTTTATTTTTATTAAATTTTCTCCTTTTGCAATATCGTTTCTCTATTTTAATTAATTTGATTTCTTTGGTGACAGCCACATTCAATCGTCGGATCCGTAAAACTGTACTTCAAGTATCGCCTGTCATCTCTTCAGTTTTTAAAATATGAGCTGCGACATGAGATTTCCAAATGTGGCATTTTGACACGAGTAGGTACATGTGAGCCTGTGCATCCTCCTTTTAAGAATTGAAAAACTAAATGCTGTTCATTCAGTAGCTTACCAGCCATAGAATATTCAAGTGACTAGCATAGGCTCTGATCAGATTGTGCGTATACGCATACTGGTCTGAGCCTTTGCTTGTCGCACATACCACAGTGTTGGGAATCTCATGTCGTGGTTCATATATGGACCTCCTTGCTGCTCTTTAGAGAAATGCTTCGACCTGCTATAACTGATTTATTTTGCTTTGGAGCCAAAGGCATGGGTGTAGACCTATATTCACAAACAAAATTCTAACTCCAAGCATCAAGAAGTTGGCAGTCATTACATTTTCAAGGAAAGCGTGAACTTACATGTTTTTGTTTATGTGCATTTCTTTGACATGAAAACAAAGAAAAATGAAATAAAAAAAGTTGGATCGACCAGGGTTCGAACCCACAATTTTCGTATCTTGAGTTATTCTGACTAAGCACACGACTACCGTGGAAAGTACAACTTCATTGAGTTATCGACGAATCTCACCGCAATTGTACCAAGACGTTTATTTCCGTAATTGCTCGAAACATACCGATTGCACACGATCCAACACGAAAAACTATATATTCAGTGTAAATACGATAATAATTTAGTCATGCATAAAGGTCAGGATCAGGTTAATTTTGTAGAGGTATAATATGGTTATAATGAGGAAACTCTTGTGACCGCTCTATCTCCTTCATTTTTCATCAGATTAGTTTTATTCTTGCAGGTAACGAAGACAACCATATCATTTCTGATGGGTTCGAAACTCTACAAGATCCAACCATGGACTGCAGTGTAAGCTGCTCTTGAGCATCTTGAAAAATCTCCCATAGACTTCTAAAGGGAGAACTATTGTAACCCCTCTAGATGGATCCAGGTAATGAGGACAACTACATGTATAAATGGAGAAAACTAGGTGATTGTCTTTTGATATCAACTTTACCAGGCAGGGCTTCGGGAATGCTTGTTGACATCACGAGGCTTGCCGAGCGATTCGACATGCGTTCTAAAAGCCGAGCATGTTAAACTTGATATCAAAAGAAGTGAACCTGTTTTTTCTGTTTATCAGTTAACCTGTTGTTTCACACTTCAAACTAGCGATTATGACGTAATTTTCTATTTTTGTGTTGATTCAGCGTCATTGGAGACGTCATTCAAAAAGTGCAACGTCATCATGACCTGATAAAGGCACATGTCGTGAGATAGATTACGTTTATCAGGCAAGATGCAACAATGCAGTTAATATGAGAGGTAACTGATAAAAACTTATGATGGTAGAACTGGTTTGGCCAGGTATAACGATTTAAATCATTTTTGAAACCATACTGGAATAATGAGTTAAACTCACTACACGGTGATATGAAGCAAAGGCGGGCTGAATGGATAAGACGTGTTAAGCCTAGGTGAAATTGTCATCCTACTTACAAAATGTATAAATCTGCTAAGGCACATTTTAGAAGAAAGCATCGCTATTATATGCAGCTCTATATGAAAACGCAAATTGAAGAAATCGATAAATTAGCGGAAGTAAATACTGACTTCTCTTGGTGACACATCAACTCAAGACGGAGAAAATCTAATTCGTTTTCCAGTTCTGAAATAAATTTTAATGGTAGAATTGTGTCTACCCCGCAAGAGATTGCAGATGGATGGGCCAAACACTTTGAAACCTTATCTGATAGGCACGAGTGCAGTTTCGACAGAGAGTTTAAATGCCATATCTCTAGGGAGATGCAAAACATCAATGAGTCGCTATCTGATGAATCTTCTCTCGATGAGTGTCCAATCATTACCACGGAGGAGATGCAGGCCGCTGCTCGCTTAGCACATAGAGGGAAAGCTGCGGTGGAAGATGGGGAACTTATGAACATACCATGTTTGGCGGGCAATTTTTATATAAACTATTGGCAAAGTTATTTAATGCTGTCTTACAGTTTCCCTTTGCGCCAATAGAAATGAAAAAGGGGTAATCATTTCTTTGTTTAAGGATGGGCGTAAAAATGGGGTAACCCAGAAAACTATAGAGCTTTCACATTTACCCCAGTTGTTACAAAATTGCTAGAAAGGATTTTACTAACAAGAATTGAATTGTTTGATAATATCCGCCCACCAATACATCATCACCAAGGTGGCTTTCAGAAAAATTTTGGTTGTTTGATGACTTCATTTATGTTGCGAGAAATAGTCTTCCATGCTAAGGAAAATGTCATCAAGTTGTATGTCTGTTTCTTAGACTTCAAACAAGCATTCGACTGTGATTGGCACGATGGTTTGTTTTACAAACTTTACAACTCAGGTGTTAATAAGCGGATATTTAAAGTATTTCAATTTTTTTTCACTGGTATGAAAAGTTGTGTTAAATGTCAAAACTGTAAATCACGTTGGTTTTCGGTGCTTAGAGGAACTGGGCAAGGAAGAGTTATCTCTCCTCCGTTTTACTTAATTTTTGTATGTGCTAGAGGAATTTTAACTTGGAATGTGTTTTTACCATATTAATTGTTGTTGTCCAACCGTGGCTGATGATAAGGTCTTAATTTCATTTTCAAAGGCAGCTCTGGAAAAAAATGCTGCGTATTTGTCTTGAATATGCCTTAAAATGGGGCTATAAGTATAATGCCATTAAGCGCCCAGTTATTGTGTTTAACGAAACACTATCGAATCAGCTACTGCCTTCACGAATACGGGAACTTGGTGAACAGGAGGTACCTGAAACAAGCCAATATAAACATTTGGGTATAACAATCCAAAGAGACATGACTCTAAATACTGTAACTAAAGAAGCCAGCACGAAATTAAAAACGACATTTCTAAGTCTAGTAAAGTGTGGGTTGCATGAGGACAGGTTTACCCCCCCCCCCCTTACAGCTAAGCACATTTATAAATCGATCGTGTTGCCTAAATCCTTACATGGCTGCGAGGTATGGTCGCAACTGTCCCTACTCAGAAGTCATCATTAGAGAGAGTTCGTCGTTTTTGCGCTAAATTTATGCAAAGTCTGCCAAGAAATACGGATACAGATGTTACCTTGTCACTGTTAGGCTTAAACTTAATAGAGGTTGAAATAGATTACAGAAAAATGGTGTTTTGGTGACAGTTATGCCGCTTACCTAGCGATTGCACTATAATAAAAGCAAATCTTCATGTTAAGGCTTAGTAATTATACCAAAAATAGTCATCTTCAAAGGGGTTTTATTCTAGATATTTATCGTATACTGGGGAAATATTCCTTAATTCATTTCTTAGAGCAGTTTGTTGCAACTGGGGACTTTTTAAATAATTACAGATGGAAGAATATTATATGGGCGCAATTATCCATCTTTACTAGGCGGCAATACCAATTGAAAGCTAGCATTTCGGCGTCATTTACCAAGTTTCTAACAATACATTATCCATCGGAAACGTATATGTTTTGGGATATTTGTAGAGAATCACCACACTACTCTAGATATGCTCGACTGGCTGCTCATCTACTTGGTAACATGTTTACTGGTGCGAGATATTATGCATGTCACAAGTGTGGTCAAGAAAATGCTGTTCAGACAAAGCACTTACTGATGTTCTGTAGATACACAGAGGATTTTTAGGGAAAACTATATAGAAAATAGATTAGTCGGTTTAGCCTAGCCTTTTTAAATTTGTATATAGCTTTACCTACAGATGAGCAGCTAATGATGCTTTTTTTCAGGTTGCCATGCTCTGTTGTCAAATGCAGATGAGAGTAGAGATTGTTTGAAGTTGTTTGCTATATCACTGCATGAAGTAAATCAAAAATTGCTCTTGCCATGTAAAAAACAACAAAAAAAAAACATCAGGGTTTTTCACAGGCCTCATTTACAAAAAATGAGTAGATTTATAACACACAACATCTGTGCATGTGCACTTACGTATGCATAAACATGCATGCATGCGGGGATGTATATGCATATATTTGTGTATTATTATAGAACTTTCCATGTACTTAGATGGTATGGCACATGACAAACGTTTAACTTCAATCATTCTGATGCAGATACCCAACAATACTGTTTTATAGTCTGTAATTTGCCTGGGTCTTCTGTTATAATGCTTAGTTAACAAATATGCGAACAATAAAGGATCTGATGAGACTGCATAGATTAGTAGCCTCGTCTGAACCCAAGTTGGTCGCTTTTGTGATAAGTGGTAAAGTGGTAACCTCTATGTTGGTCACTTGTACATGCTTGGTTTTCCCTAGACCTTCAGTCTACGCTTGGATTTCGTTTCGCTAAGAGTAGACTTCGAGGAGGTGAAGGGGTTGCATGAAGCTGTATATACGTACATGTAGGCTGTTTTGTTTAAAGAATGCAAGCATTGACTAAATATGTAGGTGTCGATATGGTGCCCATTCGTACTGCCGACGTTATGGGTTGTCTCACCGAGTAAACGCGTCGCTGGGGTGGTCATTACGGCGTACAACTCATTGGTTTCTGATGTAGTCCAGCAGATGCACAGTGCTGGAGCCACGCCGTATGGACGTTGGTGTGTTGTGGTGATACATCGGCGTTTAAGAGTCACTTGCTTTGTGTGTTTTTTTCTAATAATAAATGTAAATTCGTTTCATAAGTTAACATTATTTTGTACATCTTTTATATAATATTTTTCTGTTGCTTTTTTGCATCTTGTAAATATATGTGTTATGTATGTTCTCCTTATCTTGGAGGAAATAAAGAATATATATATTTTCATAAAATGAATCAAGTTGAAATATGGCATTATAACATTTCTGTGTAAAGTTCATTAGTCAATAAAAACAATAAGCAACATAATTTATTATCTTTGTTGAGTAAAATGTTATAAGACTTTCAAAACGTTTCATTTGTTTTAGGACACCAGGTATATGTGTTTTTGTTTAATACAAACACTTTATTTTCATATAATATGCTTGGTTATTCCCTCCTGGAACAGAAAAAAATCACTCGTGTAACACACATTTCACTACTGTAACACATGTTAATCAAGTATATATGAGGAAACTCTTTAAGTAATTAGATCATGTTATTACTGATTAAAAATATTACTTTATTGTCTTTATGAAAACAAACAAGAACTGGGTTTTATGTACTGGTTTACAATTTTTTTTTTAAATTATGTGATGCCGCCCAATAAAAGTAATTTATTCAAATAACAGGTTTGGATGAATAAATATAATAGGACATTGTATTTAGAGTAGGACAATGTTATATTTTTCAATGCGTACATGTCTAAATATTAACATAAACATCCAATCAGATGGTTAATATAAATGCATATGTTTAGAAATAAGAAAATATTATCGTTACAGTAGGGAATAGAGGGCATCATCACAAAATTATTTTCAAACAAAATTAAGATTCATTAAGCTGTATCTCGACTGATTTTGTATAGCTATAACATCAAGCAACACGAAGAGAGAAGGGAAAATGAGATATAAATATTTTTATTTTTTCAAAATTTCGAAGCCAAATTTCGACGAAAATAAATTATGACTCATACAGCATTTGTTATATTCAGTGTAAATACCATAATAATTTAGTCATGCATAAAGGTCAGGATCAGGTTAATTTTGTAGAGGTATAATGGATCCAGGTAATGAGGACAACTACATGTTTAAATAGAGAAAACTAGGTGATTGTCTTTTGATATCAACTTTACCAGGCAGGGCTTCCAGAATGATTGTTGACATCGCGAGGCTTGCCGGGTGATTCAACATGCGTTCTAAAAGCCAAGCCTGGTAAACTTGATATCAAAAGACGCGAATGTTTTTTCTATTTCAATTAACCTTTTGTTTCACTCTTCAAATTAGCGATTATGACTAATTTTCGATTTTTGTGTTGATTCAGCGTCATTAGCGACATCATTCAAAAAGTGCAACGTCATCATGACCTGATAAAGGCACATGTCGTGAGATAGATAATGCAGTTAATATGAGAGGTAACTGATAAAAACGTATAATTGGAGAAGTGGTTTGACCACTCAAGAGCCTTGATTTTTAAGTAGATCTTGGATGAATTTGAATATCTGTTAGAACCCAACACAGCTTAAAGATCGATGTTAAATGTTGTGAACACGCTAGCGACTTCAATTTTGGTGGGATTTTAGGCCTTGAGCTGGCTATAGACCCCCTCCCCCCCAGGGGGAATTTTGTACACTATAATTTTCTGCAAGTACATTATATAAGACACAAAATAAAATATGTTAGCCCTCTAAGAGTGGCAACGTTAATGTGTAACATCACGTTATATACGTTACCCCCCGAAATAGCATTAAACGTCCCTGATAATGTCTCAACCATGTTATGTTCGTACATATTTGTATGCTAACACAGGTTTTTGAACTTCTTATAAAACAGTTACATATTTCTAGTATTAGTTTTATAAATGTCTTGAGTTATTACCGTTGTATACGTTACTTTGTCTTTCCTGCATTATTTCCAAGTATGAGTATGGTAGTTATTGACTATATGTGTATTACATCTCTCACAGAATATAGCAAACCTGTAAGGCTACTACTTATATGACTTGAAGTTCCTTATTATGGTTGCTTACACTATTTTCAAGGCCCATGTTACGTATGTTACCCTCATAATAGCATTAAACATTCAAGCTTATGTCTCTGACAAGCCCCGTTTACACTAATCAAAAGTTCTAACCCATCAGTCTTAAAATCTGTTTCTAGAAAACTACATATTTTTGACAAGCAAATTGTTTAGCACTTAGTACAAGGGCAATCTTATATCGATTTTTTCGTGTTTATTCCTGAAATAACATGTTCTCTTACCGTATCTAACCGGTTGGGGCGAATTTCATTTATAAACCCCGATTATTGCCTGCTTTTAAAAAATGCAAGTGATTGGTTAGAACTTTCGATTAGTGTATACTTATTTGCATGCTGGCACAGGTTTATGTACTTCTTTTAACAAGGTTACCTATCTTAAGCATTCATTTAATAAAATTTAATGCCTTGAGCTTTTACTGTTATATGTGTTACCAAATGATACATAAGTTATTCTGAGTATCTGTATAGCAGCTGTTGACTATACATGTATTAAATCTGTCAGAGAATTTAGAAAATTTATATGGCTGAAATAAATTGAAGTTCCTTATTAATTTATGGTGATGTAAACTATTATTACAGTGTGATCTATCAACCTTCGCTGTTTGCTCACATAAACAGTAGATACATTTGTACCATGCATATAAATCGGAAGTTCTGAAAAACAGTCGCTGTGAAAAAGCTCAGTTCTGGGCAAGGTATATGGATTTAATTCAGATGGTGTTGACATTGATTAGGGTTACAAGGAAAACAATTTTGAATTGCGTGTCAGTTCTATCTGTATGCCTTGTTCCCAATGTCCATTGCACACGATCACACAAACAACGTACAATATGTACCTCTGTAACTGATTACACTCATAAATGTGTCTCATACACATCACAGATGCAAAGAATTTCTGGAACAAAATGTGACTAGTTTGTGACAATCATTGGTTCTTTGCTTTAGAAATGTTTTGACACAACTATCAGGCAAACAAATTAACCCCGTGCCAAGTCAAAAGAGGTATTATAGGCTTCAGCAGCTAGAACTACGCTTTCTACTACAAATGGAATGGTGTATTACTAATCACATAAGAGCTCAATATCTTGAAACAACTCTTCAATGCACTGAAATGAAATATCCAATCTGCTCAGATGCAAAGTAGAACGAGTACTAGAGGCAGTTTCTGGCTTCACCAATCCTTTTAGTTTTGAAGACAATGAACTGTATTTTTTTTCTTTTGGTGTTCCTGCTAAGTCTGACATAGCTAAGGGTCTTATTGAGACTGATGACATTGGCAGGATGGCTGTTGCAGACTTCATTGACTCACTTTTAACAAGCTAAAAAACTTTTGAGGCTTGCGAGGTCAAGAAGAAATTGTCCAATTTACAAAACGTTATCAGCCAGATGAGGGCTTAAATGAACGTCTTTGCTTAGCATGACCTTCTTTCTATTGGATATAATGTTGACCTTGAGTTGACACTGCTGTTCCTTCTGGGACCTGTACCATGGTCACTGTTAACTCCTGACAGAATTCCCACCAAAACTGACAAGTCCAAACTTCTGCATGACTTGCAATAACACATTGAACCAACATTAGATTTAGTTTAAACATATTTTATTTCAACTTGGTAGAATACACATACAAATATATACAAGTTACAGAATGTAAAGGATTAGAACAAACATTAGATTTGGCTATGTAGTGCTGCACATAACTTTGATAGTAATGCCATACTACAAAGCATAATAGCTTTTCCTGTCACCTTCAAGGATTTGATGGGACCAGTATTCAACCAGGCACAAAAGGCATTGCATGTTGGTTTTGTCACTGATACATATATACAACGTATAAACAGCAGTCTATAAAGTCTTACAAACGTTCTCCCAGAGGATAACCTGGGTGTTTTGTTCAACTCTGGTGTATGCAGCAAAAAGTGCTCCTGTAAATGTCAACAACATTGGCCAGAACAAGGAAGAAGAGATCTACAGTCATACACTGTTTAACTGATTGTGACACTACCCATATGCCAATGTGTTAGTACCATGGAAATGTTGTTTCTATCAAACTGATAGAGAACCCTTCCCCACTATCCATCTACATTCTAAGCAGGGTAGGAAAACAAATAAAAGATTGTTCTAGGTACTCATCAGTGACATGAAGCCATAACATGTGATATTTATATAAATGTGAATAAGCTGCAGTACAACATGTTTCTGAAAAAAAGCGGTACACATATACTGACTTATTTCAAATGGCATGAAAATGAGCTTACTTCCATCCTGCTTTTCTGTCCTTGAGATGTACATACAAAGATTGAACTATCTAATTTTACCATAAAAAGAAGTAAGGCTTCCCAGATGCAAAATGTGCGGAAATTAATGGGAAGGAAATCAAGTACCTCTTGGTGAAGGAATACTTGATTGTACCCTAACAAAAGAGCCACATAAGTATATTTCACATTTTGTGTGATATGGGGTTACCTTGTTCAAGACTTAACAACTCAAACCTTATAAAGGATAGAAACATAACATTTGCAGTTTTCAAGAGGAAGATAAACATATTTTAATACAAAATAAATTAGTAAACACATTCACATTTTAAAAAAGATCAAACTGTATTAGATTCATAAATCATTTATATAGGAATAATGTAACATACGTAACACTTGGGGTGTATACTTGTTTTCAAAGGTACATATCTACGATGGAAAAAGCTTACTTAGATGAAATAGCCAATTTGGAAATCCTACCGTATGGTTTGCACTTTTCAGAAGTCATGTCATTTACTTAAATTATCAAAGATGTTGATGGGTAATATATTGGCTGTTACAAGGTAATGGTGCCATTACCAGAGTGCTAGCATAATGCAGAATCCTTGCAAGACGAATCTGATAAGGAATTAATAAGCTGTATTGGAAAATTCTTTAAACCCTTGGATAATATATGAAGAGTTGCTAGCTTGGCAAGAAACAGCTCTATAAGTTCTACCTGGTGGGTTTTCTTTGATATTTTAAGTTGTTACTCACATATTGCATTGTATGTTACGCACTTTCCATGAGTATTATGTTAACTTATTTGATGTCTCTATAAAAAAAAGAGGGTTTATGGTTTGAGTTACTTCCTCAGCAAATGAGCAAGAGTAAAAAGAAGTACAAAAGCCTGTGCCAACTTGCAAATAAGTAAAAGCAGGTCGTGTTGGAGACTTTATCTTGAACGTTTAATGGTACTCGGAGGGAACATATGTGACCTGGGCTGCAAAAATAGTGTAAGACACCATAATAAGGAACTTCACTTTATTTGAATAACAGCCTAATAGATTTTCTATATTCACTGACGGATGTAATACACATATAGTCAATAACTGACATAGTGATACTTGGAAATAACATATGAAGCACTAAGTAACATATACAATGGCAAAAACTCAAGACGTTTATAAAATGAATGCTTAGAAATATGTAACTGTGTTATAAGAAGTTCTTAAACCTGTGCCAGACTTCAAAAACGTGTGAATATGTCATGTTGGAGACATTGTCGGGAAAATTTAATGTTATTTTGCGGGTAACATAAGTAACATGGTGTTTCACATTAACGCTGCCACTCTTAGAGAGCTGACATATTTCATTTTGTGGCTTATATAATGCAGTATCAGAAAATTATAGTGTGCAAAATTCCCCTGAGGGGAGGGGTGTCTATAGCCAGCGCAAGGCCTGGGTAATTTCATTTGACATTTTTGTGCGATATGGGGGCCCCATGTTTAACATCTAATAACTCGAAAAGTATATAAGGTAGAAACATAATGCTTACAGGTTTGGTAGGTAAATAGAAAGTCTTGGATAAAATACCAAATTAATAAACATAACCTGGTTTCAATAAAATTTAAGACAAACTATATTAGATTCATTTGTCATTTAAAAGGGAGCTCATTGAAAAAAATGTAACATGCACTACATCGGGGGTGACTATACTTGTTTTCAGCGGTCTATATATGTGGCCCAGTAATAGCTTATTTTGAATATATAACCAATTAGGAAATCGTACCTTATCTTTTGCACTTTTCTAAAGTCTTAAAATAATATTAAATATCAAATATTTTGTAGGGTAACGTATGTAACAGGCTGCTACAGCTTAACGCTGCCATTGTCAGAGAGCTAACATGTTGCAAAATCCTCGCAAGACATTGGGCTTCAAGAAAAATATGGTCTTCAAAATTCCCCCTGGGGGGAGGTAAACCATACCCAGCCAGTGGCCTATTTTATTTCATGTTTGCAGGTAACAAGGACGAATAGGTTTAGAATTCAGCAAGTGTGGAGCTAGCTGCCCAAGAGCATCTGGAAAAATCCAATAGACTAACAATGGGGAAAAGTTTTGATCACTCTAGTGCCTTACTTTGAGCCGCCGTGAGACGTGCTTTCCAACAATGTGGCATTTTAACAAGTGTAGAATCAGATGAGCCTCCTTTTAAGCCTAGAATTTGTCATGGCTACTAAGGGTATCTTGCTAAGTAAGTGAAGCCCGTGCTTCACGTTAACTTTGCAAGAGACCCGAAATATTGAACATTCCATGAACAGACCAAAATTTAATTTATTACTTATATTTACATTTTATGCCAAGGAGAACTACAAGTACCTGGTCATTCCTGAGAAATAATGTATACGAGGCCCCAGAGGGGCCAAGTATTCATTATTTTTCAGGAATGGCCAGATAAGGGGAGTTTCTCTTACTTAAAATACACCTTTAATAAGACATTGTATTATAGCACTAAGAATTCAGAAAATTCCTGTCATTGGATCATTTGTATATTTAAAAAAAACTAATTTCTCCCACAGGTGGCCGATTAAAGGAAACAGCGTTTGCATTCAAGCGAAACATGCGTGGATTTCGCGATGTTAAACCAATTGTGCATTACTTGGTGTGTTAAACGTTTGCATGATTTTATCATGCATTTTCCTACACTATTTTGCACTCCACGTTGGCATTTATTCATTTCTAGTGCTTTTTCACACTGTCCGGATTATGAATCGATTACAAAAGACTTTTATTACCCAGTCGCAACTGCGCATTTGGATTATACAAATACATGCGCCCTGTACTGGATGTCTTACCAAAACGTTTTCAGTGTAGAACTATGTAAAGTATAGAAGCTGAAAGTGTCTCGTCTTTCGGCGACAGACTAACGAAAGAAGGTTAAATTTTACAAAAACTAACATTCTTCCGTCACAGTTTAATCTGTATCAGTGGCTCAGTTGGTAGAGTGTATGTGGGGGTGGTTATGTACAAATGACAGCATGATGTAAACTATCAAAATTTTCTGACTAATAATACTACGGTTTACTCATTTAGATATAATACAAAGTTGCCATGCTGGGTAATGTTGCATCCTTTTCACCTGCTGTTTTTAATAAAATCTTATACCATCAGAGATTCAAACAGCTTGGATCCTAGTTATGTCCCACATTCATATGCGCAGTTCCCATTTTGCAGAAACGCACCCCAGGGGGTGAGGGTGGTACTCTCATTTTTCTTGCTACATAGGCTTGGACCAGCATTTACTCCCCCACCTAATATAAATATCAGGAATATCAGGCATATCAAATAAAAATTTTGAAATCTTAGCATCTCAAAATATTTCCCGTTCTGTACCTTGACCTTAAGGGAAGACCCTAAAATGCACAGAGATGACGCAAAAAAACATAGTCCAATTCTGCGATGACCCCCCTACTCCCCCAAAAATATATTCAATTTCTTCATACCCCCAAAATATGTTTATTTTTCTGAAGTAAAAAAAATTGAAATTCTCAATTTTGAACGAAGCCTACGTATATATAAAAATATCAGACACTCAGACTCTTGAGTAAGCGTAGAAATTACTTTAGCAATATAATGTAACAGCTTGAATCTATTCCAAGCAATAACCCGAAAGCTTTCTGGGATTTGATTTATAAATTAAAAGATGAAGGTATGGATACTTCCGATGGCCTTTTAGAGTCGTCAACTTGGAAAGATTAATCTTAATTCAATTGAGTCTTTGAAAATTTCCTCAGCCAAGTCATTCTTTGGGCAATTTAAATCAATACAAATTCCGGAAAGCTGTTTTTCGGACCAAGATTTTTCATTAAATGAAATAAGTGCAGCTTGCCAAGAGTTTAAAAAAAGTGGAAATGCTGATGGATTCTTGAACGATATGCTAAAATATGGTCAATGTTTTTGCTACCTTGTTTTCAACGTCTTTTTAACTATATTCTAAATTCTGGTAAATACCCGAAGCTATGGTTACCTGGTCTTATTTTGCCTATTTATAAGTCTGGTAAGGCTCACGATCCTTGTAATTATAGAGGCATTGCTATGACAAGTTGCCTGGCAAAGCTATTCAATAGACTTATGAAAAAAAGATTAACAAGTTTTTTAACCGCAAATGGCATTATATGTGATGAGCTAATTGGCTTTTGTCATGATTCTTGAACTAGTTTACAAGTCTATTTCATAGTTATGAAGTTTCTAACATAGAAACATGCCATAAGAGAACGGGGGAAAACAAACAAACAAAATCAAACAAACAACAAACTGCTACACTACTGTATATACCGTAAAGTCAAAGGGAGATAATAACATATATTTGATACAGTGCACATATTTTCATTTACTGCAAAAATTACTATTGAGACTATAATTACTGGTTATTACGTAGATCTTACTTGGAAACAGTTTAATAAATATATCGCTAGTTCCCTTATGATACGCATATCTTCCATACACATCAACCAAATTAAATTTATTTGAGTCTGATAACTGATTGAATATGTAGTGTTCCTTAGATTAGCGTATTTTGGACATATGACAAGAACATGAGGCTCGTTTTTGACAAAATTTAAATAACATTGCTTACACATACGACTAGAGACTGGAGTTTTTGGTATGGTGTAGCGACCTTGTTCTATTTCTAGTCTATGTGCGCTGATTCTAAACTGCGGCAAAATTTTGCTATGCTCAAAATTACTCAGCAATAATTATTTTTCTGGTTTGAAATTATTTTTGAACGTTTTATAAGTTCGCAGTTTATTAGAATCTTGGTTCGTAGACTTGTCTAACTTAATAGATGAAACTTCTTGATGCCATTTCTGTACATACCTTGATTTGAGCTTGATTTGTAAATCTTCAATTGTCTTTCTTGTGCATTTAGCTGGATGAAGATAAATATTAGGCATGCTTATTTCAAAAAGAATTGTTTTAGGCAAGTTAACCAGTATGGTTGATTTTGGTCCGCCATAGCTTTGTTTTCTTTAATCGACTCTAAAATCAAATTGTCAGTAATCTTATTTTTTGTATTGTTAAGCCGTACCCAGTACTTAACCATTGACAAAGCTACATCAATCAACAATGGATATCTCCCAAGTTCTCCACTGACTGCTAAATTAGAAGCCTTTTTATTAACGCCTAATAAATACTTGCAAAATTTAACGTTTAGTTTCTCAATATGTAAATCATCGAACATGGTTTCTAATGACCTAGTCTTCCCTTTTTTGGACTCTGCTTCAAACATGCCCCAAACCTCAGCTGAATAAAGTAAGATTAGTTTTATTGTATGATCAAAAGTGTGAATCATAGTATTGACGCTTGGTGATGCATTTTTAAATAAGCTACAGAATTTGAAAGCTTTTTGACCTCTTTTCATTAGATCACTAATCGCTGCTGAAAATTTTCCATTGACTAACTTCAAGTTTAATATTATTAATGTAATAGATTGAATTTCCATAAAGTCTACCTGCTTTATTCAAAATCATTACCTTGCTTTTTCATAATTTACATTAAGGCACCATGATTCACAGTACTGGCTCAGCTTATCAAGACATTTCTGCAGGCCAGCTTCTGATTCAGACAGTAAGATAATGTCATCAGCGTACAACAAACAGTTAAAATTTGTTGAACCGAGCTTAAGGGGGTTGCACACCTCTTTATTGAGTGCATCAACAATATCATTTAAATATAGATTAAAAATATTTGGGCTGAGATTATCATCCTGTCTCACACCAACCGTAGCCAAAAACTTATCACTAAGCATAGCACTTCCTGTTTTAATTTGAAGAACATTGTTTACATACATTGATGCAATTATGTTATAGAACTTTCCACTAATACCATAAGTTAATAATTTATGCAAGAGTGCAGGATGAATAACAGAATCAAACGCTTTTCTCAGATCAATGAAACAAGCATATATTTTCTTATTATGTTTAAAGTATTTACAGAAAAGCGTCTTAAGCTTAAAAATATGACCTGCTGTTCTACCACCTTTTTTGAATCCAATTTGCTCATCATGCATTACGCCATGTTCATGAATAAAACTCTCTAATCTACTATTGAGTATGCGGTTGAAAAGTTTACCAACGCAGCTCGTGATTGTGATGCCTCTGTAATTATTAGGATCAACTGGGTCTGCTGCTTTATGTATGGGTACAATGTATCCCTCTGACCAAAGTCTAGGATAATAGCCAGAGGAAAGGATAAAGTTAAACTAGTGATCATATCTTTAAACTAAAAACTTTCAAGCAAATATTTGCACAACTTCAAAAAACTCTATGTCGATTTGTTTTTTTGATTTGATTGATTATGTCCCATCAACAATCTTTCAGATAAACAGGAACGGGTCTTCCTGGGTTTAACCAGTACTAAGCTAAGATAAATGTGTCTTGCTCAAGGACTACAACGCAGTGACCCCGGTAAGGCTCGAGCCCGTGGCCCCTCGGTCTGGAGGCAAGCACTCTACCACTGAGCCACTGCGCTCCCTAACTCTATGTTGATAGTTTACTGCATACTGTATTATTTATAAAGCTTGTCTCTTGTGGTTTAGGAGGTAAATTCCTATCTGTTTTGGAGGCTATGTACTCTCAAATTGATCTTCAGATTATCTGTAATTCTCGTTGTTTAACAGAAGTATTTCAGTCTCAGCTTGGTGTTTTCCAGGGAGACAACCTCAGTCCAAACCTGTTTAATATATTTGTCAATGACTTGTTTAACTGTTTTGATGAAACATGCATGCCAGTTGCATTAGGTGAACTAAGAATTAACTGCTTAAAATATGCTGATGACCTTATTATTTTATCAGAGACAGCATCGGGTCTACAGAAATGTCTTAAGGTTGTCGGTAAATTTTGCTCTACATGGGGTCTAATTATAAATTACATTAAATCAAAAATAATGTTTTTCAGTAAATCAGGTATTTTTTTTTATTTTTCTTTTATCATTTACAACATTGAGTTAGAATGTGTCAGAGAATACAAATATTTCGGTATAATCATTATTAGCTTTAACGGCTCATTTACAAGAGCTTTATATGATTTGTATCACAGGGGTCAAAATAAGAAAAAGGGCAAATATCAGGAATCGATACAATCAAGCACCACACCTGGCCCAGGATACCAATGGGAAAGTGACAACTTCACAATTAGATATCGCAAACGAGAGCCAAGCGGTCAGCCCTTTCCAAGCAGGTGACTACAAGGCATCAATAAACAGACGCACACGAAAGCATAACAAAAACAAGACAGAAATAAACTAAATGATCCACAAGAGAACCTTTTTAAGCTAACAAGTTTGTTTAAACATGCTAAATGTAGTGCTGACCTTTTTTTTCTTGCTTGACCACACAGTGGAGCCTGTTCTAATGTACGGTACTGAAGTGGTTGGGTTTTAGTGATAGGTTATGTTATTCAAAGGAGAAAACATTGCGTGATATGTACGTTAATTTACCTTTAGAAAATTGAATATTCACATGTAAATATGTACTAGGAGTTGGTCAGAAGACATCTAATATTGCAACATATGTTGAGCTCGGTCGGTATCCCTTGTACAAGTATATAGAAAGAGTATTGGCCAATATTAAGTACTGGTTGCACATTAGTAAAGACTCTGAAACTGGTTCTTTGGTAGAGGATGCATTGCAGGATAATTATGTCATGTTTCAAAACAAGAGGACTGTTGGTTAAGTTGTGTATACATGATATTAAAGGAGCGTAACCTCTTAAGATTTTTTCAATAATCCACATACTTTGACAAGGCCGCACTTAACTGATCCTAAAAAAGTATTTGCAGTCATTTTTTTCAAAAAAATACTGGTCTTTAGAGCTGCATTAAAGTGAAAAGTTGAGAACATATCGAAAATATTAATCAAAATTCATGTTTGAAAAGTATCTAACGCATGTTTACAATGATTGAGATCGCAGAAATTTGGCTTGTTTTAGAACCAGCTGTCATAAATTGCTTATTGAGTATGGTAAATATACCACCCCAAAGACTCCTATTGCTGACAGTCTTTACAAACAATGTCCAATGAATGCAGTTGAAGATGACAGTCATTTTTTATTGGTATGTCCGAAGCATGCTTACCACAGAACTAAGATCACTCAACATTTAAACAATAATACAAATTTTGCATCTAAGTCATATATATATCTAAATTCCAATGGCTTTAGAGTACTGTAAATTCGATTTTTTTTGCGAGGACTTTATTTTCGCGAAACTTCGCATATGCGAAGTTTCGTGAAAATAAAACCCTCGCGAAATGGCAAAATCACTCTGTCGTTTATTGATAACGGTAAATCTTGCCTTAGTTGCAAATTTTGTACATCACTTATATGTCTTTTAATGCTATTCGCGAAAATAAAATTCTCGCGAAAATATCCGAATCTACAGTTATGAAGAAGAATCTGTATGTAAAGATATTGCTAGTTTTTGTAACAATAGGGTTTTCCCTGAGGAATTAGATAAATGTGTATTCACTGCTTTGCAGAATGTTATCACATATTTGCCTTTCATTAATGTATAATGATGCATCATAGCCTAATTGACATATATTAGTAAACAAGACTTTGGTTGTCTCCAATGGTTTACAAGCCTAATCTAGTAGTGCATATTGTAGTATGACCGACGCTTTTTTCTTTGATCTTTGCTGATGTTTAAATCAGACACCGTAGAATAACGACGAAGGAGGAGCTTAAAACCGTACTCTAACTTCCAATTTTAGTTAAACAGCGATGTAGGCAGTAACTTCTTAATAGCGACAAATAAACCCGTAGGTAAATGTAATATAATTGACAGCTTAGGCCGGATGCAGGGAGGAGCGAATGTAAATTTCGTCAGGTGTCAGTAACACGTGTTTATTTGTGCCTGCGCCATACCACAAGCTAGATAAAGGATTCTTCCTCGGCTTTCTATTTAAACCGCTCGGTGGGCTACGCCCATCTTGCGGTTTAAGCAAGAAAGACTCGGAAAAGCATCCTTTATCTATTACTTGTTTTTGCATTTTCTTTTTTCTCTTTGTTGTGTATTCTCTTTCATTCATTATTGTATTTACTGTATTGCATTTCTGATATCCTTTATGGATTTTCTAATGAAAAAATTCTATAAAAACTAACACCTTCCATTATAATTCCCTATTACCGCTGAACAGCGCATCACAGCTACCTGGATGTCCGTTAAAGTCCCGTATCGGTCCAAATCACTCTCGTCTGCTTTTTTTGTATTGACCAATCCGGGTCGTTTTTTTACTTTAAGGCGTTTCAGAACATGGCATGGGAAGCGTTGCATAACGCGAGCGCTACGTAGCGCGCTACGTAGCGTATATGGCGCTTTTTGTAGCGCTTGCGTCGAGCAACTCTCCCAAGGTGTCCAACAACGGCTGACGTAGACAATAAGTAGTAACGGGGGCAACGTGATAGGGTAAAGTCGAGTAAATTAAGACAGTCGGTTAAATTTGGACAACGACCTTGTTCATTTCATATTTTAATTATTGGAATAAAAAAAACTAAGCATAAAGTGAAAATCATGTGAGACGGCTTTAAGAGCTTTAAGAGCCGTCTCATCTGGATTTTCACTGTTTGCAAATGTATGTCAGAAATGCCCGGAGTAACCTGACTTTACCCTAGATGGATTTATTCCTGACAAGAATAAAGCTTCCAAACTTATTTTTATTTCATTTATTCACTTTATATTTCAAAGTGTAAAAACATCGTAAGCATGCTTATGTCCTATCATTAATTGGGCCGCATCGTGAGAAAAACCTGTTTTAATTGCAGGTAAATAACAAAGGCATATATCAGCCTGCGCATCCGCAGTCTGATCAGCGCATTTTTATTCACTTATAGGAAAGTACTCGTATATTATGTAAACATGGTGCATGTAAAATTTCATTATTATAGCTAGCACGTCTGCCGGGTTTAATCGCAGGTGAATAACAAAGGCGCAGATTAGCCTGCGCATCGGTGCAGTCTAATAAACGCATTTTTCTACGCTAATAGGAAAGTATATTATGTAAACTTGCTGAATGCAAAATATCAATATTATAGCAAGTCTTGGTAGCTTAGAAGGCCAGATTGAGCCTTACTTTGTGACAAACATAAAAGACAGGTTTTCTCGCGACAAGGCCTAATTTATATACGGTGGCTATGCTGCGTTTCGTCTTCACATTCTGAAAAAAAAGCAAAAAAAGATGAGACATGAGACATAGACATAGACATATTATAATTAGAGGATCTTGCATGAGTGATCATGTTTTATTGATTTTTTAAACGAGTTTGTAATATGTATGGTGTTTATCTGTTTCATATTTTGTTTACTTAGTTTCTGTAGAACCAGATATTGGAGATATTGATGGTAAATAAGTTGTTGTAAACAAGGTATTTATTTGGTTATATGATTTTTCTAGAATGATGACTAATCAACTAGAAATTAAAAATGCATTGTCATGGAAGTTTCTAGAAAAACTGGGAATTTTCTAGAATTTTGTTTTCCATGCCAATAGAAGTTTTGAGTAGGTGCTAGAAATTAGTGGAATCTTCCAGGAAAATGTAGAACTTTCCAGAACCCATGTATTGACTTATATTTAGCATATGATATCATAGTTATACTTGATCGTTCTGGAACTTTCTTTAACAGTATATATAAGAGTAAATTTTCGATAAGGGTATCTTTTAAATAATTTCACCATTTAAAAGTCTAAACCTTTTGTACTGGAATTCTATAGTGGAATACTGTGTTTAATTTATTCACATTAATTATTTAATATAATAATTAATATATTATTAATATATTAATATATAAATATTATATTAATTATTTGGATTATTCAGTTTTGGATTCAGACTTAGTATTTATTTGGAATTAACTTCAAAATCTGGGGATCAGAAACTGCTGAAAGACTTGTGTTGATAAATATTCTGAGGGACAGTTTGGACATACAAGGTATTGTAAATTAGACTTTCTTTGATTGTATAAATATTTTCCATTGCTTTTTGTAAATGATAATTTTGTTTTTAATTAATTTTGTTAAATTTTAAAAGTGCTTTTTGCTGACTTTCCAAATAGCAAAATTTTGGTTTCCTGAATTTGTTTCTAGTTACACCTGGCACGTAACAAGCTGGGGAAAAGAGATAAAATGCAAGGCTTGCCAAGCATTTTATCTTTTTTGCAACAAGTTAAATAAATTAAATAATACAGGAGCACGAATGTTAGATTCTATTTATCACATGACATTAAAAATACTTAGAATATGCATTTTTGGTGTGAAAGCGTCAAGAGTTTCCCTTATTTTACACAACGTTATAATGGACGTCATTATGTTTCCCTTATATTTGTAAACCACCAGTGGTTTACCGATTTTAATGCATGGTGTTATATCACTCTCAGACGCGACGTCATGTGATAATAATATTTTATACAATATATAGAGGATCATACATGAGTGCTCATGTTTTATTGATTTTATTTAACGAAAAGGGATAAAATGCGAGGCTTGCCGATCATTTTGTCTCTTCTAGCAACGAGTTTAATAAATTCAATTATACAAGAGCAGTCATGTTAGATTCTGTTTATCAAATGACATAAATATTACTTTGTAATCTCATTTTTTGCGTAAGAAAGTAATCATTGTGCCATTATGTACGCAAATACGTTATGGACATCATAACGTTTCCCGAAAATCTGTAAACCATGCATTATTTCACTCGCAGACGCAACCTTATGTGATATAGAAAGCGTGGTAGCTCAGTGGTTAGGCACTTGCCTCTGGTGCTAGAGGTCCCAGGTTCGATTCCCGCTCGCAGCGAGAAAAATTTCGGTGTCCGAACACGCTTTCTCTAGTGTCATTTGCAGGGATGACGCTAGATAAGTGCATCGTCCTTCGGATCGGGACGTTAACTGGATGTCCCCTGTGCAGGGAAAGTCACCCCCTGTGCAGGTTAAAGAACCCTACGGTAATTTCGATATGGTTACTTGTAGGCTTTCATCCTGCAACCCGGAGTGTACAATGTACACCTGCCGATAATGCTCGAAAGCGAGCGCCAGGCAGTATATAGAGAAAGAGAAAGAAAGAAAGAAAGAAAACTTTGTTCACATAATTCAACTAATGCATGGGCTGATAAAGAGGTAGGGACAAGGGATCCGGACTCCCCCAACCCTTTAGAAAATCACAAGTGGTTATAGGCTTCGTTTGAAATAGTAGTACGGACCCTCACCGAGAAGCATTTGGACCCCTCTGCTGGAAAGGTTATGGTTTCTGCTTTCCGGAATGATAGTCGACTATCCGCAAACATGATAAACAATCAATGGCACATTGTCACATATTATGACTACTTTGTATAGTCAGGAAAAAAATCAGAAAAAAAGATTAAGTACAGGCATTTTGTGAGGAAAAGGGTTTGGCACCTTGCTTAGGGATAAGTTGGTATGCTAATTAATGAGTAATTTTAGATGATCAACCTTATTGATTCGTTTTCAATTTTTCTTTAATTTTCTATAGTTTTCATCAATATTCATGGATATGTTTATTAAATGATTGTATTTCTGACCATTGGAATACAATACTATGTCTAGCCTTAATTTCATACTAAGAGTACTTGTCTAGAACAATAAAAAATATGAGATATGAGTAATTTTGGAAGTAGACCCCCACTAATTTTTCTATGTTTTTTCTCTCATTTCCAATGTTAACATGTATATATTAATAAATTTAAAAAAAAATGGATAATTTCACATAATGACTATTAAGTCAAGCAAAATGTCTGAGCTATTATTCGGTACCAAGTTTGGTAGTCTAGGAATATTAGCAGCTACTACATGAGTAATTTTGTAGGTAAGCCCCTTTAATTTTAATACCATTTTCTCTCATTTCTAACATTTAAATCAATATTCAAGACCATTATCATAAGATGATTTGCATATCCGATCATGGAATGAAATGTGCTATGTCTGAACATTTATTTGGTACCAAGTTTGTTGGTCTAGGACAATTACCAGATGAGAGCTAGGTAATTTTGTAGATATACACATTTTAATTTTTTTGTACTTTTTCTTTCTTTTTTTAACGTTTTCATTAATGTTTACGCAGTTGTAAATTAGATTTTAATAGCAGACATTGTGTTAAATTACTATGACTCAACTTTCATTTAGTACCAATTTGGAGTCTAGAATAGTTAGCAGCAGACATATGGGTTATGTTGTACGTACACCCCTTTACATTTTCTACCATTTTCTCTGATTTCTAATAATTTCATTAATATTCTTGACTATGCAAATATTATCTTTTTGGCATTTAGTAGTCCCACTGAACAATTTCAAATCCATGAGTAATTGTCTTTGGGTGACAGGTAAGTCTAATAAGCCCCCCCCCCCCTCCAGAGATGTGTGGGGGATAGTTATTCCATGTCTTGGATGAACGGACTTGTCAAATTGTATCACTTATGATATAACATGCAACGAGGAGAGATTGGGGCAGAATTCCTTTTATAATTTTCCCTTATTTTCTGAAACCTTCATCAGTATTGATGAATATGCAAATTGGATAATTCATCTGCATATAAGACCATCCCATCGGATGAAAGGACTATATCTAAGCTTTACTTTGCCAGCAAGTTTAATAGTATTGGGTGAGTTGCTGATGAGATACCAGTCATTTTGTAGGTACAGGCCCACTTCTTTTTTTAATCGCATTAACCCCCTCCCGTAGCTGAAACTTACAGAATGTGTTTAAATTACCATATTTTCTTGCAAACAATAGTGATATCATTGCGATGCATGTTTTAAAGTTCTCATTTTAATGAAATAATTCTTGACACATTTGGGCCAGATAATATGCACGTACTAACATGAAAAGAAAACCTTAACTAAGTCGGAAGCATGATTATTTGTTCAAGTTGTCCCCCCTGATTACCTCATTATCACATTTTTAATTCTAATTGCATAAAATGATGTCAGTGAAGACACCCGGTCATAAGAAGATGATTTTGGATTAGTTTGTACCAGTTTGGCATCCTTCACACGTTACTCTACAGATTTTATTGATATTTTTTTCAATTTGGCGGCCATCTTGGAAATATTCAATTAGATATTAAAGACGTCATTTTTCAGCTTGACAACATTGGTTTTTGGATTCAGCATACCAAAATACCCCATATAGGTATCTCAAAACCTTTTCTTCACAAACTGCCTGTACCTTCTTAAATAAGCGTCTTTTTCTGATTTTTTCCCGCCTAGTAGACAGTTAAGAGAAATGCTGCCGAAACCGCGGAAAATGCGTGCTGTCCCACCAGGACAATGTTCTGTTCACATGTCTGTATTTGTCATGGCTGCCATTATGAATTGATTGAACCGCCTTACGCCGCCTCAACGCGTATCTATAGGTAATACTCCTATTCCACACAGGCCACGAATCGCCACGAATTGATTTTTTTTTATTCAGGGGGATTCTTGAGGTTTCATTAAATTGTTTCTCCAATCGTGATTTTCTACGAGTCAGATACGATGTCGTTACGAATATTCGGGGAAATCGGCTCAATTCGGCTGGAATCGCGCAAGAATTCATTACGATTAGCAAAATAACATTAGAACATGATTCACGAAAGTTAAGGAATCAATTACGAATCAGTTAAGAAAATGCCGAATGCAGCACGAATTGGGCATGAATTAACAGAAATCCGCGACGATTTGCCACGATTCGCGAGATTTTCTCTCACGATAGTTATAAAAAAAAGCCCACACATGCTTAGGGGGCATCAGTTCCAAAATGAATATTCCTCGTAAAGCAGCTGTAGAATTGATCCTGCAACTTGAGCGTTGAGAAAAGCTACTGATATAACTAGAAGAAAACAACTACATTTAAAGACATATGCGGCTATTTCCAATGCGCACCTTTTCCGCGTCTGCAAACGGGGAAAGTTGTCTGGGTCCTGTCTTTCGACCCTTAACGGATTCGGATCAATACAGCTTCCGATATTCTTATGTCATATCGGTGTTCCGACATTTTCTTCACAAAATGACTAATTAAAGTTCGAAATATCTATTGACATCTTTTCAGAACTGATCGTCTCAGCACTAAAGACAGATAAATGTAGCTCAGTCGAAATCAAACGACGTACACAATAACCCTGGTTACGAATACGATAGTGGCCGAGTCTATACTATTTGTATGGATATTTAGAGCGGCACACGACCTGACCTCGTGGCCTAGTAGTTAGCGCGCCTGGCTACAAAGCCAGAGAACCGGGATCGATTCCCAGATGCGCACATATTTTCAGTGTGTTTTTTTCTTTCTTTTTTAACATTTGAATGCTAAATTACTTCATATACTAGTAAAATGGCATCATCAAAACGACCGAAATGGTCATCCCCGAACTTTTTATATTGAATTACGCATGAAACCTATGGGGGTGGGGTTAAATTTGGCCCTCTAGAAAGAGAATTAGTTCGGTGACCCCAGATTTTTATTCTTTTTTCTGAAAGGTATTATAATAGTCCATGAATTAAAAATAAATTTTCAAGATTTTCAATGTCAGATTTTTTAATACATGATTTATTCTAAAAACAAATTCCATTTTTCGACGAATTGCCAAAATATATCATGCAGTATCTTGTCACAGCATGGGGTAACAAGTAAACATGCACATTTTCTTAAAAGTTTGAGGTCATGGGCAGTAATTTAAGTTAAAAGAAAGAAGCTGGGTGAAGATTACAACCGTTTTAGCTCGATAATTAGGACTAGTATTATTATTTTATATTTCTAGAAAATTGGTCAAATGCTGTAAACTTCAATATGAGATTCTGAAAAAATAAGCACGGTGACATATCCTTTTTATTTCATAAATGGATAGCCCATGCATAAAACAAACTGTATGCAAAGTATTTAAAATATTTCAATGTGGGAAGTATTTAGTAGCATATGTCCTTAAGTCGAGAGGCTCTGACTTTGACTTGAAAAAATGAAGGGGTTACAGCAACAAGGTGCTTTAGTCCACTTTTGGGCAAAATTGAGTTAGCCTCTTTTTCATGTATAAAAACCATTTCCGCACCGTATTAACTCCCTTTGATTATCAAATCACTGTAAAAAGTTGAAATAAATCGGATTATATCATTTACACAAAGGTCCTAAGTCCAAAATTGGATGTTTATGCATCAAACGGCCTAAGTCCATAATTTTTTCATTTGGCTTTATTTCAAAGTTTTATTGCCGTATAATAATAATTTTCACACTTTGAGCCTCAAACAACATCATTTCGCTTGCAAGACATTATTTCCCGTCAAATAGAATTGCTAAACTAATTTTATACAATATTTAACCTAGACTTTGGACTTAGGACCCTTGTGTCATTGAATTCTGTGCAAATATGTGAAATTTACTTAAAATAACTGTTGTATCCAGGTTTTCGCTGTTTTACTCGTAAGAAAAGAGCTTTCCACACATTATCATGCAATTTATTAGTATTGATCGACTGTCATAAACTTTCAGTATGGAATTTTTAAGTTTTATGAAATTTGGACTTAGGTCCCTTGTTGCAGAAACGAAATCGCTAAAATCAAATTTTTCTCACTTAAAGCAGTAGAATCATTGCAAAATCTCCTGAATTCACTATTTTCAAACATATCTTGTTCATTTATGCAAGAAAAATCTACAAAGTTTGAGAATTGCCAAAATTTATGTTTTTTGCGTTTTTCTCGAAATAATGAAAAATGGACTAAAGCACCTTGTTGCTGTGACCCCTTCAAATATGGTAGTTTGTCATTGGCAAAATCACCAGCTAGGAGCTACTGACTGATCCTGATTGTGTACCTGAATCTGCCAAATCTGTTTCCACCTCTAGAGCTTGCTCACGTGCGCATGACGGGGTAGCTACTCTTAGGGAAAACTCTTCTACTATCTCCTCCTTGGTTTTATTGCTTGTCATAAATTCCCGATTCCCCACGAATGAGCTAGGAGTAGCTATTAATGCCTAAAACCGCCTCCGAATCGATCACGATTCGAATCAGGGAATTCATGGCTAAAGTTTTGAACAGTTCAAAATGTTTGAGCCGAATTCCCGATAGACCTACGAATTGTAAGAATTGTCTACGGACTGTGCGATTCAGTTAAGATCTTCACGAACTGAGTACGTTTCAGCCACGAATCCAAATATTTGTCAATTCGTGGCAATTCGTGGGATTCGGGGCCTATGTGGAATGGGGGTATCAGTTACAAATTTGTCATTTCCGGTACCCACTTTCGGTCTTATGGAGACGATACCATACAGTGGGGAGGGGTCTTTCTGAATGGTCAAAAAAGGACTATGGAATCTTTAAAAGTGACAGTGAAGCCCTTAAACAAAGTTAGCAATTATGCATATATACTGTTCAAAGGGGTTTACTTTGACAAATAATGCAATATGTCAACCAAAAGTCAAGCCGTTACACATATCGATCATCCCCACAATTCGTATACAGCGACTTAGTGTATGATAAACAGTGGAATCTGATCAAACTGCTCCATTATGAGCACATTGTTTGCTTACACCTGGGTTTCCCTTGCTTATAATTATATATAATTAGGATATTTCTTGTTTCATACAAAAATCCTCTGTTTAAACTAGATATTTTTCTCTTAGAAAACATGGAAATAAAAATTGTTTTTCAGTACTATTTTCCCTATTTTGCTGTATGTTTTAAATTCCAGGCATCTTGTCATGCATGTTTGTGTGTTTGTGTTGCTTCTTTACGTCTCAGTCACCAGTTTAT
This sequence comes from Loripinus fragilis, assembly GCA_964019695.1. Lineage (NCBI taxonomy): Eukaryota > Metazoa > Mollusca > Bivalvia > Lucinida > Lucinidae > Loripinus > Loripinus fragilis. Next base: position 1,931,606 of record CAXHUL010000609.1, read on the forward strand.
CAGTCATGTCGGGACAGGTCTTCCTGGTTTGAACCAGAACGTAGCAGAAGATAAACTAGAGTGTCTTGCTCAAGGCCTGATGCACCATATGGAGACTGCATCAATAGTTGTTAACCTATTAAATATTTTAAACAGCTAACAATATACGAAAGGGCATATTTATATATATATATATATATATATATATATATATATATATATATATACTGACGGGCTTTATAAACGCTGCACAAGGACAGCAGCGTTAATGTATGTCTAAAAAAGAACGCAAATCAATCAATTTGATTTTATATTAAGAGTGTGCATTTGTGAGTAACACATGAAAAACATGTCCACTTCAAAATAATCTAAAGCATTGAAAATGAAAACTAATTGAATATTGTTTAAAGCTTAGCAAATAGTGCAGACCCAGATGAAATGCAGCATTATGCTACATTTTATCTTGCGAAAGTACCCATTTAGGAACTTTAGGGGTTTAGGAGTTCCAGAATACAAATGGTTAACATCATATACTTACAATTCTCATTTGGACATTTTTCATTTTCACAACACCACTTTTTCCACATTATAACTGGCGGGAAATTAAAGAATGGATATGGTTGGAACCAGTATATCTGATCTGTACAGGTGTATCCTAGAGGACAGCACTTGTCGCACGGCCTCCAGGCAAACTCGTTGCTGTTTTCCCCATAACACATTGGCCATGCTGTAGAAGATTGGAGAAAATATAACTGTTAAAGAGGCTAAGTCTGCAACTTCGAACATTTTTCGGAAAAAATATTTTCTTTTCAAATCATTTGTAAAAGTAGAATTAAGTTATGTTTTCACAATAAATTTGTTCACTATAGCTGAAACTGCACAGAAAAAGTGAATTATCATATAAAATAGGTGTGTGTGTTTTTTTGTTGGTAATTATTTGCGTCCCTCCAATAATTACAGACAGTTAATTTTTAACATAAATGCTGTTGTTTTGATACTGATAATTTGTTTAGATTGACTAAATTGGTAAAATGTATACCGGAATTTTAGAGTTTTGCTGTGTTCTTGAAAAATAGAAACATTATTTCTAAAATTAAAAGATTAAAAGTTACAGACTATGCAGCTTTAAGCCGCGACATGAGATTATGTGCGACAGGCAAAGGCTCAGACCAGCCTGCGCATACGCGCAGTCTGCTCAGAGCCTTTGCTAGTCGCTTGAATATTCTATGACTGTTAAGCTACTGTCCGAACAGCATTTGGAGTTTCTAAGCTAATAGGGAGGCTCGACTGAGACTATTCGTGTCAAAATTCCACATTGTTGGAAATCACATGTCGCGGCTGAATCAGATCTAGTCACGCCCAGTGACCTATATTATTATATATGGCTGTTAAGCTACTGTCCAAACAGCATTTGGAGTTTCTAAGCTTACAAGGAGGCTACACAGGCTCGTCTGAGTTGAAAAAGGTCTGGTCAAGCAGTGTAGATCCAGATGAGATGGCTCATATGAGCCATCTCATCTGGATCTATGCTGTTAACTTACTAGTTTTACATTTTCTCAATCTATTTTGATTTCATTTATCAGGATTTTTAACCGAATGGACTCTTCTGCAATATAAAGTGGGATAGTTTACCTCAGAAATTAAGGGATGAAAGATAAATATGCTTCAAAAAATGTACTCACAGTGTGACCAATATGATTTTGCTATATCGGGAATCTTCGCGAGCTCCGCGTCAGGTTTGGCTTCTTCGTCATCTTTGACGGCTGCTTTGTCTTCCTCTGGTAATTGGACTTGTTTCGATTCACCCTGACCCAAGGCAAACACCAAGAGCCCAAGCACACAGACGCTAGCAATAAGTCTCATTTTAGCAAAATGTAAAGACAATATGTAGCGCTCCCTTGTTCCTTTATATATAGTAGCTTTACAGCTACGCGGGTCTTGGGAAGAACGACTTATGTACGAATAGCAGTGAGTTATCTGAGACATGTGATAACTTTACATGATCTGTAGTCATTGCTACATCACACTAAGCAGGGACAAGCAGTGATCTTATGTAGGTCACTGCACCGAGTTAACAGTCAAATTGACCTCAGAAAGGAAAAAGTGCAGACCCTGATCAAACCAAAAAAATAGAAGATCTTATAACCTCGGTGCAATGCAAACTGATTTGCTAAAAGAAGCGTTGACTTTCTGTGATTCATGGGTTCTTTTCTTTGATTCATCATAGTGTGTCAATTTGATTAGATGATGCATCCGGTAAGTTATATAAGTACCACAGCATCCAATTTAGGTTACATTGCATCCCCAGGACAATTTCTCATGGGTGCCAAATTGTTCATTGGAACCCCTAAATGCGAAACACAGTTGTCCTAAACATGGCATTTGCTATGTGAAAATGTATGGTTTCCATGGCAACCCTTTACACGATTGTTGAGACTATGGTGATAGCCCTACATTCAATCCTGTCTAGGGTTCTACTTATCCTAGAGCACTATCATTGGTATCAAATTAAAGCTTAGACACATGCCTTTATTCCTCAGGTTGCATTACACAGTTTTAGCTCATTTAAGGCTCTACCTGACCGTCCAACAAGGAAGTACCATTATTTTCAATGCAATGGTATATGGATAGTCAGTAGCAAGTTGGAAGCACTCCAGACATGCGTAACAATCACTTTTGAAAATAAAAACACACTTTGTTGTTTCATACATGTAAACAAAGCCCCACCCCTTATAAAAATTGCCTATTTTAAGCCCCCTAAACATCTTTTCACAGTTTATCTACCCCCCCCCCCCAAAAAAAAAAAAACAACAAAAAAAACAAACAAAAAAAACAAAAAAAACAGAAAAAATCATGAAATAAGACAATTTGCCTGCAGACACATTTCAGACATATAAGTTTATCACCAATTCATCATCAATCATCAGCTTTGATTTTTCAGCACTCTTCTGCTACCTTAATGCACCAATATCAACAAGGTCCGTGAAAATTCATGAGTTTCGTACTTTCCTTCAGGTCAACTGACACTGACAAAATGCATTTTTCTCACTGCTGGCTAAGACTCTGCCAGATGCAAGGCAACATTTCTTCATTAAATTGAGAACAAAATTTTACAGACTTCCAAAGGAAACCCTTTTAAGAAAATATTTGACTTCACTACAGCTGGTGACTGGGACTTTGTGGCGGCGGTAGAACGTCTCCCTGCCCTCACTATAGTGTAGATTTTATTTTCTTGTCCTTTGGGATCATAGGTTTCATTGTCGAACTTTGATACAATTAGAGGGTCACTGATGAAGCCTAAATGGCAAAAACTAGCTAGTCTGGCCCAGAAAATATGCACACTCTAGTTTCAGTTCTTTGATGCATTCTTTGCTTCCAAAGGAAACCCTTTTAAGAACATATTATACACAGCCCTACCCCTTTATGTTTACAATTTCTCCAGGGCCATGGATTGCAACCTCAGGTCATATATGTAAGTCATCATTTTTGTATATTCATGAATATTAATAAAAACCTTAAAAATGAGGTAAAATCATACAAACTATGAATAACTATATTTCAGCCAAAAACCATCATCAAACCACCAAGTTTTTATATCATCAGGGAAGCAATTTGATAAGTCCTTACATCCAGTGGTCCTATGTGAAAAGTATCTAATTTGCATAGTATTTCTTAATATTAATGAAAACTAAAAAATGATGGAATACCATTAGTTAAACTAGTATTCAAGGGGGTTATCAGACCTACATTGAACACATAGGACATTTCATTATGGATGTAAATCGTTTCAAATTCACGGGGTCCCAATGTACAATTCGGCAGCCATGGGAAATTGCTCTCTGGGGAGTACAAGTTAACCTAAATTGGATACAGGAGTATTAGACATTTTTCAGTTGCACCTTACATTACGATTTGTCCGTCAACGGAGACTTACTTTGGACTTTATTTAAGAGGGGCGATGTCAGCAGTAACTGGAATCTATCTTTTTCGTCTGCTACTAAATATTATATTTTCAGCCCTGAGATATTTTTTTACCTTAACAAACAGTGCATACCCTGATGAAATACCGCATGATGGCATTTCACCAGTTTGCAAGTGTAAAAAGCATGTACTGAAAAATATATTTCACAATTGAAATGAAGCCGATTATCGTTTTTAAAGTTATTTCTTGTTCCATACATGTATGCATTCACTTGTTGTAACTTGCGAGTAGGTAAATTCGATGTTTCTACGTCCAATATGATTATTTTTTGGCGTCAATTTTTCATCAAGCTCAGGTTAATGGACAGTGGAAACGCATAAAGCATTCGCAACTTTTGCAAGCCAATATAGCTGCAACATAGTAATTGAAAATCATTCAAATGCAAAGGAGATATGGAGCGGACATGGAATTCAAGCATGAACATCTGTATTCTTGTTTTGATCATTCATTTACCAAGCTACTAGGCAATTCGGGTTCCCCTTGACCCTTAAGAGGACTTGAATTTATGCACTAGTCATTTCTAACCGGAAAACAGCATGGACTTTATGGCTGTTTTCTCAACCATCTGTCATGTTTTACTTTATACTGCCATATTTGCCTTTGTTTATCAAATGCCGCACAAAATCTAGTTTCCTATGTTTCAGAACCTACGAAACCATGACGCATAATGGGAAATCGCTTTTTAGATCAAACATATTTTATTGTGCATAACCAAAGGGATTGGATACAAGTTATAACAACATTAGAAAATCCTCTTCCCAAATTTGCTAATGTGGAAATTGCTTATGCTAAGTTAAATGAGTGGTGGATCCAGAGGGGGTTCAGGGGGTTTGCTCAAACCACCCTCCCCCTTTTTCAATATCCTATGAAAATGAAATAATTTGCTCTCAGTGAGACCAAATTATTTCATTTTCAAGGGATATTTAAGAAAAATGAGATTATATCAGAAAAGCAAACCCCGTGCCTTTATACATATGGACATCCTTTCCAATAATCCTGGATACACCCCTGTAAATACACCAAAAGTCAATATAGTCTAACACAATCGATTCTAGTAGTTCAAGTGTCATTATACTCATAACTATTTTTCAACTAGTGTCGACTGTTGTCATCTATTGATATGCCACATTTGCAAACAATTAGGAACAAGATCAGACCCGACAAAATATCAGGCTTCATCCAAATCCAAACTGTTTAGCACTGTCATGGTATTCCCCAAGGATCTTTTTAAATGAGTTGATTTAAATAAAAGGAAATATAAAAAAAACTGCAGACAATGAATAGGCATGCAAAATTACCCAGCATGCATATAGAAAATTGTTGAGACGATTTGGGTGAACTTTATACGATATTGACTGTTATGGTAGTGATCTTAAAAAATCAAAATGCATCAAATGACTACAGGAGGGACATGCAGACAGGCTAAATCACGTATGTGTTTAAGCTGCATCCTATCATATCTAGCTCCTTATCTTCAACATACTGAAGGAGTTCACCAATCTATTATAATCATTATTAATCATTATTTTTCACCTCCCGAAAAATGCTTAAACTATTTAATTCAATACATGCTTAGTTGAGCACCCTTAGATATTCAGAAGGAGTAAAATACAAAAAGACAAGTATAGCTTTTTACCTCATGGTATTAATTTGGTGAAGTGGGTTGGGGGTGGAACCACAGTTTTTCATGACAAGCTTTACTAAGCAGTTTAACAGTACTTCATGCACATACCTATGCTAGAAACTGACAACAACCCTTCTTGTACCAGCAGAACTCAGTTTTGATCGATAAAAAATTCCTAGGAGTAGAGCTCTTACAAAGCCTTGATATAATGTAGCTCAATGAAATGGTAGAGGATGTGTCTTCTGGCAAAGTATCTGCTACCATATTGTTGCATATACCATATTGTGAAAAGTTTATTTTTGGCCAACGCCACACCGCCAAATCCTCACAAAGGGTTGGACCCAGGCCTACAAACTAAAATTTCGCTTCATATGTTTCAATATCTATTGCACCTCTGCCTGCATACTAAAATAGGCACACAATAATTGCAATCTGACTTAGTTATTGCGAAATTATTTCATGATCAAATTCCAAACAGTATGGGACCTGGTCAGGGGCATTTCCAGCTCATACTCACTTACTATCCAATGATGTAAACCATGTTTCAATGTCACCAGTCTTGTGGTTCGTGTAAAGAAGGTATAAAGGGTATTCACTACCTAAAAATAGTAAGTGAGTATGATCAGGAAATACCACAATCACGAACAGCAGATAAACCCACGGCACCGCGAGGAAGAGCCACACAACCATCAAGAGACACCAGGAAGACAAACTAAGCACAGCAACCAGCTTTCTCTTCCCCATCAAGATGATTGTAAAACTATAGAATGGACATAAAGTAACATACACCAAAACATAGAACAATTACACACTCGCACAATGGGAGTAACAATAAACTAAAAGTCAACAACAACAGAACAAACACCTTAGAACGGACAGCAGCCTAAGGCGCTGGAAGCCTTAAATGTATTTTACTGGTATTAAATCTTTGCCCTAGGTTCTGCTGTTGTTGAAGTACAAGAAATGTCCAGCTCGCATGGAAGCCTTCTACGTATATCGGACTGTTCCATATGAATTTCGATCAGACCAAAATTCCAAACTGAGTCCTCTTGCACGAAAGGTCCAATCAAGCATCCAAATAAGAGTGTGCAAATAAAAGTGATTATCCTTTATTTCTGCAGTCAGACTCAATCGATTGAATATTATTTCGGTTTCTAGTGCAGAGGTGGAGGTTGAAATCTTTCTCTCTAACAGAGTCAAACCATTGCATGAGTTGCAGTCTGTTCTGGATTCATTATGTTTACTTCCATCATAAAAGTAGTCCAGAGTCCAGAGTTTAATATAATCAGCAGACATAAAAAACATGCAACATTTTCACGACTACATTACATCAGTACTTTAACAGAAATTATTAGTTTGCTGAAGATGACTTTGTTAAAACACTTCATATGATTTCCTAACAAGAAATTAACCGAGTCGCAAGTTACAACTAATGAAGCTGTTAAACGTTTCTGATTTACACTGCTGAGATCGCCCCTCTTAAATAGCGTAAGTCTAAGGTGTGCTGCATCTTACAGATCCTAAGGTCCGCGGTAACTGAAAAATGTCTATTAGGAAGCCTCCACATTAGCTAAACAGTTTGCGTTATAATGATAGCAGAATCTATAGGCCAGTAAAATGCATTTAAGCCCATGATATTTCGGCTGCTGTCCGTTCTAAGGCAGTGGTGCTGTTGTTGTTGTTGTTGTTGCTGTTGTTCTTGTTGCTGCTGTTGCTGCCATTGTTTGTGGGGGTTGTTTTTTATACAGCATATAATGTATTTTCTAGTTTTGCAATCATCTCACTGAGAAAGAGAGAGCCGGTTGCTTTTCTTTAATTGTCTTCCTAATGTCTCGTGACTGTAAGTGCTCAGCGTCTCTTCCTCGCGGTGCCATGGTTTGGTCTACAGTGTGTGAGTGTGACAGTGCTCACTTTTTAGTGTGTGGTAGGCAACGGAAAATCTGCAATATGTTTAAGCCAGCTATTGTGATTTTGGTCCTTATTACTGTAAATTTGGAAATTTTCGCGAGGATTTTATTTTCGCGAAACTTCACAGATGCGAAGTTTTAGGAAAATAAAACCTTCGCGAAACGGCGTAAAATCTTTTTCCTTTACTGATGTCGGTAAATCATGCCAAAGTCGCGAATTTTAACCTGGCAAATATGTCTTTTAACGCTAGTAGCGAAAATAGAATTCTCGCGAAAATTTCAGAATTTATAGTATATATGTGAGGAGCAAAGACTCAGATGAGCCTGCACATGCGCATAATCTCGCCGAGTTTTCGCTACTCTCACATGTAATTGATAAGTAATTATACTGAGGGGAAAAGTTTGCCAACCAGCTATAATAATCTTTCATAGGCGATCTTTTTAGCATTATATCTTTTTTTATTAGCAGGTGCGCAAACATGTCAGTTATTTAAAAATGATCTAATGGCTACCTACAAGAGGTTAAAAGAAACAAATTCCGATTTTGTAGCGAGGATTCGATCTGCTAAGCGTAATTTGAGGAAAAAAAATACGATTTCAACTAAAAACTGTATGAACAGATTCAGTTTAGATCTAAGCGTTTGACGAACTATTCGCGCTATTGTCAGATAATCTGTTTTAGCACGGGGATTTAACATTATGTGAAATGTAAGAAATTAAAAATCTTATTTCTTCAAAACTGTGAATCCCCAAAGTACATTGCTAAGCTTTTTCCCCTCAGTATATATATTAGCTGAAGCCTCTATGACAAATAGTGTGGACCCAGATCAGACTGCTCTCATAGAAGCAGTCTGATCTGAATCCCCACTGTTAAGAGCAGTCTGGTCTGGGTCCTCACAACTGTCTCTACACTTACATTAATCGATAATGCAGCAGACGACACAGCAAACGACATTTGTCGGCGCTTTGTATATCTCCTGGACTGACCAGTATTGTGATGGACATTTTGCTAAATGGCTGATGCGGAAAACTATGGAAGGGATTCTCCGACAAAATTCCATGTGTCCAATTTAGTTTTTGTTTTTTAAGATTGCAATTTTATTTCGTAAATTATTTCATTGTATCATGTGAATTGCCTTATTATAACAGCTGTGATCATCGGATGTTGCTTAAAAATTAAAAAATAGTACAAAGTAAACTATAAATAGCATCAACAACATTATAAAGTGACATGAAACAAGCATTTGAAGCATTGAATATTGTCGGTAATACCGCGCTTCTTTCTATGCTATATATTTTGACGCCAGAGGGCGCGTTTTCATTTATAATTTATAGGATATCCCTCTTTCGGAAAACGGTGCCAGGAGTCATTTTGACTGAATGATTTATCCGAAAACTGTATTGATTCCTGGTCTTTGCCCTTTTTCTTACTTTTTGCTTATTTTGAGATAAATATATCGAAAAATTCAAGACTTGTTGGTTTCAATTTTTGTCCTCTTGTAAATCGTTTGTTATAGGATGCAAGATAAATTTCTTGCAAAAACATCCATGTAGAATGTCATATATGTAAACTCATTTAAATAAACCTTAACAAAAATGAACATCAACGAAAACATTACAAAAATGAAAATGTCTTAAGTTTAAAGGGAAGCAACCTAGTGGAAATACAAGTTAAAATTTTCAGAAAAGATTAGAAATTAACCCATTATACCAACTTTTAATAGCACAATATCTCATTATGTACAAGGTCTACACTGATGTATGTGGTATAAAATAACTATACGATGTTTGTCCACCTGTATGTTAGATTATTCACTCGCTAAACCTTGTGGATTATCTCCAAATAAAGGCGGACACAATTACATATATGAACGATGAAAGGAGACTATTCCGGCAGCAATGGACACGATTACATATATGAACGATGAAAGGAGACTATTCCGGCAGCAATGATGACCCCGCCAGCGAAAGGACATAATGCCATTTAAATGGCGTTTTGCTGGCGGGCCGATGATGGCCCACTGAAAAAAGGTATTTGGATTCTCTCTCTCCCCTCATCAACTGAAAAAGTTGCCAGAGTTGGAGCCGTTTGACCCCCTTACTGGATGCGCGCATGGAGGAGGTACCCACAACATATTTAGAAGATGGCTTGTATGCCATATGATCTGTCTTCAAACAATGAAGCCAAACCTTTCTACATGTATAAAAAGGGAACACCTTCTTAGCATTTATTTACATCCCAACACCAGGATCTGATATCATGAAATTTCGAACATAGCACAATAGCGAGCGAAGAAGGCTGAGATGAGTCTGTGCACATGTGGAATCTCAATAGAGCCTTCTTACCGAATGGACGTCGATGAAAGTGCAGAATTTTGGCATCTAGACAAACTAAATATTGTAGATGGTTCATCCCTAAGATGAAGATGGTCATATACTCTAAACAGTTATGACTTTAATTTAAACTGTTATGACTTTAAATCAAACTATTGACTATTTGAAGAAAAAATCTCGCATGCGCAGATCAAGCTTTTTTCAGAGGGGTCCAACTCTGACAACTTTGTTTTTATAGTTGATGAGGGGAGAGAGGATCCAAATACCTTAAAAAGTGTGTCATCATTGGCCCGCCAGCGAAGGGCCATTTAAATTGCCAGTAAAACGCCATTTAGGTGGACCAATGATGGCCGAACATCAAGAACGCTGGCTTGGAAGTTTTGTGATATCCAGGGGTGACCAGTATCGCTAAGGAGCCCTATAACTGTCTGATCTTCCAGGGGGTTCAGACGCCTGTCCCCTACCCAATATCCACCTAACAGACCCACCCATGCCTCGAACTATCGAGAATTGAACTGTTCCTGGAGCCTAATAAGCCAGCACAAGGGGTTTTGGAGGGTCTGAATGGGGTACCTCTAAAATCACTAAGCAGTAAAATTTAGGTCCATAGATCGCTAATCAGTACAATTTAGGCCCAAAAATCAGCAATCAGTAAAATTTAGGACCAAAATCGCTAATCAGTAAAAAAATGACTCCAAAAATCAGTAATCAGCAAACATTTGACAAAATCTGTAAAATATCTTAGAAGACATGCCATTTGGGCGATAAAACTAATTTTAAGACTACTTGATGCAAATGACAGTCTGATCTGGGTCCACACGATCTGCCTGTATGCTTATATGCAGCAATTAACTTTAGCAGCTATATTTGCTCCATGGTCACTAATAAATGACTAGCCGGCCACTTCTTACCTCCAACAGTTTACTGTGTATACAAATGGATCTTTCCTTCTGGTTTGATGCAATAAACTTTGGAAAGGCCACTGTACATACCTTGGGGTGTCAGGCTATAGTTTTTAAAAGTAGTGTTTTTTTTTGTCTGAAGATCTTTTTTACCTAACAAACAGTATAGACCTTGATGAAATGCCGCATAATGTGGCATTTCATCTGGGTCTTCACTGTTTATAAAAGTATCCATTTACGGGTTTCACGTATACAAAGGGTTACATGCATTGCCAAATTATTAAAAGTATGTTACTGTCACATGAACGTGCTTGAACGGTAGTTTGACTTATTTTTTTTCAGCACTAACAGCGAAATAAGCCACGAACTGACAAATCAATCAATGGCTTCAGGGTTTAGTGATCTGTGAATCATTGAAACTTTCACCCAGTAGATCAGCCTGGATCTGTATCAACCAAGTCTGACCAGTTTTCGCTGTGTGCTCAATTGTACATGTATCTATGTCTATAAATTTTCCATGTTTCATATTAATTGATGGACCTTGAAGGGCAATCGGACAACTGCGGATAGATCATTAAGACGGGTTACTGTAGAACGACATGGAATAACTTTTTTTCCATCAAATTCGCTAACCGTTGAAACGCCCCATTCCACTATTAATTTTAGGGCGATTATTTGCTAATCAATAAACCCTATTGACACCCTCATTTTGTACTTGTCACATTTACGAACACCAAAGACACAGTCTCACCAGGCACAAATCTGTTCATTTGGTGTTGTTATTTCTTTTATTAATTATGTTTACCTTATTTTACAATGGATGGGGGTGGGGCGGGGTCCAATTTGTCTATTTTAAAGGAAGCTAAAAAAATTATATGGGCCGGTTAATTTTTCCTGGGGTAGGGGTCCATTTGCTTATTACTATGAAAACCTATACATCTTATGATTTTCCATGTCAGGGGTCTCTGTCTCTGTCGAGCCCACCCCTCTGGATGATACTGTTTTTGTGGCTATTCCTTGGCTGTAACCAGTATTGGTCTGGGTTGGTTTATCTTTTCATTTAATATCCAAGGAGCACCCGACTGCCAGGCTGAACTGGCATTCGTTCTGGGTTTAAAGCCTCTTCGAACACGCGGCCTTGGCTTAAAGTATGATCGACAGACAAGGAAAACAATTCACTATACCGTGGCGGCTACATTAAAAACATTTAACCGACAAACGGTATATTACATTATTTATAACTATGATTTTTCAAATATATATGAGTTGACTGAGATTCTCATTTCGTTGAAAAAATTTTTTTTCATATAGATAATCAGTCAATTTAGTTGTAGAAAATTATACTTTATAAATGCATCAGCTCTACAACATGAAAAAAATAGATCTGCGATATATATGTCAGCTTGAAAAATAAAGGGAGGTAAAATTAGTCAAGACAAGTATGGATATATATATATATTGTGGTATCCTGACCCAGTAAATACATAAAATGAGCTATGACATGATTTTTGTTTGTTTGATTTGATTCGTTACGTCCCATCAACAATCTTTCAGTTATAAAGGGACCAATCTTCCTAGGTTGTGCCAGTACTAAGCTAGGATTAATGTGTCTTGCTCAAGGACACAACACAGTGACTCCGGTGAGGCTCTAACCCGTGGCTCCTCGGTCTTGAGTCAAGGTCTCTTCCATTGAGCCACTGCACTCCCAGCTGTGACATGAGATTTCCAACAATGTGATACGTGCGATCAGAGAGGCTCAGACCAGCCTGCACCTTTGACAGCTGCTTGAATATTCACATGAACTGCCTAAGCTTAAAATTAGGCTACACAGGCTCATCTGAGTCTATTCATGTCAAAATGCCACATTGTTGGAAATCACGTGTTGCGGCTCATATATTGATATGTCCAAGCTTGTCCGGATGTGAGGCGGGAATGAATAAATGACCCAGTAATAGATCTACATAGGTTGTTTGTGTCCGAGCTTGGCGGGGCGGTACAAAGTTTTCTCATGCCTCACCGGTGTCATAGCGTTATGTCCTTGAGAAAGACACATTTATTCTTCAACCCAGGAAGACCCGTCCCAACGTAACTGAAAGATTGTTGACTAGGACATAAAGAATCAAATCAAACAAAAAAACACATAGGGGTAAATTCTAGGTAAAAGAAATCATCCATAACACCGTTTGCAACGAGTGCTACTTGTTTGGGAGAAATTATTAATTTCCGATAATTCGGTGCGCCCTCTGGCGTCAAAAAACTTAGCATTTTCACTTTTGTATTATGACAATCCAGTCCTGCCTCATGACATCCTAGTTCTGCCTATTTACAACCTAGTTCTGCCTTTTGAAAACCGAGAAATGACATAATCTGAATCTAAATACGAGTGAAACGACTACTAAATGACAATTTGCATGATATAATGACACAATTTACAAAGTAAAATGAGATTACCAACATACAAAAACAAACTTGTATGCATAGAGTATCGGCGGAAATTTTATTCCATAGAAAACCTTGTGAAACCTGAACTTATTAGAGCTGCGACATGTGATTTCCAACATAGTGGTATTTTGACATGTGTAGGCTCACACGAGCATGTGCAGCCTCCTGTTAATCTTATAAACTCCAAATACTGTTCAGACTGTATCTTAACAGTCATAGAATATCCAGGCGACTAGCAAGCAGGCTGATCAGAGGCTTTGCTGGTCGCATATACCACGTTATTGACAATCTCATGTCCCGGCTCATTTGTCGTAGTAATAGAAAAAAATAACAAAATAAAAATGTGGGAAGCTTCCAAACGAGCTTAATAAATCTTGCGTTGGATAACAGAAGCTATGGCGAATGTATTATAAACGTCAAATATGAAGAAACACAGAGTCATAAATCCAGCCGACGCATTCACCAGTTCTGATCAGCGCCTTTTTTGGGGGGGGGCGGGGGGGGGGGGGCGGAGGCAAAAAGAAAATTACAATAATAATAACTTTGATATATCCTTATTATAGAGGTTCAAGCTCGTCTCTGTAGATTAAAATAAGATAGCTTTGAGTGTAACATTGTCGCAAAACCCAAAAAAAAATGTTTTCGTGCGCAGACAGGTAACAGCAGAGCAGATTTCTGAAATGTACCTGCGCAAAAATCAACACCTGTCACATTCCTCATGACTGGAATGTCATCTATAAGCAAAGTAAATTAAAATTCATAATTATCTTACATCACAATAAAGGACCTCCTGTTGCGTACTCATTGCAATTAGAGACAAGTGGATGAAAACAATAGAATACACCGAATGGCACAAGTACGTGTATGGTTTCCCATCAAAACTTTTGTCGTCTGCTTTCGTCGTTTGCTTATTTTCTTAGGAATCCCATTTTGCAAAAACCATGAACCGAGATCAGACTACTCCTTGGAAGCAGTCTAATCAGGGTTCATACTATTTGCTTCGATGATAAAAAAAAACTAGTCTGAAGCACTTGAATATATGCAGCAGACGACATTTACAGGACACAGTTTTGGCAGGATAAGGGTTAATTGATATCTACAGCAACGTGAAGTTATTTTGTTTGTTTGTGTTGATGCTTACATCCCGGTCAATAATATGTCAGTCATATAGGGACGATTTCAGTTCTTCTTAGGTTCAACCAGTACTAAACTGAATCAGAATATTTTTGATTTTCGAGGATAACTTATCAATTTTAGCAAATTGTGTTCACGATGAAAACGCTGTGCTTAGGTGCACTTTTTGAACATTTAAAACAAATCCACAGAGCGCAAAATGTCAGTCAAAAAGTGTCATTGTACCGCTTTTATTCACGACAGGAGAATAAAATTATTATAAAATAATATTATTATTTTCTCTTCTTTGGACTGACTGCGATACTGTAAGATTCTAAGGAAGAGCACTGTTGAAACACAATTCACTAAAAATAAGTCAAATAAAATGTCACCATTTTATTTGCGGACACAAATTCGAGACAACCTGGTTCTCGTGTGTTTATACTCTTTTCTTACAAGGCAAGTCGAGTTTGCCTGCTGCTTAAGGGGATATATCTTTCAAAAGCTCTTACTTGCATGAAAATTTTCCTGTATAAACAAGAATTGCTTTTTTGTCAAGGAGACGGATACCTTTGGCCACATTGTTGTATGAACAACTTATACATCTCACATAGATCACTTTACGTCCCAACATACAGCTTTTGAGCAATCCGCAGCATGCTTATCAGTCTTTTTAGAGTTACTTCCTGGTTTGATACCGTTAACAATGCTGTGACACGCTGGATAAACTTTTGAGAAAACCAGTTGCATGAACATGACCTACAATTATTCGACTACAATATTTAGAAGTATTTTGACCAAAATATTATGTTTTTCTGGTATTATTTACAATTTTCAATTTGACCTTGAAGAATTCATAAGCAAAACTTGAAACTTTATATTTTTCTACCAGAAATTAGTACATTTTGGGCGAAAATACTTCTAAATATTGTAGTCCGGCTCAACATGTGTATTGCCTTGTCGAGCCTCTATTTATAACTGCCCTAGAACACTTTGGCCCAAGTTATATATTTACTCAAAAATTTGACTTGGTACTCAAAAGAACCGTCTCATCCAGAAGACTTTCTTGTGCACCCTCAACACATGTTTGCCGTGTTGAGCAACTTTTTATTACTGCCTTGGTGATGAATACAGCCTACTCTGGCCTAAGTTATGATTACCCAAACATTTGACTTGGTACTCAATAGAACCATCCAATCTTGACGATTTTCTTGTGTACCCACAGCATGTGCCTTGCCTGGTTCAGCAACTTTTTATAACTGCTTTGGTGATGAATACAGCCTACTTTGGCCTAAGTTATGATTAATCAAACATTTGATGGGTACTCAAGAGAACCGTCTCATCAAGACAACTTTTTTGTGTACCCACAATATGTGCTTTGCCTGGTTCAGCAACTTTTTTATAACTGCCTTTGTGACGAAAACAGCCTACTTTGGCCTAAGTTATGATAACCCAAACATTTGACTTGGTACTCAATAGAACCATCCCATCTAGACGATTTTCTTGTGTACCCACAGCATGTGCCTTGCCTGGTTCAGCAACCTTTTATAACTGCTTTGGTGATGATGTAGCCTATTTTGGCCTAAATTATGATTAATCAAACATTTGATTGGTTACTCAAGAGAACCTTCTCATCGAGACGACTTTCTTGTGTACCCACAATATGTGCTTTGACTGGTTCAACAATTTTATAACTGCCTTGGTGATGAATATAGCCGATTTTGGCCTAATATGTGTTTAATTAAACATTTGATTGGGTACTCAGGAGAACCGTCTCATCAAGACGACTTCCTTGTGTACCCTCAACATATGTTTTGCCTTGTCAAGCAACTATTTATTACTGCACTGGCATTGAATACAGCCTACTTTGGCTCAAGTAATATTACTCAAAAAATTGACTTGATACTCAAGAGCACCGTCTCATCCAGACGACTTTCTTGTGCACCCTAAACATGTGTTTGCCTGACAATATTTGATTACTACCTTGACGATGAATTGAGTCTACTTTGGCCTAAGTACTGATTACTCAAATATTTGACTTGGTATCAATAGAACAGTCTCATTGAGACGATTCTCTTGTGTACCCTGATCTGTTTTGCCTGGTAGAACAACTTTTTATTACTGCCTTGGTGATCAATACAGCTTACTTTGGCCTAAGTTTTGTTTTATTAAACATTTGAGTTGGTACTCAAGAGAATCGTCTCATTGAGGCGATTTGCTTGTGTACCCTCAACATGTATATTGCCAGATTGAGCAACATTTTATTACTGCCTTGGCTTAAGTTATGTTTACTCAAACATTTGTTTTGTCTGATCGAGCAAGTTTTCATTACTGCCGTGGTTATGAATAAATCCTGCCGTGGCCTAAGTTTACTCAAACATTTGATCGGGTAGTCAAGAGAACCGTCTCATCGAGATGACTTTCTTGTGTACCCTCCAAAAGTGTTTTGTCTGGTTGAGCAACTTTTTATTACTGTCTTGGTGATGAATACAGCCTACCTTAGCCTCAGCTTACTCAATCACTTGACCCGGTACTCAAGAGAACCGTCTCATCGAGATGACTTTCTTGTGTACCCTCATCATGTGTTCTGCCAGGTCGAGCAACTTTTTATTACTGTCTTGGTATGAATGCAGCCTACCCAGTCTTAAGTTTACTCAAATATTTGATTTGGTACTCAAGAGAACCGTCTCATCGAGACGACTTTCTCGTGATGCCGCATTTGAGTAACCTTCTATTACTGCATTGGTGATGAACACAACCTACTTTGGGTTAAGTTTTATTTACTCAAACATTTGATTTGGTACTCAAAAGAACCGTCTCATCGAGACGACTTTCTCGTGATGCCGCATCATGTGTTCTGTCTGGTTGAGTAACCTTCTATTACTGCCTTGGTGATGAACACAGCCTACTTTGGGTTAAGTTTTATTTACTCAAACATTTGACTTGGTACTCAAAAGAACCGTCTCATCGAGCCGATTTTCTTGGGTACCCTCAACATGTGTTTTGCCCGGTCAAGTAATCTTTAAATACTGCCTTGGTCATGAATACAACCTACTTTGTGATGATGACAGCCTACTCTTGGCTTAAGTTATGTTTGCTCGAACATTTGACTTGGTACTCGAAAAAAACGTCTCATCGAGACGATTTTCTTGTGTACCTTCAACGTGTGTTTTGCCTGGCCAAACAACTTTTAATTTACTGCATTTGTGATGAATCCAACCTACTTTGGCCTAATTATGGTAATTCAAGCATTTGACCTATACTCAAAAGAACCGTGTCATTGAGACGACTTACTTGCGTACCCTCAACACGTGTTTTGCCTGGTCGAACAACTTTTATTAACTGCCTTTGTGATGAATACAACATACTTTGGCCTAAGTTATGATTACTCAAGCATTTGACTTTGTACTCAAAAGAACCGTCTCATCGATACGATTTTTTTTGTGTGTACCCTAAATATGTGTTTTTCCTGGTCGAGTAACTTTTTATTACTGCCTTGGTGATGAAAACAGTCTACTTTGGCCTAAGTTATGATTACTCAAACGTTTGACTTGGTACTCAAAAGAACCGTCTCATCGAGACGACTTTCTTGTGTACCCTCAACATATGTTTTGCCTAGCCAAGCAACCTCTTACCAATGCCTTTGTTATGAAAACAGCCCACTTGTGTCTAAGTTATGATTACTCACACGTTTGACTTGGTGCTCAAAAAACCGTCTCATCGAGACGACTTTCTTGTGTACCCTCAACATGTGTTTTGCCTGGTCGAGCAACTGTTTACAGCTACATTGGCGACGAATACAGCCTTTCTTGGTCTAAATTATGTTTACTCAAACATTTGACTCGGTACTCAGGAGAACCGGCTCATCGAGACGATTTTCTTGTGTACCTTCAACATGTGTATTGCCAGGTCGAGCAATCGACTTCACTTCCAGCGGACACTGACTCAACGGTTGCTTGATTGATGCACTATCCCATAGAGATAAAACTTTACGGGAATTTATCCAGCTGTAAACTTTCGTGCCATACAAGGTATAAACAATTATATACAAACGCGGGAGAACCTTGGCCACGCTGACACAGGGTGTATTGCAATAGAGTACATGTATCCTGAGTATGTTGACCGCTCATTATAATTTTTGAAGGTAAAAGGGAAGTAATCCCCATATAATTTTTGACAAGAGTAAAACAGTGGAGATTTTGGCGAGCCGTATCCGTTTAGGCCTGCGTCTCATAAATGGTGTGGACCCGCATGGGCATCCGCAAATGCTGAATCTCATCTGGTTCTTCACTGTTTGCTTGCTGTTATACATTATCTTCATTTAGGGACAGCATAGATCAAATATAGAACCCCTAGTACCAATATATGGCCAAGTAATTTTGCTGACAAGCTTAAATGCATGTTGGGCATGGGAAAAAAATGCAGGCCCGGACCAGACGCCGCACCACGTGGAGTCTGATCAGGATCTTCACTGTTAACTTACAGGGAAACAGGTGGCTTATATGCATGTTGGGCATGGGAAACAATGCAGGCCCGGACCAGACGCCACATCATGTGGAGTCTGATCAGGATCTTCACTGTTAACTTACAGCCTGTTTGGATTGAAAATTGTGTAAAAGTATTATTAACATGGACAGGAAAGTCAATTTGATTCGAGTGGGTAAATGCATTCACGTTGCATCATATGACAAAAAAGGCGGTATTGACACTTTGACTGAGAAATAGTTATCCTTTATTCTTGTCGATCATGATTTGTGTGTGTGTGTGTGTGTGTGTGTGTGTGTGTGTGTTTTCTTCTTCTGTTAAAGTATGTCGCACTTTCTGATTATACCAGCTGTTTTTCATTTTTACATTACATTGCTTCACGGGGGACCTCATATTTTCAGAGTGTCATATACCATTGGTTTCACTTTGGACATGATTCAATCAAAGCCGGTACTCGCATCGTCCAAGCTTAGACGTTGTCTTATTGACTGCATTACATGACTTTTAACGTACATATAACGTTTTTGCAGGGACGATGCTGCAGTCCGTATTTTCTAACTCAATGGGAAAATCTTACCATGTATCGCAACATTAATACTCGCCTCTTACCACATCTAGCCTCATCCATTTTATTGAAAGTCAAGTTACTGATTAATAAATGATTGATATACAATTGTATAGAATGCGGATAGGCTTACACTATGCTCTTCATTGCAAAGTTAAAGGTCTAAAATACTTAAGTTCTTTTGAACTATTGATAATTCTGTCTCTCCTGTTAATACGATCTGGGGATATCGAACTCAACCCGGGCCCCAATCTTCTGAACAGTAAATCAGATTCAATAACCATGGATGACGTGTCAATATCTAAATATTTCTCAATTGTCCATTACAACATTCAAAGCGTTACGAACAAAATTGATTTAATAGGAGCAGAGCTAAGCAACTTTTCGGTCATCTGTTTAACTGAAACCTGGCTTAATGATCATACAGCCAACGATTCCATATCACTTGATGGGTATAAGTTATACCGCCGTGATCGAGGTGGTGACAACCACGGAGGAATATGCGTTTATACTAAGGACAATGTATTTTCACGTCGCAGAAATGATCTCGAACTGCCAAATATTGAGTGCATTTGGATTGAAATCACTGTTCATCATAGAAAGATCCTCCTTGGTACATTTTACAGACCTCCAAATTCTCCTGTCCAAACTTTGTCTTCTATCGAAGATTCAATCGGTCTTGCCTTTGATAGCAATATTAATGATGTATTTATTACAGGCGACTTTAATCTCGATACCCGTAAAACTACCTCTTACCAAAAAATTTCTACTATTTGTCAACAATTCAGTGTAACCCAGATGATCGCGGAGCCAACTCACTTCACCGAGCACTCTTCCTCTATTATAGACCTGATTTTTGCGTCCAATAAGAATAGCATACTATTAAGTGGGGTAGGTGAACCATTTCTTGATCAAAATGTTAGGTATCATTGCCCTGTTTATTTTGTATTGAATTTTCATAAAAATGTAGCCCCTGCTTTCTACAGACATATTATGTTATTTGATCGAGGTGACTACCAATCTCTATCTCGTGATATTCGGGAAACTGACTGGGAATCACTGAATAGTAATGATATAGATATATACGCATCAAACATAACCAAACGTACCTCAGAACTAGCTGACAAACACATTCCTAACAAAAAAGTTAAGATAAGATAGTCCGATCCCTCCTGGTTAACGAACGAAGCAAAAAAATTAATTAGAAAGCGCAAACGTCTCTTCAAGAAATTGAAAAGAACAAAAAACATAACAGATTATGATAACTACAAACACTTTAGAAACAAAACTACAACAGAAATTAGAAAGTTAAAGCAACAAGAAACTGACAAACTGGCGGCAAAATTATGCAATTACGACATTGGGCCACGTGACTGGTGGAAGACACTAAAACAGTATATCAAACCTAGCCAATCGTCCTCTGTCCCTCCTTTATATAAAGACGATATTATTTACACTGAAGAGGATGATAAAGCAACCCTGATGAATAATTTCTTTGTAGCACAAACTGAACTTGATGAAACACAAGCCACTTTCCCACCTGATATCACTCTTCCTGAACATAGCCTTAATTTTCTTTCTACTTCACCTTTCGAGGTTGAAACCATGCTAAAATCTCTACAATTAGGTAAAGCAACAGGTCCAGATGCTATCACACAGTAACATTAGAAGTATACGTAATAAATTTGACTATTTAACTGAAAACTTTTTAGATTTTGACATTTTGTGTTTCAGTGAATCTCATCTTGATGCTAACATAAGTACAGAATCTCTGATTATGTCTAGCAAATATGATATTCCCTACAGAAAAGATAGAACAAATCATGGTGGCGGTTTATTAATGTATTTGTCCTGTGAGCTTGCACATACACGAATTATAGGTTTGGAGACATTCTGGAATGAGTCACTATGGGTAGAAATTAAGGTAAATAGAGATATGTATCTTATCGGTTTGTTTTATAGTCCACGGACAGCAGATGCAATTTTCTTTGATTCTCTCAACAAAAATATAGAAAAGGCTTTAGATATTACTAATAATATAATAATTCTGGGAGATATAAATGAAGATTTACTTAATCCCAATATGCACAACTTGAAAGATGTTTTGCTTTTAAACTCTCTCCACAATATTATTTCTGAACCAACACGCCAACTTGCTTTGTTAGACCCTATAATAGTTCATGAAGACACGTCAACTCTGAGTCAAGGGATTATTCAAGTGCCAAATGAAATAAGCGACCACTGTGCTACTTATGTACATATACCATTTGAATACCCACTACATGATACTTTTACTAGAAATGTATGGATATATAAATATGCAAATTATGAATTGTTCAATAAAAAATATCTGATTTTGATTGGTCATGTCTTCATCAAGGTACTGTCAATGAAGCAAGTTCATTATTTACAAATATTTTTATTGAATTTGCTAAATTGTGCATACCTAGTAAAACTATTGTAGTTCGAGAAGATGACAAACCATGGTATGATTCTGAAATAAGTGTCGCAGGTCTGACCGCCTGTCTGGCCTGTCAGTTGCGTGAGTTCGAATACTTCAAGGAACAACTGCAATAAATATGTAATATATATATTTATTTGACAGTAATATAGCTTTTATTTACAATTATATCAAGGTGTGCTATACTGTACAACACAGTATACACCGACATTTTTGTAGGTATGTAAGTAAGTAACATATAATAATATGAAGGGACACGGTATATATAGTGTCAAAACACTGCATATACCGTGTAGTCCGCCATTTTATCAAATTCCTTATTTACAAAATACAAAATACTAATAGCAAAATATGATACACGTAAATGATTTCAATGTAGTGAATAATGAAAACATACCTGCAATAAATATGTAATATATATATTTATTTGACAGTAATATAGCTTTTATTTACAATTATATCAAGGTGTGCTATACTGTACAACACAGTATACACCGACATATATGTAGGTATGTAAGTAAGTAACGGTTAGTTATGTAGAAAAAATAACTACAGCTACCTGCCTAAAGTGTACAGTGTGCTACCAAATGCACACACTACCTAACTAACTACCTAAATAGTACATAACTAACTACTGCTTACTCCTATATCTACAATGTAAATATTAAAGCTATGGGGCCAGGCCTTGGGTTAATTGGATATAGGAAATCTAGTATCCTCCCTATGACATATTTCCCCTCTGAGGGAAATGGCGTCCCGACATTCATCAAATTTCAATATGGTATGCAATGATTATCTTGTTATTACACGGAAAAATTATCTGCCATCATCTGTAACCATACAATGGAAATCAATAGATCTCATGATCAGTGCATAATGGAAACACCAAGCATACTACATCACCACAGAAGTCCATTATCAAGCCATTGCTAGCAATAAAACTCATTGACAATAACCTTCTGAATTAATTTGGATATATAATATGAAAACAACAAAGAGCAAGTGACTATGATCAGGATATGCCACAGTCACATAGAGCTGAAATGCTTGATTTCCTGTAATAATAAGAATAATGTGAACTTAATGAATGAATATTACTAGGGCAGATCATATATCATCTGATGGAATATGTACATGTAATGAAAGATGTTCCTGTAACAAATGAAATTGAAACACAGCCTAGTAAACATGGTTCCTGAAAATAACAGATTGTTTTTGTAAACAGCTACCCTGTGCCATATCTTAAAAGAAACAGCTTCAATTTTGGAACATATAGCTGAAATACTCACGTATGTTAATGTTAATCTGCTGTGAGCCTACAAAACCAAACTATTATGAAATGAAACATGGTCTCCCTGTATGAAAACAAGTACTGGCTCATGATATCTAGTTAACCTATTAAGATGAAAAGCAAGTCCTGAATCATGATATCTAGAGTACCTGTGAGAATAAAATACAATAAAAATGACAAGTACTGACAATACAAATTTACAAGCATATGAAATAATATCATGTTCCACTTCATAATGGATTCCTAAAATAAATATAATTGATTGAATCCAATTAATGGCGCTGCACATCCCTAATAAAAGGCCAATCATCTGAAAACTCAAGGCAATACGATGAGTAATGCTCTAGAGTCAACTCACTTCTAAATGTCCTGAAATTAATAAAATGAGAATCCATCTTTGGCTTGCCAGTAAATCTGAAAATGTAATGTCAGTACGGTGAAGTTCTTGTCAGCACACTTAGGTAGAAAGCAGTGCCACTGAAAAGAAAACAAATCCATTAAAATCAGTAGGTAAAATCACTATCAACCAGATGTAACATCTGGTGGATATGTCACTGAAAATAAAACATATTATGTCATAGCGGGGGATACTAGATTTCCTATATCCCATTAACCCAAGGCCTGGCCCCATAGCTTTAATATTTACATTGTAGATATAGGAGTAAGCAGTAGTTAGTTATGTACTATTTAGGTAGTTAGTTAGGTAGTGTGTGCATTTGGTAGCACACTGTACACTTTAGGCAGGTAGCTGTAGTTATTTCTTCTACATAACTAACCGTTACTTACTTACATACCTACATATATGTCGGTGTATACTGTGTTGTACAGTATAGCACATCTTGTCATAATTGTAAATAAAAGCTATTTCAACCAAATAAATATATATATTACATATTTATTGCAGTTGTTCCTTGAAGTATTCGAACTCACGCAACTGACAGGCCAGACAGGCGGTCAGACCTGCGACAATGGTGGCCAGTGTGGTACTTCATTGATAAAGCAACGCTGATGTTGATGGTAATGATGACAGCTTTATAGAAGTCCTATGGTATTTCCCTGAAGATGAAGTGACGTCACGATTTGGTGTATAGGAATTCCTTGGATTAACGGTGTATATGTGCATATCTGTTGAGATCTCTGACCTGTGTCTACCATCGTGTTTATTTGTGGGCCCACAATTCTGGATCTACACGGAGAGAGAGAGACAAACAGTGCGCGGTGATCATATTGCGTGATCAGTGTTTTAGTGTGTTTATATTGTATTAGTGTTTATTTTGGATATATACACGGATTATTATGTGTAATACGGTAGGATGGTTTATTTACCTTGCAGTCATTTCATGTATGTACTGAATGGAATGTTTCTTTGAAAGTATGTCAAATTTCCAATTATAGTCTATAATCGATTTACTCAGTCGATCTGATCAGCTGGAATAGTCCATTTCATTCACAATGTCAACACTTACGCTAAATTAGAGTGATTGTTTACATTGTCTGATTTGGACACATCCCATTCTTGTACATGACATGAGATATTTTTTTGTGTACAGTCTTCATCTTTTGTTTATTTTAAATTAGGCTTCATTCATCGATCATCTTTTCTCATCAATCAATATGCACAACTAACATCTAACTCACATCTATAGATAGCGATAGGAACTGTGTAGACTATGTTGGTTGTTGACCTCCCCCTCCCCAAATATCCAATAGACTCCTCCAGAAAATCCCGTGCAGCCCATAATAATACGGCCCATGTCATACTTTTCGCTTATCTTATCTTATGCTACCCAAAACTTGTTCAAACGTCCCAATATGAAATACATTTTCAAATTTGTCAAAACGGTGATTTTGTCAATTTTGACTGATTTGCGGACTTAGTTTTTTTTTCTGGCTAGAAGTACCGCAGCTTGATAGTAGGGCTACGCTCTGGTGAGCACAGGTAAAATGTTAGGTTGGTAAATTTCACCACTACCTAATGATACAGGTGATAGTCGAGCGGTTAAGATGGAAATCTTTTGATGCATTAGGCACATATGCAAGGGTTCGAGTCCAAGCGAGGGCAATATTTTTTTTCTCTTTTCGTTTTTTTTCTAATTCTCATTAATTTGCCTGCTGCATTCATTGTCCTATTGTATTCTACCCTGTATTCTTTCAACGGTAACGTATGAAAGACGCTATTAGTGCTTGTTGAACAAAGAGTCTAGAATAAGTTGTCTGCGGTAAATGTCTTGTACTTACCCCTGATTTCAGTTAATTTATAGAAGTTTCAGCCTGAAAACCAATATACTGTCACTATGGTTATTTTATAAGAGAGACAAATCT
This sequence comes from Loripinus fragilis, assembly GCA_964019695.1. Lineage (NCBI taxonomy): Eukaryota > Metazoa > Mollusca > Bivalvia > Lucinida > Lucinidae > Loripinus > Loripinus fragilis. Next base: position 1,957,013 of record CAXHUL010000609.1, read on the forward strand.
TCCCAGTTAAAAGTGACTTGTTTTGTATACGGAACACGACGTGACGGCGATTTCGTGTATAATTTCGCGCGATTTTTCTTTTCTTTTCGCAGCGTTTATACCACATACGTAGGCCAGTCATTTTAGCCAATATTTGGGTCAAACCTACCACTAATTGCTACAGAAACGAAAAGTGCATTTTTGAAATATATAATCCTATATGCATCTCAGAAAAAAAGTCCTCAAATGTTGCATGATGGGAAATATAAAAAAAAATGATATGAGTCAGGCACCTAAAATCCGCAAAAAATGTGTGTTACTATTGGTAAATAAACATAGTTGATATATAAGAGACACTACAGTACCTAGCAATATGCAGTTCATGAACAACAGAATACAAGAACTTTAAGAAGGCTTATTTTATGTGGTCTATCATATCTTCTATAAAAGTGGCTAACCAAATATCAGCGGGTGGGTAGGATTACCCCACCCACTCATTTCAATGGTACTGTAATCAACCAACTTCAGATTTGTATGGTTGGAAACTCTAGCTATTTACAATGAAGAATAAATTTATATATAACATTACTGCTATGGATATGAAGCCACAGTTATTATGAAAAAGAAATTTCATCAATCTAAATGAGCCAGACAAACATTATGCAAACATGTCCATGCGATATACTGCAATATTTTACGGCTGTAAAAATGTTAATATTCAGATAGTTTTCTTATTTTTGCTCAAAACATAGATTGTGGGTACACTCTGAAGCGGTTCTAATAAGTACCCACAATCTATGTTTTAGAGCAAAAATAAGAGAAAATGTATACTCTTGTAAACCTCAGTTATACTATATGAGCCGCGACATGAGATTAACCAGATTTTCGCATATGCGAAAACAAAGCCCCAGATCAGTTGTGCAGTAACTGGGTCAGTTTATGTCCATTCTACCAACAGTAATACACCCCCTTGAAAAGAACCAAAACTATGCCAAAATTCCATCTAATTACAGAAAAATACAGCAAAAACACCAGGTTGAAAATTTTGTCAAAAAATGTTGCAACCTTTTCTTTCCGCATATCAAAAAGTTCAAGAGAAAATAACGTGAACAGGTGTACTTAAAGTCGATTTTTCGTGTTTCTTATTTATGCGGCAGTCAATATTATTTTAAAAAAAACATCTTTTTGACGAACTACTACCGTGTTCGTTGGCCAAGCCAACAATTGCCAATTGTAGGGCTTACGTTGATTTTGTCTTATTTCTATCATTTATCATTCCAGGGAGCAAATAGTGAAACCTTGATATGACGCCAAGCGATGGAGAGCTCTCCAGCGGCTGATCAAACTCTTCACTGTTTGGTTATGTCCTTAAATATGACGCTATAGGTTATGTGCGGAGCTATAGAGATGGGGACATGATCTTCTGAAATAGCCTAGTGTTTATTATTTTCGCTTATTTATTTGATAATAGATTTATTCTTTCATTTTTAGGAAATCATTATTCTCTGACATTTCAATTTTGGCTCTTTATTAATGGTAATCAACATGAAAGTAAGTAAGGATGCAAAGATCAGAATTCGATACAATCAAGTACCAAACCTGACCCAGGATACCAATGGGAAAGTGACACCACAAACGAGAGCCAAGAGGTCAGCCCTTTCCCAGCAGGTGACCACAAAGTACATATAAACAGACGCGCACAAAGACATAGCAAACACAAGACAGAACAAAAACATAAAAGATCCACTAAAGAAGAACCACCTTGGAACGGTCAGTAAAATATTTTACTGGAGGGCTTAAGCCGATTTAACGGCGCCAACCTCACCCTTAATTCAGATGTGGATCAAGACACATAGATATTTGGTTTGCATGAAAGACCCCTAACTTATCAATGCATCATCTCCTAAAACATATAAATCAAGCTCTAACAAGGAGATAAAGCAAAGATAAGGACTCAACAGTAAATAAAACTGAATACCGGAGCAAAAGAAATCCAACAGTTAAGCCCTGGTGGGCCTGACAAACAGCTAAAGCATCAGGCCCCAACCATCTCATCTATAGATAAGTCTTTAAGTCGGATCCATCATAGAGTCTGAAGTCCGACCCACCGGCGTGCAATTAAGGAGGAAAGCAAAGTTGCCAACCGTGATTGGGTTGACTACCAAGCATGCAGTCTGTTGCAATACATTAATGTTATGGTCAATCTTTTTATAATGGGAAATTATTATAATGAACTGCGCTGAAAAATTATTAGAACCAACAATCTTCTTCAATTTATACACCAAGTCACCATAGAAATCAAGTTCCGAAAGTCCTTGGGGCAAGATAGATTTAAGTCAAACTTTGAATTTAGAAATCAAATCATAGTATCGTCTATAAAATTTTGAAAAAGTTTTGCGAAGTTTATGATACCGATAGCCTTGTTTAAGAAGTTTCTGAGTTAACAATTTATTGCGAGTGTTGAAGTCAGCAACAAAGCTAGATGCTCTAGCAAACCCCAATATATCGTTCGCAAAATTTATTGTGATCAGTTTTCCCATGTAATGGATCAATGTCAGTATACATGACAGTTGCAGCAACAGCGTATTAGTTTTAATACACGAAACATGCCCAATAGCCTTTACTAAGCTGGGCGGAGCGAATATGATTGCACATGTGCAGTGGCCGCTATGTCTACCTTTTCCACACGTACACCTTTTCTACGTTATACCGGCCCTCCTTCGTGGGCACCTCCGTCGCCAGTTCTCAGTTTCCTCCACCATGGAAATGTAGTAACCATTTGGTGCGGTTTCGTATGGTAGCGTAATCTTTTTATATGTTTAACATGCCATAGCTTTAAAAAATGGCTAGCTGAGGTTTATGCCTATATTATCGTATGATTTCTTGCACACTGTATGTTTTTTGTTGTTGTTTTTACTGTGTTTCTTTCTGTCATCTCAGGATTGTCCAGTTTCATTTGTCATAATTTCTGGTAATTAACATCTGAAGTGTGATTACATCATATTCTTTTCTCGATTTTTCGCACGACAACCAAGTGCCAGTAGTTACAGTGGTAGCAAACTATAGAGACTTCCCCCTGTCTTGGACAAAACCGTTGTCTTAGCCATGGGGCTGTACTTTTGACAGGTTCCTTTTAGAAAGATCATATGTGGCCCTGTTCATGAAGTATAATAATGAACACCTTAAGATGTTATAAAGTTAATAAAGGTATCCCGATGGTATACATCATTAGTGTTGCATTCAGCAGACTTAAAAATGGGATTGTATGATAGATCGGACAGGCCAGATAAGCATTTCCCTCTACCAATTGGCAAAGTGGTCACCAACATTAGATAAGGCAATATGCACAACAGTTCATCAGACGAAGAAAATTGTATACGGGGCACTAGTGACCAACATTCCCGATATTCAAAACTTTGGTACTAATTGTGCTCCTCTTGTTGCAGATATGTTTTTGTTTTGTTATGAGAGAGGCTTTCTGTTGTCTCTGTCAGATAATAATCAAACTGACATCATTGAAGCTTTTAACTCCACCTCCAGATATTTAGATGACTTACTTAATATTGATACTCCTAACTTTGAACAAATGGTAGGTCAGATATATCCTACTGAACTTCAGTTAAATAAGGCTCATTCTTCTGATACTGAAGCTCCGTTTTTGGACTTGAACTTGTCAATAACAAATGACATAGCTTCTTCTAAAATTTATGATAAACGGGATGATTTTAATTTTGAAATAGTAAATTTCCCATTTCTTGATGGAAATGCTCCTCGCTCCCCTTCCTATGGTGTATATATTTTTCAGCTTATTCGTTTTGCTAGAGTGTGTTCTAATGTTGATGACTTCAACAACAGAAACTTATTTTTAACTGCTTAGTTATTAAAACAAGGTTATAGATATCATAAAATTCGAAAAGCATTTTCTAAATTCTACCACAGACACTCAGAGTTAATTGTTAAATACAACATTGGGTTAAAACTCTTCTGCAACAGGGCATATCAGAACCTATACTTATGGTGATTTAGTTTATAAATTCAAACGAATTGTTGGAAAATCTTATTTTAGTGATCAATTCAAAAAGATTGTAAAACGTTATATAAGGGTTGGATATAACTTGATTATCATGCGACAGTCTGTATGCCTGGTTTTAAACCCAATCACAGTTTATAGTTATGGTTTTCTCTTTGATTGCACGACGGTGGGTCAGGCCTCAGACTCTATGACGTACGGCTCTGAGGTAAAGCTTTAATCGGTGGGTTGGTGCCTGATGCTTATCTGAAGCTGGACCCACCGTGGCTCAACTTGAGGGTTTCTTTAGCTCTGACTATCTGTGAGTCATTAGCCCTTTTCATTGTTTCATCATGATGTGTTAATTTGTGTTTCTCCATGATGATACATTGCATTAGTTAGAAGGCCTCCATGCGAGCTGAACGTTTCTTGTACTTCAACAACAGCAGAATCTAGGGCGAAGATTTGATACCAGTAAAATGCATTTCAGCCCCCCGTTGGCTTAGGCTTCTGTCTGTTCTAAGGCGGTGGTTCTGTTGTTGTTGACTTTTTGTTTATTGTTACTCCCATTGTGGAAGTCTGTAATTGTTCTATGTTTTGTTGTACATTACTTTATGTCAATTCTAGTATTGCAATCATCTTGCTGGGGAAGAGAGAGCTGGTTGCGTTGCTAAATTTGTCTTCCTGGTGTCTCCTGATGGTTGAGTGGCTCTTCATCGCGGTGCCATGGGGTTGTCTGTGGTTTGTGATTGTGGTATTTCCTGATCATACTTACTATTTTTGTATTGGGAAGTATTGACCACTGTTCCCATGACGGAGGTAGCTTTATACAGAGCAGTAATGACCACTGTTCCCACCACGGAGGCAGTTTTATACAGAGCAGTTATGGGCACTGTGTCCACCATGGAAGTAGCTTTATACAGGGCAGTAATGGTCACTGCTCCCATCAGGGAGGTAGTTTTATACAGGGCAGTACTGACCACTGTTCCCCAGAGGGAGGTAGCTTTATACAAAGCAGTAATGGCCACTGTTCCCACCACGGAGGTAGTTTTATACAGAGCAGTAATGCCGTCTAATTACTTATTAGAGACATCTAACAACAGATTCTTTATATTTTCAAGATGAAAAACGAATCTTTTTTTAATTAAAAACCTTCTTCTGAAGTGAGATCAAGCTGTAAACCTGATCCTTGCCATTTTTTCGTAGAAATGCTTCGAAAATCGCCCAAAAAAGCTTTGTACAAGTATATTCAATTTCATGATGACACTAACGTGCTTCCGTACTTTTAAAATTCGAGCGTAACATATTTTAATAATATGAATTAAAAAAATGTTTTCCCTGCAATTTAATATATATTTCATATTTTCTTTCTGATTGCTATGATTCGTGACGATTTCTATGTGATATACAATAAAATAACAATAAAAGTGGTGCGAAAATTATAGCCACGAAAATATGTGACACCGGGGAATATTGAGCTTAGTTTTCTCTTACAAACGCACTGGAGCGTCAGTTGCCTTGGGGCGATGATCAAAATACGTTGATCGGTAAAAAACTACTCAAAGATAATTACCTGTGTGTAATGGTCAGGGGAAAACTGCGACAAAAATTGTATTCAAGGTGTTCTCGAATACACTGAGTAGTTAAACCCATCTTGAAAAACGTTACATTTTGGGTGTCTGAATGGTACTGTGTCTGAGTACGGTGGACAGTATTTGCCATAGCCCTGATAAACTGTTCTATCATTAAGCATTAATACGTTGTATGGTGGCTTCAAAACGCCATATAAGCATCACTTTGGATCTGCAGAGCAGATTTTTATTTGTCGTCTTTTTCAGATAAATTTTCTGTTTCAGATATCAAATTTCAGCATTCCTTTTCAGATATCATTTTCTTTCAGATATTAGTTCTATTTCAGATATCATAACAGACAATTTTTCAGATAGATTTTCTTTTTTAGATATCAAAACAATTTTATTTTCAGAAATTTGCACACTTTGTTGACAAGCCAGTTATTTTCTTTTAGAACTAGATAGATATTATATATCAAGATGGATAACAAATCTGACACAGAATTACGTGAAATCAGAAGATTAGGAAGAGAGCGACTTAATGAGGAGAATATAAGCAGACAGCAGTTGCAAGAACAGATGGACATTTTTCAGCAACAGAGAGACCTGTTTCTACGCAGACAGAGACAAGCAAGAGAAACATCAGCTGTTGAAATAGAGAGTACAGCATTGACTGAGGGGTTGGAAAATAATGGTGACAGACAGGAGACAAGTACTGCTTCCATAGGCGTGGAACAAAGAAGTGGTATGTCCGATAGCAGAGCAGTGCAAAGCACTAATGCTCAAAGAAGAGGAGATAATATTTCAGGTGTGCACAGTGTGTCTGATAGCAGATCAGTGCAAAGCACAAATGTCTACGAAAGGAGAGAGAGTACCACTAGAAGCCATAATTTGTCAGATGATAGAGTAGTGCAAAGCACTATTAATCAGCCAAGTGGAGAGAATACCTCAGGTGTGCACAGTATGTCTGACAGAAGGGCAGTGCAAAGCACTTATGCCCAGGAAAGGGGACAGAGTATCGATGGAAGCCATAATATATCAAATAAGCTATCTCCTAATGAATTTGACACTATTGAGAGAGAAATTCAGGAACTAGATCGTCGGTTGTTAGAACACCGACAATCTAGGTCAAATGAGAAGAAGCCATATAGTGGTTTACCCTACCATAATAGAAGGAAGGAGGGTTCAAATCCCCAAAATAGGGAAGAGGGTAGCAAAGACAGAACAAGTAATGTGTCAAATGCTACAAAAGGCTTATTTCCTACTAGAATATCTGTTGATGGTAAAGCAAATTCAAAAGAAATTGCTTTTGAAAATCAGAAGGGGGTGTCTGCAAGTAGTATGACAAAACAGAACCCTCAACATCCTGTTAGAAGGGACATAGAGAATACTGCTGATTATGAAGATGATCTGAATTCTGGAAAGGAATATCCAGATCAAATTAAAAGAAGACTTGACTTCAAGCATTCAGTTGACTATGCAGACACACCAAGTGTGATTAAAGAAACACAAACAACTGATACCAGAAATGATCTCAAACATCCTGAAATGCCTGATAGTAGATTTTCAAAGCATGAAAATAAAAGAGAGTCATTACATTTAATGGATGGAAGGGAAAGAAAGTCAAACATAGCTGACCCTATGCAAATGCCATCTGATGAATATAAGAGGTTGATGGATTTGAAAAGAGATTATATTAAAGATAGAGAGAGGGATGAATTAGGAGTATATGGACGAGACACGCCAAATGCAAGTGTAGGCTTTAGAGAACCTCCATATAGAGCATTCTATGAAAACCCATTTGGAGATTCTATGGGTTTGTCAGGGTACAAAGAGTATCCTAGAAGGATAAACCCTCATCCTTATAAGTATGATGATGGTTATAACAACTATCCAAGACAGTATTATGAGGAGCTGCAAGAAGCAAAGCACAAAATTAAGCTAGAGGAGGAAAGAAGTTATTCGTATCTCAGAGAATTAGAAAGGCAAAAGTTGGAAGAAATCAGAGAAAATAGACAGTTGCTTATCGTGAATAGAAAGAAAAAAGATGAACTAAGAAAGAGAGAGAATAAACTCAGAGATTTAGAAGAGCGGATGCTGAAAATGGAAGCACACTTCAATTCTGCAAATGATGAAAATCAAACCGAAGATGAAGTTAAATTGTTAGAAGATGAGCAATACCATCTATTAATAAGACAGCAAGAACTACAGGAAATAGAAAAAGAGAAAGATCACTTGCGTAGTATTGCTAATGAAACAGCAAATAGAGAAAAAGAATTAAGTAGAAAAGAAGAATATCTCAAGAAAATGGAAGGAGAACTTTTAGAAAAAGAAGAAGGCTTGAGAAAGCAAATACAATCAGGCTTGCCAATTGAGGCAATAGACAAAGTAACAAAAGAGAAGAAAGCTCAGGTTACACATTTTGTCAAGCCATACATAACACCATTTTCTGGCATGGAGCCTGTGCAAAAGAACGAGTGTTCCTTTGAGGATTGGAAGCTAGAGATACAATGTTTGATCCAATCAGGTGCATATCCTGATTACATTGTGGCTCAGTGCATCAGAAATTCTCTAAAAGTTCCAGCTAAAAGAGCTATAGTAACACTTGGTTCTTCGGTGACAAGCCAAGAACTTATAGAAAAATTACAAAATGTTTTTGGGAATGTTGCCAGTGGTGAAAGTGTACTCACAGAGTTTTACACTTTATCCCAACAGCCCACTGAGAGTGTTACAATGTGGGGTTTGAGATTGGAAGAAATAGTCCAGAGAGGCATTGAAAAGGGACAGATAAGTGAAGGACAGAAAGATGAAATGTTAAGAACAAGGTTCTGGCGCAATTTGTATGACAAAGAGTTGCAGAATGCAACAAGAGTATACTATGATCAGATAAAAGAATTTGATAAATTGAGAACAAAAGTAAGGTCAGAAGAGTACTGGAGTTTGAAACCCTCAGCTGAAAAGAACACAACCAGTAAGGTTGTCATTAATACTCCAGCTCCTGAGAAAAAGGAAGAAGTAAAATCAGAGCCTCAAGCACAACATCAACCCTTGCAGCTAGATCCAAATACTAGTGCGCTAAAAGAGGTTGTCAGGAGATTAGAGAAGATTGAGAAACAATTGAATTCTAAAAGAAATAGATGGCGTCGCCCCAATTATAATAATAACAACCAGAGATCAAATACAGGAAATCAGCAAGAGCATCCAAATGGTAATGCTAATAAGAATAAGAAGGATACGAAAAGCTCTAAGAAGGATACTTTAAACAAGTAGATGCCTCTGTTGTTGGGCAAACTAGAGGCAAACAAACAGCTAATTTGAGCCCAAATCAAGATATACTTTATAATTTAGTGGGGCATGAGAATATAAGTGAGATAATGATAAATGGAGTAAGAACGAAGAGTTTAGTAGATACCGGTTCTCAGATAAGCACAATCAGTGAGGGATACTTGAAACATCTAAACCCTGTACCAGAAATTAGAACTCTTGATGAGTTAGAGTTAGATGTTAAATGTGCAGATGGCCAGTCTCTGCAGTATAAAGGCTATGTAGCCGTTGATGTACAAAGTACATTCAGTGAGAACCAGGAAGATTATCCACCTTTTCCACTGTTAGTTGTTCCAACAATAGACTATCATGAAAAGGTACCTGTTATTGTTGGCACAAATATAATATCGCGTCTAAAAGCACGCAATCTAGAATCATGTGATGTGCCACATACTTGGCAGTTAGCATTTTCATCAGTTGCTAATAACAGTGTAGGAGTTGTTAAATCCACTACACATGTTACTCTCCAACCAATGGAGGTCAAAACAGTAACAGGACTGGTAAGAAAGAAACAGCATGTAGAGTCGGCCATAACAGAACAGATGGATAGTAATATTACATCTAAAGCAACAGTTTGTCCAAGAGTTGTTAGCCTCAACAATCCTGGAAAAACATCAAGAGTCCCAGTAAGACTATGCAATATGTCTGCCAGAACTTTAAAGATACCACCTAAGTCAAATTAATGTGACTTGCATGAGGTTAAAGTGCTCAGATCACCATCAGTAGCACAACCATCTGACAACTCTGACACTGTGAACATCAAGCAACAACGAACTGTTGATGATGGTGATGATGATGATGATCAACCTGAAGTTGATCTTGATGCATCTGTTCTTACTGAAGAACAGAAGCATAAAGTCAGAATTATTTTAAACAAATGGCAGAACATCTTTTCTAAAGGTCCTACTGACCTTGGCTGTACAAATTTAGTAGAGCATGAAATCCATCTGGAGAATGAGGACCCTTTCAAAGATCCATATAGGCGTATCCCACCTGCTCTTATTCAGGAGATCAGGGAACACATAAATGAGATGATTGAGGCAGGAGCAATCAGACCTTCCAAAAGCCCATTCAGTTCCAATGTGGTAATAGCACGGAAAAAGGATGGCTCAATCCGTTTCTGCATAGATTACAGGAAACTTAACCAGCGTACTGTAAAAGATGCATATGCCATCCCAAGAGTGGATGATACTTTGCAATTGCTTGCAGGTGCAAAGTATTTTAGCACATTGGACCTGAAAAGTGGGTACTGGCAGGTGGAAGTTAAGGAAGCAGATAAAGCCAAGACAGCCTTCCAAGTCGGCTCACTCGGATTCTACGAGTGTAATAGAATGCCTTTTGGTCTTTGTAACGCTCCAGCGACTTTTCAGAGGCTGATGGAAAGATGCATGGGTGATCTCAATCTTAGAGATTGTCTCATTTATCTTGATGACATCATCATCTTTTCAACTACCTTTGAGGAGCATCTGGAGAGATTGCAAGCTGTCTTTGCGCGTCTGCAAGACCATAACCTTAAGCTGAAGCCTGTCAAATGTAAGCTGTTTCGCCGTAAGGTTTCCTACCTTGGTCATGTGGTGTCAGAAGCGGGTATCCACACAGATCCAAACAAGATCGATGCTATACAAAACTGGCCCGTTCCAAATTCTGTCCGTGAGGTTAGACGCTTTCTTGGCTTTGCGGGTTACTATCGCAGGTTCATTAAGGGTTTTGCATCTATAGTTAGACCACTTAATGACTTGTTGGTAGGTCAAGTGACAAACCCGCAAGCCAGAAAGAAGAAATCCCCAAAAAGGGTCCCATTCAAATGGACATCAGTACAGCAGAAAAGCTTTGAGACCATTATTGACAGACTGTCTAACCCTCCTGTGCTTGCATATGCTGATTACTCTCTCCCTTTCAAGGTCCATACTGATGCCTCAGTAAATGGGCTGGGTGCAGTTCTTTATCAGAACCAGGACAATAAGGAGAGAGTGATTGCTTATGCTAGCAGAAGTCTGAAACCTTCAGAGAGGAATTACCCAGCTCATAAGCTTGAGTTCCTGGCATTGAAGTGGGCAGTATGTGAGAAATTTCATGACTATCTTTATGGTAGTCAGTTTGAGGTGATAACAGATAATAACCCTCTCACCTATGTTCTCACTACTGCAAAGCTTGATGCCACGGGACAGAGATGGGTGGCTGCTCTGAGTGGTTACAAATTCAGCATCAAGTACAGGAGTGAGAAGAAGAATGCAGATGCTGATGGGCTTTCACGCTGCAAGCATCCCCAGGAAGTAAAGACCATCTTTCCTGACATGCTTAAGGCCATATCGCATTCTCTGTCAGTAATGGATAAGAACTGTTCATTGGTTGAAAGCTTGGCTGTTTCCCCTGCTCATGTATCTAAGCAGATACTTGAGATTCCGGAACAGCTACTGCAGACCTACGGACTTACGTTCAAGGATTGGAGAAAAGCCCAACTGAGTGATCCATGCATCGGGTTTATACTCAATAACGTAGAAACAGGTTCTAAGGCTCCAGCTAAGCGGACCTTAGACCAGGCTGTTGATGCCCGTTACCTTAGAGAGTGGGATAAACTCTTTGTCATTCAGGGCGTTCTCCATCGTAAGGTCTCAATCAATGAACAGGACTTTCAGCAACTAGTTCTTCCACCAGTTTTCCTTCAAGAGGTTTTTCAGGCTCTACACGATGACCTTGGACATCAAGGAAGGGACAGAACAACATCTCTGTTTAAACAGAGGTTCTTCTGGCCTGGAATGGATGCCTTTGGCAAAGAAAGTGTAAGGGCCTGTGACCGATGTATAAGACGGAAGGCTGTTGGTGGAAAAAGTGCTGAATTGGTGAATATAACATCAAGTTCACCTATGGAGATTGTGTGCTTGGACTACCTTTCGCTCGAAAGATTGAAAGGTGGTCACGAGAACATCCTTGTGATAACTGATCACTTTTCTCGGTACGCTCAGGCCATTCCCACACGGAATCAAACGGCCAAAACAACAGCCCGGGTGTTGTTTGATAACTTCATCGTACACTATGGCTTTCCGGCAAGAATTCACAGTGACCAAGGTCAAAACTTTGAGTCACATCTTATTAAGGAACTTTGCCAGATTGCCAGGGTGGAGAAGTCAAGGACAACACCCTATCATCCCATGGGAAATGGCCAGGTTGAAAGATTCAACCAGACCCTGCTTAAGATGTTGGGAACCCTTGAAGAGTACCAGAAAAGTGATTGGAAGTCACATGTTCCAACTCTTGTGCATGCCTATAACGCCACCTTTCACAACAGCACTGGATTTTTCCCATACTTCATTATGTATGGGCGGCATCCAAGGCTTGCAATTGATGCCTTTCTTGGGATAACTCCTGATACTCTGTCATCGACTAAGTCAACAGAGTATGTGCGCAAACTAAGGCAACGCCTTGACTTTGCGTACAGGAAGGCTCAAGAGCAAGCTAAGAAAACAGGGGCTGTTTATAAACATCATTATGATGAAACAGCTAGAAGCTCTGTTTTGATGCCGGGAGATCTGGTTCTTGTCCAAAAGGTTGGTGTTAAAGGCAAGCACAAGATAGGGGACAAATGGGAGCATGATCCATACATCGTTATAAGTCAACCTAACGATGATATCCCAGTTTATGAGGTTCGTCGGGACAATTCAAGAGCGAAGAAGACAAGGCTGCTTCATCGCACTTTGCTTCTTCCTTTTGTTGGCCTTCCTCGATTGGATGAGGAGGATTTTGAGGAGGATCCTGATAGTTTGGTTGTTGTTGGGGATGATCAGCAGGATCAGGCTATAAGTCAAATTGACCCTGGTGACTCTGCAGAGCGTACCAACTCTGAAGACTCTTTGTTGTCTGAGAATGATGATTCTTCAGACAAGGAAGCGCCTTTGGGATTGGATGGCACGGGTAAACGTTATGTTATACCCATGCTTCGTGGTCCTGATGATCCTGGTATTCTTCCCCGAGACACAGCGCTGCCACCAACCAGAGCTCAGGAACTTCGTGAGTCTTCTGGTTCCTCTTCACAGTCATCTTCAGACGAAGAGGATAGGCCAAGAAGGCCTCAGCGATCCCGAAAGAAGCCTCAGTGGATGAGATCCGATGACTGGGTTCTATCATAAATTTTGTTAACTTCAACAGTGGTACAGCGGAAGTGACTTTTAATTGTAAATATGTTTTATTTTCAGTAACATATTCACCAGATGTTACATCTGGTTGATAGTGATTTTACCTACTGATTTTAATCGATTTGTTTTCTTTTCAGTGGCACTGCTTTCTACCTAAGTGTGCTGAGAAGAACTTCAACGTACTGACATTACATTTTCAGTTTTACTGGCAAGCCAAAGATGGATTTTCATTTTTTTAATTTCAGGACATTAAGAAGTGAGTTGACTCTAGAGCATTACTCATCATATTGTTTTGAGTTTTCAGATGATTGGCCTTTTATTAGGGATGCGCAGCGCCATTCATTGGATTCAATCAATTATATTTATTTTAGGAATCCATTATGAAGTGGTACCTGATATTATTTCATATGCTTGTAAATTTGTATTGTCAGTACTTGTCATTTTTATTGTATTTTATTCTCACAGGTACTCTAGATATCATGATTCAGGACTTGCTTTTAATCTTAATAGGTTAACTAGATATCATGAGCCAGTACTTGTTTTCATACAGGGAGATCATGTTTCATTTCATTATAGTTTGGTTCTGTAGGCTCACAGCAGATTGATTTTAACATATATGGGTCTTTCAGCTATATGTTCCAAAATTGAAGCTGTTTCTTTTAAGATATGGCACAGGGTAGCTGTTTACAGAAACAATCTGTTATTTTCAGGAACCATGTTTACTAGGCTGTGTTTCAATTTCATTTGTTACAGGACCATCTTTCATTACATGTACATATTCCATCAGATGATATATGATCTGCCCAAGTAGTATTTATTCATTAAGTTCACATTATTCTTATTATTACAGGAAATCAAGCATTTCAGCTCTATGTGACTGTGGCATATCCTGGTCATAGTCACTTGCTCTTTGTTGTTTTCATATTATATATCCAGCTTAATTCAGAAGGTTATTGTCAATGAGTTATTAATGCTATTTGAATGACTTGATAATGGACTTCTGTGTTGATGTAGTATGCTTGGTGTTTCCATTATGCACTGATCATGAAATCTATTGATTTCCATTGTATGGTTACAGGTGACGGCAGATAATTTTTCCGTGTAATAATAAGATAATCATTACATACCGTATTAGAATTTGATAAATGTCGGGACGCCATTTCCCTCAGAGGGGAAATATGTCATAGCGGGGGATACTAGATTTCCTATATCCCATTAACCCAAGGCCTGGCCCCATAGCTTTAATATTTACATTGTAGATATAGGAGTAAGCAGTAGTTAGTGATGTACTATTTAGGTAGTTAGTTAGGTAGTGTGTGCATTTGGTAGCACACTGTACACTTTAGGCAGGTAGCTGTAGTTATTTCTTCTACATAACTAACCGGTACTTACTTACATACCTACATATATGTCGGTGTATACTGTATTGTACAGTATAGCACATCTTGTCATAATTGTAAATAAAAGCTATTTCAACCAAATAAATATATATATTACATATTTATTGCAGTTGTTCCTTGAAGTATTCGAACTCACGCAACTGACAGGCCAGACAGGCGGTCAGACCTGCGACATAAGGAGGAATTCCAGGAAAAGAGACAGACTAAAGAAAACTGCATTAAAATCAGGTAATCAAAATGACTGGAAAAAAATACAAATATTACAGAAATAAGGTAAACAATCAAAAAAAGCATGCTAAGGAATATTTTTATAATAATTTAGATACAATTGTTTCAGATTTTCAGAATAACGATAAACGTAAATTTTGGAAAGTAATTCGTCACTTTGTCAAAAATAATAATTCTACTTCTTCAATTCCTCCTTTATGTTCAGCACTTCCATCTGGTGACAACCAATGGCATTTTAATGATCAGGACAAAGCAATTGTTTGAATGACTACTTTGCCTCTATCTCAACTGTCTATAACAAAAATACCCAGTTACCTCCTTTTACTAAGCTTACTGATAACTCTCTATCTCAAATAATTTGCACTGAACAAGAAATAGAAAAAACAATTGAAGTTCTCAACCCTAACAAAGCAAGTGGTGATGATGGTATAAGCCATAAAATGCTCAGGGGTGTCTCCAAATCCGTTTCAAAACCCTTATGTATTTTAATGAATAGATATTTTAAAGAGGGAATATTCCCTGATATTTGGAAGATTGCTAATGTTATTCCCATATTTAAAAAGGGAGATAAATCTCAGCCATCTAACTACCGACCAGTTGCATTATTGAGCTGTATTGGTAAACTGCAAGAAAGGATTGTTTTTAAAAATATGTATAACTTTCTACTTGACAATAATCTTCTATACAGGTATCAATCTGGCTTCTTACCTCACCACTCAACAGTTTTTCAGTTAATTGATATCTTTCATAATATATGCCAGGCCTTTGATAATAATATGTTTTCTTGCATTGTGTTCTGTGATGTGTCAAAGGTATTTGATAGAGTCTGGCATAAGGGTCTTTTATTTAAGCTACGGCAAAATGGCATTGAAGGGAAACTTTTAGAATGGTTAAACAGTTATTTAAGTCAAAGAAAGCAGAAAGTTGGTCTAAAGTCTTGCATTTCATGTTTAAAATCTATCTTTGCGGGGGTGCCGCAGGGGTCTGTTCTTGGACCTCTTTTATTTTTGGTTTACATAAATGATATAGCTGAACATTTTCTTAGTTTGACAAGGCTGTTTGCAGATGATAGCTCACTTTTCTATTCTGCAGCACACATTGATGACATAGCTGGTATAATTAACCATGATATGCAGTTGTTGTCAATTGGGCTAGACAGTGGCTAGTAACATTTAATCCCCTGAAAACTGAAGCTGTTTTATTTACTCTTAAAAAGATAAACATCTTACCACAACTTGTTTTTGATAATATTCCAATTAATTTCGTAGATAGCCACAAACATCTTGGTGTTACCTTCAGTAGTACAAGGCAGTGGCATTCTCATATTGAAAATATTGTCCTATCGGCGACTAAAATTTTGGGAATATTGCGTAAGCTAAAATACTCCATTAGTAGAAATGCTCTCAACCAAATGTATATGTCCTTTCTTTTACCAGTTGTAGAATATGCCTCAGTTGTATGGGATGGATGCTCTGAACAGGACTCACAAACTTTACAAAAAATCCAAAATGAAGCCACCCGCCTTGTTACAGGATTAACTAGATCTGTGTCATTAGAAAACTTGTTCAAAGAATGTGGATGGACAACTTTGTCAAAAAGAAGGCAGCAACATAAACTCTCTTTCATGTATAAGGTAAATAATGGCATTGTACCTTCATATATACAAGATTTAATTCCTCCTTTAGTTAGTGAAATTTCAAATTACCCTTTGAGAAATAATAGAAATATATCGGTGCCCTTCAACAGAACTAGTATCTCACAAAAATCATGTATTCCTTCTTCCATTAGACTTTGGAACTCCCTTGAAGATGATTTAAAAAATCTATCAACATTACAAACCTTTAAAAACATATTACTTCAAGTTTCAATAACTCATGTGTTCCTTCTCACTTTACTATAGGAAATGGATATATTTCTATATTGCATGCACGACTTCGAAATAATTGCAGCAACCTTAATAATGACCTTTTTAGAAATCATCTCCGTGATAATCCTTTATGTGATTTGTGTGGCATGATAGAGGACGCCATCCACTACTTCTTTCATTGTAGAAAGTTTACAATGAAAAGGCAGGTTTTTAATGACACAGTTAGAGTTTTCCAACCATTAAGTATTGATATGATTCTATGTGGTAATTTTAATTTGAATATGGAAAACAATGTAGTCTTGTTCAGAGCTGTCCACAGATATATACATGCTACTAAGCGTTTTAAAACCAGTTGTCTCTTTGTTTGAAGTTTTCCTTGAAACATATTTTGTATATTAATAAGTATACTTATGACCAATTTGTTCTATTCCCAAGTTGAAGGGGTTCCTGGCAGTCGTACTATTTTTGTTTTTGTTTCTTTTTCTTTTTTTTCTTTTAATTATCCAATTTTAATTACTTACTTATTTATTTATCTACTATTCTGATGTTCGAATTTTTCTTCTTTCATATATATTTATCTTCATTTATTTATTTATTTCCTTATTTATTTATTTTTTTTTTATTTTTTTTTATTTTTTATTTATTATTTATTATTTATTGATTATTTCCTTATATTTATTTGCTTATTTATTTATTTATTTATTTATCTATTTATTTATTCTGATATAGTCTTGTTTATGTTACTATCTGTTTTGCTTTGATTGCAACTTGTTAAGTTAACATATGCGTTTGTATATATAGCCATGTTTATAAGCTATTGTGTATATATAGAATGTAGGGAAAGGGTCGAAACTAATGTTGTGAGAACTTGTGACCCAACCCCATTGCTGTAAATATTTTGGCAATAAAATATGTTTAAACTAGATGCTATCAACAATCGTGTGTTAAAGGAACTCGCTAAACCTCTTTCTTTTCCTCTTAGCGATCTATTTAACTTCTCTCTAACCTCTGGCAAGGTACCTTTAATATGGAAGGAAGCAAATGTAACTCCCATCTTTAAAAAGGATGACCCTTTAGTAGTTTCTAACTACAGACCTATATCTCTGCTCAGTACAGTAGGCAAAGTCTTAGAAAAAATAGTGCATAAACATTTATTTAATTTCATTCGAGATAACAACATACTTACGACTCTACAGTCCGGATTTGTTCCAGGTGACTCTACAGTTAACTAACTAGTAGACATATATAACATCTTCTGTCACTCTCTTGACCAAGGCAAAGAAGTCAGAGCAGTATTCTGCGATATAAGTAAAGCCTTTGATAGAGTCTGGCATCGAGGGCTTCTCTATAAACTTGAATCTGCTGGGATTTCTGGTTCTCTTCTGTTATGTTTTAAGGACTATTTAAACGATAGGAAACAGAGAGTTGTACTTCCAGGTTCAGCTTCTTCTTGGGCATTTATTAAGGCTGGCGTTCCTCAAGGATCTATTTTAGGCCCTCTCCTTTTTCTCATATATAATAACGATATTGTAGATGATATACATTCTTGCATAAGGCTTTTCGCTGACGATACTAGTCTCTATATTATTGTAGATAACCCCATAAGCGCGGCTGACGAACTAAACGCTGATCTTGCCAAAATACATGCTTGGGCAGTCAGATGGCTTGTATCATTTAACCCATCAAAATCTGAGTCTATGATACTATCACGTAAACATAATAAACCTTTCCACCCACCACTCAGCATGAACCAGAACCTGATTAACAATGTTAATTCCCATAAACATTTGGACTAACATTCTCACAGGACTGCTCCTGGCACGATCATTTAAAACTTGTGAAAACTAAAGCATGGCTTCGTATAAATATTATGCGCAGACTAAAATTTCAGCTTGACAGGAAGTCTCATCAAACCATATATATATCTTTCATAAGGCCTCTTCTTGAATATGCCGATGTTGTATGGGACAATTGTACCCAACAAGAGGCTAACGAGTTAGAAAAAAATCAAAATGAAGCTGCACGCATTGTTACAGGAGCAACCAAACTTGCATCAATTCAATCTCTATTGTCTGACACAGGGTGGGAAAGTCTCACATCGAGAAGAGAAAAGCACAAACTCGTCCTCTTCTATAAGATGAACAATTCTTTTGTACCTGAGTACCTCTCCTCACTTGTACCACCAACTGTTGGTAATATAAGTCAATATAACTTGCGTAACGAAACGAACCTTCAGACAGTCCCTGCAAGATCCCAACAATACTACAACTCATTTCTCCCTTCAACCACGCGTATTTGGAACAGCCTTCCAGACGATACTAAGAACTCTCCATCGGTTGAATCCTTTAAACATAAACTCAACAGCAACATTACCAAACCACCACCTTACTACTTTTCTGATTCACGATTAGGACAAATATACCATGCCCGCATACGATTGAATTGCTCACTGAGGTATCATCTTTTCCAGAAAAAACATCATTGATAATCCTGTATGTGAGTGCGGTGAGATTGAAAATACTTCACACTTTTTCTTACACTGCAATCTCTATGGACAGTTAAGGCAGGCTTTGCTAGACAGAGTCTCTACCTACTGTCAACCAACGGTCAATGTTTTCTTATATGGTAATACTGATCTGACGGATGTTGAAAATGCAGAACTCTTTTCAGCTGTGCAAGATTATATATTAAAAACAAAACGTTTCTGCTAAAAAACAAAGGTACGCATTTGAAATTTCTCACAATAGTTGCACACACAATTAATCAAAACTAAGTAAAACCTAATATGACTCTAATTTGCGGATACTAATTTGCGGGTACGCATACGCCCAATAGTAGTTCATTCAGAAATCTAATAGTTATGAATGAATCTAGTCCAACAACAGGCCACTGAAATTATGACTTTACATTCCATTCCCCGTGGAGCCCTCAACAGCCAACTAGTACCCCTTTCGCTAAACAGCTACAAAGTGCGACCATTATTCTCTACATAAATGACAATTACGACATGATAGTACATATATTAGTAATGTGAACTCTTGGGATACAGATTCAAATAAGTCATTTGACTTTCTTCTGAATCCCATTTGTAAAGTGATTGTATTGTAATCGTATACTGTGTTGTTTGTATACTTGTCATATATTATACAAATAAAATAAAGTTTAAACCAAAGCCAAATGAATTCGTATTCCATAAGGATACTCCATATGCTTGGGAACGAAAGTCGTTAAAATGGTCTTGGTCACCACGACGCACACATACCGTAAAACTTTTCTCCAGAACGAAAAAGAACAATAACAAAACAAAACAAAAACAAAATTACAAAGACCTTGGGCCTTGGGGATGTGCGAACTATTAAGTTTGTTCAAATACTGATTCTATGTTGACCTTGACTTACTTTCGGCAAGGTCAAATCAGATTCCTAATGCATTTAGATGGGGAAAATTTTGAAAAAAAACCCCAGGTTTTTCGAAGCTTTGTGAAGCCAAAGTAACCATACTATTTAGGAATGGTTTACTTAATAATACACTGACCACAGATAAGCAACTAAGGTCAAGGCTGACCTTGACCTTTCAGCTGAAATCGGATTGCTAAAAGTATACTTTGATATATTTTTCTCAGAAATTTCAAATGTTGTTGAAACTGAGGGGATTGAAATTTGTTACGTCTTCAAAATGACCGCCATACCTATATATCGCGAAACTCTTCCAAATTGTATTCTCTGGAACAAAACGACCGATTGTATGTTGCATTCAAATTATGCTCCTCGGTTAATCTTGACATACTTTACGACAACTCAACTGGATATGTTAGCATGGGTGTAACTTGGAGAAGTTGGCGCTGATTTTTCTCTACAACTTTCATCGCGGCGAACACAGTTTACTAAAATCAATAATAAAAAAACTATCGCCGAAAATCAATGTGAAAAACATAAAAAATCGAGTCATATTTAGTAAATTTTGTAACAGTTTGGGACAAGATCAGGCCAGACAGAACGTAGGTTCTGACCTGGATCCAAACTGTTTGGCACTCTGATGGTATTTCCGTATGAATTTTTCAAAAAAGTTGAAAACGAATCAGCAGACGAAAAATTTCATGAAGAATTTCCCAAGAGGCAAAGAGTTAATTAAAGGCGTTTGCGCGTGTGCAATAAGTACCAAAATATCGCGTGCGCCTTTATTAGAGCATGATTGGTAAATTATTAGGTTGTTCTGTTTTTGTATGTATTACACAGGACCTCATTTATACAGTAGTCATAGACACAAAACTAGCACAAAGAAGAGAAATCGGAGAAGGCATAACTTGCCGACTTTTTCATTTGCTGATTTGAAGGTCCAGGTAAGCAAAATTTTGAGTGAAAAATTGCTTTTTTCTTCCTCATCAGTTTAAATATATGCTTTGGATACTCAAAAGAACCGCCTCACTAAGGCGGTTCTTTAGAGTACCCACAGCATATATTGGTTGAGAAATAAATAATAATATTTTTCATTTGTGCACTCTTATCCGGGGGGGGGGGGGGGGGTGCTGGTTAGTTGTTTAGACAAACGTCTGGCTTTATCTCTATCTAAGCTGTTTCGTACTCTTTTGGTATAAGTGGAAGAATCTTTTTTGTTTTAAAAAGTACTTAATATCCTTCAGTCCTAAAGGTGACAGCAGTATACAAAGCCCCAACAAAAACATACTATGTACCCTTCATACAAAGAGTTGAGGAAATTATTCAGGTCAAACTACCTTTTTAAATGATTAAGTTTCAGTCGCCCTTGAACCAGTTATCATAAACCTCCATATCGGCCGGTTACTGCATACGTACAACACGCACGCACGCTCGCACGCACACTTGTACCGATTCACGAACATGTGCAGTCATACTCTAAGCCAAAAAATGCTCCTATTATAAATTTTGAAGATCAGCTTTAGCCAGAACTCGTAGGGTAATTTTTCATACTGTTGTTGTCGTCTGCTGTATTTGATTAAACATTCTTTCAGGAACCTATGAGCGTGTCAAAAGGTTTGTTTGGATCCAGATCACTCCCGATGGTATGCTGGGCCTGATCTTGTCCAAAACTGTTTGGTAAAGGTTATCAGCGAATGACAATTCGTAAATGAAAGAATTCGCTTCTTATGCGGAATCATTTGTTTCTTATATTATGAAAAATAGCTTATATAAGATGACCGCCTTTGAGCGGCCCAGATGAGATCTATTCAGAGGTAACCAGCACATCACCTGTCTTCACGTTAGTCTGTCAAGCCTCATAGATCAAAGCATAGTCCCCAACAATTGGAAATGACCCTTTCTGCACCACTTTTCAAGAAGGGACATAATAGCAAGGCCTCCAAACACCGTCCCGTTTCTCTGACCACAACCTGCTCCAGAGCCATGGGTCACACACTCCACAGCCATTTCATGAAAAAAAATATATTATTCAATTAGGCATCGAAAATTCGAACTTCGATTGTTCGAAATACTCGCTAAATTTGGACACAATGGATTCAGAGAATATAGGGCCTATTCATGAACAGTTTTGATAACTATCTATAAAAACGTATGTTGTATGTGCGTAAACGAAATGTCTCACCGAGGCATTTCTTTTACGTATACAAAACATGTTTCATAAGAGAAAGCTGATAATTACCATTTTTATGGGTTATATACTTGTATGTCTACCTCACAATAATTCGAAATGCTATTAAATCGATATAAAACCCCCAGTCCTAAAGACTTCGATTGAACGAGCTTCTATTTAGACTGGTTCAACCAAGGAAGACCACTCCCGACATGATTGAAAATATGTTGACTGGGATGAAAAAAATCAAATCAAACAAACACAACCTACTTGAAAGTCATCACATCCTCAATGACCAGCAACACGGCTTCAGAAAGAGACGACCGTGTGGATAGCTCTTAACAACAATCCACGACCTGGCCAGCGTATTGGACAAAAGACCGCAATTCTACCTGATTTCGTTCATCAAGGTGGTCCATCGGCACCTTGCTACCAAGCTTCACCACTACGGGATCCCGGAACAAGACGCTGGGTCGAATTCAAAGGAAACCAGACAGTGGTGTTAAACGGTCGGACATTCTCTCTTCTGTTACTTCTGATGTTCCACAGGGGACAGCACTAGGTCTTCTCTTATTCCTGATATACCCAAACGACCTGCCACTAGGAGTGTACAGCATGGCTCATTGCTGAAGATTGTCTATGCTACATAATGATATGATAATAAACCAGGAAGATGCAGCGTAACTACAAGAAAATCTTGATCGCCTTCAGTAGTAGGAGACTGGCAGATGGTTTTAGTCTGAGACAAGTGTGAGCACATCAGAATCACTAGGAAGAGTGCCCAGTCTGCTTATAGAATCCATGGTCGAGTATTAAAGGAGACAACCAAAGCGAAGTACCTTGGCGTCACCATCGACAAAACTCTATCTTCGAAAAGCCACATCTCTACAGTGATAAGAGTGGCCGACCAGACTATCACAATTTATCAGCATGCTCAAATGATATACAAGAATCCAATTATAAGACACTCCTACGACCTCAGCTAGAGTATGCGGCTATATCCTTGTACCATCTACAAAGACAGGCACAAAGAAAGTCGAAGCTGTCCAAAGACGTGCAGCCAGATTGTGCTGAACTAGTTTACAATCACCGAACTAGCAGCGTGACCTCTATGATTCAGAGTCTGGGATTGGAAGATCTCCAGCATCGCATTGAGCAGTGTAAGACAGTAAAGTCATGATGTGACGAATTAGGTAAATAAGAAAGAGGGCAAAGATCAGGAATCGATACAATCAAGCACCAAACCTGGGTAGGTATATCGCGAGATATACGGTCGGTTATATAGTTTAATGGCGGTGCGCGAGCGAACTCACATTATGTGTGTCGTGAACCACTTTCTTGCGTTAATTTGAGTAGATTATTCTCTGTGGTGATACATTGCATAAGTTTGGAGGCCTCCATGCGAGTTTAACAATGTTTGCGTTTTAACAACAACAGCGTCTAGGACGAAGATTTGGCGACAGTAAAATGCAATAAGCCCGAAGTGGCTTAGGCTGCTGTCCGTTCTAAGGTGGTAGTTCTGTTGTTGTTGGTGATTCATTGTGTATTGTTGGTCCCATCGTTTCTGGGGTTCTGTGTTTAGTCCTTGTTTTGTAATACAGTACTTAGTGACTGTTCTAGACGTTGCAATTATATTGATGAGGAAGAGAGAGCTTGTTGCTTTACTTTAATTATCTTTTCTATGTATTGTGACTGTTAGTGAATTTCCTGACCATTCTTGGTTACTTTTTAACAAATTTACAGGTCAGATCAAGTCATACAAATTTGCTTCTTGGCATATATTATTGCAAAAATGATGCTGATAGGCAAAAAGTGAGATAAAATGTAATTCATTTAACTTGAAGATGATATAGACCGAGATTCAAACGCTTAAATAATAGAGCAAATTGTTCAATTGATTTAAGTTATCTGTATTCAAATTTTGTAGACAAAATCAAAGAATGTATGGAGAAATTGTTCAAGATAAATTAGAGTGGCATGTTGAAGGAATCGTCCCCTTTGTATAACAAAGTAGTTCAAAGAGCTATACATGAGGTACATATACTAAGCAAGGAGAAGAAAAGGCGTCGTAAAACGCCAACCAAATTTATGAAATGTAATACAAAGTAAAGGAAAATGAGCTAAATGTAGTAGGAGAAAATGCGAAGAAAAAAGGCCAGATAAAGTGAGTGAGTATGACAGGACACAGATCAACCTATGACACAATGAGTAAGAGGCATTGAAACACAGACAAAGATGTACACATAAACACAAGAATATACATTTAAATAAAAACAAACAAACAGTCAACTCTTTCTTCCTCAGTGGCTTTATTTCAAAACGCAAGGAAACCAGAAACAAAAAAGTGAGTATAATCAGGAAATACCACAATCACAAACTGCAGAAAAACCAATGGTACTGCGAGGAAGAGCCACACATCAATCACCAGGCACCAGGAAGACAAACTAAGCAAAGCCCAATAAACCCACACATATCGGGAGTAACACCAAACAATTGATCACTACCAACAGCAGAATCAATGCCTTAGAAAAGGTAAAAATGCTGACTCACAACCTGAAATGTAGTACCTATTAAAAAATCAGTCTGGTTATGTTGATAATGAACGGTTCAAGCGGTGGGTATTCATGGGCGGACCCCTTCCCCCGGAAAAATCACAAGTTGCTATACGTTTCTATAGAAAATCTAGAACAGGCTCCCCCTAAAAAATCTGGTCCAATTGCTTCTTGAGGGAGGTCCGTACGACCTCCTGTAAAATATCGTTGATGACTAAAATACGTTCTCAGGAACCCCATCCCCTCACTGACAGGAGTGTAACAAAGATATAGGATGTAAATAATACTTAGAAAAAAAGTGCAAAATTCTGTAAGACAATAGTGAATAGTTCATGAAAGGCAGAATACATACTCATCTGATTATATAAATCTGATTCAGAGAGAAAGCTTGGTACTCTGCATTGATGTACCTGATAGGTCACAGACCTGTAATTGTAAAAAGGGAAGTGATTGGCCCAAAGGTGGATGGAAGCTCAGCACAAATTTTAAGTTGTAAAGTGTTTCGTGATTGGTCATTACTAAATAAACGGGGGAAATCATATTAGACGGTTATACCTTACTGCACTTTTGGAAACAACAACCCACTGCTTTTGTTGATTGTGGCTTAGAATAATGGGGCCTTGCATTTTGATATTTTTCAATGAAATGTTCCTCGCATGTAGTACACCCACCTCGGGTAAAACATGGCAATCACCGAGGTATCTCATTCTTGTATATTGGTTGAACTAGGTCCAATCTGTAATTTGACGGAAGCCTCATTGTGATTTATGAGTTGTAAGGACAACAGCTTACTTAAAAGCAATAATGGAGATCTATGGAAAAGTATTAACAGGTCTAGGACCTGAAACACACGCCTTAAATACTGAAGAGGTTGAGACAGTGGTGCTTCAATTCCTCCACATTAGCTAAGCCATTCGGAAAAAACAAACCATGTGGAGGCTTCCCACTAAATATTATACATGACTGCAGTAAATATTCAGTCATTCCTAACAATTAACATGGAATTTTGACAACTGCTTATCTATCTGAAAGACCTGTCCTAACCTATTAGTTTTATGTTGAAAAGAATGCTTCTTTCCCATCTTTAAATAAACCGGGAAATGGAACAGACTCAAAACAAATACGTAAATAGATGATTTTTTTTTATCAGATGGAATGCTCTAAAAAGTAAAACTTTTTTCTCCTGCTTAGGGTATAAACTGTTCAAACACTTTTGATTTGATTTATTTAACTTGGCGTCTTATCATCTTCTAATCAAGCAAATATGTTTTACCAACACAATAATCAATTGTAATTTTCCTCGCATATATTTCTTCTCCCAATTTTGGCTAAACTCATTTTAGGATGTTTAGTCGCCAATAAAAAGTTGTATTAGTATTTATATTTAGGGCATGTCCATTTCTCATGAAAACATAAGGTACTGCTAACCATGTCAAATTATGTAATAAAGGATTTGTCGACTGTAAGGAATGATGAATATAGAGGAAATAAATGGTATTGCCCCCCCCCCCTCCCACTTGGACTCATTTACATACAACTATAAGACGTGGGGTCATAAATAAGGTGCTGGTTATATTGTAAATTATTGCCCCCATTATTTTGGGTGGTGGTTTGTGTTTGATCCTACTTTTGTTGTGCAGTATTCATTGAGTGTTCCTCTAAACTAAGAAGAAAAGCTCACACTTAAATACGTATTTTCTTAGAAGATACACCCGTTTTAGCTCTTAAAATCAGTAAAAGAGAGATGGGGATGTATTTAGGGCCGCCTTGTTATGGTTAGGCGCTAAATTGCCACCTTGTCTACTTGGCAATACCAGAGACACGCCCGTTATGCATGAAAAGGCAAATTTTGTTTGTTTTATTTATATGAAACCGCAAAAAATGAAATTCAAATTTGTTCAAATTAACATCTCTGATGATTGAATAAAGTTAAGAAACCTCCACTCAAGCTGAACAATTTATTTGCATTGACAAATGCAGCTTCCGCCATTTAAATATACATTGAAAGAGTCTCGAGCAAGATCAATCTCAATCAGATAGCATGCAAGTTGAAATCTACTTGTTTTTTTTAACTATTTACATGCTTGGTAATTTTTCATTCTTTGGTTGTCGTCAGTTTACTTTTTTCAAAATTAACTTTTTTTCCAAACAAACTCTATCATAGTGCAAATGGCTTAGATCCAGATCAAGACCATTCTGTCGGTTCTGACGTGGGTCTAAACAGTTTGCAAAGGTTCTCAACAGACGATAAAAGTCGCCTATGGCAAGGAGAGATGCAACAGGCGTCAATTTTAGATGAGAAAAAAATGTTTAAAATAGCTCAGGTGTTAATTACAGTATTTTATTAAAACTGCTTATTCACAGCCTTAATTAAAATTAGCCACAGCGCGAGAAA
Source organism: Loripinus fragilis (assembly GCA_964019695.1). Lineage (NCBI taxonomy): Eukaryota > Metazoa > Mollusca > Bivalvia > Lucinida > Lucinidae > Loripinus > Loripinus fragilis. The sequence goes on from CAXHUL010000609.1 coordinate 1,984,033, forward strand.
ACGACCCTTAAGCACAGGCCAAATGTAACTTTTGATGTTCTAGCAGAACATTCATCGCCACATTGCTATCCAATATCATGATATGAATATCACATAGGGGAGACCGGGGCAAGATGATTGAAATATTTTTTTCTGCTTTTACGACTCGATATATCTTATTGCTTTTAAATGTACTATGCACTGTCAAGTATTGGCTACAACTTTGGAGAAAGAAATACAGGCATAAAGTGACATTAGTGCTTGAAACAAACCATTTAAAACGTGTGGTCAGATGCATCATTTTGCCCCGTGCACGGGGCAAAATGATACAGTACACGGGGCAAAATGATACAATAAGACTTTTCTCATCTCAGATTTATATATTCAAGACGTAGCACAGAAATAACTATAAGCACAATTAAACAATCTATATATAATGCTATATATCGCCACGGAAATATGATTGAAAACGAACAGTTTTCTGAGTCACATTTGTTATCCTTCATGTTTTATGTTTTGCCACGGGGCAAAATGATACAGTTGACCACACATTTTTAACATTCTGAAAAAACTTAAATGATACTTTTCTGACATACCAGTATCATTTAATTTTCTTGTGATAGGAATAGACAGTTTCGATAAAAATATCTTGAAAATACTTTAAAACAGAGTCAAATTAGATTATTTCAGGCTGTATCATTTTGCCCCGACCACGCTGTATCATTTTGCCCCAGTGACCTCTTGTTTACAGTTTTCGTAACAATTCAAAAATACGACACCCCACAATAGTTCTGATTATTTGGAGACATAACAGTATCTATATAGTTCAATTTTCACGATAAAATAAGATTATATTTCTACCAAATTTTTCACCTTCATAAAAAACTGATGCCTTCAAAATTTACTTAGGGTGCCTCAAAAATCAATTGTTTATATTACAAGCTTAACTTTGCTCTGTTTTGGCTGGGCGTTTCTTATAATATGGCGAATTTCAATACGCACATTCAATTTGAGTAAGAAGCCTCATGTATGGCATCATCGTTTGAAAAATCGCACTGTATCATTTTGCCCCGTGTACCATTTTGCCCCGGTCTCCCCTACTGTAAACATGAATGAAAGTTTGCACCTAAAAGTGATACCTCCTTTGATGCCAGCTAACATTTATTTTCTATTTTCCATCTAAAACAAATTTGGGCGAAAGTTTGGCCAGTTAAATTAATTTACTACCCCCTTGCGTACACATTTGGACCAAATATTTAAGATGATTCTATCACAATAAACTGATGGTTTCTTGATACAATGTGTACAAAACGTGTGCGTAGAACTAATAATAATCTCTCTAAATCCAATTTTGACAGAATTTGTGATGGCACCCGTTGATGATTTGTCACATATCAACGCAAAGTGAATGAGGGCCTGGTCATAATAATGTCTATTAATCTACCATTACCAAGAGTGTTTATCTTGGCAAACAGCACAGACCCGGATGGGACGCCGCGAAACGCGGCGTCTCATCTGGGTCTACGCTGTTTGTTTTTACCCTTATTCGCATGCATTCAGTCTGTTCCACACGTGCGAACTTTGAATTTGAAACTAGCTACGCCCCTGAGCTCCATACATGGTAACTACTTTAGCGTGTTCGTGATATTTGTGCTTGTGTTCCTTTCGGATACTTCACGGAAGGTTACCAGTTACATATAGCAAAATATCGCAAGTCATTTTTTCTTTTGTTCAGATTCAATACATATATATTATATTCTGCTTCTCGACGCACTAACCACAATATTATACGTTTGACAACATGTCATCACCAGAGCTGTTTTTATCAGCAATAGCGGTTTTATTGGTTTTATTGGTATCGACAGGTAATCTGATCGCTTCTCGTCCCCCTTCTATTGCTATTTCGCATCTCTTTGGCAGCCCTCCCTAATTCTGCCCCTGTCTGTCTTTCTGTCCGTCTCTCTCCCCTTCCCTCTCTCTCTCTCTCTCTCTCTCTCTCTCTCTCTCTCTCTCTCTCTCTCTCCTTAGGTTTAGGCAAAGTGCTCAACTTGCTATTTTGCATCTCTTTTGACCGCTCTTCCTTATTATGTCGCTGTATGTCTGTCTGTCTGTCTGTCTGTCTGTCTGTCTGTCTGTCTGTCTGTCTCTCTCTCTCTCTCTCTCTCTCTCTCTCATAGGTTTTGTTAGCATCCAAAAGTGCTCAACTTGTTATTTCGCATCTCTTTGACCACATCGTCATTCTCAAAAACCACTTGCTTGTCCATATCCTGACACTGTTGATAGTTAGCATTATCATTCATCATTTATGGCATCCATATTTTCACAAACACTTAGTTTAGCTATCCTCTTCTCGTTAACACATGCAATTAGCTATGAGAAGCGATGTAATTGAGCCGCGACATAAGATTTCCAACAATGTGGTATGTGCGACTAGCAAAGCCTCAGATTAGCCTGCACATGCGCGCAGTCTGATCAGAGTCTTTGCTAGTCGCTTGAATGCTCTTTGAGTGTTGAGCTACTGACTGAACACCATTTGGAGTTTCTAAGCTTAAAATGAGGCTGCATAGGCTCGTATTAGTCTACACTTGTCAAAACGCCATATTGTTGGAAATCACATGTCGCGGCTAATTTATTGCGGTCGGCCGTGGCCGGCCGCTTATATAAACATCATTCAAAACACACATCAAATTCAGGTTTTGACCGAAGCTTTATGCCGTGCTCAGGCTATATTTTATTCGCTGCCGAACAACGATTGGGGTACCAAATATCGTGGGTTGACCTTCGGCGCGAAGTACACTGTCCGTGAAATCTGTAGGGCTACCTATAGTGCGAGGCAAGCTCGTTTGCTAATTTCACAAAGAAAGCGCCAATTTGCCCTGTCGCTTATATAAACGCAATAAGCATTAGCTTTTCAAAAGAGCTGGCGAAAGTTAAACGTCCAAAAGTCAAAACGTCCTTGATTGGCAAAGAGTGCAAGCGAACTTCACATCAGTAAACGTACTTCTGTGGTTGTCATCCACATCTGATTACATAGAATTACTATGAATTCAGGCACTGTCTTATGACGGTCATTACAAACAGGTTTTATGCCCCCAAAGGGAGGCATATAGTAATAAAACTGACTGTCCTTAGTGTCCTGGGTGTTTGAGTGTTCATATCATATGCAGAGTATATCTCCTATATTATTTTAGGCAGGACTGCCAAAATTCGTGTCTTAATGCATTTAGGGTCATGGAGCGTCACGCATCTTTACCACTGCCATCAGATCTAGAAAAATCGTGTCCACGTGCATACATCCTAGGAATCCCAAATTTGATTTGTGAACACATCTTGGGATCACGGAGTCTGTACATATACAGTTAAGCGACCACTGTGACCTTGATTTTTCTGGCATTAGTTTTAAGAAAAATGTGCTGTCTATTGTTGTCAAATGATTTTCCATAAATGTGTCGCATGCTAGATACATTACCATAACATACCATGATTAAGCCGGGTGCTTTCAAAAGATCAAGCAACAACTCGCTGGAAGCATGTGTTAAATGGTAACAAATCATAGTTCAGATGTTAATAACCAGGGCTTAGAATAAATCTACATGGACAAGCTCTAGAAGTTCAAAATGGAAGCATGCAGTGGACAAGAATACATACAATGATAGGGCTAAGCGACCGCCAGCTTTTTTGAAAAGCTAATACTTGTTATACACTCTATCGTATTGAAAGCTATACAGATACTTAATGTGTTTCCAGGTTTTAAGTGACCTCCGTTTTTCCTTTTTTAAACAGCTTTATATTGAACTTAGAAGAACGGCACTTAGCATGTGGATTTAAATACACACCGCGTAACTAAAACTTATTTTTGGGAGTCGCCCTTATTTGTAAATGAAGCCCAAATCCCCTGTACAAAAGAATAATTTAGTTGTTTTTCCCTGTGAATATACCCATGTGAGCCCCTATAGATACACGTGGTATATTTGCATTGCTATTCGGGCCAGTTAAGCAATTTTAGCGTGAAGTAGCGAGTGTCTTCATCAGTTCAAACACGTGTTTTGGGTGCTCAAAATAACCGTATCATCGAGACGGCTGTTCTGAGTACGCACAGCATATTTTTTTGGTAGAGAAATAGGAAAAATAATTTTCTGTTATGCACTCTTATCTGTAGGACTGACGAATTACCTCCACTGACCCGTATAAGCCATGTTTTATTTATATCGTTAGGTTCACTTGGGGACTTATTCAAAGAGGAGAGGCAAAAGCACACCAAAATTCCATCTAATCCCAGCCTATACAAAAACTCACATTTATGTGAAAAAAAATAATTCAATAGACCCCTTTCACATTGTTATCTCCCTTAGCAATCGCTCTTCAATTGAAAAATCGATAAAGCCGTTTTTGAAAATGAAGGGGCAGATTGCTTATTAGTTGCATTGGCTAAACACATAGTGATTGTTTATAAGTCGATTTTTTGGCTTTTTTATCGCTAGAATGAGATATCTTATTCTAGAAATAAGATAAGTTAACGTTTTCTTATACATTTTATAAGTCTTCAGATTTTTTTTTCACTTTAATTCGTGTAAAATATCCTTTGATATCGAGCTTACATCTGCTTCTTCTTCAGGCAGAAAATCACAAAAGCTATCTGAAACACATACCAACTACATGCCAACTAATAAGACAAACTTATATCTTATGCGAACATCGACAACTCAGAAGAGCCTGTGCAAAAAAAGTTAATTTAATTTCTCTAGTATGTCTATAATTGTCAGCCATACATGGTAGCTATTTTTCGCGTGTTCGTGATATTTCTACCCGTGTTCTATTATAAAATGATACTTCACGGAGTCAGATTAAATCGAAGTTACATATAGCAAAATATTGCAAGTCATGTTTTCTCTTGTTCAGATTCAATACAAATATATTATATTCTGCTTCTCGGCGCACTAACCAAAATACTATACCTTTGACAACATGTCATCACCGGAGTTGTTTTTATCAGCCATATCGGTTTTATTGGTTTTATTGGCCTCAGCAGGTAATCTAATCCCTTCTCGTTCTCTTTCTATTGCTATTTCGCATCTCTTTGGCCGCCCTCCCTTATTCTGTCTCTGTCTATCTTTCTGTCCCTCCCTCCCTCCCTCCCCCCCCTCTCTCTCTCTCTCTCTCTCTCTCTCTCTCTCTCTCTCTTATAGGTTTAGGCAAAGTGCTCAACTTGCTATTTTGCATCTCTTTTGACCGCTCTTCCTTATTATGTCTCTGTATGTATGTCTGTCTTTCTGTCTCTCTGTCTGTCTCTCTCTCTCTCTCTCTGTCACTCTCTCTCTCTTATAGGTTTTGTTTGCATCCACAGGTAAAGTGCTCAACTTGCTATTTTGCATCTCTTTGACCACTCTTCCTTATGTCTGTCTGTCCGTCCGTCCGTCCGTCCGTCCGTCCGTCTGTCTGTCTGTCTGTCTGTCTGTGTGTCTGTCAGTCTCTCTCTCTCTCTCTCTCTCTCTCTCTCTCTCTCTCTCAATGTTGTGTTTGCATCCAAAGGTAAAGTGCTCAACTTGCTATTTCGCATCTCTTTGACCACCATTCGTCTATCAAAACCGATTTGCTTGCCTCACTGGAATTTGAGTACCAAGCTTCAATTAATAAGTTGACAGCATCATTGGCATAACAACGAAGCTGAAAATGCATTAAAACATCGTAAAACGCAATTTTATAAAGATAGTGTTCATTTCTTGACTATTTCATACGAACACTATTTTCGATGTTTTAATGCATTTTGAGCTTCATTGATATGCCGATGGTGCTGTCAACTTATTGAGGTTTGGGACTCAAATGCCAGTGAGTTGTCCATATTTTGACCCTGTTGATAGTTAGCACTATTATTCATCAGCTATGGCAGAAAGTGTATGCCACCATATTTTCACAAACACTTAGTATGGCTATCCTCTTCTCGTTAACACATGCAATTAGCTATGAGAAGCGATGTAATTGAGCCGCGACATAAGATTTCCAACAATATGGTATGTGCGACTAGCAAAGCCTCAGATTAGCCTGCACATACGCGCAGTATGATCAGAGTCTTTGCTTGTCGCTTGAATGCTCTATGAGTGTTGAGCTACTGACTGAACATCATTTGGAGTCTCTAAGCTTAAAAGGAGGCTGCATAGGCTCGTATTAGTCTACACTTGTCAAAACGCCACATTGTTGGAAGCCACATGTCGCGGCAAATTTATTATATACTCTATCGTATTGAACGCCATACAGATACTTAGTAAACTTATTTAATGATTATCTGCTTAAGGGTCTGTATGGCCTATTGCAGATAATATTTGTTTTGTTTGAAAGGTGAATGGGGATGGCCTCGACCCCTATTGACCTATTTAATAAAGTTCTTCTTCTTCATATACTTACTTGTACTTACCGTTTATCATTAATCGCTATTACAGAATCACCGACAGACTGCTGGGACGGCTGTAGTTCCTTTCTGTATAATGGCACAATATCGATTACATCGACCGGCCTCAGTTGTCGTCCTTGGCCAGAGTCATCCCCCTTAGCTGGAGAGGAAGCTTACTGCAGAGATTATGAGGTGGATGGACTAGGTCAGCCTTGGTGTTATACCACAGATCCATATAATGAGTACGATTTCTGTGATATACCCGTGTGCTCATGTAAGTACTACATGTATTACTTGACTTTTCGCTTACTGTAAAGGCGGCAACTTTAATATTCATATCTAGGTGTTGTTCGGCTATTTCATCTGCTAAGCAAGGGAAATCGGGTTCTATTTATAATTTGGTAAAGAGTTAATAAGCTTTTTGAGCCGCGCAAACGTGCGTGCATTTCATGAAAATCCTAACCGTATGCACACTGAACTCACATTTATTAACCCTTAAAGCGCATAATCACAAAATGTATGTTGTTGTCGTCCACTAAACTGTTTGAAGCCTCATAGATAAACAGTGTGGACCCAGATCAGATTGCTCCTGTAGGAGCAGTCTGATCTGGGTTCACAATGTTTGCCTTCCTGCTTATGTTAAAAAAACATTTTCAGATGCAGTTATTTTGCTGGCGTTTTAAAGAAATATTGCCTGTATCTTTCATCAAAAAAGTATGCTAAACAAAACTTAAATGTCGAAAGTATATCATATAAAAGAGTAATACAAGAAGGTTTGAGACTTTAAAACTTTTATTTGTAGCAATACGCTTTATTTTTCTAAAACAACATAGCCTCTGATAAATAATCGGCCATTTCCGATACCAGTTCAATGCTTAGAATGGCATCGGAGCAAAGATAAGTGCAGTCAAACTATCTCTGACCAATTCCAGTTCAATTGGAATCTAAATATTTATGTTGCCAAATGACAACGCTCAGGAATAGTTGTTCTCTCTGAAAGAGAGGTGTAACGATAAGAATATATCCTCAAAATTAACATTTTGTCAAGAATTTTCTATTTCATCCGAACACTTGCGAAGTGTATATAAGATGCAGTCATACACGTTTGAAGTAGGCGCCTACGGGGGATTCATATAGATTAAATTTATGAAACTCGTATGAACAGTTGAACGCTTAACTTCTTCAGCCAAAAAGCATTTATTAATAATAAAATTTGGTGTTTTGGTAATTCATGGAATACAGACACCGAGAATTTCTTGAAATAAGTTAGAATTAAATATCACGCATACTGCACAAGACCATTAGGTCCCCTTATCGAGCCTCTAGTATTCCTGGCTGTGATAAATAGATGCACATCCGCGCGGCTTGAAATAGTAACTGACCATTGTTACAGGTTGCATATTTACAGCACTTATCAATTGTTGGTGCGTTTATATATTAGTTTTCGCAAGGTGTTTTGTGCTAGTTATAAGGAAATGAGAGATGGATAATAATATTTGCAGTGGTCCAGAAATAACCAGGAAAACGCTATTGATCAGCTGTTTATATCGGTCATACACGTCGAGCAAAACTTTTCATGTCGGACTTCAGACAGTTATTTGTTTTGAAGGTATTCAATCAATCTATTTCTCGGCCGATACTAATCCTCCATTTATTACACTTCGAATTCATAACCACTTTCTCCCTGATTTTAGCAGAGTCTGTCAAAATCTGCGTTCCTCGTGGTCGCCCTGCGCGTGTTTTGTTTCCCGACATGTTTTTCTTTGATCAACAAGGTTACTGCGGCTGCGCCGATTTTGGGGTCAAAGAAAAGGTCATATGAATATTACGGAGAGATGCGAGAGTTTTGTGCGGGACGTTAAAAATTATTTTCCAGATTCTTTCTCGATTTTTTCCCCTTTCCTTTACATTTTTATGTTAAAAAGATATGAACGTGCACTTGTCGGTTTGGGAACATTCCATTCCACCTGTCAAAACTAAGGATTCCAAAATTCACATAGAACGGCAAAATACGTAGGTCATATTTCTTTAAGGACTAAATAATGACTGAGGTTGTGGCGCAAGACGATACAGTTACTTTTGAATAAAACCACGCCTCATTTTCAGCTTTTACCTATGTCTAAGGTTGACTAGTCATGAGGCGCCGCCTTTACAGTAAGCGAAAAGTCAAGTAATATATATACATTGTTTGTGTGAGACCTGTTTCAGGATTATTTGAACAGATGTGAGTTCCATTTAATGCTGTTACAAAACAAATCTTGCACTTTTGCCTTTGTTTAAGAAACGGACCGGCCTCTGATATGGCCAAATAGACAACATGGCAAATTTCATTTTCAGACAGTATTTTTTAATACTTTACTAAATTTTTGAATACTTAGGCCTTTGTATGCAGTAACATGTTCTGTTATGTTGGAGTTATTTGTGGTTCCCATTGCGCCAGTTTTCTTTAGTTCAGTTGGTTCGCTTTGTAGGATAAAGTCGGGTATATTCGGACAGAAAGCTAAATTCGGACAGCGACTTTGTTGATTTCATATTTCAAATATTGGAATGAAAAATAAATTAACCAAGCAAACAGTGAAAATCCTGATGAGACGGCTCATAAGGAGCCGTCTCATCTGGATTTTACACTGTTTGCAAATGTGTGTCCGAATTTACCCGCTGTCCGAATTTACCCGACTTTACCCTATCCTTTGCTTGTTTATCAGACTGTTACCATTATAAAAATATTTTTTGCTTGATTTGATTCTTTACGTCCCAGTCAACAATTTTTTTATTTATGTCGGGACGGGTCTTCCAGGGTTGAACCAGCAACTATGCAAGGATAATAATTAAAATAAAACCCTAGAAAAGACTCATAATATAAGTATTCTAGGTACCCTTTAAACCATCTCAATTCCTATTGCATTTGATTGAACCCAAACCATACGGTGAAATTTGGATGGATTTTAACATCAATTTGTTTTGTTAATAATCAACGTTTAAACTATATTCTTTCAGGAATATCATCAGAGTGTCAAACAGTTTCGGTACATATTGGGTCGATTGTTTTGTTGGTTCTGATCTGGGTCCAAACTGTTTTCAGAGATGAACAGCCGATGACTTGTAAAGAGTTCACTTTTTTGCAATTTCCCTTTTATGCAAGTATCGTAGTTGAAATTGACCCATGGCATGAGATTTCCAACAATGTGGCATTTTGACATGTGTAAATTCAGACGAGCCAGTACAGCCGCCTTTTAAGCATAGAAACTCCAAATGGTGTTCAGTCAGTAGCTTAGCGATCATAGAATACTCAAGCGACTAGCAAAGGCTCTGATCAGACTGCGTGTATGCGCAGGCTGATCTGAGGCTTTGCTGGTCGCACATACCACATTGTTGGAACTCTCATGCACTGGCTCAATTACTATTATTTATCAGAAATAATTTTTGGCATTTTAACATTAATTCTTTACTTATGACAAAGTTCATGAACAGTTGAGCTAAGCATGAAAATAAAATTACAACCTCGGGGCCTGATAACAGTTTTATTATTATTTCAGTTTTCTGCTGCTGGGAAGAATTTTCTTCCGCCTTATATTACGGTACAGTGAACAACAGCAAGAGCTTCGCATGTCAATCCTGGTCTACACCAGTCTACCATTGGCATTATTTCGAAGATATGTCATTTCCATTAGACGGATCTATGAGTAAGGCCAACAATTACTGTCGCGATCCGGACGGGTCTGGTCAGCCCTGGTGTTTCACGGGTAACCTGAACGTACGGAGACAAACCTGCGACATCCCAAGATGCAACAGTAAGTAGTGCTGTTTCGGATGTATGTAAGGCGTATAGTACTACTAGGGTCAGTCAAAATAACTTAGAGTTTGTTAATATCTATAGAATGAGTTGGCACTTTTGACGGAAACTCAATACACACATAGAATGAGCCTTCTGGCTTCATTTCATATAGAAGTTGACGTCTCCCCATCTTCAATATGCTGTTGCTAGGCAACCGAAGACAGTCTCTCAGCGATGTGCGTTCGCGCTGAAGACACTTCTGACTAAGCAGCCATGAATTTTAAATCATTTCAAATCTATAAAAGTATGATAATGGACCTTTTATCTCGCAAATTGTATCAAACAATATGTTAGCAATGTTTTGAAGAAGTGAAATAGAAGGTAAATACTATACATGCAATTTCCGTTGCCTAGCAACCAAAATCGATGGAAATTCTGTTATTTTACAAAAACACTAGATTGTGTTGCTATGGTAACCGTTTATTCCTAAGAATATTCAAGATATGCATCGGATAATAAAAAAAAACAGTTACTAAATAAAATAAAATGGTCACATAATATGATACTTAGTTGATATTTTTGGTCTAGAATGAACCGATATTGGTGGGTGGTGTATATTTGGGGTAAAATTTTCATTTCATTTGTGGAATAAAATTGCAACGCCTCAATAACAGTTGTTGCATTTAACAAAATATATTCATAGGCTATATTTGCAATTAATACACAAGTTGATGTAACTTAAATTTTGTGATGTGTTTCCCTGGCAACGCTTTATTTCAACATACGTCATAACATGGATGTTTCAAACACGTACTAACTTATGACGCCATCTTTGATTTACAAGGTAAGTTTTTCCCTTCGTAACATTAAACAAGTTAGTGTCTGGCAAAACTAAGCAGTGCAGGCGGTGCCTAACATCGCACTTGAACAGAATATATAATGGTCATGTCAATAAATGCCGTTGCCTTTATAATTATTCACCCACAAATATCGAAGCCCGTGACTGCTAAAATTATCCTCGTGTCTCCCGCTTCGATACTTGTGGGTGAATGATTACAAAGGCAACGGCGTTTCTGGGCGTGATCATTATTTGTTCTGTCCAAGTGTGATATTTGGCACCGCCTGCACTGCTTTGTTTTGACAGACACTTATTTGTATAATTTTACGATGGGAAAAACTTACCTTGTAAATCAAAGATGGTGCCATACTACGTGTTTGCAACATCCATGCTATGACGTAGGTTGTTACCCCTGAAAATTAGTTCTGTAGCATTTGGGATCAGTTCTATTAAAATCCATTATTCTGTCAACAGACTAAATGAAGTTTATGATTTTTTCAATAAAATATCGCTATAGCGATATATCGCTATAGCGATATTTTATTAAAAGAAACCTAAACTTCATTTAATGTTATAACCATTCATTTCGCTGCAATCTCTTGCACTAGGGACTTTCGGAACCGGAGCTTTATGGTGACTTAGTGTACAGATTAAAGAAAATAGTTGGCACTAAATCTTTTTCAGCGCAGTTTATACAAAAATTCTCATCATAAAAAGATTGTATACATTTATGTATTGCAACAAACTGCATGCCTGGTGATCAACTCAATCACGGTTGTCAACCTTGCTCTTCTTTAATTGCACGCCAGCGGGTCTGACCTCAGACTTTATGACGGTTCCGACTTAAATACTTGTCTATAGGTTAGAGGGTTGGGGCCTGATCTGTCATGCAAACCAAACATATATGTGTCTTGATCCTCATCAAAATTAATGGTGAGGTTGGTACCGTCAAACTAGTTTGAGCCCTCCAGTAGTTTTCTAACTGACCGTTCCAAGACGGGTGTTCTTTGTTGATTTTTTATATTTGTGTTTGTCTTTGCCATATTGTCTTGTCTGTGTCTTGCAGCCTTGTAGTCACCTGCTTGGGAAGGGCTGACCTCTTGGCTCTCCTTCATGCGATGTTTTTTGTATTTTTGTCACTTTCCTATGTGGTGTCCTGGGTCAGATGTGTTACTTGATTGTATCGATTCCTGATCATTGCCTTCTTTGTTACTTTCAATAATAGAAAACATTTTTACTACTAAGTTACTTTATTTAAGCTCCTGTTGACAAACTTCGTAATTCATTTTCTAAATTATATCACAGACACACAAAGTTGATTGTTAAATACAAAGTTGGTTTAAAACTCTTCTGCAACAGGGTATGACAGAGTCAATGTTTTATTGTAAAAACGTGTATAGGCCTGATTGTTGATATTACCTTGGGGACAATACTCAGGGTGAAAATATATTCTGCGCTATTAATGTAAGTGCGGGTATTTGCGATGCACATGTACCCAGTATTTGTTGATTTGAGCTACACATTATTTTAAAACAATGTTTTCTTTTCAAACTATATGAAAAGGTGTCATTATTAAATAGACCGTCATACACTCAAGGCAATAGCTAACGCAACACTTACTATATATTAGACAATTTGAGAATGTATGGACGGATTGCATTCATATTGGACATAGGAATTTTTCAACACATGATACATACCTGGCAGAAATTTCTTTTCAATCTATTGACAAATAAATTTAAAGTCGTGACGAATAAGAATATTATAAGATAGATATATCCCACTGAACTTCAGTGAAATAAGGCGAATTCTTCTGATACTGAAGCTTGAACTTGTCAATAACAAATGGCATTGTTTCTTCTAAAATTTATGAAAAACGGGGTGATTTTAATTTTGAAATAGTAAATTTCCCATTTTATGATGGAGATGTTCCTCACTCTCCTTCCTATGGTGTATATATTTCTCAGCATATTCATTTTGCTAGAGTGTGCTCAAATGTTGATGACTTCAACAACAGAAACTTATTTGTAACTGCTAAATTATTAAAACAAGGTTATAGATATCATAAAATTCGAAAAGCATTTTCTAAATTCTACTACAGACACTTAGAGTAAATTGTTAAATACAACATTGGGTTAAAAACTCTTCTACAACAAGGTATATCAGAACCTATATTTTATGGTGATTTAGTCTATAAATTCAAACGAATTGTTGGAAAACCTAATTTTAGTGATCAATTCAAAAAGATAGTAAAACGTTATATAAGGGTTGGATATAATTTGGATATCACGTGACAGTCTGCATGCCTAGTTTTAAACCCAATCACGGTTTATAGCTATGGTTTCCTCTTTAATTGCACGACGGTGGGTCAGGCCTCAGACTCTATGACGGCTCTGACGTAAAGCTTTAATCGATGAGTTGGTGCCTGATGCTTATCTGTAGCTGGACCCACCGTGGCACAACTTAAGGTTTTCTTTAGCTCTGACTATCTGTGAGTCATGGGCCCTTTTCTTTGTTTCATCATGGAGTGTTAATTTGATTAGAGTGTTTTCCATGATGATACATTGCATTAGTTAGATGGCCTCCATGCGAGCCGAACATTTCTTGTACTTCAACAACAGAAGAATCTAGGGCAAAGATTTGGTACCAGTAAAATGCATTTAAGCCCCCCAGTGGCTTAGGCTGCTGTCCGTTCTAAGGCGGTGGTTCTGTTGTTGTTGACTTTTTGTTTATTGTTACTCCAATTGTGGGAGTCTGTAATTGCTCTATGTTTTGTTGTACGTAACTTTATGTCCATTCTCGTATTGCAATCATCTTGAGGGGGGGGGGAGAGAGCTGATTGCTTTGCTTAATTTGTCTTCCTGGTGTCTCGTGATGGTTGATCGGCTCTTCCTCGCGGTGCCACGGGGTTGTCTGCAGTTTGTGATTGTGGTATTTCCTGATCATACTCACTTACTATTTTAGACTTCGAGCTAAAAAAGGTCCTGCTCCCCCCTAGGGAATTTCGCAGACATATCCTATCTTAAAGAATATTTTAAGCCGCATCTTTTAAGAGATGTTTGCACTCTGTGCTCCGGGGCGTTAGTCTCTGACAGCCTGTTACATATGTTACTGTATCAAACTAAGGAAAAAATCAAAATAAAAGTTTGAGCTACAGAAAGAAGACATTAGACCATCTAATTGTTCAAGTTTCTTATGTAGTTTGCAATCTGGATGCCTAAGCTACATAATAGCAGCATTTTAAACAAAATTATAGCCTTCAATGGTGTTATATGCGTTACATAGATTAAATTTCCCTTTGAAAGCTGAAATCGTGACTAACATCATTTAATTTTACTGATGATATGTGCATTTTTACAAGTGTTTTTTATCTTAGTTTACTAAAATACTCATTCGAAAAATAGAAAAAAACAAAGTTTGCTTTTCTATCTCAAATATGCTGTTCTATATGAGCTATTAAACAACCCTACCCCCAATTTTAAGTATCCAATTTTGGTATCTATTATTGAAGAAAAACAAATGAAAATATTTGACGCTCATGGATATCTTACATTCTTGGCACTGTCTTGCTAATTCAATAATACATCTGTAAGTTTGACATCAGGATCAGAGCACTTATCAAAGTATGTAACGTATGTTACATGGCATGATGAATGAGCAAGGAAATTGTCTTGGAAGTTAGAGATGATATTTAATAAAAAATACTATTTTTCACATGTTTTCCTATTAATCTATTGCCTCTGGTTATTTAGTCTTAGTAATTGCAGTCATTGCTGTTAACAAGCCCATGGAATTGTGTTACAGATGTTATATATAATCTTTTTTATCACATATTTTCTAATGCGTATAATATTAAAATATATAGACATAAAGATAGAAAATAATAGTTCTCATTTAAATGACACAATTTGATAAATATTCCTATTAAATATAATTATTCAAAAACAATCTTTATTCAAGTCACCCACACAATGTCTATCATTGTGTCTGCTTCTATTGCAATATAATTACCCATTTCATCACAACCAGTAGAATCATGGCATTGTATTAGAACTGCAAACTGAGTACAATCCTGCTCCTCTCTACCTCTTTAGGAATTCTGCAGACATATCCTACCTTAAAGAACAATTCAAGCTGCATCAAATATCTATTAACCAGGGGGTTAGCATGCAATGGTATGTTACATATGTTACCATATCAATTTACGAATAAATGAATTAAAAGTCTGAGAAACAGAAACAAGACATAAAACTATCTATTTATTTGAACTATTAATGTAGTTTGCAAGCTGATTACCTTTGACACATAAGAAAGTGTTTTAACAAATATACAGCTTCATATGGTGTTATATGTGTTACATTAGTTTAGATTTCTTTTTAAAATTGGTAACTGTGACAAACATCGCTTATAAGCATTTCGTGTGATCCTCCTCTTTTGCCATCAAAAGACTTAAATTTTCTTTGTATGTGTGGCCAGTGTCAGCGTCAAACAAATTGACTCAGCTATAACTTGAATCCTTAGCATTCTTCAAAAGCAGAAACAGCATGTCAGTGTCATGGGGTCAAACACCTAATTAAATATGGTTTAATGCCATTTTACATAGGTCCATACAATGGAGTATGACTCTGGTATATGTCTCTTCCTGTGAAAAGGCAAGAGCAATCTTACTGCAGCTGCCTCTGCATCCATGCTAGTTAAATGATAACTCTGATTTTGCAAAAGCTATGTGTCTACCGTGTACCTCTATGAATACTTTAAGATATCAACAGAAATTTGATAGGCTGCTTTTTTTGCATCGTTTGCCATGTAACCTTTCCAGTCCTTTGGTGCTTAAGTCATCAGGTCTTAGATCAATAGTATTTTGCTGCGCTAAAAGAACTTAATAAGTTTTCTTTAGTTACAATGTTGACTCTTGATGGTTTTGGCAGACCGTCTGAAACAATTTCTGTTACACCTTGAAAGTTATCTTGTATATGAGAAAGAACACAAAGTCGGACATTGCCATCAATTATGTTTGCAGCTGGTTTTTTATGTTGTCAGTACTTTAAAGCAAGACTCAAAATAATGTAAAACCTTTGATTTCTCAGTTTTTTGCAGCCATATTATTAGCTGTTGCATTCAAAAGAAGGTAAGAGGACTATGGGTAGAATAGGATAAACAGTAGTTCTATATCATGCTCTATGGAAGATTTATACAGAGTAAACAAGTTGATAAGGTTGCCCCATTTCATGATCCATTGAAAACACTGAAATTGAAAACACTTGCCTCTGACTTTGTTATCAAAAAGGATGTCACGACAATGCCCTTGCTCATTTGTTATGACAAGTTATATATGTTACATCCTTTAATAAGCGCTCTTATGTTAGAAACTTAGTGAATCGTTAAAGTGAAATGGTCTTATTTACGCTCTGTTCATCCTGCATTTCATTGCTTTACCTGCTGTGATACATCTAGTTCGTTTATCTGAAGGGAAAGAGTTACCTTGGTTTCAGCACTTCAGAAGTACTAAGATTTCAAATAAGTTTTTGAATGCCTGGGGAAAGATAATAAGTGCAGAGACATTATTAGATGAAAATATGTTTGTTGCATGTATGGAAAGGCTACATTTATAAAAGTTAACCAGCTAAGATATGATTTTTATCATAGAATTATCAAGGTACATCAGTCCAGGTACTCATTGCTTTTAATGGCATAGTTTTCCTCCTTGTAAAGCTTTAGTTTTTCTCCTACTTGCAGAGTATCACTTGAAACACATACTCAAAGAGAAAACTATTAGGAATTCATATCAGTTTCCAAATATTCAAGCCATGAATGGCAAAATTTGAAAGTTGATAATGGCTCATCAATTTTGAGTGGACTGGTGGTAAAATTGTATACAGTAAATAATTTAAATATTGTGTGATGATTCTACTAGTTGCAAGGAGGCGTGTGATAATAATGATTACCACAATAGCAGACAACGACAAATGTTTAACATGAGTGTTAAATCGATGAGATTTAGTTTGGACCATTTCATTTATTGTATTGTCTTGTACAAATGTAAAACTATCTTTTCTATTTGTGGCTCTATATTTAGCACTTTATGCACAGTATTAGGAAATGTGTCCAAAGGTCATTGATAACATCTGGAACAACAGCCCATGGGCTTGATAATCAGAAATGAATATAATTTCTAGTGCTTTGGCACCAAGGACTGATAAGTACACATTAAGTGTCCTGATCTTAAACTTAATGACATCTTGCAGATATATGAGCAAGACAGACTAAGAAAATGTAAAATATCCACATGCTGCAATCGCTTTCATGTGTTTTACTTAAACGGTAATAACAAAATGCGCTTCTCGGTAAAACTGGGAGTAGGGCTGTGTATGAGCTCCTATAAGACAATATATTTAAGATAGAAAAGCAAGCTTGGCTTTTCCCATTCATTAATCGAGTATATGTTTGTAAAATCTAATAAAACAGTTTAAAACTAAGTCATAGTACTTGTTTAACTATATGATGATAACCACAATTATGGCTTTTAAATTATGATTAGGTTCATGTAACGCACATAACACCACAGTTAGCCCATAACACCACAGTTAGCCATATTAATGTAAAACAGCTTCGATATGTAGTAATGGCATCCATTATGCAGACTATAAGAGTGCCAATTTATTAAATAATTTTAATGTCTTCTTTCTGTAGCTCAAACATTGAAATTTTTTATTCTTAAATTGATTTAGTAACATATGTAACAAACTGTTACAGGCTAACGCCCTGACTTACAGAGTGCAAACATTTCTTATTAAATGCACCTTGAATGGTTACATAAGATGTAATATGTCTGCAGAATTCGAAGAGGATTAGGATGGAGCTGGCCTTTACTCAGCTTGATGTCAAAATACTGTTTGATGATTTTACTTATCACGCTAACATATGGAACGCTCTCTGATCTTTAAAACTTGGTGACAACTAGCAGATCTATAAGTCTTTATCATACAAGCCAGCTTAAAATCCCTGAACAATGTAAGATATCAAGCAGCTGCAAGTTTTTTTTCATTATTTTAGCTCAAACTTTCATACTACATTTCCTTTATTTGATATGGAAACGCATATAACATGCTGTTACAGACTAACGCCCCAACTTAGAGAGTGCAAACATCCCTTATTTGATGCAGCTTGAGTTGTTCTTTAAGAAGGAACATGTCTGCAAAACTCCCTCAAGAAGATTAAATTATTTTAGGCATATCTTACGTAAAGACAATGAGCTTGCACTTTTGTTACACCAGGTAACATATGTTACAGCCTCTGATATTAAAAAAATTGCAACAAACTTGCAGATTTATGAGTCTTTTCATATAAGCAAATAAATGCCAAACAATGAAACATATTCCTTAACTGCAAATGTTTTTTAACTATTTTTACTTTAGTTATAATACCAAACTTTTCACCTTAAAACTGGGTAGGGGTAGGGTTGTTTAATTGCTTATTCTAGAAAAAAATATTTAAGATAGGGAAGCTAACTTAAATTTTCTGTTAGCCAATTGCATAAGCTAGTCAGACATGGTTCAAAACATATACAAAACACACGGAGAGATTGTGAATGTAAATGATGTTAGTTCCACTTGCAAATTTTAATGGGTAATCTGATTTATGTAACGCATATGACACCTTAGGAAGCCACAAATTTGTTCAACTGTCTGCCATACGTAGTTAAGATATCCAGTATACAGACTAGACTATATGAGTGATTTTTAAAAATAAATATTTTAATGTCTTTAATTTGTAGCCCAAACTTTCAATTGACTTTTTCTTAATTTGATAAAGTAACGAATGTTACAGGCTCCCACAGACTAACGCCCCAGAGCACAGAGTGCAAACATTTCTTAAAAGACATGACTTTCAATTCTCTACAAGATAGGATATGTCTGCGAAATTCCCTAGGGGGGGAGCAAACCCATTCTCAGCCATCCGTCTATATCACACCATAAGCGAAAGTCACAAAATCACCACAGCGAAAAAAGTTAAATCGCATGATGGCGACATTTTATCATATGTAACCTTTGAATACATTGGTCCAGCTACAGGACACAACTTTGTCAAACTTACACCTGGTATGACCACCTCTAGCTCCAATGACTTGCTGACACATCTGTCTCCCAGGAGAGTCCCTACCACCTTGCCGTGGTCTCTGGGGCACACTCCTCACAGGGGACAATATTGATTGTAATACTTGTCACCTTTGGGAGTGCTAAGAGTAGGGCCCACCAGTTTGCCGTGGGTGGCTTTCTCGGTAACTCGAAGGGGATGGTCTGGAGACTGAGAGCATGCAGAATATGGACGTTTATAAATTCTGTATGACTCAACACGTCTCTTTGGCCTTTTTGACGGGGTAGACTGAGGTGGAAACACGGCCTGGTGTTTCTAATCGGCTTTGTCATGCTGAGCCCCAGGATTCTGAAAATGTAAAAAAATACTTCTTTTATCTTCGTTCTATAGTATCGTTTTGATGCCAACCATGTGTCCATTATCTTATATTTTCTTTCTTTTATAAACTAATCCTGGAAGGCAGTGGCTAAACGGGTCAATTGTGCAGATTCTATTTGTTCAAGTATACCTTCTATGTATCTCTAGCACTGGAGGTCGGACACCTACTCCATTAAAGTGCTCCCTTGTTGGGCTCCTCGGAGGGTGGGGAGCATGGAGGATGAGTCAAACAACTAAACTACCTGGCTAAACAAAAAGCAAAAAATGTCACATAGCAAATTCAGATACCGACTCTGAAAACTCGTACCCAGCTTCTCAACCAACTAAATCAAGTTCGTCTACCTCAACAAAAACACCTTATGTACCTAGATTTTAATAATTCATTATGACCAGGAAGAGGCCATTTCTTCCCTGTCTCCGTTCCTAGTGCATAAAAGAATTATGAGTTTGACAGAAGAACCAAAGAGCATTAAAACACTAAGATCTGGTGACTTATTAATTCAATGTACAAAAGACGCACACGAGAAAACTCTTCTACATATGAAGACTTTCTGTAATCTCAAATGCTCTGTAACACCCCATTCGTCACTGAACGCATCAAAGGGTATTGTTTGTTGTCCTGCCTTGAGCAAAGTGACACCCGAACATATCATTGTTCATGGGTGAACAGGTAGTTACAGATGTTCGCAGAATCACTGTTCGTCATGATGGTATATTAAAACCAACCAACACATTTGTCTTAACTTTCAACACACCAATCTTACCAACAGTTGTAAAAATAGGATTTATTCAAGTTAAAGTAGATGTCTACATACCAAATCCACTTCAATGTTATAATTGTCAAGTGTTCGGTCACCACAAAACAAGCATGGTAGACTTGCTGTATGCTGCAACTGTGCTCAACCTGAACATTGCGCATCTGGTCAGTGTGATAAACCTGACAAATGTGTCAACTGGTCAGGTGACAACCCTGCAAACTCTAAACAATGCCTACAGTAGGAAAAAGAGAAGCAAATATTAAAAATTAAATTTGAACATAACATCTCATTCCCAGAAGCACGAAAACAGTATGAACAATTTAATGGAGCAAAAACTTATGTAAGTGCAGTAAAACCTGGCACTTGCAACAAATCTACACAAACGGACAACAAAAGCACACAGACAGACGACAGCTTTACTGAATACTTAAAACAACGAACATCAGAGAAAACGCAAGACGGTACACAGGGAAAAAGTAACTCATCTCCTCATCCTGGAAAAAGTAACTCATCTCATCCTGGACCAGCCCTCAAACAGGCATCCCTTGATATGATGAAGAAAGTTGAGGAGACAATGAAAAAAGAAGAGAAAGACAGACTAAAAAAAACAACAAAAAGAAGAAAGACGACAACAGTTTTTCAAAGAACAAGCAGAGAAAGAAAAAAACAAGCACAAAAAGCAAAACAAGCTGAAAAGAATCCATATTCTTTGTTAGCTGAAAAAGAGGAGGGGGAGGTCATGGACGATGATTCTGTGGTTTTCACAGAGCCACCCTCCAGTAATCACCTCCCAAAAGGCACACTGTCACGATTACCATTAACTTAAATAATGGAAGGTTTCAATCTAACCATTATATTAGTACCCCTTTTTATATTATTCTCAAGTATGGATTTTAAACATAAAATTATACAATGGAATTGTCGAGGTTTGAAACCTAATTATAATGAAGTATCTCTATTGATTTCTGAATATAATCCATCTGTATTTTCCTTTCAAGAGACATTTCTTAAACCATATGGTAACATCTCGTTAAAAGGTTTTAATATATATAACTTTGTTCATACTGATTGTCTGAGGCCCTCTGGTGGTGCCTCAATATTTGTAAAATCATCTTTCCCACAAAGAAAGATTGATTTACAAACAGAACTACAAGCAACTGCTGTTTCTGTCACTCTAGACAGAGAAATAACTTTATGTTCTGTATATATTCCCCAATCCTTTTCTTTTAACTCCCAACACTTGGACTATTTACTGCAACAACTTACTTCTCCGTCTATCATATTAGGTGACTTTAATGGTCACAATATCTTCTGGGGTGGTCAAAACAATGATTCCAGAGGTGAACTTATCGAAAATTTCATTACAAAGTATGACACATGTATTATGTATGATAGGTCTTACTCTTATCATTCTCCAAGTACAAAGTCTATTACATCTGTTGATCTTTCCTTTTGTCATCCATCACTGTATCTTGATTATAATTAATCTGTATGCGAAGACCAACACAATAGTGATCACTTCCCTATCATCATTGAACATAACACATTTTCCACTGAGGATCACAATCCAAAGTCGAAATTAAATAGAGCCAACTGGGATCTATTTAATACTCTGTGCACTGGTAAATTGGTACCAGAAAACTTCAAAGAATCTTCTGATCCTATAGCTGCTTTTACCTCCTCTCTTATTGAAATATCTAAAGAATGTATTCCTCAAAAATAGTAAGTGAGTATGATCAGGAAATACCACAATCACAAACTGCAGACAATCCCTAGGCACCGCAAGGAAGAGCCGCTCAACCATAACGAAACACCAGGGAGACAAATTAAGCAAGCAACTAGCTCTCTTTTCCCCATCAATAGTCATAAAGTAACGTACAACAAAACATAGAACAATTACAGACTCCCACAACTAAAAGTAATCCATGGTACAATGGCGACTGTAAAGAAGCAATTAAACAGCGCAAACAAGCTCTATCTAAATTCAAAAGATCTCCAAATACCAACAATTTCAATGACATCAAAGTATTAAGAGCTAAAGCCCGTTGAACAATTAAAATTTCGAAGCGTAAGTCATGGGGATCTTATGTTTCGAAAATAAATCATAAAACACCTATTAAAAAGTTTAGGATATGATAAGAAAATCACTGGAAAACCAAAATCCCCCTGTTACACACATTTAAACAGAGTGGGTACTGATAATAAAGCAACCTTAAAACAGATATTGCTGACACTTTAGGAGAAACTTTTTGTCACAATTCTTCATCATTTAATTACTCTGAATCTTTCAGAAAGATTAAAACAGACCAAGAGAAAGTTAAATTGAATTTTAAATCACAAAATAATGAAATTTATAACACAGATTTTAATTTAGATGAATTAGTTGAAGCTATTCAACTGTCACATGACTCAGCTACGGGTCCTGATGAGATCCACTATCAAATGCTTAAACATCTCCCAGATACTTCTCTTGAAACCCTTTTGAATATATTTAATTACATTTAGACTTCTGGAAAATTTCCAGAAGATTGGCAATATGCAACAATTATTCCTATTCCCAAACCTGGTAAGGACTCTGTGGAACCAAATAATTATACTCCTATAGCTTTAACAAATTGTCTATGTAAAACCCTTGAAAGAATGATTAATAAAAGGCTTACTTGGTTTTTAGAATCCAATAATCATATATCGTGGTTCCAGTCTGGTTTCAGATCTGACCGCAGTACAACTGATAATTTAGTTAGATTGGAAACTTTCATATGTGATGCCTTTATTAAAAAGGAACATGTAGTCACTGTGTTAGTTATATTTTGAAAAAGCTTATGATACTACATGGAGATACGGCATTTTAAAAGATATCCACAGATTAGGATTGAGAAGTAGACTTCCTACATTCATTGAAAATGTCCTTGCAGACCGCACCATGCGAGTTTAAGTTGGCTCCTCTCTGTCTGACTTTTATGACCATGGGCAAGGTGTACCTCAAGGGGGTGTTCTGTCTACCACACTTTTTAATATCAAAATTAATGATATTGTGAAATGTTTATGTAATCTTACTGATTGCTCATTATATGTCGATGGCTTCTGTATCTGTTATCGCTCAAAAAACATGGGGACGATTAAACGTCAACGCAACAAAATTTGAATAAGATTGAAAATTGGGCAACATGCAATGGCTTTAAGTTTTACAAATCAAAACACAGTGTGTACATTTCTGTTAGTTGCGCAAGCAACATGATGATCCTGTTTTACATTTATATGGATCACCTGTTCCAGTTGTTGAGGAATCTAAATTCTTTGGTATTTTATTTGATAGAAAACTCTTTTTTATACCCCATATTAAATATCTCAAAGCTAAATGCTTAAAAGCATTGAATACTTTTAAAAGTGCCATCCCATAATTCTTGGGGTGCAGACCGAACTACACTTCTCAAGCTGTATCGGTCTCTAGTCTGGTCAAAATTAGACTATGGCTGTATTATATATGGCTCTGCACGAAAACCATATCTTCAAATGCTTGATCCTATACATAACCAAGGACTTAGATTAGCTTTAGGGGCTTTTAGAACTTCTCCTGTTGCTAGCCTCTATGTGGACGCAGATGAACCACCATTATACTCACGGAGAGAGAAACTCTCTTTGCAATATGCTATAAGACTTGCTGCTTACCCATCAAATCCTGCTCATGAAGTTACATTCCCACCAAATTATGTTGATTTATATGAACCAAAATCTAAAGCTATTAGATCATTTGGCATCAGAATTTCACCACTCTAAGAAGCTGCCAATATTAAACCACAAAATGTTGAAAAACATTTTACACCAAATAGTCTAGCTTGGTGTGTAAAACAACCTGACATAATTTTCGATTTACACTCTGGGAAAAAATCTGAATCAAATCCACACATATTAAAGGATGATTTCAGACGGCTGTTAAGTCGTTATAAGAATTATCAACAAGTTTATACTGATCGGTCAAAGGAAGACTCAAAGGTTGGCTGTACTGTTATATCAGGCAACCATAGTAATATGCAACGTATACCTGACGATTCATCATTTTTCACTACCGAAGCCAAAGCAGTCGATCTAGCTTTAGATTTCATTAGCACTTGTGATGCTAACAATAGATTTATTATATTTTCTGATTCGCTTTCTGTATTGAAAGCTATGAACCATACCCCACAGATTCAGAAACCTTTAGAAAATTGCCACGAGCTTCTCTGTTGGATTCCTAGTCATATAGGCATTCTAGGGAATGGGATGGTAGATCAGCAAGCAAAAACATCGCTTTCATTAGAACCAACTTCTTTTAAGATTCCATTTTTGAATTTTAAGCCACCTATCAATAAATATATCTTGGAAGAATCGCAAACTTTGTGGAATAACAGCATTGGAAATAAACTTCTTGAGATAAAACCAACTATTGGTGAACATCAATCAGTTGTTCGAAACATTAGAAAAGAAGAAGTTGTTTTGGCTCGGCTCCATTTAGGTCATACAAGAGTCACACATTCATACTTACTACTAGTGAAGAGCAACCAGAGTGTGTTGGTTGCGATGCATCATTCACTGTACGTCACTTCCTTTTGGAGTGTGGCGATTTTGCACAAGTAAGAAATAATTGCTTCCATGCTGAGAACATGAAGCAGTTATTTCAAGATATACATGTTGATAGTATTATGACATTTTAAAGACAAATAAATCTTTTTAACAAAATCTAATTACTATTTTTAAAATCGTGTTTTGTTTTTACATTTTGTATAAGACCATAATACAGATTCTTTAATGTTGTATTCTGTTCAGTTAAAGAACATGTACAGCTGCTTTCCAAAATTTTTATAGATAGCGATTTTTGTCATTTTAATTACATACCCTATACTTGTTTGAGAGTTTGTAATAAACTTATGCTTTGTTTGAGATATGATTTATTTCTGCTCATGTATGCACGACATATCTAGGTATAGTGAGTAAAAATATGGCTTGTTTTCGCAGATGTTTTGTATCAAGTTTTAACTTCTAAAAAAGTTGATCATATTCTTAGCAAATCAAAGTTGCTTATCAAAATTCTATTTCGAATTATGAGATAATAAGAATGCAGCAAGGAAAAATGTGGTGGGAATCTATAAAGTCATGTATACGGTGCATTGTGTTATATTTTAAGAATTGAAGCTATCGAGTGTATCAACAATGAATCACTTGATTGACTTTGGTGTATGCGCACTAATAGGTTGTTCAAATTATATAATTTTACAAAATTACTTTTAAAAGATATTTTTATTGCATTTTAGGTGTTCAAATTTGATGCTACATAGTAAGAGCCCAATTATTAGGAGAAAGGCCAAAAGAAAAGTACAGTCCTGCCGAACAGTTAAATGGCCAAGAGGGTTTGAAATTGTATTAAAATTGGGAAAATGTCATCTTTTAAGATGGATCCATTCCCTAAGCCTATTTCTTTTGCAAACCTATTCCCATTTGGCGTCTGAAACACGAACAAATTTATCCACATTACATTGATGAATGGGTGAAAAACCACTGGAGTCGTATTAAGGCGACTATTTCGTACCTTTTAAAGTAGTTATACAACTTAAGCTTGTTAATGAAACAATCACCAGTAAGGCATATCAGGATAAAATCAAAAGAGATATAAAACTCCAATATTAATCACACGTGAATATTTTAAAGAGATATTGCAAGGTGCGTTATCTTGTCGTATGCTTGGGGTATAGTGCATTCAAATTTGAGTTTTACATCGCTATTGATATTATTCTGATATGCCTTAATGGTAATTGTTTCAATAACAAGCTTAAGTTGAGAGACCCCATTAAAAGTTACAAGATAGTCCCCTCAATACCACTCCAGTGGATTTTAACCCATCCATCAATGTAATGTGGATAAAGTAATTCGTGTTACAGACGCCAGATGGGAAAAGGCTTGCAAAAGAAATAGGTTTAGAGTGTGGCTTCATCTGAAAAAATGACATTTTCCCAATTTTAATACAATTTTAAACCCTCTTGGCCATTTAACTGTTTGTAGTACTGTACTTTCCTTTTGGCCTTTCTCCTTATAATTGGGCTCTTCCTATGTAGCATCAAATTTGAACACCCAAAATGCACTTAAAATATCTTTTAACGGTAATTATGTAAAGTTATATAACTTAATTGCAACCTAATAGTGCACATACACCAAAGTCAACCAAGTGTTTCATTTTTTATACACTCGATAGCTTCAATTCTAAAAGTATACAATGCACCGTATACATGACTTTATAGATTCCCACCACAGTTTTCTTTGATGCTCTCCTTTTTATCTCATAATTCGAAATAGAGTTTTGATAAGCATATTTGGTTGGCTAAAAATATGATCAACTTTTTAGAAGTTAAAATTTGATACAAAACATCTGCAAAAACAAGCCATATTTTTACTCACTATAATTAGATATGTCGTGCATACAGGAGCAGAAATAGATCATTTCTCAAACAAAGCACAAGTTTATAACAAACACTCAAACAAGTATAGGGTATGTAAATAATTATGACAAAAATCGCTATCTATAAAAGTTTTGGAAAGCAGCTGTACAGTTATCTGAATAGCTCTTTGAAACTGTCAGATTTTGTATGTGGTCTTTCCTGTCAACAATCGTATTGCAACTTTTTATCATCATACAAACTAATAATCATCATTCCTTTCATTTTATCTTACAAATTATTACTTTTTCCATTCACATTATGTTTAGTTTAATACCGTCTGAAGCTAATGACCCACAAGGGTTGATGCGTCGTTAAGCACCAAACAAACAAACTAAACAGACACATCTGTCTCATTGACAAAACGTAGATCTGTATGAATGCCTGTAGGATGCTTCCCCATTCCTGAACCAGGGACTGCTGTAGCTCTTGAATGTTATGCGGAGCTGCTGACTACCTTCTCACACGCCAGAAAAACTCATCCCATAAATGTACAATGACGTTAAGGTCCGGGGACTTTGAAACCCATTGTAAATGTAGCTGGTGGATATTCTACTGCTGTAACAGTACCTGGGTTGCTCTGCTGAGATATTCTTTAGAAATTGGCGCCATTACATGATTATGTGAGTTTTACTTATGATGCGATATTTCTATTTGCTATGATTTTTAATTTATTAGTCAATAGATTGAAAAGAAATTATTCTTAGGCCCAATTTGACTGCAATCCGTCCAAACATTATCAAATTATCTGACATATAGTAAGTGTTGCGTTTAATAGCTGTGACCTTGAGTATATTTATAGGCTATAATCATATATTACAATTATGAATAATCAAGTGGGAACAAGTGCAGTGAGTGAACCGCTTAGTTCGTTTACAACTGTAATATATGATCTATGATCTACTTATAGTTTTGTCCTCCTTTTTCACGACTGTGCCTTTGGAAATGGTTGCATTGCCCTCTTCATGGACTTACCTAATGATTTACTTAATAGATATAACACATATTGACAAAATATGTGATTAAGTTGTCCAAAAATTTAAATTTAAATTTCTGTGCAAGCTGACTGATTGTGAAGCACGGGAAGGGGCAGAGTAAACTATTCGAATAAACTGATGTTAATCTTTCCAGCCGCATTAAAAACATGGGAACCAACAACATTTAAGAACGTAATAATCTACTTTTTTTGAACAAATACAGAAAATGAACAAATTATGACATATGCGCAAAAGTGTGACGTTCCATATTTTAATAAATCACATAGCTACCAAACAGTCTCGTGCGGTGCCTCCATCGGTCCGCCAGGGTAACGCCATTTGAATGGCAGGCCGATGGTGGACCCAGCAAATGGCGTATGCTGGCAGGCCGATGGTGGACCCAGCAAATGGCGTATGCTGGCAGGCAGATGTTGAAACGATACTGTATTCTGACTGTGATATGTTTACTGTTTTAAACGTTACAGGACTCCGTAATAGATGTGGCGGGATACTAATAGATCCACAGGGCACGCTTATACCACAGTTTGGTTCTTCAACTATTCCAGTCAGTTGCTATTGGAAAATTGTTGCTATTGATTCTCATATAGTGGTGCTGAATGTTCTGAGCATGGACATACGAGACTCGGAATCCTGTTTGGATCAATTTATTAAGGTGTGTATTGTGACCTTATAGGGATTTTTTTTGTATTGTCCGGGGGTGAAATTCGGCCTCATTCCTATTGGAGTTTAGGTGATTTTGTTCACAATTTTGAAAAAAAATCCAAGTCTTCAATTTTTTTTTTATTTTAAAGATTGGGATTTTCATTCAGTCACCACACACACACGCGCTACTTGATGACTATCAACTACCAATGCGTCTTATTTCCCCTTCAATGTTTTGATGGCAAAAGATTGTGTAATAGCTAATTTGTTTTTATGCACCAAAATAAAATATTTGTTCACTATAACAAATGTCCAAATTTAGGGGTTTACTGCGCTAAATTTCCCAATCTGAAAGGCCCCTTCCCAAAAATGCAAAAAACCCCAACAAAAACAAAAAAACAATTCCTGCCTTACCGCACCCTGGGGGTACTCTGATAGTTTTATGTACTATTACATAGGCTTAAACTGTTGAATTTCGATAATAAAAGTTTTTATCAAGAATTTTTTTTGGTGATAGTACATTTTTGAAGATATTCTTGGGGCTTTTCACTAAACTGGGTTATTTTTGGTTTCATTTCTATATATGTTTTAGGGTCTATATTTAAGGTCAAAGTACAAAATGAGATTTTTGTTTTGGGCATTTTCAATAGCTCAAGTATTGTTTGTGGGGTAGGAGGTCGTAAGGGGAGTGTAGCCTGATATGCCTGCTATTTTCTGCGGTAAACAGACAAACAGTAGAAGCTAGGAACAGGCCTATGTAGTAAGAAAAAATAGAGTTCGCTCCCCCCTCTCCAGCTAACACTACTCTCATTCTACTGTCTTGTACTATTGGTTCATGAAAAATATGAATTGAGCAAATGCTTTTAATGGACATGATAAACCCTTACTTTACTGGTGACGCCTTGGTACTTTGGCAAACAGTGAAGACCAATTGAAATGCATATAATGCATTGCGAAAAAAACAATAAATGCTCGACAATACTCGCGTTCTATTTTTTCTGAATTCGTTTAATAACTGCAATATTACATAAAACAAAAACAAAGTGGTCATTATCTACTTTTTCAGCAGCATGTCTGAAACCTAA
This sequence comes from Loripinus fragilis, assembly GCA_964019695.1. Classification (NCBI taxonomy): domain Eukaryota; kingdom Metazoa; phylum Mollusca; class Bivalvia; order Lucinida; family Lucinidae; genus Loripinus; species Loripinus fragilis. The sequence goes on from CAXHUL010000609.1 coordinate 2,013,429, forward strand.
ATTGGCCCTATGAGAATGAAAACCTTGCACGCTGTTATATACGCTAAACCAAAGCTGTAAGTGTTCACCTTACATGTTTGACGTTAGTTGCCAAGACACTATCCTACAAGATGGTTCGATCAAGATTCTTTTAGCAGACGACAGAAAGCAAGCGACAATTGTTGTGGTTTGACACTATTGATGTCTTTGATCATAAAAGACCGCTTCATAAATCGTTTACAATGAACAAATACATTGAAAAAAGGTGTCATAACGATAAATCAAACAGAGCAATGGAGCTATTGTACAACATTAAAGCGCCTACAAAAAAAAGAAAGATGAAAATGTTGTCTGCTTAAGACGTTTGCTTCAAAATCTTATTTAACAAAACCAATGAATCCAATGTCCAGAGAATTATGAAGCTAAAACAAATTTTTACAGTTGTGCTACCGAAATTAATATGAATGATTTTCCTTTTGCTCTTCTACCGTTTTCTTGTCTTTCGCAACGTTGTTAAATCAGCGGCTATCTTGATTCTATTGTCTTCCATCTGGCGCAATGCGGCTATGTTTGTTTACGTTGCGTCATTGCTGTTTTAAAGGTCAAGTCATTGCTATTTTTAGCCTTGATGCTATTTTTAACATGATTCATTGCTATTTTCAGCCACGTTATATCCCATAATGCATTTCTTTGACATTATGAAATGTTGCGCAATCGCTTCGTGGAGGCCGCCATCTTGAACAACAAAACAACACCCAGGGTTAATGCACTAGACTAAAAACAACCCATTCCTACTACTGACACTGCAAGTAATTTCATTTCAAAATGACTGGCACATCTTGCACAGTAAAAGTACTCTCATTTCAGAAAACTCACAATTATTACTACAATATAAAATATTCCATAGATACGTTATCCATTTACATTTTTATTGATTTCAAGATGTTATTGACAGCCGTAATGTAAGATGAATAAGAGTCAAATGTTTTGTGACAGATTGACTTTTCGTTTCTTCTACGTTGTAACACGGATACAGCAACTTTCGACAGCTTAAAGTAATTCAAATTTAAGCATGCAATTTATAGTCTGTTCTTTACTTCTAACAAAGAAAACAAACACAGTTTGCATGTTGGCGCGCTTTATTTTAGGCAAATGAGCAGCGTGACATGAAAGGACGTTGAAGACCTTGATGAGATCTATTTCAGAAATGCTTGTAAACGCCCTGCCAGTAACACAGCTTGCTTAACCCTTAGATCTTCTCATTGCCTGCCGTCCAGCCCACATGACACCAACCTTTTCCTTTTTCGTTTGGCTAAAATTTGCTGTGATTTGATACAGTACAGTATACCCCATAGCAATGACGACGTGCAAACAACACGGCAAGATCTACAAAAAATGTGTGTGGCTCACGTCTGTAAAGCCGCCTTAGAACTGATTTTACTCGACACTTCGTTCACTAATACCTGTTTATTCTCAGTCCGCGCATGACGACTGAGTAATAATATACTGCACGACCTTTGTTATGCTATTACCACCTAGACAAATATTCTGCTCTTTCGATGAAACGAGTAGAATGTTAATAACTCTCTATTGAACATTCAGCGATTGTTAAATATTACAAGGCGCTACTTTTCTAATTTGGAAATTAAAAAAAACGTTAGCATGTGCTGTTTAATTGATTTTTAAATTTTAAACATTGAAACCGGAAGTGGACACTCTTAATGAAATACAGTTCGACCACTCAAAAAAAAAGACAAAACAAAAAGACAAAAATTGGTTTTCAAGACCAATTATCGCTTCATTAAGCTCCCATTTGTCATTTAGATCTTTGTTTTGTCTATCTTCGAGTGGTCGTTTTACACAGGTTTTATTGTATTTCATTAAGGGTGTCAACTTCCGGTTTCAATGTGAAAGTTAAAAAATCAATTAAACAGCACATCTCAACGTTGTACACAGGTTTTACTGTATTACTCGTCGCAAAATGGACTAATCAAGCTTTTTTTCAGTTTGCTCTACTCGTCAGTTTGTATCGATCAAATAAAACACATAAAATGATGAAGCCGGGCCGCGTAGCGCAGTCGGTAACGTGTCTGGCTACAGATGCGAAGCTGACTGCAGATCCAGGGGTCGCGAGTTCGATCCCGGCCCGGTCCCATACTTTCGTGGAGATTGAGCATGAAATAATTTCTACGGTCATTCTCCTCGCTTAATCATTCATGAAGGGTTGTTGTCAGTTACAAGCGAAAGTATGTGCACGAATTACTGGTTACTCGCTTGTTCAAGCTTGCCCAGGAAAAAAAGTGTGGTTATGTGAACTGTCCGTCCCGCAATGACCATAGCTGTTGACTTGGGACGTAAAGCAACAAAATAAACAAACAAACAAACAAACACATAAAATGATTTCAGCATGTACTGCTGAGGATTGTCCAAATCTCAGAAAATTAGATATTTTAGAAAACTCGTAAAAATCTGTCGTAAGCAAAATTAAAAAATAAACAAAAAAAAACCTATTGTTGTAGTACTAGATCTACTTTTAAAAATTGGCTAGACTGATTTGAAACCACCTGCGCGCGCTTTAATAAAAAATGAACTTCAAACCCCCATTTTTTCAAAACGTTCATTTTACAATTTTTTGAGCCCCAAGCCTGTAATATGAAAGAAACCCTCTTTGTATATCATGTAATTAACGATCCTTATTTTGTAAACCATGCATCTGGCACAGACTCGCCTGAGCCTTTGTTTCATGCGATAAATATCACAGTCTCACGTGCTAGCCTATTTATATTTGAAGGTAACCGACGGCGAGGGCAAATTCGCTGACAAGTTTTGTGGAACAACTCCTCCATCCACTATATCATCAACAGGGCCACGTTTACAAGTACATTTCTTTCGGAAAGGAGAGAGTTCGGCAACATTTCAAGCATCATACAGACACTCCCCAGGTAATATCACGTCGGTATTTGCCTTCGTCGGTTCATTTTGTTCTTCCAAAAATGACTAATATTTATCCATCGCAACAAATTATCCAAAAATTTGATATCTAAGGTCAAATATTTTTTCATGTGTTTCGGGTAAAGGGTCTGAAAATTTTAGGTAGGGTAAGCACACAAATATTTTCTTTTTAAAAATTTTGTTTGTGGCCGTACCAGTACTGGCCGGTTGGGTTTATGGTTTTGTGGTTCTATGTCCAGGCAGGAGTCTCATTCGACAGACTGTGAGAAGCCGGATTTTATTTTTATCTGGATTTGAGATGCATTTTGAAAGGCATTTCGCCTTTCAAGATGCATAAATATAAAGTTTTCCAGAAAACCAGAAAAAATCCTAGGTTTCACCAGTAGATTTAGGTAGGATCGGGTTAGCCTAACACATTTTTTGTTTGGCCTAAGTGTTTGTTTGTTACGATCTAATCAACAATTGTTGACCATGTTGGGACGATTTACAGTGCTCCTGGGTTGAACCAGTACTAAGAAGAGAACAGTATGACACCTTGTCTTGTTCAAAACACAACGCAGTCTGGAACCAGCCGCCCAGTTCTGTTTGATTGTATCGACCCAAAGAATAACAACAATAGCAGGTAGACATTTTTATTCGTCACAGGAGAAATCACCCTACCAAACGCTCCAATGCTGAACATCTGGCTGAATATTAAAACTATTCCTCCAGGAAGACAATCAACAATCGGGGAATGTCACGCAACAGTCTATGCAGCCCTACGTTTGTGGTATAAATTGGAGGTCAGAAAGTTCTCTCGTTTTGTCAAAGGGGGAGTTCCAAATCTGCTGACGCATGGATTACGATAATATTTTTTATGTTGAAAACCTTCGTTATAACAACTACAAAAATGAAATTATTTTATTCCCCGAACACTGTTAGGCTACAGGGGGGCACCTTGATGTGCAACCTCTTTGTTCTAATATATGACCTATTAAATACCAGTCTCAAATCATTAACATTATTGACTGCTACATACTTTGAATGGAATATGAAAGAAGACTCCCCAGGGTATACCTTACTACCATTAATGTATATGAATATATCTAGATAATTTTTTTCTGACCCATCAAAATTTGAATTATCCCCATATTGAACACTAAAGTAAGTGTCTATAGGTTATAACGTCCTAATATTTACCATGTTCCAGTTTTTGTCAACCCATAATATTTTCAGAAAAGTAGGTCAAATACGTTTTCTTTATGCATGTAAATTTTCATAAAATTTGGACACTGGTAACAGTGTTATTGCATGAAATGAGTTAAGTCAGTTTTGATTCTTAAGTGATTTCAAATAAAATATTCCAGTTAGGTCTTAAACGCATTGACTATCACTATTTAGTATCCAATTAGGTCCAATATATTTTTGGTGTCAGCAGTTTCAACTAATTCAACAGCATAAAACTGGCATTTTTGTAATCAGCACTTGATAAGTAGCACCGGGTCTAGAACTTAGTTATACAGGTGGATGCCCAGCAGAAATCATTTGTGAATTGATCTTCCACTGGTTGAACTGTAGCCAATAGGTGTTTATGCTTTCAATCTACATTCTATGTTCCTTTATTTCCTCTATCTTAACTCCCTCTTAATCAAATATTGAGGGTAAATTGGTTCAGGACTATGTGCATACTTCTCATTTACTCTCATAAACTAAGTGAAACCAGGTCAAGTGTTTAAGAAATTGTGTACATTCTCACTATTTTGGTAGGTTCTTTTTTCAGAGAACTTGGATTTCACACCAGCTGTCTTTGTATTGGGTTAAACTTTCCCCCGTACATTGATGAAGTGTTGTATATTCATATTCTGGTCCTTCTGGAATATTTAGTTTCAGCAGAAAGTAGAAGACCATTTAAGCCAGTCCTAGGAGGCATGAGAGCTGCAGCACTTTCCATTTTGTGTCATGCAGAGACTGAGTGAAGCTGAGTCTTCAGTTTTAAAACTTTATAGTTTATTTCTATTATGGAATGATCTGTTTTCCCCTATTATTTAAATAGTATTCTTATTTTGCAGTCCGATAGTCACTCAATGTGTACATTTTAATGAACGGTTTACAGAATCTTATTTGAATTGCATTGTATCTTAATTAGTACTGATTGTGGTTATTTCTCCTGCATTAAGTTCTATCCGCCAAAACATTTCAAAAGAGTATCCAAAAATACTTATCATAAACCACATTTAAAATCATTAATATTCCAACAAAAGCTTTAAAACTGCTCTAATAAATAGAAATGGAGTTGATAAAAATTAAAAGATTATACTTTTTAAGATTATAAAGGGATTTTCAAATATTAAGAAACACTTAGCGAATTTTTGAATGTATACTTACTGAACATCTGGCATTAGACGAGGTGAAACAGTCTTGCGCTGTTATTTCCATCGTGGTTATAGAATCACGAATTTGATTCTCAAATGGCCTCATAATCATAATGCTGACATACTAAACAATCTGTAAAACTGGGAATAAATATTTATAATGACTTCAATAATATTTATTCATTTAACAAAAGTCTGAATCACCATTCAAACAAAATATATTTCCGGGCTTCAAATCTAAATCTTGTGAATATTATCCTTATACATATAGTCAAATTATATATAGATGGAAAAGGTTGACAAGAACTCTATCACACCATAATTAAAACACAAACATTGTTGATATAATTTGAAGAGCTGAATTTGAGTAAATATTCTAAAAGAAACATTATTTTGACCATTTTATGTGATTGATATGGTAATGTGTGTACCGCACACATAAGCTAGAGCTCGCAGATTATTCTAATAATTATCAATTTGAGAAATTCTGATTTCTGATGGATGTAAATTGGGCTGATTTGGAGGGGGTACCCCTATAATCACATACTACACAATACCAAATGTTGTAACCAACCAATGAAAAGCGATAGGAAAACAAAATACTTATAAGCCAGACAGTCAATTTGCATAATATCATCAAGATCTATGCCTGTGCAGAACAGAGCTCTATGTAAATTGAGCATACTGCTGGAAATTTACATAAAATCTTGATTTTTACATTCTGAAAAATTTGGACTATTAAGATTGAAATTCAGAAAACTCCATTTTACCGGTTTTATTTTTTCTTGAGATTTTATGATTATAACAAACACATGTGTGGACAAATTTGATATGAATTTCATAGGTTGACAAGAACAGCAACTAGGCAAAATTGACAATTTAATTTGTTGAAAATATTTTCAAAATGATAAATTTAGGGATACCTTCAAACCAAATTTGATGTGGACTTGTTTATTTTATATATTGAGATACATGTATAACAAATTACTAGGCATCATGATGAGAATAAATTAGGTTGAAAAATCAAAAATCTTGTCGCCTAGGGCCACTTTTAATTAGGGTGTCCAGTTTTTTTTTTTAAATTTTAAAATTATTAAAATTTAACAACTGAAATAGATGAATGGGTAAATATCTCACAAATAGAACACACATGTAATAGGCAATCTTTCTTCAAATTTTTATAAAAATCTGTGCATGGGCAGAACCCTATGTAAATTCCATATAGGGTGGAACTCCCCCTTTTCGTAGCTTTCGCGTAAAACAGGTGTACCAGAATTCGACAGAAACGTGTTTATCACGCAAAAAGTATATATGACCTAATGAGCATACAAACGTAGGTATTCATAGGCTGTTGCATGGCATTCCCCGATTTTTGATTTTCTTCATAGAGCATTCAAAGAGATGTTAAGCATTGGATCGTTGGTAGGCGTGGAAATGTTGGTAAAACATTACACCAAAAAAGGTTGCAGCTAAGCACGCAAGCAATCTCTGGCCACTTTATGCCCACCAATGAAACAACATTTGAATGGGGTTTCACTGGTGGGCATCTGGTTGCCCGAGATTGCGTGCATACTGACACATACCACTGTTGTGTATTTTAGCTACAATACCCTTCTTGGAAATCTTATCTGGTAATTTATTTCGACGTTGGTTCAGTTCACGTGACCTTGATGGTGATGGTCTTTACGATGACAATGACGTCATGGTGTGGGTTTTTGTGGCACCTGTTTACCACCTAGTGCAACTCTCTATTGTCGAAATTGACATAGAAGATGACCCCGGTTGTGAAAAGGATTTTATAGCGGTAAGGTAATTTCAGCTGTAGCAATGTTTCAAGGTGTACACCTACGCGAAATGTTCAGAATATAAAACCTGTGCAATTCTGCATACCTCTCGTAGAGCAAATAATGCCAAAAAGTTTCTTCCTAAAGGATGTTGATGTCATATTTTCTTCAAACAATAATAACAGTGTTGGTAGAAGTATCTGCAGTGGCAAACACAACAGACACAAACCTTTTTTGAAATGTCTAAAAGTAGAAAATAGGTTAATTATTTTTTTTATCAATAATGTTAAAACATTTAGTTTCCATATGTTTGAAGCATAAGATTCAGCATGCTCTCATTTGCACTATCGATTACTAAATTCTTGCAAGCCACTAGCAGTTGGTGAAATTTATAGGCCAAAAAACTGTATGTAGGTTCTTTACAGATGATACACTGATTTCTAGAATCAGTAATCTTTTTTAAATCTACAGTATACTTTATAACCAACAGGTTGGTTGTTATCAGTATTCCCAAAAATCGAACACAGTAATTTTAATTTCAATTCGTTAACAGCAAATAGAGTATTGCAAATAGGTGTATTGCACTTACAACATATAATAGGCGATTCCTTAGTTTCAAAATAAGTGTTATTTCCCATAGAAGAGTTAACTTATTTCTCTTTAAATAAGCTGGATAACTTTATGAATTCGATCCATTTGTTAACAAGTTAAATGTTATGATTGATTTCAGAGTATAAAAAAGAACAAAGAACATTGAGTATAACACCTTGTTATAAGTGCTGCATCATAAAGTCAGTAAGATGTATCTAAGAAAGTATTAGTCTCTGTATTAAATTTACAAAGTAAAAAGATAGAAAGAATAACTAAATATGATTGTGGTGTAAACCTTAAGACATTGATGAATCTACATATTGTATGCCACAATCCTTTTTTCTTAAGGTAAAAAATAGATACGACTAGTTGATATTCAATCACTATCAAAAGAAATAACTTTAGAAAAAATGTCTACCATTAACGTTATATATAATTGTGGATCTACTTCATAAATGTTTTTTTTCTTTCTCTATATACTGCCAGACCCTCTTTGGAGTATTATCGGCAGGTGTACTTTGTACACTCCGGATTGCAGGATGAAAGCCTACAAGTAACTATATCGAAATTACCGTAGGGTTCTTTAACCTGCACAAGAGGTAACTCTCCCTGCACAGGGGACATCCAGTTAACGTTCTGATCCAAAGGACGATGCACTTATCTAGTGTCATCCCTGCAAATGGCACTAGGGAAAGCGTGTTCGGACACTGAAATTTTCCTCGCTGCAAACGGGGATCGAACCTGGGACCTCTAGCACCAGAGGCAAGTGCCTAACAACTGAGCTACCACGCTTCCCAAAGGTCTCTCTGAAGATGATCTATTTACAGGTATACCAAGGATATGCAGATGGTATAGAAATGGGACGAATGTGTGGATCTGAAGCACCAGTCATGATGACGTCACAAGGAACTGTTTTATCAATGCGCTTTCAATCCAATCATATGAAGACTGGTAGTGGATTTCTGGCGACTTTCTCAACTACTCTACGTGCAAGCGGTAAAGCTGTATTCCTTTGCAAAATATCTTTTCTATGCAAAGAAGTCACTAACAGAGTACTTTTGTAAATTGACCCCTTTGGTTGATAAGCTATATGGAGATACTGTGTGAGTGTCCTTTGATATCAAGTTTACCAGGCAAGTCTTCGAGAATGCTTGTTGACAAGTGAGGCTTAGCGAGCGCTTAAACATGCGTTCTTGAAGCCGAGCCTGGTAAATTTGATATCAAAATGCATGAACCTGGTATTCTATTTATCAGTTTACAAGTTGATTCACTCTTCGATCTAGAAGACGTCATTATCGATTTATGTGTCGATTCAGACGGCGCCTTTAAAAAGTGCAACATCATGGTGACCTGATAAAGGCACATGCCATGAGATAGTCAACGTTTATCAGGTCAATGTGCAACAATGCAGTTAGTATGAGAGATAACTGATAACTAAACTTACAAAACACTCTCCTTGGACATGGGTTGGCGACATTCAGAAATTAACTGATTTGTTTTTTGTTTAAAATGAAACTATCACAATTGTGGAGGTAACTGTTTGAGCGAGGGATGTGAACATCTTGCTGTCTACAAGGAGTGCTTTCTCCATTCTCACATACCAATCCCTATGTAAGCTCGTTGTCAGAAAAATCTGTCCAACATCGCTACCCATGTGATATAAGCGTAACTAATACGAGAGAAGCCACACGAGGCTGGTTGCTAATACGAGATAACTTCATATGACATTTTGGCGCATGACTGTATTCCTTAGGAAAAGAAAGTTGAATTGTTGAGACACTCAGGTAAATTTTTAATGTTGAAATATCAGTGATTAAAGTCGGCCTTCAGCGTGGTATAAAGTTAAAAAGGACATTTTTATTTTAAACATTTATTCAATGCGTTGAACATGCTGAGCACATATTTGACGTGTTTGACAATTAGTGACTGAATTCAGGACCTTGTTGAACCACACATTTCACACTTCCCAACTTTTACACCGTGTGAAAAATTGGTACCATTACGTCACTTTTGGAAAATGTGAAATTCACGTATGGTCAATTTCGATAATTGGTGGGGTCTAAAATCTGTGTTCAAATTTCACATCTTTCACTTTTTCAACTGTGAAGAATTGGTACGTATTCGTGTCATCTGCGAAGGACTAGTTAGATTTTTCTCAGATGTGAAGAATTGGTACTCAATTTTCACAAATGTGAAGAAACAGTACCAAATTATCGACTTTTCACTCTACAAAGTCCTGGTGTATACCCTGAATAGTCGCGTCATATTTCTGTCAAATCCCTGATATAGGATCCCACCCATAGTAGATCACATTGGCATATCTTTAAAAAAGGGCGCATAAGCCCCGCTGTGCCCCCTATCACAGACCTCATGGGGACCGAGGTTACAAATGACTGGATAACTTTATCTCTGTCTCTCAAGTGCGCGCGCATACACTCAGAGAGAGAGAGAGAGAGAGAGAGAGAGAGAGAGAGAGATTGATCCCCCAAAAAAAAACATAATTAAGAATTTTACCTGCTACAAATGTGCTGGACGCTCAATGATGCCACCCTTGTAAGTGATTGGTTTAATGTATTGATAACCATCATAGAAGTGTGGGAAGATAAAAGGTCTTTCGTTACGGTCAAAAGACTTGAGCCTCATCTTACAAGAGCAAATCCTAGGGCAAAAGCACCTGGTGGCTTAGGCTGCTGTCCCTTCACAGCGGTGGTTCTGTTGTTGTGTGATTTGTTGTTGATTGTTACTCTCGTTGTGGGAGTCTTAGTTGATGTATGTTTTGTTGTGCGTTAATTTATGTCCATTCTATTTTTCAATCATCTTGATGGGGAAGAGGGTGCTGATTGCTTTGCTTGGTTTGTCTTTCTGGTGTCTTGTGATTGTTGTGTGGCTCTTCCTCGCAGTGCAATAGATTTATCTGCGGTTTGTGATTGTGGTATTTCCTGATCATACTCACTTACTATTTTGAACCTTTTCAGAGGCACCTGGCAAACGTTAAGGCAAACGTTAAAGCAAGAACTTAGCACTGCAAAAACATATGAGCATAGCAGGCTTGATGAGACGTCTATCGTTGATAGGCATCGATGCCATATGGTAGCTAAGTTTGGGTTGTTTGTTGATGAGGACCATAGCAAGCTTCCTTCGTTATACTGGTTACCTAAACTTCATAAACGGCCCTATAAGTCGCGTTTTATTGCTAATTCTAGTGCATGTACAACTACTGAGTTGTCTATTCTTTTGACTTCTTGTCTCACTGCAATTAAAAACCATGTCATTAAATAATGCACAACAGTTTATGAAAGAAATGGTAAAAATTTATTTTGGTCTATTAAAAATTCAGGTGAAATTCTCAATAAATTGAAGTCTAGAGGTTTTATAGCATCTGGTTTGTCTACATATGATTTCTCTACTCTCTATACTACATTGCCTCATAATCTAATAAAAGAAAAACTAACAGAATTAATTGAACAAACATTTAACAGAGAGGGCTCACTTTATTTGGCCTGTAATGATAAAAATGCCTTTTTTACTTCTGAACAACCTAAACGATATAAATCGTGGTCATGTCAGAAAATGTGTGATGTGCTCCATTATCTTTTGGACAATATATTTATAAGATTTGGCTCAAAAGTATATAGACAAATTGTCGGTATTCCAATGGGTACTGATTGTGCTCCTCTTGTTGCAGATTTGTTTTTGTATTGTTATGAGAGAGACTTTATGTTATCTCTGTCAGACAATAATCAATCTCATGTTATTGAAGCTTTTAACTCTACCTCCAGATATTTAGATGACTTACTTAATATTGATAATCCTTATTTTGAACAAATGGTAGGTCAGATATATCCCACTGAACTTCAGTTAAATAAGGCGAATTCTTCTGATACTGAAGCTCCGTTTTTGGACTTGAACTTGTCAATAACAAATGGCATAGTTTCTTCTAAAATTTATGATAAACGGGATGATTTTAATTTTGAAATAGTAAATTTCCCATTTCTGGATGGAGATGTTCCTCCCTCTCCTTCCTATGGTGTATATATTTCTCAGCTTATTCGTTTTGCTAGAGTATGTTCTAATGTTGATGACTTCAACAACAGAAACTTATTTTTAACTGCTAAATTATTAAAACAAGGTTATAGATATCATAAAATTCGGAAAGCATTTTCTAAATTCTACCACAGACACTCAGAGTTAATTGTTAAATACAACATTGGGTTAAAAACTCTTCTGCAACGAGGCATATCAGAACCTATATTTTATGGTGATTTAGTCTATAAATTCAAACGAATTGTTGGAAAACCTAATTTTAGTGATCAATTCAAAAAGATAGTTAAACGTTATATAAGGGTTGGATATAACTTGGATATCATGCGACAATCTGCTTGCCTAGTTGTAAACCCAATCACGGTTTATAGCTATGGTTTCCTCTTTAATTGCACGACGGTGGGTCGGGCCTCAGACTCTATGACGGCTCTGACGTAAAGCTTTAATCGGTGGGTTGGTGCCTGATGCTTATCTGTAGCTGGACCCACCCTGGCTCAACTTGAGGTTTTCTTTAGCTCTGACTATCTGTGAGTCATGAGCCCTTTTCTTTGTTTCATCATGGTGTAGTAATTTGATTAGAGTGTTTTTCCATGATGATACATTGCATTAGTTAGATGGCCTCCATGCGAGCTGAACATTTTTTGTACTTCAACAACAGCAGAATCTAGGGCGAAGATTTGGTACCAGTAAAATGCATTTAAGCCCCCCGGTGGCTTAGGCTTCTGTCCGTTCTAAGGCGGTGGTTCTGTTGTTGTTGACTTTCTGTTTATTGTTACTCCCATTGTGGGAGTCTGTAATTGTTCTATGTTTTGTTGTACGTTACTTTATGTCCATTTTAGTATTGCAATCATCTTGATGGGGAAGAGAGAGCTGATTGCTTTGCTTAATTTGTCTTCCTGGTGTCTCGTGATGGTTGAGCGGCTCTTCCTCACGGTGCCACGGGGTTGTCTGTAGTTTGTGATTGTGGTATTTCCTGATCATACTCATTTACTATTTTTGGAAAATCCTGTTTTTGATCATTTAACGAAATATTTTGCAAAAGGTACGAAGAAAATGCGACTATATATCGTCAACATTTTACAATCAGCATGTGGTTGGGCGCTTCATGTCACTAGGTAAATCTGAATATAAGTGCGAATAACGGACACATACGCTTTGTGGCCTGGAATGATTATATCTAAGGACCAAACCCAAGCCCCAACATAGCATGACAGATTTGGCCATTTCACCTTCTATGCTCAAGTATTGTATGAGGCTAAGGAAAGAGTTGCTCATTCTGTTGTCCGCTTTATAATACTAACCGTCAATACCTATTTGTAACTTAATCGCTTATGCTTGCTTCCATTTTTGTTTAGAGGTTTGACCTTGGCTCCAATTGTGCTGCTTTCTGGTTACTGCTTTTTTTACTATTTGTGACATTAATTGAATTTAACAGAAGATATAGCAATATATGGAATGAGTTGAAGAACTCACATGGTTTTTGACAGAAACTGATACTTACAAAGTTCCAAGGGACATAGCTCAAAACATCGATACAAGGGATATCGAATCGACCACTCTACTCGTCGCATATGTTTGAAACATGATTTTGTCCAGGAAACTAACAATCACTCAAATAATACATATGCAAGAGCTACGGTTCAGTGCTCAATATTTGTATGAATTTTTATTAACAAATCTTGAACAGTCTCAAAACAATTTTTAAGTGGATGTAAATTCGTCATAGAAACAGCTATAACGAAGATCGAAGGGACACAACTCAAAAGTGGGAAAGGGCTGTCCTCTTGGCTCTTGTTTGTGATGTCTAATTATGACGTTGTCACTTTCCCTTTGGTATCCTGGGTCGGGCTTGGTGCTTGATGTATCGATTTCTGATATTTGTCAGAATATTATTATTGGTATGAAATGTCATTTATATACCTTGAGTTTTTGCTGTCTGCATACCATCTTACATAAGTGGCTATTTACACAGAGGCTTGAAATAATGAATTTGAGTGATTTCATAAACAGTAAAGCGAAATATTTGCATCAAAGCCTCACAATCTGATGATTTAAGAATTTTGGATAAAAAATTTCTAAACAAGCATTAGATATAAAAACGTTAGAACTTTTTTACAAAACAATATTAATATGTTGTTTTGTTTTTTTAAGAATAACTTGATGCCGAAATTCAACAGGTCCCAAAGCACCACAAAACTAGTTGGTGAAATATTCTACATAACTTTTGAGTGTTTCCCTTCATGATTTTGAACGTTATTATTTTGTTACAGGTGCCACTGGCCAACCAAATCATTATATCTCTTAGGAACACGATAAGGGTATAGAAAAGCATAGCTCCTCTCAAAGCCCAGTTTTGATGTTTTATTAATTAGCAGTTTCATTCTAAAGCATTACATAGAAAGCGTCAATTTATTATGTTGACAAAATGCACAGGGTGTTGACATTCTGGGCGGGGCCATTTGTGGCTCCATGGTCATATTGCGAACAGAGATGGTAGAGGTCTACTGGCTGATGCTACATACCAAATATCAAGGCTCTAGATCAAGTGATTTCAGCAAGAGGTGTTGTCTTTCTTACTAGACCTTGCTATTTCAGATAAAAAAAGTTTCATCACTATTGATATAGGAAAACTGCATGGTTACGCAACCTAGCGATTATATTTTTAAAACAGTCAAATAATTTGAAAAACATTGATAGAGGGTGTCCCATGGACCATTTGTGCATATTTCTTTTAAAATCTGACCAGAAGTTTTTGACAATATTTTAGAGTGTTTCCTTCTGGTTGGCAAGGCCATGATTTCTACATAAAGTTGACATCTTCGAACAAGTTTGAAAGAGGATCCATCAACCCAGTGAAGGTTGGTGAGATTCCACCTAGTGGTTTAGGAGGAAGCTATCATTGACGGACGACGGAAGGACTGACAGGCAGGCAGGCAGGACGGGCATCCTATGACAACAACATGAGTTAAAAAAGGGATCCACCATTCAAAGATATATGAAATAGTGGAAAAGCTGAATCTAGCTCTCATTTAGCTTTAAACAAGCCTCACTCTGAGAATATCTTATTTTTGCATATGCCAAAAGGCGCAGATAAGGTCTGTAAATACATAGTTTGATCAGGGCCTATGTTTCTTTGCAACACTGATGGAAAATTTTCCTGCACTGATTGAAAAATCTCCAAAGATTCTCAATCTAAAATCAAAAGATAAGAGTTTGTTTCTGTATTTATATGGACACAAGCTGGCAAATCTGGAGTATGAACTACAAAGAAATTTATCTGTAACCTGTTGGAACCACCTTATAAAATCCTGCCTTATATGTGAAGAATTGGAATTGAATGCAATATGCAGCAGATTTAGGAAGTATTTTATCAATGTGAAGAATGCGCATGTATGCTACATATAATTTTACTACGTGCGTAAATTTCACATATGTGAAATATTGGTATGAAATACGTGACATATTGGTACCAATTTTTCACGCACTGTGAATAAATGGTACCAATTTTCATGGTGTAAAATTTGCGAAATATGAAAATAACAGAACCTTGACTATGTAAAAAAGAAACATATTTTCCTCAACAAGCGCACTTACTCAAGTTACTGTAGCTAATAAGCTAGTTCGTGTAAAATAGAAAGTGAGTATGGTCAGGAAATACCACAATCACAAACAGCAGACAAACCCATGGCAGCGCGTGGAAGAGCCACATGACAAATTCTTTTTGATGAATGTGTTCATTGTTTATTGTTCTGTTTATACGTTTAAGTTTATTTGTACAGCGTGTGTCATTGCTTGTAAGCATCAACCTCAGTGTCGTCACCAACACATATCATACCATTCTCGCGAGACCTGACGATACCTCATCTAGAGTGTGCAACGAGCAAAAGGCGACAGGTTAGTACGTGCTAGCGTGCTTCCTGTTTGCGACAATGCATATAATACACTACGTCGCTAGATGTGAAGGTAATTTATGAGAAAAATAATCGATCATTACTGTTCAGTGGTTCCCAAAAAATCTCAACCCAAGGGTCCACCATTCAGTAGGAAACTCGGCAAGCCATGTTTCCCACTGGAACAGTGGGTCCTCAGGTTGGGATTTTCATGTCCCAACTGAAAGCCAATGATAGATCCTATTTATCTCACATACCCGTACTAGCCCGTGGGAAAGATAAAAAAACTCCCGTAGGCCGCATGCTGGCCAAACGTTGATTTGTGACATCATTGTAATGTTAAAATACCGTCATCATGTCACATCTAAGGGTACTCAGGAATTTCCGGAAGTCGTTTTCAAGTTTTTTTCAATATGAACTTAAGTATTTAGTGGTGTGCAGGAAATAATTTGTTGTTTGTGTGAGGATGGCATCCTCACGATCACGGTTTTCATCACTTGGCAAGCCTTGTGATGCCAATCAGTGATCCTTGTGATAGATTTTTCTATCCCACCGTCACACTCATAATTGTTTCTTATAATCTTGTCCTGCTAAAACCTACCTATAATACAATCTGCATGGAAACAAATGCAGAGAAAGAAGTTTCATCTTTCAAAAGTACTCAATTGGTATTTACTAGTAGATAATAAATCGATAAGTTAGGGATTTTTCATGTGAACCAAACACCAATGTGCCTTAATCCACATCAGGAATAAGGGTGTGGTTGGTACCGTCAAACATGTTTAAGCACTTAAGTATTTTTTTACTGAACGTTCCAAGGCGGTGCTTCTTTTGTGGATCCTTTTTTGTAATTTGTGTTTCGTGTTTTCTTTGTCATACTGTCATGTCTGTACATTGCAGCTTTGTGGTCACCTAAGGGAAATGAGTGACCTATTGGCTATCTTGTGTGTGATGTTTTTTGTGATTTTGTCACTTTGCCTTATGGTGTCCTGGGTCATGTGTGGTACTTGGTCGTATCGATTCCTGATCTTTGACTTCTTCCTTACTTTAACAAGGATTGAGTCTGGTTTCTTTACGTAAGTACACATCCCATAAATTGTATAAGATATTTAACATAAACAAACTTAATGCAAGGATTGTATTGTTGGAGACGTTTTTTACCTTTCAGAAATCTCTTGTTTTGATCTGCTGCCAGATTGCTTGGTTACTGCTAAAGGACTCTGCTATCGTCATGCCAATTCATCTCTTACAAAGTTCTACTCTGATCAGTGTCGACGGTTCTGTGGCCTATGTAACGATTTCCACTTTGGTAAGACTTCGTAGAGTTATCATGTATTCTTGAATTTACCAAACAAATTGAAGAATCTATCATGAGTGTGAGGGTATGTTAGAAAAATCCGTCCCCAGGATCACCGTTTGGCATCACGAGGCTTGCCGAGTCAGAGATCCTGAGGGACGGATTTTACTATTGACCCTCACACAAATAATGGATTATTTTTCTTGCTCACCACTGTTTTTTTTAATAATCTTCTAGAAGTCCCTAAATACGCTAAGATGCAATTGCACATGATGACGTCACTTAAACATAACAATGACGTCACTTGACGAAAAGGGTGATAAATGAGCATTCAAATGCACTTGCTTTTTAACGCGACTTCAGATTGGATCACGTCAAATATTTGCTCAATATATTCTGTAGGAAACAATTTGATGGCATTAATTACGTCGCACTCCGTTGGATGACGTGCCAAGTTATGCGGCTTGTAACCTTCCAATTGAGACATAACTGCAGAAGTGCATTAGAATGGGGATAACCATATTCCAAAATTTTCATTTGCGGAGGTGCGTCGCCGTAAAACTAAATTTCCGATGGTATATCCATCGATATTCCTACCTCCCCAAATGAAAATTTTGAATAGTTATCCTTTAATTCCATCACATTTTGCCACCAAAAATCAATAATTCAAGAATACAATTATTGACTTCTATATAGAATTGTTTCCAAAAAAAATGATGCGAAGAAGCTTATATGCCATGATTTTATTTTTAGGGGAGTAGACATAAAATATATAATCCCCAACAATTATCTTTATCAGTTTTTTTTTCTCGGACCCATTATGCACGAACTGGTAACTGATATACAGGTTAATGTATATATTGGAAATACGTTGTCGAGGCTGAGCTTTAAAAACTGACGTATGTTGAAGATTAAATAATCATATCTCCGTTATTTCTCGGCATATCTGTGATTTTTCTTCAAAAAGCAACGGTTTAATTTATCATATTTAAGACTGTATTGTTATATTTATTGAAAGTTTATCCGTCTTTATGGACATCAACAATAAACCAAGGTACCGTTTTAAGCTACTTTTGGCACTTTTTAGCCGAAAATCGTCAGAAATCAAACTAAAAAGATGAGAAAACTTGAATTCTATTTACTGTAACTTGTAATGTTTCGATTTCGTAAATCAGGAGTAACTTCTTATAATCTCGGATAAGTTCATAACTAATTTTATGTGCTGTAGTACTTTGAAATAGCGCTAAAATAAAGGCTTGACAACATAACTTTGTATTTCCATTAGTGACCAGTCCGTTTAAACTGGGTCCAAGTTTTTTCTGTTAAACATAAGTTTCTAATAGACATAAGTCTCAACGAGACGTTTCTTTTACGCGCATAAAATCTATGTTATTATACATGTAGATGGTCATTAAGGTATATCATGAATATGTCTTTAAATCTGAATCCAGTGTGTCCTAAACTTATTTCAAATAAGCGAGCATTTCGAAAACTCAGAATTTGAAATCTAGAGGTTTCACAGTATATGTTTATATAGACATAAGATTTCCAACAACGTGGTACACGTGACGAGCATACGCGCAGTCTGATCAGTGCCCTTGCTAGTCGCTTGAATGTTCTATGACTGTTAAGCTACTGACCAAACATCATTTGGAGTTTCTAAGCTTAAAAGGAGGCTGCAAAGGCTCGTCTGAGTCTACACGTGTCAAAATGCCACATTGTTGGAAATCACATGTTGCGGCTATATTATGAGCTCTTATCTTGTGCTGTTACAGATTATGCCGGAACTGATTTTTACTTAAGAGACGAAGGCCTCCTTGTTAGCGAGAAGCTCCCCACCCAGACCTGGGGACACTGTGGTTGTTCTTGGCCCCTTTACAGATATCCAGGTCATTACCTGCAGCTTACCATCGTCAAATTTCATTTAGGGCCTAAAGAATTGTGCAGATATTCTCATTTGAAGGTTAGTGCATGCGCGGATTCAGAAAGTAATGTCAGAGGGGGTCAAACTTTGACAACGTTTTTTTTTATTTTGTTTTTTTTTTTAGTTGATGAGATGTGAGGAAGAACCAACATAACATTATAAGCGGTCCATCATCGGCCCTGCAGTGAAACACCATTGCGTTTCTTGGCAGGCCAATAATGGCCCTACATTGAATGCTGGCTTGGTAGCCTTGCGATTTTTCAGGGGTTCCGCACCAGTATTGCTTAGAAACCCTTGTCCCCTCTCTGTATCCGCCCATGTAGTGCCCCCCCAACAAATATATGCCAAACATTCAAACAATAGGTATCTTCAAACCGTTCACACAAGATGCTGCACATGTAGCATTGTATCAGTCTTCATTGTTTGCTACTTAGGCGATAATTGTGTTCAAAATTTTCATTTGGGCAGGTATATCGTCACATATACGGTCGTAGAATTCAGTTCTACGGCGACGTGCAAGCAGAGCTTTAAAATGGGATTTCCAAATGTATATCCTACGATATACCTCCTCAAATATTTGAATATGGTTATCCCCATCCTTATGCAATTCTGCAGACTAGTCTCAAATTAGAGCCTTGCATGCAGAAAAAAGCCGGATGTAGTTCAATAAAATGTGACGTAATTAATGACATTAAACTGTTTCCACAGTATATCGCAGGATATACTGTCGTAAAGGATCATTGACACTTGCTATGGGTAAATGCCTATGATTTTCAGTAAAAATAAAAGTTTGTCAATCGTCCCTTTCTTCACCTTGAAGCTACCCTGACCTGAGTACTTTATGGCTGTGAAATCCGTTTTCGATATAGAATGCTTCAAAGATGTAAAATTTTGGGTAGAACAATCAATTTTACATTAAGATATATAGAAATCCGAAAAACATTTTTTAAAATATCATTCCCCCCTGTGTGCCAGCAAAAGCTTTTGCATGTATATGTGTTACCATATTTTACACATTGTATGGAAGTGCCTTGCTGGCACAAGGGGGGGGGAAGATGTTCAGCAGCCCAAAAACCCAGGGCCTTAGCCCATAAAATGCCTTTTCTACCAAATAAGAAATTAATGACAGTAATGAAGTTCTCTAGAACCAGCCTCCTAAATTGCTTTGTATTCTTTGCTAGTTTAATATAAAGTACTTAAATATTAAAAGTAGAAATAGCAAGGTTTTAAACATTTTTTCCCAAGAAAAAATCTCACTGTTATCAAATGACACATCATTTTGCAAACGTCCTGTACTTATCTATTTGCATGCTAGCGAATTGTTTATGTTTTTAGTTTCGTCTGCAGACTCTTCAAAATGAAGTTTTTTAAAATAAACCACCCAGGACCACCATCAGAGTGTCAAACAGTTTGGATCCAGATCAAGACCGAAATTCTGTTGGTCTTTATCTGGATTCAAACAGTTTGCAAAAGGCTATTGGCAGACGACAAAATTATCCACTGACATGCTAAGAGTTATAACAGGTAAATACTTCAGTGTTCAATATATTGTCTCATATAAGGAGGGATATACATGCATATGTATACCATAAATATTCGGACACTTTAAATACATTCAACATGCTATGCCCTTTAAACAAAGCAAAAGTAATATTCAAAGGATCTAGCTACAATCAGTTTGACTTTCCAATGCTAAATGGGACTCTTTCATTCCTTCAAAAATATTTATTTCTTTTGTTGAGCTTTTAGTTTTGTATTATTTACGGTACATGAAGTCAAAATATACAGGTAACTTCTAAATTATCTACCCAAAATCATTTATTAAAAAACATATTTTGTTTTTAAAACAATTTCATCAATTATCGTGATTTGTTAATACTCTGCGTATAGTATGTTCAATAGATATCACCATGCCCACCAAATAAATCAAGAAAACGTGCAGAAATCACTTTTTAAAGCACTTTTTATTTTCATGAAATTTCAGGCCCCCTCCCCTTTCTACCCGCCATAACTCTCGAACGCGTAGGAATTTTGCAAATATTTTGTTAGCTGGCTCTTGCCATAAGATTCATCGTTTGCACTGATACTACATGTACCACAATAGAAGCGCAAAATCAGCGTTCTAGGAATCAGAAAAATAGGCGTATAAGGCCCAAACCGTCAATGATCCTTTTAGTTGTCATCCAATCAGACGTCGCGTTACGAAAGCAAGTGCATTAGAATGCTTAAAGTCTGATTCTGTGACAGCTACTGAAACATTCTAATGTGCTTGCAAATATAACACGGCATCTGATTGGATTACGTCATAAGTTTGCAACAATATATCTTGCATTATTACCCAACCGTCTATATACGGAGTACTTGTCTATTTTTTGCTATGTCATGAGTCACTGAACTATACCACCAGTTAATAAATATGACTATTGACTGGCACTATACCACGGCCTGGTTACCCACTTCCCTGTAAAAAAACACACAGGCGCTTATCGACATGCTCGACAAGGATCCGCGTACGGTTCGTTTATGAAAGGAGAAGTTATGCAACAATGGTGAAAATAAGGCATGGTTTGGCAACTTTAAACACACGAAGTCCACTCCACGAGTGAGCTCAACTGTGTCAATATCGTATATAAATCATATGGAATTATGTGAAACCCTTCCAAAGTCCTACATTTAACACCCGGATTAACACTCGAATGTCACACGATCAATATACGACTCACACGAGTGTACACACGGTTTTTATATGATCGCCATACGACCAATACGGTATCATACGATCGCCATACGACCAATACGGTTCAAGTACGAATTATACATGGTCAAGGACGACCAGACATGGTCTCTATGTCTGTACAAAACTTGTGTATGATCAACATTCGAACACAACATTCGAACACAACTCACTACTTGCTGACACCTTGAAACAACAGAGTACTTGCTACATAATGTCTTCAAAGAAGAGGAAGGTCTCCAAAAGAATCCCCATGGCAGATTCTTCCAGCGAGAATACAAATAGGGCCACCAAGGCCCTCCAATCACTTAACCTGTTGACTCTCTCGACCCTGATAAGCTGGAAGAGCTGCTGGCACCACCTGACGAGATACCCACAGATTCAGACTCAAATGCCAGTCTATGGGCCCTCCAGGAACTGCCACATCCTCAAAAAAGGTACATTTTTCATTGCGTCACATTTTTATTTATTTATATATTTATTTACTTTTTTAATTTCATCTATGTAACATGGAGTTAGTATTGATATCAATGATTCTCAGTATGTAGATATTATTTTTGACAAATTGACAACTGTACTATAATTGTTTTGACTTAGATAAATTAACAGTGTAGTCATGCAGTTTATTAATTTTGTTTTGTTTTGTCTAACTGCAGAATCATTCAGAGCAACACCCGAAAACTCACCGATGCAGAGGAAGTCAAAGTGATAGAGTGGATTCAGGCTTACCCCAGTATTTTCAACAAGGTGGATGCTAATTACAAAAACACAAAGAAGCGGGACCAGTTGTTTTCAGACTAAGCCCATCAGCTTGGAGAGGGGTTGACCGGACAGGACCTAAACAAATGGTATCTTGGGCAGCGTACGGCGTTTACAAAGTTGATCAAGCGACCCACCAGTAGCAGTGATGCTGTCTTGATGACTGCCCAACACCAGTGGGTGGTAGAGAGCATGTTCTTCCTCAAGGGGCATAGTACATCAATCCCCGTATGGTAAGGTGTGGATGTGAGTATTTTTTTAAAAGTTTATCCTTTTTTTAAATTTCATGTTGTTTATTAATGAAAATGTAACTGTAAGAATAATGTATGTAACCAACCAGTTTGATTTTTGTTAACAAAATATGAACCAGTGCATGTGATTTCAACAATGGGGTATATGCGACCAGCAAAGCCTTAAACCAGCCTGCGCATATGTGCAGTCTGATCAGAGCCTTTGCTAGTCGCTTGAGTATTTTGTGATTGTTAAGCTACTGTCTGAACACCATCTTGATTGTCTAAGCTTAAAAGGAGGCTACAGAGGCTCATCTGAGTCTACACATGTCAAAATGCCACATTGTTGGAAATCATACATTATGATATTTGTCTTTTGCAGTTGACTGGTGCCAGGAAGAAGCGGAACGGCGATGCACCCTCACAGAACATACCAGCCTTAGACCCAGCTGCACCAGAAGATGTACCGTCTACACGCTCTACAGTTTCAGTCTACACACTGGTAAATGTATACGTCGATTTGCTGGTATTTACGCGTATTGCCGGTACTTCATAGAACGGAAGTGGTAGATATTGGTGTTAATACTATATATATAAAACATGCCATATGCCTGAAGGACTATTGAATTATATCATTTTTAAGTATTGGGCATGCATATGACGATTTATGTAAGCATTTAGGAATAGATTCGAGAACCAATCATCCAGATCGGTACCGATCTGGATGATCGGTTCTCGAGTGCCGATCTGGATGATCAGTTCTCGAATCTATTCCTAAATGCTCACATAAATTGCCGTGCACATACTGAATACTTAAACATGATTGAAGTCTATAGTCCTTTAGGCATATGGCATGCTTTTCTATACAGTATTAACACCAATATCTACCACTTCCGGTCTATGAAGTACCAGCAAACCGCGCAAATACCAGCAAATCGATGTATACATTTACCAGTGTGGTCTACTCAGATTCAGATCTGCTAGAAGAGAGGGAAGATGTAAGTATTATTAACCACATATATTTTTCAGCAACTTTGGACGTGTAATCCATAGTTCCATCACGGGTCAGGGCACACACATATATTGCAGCATATTGCAGCATATTGCTGACTGACAAATCAAGGCTATGTCCGGCATTTTTTAAATATTAATCTACCAACAAATATTTTATAACCAATGAATTTTAGAGTAAATTAAGTAATAAATATTTAAGAAAATTATTTAAATATCTAACTTTAACCCATAAAGCGCCACCTATAATTTGCAGCAGACGACAATTTCAAATTTTGCTGCTTTTTCAAAAATGACAAAAATAAAGCATGATATTTTATGAAAATCGTCTGCTGGCAGACGATTCTCATGAAATATCATACCTTATTTCTTTCAAAAATCAGGAAAGACCTCACAAAATTTGTCGTCTGCTGCAGTGGTGATTGGCGTTTTAAGGGTTAATATGTATGTTTTGATTTATCTGCAGTTGACACAGAAGTTGAGACAACTGAGCTAAGAAAGGACTGGCGCTGCAGCTGTCACCATCAGACAACTGACACACCTAATGCACCAAACGATGCCATCTCTCCAGGATAAGTTCATGACAGAAACACTTTCCCTTACCTTGCGTTATGTGGACCTCTCCATGCAGCATACCCAGCAGCTGCCACAGCAGCATTAGCCTATCCTCCAGGACTTCATGACCCCTCAACGCCCAAAGCACCAGGCACAGCATTAGCCTTCACAGTATGCCCAGGACCACCTCATGGCCCTTCAACTCGCACATCAACTGAATCCCCCACCACTGAGACAGAGAGACGACCCTTCTTCACCACGCTTCAAGTCTGCTATCCAGATTTTACTGGATCTTTATGTCCACCACCAGCCCCTAACTATGCAACACTTAGGGGATAGCTGTATTCAAAATTTACATTTGGGGAGGTATATCTTTGGATATACGGTTGGATAATTTAGTTTTACGGCGACGCGCAAGCGGACCTGTAAAATGTAATTTCCGAACGTTTATCGAACGATATACCTCCACAAATGAATATTTTGATTATGGTTTTCCCTATTCTAATGCTCTTTTGCAGTTTGAGCTCAAATTGGGGCGTTGCAAGCCGTATAAAGCCACACGTCATCTAACGAAATGTGACATAATTAATGACGATAAACTATTTCAGACAGTAAATCGCAGGATATAATGTCGCAAATTTTTGACGTTATCTAATCAGACGTCGCGTTATATACTCAAGTGAATTAGAAAAGCTATTCGTTGCACCCTAACAGCCACAGTGAGCACAGATGGTATCATAGCAGCTGCTGCTGCTGCTGCTGCAGGAATACCTTCATTTTTCCATTAACACTGTCCAATGTCTCACTGTGTGCACACCACATATGGCTAGTACACTCACCACACAGCCTGCTACGCAAGTCGGAACATGTCTTCGCCCTAGATTCTGCTGTTGTTGAAGTACAAGAAATATTCAGCTCGCATGGAGGCCAAGTCGGAACATGTCTTTGATCATGAGGGAAATGGTTCAGGGAAGTGACGAGACTACCTTATACTAAACCAAGACATCAAGAAATGTTTACAGGAATTTATTATTCTGGCAATTTTTAAGTGCATTAGAAAAGCTATTCGTTGCACCCTAACATCCACAGTGAGCACAGATGGTATCATAGCTGCAGCTGCTGCTGCTGCTGCAGCAGGAATACCTTCAATTTTCCATTAACACTGTCCAATGTCTCACTGTGTGCACACCACATATGGCTAGTACACTCACCACACAGCCTGCTACGCTGTTTAAAAAAATTAAATGATTATGCTGACGAACATGATGCTAGTGTTGTGATTTTGATTGCCATATTTTTTCAAGAGGTTACACTTAAAATAAAAATTTATAAAATTTAATAAAGTTGAAATGTAAAACATGTATTTCTTTTTCGTTGAATATTATAAATATTTAGGAAGTAAATCTTTTATAACGGAGAGTTTTCTTTCAAATAAGATTGGCTTTTTATAAATGCACCATTATTAAATATTTCATTATTATTATCAATTTGCAAAAATAAAATTAAAGGTTCCCATAGAAAAAAAAGATGTACCTTTATAAGCGAGCAGTGGTTATTTTTCTTAGATATTTTTTTTGAAATCACATTTGTTCCCTTATATAGGTACATCCCATCTTATTATTCATTTTTCCCTTTGAAGAAATAACTACTTTGTCCCTTGATCACTACATTAAGTTGCCAGTTATGAAGCTGTATTCTTATCAAAGTAAGGGTGCAAAGATCAGGAATCGATACAATCAAGTACCACACCTGACCCAGGATACCAATGGGAAAGTGACAAACTCATAGTAGACATCACAAACGAGAGCCAAGAGGTCAGCCCTTTCCCAGCAGGTGACCACAAAGCACATATAAACAGACGCGCACAAAAAAATAGCAAACACAAGACAGAACAAAAACATTAAAGATCCGCAAAAGAAGTAAAACCACTTTAAACTCAAAAAGTTCTATTACACTTTCCAAACACGATATCTAGCAAATGTAAAGGTGTATAAAGAAGCAAAGAACATCAAACTGACTGTAGATACAAATATTGTATCCCAAGATTACACGTTCTTTTTCAATGCATTGTTTAATCTGTGGCTTACATATTTGTTTTCATGCCTATAAACGACATTGGTAGTGAAATAATTTAACCATTTTATGGCAATCATAGAACTTTTGGATTGTTCTCGGAAGGATTATATTTCATACTGGAAAAAAGTTTAATTTGATTTATTACTTGGTGTATAAATTGAAGAAAATTGTTGGCTCTAATAATTTTTCAGCGCAGTTCATTAAAATAATTTCCCATTATAATAAGATTGGCTATAACATTAATGTATTGCAACAGACTGCATGCTTGGTAGTCAACCCAATCACGGTTGGCAACTTTGCTTTCCTCTTTAATTGCACGCCGGTGGGTCGGACTTCAGAATCTATGATGGTTCCGACTTAAAGACTTATCTATTGATGAGATGGTAGGGGCCTGATGCTTTGGCTGTTTGTCGGGCCCACCGGGGTTTACCTGTTGGATTTCTTTTGCTCCGGTATTCAGTTTAATTTACTGTTGAGTCCTTATCCTTGCTTTATCTCCTTGTTATATCTTGATTTATATGTTTTAGGAGATGATGCATTGATAAGTTAGGGGTCTTTCATGCAAACCAAATATCTATGTGTCTTGATCCACATCTGAATTAAGGGTGAGGTTGGCGCCGTTAAACCGGTTTAAGCCCTCCAGTAAAATATTTTACTGACCGTTCCAAGGCGGTACTTCTTTTGTGGATCTTTTATGTTTTTGTTCTGTCTTGTGTTTGCTATGTTTTGTGCGCGTCTGTTTATATGTGCTTTGTGGTCACCTGCTGGGAAAGGGCTGACCTCTTGGCTCTCGTTTGTGGTGTCTTCTGTGAGTTTGTCACTTTCCCATTGGTATCCTGGGTCAGGTGTGGTACTTGATTGTATCGATTCCTGATCTTTGCACCATAACTTACTTTTATTGTACAACGTTTAAAGCAATTCAACACTTACTTACTCTTTTGACACTTATTTATTTAAATCTTTTTGAAGACTGTTCTTGAAAAAAAAACCCTGCTAAACCTTCAAATCATGATATCTAGCAAATCAAATATGATTGTATGTATAACGAGCTCGAGCATTTAGATTCCAATATCAATTCATGAAATGATAAACAAAGGTTACTACTAGTCTATATCAACTGCAAAAGTGACTAGTCTATTATATCATCTGTTCTTGCCATGGAACTGAACCAGCGTCTGTTACGACATAATGCCGGTCAGGAAGGAAGAGGGGAAATCTTATTGGAAAATTCCTCTTTGCGATGACGATGCTACCAGGGAAAAATAATGCACACAACTAGCAAAAACTTTTCAGTACTTTATGTACTAAGAAAACATCAACAACACATTAATATACAATGACACCACCTACGCTGTTATTTCTGGCTAATTGACCATCCTGTACTAGAGCAAGTTGCCACTCCAAGATCGTTTCAATCAGAACCAATCTTGGACTGTCCTGTTCTAGATGTACGTCAACTAGTCAGAAATAAGAGACGTAAAGAATATGATTAACATATAACTTAAGAAAAAAAAAACAATTGGATCCTTTAATATTTAAGTTCTCGTATTGACGAGAAATCTCGAGATTATACGCGTCTCGCGAACACTATGTCTTCTAAGCTGCACGTGTGTCTATTTCAGACCATCGGCGCTGAGGTGATCGAACCTGTACTTTGGTCGTCACTGGATTCACGTATTCGTGTTATCTGTTACGCGTACTACTGATCGTTACTCAAGACGTCAGTATTAATTTATGTCCTCCTGATCATATCCCACGTTGGGACGTCAGATTTTTCATATAACCATTCGAGCCGGTTGGCTTCCCATTTTGTTGCACTACGTTGTAACGATTGGGGCTTTGATCCACGCTGGTCGTGGCCTAAGGGGACAACTATTATGTGCCCTCAGGTACTTATCAATGGCTCACCAACTTTCAGCCTCCAACGTAGGAGGGGACACAAGAGATGATTCTGCAAAAAACAATCTATATTTAGAATCTCAGAATCACTCTTTTGCGTCGATAATGGGGTTGTTCGTTCGCAGTTCACAAAAATAAAAATAATTTCAGTGGTCTTACTCTTTTAAATTACAGCCTAACCCTATAAGCGCGCGATTAGCCCACACCCGTGGGTGTATGGCTAACGGCTCCCATGCGGTTAGGATGGATCGGCTCTTCTAAATACCCACACTTAAACTTATATAATAGAGAAGTATTTTTTTAGTGACTGGCCTATGTCAGCGCTAAACAATACCTCTTATGCCAAACGAACAAACCCATACGTAACAAACTCTTCTATACACTGTCGTAACGTCACCCTGGTTGAGACGCTATCGCAGCCGAAACATCAAGATCCTGTGGCCTTTTTTCCCTTCAAGGTCACGTTATCTAGATAGTTTCGAGGTTTACAAATACTGATACCAATTCTTTAAAATTCCAGGAAAAAGGTTGAACAGTGTGGTGCCGACGTAACGTTTGGACGTTTACGTCGGACATCACCCTGCCCACGCACTAATTTCGTACATGTATAACGTATCAGTTGTAAACAACTAATTATGACCTCTCGGCAAAATATATAAATCAATATTGAGAGATTACATTCTGCTGTTTTATGTGTGTAAAACCGTACAATGCTTTCTTACATTTATTTTGGTGTAACACCAAAATGCTTTACATTTACTTTGGTGTAACGAAAATATCTTACATTTACTTTGGTGTAACAAAAAATATCTTACATTTACTTTGGTGTAACAAAAAATATCTTACATTTACTTTGGTGTAACATTACACCTACCTTATCTCTAAACATACATGTCAGCTATCACCTTATTTATGTAAGTGTGTTGTAGTGTATGCACCTAACCCTTATTCTTATATGCGTCAGATATAACTCGAGGTGACACAGACAGGTCGCTACAGAAAGTCGATTATCACTAGCAGTTAAATCGTCTTTCCAGCAACGCCGTACAAATCACAACAATTTAAAATCTAGCTGCTAAAATTGTTTTTCACCTATCGGTCCCTGGTAAATCTTTCAGCATGCCATTATAGTTTTAGGTGCGGGCCCGACATGGCCTGTGACTACATTTGTCCGAAATAACCCGACGAGTCCATTCGGACAGCTTTTACTATAGCCGCAAGAATGGTCCCAGCAGATTTTTAGGCAATACGCATGTGCGTAACTTCATACGCAAGTGCGTAACAATCGCTATTTTCACCAAAAAAACGGGACGTTATTGATAACACCCGAAAGAACACATACACGGAATGCTGGCCGATTCAACAGACGACAAAATAGAAAACGAGTGACTTATTATTTCAATACAATGTAACATGCTAGAGACATCGCGATTCAATGCAATTACACGGATCGCCATCGCCCTATCATGTACAATATCAATACAGTAACGATATATATAACTTCACGTACCTTTTATAATAATGAATAGCATCTCTATATCGAACCTTTCATCGGTATGTTTAAAATGTCCCCTAACAAGAATGGGAAATTCCATCCTTTATATATTGAAAAACGCACAAGATTTCCGAGATATTCAAGAAGAATAAGGAAAACGTGCAAGCGTTGATAAATATAGATACAATGAATTCCATCTCAGACAAACCGACCTTTTATTGGGACTATCAAAAGAAAGAGTACCGTATCATGGTTCGAATAGGTGCCCAGGTGCATACCTAAACCACTGCGTATTTGTGCGTATACGCAACCATAGCTGATTCTGTTATTCCAGCCATTCTGTATCGTAACAAAGGCCCTTCCTTTTGGGAGAAAAAGGAATGACTTTTTCTTACGATACACGATGCAGAAAAGAAGGAATAATACAGAATAAATATATAATACAACATATATACACGTGCGACGTAAATGGCGGACTACCTGGAAAGATAGTCTGCCCCCACATTGTCTTGTCCTCGGATTGCCACAATCATAGACCTGTATTTTTGTTGCAGCTTTAATGCTCAACACATAAATATGGGGTTGTACCCCTTTAACTTTCCTTTATATATGGGATTGTACCCCTTTAACTTCCTATGAAGTTTTATGTCTTATGACATTTAATATATAAGGCTTAATAGCCAATACCTTTTGCAAAGATCCATAGGTTATATATCATTATGCCAAGTATACCTATTAATAACTTCCTCCATAATACAATCTTTGCTCAAATTAATTAACGTGACTCTTCACGTTGAAGCCAACCTCTGTTACAAAATTTTATATTATCGTGACTTGCTCACGTCAACCGTCTACCGTCATACGTCATGACTTAAATATAATTCCGTGACTCCTCACGTATAAAGTACACCTATGTGACTACTACTATGCTACCATAGTTAAAATATAGGTCAACAATCCGAGACAATTGGGTCATTGCACCATCGCACACCTTTAATACTAACACTGACTACTGCTTTCAGTTCCAGTCATATTGCGCCAATAATATGGTATTGGGCAACGTCTACCAGTACCATATGAACGTCCGCGTTCTGTCTGGCTGTCAGTCCGTCTTGTACGGCTAACTACTGCCTCCTTAGAGGATATGTTTCTCTGGGGTACACTACAACAATGAGTCATTGCGACCTTTATATTGTGAGTTGTCCTTTGACAAATGGCACAAGATCTACAAAATTGAGTTACCTCCCTACAAACACCGGGCCAATAAAATTCATCTAAGACCTTAGATATAGTTTCCTTTCTGCCTCTATGATTTACCACCTTTCGTGATTCATGGGCTAAATTCATAACGCTATGCGTTAAACTAGAAGGAACCACTAACTGAAGTGAAACTTTAGCATTCTTCTTATGATGCCTATAAATTAAACCATTCCTACGAATGAACTTAGTTTCACCACTAGAGAAACTGCGACTTTTAGTCACACTACCAGACTCTACCCTTCTTCTAATCTCTCTTAACTTAGCATCTGACGCTTGCATCATACATAATTCTTGCCTGTGCTGCCTAATAAACTTATCTGCCACCTTGACCTTTCTATCCTTTCTACTTTTCTTTGACCTCTTCTGACTGACTACCCCTGATGAAAAATGGGTTATATCAGGAAATTTTGACCCCTCAATATTACCAATGACTAAGTCATGTGCTGGGTCATCAATGCACAATGCATCCGTAGTCCCTCTAAAAAATGGACACCCAATATTAATACGGGCCATAGGACATCTCTGATTATAATTGTTAATAAGAGTCACACCAGACTGCTTATTTAACATCTGACCATCAGAAACTAAACTTCTCCTAACAACTACCCCCGTACAACCTGTGTCTCTCAAGACCCTAACCTCTTTACCATTTACGGTACCAATCGCTGTCGGCAACCTTGAGCGTGGAAAATGACAAGTGCCCTTGCTATCCTTACCGGGTAAAACTTCTGATGAAGAATGATGAGAAATAAACTTAGCCTGTCCTTTTCCTACATCCGAATTAATTTTACAAAAATTGACCTGATGGTCGGTCCTGTAATTATTATCATAATGATTGTCACAGTGGTCAACTCGACCACGATTCCTATCTTGACCCCAATTCGAGTTATCTCCCCTATAAGTATACTGGGAATCAAATTCTGCACTAGATGCCACCCTCTTGTTTTCGGGGCGATTCCAACATTTATGAGAGGGATGGGGCTTGCCACAAAACTTACATTTCACAATGGGCCTTTGATCTTGATTGGGCTCTACCTTAGGTTGGGCTTGATCTACACTCTTACTTTTATTCTGCCCTTTTGAAACACACAAGGGAACACCCCCCTTTGCATCAGCGAACAAATCCGCCTCATGGGCTAACTCACCCAGGACCTTAAACGTCTTAGGTTTGAGATACAAATAGAGTTCATGACTGCAACAGTCAAGGAACTGGTCTCGGGCCAAAAAATCACAAACCGCCTCGTAGGTCTTTTCGACCTTAGCCAAACCTAGCCATTTATCAAGGTAACTCGCTAGCCTACCGCTAAATTGTCTGAAAGTTTCGGCTCTCTCGGGCCTACAATCCCTAAATTTCTTACGAAAAGATCGTTCGGTGAGATCGAAATTGGTAAGCAGAGCCTCCTTAATCTGACCATAATCCGACTGGTCATCTCTGGAAAGCCTAACAAAGACTTCCAAAGCGCGTCCCTTTAATAAGGCACTTAAGTATGATGCCCACATGGACGGGTCCCATTTATTTGACAAAGCATAACTTTCGAACCTAGTTAAATAGCTATCCATCTTATCCGTATGTTCGTCAAAGTATGGAAGCTTGGGACTCCTAGGATTCGAACTTTTCTCTTTGGGCCCCCAGGGATGTGAAGTGGTCTCGGCCTCGATTTTTTTTAGTTCTACTTCGGCCTCAATTTTTTTTAGCGCAATTTCTTTTTCCATTTCCATCTCCTTGCGCGCGGCCTCAATTTTCAATTTTTCCGCCTCAATCCTTAACTTTTCAAATTCCCGATCCTTATCTTTTTGCTCCCTATCTTTCTCTTTTTGCTCCCTTTCTTTATCTTTTTGCTCGGCCTCCCTTATCTCTTTTTCATATTCCCTTTGGGCCAACCTTTCCTCCCTTTCTAAATCTTGTTGCCTCTTAAGATAATCCCTTAGTTCTTGCCCTTCATATCCTAATTCCCGTGCTAATGAAATATGTTTATCCATTTTAGCCTATTGTTGGGAATGGTATGAGTCAACTATACTGTTGAAAATAAATAAGGGTTCGCTTTGTCCCTTTTAAATAGGTATGGGCTAACCAACGTTCGCGCTGGTAAACTAATAATTTTACTAGGGATTTAATGACGTTACATATGAGTAACGTAAAGTACAACGTATAAGAGATCACCACGGAAAGGTGCCTAGGATATATATCAACTTAAAATAGGCCTTCACTGAACGTATTTGACTAAAAAACGTCATTCATTTTCTCGCATTTACGCCAAGAAATGTATACCTACGCGATATTAATATAAACGCGTTACAGTCAAGTCAACAGTCACTTGTCATAGCAAGACATAATAATTGACTAAAATAATCTTTCTATGGACTTCTTCTAATAATAGAAATCAGTTGAGTGGCGTCACACACTATGACGTCACTGAGGTGATTTAAATTATTAGTACCCTCAAACGATATGAAATTTTCCACATCAGTATCCTTAATTAATAGGAATACAGGGCATAAGCTAATACACAATGATATGGGAAAAATAAAGGTGGACAAGTCTAATAATAAAACTCTGACAAATTTTCCTTGGGTTTTATACCCTAATGGCAATCCACAGAACAAGAAAGTATGGGTCCCCTCAGAATGTTATGTGATGACTTATTTACATGTGTCGCACTTCATCACAGGGGAACGCATTCAAACAGTACTGTGTGTTGACACTCACCACCTTTCTTGTAAAGAAAACTACTAGTGTGCGCCCGTAGCAACGTCACAGCAGAGAAATTTGCCAATAAAACCTCAAAAATCCCACTTCTGACACCATTGTTACGACATAATGCCGGTCAGGAAGGAAGAAGGGAAATCTTATTGGAAAATTCCTCTTTGCGATGACGATGCTACCAGGGAAAAATAATGCACACAACTAGCAAAAACTTTTCAGTACTTTATGTACTAAGAAAACATCAACAACACATTAATATACAATGACACCACCTACGCTGTTATTTCTGGCTAATTGACCATCCTGTACTAGAGCAAGTTGCCACTCCAAGATCGTTTCAATCAGAACCAATCTTGGACTGTCCTGTTCTAGATGTACGTCAACTAGTCAGAAATAAGAGACGTAAAGAATATGATTAACATATAACTTAAGAAAAAAAAAACAATTGGATCCTTTAATATTTAAGTTCTCGTATTGACGAGAAATCTCGAGATTATACGCGTCTCGCGAACACTATGTCTTCTAAGCTGCACGTGTGTCTATTTCAGACCATCGGCGCTGAGGTGATCGAACCTGTACTTTGGTCGTCACTGGATTCACGTATTCGTGTTATCTGTTACGCGTACTACTGATCGTTACTCAAGACGTCAGTATTAATTTATGTCCTCCTGATCATATCCCACGTTGGGACGTCAGATTTTTCATATAACCATTCGAGCCGGTTGGCTTCCCATTTTGTTGCACTACGTTGTAACGATTGGGGCTTTGATCCACGCTGGTCGTGGCCTAAGGGGACAACTATTATGTGCCCTCAGGTACTTATCAATGGCTCACCAACTTTCAGCCTCCAACGTAGGAGGGGACACAAGAGATGATTCTGCAAAAAACAATCTATATTTAGAATCTCAGAATCACTCTTTTGCGTCGATAATGGGGTTGTTCGTTCGCAGTTCACAAAAATAAAAATAATTTCAGTGGTCTTACTCTTTTAAATTACAGCCTAACCCTATAAGCGCGCGATTAGCCCACACCCGTGGGTGTATGGCTAACGGCTCCCATGCGGTTAGGATGGATCGGCTCTTCTAAATACCCACACTTAAACTTATATAATAGAGAAGTATTTTTTTAGTGACTGGCCTATGTCAGCGCTAAACAATACCTCTTATGCCAAACGAACAAACCCATACGTAACAAACTCTTCTATACACTGTCGTAACGTCACCCTGGTTGAGACGCTATCGCAGCCGAAACATCAAGATCCTGTGGCCTTTTTTCCCTTCAAGGTCACGTTATCTAGATAGTTTCGAGGTTTACAAATACTGATACCAATTCTTTAAAATTCCAGGAAAAAGGTTGAACAGTGTGGTGCCGACGTAACGTTTGGACGTTTACGTCGGACATCACCCTGCCCACGCACTAATTTCGTACATGTATAACGTATCAGTTGTAAACAACTAATTATGACCTCTCGGCAAAATATATAAATCAATATTGAGAGATTACATTCTGCTGTTTTATGTGTGTAAAACCGTACAATGCTTTCTTACATTTATTTTGGTGTAACACCAAAATGCTTTACATTTACTTTGGTGTAACGAAAATATCTTACATTTACTTTGGTGTAACAAAAAATATCTTACATTTACTTTGGTGTAACAAAAAATATCTTACATTTACTTTGGTGTAACATTACACCTACCTTATCTCTAAACATACATGTCAGCTATCACCTTATTTATGTAAGTGTGTTGTAGTGTATGCACCTAACCCTTATTCTTATATGCGTCAGATATAACTCGAGGTGACACAGACAGGTCGCTACAGAAAGTCGATTATCACTAGCAGTTAAATCGTCTTTCCAGCAACGCCGTACAAATCACAACAATTTAAAATCTAGCTGCTAAAATTGTTTTTCACCTATCGGTCCCTGGTAAATCTTTCAGCATGCCATTATAGTTTTAGGTGCGGGCCCGACATGGCCTGTGACTACATTTGTCCGAAATAACCCGACGAGTCCATTCGGACAGCTTTTACTATAGCCGCAAGAATGGTCCCAGCAGATTTTTAGGCAATACGCATGTGCGTAACTTCATACGCAAGTGCGTAACAATCGCTATTTTCACCAAAAAAACGGGACGTTATTGATAACACCCGAAAGAACACATACACGGAATGCTGGCCGATTCAACAGATGACAAAATAGAAAACGAGTGACTTATTATTTCAATACAATGTAACATGCTAGAGACATCGCGATTCAATGCAATTACACGGATCGCCATCGCCCTATCATGTACAATATCAATACAGTAACGATATATATAACTTCACGTACCTTTTATAATAATGAATAGCATCTCTATATCGAACCTTTCATCGGTATGTTTAAAATGTCCCCTAACAAGAATGGGAAATTCCATCCTTTATATATTGAAAAACGCACAAGATTTCCGAGATATTCAAGAAGAATAAGGAAAACGTGCAAGCGTTGATAAATATAGATACAATGAATTCCATCTCAGACAAACCGACCTTTTATTGGGACTATCAAAAGAAAGAGTACCGTATCATGGTTCGAATAGGTGCCCAGGTGCATACCTAAACCACTGCGTATTTGTGCGTATACGCAACCATAGCTGATTCTGTTATTCCAGCCATTCTGTATCGTAACAGCGTCCAACATGAAGTATTCCCTGAGGTAGTTTCTTTCCTAGGTTAAGGTCTACGTTGCGGCAAGCATGTCCTCCTGCGTCCACTAGTTGACTCTCCTCTCGCCATACCCCGTATACTAGGGCATGGTTTTGGTCCTTTTGGTGGGCATTGGTTGGTACACCAGGGTAACGTATCCTCAAAAGGTTGTGCAACATGACACAAGCAAGGACTAGGGACTTCAAACATTCTGTTTTCTTATAAACTGTTGCATGAAGCAGACATTGGAATCTTGTGGCCAATATTCTGAATACATTCTCCACCACCCTTCTGGTACAAGACAGCCTGTAGTTAAATATGCGCTCATCATGGCCAAGGCCCACCCTTAAGTAGGGTTTTATCATCCATGTCCTCTAGGGAAATGCTTCATCTCCCAGGAAGTAGGGCAGGTTTTCCGCCGGGGCTGGCAGTGGCTCTGGATTAGGGAATCCACCAATTCCCTTAATTCAGATTCATTGAACTCTTGGCAATCAGATGCTGAGCCATATTCCGCCACTGATACCCATCTAAACTTGTAGTTGGCATCTGCCAATGCTAGAAAGATCACAGCGAAGAAGCCCTTGTAGTTGTGGTAGAGTGATCCAGAATTTGGTGGGACCTTGTTAGGAATATGCCTGCCATACAGGGTACCACAAACATGGGAGAAATTCCACTGTGTTGAACCATGTACTGACTTCCCTCCATTCATCTGGCTCAATAAGGGGTGGCATAACTTTGGCTTGGAATGTGTCGACTATAGCCTCCAGGACTGTTGGTATGAATTTTGCGATTGTTTTTTTCTGCTACCCGGAAACTGTACACCAACTCTCTGAATGTAGCACCAGTGGCCATGTGTCTGAGTTTGATTGCAAGTTTCAGCCCAGGCTCGAATGGCTGTCTGAAAATAAATAAAAGTAAAAAATTATTAATCATCGACATGTGTTTTTTGCGCCAAGGACTTTCAAAACCTGATTTCTATGGTGACTTGGTGTATAAGTTGAAGAAGATTGTTGGCTCTAATAATTTTTCAGCGCAGTTCATTAAAATAATTTCCCATTATAAAAAGATTGGCTATGACATTAATGTATTGCAATAGACTGCATGCTTGGCGGTCAACCCAATCACAGTTGGCAACTTTGCTTTCCTCTTTAAATGCACACCGGTGGGTCAGACTTCAGACTCTATGATTGTTCGGACTAAAAGACTTATCTATTGATGAGATGGTGGAGGCCTGATGCTTTGGCTGTTTGTTGGGCCCACCAGGGTTTACCTGTTGGATTTCTTTTGCATAGGTGTGGTACTTGATTTTATCGATTCCTGATCTTTGCACCATTACTTACTTACAATTTTCTCATTTAGATTTATGATTGGATGTGTTCCTTTTCTGTAAAAAATAGACATTATAGTTGACCTCTAATAGGTTGTTTCCTTGGTTATTTAATGCCCGACACGTCTCACAAACTTCTGAAACATGTAAGCATCAACAGGGAGGAATTTCTTGTAACATCTGGGGTCCTCTCTGTTTAGTTCATGCAACAGAGTACGATATTAACCAAACATGACCCTTCTGTTGAGCCATTCTCACTTGTCCAAACTTGTCTCCTTCTTCTTCTTCTTCTCCTTCTGTTGACTTCTTCTTGTCTCCCCTCACACCTTCTGGCCAAAATAATCTCAATGTCTATCAGTCTTATCAAGATTTCTATTTCCCTTATTTTATTCTGTCATCTCTCTCTGTTGAAAGTTTGAAAATTTTTGAAGCAGAGCTATCAAAATGAGTCAATTTTATATCAAAAGATACACGAATGTGTGATAATTCGAGCATAACTCAAACACAGTTAGTGGGACCGTATGTTAACCCTGAAATGTCCAGTTAATCGAGTAAAAGTCTTGTTTAATCGTACTAGGCCATTACAGACTGTACTAGACCGTACTTGGAACCTAAACAATCGTATGAAAGACAAACCATTCTTGATAGAGTGTATCCGTGTTTTGTTCGTACATATATTCTGACCAGATAGGAAAGACTGGGCGGTTCTTAGCTAAGATCCACCTTTGGGCATTTCCATATAAAAATCGGTAAGACAGAGTGTATGTATTCACCTTTGAAACGCTACCTGTGCATACCTGTAGTAGTTTTCAGCCATTGTGAGAAAAGGGCATTTTGAATTAATTTGGACAACAAGAAGACTGACAAGTCTAGATATATACGCTCAGACAATGTTCAAAATTTTAATTATTTAAATTATCATACTGAATAAGAATATAAAATAATGGTCTGCAATGAAATTTTAATCACATTTACGTTTTGCTATAAATTGGTCAGCATACAAGATGAGTGTTCTTGTTACATATCGGCGTATGACGAAGGCTCCGACGAGCCTGCATGTATGCATGACCTCGCTAGGGCTTTGGTTTCTGCATAAACAAAGTATGCAAGTTGGAGAAGACTCTGAACGACTTTTAGACATATAGTCCCTCTGGAAACGCCTGAAAGAGCGTTTATTAGAGGCTTTTGCAGATATGTGATGAGACCAAATCACATGTTTGTATGCCCTTTTCTCATGATCCAGATACTTAACCCTTGTGCCGCCGAATTTTAATTGGTGATTTATTATTAGTTTATTGGGCTTAAAATCAAACCATACAGACAGAATTTGAAGAAAGTGCAAACCTACCCTCCCCCAAACTTTTCACAACATATCTATCACTGTAAATGAAATGCAGCAGGTCCCCAGCAGCAGCATACTAAAGATAAACGTTTATCAGGCATGTTAAGGTATAAAGTTGGTCACCCTTGTCGTCTGCACTTCAGTTGGTTGCACGAGTAAAGCGTTCATAAGCTATTACACCCGTTTTACTGTAGACTAGTCTTATTTGACAGTGTATGACAGCGCTCTGTCTGGCACGCCCAGTCTCTGTTAGCTGGTCGCACTATACTCGTGCTATATTCGAGTCTAAATCATACCAACTCATCCCCAGGCACGGTTGGAGCTCAATAGTTGTACCAGTCAACCCGTGTATAACCGAGTATACCGTAATAGTACCGTGTGCCAAACTGTGTTCTGTGTGCGTCAGGCTTTAGATTTAGTAATTGATATAAACATTTATTATATACAAAGTAATGAAATACAGGAAAATATTGATTAAATGTAATGCATATTTTAAAAAAGCTGTATTTCACAGCCATGAAAATATAAAAAAGCTGTATTTCACAGCCGTTAAAATATAAGTGTGAATTGAGTGTCCTCTGCTTTCTCCATTGACTTCCTTGGGCCCACTCCAGAATTTCAAACACAGATTACTTTCTTATTAGTAATAAAAAAAATAAAGTGTGGGTATTCATTTTCTAAGATATTGTCGCAAGGGAAATGTGGTAATTAAATTGTTGAGATTTGCTAAAATTGTCATTTTCCGTACTGATGGTTTTCAGTTTTGGCCGACAATGCACATTATGCGCCGTCATCATTAATTTGGTGTAATGTGCGAACGTGTATGACGTCATTTAGTGATAACAATATGTCACGCTTAAAATTGTATATAGCAAGATTTATTGCTAATTCTAGATCTTGTACGACAACAGAACTTTCTAAATTGTTAACCTCGTATCTTACAGCTGTTAAAAAACATGTTATCAAATATTGTGAAATGGTATATGAGAGATCCGGTAAAAACCTATTTTGGTCTATTAAAAATTCAGGTGAAATTTTAGATAAACTTAAAGCTAGAGATTTCAATGCGACCAATTTGTCTACTTATGATTTTTCTACTCTTTACACTACTTTACCTCATAATTTAATTAAAGATAAACTTATTGATCTTATTGAAAGAACCTTCCAGAGAGAAAGCTCTCCTTACCTTGCATGTAATGACAGAAATGCATTTTTTACTTCAGAAAAACCTAAAAAATATCATGCATGGTCGTGTCAAAATGTATGTGATGCGCTGACCTTTTTGTTGGACAACATTTTTATTCGATTTGGCACCAAGCTCTATAGACAAGTAGTTGGGATTCCTATGGGCACTAGTTGCGCTCCCCTGGTTGCAGATTTATTCATGTTTTGTTATGAGAGGGACTTTATTATGTCTCTTTCTTATGATAAGCAGGCTGATGTTATTGATGCGTTTAACACTACTTCCAGATATTTGGACGATATTTTAAATATTAATAATGTTTATTTTGACAATATGGTTAGTCAAATATACCCTTCAGAGCTCCAACTGAATAAAGCAAATGCCTCTGATACCGAAGCCGCATTTTTAGACTTGCATTTGTCAATTTCTAATGATATTGTTTCTACCAAAATTTATGATAAACGTGACGACTTTGATTTTGAAATTGTCAATTTCCCATTTTTAGATGGTGATGTTCCTCGTTCTTCATCCTATGTAGTCTATATCTCTCAACTCATTCGTTTTGCTAGAGCATCTAGCTATGTTGCTGACTTCAACACTCCCAATAAATTGTTAACTCAGAAACTTCTTAAACAAGGCTATCGGTATCATAAACTTCGCAAAAAAATTTCAAAATTTTATAAACGATACTATGATTTGATTTCTAAATTCCAAGTTGGACTTAAATCTCTCTTGCGCCAAGGACTTTTGGAACCTGATTTCTATGATGACTTGGTGTATAAGTTGAAGAAGATTGTTGGCTCTAATAATTTTTCAGCGCAGTTTATTAAAATAATTTCCCATTTTGAAAAGATTGGCTATAACATTAATGTATTGCAACAGACTGCATGCTTGGTAGTCAACCCAATCACGGTTGGCTCTTTAATTGCACGCCGGTGGGTCGGACTTCAGACTCTATGACGGTTCTGACTTAAAGACTTATCTATTGATGAGATGGTAGGGGCCTGATGCTTTGGCTGTTTGTCGGGCCCACTGGGACTTACCTTTTGGATTTCTAGCTCCGGTATTCAGTTTAATTTACTGTTGAGTCCTTATCCTTGCTTTATCTCCTTGTTACGTGGGTCAGTCAAAAATAACTGAGAGTTGATTTATTTCTTCTTACTGGGTAGGCACTTTTGACTGAAACTTATTACACATATAGAATGAACCTTTGGGCTTTATGGTATATAGAAGTTGACGTCTTTAAATCGTCAATGTGCTGTTGCTAGGCAACCGAAGACCGTCTCTCAGCGATGTGC
This sequence comes from Loripinus fragilis, assembly GCA_964019695.1. NCBI lineage: Eukaryota > Metazoa > Mollusca > Bivalvia > Lucinida > Lucinidae > Loripinus > Loripinus fragilis. The sequence goes on from CAXHUL010000609.1 coordinate 2,054,799, forward strand.
GTTCGCGCTGACGACGCTTCTGACTAAGCGGCCATGAATTAAAAAACATTTCAATTCTAACAAAGTATAATAACTGACCATTTATCTCGCCAATTGCATCAAACAATGTGTTACTAATGTTTGAAGAAGTGAAATAGAAGGTAAATACAATACATGCGATGTTCGTTGCCTAGCAGCCAAAATCGATGGGAATTCCATTTTTTACAAAAACAACAGATTTTGTTGCCATGTCAACCGTTTATTCCTGGGAATATTCAAGATATGCATTCAGACGGGGTTGTCTGCAGTTTGTGATTGTGGTATTTCCTGATCATACTCACTTACTATTTTTAAAACCAATAACTAAATACAACGAAATGGTCAAATGATATGATACTTAGTTGATAATATTGCTCAAGAATGTACCATTACTGGTGGGTTGGGTATATTTTGAGGTGAAATTTTCCGAAAATTTGGTCAATTTTCCTTGTATTTATGTAATACAATTCCAATGCCTCAATCTCAGTTGTTGCATTTAACAAAATACATTGAAACACTTTATTTCCAACAAACGTACAAGTTGATGTGACATAAATTTTGTTTAGCGTTTCCATGGCAACGCTATTGTCCAGCTTGAACGCATGACATTTTTTTCACATTCTTCGGTTGCTTAGCAACAACAATCTATACTTTGCATGGTCTTGTATTTTGCATATTCGGACGCAGGACAGTTCATTGCATGCATGTGCCAAATTTGACTAGTGTACGTTAGCCTACGTAAGAGATATGTATCAACTCTCAGTTTTTTTTGACTGACCCTCGTATATCTTGATTTATATGTTTTAGGAGATGATGCATTGATAAGTTTGGGGTCTTTCATGCAAACCAAATATCTATGTGTTTTGATCCACATCTGAATTAAGGGTGAGGTTGGCGCCGTTAAACCGGTTTAAGCCCTCCAGTATTATATTTTACTGACCGTTCCAAGGCGGTACTTCTTTTGTGGATCTTTTATGTTTTTGTTCTGTCTTGTGTTTGCTATGTCTTTGTGCGCGTCTGTTTATATGTGCTTTGTGGTCACCTGCTGGGAAAGGGCTGGCCTCTTTGCTCTCGTTTGTGGTGTCTACTGTGAGTTTGTCACTTTCCCATTGGTATTCTGGGTCAGGTGTGGTACTTGATTGTATCGATTCCTGATCTTTGCACCCTTACTTACTTTTATAATAAAAGAAAATTCATTTTTTTGTCATGATTATTCCATTCATTTCATCTCGTGAAGTGAGAAAATGTATATTTCATTCGCCACGCATGAAATATACATTTTTCGCTTCACACGATGATTGTTCTGATTTGATTCTTTACGTCCAATCAACATTTTTTCAGTTAAACAGGGACGGGTCTTCCTGGGTTCCACCAGTACTAAGCTAGGATTAATGTGTCTTGCTCAAGGACCACAACGCAGTGACGCTGGTGAGGCTCGATCCTGCGGCCCCTCGGTCTGGAGTCAAGCACTCTACCACTGAGCCACTGCGCTCCCTAGCTTCACTCGATAAAATAAATGGCATATTCATTCCAAAAACTTGAATATTCTCCATGCATTGCCTCTGTTGCAGGTAATTGCACACCTGATAGGGACATCTGAGATTCAACCCTGGGTTAGAAAATCTTATCTAACCCATGCTATCTTAGCCAGGCTGTCACAGGAGGGCTACATACATTGGTTGTATTGGAACTCACGCACATTGTCGTCAAGTGACGTCATTGTTATGTAAAAATGACGTCATCATGTGAAATTGTATCTTAGCGTATTCAGGGACTTCTGGAAGCTTATTTTTAATTCTAACACACCTCGCCTATAGAGCCAACGGTAACAAACTGTGATATATCGGACAAAAATTCACAGCTTAAGTGTGTGATAGCTGACGTCACTGGAAAATGACGTCTTTCATGGTGTTAGACGTTGTAACGTCGTTTTCACGCTTGAAAGACGTTAGAATTACATGTAAACGTATGCGACGTAGTCTAAGTATTGGCTGGAGTTCTTCAGTGCAATGGCGGAACGTTGGAAGTAGCTGAAGACTTCGAATGTGTTTTCGTCGTTTATTGTGTGTTAGAATCGAAATAGATCAGCTCCAGTGCGCGAATTGTTGAGTAATAATTCACTGTTTGTCGGTCAGTTGTACGAAGATAAATCACTCGCGCTGCGCGCTCGTGATTTGATCTTCTTTACAAGTGACCTCCAAACAGTGAATTATTACTCAACAATTCACTGCTAATGCTGATCTATTTCTTAAATAAAAAACAGTGGTGAGCAAGAAAAAGAATCCATAATTCGTGTTTGGGTAGGATAGAAAAATATGTCCCTCGGGATCACCGTTTGTCATCACTAGGCAAGCCTCGTGATGCCAAACGGCGATCATCGGGACAGATTCCTCTATCCTACCTCACACTCATGATAGATTCTTATAACAATGATGAAGCGTAAAACTGCTCCTCCACCATTATGAAGATAAAACATTTCCCACCCTCCATAACCAAGTATGCAATTGGTCTTGTTCCGTTGTCACATTATAGGAATCCATCATGAGTGTGAGGGTAGGATAGAAAAATCTGTCCCTAGGATCACCGCTTGGCATCACGAGGCTTGCCGAGTGATGACAAACGGTGATCCCGAGGGACGGATTTTTCTATTCTACCCTCACACGAATAATGGATTCTTTTTCATGCTCACTTCTGTTTATGTATTTTAAGATTAGCTTCCAGAAGTCCCTGAATTCGCTAAGATGCCATTTCACATGATGACGTCATTTTAACATAACAATGACGCCACTTGACGACAATGTGCGTGAGTTCCAATACAGCCAATGTATGTAGCCCTCACGTGACAGCCTGTGTAAGATAGCATGGGTTAAATAAGATTTTCTAACCCAGGGTAAAATCTCAGATATCCGTATCCTGTAGGCAAGAAATAACATTTCCCACCCTCCATACCAAAGTATGCTGTTCCCTTTTCACATTATTCCTTCCCAACACTCTGATGCGACGGCTGAATGCCTCCCAAAAGCGTCACGTGGGAAATGGTAGTTTCCAGAATAACCAATAAAATAAATTAGTCCTTGCACAGTTTTGTTTACAAGATGCGTTCAGGATCTCTGCTTACCTGATGTGCTGTGGCCCTGGCAAAAGAACGTGTTCGTACACGGGGGCGGATCCATAGGGTGGGGGAGACGATCTGGACCCTCACCTCCCTGGAAAATCACAATAGGCTATAATTATGTTTCCTTAAAACATTCTGGTAAGGACTGCACTCGAGAAGCAATTGGACCCCTCGCGTCGAATTGCTTCTTGAGGGAGGTCCGTACTGTCCACTGGTGACTACAACGACCCACAGGTGACTAACACACAGTTGCCAGGACCCTTATCCCCGCGCTGATGGAATTTTTTGGACCTGCATGAGCGGATCTAGAGGGGGGAAAGGGGGTCCTGACCCCCCTGAATAACCACAAAAATATATGATTTCCTGGAAACATTGATCCGGATCCCCTAAAATCACAAAGCTACCAAGTCAGCATTCAATGGTGGGCCATTATTGGCATGCCAGTGAAACGCCATTTCAATGGCGTTTCGCTGGCGGGCCGATGATGGCCCACTTTTAGGTCCATTTCGATCTTCTCTCCATTCCATCAACTAAAACAAAAAACAAAATAACGTTGCCAGTGTTGGACCCCCTCTGACAAAACTTTCTGGTTCCGTGTATGTTACAGATCATTGACGAGCAACATAAGAGGACAATTGGCTCCTATTGTGGTACCTTCATACCCCCAGCTATGGTGATACCTTCCAATTCGGTCGCTTTCAAGCTCACGGCAACAGGAGATCTAGACTTGCAGTTTCATATGCTCACTGTTTTCGTATGGACTAGAATTGAGGAGTGTAAGTTTTCTTTCAGCTATTTTTTTAACCTTAGTATACTAATGGCTCCTGTTCAGGTATATTTATACCCCCAGCTATGGCGATACCTTCCAATGCGGTCGTTTTCAAGCTCACAGCAACAGGAGATCTAGACTTGCAGTTTCATATGCTCGCTGTTTTCGTATGGACTAGAATTGAGGAGTGTAAGTTTTCTTACAGCTTTTTTTTTAAACCTTAGTATACTAATGGCTCCTATTGTGGTACCTTTATACCCCCAGCTATGGTGATACCTTCCAATGCGGTCGTTTTCAAGCTCACAGCAACAGGGGATCTAGACTTGCAGTTTCATATGCTCGCTGTTTTCGTATGGACTAGAATTTAGGAGTGTAAGTTTTCTTTCAGCTTTTTTTAACCTTAGTATACTAATGGCTCCTATTGTGGTACCATTATACTCCCAGCTATGGTGATACCTTCCAATGCGGTCGTTTTCAAGCTCACAGCAACATGAGATCTAGACTTACAGTTTCATATGCTCGCTGTTTTCGTATGGACTAGAATTTAGGAGTGTAAGTTTTCTTACAGCTTTTTTTTTAAACCTTAGTATACGAGGGGCATTTGGAAAGTTCTTAGCATGGCATCTTAACTCAACAACGCGTTAATAAAATGCTATCAAATAATACATTTTTGGAAACTAGAATTCAATGGCTACTTGATGGTTTAATTTTTGTTTAAAAATGTCTCTGCGTGCTCATGCAGCGCATGCTCAAAATGAGTAGGTTTTATACACTGGCTGAAATTTTAAGCAAAATATGTGTAAAAAAGCGAAGGAAAATTGGGGACCTTATTTACGATCATGGTTTGACAAATTAACGATTAGCTGCCAACTTAATTTTTATTAAAATTATATAATGCGATCAATGCTTGCACGATTTACACTTTTACATTCGACAAAGGTTGACTAATAGAGAAATGGTAAACTTTCAAAAATGGGACTTTTTCGACTTTTCTTTATACTTTTACTATAAATTGTGTCACTACAGGAGCACGAAAAATGCCTATTGAGTATATGTTTTGCTTTATTTGTAGCGAACAATGCATGAAAATCATTTTGTTGCGCAAAAAGTGCGGCTTTTTTAGTTCTGCATTCGAGAAAATTATTCCTAATAATACTACCTTTCAAGAAGTGGGTGGGGTAACTCAACCCCTCGTATTTTGTCGATGGCATAAGAACTTATCATTGTATCGCGTTAACCATCACATAATGGATTGATTTCTACTCTCAAGGTATTTTTATTTTTCATTTGCCACCGTTTTCAATTGAAATGAACCAGAACGTCAACTCATAGCTAAACTTACTCTGCCCCATGTGAAGATTATAAGAGTTATCTTCCCTTTTTTCTGGATATACAAAATTTCTTTGGTTTCAATACAAAGAGGATAAAGTGTGCTTGACCAAAATACCAACGCACGGCGTTTTTAATCTACTGTCTGTTAAATATTTTCAAAATATGTGCATAGTGACATACAAGTTTTAGTCGAAAAAATCAGCACATTGCTTTGCTTGCTAGACGGTGTTGGTATTGCTGTTCCGGTATTTAGTTATTAGAAACATCCCACTAGGTCACCAATTGTATAATAACTGTACCGAATTGTGGCCTACCAAATGGTACAAAATTATCTAATTTCATAAACTTTTGTTAATGTTCTGGACACTTTTTAAAAGGCAAAATGTTACATTACCCACTGAAATTTTGCGTTTTCCAGTATATAAACAGTGCATGTATTCACAATAATAATTTTCGTGTCTACATTTTAATATCTTCATGTAATTTGTGCCATAACATAGAGAAAAGATATCTCGTAAAAATGATACCAAACATGATAGGGTTTGTAAATCGGTTACGGAGATAAAAGACCATGCTAAGAACTTTCCAAATGCCCCTCGTACTAATGGCTTATCCCCTTTAGTTTGATACAATTAGCTTGTGATAGTCCATTGTACATATCTAGAGGCATTATGCTGCATTTCATCTGGGACTTCACTGTTTAAGGGGTTTCCTGAGTACAAAGGGTTAAACACTAGTGTCGTCTGCTGAGAGCTTTAAACAAGTAAGGGCGACAGTTTATGCAACTGGAATCGTCTCAGCAGGTCTACAGATACTCAAAGTAAGTAAGGGTGCAAAGATCAGGAATCGATACAATCAAGTACCACACCTGACCCAGGATACAAATTGGAAAGTGACAAACTCATAGTTAGACACCACAAACGAGAGCCAATAGGTCAGCCACTTTCCCAGCAGGTGGCCACAAAGCACATATAAACAGACGCGCACAAAAACATAGCAATAACAAAACAGAACAAAAACATAAAAGATCCACAAAAGAAGTACCGCCTTGGAACGGTCAGTAAAATATTTTACTGGAGGGCTCAAACCAGTTTAACGGCGCCAACCTCACCCTTAATTCGGATGTGGATCTAGACACACAAATATTTGGTTTGCATGAAAGACCCCCTAACTTATCAATGCACCATCTCCTAAACATATGAATCAATATATAACTAGGAGATAAAGCAAAGATAAGGACTCAACAGTAAATAAAACTGAATACCGGAGCAAAAGAAATCCAACAGGTAAACCCATGTGGGCCCGACAAACAGCTCAAACCTCTTTTTCTTTGTGCCTTCAATTTCATTTTTTTTTATCATACTCAATTTATAACCATTAATTATCATATGACGTCGCGTCTGGGAGTGAAATAACGCCATGCAATAAAATCGATAAACCACTAGTGGTTTATAGATTTTCGGGAAACGTTATGACGTCTATGACAATGTTGCGTACATAATTACCAAATGATGACGTCTTTACGTCACAAATGAAAGCAATCCTAATGGTCATATGATAAATAGAATCTTAACATTCGTGCTCTTGTATTATTGAATTTATTAAACTCGTTGCGAAAAAGAGATAAAATACTCAGCAAGCCTCGCATTTTATCTCTTTTCCCCAACACGTTTAGTAAATTCAATAATACATGAGCACACATGTAAGATCCTCTATATAACACTTGCTGTGATACTACCCTTCGTTAACGACTGCAAACTAGAGATAAGGCTTACAAATCATGAAAAAAATATGCATAATTGTTATCAGTTTATACAGTTGTGGCCTATAATCAAGCACAACACCTGACCCAGGATACCACATGGGAAAGTGACAAATACTCAATTTAACATCACAAACGAGAACCAAGAGACCAGCCCTCTCCCTGCAGGTGACCGCAAGGCAGCAATGAACAGACCCCAAAACATGACAAACACAAAGTAACTAAAGGTGCCAAGATCAGGAATCGATACAATCAAGTACCACACCTGACTCAGGATACCAATGGAAAAGTACAAGACAGATATAACACAAATATTCCACAAAAGAGTACCGCCTTGGAACGGTCAGTAAAAATATTTTACTGGATGGCTTAAACCAGTTCCACGGCGCCAACCTCACCCTGAGTTCAGAAGTGGACCAGGACATATAAAATAATAAAGATTTTTGAAAAATATCAGAGATATCTCAAATAATGAAAAAAGTCGCTTTTTTCAGCTGTTTTTTCGTTGGTTCAACGTAGCACTATCGTATCTACATATTACTTATTGTATATTTATAAAAGTATTTCTTTCACCCCAAGAAAATTGATGTAATAAATAATCGAAATTATATAAAGACACGCAGTACCTCTGAATAAACGCCTACAAAACATGTTTACTGATTGGAATAAGTTTTTATCTTTTTATATGTAAACATATTTCATTTCCAGCCAAATTTTGTATGCTTATAGTTATGTCTGAAAAACATTGAGAAAATGTTTGATATAACTAAATGTTCATATGTCGACTTTGAAATGGGGTCAAAGGTCATCAAGTGCAATAATCGGAGCATTTTACAAACTGTGTTTTCTTCTCTGGTCCAACAACAAGATGTTTTTAAACTTTAAAAAGGGTAGAAGTCTTTCAGAAGGCTTAAATTAACATGTTTATTATTAAAGGAACCCCTTTGGAAGCATCCTTTTATGGATTTTACAAAGACAAACATCGTAAGTTTTGTTCAATTCTGACGGAAATTCTCCCTCAATCGGGCTGAACTGAGATATATGGGCTACTTTGAGAGTTTGCTTCACCTCCCAGAAAGTAAAACTATTGTCAGTTTGGGACATGTCTTGGGGCCTTAGAAATCTATAATTAAATAACTTTTCTATGGTCATGTTTCTATAAATCACCTGTAATAAACGTTACCCTACTGACATTGAAAATAACAGTACACACAATGCAAGACTAATGTTGATTTATTTTAATAGTATCTGGGAACAGTTTAAACATTTAATGTTTAAACTAGACATAAAAATCAAATGCATACATCTGTGATATGTATTTTTGCTCGTCAGCGATACTTACGAGTATGTTACATTTCATACTAAATTGCAGATAGTGACTTTACAAATTACATGTATTAAAATAATCCATGGTACCTGACCTGAAATATCCATGATGTTTATCTGTATTCTAATTGAAAATGTTTATTTTTATATATTTGAAGTTGTTTATAACTTTTAACTTGCAATGAAGTGAAATCAAGTAAATATTTAAATATGCTAATTAGTATGTAATTTGTACCAGCTCCACAATGTAACCCATAGCTGCTTACATATTCATGTTTCTATTTACATTGCATTGGGATTGGCAAATATCTTTCATAATGAAATCAAAATATAACTATATTAACAATATTGGACCTGATATGCTGTATATATATCACTGAGGTAAAGTAGGTAACAAAAGGTGCCTTACATAAATGAATAAAGGTAGTAAATTGTTGTTAGGATTATGTGAAATTTGGGTCTGCTCTCCACAATTCGCTTTCATATACTACACACATTTAATTCTATATAGGACTTAATTTAAAAGAGTGCCATGGGTTGGTCTGCAATATGTGAATATGGCATTTCCTGGTCTTACTCAATTACTTTTTGCAATTTGCTTGCTTCTTTTACATTCACATTGCAGTTTTCAGATTTCTACCAATGGTACTTAACGATAAACATGCAATCTACATCATGATTTAAATATTGACTTAATATCCATAATTTACTTAAACCAAAGCTTTCGTAGTACAGAACCAGCATGGTTTATGTCCAAATATAGGATGTTACATAGATCTAGTATTAAAGATTTTCCTTCTATGCTGAATTCTTTTAATTTTCACTTTTCACTGTTGACAATCACATTATTAAAATATAGCAAGAAGTGAGCAAAGCTCACATACCCCCTGCGGTAGCCATCAGAGGTTATAACACTTTCAGAGAAAAGACAAAATTGTCAAAGATTTCATAATCCTAAATCAAGTAGTTTCTGAGAAAACTTTAATGAAACATGTCCATATGTGTTATATAAGAGTGACAGAAGGAAAAATTGAAAATTTGAAATAAGAAGGCAAAATGCGGATTAGCACCTTAATTTTCATTTACACAATACGCTTTGCCTACTTAAAAGTGCACACAAAATTTCATAATCCTAAATCAAGTAGTTGCTGAGAAAACTCTGACGATAAACGTCCATATATGTTATATAGGAGTGACAGAAGGAAAAATTGAAAAAGGAGGCAAAGTGAGCTTTAGCATCTTTATTTTCATTTACACAATACACTTAGCCTATCTGAAGGTGTACACAAAATTTGAAAAACTGGCTCCAATAGGAACCGAGAAATCTGCGACATAAATTTTCATTGGAGAGAAAGAAAAATGAATAAATAAAGGGACTGATAAGCAATATGTTGCTGTTGTTTTGTTACAAATTTGGGTCTGCTCTCCACAATTCGCTTTCATATACTACACACATTTTATTCTATATAAGACTTAATTCAAAAGAGTGCCATGGGTTGGTCTGCAATATGTGAATATGGCATTTCCTGGTCTTACTCAATTACTTTTTGCAATTTGCTTGCTTCTTATACATTCACATTGCAGTTTTCAGATTTCTACCAATGGTACTTAACGATAAACATGCAATCTACGTCATGATTTAAATATTGACTTAATATCAATAATTTACTTAAAATAGCATAGTTATATTTCATACACCTAGTGGCAAGGCAGGAATTAAGGCAGGAGTAGCGCTGAGTGTCTTCTATCGCAGATATAGGTTTATAAAGATTGCAAATATAACATCAACCAAAGCTTTCGTAGTACAGAACCAGCATGGTTTATGTCCAAATATAGGATGTTACATAGATCTAGTATTAAAGATTTTCCTTCTATGCTGAATTCTTTTAATTTTCAATTTTCACTGTTATATAGGAGTGACAGAAGGAAAAATTGAAAAAGAAGGCAAAGTGAGCTTTAGCATCTTTATTTTCATTTACACAATACACTTAGCCTATCTGAAGGTGTACACAAAATTTGAAAAAAAACTCGCTCCAATAGGAACCGAGATATCTGCGACATAAATTTTTATTGGAGAGAAAGAAAAATGAATAAATAAAGGGACTGATAAGCAATATGTGGCTGTTGTTTTGTTACACAATACAACTCATCACTATCAAGCTTTGTACCAAATTTCAGAAACTCAACTCAAGTAGTTGCTGAGATATCTTTGACAAAAAAATGTTTATATGTCTTATATAAGAGTGAAAGAAGGAAAAAATGAAAAAATGAAAAAGAAGGCAAAGTAAGCTTTAGCATCTTTATTTACATTTACACAATACACTAAGCCTACCTGAAGGTGTACACAAAATTTGAAAACACTGGCTCCAATAGGAACAGAGAAATCTTCGACAGAAATTTTCATTGGAGAGAAAGAAAAATGAATAAATAAAAGGACTGATAAGCAATATGTTGCTGTTTTTTGTTACACATTACAAATCATCAATATCAAGCTTTGTACCAAATTTCAGAATCCTAACTCAAGTAGTTGCTGAGAAATCTTTGACAGAAAAAAATGTCCGTATGTATTATAATGTTAGAGTGAAAGAAGGAAAAAATGAAAAATTGAAAAAAGAAGGCAAAATGAGGATTAGCATCTAAATTTCCACTTACACAGTACACTTTGCCTACCTAAAGGTGTACACAAAATTTTGAAACACTGGCTCCTATAGGAGCTGAGAAATCTGTTACAGAAATTTCCATTTGAGAGAAAGAAAAATGAAGAAATTAAGGGACTGATAAGCAATATGTGGCTGTTTTTTGTTACACAATACAACTCATCACTATCAAGCTTTGTACCAGATTTCAGAATCCTATCCCAAGTAGTTGCTGAGAAATCTTTGATGGAAAAAAAAGTTTACAGACAGACAGACAGGCAAACAGACAAACAAACATAATTACAGAAAAGGCAAAAACTATATACCCCCTATATACTTCGTACTGGGGGTATAATAAATAAAGGGACTGATAAGCAGTATGTGGCTGTTCTTTTGTTACACAATACAACTCATCACTATGAAGCTTTGAATCAAATTTCAGAATCCTATCTCAAGTAGTTGCTGAGAAATCTTTGACAGAAAAAAATGTCCATATGTATTATATAAGAGTGAAAGAAGGAAAAAATGAAAAATTGAAAAAAGAAGGCAAAATGAGGATTAGCATCTTTATTTCCATTTATGCAGTGCACTTTGCCTTCCTGTTGGTGTACACAAAATTTTAAAACACTGGCTCCGATAGGAGCTGAGAAATCTGTGACAGAAATTTCCATTGGAGAGAAAGAAAAATGAACAAATAATAAGACTGATAAGCAATATGTGGCTGATCTTTTATTACACAATACAACTTATCACTTTCAAGCTTTGTACCAAATTTCAGAATCCTAACCCAAGTAGTTGCTGAGAAATCTTTGACGAAAAAAAAACTGCGATAGAAATTTCATTGGAGAGAAAGAAAAATGAATAAATAAAGGGACTGATAAGCAATATGTGGCTGTTCTTTTGTTACACAATACAACAAAACACTATCAAGCTTTGAATCAAATTTCAGTATCCTAACTTGAGTAGTTGCTGAGAAATCTTTGACAGAAAAAATGTCTATATGTATTATATAAGAGTGAAAGAAGGAAAAAAATGAAAAATTGAAAAAAGAAGGCAAAATGAGGATAAGCATCTTAATGTCCATTTACACAGTGCACTTTGCCTTCCTGAAGGTGTACGCAAAATATTAAAACACTGGCTCCAATAGGAGCTGAGAAGTCTGTGACAGAAAATTCCATTGGAGAGAAAGAAAAATGAACAAATTAAGGGACTGATAAGCAATATGTGGCTGATCTTTTGTTACACAATACAACTCATCACTATCAAGCTTTGTACCAAATTTCAGAATCCTAACCCAAGTAGTTGCTGAGAAATCTTTGACGAAAAAAAAAAGTATACAGACAGACAGACAGACAAACAGACAAACAAACATAATAACAGAAAAGGCAAAAACTATATACCCCTATTTACTTCGTACCGGGGGTATAATTAATTTACAGACAGACAGACAGACAGACAGACAGACAGACAAACAGACAAACAAACAAAATTACAGAAAAGGCAAAAACTATATACCCCCTATATACTTCGTACTGGGGGTATAATTAATTTATCATCTGTCTCCATTTAAATCTTCTATGTTTTGTTGAACTAGATTTCATATCATATTGTAATAATGATTATCTTATAATATTATGCAGCAATCCTGGTATAAACTATTCTGCTTTTTAATTATCTTAGACTAAGGTTGGTTGAGGTAAGGTTGCCTGAGCCATGTAGCAGTCTTGTAAAACATCTGAACATATTTCATGGTAACATAAAAAAATCATTCGAACGTTAGTGATACTTTATTTTAAAGATCAGTTTAACTGTTTTATTCTGAAGCATAAACAAAAACATGACTCCCGAAATTCACTAGTATGTTTTGGATCACTCACAGATTAAACTGAATGTTGAAAAAGTAGTGTCACACGCTGCTGATTTCTTTGCTTTTCTAATTCACAAAGTAGCTTGTTTTTAGTTTTGTTTATGCACTATTTGATTTCGTTGAGCTATTTGTAACCCTAGTACATGTTTTTATTTATGTCCTATGAAAAGTGAGTTATGGTCTTTTTGTTGGTTTTAAAAGGTTCACTAAATTAGGCTTATTGTGATAGTTTTCAATATATGCAATACAATCGAAAATGTGAACAACATTGCTGACAACAGCTTGCAGAGAGCATTTTAAGCATAAACTTGCTCACTCTTGTACCTATATCCTTATAGATATTTGTGAAGACTTATAACACTGTTTGAGGACTGTCTTGTATATAGTGAAAGGAAAGTAGTTCAGTTTTATTTCAAGAGTAATGCCATATTAAAATTACACATTTCAAGTATGTTACCAGTTACAAGTGCTATCCAATCTGATATATTGCACTTGTATCTACGAGCAGTAGATGTATACATTAATGTAAGTCACCTACCTTATATGCAATCAATCCCTCTCTTAGCAAATTGTCATGATTAACAGATAGATTCTACACTAGAACAGGCGAGTTAACTACCTTAGGATCTTATATACATCAAGCAAATCGGAGATGTTAAACCAATTGATTATGTTAGTAAATGTACATATTAGATAACCATTTCAGGACACATATAATACTCTAAATACTAAGAAATGACTCCAAACTGATGGAAAGCTATGAGCACAATCAAACCATCAGGTGCTCCAATATGGTGAATGCCTGTGTTCTTAAGAAGTCACCAGATATCTGTTTTGGGGAAATTTAATTTTATATGAAACTTGCATTGGCATTTTACAGTTTAAAAAATAACATAAAGAAACACATGCGAATAACCTCATAGCATTTGATCTCTATCATCATTGCAAAAAATATTATGCAAAATATTTTTAATACTGATACTTAGAATTGAATTTATCGACATTGAAACAATTACAATGTATAAAAGTTGCGCTGTGAAAGACATAGATACATATTTTTTGGTATCTTAAAATTAGAGGTTACCTTTAATATCATATATATACTGCTTCTAAATATGGACGAATACGTTTACACAAGCAGCCTAATCTCAAAGAAATGCTGCTTTTGAATCAATATCACTTCATTAATATGTGCAAATGAAAGGACACCCCTACAAATAAATGTTAAAAGTTATATGGAGGATTACCCTTAATGTCAGGGCTATTTCCATGGTATACCCCACAATAAGTAAACATTGTTTTCACCTGATGGTCATTATTAGAGATGTACCTGTATATTAAGTTTATATTATATATGTTACCATCTGCTAACAGGCCGATGTGAAGACCAATGTGAGGATATATTCCTTCCAGTATATGGTATTTACCATATTCTATCATAGTTTCAACACGCCTGATGTTTTATGAAATGAGGCTCGGTCTTTGTGTTTTCATGAAGCTATGCTTAGTATATGCAATCAGCAGGTAGTGGCCTTGTAAAAAGTGTTTTACAATTACTCATAGATGGGAGCAAACATAACAAATGTGTGAAATGAGAAAAGAAATATATTTTAGTCCTATATGCATGAGATCATGGCCAAGTCCTTCATGAAAGTTGTAGCTAGGAACATATACCTTTGAGAAATGACTCAATTAAAATGTAACATAAGTACCAACTGAAACACATCTTAGGTTTAAAAGGTAATTGCATCAAATGGCGTCTTCATACAAAGCATTAAGCAAAAGAAATTATTTCTTTAAAATGAAATGGTTATTCTTAGTTGTATTTCATTTAAATTGATTTTATACAGTAACGTACTTTACATGCCTATTATGAATGTTTGACCGCAGGAAACTTAGTAAATCATTGCTTTCCAAATATGATACGCACACACCTAGCAGGGTAGCAATAAAATTCTTTCATTAGGGTAGATAGGAACTTAAAAATTGAATTTTGCCCCTATATAAATAAAATATTGCAACAATTTTCACCGATTTGCACTTAAATGACCTTTGATCCAAACACATATCATGCCTTGATGATGCTGTTTGTTTATATAGCATGGCTGTATTATATAAAGAGATTTTGCATTACTTTTGAATCATAATTTTGGATAGCTAATTGATAAAAAAACGCTAAAATCTAACGTATATACAATAATTTGCCCTCAGTTGACCTTTGACCTAATTCTGGGACTTTGGGGCATTTCCAGACTTGGCATCCACCCCTATCCTTCTTAAAACAAATCAAGATACATTTTGAGCATGGATACCAAAATGTACTCAAAAATGCCAACAGATTTTTTTTAGGCTCTGGATGGCCAACTATAATGAAAAAGCAGAGATGTTCAACTGTGCCATACTCATACTGGTAAATGTATACGTCGATTTGCTGGTACATGTATTTACGCGTATTACCAGTACTTCATAGACCGGATATTGTAAGATATTGGTGCTAAAACTATATATAAAAACATGCCGTATGCCAAAGGGACTATAGTTCTATATCATTTTTAAGTATTCGGCATACACATGGCGAATTATGTAAGTATTTAGGTATAGATTCTAGTACCGATCCGGATGATCGGTACTCGAATATATTCCTAGACACTTATGAAGGAGTTCGATCATTAC
This sequence comes from Loripinus fragilis, assembly GCA_964019695.1. Classification (NCBI taxonomy): domain Eukaryota; kingdom Metazoa; phylum Mollusca; class Bivalvia; order Lucinida; family Lucinidae; genus Loripinus; species Loripinus fragilis. The sequence goes on from CAXHUL010000609.1 coordinate 2,070,297, forward strand.
CCGCAGTACCTGCAGTTCGAGCAAACATTGATCGAACTCACTTTGGTCCAACTAAAGTGACGCACTTCCGGAACTGCGGTTTAGCCATGCTTTTCACTCTGGGTCCTCTTGAACAAATATGGCCGACAGTGTACAAAAATGTTAGTTGGTTAACTGTAAAGTTCTATTTTTTGGAGCTGCGAGCTATCTATCTTCCCATACTTGAGTCAATCAGTTGCTTGTAATCAAACCAGTGAATGAATAGCAGTTTTGGTGTTATTTCGTCGTTAGAACGAAATGAAAGTAAAGTTTAAAATGCACAAAAACGGTTGTCCATGGACGCCGCCATATTTTTTTTCTTCAATTGAAGGTAAGTTTAAACGTACTGTCAAACATCTACCAAACTGAGTTCGATCAATCACCCGCTCAAGCATGCGCAATAGATCTTCCGGAACTAAATTACGGTTTGTGATTGAACTACCTCTATATAAATCGCCATGCACACACTGAATACTTAAAAATGATTGAAATCTATAGTCTCTTAGGCAAATGGTATGTTTTTAAATATAGTATTAACACCAAATATATACCACTTCCGGTCTACGAAGTACCGGCAATACGCGTAAATACCAGCAAATCGACGTATACATTTACCAGTGTGGTATTTACATTTTTCGAAAGATTCGATCAGGAATTAGAATTTTATAACAACTCTTACAGTAGAACCTGTGTAAAACAGCCACTTAAAAATAGACAAAACATAGATCTTAATGAAAATTGGTAGCTTAATGAAGGTCGAAAGTATTGCAGAATGCCCATTCTGCAATACTTTTGACCAGCATTAAGCAATAATTAATCTTGAAAAACATTTTGTTCTTCTTGAGAGCGGCCGTTTTACACAGGCTTTACTGCGTTTAGCAATACGAGAAGAGCCTAATGGGAAATGATACTGTTGCGTTTCTCTTTATTACTTTTTTGTGGGGAGGTGGGGGGGGGGGGGTGGGTATATTTAAACCAAATGGTATGTAATTAGGATGTAAAGCCCATTTGTGATTTTTGTCCTCCTCTAAAAAGCTATTTTAAATTCATAATAGTTAAGGCATTATATACTATGTTTAAGTGCAACTCCGGGTGCATTTTGAGAATACTTTTCAGAATAAGCTGCCAACATACATATTTATGAAAAAACACTCACTGCTTCAAACGTAAATGCCTTTCCTTCTTCGCTGTGACAGGCGCTCAAAATGTACACACTTTCATGCGCGGATCCAGAGGGGGGGACAGGGGGCCCTCTGGAAAATCACAAAAATATAGGGGTTTTAGCAATACTGGTCCGGATCCTCTTAAAATCGCAAGGCTACCAAGCCAACATTCAATGTTGGGCATTAATGGGCACGCCAGCGAAACGCCATTTAAATGAAATGGTAATACATGTTGTTGATTAAAATCTAAATGGCGTTTCGCTGGCGTGCCGATGATGGCCCGCTTATAGTGGTATTTGGATAATTCCTCCCCTCATCAAACAAAACAAATTTAAAAAAAAAAACGTTGTCAAAGTTGGACCCCTGGACATTTCACGTGGTGGTCAAATTTAACTGTCAAACTAGATGGGAGGATTCATTATTATATATTTACATTTTCGCAGCAAGCCTTTAATGAATCTTTGAATTTTGCAACCGTTCATATTCTCATGAACGACACAAAATTTGACTGACAGCTGCCAAGCTCACTTGCCCGTGCAATTCGCTTCGACCATCGAGTTCATTCGCCTGATGTGACACTGGTGTTGTGATTGACAGCGAGCCACCACTGATTCGCACGTGCAAAACAAGCTTCATGTTTGCTGCATTGGCTGTCTGTGTTCATACCGGCTGTTCCGCTTTCCGTTTTACCCTCTAACAAAACCATTAAAACGATAATATATTAAATACAAAGCTGTTTTTTTTCATAGTTATAAATACTTTCTATATATACTCAACAAAAAAGTTAAGGAAATTGTGTTTGATGGGCTGTAACAAAAGATCTCAAACGTTTTGAGACTTTTGAATTTCACAGTGGTATAATGTGTCCATTTATCTTTATAGTCCGGCAGAATTTGGGCGAATTTTAGGAGGACCTGGAACATGGTTTTAGCTTTTTTCTTAATTGATTCTGGTAGTGCATACACTGTCCTTGAAAATTTCCGAGTGATGCCACTCTGTCATCATTGAGCATTTTGATATATATAAGATGGCGTTTAAGATGGAGGTCAATTATATGTGAAAATATTGTGTGATATGGAAAAAATATCTCAAACCCATTTTCTTTCTTAAATTGTTAGCTATGAAGTTGGAATCGAATTAAAGACACTTAGCTTGTAACCAAATAAAAAGTAAGATAGGAATGCGAACAAGATGGCCGCCAAGATGGCAGTTTATTACAAAAAATATAAGAAAATCTTCCTTGACTTCCCTGAGACCGGCAAATTCCAGGGATTTGCATGAAAAATGCTTATTTTTACAGATTCTTGAATAACAAACATTATCGTTGTATTGTTCGATTTTAATAACCTGACACAGGTGCATAATTTCACGGTTAGTGCACAAGATATTTTTACCTTTCGTCGACTTTTGGTATTTACTTTCGGTATTTACCGTAAGTTTTACAGGAATTTTGCAAGTACTAATGCAGATAATAAAACGTTTTGTACCGTCCTACTGACTAAAGTACTGCCGCATAAATAAAAAACGCGAAAAATCGACTTTAAGAGCATCTATTCACGTTATATTCTCTTAAACTTTTCGATATGCGGGTAGAAAAAGCTGCAGTATTTTTTGACAAAATTTTCAACCTGATGTTTTTGCTCTGTTTTTCTGTAATTAGATGGAATTTTGGCATATTTTTGGTTATTTTCAACGGGGGAGTATTACTGTTGGTAGAATGGACATAAACTGACCCAGTTTATTAATAATATGAAACGGTTGACTAAATCCTTCGATGCCGTTTCAGGTCAGTAATCGCAGTATAGGTTATATTCTGAACAAGTGAAAACACTACACCTGAATTGTTTGCCATTTATATACAAAATGATGCACGCCAGTAAAGCAAATGAAAGTGTATCTGAATGTTTAACGACTGGGTTATGCATAAAAGTAAAAGCTTTACGGATGTTGTGACGAGGAAACACATGCAAGCCATTTAAATGTGATAGGGGTTCAACTTTTCAGGTTACAAATGAATGGAAAGCATACATAGTTTAGGCCTTCAGAAATGCACTGCCAACCAGATCCGACTTAACGTAATAGCAGTCTAAACATGTGACAACCAGAAATGTGAATGACTTATCAAAAATGTGTTTTGATTGTTAAAAGCTGCCTTAGAAAGCGGGATTAACATCCAATTGGCCAAGCTTGAAATTTTATCACTGAAATCTCCATACTAGGAAAATCAATGTGTTGTTGCATCTTAGTATGAGAACATTTCTAGTCGAGAAATGGTAGGGACAGTGTGCCGATACATCTACCTGATTCGGCGATTTTCGATAAATCGAAAATCGTGATTAATTGAAGATTACCAAACATTTAATATTCCCTATTTGTTTTCGTCAAAGGGAGACAATTTACATTTTTTTACAAATTTGATAAATTCGAAATTGATTTATGCGGTTCTTTCAAATGATAAGTCAGTTTTCTTGTGTTATAATGCAACACAAGTATGACAAATTCTTATAAGCATAACAACCTTTTATTCACATGCGCAATTGCCTAATTCAGTGAATGAAGCTTTAAACACAAAAAGGAATATAATCCATAACATCAAAAGAGACAAATTGGTGGAGTTTCGACGAATCATTTGCTGGATGTCTGGAAAACATTATTAAGCTTAAGTAAATACTTATCGTCTAATTCTTTCTTACAAAATATAGAATAGTGTATTGTAGCGTTTTCACTTTTGTTCAGTATAGCATAAAAGAGTCTCGTACATGTGTAGTACTGCTGCATAAATTAGAAATGCGAATAAATGACTTTAGATGTACGTTTTAAATTTATATCTCCTTGAGCATTCAATAATCGTGAATAATTTTGGGCAGAATTTTGAAAAAAAAGATATTGCCTGGTATTACCGATAATTTTGCTGTAATAATTCTGATGGTAGAATTTGGGCACCACTGTAAATGTTGTTTTATAAAACTGCCCATGATAGCCACATCACGCTGTTGTAGTAGAAAATGTAGCAAATATAGCAAACAGCATTTACCTGGATCAAACTGATCGTATCGGATCAGTTGGATCTGGGTCTACGCGGATTGAATAGATACTATCAACTAATTGGTAATGCTTGAAAAATAAAACTGACTTGTACAAAACAATCACGCTTTTAAAAATGTGTGAAGCTTTTGACACTTACCTGTAGAAATTTAAGTACAAATATATAGGCCGTCACATGGCTGTTACACCGTTTAAACTCCCCCTGCTTTTCAAAAAGCCTAAAAATGTAGAAATTCCCAATAGATTAGGGGTCAGGGCAGTGGAAGTAGATTCTTCAAACAATTTTCTTCTGACACTGCAGGTTATTCTAAATCCAGATTTGAGCTTTATTTTTGGAAATATCCACGTAGTAAAATAATATCCAAGATTTTCGCGTTTCTTATTATTTCGGCAGGACTATAGTCGAGTGGTTATGATACAGAGTTTCCAACCAAAATGTCGTGAGTTCGAGTCCACGTGTGTTCTTTTTTTTTTTTTACCTTTATTAGATTCGTTTAATTTCATTTATTATAGATGTACCACGACCTTTGAAGAATGATACTTTGGATCATTCTATTTCAAAAGGTTGATGCGTAACGCGTAAAATGAGCCAGTCTGTCCGAAACATCTTCTGAGATTCACGTGAAAATATTGTTCCGTATTATAGCCAAAACATACGGTTGAAATTGTTCACTATACATATTGTTTGAACTTAAGTTCAGTGGGAAAACGTCTCAAGAAAAGTATGAAGCAAGTCTTGGCACTAAAGCGCCGTTCTCACTGTCCTGGTTTAAGGTGCTGGTTCATCCCGGTTTGATGATCCGGGATGAACAGTGATGAACCGTGTCACAACCGTGGCGGCATCGTGGACAACCTTGGAGATCGGGATGAACCGTGTTGAACCGTGTTGAACTTGCTCATGTCCCCGGTTGTTATAAAATGTTTAAAACAACCGGGACTCACCGGGAGTAACCGGGAAGGCTGTCAAATACCGTGATAAACCTGGAAGGCGCCGGGAGCAACCGTGTCTCCACCGGGACGGCGCCGGGGCGATACCGGCGCAATCCAGGAACATCCGTGTCCTCACCGTAATAAACGGTGTGGTTCCACTGCCTATGTATATGTAATATAATACAAAATAAAAATGAAAAGTCGCTCCTGCTGCCCCTAAAATGAAAGTGGATTCATCCAAATGATAAGGATGGGAAAGTCCATTCGTCGCAAGTTGGTTAAATTGTCAACAGTATAAATATGCTCATTTACAATGCTTATGAATAAATGCACTTATAGTTACTGAAGAGTCAATCATATATGAACCAGCCACGACATGAGATTTCCAACAATGTGGTAGTTGCCATTAGCAAAGCCTCAGATCAGCCTGCGCCTAGGCGCAGTCTGATCAGAGCCTTTGCTAGTCGCTTGATTAATCTATGACTGTTAAGCTACTGACCGAACAACTTTGAAGCTTATTTGGGGACTGCACAGGCTTATATGAGTCTACACATCTCAAAATATCACACTGTTGGAAATCACATACCCCGCTCAAAGTGTTTATATATTTTAACGAAAAAGCAAGACAATCTGGGCATAGAATTACAATGTATCCTTAAAGTTAAGGAGTGCTTAGGTTAAGTATTGAATTTCCAGGATGCGAAAAAAAACTTTTCCAAACTGATTAAAAACAAAATAGTTTTATTTTTTTCTGTAGATCACAATGACATCTTTGACCATGAGTACTGCATCGGTCTTGGCAATTTATTAAGCATTTAATGAACATGTTGAAGTATCAATACTTAAATTAAGTCTTCCTTAACTTTAAGGAGGCATTGTAATTCTGGGCATTTAAACCTCCTCGTAAGAAAACAGGTCTGCTTCTGCTTATTTGTCATGCAAATGAGCTGCGAGGTTACTAGGCATTTGCTTTCGGTACACAGATCACGGTTCCTCTAGTAACTCGTATATGGCCGTGCAGTCCAATTTGTGTCATAACTGTTATGCGATAGAGACAGAAGAAAACTGATGTTACTCCACGTTTTTATCCTGCTTTTATAGTGTAGAGTAGCACCGGGATGCAACGGTGGCCCTACCGGCATGTAACCGTGGCGCAACCGGCAGTTACCGGGACATCACCGTAAACAACCTGAGTAACACCGGGGTATACCGGCACGAACCATGGCTCCATCGTGCTGTACCGTAAGTGCTCCGTGGTGAACCAGGGATCGACCGGCGTCTTGCTTTCTCGAGAACCGGGGCTATACCGGGTAACGTCGGCAAGGTGAGAACGCAATTTATTCTCTATGAAACGTGTCCGGTAGCATCATGGTATACCGGCTGTCCTGCATCGGGATGAACCGTGGCTACATCGGCGCAGTGAGAATGGGGCTTAAGGCTAAGCAGATATTTTTTAAAATATCTGCGATTACTTAAAAAAAATATTTCAAAAGCACAGAGTTTCAATTTCACATTATCGAGCGTACGGTTAACGTTCTGGGTGAGGATCCTGCAAAAATAACAGTAACAAATGCAAGTATAGATAACCAAATAACTTTGAAGCGTGACTATTGTTGTGTACTGACAGCTTATTGCAGTAAAGACTGTACGAAACTCTTGATAGCCTAAAACAATAGCACACCCTGCTTATCATAATTGCCTCGTATAATATTCTGCTGTGTGTAGAAATAAATTAGTTCAGAGCTAGAACCCACTTTGTTAAGTTGTGTATCGAGTACATAACAAGTTGTTTGGCGACGAGATTTTTTGTGCCTGATTTCAATTTTGGATTTGAATTCTTGGATTAACATCACTAAAATGGCTAATTTTGCAATAGGAAATATTGGTGAATTCAGTGAATTAACAGAAACATGGAAATCTTATACGGAATGCGTGAAACAGTACTTTATGGCAAACGAAATATCTGATGACAGGAAAGTTCCAGCTTTGCTAGCTTTGATGGGAGGAAAACCATACAGTCTCCTAAGGAATTTGACATCACCAGATGATCCAGCGACCAAAGGATTCGATGCCATAGTGAAACTGTTGGATAATCACCTTTCACCTAAGCCACTAGTGATTGCAGAAGTTTTAGATTCCACAAACGTGACCAGAAAGATGGTGAATCGATTCCTGTGTATGTGGCCGAATTGAGAAAGCTTTCGGAACACTGTGATTTCAAAGCTAACTTAAATGATGCTCTGCGGGACAGATTAGTTTGCGGAATTAAACATGGAAACATTCAGAAAAAGCTACTCTCAGAGTCAGACTTGACATTGCAAAAAGCAATAGACATTGCAACAGCCATGGAAACAGCGGCAAAGGACGCTGTGGAGCTGCAGCGACAGCACAGACCAGATTCTGTACACCAGCTTAGCAAGAAGCCTACTTCAAGCACTAAGCCAAAGGAGAGAAATAAGGTATGTTTTCGCTGTGACCGGTTCAATCACACGCCTGATGAGTGCCGTTTCAAGGAAGACACATGTCGTTTTTGCTCCAAGAAAGGACACATCGAGAGAGCTTGCTTGAGCAAGAAAGCTCAGCAGAAAAATCAGTCCAAGAAAAAGAAATTCAAACCTGTGAAAACTGTTGACGAGGAAGAACTTTTAACTGTTAGCATAAATACGGTAAAGAGATCTGACATTATCAGTGTTACACCCAAGATAGAAGGAAAGTACTTGAAAATGGAACTAGATACTTGCTCTGCTATCTCTGTTATCCAAATTAGGATTTACAAGGAACTGTTTCATCACAAACCGCTATCAGTGACAAAAACCAGACTTAAAACTTATTCAGGACAAACAATTACTCCAGCAGGAATAATTAATGTTAGTGTGAACTATGAAGGTCAAGAACATAATCTGGATTTATTTGTTGTGAAAAATGATAGCCCTTCTTTATTTGGCAGAGCATGGTTAAAGTACATTAAACTTGACTGGAACTCTATTAAGTTTTTGCAAACGGGCAAAACTACAGATGAAAACCTTCAGGATATTTTGAATAAGTACAAGTCAGTTTTCACAGAACAATCAGGAAAAGTTAAAGGTGTACACGCTAACTTAACTTTGAAAGAAAATGCACAACCCAAAATTCTGCAAAGCAAGGCCAGTGCCTTACGCTTTAAAGGAAAAGGTTGAAAAGGAATTAGAACGTCTTGAAAATGAAGGGATTATACAGAAAGTAGACCACAGCGACTGGGCTACCCCGATCGTAGCTGTTCCCAAGGGAGACAACACAGTCAGAATATGCGGTGACTACAAGACAACTGTAAACCCTCAACTTCAAGTGGATCAATATCCACTGCCGAAGATTCAAGACATATTCGCATCCCTAGCAGGCAGACAGCGATTCACGAAAATAGATTTACGCCAAGCTTATAATCAACTGGAAATGAATAATAATTCCAAGAGTTATCTCACCATTAATACGCAAAAAGGCCTATATTCGTACAACCGGCTTGTATTCAGAATTTCAGCCTCGCCTAGTATTTGGCAACGTACAATGGATCAGGTATTGAAAGGAATACCAAACACCAGTTGTATTCTGGATTACATCATTAAATTTATATCTCCTTGAGCATTCAATAATCGTGAATAATTTTGGGCAGAATTTTGAAAAAAAAGATATTGCCTGGTATTACCGATAATTTTGCTGTAATAATTCTGATGGTAGAATTTGGGCACCACTGTAAATGTTGTTTTATAAAACTGCCCATGATAGCCACATCACGCTGTTGTAGTAGAAAATGTAGCAAATATAGCAAACAGCATTTACCTGGATCAAACTGATCGTATCGGATCAGTTGGATCTGGGTCTACGCCGATTGAATAGATACTATCAACTAATTGGTAATGCTTGAAAAATAAAACTGACTTGTACAAAACAATCACGCTTTTAAAAATGTGTGAAGCTTTTGACACTTACCTGTAGAAATTTAAGTACAAATATATAGGCCGTCACATGGCTGTTACACCGTTTAAACTCCCCCCGCTTTTCAAAAAGCCTAAAAATGTAGAAATTCCCAATAGATTAGGGGTCAGGGCAGTGGAAGTAGATTCTTCAAACAATTTTCTTCTGACACTGCAGGTTATTCTAAATCCAGATTTGAGCTTTATTTTTGGAAATATCCACGTAGTAAAATAATATCCAAGATTTTCGCGTTTCTTATTATTTCGGCAGGACTATAGTCGAGTGGTTATGATACAGAGTTTCCAACCAGAATGTCGTGAGTTCGAGTCCACGTGTGTTCTTTTTTTTTTTTTTTTTTTACCTTTATTAGATTCGTTTAATTTCATTTATTATAGATGTACCACGACCTTTGAAGAATGATACTTTGGATCATTCTATTTCAAAAGGTTGATGCGTAACGCGTAAAATGAGCCAGTCTGTCCGAAACATCTTCTGAGATTCACGTGAAAATATTGTTCCGTATTATAGCCAAAACATACGGTTGAAATTGTTCACTATACATATTGTTTGAACTTAAGTTCAGTGGGAAAACGTCTCAAGAAAAGTATGAAGCAAGTCTTGGCACTAAAGCGCCGTTCTCACTGTCCTGGTTTAAGGTGCTGGTTCATCCCGGTTTGATGATCCGGGATGAACAGTGATGAACCGTGTCACAACCGTGGCGGCATCGTGGACAACCTTGGAGATCGGGATGAACCGTGTTGAACCGTGTTGAACTTGCTCATGTCCCCGGTTGTTATAAAATGTTTAAAACAACCGGGACTCACCGGGAGTAACCGGGAAGGCTGTCAAATACCGTGATAAACCGGGAAGGCGCTGGGAGCAACCGTGTCTCCACCGGGACGGCGCCGGGGCGATACCGGCGCAATCCAGGAACATCCGTGTCCTCACCGTAATAAACGGTGTGGTTCCACTGCCTATGTATATGTAATATAATACAAAATAAAAATGAAAAGTCGCTCCTGCTGCCCCTAAAATGAAAATGGATTCATCCAAATGATAAGGATGGGAAAGTCCATTCGTCGCAAGTTGGTTAAATTGTCAACAGTATAAATATGCTCATTTACAATGCTTATGAATAAATGCACTTATAGTTACTGAAGAGTCAATCATATATGAGCCAGCCACGACATGAGATTTCCAACAATGTGGTAGTTGCCATTAGCAAAGCCTCAGATCAGCCTGCGCCTAGGCGCAGTCTGATCAGAGCCTTTGCTAGTCGCTTGATTAATCTATGACTGTTAAGCTACTGACCGAACAACTTTGAAGCTTATTTGGGGACTGCACAGGCTTATATGAGTCTACACATCTCAAAATATCACACTGTTGGAAATCACATACCCCGCTCAAAGTGTTTATATATTTTAACGAAAAAGCAAGACAATCTGGGCATAGAATTACAATGTATCCTTAAAGTTAAGGAGTGCTTATGTTAAGTATTGAATTTCCAGGATGCGAAAAAAAACTTTTCCAAACTGATTAAAAACAAAATAGTTTTATTTTTTTCTGTAGATCACAATGACATCTTTGACGATGAGTACTGCATCGGTCTTGGCAATTTATTAAGCATTTAATGAACATGTTGAAGTATCAATACTTAAATTAAGTCTTCCTTAACTTTAAGGAGGCATTGTAATTCTGGGCATTTAAACCTCCTCGTAAGAAAACAGGTCTGCTTCTGCTTATTTGTCATGCAAATGAGCTGCGAGGTTACTAGGCATTTGCTTTCTGTACACAGATCACGGTTCCTCTAGTAACTCGTATATGGCCGTGCAGTCCAATTTGTGTCATAACTGTTATGCGATAGAGACAGAAGAAAACTGATGTTACTCCACGTTTTTATCCTGGTTTTATAGTGTAGAGTAGCACCGGGACGCAACGGTGGCCCTACCGGCATGTAACCGTGGCGCAACCGGCAGTTACCGGGACATCACCGTAAACAACCTGGGTAACACCGGGGTATACCGGCACGAACCATGGCTCCATCGTGCTGTACCGTAAGTGCTCCGTGGTGAACCGGGGATCGACCGGCGTCTTGCTTTCTCGAGAACCGGGGCTATACCGGGTAACGTCGGCAAGGTGAGAACGCAATTTATTCTCTATGAAACGTGTCCGGTAGCATCACGGTATACCGGCTGTCCTGCATCGGGATGAACTGTGGCTACATCGGCACAGTGAGAATGGGGCTTAAGGCTAAGCAGATATTTTTTTAAATATCTGCGATTACTTAAAAAAAAATATTTCAAAAGCACAGAGATTCAATTTCACATTATCGAGCGTACGGTAAACGTTCTGGGTGAGGATCCTGCAAAAATAACAGTAACAAATGCAAGTATAGATAACCAAATAACTTTGAAGCGTGACTATTGTTGTGTACTGACAGCTTATTGCAGTAAAGACTGTACGAAACTCTTGATAGCCTAAAACAATAGCACACCCTGCTTATCATAATTGCCTCGTATAATATTCTGCTGTGTGTAGAAATAAATTAGTTCAGAGCTAGAACCCACTTTGTTAAGTTGTGTATCGAGTACATAACAAGTTGTTTGGCGACGAGATTTTTTGTGCCTGATTTCAATTTTGGATTTGAATTCTTGGATTAACATCGCTAAAATGGCTAATTTTGCAATAGGAAATATTGGTGAATTCAGTGAATTAACAGAAACATGGAAATCTTATACGGAATGCGTGAAACAGTACTTTATGGCAAACGAAATATCTGATGACAGGAAAGTTCCAGCTTTGCTAGCTTTGATGGGAGGAAAACCATACAGTCTCCTAAGGAATTTGACATCACCAGATGATCCAGCGACCAAAGGATTCGATGCCATAGTGAAACTGTTGGATAATCACCTTTCACCTAAGCCACTAGTGATTGCAGAACGTTTTAGATTCCACAAACGTGACCAGAAAGATGGTGAATCGATTCCTGTGTATGTGGCCAAATTGAGAAAGCTTTCGGAACACTGTGATTTCAAAGCTAACTTAAATGATGCTCTGCGGGACAGATTAGTTTGCGGAATTAAACATGGAAACATTCAGAAAAAGCTACTCTCAGAGTCAGACTTGACATTGCAAAAAGCAATAGACATTGCAACAGCCATGGAAACAGCGGCAAAGGACGCTGTGGAGCTGCAGCGACAGCACAGACCAGATTTTGTACACCAGCTTAGCAAGAAGCCTACTTCAAGCACTAAGCCAAAGGAGAGAAATAAGGTATGTTTTCGCTGTGACCGGTTCAATCACACGCCTGATGAGTGCCGTTTCAAGGAAGACACATGTCGTTTTTGCTCCAAGAAAGGACACATCGAGAGAGCTTGCTTGAGCAAGAAAGCTCAGCAGAAAAATCAGTCCAAGAAAAAGAAATTCAAACCTGTGAAAACTGTTGACGAGGAAGAACTTTTAACTGTTAGCATAAATACGGTAAAGAGATCTGACATTATCAGTGTTACACACAAGATAGAAGGAAAGTACTTGAAAATGGAACTAGATACTTGCTCTGCTATCTCTGTTATCCAAATTAGGATTTACAAGGAACTGTTTCATCACAAACCGCTATCAGTGACAAAAACCAGACTTAAAACATATTCAGGACAAACAATTACTCCAGCAGGAATAATTAATGTTAGTGTGAACTATGAAGGTCAAGAACATAATCTGGATTTATTTGTTGTGAAAAATGATAGCCCTTCTTTATTTGGCAGAGCATGGTTAAAGTACATTAAACTTGACTGGAACTCTATTAAGTTTTTGCAAACGGGCAAAACTACAGATGAAAACCTTCAGGATATTTTGAATAAGTACAAGTCAGTTTTCACAGAACAATCAGGAAAAGTTAAAGGTGTACACGCTACCTTAACTTTGAAAGAAAATGCACAACCCAAAATTCTGCAAAGCAAGGCCAGTACCTTACGCTTTAAAGGAAAAGGTTGAAAAGGAATTAGAACGTCTTGAAAATGAAGGGATTATACAGAAAGTAGACCACAGCGACTGGGCTACCCCGATCGTAGCTGTTCCCAAGGGAGACAACACAGTCAGAATATGCGGTGACTACAAGACAACTGTAAACCCTCAACTTCAAGTGGATCAATATCCACTGCCGAAGATTCAAGACATATTCGCATCCCTAGCAGGCAGACAGCGATTCACGAAAATAGATTTACGCCAAGCTTATAATCAACTGGAAATGAATGATAATTCCAAGAGTTATCTCACCATTAATACGCAAAAAGGCCTATATTCGTATTTGGCAACGTACAATGGATCAGGTATTGAAAGGAATACCAAACACCAGTTGTATTCTGGATGACATCATCATCACAGGAAAAACGGACAATGAACATTTGAAAACTCTCGAAGCAGTACTTCAGAGACTTATGGACTATAACTTGCAGGTAAATGAAGCCAAATGTAATTTTTCCAGGAAGAAATTACATACTGCGGACACAAAATAGACGCAAATGGATTACACAAAACGCAAGACAAGATTGAAGCGGTAATCAACGCGCCAAAGCCCGAAAACGTGACGCAACTACGTGCTTTTCTGGGACTTGTAAATTACTATTCTCACTTTCTACCAAATTTGGCAAGTGTGTTACATCCCCTGTACCAGCTCTTAAAGCAAAATGTAAAGTTTATCTGGACAGAAACTGCACAGAAAGCATTTCACAATGTAAAAGAAATGATAACATCTGACATTGTTTTGACACATTACGATCCAGATTTACCAGTAAAGCTAGCTTGTGATTCATCATCATATGGATTGGGAGCCGTGATTTCCCACGTCATGGGAAATGGTGAAGAAAGGCCAATTGCATTTGCTTCACGAACGCTAAACTCTGCAGAGAAAAACTATGCACAGATTCAGAAAGAGGCCTTAGCTATCGTGTGGGGAGTAAAGAAATTCTACTGCTATCTTTTTGGACGGAAATTCACACTTTGACGGATCATCAGCCACTGATATCAATCTTCGGTCCAAAGAAAGGGATACCAGCAACAGCAGCATCACGTATGCAACGTTACGCATTATTCCTACAGGGATATGATTACGATATTGAGTATAAAAGCTCAAAATCGCATGCCAATTGCGATGGACTTTCGCGACTTCCGTATTCAGACGGCGAGGAAGTACCAGATAGTGACTCAGCGGAGATATATAACTTGTCACAATTAGACAGCCTGCCTGTATGTGCTAATGACGTTAAACGTGACACGCGTCGCGACCCTACCCTGTCTAAAGTCCTTGACTTTACAATGAATGGGTGGACTTACAAACCTCAAGACGAGATACTGAAACCATTCTACATGCGTAGACATGAACTCTCAGTTCAAAATGGATGTCTTATGTGGGGAATACGCGTCATAATTCCTATCAAGCTACGGAATAAAATGCTTGATGAATTACATGTTGGACACATAGGTATCGTGAAAATGAAAGAACTTAGCAGAAGTTTTTTCTGGTGGCCAAAACTAGATAGTGACATTGAACAATTAGCTAGAAAATGTTCAGGATGCCAGATTCATCAAAAGGCGCCATCAAAAGCTTCACTACATCCTTGGGAATGGCCCTCGGCACCCTGGGAACGAAAACACATTGATTTCGCTGGCCCATTCTTGGGACATATGTTTCTCATCGCGGTAGACGCACATTCGAAATGGCCAGAAGTACATGTAATGAATACCATAACTGCTTCAAAAACAATTGACGTTTTACGACAAATATTTGCCCAGTTTGGAGTTGTAAAGCAGATCATTTCAGATAATGATAGGACATTTACAAGTGCAGAATTCCAGAACTTTGTGAAAAACAATGGAATTATTCACAAAACTTCAGCACCGTGGGACCCTGCTACTCAAGGACTAGTTGAACGTTTCGTACAAACATTCAAGCAAGCTATGAAATCAGCATTGACGGACGGTGGTTCATTAAATCAGAAAATTACATGTTTCTTACTGCAATATCGCAATGCAGTGCACGCGACCACAAATGAAAGTCCTGCAAAACTTTTACTTGGTAGACAGTTGCGCTCTCGCTTAGATTTGATCAAACCAAACACCAGGGACACTGTTGAGAAAAAAACAATTTGAATCATTCACAGAACCTAAACGCTCTCAGTTTTCTGAAGAGGAAAATGTAATGGTGCGAGACTACAGAGAAAATACGAATAAATGGACAGACGCTAAAATTACTGAGAAATCTGGACCGCTTTCGTACAAGGTTACCACTGGAGATCAGGGAACATGGCGTCGACATGCAGATCAGATGGTTCGAACATCGGTTGAATCTACACGACCATCGGAGAACACATCAGACGTTAATTTGGATATAAGTGCTCCAAATATTTCATGTGAATCCTCGGATAATAGCAACCAGCAACCCGCGGAAACACAACCTGTTAGGCGATACCTACAACGCAACAGGAAGCCTCCGGACAGGCTCACTTATTAGTCTTTGGATTATTAGTGAATAAACGTGTAAATATTGTGCTTAATGCTCATTGCAGTGAACAAGGGCATAATAATCCCTTACTGTAATGATATGATGAGTTAAGAAGTAATGATCACCTTCTTATCTCGGATGCATTTGTGTAAAGTCTGGTTTCTCTCAGGCAAGCGACTTTCATGAATGGGGCTTATCAGCTTGGGGAATGTATTATTTTCATTAATGGCTTTTTATCAGAAATTCATTAATGAATATTATGTTTAGCTTGAATGAAATAGTTTTCAAGTGATAACGGCTTGTCTCATTGAGTCCAGGCTAAAGAAAGTGAATGTATCGTTTATCGTACATGCTTTTACGTATATGCAATATAATCTTAAGCTCCACAATGGAAATGCTATTGCAAAGACTCTTGGATTTAAAAACATAGGTCTAACACAAGTAGACATTCTGACTTGGATTAAGTAACATACGTGACACTCAGAGACGTATACTACAAGCAAAGTCAATAACATTATGGACTAGTAAAGTCAATAACAGTGAGGACTTCCAATCTAGAGGAGGGGAAATGTTGTGTACTGACAGCTTATTACAGTAAAGACTGTACGAAACTCTTGATAGCCTAAAACAATAGCACACCCTGCTTATCATAATTGCCTCGTATAATATTCTGCTGTTTGTAGAAATAAATTAGTTCAGAGCTAGAACCCACTTTGTTAAGTTGTGTATCGAGTACATAACAAGTATATTTACAAAATTGAAAAAAAAACAGATCTAGAAAAAGGGGTTTCAGGCGTTTAATTATGTATACTTTTCTATTTTGAAGCACGTAGATGTTCCAGAGAGACTGGCTCGGTGTATACGTAACGCATCAACCTTTTGAATATTGATCCAAAGGACATTACTCAGAGGTCGTGGTATATCTATAATAAATGAAGTTAAACGAGTCGAATAAAGGTAAAATACAAAACAAAGAAAAAAGCAAAAACAAAAAAAAAAGACAAGAACATACGTGGACTCGAACTCACGACCTTTTGGTTGTATACTATGTATCATAACCACTTGACTAGTCAGTAGGACAGTGCAAAAGGTTTCATCATCTCATTAGTACTTGCAAAATTCCTGTAAAACTTGCGGTAAATACCAAAAATCAACGGAAGGTAAACCATCTTGTGCACTAACCGTGAAATGCACCTGTGTCAGGTTAATAAAATCGAACAATAACATCCCAGTGATGCTATTCATACATCATTTAGAATTTGATATATTCAAGATGGCGTCCAAGATGATAGCCAACACGTTTTACAAACCGGTGGGAGTGGCACCCTACATGTAGGCATGTCTGATGGATTTGTAATAGACCAGATGCCTTGCCTGACAGAGCGGCGTATCTGAATAAATGTACCCAGTATGCATATCTGATAGAGTTGCACTGTACAAACAGGCATATCTGAGAGTGGCACCGGATCAGCAGACATGCCTGATATCATGGCACCGCTGTACAGGTAGCACCAGACTTGTAACCATACTTCTTCTATCGGCACCTGACTAGTAAAATGTTGGTTGCAGAGGCAATTTACAAGCAGGGATGGCCTATAGTCAGGAACCACACTAACAGGCATTGCTGATAATGAGGTACCACACCAGAATGCATGGCCTATAGTTAGGCACCACACCAATAGGCATGGCTGATAATGAGGCACCACACCAGAAGGCATGGTCTATAGTGAGGCAACACACCAGAATGCATGGCTGATAATGAGGCACCACACCAGAAGACATGGTCTATAGTGAGGCAACACACCAACAGGCATGGTTGATAATGAGGCACCACACCAGAAGGCATGGCCTATAGTGAGGCAACACACCAGAATGCATGGCTGATAGTCAAGCAAAACACCAGAAGGCATGTCCTATAGTGAGGCACCATACCATAATGCATGTCCTATAGTGAGGCACCATACCAGAATGCAGGGCCTACAGTGAGGCTTCACACCAACAAGAATGGTGATAGTGAGGCGCCACACCAGAAGGCATGCCCTTTAATGAGGCACCGCACCAGCAGGTACGGCTGATAGTGAGGCACCACACCAGAGGGTATGGCCTATAGTGAGGCACCACCCCAGAGGGTATGGCCTAAAGCTAGGCACCGCACCAGCAGGCACGGTTGATAGTGACACACCATACCAACAGGTATGGCAGGTAGAGAAGCACAACACCAGCAGACATGCAGGATTGAGTGGCAAAAGATCGGCAGTCATGCTGATTGAGTGGCAACGGTCCAGCAAGCATCCATCTTGCAGCAGCACTCAACCAGTGGGCATATTTGAACAGCAGCGGTGTTTGTGGCAGTAAATACACTAGACCAGCAGGTATTTATGTTACAGCTGCAACAGCTTAGCAACTCTCTACACGGAGTGGCACTCGACCAGCATGCATGTTCGTTGCATTGACAATGTAGCAACAGTCTTGCCTGATAAAGTTTCACAGTGTTAGTTGGCATGTCTGAGGTAGGGGCATCGGCCGAGTACCTTTTCTATTTGATTTTCAATGGACCAGGAGGCATGTCTGATTGAATGGTAACAAGCCCGCAGGCATTTCACTAAACATTGGTCATGTATTGCCACCAGGTCATCACATTAGACATCCTTACCATCACTGCATGTTTAATTATGTGGTACTGAACCAGCACACATGCCTGCTAACGAGACTCAGGGGCAGCAGTCATGTGTGTTATTTACACCGCACTAGCAATAATGTAATACGTGACAATTGCATCTGATATTAGGAATGGTAGGCACTATTGCACTAGATCAGCATGCATGTCAAGTTGCACCTGGCCAGTGTGCATGTCTGTTCTACTTGCACCAGACCAGCAGCCCAGCCATCATTGCCAGTTAGTAGACATAATAACCATAAAGCTTGTTTGATTATGTGGTACATGACCAGTTCACATGTCTGAAACCAAGCAGTTTTTTTCTGTAACGGGGTTCATGAGACTAACAGACCTGCTCCCATGTCTTTACAAAATGCTCTTTAACAGCAGGCATGTTTGTTACAGTATCTCCCAACCAACTGGCAGGTTGGTTACAATTATACTCTACCAGCATGCATGTCTGTTAGAGCTACATCTCACCAGCAGATATGTTTGAATCAGTTGCAAATCACTTGCAAGTACATCTATAGATGGAGGGGGGGGGGGTTGAACCAGCAGGTATATCTGTTACATTTGTCTAAACCAGCAGGTATATATGTTACGTTACCCTTGCCTCAGACCCAAAGTTATATCCCTATGCTCGTACCCAACCAACAGGCTGGTAAGCACAATTGCACCAGACCATCAGGCATGTATGTTACAGTTGCTCCTGACAAGCAGCCATGTCTTTATAATTTGCTTCCTATCATTATGCAATGCTGTATGTCTGTTATAGTTTAATTTTATCAGCATCCATGTATATTACATTTGCACCCGACCATCAGGCATAGCTGTAACAATTGTATCCGACCATTTACCAAGTCTTTCACAGTTGCGCCTTACCAGCAGTAATGTATGCTAAACTTGCACTTACAAGCATACATGTCTGATTCACTTGCATTGGACCAGCATTCATATTTGATATAGCAATATCCAACCATCTGTGCTGTCTGTTGCACGTACACCAGACTAGTATAGTAGTAATGGTTGTTATAATTGCACCAGACCAGAGGCCTGTATTTTACAATTACACCCAACCAGCAGTCAAGATGGCAACGAACATCTGCAGCATGCAGATCTCTTACTTAGGTTGTTTTGGTGTTGATACACTTCACTTCATTTAGAGTAAATAGTGTTTTCTCTGTTGTTGTTGTTTTTTTTGTTTCTTTTGTAATTGTATCCCCCAATCCATAAACCACTTTCCAGCTGAATTTTTCTGCATAAGGAATAAAAAAAGGTTTGTACTTTGAGCAAACATTCTGTCACAAGGTTTTCAGTGATATCGTCCATTCAGTATACCTTGGCATTTATCTCTTCATTTTTTTGACAGAGTGTTTTCCCAAAGTAGGAACTTTTATGAGAATAATATGATATTATGGTATTGTCAGATCCGGCCAATGGTGGTCTGGAAATTGGTGCATGGATTGATGGATACGATTACCAGAGCAAAGACAAAAAACAAATTACCATTACGAAAAATAAGAGCCCATTATTTATTCCATGCAGTGTATCATAGCAAAACCCATGTGATTCCCTACCCTGTTATTGCTGCCATCTTGGACTTCATCTTGAAATTATACAACACTGAAAACAAAAACCTGCCAGTCAAATTCTCTAAATACAACCGCTGTTGAAAGCTATTAGAAAATAGTTATTAACTGCGATTTTGATTCCATGTTGAGTTTTGCTTTAAAATGGCGTCAATCGTGGACACCATCATAAACCTATCAACCCTCTGAACCAAAGCAATGTTCCATTCTAATCGTTTGTATCATTAAGTCTTTAAACATCCATAAAAAAGTCAACATGAAAAATGCTTTTTATCGAGTGTGTTGGCCAGATAAGTCTTAGGAGCCTAACTGGCGGCCATCTTGGACGCCATCTTTAATTGTTCAACCCGCGGAATCAAACCAATGTTCCATTTCAATCGTTTGTATCATTTAGCCTCTAAACATCCATAAAAATAAATTATTTTTTTATCTAGTATGTTGGTCATATAGGTCTTAGAGGCCTAACTGACGGCCATTTTGGACGCCATCTGTAATAGTTCAACCTTCTGAATCAAAACAATGTTCCATTCAAATGGTTTGTATCATTTAGCCTCTAAACATCCATAAAAGGCAAAATTAAAAAGCTATTTTATCGAGTATGTTGGTCATATAGGTCATAGGAGCCTAACTGACGGCCATCTTGGACGCAATCTTTGATATTTCAAAACGCTCAATGATGCCAGAGTGGCATCAGTTGGATTTATCAAGAACAATGCCAGGACAACAAGAATCAACGAAGAAAAACACTTTTAAATCAAGTTCCAGGTCATTCTTGTTTTCTAATGAACTATTAGATGGATGCTTTATTTGTATTTGTAGCACCTATAGCGGCTCTAAAGATCAATGTCAAAGTTGACTGGTCTTCATGCCATATTTCGCAAAAATTCTTTACACGGATTAATCATGGGTTTTCATACATTGAAGTTAGCCTGGTTTCTTGGGGGATTTTAAAACTTAGGGCGACATATTTGGTGGTTATAAAGGGAATCTTGATCAGTCAATCTTACATGGTTGAGTTGGTGATGCCTGTTGTCTGCCAGAACCAGTGCCAGTACTGGTCAAGCCAAGGATGACAATGCCGGAATACATCTCTCAGAATCAGCAAACTTTATCAGAACAATGATGTCTGCATTGACTGGCCGCTGTGTTCACCAGACATGTCTACAGTTGAACATGTGTAGGACATTTTTGGACAGAGGGTTCGACACATAATACTGGCAACAATAAATCCCCAGGCTCTTGATGCGACGTTACAGGACGACCTGACACCAATTCACCAGAATAATTCAGAGTATGCGAAGCCAGTAGGGTCTTAATCTATCGCTGATGGTGGACACACTCGCTACTGAAGGCATTCTGATCTCCTAACGTGACATTAATGGTTTATTGTGACATTCAAAGGAATTTCACTTCAAGTTTTGAACACTTACAGCTTATTCGTGTGTTTAACGTCAAAAAAGGAAACACTCTTAAGACACTTTTTTGCGAAAAATGACTTTGACCCCTTGGCTACTTAACACAGTGCCACAACATGCTAGATTCCAATGAACATTCCGAAAATCGAATTCATTTCTTAAATATGAAGAATTAATACATGTTGTTGATTAGGCTTCAGTTTCTGAGCAGTTCCCAGATGGAGACTATGACCTACCTATGCCCCAGGTTGGCTGTGGAGGCGGGGGATCGGTGGACTGGGACTATGGCTACATTAACATGTTGTTGATTTATCTTCGGTTTCTGAGCCGTTCCCAGATCGAGACTATACCTTGCTTATGCATCAGGTTGGCTGTGGAGACAGTGGATCAGTAGACTGGGAGTATGGCTACATTAACATGTTGTTGATTTATCTTCAGTTTCTGAGCCGTTCCCAGATCAAGACTATGCCTTGCCCTTGCCCAGGTTTGCTGTGGAGATGGTGAATCAGTGGACTGGGAGTATGGCTACATTAACATGCTGTTGTTTTATCTTCAGTTTCTGAGCCGTTCCTAGATCCAGACTATGCCTTGCCCTTGCATCAGGTTTGCTGTGAAGACGGTAAATCAGTGGGCTGGGAGTATGGCTACATTAACATGTTGTTGATTTATCTTCAGTTTCTGAGCCGTTCCCAGATCAAGACTATGCCTTGCCCTTGCCCAGGTTTGCTGTGGAGATGGTGAATCAGTGGACTGGGAGTATGGCTACATTAACATGCTGTTGTTTTATCTTCAGTTTCTGAGCCGTTCCTAGATCCAGACTATGCCTTGCCCTTGCATCAGGTTTGCTGTGAAGACGGTAAATCAGTGGGCTGGGAGTATGGCTACATTAACATGTTATTGATTCAGCTTCAGTTTCTTAGCCGTTCCCAGATCGAGACTATGCCCTGCTTATGCATCAGGTTGGCTGTGGAGACGGTGGATCAGTAGACCGGGAGTATGGCTACATTAACATGTTATTGATTTAGTTTCAGTTTCTGAGCCGTTCCCAGATCGAGACTATGCCCTGCTTATGCATCAGGTTGGCTGTGGAGACGGTGGATCAGTAGACCGGGAGCATGGCTACATTAACATGTTATCGATTTAGTTTCAGTTTCTGAGCCGTTCCCAGATCGAGACTATGCCTTGCTTATGCATCAGGTTGGCTGTGGAGACGGTGGATCAGTAGACCGGGAGCATGGCTACATTAACATGTTATCGATTTAGTTTCAGTTTCTGAGCCGTTCCCAGATCGAGACTATGCCCTGCTTATGCATCAGGTTGGCTGTGGAGACGGTGGATCAGTAGACTGGGAGTATGGCTACATTAACATGTTATTGATTTAGTTTCAGTTTCTGAGCCGTTCCCAGATCGAGACTATGCCCTGCTTATGCATCAGGTTGGCTGTGGAGACGGTGGATCAGTAGACCGGGAGCATGGCTACATTAACATGTTATCGATTTAGTTTCAGTTTCTGAGCCGTTCCAAGATGGAGACTATATCCTGCCTTTGCCCCAGGTTGACTGTGGAGACGGTGGATCAGTGGACTGGGACTATGGCTACATTAACATGTTGTTGATTTATCTTCAGTTTCTGAGCCGTTCCCAGGTGGAGACTATGCCCTGCCTATGCCTCAGGTCGGCTGTGGAGACGGTGGATCAGTAGACTGGGAGTATGGCTACATTAACATGTTATCGATTTAGTTTCAGTTTCTGAGCCGTTCCAAGATGGAGACTATATCCTGCCTTTGCCTCAGGTTGGCTGTGGAGACGGTGGATCAGTGGACTGGGACTATGGCTACATTAACATGTTGTTGATTTATCTTCAGTTTCTGAGCCGTTCCCAGGTAGAAACTATGCCTTGCTATGCCTCAGGTTGGCTGTGGAGACGGTGGATAAGTAGACTGGGACTATGGCTACATTAACATGTTGTTGATTTATCTTCAGTTTCTGAGCCGTTCCCAGGTAGAGACTATACCTTGCCCTTGCCTCAGGTTGGCTGTGGAGACGGTGGATAAGTAGACTGGGACTATGGCTACATTAACATGCTGTTGATTTAGTTTCAGTTTCTGAGCCGTTACCAGACGGAGACTACGCCCTGCCTATGCCTCAGGATGGCTGTGGAGACGGTGGATCAGTGGACTGGGACTATGGCTACATTAACATGTTGTTGATTTATCTTCAGTTTCTGAGCCGTTCCCAGGTAGAAACTATGCCTTGCTATGCCTCAGGTTGGCTGTGGAGACGGTGGATAAGTAGACTGGGACTATGGCTACATTAACATGTTGTTGATTTATCTTCAGTTTCTGAGCCGTTCCCAGGTAGAGACTATACCTTGCCCTTGCCTCAGGACGGCTGTGTAGGCGGTGGATCAGTAGACTGGGACTAAGGCTACATTAACATGTTGTTGATTTATCTTCAGTTTCTGAGCCGTTCCCAGGTAGAGACTATACCTTGCCCTTGCCTCAGGACGGCTGTGTAGGCGGTGGATCAGTAGACTGGGACTAAGGCTACATTAACATGTTGTTGATTTATCTTCAGCTTCTGAGCCGTTCCAAGATGGAGACTATATCCTGCCTATGCCTCAGGATATCTGTGGAGGCGGTTGATCAGTGGACTGGCACTATGGCTACATTAACATGTTGTTGATTTAGCTTTAGTTTCTGAGCCTTTCCAAAATGGAGACTATGCCCTGCCTTTGCCCCAGGACGGCTGTGTAGGCGGTGGATAGGTTGACTGGGAATATGGCTACATTAACATTTCTATAATACATGTTGTTGATTTATCTTCAGTATCTGAGTTGTTCCCAGCTGGAGACTATGCCCTGCCTATGCCCCAGGACGGCTGTGTAGGCAGTGGATAGGTAGACTGGGAGTAAGGCTACATTAACATTTCTATAATACATGTTGTTGATTTATCTTCAGTTTCTGAGCCATTCTTAGATGGAGACTATGCCCTGCCTATGCATCAGGACGGCTGTGGAGGCGGTGGATAGGTAGGCTGGTAATATGGCTACATTAACATTTCTATAATACATGTTGATAATTTAGCTTCAGTTTCTGAGCCGTTCCCAGATGGAGACTATGCCCTGCCTATGCCCAAGGACGGCTGTGTAGGCAGTGGATCAGTAGACTGGGAGTATGGCTACATTAACATTTCTATAATACAGGTTGTTGATTTATCTTCAGTTTCTGAGCCGTTCCCAGATGGAGACTATGCCCTGCCTATGCCTCAGGTTGGCTGTGGAGACGGTGGATCAGTGGACTGGGAGTATGGCTACATTAACATTAGCTTCCGGTGGCCCGTAGGATATTATTCCAGAAGACCGCTCGGGGATTATAAACAAACACCCGTCTCTCTACCTGGGCCATACAGCCCTTGGAGTCTCCAGCTTAATTTTTGTACCAGGAGCACAAATACATCTACTGCCAGCATAGGCAGCGAGAACTCACGTTGGCCAGGTGGCTTGTACAGTATCTTTGGAACTAAAGAAGGATGTCCAGATGGTAAACATCGATAAATAAATAAACAAATAAATAAATAATAAAATAAAAGTAAACTTCATGGAGTTGATAATACATATTTGAGCCACAACATGTGATTTCCAACAATGCGGCATTTTGACAAGTGTAGACACAGAAGAGCCTGTGCAGCCCCCTTCTAAGCTTAGAACATTCGAATGATGTTCAGTCAGTAGCTTAATACTCATAGGATATTCAAGCTGCTAGCAAAGTCTCTGATCAGACTGCGCGTATGTGCAGGCTGATCTGAGGCTTTGCTGGTCGCATATACCACATTGATGGAAATCCCATGCCACGGCTCAAATAAGTAAATAAATAGATAGATAAATAATAAGAAAAAAATAAAATTAATGAGGTGGAAAATACGTCTTATTTTGTTTGTTCGCCAACTGGGCCAAAACTTTTTAATTCTCAACTTAACTGAGCATGAAACCTGTCCTGCTCATAAATTTTCAAGTGACAACATTGTTGACATCTTAAAATATATTTACAGGATTAATATACAGTATTGATGTATTAAGCAGGGCTAAAATCTTTATCGTTGTTTTAGTCTTTAGGAGCAGTGAAAAATGCATGCTATTAGTAATTTAAGTCGGGCTCGAAATATGTTTACGACCTCGATGCATGTAATGGTTATGAAGTTTATAATGCAGCTAGTTTAGGAGGTTTTGATGCTTATCGAATATACAGAAAATTATTTAGAAAATATAACCGCATAACTATCATTGCAACTAGGAGCCTAAAAAAATTGCCAAAGCCTTAATTTACTGCGTGCGATCATCAAATGCTCTGACATGGCTCTGCGTATGCGCCTGCTCGTCTGAGCCAACTGTGCACGCATATGTGATTTGTACCAAAACCACATAAACCGGCCCATAAGAGCCAGCATATGGCAATACTTAAAAACGTGATAAAACGTGATAAATAGAGAATACTGGGTAAATGTCTTTGATATCAAGTTTACAAGTCAAGGCTTTCAGAACGCATGTTGCATCGTGAGGCTTGCCGAGATATAGAGAATACTAGGTGAGTGTCTTTTGATATCAAGTTTACCAGGCAAGGCTATGAGACGCTTGTTGACATCGCGAGAATTGTTGAGATATAAAAAATACTAAGTGAGTGTCTTTTGATATCAAGTAAAGGCAAGGCTTTGATAGCGCATATTGACATTGCAAGGCTTGCTGAGCGATTCAACATACATTCTCGAAGCCGATCCTGGTAAACTTGATATCCAAAGACGCGAACCTGGTATTTTATTTATCAGTTAACAAATTTATTCACTGTTCAAACTAGCGATTATGACGTAATTATAGATTTTTGTGTCGATTCAACGTCATTGGCGACGTCATTCAAAAAGTGCAACGTCATGATGACCTGATAAAGGCACATATCGTGAGATAGACAACGTTTATCAGGCAACGTGCAACAATGCAATTAATATGAGAGGTAACTGATAAAAAGTGCACAAGCTCAAGCCCAGTTAGTTTTTACAAAGGCCTAAAATATTACGTGTGTTTTCGGCTAACGATTTTTATCGCAACTAAAAGATATGTTTACCCTATTTTACATTATTCTAAAGAATTTTGTCAAATTGAGCAAAAACTGTTTTTTTTCTTTGTTTTGCCAAAATTAAAAAATAAAAAATGCTTGTACTTTTAAAAATGTGCCATCATATATGTATAAATGGTGTTACACAATGAGCATAGTTTTAACCCTTAAAGCGCAAATCACAGCAAATTTCTCTGCTTTTGTCGTCTGTTGAAATGTTTGATGCCTTTCCAATTAACAGTGTAGACACAGATCAGATGGCTACGTTTGGGTCCACACTGTTTGTCTCTATACGAACTTTGTTAAATAATGTAGCAAAAATTTGCAGCAGACGACAAATGCAGACGGAATTTTCAGATTATTTTTGCTGGCGTTTTAAGGGTTAATTTAATTAAAATGCTAATATACTGAACCACACTTCTAACGCAAAATCAAACTGAACCTTAAATATTACATAAATTGTCTCATCCGTTGTAACGCAATTTTATCAAAAATTAAAACACTTATTTATGAAAATGAAAGTAGAACTTCATCAGTCAATCATTCTCTTTTAATCATAACCTAATTGAGTGAATTTCTGCCACAGCCCCTGAACGGTACAATGATTTCGGTAAGACCTCGTATATTGATTAAAGTTGCAATTCTGAAAAGTTTTGCGTTGGAAGTGTGGGTCAGTATATATTTCTTTTTCTTTGTTTTTGGTATATTAGGATTCACTGGACGGAATGTCACAAGATCATTGCCCCCTATTCACCACATAAATAAGGACGGTTATTTACCACATGTAGAAGTCCAGTCATCTGCCACAGAGAGTAACTTTGTATTTTTACTGTGTGATCAAACCACCACCACCAACAACAACAACACATACATACCATATCCATACATTGTGATTAGGGAAAAACAGGTAAAGACTGAATCGGGTGTACACTGAGTACGGTTATCATTTTGATATTTTGTTTTAGACTTAAAGCTAGGAAAGAAAAACTTACGAGTAAAACTTTGTATTTATATTTATTTATTCTATTCTTCGCTTTAGACAAGGCGCCAGTTTATAATAAAACTTGTATTTTTTATTTAATTTATTTTTTTGCTTAGGCAAACCGCCATTTGATAGAATAAACATTGGCCTAATGGAAACTGCGGCAGGGAATAATAATTACTTTTGAGTAAAGTTTTGATCTCTTTTGATGAAAGTAGGAAAGAGGGAAAAGATCAGGAATCGACACAATCAAGAACCACACATGACCCAGGATACCAATGGGAAAGTGACCACTTCTCAATAAGACATCACAAACGAGGGACAAGAGGCCAGCCGTTTCCTAGCAAGTGACCACAAGGCATCAATAAACAGATACACACGAAAGCATAACGAAAACTAGACAGGAATAATATAAATTATCCACAAAAGTAGTACCACCGATGAACAGTCAGTAAAAGCATTTGGAGAGTCTAAATCGATTTCACCGCGCGCCAACCTCACCCTTAGTTCTGACGTGCATCAAGACATATAGAAGTTTGGTTTGCATGAAAGGCCCCTAACTTATCATTGCATCATCTCCTAGAACATATAAATCAAGATATAAAAAGGAGATAAAGCAAAGAGAAGTACTCAACAGTAAATAAAACTGAATACCAGAGCTAAAGAAAACCAACAGGCAAACCCCGGTGGGCCCAACAAACTTGTACTTTTATTTTTTTTGTATTTTTTTAGCTTAAGGCAAACAGCCATATGATAGAATAAACAATTGAAATAGCCGAATGGAAAAAAACGCCAGGGAATAATTATTACTTAGGAGTTAAACTATTTTGATGTTTTTTGACTTAAGCCAGACGATATTGGTGAATGGAATATGCATGCTTATGAGTAATCGTTTCTACTTCGATATTTTATTTTAGACAAATAGCCAGGTTAAAGTATAACCTTGAATACGAGTAAACTCTTGTTTAAGAATTAAAGCCATATGTAAAAAAAAAATAAAACAAAAAAAAAAAAAAACAATTGCCGGGCTGTGTAGCGCAGTCGGTAATGTGTCTGGCAACAGATGCGAGTCTGACTGCAGATCCAGGGGTCGTGAGTTCGATCCAGGCCCGGTCCCATACTTTAGTGGAAATTGATCATGAAATAATTTCTATGGTCATTTTCCTCCGTTCCGCTGATTCATTCAAGGGTTGTTGTCAGTTACAAGCGAAAGTATGTGCACGAAGTACTGATTAACTGCTTGTTCAAGCTTGCCAAGGAAAAAAGTGTGGTTAGATGAACTTACCGTACCGCCATGACCATAGCTGTTGACTTGGGACATAAAGCAACAAAACAAACAAAACAAACAAACACAATTTTGGGAACACCAGGGAAGGATTAAATGTTAGAAAAACAAACAAAAACAACCAAACAATTGTCACAACCTTATAGATAATCACATCACCCAACCAGTATACACTCTCGCGCCACTATCAGCCGATCAGCAAAATGCCATTCATATGGTGTTTCGTCATATACTAACTTTGACGGGTACAATAAAACCTGTGTAAAACGGCTACTCAAAAATAGATAAAACAAAGATCTTCATGACAAATTGTAGCTAAATGAAGGCCGAAAGTATTGCAGAATGCTCCCCTTTGGAGCATTCTGCAATATTTTTGACCTGTATTAAGCAATAATTGATCTTGAAAACCGTTTTTCGGTCTATCTCAGATCTAGAGTGGCCGTTTTACATAGGTTTTATTGTATATGTCTTAAACATAAAATAAAGGGGTACGTGCATTAAGGGGCTATTTTGGCCCACTCTAGAGCCAAAATCTGAAAATTGTTTTTCACCAATTTCATTTGATTTGTTTATTATAATAATTACAGAAGTGTAAAATTCCGGCATTTATTTAAATCTTACTGTTGCTTTGGTTACAAATATGGCCAACAAAATAGGCTTAAAGCAGATAAATTGCTCATTTTGGACCAAATTTAAGGCTTTTCGAGACCTATTGTTTTTTAAGAATTAAATATCAGCACAGCTAGGTACAAAAATCCTTTCAATATGTTGTGTGCCTTGGTATTTTTCATCTTCTGTTAAAATAACTTTTTGGTATTTGCTTGTAATCTATGTTATTTTCTCTGTCAAACCTCTCAATTTCGCTCCAAAAAGGTCAATTTCCTATTTTCAACTCATTTCGACGGCCATTTTTGTAGCCATAGTAATGGTAAAGTCAAAATAATTTTGATATTTTTACACTTTTTGGGTTATTGTTCTAATAAACTAATTAGAACAAATTGGTGAAAATCAATTGTTATACTTTTGCAGCATGGGGGGGGGGGGGGGCAAAAAGCCCCTAAATGCACATAGCTCTTTGCATTTTGGTAATTTGTTTTAGAATACAAACCAGACATCAGGATTTATGCAGGCTTGGACAGAAGACGTTTTTCTTAAATCACGTGACCCATCAGGCACTGTACACGAGTATGATTTGTTTCAATATGAACAACATTTCAGACGCAGTAAGTAAGCTAGTGATGTACATGTGGATCAGGGTCTCATTGACTCAGTGGTAGAGTGATTGTCTTGTGATGAAGCAGTTCCCTGCTTAGTTCAAGCCTCGCCAGAGGCATTGTATTGTGCCATTGAGCTAGGCTCCTAATTGGTTGACTTATTATTGCCCTGACTACCAACAGGAAGCCTATGTAAACGTTGGTTTGGACGTTAGGCAATAACCAAACAAAACAAGCAAATCAAATGATACTGAATATATCATAGATCGGCGATATGCATATCATAATGTAATTTTGTGACATGATTATGATATGGCACATATTGTAATTTAACTGTCTACATGAAGATAGGCATATTTTACTGATGTAAATATGTACATATTTTATATATAATAAATAATAACTTCTGTCCTGAGGATTAACGTTTGGCATCACAAGACTGAAGCAAAGTGATGACAAATGGTGATCCCCAGTGACAGATTTTTCTATTCTATCCTCACACGATTTATGGATGTTTTCTTGCTAACCATTTAAAATAGTAAGTGAGTATGATCAGAAAAAACCTGCTTTTCAAATTCCTTTTTACGGAAGTCCCTGAATACGCTGAGATGAACCATAAAACGATTATTTCACTTTAACATAGCAATGACGTCACATGTTTTCTAATGTGCGACTGTATGTTTTTTTTGCTCGACTGTACGTTTTTTACCCATGTGAGATAATTCTTTCTCACATACCAACGCATACGAGATCCAGTGAACCCTATGTAAGCTGGCTGTTGGAAAAATCTGTCCCAATTCGCTACCCATGTGAGATAAGCGTAACTAATACGAGATAAGCCACACGTGGCCGGTTGCTTATGTGAGATAACATTTTTGGCGCATGACTGTATTCCTTCGAAAACGAAAGTTGAATTGTTGTCAGTCAGAAAATAATTCTATGATGAATTTTCAGCGATTTAAGTCAGCATTCAACTTGGTTTAAAAGTAAAACTGCGCATTTTTAATTACAACCTTTATTCAATGCTTTGAACATGCTGAGTGCATTGCGCGATTGACATATTTAACCTGTTGTGTTGGGCATTGAGTGACTGAATCCACCGAGACGGGGAGCCTTGACGAGGTAACCACACACACTCATTTTCCTCAACAAAATTACTTACTCGAGTTACTGTGGCTGATAAGCCAGTTCTTGTAAATCCATTTTGATGAAATTACCATTCGTTCATTGTTTAATGCGCTTTTTATTTGTTGTTTCAAGTTGATTTGTACAACGCGCGTCATTGACTGTAAACATCGATCTCAGTGACGTCACCAACAAATATTACACAGTACTGTACCGTACGGTCGTGGTATATGAGAAGAAGAATCGATCATTGGTGTTCAGTGGTTCCAGAAAAATGCCACCCTTGGGTCCGCCGTTCAGTGGGAAACTCGGCAAGCCTCGATTCCCACTGGAACGTTGGGCCCTCGGGTTGGGATTTTTCTGTCCCCACTAAACACCAATGATGGATTCTATTCATCTCAAATACCCATATCAGTCTTTGGAAAAGATATAATAACGAACAGCTGCGCATCGGCCGCACGCTGGCCGCACGTGGATCCGTGACATCATTGTTCTGTTAAAATTACGTCAACATATCACATCACGCCGTATTCAGGATTTTCTGGTGGTCTTTTTCATGTTTTACTAATTTAAAATGAGGTATTTAGTGGTGAGCAAGAAAAATAATCCATTATTGGTTGGACGATGTGATAGAAAATTCCGTCCCTTCCGATCACCATTTCTCATCACTTGGCAAACCTCAGGACTTTTTTTTTATCCCACATTCACACTCCTGATGGATTCTTATAATCTTTCCAACAGGCTGGTACAGGGTATGTGAGATGGAATTATCTCAAATGTGTGAAAACAGCAGAAACTCCAATCTGGTGTGCAAGATTGTTTTTAACTCAATATACCATTCCTCCCAAACACTTTATATTTCTTCAGTTATCTCATAATATAGGGATGACACATGTTTTTTCATGCATTAACATTTGCCGGATCCCGAGGATGCTGTTTGAACACGAGGCCGATAGGCCGAGTGTTCAGCATCATCCGAGGGACCCGGCAAGTGTTAATGCAATGAAACAAACATGTGTGATCGTTATTCTTGCATATATTACATTATTCCAGTCCAATTCGCATTGAAAACGCTGCTAAAACATTAAATTGTCCATTTTCTTACACTGGATTTCTCTAAACAAAATGGCGTCAGCTGTGTACTTTCGAACGTCATGACGTCATAACCGTGCGCAACGTTTTCGCGAACAAAAACATTGGCGAAATGATCAGTCTGGTCCGCAGCGCTTTCCGTATAACGTCATGCAAATAATGAAGGGCTCATTTAAGTATTTTCAAGTTCTGACCCATGTTCAAACAGCACGTGAATCTCCTGATTTGAACATGGATTTTCGTTCATTTGACAATGGGTGTAAACAGCTAAACGAATAGATATCTATGCAAGAATAGGTGTTTGAGTCACATGAGCCCACAAAAGTTAAAATCTGGTCTGGAATAATACCATTAGATACATTAAGGCATGGCAGTGGTTTGTATGATTCATTGAAGTAATATTTTTCTTGCACACTAGATCTATTTTTCTGCTGTTTTTACCCATATGAAAAAAATCTAAACCGCATACCACATACTAACTTGGTAGAAAGATAAAAATTGAACAGCCACACGTTGGAAGACAAGTGACGTCAGTTATTATAATAAAAAGATATCATCATGTAAAGTTCTATCTCAGAGTGTTTAGGAACTTCTGATAACTTATTTCTAAAATATAAAAATGCTGTATTTTATTATGAACAAGAAAAAGAATATATTATCAATATGAGAATGGGATGTAAAATCAGTTCCTTCTTATCATCAGTTGTCATCACTCGGCAAGTGTTGTGATGTCAATCGGTGATCTTTGTGACAGATTTATTATCAATGTGAGAATGGGATGTAAAATCAGTTCCTTCTTATCATCAGTTGTCATCACTCGGCAAGTGTTGTGATGTCAATCGGTGATCTTTGTGACAGATTTATTATCAATATGAGAATGGGATGTAAAATCAGTCCCTTGTTATCATCAGTTGTCATCACTCGGCAAGTGTTGTGATGTCAATCGGTGATCTTTGTGACAGATTTATTATCAATATGAGAATGGGATGTAAAATCAGTTCCTTGTTATCATCAGTTGTCATCACTCGGCAAGTGTTGTGATGTCAATCGGTGATCTTTGTGACAGATTTATTATCAATATGAGAATGGGATGTAAAATCAGTCCCTTGTTATCATCAGTTGTCATCACTCGGCAAGTGTTGTGATGTCAATCGGTGATCTTTGTGACAGATTTATTATCAATATGAGAATGGGATGTAAAATCAGTTCCTTCTTATCATCAGTTGTCATCACTCGGCAAGTGTTGTGATGTCAATCGGTGATCTTTGTGACAGATTTATTATCAATGTGAGAATGGGATGTAAAATCAGTTCCTTCTTATCATCAGTTGTCATC
The DNA here is from genome assembly GCA_964019695.1 of Loripinus fragilis. Taxonomy (NCBI): domain Eukaryota; kingdom Metazoa; phylum Mollusca; class Bivalvia; order Lucinida; family Lucinidae; genus Loripinus; species Loripinus fragilis. The sequence goes on from CAXHUL010000609.1 coordinate 2,103,694, forward strand.
ACTCGGCAAGTGTTGTGATGTCAATCGGTGATCTTTGTGACAGATTTATTATCAATATGAGAATGGGATGTAAAATCAGTTCCTTCTTATCATCAGTTGTCATCACTCGGCAAGTGTTGTGATGTCAATCGGTGATCTTTGTGACAGATTTATTATCAATGTGAGAATGGGATGTAAAATCAGTTCCTTCTTATCATCAGTTGTCATCACTCGGCAAGTGTTGTGATGTCAATCGGTGATCTTTGTGACAGATTTATTATCAATGTGAGAATGGGATGTAAAATCAGTTCCTTCTTATCATCAGTTGTCATCACTCGGCAAGTGTTGTGATGTCAATCGGTGATCTTTGTGACAGATTTATTATCAATGTGAGAATGGGATGTAAAATCAGTCCCTTCTTATCATCAGTTGTCATCACTCGGCAAGTGTTGTGATGTCAATCGGTGATCTTTGTGACAGATTTATTATCAATGTGAGAATGGGATGTAAAATCAGTCCCTTGTTATCATCAGTTGTCATCACTCGGCAAGTGTTGTGATGTCAATCGGTGATCTTTGTGACAGATTTATTATCAATGTGAGAATGGGATGTAAAATCAGTCCCTTGTTATCATCAGTTGTCATCACTCGGCAAGTGTTGTGATGTCAATCGGTGATCTTTGTGACAGATTTATTATCAATGTGAGAATGGGATGTAAAATCAGTCCCTTGTTATCATCAGTTGTCATCACTCGGCAAGTGTTGTGATGTCAATCGGTGATCTTTGTGACAGATTTATTATCAATGTGAGAATGGGATGTAAAATCAGTCCCTTGTTATCATCAGTTGTCATCACTCGGCAAGTGTTGTGATGTCAATCGGTGATCTTTGTGACAGATTTATTATCAATGTGAGAATGGGATGTAAAATCAGTCCCTTGTTATCATCAGTTGTCATCACTCGGCAAGTGTTGTGATGTCAATCGGTGATCTTTGTGACAGATTTATTATCAATGTGAGAATGGGATGTAAAATCAGTCCCTTCTTATCATCAGTTGTCATCACTCGGCAAGTGTTGTGATGTCAATCGGTGATCTTTGTGACAGATTTATTATCAATGTGAGAATGGGATGTAAAATCAGTCCCTTGTTATCATCAGTTGTCATCACTCGGCAAGTGTTGTGATGTCAATCGGTGATCTTTGTGACAGATTTATTATCAATGTGAGAATGGGATGTAAAATCAGTCCCTTTTTATCATCAGTTGTCATCACTCGGCAAGTGTTGTGATGTCAATCGGTGATCTTTGTGACAGATTTATTATCAATGTGAGAATGGGATGTAAAATCAGTCCCTTGTTATCATCAGTTGTCATCACTCGGCAAGTGTTGTGATGTCAATCGGTGATCTTTGTGACAGATTTATTATCAATGTGAGAATGGGATGTAAAATCAGTCCCTTGTTATCATCAGTTGTCATCACTCGGCAAGTGTTGTGATGTCAATCGGTGATCTTTGTGACAGATTTATTATCAATGTGAGAATGGGATGTAAAATCAGTCCCTTGTTATCATCAGTTGTCATCACTCGGCAAGTGTTGTGATGTCAATCGGTGATCTTTGTGACAGATTTATTATCAATGTGAGAATGGGATGTAAAATCAGTCCCTTGTTATCATCAGTTGTCATCACTCGGCAAGTGTTGTGATGTCAATCGGTGATCTTTGTGACAGATTTATTATCAATGTGAGAATGGGATGTAAAATCAGTCCCTTGTTATCATCAGTTGTCATCACTCGGCAAGTGTTGTGATGTCAATCGGTGATCTTTGTGACAGATTTATTATCAATGTGAGAATGGGATGTAAAATCAGTCCCTTGTTATCATCAGTTGTCATCACTCGGCAAGTGTTGTGATGTAAAATCAGTCCCTTGTTATCATCAGTTGTCATCACTCGGCAAGTGTTGTGATGTCAATTGGTGATCTTTGTGACAGATTTTTGTACCCATCCTCAGATTCATGATAGATTCTTATAATATCTACCACTGATGTCAGCCTAATTCTTATAATATCTACCACTGATGTCAGCCTAGATTCTTATAATATCTACCACTGATGTCAGCCTAGATTCTTATAATATCTACCACTGATGTCAGCCTAGATTCTTATAATATCTACCACTGATGTCAGCCTAGATTCTTATAATATCTACCACTGATGTCAGCCTAGATTCTTATAATATCTACCACTGATGTCAGCCTAGATTCTTATAATATCTACCACTGATGTCAGCCTAGATTCTTATAATATCTACCACTGATGTCAGCCTAGATTCTTATAATATCTACCACTGATGTCAGCCTAATTTTGTGGTGGTTTGGTGCATACAATCATATTGCTAGGGAAATAGACCTTGTTATAACCTCCCTATTCGTGCCAAGTCTGTAGTTGCATCACTTCCATTACCAGAAAGTCCTGATAGCGCTCAGTTAATTTATGCAAATGTTTGTGATCATGACATTTCCTGATAACGCTCAGATAATATATGCAAATGTTTGTGATCATGACATTTCCTGATAGCGCTCAGTTAATTTATGCAAATGTTTGTGATCATGACATTTCCTGATAGCGCTCAGTTAATTTATGCAAATGTTTGTGATCATGACATTTCCTGATAACGCTCAGATAATATATGCAAATGTTTGTGATCATGACATTTCCTGATAGCGCTCAGTTAATTTATGCAAATGTTTGTGATCATGACATTTCCTGATAAAGCTCAGATAATACATGTATATGCAAATGTTTGTAATCATGACATTTCCTGATAGCGCTCAGTTAATTTATGCAAATGTTTGTGATCATGACATTTCCTGATAACGCTCAGATAATATATGCAAATGTTTGTGATCATGACATTTCCTGATAGCGCTCAGTTAATTTATGCAAATGTTTGTGATCATGACATTTCCTGATAACGCTCAGATAATATATGCAAATGTTTGTGATCATGACATTTCCTGATAGCGCTCAGTTAATTTATGCAAATGTTTGTGATCATGACATTTCCTGATAAAGCTCAGATAATACATGTATATGCAAATGTTTGTAATCATGACATTTCCTGATAACGCTCAGTTAATTTATGCAAATGTTTGGGATCATGACATTTCCTGATAACGCTCAGATAATATATGCAAATGTTTGTGATCATGACATTTCCTGATAGCGCTCAGTTAATTTATGCAAATGTTTGTGATCATGACATTTCCTGATAAAGCTCAGATAATACATGTATATGCAAATGTTTGTAATCATGACATTTCCTGATAACGCTCAGTTAATTTATGCAAATGTTTGGGATCACGACATTTCCTGATAACGCTCATTTAATTTATGCAAATGTTTGTGATCATGACATTTCCTGATAGCGCTCAATTAATTTATGCAAATGTTTGTGATCATGACATTTCCTGATAGCGCTCAGTTAATTTATGCAAATGTTTGTGATCATGACATTTCCTGATAACGCTCAGATAATATATGCAAATGTTTGTAATCATGACATTTCCTGATAACGCTCAGTTAATTTATGCAAATGTTTGTGATCACGACATTTCCTGATAACGCTCAGTTAATTTATGCAAATGTTTGTGATCATGACATTTCTTGCTAACGCTCAGTTAATTTATGCAAATGTTTGTGATCATGGTATTTCCTAGTAATGCTCAGTTAATTTATGCAAATGTTTGTGATCATGACATTTCCTGCTAACGCTCAGTTATTCTTTATACTCGTGTTAGAGATTTTCTTTTTCAATTTATTTATAATTTTATTTATCCATTTTCAGGTGATTTATATCTAAGAAGACCGCAGCCAGGTAAATAACAAAACTTAACTAGCTTATACAAATTTGTTTGAACACTTTGAAATCACAGTAACATATTGAACTCATTATTGCATATAAAATGTATTTTTATTGCTAGTCTTAAGATGAGTGCGTGAGTTAATAAGGGTCAAATGTCAGTGCATTTTTATTTGTACATATTCGTTAAGGTATGTTTGCAATGGCTTAGTGTATTCTTATTGCTAGTCTTATTGCTCCCCTGATCTTGCATGTAATGACAAAAATGCATTTTTTAATTCAGAAAAACCTAAAAATACCATGCATGGTCATGTCAAAATGTATGTGATGCGCTGACCTTTTCGTTGGACAACATTTTTATCCGATTTGGCACCAAGCTGTATATTCAAGTAGTTGGGATTCCTTTGGGCGCTAATTGTGCTCCCCTGGTTGCAGATTTAGTCTTGTGTTGTTATGAGAGGGACTTTATAATGTCCCTTCCTGATGATAAGCAGGCTGATATTATTGATGCGTCTAACACTATATCCAGATATTAGGACGATATTTTAAACATTAATAATGTTTATTTTGACATTTTGATAAGTCAAATATACCCTTCGGAGCTCCAACTTAATAAAGCCAATACCTCTGTACCTAAGCTGCAATTTTAGACTTGCATTTGTCAATTTCTAATGATATTGCTTCTACTAAATCTTAAAAATAAACATGACGACTTTGATTTAGAAATTGTCAATTTCCCTTTTGTAGATGGTGATGTTCGCCGCTCTACATCCTATGGAGTCAATATCTCTCAACTCATTCGTTTTGCTAGAGCATTAAGCTATGTTGCTGACTTCAACACTCCATATAAATTGTAATTCAGAAACTTCTTGAACAAGGCTATGAGTATCATAAACTTCGCAAACCTTTTCTAAATTTTATAGAAGATACTATGATTTGACATCTAAATTCCAAGTTGGACTTAAATCTCTCTTGCGCCAAGGACTTTTGGAACCTGATTTCTATGGTGACTTGGTGTATAAATTGAAGAAGATTGTTGGCTCTAATAATCTATCAGCGCAGTTCATTAAAATAATTACCCATTATAAAAAGTTTGGCTATAACATTAATGTATTGCAACCGACTGCATGCTTGGTGGTCAACCCCATCACATTTTGAAACTTTGCTTTCCTCTTTAATTGCACGCTGGTGGGTCGGACTTCAGACTCTTTGATGGTTCCAACTTAAAGATTTATCTATTGATGAGATGGTAAGGGCCTGATGCTTTGGCTGTTTGCAGGGCCCACAGGGGTTTACCTGTTGGATTTCTTTTGCTCCCGTATTCAGTTTTATTTACTGTTGAGTCCTTATGTTTGCTTCATCTCATTGTTAAATCTTGATTTAAATGTTTTAGGAGATGATGCATTGATAAGTTAGGGGTCTGTCATGCAAACCATGTTTTTTGATCCAAATCTTAATTAAGGGTGAGGTTGGCGCCGTTAAACTGGTTTAAGCCCTCCAGTAAAATATTTTACTGACTGTTCCAAGGCGGTGCTTCTTTTGTGGATCTTTTATTTTCTTCTGTCCTGTTTTTGCTTTGCCTTGGTGCACGTCTGTTTATATGTGCTTTGTGGTCACCTGCTGGGAAAGGGCTGACCTCTTGGCTCTCGTTTGTGGTGTCTAACTGTGAGTTTGTCACTTTCCCATTGGTATCCTGGGTCAGGTGTTGTACTTGATTGTATCGATTCCTGATCTTTGCACCCTTACTTACTTAAGATGAGTGCATAAGTTTTTAAGGGTCTAATGTCAGTGTATTGTTTGTTTGTTTATATTCGTTTAGGGTATACTTAGTGTATTTTTATTTCTAAATTAAAGACGAGTGCGTACGTTTGTGATAGTCTTATGTCAGTTTATTGATTGTTTGTACATAATCCTTTGAGTTATGTTTATAATGGCTGAAGTTCGTTTTATTGTTTGGTTAAAGATGAGCAGATATGTTATTATGGTCTAGTGTAAGTGTTATGATATTTTTTTACATCTTAACTGTTTTATGAAGGTTTGTAATAACTGAGTGTCTTTTTGTTACTAGTTTGGAGATGTGTAAGTACATGAAGGTACTAATTGGGCACTAATTGTGCTCCCCTGGTTGCAGATTTATTCCTGTTTTGTTATGAGAGGGACTTTATGATGTCTCTTTCTGATAAGCAGGCTGATGTAATTGATGCGTTTAACACTACTTCCAGATATTTGGACGATATTTTAAACATTAATAATGTTTATTTTGACAATATGCTTAGTCAAATATACCCTTCAGAGCTCTAACTGAATAAGCAAATGCCTCTGATACCAAAGCCGCATTTTTAGACTTACATTTGTCAATTTCTAATGATATTGTTTCTACCAAATTTATGATAAACGTAACGACTTTGATTTTGAAATTGTCAATTTCCCATTTTTAGATGGTGATTTTCCTCAATCTTTATCCTATGGAGTCTATATCTCTCAACTCATTCGTTTTGCTAGAGCATCTAGCTATGTTGCTGACTTCAACACTCGCAATAACTTGTTAACTCAGAAACTTCTTAAACAAGGCTATCGGTATCATAAACTTCGCAAAACATTATCAAAATTTTATAAACGATACTATGATTTGATTTCTAAATTCCAAGTTGGACTTAAATCTTCTTGTGCCAAGGACTTTCTGAACCTGATTTCTATGGTGACTTGGTGTATAAATTGAAGAAGATTGTTGGCTCTAATAATTTTTCAACGCAGTTCATTAAAATAATTTCCCATTGTAAAAAGATTGGCTATAACATTAATGTATTGCGACAGACTGCATGCTTGGTAGTCAACCCAATCACGGTTTGCAACTTTGCTTTCCTCTATAATTGCACGCTGGTGGGTGGGACTTCAGACTCTATGATGGTTCCGACTTAAAGACTTAAAGACATCTATTGATGAGATGGTAGGGGCCTGATGCTTTGGCTGTTTGTCGGGCACACCAGGGTTTACCTGTTGGATTTCTTTTGCTCCGGTATTCAGTTTAATTTACTGTTGAGTCCTTATCCTTGCTTTATCTCCTTGTTATATCTTGATTTATATGTTTTAGGAGATGATGCATTGATAAGTTAGGGGTTTTTCATGAAAACCAAATATCTATGTGTCTTGATCCACATCTGAATTAAGGGTTAGGTTGGCGCCGTTAAACCGGTTAAAGCCCTCCAGTAAAATATTTTACTGACCGTTCAAAGGCGGTACTTCTTTTGTGGATCTTTTATGTTTTTGTTCTGTCTTGTGTTTGCTATGTCTTTGTGCGCGTCTGTTTATATGTGCTCTGTGGTCACCTGCTGGGAAAGTTCTGACCTCTTGGCTCTCGTTTGTGGTGTCTACTGTGAGTCTGTCACTTTCCCATTGGTATCCTGGGTCAGGTGTGGTACTTGATTGTATCGATTCTTGATCATTACACCCCTACTTACTTTGTAATGGTCTAGTTTCAGTGTATTGTTTTTACATATTAATCGTTTAGGCTATGTTTTTGATGGCTGAGTGTCTTTTTATTACTAGTTTGAAGATGAGCAGGTATGTTTGTGATTTTTTTTGCTTGTTTGTGCTTAATCTTTCTTAACTTAGTTTATAATGACTAATTGTCAGTTTATATCTTGTGTGTAGATGATCAGGTTGGTTTTTAATAGTCTAGTGTATGTGTAATGTTTATCTGTACATACCTGCTTTTAGTAAGGTTTATAATGACTCATAGTCGGTACATTACTAGTTTGTAGATGAGTTGGTTGGTTTGTTAGTCCCATGCTGGATAAATTTGTAATAATCTAGTGCCTGTTTATTGCTTGTTAATGGCTGTGATGATCATGTAATTGTGTTATTAGTCAAGTGATTTCATATTGGCTCAGTTTTAGGTCGAAGGCCAGCCGTATTAGTCCCAGTCTAAAGGCCTCGGACCAATACAGCTGACCAAGGACCTGTATTGAGCCAATATGAAATCACTTGAGTAATCACATTTTTTATCAATTAACTTTCACCTGACATAATCATCTTATTTCACTTCAGTTGTTAAAACCCCAAACAAAGATTAATTAATGTTTCATGTGAATCATCTGCAGACAATTATTATGCAACATTACAATTTATGAAATATCAAGCATTAATTATTCTAAAAATTAAAAGACTGCGTAAAATTTGTCATCTGCTACAGACCTTTACATTGAATCAAGATCATGCATTCTTGTCTTACATAAGCCAAATAAAAATACCTGTGTTTAGGGTAACCCAACCCTTTTTCCAGTACTAAATGAGCCAGTGCATGAGATTTCCAACAATTTGGTATGTGCGACCAGTCTGATCAGAGCCTTTGCTTGTCGCTTGAGTATTCTATGATTGTTAAGCTACTGACCGAGCGTCATTTGGAGTTTTTAAGCTTAAAAGGAGGCTGCACAGGCTCATCTGAGTCTACACATGTCAAAATGTCAAATTGTTGGAAATCACGTGCACTGGCTCATTAATATGTGATCATTGACGTATTACGATGTCTTGCAATTGCAATATTTTTAGAAAATTGTATTTGATAAACACTTAAATCATTTGAGCCATGGCATGAGATTTCAAACAATGTGGCATTTTGACATGTGTAGACTCGGACGAGCCTATGCAGCCTCCTTTTAAGCTTAGTAACTCCAAATGGTGTTTATTCAGTAGCTTAACAATCATATAATACCCAAACGACTAGCAGAGGCTCTGATCAGACTGCGCGTATGCGCAGGCTGATCTGAGGCTTTGCTGGTCGCACATACCACATTGTTGGAAATCTCACGCACTGGCTCATTTAATAAACTATTTTGAAGATTATTGGTGTATTTTTGCGCCATAAATATATACATGTATGTTAATGAAGTCAGAAATCTTCATTCTATTATGCAGATTTTACCAAGAAGTATGCGCCATTTGAGCTAACAGTGCCTGATATTTATTCAGTTGACAACCAAATAAAATATACCTACCCAGGTAATAATAATGCTATTTCTTTATTTCCTCCAATAAGAAGAGTACATATACAAAATAACATATATACAATGCAAATTACAATGGGATATAATAGATAAGATGTCTATGCAGCTTATACTAATGTTGTTCAAAAAAAAGGTGAATGCGTATAGAGTATTTACAGGCGAAATTAATGAGCACACACGCACCCATTTGCAAATGTGCAATAACTTGTACAATTACGCATGTGCGAATGTGCGAAATTGTTCAATTAGTTACGCATTCAGGAATAACTGCAAATTCTTAAAGTTTCCAAAGTACAAATAACCAAACGTATAGACAAAGTGAATATGTACACACTCGACTGTATACGCGTAACTGAATGTAACGCATAAATTCAATTGCGGCTGTAATACTATCAATGTTACTAGTACATACGTTGGGATAAGATCACTTCGGCGTTGACTTTTTCTTGCGCCAAGGACTTTCGGAACCTGATTTCTATGGTGACTTGGTGTATAAATTGAAGAAGATTGTTGGTTCTAATAATTTTTCAGTGCAGTTCATTAAAATAATTTCCCATTATAAAAAGATTGGCTATAACATTAATGTATTACAACAGACTGCATGCTTGGTAGTCAACCCAATCACGGTTGGCAACTTTGCTTTCCTCTTTAATTGCACGCCGGTGGGTCAGACTTCAGACTCTATGATGGTTCCGACTTAAAGACTTATCTATTGATGAGATGGTAGAGGCCTGATGCTTTGGCTGTTTGTCGGGCCCACCAGGGTTAACCTGTTGGATTTCTTTTGCTCCGGTATTCAGTTTTATTTACTGTTGAGTCCTTATCCTTGCTTTATCTCCTTGTTATATCTTGATTTATATGTTTTAGGAGATGATGCATTGATAAGTTAGGGGTCTTTCAAGCAAACCAAATATCTATTTGTCTTGATCCACATCTGAATTAAGGGTGAGGTTGGCGCCGTTAAACCGGTTTAAGCCCTCCAGTAAAATATTTTACTGACTGTTCCAAGGCCGTACTTCTTTTGTGGATCTTTTATGTTTTTGTTTTGTCTTGTGTTTGCTGTGTCTTTGTGCACGTCTGTTTATTTGTGCTTTGTGGTCACCTGCTGGGAAAGGGCTGACCTCTTGGCTCTCGTTTGTGGTGTCTACTGTGAGTTTGTCACTTTCCCATTGGTATCCTGGGTCAGGTGTGGTACTTGATTGTATCGATTCCTGATCATTGCACCCTTACTTACTTTATATCACCGACGTTATATCTAGGCCTTAATCTAGTGCGTGTACCTACTCACTTTTGACCATATTTTGTGTAGAGAAGCCATGCATAGGTATCTAAACCTTTGAGACTGGTGTCCAAGCAACAAACTTGTCGCATCATCTTCAAGACCAAGAACTAGTGTAACATATGCACAATCCAGATTCATCAAATGAACGTAAACGTCATCATTTAGGTTCAGTACATCAAGACAAAACATTATTTCACAATTTGGTTACCAAATATTTGCAGGTGAACTGACACCCTATATATTCTGTGGCCACATTAACCCTTAAAGGGCCATCTAGCATTTGCCGCAGACGTCAATTATAAATTTTGCCGCTTTTTCAAAATAACAAATAAGGCATGATACCCACCTATTTCCTCCTTAATATTAAATACTCCAAATACACTATTCATTTTGTTCAACAGGCAAACATGAAAAGAAGAACAAACTCATAGCTTTTGTTTGAGGCATGAATCTTAAAATTACCATTTCCTTTCTAGCGCTCGTGATCACCCAGTGCCTGTAGAAAAGCAAGACATAGATTAAAATTTACCCAACCCTCCTGACTCCTTAGGTGGGGTCAAAGGTCAAATATTTAAATTTCGCAATAACTCTGTCAGTCGTCAATATTTTGTACTGAAATTTCTCATGCAGACAGAGGTACAATAAATATGAAACATATCAAACGTGATTTTAGATCGAATGTCTGCGTCTGACCCCCTGAGTGGACATAGGGGTGGGGCAGAGGCAGAGGCCAAAATTCAAATTTTTCAGAATATGGTCTTAGGGAATATCACATGCAGCAACATGGTAGCATGGTAACAAATAACTTGCCGGCAGACCCCCACCCCCCGTCCCTGAGGGAGGGGTCAAAAGGTAAAAATTCAACTTTTTCAGAATATGGTCATTAAAGGGATTTACGTATGCAGCAACATGGTAGCAAAATTTTTTACCCGCACCCCCCCCCCTCGACCCTGGGGGTGGGTCAAAAGTTCAATTTTTTTTCCAGAATATGGTCACGTTGCATATCAAATAAAATGAAATCACGAATACAGCAACAGGGTTGCAAATATTTTGCCCACAGACACCCCCACCCCGACCCTAGGGGTGGGGTCAGAAGGTCAAATTTCATTTTTTTCAGAACATGGTCATGTTGTATATCAAATTAAATGGGATCACAAATGCAGCAACATAGTAGCAAATATTTTGCCCACAGATCCCTCCCCCCGGCGGATGGGGTCAAAAGGTCAACATTCAACTTTTTCAGAACATGGTCATGTTGCATATCAAATTAAATGGAATCACGAATGCAGAAATATGGGAGCAAATATTTTGCCTGCAGATCCACCCCACCCCAACCCTGCGGGAGGGGATCAAAAAGAGGTCAAAATTCAATTTTTCAGAAAATGGTCATGCTGCATATCAAATTAAACGGAATCACGAATGCAGCAATATGGTAGCAAATATTTTGCCTGCAGATTCCCCACTTCGCGCCCCGACCCTGGGGGTTGGGTCAAAAGGTCAAAATTCAACTTTTTCAGAACATGCTCACGTCGCATATCAAATTGAATGGAATGACGCATGCAGCAACATGGTAGCAGATAATTTTACCCGCAGACCCCCTTCCTCTCCCCCCTCCCGTCCCGACACTGGGATTGGGAAAAAAGGCCAAAATTCAACTTTTTCAGAACATGCTCATGTTGCATATCAAATTCAAGGGAATGACGCATGTAGTAGGATGGTAGCAAATATTTTTACCCGTAGACCCCCCTGACACTGGGGTTGGGTCAAAAGGTCAAAATTCAACTTTTTCAGAACATGCTTATGTTTCATATCAAATTGAATAGAATCACGAGTCAATGCAGCAAGATGCAAGCACATATTCTCTCCTTTAACACACCCTCGACCCCTGGGATGGGGTCAAAGGTGCAGTGATTTATTTACAATTTTGGGCTTATGAGTCTGGGACTCACTGTTTCCCATATCAATGGGTCCAACTGCAAACTTATGAGTCCTAAGCACTATTTTTCATGACACGTCTGCAATACCATTGCATCCTGGGACTGGCTGAAATAAAAACCTTGCATCCCAGAGACAAAATTATGAGTAAAAGATGCAGAATGCGCAGGTAAAAAAATCACTGGGTAGGGTCAAAGGTCAAAAACATTTTTTTCTGAAAGTTGCAGATCAAATTAGAAGGGAATGTAGCATAGAGCACCATGCAAGCACATATTCTGTCCATACACACACCTTCAACCTGTGGGTTGGATTAAATAATAAAAAAGAATCTAAATGTGGCCATGTTGCTTATCAATTTAAGGGGAAAGAAAGAAGTATAGACTTACATAGAAGCAAACACCTTGACGTTACACATACCCCTGACCTCTGGGTTAGGTTGAAGTCAGATATTGAAATTGTTCAGATAAGTTTAATTTTAATTGAACTAAGCACTGAAAACTAGACACTGTATGATACCCAATGTGAACTTAGGGGTTGGAGAAATGGAATTTATGTTTTGTGATTTATAAGTTTCTCTAAAATAACCCATCGCCTGGGATATAAAATTGATAAATTTGCCTTGTTTGACTTCGGTTTTGCCAAGCAACACATCCGATTCTCAGAATTCTAGTCTAATCTTCTTTTTTTTTTTAAATTTCGCATGCAGACATATCAAACGCATGGGTGAAAGTTTTCAGATAATTCCTGAATTCAGGATTTTGAGGCCAATTTTCCATACAAAAAGCTGAATTGAGCAGCTTATGATAGCTTCTCTGCTTTATATTCAGTTTTACTAAAGACATGTGATCAGGCCTGGGTCTGACCTCCTGGATGGACTTAGGGGATGGGACAGAGGCCAACATTCAATTTTTTTCAGAATATGGTCATGTTGCATATCAAAAAGGGAATGACACATGCAGCAACATGGAAGTAAATATTTTACCTACAGACCCCCCTCCCCCGACCCTGGGGGTGGGGTCAAAATTAAACTTTTTTCAGAACCTGGTCATGTTGCACATCAAATTAAAGGGAATGGCACATGCAGCGACATGGTAGCCAAATCCCCCGACCTTGGGTGGGGTCAAAAGGTCAAATTTCAATTTTTTCAGAATATGGTCATGTTGCATAACAAATTAAAGGGAATTATACATGCAACAACATGGTAGGAAATATTTTACCCGCAGAACCCTTGCCATCCCCACCCCACCCCCATTCCTGCGGTTGGGGTCAAAATTTAGCTTCTTCAGAACATGGTCATGTTGCAAATCAAATAAGATTGAACCGCGAATGCAGCAACATGCACACACATATTCTGTCCTTACATACACCCTCGACCCCTTGGGTGGGGTCAAAGGTCAAAATTTTTTTTTTCTGAAAGAAGTCATGTTGCATATCAAATCAGAATGAAATGGCGCATAGGGCACCATGCAAGCACATATTCTGTCCATACACATACACACACCCTCAACCTGTGGGTTTTATGAAAAGGTAAAAATAATTCTGAATGTGGTCATGTTGCATAAATTATCAAATAAGGGGAAAGAATTTTAGACGAACATAGAAGCAAACATTCTGACCTTACACACACCCCTGACCTCTTGGTTAGGTTGAAGTCAGATATTGAAATTGTACAGATAAGTTTAATTTTAATTGAACAAAGCACTGAAAACTAGACACTGTATGATACCCAATGTGAACTTAGGGGTTGGGGAAATGGAATTTATGTTTTGTGATTTATAAGTTTCTCTAAAATAACCCTTCGCCTGGGATATAAAATTGACAAATTTGCCTTGTTTGACTTCGGTTTTGCCAAGCAACACATCCGATTCTCAGAATTCTAGTCTAATCTGTTTTTTTATATCATTCTACAGAATCAATGATTCTGCAACTTCCTCATTATAAGCTTCTAAATTGCTATAACAAAATTTATATAACATGTATTTTATCTATTGAGGTGAAAATGTTATAATTTCACGTGGTTTCGCCACTCATTAAATGTATGTATATACGTTTCATTTCACTCTATGTTTTATAGACTATTTCAACTATTTCGTATCCTAGCATTTGTTCTTGTCCTATTGGTGAAACATTTCTTTTAAACGAATATCTTATTGCGGGACATGTATAGTATCAAGAGATAATGTGTGTCAACTCTTTTATGGTCAAAATGGGACATTTTAAAGTGCTGGTGTGACTTGAAAATAAAGTCAAGTTCACCAAAATCTAATCAATTATTTCCCTCTCCCATATATGTATCTATGCAAAAAGTAAGTGAGTATGGTCAGGAAATACCACAATCACACACTGCAGACCAACCAACGGCAGGGTGAGGAAGAGCCACAGAACATTTGCAGTAGCAAGACATCTGTAAGACAATAATAGCAAAGCAACCAACTTTCTCTTCCTCTTCAAGATTATTGCAAAACTAGAAAGGAAACAAATTAATGTATAACAAAGCGAAAACAAACACAGGACCTCCACAAACAATGGGAAGTACATTAAACAATAGATCAACAACAACAAAACCACTGCCTAGGAACGGACAGCGGCCTAAATGCATTTTACCGGTACCAAACCTTCACCCTAGATTCTGCTGTTGTTAAATCACAACACAAAAGCATAACAAATACTTCACTACAAGAACATTACATCTAAAGTCAAGCAAACATCTCCTCATTGCAAAAGATGAACACTTGACAAAAATCGGCATAATACAACCTTACAACAAATATAAAGATCAGTATCACACTGGTAAATGTATACGTCGATTTGGTGGTATTTACGCATATTGCCGGTACCTTAAAGACCGGAAGTGGTAGATATTGGCGTTAATACTAATGTAGAAAAACATGTCATATGCCTAAAGGACTATAGAATTAGATCATTTTTAAGTATTCAGCATGCAGATGGCGATTTATGCAAGCATTTAGGAATAGATTCGAGTACCGATCTGGATGATCGGTACTCTAATCTATTCCTAAATGCTTACATAAATCGCCATGCACATACTGAATACTTAAAAATGATCTAATTCTATAGTCCTTTAGGCATATGGCATGTTTTTCTATACAGTATTAACACCAATATCTACCACTTCCGGTCTATAAAGTACCGGCAATACGCGTAAATACCACCAAATCGACGCATACATTTACCAGTGTGGTATCAGCTACCACACAATGGAAGCAGCAGAAACAGTGAATTAACGACAACAAAACCAAAGCTATTCTAAGGTCCTTAGAATAGCTTTGGTTCTGTTTAGGTGGTGGTTCTGTTGTTGTTGTTGATATATCGTTGGCGCCGTGAAACTGGTTTATGCCTTACAGTAAAATATTTTTTGACTGACCTTTCCAAGGCGGTACTTCTTTTGTGAATCATTTCTTGTGTTTCTCATGCTTTAGCGTCTGTTCATTGCTGCCTTGTGGTCACCTGCTGCGAAAGGACTGACCCCTTGTCTCTTGTTGGTGATGTTTAATGTATTTTTGTTACTTTCCCATGTGGTTACCTGTGTCAGGTTTGGTACCTGATTGTATCATTTCCTGATCTTTTTCCGTCTCCTTTCTTTAATGGACTTATCATTGTTTGTGGGGGTTCTGTGTTTGTTTTTGTTTTGCTATGCATTACTTTGTGTCCATTCTAGTTTTGCAATCACATTGAATAGAAAAGAAAGCTGGTTGCTTTGCTTTGATTGTCTTACAGATGTATTGTTACTATAAATGTTATGTGGCTTTTCCTCATGGTGTCGTGGGTTGGTCTGCAGTGTGTGATTGTGGTATTTCCTGATCATACTCACTTACTTTTGTTGCAATGTAGCCCATCTCATGGTTGATTAAAACCTTAAGTTACTAAAAGATCTTTGACGCGTTTTTAGGTAACGGTGACGTTGGACTTTAACTGTCAGCTCATGCTCTGTAGCAATGAAGATGTTAAATTCAACAATATTTGTCTTAAAATATTCGAAGGCATCAAACAGTTTTACTTGTAAATGAGGTTTAAGAAATACAGATTAGAAACACCAATTAAATGCGATAACAAAACGTCGAATTGTGCAAACTTGGTGCTATATTTCTCGAAGAAAGTTCAGCAAATTTCAGCATTTGTGTTGCCTTTTTTGGTTTTCAGTGACCAAACTGTCGCTTGCTAATGGTTTTGCCCACCCCATTATGATCAGATATTTCCATGTTAGCCCCTAGTCTTAAAATCTAATGTAGCGTTAGCACGTCGGCTACGTTTGACAATTCTGTAATTTTAAATTGAAATCCTTGTCGGATGATCGGCGCTTGTATCTCCATGCCAAAAAATGAAACTTAATGGACTGACCCGTACAAAACAATTGCTAAATTTATTTTGGATATTATATATGCATAGGTCAATGGATGATGTCAGGGGAGATAACTCCTGATTGGCTGCTCAATGATAATGTTTTATATGCACAGGTCAATGTATGATGTCAGGGGAGATAACTCCTGATTGGTTGCTCAATGATAATGTTTTATATGCACAGGTCAATGGATGATGTCAGGGGAGATAACTCCTTTTTGGCTGCTCAATGATAATGTTTTAATGCGCATGTCAATGGGTGACGTCAGTTGCGATAACTCCTGATGGCTGCTCAATGATAATGTTTTATATGCACAGGTCAATGGATGATGTCAGGGGAGATAACTCCTGATTGGCTGCTCAATGACAATGTTTTATATGCACAGGTCAATGGATGATGTCAGCGGATACAGTTCCTGATTGGCTGCTCAATGACAATGTTTTATATGCACAGGTCAATGGGTGATGTCAGCGGATACAGTTCCTGATGGCTGCTCTATGACAATGTTTTATATGCACAGGTCAATGGATGACGTCAGCGGATACAGTTCCTGATGGCTGCTCAATGACAATGTTTTATATGCACAGGTCAATGGATGATGTCAGTGGATACAGTTCCTGATTGGCTGCTCAATGACAATGTTTTATATGCGCAGGTCAATGGATGATGTCAGGGGAGATAACTCCTGATTGGCTGCTTTATGACAATGTTTTATATGCACAGGTCAATGGATGATGTCAGGGGAGATAACTCCTGATTGGCTGCTCTATGACAATGTTTTATATGCGCATGTCAATGGGTGATGTCAGGGGAGATAACTCCTGATTGGCTGCTCAATGACAATGTTTTATATGCGCATGTCAATGGATGATGTCAGGGGAGATAACTCCTGATTGGCTGCTCAATGACAATGTTTTATATGCGCATGTCAATGGATGACGTCAGGAGAGTAAGCTACTGATTGGTTGCTCAATGATTATGTTTTATATGCGCATGTCAATGGGTGACGTCAGTTGCAATAACTCCTGATGGCTGCTCAATGACAATGTTTTATATGCACAGGTCAATGGATGATGTCAGGGGAGATAACTCCTGATTGGCTGCTCAATGGCAATGTTTTATATGCACAGGTCAATGGATGATGTCAGGGGAGATAACTCCTGATGGCTGCTCAATGACAATGTTTTATATGCACAGGTCAATGGATGATGTCAGGGGAGATAACTCCTGATGGCTGCTCAATGACAATGTTTTATATGCACAGGTCAATGGATGATGTCAGGGGAGGTAACTCCTGATGGCTGCTCAATGACAATGTTTTATATGCACAGGTCAATGGATGACGTCAGCGGATACAGTTCCTGATTGGTTGCTCAATGATAATGTTTTAATGCGCATGTCAATGGGTGATGTCAGGGGAGATAACTCCTGATGGCTGCTCAATGACAATGTTTTATATGCACAGGTCAATGGATGATGTCAGGGGAAATAACTCCTGATTGGCTGCTCAATGACAATGTTTTATATGCACAGGTCAATGGATGACGTCAGGGGAGATAACTCCTGATTTGCTGCTCAATGACAATGTTTTATATGCACAGGTCAATGGGTGATGTCAGGGGAGATAACTCCTGATTGGCTGCTCAATGACAATGTTTTATATGCACAGGTCAATGGATGATGTCAGGGGAGATAACTTCTGATTTGCTGCTCAATGACAATGTTTTATATGCACAGGTCAATGGATGATGTCAGCGGATACAGTTCCTGATTGGCTGCTCTATGATCTAGGCCAAAGTTTGTATACACCTGTATTTAGATTTTCAAAGATTATCGCTCCTCCAAGTAAGTTTAATTCATTAGGGTAAAGTCGGGTATATTCGGACAGACAGCTAAATTCGGACAGCCACTTTGTTTGTTTCATAGTTCAATTGTTGGAATAAAAAATAAATTAACTAAGCAAACAGTGAAAATCCTGATGAGACGGCTCATACGGAGCCGTCTCATCTGGATTTCCACTGTTTACAAACGTGTTTCCGAATTTACCTGATGTCCGAATTTACCCGATTTTACCCTATACCACAACAAACTGTGTTTGAGGGGGTATACTGTTTAGCCGTTGTCCGTGTCTGCGCCCGCCTGTCCATAACGTTTTGTTTTCTTAATATATTGAAGAGTCATTGCTGGAATTTCACCAAATTAAAGAGGAAGGCAAAGATCAGAAATCGATACGTAGAGAATACTAGGTGAGAGTCTTTTGATATCAAGTTTACCAGGCAAGGCTTTGAGAACGCTTGTTGACATCGCGAGGCTTGCCGAGCGATTCAACATGCGTTCTCAAAGCAGAGCCTGGTAAACTTAATATCAAAAGACGCGAACCTGGTATTCTATTTATCAGTTTACCCATTGTTGAAAACACTTCGAACTAGCAATTATGACGTAATTTTTTGATGTTTGTGTTGATTTAGCGTCATTAGCGACGTCATTCAAAAAGTGCAACGTCATCATGACCTGATAAAGGTAACATGCCGTGAGATAGGAAACGTTTATTAGGTTATGTTGAAACAATTCAGTTAATATTAGGCGTGACTGATAAAATTAAGTACCACACCTGGTCCGCGACACATATTTGAAAGTAACAAAAAAACAACACACAAGAAAGCCAAGAGGTCAACTCTTTCCCAGCAGGTGATTCACCAGGCTGCAAGTATTAGACAAGACAGCATAACAAAGACAAACATGAAACATAAATAACGAAAAGTGGTCCACAAAAAGAAACACCACCTTGGAACGGTCAGTCAAACAAATTACCGGAGGGCTTAAACATGTTTAACGTTACCAACCTCACCCTTTATTCTAAAGTGGCTTAAGATACATAGATGTTTGGTTCCCATGCAAGATCCCTAACTCATCGATGCATCATCTCCTTGTACATGCAAATCAATATATAAAAAGTAAATAAAACAAAGATAGGGACTCAACAGTATATACAACTGAATACTGGAGCAAAAGAAATCCAACAGTTAAACAAAGGCGGGCCTAACCAAAGACACGACATCAGGCCCCAAGCCTCTCATCTATAGATAAGTCTTTTTAAAAGTCGAAACCATAAAAGAGTCTGAGTCTGACCGGCGTTCAACCAAAGAGGATTGGGTTGACAACCAAGCATGCAGTTTGTGCCAATACATTAATGTTATAATCAATTTTTTATAATGAGAAATGATTTTAACAAACTGCCCTGAAAAAATGTTATTGCCAACAGCTTTATCTAAATTTATACACTTAGTCGCCATAAAACTAAGGCTCAGAAAGGCCCTGGCTCAAGAGAGAGTTTAAGTCCAACATGCAAAGACCTTGAACAGTCTTAATGCAGGATTGCCCATAAAATGATCAGATAAAAGTTCCAAAGAAAATGATATTTTTTCAGTGAATAAGATAGTTGGTTCAGTCCTGGAATTACCCGCAAAATTTTTTTTTCTCAATGGAAAAGTACTGATTGTAAAATATAGGTTAAACCTCTGCTTCTGATAGAAAATAGAAAAACGTTTTTGAGGTGCTTGAGGTGTTACCAATTAATTCAACTGATATATCAACGCATATCATCGCATATTAACGCGTTGCAGTTCTGGGTTGAAACGCATTGCTGCATAGCCAATAAAACGGAGTTGCTACACAAGTTTTAAACTGCTTTTTAAGCTAGATAAGATAAATATTGTATCCCACGAGATGATATGTATATCGACGCCAATGCATACTCATGAATCTTACATCAAGTTGATATGCGTTGATTCACATTCGTTACACACTTTAAACCCAGTGGGCGTAAACGCAATAGAAACTCGAACGTAACGCGTTTATGTAGTACAAATATGCCTGCGGTTGTATAGCAGAGGAGTGTAAAGAATTTCAATATACTTTCATAGTCTCTGTAACTGAGCAGGGTGGTTGGAGCTAACTTAACATCTAACCTCTATGACAGGTTTCCTCACGTTAAGGGCCATATAAAGGTGGCATAAGATATCCTAAAGGATTTGCTTCTGTTTTCGCGAGAATTAGCACAAAAAGACATATATATTTGCGAATTAAAAACTAGCGAATGAGGCATGATTAACTGACATTAGTAAATGCCAGAGTTTATTCGCCATTTTGCAGAATGGCAGAGGTTTTTCCCGCCATTTTGCATGTTTTTCTTCTGAATTTACAGTATTGTTTATGCGATGATCCAGAGAGATTTGTCAGAGAGGGTTCAACTTTGACTTTTTTGCTTTTTTAGTTGATGAGGGGAGGTAGGATCCAAATACCACTATAAGCGGGCCATAATCTGCCCGCCAACGAAATGCGATTTAAATGGCGTTTCGCTGGCGTGCCGATGATGGCCCAACTTTAATGCTGGCTTGATATCTTTGTTAGTTTTCAGGGGATCCGAACCAGCAATGCCAAGAAATCCTATAATTTGTGAGTTTTTTTGGTCCGGCCCCATGTCCCCCCTCTGGATCCGCGCATGTACGATCAGAATATTAGATCAATGTATCACCACGTGGTATGCAATGTATGTCCCGGTCTCTTGTAAATCTAACAGAAAAAGGAGAACCCTAAAGTTGAACTATACCAGAATACTGTAAATTCGGAAATGTTCGCGAGAATTTTATTTTCGCGAATAGCATTAAAAGGCATATTTGCGGCGTTAAAAATTCGCGACTTAGGCATACTATACCTTTATTAGTACACGACAGAATGATTTTGCCATTTCGCGAGGGTTTAAATTTCACGAAACTTCGAAGTTTCGCGAAAATAAAACCCTCGCGAAAATTTCCGAATTTACAGTACCTTTAGGTGATCCGTATGTGTTTACCTGCAGATTTAGATGGTCAGCAAGCAGAGATACCTCAGATAAGGATTAGTGAGATGAAGTGGAGTTTTCTATCCGGTGGAGCCATTACCTGTAATTCCATGTCCTCAATACAGAGGTTCAAATCCAGACTGGATGTGCATTGCTGGAATGACAAGAAGGCTTTCTCTGGTAGATATGTGGTGATTTTCGCTGTGACTAGAGATTGGAGAAACATTCTCTCCTATGTCTTCAGAAGAACTTGGAGATTGGAAATCATATCTGCAGAAAGTATGTCAATTGGGCCTCGTAACGACGAAACCTGTCTTCGAGATTTCCTACAATGCCAATTTCAAACCAGTCTCCTGGGCTACAGAGACTAGCTAGAAAACTGAAATTTCGTTTGTAGCAAATCTAGATATGATACTTTTCGATAAGCGATTAAGAAAGGCGCTGATCAAACTGCCTGGATGCGCAGGCTGGTCTGTGCCTTTGTTGTTCGCAAACCACCGAAGACAGGTTATCTCGCGTCGAGGCCCACATTTCTGATAATTTTTTGTTTTGTTTAAAAAAAGAAGCAAATACACTGCTCAAAACATTTAAAATTAAGTTTCAATTGATCACATGGAATAATAATTAGAAAAGGGTAATTGTAACATATAATCAAAAAGTATACACGACTTTCATGTGGCAATTAATGAATATTTAAATTTTTGCAACCGTTCATAGCCTCTTGAATGACATAAAATTGATTGGTAGCTGCCAAGCTTACTTGCCCCTGCAATACGCTTTGAACATCGAATTTATTCGCCAGAAGTGACACTGGTGTTATGATTGACGGCTTGCCAAATGCGAATCGCACATGCAAAACAAGCCTCTTGTTTGCTCCATTGGCTGTCCGTGTTTACACTGGCTGTTTTACACTCCAACACAATTGTTAATGCGATTACATATTAAATACAAAACTGTTTTGTCTTCTAAATTATGAATAATTTCTACATATAAGATATTTATAATAAAATGTAAATATAAGTAATAAATTCAATTTTTGGAATGTTCGTGGAATCATGAATACTTCGGGTCTTGCAAGAGACCCGATGTATTCATGATTCCATGCAAATTCCAAAAATCGAATTCATTTCTTAAATAAATACTCAGAAGAAAAAGTTTATTCAGTATTTATGTTTTCTCATAAAATCAACAATACTGGATATATCATTATCAAATTGTATACATGAGTTGTATTATTGTAACTTTACATGTACCTGTTAATTTTATGACAAATAATGCCTCTATTAGACTGTATCAACCAAATTTCAAAATACACGACATGCGCGTGCTGCGGTCAACTGGCAGAGTTATTTTATCATATGCTGTTTGATATTGAAAGAGAGTTGTTCCTGTTGCAATTATCTAGTGAAAATTCAGTGTTAGCAAGCTTAAGTCGCCGTCCAGGCTATTGACAAATTACAGAACTACAGCGTTAGGACGTTTGAAGCAGGTGCACGTGCTGCTGACGTGCCACGTAGTTTTTGATGTAATGACTGCAAACATGTTTCCTGCAAGCCTCGCATTTAATCTCTTTTTCCCAACTCGTTTAATAAATTCAATAAAACATGAGCACTCATGTGAGATCCTCTATGTAAATTGAAATCATTACATTTTTCTCACCTAAAAGTTCTTCATTTTGTCTTAAGAATCCACAAGATGTAACCAAAGACTCGGTATGACTGGTGGCACAATAAAAGATTTCCAGATAACTGCTTCATCTGAACACCCAGATTATCCTGCAACTCACGGGAGACAGTTTGGTGGCGGTTGGTGTGCACTTCCTGAGGACCATAAACCATATCTGCAGGTTAAACAACCCATTTGGAATACTTTTCTATATATGCATTCAAACATTTGCCACTTGTTTATGCGCATACATATCATAACTTGAAGCTTAGGCATTAGTCAAATTTGGATCGCAGTGTCTCAGTGGTAGAGTGCTTGACTTCAGAGCAATGGGATGCCGGTTCGTTCCTCAGCGATGTCACTGCATTGTGTCCCTTAGCAAGTCACATTAATCCCTTCTTAGTACTGGTTCAACGACCTGCCCCAACATGACTGAAAACTGTTGACTGGGGCGTAAAGAGTCATACTAAACAAATTATTCATAGTAAATTTTTGATATATCAGAGATAATAACTCTGAATATATAAGCTTATATTCTATCAAAAGAATTAAACGTTGTAGTTACCAACATTATAAAATGTTTCTTTTCATGATTTCAAGCATGCATGGATCCAGAAAGTTCTGCCAGAGGAGGTTCAATTCTGACAAATTTTTATTATTTTCTTTGATCAGGGGACAGATGATCCAAATAGCATGCATAAAAATGCATTAAATCACATTTTTCCAGAAAACCTTGCATTAAATCACATTTTTCCAGAAAACCTTAAAAAATTACGGCTTCACTAGTAAATAAATGTAGTGTCGGTTTACCCTAAACACAGGTATTTTTTATTTGGCCTAATGGGCTGTTACATTTCTTATCAGGGGTTACCCGATATTGTAAAAGTAAGAAAACGGCTAAGATCAGGAAACAATACAATCAAATACCACACCTGACCCAGGATACCACAAGGTAAAGTAACAAAAATACAATAAACATCAACAACAAGAGCCAAGAGGTCAGCCATTTCCCAGCAGGTGACCACGAGGCAGCAATGAATAGACCTGAAAGCATGAGAAACACAAGACACAAAAAAAAACACAAATGATTCACAAAAGATGTACTGCCTTCGAACGGTCAGTAAAAATATTTTACTGGAGGGCTTAAACCAGTTTCATGGCATCAACCTCACGCGTAGGTCAGATGTGGATCTAGAAACATAGATGTTTGGTTAACATGAAAGACTCCTAGATTATCAAGATCTTTTGGCAATGCGTCATCTCCAAAACCTATATTTTCTATTTCAGATCGATTTATTCATTTCTACACAAGTAGAAGGCATCACCATTTTTAATTGGAAAGAAGTGAATGTTATGCATAGCGATTGGCAAATATCATCTTACCAACGTGGTATGGGGGTTTACAATTTTACTCTGGGATATTCTCTTAACAATGTGAAGCCTGAGAATTACTTAAAGACACAGGTAGGATATTTGAAAAGCTTGTTGCTTTGCTTGGTTTGTCTTCCTGGTTCATCGTTGTGGTTTAGTGGCTCTTCCTCGCGGTGCTGTGTGGTTGTCTGCGGTTTGTGATTGTGGCATTTCCTGATCATACTCACTTACTATTCTTTATTATCTATAATGAACCAGTGCATTACAAAACTGTAGAACTGAACAGAGAATGGCACCGGTAAAATCATACACTAGAGACTTATGAATTATCTATGTGTTGATCCATATCTGAACTAAGGGTGAGGTTGGTGCGCCGTTAAACCGGTTTAAGCCCTCCAATAAAATAGTTTTACTGACCGATATAAGGTGGTGCTTCTTTTGTTGATCTTTTATGTTATTTCTGTCTTGTTTTATTATGCTTTTATGCACGTCTGTTTGTTGATGCCTTGTGGTCACCTGCTGGGAAAGGGCTGACCCTTTGGCTCTCATTTGTGCTGTCTAATTTGTGACGTTGTCACTTTCCCATTGGTATCCTGGGTCAGGTGTGGAGCTTGGTTGAATCGATTCCTGATCTTTGCCCTCTTAATATTACTTGACTCATTGCGAGGAAGAGCCACATAATACTAATTGTCATATAACATCAGAAAGCCAATTTATAACATGACGTCGCGCTTGGAGTGAAATAACGCCATGCAATAAAGTCGATAAACCACTAGTGGTTTACAGATTTATGGGAAACGTCATGACGTCCATAACAACGTTGCATACATAATGACAAAATTATAAAGTTTTTATGCCTGAAACGAGATTTAAAATGCTCTTAATGAAATATGATAAATAGAATCTAACATTCGTGCTCTTGTATTTTTGAATTTATTTTAACGAGTTGCGAAAAAAGATAAAATGCTCGACAAGCCACGCATTTTATCTCTTTTCCCCAACTCGTTTAATAAATTCAATAAAACATGAGCACTAATGTAAGATCTTCTATGAATGTAATTTAACCAGCCCTCTATTTCTCAAAAATATGAACGCAATATTAATAAGGACCATAAGGTCTGCAAAACAAGCGTGGAGAAGAACTATATTTAGAGAAGAACTATATTTGGAGAAGAACTATTTTTGGAGAAGAACTATATAAGCTACATGCTTCCGTTCTTATCCTCATCTTATTGTTTCAATTTGTATTTACCATGTACAAATTAATTTGAATAAAATATGTTTAAACCAAACAAGCACAAAACACAGAACGCCAGCAGACAATAAGAATTTATTATAAGTGTGATGGTGGGATAGGAAAATCCATCCCAAGGCTCACCGTTCAGCATCACGAGTCTTGCCGATGTATTGCAAATGGTGATCCTGAGGGACGAATTTTTCTATCACACTCTCACATGACAAAATGATAGTTAATTTTGCTCACCGTTAAATACCACATTTTCATGTTTAAAAAAGGCTCCCAGATGTTCCTAAATACACTTAGATGCAACATGATATATTGACGTATTGACGTTGCTTAAAAAAAACAATGTCATTACTTGACTGTGTCACGTGAGTTAAAATGCAACCAATGTACAGCCCTCACTTTGCAGCCTGGGATAGACGACATGGGTAAGATAAGATTTTCTAACCCAGGATAAAATATCAGATATCCTTATCCAGTGTGCAAGAAAACGGGATCAACGATAATTAATGAATCACAGCAACTAAACCACTGCCTTAGAACAGACAGCCCGCAAGTGACCTGCGCCGAATCAAAGGCAGGGAGGTGTCGCACCGCGTCAGAGGTAGCCCAGGCTAATATGGGGAGGGACCGCCGTTGGGCGAGCTGAGTTAGGGCGTTCAGGCTGAATTAGGGCCCTTTTCATGTCGAGAATCCCCCTGAGGCTGGGAGAAAGGGAGCCCGCACGCATAAGACCTGCACCGAATCCAAGGCAGGGAGGTGTTGCACCATGTCGGAGGCAGCCTGAGCTAATGTTGGGCGGGATGGCCGCTGGGCGTCCTGCTTTCGTCGTTCAAGCAGGATTATGGCCCTTTTTGACTCGAGATTGCCCCTGAGGCGGGGAGAGAGGGACCCCCACGCGGGACCTGTACGAAATCCAAGGCAGGGAGTTGCCACAGCTAAAGAGAGGTAGCCTGGTCTAATTGGGGGTTGGGTGCACGCAGGATGGGCCAACTTAGGTCGTTCAGGCAGGATTAGGGCCCTTTCAACCCAAAATTGCCCCTGAGGCAGGTAGAAGGGACCCCCCCATGGGACCTGTGCCAAATCTAAGGGAGGGACTTGCGGCAGGGAGCAAGAGGTAGCCCAGGCTAATTAGGTGTGGCATGCACGCAGGACACTCAGAGTTATCTACTGGTGACACATCTTTATCCTGGATTCTTCTTTTGTTAAACACAAACGTTGTTTAGCTCGCATGAAGGCTTGCTAATTTATTCAATGCATCATCACAGAGAAACAATCTAATCAAATTAACACCCTATGATGTACTAAAAAAGGGCTTATGACTCACAGGTAGTCAGAGCTAAAGATAACATCGAGTTGAGCAATTATGGTCCCAGCCAAGCCTCAGTCACCCACCAATCAACCAAGGAAACTTTATGTGAGGCCATCATTGAGTCTAAGACCTGACCCACCGTCCTATTAAATGCTCCACATCTTACACTTGTTCATTTATGACGCTTTTTATACATTTCTTCATACAGATGCTAACACATATGATATCAGCGGCAAGATGTGATTTCCAACAATGTGGCATTTTGACAAGTGTACACTCAGACGTGGCTGTGTAACATCCTTTTAAGCTTAGAAACTCCAAATGATGTTCAGTCAGTAGCTTTACACTCTTAGAATATTCAAGCGACAAGCAAAGGCTCTGATCAGACTGCGCGCATGCTGGTTGCACATACCACATTGTTGGATATCTCATGTCGAGGCTTATATATGTTTAAAAAAATATTTTATTTTAGGTATTCCATGTTGATTTAAATTTGCAAACAGATATCAGCCAGACTTTTCAGTTTGTTACACCATTTCAAGCAAGATTAATACGAGTGAATCCTCTGGAAAAGTTAGACGCTGCAGGATTAATGTGTCTAAAAATTGAACTCATTGGCTGTGTAAGATTAGGTAAGAGCCAGTTGGCTAACTACAATGTCATACTAAACTATTTAAGTCTCATTCACGTATTGGCTGTCTAAGGTGGGATAAGAGCCAGTTGCTTAACTATGTTTTATGTATGACAATGAAAGTCTCGTTGATTTGTTGGTTGTCTAAGATTAGACAAGGGCCAGTTGGTTAGCTACGTTTTTATTTATGACTACTCATTGGTATATCCGCTGTCTTAGATTAGGCAAGAGCCAGTTGGCTTACTACATTGTCATGCTTGACTACCTGAATCTTGTTGATTTATCGGTTGTCTAGATCAAGTAAGGGCTAGTTGGTCAACTATGTTTTTAGGATTGATTCTGTAGGCCTAATTGATGTATTGGTTGTCTAAGAATAGGTAAGAGCATGTAGGTTACTCTTGACTATGTAAGTCTCATTGATTTATCGGCTAGATTAGATTAGGTAAGAGCTAGCTGGTTAACTATCTTTTTTGCTTGATTCTTCAGGTCTCATTGATGTATTGGCCGTCTAAGAAAAGGTAAAAGCAAGTAGGTTTACTATGTTGTATGCTTGACTATGTAAGTCTCGTCGATTTATTGGCTGTCTAGATCAGACAAGGGCTAGTTGGCTAACTATGTTTTTGTGCTTGATTCTGTAGGTCTCATTGATGTATTGGCTGTCTAATAGGTAAAAGCAAGTAGGTTTACTATGGTTTTTGCTTGACTATGTAAGTCCAGTCAATTTATTGGCACTCTAAGATTAGATAAGAGCCAGTTGATTAACTATGTTTATATGCTTGACTATTTTAGTCTCGTTGATTTATTGGCTCTCTAAGATTAGGTCAGAGTTGGTTGGCTAACTACGTTGTCAGGCTGACCTATTGCCTCTTGTTTGTGATGTTTAAAAACAAAAAAAATGTAGTTTTTATGTTTTTCATATTGACTTTCAGTGATAACTTTTATCATTAATTTTAGCAAACTGTGTTCGTGATGAAAGTTGTAGAGAAAAATTAGTGCCAATTTCTCCAAATGGTTCCATAATTCATGATGCTGCAGTAAGCCCTGAGCATTGATGCACTCTTTGAGGTTTTTAATCAGAGCTCAAATAAACTAAGATAAATATGTCAGTCAAAAAACTACACTGCACCACCCAAATACACTAACTATAGCCATGGATGGCTTCTTGAAATATATTGGAAATTGCGCCTGGTTCGCTCGTACGTTAAGCTACTGGGGTCATCTTGAAACCGCCCGTTTTGGAGCACGTGCAGCAGAGAAAATTGGCTCATCATGCGTAATCACAGCTTCTGCTCCTACAAGTGATGAAGCTCAAATTAAATTCTGTACTTTATGGGTTTGCAAACAGCAGGATTATGCTATGCACAGCCGCTGAATAACGGTGGCTTAGGCTGCTGTCCGTTCTAAGGCGGTGGTTCTGTTGTTGTTGACTTTTTGTTTATTGTTACTCCCATTGTGGGAGTCTGTAATTGCTCTATGTTTTGTTGTACGTTACTTTATGTCCATTCTAGTATTGCAATCATCTTGATGGGGAAGAGAGAGCTGATTGCTTTGCTTCATTTGTCTTCCTGGTGTATCGTGATGGTTGAGCGGCTCTTCCTCGCGGTGCCACGGGGTTGTCTGCAGCTTGTGATTGTGGTATTTCCTGATCATACTCACTTACTATTTTTTATTATTGTGAATACATGAACTGATACTGGAAAAAGCAAATTTCAATGGAATAGGTAACTTTTGACCTTATGAAAAGTGTGCAGAACTTTTAAAATATTTGATGAAATTAGATTTTTGTACTATTTGGTAGGCCACCATCTGGTAAAGTCATCGTACAAGTTAATGCAGAATTTGCAGTTTCTTATAACTGACTCATAACTTATACGGAGAAAGCAATACCAAAACCGTTTAGAAAGCAAAGGGATGTGTTTATTTTTAAGACGAAAAATCACATGTCACAATGCACATATTTAATGAATAAGGTTCCTTATTTCCCTTCCATTTTTTCCAAACATTTGCTTAACTTTTTTGCCAGTGTATGAAACCCTACTCATTTCGAGCATGCACTGCACGTGCACAAATCATTTTTCGACAAAAGTCAAACCATCAAATAGACGTTGAATTCTAGTTTCCAAAAATGCATTATGTGATAGCATTTTATTAACGCATTTTGGAGTTTTGATGTCATGCTACGAACTTTCCAAATGCCCTCGTACAACCTAAAAAACATTCTCTATAATCTAGATCTATTGTGTTGCAATTCAATTTTGAAATAGGGAGTACCTAACCCTTTGTATTCCGGGAAACTCCTATATGAGTACTTTTGAAAATAGTAGGACACAGATGAAATGCAGCATAATACTACATTTCATCCGGGTCAACGCTATTTATAAAGGTTAAAAAGACCTTCAGACAAAGAAATACAATATTGTTTTTAAAAATAACCTGATACCCCTAGATATGTACAACGGACTATCTCAAGTTCATTGTGTCAAACCAGAAGGAAAATACCATTCATATATAAAGGGGTTAAAAATATAATAGTTTTGAATTATCAGTATTTTACTGAGCTACTATTTTGACAGGACAACTATCACCTACATGCAGTAGAAGTGACAGCACAGGCGAGTGGATTTCTATAACTGACCTTCACGTTACAATTCTACCAAGTGTGGGAAATATTTTGAAAGATGTGGAATCTCCTCAGTCCTGTATAGAACTATGCGAGGATTGGTCTAAATATTGCATGTCAATCGTGTACGATCCAAGAGACAAAACATGCTATTGGTACAAAGAGTCAACCAATCAGAATTATCGTAACATCTCTATCACCAAACCACTTATTGGGATGACAAAGATCTGCCAATCAGGTAGTTGAGAATTTGAGCCTCATTCAATCATATTTACATTAGCATCTCTCTAAGAAAACCACCTTTTTGAATGCCAGAGATCTGCCAACCAGGTAACTGAGCCTAAGTGTGAGTGACCCTATATATAAGGGGTTGTAAATATCGACATTTAAATGAAACGCCACGGCTACATAGGCTAGCCATACTATTTACGATTTGAAATGTAGCCTTGAAAAGTGTATAGTTTTAAAACGTTGACATTTCAAGGCGCAGTGGTTAAACATTCTCATCTCAATGTAGCAAGAAATTAATCATGCTGATAAATGTTAAATTTCCATCAACTGTTGACATTTTAACATTTTTAATATAGTATGCTAAATACGTCTGAGAGTTTGAAAGCAAGAGAAGTTTATTAACTTTTTTTATAACAATGTCAGTTTTATGAGCAGTTGAAATTTCATGCATATACAAAGCTATCTAGTAGAGATAGAAATCTAAAGTTTTCTCTCATACGTAACTTCAGCTTTGTCTTACTTTTAGTTTGTGTGCTCCTAATACTGTAAATTCGGAAATTTTCGCGAGGATTTTATTTTCGCGAAACTTCGCCTATGCGAAGTTTCCTGATAATAAGATCCTCGAGAAATGGCGAAATCACTAAGTCGTATACTGATGCAGGTAAATCATGCCCTAGTCGTGATTTTTAGTATCGCAAATACGTCTTTTAACGCTATTCCCGAAAAAAAAAAACTTCGCGAAAATTTCCGGATTTACACTACCTTGACAAGATTGCTTATGCATGAAAGCTCGTCTGATCATTTGTTTCTTCCATATGAGCAATGAAATGAGATTTCAAACAATGTGGTATGTGCGACCAGCAAAGGCTCAGACCAGCCTGCGCATATGCACAGACTGATCAGAGCCTTTGCTAGTCGCTTGGGTATTCTATGATTGTTAAGCTACTGACTGAACACCATTTGAGTTTATAAGCTTTAAAGGAGGCTACACAGGCTCGTCTGAGTCTACACTTGTCGAAATGCTACATTGTTGGAAATCACATGTACGGCTTATATGCAATACACATACCAAAATGAGCAGAGTGCAGTGATTCAGTTGGTAGAGTGTTTGACTGGGGATCTTAGGGTTGCTAGTTCAAGACTCACCTTTGCTGGTCGCTTGAATGTTTTATGACTGTTAAGCTACTGACCAAACAAACTTTGTAGTTTCTAAGTTTAACTAGAGGCTACACAGGCTCGTCTGAGTCTACACTTGTTGAGATGCTACATTGTTGGAAATCACATGTCGCGGCTCATATGCAATACACATACCAAATAAGCAGAGTGCAGTGATTTAGTTGGTAGAGTGTTTGACTAGGGATCTAAGGGTTGCTAGTTCAAGACTCACGGCCAGCGGTGTCACAAAGTTTTCACCTTAAGCAAGACAATTTATCTGCCTTAGTACTGTTTCAAACCATGAAGACAGGAAATCACCCCCATATGACTAAAAAAAACTTTTGACTGGGACATTAAGCATAAAATCCTCATGACACTTAATGTTAATTGTTTTTTTTTAATATTGGTGACATTTTGTTTATTTTTTAGTTTTACAGAAGAAGGGTAAGTTGATTTCTTTTTATTTAAATCTAATCATAGGAAAGTCTGTTTCCATACAATTAACATTTTGCAATTTTATAGACTTACATATTTGTATTTGCTCCCATATATTATTTTTGCAGTTTCTCAATTTAATGCCCTATGGGTCATTTTCAACTACCATATGGGCTACATTTGAAAAAAAGAGTATTCTCCCTTTGGAGAGCATATTATTTCCCTTGAAAGTTTCTCCTTTTAAGATGTTGTTTCCAAAAACTAAAACATTATCTACCATACAAAAGTTGTTTTTTTATGATCAGCTACCAACTTACTAGCTAAATGGTGTGTGACCAATGTACTGCTTATTGCTTATTACGCTATTTAATATTACACTTTATTTCGAAGTTTCCATATTTTGGCTATTATTCTTTTTACCACTTAAAGCACAAAATATAAATTTTTTGCAGTTAGTAGTGTAATACCGTTGTGACCTCTAGGTTTGACGTATATACAAAACTTCTCTACTTGAATAGCAGGCATGCCAGAAAGCTTTTCGACAAGGTATAATTAATCACATCAACACTTACCCTTTTTGAGTTAATTTATTCTGTCAGCATCACTATTATCAGTTCATTGTCAGTTTTATCTCAGACGATTATCAGTTCTATCATTAGATTGAGCATGGGATAGAAAAGCCATCGCTGTTTGGCACCAAGGGCCCTGCTGAGTGATGCCTAGGGACAGACTTTTCTATCCAATCCTCACATAAATTAGTGGATCATTTTTCTTGCTCACCATTAAATATCGTGTTTTATCATATGACGTTGCGTCTGAGAGTGATATAACGCCATGCAATAACATCGACAAACCGCTAGTGTTTTACAGATTTTCGGGAAATGTAATGATGTCTATTTTAACGTTACGTTACGTAAATTAAGGAAAATCTTGACCACCAAAATTGCAATTTTTAAGTATTTTTAATGTCATGTAAAAATAAAATCTAACATTCGTGCACTTGTATTATTGAATTTATTAAACTCGTTGCGAAAAAGAGATAAAATTCTCAACAAGCCTCGCATTTTATCTCTTTTCTCCATCTCGTTTAATAAATTCAATAAAGCATGAGCACTCATGTAAGATCTTCTATTATTCAATAAAAAAGGCTCCATGAAATCCTGAAAAAAGAGAGATACAGTATATAACATAATGACATCTCTTTGACTTAATAATGAGGTCACTTCGTTCAGACGGCTTGGTACAGGGTATAAGTGATATTATGGCTCCAACCCCAGATGTTATAGAATTTACATGACGGTCTGTATGGATGGGTCTGGTATTCACTATTCACTAAATATTTAGCCCATTATTCATCTCATTAAAATTTTTGGTTATACATTAAAATAAGACCAATTATTCATTAAAAGAAAGAAAGGTGGCAAAGAAATCTGATTATTCACTTTTCATTAATTTTCTTCATTTCATTAAAAAAAAATAGGATTATTTATTCATTTTTAGGCCCTCATTATTCACTATTTATTATTTTTTGGCTCATTATTCACTATTCATTATAAAAGGACCATTATTTACTAATCATTATATCCCATCCAGACCCTCTTACATAGGCATATCTAGGGTTAATAAAATAGATATTTAAAATATTTGATTTTCTTTAAATGTTAAGTTTAAATTGATATGTAGCATCACGTAGTGGGCCTTTTCAATATTGTTCAAATTTAAACCTTTGTATTCGGGTCCCCTTAAACATATAGTTGGCCTTTATCAAGATTCTTCACATTTAACCCTTTTTATTCATGGAACCTCTAAACATACAGTGGACTTTTGTCAAGATTCTTCACATTGATCCCTTGTGTTTGGAGAACCCCTAAACATATAGTTGGCTTTTATCAAGATTCTTCAAAATGTACCATTTGTATTCAGGGAACCCTTAAACATATAGTTGGCTTTTATATGTACCATTTGTATTCAGGGAACCGCTTAACATATAGTTGGCTTTTATCAAGATTCTTCAAAATTAACTCTTTGCATTCGGAAAACCCCTAAACAGATAGTGGGTTTTTGTTCAGATTCTTCAAATTTAACCCTTTATATTTGGGGAACCCTTAAACATAAAGTTGACTTTTATCAAGATTCTTCAAAATTAACCCTTTATATTTGGGGAACCCCTAACCATATAGTGGACTTTTTCAAGATTTGTGGAGAAGTATCATAGACACACACGAGTTTTTCATTTTTATTAGTTGCCACATTAAAAAGACGCTTATTTATAGTTGTTACATATTGCGTGGTCTTGTACAACTTTCTCTGGTTACTAACGTAAGAATCATCCTAAACGACGTCGTCATATGACTTTACGTCAGAAGACATCAAAGTAAGCAAGGGTGCAAAGATCAGGAATCGATACAATCAAGTACCACACCTGACCCAGGGTACCAATGGGAAAGTGACAAACTTACAGTAGACACCACAAACGAGAGCCTAGAGGTCAGCCCTTTCCCAGCAGGTGACCACAAAGCACATATAAACAGACGCGCACAAAACATAGCAAACACAAGACAGAACAAAAACATAAAAGATCCACAAAAGAAGTACTGCCTTGGAACGGTCAGTAAAATATTTTACTGGAGGGCTTAAACCAGTTTAACGGCGCCAACCTCACCCTTAATTCAGATGTGGATCAAGACACATATATATATTTGGTTTGCATGAAAGACCCCTAACTAATCAATGCATCATCTCCTAAAACATATCAAAGTAAGCAAGGGTGCAAAGATCAGGAATCGATACAATCAAGTACCACACCTGACCCAGGATTCCAATGGGAAAGTGGCTCACAGTAGACACCACAAACGAGAGCCAAGAGGTCAGCCCTTTCCCAGCAGGTGACCACAAAGCACATATAAACAGACGCGCACAAAACATAGCAAACACAAGACAGAACAAAAACATAAAAGATCCACAAAAGAAGTACTGCCTTGGAATGGTCAGTAAAATATTTTACAGGAGGGCTTAAACCGGTTTAACGGCGTCAACCTCACCCTTAATTCAAATGTGGATCAACACACATAGATATTTGGTTTGCATGAAAGACCCCTAACTTATCAATGCATCATCTCCTAAAAAGTCCCTTAACTATGTGCGTCATTAGCGATAATAATATTTAGATTCTTTAAAAAGGTTTTGTTGTCAAAATATACGAAACTTGTAACTATAACCAATGCACAAAGAGTTCATCATTATAAAAGTTAGCCAATTCGCGGAGTTCCTCGACAAGAATCTTCAGTTTTAACCCTTTGTGGTTCAGAAAACACCTAAGAGAGCACTTTTGCAAACAGTGCAGACCCAGATGAAATGCAACATTATGCTGCATTTCAGCTAGGCTTAGACTGTTTGTGAAGGTAAAACAGATATTCAGATAAAAAAAAATACCATTTTTTTCAAATAATAACCTGACACCCCTAGATATGTACAATGGACTATCCAAAGTTTATTGTATCAAACCAAAAGGAAGAATCAATTAGTATACAAAGGGTAAATACTCTCCAGATAAGCCCACCACATGAGTAATACGATTAAAAACAGAAAACAGAGAAATTTTTTTCTAATATATTCTGTGCCCAGAGCTTTAAATTTTGATTTGTAACTTCATGATGTGGTCCGTAAAGAGGGGCAGTTAAACTCAGGTGGTAAGTGACACTAGAGTCCTCTGTGCCCTCTTGTTTAAAAGTGGCATCAGATTATTCTTGAACCGATTGGGTTGTTTTTAACTCACTATTCTATTGGAAAACAAAACTTAGCATAAAACAGTCACACAGTAATGAAAGTAAAGTAAGGAAGAGGGTAAATATCAGTTATCAATACAATCAAGTAATGAGTCAATTTAAATACAAAGAAAAAGTCATTTTGGCAACAAATTCAGCTAAGGCTTGAAATTGTATAATTTGCAGCATTACCCACAAGAAATAGTCCATAAATATAAACCGTTAGCACTTTCTACACAACAATAATATATAAAGCTATAGTTATGTGGCAATTATATACAGTGCTGGTAAAAACAACAACCATATTTCTTGCTCCTGTGAGAAAATGGCAACCTGTATTCTTATATTTGTAGAGAAACAGAGCATAAAAGACAGAACAGTGAAAATTTTGGGAGCGTCTATGGCTATGAATAAAATTTACCCCTTTTCTCTGCGAAAAAAAGTCTTCTCAGCAAAATTAAGATTTATTCAACGCTAAATTTGTTTTCTTTGAGGCAAAACATGACCGCTGATTGTGGAGAAAAATGAAAAATGTTTTTGCTTTTTACCAGAACTGTAGCTATATGGAGAATACTAGGAA
Organism: Loripinus fragilis; assembly: GCA_964019695.1. NCBI lineage: Eukaryota > Metazoa > Mollusca > Bivalvia > Lucinida > Lucinidae > Loripinus > Loripinus fragilis. The sequence goes on from CAXHUL010000609.1 coordinate 2,139,960, forward strand.
AGTCTTTTTACAAGGCAATGCTTTGAGATTGCTATATGGAGAATACTAGGTAAGTCTTTTTACAAGGCAATGCTTTGAGATAGCTATATGGAGAATACTAGGAAAGTCTTTTTACAAGGCAATGCTTTGAGATTGCTATATGGAGAATACTAGGAAAGTCTTTTTACAAGGCAATGCTTTGAGATTGCTATATGTAGAATACTAGAAAAGTCTTTTTACAAGGCAATGCTTTGAGATTGCTATATGGAGAATACTAGGAAAGTCTTTTTACAAGGCAATGCTTTGAGATTGCTATATGGAGAATACTAGGAAAGTCTTTTTACAAGGCAATGCTTTGAGATTGCAGCTATATGGAGAATACTAGGTAAGTCTTTTTACAAGGCAATGCTTTGAGATTGCAGCTATATGGAGAATACTAGGAAAGTCTTTTTACAAGGCAATGCTTTGAGATTGCTTGTTAAATCACAAGGCTAAGCCAAGCGATTCAACAAGCAAAGCTTAGACTGTTATAATATATATCAAAAAACACAAACCAGGGCCAAAAATTGCAGTGCCTCCTTTAAGTTAAGGAAGACTTATAGTTAAGTATTGATTTTTAAGGATGCCAAAAATAACGTTTCGAACTTATAAAAAAATTTTTTTCTGTAGATCACAATAATATCTTTAACTTTAAGTACTGAATTGATCCTGGCAATCTATCAAACATTTAAAATAAAATGTTGAAATATCAAAACTTAACTTAGTCTTACTTAACTTTAAGGAAGCGTTGTATTTTTCAGCCCTGGTATTCAATTTGTCAGCTTGCCCATTGGACCATTCTTCGAATTGGTTCAAATGACCTGATCATGGATAATCGCATGAATTCAACGTCATTGATGTCATTCAAAAATTACAGTGTCACGTTGACATGATAAATATAACCAAGTGAGATAGATGACTTTTATATGAGGTCAAGATGAAACAGTCCAATTTATATGAGAGGTAATTGATAAATCATATTTTATTTTCAGTTCAGCCATGTGTAGACACTGTAGTATCTGTTACATATTGTGACGAAGTTGCTAACATGGGTGTTTGCAATGCAGAAGGGGACACCTATTACAAATTAAAACTGAACTGCAGAAAAACTTGTGATTATTGCAGTAGCCAAGGTAATATTAAAAAAAACCCGCACCCAGCATAATATGGACCTCATCGCGAGAAAATCTGCCTTGGGGTTTCCAAAAAAGCAAGTTTTAAGAACCCTTTAAGAACATATTTTAACCAGTCTCATCTGCTACATAGGCTAGCTAGAATCTTGAAATTTCACCTGTAGCAAGATTACGTATGATACTTTTCAAAAAGCGATTTACAAAGGCGCTGATCAGACTGTACAGTTGCGCAGGCTGGTCAGCGCCTGTGTTGTTCGCAAACCCCCGAAGACAGATTTTCTCGCGTTGAGGCTCATTTATAAGTTGGCATGTACGTACAGAGAAGAGTCATATCATTCTGCGCATCAGAACAGTCTGATCAGAGTCTTAGTTTTCCGCCTGTAGAAACGTTGGACCCTCGGCTACCCATAAAACACCCTTCAAACAATTTGATCAGCCTGTGCAGATGCCAGCTGATCAAAGTCTTTGATGGGCGCAAACGTAGTCTACAGTTTCATCTATGGACTGTTGACTGAGGGACCGCGAGCTCACGCCTCACAGGGGTCACTGCGTGTGTCCTTGAGCAAGGCACATTTATCCTAGCTTAGTACTGGTTCAACCCAGGAAGACCCCCCCTACATACTTGAAAGATTGTTGATGGGAAGTATGGAATCAAATCAAACAATGAAACATATCTATAGACTGTTTAAGACAGATAAGCATGTAACACATAGAAAATATAAAACATGTGCAAAAATGTCACACTTGTTAGGGATTTTAACCAATTACATTTAAACACTTATGCAAGCAGAGTAGACCCAGATCTAGCAGTTCTTGTAAGAGCTGCTTGATCAGGATTCATTCTGTTTGCTAACTATTAGAGTTTCTTAATCTGGGTCTGCTTTACTATGTTTGCTTATGGAAATATGATTAGATATATCACACTAGTGGACCTGACAAGTAATTTCTTTGTTCTGTGTATTTTTTAGTTATTCATAGCGGGTGGAGTCGATTTTAAAGTAATTTTAATGTCCTGTCACAAATAAAATCTAACATCCATGCTCCTGTATTATTGAATTTGTCAAACTCGTTGCAAAAAAGAGACAAAATGCTCGACAAGCCTCGCATTTTATCTCTTTTCCCCAACTTGTTTAATAGATCCAATTACACACGGGCACTGATGTAAGATCCTCTGTCTTGTAATTACAGAATGTGGTGACCTATACAGCGGATGTCCTTTTAATGCCGAGAGAGGATTTTGTGATATTTCATATCAGGTAGCTGAGTGGCACCTCCTTTGTTCTCAAAGCTGCGGTCTTTGTGGTGATTATGGTGAGTTAAGAAGTTCAAAATATTAGCTAACTCTTTTCTTGCACGCGGCGCGTTTGGTTGTCTGCTGATAACCTTTGAAAACAGTTTGAATCCAAATCAGGATGAAAAGAACGTGGGTGCTGGTCTGGGTTCAAAAGTTTGACACTTAATGACCACCGCCTGTTGGTTTGCACTTGTGGAAATCTAACTTTGTTATTTCTCAACAGATTTCCTTCAAATTTCATGAATAAATTACTTTAATCAAATGCACGCCCAAAATAATCTGGAAAACGGATCCTTTAGAAATAGAGGGAACCTACAATATAAAAAAAAACAGCAAGTTCAAATATGGAGTTTGTCCGATGAACAATAATGAAGAATGCCACCAAAAATTACCACAGCCTGCCGGTTAGCACTAGTCCACACTCTAACATAATTATTTGTTGCTTGATATCTTTCAAATTCCATATATGAATTACATTTATCAGACTATTTCAAAGGTTGACTATGGGTTTTGACTGAGCATTGATAACCAAAATGACCACCGCCTTTCAGTTTGCTTTTGTGGACACTCTAAAACGGTCATTTATTACCTTATTTCTTCTAAATTGTTATATGGACTGCTTTTCATCAAACTATTGCTCAAGCCTTCTGATGACCAATAACCAAGATGACCACCTTCTGTCAGTAAACACGTGTTGACACTCCAACATGGTCATAAGCACAAATACCTAAACGATATAGTATTGCTCTAACAATTTCCAAACAACGTCTAAATATATTAAAAGTAATAAAGAGGGCAAAGATCAGAAATCGATGCAATCAAGTACCACACCTCACCCAGGATACCAATAGGAAAGTAACAAACTCACAATTAGACATCACAAAAGAGAGCCAAGAGGTCAGTCCTTTCCCAGCAGGTGGCCACAAGGCATCAATAAACGTCGAGCCAACGGCTTTACGACCTGAACACAGTAGCAAATATTCATTATTAAGGTTGATTTATTTTTAATGCTCCTCCCATTGTTTGTTGCGGTATTGTTTTGTGTGGGTTCTTCTTTTGTTATGCATAACTTAGTGCTCTTTCTAGTTATCCAATCGTCTTGACAAGGATTAGAGAGCTTGTTGCTTCACTTAAATTGACTCTGTCTCATGTCTTGTGACTGTTTAGTTGCGTTCTGTTTCTTATTATCAAATTAAGACCCTGATAATGAACCATATCGTTTATTTATTACAGGAAGTGAAACTGATGTTGCAGAATTGTACCTTCCAGAGGATCAAACGAGTAGAGAGATGACAACTCATATTTATTCATTCAGTCCCTTTGTTAGTGATGGTTATCCATTTCACTACAAGCAAGGAATGTTGTGGACTTGGGACATCCTGTTTTTTAGACAGCAATATGCAAACCTGATATTTACAAATATATCTTTCAACATTTATCAGGTAACAAATATAACTTACATTTGCAAATATATCTTTCATCATTTATAAGGTAAACAGATAAATTGTATATTTACAAATATATATTTCAACATTAATCAGGTAAAATATGTGACCTACATTTACAAATATATCTCTCAACATTTATCAGGTTAATAAATATATTGAATATTTACAAATATATCTTTCAACATTTATCAGGTAAACAAATATAACTTACATTTATAATTATTTCTTTCATTTTGTATGTGGTAAACAAATATATCGCATATTTACAAATATATATTTCAACATTTATAAGGTAAAATATGTGACTTACATTAACAAATATATCTTTCAACACTTAAATGTATTGTATATTTACAAATAATCTTTCATCATTTATCAGGCAGCAAATACATAGTATATTAACAAATATATCAGTTAACATTTATTAGGTTTACAAATATATCTTATATATTCAAATATATCTTTCAACATTTATCAGGTTTATGTCTATCCTTTATTTACAAATATATCTTTCAACATTTATCAGGTTTAATATCTATCCTTTATTTACAAATATATCTTTCAACATTTATCAGGTTAAATATCTATCCTTTATTTACAAATATATCTTTCAACATTTATCAGGTTTAATATCTATCCTTTATTTACAAATATATCTTTCAACATTTATCAGGTTTAATATCTATCCTTTATTTACAAATATGTCTTTCAACATTTATCAGGTTTAATATCTATCCTTTATTTACAAATATGTATTTCAACATTTATCAGGTTTAATATCTATCCTTTATTTACAAATATTTATTTCAACATTTATCAGGTTTAATATCTATCCTTTATTTACAAATATGTCTTTCAACATTTATCAGGTTTAATATCTATCCTTTATTTACAAATATATCAGTTTTAATATCTATCCTTTATTTACAAATATGTCTTTCAACATTTATCAGGTTTAATATCTATCCTTTATTTACAAATATTTATTTCAACATTTATCAGGTTTAATATCTATCTTTTATTTACAAATATATCTTTCAACATTTATCAGGTTTAATATCTATCCTTTATTTACAAATATATCTTTCAACATTTATCAGGTTTAATATCTATCCTTTATTTACAAATATGTCTTTCAACATTTATCAGGTTTAATATCTATCCTTTATTTACAAATATATATTTCAACATTTATCAGGTTTAATATTATCCTTTATTTACAAATATGTCTTTCAACATTTATCAGGTTTAATATCTATCCTTTATTTACAAATATGTCTTCCATGATGATACATTGCATTAGTTAGATGGCCTCCATGCGAGCTGAACATTTCTTGTACTTCAACAACAGCAGTATCTAGGGCGAATGTTTGGTACCAGTAAAATGCATGTAAGGCCCCTGGTGGCTTAGGCTGCTGTCTGTTCTAAGGCGGTGGTTCTGTTGTTGTTGACTTTTTGTTTATTGTTACTCCTAATGTAGAGTCTGTAATTGCTCTTTTTTTTGTTGTACGTTACTTTATGTCCATTCTAGTATTGCAATCATCTTGATGGGGAAGAGAGAGCTGATTGCTTTGCTTAATTTGTCTTCCTGGTGTCTCGTGATGGTTGAGCAGCTCTTCCTTGCAGTGCCACGGGGTTGTCTGCAGTTTGTGATTGTGGTATTTCCTGATCATACTCGCTTACTAATTTCAACATTTATCGGGTTTAATATCTATCCATTATTTACAAATATGTATTTCAACATTTATCTGGTTTAATATCTATCCTTTATTTATAAATATATATTTCAACATTTATCAGGTTTAATATATATCCCTTATTTACAAATATGTTTTTCAACATTTATCAGGTTTAATATCTATCCTTTATTTGCAAATATATCTTTCAACATTTATCAGGTTTAATATCTATCCTTTATTTACAAATATATCTTTCAACATTTATCAGGTTTAATAACTATCCTTTATTTACAAATATATCGTTCAACATTTATCAGGTTTAATATCTATCCTCTATTTACAAATATGTATTTCAACATTTATCAGGTTTAATATCTATCCTTTATTTACAAATATATCTTTCAACATTTATCAGGTTTAATATCTATCCTTTATTTACAATATATCTTTCAACATTTATCAGGTTTAATATCTATCCTTTATTTACAAATATAACTTTCAACATTTATCAGGTTAAATATCTATCCTTTATTTACAAATATATTTTTCAACATTTATCAGGTTTAATATCTATCCTTTATTTACAAATATATCTTTCAACATTTATCAGGTTTAATATCTATCCTTTATTTACAAATATATCTTTCAACATTTATCAGGTTTAATATCTATCTTTTATTTACAAATATGTCTTTCAACATTTAAGGTAAAATATCTGACCTTTATTTTCAAATATATATTTCAACATTTATCAGGTAAAATATCGATCCTATATTTAAGAAACAGATCAGCTCTAGCAGTGAATTGTTGAGTATTAATTCACTGTTTGGAGGCTAGTTGTAAAGAAGATCAAATCATGAGCACATAGTATGAATGAAATATCTTCATACAACTGACTGACAAACAGTGAATTATTACTGAACATTTTGCACACTAAAGCTGATCTATTTCGATTCTTACACACAATTAACGACGAAAACACGTATGAAGTCTTCAGCATTGACATTTCTGCCATGGCATGGAAGAGTTCTAGACATTAGTTGGACTATGTTGCATACATATACATGTATTTGTAACGTCTTTCAAGCGTAAAAGCGACGCTATGCTGTCTAACGCGATAACTGACCTCATTTTGCAGTTGCAGACGATGTCAGCTAACGTGTGCTCACCTTGCACCATAAACTTGTGAATTATTGAATGATAAATCACGATTTTATAGCATTGGCTCTATAGGAATTACAAATACATGTATATCTAACAACATTTTTTAGGTAAAATACCTGACCTATATTTACAAATATATATTTCAACATTTATCAGGTAAAATATCTACCCTATATTTACATATATTTCTTTCAACAATTTTAGGTGAAATATTTGACCTTTATATACAAAAAATATTTCAACACTTATCAGGTAAAATTTCTATCCTATATTTACAAATATACCTTTCAAAATTTTTAGGTAAAATATCTGACCCATATTTACAAATATATATTTCAACATTTATCAGGTTAAATATGTATTCTATATTTAGAAATATATCTTTTAACATTTATCAGGTAAAATATCTGACCTACATTTAGAAATATATCTTTCATTATACATCAGGTAAAATATCTATCCTATGTTTACAAATATATCTTTCAACATTTATCAGGTAAAAATCTGACTTACATTTACAAAAATATCTTTCATTATACATCTGGTAAAATATCTGACCTACATTTACAAATACGAGGGTTGTCCCAGAAAGTCGTAGACATTTTATATAACAAGAAAACTATACAGTCTTTTGCACTGAAATTTGCTTGTGAACTCTTCCATTACTTCTGCATTTCCATGCACATTTTGAAGGAAAAATGTCGAATAATATAGTTTGTGTACTCATTTTACCAGCTATAGGTCTGACCCACCGGCGCACGTCATTTGAATTACTAAGGACGTCGGAAAGTTTACAATTGTAACTAGCTTGGTTCTGTCTGCAATCTTCTTCCAATAATAAATGCGGAATTATTGCATCTTGCAGATGCCTATGCCATTTTTAAGTTTGGTTTTAGTATCATATGCGCCGTAGGTTTCCCTCAACCTGTTATTTTGTCTTCTGTCATTGCTGACGACTGATTCAACTTCCGTACCTTTGCCTGTATTTCTAAGTGGTGGTCTTCCCATATGCTGGGCTGTAGGTTTCCCCTCGCGGAATATCGAAAGTAATTTGTATACTAAAGCCTGTGATACTTTCAGGTTATATTCATATTGTTGTACTTACTTTAAAGTATCGAGTGGTGTCATTCCGGACTCAAACAAAACTGTATTACTGTCCGCTGCTCCTCCCGTACACAAGACGACGCCATTTATCACCACTCGAGCTCGCCCCGACTTCTTTGGATTGTATGCTGACAGTTCCTAAAATATGCAATCGCTTTGAAATTTTGTGACAATACGCCCAATTCAATGACGCTTCCTCCAATGTGAATTATTAACGGGTATCATCTCGACTTTCGATACAACTACTTATCAAAAATGAATTATACTATTTTATTTCTTTCATTTTTTGCGCGTACCGGTGACGCGTACCTTACCGAGATAGAATGACCATAAAAATGATTCCTTTTAATTTGGTTTGTCATTAATGCACTCAAAATGTTAAGAATAGATTGTCCAATATTTCTACAAAATATACTCATGCTCACGCGTCAACTTCTCTTGCTATTTAAAAAGTCTACGACTTTCTGGGACAACCCTCGTATATATTTCAACATTAATTAGATAAAATATCTTACCCATTTTACAAATATATATTTCAACATTTATCACGTAAATTAATTATCCTATACTTACAAATATATTTTACAGCATGTATTTGGTAAAAATTCTTACCTGTATTTACAAATATGCCTTTAATCAGATTAAAAACAATCTTGCACATCAGATTTTAGATTTCGCTGTTTTACCCATTTTAGATTATAAGAATTCATCATGAGTGTGAGGGTGGGATAGAAAAATCCATCCCGAGAACTACGGATTGTCATCACTAGTCCTGCCAAGTGATGAAACACAGTGATCACCAGGGATGTATTTTTCTATCTCACCCTTACAAGAATAATTGATTCTTTTTCTTGATCACTACCACTAAATACCTGATTTTATATTCCAAAAACATAAAACAGACTTCCATAAAATCCTGAATATGCTGAGGTGCGACATGGTAACATAATTTTAACATTACAATGACGTCACTCATTGACGTACAGACAGAGTGCGACTGACGTGAGGCTGTTTGGATTTTATCTTTTCCATCAGTTTGTATGGGTATGTGAGATAGAATTGTCACACATGGGTAAAAACAACAGAAATCCCAATCTGATTTGCGAGAAATTCTATTTAAATACCATCTACCAACCAGTGTGAAAGATCAAAATCGAAAAGCCATATGTCAAATCATTGTTATATTAAAGTGACGGCATCATGTTATGTTGCATTTTATCATATTCAGGAACTTCTCAGAGCATTTTGAAAATATAAAAATGTGGTATTTAATGCTGAGCAGGAAAAAGAATCCATTATAAATGTGAGGATGGGTGTAGAAAAATGCGTACCTCGTGATTACCATTTGTAAAAATTTGGCAATCCTCCTGGTGTCAAACTGTGATCCTTAGGACATATTTTTCTATTCCACCCTCACACTTATGACAGATAATTAAAACTTAATCTTTATCTTGACAGCACATAAGAAAAAAACGTTTCGTACAAATCTAGTTGCTATAAAACATACAAGCAGGGAAGGCGCTAATAATCGAGTGCCAATGTACAATTATATTAGAAATTTGTGAACACAAAAATGAAGTTTCAAGTTAATGCGGTGTAACTTTTCATGTTTTTTTTCGTCTGCTTTGTTTTTAATGTTATTTTTTTCAAACACTCTTTCAGGAAGACAATCAGAGTGTCAAACGGTTTTGGATATGAACCAGGTTAGGTGTTCTTTTGATCCTAATGCAAGTCAAAACTGTTTGATTTCTAAATATCAAGTTGGACTTAAATCTCTCTTGTGCCAAGGACTTTGGGAACCTGATTTCTATGGTGACTTGGTGTATAAATTGAAGAAAATTGTTGGTTCTAATAATTTTTCAGCGCAGTTTATTAAAATAATTTCCCATTATAAAAAGATTGGCTATAATAACATTAATGTATTGCAACAGACTGCATGCTTGGTAGTCAACCCAATCAAGGTTGGCAACGTTGCTTTCCTCTTTAATTGCACGCCAGTGGGTCGGACTTCAGACTCTATAATGGTTCCGACTTAAAGACTTATCAATTGATGAGATGGTAGGGGCCTGATGCTTTGGCTGTTTGTCGGGCCCACCGGGGTTTACCTGTTGGATTTCTTTTGCTCCAGTATTCAGTTTTATTTACTGTTGAGTCCTAATCTTTGCTTTATCTCCTTGTTATATCTTGATTTATATGTTTTAAGAGATGATGCATTGATACGTTAGGGGTCTTCATGCAAACAAAATATCTATGTGTCCTGATCCACATCTGAATTAAGGGTGAGGTTGGCGCCGTTAAACTGGTTTAAGCCCTCCAGTAAAATATCTTACTGACCGTTCTAAGGCGGTACTTCTTTTGTGGATCTTTTATGTTTTTGTTCTGTCTTGTGTTTGCTATGTCTTTGTGCGCGTCTGTTTATATGTGCTTTGTGGTCACCTGCTGGGAAAGGGCTGACCTCTTGGCTCTCCTTTGTGGTGTCTGCTGTGAATTGGTCACTTTCCCATTGGTATCCTGGGTCAGATGTGGTACTTGATTGTATCGATTCCTGTTCTTTGCACCCTTACTTACTTACTTACAGCTCATTGTTAGATGACAAATGTCACGGCTAGCACAAAATAAGTTAAAGAATGAGCTTGTGTATGTGCAATATTACCAAAGTTCTAAGGCTAAAATTTTTATTCTGTGAATTATGGGATTTTTTTTTCAGATTTAGGGTTGGGGCGGGGGGCTGGGATGAAAAAAGCTCTGAATATGACCAGTTGACCGGTCATTTTCAGAGCCTTTTTTTAATATCTCCAGAACAGCAAAACTAGTAAAGTAAGCAAACAGTCTGTATTAAATCTTTAAATATTTCATTATTTTCTAAAACTCTGCATAGGACTATCACTTTTAACAGTGTCACTCTCGAAAACACACAGACAGAACCTCAAAAATATATCATTTTTTCAACGAAACAAATAATATTTAGTTTCCGCAGATTTTATAAAAAAAACAACAACATTTTTTTCTACTTTCCAGAAAATTATAGTAGGAGGGTTTGTAAGTCAGCTAATACAAAAAATCTGTTCTAAATAACTGGCTGAAATGTACCTAGCGCATATGTTAAAATAAGATTCAAATTTGCCACCTTTCTTCTGTCTTTTGTAATAGTAATTTAGTATTGTCTCTTTTGTGTGAGTGTTTGTTCCTGGTTTTGTGATAAAGTTCTTTTAGCCATTCTAGTAATCATCTAAGTGAGATGAGGGGGCGGCTGCATTACTTAAACTGTGTTATTCCACGCGCTTGCATGCGTGCCTGCATGCATATGTACGTCAAACAAACACACACACACATGCATGCAAGCACGTGCGTGCGTGCGTGTGCGCGTGCATGTGAGCATGTGTTCTTTTATCTGTTCGTTTGTTCTTTTACTTTATTATTTATTTTTGTTCTTTTACTTTATATTTTTGTTCTTTTACATGATCTGTTTTTTCTTTATTCTTTCCTTGAGTTGGTCTGGTGTCTTTGGTTGTCACATGTTCTGGAAATACTCGTTCATATTTTATCATGAAACTTTTCAATAGAGGGAAAAGATCAGGAATCGATACAATCAAGCGCCACACCTGACCCAGGATACCAAACAGAAAATGACAACTTCACAATTAGACTTCACACACGAGAGCCAATAGGTCAGTCCTTTCATAGCAGGTGACCACAAGATATCAATAAACAGACGCGCACGAAAGCATAACAAAAACAAGACAGAAATAAAATTCATGATCCACAAAAGAAGTACCGCCTTGGAATGGTCAGTAAGAAATATTTTACTGGAGGATTTAAACGGTTTTCACGCCCCGCCAACCTCATCCTTAGTGCTGATGTGGATCAAGACACATTGATGTTTGGTTTGCATGAAAGACCCCTAACTTATCAATGCATCATCTCCTAGAACATATAAATCAAGATATAAAAAGGAGATAAAGCAACGATAAGGACTCGACAGTAAATAAAACTGAATACCAGAGCAAAATAAATCCAACAGGTAAACCCTGGTGGGCCTAACAACAACCAAAGCATCAGGTTCCTACCATCTCATCAGTAGATAAGTTTTTATGTCCAAACCTTCAAAGAGGCTGAAGTCCGACCCACCAGTGTGCAATTAAAGAGAGAAGCAAAGTTGCCAACTGTGATTAGGTTGAAGTTCATCAAAATTTAAATTTGAGTGTTGGGATGGATACTTCTTCCCCTTGACCATTTGAGTGTGTAATAAAAAAAAAACAACTTTTGTTACATTCAACTAAAAGATAAATTTTCTGTACTCAACACGTGTATTGTGGGTACTCAAAAGAGATGGTTCTTTTGTGCACCCAAAGTATATGCTAAAACTAATAGTTACGAAAATATTTACAATTTTCACGCTAAAACAGTTTGCTTATTTTGACTATCTTGACTTATGGGCTTAAGTATCTTCTTGTTTATATATCAGGTCAACAGTGAAATACCAAAGAAATGGCAGAGTTACAGCGATAAAATTGACAGACTCTACATTGTGTCCTATGATGACCATAATAAATATGACATATTTAAAGACACTCTTATAAACGGAGTATGTATGTCGCCTTCCATGTGTTTAGAGTGGGACGCTTTGGTTATAGACAACAGTTTCAATGGTCAGTTGGTTCATCTGAAGTCGAGTACTAATGTACAACGCCTAATAATGAGAACGTGGGATCACGAGGCCCCTATCCAACGTGCAGGGACTGGTTTCAGAGCTATTGCCTATCCAACAAGTATGTTTTAAATTTTTATTTTAACCTTTAACCCAAAAATTAACAATGCTGTCAGCTGACTTCATCTCTCAGAACTTCATCTGCTTCATAGTATTGCTATAAAACACATGGTTGAGAGCACAGTGGCTCAGCGGTAGAGTGATTGTCTCAAGATTAAATGGTTGTGGGTTCGAGCCTCACAAGCATCACTATGTTGTGCCATCAAACAAGACACATTAATCCTGAATTAATTCTGTTTCAACTAAGGAAGACCCGTTGCGATATAACTGAAAAAACTGTTGAATTGGGCATAAAGAATCAAATCAACTAAATTCAAACAAAAAACATGTTTTTTTTAATTGCTGACAAATGGGCCTCGATGCTAGAAAACCTGTCGTCAGTCTGATAAGAGTATTATATGACTTTTTGCTCTCTGTAAAGGCGACACCTCATGAATGCGTAATTAGGACTGATCAACCTTAGACATAGGTAAAAGCTGAAAATGAGGCGTGGTTTTATTCAAAAGTAAATTTTATTATCTTGCGCCATTACCTCAGTATAGACGCAAACCACATAATTTAGTCCTTAAAACGCCATCAAAATAGCTTCATCTGAAAATGTATATTTAATATTAGCATTGAGGCAAACATTGTGGACCCAGATCAGACTGCTCCTACAGGAGCAGTCTTATCAGGTACATACTGTTTGTCTATGAGGCTTCAAATATTTTAGTGGACGACAAAAAACATACATTTTGTGATTATACGCTTTAAGGGTTAATAAATTTCAGTTTTGTGCGTATACGGTTAGGATTTTCATGAAATGCTCGCACATTTGAGCAGCCCAAACAACTTATTTATTCTTCACCAAATTATAAATAGAACCTGATTTCCCTTGTTTAGCAGATGAAATAGCCCAACCACTCCCAGATATTAATATTAAAGTTGCCGCCTTTACAGTAAGCGAATAGTCTAGTATTATTTGCTGCCTTCTTATGAAGCATAAAGTGAAGAAGATGAATTCTAAGTTGTTTAAGTCTTTGATTGGGTTCGGAGTATTTTACAGGTTTTGCCATGCGCTAGTTCTTAAATTAATCGCTATCCTAATAGATTTTGAAAATTAGAAAAAAAAATTCTATGCAGTTGTATGAATAGCCATTTATCACATGACATCGCGTCTTGGAGTTATAAAACGCCATGTATAAACATCAATAACCATTAGTGGTTCGCTTATATTTTGCAAAATCTTAACGTTTTCATACTTAAAACGCAGCTACAAAATAATTAAAACATCATCAAACATTTATGCTTGTCAATTATTGAATTCATTACAATTGCTGCAAAAAAGCAATAAAAAGCTTGGCCAGCTTCGCATTTTATCTCTTTTGCCAAACTTTTTTTGATGAATAAAATTATACAAAATCCTCTATATTCAAAGTTCTTTGAAAGAACCAGTTTATCAAAGCATGAGTTCTTCATATATGATTTAAAAGAGCTACCACTTGCCAAATTGTGACACATACAGTAAAACCTGTGTAAACGGCCACTCTCCAAAAGACCGAAACCTAATTATCGCTTAAAGTATGGTATTGAAGAATGCTCCAAGAGGATCTTTGTTTTGTCTATTTTCGAGTGGCCGTTTGTCACAGGTTTTACTGAACTTCCTATTTTGTTTAATGATGGCAAAAATGACTTCTTAGTCAGAATATATATTATCATGCTATTTAGCTTCAAGCGATAAGATCTTAATGACAAATGGTAGTTTAATGAAGGTAAAAAGTATTTCAGAATGCTCCCCTTGGAGGATTCTGCAATACTTTTTATCAGACACCCCTAATATTAACTGAATTGTTTCAACATAACCTAATAAACGTTTCCTATCTCACGGCATGTTACCTTTATCAGGTCATGATGACGTTTGCACTTTTTGAATGACGTCGCTAATGACGCTGAATCAACACAAAAATAAAAAATTACGTCATAATCGCCAGTTTGAAGAGTGTTCAACAATGAGTTAACTGATAAATAGAATACCAGGTTCTAGACTTTTGATATCAAGTTTACCAGGCTCGGCTTTGAGCACGCATGTTGAATCGCTCGGCAAGCCTCGCGATGTCAACAAGCATTCTCAAAGCCTTGCCTGGTAAACTTGATATCAAAAGACACTCACCTAGTATTCTCTATTTACCTGCATTATGCGATAATTGGTCTTGAAAACCAATTTTTGGCCATATTGAGAGTGGCCTTTCTACACAGGTTTTACTGTACTCTTGTCAAAAGATACAGCATGTGAGTGTTATAGGAGCCATAAAACACACACTGGTAAATGTATACGTCGATTTGGTGGTATTTACGCGTATTGCCGGTACTTCATAGACCGGAAGTGGTAGATATTGGTGTAAATACTATACTATATAGAAAAACATGTCATATGCCTAAAGGACTATAAACTTCAATCATTTTTAATATATTCAGTATGTGCATGGCGATTTATATAAGTATTTAGGAATATATTCGAGTACCGATCATCTAGAAAACCAACAATTAGCAAAGACTTGATTTGCCGAGGTATTAGCTCAGTCAGATCAGAGTCGTCGCTGTTTGTAGAAAAAAAAGAAGCTTGAACGCCGGTGTGTTGAACTTAAGACTCTATGACGGTTCCGACCTAAAGCCTTATCTATTAATGTGATGGTAGGAGCCTGATACTTTGGCTGTTTGTCGGGCCCACCAGGGTTTACCTGTTGGGTTTCTTTTGCTCCGGTATTCAGTTTTATTTACTGTTGAGTCCTTATCTTTGCTTCATCTCCTTGTTATATCTTGATTTATATGTTCTTTGAGATGATGCATTGATAAGTTAGGGGTCTTTCATGCAAAACCAAATATCTATGTGTCTTGATCAATGTGTTTTTAGCCCTCCAGTAAAATATTTTACTGACCGTTCCAAGGCGGTACTTCTTTTGTGGTTTTTTTATGTTTTTCTGTCTAGTGTTTGCTATGACTTTGTAAGCGTCTGTTTATATGTGCCTTGTGGTCACCTGCTGGGAAAGGGCTGACATCTCGGCTCTCGTCTGTGGTGTCCAACTGTGAGTTTGTTACTTTCCCATTGGTATCTTGGGTCAGGTGTGGTGCTTGATTGTATCGATTCTTGAGTAAGTATGATCAGGAAATACCACAATCATACACTGCACACCAACCCATGGTACTGTTAGGCAGAGCCAAAGAACATTTACAGTAACAAGACATCTGTATGATAATACAATCAAAGCAACCAGCTTTCTCTTACTATTCAAGATGATTGCAAAGCTAGAATGAACATAAAGTAATGCGTAACAAATAAAAGACAAACACAGAACCCCTATGCTGATCTGAGTCTTCGCTGGGCCCACACCTACCTTGTTTGTTTTATCATGTCATTGCTCAAATTACAATACCATAAATCTGTCATAAGCGGCCAGTCAAAAATAAACAAAAAAATATCTGAGAGACAAACGGTAGCTTAAAGGGGACGGCAACCCTGACGATTACTATGTTTTATATGAAAGATCTTAATAAACCATGAATTTTGATACCAGTTTTATCTAAATCGGTTGAAAAACTAAGGAGTTGTAGGCGCTTGAATATTTGCAAATGGACTGTAATGGAAGCGGCCATATGGTAGGCTTAGTGACGTCACACAGCCTACTTAAATATGCGTAATCAAAATAAAAGACAAACAAATGGATTACTTGCGACTATCTTTAATAAAACATTTTTCATATGTATAAAGCTGCATACCTGCTGAAACAAAGATGCTGTGATAGTATTAATAACTAAAAATTAAGCAGTTGAAAAAATTCTGAAAACTAACTAAATATTCAAAATGGCGGCTAAATGTTGGCCATATTGAATTCTTTAAATGCCCATAACTTCCCCATTTTTCAACTGATTTTGTTGATACTTTTATCAAATTTCATGCTTCATAGAGCTTTTTCTGATAAAACATACTTATCAGTAGGGTTGCATGTCAAAGGTATTGATGAATGCTTACTTTGAGCTCACTTGGAGCATTCTGTAATGCTTTGACCTGCATTAATCAATAATTGGTTTGAAAACCAATTTGGGTCTTCTTCTGAGTGGCCGCTTAAGGCAGGTTTTACTGTATTTTTCGTTTCAGATATTGCATATTGTAGCACTGAGAGCGAAGACTGCACATATCCAAAAGGAACGATTCAATCTCAGCCCAATTTCGGTGAACTGCGAGAGAGCATCAGAACTCTATGGGTAGTGAGAACCTCTGCACTAGACATACTGTTTATAAAGCTGCAGTTTACCTATTTTGATGTTGGATGCACGAGTGTCACGAGTCTAAAAATAGTGAACTCATTAGGTCAGCAAGAATCTTATTGCAACCTAAATAGAACACTTGGTGCTGTATATTCGGATGGCCCCAAATTGACAATTGAACTACAACACAATAAGCCAGAAAACTCTTTACAAGAATGGTTTACAGCTGAATATAGTACACAATATTTTGTTCCTGAAAGTCAGGAAGACCTTATTTATGAATGTAAGTGTAAAAGGATACTGGTTTTTCAACTCTTTGTATAATTTCTATGTAGTAATGGGTGACACTATGGCTCAAATTATTTTTAAGCTTAAAAATAACTTTTTTTTCAGGCTAAATTTGTGTCATAGATGCTTACCCTGGTAAGCTTGAGTAACAAGTTAAGAATATCTTGGATGGTCAATGATTGTAAAAGTTTCCTGAACCTGGGTTATTGAAAATAACTTGGACCTGGGTTATTGAAAAAAACGAGCACAAGCGTTTCAATATAAATGATTTATTTTGACCTGTATGTAATAATTATATGTGGTGACAACAAATAGGAAATCCTCAAAGTTTTACTAAGCAAAGTTTCTAAGCGTAATATCGCATTTAATTTCCTAACCATCATTTTGAACATGTGTGTTGGATGCTCAAAAGAGTCGTCTCATTGAGACGGTTATTTTAAGTACCCACAACATATATTTTGGTTGAGAAATAAGAAAATTAAATTTGTTACCGTAACGCATTCTTCACTAAATGCTTAATCTTTTTCAAATTTATAATTAATGTTCTACATTAATTTGCAAAATACCGCCTATCCACAATTTGAAAACTGCAGAAGTCCAGATATAGAAGAACCTGATTAAGTTGAAATTAAATTCATCAGCTAGCAATAATATTTAGCTAAGTAAATCCAATTCCAGCTTCACTGATATTCAACACCCATTGATTTTCATCAGTGAATGTATTACTTCTATTACTAAGACAACTAGAGATATATTCAAAACAGTCAAATATATATCACTACTAGTCTGCTATTTTTCATATTGACCAGGCAGGCTGTTGCATGCTAACTCAATAATAAGTCGTATACAATGTCATGCTGTCATACAGCCTATAACACTAACATTCTCATCAACATAGGCATAATTCCAAATTGCTAGGGAACTCATCTGCACAAAATAGGAACCTATTTAGTAAAGTTCATTGAAGACAATAATGCAAACCATTAGCAGAGTGGACCCAAGTCCTGTCTGAACAGAATTGTACATTACTGTATTAGTGCAATTTGAACTTATTGAGTTACGCTCGTCATAAGTCAACTATGCATCACCCTTCCCAGCTTGGACAGAAGATCAGTCTGACAAGAGTTATACATAAATACTAACCATAAGGCTATAGAATACTCGTCTTTTTTCGTCAATTACCACATTTTTCAAAATTTTCAAAAAAGAAAAAATACTAAGAAAACAAGACATACAATTAATTTAACATATTGAACAAAATATATACAAAAGTGCAACATTTAGGGAGGAGGGAGGGGGAAAATTTTCTATGTCAACACTGCTGGAGTGTGCAATTTACATTCAACTGTAACGAAAGGCGCGAAATTACCCCTTAATTAACCTCTGCTGGTTAATCATTCAATCAGCAATTTTGTAACAAAGCAAGGAATTAGTAAACCATAACACGAATCTACTTGGGGAATTTGAAATGCAAAAACCTGACTGAACCCCAGTAATCTTATAAGCGTTCAGATTGAATAATTAAGCATTTTAATAATTAAAATTTTAGAATTATTCTGCCTTTCCGTATCACTAAAAACGAGCACAAGCGTTTCAATATAAATGATTTATTTTGACCTGTATGTAATAATAATATGTGGTGACAACAAATAGGAAATCCTCAAAGTTTTACTAAGCAAAGTTTCTAAGCGTAATATCGCATTTAATTTCCTAACCATCATTATGAACATGTGTGTTGGGTGCTCTAAAGAGCCATCTCATTGAGACGGTTATTTTAAGTACCCACAACATATATTTTGGTTGAGAAATAAGAAAATTAAGTTTGTTACGCATTTTTCACTAAATGCTTAATCTTTTTCTAATTTATAATTAATGTTTTACATTAATTTTCAAAATACCGCCAAACCAAAGGCCAAAAAAAATTATAATAATAAATTAATCATTCAAAAAGAAAATATATTTAAATAAATAAATAAACAACAACTTAAATAATAATAATAATAATAATAATAATAATAATAATAATAATAATAAATATAACAAGAATTATAACTTCATGGCATCAGATATTTACTTAAATAAAAACTGAATCTAGATTTATAGCTTCATCATATTTAAAGTAAGTAAGGTTGCAAAGATCAGGAATCGATACAATCAAGTACCACACCTGACCCAGGATACCAATGGGAAAGTGACAAACTCACAGAAGACACCACAAACGAGAGCCAAGAGGTCAGCCCTTTCCCAGCAGGTGACCACGAAGCACATATAAACAGACGCGCACAAAACATAGCAAACACAAGACAGAACAAAAACATAAAAGATCCACAAAAGAAGTACCGCCTTGGAACGGTCAGTAAAATATTTTACTGGAGGGCTTAAACCGCTTTAAAGGCGCCAACCTCACCCTTAATTCAGATGTGGATCAAGACACATAGATATTTGGTTTGCATGAAAGACCCCTAACTTATCAATGCATCATCTCCTAAAACATATAAATCAAGATATAACAAGGAGATAAAGCAAGGATAAGGACTCAACAGTAAATTAAACTGAATACCGGAGCAAAAGAAATCCAACAGGTAAACCCCGGTGGGCCCGACAAACAGCCAAAGCATCAGGCCCCTACCATCTCATCAATAGATAAGTCTTTAAGTCGGAACCATCATAGAGTCTGAAGTCCGACCCACCGGCGTGCAATTAAAGAGGAAAGCAAAGTTGCCAACTGTGATTGGGTTGACTACCAAGCATGCAGTCTGTTGCAATACATTAATGTTATAGCCAATCTTTTTTATAATGGGAAATTATTTTAATGAACTGCGCTGAAAAATTATTAGAGCCAACAATCTTCTTCAACTTATACACCAAGTCACCATAGAAATCAGGTTCCGAAAGTCCTTGGCGCAAGAGAGATTTAAGTCCAACTTGGAATTTAGAAATCAAATCAAAGTATCGTCTATAAAATTTTAAAAATGTTTTGCGAAGTTTATGATACCGATAGCCCTGTTTAAGAAGTTTCTGAGTTAACAATTTATTGCGAGTGTTGAAGTCAGTAACATAGCTAGATGCTCTAGCAAAACGAATGAGTTGAGAGATATAGACTCCATAGGATGTAGAACGAGGAACATCACCATCTAAAAATGGGAAATTGACAATTTCAAAATCAAAGTCGTCACGTTTATCATAAATTTTGGTAGAAACAATACCATTAGAAATTGACAAATGCAAGTCTAAAAATGCGGCTTCGGTATCAGAGGCATTGGCTTTATTAAGTTGGAGCTCTGAAGGGTATATTTGACTAACCATATTTTCAAAATAAACATTATTAATATTTAAAATATCGTCCAAATATCTGGAAGTAGTGTTAAACGCATCAATAACATCAGCCTGCTTATCATCAGAAAGAGACATCATAAAGTCCCTTTCATAACAAAACAGGAATAAATCTGCAACCAGGGGAGCACAATTAGTGCCCATAGGAATCCCAACTACTTGTCTATAGAGCTTGGTGCCAAATCGAATAAAAATGTTGTCCAACAAAAAGGTCAGCGCATCACATACATTTTGACACGACCATGCATGATATTTTTTAGGTTTTTCTGAAGTAAAAAATGCATTTCTGTCACTACATGCAAGGTAAGGAGAGCCTTCTCTCTGGAAGGTTTTTTCAATAAGATCAATAAGTTTATCTTTAATTAAATTATAAGGTAAAGTAGTGTAAAGAGTAGAAAAATCATAAGTAGACAAACTGGTCGCATTGAAATCTCTAGCTTTAAGTTTATCTAAAATTTCACCTGAATTTTTTATCAACCAAAATAGGTTTTTACCGGATCTCTCATATACTTTTTCACAATATTTGATAACATGTTTTTTAACAGCTGTAAGACACGAGGTTAACAATTTAGAAAGTTCTGTTGTCGTACAAGAACTAGAATTTGCAATAAATCTTGCTTTATAGGGTTTTTTATGGAGTTTAGGTAACCAGTACAACGTAGGAACTTTGTCTTGATTTTCTTTAGCTTTGACACCAAAATGTAGGGCTGTATGACAACCATGCCCATCAACAATCACCTATATAAGCCTATATGTACCAGTGAGAACTTTTATGACTCCAGAGGATAAAGAACTTCTACAAAATTAGTAAATTTTGCACTTGTTCAAAAGCAAGAACATTAAACTGAACAAAAGAAGAAACATAAATCAAACTGTACAAACCAAGCCAATTTTAAGATCAGTTGAATTAATTCCCTTGACTTAGATTTATGATGCTAGCCTAAATACTGCCAACATTTGACAGAACTATTTTAGAATTTAGGAGTAAAGAATCAAAACCAAACAAGGTTATGATATGTGCGCTCTTGATTATGCGTATACTGTCAAGTTCAAAACATAAATGCATTACAGGACAATTCGCAGTCACAACTAATGAATTTTGACTAATTTCAGAGAAAATTAATTCGGAATGTGAATCGTAACCTATTTTCATCATCCCTGAATGTGAAAATGCCTTACGTAACTGCAAATAAAGCAACTGATCTTAAAATCTTCTTAAAATAAAGCAAAGAAATTCAAATAATAACAAAATAAATTCAAATGATAAGAAGCAAGAGGAAATTACATTACAAAACAGCTCCAAAAGAACTAACACAGATATTTGATGTAAAAATATATTACTCTGTTATTAAAACATTTAACAGAAAGTAACAAGGCATACATGTCTAGTAATGCCAATTAGAATTCTTTGGTAAGTCCCAACAAAAGCTGTTCTGCAATGCAACCCCAAAACTCTTACCATCTGTATCATTCTTCACTTCAAATTTCAAGAATTTCAAACCTAATAGCATTTCTTCTGCTCTTCAAGCTTATGCAAAGTAGAAATGACATCAAACTTTAACAATTTATGAGGTACAATTCTGAAAATAGAACTTATAGTTAGTCTACTGTTGAAATTACTCTTAAGAGAAAGCTTCTAAGTCTATTTGAACCTTCTGTGTTGAGGTGCAAACCTTCATCTTCTTTTGCATAAAGGTACCTTTGATAGGTACCAAATTTAGATACAGCTTTATAAGAACAAATGAACTTGAATCCCACATCTATACTCATTGTATCTTTCAGACAAGAATTAATTTCCCTGATAATATCATCAGTAGCAGAGTGGTCAACTGGTTGAGGTAGTATTGACGACACTAATATCGTTATGCCTGGCTTTTTCTTTCTAACAATTGCAATCAGATTGGCAAAGTCTGAAATTATACCGTTATATGCAATTCTGTGAGACATTTTGAATTTGACAAAATTGCCTATGTTGTTAGTACCAACATGAATAATGATATACTTATACTTCTCTTAGGCCACCGCATCTTTCGAGAATAACACTGCCAGCTTTCCAATGGTGGCCCCACGAATAGATATGACATTGACACCCTCAATATGATCTATATGCTGAAGGATCGAATCTCCCACAACCAGAACCCTTCTGCACTCTGCAAAATAGGAAAAGAAACTAGTATTTTAGTTCTATACTAAAATATATAACTTAACAATAGATGTGTGGATTGCAAGTTCAATGTTAACTTATTTTGCTGCATCATCAGTTGTCATTCTTGATGTCAGATCTGCTAAATATATACAAAATAAGCCAATTGTAGATTTGAAGCCTGATAATTGATTAAAGTATAATGATCCAATACCATTAAAATTGTAAAATAAAAGTCTAGCACAACCTATGAACCAGAATCTAGCATAAGACAATATTCATCATATGTTCATAGCCAGGACTAAAATCAATCCATTTAAGTATATAGCCTGATGAGGGACATAGCTATGACCACTCATTCGCCCTAAATAGTTCTTATATCAATTATCAACAAGTACCTTTACAAACTTCCAATGAACAAGTTGTACCTTAAGCTGTATTCTAGTTCAAATTACATACATCATCATTTGTGAAAAGTGATCTATGTGATAATACATAGCAACTTAGATAATTAATTAATTCTTTTGACTGAGAGCTATTACCCTCACCTGTATGGACAGTATGGTAGTAGGTATAACTCCAAATAAGTAAGCCCACATTGATGTTGGCTCTAATTATTTGGTTTTATATTTTCACATTGCTAAATAAGATGTATCTTTGTTGAACAAGTGTAATAAAAACATAAAAACACACTATCGGTTACTCCTCAAAATGGAAATTGTCTTCACACTATTTGTATTCACCATTGTCTTTAAACACTGACTTTTCACTGATAGACACATTGTCTATTAGATAATTTAAAGTTCATAGCACTGTCCACTATTGCAAAGTTAACAAAAAGCTAATAAGAGTGTTGAAGAAGATAATGCCTTAATTCCTTTGCCACTAATTATTTGTCTTTCAGGTCATAAGCCAAATACTGCCTGTAACAATCGGATTTCCAATCACCCCTCATTTTTATTTTATCAGAGGGAATTTTGCTTGAAAGGCCAGTGTTGCCCCGCCCCCCTCGCCTAAAACCATGGGTAGAAAAAGAACCTGGATCCAAACCAATTTCTTTAATACAATGTTTTAATTTTCTTAAAAATTGCATATATGTTAAAACTTTCCTATTCCTTAGAACAAATAAAGGTGAATCTTCAATTAATTTGATTTTATTACACATATTACGATATGCTTGCACAGGACATAAAATTGCATTTTTTTATTTGTATTAATGGCAGATCTAAAATTCTTTCACCATACTGAATAGTTTTGGTTCATCTGAATCTTACTATTAAATACTCACCTTTGCCACTAACGTCTCAAAGTGAAAATTTTCTATGTCACCACTGCTCGAGTGTGCAATTTACATTCAACTGTAATGAAAGGCGCGAAATTACCCCTCCGCTGGTTTATCATCCAATCAGCAAATTTGTAACAAAGCAAGGAATTAGTAAACAATAACACGAATCTACTTGGGGAATTTGAAATGCAAAAACCTGACTGAACCCCAGTAATCTTATAAGCTTTCAGATTGAATAATTAAGCATTTTAATAATTAAAATTTTACTATCACAATCACAGACCAGCCAGAATACTGTAATTTTGGAAATTTTCGCGAGGTTTATATCTTTGCGAAACTTCGCATATGCGAAGTTTCGTGAATATAAAACCCTCGCGAAATAGCAAATTCAGTATATTGTTTAGTGATACGTGTAAACCATGCCTTAGTCGCGAACTTTGAGCATCGCCAATATGTCTTTTAACGCTATTCGCGAAAATAAAATTCTCGCAAAAATTTCCGGATTTACAGTAGTCCTCAAATAAACTAAATTACTCTCAATAGCACAGGACGACCAGGAAACTATCACAATCATATACCCATCCAAAATAGCCCAAAAATAAGATATACTTAGCTAGTTACTCAAGCTTACCAAGGTAAGCATCCGTGGCAGAAATTAAAGCCTGAAAAAACCCTAAGTTATGTTCAGGCTTAAAAGATGTGTAATAGTGAAACCCATTACCACTTCTGTGACTTCCATGTTTTCAAATATTTTGACATAATTAGAGTGTCAAACAGTTTGCAGCCACATGATGAGTTGAGGCAGTTCTAAGTTAAACTCTTTGCAAAAGCTATTAGCAGGCCAAAAATGTCGCTTCAAATGGGAGAGAGTTAAACAGTACACTTAACTGAGTCTGGTATGATTTGTTTATTCTACAAGCACTTGCGATGCCATGGGTTGGTTTGTAGTATGTTGTTGTGGCATTTACTGATCAAGCTCACTTACTTTTTTTTGAGGGAGCGCAGTGGCTGTGTGGTAGAGTGCTTGACTCGAAACCGAGAGACCGTGGGTTTGAGCCTCACCGGCGTCACTGTGTTGTGGTCCTTGAATAGACACATTTATCCTAGCTTAGTACTGGTTCAACCTAGGAAGATCGTCCCTTTTTAATTGAAAGATTGTTGATCGGACGTAAAGAATCAAATCAAACAAACAAAAAAACTCATTTTTTTGAGATTGATAACGCAGTCTTTTTGATGTTCCATGTGTATGTTTTTATTTTGTCTGAACTCACAAACAGCTCCAAGCTTTCATTCTTGTAATCACTTATTCTTACATTTTTGCCTTAAGCTTTGTCCACATCTCTATCATGTTATGCGTACAACGAATGCACTGGTGAAAATGCAACTTCACTACCTGCAATTATATGGGCACAGAAATCATGTGCACTGTCTAATATACGAATTGAATGTACTACTGATATGTTGATTATCTGTTTAATATTAACTTTTCTAATTCACATGCTTTTGTAACACAACGTCTGATGGATGACGTTAAAATTTTGCCACAGTATATCCTGCGATACATTACTTACGTCACATAAATCATATTCAAAATTTTCATTTGGGGAGGTATATCGTCAGATATACATTCGAAAATCACGTTTTATGGCTCTGCGTGCGCGTCGCCATAAAACTTTATTTCAGACTGTATATTTGACGATATACAGCCCAAAATAAAAATTTTGAAAACAGTTAATTCTTTGAGATTTGAGATGTTATAATATAAATGTAATAAATCTGTTGTTGGTTTATTTTGCAGTCCAACAGGAATATACAAATCATACAGAATACAGAAAAGGTGAGTAAATTTAAAAATCAATATATAAATCTATCATGAATGTGATGGTGGGATAGAGAAATCCATCCCGAAATTCACCCCTTGGCTTCAGGAGGCTTGCCAAGTGATGACAAATGGTGATTGGGAGGGACGCATTTCTCTACCCAATTCTTTGTCTCATCCCCGGGAGCACATAGGCTTAGTGGTAGAGTGCTTAACTTGAGACAGAATGGTGGTGGGTTTGAGCCTCACCAGCGTCACTGCGTTGTGTCCTTGAGCAAGACACATTAATCCCTGCTTAGTATTAGTTCAATCCAGGAAGGCCCGCCCAAACAAGACTAATAGATTGTTGACTGGGACCTAAAGAATCAAATAGAACAAAGCTATCCCATCATCACATGAAGAATGGATTCCTTTTCTGGCTCACTACTAAGTACTGCATTTTATATTTGGAAAACATGAAAAAGGTTTCCAGAAAATCCCAAATACACTGAGATTTTTACATAACATTGAGATCCCAAACCACGCGTAGATATGCATATTAAAGTGGCCACCTTTATAATGAAACAAAAGCTCTTTAATAACCTTAAGTATCATTGAATATTATTTAGGCTATTTCTACTCTATATGTATTGTTGTTTAGTAAATTACTTTTATTTATTTCAACAATATAGTTTGCAGTTTTAAAATGTTTACATACAGTGAAAATTTGTGTGTTTTAGTTTGTCCAGATTTCTTAGATAAGTGTCTGATGTTCATTCGCCTCACCAACGGCAGTTCTTGGAACCAGTTCAAAGGACAAGTATGCGAAATGAATGGTTGGTCTATGGTTAGTATCCACTCAGAGATGGAACAAAATCTCATAGGCTTTAGTCTCCTTAGACTCTTTTTCCAGAACTTCGATGAGGATGTTCCAACAGCCCAGTTGGCTTTTATTGGTAAGCATTAGGGTAATGTCGGGCACATTCGGACAGACAGCTAAATTCAGACAGGGACCTCGTTTGTTTCATATTTCAATTATTGGAATAAAAAAAAACTAACTAAGCAAAAAGTGAAAATCCTGATGAGACAGCTCCTTTAGAGCCGTCTTATCTGGATTTCCACTGTTGGCAAATGTATGTCAGAATTTACCTAATGTCCGAGGTTATCTGACTTTACACTAACTCTTTTCTCACTAGTGATGAGTTTTGGGGCCTGCTGATAACCTCTGTAAACGGTTTGGGCGCAGATCAAAACTGAAGGAACATTGATCCGGATCTGAATCCAGTCTGTTTGATACATTGATAATGATCCTGAAAGAATCTTTTGAGAACAAGAATTTAGAAAAAACAGTCATTAGTCGACAACTTAAGCATAACTAATTCCCCAACATGCAAAGGATAAACACAGAAAAACAGAGAAAAAGACCAGAGGCAAACGTCTGCTCAGAATCTTCTAACAAGAGTTTACCGAGAAGAATGGTATTAGCAGTAAACGATGCTCTAGCGATAAAAGATTTTTAAAACTGAAAAAAATGCTGTATAAAATCAGTCAGACACTAGAAATAAAACCTTCCTAGCCAAAAGTATGTCTTTTTGGAATGAAAAGTATTCCAACTTAACAATTTCACTTTGGATGGATTTTCCTTCCAATTAGTTTTCACTGGAAATCGTAAGTCTTACCGTCCTTCTTAATGACACGTTTTGGATGAAAAGCGCTTCGAAATAATCCTTTTCATTGCAACTTTGACATCCAATCGGCTGTCTGATCGCATGATTAATGGTTCAATTAGTATGTATTTATTGCATAGCCAAGCAGAAAAATCATGTTTTTACTTGATAAACTTATTGGAATATAGGTAGCAGTTAATTCAGATCATTTATCATTTTTTTTATTATTACTGGTGTTTGAGAAAGTTTGCAAACTTTTGATGACTTTTTCTGAAACATGCTTTACTACATTTTAGTGTTACTATAAATATATCTGAACGTAAATTTCTAGAAATAGAACTAAAATTGAGAGGCTGTTAGATTGGAAGGAATTTACATCCAAAACTGTTGGAAGGTTTTCCTTCCCGTGTCTGATTGAAAATGCAAAACGTCTAACCATTTTTCCATAGAGTTCCAATTTCCCCAGCACAAGGAACAATGCAAAGTTATTGCAGCAGAATGCATTGACAAATAATAAACAAATTGGTTTGAATTCAACGTTTCTGACATATAGAAGCAATTAGTTACTTTTGTAACAAATTAAATACCGAGTTAACAGTTTATAAGTCAGATGTAGAAAATTTGAAATCCTTGGGGCTAGGGGTTTATTTCGAATCCTTAGTTATTTGAATTATAGAGATGTAGACATAAAAATATGTAACCCTCAAAAGTGATTATTAAACGTTTTGGATGCCAAAAAGAAGCGGCTCAATAAGACGTTTCTTTTACCCACCCAAAATATATGTTATTATATAGGAAGTTATTTCAATAAATAGACCATGAATAGCTCTAATCTTTGAATCCAGCACATCCCAAATTTATTACGAATAAAGAAAGATTTTGAAAAATCAAAGTTCCAATTGTTGAGATTTTACTGTTAAGTGGTCATTTTTCAGCATTTCATTTGAGCTTATTTGGATATGTGTTACTGTAAATTCGGAAATTTTCGCGAGGGTTTTATTTTTGCAAAACTTCGCAGAAGCAGAGTTTTGCAAAAATAAATCCCTCGCGGATGGCGAAAGCGCTTTGACCTTTCTGAAGTTGGTAAATCTTGCCGGGAATTTTTAACATGGAAAATGTGTCTTTTAACGCCATTCGCGAAAATGAAATTCTCGCGAAAATTTCTGAATTTACAGTAGTATATTTGACCTATTGCACGATAAGGAGTCTGTAGCTGCGTTTTTAACAGCTAACAACATGTGAAATTTATGTCTGAAATGTGAATGGTTCTATAAAATCTGCTAATTGCAGTTTTTCTGGGCATCATTCATATTTCAGTGGCAATCTATAGAGAGTATATGCAGCATAGCATATTTAGATACAGTTTCTAAATTGAGTTTATATATAATTGAGGCGTAACATGAGGTTTCCAACAATGTGGTTTGTGCGACCAGCAACGCCTCAGATCAGCCTGCACATACGCGCATTCTGATCAGAGCCTTTGCTTGTTCCTTGCATATTCTTTGAGTGTTAAGCTACTGACTGAACATCATTTGGAGTTTCTAAGCTCAAAAGGAGGCTGCACAGGCTCATCTGAGTCTACACTTGACAAAATACCAAATTTTTGGAAATCACATGTTGTGACTCAATTATTTTATTGCAAATTGCCAATATTTTACATGTACATGTATGCAATGGGGATAGGTCACAAGTTACACAACATTAGTTGCAGCACTTCCCCTACATTGAGCACTAGGTCATACACTTAAGCAAACTTATAAACGAAAAACACTTTAAAACTCATTTTTTCTAACATAGACACCAATAATGTTGACTAAATTTTAACCTAATCATGAGCAATTTAATGGACCAAAGTCACCAAGCGAGATGAACATTTCTTGTACTTCAACAACAGCAGAATCTAGGGCGAAGATTTGGTACCAGTAAAATGCATTTAAGCCCCCTGGTGGCTAAGGCTGCTGTCCGTTCTAAGGCGGTGGTTCTGTTGTTGTTGACATTTTGTTTATTGTTACTCCCATTGTGGGAGTCTGTAATTGTTCTATGTTTTGTTGTATGTTACTTTATGTCCATTCTAGTATTGCAATCATCTTGAAGGGGAAGAGAGAGCTGGTTGCTTTGCTTAGTTTGTCTTCCTGGTGTGTCGTGATGGTTGAGCGGCTCTTTCTCCCGGTGCCACAGGGTTGTCTGCGTTTTGTGATTGTTTTCCTGATCATACTCACTTACTATTTTAGAAATGTTTCAGGATAGTTTTCATTCACTTACATTTTTAGTTATAAAAAATATAAAAATTCAGCGTTTTTTGTGAAAAAAATATTTTTGGGTGCATTTTTTCATCAAATTGAAGTGCAGGTGTTAACAAACTAGTCCATGCGACTTAAAAACACCAAATATATGAATTTGATATAAGGCAGATTTTTTTCGCATCATTTAAAAATGAAAAAAAAAAAAATTTAGAATTCTGAAAATCAACCGTAGCACACATTTAAATCATTTTTTTGAGTTTTATTCTATTTGAACATGGTAGACAAAACCCAACAGAACTTGATCCGTCTATTCCGTGGCGGTTAATATTTCCTTACTATTCCATACTTCTGGTTTCATTGTGAAATTTTAACAATTAATTTGATGGCATTTGTCAAAGATGTTTTGCTTTTCAAAAACAATACAGTGACTTGTTGTAAAAATGAATAATTGCTGAAAATGCCAATGCTGTACAGCAGATAGTAAAATGTACAGAACAGTACAAAGTTTGTGCCTTAAGTGCATGCTTAAAGCCAAATTTATTAGATTATGCTGCTGACAGCGTCTGTCTTCGCGTTATTATGGTAAAGAAATGACGCATTCGATCAAGTCAAAACTTTTAACTCTTATTCACCTTAGATCATTGCAGTCTGTAACATCATCAAACAATCAAACATGCAAATGTATAATGCTTCTGTGGAATATTTAATTTTGTTGTGAAAAGTGTTATTTTTTTAAATGGGGGGACCTTTACTCAGATTAGGTCTGTGTAAGACGAATGAGACATTTTGAAATAAAATGACTTGTGGAGTCTCAGCAAATCCTTGGTTTAGTTATGGAATTAACATTTTGTGTGACGATATACTAGCATAAAAATGGAAGGTGTTCGTTTATAAGGTTGCTTCAGTGTGTATGCATAAAAACACATATAAAAACGAAAGTTACATAAAAAATATATACAAAAATTAAACTAAGCACAATACTTTACACCAAATGAAAGAATAAAGGAACTAAACCCAAAGCATTTAGAATTGCAACCAATTTTTATTTTTTGCATAATGCTTTTATCAAACTTTGGTTTAGAGTACTGTGTGCTGTGACCTCTTTTGCATTTAATAAAATGGTTTATTGTTTTTTTCTGAAAAAACAAGTATTAACCTTGTCTAACTGTGATTTTGTCACTTTCCAATTGGTATCCTGGGTCAGGGGCGGTACTTGATTGTATTGATTTCTGATCTTTTCAGCCTTACTTACTTTGCATGTTATTTATTTGGCATATTCAGTCATAATGAACACTCATTTTTCTCTGTTTCTTCAGGCCTGCAGAGGGTAACATTGGATAATGAACAATACAAGTACAAATGGAATAGACATTCTCAGAACGAGAGTCCAGTTACATTCAAAAGTTGGCAAGTACCATCTGCCTCAACATGTAAAAGCCAAATGCTTTAAATAACCATGATCTTCTTCATAAGGTTTAGCTGGAAACAAATCCTTCTGATGCTCACTTTTCAAGTGTCTAGCTACATTATACACAAAACGCATGTATGCACATATTGGAACTACAACATATAGGATGCCACTGTCACCGTTTTGATGGTGTGGAGAAGCAATGTTATTTTTTCTGAATCCATCTTAGTTAGGAGGCTTCCATGCAAGCTTAACATTTTTTGTGCTTTAACAACAATATAATTTTTCTAGGGTGAAGATTTGGTACCAGTAAAATGCATTTAAGTCCCCCAGTAGCTAAACCTGCTGTCCATTCTAAGGTAGTGGTGCTGTTGATGTTGTTCGTTGATTGTTGCCCAGATAGTGGGATTCTGTAATTGTTTTGTCGTGCATTACTTTGTGTCCAATACTAGTTTTAATGGGGAAGAGAACTGGTTGCTTTGCTTTGTTTATCTTACTGGTGACTCGTGATTGTTGTGTGGCTCTTCATCGTGGTGCCACGGGTTTGTCTGCACTTTGTGATTGTGGTATTTCCTGATTATACTCATTTACTTTTTTGTCAAGGGCTTGTGTTGGCATCATCTCTTTCTAAGCTCTTTTATTTGATTTAATTTTTATATAATTTTATTCTATCCTCTTTGTATCTTTAAGAACAGACTCCGAGGATATAAACTTTCTCATGCTCCACTTAACTGAACATGAAATGTCAACAGCTCACAAAAACTTAAATGCTAAAAATGACTTTAGTGGATCATTTGTGGATCATTTGTATTATTTATGGTTTGTGTTTGAATGCTTTCGCATCTGTTTATTGCTACCTTGTGGTCACCTGAATGGAAATGGCTGACCTCTTGGTTCCTGTTTGTGATGTTTTTGTGATTTTGTTACTGTCCCATTTGGTCTCCTGGGACAGGTGTGGTACTTGTGTGTATCGATTCCTGATTCTTGCTGTCTTTCTTACTTTTCTTGCTTTCAAACTCTCAGATGGTGTATAAATCATGCTAAGAATTGTTAAAATGCTTACCATTGTTGGCATTTTATCATTTGTATGCTCAGTTGAGTTGAGCATGAAAAAGTTTTATACCCTCGGGGCCAGGTACATGTACAAGAAAAGGTACTAAAACTCTAAATATGACACAGCTCACAGGGAGGCTTCCTAACTGATGCAATGTATCGTTACAGAAAACAATAAAGTAAGAAAGAAGGCAAATATCAGGAATCTATACAATCAAGTACAACAACTGACCCAAGACACCATATGGGAAAGTGACCAAAACACAAGAAACCATTACATACTAGAGAACCAAGAGGTCGCTTATTCCAACAGGTGACCACAAGGTTGCAAGGAACAGACAAGACAGTATTATGGACAAACACGAAACGCAGATAACAAAAATGATTCACAAAAGAAGCACCGTTTTGAATGGTCAGTTAAAAAACGTCGTACTGGAGGGTTAAACATGTTTGATGGTACCATCATCACCCTTATTTCTTATGTGGAACAAGACACATAGATGTTTGGTTCCCATGAAAGATCATTAACTTATCGATGTATCATACTACTTTACTTTAATGAGACAAAGAAAACTCACATCTAATCAAAGCTAAAGGAACCATCTAGTTGAGCCCAGGTTGATCAAGCAAAAGACTTACGTAAAAAGTAAATAAGTATGATCATACCACAGTCACAGATATACCACAGTTACACAACCCAGACCAACCCATGGCACCGTGAGGAAGAGCCACAGAACATTTACTGTAATAAGACAATAAAAACAAAGTAGCCAGCTTTCCTTTCCTCTACAAGATGATTGCAAAACTAAAAAGGACAAACACAGAACCCACACAGCCAATTGGAAACACACTAAACAACAGATCAACAACTGCAGAACCAT
Source organism: Loripinus fragilis (assembly GCA_964019695.1). Taxonomy (NCBI): domain Eukaryota; kingdom Metazoa; phylum Mollusca; class Bivalvia; order Lucinida; family Lucinidae; genus Loripinus; species Loripinus fragilis. The sequence goes on from CAXHUL010000609.1 coordinate 2,172,909, forward strand.
CACCTTAGAATGGCCAGCAGCCTTAGCCACTGGCGGTCTTAAATGTATTTTACTGGTACCAAATCTTCGCCCTAGATTCTGTCGTTGTTAAAACACAAAATTGTTTAGCTTGCGTAGAGACTTCATACTAATAGAGTTTATCATCACAGAGAAACAACCATACAGATAAAAGTTTTTGGTCAAGGTCGTCATTCAGTCTCAGGCCAGATTCATCGCCATACAACTAAAGATGCTACCATCTAGTTAAGCCATGGTTGATCAAGTCAAAAACTAACGTAAAGCACCAGCCATACAGATGAAAGTTTAAGGTCAACGTCGTCATTCAGTCTCAGGCCTGACCCATCGCCATACAACTAAAGATGCAACCATATAGTTAAGCCATGGTTGATCAAGCAAAAGACTAACGTGAAGCACCAAAAAGGAAGTGAGTATGATCAGGAAATACTACAGTCACACACAGCAGACCACTCCACGGCACCGTGAGGAAGATCCACAGAACATTTACTGTAACAAGACATCCGTAAGACAATTAAAACAAAGTAACCAGCTCTCCTTTCCTCTACAAGATGATTGCAAAACTAAAAAGGAAAAACACAGAACCCACACAGCCAATTGGAAACACACAAAACAACAGATTAACAACTGCAGAACCATAACCTTATAATGGCCAGCAGCCTTAGCCACCTGTGGTCTTAAATGCATTTTACTGGTACCAAATCTTCGCCCTAGATTTTGTCGTTGTTAAAACACAAAATCGTTTAGCTTGCGTAGAGGCTTCATACTTATAGAGTGTATCATCACAGAGAAACAATTATACAGATGAAAGTTTTAGGTCAAGGTCATCATTTAGTGTCAGGCCTGACCCATCGTCCTAAACCTAAAGATGCAACCATCTAGTTAAACCATGGTTGATCAAGTCAAAGACTAACGTAAAGCACCAACCATTCAGATGAAATTTTTAGGTCAAGGTCGTCATTCAGTCTCAGGCCTGACCCATCGCCATACAAAATAAAGATGAACATCTAGTTAAGCCACGGTTGATCAAGTTAAAGACTTACGTTAAGCACCAGCCCTAAAGATGAAAGTTTTGGGTCAAGGTCATTATTCAGTCTCCGCCCTAACCCACCGCCATGCAACTAAAGATGAAATTATGGCTATGAAATGCAAATTGGTCTATGATCAGGCATACAGATCGTTGAACAACATCATCACAAAATCACACTCTTTTAGGCACGTTTTACAAGTACCTTGTTTGAGTTTTTACCAGTTTTGTCCCTCTTTTTGGCACCAGAGGCTTGGTGATATGTACAAAGAGTGCTGTTGTTGGTTGAACAAGTCACAAAGTTTTACCAATAAACAATTGTGTTAAAAATGTTAGTCTTAAATGACAATGTGACAGATGTCTTACATTGTCAGATGCCATGCCACATTCATTCAATTGTTTTCTTTTATGTTTTAAGAATCTAAATGTCACTAATCTGATGTTACGTTCATTAAATTATGACGACTCATGATATTGTGCAATTGTCAGAAATAGAAGAGCTTACATGAATGCTCATGTTTTATTGAATGTATTAAACAAGTAAAGGAAAAGCGATAAAATGCAAGGCTTGCCGAGCTTGTTATCTCTTTTTTGCACCGAGTTTAAAAAATTCAGTAATGTAGGAGCACGAATTTATCACATGACATTAAAACTACAGCGTACTTTAAAAGTGCGTTTTCGGTGTGAAAACGTCAAGATTTTACATTATATTTAGCAACGTTATCATGGACGCATTTCCCAAAAATCTGTAAACCATTAGTGGCTTATCAATTTTATTCAATGGCGTCATATCACTCCCGGACATGACATCATGTGATAAGGTGATTTATAAAATTCTGTTGTTTTTAAATTGTTAAGTGAGAATAGTATTTGACCGTATTTTCAGCTTGATGCTTTGGCTGTTTGTCGGGCCCACCGGGGTTTACCTGTTGGATTTCTTTTGCTCCGGTATTCAGTTTAATTTACTGTTGAGTCCTTATCCTTGCTTTATCTCCTTGTTATATCTTGATTTATATGTTTTAGGAGATGATGCATTGATAAGTTAGGGGTCTTTCATGCAAACCAAATATCTATGTGTCTTGATCCACATCTGAATTAAGGGTGAGGTTGGCGCCGTTAAACCGGTTTAAGCCCTCCAGTAAAATATTTTACTGACCGTTCCAAGGCGGTACTTCTTTTGTGGATCTTTTATGTTTTTGTTCTGTCTTGTGTTTGCTATGTTTTGTGCGCGTCTGTTTATATGTGCTTTTTGATCACCTGCTGGGAAAGGGCTGACCTCTTGGCTCTCGTTTGTGGTGTCTTCTGTGAGTTTGTCACTTTCCCATTGGTATCCTGGGTCAGGTGTGGTACTTGATTGTATCGATTCCTGATCTTTGCACCATTACTTACTTTTGTCAACCATTCTTTTTACAAAGCTAATATTTAATGTTTCATCTTATTTTAAAGGGCTAAAGGTATGCCTTCAATGACATCCGGAAAAGACTGCACAATTTTACGCTACAAAACAAATTTGCAACATTCCTGGGAGTCTATATTTTGTCATGCCATCTTATTCACGAAGTTTGGTGTCTGCGAAGTGACCATGAAACCAACTAATGAGAGTTTTGCAGGTAAGCTATCAAATATACTAGTCAAAAGTTCTAACTGGCCACGTGTGTTTTTACCGATTTTCTGAAAAGCTATAAGGTCTATATTAATTTCATTTGCATTCCCGAATAGGCCAGCCTATCAATCATCGATAACAGAAAACGGCTAAGCAAAACTTTTTAAGTTGTATCCGGAAGGCTTTGCCTAATGCACTTACCCTCAATTTCAAAATTCACAAGAATTTGCATTGGATGCTGGGGTAATTTTTGACACTTTAGCCAATAGCAACGGGCTTCATGCAGATGGAGTGTTCATTTCAGCACTTAAGTATTCAATATTTGTTTGGCTTTGGAAATGAAAACGTTTTGTGTGTAAAATGGGGTTATTTCAAAAAGTCATGACTCACAAATTGTGCCAAAATGCGAATTTCGAAAATTGGGGTACCACTATTGAAGTTAGCATCCTGCAAGTACTGTTGAACATTTTGTCATTATCTTCACTGCCAAGAATACACGACACGTCTGTAAATGTTAAGATGCAAGAAGAGTAGTCATGTCATTTTATGTATTGAAGAAAAATAATAAAATGCAGGTGGCTTGTTAGAACTTTTGGCTAGTATACTTAGCATATGCAAATGGGATGTTAGTTACATATTTCTGCAGGCAATTTCATGCTGATAAAAAGTATTTTTATATGCACACCAGGTTTTAACACATTTTAAGCCTTATTCTCTTGAGCATTAAATAATCTATGAGGGTACAAACACATTAGAAATTGTGTTTAGCAGGCCCCCAGATAAGAGTGCGTAACTGAAAATTATTCTCTTATTTCTCAACCGAAACACATTGGTCTGAGAGACCGTAATAGGTTTAATCAAGTGGTTGAGGCCAAAAGGTTTGAAAGTGTGTTCTTATGTAGAAAATTGTGCTGAATTAAAAAATAAAACTCTTAAAAAATCGGCTAGTACACAAAAGTGTAATGCGCAACAGAATACCCCCGGGGTACGCAATATCTCAAAACAGCGCTAAAATGGGCGGTACCCTTGCAGGTTTATCATTTAAACCATGTTATACTAGTTGTAAAATGCAAATTTTGGCAGCAAACAATGTATAATGACCAATGTTCAACATAAAAATAAGAATAAGACATGCCAAGGACGCTTTTTAACACTAAGATATTGTAAATTATAAAGCCCACGAAAACTAATGACTTTTATCACTGGTTATCGGATGATTTTTAATCTACTTAAGCTAGAGCAGATTTGTAATTCAATCTTATGTAATACAATGGTGTTGTCATCGACACTTATTATAGTTTATGAAAAGGATAGAGTAAGAGTATGGCCAAGAAATGCCATAATCACAGACTATAAGCCAACCCATGGCACCGTGAGGAAGGGGCACAAATTAGGCATAATCCAAGCTCTTACAGTACAATATATATGTATATTTCAAGTTCCTTTCCCTTTCAATGTGAATAAAGTATGCTTATATAACACTAAGGTTTGCCTGGACATTGGCCCAGCCTATTAGTTTCTAAGCTGTGAATCATATGTATAGCTAGCTATCACCACATGGCCAGCCACGACTGAACAGACTGTGCTGGTCAATATCCCACATGACTTATATTCTATGTCCTAGGAATTGCATGATAACCCATATCTCACTCGTGAGCTGAATCTTAAAAGAATGAATGAGTATGAAAAAAGTAAGTAAGTATGATCAGAAATACCACAATCCCACACTGCAGACCAACTCATGGAACCGTGAGGAAGAGCTACAAGATACCAGGAAGACACACACAGTAAAGCAACCATCGCTCTCACCCCCATCAAGATAATTGCAAAACTAGAAAGGAAACATAGCAATTTACAACAAAACATAAAACAAACACAGAACCCCACAATGGAAGCAACAATCAACAACGAATCAACAACAACTGAACCGCTGCCTTAGAACGACCAATCCCTTCCTTGTTATTTGTAAGGAAAAGCAATATAGTGAGAACGTCAGTAAAGATGCATTTGACACAATACAAGGTTGAAAACTTAGTTCAGAAGCATGCTTAACATGCAAGACAATACAGGTATCAGCTTCTACATTGTGTCAATTTAGGTCTAGGACATTTTGACGTGTCATTTGTCCTTCAAATAATTTGTATCTGAAGCAGACTTCGTCAATCCAAAATACAGCTCACATGGCATTAGCATGCTCATTTTGGCACCACACGTCTGCAAGTAATCTCAACTGAGATGCCTTAAATAATTCTGACTTTAAAGCTTGAGTAAATTATTTTGGTATGCCCTGTTCAGGTCCAGATACATTCACCCCTTCCTATATGAAACCATGATCTCTGGTAATATCATTAATTGATGGATATTTTAAAGTGGCACATGCAAAATCTACATGATTTGCACGTCTGACAAGACGAGACAGAGTCACATTTGCTTGACCACCAAATGTTACAGGCAGATCTACATGAGAATGTACCAGAAACAGTCCATCGACAATACAAACATCTACATTTCTGGGAGCATCTGTGATTATTCTCACATCGAGCTTACTGAAAAGAGTTGATTTGTCAGTAGATATTTTATGTGCATCAATATTGGCAAAAGTCAAAGGAACGGATGTAAGGGTATCAGCAAGCACCCTTTTCAGATCTAACTCTAACTATTAGCAGATAAAGTAAACAGCCTTATGTTCCTTATCTTCTTGTCTCGTGTCTGAAGTTTCCTGACGAAGCCCTGCATGCAATGGTTTTACTTTTCTTCTGCGAATAGGTTTTTCAAATTTAAAATGTCACCATAAGGGAGCATCCTGTATTAAACTCTTTATACAATTGTTGTCGCTGGGTCTGAGTTGCTAAAATGCTCCCTGCAATATTATCAGATATCATCTTACCTGTGAATTGCAGTACAGCTTTTCATCTCGAAATTCTGTATGAAAAGGGTCCATAGCAGTCCCTATCCCAGTGATTAGCTTGTTCAGGCCTGCATTGGCATGCTTAATTGAGTTTTGTGTCATCTGCATTCACTTTCAGTGCTGACTTTCAATTAAATGGCTGACAAGCTCACTTAGTACAGACATAGTCACTATCCACTTCCTTGCACTCACCGATTTACAGAATGATGCCATTCCCTTTAGTCTGGGTGGAACATCAGCATTGACATTATCTGCTCTAAAATCTAATCCACTGGGCTCCTAAAGAATGGTTTGACGTTCGTCGATTGAACATAGACCATGTCTCCAACATTGCACACTCAGCTGGGTGTGCCTAATCGCTGTAATGAAGCTCTAGGTGATATCTCGTCATCAATTGAGCATAATTAGGACAACTTGTAGCCAAAAAAATATAATTACACACAATTTACCTAGACAGAAAGTGAGAAGTTTTATACTCGGGATGGGGGGGAGGGGGACTGAGGATAATTTTGGTACGAGTGTGCAAGTCAGTATTTTGAAACCAGCCCCAATCATATACCCGGCCTTTGAAAAAAAACAGCCTATTCATATACTTGTTTATACAGAAATTTGACCTATTCATATACTGTTCTTTGAATTAATATACCCTTTCATATCACCTGTGATTTGTTAGCAATTTACAAATGTCTCTCGTCATGAGAAAACCTGCTATATGTAAATGTGAACACAAAAGCTTGACGGGTATCTGAGCGAAAAATATGTGCATATACATGGATGACAGGAAATTTGGGCCATTTCAATTCCGAAAATCAGGCCATTCATATACTTTCTTTTTTAAAAAAGGAGGGGGGTTATCATATACCTAGGGGCGCTAAAAAGGGGGCTACATATCCGCACTTTGTAATATACAGGATCTGTTGAAAAGAGTATAGATCTCTACAATATCCATGTACATAATCCAGAAGGCTGCTGTTTTGTGGTGTTCCCTGGCCTAGTAAGATCTGTTTAATGCACAGACCTCTCAAAAGATACCTTGTGGCTTTTGGTGTTTTGTAGCTCTTACGCACGGTGTGGTTGGTTGGTCTGCAGTGTGTGATTGTGGTGTTTCTGATCCTACTCACTTACTTTTTACTTACTTTCTTCATACTCATCCATATTTTTAATTAAGATTCAACAAAAGAGTGGGGTACGGGTTATCTGTGGGGTGGGGGTATTTGCAATTCACAGAACATAGAATATAAGTCATGTGGAATATTGACCAGAACAGTCTGGTCAGTCGTTGTTGGCCATGTGGTGCTAGCTATACATAGAGTTCACAGCTTAGAAACTAATAGGGCTGGACATATCTAGGCAAATCTTAGTGTTATCTGAGCATAATTTATTCACCATGAAAGAAAAAGGAACTTGAAATATACCTATATTGTACTGTAAGAGCTTGGATTATTTGTACTTTGTGTCCCTTCCTCACAGTGCCATGCCGGGTTGGTCTGCGGTCTGTGATTGTGGTATTTATTGGCCATTCTCTATCATTTTTGGAACTATAATAATTGTTGATGATATCACCATTGTAGTACATAAGAGTGAATTATTCATCTGCTCTAGCTTAAACAAATTAAAAATTATCCGATAACCAGAGACAGAAGTCATTAGTTTTCGTTGGCTTTATAATTTGCTATATTTTAGTGCTAGAAAGCTTTATCCACATGTCTTATTCCGTTTTATATTAAACATTGATCATTATATATTGTTTGCTGCTAACATTTGCATTTTACTACTGATATAACATGGTTTAAAGTATAAACCTGCAAGGGTACCCCCATTTTAGCGCTATTTTGAGATATTGCATACCCTGGGGATATTCCGTTACGCATAGCACTTTTGTGTACAGGCCGATTTTTTAAGAGTTTGATTTTTGAATTTAGCAAACTTTTCTACATAAGAACACACCTTCAAACCTTTTGGCCTCAACCACTTGATTAAACCTATTACAGGCTCTCGGACTACATGTTGTTGGTATTCAAAAGAACCGTCTCACTGAGACGGTTTTTTTGAGCACCCAAAACACATATTATAACTGATGGATAAGAAAATAATCTCAATTTTACTCTGAAATTTTTTGCTTATCTGGACATATGTAGCTAAGTACAGCAGATATATGAAAGGTTGAAACAATACTTTTGTAACGTGTACGTGTTGTGCTGGTTATTTAAATCTACAAGTTCAGAATGCCATTTACATGATGGTTTTAAATGTGTGTAACATATAGATGATCTTACACGAATTATCATTTTATATGAAATGTATGAAACAAGCCTTTGGTTGGTATGAAATGATCACGTGTGTAAGAATCTGTTCATCACAAGAACTTTTAAATGCAATATTTTCGATTTCAAAGTTTGTTAATTTCAATGAAAATTTGCATTGTTGTAACGGACGTTGCCAGGCCGTTACTTGTTCCTGCCGAAAGTGTTATGTAACGTGTGGTCATAACATTATTTATGACATGACGTTATCCACTGAATTACAGTAACGTCATATGATAAAAATGTTTATTTGAACCAATTTTTAAATTATCATTTGAAAATGTCATCTATTTAATACTTATTTTTATTTCATTTTTGTTTGAGAAGAAATAAATAAAAAAAGGTATCATTTTCTTGTTTTGTTGGTTTTCTTAGATTGGACAATAACTGCAAGGGGCGTTCCTACGTGTACGCAAATATGCATGTGCGTACAACTTGACGCTGCTAGAATAGGGTTTTCAGTTACAGCCAAACCTGTTCTAAGCAGCAATGCCTAGATAGGCATTCTTTTCCAACAATTGCAGATATTTATAAAAAAAAGCATACCTCAGAGATATTTAATACCATTTTCAAAATGAATTCATTTGGTTATAAATAAGCATTAAAGTAAGAAAGATGTCAAATATCAGGAAACGATACAATCAAGTCCATGTACCACACCTGACCCAGGAAGCAGGAAGCAGTGAACAGACGCGAAAGCATGAGAAACACTAGACACAAAAAACACAAATGATCCACAAAAGAAGTACCGCCTTGGAATGGTCAGTATAAATATTTTACTGACTGTAAACATTGTTTAAACATAAACGTTGATGTAGTCCTCAACACTATTGATTGTTTCACAGACAAAGCTGAAGGAGAATTCCCTGGTATAATTGGTAATGACACACCACACCACCTTATAATGCCTGATATGTCTAGTTACTTCCCCTGTACAAGTGGTGAGATCATGTCAATGCTTGGAAGATGTAATGGTAGAATAGACTGTTTCTATGGTGATGATGAAATGAACTGTGATGATTCTGGTAATTATCTTTATTACATAATCTATAAGCATACATTTTCTATCTTGATCAATAACAGAACAAATGCACGACCCACATTGTTTTCAATCTTAAAATAAATACGATATTGTTTTTTAACTTCACAGACAACGCTGAAGAAGTAGTACCTATTATTTCTGGTAATGACACATCACATCACATTATAATGAATTATATTACCGTTTTTGTCTCTTTCTAAGATTGTTTTATGGTTAACAGACTGACTGCGTTATCTTGACTTTGGGTGTGAAAAACAAGATAACTCATTCAGTCTGTTAACCATAAAAATCTGAAAAGAGTGGTATTTCTTGACGAAAACAAACTCAAAATTGTTTATAACTATATTTTAGTGCATTTCGGTCGCATATGATCATTCATGTGATTTTATATTCGTGCAAAAATATTTTATTACATATAGTTTGCTATTCGGCATTTTTTCAAGAACTTAATAATTTGTCGCGCCAAGTTTGGGAATAGTAAGTCAGTATGGACCCATGTAACAGACTGAATGCGTTATCTTGACTATGGGGTGCTTAAAAAACGACAAATGATGCTATTAAATTTTCTCATCATTTTTTATTATCTGATGCACAACCAGATTTTTCCGGGACTTTCCACCAAGAATTTTTGCATATTGCACAGGTTCGATCATAATAACCATCTGAATTCCAGTTGCCGATCTCAGTCTTCATCAGGTCTGTATATATCACCTTCAAGCACATCATAAAATTGAATACACAGCCAAAAACAACAAGAATTTCTACACGTTTATATCTGCTTCTGGTACAACTTCCTCACGCAAAAAGTAAATCTGACAAAAGGAGAAAATTCTCTGACCTCCTATTTACACCATAAACGTAGGAACCCGTAAGAGGTTGCATGACATTCCCAGATTTTTTATTCTCTTCCTAGGACAAGGAATATTAATTATAATATGCAGAACATTGCAACGTTTTTTTTACCTTATTAGCTCCTCGAAATCTCAACTAGAAGACACTCAAATTGTTTTTTTCGCTCAACAAGCGACTTTCGACCTTCTTTAAGCTACCATTTGTCAATAATACCTTTGTTTATGTCTATTTTTGAGTAGCGTTTTACACAGGTTTTACTCTACTTGCATTTAAAGTATAAATGTTCAACACAGATTCAGACTAAGCTATGTACTTATACATATACAGGCTAGTTTAACCTATGTCCACACTTAAGGGGTGACTTATTCAAAAGTATATCGTAGGATAACGTTATTTCCGACCGTATATACCTCCCATAATGGAAACTTTGAATACTGCTATCCCCATTCTAATGCACTTCTGCAGTCACATCTCAAATCGTAGTGTTGCAAGCTGCATAAAGCTGCTTGTCATTTAACAAAATGTGACGTAATCAATGACGTAAAACTAGTTTTGACAGTATATCGCAGTATATAATGTCGCAATTTTTACGTTATCCAGCCAAATTTTGCATTACAAAAGCAAGTGCATTATAATGTTTGTTTGCTTGCTGCAAATGATCTGGCGAGACTTTACATCTATGCAGACTCATCTTAGATATCACTGTTTGCATATGGGATAATCATCAAAATCGTATTTAGTGATTTGTTTTTCTGTTTCCAGATACATGCAAAAGCGACCAGTTTCGGTATGTCTTACTTTAAACTCCATTTATTCAATTAAAGTACAAAAGATTGTAAAGATAAGGAATCTATACAATCAAGTACCACACCTGACCAAGGAGTCTGCATGGGAATGTGACAAAACACAAGAAAACATTACAAACAAAAGGGCCAAGAGGTTAGCTCTTTTCCAGCAGGTGACCAAAAGGCTGCAATGAACAGATAAGACAGCATTAAAACAAGAAAACATAATTAATTAAAAGGATCTACATGAGAAGCACCAACTTGGAATGGACAGTGATTTTTTCATTTTCATTTTTTCAAACTTAATACCAGTAAATGCATTTAAGCCCCCCAGTGGCTTAGGCTGCTGTCCGTTCTAAGGCGGTGGTTCTGTTGTTGTTGACTTTTTATTTATTGTTACTCCTATTGTGGGAGTCTGTAATTGTTCTATGTTTCGTTGTATGTTACTTTATGTCCATTCTTGTATTGCAAATATCTTGATGGGGAAGAGATAGCTGGTTGCTTTGCTTAATTTGTCTTCCTGGTGTCTTGTGATGGTTGAGCGGCTCTTCCTCGCGGTGCCATGGGGTTGTCTGCGGTTTGTGATTGTGATATTTCCTAATTATACTCACTTACTATTTTTGTTTTAAACTCTAAGTATAAGCAAAGTAATAAAAGGTACCTCTCACTTAAGTCATCTGCATTGACAATTGTACATGCACCGAATGCATGTGAATCAAACATATGACCAGGGCAAACAGCAGTTCTTGTATCAAGGCATCGAGTTTCTTTTGTACCAAAAGGAAACAACACATACTCATGGTTCAAATATCAAGTTATTTAAAAATGACGTGCACACAGTACAACTATTTAATTTTCAGAAAGAACACAAGCGTTTCATTAGTTTAAAGCCATTCTCGTTACTACTGTATTACACATCTTTTGCAGGTGTTAAAGTTTTGCTCAAGAAATCTGGTTATAAACCACATGTGGGTCAAATTGTAAAGTCACATAATGTTTTGTCTTTTTACGCTCACCTGCCTGATAAGCTTTTGCGATTGTAAGCGTCTCAGCAGACCTCATGGTGTTCAGACACTTATTCTTTGCAAATTCTATCTGTAATTTATACATACATGGTTATTTCCCAGTTGGTAGCCTTTTAGGGTAACTACCGTTTGATTAACGTTTCCATACCTTATGAAAACGCGAAAAGATTTAAAGTTTAACAGCTCCATCTCATTTAAATAGTGAAAAGATTAATTTACAATTGTAATCCATCTAGACAGTCCTATTAGATAAAAGGCCTCCAAAGCATGTATAAATAAAATGATAGCGCATCACATACATTTTGACAAGACTATGCATGATATTTTTTAGATTTTTCCGGAGTGAAAAATGCGTTTCTGTCATTACATACAAAAATAGTAAGTGAGTATGATCAGGAAATACCACAATCACCAACAGCAGACAACCCCTTGGCACCGCGAGGAAGAGTCGCTCAACCATCACAAGACACCAGGAAGACAAATTAAGAAAAGCAATCAGCTCTCTCTTCCCCATCAAGATGATTGCAATACTAGAATGGACATAAAGTAACGTACAACAAAACATAGAACAATTACAGACTCCCACAATGGGAGTAACAATAAACAAAGTCAACAACAACAGAACCACTGCCTTAGAACGGACAGCAGCCTAAGCCACCAGGGGGCTTAAATGCATTTTACTGGTACCAAGTCTCATTGTTGATAATGACAAGAACGTCGACAAATAAAGGTGTTTACAGTAACTCATATGATATCATTTTTACAGGTTCGATGATAATAAATGTATATCAATGTATGCAGTGTGTGATTACAGACTAACACATGTGATATTATTATTACATGTGTGATGATAACACATGTATATCACTGGATGTGTGTCTGTGTATTTGTGTGTGTGTGTGTGTGTGTGTGTGTGTGTGTGTGTGTGTGTGTGTGATTATAAACTAACTCATGTGATGTTATTCTTACAGATGTGATGATAACACATGTATATCATTGGATGTAGTGTGTGATTATAGACACGACTGTTTTGATGGTGCAGATGAAAACTGTTGTAAGTTGAATCAAAATTGTCAATTATGTTCCAACGGCTGCAAATGGATGATCTTTTTATTATAATTATATGACTTTGTGTCTGGGATTTGAATAACGTCGTCTACCACTTGTATATATACTTAAACGCAAAAGTTTCGCAACTCTTACTAAAATGCAATTTCCTTCTTTTTGAGCCAAAAATTTTACTCCATGATATTATGATTAACAAGTCCAATGATTTGCCGTCCAAACAACATGAAAATCAGACCAGTGAGACTTACGATTGCCGATATTCGACAAGAAATGTAAGGCAACCCAAATTTGAAAAGTCACAGAGTTACAATACCTTACATTTTATTGAGTCACAGTGTTACATCACCTTACATTTTATTCGGAAAAGGTGTTTAACCGTTATCTGTTTTCAAAATCAGAAGGGCAGACAAATCAGGTTATTTTATGCATTTGGTAACGTTCATTACGTCAACGTAAAGCCTTCAATATTTGACATAATTAGCCGTTTAAGCACAACTGAACATCAATAATCGAGTTTTTAATGTCACAAGTGAAAACCTTTAACACATTGTATAGAAGACAGAAGTATCGCGCGATATAACGGAATAACATGAACAATTCTGATAAATTGGTTGACGTTAACAAAGAAACACAGCGACTTTGAGCGTTGATAAGCGTTAATTGTTAAACCTTTAATGTTTTCCGTCTAATACAACATCTGGCTATTACATAGCACCGTTTGTTTTCGAATCAAGATAACAATCTTTATGCTAGACGTAAATTGTTGAAAAACACTGACGTCATTATAACGTCAGAATGAAGAGTATGATCAAAACCGATTAATGGTAAATCATTCCGCATTGTGGGGGAGCATAAAATATGATTATATTAATATTTAGTAACGTTATGTTATTAGGGTGTCAACAACGTATATATATGAAGTTTTTTATCTGTTCAATTTCACACACAAAATATAAAATGTTTTGTATTTGAAATTGAAAAGTTAAAAAACGTCATAATGAACTCTACCACACAGTTGAAAACTCATTTAAACCTGTATATATATGATAAAGGTCTTATGTTTTCCCAACCGCAATTTCAAAACAAACTTATGGGTCATATGATATATAGAACCTTACATGTGTGCTGCTGTGTACTTAAATGTATAAAACTTATCACGGAAAAGTGACAACATGTTCTGAAAACCCTTTTCCTCAACGACGTCATGCCTGGGAGTTAAAAAACGCCATGCAATAAAATCGATAAACCACTTATGGTTTACAGATTTTTAGAAACGTTATGAAATGATGCTTTTAGCAACGTCACGTTTTTCTGGCAAAACACTAACGTTTTCACGCAAAATAAAGTGAGATTTTAATGATTGCACAGTAATTTTAATGTCATATGATAAACAGAATCTAACATTTGTGCTCTTGTATTGTTAAATTTATTAAACTCGTTGCAAAAAAGCAATATCACTTTTCCTTAACTCGTTTAATAAATTCAATAAACACGAGCACTCATGCAAGATCCTCTATTTTTACATTAGTACAAAATTATTCGAAGAGGAGAATTGTTTGCATGGTGAGCCATCAATACATTTCTGTGTAAACAGTACCCTGCACTGATCTTTTACATTCAGAGCACAGGGATGGTGACAGCGATCAGCCTTATTACGCCAGGATTTTTTTTTCAATTTCTGATTTGCAAACCCTCCTACTGTAATTTTCTAGAAAGTAGAAAAAAAATCTAAAATTATTTTTTATTTTATCTGCTGACTCTAAATATTATTTGTTTCGTTGAAAAAATTAATATATTTTTGAGGTTTGGTCTGTTTATTTTTGAGAGTGACACTGTTAAAGTGATTGTCCTGTCCAGATTTTAGGAAATGGTGAAATAATTAAAGATTAAATATACAGACTGTTGGTTTACCTTACTAGTTTTACTGTTTGTTATGGAGATATTAAAAGAAAGAGAAAAAGCTGAAAATGACCATTCGCCCCCCTCCAACCCTAAATCTGATTTTTTCTGTAAATCAACTAACAAAGTAAGGCTGGCCTTATACTGATGAACAACAAACAAAAATTTATCTCACACTCGTTGATATGTTAATTCCTTCATCTTGTTGTCATCACATCACAGGTTTAGATAAACATTTTTTCAAGGTAATTCTGTTAATATTCTCCAACCCATCATTTTAACATATGTTTTGGGCACTCAAAAGAACCAGTCTCATGGAGTCAGTTCTTGTTAGTACCCACACATATGTTTCAGTTGAGAAATAATTTTTAAAAATGTTGTGCACTCAAAAGCCCTGTCACATAGTTGAAAACTCTGGCACCAAATGCAATGTCGCAAAGAATAGCATATCTATTTATACAACTGATACCAGCAACATTGGCAAAGCCAAATGGGAGCAGGGGCTGGTACAGTACTTCCTCAAGGGAGTTTCGAAGGTCCCTCTGAGAAATTCGTTGATGAATAAAAACAGCATTGTAGGGACCCCGCTGACGTAATTTTCTAGATGGTAGTATATACACGGTGCCTAACCATATCGGCCTCTATCCAAGCAGAAAGGACTCTATCTCTGTTTTCTGGACTGTATTTTTGCTAATATCGGACTCTATCTGTGGCAAATGTAAGAGGGGATACATAAAACGCTAAAAATTATCTGAAATACGTCTGATTTAGTGAAGGCAGTCTGTGCACGGAAATTCTGAAACTCTACTCTTCTAGTTTATGTGAGTATTTAGCCCGATGTTTATTACAGGGTTTTATTTCACGTCAAATAGCTGACGGTTCAGGCTTAAGTTTAGCCCAGTGACCACTTTGACTGCTGTTTATTGCATTACTTACTTGAATTTGCACAGGACTGTGATATAATTTGGACATCAATATTGATTTCGACTACTGATAGCCACTCGTTGACGGAAATTTGCACATTGTTTGTAAATAAATGACATGTGTTTACTTTTACGAAGGCACTGGATAGAAACTCGGTAATTGTGGGCCATCATGACAGGCACTGAACTTCACTGACAGTAAACTATCCGTGGAATGTTCATGCTTAATCAAGTAGTTGTCCTGTGGTGGCTATGGAACGTTCACTTACAAGCTTTTCCCAACGTTTTTCGTTTTTATTAGATGACATGTCAATGTGGTTTTCACAGATAGAGTCCGATACAAGCACAGATAGAGTCTGCTCTGCACAGATATAGTCCAAATGGTTATTCACCGTGATATAGAGAATACAAGGTGAGTGTCTTTTGATATTAAGCTTTCCAGGCAAAGCTTCAAGAAGGCTTGTTAAATCGGGAGGCTTGCAAAGCAATTCAACATGCGATCTCAAATCAGAGCCTGGCAAACTTGATAGCCAAAGACATAAACTTGGTATTCTATGTATCAGTTTGGAAGGTAATTCACTCTTTTAACTACCGATCATGACATCATTATCGAGTTTCGTGTTGATTTAATGTCATTGGCGACGTCATTCAAAAAGTGCAACGTCATGATGACCTGATAAAGGCACATGCCTAAGATAGGCAACGTGTATGCGGTCAACGTGCAATGAGAGGCGACTGATAAAAAAATTAGAAAAAAATCAAGTTTACTATTATTGTCTAACAGATGTTATGTTACTATCAGTGTTCTGTGGCTTTTCCTCACGTAGCCGTGGCTTGGTCTGCAGTGTGTGATTGTGGTATTTCCTGATCATACTCACTTACTTTTTGGTACGAAACGTAATTAGCAGATTTGATATTTTTGCCATGGTTTATTTCAGCCTTGTTAAAAGGTTGACTTGCATATAGGTTGCAGCTCTTTATTTAATCCTTTCTTTTCAGCAATGGCGTTTGCTATAATTTTAGCACTCATTTATCTATAATGTATATCTCTAAGATTGCATGAATAGCAATCAACCCATCACTGCGCTGATTAAATAGAGATACTTGCAACAAATTCAATGGCAGCTGATCTGCTTTGGTATTGGTGCAACCTTTCAGCTACTTTAAAAATGTGCTATGTTTGATTACACGAATCTGGAGAATAACTGCAGCATTAACACTTACCCTTCTTGAAATTCGTCCCGAAAATAATAAGTGGGTATGATTTGTAATTTCCACAATTACACACTGCAGGCAACCCCATGGCACTCCAAGGAAAGGCCCACAACAATCACGAGACACCAGGAAGACAAACTAAGCAAAGCAACCAGCTCTCTCTTTCCCATCGAGATGATTGCAAAACTAGAATGGACATAAAGTAACGCAGAACAAAACATAGAACAATTACAGAATCCCATCATGGGAGTAACAATCAACAACGAACCAACAACAACAGAACCACCGTCTTAGAACTGACAGCAGCCTAAGCCACTTGGGGCTTAAATGCATTTAAGCCGTCATTGATTCTAAAGCCTGACCCACCGTCGCGCAATTAAAGAGAAAACCATAGCTTTAAAGCGTAATTGGGTTTAAAACCGGGCTTACAGACTGTCGTATGATATCCAAGTTATAATCAAATTTTTTATAGCGTTTACTATAGCTTTATAGTGACGTCTGTGAAAATGTTACATTTTCGAATGATATCATTGTCTTTTTTAAAAAATATAAAATCCCTGTTCAAAACATAATATGATTTACAGAAAACTTCTGGACCCTCCTCTCAAAAATCACAAAAATATATGGTTTCCTAGCAATACGGGTCTGGATGCCCTGAAAAATCACATATATAGCATTTAATGTTGTGCCATCATTGGCATGCCAGCGAAATATTACTTTTTGTCCATTCTAGTTGTGTAATCATCTCGATGGGGATAGAGGGAGCTGGTTGCTTTGCTTTGTTTGTCCCCCAGGTGTCTCGTGATTGTTGTGTAGCTCTTCCTCATGATGCCATTGGTTTGTCTGCAGTTTGTGACTTAGGTATTTCCTGATCATACTCACTTACTATTTTTGTTAATTTTCAGATTTCATTCCATGTAGTGAAGATGAGTTTGAGTGTAGAAATAAGAAATGTATCAAGAAGGGTATGAACTGTGATACCAAAGATGATTGCTTCGACGGAAGTGATGAAGAATTGTGTGGTAGATATATGAGCCCTCGGGGGGTACTCTAGGGTTCGCACAGGCTTGAAAAGTACTTGAATATACAGGACTGTCTTGAAAAGTCATTGAAAACAAAATTTGCCTTTAAAATTATTTGAAAAACACTCAAAGACCTTGAAAAGTCCTTGATTTTAACCATTTGCAAGATAATTGAACACTGTTTTGGAGGCCTAAATTAGTATAAAATTGTGGTGCCTTTATTTGGTGCAGCATATGCTGCACCAAGTAAAGGCACCATAATTTTACACTGATTTTCTGAAACTTATATATTTAGTATTGGACTCTAGGATTTCAGAAATAGAATGTTAACATGTAAACCAGTATTTTTCATAAGTTTTTAGTCCTTGAAAACAGTATTTTAGAAGTCCTTTAAAACTCATTGAATTTTACACGCCTGCCTTGACAGGCGCATACTTGCCAGTATGAACCCTGTACCCTCAATAATCCTTGCTGCATAGGCTTGATCCTACCATCTACTGTTACCCCATAAAAATATCCATCATACCAGGCCTACCCAAAAAAATACTTAAAATGCAAGCGAACCCCCCAAAAAATTCTGACTCCATACATTGACCTGGAAAAAAGAGCCTTTATTATTTGAAATACTAGAAATCTAAAAAAACTCTAGTTTATGGGGTACCCCCCTCACACACACACACACACACACACACACACACACACACACACACACACACACACACACACACACACACACACACACACACACACACACACACACACACACACACACAATTCCTTTAAACTTAAAAAAAACATGCATATTTTTAAAGAAAAAAGTCTAAACTGCCAAAACTCTAAATTTTGAACCAAAAATATCAGCAAAGCTCATGCATGTGAAGATAATAAGAATATCCTACATCATGTGTATGATCGTTTAAGCGGCGACATGAGCAAACTAACAATGCAGTCATACGATAAAGTGCCCTATCCTGTTCTAACCACAAATCAATTAATCTCCTCAACAAAACTAAGATAAAAAACAAAAATAAAATCTATGCAGGATTAGCCTAGCTTACGGCGTCTTTGTTAACTCTGACAGATTGAATAATTCACAGTGCAGATATGAATAACTGTAAAAGGAAATTGTGTGTATCGTATGGCAGAGTAGTTACAAAACCAGAGGCAAATGCAAAAAGACATGTATCTATAGAGAACTGTTTTGACATCATCAACAGGAACACTATTCATGTGTAATTTATGGACTCATATCCAAGTTCAGAAAAAGATCTTGTCCCTAGAGTGAATGTGACTGTGCATCAACTCAGTCTGATCACAACCTTGCTGTCACATAAAAAAGGCTTAGTCCTAAGTTTCCTTTAGAGCGCACAGCAAATACTCTGATCAACCTGATCTGCTGCCAAGGCGTTTATGAGTATATACTGGGTGCACACTAAGCTTGTTGTGTTTTAATGTTATGGCCCAATTACAGTTACAGCCACTCTCAAAAGGACCAGAAATTGGTTTTCAAGACCAATTATCGCTTCATGCAGGTCAAACGTATTGCAGAATGCTTCAACCTTGAAGGAGATCATTCTGCAAATAATCAGAAAGTCGGATCCTTCAGAAATAGGGAGAACCCATATAAGAAAACAGCAGACTCATCTTGGTGTGTTTTAATGTTGAGACCGTATTAATATTATGTAGGCATCGTCGTGAGAGACTTATAACATGTATTGTGGGTATCAAACAAGGCCATGTTCAATCCAGCTTGCTTAGTTGCACAGCCTAGCTAGAATTATGAAATTATATATGACACAAGTTAAGATACCATATATCGACGAGGCCCCCACAAGGCGATGTCTGTGCTCTCTCATCCCCTAAATATAATGATCTGAATTCCTTAAATCCCTAAATGTTCTTTACCTAAGCTTTTTTGCAGTGCTGAAAGTAAGTGTTTGCTCCCCAGTTCCACTAAAATAATTACCAGTGCTCGCCACCTCCAAAACCCCTGGAGCCTTATTGATGGAAGTGAAAAACTATGGCGTTTATGAAACTGCTTGAATGCCCAGGCTGGTCTGCATATATGTTGTTTGCATGCAACAAAGTTATTTTTAACCGCTGCGATGCACATTTCGAATAGAAGTACTATATTTACAAGAGAAATTTAGTTAAGGTCCATAAGCAGCACGATTATTGCCCTGTGGGTTGATGCCTAATGGTCTCCTTGGTTATACCCACTGTGACTTTCCTTTAAGTTTCCTTAGCCAAATCAGAACTGCCTCGGCCAATTCTTTGGAATTCTGTGAAATCGGACTTGGGTGTACATTGAGGATCTACTTTGATAAAGTGACGCTGAAGTTACATAATGTGACGCTGACGTCACAGAAACAATGCCAACACAATAACAAGCTGATTGCAGCAAAACAAACGGTTATAAATAAAGTTTATCTTTTTTCAATAAAATATTGCTAAAGCGATATTTTATTGAAAAATACATAAACTTCATTAAATCTGCTGATTAACTTTTCGGGTAATTAGAGGAATGGATTTTAATAGGGTTAAACCCACACTCTTCAGAGCTAATTTTCCATACGCCAGTTCCGGCTAACAAAATGGAGCTTTTTCGTACATAGTACTACGTGTTATGTGCCTTATGTACACCCGAGGCTTCATTTGATTCTCGAATTGTGCAGGGCTTTCCCAATTAGCCTTAGCCTTGATAATCTGTGAGACATGATCCTTATTCTTTGTTTCATGATAATATATTAAATTCTCTTTGAAGCTACATTACATAAGTCAGAAAGCCTCAACGCGAGCTAAACAGTTAAAAAAAACAGTAAGTGAGTATGATCAGGAAACACCACGATCACAAACCGCAGACAACCCCGTGGCACCGCGAGGATGAGCCGCTCAACCATCATGAGACACCAAGAAGAAAAAATAAGGCAAAGCAACCAGCTCTCTCTTCCCCATCATGATGATTGCAATACTAGAATGGACATAAAGTAACATACAACAAAACATTGACTAATTACAGACTCCCACAATGGGAGTTACAATAATCAAAAAGTCAACAACAACAGAACCACCGCCTTAGAACGGACAGCAGCCTAAGCCACCGGGGGGGCTTAAATGCATTTTACTGGTACCAAATCATCGCCCTAGATTCTGCTGTTGTTGAAGTACAAGAAATGTTCAGCTCGCATGGAGGCCATCTAACTAATGCAATGTATCATCATAGAGAAACACTCTAATCAAATTAACACACCATGATGAAACAAAGAAAAGGGCTCATGACTCAAAGATAGTCAGAGCTAAAGAAAACTTCAAGTTGGGCCATAGTGGGTCCAGCTACAGATAAGCATCAGGCACCAACCTACCGATTAAAGCTTTACGTCAGAGCCGTCATAGAGTCTGAGGCCTGACCGACTGTCGTGCAATTAAAGAGGAAACCATAGCTTTAAACCGTGATTGGGTTTAAAACTAGGCAAGCAGACTGTGGCATGATATCCAAGTTAAATCCAACCCTTATATAACGTTTAACTATCTTTTTGAATTGATCACTAAAATTAGGTTTTCCAACAATTCGTTTGAATTTATAAACTAAATCACCATAAAACATAGGTTCTGATATGCCTTGTTGCAGAAGAGTTTTTAACCCAATGTTGTATTTAACAATTAACTCTGGGCGTCTGTGGTAGAATTTAGAAAATGCTTTTCGAATTTTATGATATCTATAACCTTGTTTCAATAATTTAGCAGTTAAAAATAAGTTTCTGTTGTTGAAGTCATCAACATTAGAACACACTCTAGCAAAACGAATAGGCTAAGAAATATATACACCATAGGAAGGAGAGCGAGGAACATTCCCATCAAGAATTGGAAAACTCACTATTTCAAAATTAAAATCATCCCGTTTATGATAAATTTTAGAAGAAACTATGCCATTTGTTATTGACAAGTTCAAGTCCAAAAACTGAGCTTCAGTATCCGAAAAATTCGCCTTATTTAACTGAAGTTCAGTGGGATATATCTGACCTACCATTTGTTCAAAATAAGGATTATCAATATTAAGTAAGTCATCTAAATATCTAGAGGTTGAGTTAAAAGCTTCAATACTATCAGTTTGATTATTGTCAAACAGAGACAACATAAAGTCTCTCTCATAACAAAACAAAAACAAATCTGCAACAAGAGGAGCACAATTAGTACCCATTGGAATACTTACAATTTGTCTATATAATTTCGAGCCAAATCTTATAAATATATTGTCCAAATCTTATAAAAAATAATGGAGTGCATCACACATTTTCTGACATGACCACAATTTATATTGTTTAGGTTGGTCAGAAGTAAAAAAGGCATTTTTATCATTACAAGCGAAATAAAATGAGCCCTCTCTGTTAAATGTTTCTTCAATTTATTCTGTTAGTTTTTCTTTGATTAGATCATGGGGCAATGTAGTATAGAGAGCAGAGAAATTATATGTAGACAAAACAATGTTTTAACAACACTATAATCTAAGGCGAGGATTTAGCGCCAGTAAAATGCATTTAAATCCTATATGGCTTAGGTTGCTGTGCGTTCTAAAGTGGTGGTTTTGATGTTGTTGATTCAGTGTTCATTGTTGATCTCATTTATTCTGTGTTTGGTCATCGTTTTGTTATGCAGTACTTAGCAACGACGTAGCCAGAACGCTGAAAAAGTTATGCGCATCATTGAGAGACTACTGGATCAAGCAATGATTCTCTTCAATCGCGTCTCTTTTCAAATTGGAAACTTCTCTTAAGGACAATGTCATAAACAATATGGCGTGGTGGCTAAAATCTGCGGGTGCTTTGATTTTTGCGCTGTCACAAGAACAATGTCCGATTTCGCTCTGAATTTTAGAAATAATCATAAAATATATGTAATATAGTTTACAATTTTGTTGCTGAATGAAATATACACAAACAGTAAATAAGTCAAATATTACCTTGAACTTGGTCAATTTTTGCACACAGAATTCTCCTATTTTCCTCCATCAGAAATTTAAGTTTTTTGCACAAGCATGTAGTGTGATATGTGATCTAGTTAAGCTGGAATTTAAAATTTACAAAATTTTATTCACAAGGTCACTTTTTTTGCTAATCCGATAACACCTAACACTCATATATAATAGCCACTGACAATAATATACATGTCAGTTATACAGGTAAGTAAGTTTACATACACGTCCACTAATCTGTCTCCTTCTTCGGCAAATACAATGAATACAAAAAAACATAAGCGGAGATTTGTGTATAATGGAGCTTTTTGGATTCTGTAAAGGTGGTAACTTTAATATTCATATCTGGGCGTGGTTTGGCTATTTCATCTGCTCAAAAAGGGAAATTAGGTTCTATCTATTGGTAAAGAGTTATTAAGTTGTTTTAGCCATGCAAAGAAGCGTGATTTTATGAACATCCTGACCATATATACACTGAACTTACGTTTATTAACCCTTTAAGCGTATATTACAAAAAACGTATGCCTTTGTCGTCTGCTAAAATATTTGAAGACCCTTCCATATACAGTGTAGATCCAGATCAGACTGCTTTTATAGGATCAGTCTGGTCTGGGTCCACACTGTATGCTTCTATAATTATGTTAACCAATAAACAGACATTTTTCGGATGCAGTTATTATGCTGGTGTTTTAAGGGTTAATTCATATGATTTGTGTCTTCGCTGAGGTGTTCTGGCGCAAGATGATACTTACTTTCGAATAAAACCACGCCTCATTTTCAGCTATTACCTATGTCTTTAGAAGGTTGACCAGTCCTAATTTCCCATTCTTGATGTGCCGCTGTTACAGTACCCAAAAAGTCCTATAATAGGTAATATCGTGTTCTCTGGTCACTATCTATATCTTGCACTCTGAGAGTTATTTTATAAAAACCCGGAGAATGCTATTGGATGGGCTAATGACTTGACTTAAATTACCTGTGGGCGCTTCAGATGGCTATCATTTCCAATGAATATAGAATACATTTCTCTTAAGATCACTTTTGTCTCAGCAACATAGGCTAACAAATAGTTCAGATTAAGGCCATATTTTAAATAAAATTTCATACCTTTTGGCAGTCTTAATTGTTTGAAAATTACTGATTTGGGTGATGTGTCGTTTTCAGTGTGTTGCACATTGAGGATTATGGTCATCAGTCTGGCGGTTTGTACACACGTTTTACTTCATTGTCGTTCATTGACTTTTAAAAAAAACGCTGTGTCATTTTTTTGCGTTAAATGTCAATTCCTGTATTGAAATGTATGTCACGCACTAATATAAAATGTTTATTTTATTTATTGCCTAAGCTTTTCTTCAATTTCTTAATTTGATTAAAACGTCAAATTGAATCCAAGGCTGTGAAAGCTCACACGCTCTTATGTAAGCATTCCTTTCCATTGAATCCAGTGAGCAGGCATCATGCCACAGACGATCTATTGGTGTAAAAGAGAAGCTAAATGAGCAATCGAACACCAATCTCCGAATTTTGAAACATCTAAGAAAATGAGAGTACTTGTAATCGCGTAATCGATGGGGCGCCATCGCTAACACCCCACGTTCTCGAAGAAATTTAATGATAATTGACCTATTGACTATACCTCAAGGTCACAAGTTTGACCATACGGTGAAAATTTGACTTGTATCCCGTTCTGCTCACCATCCACTTCAATTTGATAAGCCACACGACCATGTTCGGAAAAAAATAAAAATTTTGACCCCAAGCAACCCCAAGTCACACCCCCTGGAGTACGACTCAGCCGACATAATGAAAATCCCATTTCTTTTTTTTTTTTTTTGAGAACACACATAAAGTTTGGTATAAAAATCTTTGAAATTGACTTTTCAAATATGATAGTTGACCTTTGAATCCTCCCTGGGGCCCCGGGGGATGGCCCAAAAAGAAGTACTGTCGCACACCGCACTCATATGAAAATTTCGCACACCAAACTAGGTTGGATTTCATCCAATGGTTAAGGAGGATAGAACATAACATACAGACGGACAGACGAACGAACGGACAGACGGGCAGAGGCGATTACAATACCCCCTTTAAAAAGGGGTGGTGATGATAAAGAAGAACACCATGTCACGTGCAATAATATGATTCCGCTTTATATTCATAGTAGGAAGTCCGGCTCATAAATATGTATTACAATTATACATGTATATATTATTTGCATTTTCCTATGCAGGATATGGATTGGTAGCCCTGTTTACAGGTGTAGATAAACATGTACATTACGCCTGGTCGGCTATTATATGAGTGTTGTGTACTACCGGATTAGCAAGAAAAGTGACCTTTTGAATTAAGTTTTGTTAAATTTAAATTCCAGCTGTACTAGATCACATATCACACTACAGGCTTGTGCAAAAAACTTAAATTTCTGATGGAGGAAAATAGGAGAACTCTGTGTGCAAAAATTGACCAAGTTCAAGGTAATATTTGACTTATTTACTGTTTGTGTATATTTCATTCAGCAGCAAAATTGTAAACTATATTACATATATCTTATGATTATTTCTGAAATTCAGAGCGAAATTGGACATTGTTCTTGTGACAGTGCGAAATTCAAAGCACCCACAGATTTTAGCCACCACGCCATATTGTTATTTGACATTGTCCTTAAAGGAAAGAAGTCTTTCCTTAATGAGCAGTTCTTTATAGTATGGAACATCACTTTTATCACATTAAGTGACCTCCCTTGAATGTTACTATGTTACGGACGTTACCTGCGTAGTTGGTGCTACGCCAATGCTTAGTGTACTTTCTAGCTTGATCTTGATGAGGAAGAGAAAGCTGGTTGCTTTACTTTAATTGTCTTCCTTATGTCTTGTGACTGTTAGCGTTTTGTGGCTCTTCATTACGGTACAGTTGATTTACTATGGTATATCTTAGCCAAACTCACTATCTGTGTCCATTCTGGAAAGTACGTCACAATTCGAGAATCGAATCATGCCACTGGTGTATATCAGGAGAATTACGCATAGAACTATGTACCAAAAAGCTACATTTTGTTAGCCGGAACTGGCAAATGGTAAAATAGTTCTATAGCATGTGGGTCCAGTTCTATTAAAATTGATAATTCTGACTATCAGAAAAGTTTAATCAGCAGAATAAATAAAGTTTATGTATTTTTCAATAAAACATCGCTATAACGATATTTGATTAAAAAAAACATAAACTTCATTTATAGCCGTTTGTTTTGCTGTAATCACACTTGTTATTGTGTTAACATGGTTTCTGTGACGTCAGCATCACGTTATATAACGTCAGCGTCACGTTATCGCCGCGTTATCAAAGTAGATCCTCGATGTACATCCGTGGCCTGATTCCACGGAATTTTGCGGAATTGGCCAAGGCAGTTCAGATCGTTTTTGTGCCTTATGAAAAATAACCAAATTCTCTTCTCTGAGTTGTTCACCTTTAACATACGATTGCTGCTTTAATATTCTAGATTTACTATTTGACAGAGGAGACCAGATGCAATGATGGGTCCTCATTTCTTTGTGCTGGTACTTGCCTAGCCCATTCTTATGTGTGTGACGGGGAACCAGATTGCTTAGACGGAAGTGATGAAGAAGAGAAGCTATGTCAGAAACAAAAGAAATATCCAGCTTCCTGTCTGGATTGGTACTCTGCTGGTTACAATGAATCTGGGATCTACAAAATATGTATGTTGTTATTCATCCAAAGATTGGCTTCACATTAAGTAATCAGGCCTCGGATTTTCACCCAGAACTGCCTGTTTAAGTACAACGACTAGCCACAATATTAAAATTCTAGGGTTTTTTTAATGAGCTATTATACCGAACACACACAATCATAATAAAAAGGCGCTGATCAAAATGGGCAAATTCTCTGACTGGTCTGCAGCTTTTTATTTGCCTGCAGCGAAATCAGGCTGCTGCATGTTCTAAGCCATTAATTGAGCCGTGGCATGAGATTTCCAACAATGTGGTAGGTGCAATCAGCAAAGCCTCAAATCAGCCTGCGCATATGCGCAGTCAGATCAGAGCCTTTGCTCGTCGCTTGAATATTATACGAATGTTAAGCTACTGATTGAACATCATTTGGAGTTTCTAAGCTTATGAGGAGGCTGCACAGGTTTTCTTTCTAACTGTGTAAAAAAACATGCTAATGGAGAGAAAGGTGTAGCTTTAAATCAAATAAGTTCTTGCTGGCGTGTACGTCTTGAGAAAAAGAGATAAATTGTGAGGCTTGTAAACATTTTTATTCATCAGTTTTTACAAATGTTTTGGGTGCTCCTTAACATACCAGTGAACAATATTTAAGTCATGTTGGAACAATTTCCTATGTTCCTGGGTTTAACCAGTACTAATAGTAGGATACAAAGCAGTACCTCCGGTGAGTCTAGAGCCAGCAGCCCTTTGATCTTAAGTCTATCACTCTACCACTGAGCCACCAGCTCCCCTTATATAATTGGCTATGAACTGTTAAGCAATCTAGTGAAGCTGAAGGTGCTTGTTTTGGCATTTACTTTCGTCTACGATCCAACTTTGTGTGTCAGAGCAGTAAATAATACATGTTAAACAAACAGGTAAACGTGACATTTTAGTATAGTAAATGATCTAAATTTCACTAGTTGCTTGTCAAAAAGGCCTTGACAAATAGGAGAAGCAATCTAACCAGGTTCTTCCCTGTTTGCTATTCTAACAAGCATTTTGTGAATTCCAGCTGTTGTAACCTCTTTTTTATTTGAGTAAAAAAGAGTAAATTGTTTGAAATTTTATAACATTCACCTTTTAGATATGAAATTGTAAAATAAGCTTGTAATAAAATGTTGATCTCTTCTAATCACAGATGGCATAGAAATGGAATGTGACTTTCATATGACACGTTGGAATGGCCGAATTGTTACAAAGTATCACTACATTGATTATGAACGACATATAAGTACTGGCTTTGGGGACCCAAGAAATCCACTCAAAACCAACAAACTTATCTATCAGAACACGAATTCATTAATTCAGATATTTAAGGATTCGTGGCTGTGTGTTCATTCTGTGGATCAACTATGTGAGCCTTCACGGCAGTTCCTCTTCGATGTAGATGTAGATTCTGAGTTACAACATGAACATATCTGTTATTGCCTAAGTCATACAATAAGAAGTTATAGAAACGCTGAACATTTGACCGCATTGTAAGTATCCTTCTGTTAATCATTTTCAATAAGGATACCAGTAAATGGGTACCATGAAAAGCCAATTAATTACTTTATAAGAACACAAATTCATTAGTTCATTCTGTGGATCAACTATGTGAGCCATCACGGCAGTTCCTCTTCAATGTAGATTCTGAGCAACAACATGAACATATCTGCTATTGCCTAAGTCATACAATGAAAAGTTATAGAAAAACAGAATATTTAGTTACATTGTAAGTATCCTTTTGTTAACCATTTTCATTTAGATATCAGTAAAGAGGTGTCATGAAAACAAGTAAGTAAGAAAAAGGGCAAAGATCAGGAATCTATATAATTAAGCTTCACACCTGACCCAAAATAGCAATGGGAAAGTGACAACTTCACAATAAGACATCACAAATGAAAGCCAATAGGCCTGCTCTTTCCCAGCAGGTGACCACTAGGCATCAATAAACAGACATGCGCGAAAGCATAACAAAAAACATGACAGAAATAGCATAAATGATCCACAAAAGAAGCACTGCCTTGGAACGGTAAACTACTTTATAAGAACACAAATTTATTAGCTTAGATATTTGTCAACTCATGGCAGTGTGTTCATTCTGTGGATCAACTATGTGAGCCTTCAAGGCGAATCCTCTTTTGGTTGTGAAGCACAGAAAGGGGTGGAGTAAACTATAATGTTGTATCTCTTTTTTGTTGTAGTGAAGAACCATGCAGATCAGAGAAAGAAATGTTCTTAGAACGGGGTTCTTTTTTGCATGACAGTCCCTATTTCACCGTAGAACTGGACGAGACCTACGGTTACATAATCATGTTTTCCATTAGTTCTGTAGAGATGTTCTTATCTGGAGTGCTGAGGATTAGATTAAGCCCTGTTGTTTGCCTCACTGGTAAGGACAATACTGTAGATTCGGAAATTTTCGCGAGGGTTTTAGTTTATGCGGAGTTTCGCGAAAATATAAGCTTCGTGAAATGGTGAAAACTATTTGTCCTTTACTGATGAAGGTAAATCGTGCCAAATTCGCGATTTTTTTACGTGACTTATAAGTCTTTTAACACTATTCGCGAAAATAAAATTCTCGCAAAAATTTCCGAATTTACAGTAATTAACTCTTAAAGCGGCAGCTAAAAACTACATCTGAAAAAGTTATGTGGTTATGTCGTATGCTGCATATATTTGCTTACTTTATATATTAATTTAAGTATTTGGGCAAACTCTGTGGAGCCAGATAAGACTGCTCCTATAGGAGCAGTCTTATCTAGGTCTACATTGTTTGTCAAAGTGGTTTCTAAATGAATTCAGCAGTTGACTTAGCAGACCACCTTTTTTTAATTGGCACTATAAAAATCGAATCAATACAGATTTCAGATACTCTTATGTCTGATGGATATTTCCACCTTTTCCTGACAGACAAAAGTAATTAAAATGTGTCTGAAGTATCTAATGACCCTTCATCAGAACTGATCGTCTCAGTACCAAATACAGATAAATAGAACAGGCGATATCAACAATCTAAAAAAAATAATTTTTACACTGTTTGCGAATAAGGATGTGGCCGATAATCTGATTGTCTGTCCAATATGTACTGTTAAAGCGAGCCCCACACAACTTGACATCTTAGCCTAGTAAAAAGCGTGTCAGCCTTTAGAACCAAATAACCAGGATCGATTCGGGGGTTGGCACTTATTACAAATTGTTTTTTTTTTCTTTTTTTTTCACCTTGTAATGCAAAATTACTTCATACAAGTAATATGAAATTATATAAATGACAAAAATTACATTCCTTAACGTTTTATATTGAATTATCCTCTAAATTTGTGGGGTTGGAGTTAAATTTGGCCCTCCTGAAAGATAATTACTCAGGTGGCCCCTGATTTGTTTTCTTTTTTCTAAAATCTCAAATGATAGTCCATGAAATAAAAACTAAAAAATAAGATTTTTTAATCTCAGATTTTCGATACATAATTTACTCCAAAAATCGAAATCCTTTTTGGGGAAATTACCAAAATATATCATGCAGTATCTTGACAGGGCTTGGGAAAACAAATAAATTTTCACATTTTCTAGATAGCTTAAGGTCATGAGCAATAATAAAAATAAAAATAAAGAAGCTGGATGGCGATTACAAATATTTTAGCATAAAATTAAGGACTTGTTTTTTTTTCAGAAAATTTGTATAATGCTCAAAAATTTCATGTGAGATTATGAAAATTGACGTGATGACATATCCTTTTATATTTTTTTAATTGACAGTTTATACATATAACAAACTGTATGAAAAGATTTAAAAAGATTTTAATGTGGGAAGTATTACATACAAATGCCCTCATTGAAGGTTTAAAGTATTGCAGAAATCTCGGCATGGAGCATTCTGCAAGACTTTTGACCTGCAGTAAGCGATGATTAGTCTTAAAAACCAATTGTTGATCTTTTTGAGAGTGGCCGTTTATAAGGGTTTTACTGTTTACTCAAAGGTGCAATAATAAGTCGATTATCTCATTCATGTCCGGGACAAACTACATGAAAACGTGTTCATCTTTACATACTTATTTCAATGACAAGTGAAAGTAGGATTTGTTTTTAGGATTTGTTGAGAATTTGTTTTTATGTACTTCTTTTTATGGATCATTTGTGTTTCTCATGCTTTTGCATCTGTTCATTGCTGCCTTGTTGTCACTTGCCGGGAAAGAGCTGACCTCCTGGCTCTTGATGGTGATGTTTATTGTAGTTTTGTTTATTGTAGTTTATGGTATCCTGGGTCAGGTGTGGTACTTGATGGTATCGTTTCCTGATCTTTGCCCCCTTTCTTACTTTAAAAGACTTATGGTAAAAACTCATTTATTGAAAAGACTATGTTGAATGTACATAGTAGATTTGCCTCACCGAAACAATTGTAATGTGTACTAACATTATACGCTACTAATATTAATCAAAGTTTTTTTGTAGTTAACACGTATTAAGCTTCATGTCCATTGTCTTTGCCTCTTTTACATTCCTTGAATTGCAAATGAGCATTAAAATACCTGTCCTCATACCGCAAATTGTTTATATAAGCATGACAGCTATACCTCTAAATTTGATTTCATGAACTTTATTTTATGCTTCTACAAAAATAAAATTGGTTTAGCACTGTCAATACAAATGCTTATCCAGCGAATGTATAAAATAAGCAAAATTATCTTTGCCCCCAAGCAGTGGCTAAAATTCATTCCCGTTTTGTGATGAGAGGGACTTATGATGTCTCTTTCTAATGATAAGCAGGCTGATATTATTGATGCGTTTCACACAACATCCAGATGGACGATATTTTAAACATTAATAACGTTATTTTGACAATATGGTAAGTCAAATATACCCTTCAGAGCTCTAACTCAATAAAGCCAATACCTCTGATACCGAAGCTGCATTTTTATACTTGCATTTATCCATTTCTAATGCTATCGTTTCTACCAAAATTTATGATAAACGTGACGACTTTGATTTTGATATTGTCAATTTGCCATTTTTAGATGGTGATGTTCCTTGCTCTACATCCTATGGAGTCTGTATCTCTCAACTCATTCGTTTTGCTACAGCATCTAGCTATGTTGCTGACTTTAACACTTGCAATAAATTGTTAACTCAGAAACTTCTTAAACAAGGCTATCGGTATCAAAATTTCGCAAAACCTTTTCTTAATTTTATTGCGATAGTATGATTTGATATCTAAATTCCAAGTTGGACTTAAATCTCTCTTGCGCCAAGGACTTTTGGAACCTGATTTCTATGGTGACTTGGTGAATAAATTGAAGGAGATTGTTGGCTCTAATAATTTTTCAGTCCAGTTCATTAAAATAATTTCCCATTATAAAAATATTCGCTATAACATTAATGTATTGCAACAGACTGCATGCTTGGTGGTCAACCCAATCATGTTTGGCAATTTTGCTTTCCTTTTTAGTTGCACACCGCTGGGTCGAACTTCAGACTCTATGATGGTTCAGACTTATCTATTGATGAAATGTTTGGGGCCTGATGCTTTGGCTATTTGTTGCGTCCACTGGGGTTGACCTGTTGGTTTTCTTTTGCTCCGGTATTCAGTTTTATTTACTGTTGAGTCCTTATCTTTGCTTTATCTCCTTTTTATATCTTGATTTATATAAACTAGGAGATGGTGCATTGATAAGTTAGGGTCTTTCATGCAAACCAAACATCTATGTGTCTTGATCCACATCTGAAGTAAGGGTGAGGTTGGTGCACCGTTAAACCAGTTTAAGTCCTACCGTAAAATATTTTCAGGACCATTCCAAGGCGGTACTTCTTTTGTGGATCTTTTATGTTTTTTCTGTCTTCTGTTTGCTATGCTTTTGCGCGCATCTGTTTATATGTGCCTTGTGGTCACCTGCTTGGAAACGGCTGACCTCTTGGCTCTCATTTGTGGTGTCTATCTGTGAGTTTGTCACTTTCCCATTGGTATCCTGGGTCAGGTATGGTACTTGATTGTTTCGATCCCTGATCTTTGCTCCCTTACTTAGTTTAAACATGTATCAATGGTTCGTGATTGGCACCTTTCTGCCTTATCTGTTCTTGTTTTTACCTCATATGAATGCAAAGTGATTTAAAGTGAGCATATATTAGTGATCATCCTGTGTCTGGCATCTGTTGAGCATTAGATACGGGTTATGTTTATTCTCTTTTTAAATGATATCCCCTTTTAAACCACGTGTCCAAATTTTCAATTGTTTCACACAAATGTTTACATTATTCGTATAGTCATCTATGAAACAAAATGACAATCAGAGCTAAAGTAAATAAAGAAGAATCTCCTTACAATATCTGAACTAAATTCAAGCTGTTCCCCACAACGGCCTCTACCAAAGTATCTAAAACAAATTTTGTCTTTCTAAATAAAAATTATCTTTTATTTTTAGCTCTGGTGGTCATTGTGACCACCAGAGCTAAAAATAGAATATTATTTACATTATTTAAAAGAGTTTTGTTTTGCTAAATGAAAATAATCTTTTATATTTAGCTCTAAAAGTAGAAGATTATTTTCATTATATTTCCTCCTGAACTGCTGCCCAACTTAAAACTATTTTTACACAAATATCACTCGTATTGTCTGCTTTCAAAATTGCTCAAATAATTTTGCTTGGTTTAACAAAATGGTTACCATGGCTAACAATAGAAAGACCTTAAACCCATTTATGCCAAATGGATTTCGCAACCTTATTAATTCGGTGAATCCATTTCGAATTTAAACGCTGTTGAGTACTTAGTTTCAATTTCATTTAAAATTGAAACATAAAAATATCAGTGAGAAAACAGTGATGAAGCTGATCAGACGTTGATCATGTGGCGTCTGGTCTGGTTATACGCTGTTGGCCAACGTCCCATAAGAAAGACGCTAGGCTTAAAATGAATTAGATGTAATTTTCATTCTAATTACTTGCTGAAATTAAAATAAATCACAAATAATCTTCCTACTTTGTGAAACCTGTTCTACCACACCAAGCAGAATAACTGCTGGAGCTTTAAATAAAAAAAAATCTTTAAACAACATCCTATCTTGAGCAACTGGTCAAATTTATAATGTCTTAACTCAACTGTTCTTTATTACGCCTTAATAAACATTGCCCACGTGCGCGGGTCCAGAAAGTTTTGTCAGAGGGGTCCAACTTTGACAAGGTTTCAAGGTGTTTTTTTAGTTGATCAGGGGAGAGAGGATCAAAACTATAACTATAACTATATATAACTAAAAGCTGGCCATTATTGGCCCGCCAGCAAAACGCCATTAAATGGCGTTTTGCTGGCGGGCTTATGATGGCCCATTATTGAATGCTGGCTTGGTAGCTTTGAGATTTTTCAGGGGATCAGGACCAGTATTTCTACAAAACCCTATATTTTGTGATTTTTCAGGGGAGGTCCAGACCCCCTGCCCCCCCTCCCCCCTTCTGGTTCCCAAGTGGTTGAGCGGCTCTTCCTCGCAGTGCCACGGGGTTGTCTGCGGTTTGTGATTGTGGTATTTCCTGATCATACTCACTTACTATTTTTGCTCTCATGAGCTAAAGGGCTGTGCATAAGAATTTTTAAACGATACATCCTCCTGAACGACAGGCCTTAGTTCAAAACGTAAACTTGTATCACGCTAACATTCAGCATTCCTGTTTCAAATAAAAACTGTTCAAAATAAGTTAAACCCCAACTGAAATTTCCATAGACTTAATGCAAAAACTTTCATTTTTGCTTTATCATAACATTTTACTGAAAAAGATATTTGCATATCAGTAAAGAAGCATCGTCTAAACATATGGTAGGCGGCTAGGTGCCACTAATATTGCTAATTCACCCATAGATCTTCATACATTTAAGTAAATGTCACTTTCGCTCTCTATCATATATTTATAGCAAAATTGGCAAAAATATGGGTACTCTTGGGCACATATCGAAAGGTAATCGATAGTTTCAATTGAAACTTTGTGCAAGATATTGTTGTCTTATTTGAGTTGTGTCTGGGTTTTATTTGTTTTTAGATTTTTTTTGAAAAACAATTTTAAACTTTGTAAATTTAACAATAGGCCTATGGAAAAACTGACATGGGGCTTAACGATAATGTATTTTTAATCAGAATTAAAAACGTATGGATCCTAATCTACATGCTTTCAACAAAGGACAAATCTAGGTTTAACCACACAAAAGCTAGGTACTGTGTTATTGACATATTTTGCATGTTGTTCTGTTTATTTATCTCACAGAAACAGAAGGTGACATAGAGCCAGTGATCCCATGTGGTGGGGGCTACAAGACGACACTAGAAGCTCGTTGTCTGTATGATCAAGACAAGTTTGGCCACGTAATAGGGTGCCGGTCTCTTGCACATCTTCAAAATTGTGGTAAATACTAGAAAACAAATTAATATTATTTAATCTTAAAAAAGCCAATTATCACAAACCAGTAAGCACATTAGATTTGGTTCACACGAATTACAATCAATGATTCTTGACATGAGAAAATCTGTCTTCTGTGTTTGAAAATAACAAAGGTACAGGCCAATCTGTGCATGCACGCAGACTGATCAGCGTGTTTGTTATTCGCTTTTTGGAAAGTATCATATCTTATCTTGATACAAGCAAAAAAATTTTCTAGCTATTCCCTGTAGTTGAGGAGACTGTTTTGAGTCTCGTTTTGTTGGAAATTTCAAAGACAGGTTTTGTGTCCGCAAGGCCTAAATGTAAGACTCCCTTAAGCCCCCTCTGCTTCCATACACAAAGCATGGATGTAAATAATGACCGGGGTCAACTTTATACCCCTACTTTTAGATCTGTTTTATAGGTCAGGAAGAGTGTTTTAAATATACATTTGTGCATTTGCTGTTAGATGACTTCAACACCAGAAACTTTTTTTAACTGCTTAGTTACTAAAACAAGGTTGAAGATATCATAAAATTCGAAAAGCATTTTCTAAATTCTACCACAGACACTCAGAGTTAATTGTTAAATGCAAAATTGGGTTAAAATCTATTCTGCAACAAGACATTTCAGAATATATATTTTATGGTGATTCAATTTATAAATTCAAACGAATTGTTGGAAAACCTTATTTTAGTGATCAATTCAAAAAAGATAGTTAAACGTTATATAAAGATTGGATATAGCTTGGATGTCATGCCACAGTCTGCATGCCTTGTTTTAAACCCAATCACGGTTTATAGCTATGTTTTCCTATTTTTTTGCACGAAGGTGGGTCAGACCTCGGACTCTATGACTGCTCTGACATAAAGCTTTAATCAGTGGGTTGGTGCCTGACGCTTATCTGTAGCTGGACCCACCGTGGCTCAACTTGAGGTTTTCTTTAGCTCTGACTATCTGTAAGTCGTGACCTTTTTTCTTTGTTTCATCATAGTGTGTTAATTTGATCAGAGTGTTTCTCCATGATGATACATTGCAATAGTTAGAAGGCTTCCATGCGAGCTGAATATTTCTTGCACATGTACTTCAACAACATCAGAATCTAGGGTGAAGATTTGGTACCAGTAAAATGCATATGAGCCTCTTGGTGGCTTTGGCTACTGTCCATTCTAAGGCGGTGGTTCTATGTTTGTTGACTTGTTGTTTATTGTTATTCTGTAATTGTTCTATGTTTTGTTGTACGTATCTTTATGTCCATTCTAGTTTTGCAATCAGCTTGATGGGGAAGAGAGAGCTGGTTGCTTTGCTGCGTTTGTCTTCCTGATGTCTCTTGATTGTTGTGTGGCTCTTCCTCGCGGTGCCATGGGTTTGTCTGCAGTTTGTGATTGTGGTATTTCCTGATCATACTCACTTACTATTTTAGTACCAAATCTGATATGATAGCCTGTCCAAATAAGCAACTGTTTATGATATCATTTAGGAAAGATATGAGGATATGTTGAATAGAATAAATAGCAAGCAGAAGGTAAGTGATATAAGTGCAGCAAGTGGTCACTCCTCTCTTAATGAGATAATTACTAGATTCACAAGAGACACAAAGAATCGTATCAAAATATTTAGACTAAACACACCAAGCCAACAACAAACAGGGGATGTGGCATAACAACAGACCCTAACTGGTGCCTTGAATGAAATTGAATTTATCCCCACCCCAAGGCCCCTACAAGCTGATAGTAATTAATTAGATAAGTAAGTAAGTAAGTAAGTAAGTAAGTAAGTTTATTTCTACTTTAACCACAACATGGTCATTTGTAGTACATATATCAATACATAATTGCAAAATGCATACACTCATCCGTAAGTCGTTAGTGTACTAACCCCCAAAGTTCCAATCACAACAGATTAAGCCTATATTGCAAACAACATGGACCCTTGTCTGAAAGCTCACTTAGGATCAGTCCAATCAGAGACCGCACTGTTTTCTTCGATATTCAAATTAAGTAAAGTGGCTACTCACATGTATATACCCAATACATATCTACAATAGCAACTGACACTTTCATTGCAAAAATATAATTGACATGATAGGGATTGACATCTGATATGAGAAAACACAAGCTGTTCGTACTCAGTGCAACCATATGGGGAAAGCTAATATTGATCATTTCTATCTGCTATTTACTGTTAATGTGAGATTTAAGACAATGCATGTTTATCATTGATATACCTTTGTTAACTCAGAAACTTCTTAAACAAGGCTATCGGTATCATAAACTTTGCAAAAACTTTTTTAAATTTTATAATCAATACTATGACTTGATATCTAAATTCCAAATTGAACTTGAATCTCATTGCACCAAGGACTTTCAGAACCTGAATTCTATGGTGACTTGGTGTATAAATTGAAGAAGATTGTCAGCTCTAATAATTTTTCAGTGCAGTTCATTAAAATAATTTTCCATAATAAAAAGATTGGCTATAGCATTAATGTATTGCAGCAGACTGCACGCTTGGTGGTCAACCCAATCATGGTGGGGAACTTTGATTTCCTCTTGAATTGGACGTTGTTGGGACGGACTTCAAACTCTATGACGTTTCCACTTTAAAGACTTATCTATTGATGAGATTGTAGGGGGCTGATGCTTTGGCTGTTTACCTGTTGGATTTCTTTTGCTCCAGTATTCAGTTTTGTTTACGGTTAAGTCCTTATCTTTGCTTTATTTCCTTTTTATATCCTGATTTGTATGTTCTAGGAGATGATGCATTCAATAGTTAAGGGTCGTTCATGCAAACCAAACATCTATGTGTCTTGATCAACATCTGAACTAAGGGTGAGGTTGGTGCACCGTTAAACCGGTTTAAGCCCTCCAGTAAAATATTTTTTACTGACAGTTCCAAGACAGTGCTTCTTTTGTGGACCATTTATGTTATTTCTGTCTTGTTTTGTTATGCTTTCATGCACGTCTGCTTGTTGATGCCTTGTGGTCACCTGCTGGGAAAGGGCTGACCTCTTTGTATTCGCTTGTGATGTCTAATTGTGACGTTGTCTTTTTCCCATTGGTATACTGGGTCAGGTGTGGGGCTTGATTGTATTGATTCCTGATCTTTGTCCTCTTTCTTACATTTAGCTTTTTCGTATACTGTAAAACATGTGCAAAATGGAAACTCAAAAATAGACAAAAAAGATCTTAATGAGAAATGGTAGCTTAATGTAGGTTGAAAATGTTGGAGAATGCTCCCCTTGGAGCATTCTGCAATACTTTTTGACCTGCATAAAGCGATGATTAGTCTTGAAACCCAATTTAGTCGTTTTGAGAGTGCCCATTTTACACATGTTTACTGTACTTCATTTGTTGGCTTCTGCTACTTCAAAGGATAACAACAAGTACTGATATAAATATTCACTACTTATATACTTAAATGAAAAAGAAACGCAACTCTTAGTAAAATGGAATTTCCTTGTTGACCAAAACATTCAATCAGCAATAATGCGATCGCTAAGTACAGTTATTTGCCTTTCATACAATATCAAAATCAGATGGTTGTGACTTTGATAAGTTAGAGGTCTTTCATGCAAGCCAAACATCTATGTTTCTTGATCCTCATCTGAACTAAGGGTGAGGTTGGTGCACCCTTAAACTGGTTTAAGCCCTCCAGTAAAATATTTTACTGGCGGTTCCAAGGCGGTGCTTCTTTGTGGATTATTTATGCTATTTCTGTCCTGTTTTGTTATGCTTTCATGACCGTCTGTTTGTTGATGCCTTGTGGTCACCTACTGTGAAAGGGCTGACCTCTTGGCTCTCGTTTGTGATTTCCAATTGTTACGTTGTCACTTTCCCATTTGCATCCTGGGTCAGGTGTGGTGCTTGATTGTATCCATTCCTGATCTTTGCCCTCTTTCTTACTTTTAAAGTTGTCAGGCTGCAGGGCAAATTCTAAGGCTACACCCATTTTTAAGGTCACAGACTTCCCAATTTGCGGTTGCCGATTTCTTGTTTTGTTATGAGAGTGATTTTATGATGTCTCTTTCTGATGATAAGCAGGCTGATATTATTGACAGTTTTAACACAACATAAAGATATTTGGATGGTATTTCAATCATTAATAATGTTTATTTTGACAATATTTTAAGTAAGTAAGGGTGCAAAGATCAGGAATCGATACAATCAAGTATCACACCTGACCCAGGATACCAATGGGAAAGTGACAAACTCAAAGCAGACACCACAAACGAGAGCCAAGAGGTCAGCCCTTTCCCAGCAGGTGACCACAAAGCACATATAAACAGACGCGCACAAAGACATAGCAAACAAAAGACAGAACAAAAACATAAAAGATACACAAAAGAAGTACCGCCGTGGAACGGTCAGTAAAAAATATTTTACTGGAGGGCTTAAACCGGTTTAACGGCGTCAACCTCACCCTTAATTCAGATGTGGATCAAGACACATAGATATTTGGTTTGCATGAAAGACCCCTAACTTATCAATGCATCATCTCCTAAAACATATAAATCAAGATATAACAAGGAGATAAAGCAAAGATAAGGACTCAACAGTAAATAAAACTGAATACCAGAGCAAAAGAAATCCAACAGGTAGACCCCGGTCAAATATACCCTTCAGAGCTCCAACTTAATAAAGCTAACACCTCTGATACCGAAGCTGCGTTTTTTGACTTCTTTGTCTATCTCTAATGACATAGTTTCTACCAAAATTTATGATAAACGTGACAATTTTAATTTTGATATTGTCAATTTTCCACTTTTAGAGGGTGATTTTCCTTACCCTAGATCCAATGGAGTCTATATCTCTCAACTCTTTCGTTTTGTTACAGCATCTAGCCATTTTTGCTGACTTCAACACTCGCAATAAATTGTTAACTCAGAAACTTCTTAAACAAGGCTATCGGTATCATAATCTTCAAAAAACCTTTTATTAACTTTATCTACAATACTATGATTTGATTTCTAAATTCCAAGTTGGACTTAAATCTTTCTTGCGCAAAGGACGTTCAGAACTTGAGTTCTATGGTGACTTGGTGTATAAATTGAAGAAGATTATTGGCTCTAATATTTTTCCAGTGTAGTTTATTAAAACAATTTCCCTTCATAAAAAAAAAATTGCCTATAACATTAATGTATTGTTACAGACGGTCAACCCAATCGTGGTAGGCAACTTTGCTTTTCTCTTTAATTGTACGCTGGTGGGTCAGACTTCAGACTCTCTGATGGTTCCAACTTAAAGAATTATCTATTGATGATATGGTAGGGGTATGATGCTTTGGTTGTTGTCAGACCCACCAGGGTTTGCCTGTTGGAGTTCATTTGCTCCTGTATTCAGTTTTATGTACTATTGAGTCCTTATCTTTGCTTTCATGTTAACCAAACAACTATTGGTCTTTCATGCAAACCAAACATCAATGTGGCTTGATCTACATCTGAACTAAGGGTGAGGCTGGTGCCTTGAAACCGGTTTAAGTCATCCAATAAAATATTTTAACTGACCGTTCCAAGGTAGTACTTCTTTTGTGGATCATTTGTGTTATTTATGATTTGTGTTTGCCATGCTTTCGTGTCTGTTCATTGCTGCCTTTTGGTCACCTGACCTTTTGGCTGTTGTTTGTGATGTTTAATTGTGTTTTTGTCACTTTCCCATGTGGTATCCTGGGTCAGGTGTGGTACTTGATCATATCGATTCCT
The DNA here is from genome assembly GCA_964019695.1 of Loripinus fragilis. NCBI lineage: Eukaryota > Metazoa > Mollusca > Bivalvia > Lucinida > Lucinidae > Loripinus > Loripinus fragilis. The sequence continues at coordinate 2,213,360 of CAXHUL010000609.1, forward strand.
GATCTTTGCCACCTTTCTTACACTACCTATTTTCGAAAACGAATTTTAACCAATATCTGCTTTGAAAGCAAAAGGGCAGACAAAATCAGATCAGGTAAGTTTATGCTCCTATCAACGTTCATTTTTGACTACGTGACGTCTTCATTTTTTATGTAATTGACCATTTTATCCAAACGAATATGACTAATCGAAATATTTTAATGTCTCCCTATAGCCTTTAACACATTGCACAGAAGACAAGGGTATCGCAACATGACCGAACATAATGCACTTGTAATGAATTATTTATAATATGTAGGTTGACGTCAACAATGAAACACAGCGACTCAGCAACTGGGAGCATTGATAAACAATATATTCTATAACTTTTTAGAGCTTTCCTGTAGTTTAGACATCTGGCTATCAAATCAAGCTGTTTGTTTTCGAATCGAATATGACATTCCTTTTTAAACGCCAATTGTTGAAATTTACTGACGTCATTATAACGTCAGAATAGAAGCTGTGATCAAAACCATTATTGCTGCATATCGATACTCATTGTAGAAGCACACAGGTTATAATTAAGATAGTATTATCATATGGTCCATGTGGACGAAAAAGTGAATTTAAAACGGTTGCGGTTTTATTGCGTTTAAGTATATGCATCACTCCTATATACGAACGATTTACAAAACATCAGACCATGCTGACTTTTATTCTAGCTATTTCTCCCTTTATAAACTAACGGATTTTTTTTTTCATTAATACTTTACAGTAGAGATTGCTCACTTCATTTGGGGATAACTGCATAAAAATCACTTGGGAAGGTATATCGTCAGATCGAAAATTTAGTTTTACGTCTATGCACAAGCAAAGCCATAATATGTGATTCTGAACGGATATCTGATGAAATATCTCCCGAAAAGAATATTTGGAATATGTTATCCCCATTCAAATGCACTTCTGCAGTTTGGTCTCAAATTTTAGCGTTGCAAGCCGCATTAAGCCACGTGTCATCTAACGAAATGCACTTATTGACACCAAATTATTTCCGACAAAATATCGCCCGATAAACTGTCACAAACTTTCGACGTTATCCAATCACACGCTGGGTTACCAAAAGCAAGTGCATTAGAATACAATTGTGGGGGGTCTAAGGTTATAATTGCAAAATTATGATGGTTTTAACAGGTGCTAACCATGATAAAATGCGGCGTTTTGCAGCATATATGATCATCTCGCAGTACATTGAGGAGGAATAAGCTTACACATAGACTAGGAGTATGATGGGTCAAGAGAGCTGAAGAATTTTCTTATATTTCAGCTGATTTTGTCTGTCCAGACGGATATTTTAAATGTAACAGGAGCTTTTGCTTGGAGAATCGGTTTCTTTGTGACGGAGAAGACCACTGTGAACATGGGGAAGACGAGTATAATTGTGGTATTATTATACATTGTATATAGGTTTAGGTTTCCTAAAAAAAGAGCGTAAAATTGCAAAAAAAATTTCTTACCCATCAGTTTTGACATATGTTTTTGGTGCTCAAAAGAACAGTCTTATTAAGACGGTTCTTTTGAGTACCCACAACATATGTTTTAGATGAGAATAAGAAACTATTTTTTTGCACGCACTGTTAACTGAAAAGATTTTTTTAAAAAAGAGCGTAAAATTGCAAATATTTCCTTACCCATCAGTTTTAACATATGTTTTGGGTGCTCAAAAGAACCGTCTTATTAAGCCGGTTCTTTTGAGTACCCACAACATATGTTTAGGATGAGAAATGAGAAACATATTTTTTTGGTACTCACTCTTTAAAGCTGCATAGTCTGTAATTTTTGATCTTCTAATTTAAAAAATAATGTTTTTTTTTTTTTTTCAAGAACGCAGTAAAAATACTCAAATTCAGGTAAAAACTTTACCATTTACGTAAATCTTAACAAGTTATCACTATCAATACAACTGCATTTATGTTAAAATTCAACGGTCTATAATTATTGGAGGGACGCAAATAATTACCAACAAGAGAAAAATACACCTATTTGATGAGATAATTCACTTTCCCATGCAGTTTTCAGCTGTACTGAACATTTTTATTGTGAAAACATAGCTTAATTCTACTTTTACAAATGATTTAAAAAGAAAATAAAAAATTTCGAAAAAAATTCATAGTTACAGAGTATGCAGCTTTAACTGAAAGCCTGTAGTAAAGTTATTTCTAAAGATTATATGGGCAGGCAATGATATTTAAGAGCTCATCACAAATGTGCAAATGCCTCTAATATGTATTTGTCCATACTGACTTTTCCAGCAAACCCAAACAAAATTAACTTCCATACTGTGCACCACGAAGATGGGATTTCAGTTTTGGGAACAGATAGAAATCAGAAGGAGCATATCAGTAGAATATGAGGGATGAGGAAGGATTTCAAATCCACATTCAGTCGCAGCAGTAATGGCAACTTGTGACGTGTTCGCAGGGGCGTTGTGCTGCAAAAGCAGAACACAGCGAGTCAGTTTACCTCGCCTCTTTCTTGCGATTTTATGGCAAAGCCGCTTCAATTCGCCTAATCGTGCGGCCTTGCCTAAGATAATCATGATCACCTCTTAACTATCCCAAAAAGATTGAGGCCATCGCCTTCCCTGCTGAATGAACCCTCTAAAATGTCTTAGGAGGGGGTGAGTCAGGGTGCTTCCATTGTTTACTCTGCATATTTGACTCTGGGTCAAAGTGGTGCACCCATGTCTCATCTCACTTGATAAAATCGCAGGGATCACCTTCATAGCAAGACAGGAGATACCTAGAAATATCGAGCTGAGTCCTTTTCTGATCATTGGTCAACATTCGGGGTACCCATCTTGCCAAATTCTATGACATTCCTAAGATATCGGTAAGGATTGATTGTACTGCCCCAAAACTTATGCCAACTTCGATTCTTTGAACTTTGTATCGATTCCTGATCCTTGCTGTCTTTCTTACTTCGCTAGCTATGCTTCGCAGGTCTCGCCATCTTTTCACACATAACCAGGGTGTGCAGGACCTTGACATTTTCATCAGTGGTGTCATCTTTGGCATGGCCAGACCATCCATCATCCTCAACGCTCTCTCTCCCCCTCTTACACTGTGCTGCCTATATTTTCACTGTGCTATAAGAAGGAGACTTATTCGCAAGTGTTTCCATGAAGTTCCTTGGGAGGCTTTCCTTTCTTACAGAAGTATTTGGTAATTGCTCTGATTTCAAGTTTCTCCATTTTGCAAATTTGTCGCACCCTCCTCTCTTAAAAGTGCTTTACATAACCAACCCTGCATGACCGCATCCTTTTCACACTCCCAAATGTCTTCAATTAGATCAAATGATGGACTGACAAAGATTTTAATTCAATGGATCTTACCAAAGCGTACCAAGCCGAGAACCTTATGATCACATCTCGTATATGCAGAGTGAATTATTCAGATTCCTTGCATCATTGTCAAAAACTATCTAAGCCCTTTCCTTCATGAATATTCATGCTAGGCTCCACCCACTATAAATAATTATATAAATAAATTTTCATGTTGGTACATAGAACAAAGACATTACTTGTCACTTCCACCAGTGAAGGATCAGATATTTCATATTTCCATGGGGAAACACAGTAGACCTTGATCAGGCAGCTCTTATGAGAGCTGCCTTATCTGGGTCTGCTCTGATTGCAAAATGCATCTCTATGATGAACATGTAAATGGTTAAAGGGTCAAAGAAGTGGAAAGATCCTGCATCTTCACCCCTTATCTCATGGACATTTATATAATGACTTGTTCTATGTTCAGCTGCTAGCTAGTGTGACTAATGAGCTTTATTTTTGTTCTTCAGATGGTTTAATTTGTGCATCCCAATACCGGTGCTTGAGCTCTACCACCTGCCTTGGTCAACAATACCTTTGTGATGGGTACCAGCATTGTCCCCATGGTGATGATGAACAGCTGTGCTACTTCAGGTAAGGGTAAGCACTGGTAGACAGTTATCTACTGGTCAACAATACCTTTGTGATGGGTATCAGCATTGTCCCCATGGTGATGATGAACAGCTGTGCTACTTCAGGTAAGGGTAAGCACTGGTAGACAGTTATCTACTGGTCAACAATACCTTTGTGATGGGTATCAGCATTGTCCCCATGGTGATGATGAACAGCTATGCTACTTCAGGTAAGGGCAAGCACTGGTAGACAGTTATCTACTGGTCAACAATACCTTTGTGATGTGTACCAGCATTGTCCCCATGGTGATGATGAACAGTTGTGCTACTTCAGGTAAGGCGGCACTGGTAGACAGTTATCTACTGGTCAACAATACCTTTGTGATGGGTACCAGCATTGTCCCCATGGTGATGATGAACAGTTGTGCTTCTTCAGATAAGGGCAAGCACTGGTAGACAGTTATCTATTGGTCAACAATACCTTTGTGATGGGTACCAGCATTGTCCCAATGGTGATGATGAACAGCTGTGCTTCTTCAGGTAAGGGCAAGCACTGGTAGACTGTTATCTACTGGTCAACAATACCTTTGTGATGGGTACCAGCATTGTCCCCATGGTGATGATGAACAGCTGTGCTACTTCAGGTAAGGGTAAGCACTGGTAGACAGTTATCTACTGGTCAACAATACCTTTGTGATGGGTACCAGCATTGTCCCCATGGTGATGATGAACAGCTGTGCTTCTTCAGGTAAGGGTAAGCACTGGTAGACAGTTATCTATTGGTCAACAATACCTTTGTGATGGGTACCAGCATTGTCCCCATGGTGATGATGAACAGCTGTGCTTCTTCAGGTAAGGGTAAGCACTGGTAGACAGTTATCTACTGGTCAACAATACCTTTGTGATGTGTACCAGCATTGTCCCCATGGTGATGATGAACAGCTGTGCTTCTTCAGGTAAGGGCAAGCACTGGTAGACAGTTATCTACTGGTCAACAATACCTTTGTGATGGGTACCAGCTTTGTCCCTATGGTGATGATGAACAGCTGTGCTTCTTCAGGTAAGGGCAAGCACTGGTAGACAGTTATCTACTGGTCAACAATACCTTTGTGATGGGTACCAGCATTGTCCCCATGGTGATGATGAACAGCTGTGCTACTTCAGGTAAGGGCAAGCACTGGTAGACAGTTATCTACTGGTCAACAATACCTTTGTGATGGGTACCAGCATTGTCCCAATGGTGATGATGAACAGCTGTGCTTCTTCAGGTAAGGGCAAGCACTGGTAGACTGTTATCTACTGGTCAACAATACCTTTGTGATGGGTACCAGCATTGTCCCCATGGTGATGATGAACAGCTGTGCTACTTCAGGTAAGGCTGCACTGGTAGACAGTTATCTACTGGTCAACAATACCTTTGTGATGGGTACCAGCATTGTCCCTATTGTGATGATGAACAGCTGTGCTTCTTCAGGTAAGGGCAAGCACTGGTAGACAGTTATCTACTGGTCAACAATACCTTTGTGATGGGTACCAGCATTGTCCCCATGGTGATGATGAACAGCTGTGCTACTTCAGGTAAGGGCAAGCACTGGTAGACAGTAATCTACTGGTCAACAATACCTTTGTGATGGGTACCAGCATTGTCCCTATGGTGATGATGAACAGCTGTGCTACTTCAGGTAAGGCGGCACTGGTAGACAGTTATCTACTGGTCAACAATACCTTTGTGATGGGTACCAGCATTGTCCCCATGGTGATGATGAACAGCTGTGCTACTTCAGGTAAGGGCAAGCACTGGTAGACAGTAATCTACTGGTCAACAATACCTTTGTGATGGGTACCAGCATTGTCCCAATGGTGATGATGAACAGCTGTGCTACTTCAGGTAAGGCGGCACTGGTAGACAGTTATCTATTGGTCATCATTACCTTTGTGATGGGTACCAGCATTGTCCCCATGGTGATGATGAACAGCTGTGCTTCTTCAGGTAAGGCGGCACTGGTAGACAGTTATCCATTGGTCATCAATACCTTTGTGATGGGTATCAGCATTGTCCCCATGGTGATGATGAACAGCTGTGCTTCTTCAGGTAAGGGTAAGCACTGGTAGACAGTTATCTACTGGTCAACAATACCTTTGTGATGGGTACCAGCATTGTCCCTATTGTGATGATGAACAGCTGTGCTTCTTCAGGTAAGGCAGCACTGGTAGACAGTTATCTACTGGTCAACAATGCCTTTGTGATGGGTACCAGCATTGTCCCTATGGTGATGATGAACAGCTGTGCTACTTCAGGTAAGGCAGCACTGGTAGACAGTTATCTATTGGTCATCAATACCTTTGTGATGGGTACCAGCATTGTCCCCATGGTGATGATGAACAGCTGTGCTTCTTCAGGTAAGGCGGCACTGGTAGACAGTTATCTACTGGTCAACAATACCTTTGTGATGGGTACCAGCATTGTCCCCATGGTGATGATGAACAGCTGTGCTACTTCAGGTAAGGGTAAGCACTGGTAGACAGTTATCTACTGGTCAACAATACCTTTGTGATGGGTACCAGCATTGTCCCCATGGTGATGATGAACAGCTGTGCTTCTTCAGGTAAGGGCAAGCACTGGTAGACAGTTATCTATTGGTCAACAATACCTTTGTGATGGGTACCAGCATTGTCCCCATGGTGATGATGAACAGCTGTGCTTCTTCAGGTAAGGCGGCACTGGTAGACAATTATCTATTGGTCATCAATACCTTTGTGATGGGTACCAGCATTGTCCCCATGGTGATGATGAACAGCTGTGCTTCTTCAGGTAAGGGTAAGCACTGGTAGACAGTTATCTATTGGTCAACAATACCTTTGTGATGGGTACCAGCATTGTCCCCATGGTGATGATGAACAGCTGTGCTTCTTCAGGTAAGGCGGCACTGGTAGACAGTTATCTACTGGTCAACAATACCTTTGTGATGGGTACCAGCATTGTCCCCATGGTGATGATGAACAGCTGTGCTTCTTCAGGTAAGGGCAAGCACTGGTAGACAGTTATCTACTGGTCAACAATACCTTTGTGATGGGTATCAGCATTGTCCCCATGGTGATGATGAACAGCTGTGCTTCTTCAGGTAAGGGTAAGCACTGGTAGACAGTTATCTATTGGTCAACAATACCTTTGTGATGGGTACCAGCATTGTCCCCATGGTGATGATGAACAGCTGTGCTTCTTCAGGTAAGGGTAAGCACTGGTAGACAGTTATCTATTGGTCAACAATACCTTTGTGATGGGTACAAGCATTGTCCCCATGGTGATGATGAACAGCTGTGCTTCTTCAGGTAAGGCGGCACTGGTAGACAGTTATCTACTGGTCAACAATACCTTTGTGATGGGTACCAGCATTGTCCCCATGGTGATGATGAACAGCTGTGCTTCTTCAGGTAAGGGTAAGCACTGGTAGACAGTTATCTATTGGTCAACAATACCTTTGTGATGGGTACAAGCATTGTCCCCATGGTGATGATGAACAGCTGTGCTTCTTCAGGTAAGGCGGCACTGGTAGACAGTTATCTACTGGTCAACAATACCTTTGTGATGGGTACCAGCATTGTCCCCATGGTGATGATGAACAGCTGTGCTACTTCAGGTAAGGGCAAGCACTGGTAGACAGTTACCTATTTGTCATCAGTACCTTTGTGATGGGTACCAGCATTGTCCCCATGGTAATGATGAACAGCTGTGCTACTTCAGATTAGGGCAAGCACTGGTAGACAGTTATCTATTGGTCAACAATACCTTTGTGATGGGTATCAGCATTGTCCCCATGGTGATGATGAACAGTTGTGCTACTTCAGGTAAGGCGGCACTGGTAGACAGTTATCTACTGGTCAACAATACCTTTGTGATGGGTACCAGCATTGTCCCCATGGTGATGATGAACAGCTGTGCTTCTTCAGGTAAGGGCAAGCACTGGTAGACAGTTATCTACTGGTCAACAATACCTTTGTGATGGGTATCAGCATTGTCCCTATGGTGATGATGAACAGCTGTGCTTCTTCAGGTAAGGGTTAGAACTGGTAGACAGTTATCTATTGGTCAACAATACCTTTGTGATTGGTATCAGCATTGTCCCCATGGTGATGATGAACAGTTGTGCTACTTCAGGTAAGGGCAAGCACTGGTAGACAGTTATCTACTGGTCAACAATACCTTTGTGATGGGTTCCAGCATTGTCCCTATGGTGATGATGAACAGCTGTGCTTCTTCAGGTAAGGGCAAGCACTGGTAGACAGTTATCTACTGGTCAACAATACCTTTGTGATGGGTATCAGCATTGTCCCCATGGTGATGATGAACAGCTTTGCTTCTTCAGGTAAGGCCGCACTGGTAGACAGTTATCTACTGGTCAACAATACCTTTGTGATGGGTACCAGCATTGTCCCCATGGTGATGATGAACAGCTGTGCTTCTTCAGGTAAGGGTAAGCACTTTTAGACAGTTATCTACTGGTCAACAATACCTTTGTGATGGGTACCAGCATTGTCCCTAAGGTGATGATGACCAACTGTGCTACTTCAGGTAAGGCTGCACTGGTAGACATTTATCTACTGGTCAACAATACCTTTGTGATGGGTACCAGCATTGTCCCAATGGTGATGATGAACAGCTGTGCTTCTTCAGGTAAGGGTAAGCACTGGTAGACAGTTATCTATTGGTCAACAATACCTTTGTGATGGGTATCAGCATTGTCCCCATGGTGATGATGAACAGCTGTGCTACTTCAGGTAAGGCGGCACTGGTAGACAGTTATCTACTGGTCAACAATACCTTTGTGATGGTTATCAGCATTGTCCCCATGGTGATGATGAACAGCTGTGCTTCTTCAGGTAAGGGTAAGCACTGGTAGACAGTTATCTACTGGTCAACAATACCTTTGTGATGGGTATCAGCATTGTCCCCATGGTGATGATGAACAGCTGTGCTTCTTCAGGTAAGGGCAAGCACTGGTACACAGTTATCTACTGGTCAACAATACCTTTGTGATGGGTATCAGCATTGTCCCAATGTTGATGATGAACAGCTGTGCTACTTCAGGTAAGGCGGCACTGGTAGACAGTTATCTATTGGTCAACAATACCTTTGTGATGGGTACCAGCATTGTCCCCATGGTGATGATGAACAGCTGTGCTACTTCAGGTAAGGCGGCACTGGTAGACAGTTATCTACTGGTCAACAATACCTCTGTGATGGGTACCAGCATTGTCCCCATGGTGATGATGAACAGCTGTGCTACTTCAGGTAAGGCAGCACTGGTAGACAGTTATCTACTGGTCAACAATACCTTTGTGATGGGTACCAGCATTGTCCCTATGGTGATGATGAACAGTTGTGCTTCTTCAGGTAAGGCAGCACTGGTAGACAGTTATCTACTGGTCAACAATACCTTTGTGATGGGTACCAGCATTGTCCCTATGGTGATGATGAACAGCTGTGCTTCTTCAGGTAAGGCAGCACTGGTAGACAGTTATCTACTGGTCAACAATACCTTTGTGATGGGTACCAGCATTGTCCCTATGGTGATGATGAACAGCTGTGCTTCTTCAGGTAAGGCAGCACTGGTAGACAGTTATCTACTGGTCAACAATACCTTTGTGATGGGTACCAGCATTGTCCCTATGGTGATGATGAACAGCTGTGCTACTTCAGGTAAGGCAGCACTGGTAGACAGTTATCTACTGGTCAACAATACCTTTGTGATGGGTACCAGCATTGTCCCCATGGTGATGATGAACAGCTGTGCTACTTCATGTAAGGCGGCACTGGTAGACAGTTATCTATTGGTCATCAATACCTTTGTGATGGGTACCAGCATTGTCCCCATGGTGATGATGAACAGTTGTGCTTCTTCAGGTAAGGGCAAGCACTGGTAGACAGTTATCTACTGGTCAACAATACCTTTGTGATGGGTACCAGCATTGTCCCCATGGTGATGATGAACAGCTGTGCTTCTTCAGGTAAGGCGGCACTGGTAGACAGTTATCTACTGGTCAACAATACCTTTGTGATGGGTACCAGCATTGTCCCCATGGTGATGATGAACAGCTGTGCTACTTCAGGTAAGGGCAAGCACTGGTATACAGTTATCTATTGGTCAACAATACCTTTGTGATGGGTATTAGCATTGTCCCTATGGTGATGATGAACAGCTGTGCTACTTCAGGTAAGGCGGCACTGGTAGACAGTTATCTACTGGTCATCAATACCTTTGTGATGGGTACCAGCATTGTCCCCATGGTGATGATGAACAGCTGTGCTTCTTCAGGTAAGGCGGCACTGGTAGACAGTTATCTATTGGTCAACAATACCTTTGTGATGGGTACCAGCATTGTCCCCATGGTGATGATGAACAGCTGTGCTTCTTCAGGTAAGGGCAAGCACTGGTAGACATTTATCTACTGGTCAACAATACCTTTGTGATGGGTACCAGCATTGTCCCCATGGTGATGATGAACAGCTGTGCTACTTCAGGTAAGGGCAAGCACTGGTAGACAGTTATCTACTGGTCAACAATACCTTTGTGATGGGTATCAGCATTGTCCCCATGGTGATGATGAACAGCTGTGCTACTTCAGGTAAGGCGGCACTGGTAGACAGTTATCTACTGGTCAACAATACCTTTGTGATGGGTACCAGCATTGTCCCCATGGTGATGATGAACAGCTGTGCTACTTCAGGTAAGGGCAAGCACTTTTAGAAAGTTATCTACTGGTCAACAATACCTTTGTGATGGGTATCAGCATTGTCCCTATGGTGATGATGAACAGCTGTGCTACTTCAGATAAGGCGGCACTGGTAGACAGTTATCTACTGGTCAACAATACCTTTGTGATGGGTACCAGCATTGTCCCCATGGTGATGATGAACAGCTGTGCTACTTCAGGTAAGGGCAAGCACTTTTAGACAGTAATCTACTGGTCAACAATACCTTTGTGATGGGTACCAGCATTGTCCCTATGGTGTTGATGAACAGCTGTGCTTCTTCAGGTAAGGCGGCACTGGTAGACAGTTATCTACTGGTCAACAATACCTTTGTGATGGGTATCAGCATTGTCCCCATGGTGATGATGAACAGCTGTGCTTCTTCAGGTAAGGGTAAGCACTGGTAGACAGTTATCTACTGGTCAACAATACCTTTGTGATGGGTACCAGCATTGTCCCCATGGTGATGATGAACAGCTGTGCTACTTCAGGTAAGGGTAAGCACTGGTAGACAGTTATCTACTGGTCAACAATACCTTTGTGATGGGTACCAGCATTGTCCCCATGGTGATGATGAACAGCTGTGCTTCTTCAGGTAAGGGTAAGCACTGGTAGACAGTTATCTACTTGTCAACAATACCTTTGTGATGGGTACCAGCATTGTCCCCATGGTGATGATGAACAGCTGTGCTACTTCAGGTAAGGGTAAGCACTGGTAGACAGTTATCTACTGGTCAACAATACCTTTGTGATGGGTACCAGCATTGTCCCCATGGTGATGATGAACAGCTGTGCTTCTTCAGGTAAGGGTAAGCACTGGTAGACAGTTATCTACTGGTCAACAATACCTTTGTGATGGGTACCAGCATTGTCCCCATGGTGATGATGAACAGCTGTGCTTCTTCAGGTAAGGGCAAGCACTGGTAGACATTTATCTACTGGTCAACAATACCTTTGTGATGGGTACCAGCATTGTCCCCATGGTGATGATGAACAGCTGTGCTTCTTCAGGTAAGGCGGCACTGGTAGACAGTTATCTACTGGTCAACAATACCTTTGTGATGGGTACCAGCATTGTCCCCATGGTGATGATGAACAGCTGTGCTACTTCAGGTAAGGCGGCACTGGTAGACTGTTATCTACTGGTCAACAATACCTTTGTGATGGGTACCAGCATTGTCCCCATGGTGATGATGAACAGCTGTGCTTCTTCAGGTAAGGCGGCACTGGTAGACAGTTATCTACTGATCAACAATACCTTTGTGATGGGTACCAGCATTGTCCCCATGGTGATGATGAACAGCTGTGCTTCTTCAGGTAAGGGCAAGCACTGGTAGACTGTTATCTACTGGTCAACAATACCTTTGTGATGGGTACCAGCATTGTCCCCATGGTGATGATGAACAGCTGTGCTACTTCAGGTAAGGGTAAGCACTGGTAGACAGTTATCTATTGGTCAACAATACCTTTGTGATGGGTATCAGCATTGTCCCCATGGTGATGATGAACAGCTGTGCTTCTTCAGGTAAGGCGGCACTGGTAGACAGTTATCTACTGGTCAACAATACCTTTGTGATGGGTACCAGCATTGTCCCCATGGTGATGATGAACAGCTGTGCTTCTTCAGGTAAGGCGGCACTGGTAGACAGTTATCTACTGGTCAACAATACCTTTGTGATGGGTATCAGCATTGTCCCAATGGTGATGATGAACAGCTGTGCTTCTTCAGGTAAGGGTAAGCACTGGTAGACAGTTATCTATTGGTCAACAATACCTTTGTGATGGGTATCAGCATTGTCCCCATGGTGATGATGAACAGCTGTGCTACTTCAGGTAAGGCGGCACTGGTAGACAGTTATCTATTGGTCATCAATACCTTTGTGATGGGTACCAGCATTGTCCCCATGGTGATGATGAACAGCTGTGCTTCTTCAGGTAAGGCGGCACTGGTAGACAGTTATCTACTGGTCAACAATACCTTTGTGATGGGTACCAGCATTGTCCCCATGGTGATGATGAACAGTTGTGCTACTTCAGGTAAGGTGGCACTGGTAGACAGTTATCTATTGGTCATCAATACCTTTGTGATGGGTACCAGCATTGTCCCCATGGTGATGATGAACAGCTGTGCTTCTTCAGGTAAGGGCAAGCACTGGTAGACTGTTATCTACTGGTCAACAATACCTTTGTGATGGGTACCAGCATTGTCCCCATGGTGATGATGAACAGCTGTGCTACTTCAGGTAAGGGTAAGCACTGGTAGACAGTTATCTATTGGTCAACAATACCTTTGTGATGGGTATCAGCATTGTCCCCATGGTGATGATGAACAGCTGTGCTTCTTCAGGTAAGGCGGCACTGGTAGACAGTTATCTACTGGTCAACAATACCTTTGTGATGGGTACCAGCATTGTCCCCATGGTGATGATGAACAGCTGTGCTTCTTCAGGTAAGGCGGCACTGGTAGACAGTTATCTACTGGTCAACAATACCTTTGTGATGGGTATCAGCATTGTCCCAATGGTGATGATGAACAGCTGTGCTTCTTCAGGTAAGGGTAAGCACTGGTAGACAGTTATCTATTGGTCAACAATACCTTTGTGATGGGTATCAGCATTGTCCCCATGGTGATGATGAACAGCTGTGCTACTTCAGGTAAGGCGGCACTGGTAGACAGTTATCTATTGGTCATCAATACCTTTGTGATGGGTACCAGCATTGTCCCCATGGTGATGATGAACAGCTGTGCTTCTTCAGGTAAGGCGGCACTGGTAGACAGTTATCTACTGGTCAACAATACCTTTGTGATGGGTACCAGCATTGTCCCCATGGTGATGATGAACAGTTGTGCTACTTCAGGTAAGGTGGCACTGGTAGACAGTTATCTATTGGTCATCAATACCTTTGTGATGGGTACCAGCATTGTCCCCATGGTGATGATGAACAGCTGTGCTTCTTCAGGTAAGGGCAAGCACTGGTAGACTGTTATCTACTGGTCAACAATACCTTTGTGATGGGTACCAGCATTGTCCCCATGGTGATGATGAACAGCTGTGCTACTTCAGGTAAGGGTAAGCACTGGTAGACAGTTATCTACTGGTCAACAATACCTTTGTGATGGGTACCAGCATTGTCCCCATGGTGATGATGAACAGCTGTGCTTCTTCAGGTAAGGCGGCACTGGTAGACAGTTATCTACTGGTCAACAATACCTTTGTGATGGGTACCAGCATTGTCCCCATGGTGATGATGAACAGCTGTGCTTCTTCAGGTAAGGTTAAGCACTGGTAGACAGTTATCTATTGGTCAACAATACCTTTGTGATGGTTATCAGCATTGTCCCCATGGTGATGATGAACAGCTGTGCTACTTCAGGTAAGGCGGCACTGGTAGACAGTTATCTACTGGTCAACAATACCTTTGTGATGGTTATCAGCATTGTCCCCATGGTGATGATGAACAGCTGTGCTTCTTCAGGTAAGGGTAAGCACTGGTAGACAGTTATCTACTGGTCAACAATACCTTTGTGATGGGTACCAGCATTGTCCCCATGGTGATGATGAACAGCTGTGCTTCTTCAGGTAAGGGTAAGCACTGGTAGACAGTTATCTACTGGTCAACAATACCTTTGTGATGGGTACCAGCATTGTCCCCATGGTGATGATGAACAGCTGTGCTTCTTCAGGTAAGGGTAAGCACTGGTAGACAGTTATCTACTGGTCAACAATACCTTTGTGATGGGTATCAGCATTGTCCCCATGGTGATGATGAACAGCTGTGCTTCTTCAGGTAAGGGCAAGCACTGGTAGACAGTTATCTACTGGTCAACAATACCTTTGTGATGGGTACCAGCATTGTCCCCATGGTGATGATGAACAGCTGTGCTTCTTCAGGTAAGGCGGCACTGGTAGACAGTTATCTACTGGTCAACAATACCTTTGTGATGGGTACCAGCATTGTCCCCATGGTGATGATGAACAGCTGTGCTTCTTCAGGTAAGGGCAAGCACTGGTAGACTGTTATCTACTGGTCAACAATACCTTTGTGATGGGTACCAGCATTGTCCCCATGGTGATGATGAACAGCTGTGCTTCTTCAGGTAAGGCGGCACTGGTAGACAGTTATCTACTGGTCAACAATACCTTTGTGATGGGTACCAGCATTGTCCCCATGGTGATGATGAAAAGCTGTGCTACTTCAGGTAAGGCGGCACTGGTAGACAGTTATCTACTGGTCAACAATACCTTTGTGATGGGTACCAGCATTGTCCCCATGGTGATGATGAACAGCTGTGCTTCTTCAGGTAAGGCGGCACTGGTAGACAGTTATCTATTGGTCAACAATACCTTTGTGATGGGTACCAGCATTGTCCCTATGGTGATGATGAACAGCTGTGCTTCTTCAGGTAAGGGCAAGCACTGGTAGACAGTTATCTACTGGTCAACAATACCTTTGTGATGGGTACCAGCATTGTCCCTATGGTGATGATGAACAGCTGTGCTACTTCAGGTAAGGGTAAGCACTGGTAGACAGTTATCTACTGGTCAACAATACCTTTGTGATGGGTACCAGCTTTGTCCCTATGGTGATGATGAACAGCTGTGCTTCTTCAGGTAAGGGCAAGCACTGGTAGACAGTTATCTACTGGTCAACAATACCTTTGTGATGGGTACCAGCATTGTCCCCATGGTGATGATGAACAGCTGTGCTACTTCAGGTAAGGCGGCACTGGTAGACAGTTATCTACTGGTCAACAATACCTTTGTGATGGGTACCAGCATTGTCCCCATGGTGATGATGAACAGCTGTGCTTCTTCAGGTAAGGCGGCACTGGTAGACAGTTATCTACTGGTCAACAATACCTTTGTGATGGGTACCAGCATTGTCCCTATGGTGATGATGAACAGCTGTGCTACTTCAGGTAAGGGCAAGCACTGGTAGACAGTTATCTACTGGTCAACAATACCTTTGTGATGGGTACCAGCATTGTCCCCATGGTGATGATGAACAGCTGTGCTTCTTCAGGTAAGGCAGCACTGGTAGACAGTTATCTACTGGTCAACAATACCTTTGTGATGGGTACCAGCATTGTCCCCATGGTGATGATGAACAGCTGTGCTTCTTCAGGTAAGGGTAAGCACTGGTAGACAGTTATCTACTGGTCAACAATACCTTTGTGATGTGTACCAGCATTGTCCCCATGGTGATGATGAACAGCTGTGCTACTTCAGGTAAGGGTAAGCACTGGTAGACTGTTATCTACTGGTCAACAATACCTTTGTGATGGGTATCAGCATTGTCCCCATGGTGATGATGAACAGCTGTGCTTCTTCAGGTAAGGCGGCACTGGTAGACAGTTATCTACTGGTCAACAATACCTTTGTGATGGGTATCAGCATTGTCCCTATGGTGATGATGAACAGATGTGCTTCTTCAGGTAAGGGCAAGCACTGGTAGACAGTTATCTACTGGTCAACAATACCTTTGTGATGGGTACCAGCATTGTCCCCATGGTGATGATGAACAGCTGTGCTACTTCAGGTAAGGGTAAGCACTGGTAGACAGTTATCTATTGGTCAACAATACCTTTGTGATGGGTATCAGCATTGTCCCCATGGTGATGATGAACAGCTGTGTTTCTTCAGGTAAGGCGGCACTGGTAGACAGTTATCTACTGGTCAACAATACCTTTGTGATGGGTACCAGCATTGTCCCCATGGTGATGATGAACAGCTGTGCTTCTTCAGGTAAGGCGGCACTGGTAGACAGTTATCTACTGGTCAACAATACCTTTGTGATGGGTATCAGCATTGTCCCCATGGTGATGATGAACAGCTGTGCTTCTTCAGGTAAGGGTAAGCACTGGTAGACAGTTATCTATTGGTCAACAATACCTTTGTGATGGGTATCAGCATTGTCCCCATGGTGATGATGAACAGCTGTGCTACTTCAGGTAAGGCGGCACTGGTAGACAGTTATCTACTGGTCAACAATACCTTTGTGATGGTTATCAGCATTGTCCCCATGGTGATGATGAACAGCTGTGCTTCTTCAGGTAAGGGTAAGCACTGGTAGACAGTTATCTACTGGTCAACAATACCTTTGTGATGGGTATCAGCATTGTCCCCATGGTGATGATGAACAGCTGTGCTTCTTCAGGTAAGGGCAAGCACTGGTAGACAGTTATCTACTGGTCAACAATACCTTTGTGATGGGTACCAGCATTGTCCCCATGGTGATGATGAACAGCTGTGCTTCTTCAGGTAAGGCGGCACTGGTAGACAGTTATCTACTGGTCAACAATACCTTTGTGATGGGTACCAGCATTGTCCCCATGGTGATGATGAACAGCTGTGCTTCTTCAGGTAAGGGCAAGCACTGGTAGACTGTTATCTACTGGTCAACAATACCTTTGTGATGGGTACCAGCATTGTCCCCATGGTGATGATGAACAGCTGTGCTACTTCAGGTAAGGGTAAGCACTGGTAGACAGTTATCTACTGGTCAACAATACCTTTGTGATGGGTACCAGCATTGTCCCCATGGTGATGATGAACAGCTGTGCTTCTTCAGGTAAGGCGGCACTGGTAGAAAGTTATCTACTGGTCAACAATACCTTTGTGATGGGTACCAGCATTGTCCCCATGGTGATGATGAACAGCTGTGCTTCTTCAGGTAAGGGTAAGCACTGGTAGACAGTTATCTATTGGTCAACAATACCTTTGTGATGGGTATCAGCATTGTCCCCATGGTGATGATGAACAGCTGTGCTACTTCAGGTAAGGCGGCACTGGTAGACAGTTATCTACTGGTCAACAATACCTTTGTGATGGTTATCAGCATTGTCCCCATGGTGATGATGAACAGCTGTGCTTCTTCAGGTAAGGGTAAGCACTGGTAGACAGTTATCTACTGGTCAACAATACCTTTGTGATGGGTATCAGCATTGTCCCCATGGTGATGATGAACAGCTGTGCTTCTTCAGGTAAGGGCAAGCACTGGTAGACAGTTATCTACTGGTCAACAATACCTTTGTGATGGGTACCAGCATTGTCCCCATGGTGATGATGAACAGCTGTGCTTCTTCAGGTAAGGAGGCACTGGTAGACAGTTATCTACTGGTCAACAATACCTTTGTGATGGGTACCAGCATTGTCCCCATGGTGATGATGAACAGCTGTGCTTCTTCAGGTAAGGGCAAGCACTGGTAGACTGTTATCTACTGGTCAACAATACCTTTGTGATGGGTACCAGCATTTTCCCCATGGTGATGATGAACAGCTGTGCTACTTCAGGTAAGGCGGCACTGGTAGACATTTATCTACTGGTCAACAATACCTTTGTGATGGGTATCAGCATTGTCCCCATGGTGATGATGAACAGCTGTGCTTCTTCAGGTAAGGCGGCACTGGTAGACAGTTATCTACTGGTCAACAATACCTTTGTGATGGGTACCAGCATTGTCCCCATGGTGATGATGAAAAGCTGTGCTACTTCAGGTAAGGCGGCACTGGTAGACAGTTATCTACTGGTCAACAATACCTTTGTGATGGGTACCAGCATTGTCCCCATGGTGATGATGAACAGCTGTGCTTCTTCAGGTAAGGCGGCACTGGTAGACAGTTATCTATTGGTCAACAATACCTTTGTGATGGGTACCAGCATTGTCCCCATGGTGATGATGAACAGATGTGCTACTTCAGGTAAGGGTAAGCACTGGTAGACAGTTATCTACTGGTCAACAATACCTTTGTGATGGGTACCAGCTTTGTCCCTATGGTGATGATGAACAGCTGTGCTTCTTCAGGTAAGGCGGCACTGGTAGACAGTTATCTATTGGTCAACAATACCTTTGTGATTGGTATCAGCATTGTCCCCATGGTGATGATGAACAGCTGTGCTTCTTCAGGTAAGGGCAAGCACTGGTAGACAGTTATCTACTGGTCAACAATACCTTTGTGATGGGTACCAGCATTGTCCCCATGGTGATGATGAACAGCTGTGCTACTTCAGGTAAGGCGGCACTGGTAGACAGTTATCTACTGGTCAACAATACCTTTGTGATGGGTACCAGCATTGTCCCCATGGTGATGATGAACAGCTGTGCTTCTTCAGGTAAGGCGGCACTGGTAGACAGTTATCTACTGGTCAACAATACCTTTGTGATGGGTACCAGCATTGTCCCTATGGTGATGATGAACAGCTGTGCTACTTCAGGTAAGGGCAAGCACTGGTAGACAGTTATCTACTGGTCAACAATACCTTTGTGATGGGTACCAGCATTGTCCCCATGGTGATGATGAACAGCTTTGCTTCTTCAGGTAAGGCAGCACTGGTAGACAGTTATCTACTGGTCAACAATACCTTTGTGATGGGTATCAGCATTGTCCCTATGGTGATGATGAACAGCTGTGCTTCTTCAGGTAAGGGCAAGCACTGGTAGACAGTTATCTACTGGTCAACAATACCTTTGTGATGGGTACCAGCATTGTCCCCATGGTGATGATGAACAGCTGTGCTTCTTCAGGTAAGGGTAAGCACTGGTAGACAGTTATCTACTGGTCAACAATACCTTTGTGATGGGTATCAGCATTGTCCCTATGGTGATGATGAACAGCTGTGCTACTTAAGGTAAGGCGGCACTGGTAGACAGTTATCTACTGGTCAACAATACCTTTGTGATGGGTACCAGCATTGTCCCCATGGTGATGATGAACAGCTGTGCTACTTCAGGTAAGGCGGCACTGGTAGACAGTTATCTACTGGTCAACAATACCTTTGTGATGGGTACCAGCATTGTCCCCATGGTGATGATGAACAGTTGTGCTTCTTCAGGTAAGGCGGCACTGGTAGACAGTTATCTACTGGTCAACAATACCTTTGTGATGGTTACCAGCATTGTCCCCATGGTGATGATGAACAGCTGTGCTACTTCAGGTAAGGGCAAGCACTGGTAGACAGTTATCTATTGGTCAACAATACCTTTGTGATGGGTACCAGCATTGTCACCATGGTGATGATGAACAGTTGTGCTTCTTCAGGTAAGGGCAAGCACTGGTAGACAGTTATCTACTGGTCAACAATACCTTTGTGATGGGTACCAGCATTGTCCCCATGGTGATGATGAACAGCTGTGCTACTTCAAGTAAGGGCAAGCACTGGTAGACTGTTATCTACTGGTCAACAATACCTTTGTGATGGGTACCAGCATTGTCCCCATGGTGATGATGAACAGCTGTGCTTCTTCAGGTAAGGCGGCACTGGTAGACAGTTATCTACTGGTCAACAATACCTTTGTGATGGGTACCAGCATTGTCCCTATGGTGATGATGAACAGCTGTGCTACTTCAGGTAAGGCGGCACTGGTAGACAGTTATCTATTGGTCAACAATACCTTTGTGATGGGTACCAGCATTGTCCCCATGGTGATGATGAACAGCTGTGCTACTTCAGGTAAGGGTAAGCACTTTTAGACAGTTATCTACTGGTCAACAATACCTTTGTGATGGGTATCAGCATTGTCCCTATGGTGATGATGAACAGCTGTGCTTCTTCAGGTAAGGCGGCACTGATAGACAGTTATCTATTGGTCAACAATACCTCTGTGATGGGTACCAGCATTGTCCCCATGGTGATGATGAACAGCTGTGCTTCTTCAGGTAAGGCGGTACTGGTAGACAGTTATCTACTGGTCAACAATACCTTTGTGATGGGTACCAGCATTGTCCCCATGGTGATGATGAACAGCTGTGCTACTTCAGGTAAGGCAACACTGGTAGACAGTTATCTACTTGTCAACAATACCTCTGTGATGGGTACCAGCATTGTCCCCATGGTGATGATGAACAGCTGTGATACTTCAGGTAAGGGCAAGCACTGGTAGACAGTTATCTATTGGTCAACAATACCTTTGTGATGGGTACCAGCATTGTCCCCATGGTGATGATGAACAGCTGTGCTTCTTCAGGTAAGGCGGCACTGGTAGACAGTTATCTACTGGTCAACAATACCTTTGTGATGGGTATCAGCATTGTCCCTATGGTGATGATGAACAGCTGTGCTTCTTCAGGTAAGGGCAAGCACTGGTAGACAGTTATCTACTGGTCAACAATACCTTTGTGATGGTTATCAGCATTGTCCCTATGGTGATGATGAACAGCTTTGCTTCTTCAGGTAAGGGTAAGCACTGGTAGACAGTTATCTACTGGTCAACAATACCTTTGTGATGGGTACCAGCATTGTCCCCATGGTGATGATGAACAGCTGTGCTTCTTCAGGTAAGGGTAAGCACTGGTAGACAGTTATCTACTGGTCAACAATACCTTTGTGATGGGTACCAGCATTGTCCCCATGGTGATGATGAACAGCTGTGCTACTTCAGGTAAGGGTAAGCACTGGTAGACTGTTATCTACTGGTCAACAATACCTTTGTGATGGGTATCAGCATTGTCCCCATGGTGATGATGAACAGTTGTGCTACTTCAGGTAAGGGCAAGCACTGGTAGACAGTTATCTACTGGTCAACAATACCTTTGTGATGGGTATCAGCATTGTCCCCATGGTGATGATGAACAGCTGTGCTACTTCAGGTAAGGGCAAGCACTGGTAGACTGTTATCTACTGGTCAACAATACCTTTGTGATGGGTACCAGCATTGTCCCTATGGTGATGATTAACAGCTGTGCTTCTTCAGGTAAGGCGGCACTGGTAGACAGTTATCTACTGGTCAACAATACCTTTGTGATGGGTACCAGCATTGTCCCCATGGTGATGATGAACAGCTGTGCTTCTTCAGGTAAGGGCAAGCACTGGAAGACAGTTATCTACTTGTCAACAATACCTTTGTGATGGGTACCAGCATTGTCCCCATGGTGATGATGAACAGCTGTGCTACTTCAGGTAAGGGCAAGCACTGGTAGACAGTTATCTACTGGTCAACAACCTTTGTGATGGGTACCAGCATTGTCCCCATGGTGATGATGAACAGCTGTGCTTCTTCAGGTAAGGCGGCACTGGTAGACAGTTATCTACTGGTCAACAACCTTTGTGATGGGTATCAGCATTGTCCCCATGGTGATGATGAACAGTTGTGCTTCTTCAGGTAAGGGTAAGCACTTTTAGACAGTTATCTACTGGTCAACAATACCTTTGTGATGGGTATCAGCATTGTCCCAATGGTGATGATGAACAGCTGTGCTACTTCAGGTAAGGCGGCACTGGTAGACAGTTATCTACTGGTCAACAATACCTTTGTGATGGGTACCAGCATTGTCCCCATGGTGATGATGAACAGCTGTGCTACTTCAGGTAAGGCGGCACTGGTAGACAGTTATCTACTGGTCAACAATACCTTTGTGATGGGTACCAGCATTGTCCCCATGGTGATGATGAACAGCTGTGCTTCTTCAGGTAAGGCAGCACTGGTAGACAGTTATCTACTGGTCAACAATACCTTTGTGATGGGTATCAGCATTGTCCCCATGGTGATGATGAACAGCTGTGCTACTTCAGGTAAGGCGGAACTGGTAGACAGTTATCTACTGGTCAACAATACCTTTGTGATGGGTACCAGCATTGTCCCCATGGTGATGATGAACAGCTGTGCTACTTCAGGTAAGGCGGAACTGGTAGACAGTTATCTACTGGTCAACAATACCTTTGTGATGGGTACCAGCATTGTCCCCATGGTGATGATGAACAGCTGTGCTACTTCAGGTAAGGGCAAGCACTGGTAGACAGTTATCTACTGGTCAACATACCTTTGTGATGGGTACCAGCATTGTCCCCATGGTGATGATGAACAGCTGTGCTTCTTCAGGTAAGGGTAAGCACTGGTAGACAGTTACCTATTGGTCAACAATACCTTTGTGATGGGTACCAGCATTGTCCCCATGGTGATGATGAACAGTTGTGCTACTTCAGGTAAGGCGGCACTGGTAGACAGTTATCTACTGGTCAACAATACCTTTGTGATGGTTATCAGCATTGTCCCCATGGTGATGATGAACAGCTGTGCTACTTCAGGTAAGGGCAAGAACTGGTAGACAGTTATCTACTGGTCAACAATACCTTTGTGATGGGTACCAGCATTGTCCCCATGGTGATGATGAACAGTTGTGCTACTTCAGGTAAGGGCAAGCACTGGTAGACTGTTATCTACTGGTCAACAATACCTTTGTGATGGGTACCAGCATTGTCCCCATGGTGATGATGAACAGCTGTGCTACTTCAGGTAAGGCGGCACTGGTAGACAGTTATCTACTGGTCAACAATACCTTTGTGATGGGTATCAGCATTGTCCCTATGGTGATGATGAACAGCTGTGCTTCATCAGGTAAGGCGGCACTGGTAGACAGTTATCTACTGGTCAACAATACCTTTGTGATGGGTACCAGCATTGTCCCCATGGTGATGATGAACAGCTGTGCTACTTCAGGTAAGGGCAAGCACTGGTAGACTGTTATCTACTGGTCAACAATACCTTTGTGATGGGTACCAGCATTGTCCCTATGGTGATGATGAACAGCTGTGCTACTTCAGGTAAGGGCAAGCACTGATAGACAGTTATCTACTGGTCAACAATACCTTTGTGATGGGTACCAGCATTGTCCCCATGGTGATGATGAACAGCTGTGCTTCTTCAGGTAAGGCAGCACTGGTAGACAGTTATCTATTGGTCAACAATACCTTTGTGATGGGTACCAGCATTGTCCCCATGGTGATGATGAACAGCTGTGCTTCTTCAGGTAAGGGTAAGCACTGGTAGACAGTTATCTACTGGTCAACAATACCTTTGTGATGGGTACCAGCATTGTCCCTATGGTGATGATGAACAGCTGTGCTACTTCAGGTAAGGGCAAGCACTGGTAGACATTTATCTACTGGTCAACAATACCTTTGTGATGGGTACCAGCATTGTCCCCATGGTGATGATGAACAGCTGTGCTTCTTCAGGTAAGGGTAAGCACTGGTAGACAGTTATCTACTGGTCAACAATACCTTTGTGATGGGTACCAGCATTGTCCCCATGGTGATGATGAACAGCTGTGCTTCTTCAGGTAAGGGTAAGCACTGGTAGACAGTTATCTACTGGTCAACAATACCTTTGTGATGGGTATCAGCATTGTCCCCATGGTGATGATGAACAGCTGTGCTTCTTCAGGTAAGGCAGCACTGGTAGACAGTTATCTATTGGTCAACAATACCTTTGTGATGGGTACCAGCATTGTCCCCATGGTGATGATGAACAGCTGTGCTTCTTCAGGTAAGGGCAAGCACTGGTAGACTGTTATCTACTGGTCAACAATACCTTTGTGATGGGTATCAGCATTGTCCCTATGGTGATGATGAACAGCTGTGCTACTTCAGGTAAGGGTAAGCACTGGTAGACAGTTATCTACTGGTCAACAATACCTTTGTGATGGGTATCAGCATTGTCCCTATGGTGATGATGAACAGCTGTGCTTCTTCAGGTAAGGGCAAGCACTGGTAGACTGTTATCTACTGGTCAACAATACCTTTGTGATGGGTATCAGCATTGTCCCTATGGTGATGATGAACAGCTGTGCTTCTTCAGGTAAGGGCAAGCACTGGTAGACTGTTATCTACTGGTCAACAATACCTTTGTGATGGGTATCAGCATTGTCCCCATGGTGATGATGAACAGCTGTGCTTCTTCAGGTAAGGGCAAGCACTGGTAGACAGTTATCTACTGGTCAACAATACCTTTGTGATGGGTATCAGCATTGTCCCTATGGTGATGATGAACAGCTATGCTACTTCAGGTAAGGCGGCACTGGTAGACAGTTATCTACTGGTCAGCAATACCTTTGTGATGGGTACCAGCATTGTCCCTATGGTGATGATGAACAGCTATGCTACTTCAGGTAAGGCGGCACTGGTAGACAGTTATCTACTGGTCAACAATACCTTTGTGATGGGTATCAGCATTGTCCCTATGGTGATGATGAACAGCTGTGCTACTTCAGGTAAGGCGGCACTGGTAGACAGTTATCTACTGGTCAACAATACCTTTGTGATGGGTATCAGCATTGTCCCTATGGTGATGATGAACAGCTGTGCTACTTCAGGTAAGGCGGCACTGGTAGACAGTCATCTACTGGTCAACAATACCTTTGTGATGGGTATCAGCATTGTCCCCATGGTGATGATGAACAGCTCTGCTTCTTCAGGTAAGGGCAAGCACTGGTAGACAGTTATCTACTGGTCAACAATACCTTTGTGATGGGTACCAGCATTGTCCCCATGGTGATGATGAACAGTTGTGCTTCTTCAGGTAAGGGTAAGCACTGGTAGACAGTTATCTACTGGTCAACAATACCTTTGTTATGGGTACCAGCATTGTCCCCATGGTGATGATGAACAGTTGTGCTTCTTCAGGTAAGGGTAAGCACTGGTAGACAGTTATCTATTGGTCAACAATACCTTTGTGATGGGTACCAGCATTGTCCCCATGGTGATGATGAACAGTTGTGCTTCTTCAGGTAAGGCTGCACTGGTAGATAGTTACCTTTTGGTCAACAATACCTTTGTGATGGGTACCAGCATTGTCCCCATGGTGATGATGAACAGTTGTGCTTCTTCAGGTAAGGCTGCACTGGTAAATAGTTACCTTTTGGTCAACAATACCTTTGTGATGGGTACCAGCATTGTCCCCATGGTGATGATGAACAGCTGTGCTACTTCAGGTAAGGCGGCACTGGTAGACAGTTACCTATTGGTCAACAATACCTTTGTGATGGGTACCAGCATTGTCCCCATGGTGATGATGAACAGATGTGCTTCTTCAGGTAAGGCGGTACTGGTAGACAGTTATCTATTGGTCAACAATACCTTTGTGATGGGTACCAGCATTGTCCCCATGGTGATGATGAACAGATGTGCTTCTTCAGGTAAGGGCAAGCACTGGTAGATAGTTACCTATTGGTCAACAGTACCTTTGTGATGGGTACAAGCATTGTCCCCATGGTGATGATGAACAGATGTGCTACTCCAGGTAAGGTTAAGCACTGGTAGACATTTATCTACTGGTCAACAATACCTTTGTGATGGGTACCAGTATTGTACCCATGGTGATGATAAACAGCTGTGCTACTTTAGGTAAGTGTATGCACTGGAAGACAGTTATCTACTGATTGAAATTCTTACAATGTAATGAATTTATAAATAAACCAAAATATAAATAAAATCTTATTTTAACCGCAACACGAGATTTCCATCAGTGTGGTATGTGCGACCAGCAAAGCCTCAGACCAGCCTGCGCATACGCTCAGTCTGATCAGAGCCTTTGCTAGTCACTTGAATAATCTATGATTGTTAAGCTACTGACCGATCATCATTTGGAGTTTCTAAGCAAAGAAGAAGGCAAAGATCAGGAATGGATATTTTTGCTTTGTTTTTGTTATGCTTTACTTTGTGTCCATTCTAGTTTTTCAATTATCTTAAAGAGAAAGAGAAAGCTGGTTGCTTTGCTATTATTGTCTTACAGATGAATTGATTCCATAGGTGTTCTGTGGCTCTTCTTCGTGGTGCCATGGGGTCTTCTGCAGTGTGTGATTGTAATATTACCTGATCATACTCACTTTCTTTTTGGTTGGAATTTTCCCATTTTGATTTCTGAAGGTATGAACTGTGTTAAATATCTGTTTAAATTGCACACTGAACAATTGGACCCCTGTCACATTTAAACAGCGAACTTGTCTTACCTTGTGTCAATGGCTGTAATGCAATTACTGTTATTCACAACCGAGTCTTTGTGTGTTTTGTGTCTTGTGTTTCTCATGCTTTCGCATCTGTTCATTGCTGCCTTTTTATCACCTGCTGGGAAAGGACTGACCTCTTTCTTACCTTAATTATGTAGAAACGCTTTCATTTTCTTTTCCAGCTTGTATCATTATATTCATACACGGCAAACACTTCCTTTAGGCTAAAGATCATATATTACAATTATAAAGAAATTAATTGGGAACGGGCGTAGAGAGTGAGCCACTTAGTTTCTTATAATTGTAATATATGATCTATGACCTACTTATAGTTTTCTCCTTGCTCCTTTGAAAATGTTCGCATTGACCACTTAACAAAGCACCTTTGACACTTTGATAGGGTATCGGCCTATTTTTCAGATACTTCCCAAAATTATGCAAAATCTATCACTGGTATCTTTTTGAATAGGACGCTTGATTTATTAGGAACGAATTAAGGTTATAACTAGACAGGCAGACCCCTACGAGTAAACAGTTGATGCTACCAAAGGGGTTTGGGGTTGCAAAATTTGACATCAGCAAAACATTTTAAGTCCAAAATAATGAGCATTTTAATGATTATTTTTGTTGTTGTTTTTTCTATGTGATTTGTTAAGAAATATTTTGAAGTGCAACTGTAGTCCATATTTAAGCTTGATGACAATGTATTTACCAGGTGCTATATTATGCAGCAATGTACTATAACCAATCATCTGTGCGTAAAGTACACCTAGTCAAGGACCATGTAGTTTATGTGCATTGGATAGATACAGTTGATGTGCAAAAAAATCTACCACCTGAATTTAGTAAAAGGACAATTTTCATAATCTAAAGAAAACTATGCTAAAACGTTTTAAAATTTCATGACTAACGGGTTATGAAAATGAAGCTTACTTGTACTAATTATTTCAATATACTCAATTATTTCTATAAGATAGAAGCATTTGATCAACTTTAAATTTTAGCAAAATCATAGGCAGCAATACACTGTGAATCCCATTTCGACCGTCAGAGGTCCATTACTTAATGATATACTTAATAAATATTACACATATGCGCAAAATATGTGATTAAGTTGGCCGAAAATTA
Organism: Loripinus fragilis; assembly: GCA_964019695.1. Taxonomy (NCBI): domain Eukaryota; kingdom Metazoa; phylum Mollusca; class Bivalvia; order Lucinida; family Lucinidae; genus Loripinus; species Loripinus fragilis. Next base: position 2,240,894 of record CAXHUL010000609.1, read on the forward strand.
AATTTATGTGCAAACTGATTGGTTGTGATGCACAGGAAGGGATGGAGTAAACTAAAGTTGCATCGTTTTCATTTTGGTTTATTAAAACTTACAATTGGATTTTAAAGTAAATACTTGAATATTGCAGATGCCCTGCAGTTTGTTCCTGTGTTGGCAAGTTTGTTGACTGTACAGCTGAAATCGACACTGATGCCTTAGCTACTAACGACACTCTATTAGCACTTTCAACGAGATTACTTGATTTTAGTGAAAATCCTAAACTCCTGCAGGCTTTTAGACTTAGCACAAAGATATTGACATATCTTCTTCACTTAGATATATCTAAATGTGGCATTGCAAAACTCGTACCTACCCTTTTTACACCAATGAAGAACCTACGAACCTTGGATGTTGGCAATAACAGACTTCGAATCTTGCAAACTTCTCTCTTTAAACGTCTCAACTATTTAGAAACATTAAATTTAGCTGGAAACCAACAGATGTTGTCAATAGAATCTGAAGCCTTTGTAGGTCTCGTCTCTATCAGAAGTATTACCTTGTCTTCCCTTAGACTTGGAACTATATCAGAAAATGCGTTTTCCTCCCTTGATGTTATACTTGTTGATCTGTCCTTTACTTCTATTGATACCATTGAAATAAATGCTTTTACAAATTTACGCACAGAATGGCTGAATCTAAGTGGAAGTGTCGTTACTTCTTTTTCGAAGGAGATGTTCCTTGGTGCTCATATTCTTGATACCCTGGTCAGTGATAGCTATATATATTGCTGCGTAAAACCTCCAACTCTTTCTGAAGAAAATTGTTTCCCACCAAAAGGCGACTTTTCTTCATGCTCCAACCTTCTGGATAATGATGCTTTAAGGCCATTGATTTGGATAAGTGGTCTTCTGGCGATTATTTGTAATTCTTGCGCTATTTTCTACCGTTTTCTATTTAACCAGAAAACATTAACAATACCATACGGTATATTTGTGTCAAATTTAGCTTTTTCTGACTTCCTAATGGGAGTATACCTTTTGATAATAGCAAGTGCAGATGCAGCATATGGACAAGTGTATATGTTTGATCATGAAATCTGGAAGTCAAGTATATGGTGTAGTCTTGCTGGCATTCTCTCCATGTGGTCTGTTAAATCATCAACCATGTTTCTATGTTTAATTTGTATAGATAGGATCTTCGTAATCAAATACCCTTTTGGGGAAATTCGATTCACTAAAGTTAAGTGCGGGGTACTGTCGTCAATAATCTGGACCATAGCTGGAACTGTAGCTTTTGCTCCAGTGATCTACGAATTTACAACTAAGGATTCGTTTTACTCTAAGACTAGCCTTTGCATGGCATTGCCACTAACAAATCATCGACCATCTGGTTGGCAATATCCATTAGCCATCTACAGCACGATGAATTGGATCTTGATATGCCTGATCGTCCTTGCTCACTGGTTTATACTGAAGGAAAGACATACACTTAAGATTCACCTGGCTGGAAAGTGGACTGTCAGGTCAAATGATCTTAAAATCACCACAAATATTCTTTGGATGGTCATACTGGATTTTGTGTGTTGGCTACCAGTCGGATTAGTAGGTATGATATACCCCCTCCCCTTCCCGCTCTCCTGCCAGAAAATCTATCTTTGTATTTGTAATTGAATTTAGAATGGATCAAAGTGGGGAACATACCTTTATAAGAAAAAATGAATTAACCCATTTGTCGATTTACAGTCAGAAGTAATAACTGCATTTTGCATGCTTAAATAGTGCACAGGCATACTGATTAGACAGATTATATCAGATATTATTAGGTAAATCTATTTTACATTCTTTTATGGTAAAACGTAGTTGTGGGATGAATATATAAAATCTTACTTTTGAGCCCCTCAACATATATAGTATCAAAGTACATTTTAAAGTAGTTGTGTTAACCTGCATTTATCTCCTAATTCTACCTACATTTTGAAGTTTGAGTATTATTCAGTATGTTTCTTGATAATTTACATAAATGTCTATTCACAGTTGTGAAATTGATTGCAAAAATCACAGTTTGACAATTTTGGCTTTTTCAGAAATTACTTTTAGGGAGTATTCACGCCTTAACCGTTAACAGTAAGTGTCCATCTGATCTTTAGCCCAGCTATATACGTCAGCATTTGATTTTAACCCTTTATATACAAATAGGCTCTTCCAACCGGTTTGATACAATTAACTTTGGATGGTCCATTGTATATATCTAGGGTTGTCGGGTTATAATTCTAAAACAAATGTACTTAGATCTTTTTTACCTCAACAGACAGTGTAAACCCTGATGAAATGCCGAATTATGCAGCATTTCATCTGGGTCGTCACTGTTTGTTAATTTACCCCATAAGGTATTTTCCATATACAAAGGGTTAAAGGGAGATTTTCTTCATAAACTCCGCAAAACCTTTTCTAAATTTTATAGACGATACTATGATTTGATATCTAAATTCCAAGTTGGACTTAAAACTCTCTAGCGCAAAGGAATTTCGGAACCGGAATTCTATGGTGACTTGGTGTATAAATTGAATAAGATTGTTGGCTCTTATAATTTGTTGGCGCAGTTCATTTAAATAGTTTCCCACTATAAAAAGATTGGCTATAGCGTTAATGTATTGCAACAAACTGCATGGTTGGTAGTCAACCCAATCACGGTTGGTAACTTTGCTTTCCTCTTTAATTGCACGTTGGTGTGTCGGACTTCAGACTCTATGACGATTTCGAATTAAAGAATCTATTGATGAAATGGTAGGGACCTGATGCTTTGCCTGTTGTCAGGCCCACCGGTTTTACCTGTTGGATTTCTTTTGCTCCGGTATTCAGTTTTAATCACTGTCCAGTCCTTATCTTTGCTTTATCCCCCATTTATATCTTGATTTATATGTTCTAGGAGATGACGCATTGATAAGTTAGGGGTCTTCCATGCAAACCAAATATTTATGTGTCTTGATCTTAATCTGAATTAAGGGTTAGGTTTGCACCTTGAAACTGGTTTAAGTCTGTCAGTAAAATATTTTTACTGACCGTTCAAAGGTGGTTACTCTTTTGTAGATCATTAATGATTTTGTGTCTTGTGTTTGTTATGCCTTTGTGCGCGTGTCTTTATTTTTGCCTTGTGGTCACCTAATGGGAAAGGGCTGGCCTCTTGGCTCTAGTTTGTGGTGTCTCATTGTTAGTTTGTCACTTTTCCATTGGTATCCTGAGTCAGGTGTTGTACTTGAATGTATAGATTCCTGATCTTTGCAAGATTACTTACTTTGAAGCATATGCCATCAGTACCAAAATCTTATGTGCTGACCGAATGATTTGCAGGTTTATTGATGACGGACAATGAGGAGATCCATGGTGATATCTATGCTTGGACAGCACTGATTATTGTTCCAATTAAGGCGCTACTTAACCCATTACTGTTCACTTTGTTGACAATAGTACAGCCACAGGTAAGCGATAACATAGGGGTGAAACAAAGTCTATTATGCATGTACGTGCATCGGATCCTGAGGTAGATGTCAAGACAAAGTGAGAGACCTGGCAAAGTATCATTCATTTTAAAACATCGTTTGAGCAGCAACATGTGATTTCCAGCAATGTGGCATTTTGACAAGTGTAGACTCAGACGAGTCTGTGCAGCCTCCTTTTGAGCTTAGAAACTTCAAATGATTTTCTGTCAGTAGCTTAATATTCATAGAATAATCAAGCGACTAGCAAAGGCTCTGATCAGACTCCGGGTATGCTCAGGCTGGTCTGAGCCTGTGGATACACGCAGTCTGGTCTGAGCCTGTGCTGGTCGCACATACCACATTGTTAGAAATCCCACGTTACTGCTCATTTGATCGTTATTTATGCATAAATTTAAAAATATATTTGCCAAGAATTACAGTATCTATCATGGTACTATAGTTTTTCGTCGCAATTTACGCATGCAACAGATACCAGTGATCAGGTGATATTTACAGCTTTTTTATGCCCCCAAAGGAACTTTGGGAGGCATATAGTAATCTAACTGTCTGTCTGTCTGTCCGTCCATCAGTCCGTCCGTCCGGCTTTCGTGTCCGGTCCATATCTCCTATATTCTTTCAGGTAGGAATTCCAAATTTGGTGTGTGGATACATCTTGGGATAGCAAAGTGTCGCGTACCATTTTCGGGTCACCGTGAACTTGACCTTGACCTCTGACCTAGTTTTTAGAATAATTGTGTCCGGAGCATATCTCTTATATTATCTGAGGTAGGAATCTCAAATTTGGTGTGTGGATGTATCTTGTGATGACGAAGTGTCGCATATCATAATTGGGTCACTGTGACCTTGAACTTGACCTCTGACCTAGTTGTTTGAAAACTGCATTGAGTCTGGTGTATATCTCCTATATTCTTTGAGATAGGAATTCGCATTGAGTCTGGTGCATATCTCCTATATTCTTTAAGATAGGAATTCCAAATTTGGTGTGTAAATGCAATTTTGGATGACGGGGTGTCACATGCCATTTTTGGGTCACTGTGACCTTGACCTCTGACCTAGTTTTAAGAATAATTGTGTCCGGAGCATATCTCTTATATTCTTTGAGTTAGGAATTCCAAATTTGGTGTGTGGATGCATCTTGGGATAGCGGAGTGTCATGTACCATTTTCCGGTCACAGTGACCTTGACCTCTGACCTAGTTTTTAGAATAATAATGTCCATAGCATATCTCTAATATTATTTGAGGTGGGAATCTCAAATTTAGTGTGTGGATGCATCTTGTAATGACAAAGTATCGGGTACCATAATTGGGTCACTTTGACCTTGAGCTTGACCTCTGACCTAGTTTCTAGAAACTACATTGAGTCTGGTGCATATCTTCTATATTCTTTGAGATAGGAATTCCAATTTTGGTGTGTAAATACATCTTGGGACAGGGTGTCACATACCATTTTTGGGTCACTGTGACCTTGACCTCTGACCTAGTATTAAGAATTATTGTGTCCCGAGCATATCTCATATATTCCTTGAGTTAGGAATTCCAATTTTGGTGTATGGATGCATCTTGGAATAGGGGAGTGTCATGTACCATTTTCCGGTCACTGTGAGCTTGGCCTCTGACCTAGTTTTAAGAATAATCATGTCCAGAGCGTATCTCTTATATTATTTGAGGTAGGAATCTCAAATTTGGTGTGTGGATGCATCTTGGGATGACGAAGTGTCACTTACCATAATTTAGTCGCTGTGACCTTGAACTTGACCTCTGACCTAGTTTCTAGAAACTGGTGCATATCTCCTATATTCTTTGTAATAGGAATTCCGAATTTGGTATGTAAATGCATCTTGGGATGCCTGAGTGTCACAAACCATTTTTGGGTCACTGTGACCTCTCTGACCTAGTTTTCAAGAATTATTGTGTCCAGAGCATATCTCCTATATTATTTGATGTAGGAATCCCAAATTTGGGGTGGTGATTCCTCTTGGGATGGCGGAGTGGTGCATACCATTTTGAGTCACTTTGACCTTGACATTGACTTCTGGCCTCATTTCTAGGTTTTTCGTGCTATATTATAGCTATTTTTCCTCAAATGTGTCTTATGCTAGACCAATTCCTTTGGGGGAATTCGTCACGTGTTTGTGACATTTCTTGTTTCAAAATATTTATCAGATAGCGATTTGTGTCATAATTATTTACATACCCTATACATGTTTGTGTGTTTGCAACAAACGTATGCTTTATTTGATTATGCCTACAAGACCAATATATCTCGTAACAGTAACTTTAAATATGGATTGTCCTTGAAGGTTTTTTTATATATCCGTTTTTAACTTCCAAAAAGTTGGTTATATTCTTTAGCAAATCAAAGTTGCTTATGAAAACTCTATTCAAATTATGGGCTGATGCAGAGAGCAGCAAAACATATAGTGGCCATCTAAAGAGTCATGTATACTGAGCATGATGAATATACTTTGAGAACTGGGGCTATCTCGTGACGTCCAAAGGCGTCTGACAACTTAGCTTGTTATTGGAACTATCAACAGTAAGGCATATCAATGATAAAAAACTTTATTATTAATGTACATTGACCCAAGCATCCAACAAATTAAGGCACTATGCCATAGCTCAGTAAATCATTTGCACGTTCATCAGGGACCAGAGCGGTGGTACATTTTAGGCCACCGAACAGTTCAGATCTGAGCCCCATAGAGACTCTCTGGAGCATTGTAAAGCGGCACATGTGAGGAATGCCAAATATAAAAGACAGACATCTGGAGAAATGATTTATATATGTGGTACACCTTGAAGATAGATGACCTGAAAGTCCTATATAATCGATTATAACAAAAAGAATCCAAGCTGTCATTAGAACCAATGATGGTGTTACTAAGTGTGAGATGACATGCCAGATTTTCACCAGAAATGAAATCAGTTCCAAGATAAAATATTTTGTTGTTACAGTGCTATACAATTGCATTGATAATACCTAGAAGTTATAATGATCTGCACCTTCTAATATACTGTAACACCAGAATTAAAGTGCATAAGGTATGTAAATAATTATGACAATAATCGCTTTCTAGAAAAATTTTGGAAAGCAGCCGTACATTGTATATTTACAAAAAGGTCAAATTGCCCTTTTGGTGGAAAAAACAGCCTTTTAAACAGTTTTTAGTTTTTACAAATGATGTAATACTATAATAAGATGAGTCATTGAAATGTGCATGTCTTAATCTGTTTATGCCTAATGGAATTTCCCACCCTTATCAATTGGGCAAATGCATTTCGAGTTTAAGGGTTCTTGGGTAATTATTTGCAATTTCATCCAAATTTTAAAAGTACATGCTGTAAGCAAACAGTGCAGAATCTGATCAGACGCTGCGTTTTGCAGTGTCTGATCTGGTTCTGCACTTTTCGCTGATGTCCCATAAAAAGATTGCTAGGCTTAAATATGTTACACTATGAGTTTAAATATTTAGCGGCTTAATCAGGGCTCTATATTATGAAGTGTAATTGCCATATACAGTTTTTATTTCTAAGCCAAAACATAAATGAGTTGCGACACGATTTTCAACAATGTGGCATTTTGAAAAGGGTAGACTCAGACGAGCCTGTGCAGCCTCTTTTTAAGCTTAGACTCAAAATGCTGTTCAGTCAGTAGCTTAACAGACATAGAATATTCTGAGCCTTTGCTGGTCGCACATACCACATTGTCGGAAACCTCATGTCACAGCTGATATGCTATGGTTGATCGTAGAACCATCTAAATGAGAACCGTCTAAATGAGATGGTTCTTTTGAGCACTCTAAACAAATGTTGAAACTAAAGGATAAGAAAACATTCTTTATCTAAGTTCATTTTTTTTTTATTTCCTTGAACTATGTTAATTGCTTGTATTCATTTCTGTAGAGGTTTCTACCGGATACTGAAGAACAGGCACGACCAAAACTCTACACTGAAGGTGAGTCAAATGTATAATTTTGTCTTATTATGTTCCTTAAAATACGAAAGTAGTTGTAGTTTATCACTCCTTGTTGTATTATGATATTTTGTATTCTGGGTGGGCTGCCTAGAATATGAAATAAACTAAGTATAATTGGTTGAGCTCTATTGTTTTTGGCTTGTCCGTCCATCTGTCTGTCTATACTCACAAATGGACCATTAAATGGTACTTTAAATTTCCCAAATTTCTCTTTTCTCAAATATAATATATAGATTTCTTCCATCAAACCCTCGTTCAAGTTCAAATGTGGGGTTTGTCCAATGAGCTATCACGAAGATGGCTGACAAAATGGCCGCCGCCTATCAGTGCTGTTGTGCTCACTCTTAGTCAGTTTTAATCAGATCACTTCTATATTTCATAATAGATTGCTTTCATCAAACTCTATTGTTTTGGCTTGTCAGTCCTTCCATCTGTTCATCCCTCCATCAGTCTGTACTCACGACTGCACTCTTCTTGTGTACTTTAAATTTCCACAATTTCTTTACTTATTCTAAATTTGTAAGTACCCAACAAGAATCCAAATGTAAGAGTGTCCGTCTGTCTGTCCGCCTGTTAACGTTGTCACTCTTACATGGTCATTTTTAATTTGAGTTCTTCCAAATTTCATATATGGATTGCTTCCATCAAACTCTCATTCAAGTTTGAAAACGGGTTTTGTCCAACAAGCTATAACCAAAATGGCCGACAAAATGGTCCCCACCTATCAGTGTTTGCTGTCGTGGTCACTCTAACTTAGTCATTTTTATTCAGATTTATTCCACATTTTATATATGGATTTCTCTTATAAAACTCTGGTTCAAGTTTAGATATGGGTTTTGTCTGACAAATGATAACCAATATAGCCAACAAAATGGTCCCCACCTATCAGTGTTTGCTGTCGTTGTCACTCTTACTTAGTCATTTTTATTCGGATTTATTCCACATTTTATGTATGGATTTCTCTTATAAAACTCTGGTTCAAGTTTGGATATGGGTTTTGTCTGACGAATGATAACCAATATGGCCAACAAAATGGCCACAGTCTATCAGTATCCACAGTCATGGTCACTCTAACTAATACCCCTACTCCACATAGACCACGAATCGCCACAAAATGATTTTTTATTGATTCGGGATGATTCTTGAGGTTTCAGTAAAAAATTTTCTCCAATCGTGATGTTCTACGAGTCAGTCCTGATTCAGATACGATGTCGTTACGAATATTGGGGGAAATCGGCTTAATTCGGCTGGAATTGCGCAAGAATTCATTACTATTAGCAAAATAGCATTAGAACATGCTGCAGGAAAGTTAAGGAATCAATTACGAATCAGTTAAGAATATGCTGAATGCAGTGCGAATTGGGCAGGAATTAACCAAAATCCGCCATGATTCGCCACGATTCGAGAGATTTTTCTCACAATAGTTATAAAAAAGGCCCATACATGCTTCGGGGGCATCATTTCCAAAATGAATGTTCCTCGTTAAAAGTAGCTGTAGAATTGATCCTGCAATTTGAGTGTTGAAAACAGCTACTTATACAGTATAAGTAGCTGTTTTCAACACTCAAATTGCAGGATCAATTCTACAGCTACTTTTAACGAGGAACATATATATATATATTTCTCAGCTTATTCGTTTTGCAAGAGTGTGTTCTAATGTTGATGACTTCAACAACAGAAAGTGATTTTTAACTGCTTAGTTATTAAAACATGGTTATAGATATAAATTTCGAAAAGCATTTTCTAAATTCTACCACAGACACTCAGAGTTGATTGTTAAATACAACATTTAGTTAAAAACTATTATGCAACAAGGCATATCAAAACCTATATTTTATGGTGATTTAGTTTATAAATTTAAACGAATTGTTGGAAAATTTTAGTGATTAATTTAGAAAAATTATCAAACGTTATATAAAGGTTGGATATAACTTGGATGTCATGTGACAGTCTGCATGCCTGGTTTTAAACCCAATCACAGTTTATAGCTGTGGTTTCCTCTTTAAATGCATTACGGCGGGTCAGACCTCAGAATCTATGATGGCTCTAGTCCAAAGACTTAATCGGTGGGTTGGTGCCTGATGCTTATCTGTAGCTGACCCCACCGTGGCCCAACTTGAGGTTTTCTTTAGCTCTGACTATCTGTGAGTTGTGAGCCATTTTCTTTGTTTCATCATAGTGTGTTAATTTGATTAGAGTGTTTCTCCTTGCTGGTACATTGCAATAGTTAGGAGGCTTCAATGCGAGATGAACAATGTTTGCACTTCAACAACAGCACAAACTAGGGCAAAGATTTGGTACCAGTAAAATGCATTTAAGCCCTCCGGTGGCTAATGCTGCTGTCTGTTCTAAGGCTGTGGTTCTGCTGTTTTTGACTTGTTGTTTATTGTTAATCCCATTGTGGGATTCTGTTATTATTCTATGTTTTGTTGTACGTTTCTTTATGTCCCTTCTAGTTTTGCAATCATCTTGATGGGGAAAAGAGCTGGTTGCTTTTCTCAGTTTGTCATCCTGGTGTCTCATGAGTGTTGTGTGGCTCTTCCTCATGGTGACATGGGTTAGTCTGCAGTTTGTGATTGTGGTATTCCCTGATCAAACTCACTATTTTTGTCCGATACCCAAAATGGCCGCCACCTGTCAGTTTGCACTTGTGGACACTCTCACTTAGTCATTGATCACCAGAATTCTTCTGAATTCATATGTGGACTACTTGAATCAATCTATTGTTTATGTCTGAATATGGCTCACTTTATTTGGCTTGTAATGATAAAAATGCCTTTTTTACTTCTGAACAACCTAAACGATATAAATTGTGGTCATGTCAGAAAATGTGTGATGCGCTCCATTATCTTTTGGACAATATATTTATAAGATTTGGCTCGAAATTATATATACAAATTGTAGGCATTCCAATGGGTACTAATTGTGCTCCTCTTGTTGCAGATTTGTTTTTGTTTTGTTATGAGAGAGACTTTATGTTGTCTCTGTCAGACAATAATCAAACTGATATTATTGAAGCTTTTTACTCAGCCTCCAGATATTTAGATGACTTAATTTATTGATAATCCTTACTTTGAACAAATGGTAGGTCAGATATATCCCACTTAACTTCAGTTAAATAAGGCGAATTCTTCTGATAATGAAGCTCTGTTTTTGGACTTGAATTTGTCAATAACAAATGGCATAGTTTCTTTTAAAATTTATGATAAAAGGGATGATTTTAATTTTGAAATAGTAAATTTCCCCTTTCTTGATGGAGATGTTCTTCGCTCTCCTTCCTATGGTGTATATATTTCTCAGCTTATTTGTTTTGCTAGAGTGTGTTCTAATGTTGATGACTTCAACAACAGAAACTTATTTTTTACTGTTGAGTTATTAAAACAAGGTTATAAATATCATAAAATTCGAAAAGCATTTTCTAAATTCTACCACAGACACTCAGAGTTGATTGTTAAATACAACATTTGGTTAAAAACTCTTCTGCAACAAGGCATATAAGAACCTATATTTTATGGTGGTTTAGTTTATAAATTCAAACGAATTGTTGGAAAACCTAATTTTAGTGATCAATTCAAAAAGATAGTTAAATGTTATATAAGGGTTGGATATAACATGTGGCAGTCTGCTTGCCTAGTTTTAAACCCAATCACGGTTTATAGCTATGGTTTCCTCTTTAATTGCACGACGGTGGGTCAGGCCTCAGACTCTATGACAGGGCTGACGTAAAGCTTCAATTGGTGGGTTGGTGCCTGATGCTTATCTGTAGCTGGACCCAACGTGGCTCAACTTGAGGTTTTCTTTAGCTCTGACTATCTGTGAGTCTTGAGCCCTTTTCTTTGTTTCATCATGGTGTGTTAATTTGATTAGAGTGTTTCTCCATGATGATACATTGCATTAGTTAGATAGCCTCCATGCGAGATGAACATTTCTTGTACTTCAACAACAGCAGAATCTAGGGCGAAGATTTGGTACCAGTAAAATGCATTTAAGCGCCCCAGTGGCTTAGGCTGCTGTCCGTTCTAAGGCGGTGGTTCTGTTGTTGTTGACTTTTTGTTTATTGTTATTCCCATTGTAGGAGTGTCTGTAATTGTTCAATGTTTTGTTGTATGTTACTTTATGTCCATTCTAGTATTGCAATCATCTTGATGGGGAAGAGAGAGCTGGTTGCTTTACTTAAATTGTCTTCCTGGTGTCTCGTGATGGTTGAGCGGCTCTTCCTCGTGGTGCCAAGGGGTTGTCTGCGGTTTGTGATTGTGGTTTTCCTGATCATACTCACTTACTATTTTTGTCTGATGAACGATAACCAAGATTGTTGCCAGGGCATTATGCTGGGCCCTTTTCTCGGAGTCTGCCTGTTATAATTTATTGTTGTTCCTATAGTGGATGGGGATTCTTAGCTTGTTCCTTGTTTCTTATGCAGTGCCTAGTGTGTCCTATCTAGTTTTACAATCATCTTTATTTGGAAGAGAGAGAGAGAGAGAGAGAGAGAGAGCTGTTTTCTTTACTTTGATTGTCTTCCTGGTGTTCTGTGACTGTTAGTGTTATGTGGCTCTTCGTCATGGTGCGGTAGGTCAGTCTGCTTGTGATTGTGTAATTTCTATATCATATTTACTTATTATTCGTTTATTGTCCAATAAAGACAATTCTCAGTTATATAGGTTCTAAACAATTGAACTTTATAAGTTAAGTTTAAACTGTGCATAACCATTTGCATACTGATGACATCTAAATAATTACTTTGGCAAAGAATGAAAAGCCAATTTAAAATGCTGCGTAAAGTGGTATTTTTTCAGGATCAACACTGTTTTTAAACTAAAACAATCATCAAAGAACAAAGTACAAATTTATTTTGAAATTATAACCTGTGATCAATCGCTGCATACATTGGACTATCCCAAGTGCATTAGCTATACCAGAAGGAAGAACCCATTAGTACTAAAAGAGTTAAGCTAAACCCAGATATTTTCATAGAAATTTCTTTTTTTTCTCAGCCCAGTTTGAGAATATCGTAAAAATATGGACAAACACACGATTCTGCAAAGTTGGAATGGTCAATCAACAGCTGGTACCGCTAAAGCGTATGCTGAAATCTCAACGTCTGAGCTACAAATACTACATCAAGCTTGCCTATAGACTCGTGAAGTGTTTAATGTACATGCATGAACTAGGGCTAATCCAAGCTAATTTCACCATAGATGACGTGATAGTTCAGATAACACCATCTGTAAGTATACTGATGAAAATGTTGGTGATAAAAATGTATCCATGTGCGGATCCAGAAAGTTTTGTCAGATGGTGTCCAACTCAACTCTGACGATTTTTCCTGTTTTTTTTTTCTTGATGGGGATCCAATTATCACTAAAAGAGGACCATCATTGGCCCGCCAGCCAAAGGCCATTTAAATGGCGTCTCACTGACGGGCCGAGGAAGACCAAACATTGAATGCTGGCCTGGTAGCTCTGTGACTTTCCAAAGAATCGGAATCAGTATTGCTAAGGAACCCTAAAGCTTTGTGATTTTTCTGGTGGGGTGGGGGTCCAGATCCCCCCCTCTATCTGGATCCCTGCATGATATTACTTATAACCTTGCAAGAAGTAGGTTAGCAAATTGATAGTTCATGAAATCAAATTTGGTAAAAAACAGTAAAACACTTTTATTTTGCCATTATTTTATTTGGCACTATTGGCGGTAACAGTAAAATCGCCAAAATATTTTAGTTTTCTATAAGCAATAAATGGTCACACACCCTTAGTATGTTGTTATCCATATCGATAAAGACCAACTTTGGAACAATAGAGTATGTTTCAACGTGGAGGAAAGCACGTCTTGATAGGGGCTACTATTATTATTTAGGAAACAATATGATCCCCTTATTCTTTCTTTTACATGTAGCCCCTATTAGCACAGCCAAAATTAAACTACGCCAATATGTCAGTCTTTTTAAATCGCCAAATTTTGATGCCACTAATATTCAGCAGGCCTTGAGTTAAGAGTGCGTACCAAAAAAATATTTTTCTTATTATCAACCAAAACATATATAACTAAACGCAAAAGTTTCGCAACCGTTTAATATCTGTATTTTCTTCAGTATGGTCCATGTTAAAATATTAATATAATCATATTTTATGCTCCTGCACAATGCGGAATGATTTACCATTAATCGGTTTTGATCATACGTTATAATGACGTCAGTGTTTTTCAACAAAATACGTCTAGCATAAAGATTGTTATCTCGATTTGAAAACAAATGGTGCTATACTCAGAAGAAAAGTTTAGTCAGTATTTATGTTTTCTCGTAAAATCAACAATACTGCATATATCATTGTCAAATTTTTTACATGAGTTGTATTATCGTAACTTAACATGTACCTGTTTATTGATAAATAATGCTTCTATTAGACTGTATCAACCAAATTTCAAAATGCACGATGTGCACGTGCTGCGGTAAACCTGCAGGGTTATTTTCTCATAAACTGTTAGATATTGAAAGAGAGCTGTTCCTATTGCAATAATCCGGAGAAAATTCAGTGCTAGCAAGCTTAATTCGCCGTCCAGGCTATCAACAAATTACAGAAATACCGCGTTTTGACGTCTCGAAACAGGTACACGTGTTGCTGACGTAACATGCAGTTTTGGATGCAGTGAACAAACAATTTATCGTCTGCAAACACGTTTTCAACAGCCTGGCAGTAAAAATTACAAGCTTCTGCTGGGGAGAACACGGATATCGACGCCATTTGAAGTTAGGGTCATAGTGACGTCAACATGACGTAATCGCTTCATGGCCGCTTGTAAACTTCTTAAATTCCTTAGTCATGCAACAGATACGAGAATTTCCGTCTGTACTGCCAGAAATCGTCTGAGGGGCGCTAGACTGATTTTTGAGTTATGTAATTTGAATTTTAATATTGACCACTTTGTGCATTTTTGATGAAGAAAACGGGTATATTTTCAGAATGATTTGTTGAAAATGTTCACATATGTAAGACATTACATGAATTTTATTTTTAGTAAGGTTTTTGTCAATATTAAGACTGTCTTACAAAATTATTGCACGCAGTGTCTGTACTGACTAAACTTTTTCTTCTGAGTATATGTAATAGCCAGATGTCGTATCTGACGGAAAACATTTTAAGATGTAACAATTAACGTTTATCAACGCTCAAAGTCGCTGTGTTTCTTTGTTTACGTCAACCAATTTATCAAAATTGCTCATGTTAATTCGTTATGTCACGCGATACTTCTGTCTTCTATGCAATGTGTTGAAGGTTTCACTTGTGACATGAAAACTCGATTATTGGTATTCAGTTGTGCTTAAACGGCAATTCCAACACTACTTCCAGATATTTGGACGATATTTTAAATATTAATAATGTTTATTTTGAAAATATGGTCAGTCAAATATACCCTTCAGAGCTCCAACTTAATAAAGCCAATGCCTCTGATACCGAAGCCGCATTTTTAGACTTGCATTTGTCAATTTCTGATGGTATTGTTTCTACCAAAATTTATGATAAACGTGACGACTTTGATTTTGAAATTTTCAATTTCCCATATTTAGATGGTGATGTTCCTCGTTCTACATCCTATGGAGTCTATATCTCTCAACTCATTCGTTTTGCTAGAGCATCTAGCTATGTTACTGACTTCAACACTCGCAATAAATTGTTAACTCAGAAACTTCTTAAACAGGGCTATCGGTATCATAAACTTCGCAAAACATTTTCAAAATTTTATAGACGATACTTTGATTTGATTTCTAAATTCCAAGTTGGACTTAAATCTCTCTTGCGCCAAGGACTTTCGGAACCTGATTTCTATGGTGACTTGGTGTATAAGTTGAAGAAGATTGTTGGCTCTAATAATTTTTCAGCGCAGTTCATTAAAATAATTTCCCATTATAAAAAGATTGGCTATAACATTAATGTATTGCAACAGACTGCATGCTTGGTAGTCAACCCAATCACAGTTGGCAACTTTGCTTTCCTCTTTAATTGCACGCCGGTGGGTCGGACTTCAGACTCTATGATGGTTCCGACTTAAAGACTTATCTATTGATGAGATGGTAGGGGCCTGATGCTTTGGCTGTTTGTCGGGCCCACCGGGGTTTACCTGTTGGATTTCTTTTGCTCCGGTATTCAGTTAAATTTACTGTTGAGTCCTTATCCTTGCTTTATCATCTTGTTATATCTTGATTTATATGTTTTAGGAGATGATGCATTGATAAGTTAGGGGTCTTTCATGCAAACCAAATATCTATGTGTCTTGATCCACATCTGAATTAAGGGTGAGGTTGGCGCCGTTAAACCGGTTTAAGCCCTCCAGTAATATATTTTACTGACCGTTCCAAGGCGGTACTTCTTTTGTGGATCTTTTATGTTTTTGTTCTGTCTTGTGTTTGCTATGTTTTGTGCGCGTCTGTTTATATGTGCTTGTAAACGAGAGCCAAGAGGTCAGCCCTTTCCAAGCAGGTGACCACAAAGCACATAAAAACAGACGCGCACAAAACAAAGCAAACACAAGACAGAACAAAAACATTAGAGACAGAACAAAAACATTAAAGATCCACAAAAGCAGTACCGCCTTGGAACGGTCAGTAAAATATTTTACTGGAGGGCTTAAACCGGTTTAACGGCGCCAACCTCACCCTTAATTCAGATGTGGATCAAGACACATAGATATTTGGTTTGCATGAAAGACCCCTAACTTATCAATGCATCATCTCCTAAAACATATAAATTAAGATATAACAAGGAGATAAAGCAAGGATAAGGACTTAACAGTAAATTAAACTGAATACCGGAGCAAAAGGAATCCAACAGGTAAACCCCGGTGGGCCCGACAAACAGCCAAAGCATCAGGCCCCTACCATCTCATCAATAGATAGGTCTTTAAGTCGGAACCATCATAGAGTCTGAAGTCCGACCCACCGGCGTGCAATTAAAGAGGAAAGCAAAGTTGCCAACCGTGATCTTTTTATAATGGGAAATTATTTTAATGAACTGCGCTGAAAAATTATTAGAGCCAACAATCTTCTTCAACTTATACACCAAGTCACCATAGAAATCAGGTTCCGAAAGTCCTTGACGCAAGAGAGATTTAAGTCCAACTTGGAATTTAGAAATCAAATCATAATATCGTCTATAAAATTTTGAAAATGTTTTGCGAAGTTTATGATACCGATAGCCTTGTTTAAGAAGTTTCTGAGTTAACAATTTATTGCGAGTGTTGAAGTCAGCAACATAGCTAGATGCTCTAGCAAAACGAATGAGTTGAGAGATATAGACTCCATAGGATGTAGAACGAGGAACATCACCATCTAAAAATGGGAAATTGACAATTTCAAAATCAAAGTCGTCACGTTTGTCATAAATTTTGGTAGAAACAATATCATTAGAAATTGACAAATGCAAGTCTAAAAATGCGGCTTCAGTATCAGAGGCATTGGCTTTATTAAGTTGGAGCTCTGAAGGGTATATTTGACTAACCATATTGTCAAAATAAACATTATTAATATTTAAAGCCCCCTGGTGGTCATTGCTATTGTGTGTCTATGAATGTGACTGTGTTTTTCCCATCGTTTGCTGCTCCCATTGTAAGTGGAAGTTCGTGTTTGGCCCAGGTTTTGTGATGTGCTCCTTTGAAATTTGGCATGTAAAATATATATGTTCATGCGCCATCCTCTTGATAGCTTTGGCCACAGTTCCCTTTTTTCATTTCCAAACATTTCCGTTGGTTAAAAAACCTAACGAGTAGAGTGTAAATTAACTCTTAAAGCGCCAATCACAACAAAAGTTGTCTGCTTTTCTCGTCTGCTGAAATGTTTAAGAAGATATAACAAGCCTCTTTGGCAAACCGAGCAGTCTGTTCTGGGTCCACACTGTTTGCTTCTATACTTAATTGGTCAGTTATGTTAGGCTATTTTTTGCAGCAGACGACTTCAGCAGACACCATTTTCAGATGCATTTATTTCTTTTGCAGGCACAAGTGAGGCTGTTTCTGAAGTGTCGTCCAAAACTGTTGAAACGAGAGGCTGAAAAGGCTGCAAATATAGAAGTGTTTGGAAATGCCTTATCTAAGATGATTTATAAAACTGATTAACAAAACAACTGATCCTGGACTTTATTTCAAAAAGCATTGAATTCCTGATCTGTGTGATAAAGTGGAAATTTGGCCAAATAAAAAAATACCTGTGTGTAGGGTAACCTGACCCTACCTTAATTTTCTGGTGACACCTAGAATTTTCTTTTCCGTGGCTCAACTTGAGGTTTTCTTTAGCTCTGACTATCTGTGAGTCATGAGCCCTTTTCTTTGTTTCATCATGGTGTGTTAATTTGATTAGAGTGTTTCTCCATGATGATACATTGCATCAGTTAGAAGGCTTCCATGCGAGCTGAACATTTCTTGTACTTCAACAACAGCAGAATCTAGACCGAAGATTTGGTACAAGTAAAATGCATTTAAGCCCCCCCCCCCCCTGTTGCTTAGGCTGCTCTCCGTTCTAAGGCAGTGGTTCTGTTGTTGTTGACTTTTTGTTTATTGTAACTCCAATTTTGGGAGTCTGTAATTGTTCTATGTTTTGTTGTACGTTACATTATGTCCATTCTGGTATTGCAATCATCTTGATGGGGAAGAAAGAGCTGGTTGTTTTGCTTAATTTGTCTTCCTGGTGTCTTGTGATGGTTGAGTGGCTCTTCCTCGCGGTGCCATGGAGTTGTCTGCAGTTTGTGATTGTGTAATTACCTGATCATACTCACTTTTCTTGAAAAATGTATAATTTTATGCATTGTGAAAGACGAAATGCCATAAAATACATAAAATCATATATTTTTTTCCAATAAAAATACATATATGTGTGCCTACCATACCTAAAGTTTTCAGACCCGCTACCTGAAACAGAGATATTTTTTGTTTGGCTTTAGCTAACTACAGTTAGTTCAAGAAGTGTTTTAACATTTTTATTAAATATTGTACAATAGGTTCTCGTCGACTCGAATTGTATTGAACCAGATTAAGTCAGCTCCAGCTAGACAGAGTTAATGAACTTCATGCGAACCAAACATCTATTTGTCTTGATCCACATCAGAAATAAGGATGATGTTGACGCCGTCAAGCTTGTTTAAGCCCTCCAGTAATTTTTTACTGACTGTTCCATGGCGATACTTCTTTTGTGGATCCTTTTTGTTAGTTATGTTTCGTGTTTGTCATGTTCTCGTATCTGTTCCTTGCGGCCTTATGGCCACCTGCTCGGAATTGGCTGACTTCTTGGCTCTTTTGTGTGTCATGTTTCCTTGTGTTTTTGTCACTTTCCCATATGTTGTTCTGAGTCAGGTGTGGTATTTGATTGTATCAATTAATGATCGTTGCCTTCTTCTTTACTTGGTTTAAAAATGGGGATCAAATACAAGTATATCTTGCTTTTTTTTAATAATATTTCATGGTCAATTCCAATAATACATGTAACTTAACTCGTCCATGAGATTTTGGTTCTTATTGCATGAACAAGCAGCAATGTTCAGAAGAGAATGTGCATCCACGACATCTTGCCCGAGTCTTGACCGGTTTGTTAACGTAAAGAAGGGCATGAGTGAAGGCTCACCCAAATAGAAAGCTGTCCACGCATATATAAACAATGACTCTTTGCTTATGAGGCAAAATAGTTTGAAAGTCTGATGGCGTTTTCTGAAATAAATTGTGAAGGTCTTAGTTTTTAAAAGCAAAAGCAAAATCAACGACAACAACAACAACAACAGCAGCAGCAAACGGGCAAAGGTTTCCAGAATTACCCAAAATACAAAGATATAAATGAAGAGATCTTGAGGAAGGTGCCATTAAATAAACCAAGTTGAGAAATTGGTGTATGTTCATGATTTTGAACATTTTATTTAAATCAAAACTAAATATTTCATGTACTTATTTAATTTTCATAGATTATTCCTTATCTGCTAAGTCAATTACAGCAATATTTATTGGGTTTATCTAATTACCTGGGGATGACATCTTGCAGTAATGGGCATTAAGCAGATGGACATTAACCTCTTTTTCACTGAGCTAAATGGTTTACGGAATCACCTTATTTGTTAGATTTTCAGTGGTTCTGTACATTGCTTTAATTCAATATTGGATAATAAATATTCTGTTTTAATAAAGAACCAACAGTAAAATCAATGTATAATAAGAATGTTACAGCTATTTAAAGAAAAGTATTTCGTTTTTCAATAAGTTTCAGTTGAATTTGCTATGTTTTATTGTACCCAAAATGAAGAAAGTTGTTACAAAATATGCCGTTTGCTATAATAATAAATAGTGCTTTAAGAGTTAAATTTTAGAAATAATTTTTAAACATCGGCCCATGTATCAAAATATATTCATCAATGTATACACTGCTTAAATTATTCCTCTGGTAAAACATTGAGAATTTTTGCCATTATCAAGTATTTACGACACTGCTCTGGTAGGATGTAATCAGGTCTAAGTGTTTCCAGTCCACTTGCTAGGAGCTCATTGACCTTTAACATAGCTGGATCCCAGTGTAGTCGGAAAGTAATTGATTACTGGCTAATTGAAGAGATTTCACAAACATTAAATGATGGATTATTCCTACCATACTGTAAGCTCTATAATAAAAGCATTTGAAAAAGGTGTGATTTTTTCACTTTTTAAAGCCTCGCTGACGTTTTCAGCAGGTCTAGAGGTTTCTGATTTGGTCTGAGGTTTCGTGTACATCCTCACTTTGAGTATGCGAGCAACAATGGTTTAGGCAGTCTGCGCATGCGCAGGCTGCCTTAGCCTTCGTTGCTCGCCTATGTTATCAGTACCAAAGTCCCATGTGCTGCCTCAAGTATACTGTTATAAACCAATCCACTGAACATGCTTCTGAATTGCACAGGCAAACTGCAACTTTCCCAGCCACGTACTGGTATTGAATTCCATTTTTGAAGGAATCCATCTTGATTGGTCAGTTTTGAACAAAGATGTTTTCGTGATGAGTTGTACATATGAGTGAAATTGGTGTGACGTATTTTGCTTTATTTGTCAACTCTTGTGGTTGCATGTAATGGATGTCTTATTCGGAGAGGAGGATACTCTGTTTTTTTTGGGGTTTTTTTTTTTTTTATTTATTTATTTTTTTTTTTTTTTTTTTTTTTTTGGGGGGGGGGGGGGTAGGGGTGTGTTCTAGATGAATTTATTCAAGAAAAAAAATAAAGCTACAAGGATTATACAATTATATTTTTTTATTATTTCACTTTAAATTCAGAGTGTAAATAATTTGAGCATGCATGTGTCCTTTCTTTGATTGGGCCTCGTCGAGAGAAAGCCTGATTTCGTCGCATTTGAACAACAAATGCGCAGACCAGTCTCCGTATGTGCGCAGTCTGATCAGCGCATTTGCTATAAGCTTATGGTAAAGTAAAATATGTACACTTGCTACATGCAAAATTTCAATATTTTAGCTAGCCTTTGAAGCTCAGCAGGTGAAATTGAGCCTTATTTGGTCCCAAAAGTCGAAGACAGGTTTGCTCGAGACAAGCCCCAATTTATCTACGATGGCTATGCCGTAGGCCTACCTCTTCTTCAAGTTCTGAAAAAATGATTTTTCGCATGTAAGAAACAAAACAACAAAAACGTAAAACCTGTGTAAAATGGCCATTCTCAACAAGAGCAATAATTGGTTTTCAAGGCCATTTATGGCTTAATACAGTTCAAAAGTATTGCATTATGTCAAGGGGGGGGGCATTCTGCAATACTTTCGACCTCCGTTAAGCTACCATTTGTCATTAAGATCTTTGTTTTGGCTTTTATGAGTGGCCGTTATACACAGGTTTTACTGTAAAATCC
This sequence comes from Loripinus fragilis, assembly GCA_964019695.1. Lineage (NCBI taxonomy): Eukaryota > Metazoa > Mollusca > Bivalvia > Lucinida > Lucinidae > Loripinus > Loripinus fragilis. The sequence goes on from CAXHUL010000609.1 coordinate 2,262,185, forward strand.
CAGAATCAAACATGCGCGGCTACAGAAAGTTTTATCAGAGGGGGTCCAACTTTGACTACATTTTTTTAGTTGATCATGGGAGAGAGAATCAAAATACCACTATAAGCGGGCCATCATCGGTCCACCAGCAAAACGCCATTTAAATGGCGTTTCACTGGCGGGCCGATGGTGACCCAATATTGGCTTTGTAGTTTGTGGTTTTACAGGGGATCCGGACCAGTATTGCTAAGAGACCCTTTATTTTTGTGATTTTTCAGGGGGCGGGGCCCGGGCCCCCTGTCCCCTCCTCTGGATCCGCGCATGTCAAACGTTACTAGACGTAGATATATACTCTGGCCTTCAGATAAGAGTGTGCAATAAATTAAATAATGTTCGTGTTTCTCAACCAAAAAATACAGTGTGGGTACTCAAATGAACCTTCTCAATGAAACGTTTCTTTTGAGAACCCGAAACAGATGTTTGTACTGGACAGTATACATAATTTTACACGTAAGTTTAACGTATCTTTATGTATTATCTAAAAACTTTATTCATAAAAAAACAAAATGGTACTCAAAGGACTTACAGATGTAATCTACATTAATGGGAACATTGGTGGCCTGTCAAACACTGCCATTTTTGTTTGAAAAAAAAGTTGGGATAGCACAATGTATTATATTGGATCCATGTGCGTGGGGTCCACCAGCGTAGTGCCTATTAACCCGTTGAATTCGGGAAACCCATAAACGAGTGATTTTGCTAACAGTGAAGACCCAGATGAAATGCAGCATAATGCTGCATTTCATCAGGGTCTACACTGTTTGTAAAGGTAAAAAATATCTTCAGACAAAAGAATACAATTTTTTTTTAATCATAACCTGACACCCCTAGATATGTATAATGGACTGTCCCAATTTCATTTATCAAACTAGAAGGAAGAATCCATAAGTATACAAAGGGTTAAGATTGACTGCAGAGGTGTTCTTATATAGGGTTTTTTGTCTTTTGTAAAAGACTTATGTTTGGCGGAATGTTTTATTTGGCAGTAAAAATAAAAATTGCCAAAATAACAGATCGTAAAATGCCGTTGTTTTTTTTATTTAGTTAAACAATAAACAATAAATGGACACATATATGTAAGAACTTTCACCGCAATCACATTTTGCTAACATTGAAAATAAAAAAGTTATCGCCGAAACTCAAAGTGAAAAACATAAAAACTGTTAGAATTTATATAACTAAAGCCATGTATTCCAATCCTACACATACACAATTTACTTTGGAAAATTCTTAACCCTTAAAGCTGCCAAGAGAAAATGCACCTGAAAATGTCTTTAGTGAAGTCGTCTGCTGCAAATAATTGGCTAACATTCTTGACGAATTTAAAACAGCTTGGACCCAGATAGGTCCACCCTATAGGAGCAGTCTGACCTGATACTACACATTTTTTCATTTTTGTCATAAATATTTCAGCAGACGAGAAAAGAAAACGATTTTTGTTGTGAATGGCTCTTTATGAACACAAAAACTTTTGTGGCTTTTCCATGGGTAGAAACCAGTACTGGGCCGGGAGGGTTTATGAATTGTGTGTTTATTATATGACGGGAACTCCCGAAGGCTCCACCGAAAGTGGTTTTATGGAGAAGCCGGGAATCGAACCTGCGACCCCTGGTTTACAAGGCATAGCGCTTATCCACTACACCACGGGGGCTAAAATAACCACTTAACTCCAACTATAATGCAGCAGCAGACGAGCTCTTTAAATTTTGCTACTTTAGAAAAAATAAATTTATTTATTTATTATTTTTATTATTTTGAAATATCATACTTTATTTTTGAAAACTATGAAAGATGTCGGAAAAGTTGTCGTCTGCTGCAGTCGTGATTGGCACACTTAAGGGCTAACCCTGATCCCGCCATTATTTCTATTCCCTGATAATGCCTTATCTTCTGTTTATATCTAGCCTACTGCATACATGCATATATTTGAGTGCACTCCAGTCTATTTCTTTCATGGAAGCAATCATATGAAATGTCGCCACTTCATATATTAAATTGCATTCCAGGCTAGATTTTTTCAGGGAAGTAAAAATATGAACCCTGAGACGACAACAGTCTTGACAGAAGAACCTTAGCATGCGGTAAGCGGCGGCGTCTGTGGTTGTACAGTTTGCTTACAAAATGTACTTTTATGGTTAAAATGAAATGGAATATAACCACGCACCAACCATCTTTTTTGTTTGATTTGATTCTTTACGTCCCAGTCAACATTTTTTAGTTATGTCGGGAACGGGTCTTCCTGGATTGAGCCAGTACTAAGCAGAAATACAGAATACTAGGTGAGAGTCCTTTGATACCAAGTTTACATGACGCGAGGCTTGCCGAAAAGTTCAACATGCGTTCTCAAAGCTGAGCCTGGTAAACTTTATATCAAAAGACGCGAGGCTGGCATTCTATCTATCAGCTTACCAAGTTGAATCACTCTTCAAACTTGCGAATGTGACGTGGGGAGACCGGGACAAAATGATACACGGGGCCACATGAAACAGCGCGATTTTTCAAACGATGATGCCATATATGACGTTTCTTACTCAAACTGAATGCGCATTTTGAAATCCGCCATATTATAAGAAAGGCTCAACCAAAACATAGCAAAGTTAAGCTTTTTATATAAACAATTGACTTTTGAGGCACCCTGAGTAAATTTCGAAGGTATCAGTTATTTTATAAATGTGAAAAATGTGGTAGATATATATTTTAATTGTATCATGTTATGATGTAAATTGAACTATATAGATACTGATATGTCTCCAAATAATCAGAACTATTGTGGGGTGTCGCATTTTTGAATTGTTACGACAACAGTAAACAAGAGGTCACTGGGACAAAATGATACAACGTGGTTGGGGCAAAATGATACAGTCTGAAATCATCTAATTTGACTCTGTTTTAAAGCATTTTCAAGATATTTTTTATCGAAACTGTGTATTCCTATCACAAGAAAATTAAATGATACTGCTATGTCAGAAAAGTACCATTTTGTTTTTTAGAATGTTAAAAATTGGTGGTTAACTGTATCATTTTGCCCCGTGGCAAAACATAAAACATGAATGGTAACAAATGTGACTCAGAAAATTCAGAAAACTGTTCGTGTTCAATCATATTTCTGTGGCGCTATATAGCATTATTAATTGTTTAATTGTGTTTATAGTTATTTCTGTGCTGCGTTTTGAATATTTGAATCTGAGATGAGAAAAGTCTTACTGTATCATTTTGCCCAATGTACTGTATCATTTTGCCCCGTGCACGGGGCAAAATGATACAGCTGACCACACATTTTGAATGCTTGATTTCAAGCACTAATGTCACTTTATGCCTGTTTTTCTTTCTCTCAAGTTGTAGCTAATACTTGACAGTGAATTATAAATTTTAAAGCAATAAGATATATCCAGTCATAAAAGCAGGAAAAAATATTTAAAAAAAAGTGGAACATTTTGCCCTGGCTCCCCTAATGATCGATTTTTGTGTCGATTCAGCGTCATTGGCGATGTCATTCAAAAAGTGCAACGTCATCATTACCTGAAGAAGGCACATGCCATGAGATAGACAGCGCTTATCAGGCAACGTGCAACGCTGCAGTAACTGATAATATACTGAAACAATAGAGTTATGTCCGCTTTACGTTTATGTCTATCAGTTCCAAATTTATGAACGCATTTCATTTAAATTTTCAAATTACCAACTGTGATCATTTAGAAACGTTTTTCACTTAAGAAAAATTCATTTGTAATTAGTAGAGCCGCTGACAAAGCAGCGAACACGAGTACCCTTAAAATCAAAAGTCACAACATCAATAGCTTGTGTGACCATCATAATCCCGAATTTTAAGCACATTTAAACACCATTGAGCGAGCTCTATAGTAAGATGTTATGCATGCTAGCTGTATGCATTGCTTTTGCGACCACAGCCATAAATCTGTAACATACTCTGACGTCACAAAACGTGGATCACGAGCGTGCGTGAAAACACTAAGAAAATTCATTTTTGGTTGGTCCAGCATTTTGATAATTAATAGAATCGAACAAATTTGAACTGTTTTCGTCATCACAAGCATTTCAACATTAATGAAGACTAGTCAGCATCAAAACAACTGATAATGGAAATTTTCGGATGATTTTAGAGAAAGGGGTGGGGTATAAAACACAGATTTAGTAAACCTTTGATGCATGACTTCAGCCATAGTTTATGTTGTTCTCTTTTGTGTAATTGTTGTCATAAACAAACGCAATACGTTAAAATAAAAACGGTCTCAAAATAATGTAAGGTTAAGGAGCTTTGGAAGATCTTAAATTGTTATTTGTTTAATTCAAAGGGAGGTAATTTCAGGTATTTTCGTAAATTAAAGATTTTGAACTGCAATTTCGCTCGTTCAATAAGCAGACTTGGGATTTTTAGATGTCTTTTCATCGTCGGACGATCCTGGCTGCCATTTAACGTAAAATGTTTCACGTTTTGATGAATAACTTCCTGATGATAATGGAAAAAGCTGTGTGCACATTAGGTCCAATAACCCTACAAGATAAGAAGATAAAATCAAATAATTACCAATTTTTGTGTGTCCGACGTTTGATAAACATTTTGGTTTTATTTTTGTTGCGACATCTTAACAGAATCGAAAGATACAGTACCATGAGAATCGGACGTTTCTTTTTTGTTTGAGTATACTAGGTTCGCGTTTTTTGATATCAAATTTACCAGACAAGCCTTGAAGAAAGCATGTTGATTCGCTCGGCAAGCCTCGCGATGTCAACAAGTGCTCTCAAATCCTTGCCTGGAAAACTTGATATTAAAAGACAATCACCTTGTCATCTCTATACTGGGTCAATGGCGAATGTACTTACAATGTATATTTGGACAAGGTTCATTTTCACAACACCACCACTTCCACATAAAGACTGGCGGTAACCAAATGTCAGTATTCCCGGGGAAGTCCCAGGCTATGTCAGTTGTACATATGTATCCAAGGGGACAGCACTTATGACACGGTCTCCACGCCGGCTCATTGGTTTTCTTACACTTTGGCCATGCTGTGAAAGATGTGAGAAACATAAGGCATTGATATGATTAGAAACATCAAATTTTCAAAATGCACCAATGATTGTTGTTTTTTTTAATTGGCGAGGTTCGGCAGTAAAATATACATACTAAGCATCGAAATACGTTTCAAAGTAACTCATCATTTATGAAACCGAGAAAACAAGCGAGTTCTACTTCCACCTCTTATTTTACGTCTTTATAATGTAAAGTTTGGTACATTCGGACAGACAGCTAATTTCTGACAGCAACCTCGTTTATGTCATATTTCAAATATTGGAATAAAAGATAAATTACCTAAGCAAACAGTGAAAATGCTGATGAGACGGCTCATAAGGAGCCGTCTCATCTGGATTTACACTGTTTGCAAATGTATGGCCGAATTTACCTGATGTCCGAATTTACCCGACTTTACCCTAGGCGTGGTATTGAGTTCCAAAAGGTTTAGGTCTGCTTCGTGCGCATTTGTAAGTAATGTGCTTAAAACAGGACGTTTGTCATTGAAAAGTTGCAATTTTTACCGTTCAGTTTGTTTTAGATGCTCTCTCCCTAAACCCAAGATGCCCTTCGGACAATGAAATGTCGCGACACATATACGGCGTCGTGGATCTAGGGGGGACAGGGTTGGACAAGTCAAAGAAGACACCAGACAATTCTTATCGCACATCAATCTATCATCCGGTAGAACGATTGTTTACCCTATTTCCCGTATATATGTTTTTATGAATTTTCCTTTTTAAAAGGAGGGCTTGCCTAATTGTTCAAACAGCTGAAAATATTCCTTATTCCTAATTCTATATGTATTCAGGAAGCCAAGGCGCGCAGGAACTAGTCACAAACCCTTACTGACCTTAGAATAGAAAAAGTATGCCCATATTTACGTTTACATAATATTTTAACAGAAGACATCTCTTGAATGAGAGTCAAACACATATTATGTTTTGTTTATACCAATTATAGTTGTGTCAGTCATCTTGATAATGTAGCTTGGAAAATTTATTTAAACTTTTGTGTCCTTGTGCCTAATTGGTTCAGTGGCTTGTTACATTTTGTTTGATTTGATTCTTTACGTCACATCAACAAGTACTAATCTAGAATAAATGGTGCTTGATTGTATTGATTCCTGACCTTTGCCCTCTTTTTTACTTTGCTCAAAAACACAACGCAGTGACGCTGGTGAGGCTCGAACCAGCGGCTTGTGAGAAAATGTTTTATGTAAATTCCTATTCTGTTATTTCTGTTTTAAATATACTAAGAAACATTTGAAGGACCTTAAAATTCTTTTGACTATATAACATTTGAGAAATTAATTTCGGAACAAAATATTTTTGTATCTGATAAAACTACCAATATGCATTTCAGCAAAATGCGAAATAAAATTTACGGGTCATTGGTTACGATACAGTACCAAACCAAATGCACCAACCCTCTTTACCCAAAGTTCACATGCTAAAAATGTAGCGTTAACATTTTTTGCTGCAACCTTTACCTGGTCATTGTTTATGTTCTAATTCTGACCATAGACAAGTTTTCAAACCCATTTATCAGTAATTTAATCTTATAACGTGACAACTTCTTCAACAAAAGTGTACAGATATGGCATACCCCAGCCAATATGACAACAAATTGGAAGTAAAACACTGCCAACAACTACAAAAGTAGGTGTCATACTTTTGACCGAGAGCCAGCAATGATTTTGGAGTGAGTCATTATGGAATATAAACAATAAAAATGGGGTTCATTCATTTTTTAATGTTTGTGACTTTTCAGTTTAGAGGGTTGCACCATTTCCACATGTACTGTGCTTTAATCACTAAAGCGTGACTTAAATCAAACATCCATTTTGATTGCAGATGTCTGGAACTATGAAATGCATGCATAATTAATTTAGTTTTTATTGTATTGAATGTTAGAGAGGGAACTGAATCTAAATATCCTTCAATTGTTTTTCTGAGCATACATTACAACCTACAATAAGCCTGATGGGTATATAGCATCTTAGACCTACAGTGTATGCATTTTGACGGTGCTAATGAAAAAGGATGAGCAAAAGTCCTGGTCCAGCCTTCAGCCAGTACCCTACTCTTTTTATGTTGCTGGGTCTTAAGCCTCAAGCTTATGCCTGACCAGTTATAGCCTATAGCAAACAGGATATGTCACTGTTACATGAGAAATGTCGCCAAGGGAATGTGTCTAGTATGCAAGACATTTGAATAAAGTTATTTGACAACACAGGACAATGTACTTTCACGATTTGTCTAAAACCTAGGCCAGAGGTAGGGGTCAAAGCGACCAAGAAGCAGTATGTAACTCTCCGCGACCCTAAAATGTATCTACACACCCAATTTTTATTCCTACCTGAAATGATATACAGATATGCTCTGTGCCAGTGGTCAAAGGTCACAGTGACCCGGAAACGATAGTTGACTCATCGCGACCAAAAGATGTGTTCACATACCAAAGTTATATGTCATATAAATAAGGAGATATATTCCACACAAGATTTTTATATAACTGAGGTCAAGGTCACAGTGACCAAAAAGGAGTATATTGGTATCTCCAATATTAAGATGCATACACACACTGTGCTAATTCAAATAATGTTGGCGATATGTTGTGGATACGATTATTCAAGAACTGAGACCTGAGGTCAGAGTCTAAGTGACCTTAAACAAAATACAACATACCACGACCCAATATGTATCCTCGAATCAAAGTTGGGATTTTTATGTCTTATAGTATTAGAGATATGCTTCGTACACGAGGTGAAAAGAACTTAGGTCAATGTCAAGGTCAAAGTGACCCCAAAACAGTACCCTACAATCAACATCGCCAAGGTGCATCCACATTTCCAACGTAAATTATATAGAAGAAATATCCTAGGTCATATTTATCCTTGTGGCCTTGTGGTCACCTGCTGGAAAAGGGCTGGCCTCTTGGCTCATTTGTGTGTGATGTTTCCCTGTGTTATTGTCACTTTCCCATATGGTGTCCTGGGTCAGGTGTGGTATTTGATTGTATCGATTCCTGATATTTGCCTTTTATCTTACTTTAACAGCAACTTCTTATCTTCAGAAATTGAGACACGAAAAACAGTCATTGTAACAACGCTGTTTCCTTGCAGATCTTATGAGCACTGGTGTAGCATCATCGTTGACCAGACGATGTTTCAACCCTGCATGTCCGCTGTAGCGTATTCTGGGAGTTTGTTCTAAGGTTCTGTTTGCTGGGAGCTTTACATTTGTTTAAATAATAGAAGCTTTAATAAGGCGTATTCCACCTTTCATGATATTCCAATATTTAACATCACTTTCTCGCAATGCATAAAGTACAAATGTATGCTGGTGCAATAAGCACGTTATTGCATGGTTTTGCGTCTGTATTGGTGATAATCCACTCGCTAAAGCTCGTGGATCATCTTCCCGTACTAACGCATATACATACAATAACATACACATATAGATAAATATTTTTCTTTTTTTATTGCCTGCATGTTGGTTTGGTTTAAAATCAGGAAACACAGACAGATTCAGTAAAACACACCCATATTTAACGACGTTCACTGTGAAAACAGATGGAAAAGCAGATGCACCAATCAGCCTGAGCATATGTGCAGGCTCATCGAGGTCTGTACTTGCCTACAAATGCATTGTGCAAATAACTTATTATTCAAAATCAAAGGGTGAACTGTATATAAATGAGTGACAGATACACTACAAATTTCGCCACACGTAAAAATCATATAATAATCATATGATTCTTATATAACAACTTTTATATAATACTTGTTAAAAAAGGCAGCCGCGTGTGTATCATATAAAACAGATTATATAATTTTCATACGAAAATGATATGATTTTTACCTTAACTGAAATACATATAATAATCATATGATATTGATAAGCATTTTTACATAATAATCATATGATAATTATATTAAAATCATATGATTGCCCTTTTATATAAATATCATATGAGTGCCTTTATATAAAATTTATATAAAAAGGCAGTATATAAAATTTATATAAAAAGGCAGTCACATGAGGATGATGTGTAATGCACTGTATTTGAAAATTATAAAAATGTTGCAAAACTTAATTCACTACACATGATTATCACATATATTAATTTACATATAAAACTTATATGATCTTATTTTTTTATCAACAATTCATATAAATTAATTTATGTCATAATTATATGAAATAGTACACATATAATGATCATATCAAACTTACATGGGTTTCATATGATATTAATTACATAAAAAATTATATGATTTTGTGAACATGTAAATATCATATAAATCGTTGATATAAAATTTATATGAAACTGCACATATGAAAATCATATATTCAGGTTAACATATGAGAATTATATAAGACTCATATGAGAATCGTATATAAAGGCAATTATATAAGAATGACGTGTGGCGAAATTGGCTTAGTATCTAACTTCAATGGAGTACACATGAAGATTAACTTATCTGACCAGGTATCGCTCGAACCCATCGATGGGTCAAACTAGTCCCGACGGTCAAAATATTACTGGTCAAAGAGCTGTGTTGATAAACGAGGAGAAAGTTTTTGTGACCGCCAACACTTGTAAAATTAAGATAACTCTATAAAAAAAACACTAGGTTATCTTTCGTCATAAGAAAGATCCTTTTCGAATTGTGATCTGTGCTTAGCGTTATCATATTTACTTATATGCCATCTTTTTTCTTCAATAACTCGGTAGATCAAGGGGAATGAGGGCTGTCGTTCGGCATAATGGAAGGAAAGGGGTTGGGCTTTCTCATGCAATAGATACTTTCTAATAAATGATATTTAAATCTGATTTTGAGCGAGTTTTTTTTTTTTCAAAATATTATTTTCCTTGAATAAACGTACCAATTTCAATTGATTGCTCATTCATCAAAAGGCCAACCGGAGCCCAATTTCGTATAGTGGTAGACTAAACAATACCTAAATGAGATGCACCGTTGGTTTGCATCAAATCGTACGGGAACTATTTAAATCAGGTCAATACTTACATTATGCTAATAAATGCCTCCACCCGAGCCATCTGTGCTATATACATCATCTGTGCTAGACGAATCGGGTTGTACGGTGAATTATTATAGTTTTAGCAACCTCGTGAAAAACAAAAAGCAAACGAAGAAAAATCAAAGAAGAAAAACAGTCTGATTAGCGTCATATGTTGCTCACTGTCTTTATTTACAAAGTATGGTAACGTTTAGCACAGTCATATCTTAGTTTGAAAAGCTTTTTGCTTCAGTGATGGTCCATAAATCAATTGAATGAAGGAAAAAAGAAACAAATCAATATGGATAAGAGTGCTACATAAATCATGTGCGGACCCAGAATGGGAAAATGGGGTCCTGACCCCCACCCCTCTCCGCTCCCCGGGAAAATCGCCAAGTTGTAGTTTTCTTAAGGAAATCTGATATGGACCCCCTCCCATTCAGTGTCGGGCTATCATTCGATGGGCTAGTCTCTTTAGGAATAATGGGCCCCCTGTTCCAATCTGTAAATTAAGTTGATGACTGAAAAACAAACAGAAAAAAATCGTCAAAACTTTGGATTTGAACCCCAATGGCGAAATTTTCTGAAATCCGCACATAGTGAGCTTCAGAAATGTACTTACAGTGTGTCCAATATTTCAGATATTTTTCTTCTCCCTTGAACCACACAGAATCATCTTCGGCAGCCTTTACCTCTCTGGCTTCATTCTTATCTTCTTGACCCAAGACGAACATGAAGAGCCCAAGCACACAGACGCTAGCAATAAGTCTCATTTTAGCAAAATGTTATGACAATACGTGGCGCATATTGTTCTTTATATATAATTCTGGCAACAGTACGCGTCTAGGTAAGAATGACTTAAGTTAGAATGTCAGTGAGACGTCTGGAGGCAATTTTTAATTTTTACATGATTCGTGACCATTGCTACCGCACAACCAGTAAACATTCAAATAGAAAATACCGTAAAACATTTATATTTGGCGAGTATTTTTAGTTGGCGCTCTTGGCGGTAAAAACAAAAATCGCCAAAATCTGAAACTGCGGAATAGTTTGGAAATCTTTTTTGTGTCGAGTAGTCGGGTTGTGTCCCTTTATTAAAAATCTGGACTGCTTTATCACACCAAAAGGATTTTGCCTTGATATCGCGACCATAGGTTCATAGCATAAAATCTCGGGTATGGTTATATTGTAAAAGTTGCGTTTTTACTTCTTCTGTGTTGGTCTTTGTTTTGGTATGCATTACTTTAGGTCCTTTCTAGTTTTGCAATCATCATGACGAGGAAGAGAGAGATGGTTGTTTTGCTTTAATTGCCTGTCTTATGTCTTGTTATTATTAATGTTATGTTGCCTTCCTTACGGTGCCGTGGTTTGGTCTGCAGTGTGTGATTGTGGTAGTTCCTGATCATATTCACTTACATTTTTAAGTGATGATAATGATGACCAAAATGTCCAGTTTGCATGCTTTTTCGAGACATAAATTTAAGTTGCAATCCAAGTGTTGATTTTTTTTAAATTCCGTCAGTATAATTATACACAGAGCCACACATAAGGGAAACTTTGTATATTCCATTCTTTATTTAAAGCCCCATTCTCACTGTGCCGGTGTAGCCACGGTTCATGCCGATGCAGGACAGCCGGTATACCGTGATGCACCGGGACACATTTCATAAAAAATAAATTGCGTTCTCACCTTGCCGACGTTACCCCGGTATAGCCCCGGTTCTCGAGAAAGCAAGACGCCGGTTGATCCCCGGTTCACCACGGAGCACTTACGGTGCAGCACGGTGGAGCCATGGTTCGTGCCGGTATACCCCTGTGTTACCCAGGTTGTTTACGGTGATGTCCCGGTAACTGCCGGTTGAGCCACGGTTACGTGCCGGTAGGGCCACGGTTGCGTCCCGGTGCTACTCTACACTATAAAACCAGGATAAAAACGTGGAGTAACATCAGTTTTCTTCTGTCTCTATCGCATAACAGTTATGACACAAATTGGACTGCACAGCCATATACGAGTTACTAGAGGAATCATGGTCTGTGTAGCGAAAGCAAATGCCTAGTAACCTCGAAGCTCATTTGCATGACAAATAAGCAGAAGCAGACCTGTTTTCTTACGACGAGGTTTAAATGTTGTTGATCTGGGCCCAGTATTACAATTCCTCCTTAAAGTTAAGGAAGACTTAATTTAAGTATTGATTCTTCAACATGTACATTAAATGCTTAATAAATTGGCAAGACCGATGCAGTACTCATGGTCAAAGATATTGTGATCTACAGAAAAAATGAAACTATTTAGGTTTTAATCAGTTTGGAAACGTTATTTTTCGCATCCTGGAAATTCAATACTTAACTTAAGTACTCCTTAACTTTAAGGATACATTGTTATTCTAGGCCCAGATTGTCTTGCTTTTTCGTAAAATATATAAACACTTTGAGCGGGCCATGTGATTTCCAACAATGTGACATTTTGAGAAGTGCAGACTCAGACAAGCCTGTGCAGTCCCTAATTAAGCTTTAAAGTTGTTCGGTCAGTAGCTTAACAGTCATAGAATAATCAAGCGACTAGCAAAGGCTCTGATCAGACTGCGCCTAGGTGCAGGCTGACCTGAGGCTTTGCTAATGGAAACTACCACATTGTTGGAAATCTCATGTCGTGGCTCATATATGCTTGACTCTTTAGTAACTATAAGTGCATTTATTCATAAGCTTTGTAAATGAGCACATTTATACTGCTGACAATTTAACCAACTTGTGACGAATGGACTTTCCCATCCTTATCGTTTGGATGAATCCACTTTCATTTTAGGTGCAGCAGGAGAGACTTTTTCATTTTGCATTTATGACATGAGCCGGTTTAACACGGTTCATCCCGGATCTCCAAGGTTGTCCACGGTGCCGCCACGGTTGTGACACGGTTCATCATTGTTCATCCCGGATCATCAAACCGGGATGAACCGGCACCTTAAACCGGGACAGTGAGAACGGGGCTTAACCTAAACACATAAAAGATATGAAGTCCAAGTCAATATGGGATGTAACCTCCGAGTGCACCAACAGATGCACGACTCCTGTCGAATAAATTGGAGATGATATAGTGTATCTCTGCTCTCGAAATTTGCTGTCATTCCTCCTTAAGTGCAACACCTTTTGGTTTCTGCGTTTGCATAGTAAATTTCTTACCTGTCAGTTATATCATAGTTTCTTGGTTATTGAGACGGTACTTTTGAGTAGCCGCAACAATTGAGTAGCGACATGAGGAAATCAACATTTGATCAGAGTCTTCACACTTCATACGAAAAAAGCGTGGGTACTTCTCGGGGGGGGGGGGGGGTACTCTAATTTTTTTCCGCATACGTAGGCTCGGACCCACCATCTACCGTTCACCCCAAAAAAATATCAGGAATTTCAAGCACCCCAAAAAAATATTTGAAATTTTAGCAACCCAAAAGAATATCCCAATTCTGTACCTTGACCTTAATAAAAGGACCCTAAATTGCATAGAAATGACCCTCAAACTAGCCCAATTTTGTGATGACCCCATAAAATATCCATAAAATCTTCATACCCCAAAAAAACATTATTTTTTCTGGAAACCCCCAAAAATATTGAAAACCCAAAAAAATGGGCCGAGCCTACGTAAGTGTGAAAATATCAGAGTACCCCCCCCCCCCCCCCCTGGGGGGTACTTATTACCCATAGAGTGATCAGCAAAGACTCATTCATTGTGTTGGTTTTGTCACGTCATTGCTTATATGAGCCGTGGTTTCCAACAATGTGGCATTTTGACAAGTTTAGACTCAGACGAGCATGTGCAGCCTCCTTTTAAGCTTAGAAACTCCAAATAATGTTCAGTCAGTAGCTTAATATTCATAGCAAAGGCTCTGATCAGACTGCGCGTATGCTCATATGTCTTGGTTGAGAAAGAAGAGCATGCACGGATCCAAAGAGGTTTGTCAGAATGGGTCCAACTCTGATGTTTTTTTTTGTTTTTTTTTTGTTTTAGTTGATGAGGGGAGAGAGGATATAAATACCACTAAAAGCCGGCCGTAATCGGTCCGCCAGCGAAACGCCATTTAAATAGCGTTTCCCTGGCCGGCCGATGATGGCCCAAAAATGAATAATGGTTAAGTAGCTTCGCGATTTTTCAGGGGATCCGGGCCGGTATTGCTAAGAAATCCCATAGGTTTGTGCTTTTCCAGGGTGAGGGTCCGGACTCATGCACCCCCGCCCCCTCTGGATCCGCGCATGAAGAAAATGATTTACAAGTACGCACTTTCATCTAGAGGACTAGGTTTGAGTAAACAGTATCGCAAAACCCGAAAACATGATTTCGTACGACGAGGTTCATGCGCAGACAGGTACATGTAGCAGCCAAATACATTCTGAAATGTACCTGCGCAAAAATCTACACATGTCACATTCTTCATGACTGGAATGTTGTCTATACGAGAACTAAATTAAAATTCATAATTATCTTACATCACAATAAAGAACCTCCTGTTGCGTGCTCATTGCAATTAGAGACGCGTGGATGAACACAATAGAATACACCGATTGGCACAAGTACACGTATGGTTTCCTGTCAAGACTTTTGTCGTCTGCTTTTGTCGTCTGCTTATTTTCTTAGGAACCCCATAATGCAAACATTATGGACCTTGATCAGACTGCTCTCAATATAGCAGTCTTATAAGGGTTGAACTTCATAATACTTGCTTCGATGATACATTCTAGTCTATAGTGCTCTTCTAATATGGTGTACCGAAAAGAGAAAAAAGATGAATTATGGTGTATACCATAATGTGGTATTACGGTATATGACAAAATCATTGTGGAACTTTGAAACTATTACAGGGTCACTGATGACGCCTAAATGGCAGAAACTAGCTAGTCTGGCCCAGGAACTATGCACACTCTGGTTTCAGTTCTTTGGTGCAGTCTTTGCTTCCAAAGGATACCCTTTTAGGAACATATTTGACTTCACTACAGCTGGTGACTTGGACTGTGTGGCGGCGGTAGAACGTCTCCCTGCCCTTCACTATAGTGTAGATTTAATTTTCTTGTCCTTTGGGATCATGGGTTTCATCATGAAACTAGTTGCCGTTTTACACAGACTTTACTTTACTTGTTTTTGATTTGTAATGTTTTTATTTTTCAAGAACGCAGTAAAAATACTCAAATTCAGGTAAACATTTTACCATTTTCGTAAATCTTAACAAGTTATCACTATCAAAACAACTGCATTTATGTTAAAATTCAACGGTCTATAATTATTGGAGGGACGCAAATAATTACCAACAAGAGAAAAATACACCTATTTGATAAGATAATTCACTTTTCCATGTAGTTTTCAGCTGTACTGAACATTTTTATTGTGAAAACATAGCTTAATTCTACTTTTACAAATGATTTAAAAAGAAAATATTTTTTTTCGAAAAATGTTCATAGTTACAGAGTATGCAGCTTTAAGCGATAATTGGTATTGAAAACCAATTTTCGGTCTTTTGACTTGAGAGTAGCCGTTTTACACAGGTTTTACTGTACTGTTATTTTACTGAGCAGGTATCCAACATAAGGTACAAGTCGGCACGTGTGTACAGCGAAGATTCAAATAAGTCTGTACACCCGCACAGTCTGATCAGATTCTTGGTTTGCCATCTGATGAGACGTCGGACGCTTGACTACACATACCGAGCCGCATTGGCGCATGCTATTCTGAGTCTTCGATGGGCGCACCTTTGGCTGGACACCGACTTATTTGACATCTACAGCAACTAGGTGTTATAATGTATACTCAGAAAAACAATTGGATGATATTTAGATTCAGTCCATCTTTGAAATTAAATACAAATTTATATCATCTAAACATTTCATAGTTCCAGATATCTGCAATCAAAATGAATGTTTGATTTAGCCACGCTTCAAGGATTGAATTACAGTACATGTTCAAATGGTACAACCCTCTATACTAAAAAGTAAGTAATTAAAACCCATTTTTATCGTTTGTATTCCATAATGTCTGGCTCCAAAACCACAGCTGGCTCTCAGTCAAAAGTTTGACACCTAATGTTGTAGTTGTTGTCAGTGTTTTACTTTCATTTTGTCGTCATATTGGCTGGGGTATGCCATATATGTGCATTTTTAATGAAGAAGTTGTCACGTTATTAGGTGCAAGTACTGACAAATGACAAATGTGTGTGAACACTTGTCTGTGGTCGGAATTAGACAGGTAAAGGTTGAAGCAAAACGATATAATCGCTAAAGAATTTCTAGCGATAAGGCGAGCAATCTCCCTAAACGAGACGTTCGTTTTATTTTGTTGAAATAACGACTGGAGAAACTAGGCACATTCAACAAATATATATAGACGAGCCGTCGATGCACCATTGTTTCCAATTTGTATATTTAAAATGGGGTTTCCTTCACGCATGTAATAACGCTACTTCCTATTCAACGAGAATTTATTTCGATCATCAACTGTGCTTGTCATTCAGTAACATATATGGGAACTAGACCGTTAAACAGGGAACCACGCTATGTACAGTAAAACTATTTATACAGTTGATGTACAATAAAAACGACCATTTTGCAAAGTGGTCTATTTTTGTCAGATATTTAATGTCTTCTTTCGCTTATACAACCCCTTTCCCCCCCTAGACCCAAGACGCCATTTGCATATGTTATATATTTGAATAGCGACATTTAATTTGTCCAAAGGGCATCTTGGGTCTAAGGGGGGGGGGGAGCATTTAAAAACAAACTGAAAGACGCCAGTTTCATCTTTTCAATGACAATCGTCACAAATTTAAGTATATTTCGTACGCATGCGCAGAAGGATAACCGCAAAGTTCTGGAAATGAAGGGCACTTATATCCTAAATATTTAAGCACTTTTACTTTTTGAAAACCTGCAAAGGATTTACTAAAACTATCGTCTAAACGGCACCCAGTCTAAAGACGTAAGATGAGGGGTGGGAGTAGAAGGCGCAAGTTTTCACGGCTTTGTAAATGATGGATCGCTTTGAAACCTATTTTGATGCTTTTTGTGCATATTTTACTACCCAAACAGTCCAATTTTAAAAACATTCGGGCAATTTGAAAATTTAGGTTTTGTAATCATGTCAACTAGGGAAAATATACGCCTTATCGCTAGAGCTCCTTTTTTGCTGGGAACTTTTGGTAAGGAGGTGTGGTACTGTATTATAACCATTGACCCGTACATTTTATTTTGCATTTTGCTGAATTGCAGATTGGTAGTTCTATCAGATATGAAAATACTTTGTTTGAAAAAAAAAATCTCAAACGTTATATAATCAAAAGAATAATAATATCCTTCAATTGTTTGGCTGAGTATATTGATTAATTTACTGTGTCTTGGCGAGATCTGACCATTCTGCACCGTGTTCTAAGCAAAAGACGGAGGTATGGCACACGTTTGTAAGTCACAAGCTTTTAAATGTAAAACGTTCCAGTCCAGTAATAGGCATATTCACTTGAGATATTTCAGAATCGAACCAAATTTAAAATCAATTTACGTGTTCCTAGTCAAATGGTCACGTGGATTATCCACCCTGAGTGAGAAATCTGTAACACTATTTAAAACTAGCACAAAGACACAACTCAAAACACCACCACACAAAAAGGAAAGGATAAAAACATTGAAGCGTCTGTTCTGCTATGACTGCTGTATGTTCTAAGGCGGTGATTCTGCTGTTGTTCTGCTGTGCCTGCTGACTGTTCTAAGACGGTGATTCTGTTGCTGCCTTGGAACATAGAACAGCCACAACCACTGGTTGGGGCTTAAACATATTTCACAGTTGACATAGAACAGCCACAGCCCTTGAGTGGCTTAAACATATTTCATTGGCAACATCTTCTCTCTAGATTCTGCTGTTGCTCTGCTGTGACTGCTGACTGTTCTAAGACGGTGATTCTGTTGTTGCCTTGGAACATGGAACAGTGAGGAGCTTAAACATATTTTATTATTGGCCACATCTTCGCCTTTGAGTCGGCTGTTGTTCTGCTGTGACTGATGACGGTTCTAAGCTGGTGACTCTGTCGTTGCCTTTGAACATAGAACAGCCACAAAAACTGAAGAGCTTTAACATATTTCATTGGCCACATCTTCCTTCTAGATTATGCTGTTGTTCTGCTGTGACTGCTGACTGTTATAAGTCGTAATTCTGATGTTGCCTTGAAACAGAGATAAGTCGCAACGAATAAGGGGCTTAAACATATTTCAAAGGCCACTCCTTAACCTTTGATTCTGCTGTTGTTCTGCTGTGACTGCTGACGGTTTAAATCCGGTGATACTGGTGTTGCCTTTGAACATAGAACAGCCACAGCCAGTGAGGAGCTTAAACATATTTCGCTTGCCACATCTTCGCCCTAGATTCTGCTGTTGTTCTGCTGTGACTTGGGACTGTTCTAAGGCGGTGTTTCTATTGTTGCCTTGGAACAGAGCACAGTCACAGCCACTGAGGGGCTTTAACATGTTTCATTTCTAGATTCTGCTGTTGTTCTGCTGTGACTGCTGACTGCTCTTAGGCGGTGATCATGTAGCTGTTAATTTCCCACTCTTATCAATCGGCCCAGTCCCTATCCGTTTTAAGGGTTGTTGGGTGGAATTTTTCATTTTTATTCAAATTTAAAGAGAACATTCTGTAAGGAAACAGTGGAGGCCCTGATCAGAGGCCGCGTTCTGCGGCGTCTGATCTGGGTATGCTCAGTCTGCCTATGTCCACACAAAAAGAATGCTAGGATTATTTAGGTTAAACGAAGATACGACTATGGAACAACAGACAGATGGGCATTATTGACCCATCCCCAGAGCCCCTAGGTGTGTGTGGGGGGTGTGCGTTTGAGTGACCTACTTGTGTAAGCAAATTACTCAACAAACTTGGCTGTGTATAGAAGAAGATATCATAATGCCAAGGTCACACATTCACGGATTTGACGCAGGATTATCCACGGATACGATCCTGCATCATCCATTGCACTCGTATTAGTCCGTAAATTTCCGTATTGCATCCGTAATCATACGTAGTAGTACTTGAGTCATGCTCCGTATCGGACTACGGAAATTGTCATTTCCGGGGTTATCCGTGAGATTTGATCCGTAGTGGAACCGGTGAGGTGATCCGTGAATGTGTTCCCTGGGCATAATAGACCAATGGGCGGATGGACTCGTTTGAAACCTACCCAGGGCCACGGATTGGACACAAATTAATGTTCTCTTGCACGTTCCACTTGTGTAAGCAAATCCTATGATTCCGTAAAACGGACGAATGGGCAACTTGACACCTCCCAATGGCCCCTCGACAGGGCACAAATAGGTGTTTTTGTAGTCCCACGTGTGTAAGAAACAAGACGTCACTCAACAACCGTGGTTGGAACAGTCCCGCAGTTTTAGAGGAGATAACATATCTCAGATCTTTTGACCCCCTCCCCTTGGTAGAGGTGGGGAATATAAACATTGTAACTGTTCTCTTGCTCGCCTCACTGGTCTTTATTTTGCGGCTGTTCGTTGGCATTAACCCTTAAAGCGCCAAGAAAAAACTGCATCTGAAAAATGTCGTCTGCTGAAATCTTCTGCGGCAAATAATTGCCTAGCATTACTGACGAATTAAGTATAGAAGCAAACAGCGTGGACCCAGAACAGACTGCTCCTATAGGAGCAGTCTGATCTGGGTCCACACTGTTTGCCATAGAGGCTTCTTAATCAGTTCAGCAGACGAGAAAAGCATACGAGTTTTGTTGCGATTGACGCATTTTATGTTTTATTATTTTTATGCCCCTATCACTTGAAGGCTCATCGACAGATATTCTGTTTTAAACCGTCCCACGAGATGGGACAATGTCTGAGGGTCTCTTTCGACATTCTGTGGGAGCCGAGGATCCAACTAGGGACTTCTGGGTACTCCAGCGGTTTAGGAGGATATAGCATAGCGGACATTTGGACAGTCAAACGGACGGACAGAGGCGATCATGAATTCCTCGGTGCTTTTTTTTAAAAAAAAGTATGTGGGGATAATAGCCACGTTGTAGGTCGAACTACTGATTAGTCGAAGTGATAACTCTGGTACAGTCGTGGACGCCCACTTCAGTTTTATAAATACGTCATTCTTAAGCTTGTCGCATATCAAAATGTACAAGAAGGCTTAACAAACGAAATCCATTTATAAAGTGCCCAGATTCTATTATAATGTATCCGCTTGTATGGCATACAGGAAATCAGACACAAAAACCCACAATGTCAATACTTGTTACACACACTGAATAGGCGGCAATCGAAAACGCTCTTCAACTTATAGCTCAGTCATTTTGTTTGGTACTGGCACAGGCGGATCAAAAATCGCTAGAAACGGTGTTTTCGATTGCCATTTGGCGCTAGTCGGGCGACAAATGGCAATCGAAAACATTGTTCCTAACTATTTTTGATCTACGTTCATCGATACATGTAGTATTAACGTTTTCGATTGCCGTCTGTCCGGTGTGTAACACACTACCCCTTGTTACAGACGTATAATCACAGTATCGATTCACTGTGCGCCTGAAATGAGTGAAATCGACTGTATCGGTAGAATCGAGAGTTTTTGGCCTAAATTTGTGAGGGGGTGGTGAGTATTTTCGCATGTTTTCTTATAGTTAGATTTGTTCTTCCGCCGTGGATCTAATTATATTTCTTTGATATATGCATACATGTCATAATATCGTGCAAAAACAACGACAAGTATCGCGGGAGCGCAAGAAACGCATTCTTTTAGAGGGATAGTTGTCAAAAAAGCGAAACTCCACAGTTTTTTATCTTCCCGTTTCGAATTTAAACAACTTAGCTAAAAATAATTTTCACCAGAAGTTCTAGAGGCTTATGATCCTACAATATCAGAAATCTCAGACTGATCCGTTTTTTCGATTTTGAGATATTCATCTATATATGACTGCACCCCCTATTAGCAGTGAATTAGAAACTGTATCGGTAGAATTGACGCACTGAACGAAGTAATACCAATACTCATAAGAGGTACTGTGCCCAGTGAAAGGGAACAATGAAGACAGTTTCGTCTATAATGGGCCAATTTCAAGCGCAAGTAGGACTAAAATATACGTAAACTTTGCGCATCAAACCCACAACCTTTGTGCGATAAAAATATATTAAAAGCTTGTCAAAAACTTCAGTTTGTAAACAAATATACGCTTTGCACATTCTTAGAATTTTTGGTTGAAAATACTTGTTTGTTTGCTTGATTTTATTCTTAATGTCCCAGTCAAAATGTTTTCAGTTATGTCAGGATGGTTCTTTATGGGTTGAACTAGTAGTAAGCAAGTATTAATGTGCTCAAAGACATAATGCAGTGACGACGATGATGATAGACCTGAGAGCTCCTCCACCTCCAGTCAAGCATTGTACGACAAAGCCACTGTGCACCCTCCATGAAAATACTTTTGGCCGTTCATCTTCTTCAGTTGATTTAAAAAGGTTGGCTGTCAGTAACTGGCAAAATACTAACATTTATGTACATGTAGCACGACAGTGCTTTCTATTAGCTTGAATAGTAACAGTTCAGTTAGGATTATAAGTGGGCTAAATTTGCTGCGTCAAGTTTCTTCAAGATTTCCGACCACATCTTGCTAAAATCAGCCTGCTCGATAGAAGCTTGAAGCTTTGAATGGAACAAGTTTTGCTGCTTAGCTATAATACTTTCCAGGGAGCAAATAACAAAGGCACCCATCAGACTAGCCGGATGCGCAGACTGGTCTGTGCCTTTGTTGTTCACATGCGACAGAGTCAGGTTCTCTCGCAACAGAGGCCTAAGTATGATGTGAGATATTATGCAGAAGGGCTTTACAACCCTAACATGGTATAACAACAATAGATATTTCTTTATAGTTGCGAGGACCCCGTGTAAATATTCGTTGCATTGTTGCCCCTTCGTCATATAAATGTACCCGCTCTTTGAGTCTCTGGCGACACATGGTCGACACATAGGCATCATGTGTCCGTCGGCGGCGGCGTCATCGCAGTCCGAGTTGTCACACTTTTGGTTTGCAATCCATAACATTTTAAGGGATTCATCAATTTAATCATTCATCAAACTTTGCAGAAGAGTAAAGCATCATGAATACAGATTAAGTTCGAAACTGGCGGTTATCTACAAAATTTTGACTGAGTGATTGCCCTTTTTTTTATTTAGATTTTGGCTAAATTGTGGTTTCCAATCAATTACATTTAGAGGGATGCAACAATTTCATTTAAATTTTTAACTGATAAAGCATTATAAAATAATGGTCAAGTTCGAATTCGGTGGTAATTCGCAAACTTTTGACTGAGTTATGGCCCTTTTTGACTTAGGTTTAGGCTAATGCAAAGGCTATATTGACATTTTTGGTAGAATAAACTTCACATTTATTCAAAACTATTATATCTTACAACTTGTCACTATAAGCCATGATTACCCAGTGCCTGTAGATAAGCCTAACTGTGATTATTTTGTACCATCCCCCCTCCCCCCCCCCCCCGGTGGGGTCAAAGGTCTAATATGTAAATTTCGCAATAACTCAGTCAGATGTCAATATTTTTACAGAAATTTCGAATGCAGACAGCGTTACAATAATAGAGAAACATATCAAACGTGATTTTTGATCGAAGACCTGTGCCCAACCCCCTGGGTGGACTTAGGGAGTGGGGTCAAAACGTCAAAATTAAACTTTTTCAGAACATGATCAGTTTGCATATCAAATTTAAGGGAATCATGAATACAGCACCATGGTAGCAAATATTTTGCCCGCAGAGCCCCGCTCACCCCCATCCCCGGACCCTGGGGTCAAAAGGTCAAAATTCAACATTTTAAGAACATGGTCAGATTGCATATCAAATAAAATCACGAATGCAGAAACGTGGTAGCAAATATTTGCCGCCAGACCCCTCCAACCATAAACAGACCCTGGGGGTGGGTTCAAATGTCAAAATTAACTTTTTCAAAACATGGTCATGTTGCATATCAAATTTATTGGAATCACGAATGCAGCCACATAGTAGCTAGAATTTCCCCGCAGACCCCCCTCCCCAGCCTTGGGGGTCAAAAGGTTAAAATATAAGTTTTTAAGAACATGACCATGCTGCATTCAAAGGGAATCGCAAATGCAGCAACATGGTAGCAAATGCAGATAGAGGTACAATAAATAAGAAATATATCAAAGCTGACTTTTGATTGAAGGCCTGTGCACCCAAGCGGCTCAAACCCATGCCTTCAAACTAAAATCCCATTTGATAAGCTGCATATCTATTGCTGCTCTGCCTGCATGCAAAATTTCAACAAAAATATTGACAAAATGCCTAAGTTTTTGCGAAATTTAAATATTTTACCTTTGATCTCTTAGGTGTGGTCAAAGGGGGTGAGGTAGAACTTTGACACTGCCATGCTTATCTATAAGCACTGGGTAATCATGGTGTATAGTGAGAATTTGTTAAATATAATAGCTTTGAAGAAACGTGAAGATTATTACACAAACAACTAATACAGGTTTTGCATTATAATTGCCTACACTAGAACAAGGGCAATAACTCAAGTGTTAATGGGTCAATTTTGACGAAACTTATAGGATATAGAGAGTCTATGATACTTATCATTTGTATTGAGAAAAAATTAAATCTGACCTATAGGTACTGAGATATTGTTCCGGACAGATAAAAAGTGTGGACGGACGGAGGGAATGGACTGACGGACACACGGATGACGCAAAAAATCTGACCCCCGGACTTCGTCTGGGGATAATTAAAGGGAATCAAGGGTGCAGCAACATGTTAGCAAATATAATGCCCGCAGACACCCCCCTCTGACCCTTGGAGTCAAAATTCAGTTTTTTTTTATCAGGCAGCGGGTGTAGGAGTCTCCAAATCAGACAGCAGCTGCAGGTGTATCTGTATCAGGCATAGAATGCAGGAGACCCTATATAAGACATTTTATGCAGGAGTCTGTATTACAAACAACGGATGCAGGAGTCTCTATATCAGACAATGGTACGTATGCCTTCATATGATCCAGTGGTGCATGTTTCTCTATTGCAAATTATGCACGCAAGAGTCTCTATTACAAACAGCGGCTGCAGGAGTTGCTATGTCAGACACCAGGTTACGCTGCCTCTCTAACAGAAGACTGTAACAGACAGCGGTTGCATGAATCTCTTTATCAGACATCAGATTTTATAAGTTAGAATCTATTCCAGCCTATGCTGGGTTCACCTCCAAATTCTATTCTGAGCGTGGCTTGAATAGGTAGGGGTCGGGCTGTTGCTTCTACCTCCTGGTGAATTGTAATTAGGTGTTAGGTTTAGTGCTAGACTTTGGGTTGATAAGATAAAATTCTAGGTAATTCCATGCCGTTTAATGTCAATATAAATATCAGCTGAAAAAATACATACGCTCTATTAATGACAATATCAACATTAATTGCTGGTTCCCGATTTTCAGGTGCTCAGCAATGTAAACAGATAACCAGGTCCTCAGTAGCCTAGCCCCACCCCCACCCCTTGGGAAATGTGGGGATGGGGTTCTGATCACCTGTATTTACATTTCCGATCACCTGAACACTGGGCACCAGATAAATGTTGATGAGGCGAATTGAGATGCAGGGACAAACGTATAGGTACATATCAGCCTTGGGGATGACTGTTCTTATGCCAACAAAAGGTTATGGAATAAGCAGATACAATTTCGCATTGACTGACAGAAATACCAACTAGAACAGTCGGGCTCTAAGAGTGCCCCGCATATGGCTCTACAGTGAAACAGAGATATCCACTTTGCGACCATCTTGATTATCATTCATCAGACAAAATCCATATTTATACATGAATAACAGTTGGTTGAAAGTAGTCCATATATAAAGGGGTACGTGCATTAAGAGGCTATTTTTGTTACCCTATGAGGTCAAAAAATAAAAGTTGCTCTACACAAGTTTCTTCTTATTAGTTTATTAGAGCAATAGCCAAAGTATTAAGGTCTGGTATTGATTCAACTTGTACGGTTGCTATGGTAATAAAAAAGGCTCGCCAAAATAGGCTGATAATAGGAAAATGACCATTTTGAGCAAATTTGAGACATGTAACAGAGGAATTAATATAGAGCACAAGCAAATACCAAAAAATATTTTAACAGATGATGAGAATTATCATGGCACAAAATATATATTAAAAGTTTTTTTGTTTTTTTTTTGTATTTGCTTGTGCTGATATCTAATTCTTAAAAAATCGGTCTCCAAAAGCCTCAAATTTGGTCTAAAATGGCAATTTCTCCATTTTAGGCCTACTTTGTCTGCCATTTTGGTTACCATAGCAACTGGTAAAAGTATAATAAATGCCAGAATTTTACACTTAGGCTATTTTTCTAACAAACCAATAAGATGAAATTTGTGAAAAGCAACTTTCAGTCTTTGGCCCTAGATGGGGCCAAAATAGCCCCTTAATGCACGTACCCATTTGAAAGAATATATATATATATATATATATACAGAGGGATATAGTGAATCAACTGAGCCGATAGATGCTGTAAATATTTTGCCTCTAGCGAGATTCGAACCCACGACCTCGGCAACACCGCCTAGCACTACACCAGACATCAACGCTACCAACTGCGCCACTGAGTCATCCCCAAAAAAAAGGATGTTCAGGAAACGCTGATATTGATGACGACTGATGCAGTACACGTCGTATATTGGTTCTTTTTCAATGGTTGGCATCTATTTCGTTCACAAGTGAAAGCCTGATGGATCCAAGGATACAAGTGAAATTAGATAAATATGAGAAGTGCGGAAATATAATTTCACAAACATCATTGCTTTCGAGCTACACAGGATCAGAAACTGATGCAGATTCAGACAGTAGATACATACAGAGGGATATAGTGAATCAACTGAGCCGATAGATGCTGTAAATATTTTGCCTCTAGCGAGATTCGAACCCACGACCTCGGCAACACCGCCTAGCACTACATCAGACATCAACGCTACCAACTGCGCCACTGAGTCATCCCCAAAAAAAGATGTTCAGGAAGCGCTGATATTGATGACGACTGATGCAGTACACGTCGTATATTGGTTCTTTTTCAATGGTTGGCATCTATTTCGTTCACAAGTGAAAGCCTGATGGATCCAAGGATACAAGTGAAATTAGATAAATATCAGAAGTGCGGAAATATAATTTCACAAACATCATTGCTTTCGAGCTACACAGGATCAGAAACTGATGCAGATATATATATATATATATATATATATATATATATATATATATATATAAGAAATGAAATGTTCTTGTATATTACATGAATGTTTGTGAAATTTAAATAAATCAAATATTACCTTAATATAGCAAACTTGATTACATTTATTTTGTTTAAAAAATGTAGGGTAACGTAGTTAACACGCTGTAGCGGCTAAACACCCAAACCATCAAAGAGTTAACTTGGTTCGAAAAGCTTAGTCAGGAACATACAGTTATGCTAAGATCTGATTTTAGTCGCAAGGCACACACAAATTTCGAGATTTATTTTTTGTAAGCAAAGTCTTTTTTCCAGCACATTGACGTCAAATCGACATCTATTTCACGTAAAATTGAAGTCCATATTGAATCAAATTTTCATTTTAGTGTTTCTATAGATGTTTTTTAACCATTTCAATGCAACAAACATAAAAAATAACATTATTTTTGGTGTGTAAATAACCCCACCACATATAAGCTCTTTGATGGAAGTGAAAAGACGGTACCCCATTTTGTGACGTCAAGGAGACGTTAATACTGCAAGAAAAAATTGTAAACATCTTTTTCCTTACGCTGCATATGCAGGTATTTCTCTATTTGAAAATCTATAAGAATCACTTTTATTCAAAAATACACACGGGAGCCAAAATTTCGACACAGGGGCCTACACTAGATGTTCCAAACTGTTTGCATTGGTTATCAGCTGACGACAACAGTTTAACTCTTTCCTTGCTAGCAGCAATTTTTGTCATCTGTTCAACAGTTGACAACCTTTGTAAAGAGTTAAGACCCAGATCAGGACCAACAGAATGTCGGTCCTGATCTGGATCCAAACTATTTGACACTCTGATAGTGTTTCTGAATAATTTTCTGAAAAAGTTACTATTGAAAAAGTCAGCAGATGACAAAAAAGCATGAAATATTACCCAGCATGCAAAGAGTTAAGGTAAAGTTCTACATGTGTGATACTAACTTGACTGTTGTGTTTGCTTGGTTGTCTTTGATGGTGAGGTTTCTAACTCGAGCAGTTAAGGCGGAGTCTGACTGTGTCTTGTACACAAGACTGCTATTTGGATGGAAAGCTCGGAGTGGTGCCCCCTTTGGCTTCAGTCTGTTGCTGCCTGATGACACTCTTTCAGGCAGAGGAGGCTTCGCTGAAAATTTTAACAAGGTTCATACAGGCAAGATTGTGTAAAATTCAAGGACTTTTCAAGGACTTCTAAAAGACTTTTCTACTGTTTTCAAGGACTGAAAACTTAAGAAAAATACTGATCTTAACGTTAAAATTCTACTTCGAAAATGCTAGAGTCCATTACTAAATATTACATTACTTAAACTATATATTAGTTTAAGAAAATTAGTATAAAATTGTGGTGCCTTTATTTGGTGCAGCATATGCTGCACCAAATAAAGGCACCACAATTTGATACTGATTTAGGTCTTCAAAGCACTGTTGAATCCTCTTGTAAATGGTAAAATTCAAGGACTTTTCAAGGCCTTTGAGTGATTTTCCATTACTTTTCAAGGCAGACTTATTTTCCAAGGACTTTTCAAGAAAGCCCTCTAAATTCAAGCACTTTTCAAGCATGTGCGAACCCTGTTTAACGTGCATGAAATTTACTCAAGTGAGTACAGGTACATGTATGCAAATTTCTATCTATTCCTGATTGGTTTAAATTTAGAAAGAGAAAATGATAGCGTATGCGAATAAAAAGGTTGAAAAAATGCTAAACTTAAGTACCATAGTATACAACTCGCCTGTACATGGATTATAAACCTAAAGGGTTGGATCCAGGATTTCTTGACAGGGGGTTCTGAACTTCAAATTTACAGGGGTGGGGGGGGGCTTGATTTGTTAACTTTATTTTATATCTTTTTGAAGCATAAGTAATCTTATTATTAGACCAATTCTTGTCATATTATGGTATAAATTGAAAAATAAAATGGTGATGTCCTACTATTCTCTGGTGATTTCTCTGTGCACTGCATTTTACAATGAAATTATTACCAGGTTTCCTCATTTTTTTCTCGGACCCAATAAACACGGACTGGTCACTTACATACAGGTAAATGTATATATTGGAATTACGTTGTCGTGGCTCAACAGTGGATGAGCTTTCAAAACTGACATCTGTAGAAGATTAAATAATCATATCTCCGTTATTTCTCTGCATATCTTTGAATTTTCTTCAAAAATCAATGATTCAATATACTATCTTTAAGACGTATTGTTATTTTTATTGAAAGTTTATCAATCAGCAAGAAACCTAGGAACCCTTTTTAGCTATTATCGGCACTTTTATCCGAAAATCGTCAGAAATCAACATAAAAAGATGAGAAAACTTCAATTCTTTTTACTGTAACTCGTAATATTTCAGCTTCGCATACCGGGAGTAACCTCTTATAATCTTGTGTAGGTTCAGAATCAATTTTCTTGGCTGTAGTATTTTGAAATAGCGCTAAAATAAAGCCTCGACAACATAACTTTGTATTTCCGTCAGTGACCAGTCCGTTTATACTGGGTCCGAGTTTTTTTTAAGCAGAAAAAATTTCTTATCATATTATAAAGATAAAGAAGCCTTATTTTAATAACGTCGCTTATATTGTAACAGACAACATTAGCTCACAAGCTATTCTGCGACACAACAATATCTTTAACAGATACTTACCTGTCTTACTCTATCTTCCTAGCACAACCCCTTGTATGCGAGCGTCAGCAAGGGAGCTGCTAGTACCATTTTTTACTACTTTGGTATGGTGTGGCTGCGGGATTCGAACCCACAACCCCAACTGAGCTATCTAGGTGGTCATATGACTATTATGTCATTAAATTGACAATGAAATGGTGATTTCCTATTTAATTATGGTGATTTCCTGGTGATTTCTGTTAATCATGGGAGCCTAAGATTATAGGCCTAATCGCTAACACAAAGGGATTGTATATAAAACATACTACTTTGGACTCGAGCAATTCCTTTTAGGCAGGCTACAGATCCCGTACCCCAAGTCTAGGACACCAGCCAAACGCATGGGCTGATGGTGGCCCGATTTTAGCATGCTGGCACCGGACATTATTCACAACTAAACAGTTATATATGACTATTAAGCTCTATGAAATGTGGTGCTCAGAAATTTATGATATGATCGAACATCAGTTGGGTGTATCCATGCACAGATCCAGAGGGGGGACAGGGGCTCCGGACCCCCCCCCCCCCCCCCCCCCCCCGAGAAATCATAAGAAATAAAGGGTTTCTTAGCAATATACTGGTCAGGATCAGGGTTCGCGCTACCCATAGCCACTGTCGCCAAATGCGAAGAAATAATAAATTTGGCGCAAAAAAATATTAATTTTGCGACAACTATTGGTGAAAGAAAAATCACTGGTGAAATTTTTTGTCTGGCGTCGGAATGTCACCTCCAGCTAAAAGTCATTGCCTCGTGCCGCTTAATGGTCATCAAATGTATATCTTAATTGTCAATTAACACCCCAATTATCCACCACACAATTTGGTAGCTGATTGAGTCCAACCTGGACACGGGCTGCTCAACTACGGCGATCGGCTCGCACTTTTAACAGCTGCTACCGGAAATGGTCAGAATGACAGACCATAATATACATGCATGAAATTAATAAACCCCACCATTACCATGACATCTTTGCTTATTGTTGTCAATAATAATAGCCATAAGCTTTCTGAATTCGTACATTTAAACATGTTGAAAAGACCGCTACATCACCGTCCGCGAAGAAGAAAAAAACAGGTGTCACTTTCAAGCTCACTTTCCATCAGGCATAGTGAGAAAGGGGAAAGATTTGCATCGTGTTCACTGTGCCATTCTTTCATCTGGCAGCATCACTCACCAGACATTACCAGGCATGCGAAAGGATCCGCACATTTGGCATATGCTGACAGTAGCAAGACAACACCGAAGATTGCTTCTCTCTTCAAAACAGAGTAACGCAAGCTGTTCAAAGTGCTTTTCTCGACAGTCTCAGATATCTGAACCTATCATTTTCAAACCGAAACCTTTTCTTTATAAGGTGATGATGTTATGGCTCACTTAAATTTGTTTTGTCAGAAAAAGCATCGCCTGTATTATTCAATTGTGCTCTCCCCTAACATGTTTGCTCCCTTGTTGCACTATTTAGCCAACTTTTGAATTCAATGCGCTTATTCCTTTTGTTTAACATAATTTTTACCAAATTTCAGTTTTTTTTTATCAAAGTATTTTATAAATTTTATATTCAAGCTAGAATAACATTGTTGCAAGCTTTTAATCACTTAAAATACATACCAAATATAAGAAGAAGAAAAAGCCCTATTATTTTTAAAACGGCGTCATATATATGATCTGTGTCTGGTCATTGTTGAAAAAATACCACTCATTCTGAATGGTAGCGGAAGTTTTCCATGTGCTATGAAAATCAATAAGTGCTCAGAAAATAGAGTCCCATTTAAATAAACTGTATAGAAAGTCTGATCATTATCAACCCTGTTTAATATTTTTTTGCTGACACAACATTCATTCATGTAAAGTACTCATGCCAGTATTATCCATATATCTAAATCAGTAAATTTTAGCTGTTTAAAGAGTTTAAGGATTGGTTAATACTTTTCAACTTCTGAATACTTGCAAACAGGTACTTTAGCAAACAGTGAACACCCAAACAGTGGTCTGCTCTGTTTTTTGAGGAAAATTAACACCTTCAGGTACAAATATACATTGATCAATTAAATGACTGTCAACCACTTTAAATACAAAATGGACAGTTCCATAGTTTGTATCAATGTGTGTAGAATAATCCACAAGAATTAAGGGGGTTAAAGACAGAAGACTTTTTTGCAAAAAATGCCGCAAAACTTGGCTCTTTTTTTTGGCGACAAATGGCCAAAAATCTTGCTCTAAATTCAAGAAAATGGCACAAAAAAATCTGATTGGCGAAAATGGTGGCGAAAGAAAAATAAATCCTAGCGCAAACCCCGAGGATCCCATGAAAAATTACAAAGCTACTAAGCCAGCAATGTTGGGCAATCATTGGCATGCCAGCGAAACGTCATTTATGTTCTGCTTGTTTATTCCAGACCAGTCTTTGTAGCAAACAGTGTGGACCCAGATTAAACTGTTCTCCTAGGAGCAGTCTGATCCTGGTCCCAAATGTTTGTCTGTACGGAGATATTAGCCATTGACGTAAGCATAGGTTTCATTCCCTGACATAACGACCCATAAGCCGTCTTTGTAGCATACAGATTGGACCTGTATCAAACTACTTTCCTAGGAGCAGCCTGAACAGGGTTCGCAAAGTTTGTCTGTCTGTAAGACGTCTTTGTAGCAAACAGTGTGGACCCAAGTCTGACTGCTCCGCTAGGAACAGTCTGATCAGGTTCCACGGCGAAATTGGACGTTGGCGTAAGCATTTACATGTAGCAGATGACTCCAGCAGACGTAAATTTTAGATGCATTTCCGCGATCGAGTTGTTCAACTTATGTTGATCCATTTGTAACGTCTTTGTAGCAAATAGAGTGGACCGAGATCAGACTGTTATCAAAGGAGCAGTCTGATCTTGTTAAACACTGTTTGCCTTTATTTTAGATGCATTTCCGCGATCGAGTCTTTCAACCCAAGGATATCCATTTGTAACGTCTCTCTAGCAAACAGTTTGGACCCAGATCAGACTGTTATCGTAGGAGCAGTCTGATCTTGTTCAACACTCTTTGTCTTTATGCTAAAAATTCTTTTCCTTTTTGGACCATATCAGTTGTTTTAAAAAAAGACTCTGTCTTCTAATGAAGCTAAGTCCGAATGTCCAAAGATACTGGTAAGGTCCACTGCCGTTGTCCCAGTAGTGAGTCTCTTTGAAAGCCATAGCTGAATAATGAAACTACACTACAATGTGAGCTTATTTGACACTGCTCACTCATCTTACTCATCAGCAGCCAACGAGTATTTTAATTGGTTCCTTTAATTAAAGATGAGGGGATAATTGATTTGTTACAGGTGAGTTATGTTCTTTTTTACTTTACCGTTATTTTTCTACGGCGTTACTTATTAATGCATAAGTAACTAATATTAGTTCATTTATGAAACAGTGGTTACTTAGCCTATAATTGTAATTGGTTTTGAAATGGACTATTCCGAAGAGAGGTGTGATCAAAGTTATTGTTCAATGAATAACGTTTTGATTTAATTTATCGTTTTTTCAAGGGTAAAGTAAAAACAAATGTAGACTTCTCTTATCAAAAGAGTATTTTAAACGTCTAAAATCGAGTGTCTTTTCAGTGTAAATGTCGGATGTTCAACACCTGTCTACCCAAGGGCTGTACCTATTTTTCACTCTCGCCAGCTGGTCTAATAGTCTAACTTAGAATAACTTAGAATTGTAATTAATATATCTACCAAGAAAATATTTCCAATTATGTGTTATCAGCGGTTTTCTGGAACGAACTTATAGATAAATTCATAACTATAGATACGAAATTCTTAATTAAATATATAAAGGCCCTATTTATAAATCATTGTGACGTCATTCATTCTATATTTATAAGTGAGCGTAGTTAAATTGTTTCGTTTCACCATAAAACAGAAACGAATTTTTCATTTTATTAGAAACTAGGAGCAATACAATGTAATACAAACAAACAGTACAGACAATAGGCCTTCAAGCAGAAAATATGAATAACAGAGAAAATTACCAAAGAAAGATGAATGGCAAATCGCAGAAAATAGGTCATTCGATTGGTTTGCCCTGAGGTTTGTTTCGAAGTAATGGAAACACGGAAGCTAGTAGATTTTTCCTATCACCTGCAAATTCATGACTGGGGTTGGATTCCTTTTTTCTGAAGGAGGAAAATGTTTGGAATAACATTTTGGAACTCACAAAAGTTGACTTTTTCTTAGATTTTTTTTCTTTTTTTTTTTAAATACTGTATATCAAGGGACGTAATGCAGTCTAACTTTTTCTTTCCCCGCGGACAAGTATTGGTTTTCATAAAAGACTGAAGAAAACAAGTATTCACAAAAGCTTGCTTCCCCATCACCGTCTGATTGAATAGTTTATTAGCGAAACGTCGAGCATTTAATGACTCATTTCAAAGTCGCTTTAATGTATATCTCATTGCGAAATAAAAAACTTCATTATTATCCTTCATAATCTATTATAACTCATAAGAACCTTTCAACAACGCCGTTTATAACATTTAACACATGTTATAGTTTTTCTTGTTTATACTTAATTGTTTGAATAGTGTGACGCATGAGAGTAAATACCTGGTCCTAAATACCTGTGATGGTTTCCCTTTGCGGATCAAAGATGGCGGACAAAGCAAAGTGAAACTTCAAAATGAGTTTTTGTTGGTAAAATAAACTGTTACTTAAAGATAAGATAAAGTTCGGAATTTGTGTAACGTCCGAGCACTCTATCAAATGAGTGAAAGCAAAACAAATAAGAACGCTCACCATTTTTCACTACTGACATTATAAACGTCAGTCGCATTTTATCCCAGTTTCAAGTTTGTTTGGGTGAATCTCTGAACATATTAAGATCATATTTTGTGTTTTAGAATCAGTGAATCACTTAAATCTTATCCATCCTCAAAAATCAACAGTGCAGCCATATTTGCATAGAAACCCTATTTTGGTACCCTGTGCTTTTCACTCTTAAAATTTCCAAACGACAACAGTAAAAATAATAGAACCAGTCCATTGGGGTGCGTTTACTTGCCGGAATGGATCGTAATAGTAAGGAAAGTACCGTAATGGACCGGAATGGGCATCAATAACCGGAATGGATCATAGCAGTAAGGAATGTACCTTAATGGACCAGAACGGCATCAATAACCAGAATGGACAATTTTTGCCATTCAAATGTACATTTATGTATTTGGCAACAAATATTGACTAAATCATACTTTTCTTTACTTTCAGAACCTGATTTCTATGGTGACTTGGTGTATAAGTTGAAGAAGATTGTTGGCTCTAATAATTTTTCAGCGCAGTTCATTAAAATAATTTCCCATTATAAAAAAATTGGCTATAACATTAATGTATTGCAACAGACTGCATGCTTGGTAGTCAACCCAATCACGGTTGGCAACTTTGCTTTCCTCTTTAATTGCTCGCCGGTGGGTCGGACTTCAGACTCTTTGATGGTTCCGACTTAAAGACTTATCTATTGATGAGATGGTAGGGGCCTGATGCTTTGGCTGTTTGTCGGGCCCACCGGGGTTTACCTGTTGGATTTCTTTTGCTCCGGTATTCAGTTTAATTTACTGTTGAGTCCTTATCCTTGCTTTATCTCCTTGTTATATCTTGATTTATATGTTTTAGGAGATGATGCATTGATAAGTTAGGGGTCTTTCATGCAAACCAAGTATCTATGTGTCTTGATCCACATCTGAATTAAGGGTGAGGTTGGCGCCGTTAAACCGGTTTAAGCCCTCCAGTAAAATATTTTACTGACCGTTCCAAGGCGGTACTTCTTTTGTGGATCTTTTATGTTTTTGTTCTGTCTTGTGTTTGCTATGTTTTGTTCGCGTCTGTTTATATGTGCTTTTTGGTCACCTGCTGGGAAAGGGCTGACCTCTTGGCTCTCGTTTGTGGTGTCTTCTGTGAGTTTGTCACTTTCCCATTGGTATCCTGGGTCAGGTGTGGTACTTGATTGTATCGATTCCTGATCTTTGCACCATTACTTACTTTTAAGCTTATGGGAGGGTCTGGATGGGGTATAATGATTAATGAATAATGGCATTTTTTTTATAATGAATAGTGAAAAATGAGCCAAAAAATAATGAATAGTGAATAATGAGAGCCTAAAAAATAATGAATAATCCTATTTTTTTTAATGAATTGAAGAAAAAAAAAATGAATAGTGAATAATCAGATGTCTTTGCCACCTTTCTTACTTATAATGAATAATTGGTTTTATTTTAATGAATAACCCAAAATTTTAATGAGATGAATAATGGGCTAAATTTTTAATGAATAGTGAATACCAGACCCTCCCCCCTATCCAGACCCTCTAATGGGGTGGTATTAGAGGCAATGCCTCTTCTTGAATTGTGCTTGTCTAGTCGATTCTTAAAAGAGTTCATGGCGAAGGATATTTGAGCGTATTGAGAGGACAAATGAGCCCCCCAAAAAAACCGGACTGTCTTTCTTTCAAGTCTTTATAAACTGCCAGACCCTCTTGTGAGTATTATCGTCAGGTGTACTTTGTACACACCAGGTTGCAGGATGAAGGCCAACGAGTAACCATATCTAAATTACAGTAATTACCGCCCGCAACAATGTTTCGATACCGAGTTATCAGGTGCGGAAGTTCGCAGCGCTGAAATTTTATGTGCTTCCGTCTCGCGAACTACTCTTTTCATCATGCTCCTGGGCACTGCTCATCACTTTGCAATAGGTTCCGGGGCTTTTCGCGTAGGTCGCGTTTTCTCAAACTTTAAGGGCATCAGCGGGTGGGCTGTGAAACCTCCGAATGCATGGTTCTCAGCTCCTGAAAATTATCATTGTGCGCGCACGCCCCGGACCGCAACTATGATATTTCCTGTTTTCCCATAGGGCCCAAGGCAAATGGGGATCGCAGTTGTACGCGCTTTCTAAGGCTCTGATCGCTTTTAGATTTTGCATGCGGATAGGACCAACAGAGGCCCAGATATTGCCATGCGCACCCGCCCGCAACAATGTTTCGATACCGAGTTACAAATGGTGAAAATTTCAAAGCGTTTCGTCGGAGAATTTAAAAGTTATGAGCATTAGAAGATCTTTCCATTAGGCCACAGTCGCTGATCCGGCCTAAAACTTGCGCGGGTCACTTTCACAGACCGGCTCAAAACTGGTGTCAGATGTTAGCCCCCGACCAGAGCTTCATTGTGAGGCATTGCGCAAATTTTTCCGTCCCCCGAGGCCGAGCAATAGCCCCTGAAAGGGCTTTCCGCACAATTTTCACACCCTTATTTGAGCCACTTGTAGCTGAAGGAATTTTGCGCAAATGACTGAGAGGTGCTCCTGGGCACTGCTCATCACTTTGCAATAGGTTCTGGGGCTTTTCGCGTAGGTCGCGTTTTCTCAAAAATTGAGGGCATCAGCGGGTGGGCTGTGAAACCTCCGAATGCATGGTTCTCAGCTCCTGCTGTGGGCAGCAAGCCAATTTTTTTCCAAAATGTTGACCTATAAAAGAGCTTACTCGGGTGTGAAATTATCATTGTGCGCGCGCGCCCCGGACCGCAATTATGATATTTCCTGTTTTCCCATAGGGCCCAAGGCAAATGGGGATCGCCGTTGTACGCGCTTTCTAAGGCTCTGATCGCTTTTAGATTTTGCACGAGGATAGGGACATCAGAGGCCCAGGTATTGCCATGCGCACCCGCCAGCAACAATGTTTCGATACCGAGTTATCGGGGTGCGGAAGACCGCGGCGCTGAAACGTTATGTGCTTCCGTCTCGCGAACTACTCTTTTCATCATGCCCACTGTTACGACATAAAGCCGGTCAGGAAGGAAGAGGGGAAATCTTATTGGAAAATTCCTTTATGCGATGACGATGCTACCAGGGAAAAATAATGCACACAACTAGCAAAAACTTTTCAGTACTTTATGTACTAAGAAAACATCAACAACACATTAATATACAATGACACCACCTACGCTGTTATTTCTGGCTAATTGACCATCCTATACTAGAGCAAGTTGCCACTCCAAGATCATTTCAATTAGAACCAATCTTGGACTGTCCTGTTCTTGATGTACGTCAACTAGTCAGAAATAAGAGACGTAAAGAATATGATTAACATATAGCTTAAGTTCTCATAAAAAAAAACAATTGGGCCCTTTAATATTTCAGTTCTCGTATTGACGAGAAATCTCGAGATTATACGCGTCTCGCGAACACTATGTCTTCTAAGCTGCACGTGTGTCTACTTCAGACCATCAGCGCTGAGGTGATCGAACCTGTACTTTGGTCGTCACTGGATTCACGTAATATTTGTTACGCGTACTACTGATCGTCGTTCAAGACGTCAGAATTAATATAAATAGGTCTTCCTGATCATATCCCCACGTCGGGGTGTCAGATTCACATATAACCATTCAAGCCGGTTGGCTTCCCATTCGATTGTACTACGTGGTAACGATTGGGCCTTGATCCACGCTGGTCGTGGCCTGAGGGGACAGCTAATATGTGCCCTCAGGTGATAATCAACGGCTCACCAACATTCAGCCTCCAACGTAGGAGGGGGACACAAGAGACGATTCTGCAAAAAACAATCTATATTTAGAATCTCAGAATCACTCTTTTGCGTCAATAATGGGGTTGTTCGTTCGAAGTTCACAAAAATAGAAATAATTTCAGTGGTCTTACTCTTTTAAATTACATCCTAACCCTATAAACGCGCGATTAACCCTCACCTGTGGGTGTATGGCTAACGGCTCCCATGCGGTTAGGATGGATCGGCTCTTCTAAATATCCACACTTAAACTTATATAATAGAGAAGTATTTTTTAGTGACTGGCCTATGTCAGCGCTAAACAATACCTCTTATGCCAAACGAACAAACCCATACGTAACAAACTCTTCTATACACTGTCGTAACGTCACCCTGGTTGAGACGCTATCGCAGCCGAAACATCAAGATCCCGTGGCCCTTTTTCCCTTCAAGGTCACGTTATCTAGATAGTTTCGAGGTTTACAAATACTGATACCAATTCTCTTAAAATTCCAGGAAAAAGGTTGAACAGTGTGGTGCCGACGTAACGTTTGGACGTTTACGTCGGACATCACCCTGCCCACGCACTAATTTTGTACATGTATAACGTATCAGTTGTAAACAACTAATTATGACCTCTAGGCAAAAAATATTTACATCAATATTGAGAGATTACATTCTGCTGTTTTATGTGTGTAAAACCGTACAATGCTTTCTTACATTTATTTTGGTGTAACACAAAATATTTTACATTTACTTTGGTGTAACGAAAATATTTTACATTTACTTTGGTGTAACAAAAAAAAATATTTTACATTTACTTTGGTGTAACATTACACCTACCTAATCTCTAAACATACATGTCAGCTATCACCTTATTTATGTTAGTGTGTTGTAGTGTATGCACCTAACCCTTATTCTTATATGCGTCAGATATAACTCGAGGTGACACATACAGGTCGCTACAGAAAGTCGATTATCACTGGCAGTTAAATCGTCTTTCCAACAACGCCGTACAAAATCACAACAATTTTAAATCTAGCTGCTAAAATTGTTTTTCACCTATCGGTCCCTGGTAAATCTTTCAGCATGCCATTATAGTTTTAGGTGCAGGCCCGACATGGCCTGTGACTACTTTTGTCCGAAATAACCTGACGAGTCCATCCGGACAGCTTTTACTATAGCCGGAAGAATGGTCCCAGCAGATTTTTAGGCAATACGCATGTGCGTAACTTCATACGCAATTGCGTAACAATCGCTATTTTCACCGAAAAAAACGGGACGTTATTGATAACACCCGAAAGAACTCATACACAGAATGCAGGCCGATTCAACAGACGACAAAATAGAAAACGAGTGACTTATTATTTCAATACAATGTGACATGCTAGAGACATCGCGATTCAATGCAATTACACGAATCGCCATCGCCCTGTCATGTACAATATCAACACAGTAACAATATATATAACTTCACGTACCTTTTATAATAATGAATAGCGTCTCTATATCGAACCTTTCAACGGTATGTTTAAAATGTCCCCTAACAAGAATGGGAAATTCCATCCTTTATATATTGAAAAACGCACAAGATTTCCGAGATATTCAAGAAGAGTAAGGAAATCGTGCAAGCGTTGATTAATATAGACACAATGAATTCCATCTCAGACAAACCGACCTTTTATTGGGACTATCAATAGAAAGAGTACCGTATCATGGTTCGAATAGG
This sequence comes from Loripinus fragilis, assembly GCA_964019695.1. Classification (NCBI taxonomy): domain Eukaryota; kingdom Metazoa; phylum Mollusca; class Bivalvia; order Lucinida; family Lucinidae; genus Loripinus; species Loripinus fragilis. The sequence continues at coordinate 2,301,469 of CAXHUL010000609.1, forward strand.
TGACCAGGTGCATACCTAAACCTCTGTGTATTTGTGCGTATACGCAACCATCGCTGATTCTGTTATTCCAGCCATTCTGCATCGTAACAAAGGCCCTTCCTTTTGGGAGAAAAAGGAATGACTTTTTCTTACGATACACGATGTAGAAAAGAAGGAATAATACAGAATAAATATATAATACAACATATATACACGTACGATTTAAATGGCGGACTTCTTTGAAAGATAGTCTGCCCCCACATTGTCTTGTCCTCGGATTGCCACAATCATAGACCTGTTATAGTTGAAGCGTTTAATGCTCAACACATAAGTATGGGGTTGTACCCCTTTAACTTTCCTTTATATATGGGGTTGTACCCCTTTAACTTCCTATGAAGTTTTATGACTTATGACATTTAATATATATGGCTAAATGGCCAATACCTTTTGCAAAGATCCACAGGTTATGCATTTTTATGCCAAGTATCCCTATTAATAACTTCCTCCACAATACAATCTTTGCTCAAATAAATTAACGTGACTCTTCACGTTGCAGCCAACCTCTGTTGCTAAAATAATATATAATAGTGACTTGCTCACGTCAACAGTCTACCGTCATCCGTCATGACTTAAACAAAATTCCAAGACTACTCACGTTAAAAGTACACCTATGTGACTACTATGCTATCATAGTTAAATATAGGTCAACAATCCGAGACAATTGGGTCATGACACTGTCGCACACCTTTAATACTAACACTGACTACTGCTGTCAGTCACTGTCATATTACGCAAATAATATGGTATTGGGCAACGTCTACCACTACCATATGAACGTCGTCGTTCTGTCTGGCTTTCAGTCCGTCTTATACGGCTAACTACTGCCTCCTTAGAGGATATGTTTCTCTTGGGTACACTACAAAAATAAGTACTTGCGACCTTTATATTATGAGTTGTCCTTTGACAAATGGCACAAGACTTACAAAATTGAGTTGCCTCTCTACAAACACCGGGCCAATAAAATTCATCTAAGACCTAAGATATAGTTTCCATTCTGCCCCTATGATTTAACACTCTTAGTGATTCATGGGCCAAATTCATAACGCTATGCGTTAAACTAGAAGGAACTACCAATTGAAGTGAAACTTTAGCATTCTTCTTAAAATGTCTATAAATTAAACCATTCCTACGAATGAATTTAGTTTCACCACTAGAGAAACTGCGACTTTTAGTCACACTACCAGACTCTACCCTTCTCCTAATATCTGCTAATTTAGCATCTGACGCTTGCTTCAATACTAATTCTTGCCTGTGTTGCCTAATAAACTTATCTGCGACCTTGACCTTTCTATTCTTTCTCCTATCTTTCCTTGACTGCTTATTCTTAACTACCCCTGATGAAAAATGGGTCATATCGGGAAATTTAGACCCCTCAATATTACCAATGACTAAGTCATGTGCTGGGTCATCAATGCACAATGCATCCGTAGTCCCTCTAAAAAATGGACAATCAATATTAATACGGGCCATAGGACATCTCTGTTTATAATTGTTAATAAGAGTCACACCAGACTGCTTATTTAACATCTGACCATCAGAAACTAAACTTCTCCTAACGACTACCCCGTACAACCGGTGTCTCTCAAGACCCTAACCTCTTTACCATTTACGGTACCAACCGCTGTCGGCTTACTTGACCGTGGGAAATGACAAGTGCCCTTACTATCCTTACGGGGTAAACCTTCTGATAAAGAATGAGGATGACTAAACTTAGCCTGACCTTTTCCTACATCCGAACTTTCAATTTTACAAAAATTGACCTGATGGTCGGTCCTGTAATTAATATTATAATTGTCACGTTGGTCAACTCGACCAAAATTTCTATCCTGATCCCTTTACGAGTTATTTCCCCTATACTGGGAATCAAACTCCGCACTATATGCTACTTTCTTATTATCAGGGTTATTCCAACATTTATAGGTGGGGTGGGGCTTGCCACAAATCTTGCACTTAACAACGGGCCGTTGATCTTGCTTGGGCTCTACCTTAGGCTGGACTTGATCTACAACTTTATTTCCGCGCTGCCCTTTTGAAATACACAAGGGAACACCCCCCTTTGCATCGGCGAACAAATCCGCCTCATGGGCTAACTCATCAATGGCTTTAAATGGCTTGGGCTTAAGATACAAATAAAGCTCATGACTGCAACAGTCAAGGAACTGGTCTCGGGCCAAAAAATCACAAACGGCCTCGTAGGTCTTTTCGACCTTAGCCAAACCTAGCCATTTATCAAGGTAGCTCGCTAGCTACCGCTGAATTGTCTGAAAGTTTCGGCTTTCTCGGGCCTACAATCCCTAAATTTCTTACGAAAAGATCGTTCGGTGAGGTCGAAATTAGTAAGCAGAGCCTCCTTAATCTGACCATAATCCGACTGGTCATCTCTGGAAAGCCTAACGAAGACTTCCAAAGCGCGTCCCTTTAATAAGGCACTTAAGTATGATGCCCACATGGACGGGTCCCATTTATTTGACAAAGCATAACTTTCGAACCTAGTTAAATAGCTATCCATCTTATCCGTATGTTCGTCAAAGTATGGAAGCTTGGGACTCCTAGGATTTGAACTTTTCTCTTTGGGCCCCCAGGGATGTGAAGTGGTCTCGGCCTCGATTTTTTTGAGTTCCACTTCGGCCTCAATTTTTTTTAGCGCAATTTCCTTTTCCATTTCCATTTCCTTATCCTTGCGCGCGGCCTCAATTTTTAACTTTTCCAATTCCTTATCCTTACACGCGGCCTCAATTTTCATTTTTTCTAATTCCCGATCTTTCTCTTTTTGCTCCCTATCTTTATCTTTTTGCTCCCTTTCTTTATCTTTTTGCTCCCTTTCTTTATCTTTTTGCTCGGCCTCCCTTTACTCTTTTTCATATTCCCTTTGGGCCAACCTTTCCTCCCTTTCTAAATCTTGTTGCCTCTTAAGATAATCCCTTAGTTCTTGCCCTTCATATCCTAATTCCCGTGCTAATGAAATATGTTTATCCATTTTAGCCTATTGTTGGGAATGGTATAAGTCAACTATACTGTTGAAAAAAAATAAGGGTTCGCTTTGTCCCTTTTAGATAGGTATGGACTAACCAACGTTCGCGCTGGTAAACTAATAATTTTACTAGGGATTTAAAGACGTTACATATGAGTAACGTAAAGTACAACGTATAAGTGATCACCACGGAAAGGTGCCTAGGATATATATTAACTTTAAATAGGCCTTCACTGAACGTATTTGACTAAAAAACGTCATTCATTTTCTCGCATTATGTCAAGAAATGTATACCTACGCGATATTAATATAAACGCGTTACAGTCAAGTCAACAGTCACCTGTCATAGCAAGACATAATAATTGACTAAAATAATCTTTCTATGGACTTCTTCTAATAATAGAAATCAGTTGAGTGGCGTCACACACTATGACGTCACTGAGGTGATTTTAATTATTAGTACCCTCAAACGATATGAAATTTTCCACATCAGTATCCTTAATTAATAGGAATACAGGGCATAAGCAAATACACAATGATATGGGTAAAATAAAGGTGGACAAGTCTAATAATTAAACTCTGACAAATTTTCCTTGGGTTTTATACCCTACTGGCAATCCACAGAACAAGAAAGTATGGGTCCCCTCAGAATGTTATGTGATGACTTATTTACATGTGTCGCACTTCATCACAGGGGAACCAATGCAATCAGTACTGTGTGTTGACACTCACAACCTTTCTTGTAAATGAAAACTATTAGTGTGCGCCCGTAGCAACGTCACAGCAGAGAAATTTGCCAATAAAACCTCAAAAATCCCACTTATGACACCATTGTTACGACATAAAGCCGGTCAGGAAGGAAGAGGGGAAATCTTATTGGAAAATTCCTTTATGCGATGACGATGCTACCAGGGAAAAATAATGCACACAACTAGCAAAAACTTTTCAGTACTTTATGTACTAAGAAAACATCAACAACACATTAATATACAATGACACCACCTACGCTGTTATTTCTGGCTAATTGACCATCCTATACTAGAGCAAGTTGCCACTCCAAGATCATTTCAATTAGAACCAATCTTGGACTGTCCTGTTCTAGATGTACGTCAACTAGTCAGAAATAAGAGACGTAAAGAATATGATTAACATATAGCTTAAGTTCTCATAAAAAACAAACAATTGGGCCCTTTAATATTTCAGTTCTCGTATTGACAAGAAATCTCGAGATTATACGCGTCTCGTGAACACTATGTCTTTTAAGCTGCACGTGTGTCTACTTCAGACCATCGGCGCTGAGGTGATCGAGCCTGTACTTTGGTACGAAAATATTTTACATTTACTTTGGTGTAACAAAATTTTTTTTTTTACCTTTACTTTGGTGTAACATTACACCTACCTAATCTCTAAACATACATGTCAGCTATCACCTTATTTATGTAAGTGTGTTGTAGTGTATGCACCTAACCCTTATTCTTATATGCGTCAGATATAACTCGAGGTGACACAAACAGGTCGCTACAGAAAGTCGATTATCACTGGCAGTTAAATTGTCTTTCCAACAACGCCGTACAAAATCACAACAATTTAAAATCTAGCTGCTAAAATTGTTTTTCACCTATCGGTCCCTGGTAAATCTTTCAGCATGCCATTATAGTTTTAGGTGCAGGCCCGACATGGCCTCTGACTACTTTTGTCCGAAATAACCCGACGAGTCCATCCGGACAGCTTTTACTATAGCCGCAAGAATGGTCCCAGCAGATTTTTAGGCAATACGCATGTGCGTAACTTCATACGCAATTGCGTAACAATCGCTATTTTCACCGAAAAAAACGTGACGTTATTGATAACACCCGAAAGAACTCATACACAGAATGCTGGCCGATTGAACAGACGACAAAATAGAAAACGAGTGACTTATTATTTCAATACAATGTGACATGCTAGAGACATCGCGATTCAATGCAATTACATGAATCGCCATCGCCCTGTCATGTACAATATCAACACAGTAACAATATATATAACTTCACGTACCTTTTATAATAATGAATAGCGTCTCTATATCGAACCTTTCAACGGTATGTTTAAAATGTCCCCTAACAAGAATGGGAAATTCCATCCTTTATATATTGAAAAACGCACAAGATTTCAGAGATATTCAAGAAGAGTAAGGAAATCGTGCAAGCGTTGATAAATAAAGACACAATGAATTCCATCTCAGACAAACCGACCTTTTATTGGGACTATCAATAGAAAGAGTACCGTATCATGGTTCGAATAGGTGACCAGGTGCATACCTAAACCTCTGTGTATTTGTGCGTATACGCAACCATCGCTGATTCTGTTATTCCAGACATTCTGCATCGTAACACCCACACTGGCATTAGTTTGTAGTACGGGAGGCCGTCTACAAATAGTGAAAATTTCAAAGCGTTCCGTCAGAAAATTAAAAAGCTATGAGCATTAGAAGATCTTTCCATCAGGCCACAGTCGCCCATCCGGCCTAAAACTTGCGCGGGTCACTTTCACGGACCAGCTCGAAACTGGTGTCAGAATTTAGCCCCCGACAAGAGCTTCATTGTGAGGCATTGCGTAAATTTTTCCGTCCCCAGTGTGCCGAGCAATAGCCCCTGAAAGGGCTTTCCGCACAATTTTCACACCCTTATTTGAGCCACTTGTAGCTGAAGGCATTTCGCGCAAATGACTGAGAGGTGCTCCTGGGCACTGCTCATCACTTTGCAATAGGTTCCGGGGCTTTTCGCGAAGGTCGCGTTTTCTCAAACTTTGAGGGCATTGGCGGGTGGGGTGTGAAACCTCCGAACGCATGATTCTCAGCTCCTGCTGTGGGCAGCAAGCCAATTTTTTTTCCAAAATGTTGACCTATAAAAGAGCTTACTCGGGTGTGAAAATTATCATTGTGCGCGTGCGCCCCGGACCGCAATCATGATATTTCCTGTTTTCCCATAGGGCCCAAGGCAAATTGGGATCGCGGTTGTATGCGCTTTCTAAGGCTCTGATCGCTTTTAGATTTTGCACGCGGATAGGGCCAACAGAGGCCCAGGTATTGCCATGCGCACCCGCCAGCAACAATGTTTCGATACCGTGTTATCGGGGTGCGGAAGACCTCGGCTCCGAAACGTTACGCACTTCCGTCTCGCGAACTACTCTTTTCATCATGCCCACACTGGCATCAGTTTGTAGTACGGGAGGCTGTCTACAAATGGTGAAAATTTCAAAGTGTTCCGTCGGAAAATTAAAAAGTTATGAGCATTAGAAGATCTTCCCATTAGGCCCCATTAGGCCACAGTAGACGACCCGGCCTAAAACTTGCGCGGGTCACTTTCACGGACGGGCTCGAAACTGTTGCCAGAAGTTAGCCCCCGACCAGAGCTTCATTGTGAGGCATTGCGTAAAATTTTGCGTCCCCCGAGTGCCGAGCAATAGCCCGTGAAAGGGCTTTCCGCACAATTTTCACGCCCTTTTTTGAGCCACTTGTAGCTGAAGGAATTTTGCGCAAATGACTGAGAGGTGCTCCTGGGCACTGCTCATCACTTTGCAATAGGTTCCGGGGCTTTTCGCGAAGGTCTCGTTTTCTCAAACTTTGAGGGCATTTGCGGGTGGGGTGTGAAACCTCCGAACGCATGATTCTCAGCTCCTGCTGTGGGCAGCAAGCCAATTTTTTTCCAAAATGTTGACCTATAAAAGAGCTTACTCGGGTGTGAAAATTATCATTGTGCGCGCGCGCCCCGGACCGCAATCATGATATTTCCTGTTTTCCCATAGGGCCCAAGGCAAATTGGGATCGCGGTTGTACGCGCTTTCTAAGGCTCTGATCGCTTTTAGATTTTGCACCCGGATAGGGCCAACAGAGGCCCAGGTATTGCCATGCGCACCCGCCCACAACAATGTTTCGATACCGAGTTATCGGGGTGCGGAAGACCGCGGCGCCAAAACGTTACGCGCTTCCGTCTCGCGAACTACTCTTTTCATCATGCCCACACTGGCATCAGTTTGTAGTACGGGAGGCCGTCTACAAATGGTGAAAATTTCAAAGCGTTCCGTCGGAAAATTCAAAAGTTATGAGCATTAGAAGATCTTCCCATTAGGCCCCATTAGGCCACAGTAGCCGACCCGGCCTAAAATTTGCGCGGGTCACTTTCACAGACGGGCTCGAAACTGGTGCCAGAAGTTAGCCCCCGACCAGAGCTTCATTGTGAGGCATTGCGTAAAATTTTCCGTCCCCCAAGTGCCGAGCAATAGCCCGTGAAAGGGCTTTCCGCACAATTTTCACGCCCTTATTTGAGCCACTTGTAGCTGAAGGACTTTTGCGCAAATGACTGAGAGGTGCTCCTGGCCATTGCTCATCACTTTGCAATAGGTTCCGGGGCTTTTCGCGAAGGTCGCATTTTCTCAAACTTTGAGGGCATTTGCGGGTGGGGTGTGAAACCTCCGAACGCATGATTCTCAGCTCCTGCTGTGGGCAGCAAGCCAATTTTTTTTCCAAAATGTTGACCTATAAAAGAGCTTACTCCGGTGTGAAAATTATTATTTTGCGCGCGCGCCCCGGACCGCAATCATGATATTTCCTGTTTTCCCATAGGGCCCAAGGCAAATTGGGATCGCGGTTGTACACGCTTTCTAAGGCTCTGATCGCTTTTAGATTTTGCACGTGGATAGGGCCAACAGAGGCCCAGGTATTGCCATGCGCACCCGCCCGCAACAATGTTTCGATACCGAGTTATCGGGGTGCGGAAGACCGCGGCGCCGAAACGTTATGTGCTTCCGTCTCGCGAACTACTCTTTTCATCATGCCCACACTGGCATCAGTTTGTAGTACGGGAGGCCGTCTACAAATGGTGAAAATTTCAAAGCGTTCCGTCGGAAAATTAAAAAGTTATGAGCATTAGAAGATCTTCCCATTAGGCCCCATTAGGCCACAGTAGCCGACCCGGCCTAAAACTTGCGCGGGTCACTTTCACGGACGGGCTCGAAACTGGTGCCAGAAGTTAGCCCCCGACCAGAGCTTCATTGTGAGGCATTGCGTAAAATTTTCCGTCCCCCGAGTGCCGAGCAATAGCCAGTGAAAGGGCTTTCCGCACAATTTTCACGCCCTTATTTGAGCCACTTGTAGCTGAAGGAATTTTGCGCAAATGACTGAGAGGTGCTCCTGGGCACTGCTCATCACTTTGCAATAGGTTCCGGGGCTTTTCTCGAAGGTGGCGTTTTCTCAAACTTTGAGGGCATTGGCGGGTGGGGTGTGAAACCTCCGAACGCATGATTCTCAGCTCCTGCTGTGGGCAGCAAGCCAATTTTTTTTCCAAAATGTTGACCTATAAAAGAGCTTACTCGGGTGTGAAAATTATCATTGTGCGCACGCGCCCCGGACCGCAATCATGATATTTCCTGTTTTCCCATAGGGCCCAAGGCAAATTGGGATCGCGGTTGTACGCTCTTTCTAAAGCTCTGATCGCTTTTAGATTTTGCACGCGGATAGGGCCAACAGAGGCCCAGGTATTGCCATGCGCACCCGCCCGCAACAATGTTTCGATACCGAGTTATCGGGGTGCGGAAGACCGCAGCGCCGAAACGTTACGCGCTTCCGGCTCGCGAACTACTCTTTTCATCATGCCCACACTGGCATCAGTTTGTAGTACGGGAGGCCGTCTACAAATGGTGAAAATTTTAAAGCGTTCCGTCGGAAAATTAAAAAGTTATGAGCATTAGAAGATCTTCCCATTAGGCCCCATTAGGAAACAGTAGCCGACCCGGCCTAAAACTTGCGCGGGTCACTTTCACGGACGGGCTCGAAACTGGTGCCAGAAGTAAGCCCCCGACCAGAGCTTCATTGTGAGGCATTGCGTAAAATTTTCCGTCCCCCGAGTGCCGAGCAATAGCCTGTGAAAGGGCTTTCCGCACAATTTTCACGCCCTTATTTGAGCCACTTGTAGCTGAAGGAATTTTGCGCAAATGACTGAGAGGTGCTCCTGGGCCTGCTCATCACTTTGCAATAGGTTCCGTGGCTTTTCGCGAAGGTCGCGTTTTCTCAAACTTTGAGGGCATTGGCGGGTGGGGTGTGAAACCTCCGAACGCATGATTCTCAGCTCCTGCTGTGGGCAGCAAGCCAATTTTTTTCCAAAATGTTGACCTATAAAAGAGCTTACTCGGGTGTGAAAATTATCATTGTGCGTGCGCGCCCCGGACCGCAATCATGATATTTCCTGTTTTCCCATAGGGCCCAAGGCAAATTGGGATCGCGGTTGTACGCGCTTTCTAAGGCTCTGATCGCTTTTAGATTTTGCAAGCAGATAGGGCCAACAGAGGCCCAGGTATTGCCATGCCCACCCGCCCGCAACAATGTTTCGATACCGAGTTATCGGGGTGCGGATGACCGCGGCGCCGAAAAGTTACACGCTTCCGGCTCGCGAACTACTCTTTTCATCATGCCCACACTGGCATCAGTTTGTAGTACGGGAGGCCGTCTACAAATGGTGAAAATTTCAAAGCGTTCCGTCGGAAAATTAAAAAGTTATGAGCATTAGAAGATCTTCCCATTAGGCCCCATTAGGCCACAGTAGCCGACCCGGCCTAAAACTTGCGCGGGTCACTTTCCAGACGGGCTCGAAACTGGTGCCAGAAGTTAGCCCCCGACCAGAGCTTCATTGTGAGGCATTGCGTAAATTTTTCCGTCCCCCGAGTGCCGAGCAATAGCCCGTGAAAGGGCTTTCCGCACAATTTTCACGCCCACATTGAGCCACTTGTAGCTGAAGGAATTTTGCGCAAATGACTGAGAGGTGCTCCTGGGCACTGCTCATCACTTTGCAATAGGTTCCAGGGCTTTTCTCAAAGGTCGCGTTTTCTCAAACTTTGAGGGCATTGGCGGGTGGGGTGTGAAACCTCCAAACGCATGATTCTCAGCTCCTGCTGTGGGCAGCAAGCCAATTTTTTTTCCAAAATGTTGACCTATAAAAGAGCTTACTCGGGTGTGAAAATTATCATTGTGCGCACGCGCCCCGGACCGCAATCATGATATTTCCTGTTTTCCCATAGGGCCCAAGGCAAATTGGGATCGCGGTTGTACGCGCTTTCTAAGGCTTTGATCGCTTTCAGATTTTGCACGCAGATAGGGCCAACAGAGGCCCAGGTATTGCCATGCGCTCCCGCCAACAACAATGTTTCGATACCGAGTTATCTGGGTGCGGAAGACCGCGGCGCCGAAACGTTACGCGCTTCCGGCTCGCGAACTACTCTTTTCATCATGCCCACACTGGCATCAGTTTGTAGTACGGGAGGCCGTCTACAAATGGTGAAAATTTCAAAGCGTTCCGTCGGAAAATTAAAAAGTTATGAGCATTAGAAGATCTTCCCATTAGGCCCCATTAGGAAACAGTAGCCGACCCGGCCTAAAACTTGCGCCGGTCACTTTCACGGACGGGCTCGAAACTGGTGCCAGAAGTTATCCCCCGACCAGAGCTTCATTGTGAGGCATTGCGTAAAATTTTCCGTCCCCCGAGTGCCGAGCAATAGCCTGTGAAAGGGCTTTCCGCACTATTTTCACGCCCTTATTTGAGCCACTTGTAGCTGAAGGAATTTTGCGCAAATGACTGAGAGGTGCTCCTGGGCACTGCTCATCACTTTGCAATAGGTTCCGGGGCTTTTCGCGAAGGTCGCGTTTTCTCAAACTTTGAGGGCATTGGCGGGTGGGGTGTGAAACCTCCAAACGCATGATTCTCAGCTCCTGCTGTGGGCAGCAAGCCAATTTTTTTTTCAAAATGTTGACCTATAAAAGAGCTTACTCGGGTGTGAAAATTATCATTGTGCGCACGCGCCCCGGACCGCAATCATGATATTTCCTGTTTTTCCATAGGGCCCAAGGCAAATTGGGATCGCGGTTGTACGCGCTTTCTAAGGCTCTGATCGCTTTTAGATTTTGCATGCGGATAGGGCCAACAGAGTCCCAGGTATTGCCATGCGCACGCGCCCGCAACAATGTTTCGATACTGAGTTATCGGGGTGTGGAAGACCGCGGCGCCGAAACGTTATGCGCTTCCGGCTCGCGAACTACTCTTTTCATCATGCCCACACTGGCATCAGTTTGTAGTACGGGAGGCCGTCTACAAATGGTGAAAATTTTAAAGCGTTCCATCGGAAAATTAAAAAGATATGAGCATTAGAAGATCTTCCCATTAGGCCCCATTAGGCCAAAGTAGCCGACCCGGCCTAAAACTTGCGCGGGTCACTTTCACGGACGGGCTCGAAACTGGTGCCAGAAGTTAGCCCCTGACCAGAGCTTCATTGTGAGGCATTGCGTAAAATTTTCCGTCCCCCGAGTGCCGAGCAATAGCCCGTGAAAGGGCTTTCCGCACAATTTTCACGCCCTTATTTGAGCCACTTGTAGCTGAAGGAATTTTGCGCAAATGACTGAGAGGTGCTCCTGGGCACTGCTCATCACTTTGCAATAGGTTCCGGGGCTTTTCGCGAAGGTCACGTTTTCTCAAACTTTGAGGGCATTGGCGGGTGGGGTGTGAAACCTCCGAACGCATGATTCTCAGCTCCTGCTGTGGGCAGCAAGCCAATTTTTTTTCCAAAATGTTGACCTATAAAAGAGCTCACTCGGGTGTGAAAATTATCATTGTGCGCGCGCGCCCCGGACCGCAATCATGATATTTCCTGTTTTCCCATAGGGCCCAAGGCAAATTGGGAACGCCGTTGTACGCACTTTCTAAGGCTCTGATAGCTTTTAGATTTTGCATGCGGATAGGGCCAACAGAGGCCCAGGTATTGCCATGCGCACGCGCCCGCAACAATGTTTCGATGCTGAGTTATCGGGGTGCGGAAGACCGCGGCGCCGAAACGTTACGCGCTTCCGGCTCGCGAACTACTCTTTTCATCATACCCACACTGGCATCAGTTTGTAGTACGGGAGGCCGTCTACAAATGGTGAAAATTTTAAAGCGTTCCATCGGAAAATTAAAAAGATATGAGCATTAGAAGATCTTCCCATTAGGCCCCATTAGGCCACAGTAGCCGACCCAGCCTAAAACTTGCGCGGGTCACTTTCACGGACGGGCTCAAAACTGGTGCCAGAAGTTAGCCCCCGACCAGAGCTTCATTGTGAGGCATTGCGTAAAATTTTCCGTCCCCCGAGTGCCGAGCAATAGCCCATGAAAGGGCTTTCCGCACAATTTTCACGCCCTTATTTGAGCCACTTGTAGCTGAAGGAATTTTGCGCAAATGACTGAGAGGTGCTCCTGGGCACTGCTCATCACTTTGCAATAGGTTCCGGGGCTTTTCGCGTAGGTCACGTTTTCTCAAACTTTGAGGGCATTGGCAGGTGGGGTGTGAAACCTCCGAACGCATGATTCTCAGCTCCTGCTGTGGGCAGCAAGCCAATTTTTTTTCCAAAATGTTGACCTATAAAAGAGCTCACTGTGGTGTGAAAATTATCATTGTGCGCGCGCGCACCGGACCGCAATCATGATATTTCCTGTTTTCCCATAGGGCCCAAGGCAAATTGGGATCGCGGTTGTACGCCCTTTCTAAGGCTCTGATCGCTTTTAGATTTTGCACGCGGATAGGGCCAACAGAGGCCCAGGTATTGCCATGCGCACCCGCCCGCAACAATGTTTCAATACCGAGTTATCGGGGTGTGGAAGACCGCGGCGCCGAAACGTTACGCGCTTCCGGCTCGCGAACTACTCTTTTCATCATGCCCACACTGGCATCAGTTTGTAGTACGAGAGGCCGTCTACGAATGGTGAAAATTTCAAAGCGTTCCGTCGGAAAATTAAAAAGTTATGAGCATTAGAAGATCTTCCCATTAGGCCCCATTAGGCCACAGTAGCCGACCCGGCCTAAAACTTGCGCGGGTCACTTTCACGGACGGGCTCAAAACTGGTGCCAGAAGTTAGCCCCCGACCAGAGGTTCATTGTGAGGCATTGCGTAAAATTTTCCGTCCCCCGAGTGCCGAGCAATAGCCCGTGAAAGGGCTTTCCGTACAATTTTCACGCCCTTATTTGAGCCACTTGTAGCTGAAGGAATTTTGCGCAAATGACTGAGAGGTGCTCCTGGGCACTGCTCATCACTTTGCAATAGGTTCCTGGGCTTTTCGCGAAGGTCGCGTTTTCTCAAACTTTGAGGGCATTGGCACGTGGGGTGTGAAACCTCCAAACGCATGATTCTCAGCTCCTGTTGTGGGCAGCAAGCCAATTTTTTTTCCAAAATGTTGACCTATAAAAGAGCTTACTCGGGTGTGAAAATTATCATTGTGCGCACACGCCCCGGACCGCAATCATGATATTTCCTGTTTTCCCATAGGGCCCAAGGCAAATTGGGATCGCGGTTGTACGCACTTTCTAAGGCTCTGATCGCTTTTAGATTTTGCTCGCGGATAGGGCCAACAGAGGCCCAGGTATTGCCATGCGCACCCGCCCGCAACAATGTTTCGATACCGAGTTATCCGGGTGCGGAAGACTGCGGCGCCGAAACGTTACGCGCTTCCGGCTCGCAAACTACTCTTTTCATCATGCCCACACTGGCATCAGTTTGTAGTCCGGGAGGCCGTCTACAAATGGTGAAAATTTCAAAGCATTCCGTCGGAAAATTGAAAAGTTATGAGCATTAGAAGATCTTCCCATTAGGCCCCATTAGGCCACAGTAGCCGACCCGGCCTAAAACTTGCGCGGGTCACTTTCACGGACCGGCACAAAACTGGTGCCAGAAGTTAGCCCCCGACCAGAGCTTCATTGTGAGGCATTGCGTAAAATTTTCCGTCCCCCGAGTGCCGAGCAATAGCCCGTGAAAGGGCTTTCCGCACAATTTTCACGCCCTTATTTGAGCCACTTGTAGCTGAAGGAATTTTGCGCAAATGACTGAGAGGTGCTCCTGGGCACTGCTCATCACTTTGCAATAGGTTCCGGGGCTTTTCGCGAAGGTTGCGTTTTCTCAAACTTTGAGGGCATTGGCACGTGGGGTGTGAAACCTCCAAACGCATGATTCTCAGCTCCTGCTGTGGGCAGCAAGCTAATTTTTTTTCCAAAATGTTGACCCATAAAAGAGCTTACTCGGGTGTGAAAATTATCATTGTGCGCACACGCCCCGGACCGCAATCATGATATTTCCTGTTTTCCCATAGGGCCCAAGGCAAATTGGGATCGCGGTTGTACGCGCTTTCTAAGGCTCTGATCGCATTTAGATTTTGCATGTGGATAGGGCCAACAGAGGCCCAGGTATTGCCATGCGCACCCGCCCGCAACAATGTTTCGATACCGAGTTATCGGGGTGCGGAAGACTGCGGCGCCGAAACGTTACGCGCTTCCGGCTCGCAAACTACTCTTTTCATCATGCCCACACTGGCATCAGTTTGTAGTCCGGGAGGCCGTCTACAAATGGTGAAAATTTCAAAGCATTCCGTCGGAAAATTAAAAAGTTATGAGCATTAGAAGATCTTCCCATTAGGCCCCATTAGGCCACAGTAGCCGACCCGGCCTAAAACTTGCGCGGGTCACTTTCACGGACCGGCTCAAAACTGGTGCCAGAAGTTAGCCCCCGACCAGAGCTTCATTGTGAGGCATTGCGTAAATTTTCCGTCCCCCCCGAGTGCCGAGCAATAGCCCGTGAAAGGGCTTTCCGCACAATTTTCACGCCCTTATTTGAGCCACTTGTAGCTGAAGGAATTTTGCGCAAATGACTGAGAGGTGCTCCTGGGCACTGCTCATCACTTTGCAATAGGTTCCGGGGCTTTTCCCGAAGGTCGCGTTTTCTCAAACTTTGAGGGCATTGGCGGGTGGGGTGTGAAACCTCCGAACGCATGATTCTCAGCTCCTGCTGTGTGCAGCAAGCCAATTTTTTTTCCAAAATGTTGACCTATAAAAGAGCTTACTTGGGTGTGAAAATTATCATTGTGCGGGCGCGCCCCGGACCGCAATCATGATATTTCCTGTTTTCCCATAGGGCCCAAGGCAAATTGGGATCGCGGTTGTACGCGCTTTCTAAGGCTCTGATCGCATTTAGATTTTGCATGCGGATAGGGCCAACAGAGGCCCAGGTATTGCCATGCGCACCCGCCCGCAACAATGTTTCGATACTGAGTTATCGGGGTGTGGAAGACCGCGGCGCCGAAACGTTACGCGCTTCTGGCTCGCGAACTACTCTTTTCATCATGCCCACACTGGCATCAGTTTGTAGTACGCGAGGCCGTCTACAAATGGTGAAAATTTCAAAGCGTTCCGTCGGAAAATTGAAAAGATATGAGCATTAGAAGATCTTCCCATTAGGCCCCATTAGGCCACAGTAGCCGACCCGGCCTTAAACTTGCGCGGGTCACTTTCACGGACGGGCTCGAAACTGGTGCCAGAAGTTAGCCCCCGACCAGAGCTTCATTGTGAGGCATTGCGTAAAATTTTCCGTCCCCCGAGTGCCGAGCAATAGCCCGTGAAAGGGCTTTCGGCACAATTTTCACACCCTTATTTGAGCCACTTGTAGCTGAAGGAATTTTGCGCAAATGACTGAGAGGTGCTCCTGGGCACTGCTCATCACTTTGCAATAGGTTCGGTGGCTTTTCGCGAAGGTCGCGTTTTCTTAAACTTTGAGGGCATTGGCGGGTGGGGTGTGAAACCTCCGAACGCATGATTCTCAGCTCCTGCTGTGGGCAGCAAGCCAATTTTTTTCCAAAATGTTGACCTATAAAAGAGCTTACTCGGGTGTGAAAATTATTATTGTGCGCGCGTGCCCCGGACCGCAATCATGATATTTCCTGTTTTTCCATAGGGCCCAAGGCAAATTGGGATCGCGGTTGTACGCACTTTCTAAGGCTCTGATCGCTTTTAGATTTTGCACGCGGATAGGGCCAACAGAGGCCCAGGTATTGCCATGCGCACCCGCCCGCAACAATGTTTCGATACCGAGTTATGGGGGTGCGGAAGACCGCGGCGCCGAAACGTTACGTGCTTCTGGCTCGCGAACTACTCTTTTCATCATGCCCACACTGGCATCAGTTTGTAGTACGGGAGGCCGTCTACAAATGGTGAAAATTTCAAAGCGTTCCGTCGGAAAATTAAAAAGTTATGAGCATTAGAAGATCTTCCCATTAGGCCCCATTAGGAAACAGTAGCTGACCCGGCCTTAAACTTGCGTGGGTCACTTTCACGGACGGGCTCGAAACTGGTGCCAGAAGTAAGCCCCCGACCAGAGCTTCATTGTGAGGCATTGCGTAAAATTTTCCGTCCCCCGAGTGCCGAGCAATAGCCCGTGAAAGGGCTTTCCGCACAATTTTCACGCCCTTATTTGAGCCACTTGTAGCTGAAGGAATTTTGCGCAAATGACTGAGAGGTGCTCCTGGGCACTGCTCATCACTTTGCAATAGGTTCCGTGGCTTTTCGCGAAGGTCGCGTTTTCTCAAACTTTGAGGGCATTGGCGGGTGGGGTGTGAAACCTCTGAACGCATGATACTCAGCTCCTGCTGTGGGCAGCAAGCCAATTTTTTTTCCAAAATGTTGACCTATAAAAGAGCTTACTCGGGTGTGAAAATTCTCATTGTGCCCGCGCGCCCCGGACCGCAATCATGATATTTCCTGTTTTCACATAGGGCCCAAGGCAAATTGGGATCGCGGTTGTACGCGCTTTCTAAGGCTCTGATCGCTTTTAGATTTTGCACGCGGATAGGGCCAACAGAGGCCCAGGTATTGCCATGCGCACCCGCCGGTAACAATGTTTCGATACCGAGTTATCGGGGTGCGGAAGACCGCGGCGCCGAAACGTTACGCGCTTCCGGCTCGCGAACTACTCTTTTCATCATGCCCATACTGGCATCAGTTTGTAGTACGGGAGGCCGTCTACAAATGGTGAAAATTTCAAAGCGTTCCGTCGGAAAATTAAAAAGTTATGAGCATTAGAAGATCTTCCCATTAGGCCCCATTAGGCCACAGTAGCCGACCCGGGCCTAAAACTTGCGCGGGTCACTTTCACGGACGGGCTCGAAACTGGTGCCAGAAGTTAGCCCCCGACCAGAGCTTCATTGTGAGGCATTGCGTAAAATTTTCCGTCCCCCAAGTGCCGAGCAATAGCCCGTGAAAGGGCTTTCCGCACAATTTTCACGCCCTTATTTGAGCCACTTGTAGCTGAAGGAATTTTGCGCAAATGACTGAGAGGTGCTCCTGGGCACTGTTCATCACTTTGCAATAGGTTCCGGGGCTTTTCGCGAAGGTCGCGTTTTCTCAAACTTTGAGGGCATTGGCGGGTGGTGTGAAACCTCCAAACGCATGATTCTCAGCTCCTGCTGTGGGCAGCAAGCCAATTTTTTTTCCAAACTGTTGACCTATAAAAGAGCTTACTCGGGTGTGAAAATTATCATTGTGCACGCGCGCCCCGGACCGCAATCATGATATTTCCTGTTTTCCCATAGGGCCCAAGGCAAATTGGGATCGCGGTTGTACGCGCTTTCTAAGGCTCTGATTGCTTTTAGATTTTGCACGCGGATAGGGCCAACAGAGGCCCAGGTATTGCCATGCCCACCCGCCCGCATCAATGTTTCGATACCGAGTTATCGGGGTGTGGAAGACCGCGGCGCCGAAAAGTTACGCGCTTCCGGCTCGCGAACTACTCTTTTCATCATGCCCACACTGGCATCAGTTTGTAGTACGAGAGGCCGTCTACGAATGGTGAAAATTTCAAAGCGTTCCGTCGGAAAATTAAAAAGTTATGAGCATTAGAAGATCTTCCCATTAGGCCCCATTAGGCCACAGTAGCCGACCCGGCCTAAAACTTGCGCGGGTCACTTTCACGGACGGGCTCGAAACTGGTGCCAGAAGATAGCCCCCGACCAGAGCTTCATTGTGAGGCATTGCGTAAAATTTTCCGTCCCCCGAGTGCCGAGCAATAGCCGTGAAAGGGCTTTCCGCACAATTTTCACGCCCTTATTTGAGCCACTTGTAGCTGAAGGAATTTTCCGCAAATGACTGAGAGGTGCTCCTGGGCACTGCTCATCACTTTGCAATAGGTTCCGGGGCTTTTCGCAAAGGTTGCGTTTTCTCAAACTTTGAGGGCATTGGTGGGTGGGGTGTGAAACCTCCAAACGCATGATTCTCAGCTCCTGCTGTGGGCAGCAAGCCAATTTTTTTCCAAAATGTTGACCTGTAAAAGAGCTTACTCGGTAGTGAAAATTATCATTGTGCGCGCGCGCCCCGGACCGCAATCATGATATTTCCTGTTTTCCCATAGGGCCCAAGGCAAATTGGGATCGCCGTTGTACGCGCTTTCTAAGGCTCTGATCGCTTTTAGATTTTGCATGCGGATAGGGCCAACAGAGGCCCAGGTATTGCCATGCGCACGCGCCCGCAACAATGTTTCGATACCGAGTTATCGGGGTGCGGAAGACCGCGGCGCCGAAACGTTACGCGCTTCCGGCTCGCGAACTACTCTTTTCATCATGCCCACACTGGCATCAGTTTGTAGTACGGGAGGCCGTCTACAAATGGTGAAAATTTCAAAGCGTTCCATCGGAAAATTAAAAAGTTATGAGCATTAGAAGATCTTCCCATTAGGCCCCATTAGGCTACAGTAGCCGACCCGGCCTAAAACTTGCGCGGGTCACTTTCACGGACGGGCTCGAAACTGGTGCCAGAAGTAAGCCCCCGACCAGAGCTTCATTGTGAGGCATTGCGTAAAATTTTCCGTCCCCCGAGTGCCGAGCAATAGCCCGTGAAAGGGCTTTCCGCACAATTTTCACGCCCTTATTTGAGCCACTTGTAGCTGAAGGAATTTTGCGCAAATGACTGAGAGGTGCTCCTGGGCACTGCTCATCACTTTGCAATAGGTTCCGTGGCTTTTCGCGAAGGTCGCGTTTTCTCAAACTTTGAGGGCATTGGCGGGTGGGGTGTGAAACCTCCGAACGCATGATTCTCAGCTCCTGCTGTGGGCAGCAAGCCAATTTTTTTCCAAAATGTTGACCTATAAAAGAGCTTACTCGGGTGAGTAATTCTCATTGTGCCCGCGCGCCCCGGACCGCAATCATGATATTTCCTGTTTTCCCATAGGGCCCAAGGCAAATTGGGATCGCGGTTGTACGCGCTTTCTAAGGCTCTGATTGATTTTAGATTTTGCACGCGGATAGGGCCAACAGAGGCCCAGGTATTGCCATGCGCACCAGCCCGCAACAATGTTTCGATACCTAGTTATCGGGGTGCGGAAGACCGCGGCGCCGAAACGTTACGCGCTTCCGGCTCGCGAACTACTCTTTTCATCATGCCCACACTAGCATCAGTTTGTAGTACGGGAGGCCATCTACAAATGGTGAAAATTTCAAAGCGTTCCGTGGGAAAATTAAAAAGTTATGAGCATTAGAAGATCTTCCCATTAGACCCCATTAGGCCACAGTAGCCGACCCGGCCTAAAACTTGCGCGGGTCACTTTCACGGACAGGCTCGAAACTGGTGGCAGAAGTTAGCCCCTGACCAGAGCTTCATTGTGAGGCATTGCGTAAAATTTTCCGTCCCCCGAGTGCCGAGCAATAGCCCGTGAAAGGGCTTTCCGCACAATTTTCACGCCCTTATTTGAGCCACTTGTAGCTGAAGGAATTTTGCGCAAATGACTGAGAGGTGCTCCTGGGCACTGCTCATCACTTTGCAATAGGTTCCGGGGCTTTTCGCGAAGGTCACGTTTTCTCAAACTTTGAGGGCATTGGGGGGTGGGGTGTGAAACCTCCGAACGCATGATTCTCAGCTCCTGCTGTGGGCAGCAAGCCAATTTTTTTCCAAAATGTTGACCTATAAAAGAGCTTACTCGGGTGTGAAAATTATCATTGTGCGCGCGCGCCCCGGACCGCAATCATGATATTTCTTGTTTTCCCATAGGGCCCAAGGCAAATTGGGATCGCGGTTGTACGCGCTTTCTAAGGCTCTGATCGCTTTTAGATTTTGCACGCGGATAGGGCCAACAGAGGCCCAGGTATTGCCATGCGCACCCGCCCGCAACAATGTTTCAATACCGAGTTATCGGGGTGCGGAAGACCGCGGCGCCGAAACGTTACGCGCTTCCGGCTCGCGAACTACTCTTTTCATCATGCCCATACTGGCATCAGTTTGTAGTACGGGAGGCCGTCTACAAATGGTGAAAATTTCAAAGCGTTCCGTCGGAAAATTAAAAAGTTATGAGCATTAGAAGATCTTCCCATTAGGCCCCATTAGGCCACAGTAGCCGACCCGGGCCTAAAACTTGCGCGGGTCACTTTCACGGACGGGCTCGAAACTGGTGCCAGAAGTTAGCCCCCGACCAGAGCTTCATTGTGAGGCATTGCGTAAAATTTTCCGTCCCCCAAGTGCCGAGCAATAGCCCGTGAAAGGGCTTTCCGCACAATTTTCACGCCCTTATTTGAGCCACTTGTAGCTGAAGGAATTTTGCGCAAATGACTGAGAGGTGCTCCTGGGCACTGCTCATCACTTTGCAATAGGTTCCGGGGCTTTTCGCGAAGGTTGCGTTTTCTCAAACTTTGAGGGCATTGGCGGGTGGTGTGAAACCTCCAAACGCATGATTCTCAGCTCCTGCTGTGGGCAGCAAGCCAATTTTTTTTCCAAACTGTTGACCTATAAAAGAGCTTACTCGGGTGTGAAAATTATCATTGTGCACGCGCGCCCCGGACCGCAATCATGATATTTCCTGTTTTCCCATAGGGCCCAAGGCAAATTGGGATCGCGGTTGTACGCGCTTTCTAAGGCTCTGATTGCTTTTAGATTTTGCACGCGGATAGGGCCAACAGAGGCCCAGGTATTGCCATGCGCACCCGCCCGCATCAATGTTTCGATACCGAGTTATCGGGGTGCGGAAGACCGCGGCGCCGAAACGTTACGCGCTTCCGGCTCGCGAACTACTCTTTTCATCATGCCCACACTGGCATCAGTTTGTAGTACGGGAAGCCGTCTACAAATGGTGAAAATTTCAAAGCGTTGCATTGGAAAATTAAAAAGTTATGAGCATTAGAAGATCTTCCCATTAGGCCCCATTAGGCCACAGTAGCCGACCCGGCCTAAAACTTGCGCGGGTCAATTTCACGGACGGGCTCGAAACTGGTGCCAGAAGTTAGCCCCCGACCAGAGCTTCATTGTGAGGCATTGTGTAAAATTTTCCGTCCCCCGAGTGCCGAGCAATAGCCCGTGAAAGGGCTTTCCGCACAATTTTCACGCCCTAATTTGAGACACTTTTAGCTGAAGGAATTTTGCGCAAATGACTGAGAGGTGCTCCTGGGCACTGCTCATCACTTTGCAATAGGTTCCGGGGCATTTCGCGAAGGTCATGTTTTTTCAAACTTTGAGGGCATTGGCGGGTGGGGTGTGAAACCTCCAAACGCATGATTCTCAGCTCCTGCTGTGGGCAGCAAGCCAATTTTTTTTCCAAAATGTTGACCTATAAAAGAGCTTACTCGGGTGTGAAAATTATCATTGTGCGCGCGCGCCCCGGACCGCAATCATGATATTTCCTGTTTTCCCATAGGGCCCAAGGCAAATTGGGATCGCGGTTGTACGCCCTTTCTAAGGCTCTGATAGCTTTTAGATTTTGCACGCGGATAGGGCCAACAGAGGCCCAGGTATTGCCATGCGCACCCGCCCGCAACAATGTTTCGATACCGAGTTATCGGGGTGCGGAAGACCGCGGCGCCGAAACGTTACGCGCTTCCGACTCGCGATATACTCTTTTCATCATGCCCACACTGGCATCAGTTTGTAGTATGGGAGGCCGTCTAAAAATGCTGAATATTTCAAAGCGTTCAGTCTGAAAATTCAAAAGTTATGAGCATTAGAAGATCTTCCCATTAGACCCCATTAGGCCACAGTAGCCGACCCGGCCTAAAACTTGCGCGGGTCACTTTCACCGACGGGCTTGAAAAGGTGCCAGAAGTTAGCCCCCGACCAGAGCTTCATTGTGAGGCATTGCGTAAAATTTTCCGTCCCCTGAGTGCCGAGCAATAGCCCGTGAAAGGGCTTTCGGCACAATTTTCACGCCCTTATTTGAGCCACTTGTAGCTGAAGGAATTTTGCGCAAATGACTGAGAGGTGCTCCTGGGCACTGCTCATCACTTTGCAATAGGTTTCGGGGCTTTTTGCGAAGGTCGCGTTTTCTCAAACTTTGAGGACATTGGTGGGTGGGGTGTGAAACCTCAGAACGCATGATTCTCAGCCTCTGCTGTGGGCAGCAAGCCCCTTTTTTTTTTAAAATGTTGACCTATAAAAGAGCTTACTTGGGTGTGAAAATTATCATTGTGCGCGCGCGCCCCGGACCGCAATCATGATATTTCCTGTTTTCCCTTTAGGGCCCAAGGCAAATTGGGATCGCGGTTGTACGCGCTTTCTAAGGCTCTGATCGCTTTTAGATTTTGCACGCGGATAGGGCCAACAGAGGCCCAGGTATTGCCATGTGCACCCGCCCGCAACAATGTTTCGATACCGAGTTATCGAGGTGCGGAAGACCGCGGCGCCAAAACGTTACGCGCTTCCAGCTCGCGAACTACTCTTTTCATCATGCCCACACTGGCATCAGTTTGTAGTACCGGAGGCCGTCTACAAATGGTGAAAATTTCAAAGCGTTCCGTCTGAAAATTAAAAAGTTATGAGCATTAGAAGATCTTCCCATTAGGCCCCATTAGGCCACAGTAGCCGACCCGGCCTAAAACTTGCGCAGGTCACTTTCACGGACGGGCTCAAACTGGTGCCAGAAGTTAGCCCCCGACCAGAGGTTCATTGTGGGGCATTGCGTAAAATTTTCCGTCCCCCGAGTGCCGAGCAAAAGCCCGTGAAAGGGCTTTCGGCACAATTTTTTCGCCCTTATTTGAGCCACTTGTAGCTGAAGGAATTTTGCACAAATGACTGAGAGGTGCTCCTGGGCACTGCTCATCACTTTGCAATAGTTTCCGGGGCTTTTCGCGAAGGTCGCATTTTCTCAAACTTTGAGGGCATTGGGGGGTGGGGTGTGAAACCTCCAAACGCATTATTCTCAACTCCTGCTGTGGGCAGCAAGCCAATTTTTTTTCCAAAATGTTGACCTATAAAAGAGCTTACTCGGGTGTGAAAATTATCATTGTGCGCGCGCGCCCTGGACCGCAATCATGATATTTCCTGTTTTCCCATAGGGCCCAAGGCAAATTGGGATCGCGGTTGTACGCGCTTTCTAAGGCTCTGATCGCTTTTAGATTTTGCACGCGGATAGGGCCAACAGAGGCCCAGGTATTGCCATGCGCACCCGCCCGCAACAATGTTTCGATACCGAGTTATCGGGGTGCGGAAGACCGCGGCGCCAAAACGTTATGCGCTTCCGGCTCGTGAACTGCTCTTTTCATCACACTGGCATCAGTTTGTAGTACGGGAGGCCGTCTACAAATGGTGAAAATTTCATAGCGTTCCGTCGGAAAATTAAAAAGTTATGAGCATTAGAAGATCTTCCCATTAGGCCCCATTAGGCCACAGTAGCCGACCCGGCCTAAAACTTGCGCGGGTCACTTTCACGGACGGGCTCGAAACTGGCACCAGAAGTTAGCCCCCGACCAGAGCTTCATTGTGAGGCATTGCGTAAAATTTTCCGTCCCCCGAGTGATGAGCAATAGCCTGTGAAAGGGCTTTCCGCACAATTTTCACGCCCTTATTTGAGCCAATTGTAGCTGAAGGAATTTTGCGCAAATGACTGAGAGGTGCTCCTGGGCACTGCTCATCACTTTGCAATAGGTTCCGGGGCTTTTTGCGAAGGTCGCGTTTTCTCAAACTTTGAGGGCATTGGAGGGTGTGGTGTGAAACCTCCGAACGCATGATTCTCAGCTCCTGCTGTGGGCAGCAAGCCAATTTTTTTCCAAAATGTTGACCTATAAAAGAGCTTACTCGGGTGTGAAAATTATCATTGTGCGCGCGCGCCCCGGACCGCAATTATGATATTTCCTGTTTTCCCATAGGGCCCAAGGCAAATTGGGATCGCGGTTGTATGCGCTTTCTAAGGCTCTGATCGCTTTTAGATTTTGCAGGCGGATAGGGCCAACAGAGGCCAAGGTATTGCCATACGCACCCGCCCGCAACAATGTTTCGATACTGAGTTATCGGGGTGCGGAAGACCGCGGCGCCGAAACGTTACGTGCTTCCGGCTCGCGAACTACTCTTTTCATCATGCTAACACTGGCATCAGTTTGTAGTACGGGAGGCTGTCTACAAATGGTGAAAATTTCAAAGCGTTCCATCGGAAAATTAAAAAGTTATGAGCATTAGAAGATCTTCCCATTAGGCCCCATTAGGCCACAGTAGCCAACCCGGCCTAAAACTTGCGCGGGTCACTTTCACAGACGGGCTCGAAACTGGTGCCAGAAGTTAGCCCCCGACCAGAGCTTCATTGTGAGGCATTGCGTAAAATTTTCCGTCCCCCGAGTGCCGAGCAATAGCCCATGAAAGGGCTTTCTGCATAATTTTCACGCCCTTATTTGAGCCACTTGTAGCTGAAGGAATTTTGCGCAAATGACTGAGAGGTGCTCCTGGGCACTGCTCATCACTTTGCAATAGGTTCTCGGGCTTTTCGCGAAGGTCGCTTTTTCTCAAACTTTGAGGGCATTGGCGGGTGGGGTGTGAAACCTCCGAACGCATGATTCTCAGCTCCTGCTGTGGGCAGCAAGCCAATTTTTTTTCCAAAATGTTGACCTATAAAAGAGCTTACTCGGGTGTGTAAATTATCATTGTGCGCACGCGCCCCGGACCGCAATCATGATATTTCCTGTTTTCCCATAGGGCCCAAGGCAAATTGGGATCGCGGTTGTACGCGCTTTCTAAGGCTCTGATCGCTTTTAGATTTTGCACGCGGATAGGGCCAACAGAGGCCCAGGTATTGACATGCGCACCCGCCCGCAACAATGTTTCGATACCGAGTTATCGGGGTGTGGAAGACCGCGGCGCCGAAAGGTTACGCGCTTCCGGCTCGCGAACTACTCTTTTCATCATGCCCACACTGGCATCAGTTTGTAGTACGGGAGGCCGTCTACAAATGGTGAAAATTTCAAAGCGTTCCGTCGGAAAATTAAAAAGTTATGAGCATTAGAAGATCTTCCCATTAGGCCCCATTAGGCCACAGTAGCCGACCCAGCCTAAAACTTGCGCGGGTCACTTTCACGGACGGGCTCAAAACTGGTGCCAGAAGTTAGCCCCCGACCAGAGCTTCATTGTGAGGCATTGTGTAAAATTTTGCGTCCCCCGAGGGCCGAGCAATAGCCCGTGAAAGGGCTTTCCGCACAATTTTCACGCCCTTATTTGAGCCACTTGTAGCTGAAGGAATTTTGCGCAAATGACTATGAGGTGCTCCTGGGCACTGCTCATCACTTTGCAATAGGTTAGGGGGCTTTTCGCGAAGGTCGCATTTTCTCAAACTTTAAGGGCATTGGCGGGTGGGGTGTGAAACCTCCGAACGCATGATTCTCAGCTCCTGCTGTGGGCAGCAAGCCATTTTTTTTTCCAAAATGTTTACCTATAAAAGAGCTTACTCGGGTGTGAAAATTATCATTGTGCGCGCGCGCCCCGGACCGCAATCATGATATTTCCTGTTTTCCCATAGGGCCAAGAGCAAATTGGGATCGCGGTTGTACGCGCTTTCTAAGGCTCTGATCGCTTTAAGATTTTGCACGCGGATAGGGCCAACAGAGGCCCAGGTACTGCCATGCGCACCTGCCTGCAACAATGTTTCGATACCGAGGTATCGGGGTGCGGAAGACCGCGGCGCCGAAATGTTACGCGCTTCCGGCTCGCGAACTACTCTTTTCATCATGCCCACACTGGCATCAGTTTGTAGTACGGGAGGCCGTCTACAAATGGTGAAAATTTCAAAGCGTTCCGTCGGAAAATTAAAAAGTTATGAGCATTAGAAGATCTTCCCATTAGGCCCCATTAGGCCACAGTAGCCGACCCGGCCTAAAACTAGCGCGGGTCACTTTCACGGACGGGCTCGAAACTGGAGCCATAAGTTAGCCCCCGACCAGAGCTTCATTGTGAGGCATTGCGTAAAATTTTCCGTCCCCTGAGTGCCGAGCAATAGCCCATGAAAGGGCTTTCCGCACAATTTTCACGCCCTTATTTGAGCCACTTGTAGCTGAAGGAATTTTGCGCAAATGACTGAGAGGTGCTCCTGGGCACTGCTCATCACTTTGCAATAGGATCTGGGGCTTTTCGCGAAGGTCGCGTTTTCTCAAACTTTGAGGGCATTGGCGGGTGGGGTGTGAAACCTCCGAACGCATGATTCTCAGCTCCTGCTGTGGGCAGCAAGCCAATTTTTTTCCAAAATGTTGACTTATAAAAGAGCTTACTCGGGGAGAAAATTATTATTGTGCGCGCGCGCCACGGACCGCAATCATGATATTTCCTGTTTTCCCATAGGGCCCAAGGCAAATTTTGATCGCGGTTGTACGCGCTTTTTAAGGCTCTGATCGCTTTTAGATTTTGCACGCGGATAGGGCCAACAGAGGCCCAGGTATTGCCATGCGCACCCGCCCGCAACAATGTTTCGATACCGAACTATCGAGGTGCGGAAGACCGCGGCGCCGAAACGTTACGCGCTTCCGGCTCGCGAACTACTCTTTTCATCATGCCCACACTGGCATCAGTTTGTAGTACGGGAGGCCGTCTACAAATGGTGAAAATTTCAAAGCGTTCCGTCGGAAAATTAAAAAGTTATGAGCATTAGAAGATCTTCCCATTAGGCCCCATTAGGCCACAGTAGCCGACCCGGCCTAAAACTTGCGCGGGTCTTTTTCACGGACGGGCTCGAAACTGGAGCCATAAGTTAGCCCCCGACCAGAGCTTCATTGTGAGGCATTGCGTAAAATTTTCCGTCCCCTGAGTGCCAAGCAATAGCCCATGAAAGGGCTTTCCGCACAATTTTCACGCCCTTATTTGAGCCACTTGTAGCTGAAGGAATTTTGCGCAAATGACTGAGAGGTGCTCCTGGGCACTGCTCATCACTTTGCAATAGGATCCGGGGCTTTTCGCGAAGGTCGCGTTTTCTCAAACTTTGAGGGCATTGGCGGGTGGGGTGTGAAACCTCCGAACGCATGATTCTCAGCTCCTGCTGTGGGCAGCAAGCCAATTTTTTTCCAAAATGTTGACTTATAAAAGAGCTTACACGGGGGTGAAAATTATCATTGTGCGCGCGCACCACGGACCGCAATCATGATATTTCCTGTTTTCCCATAGGGCCCAAGGCAAATTTGGATCGCGGTTGTACGCGCTTTCTAAGGCTCTGATCGCTTTTAGATTTTGCACGCGGATAGGGCCAACAGAGGCCCAGGTATTGCCATGCGCACCCGCCCGCAACAATGTTTCGATACCGAGTTATCGGGGTGCGGAAGACCGCGGCGCCGAAACGTTACGCGCTTCCGGCTCGCGAACTACTCT
This sequence comes from Loripinus fragilis, assembly GCA_964019695.1. Taxonomy (NCBI): domain Eukaryota; kingdom Metazoa; phylum Mollusca; class Bivalvia; order Lucinida; family Lucinidae; genus Loripinus; species Loripinus fragilis. The sequence goes on from CAXHUL010000609.1 coordinate 2,328,869, forward strand.
TTTCATCATGCCCACACTGGCATCAGTTTGTAGTACGGGAGGCCGTCTACAAATGGTGAAAATTTCAAAGCGTTCCGTCGGAAAATTAAAAAGTTATGAGCATTAGAAGATCTTCCCATTAGGCCCCATTAGGCCACAGTAGCCGACCCGGCCTAAAACTTGCGCGGGTCACTTTCACGGACGGGCTCGAAACTGGTGCAAGAAGTTAGCCCCCGACCAGAGCTTCATTGTGAGGCATTGCGTAAAATTTTCCGTCCCCCGAGTGCCGAGCAATAGCCCGTGAAAGGGCTTTCCGCACAATTTTCACGCCCTTATTTGAGCCACTTGTAGCTGAAGGAATTTTGTGCAAATGACTGAGAGGTGCTCCTGGGCACTGCTCATCACTTTGCAATAGGTTCCGGGGCTTTTCGCGAAGGTCGCGTTTTCTCAACCTTTGAGGGCATTGGCGGGTGGGGTGTGAAACCTCGGAACGCATGATTCTCAGCTCCTGCTGTGGGCAGCAATCCAATTTTTTTTTCCAAAATGTTGACCTATAAAAGAGCTTACTCGGGTGTGAAAATTATCATTGTGCGCGCGCGCCCCGGAACGCAATCATGATATTTCCTGTTTTCCCATAGGGCCCAAGGCAAATTGGGATCGCGGTTGAACGCGCTTTCTAAGGCTCTGATCGCTTTTAGATTTTGCATGCCGATAGGGCCAACAGAGGCCCAGGTATTGCCATGCGCACTTGCCCGCAACAATGTTTCGATACCGAGTTATCGGGGTGCGGAAGACCGCGGCGCCGAAACTTTACGCGCTTCCGGCTCGCGAACTACTCTTTTCATCATGCCCACACTGGCATCAGTTTGTAGTACGGGAGGCCGTCTACAAATGGTGAAAATTTCAAAGCGTTCCGTCGGAAAATTAAAAAGTTATGAGCATTAGAAGATCTTCCCATTAGGCCCCATTAGGCCACAGTAGCCGACCCGGCCTAAAACTTGCGCAGGTCACTTTCACGGACGGGCTCGAAACTGGTGCCAGAAGTTAGCCCCCGACCAGAGCTTCATTGTGAGGCATTGCGTAAAATTTTCCGTCCCCCGTGTGCCGAGCAATAGCCCATGAAAGGGCTTTACGCACAATTTTCATGCCCTTATTTGAGCCACTTGTAGCTGAAGGAATTTTGCGCAAATGACTGAGAGGTGCTCCTGGGCACTGCTCATCACTTTGCAATAGGTTCCGGGGCTTTTGGCGAAGGTCGCGTTTTCTCAAACTTTGAGGGCATTGGCAGGTGGGGTGTGAAACCTCCGAACGCATGATTCTCAGCTCCTGCTGTGGGCAGCAAGCCAATTTTTTTTTTCAAAATGTTGACCTATAAAAGAGCTTACTCGGGTGTGAAAATTATCATTGTGCGCGAGCGCCCCGGACCGCAATCATGATATTTCCTGTTTTCCCATAGGGCCCAAGGCAAATTGGGATCGCGGTTGTACGCGCTTTCTAAGGCCCTGATCGCTTTTAGATTTTGCATGCGGATAGGGCCAACAGAGGCCCAGGTATTGCCATGCGCACCCGCCCGCAACAATGTTTCGATACCGAGTTATCAGGGTGCGGAAGACCGCGGCGCCGAAACGTTACGCGCTTCCGGCTCGCGAACTACTCTTTTCATCATGCCCATACTGGCATCAGTTTGTAGTACGGGAGGCCGTTTACAAATGGTGAAAATTTCAAAGCATTCCGTCGGAAAATTAAAAAGTTATGAGCATTAGAAGATCTTCCCATTAGGCCCCATTAGGCCACAGTAGCCGACCCAGCATAAAACTTGCGCGGGTCACTTTCACGGACGGGCTCGAAACTGGTGCAAGAAGTTAGCCCCCGACCAGAGCTTCATTGTGAGGCATTGCGTAAAATTTTCCGTCCCCCGAGTGCCGAGCAATAGCCCGTGAAAGGGCTTTCCGCACAATTTTCACGCCCTTATTTGAGCCACTTGTAGCTGAAGGAATTTTGCGCAAATGACTGAGAGGTGCTCCTGGGCACTGCTCATCACTTTGCAATAGGTTCCGTGGCTTTTAGCGAAGGTCGCGTTTTCTCAAACTTTGAGGGCATTGGCGGGTGGGGTGTGAAACCTCGGAACGCATGATTCTCAGCTCCTGCTGTGGGCAGCAATCCAATTTTTTTTCCAAAATGTTGACCTATAAAAGAGCTTACTCGGGTGTGAAAATTATTATTGTGCGCGCGCGCCCCGGACCGCAATCATGATATTTCCTGTTTTCCCATAGGGCCCAAGGCAAATTGGGATCGCGGTTGAACGCGCTTTCTAAGGCTCTGATCGCTTTTAGATTTTGCACGCGGATAGGGCCAACAGAGGCCCAGGTATTGCCATGCGCACCCGCCCGCAACAATGTTTCGATACCGAGTTATCAGGGTGCGGAAGACCGCGGCGCCGAAACGTTTCGCGCTTCCGGCTCGCGAACTACTCTTTTCATCATGCCCACACTGGCATCAGTTTGTAGTACGGGAGGCTGTCTACAAATGGTGAAAATTTCAAAGCGTTCCGTCGGAAAAATAAAAAGTTATGAGCATTAGAAGATCTTCCCATTAGGCCCCATTAGGCCACAGTAGCCGACCCGGCCTAAAACTTGCGCGGGTCACTTTCACGGACGGGCTCGAAACTGGTGCCAGAAGTTAGCCCCCGACCAGAGCTTCATTGTGAGGCATTGCGTAAAATTTTTCGTCCCCCGTGTGCCGAGCAATAGCCCGTGAAAGGGCTTTCCGCACAATTTTCACGCCCTTATTTGAGCCACTTGTAGCTGAAGGAATTTTGCGCAAATGACTGAGAGGTGCTCCTGGGCACTGCTCATCACTTTGCAATAGGTTCCGGGGCTTTTTGCGAAGGTCGCGTTTTCTCAAACTTTGAGGGCATTGGCGGGTGGGGTGTGAAACCTCCGAACGCATGATTCTCAGCTCCTGCTGTGGGCAGCAAGCCAATTTTTTTTTCAAAATGTTGACCTATAAAAGAGCTTACTCGGGTGTGAAAATTATCATTGTGCGCGAGCGCCCCAGACCGCAATCAGGATATTTCCTGTTTTCCCATAGGGCCCAAGGCAAATTGGGATCGCGGTTGTACGCGCTTTCTAAGGCTCTGATCGCTTTTAGATTTTGCACGCGGATAGGGCCAACAGAGGCCCAGGTATTGCCATGCGCACCCGCCCGCAACAATGTTTCATAACCGAGTTATCAGGGTGCGGAAGACCGCGGCGCCGAAACGTTATGCGCTTCCGGCTCGCGAACTACTCTTTTCATCATGCCCACACTGGCATCAGTTTGTAGTACGGGAGGCCGTCTACAAATGGTGAAAATTTCAAAGCGTTCCGTCGGAAAATTAAAAAGTTATGAGCATTAGAAGATCTTCCCAATAGGCCCCATTAGGCCACAGTAGCCGACCCGGCCTAAAACTTGCGCGGGTCACTTTCACGGACGGGCTCGAAACTGGAGCCAGAAGTTAGCCCCCGACCAGAGCTTCATTGTGAGGCATTGCGTAAAATTTTCCGTCCCCCGAGTGCCGAGCAATAGCCCATGAAAGGACTTTCCGCACAATTTTCACGCCCTTATTTGAGCCACTTGTAGCTGAAGGAATTTTGCGCAAATGACTGAGAGGTGCTCCTGGGCACTGCTCATCACTTTGCAATAGGATCCGAGCTTTTCGCGAAGGTCCCGTTTTCTCAAACTTTGAAGGCATTGGCGGGTGGGCTGTGAAACCTCCGAACGCATGATTCTCAGCTCCTGCTGTGGGCAGCAAGCCAATTTTTTTCCAAAATGTTGACCTATAAAAGAGCTTACTCGGGGGTGAAAATTATCATTGTGCGCGCGCGCCCCGGACCACAATCATGATATTTCCTGTTTTCCCATAGGGCCCAAGGCAAATTTGGATCGCGGTTGTACGCGCTTTCTAAGGCTCTGATCGCTTTTAGATTTTGCACGCGGATAGGGCCAACAGAGGCCCAGGAATTGCCATGCGCACCCCGCCCGCAACAATGTTTCGATACCGAGTTATCGGGGTGCGGAAGACCGCGGCGCCGAAACGTTACGTGCTTCCCGCTCGCGAACTACTCTTTTCATCATGCCCACACTGGCATCAGTTTGTAGTACCGGAGGCTGTCTACAAATGGTGAAAATTTCAAAGCGTTCCGTCGGAAAATTAAAAAGTTATGAGCATTAGAAGATCTTCCCATTAGGCCCCATTAGGCCACAGTAGCCGACCCGGCCTAAAACTTGCGCGGGTCACTTTCACGGACGGGCTCGAAACTGGTGCAAGAAGTTAGCCCCCGACCAGAGCTTCATTGTGAGGCATTGCGTAAAATTTTCCGTCCCCCGAGTGCCGAGCAATAGCCCGTGAAAGGGCTTTCCGCACAATTTTCACGCCCTTATTTGAGCCACTTGTAGCTGAAGGAATTTTGTGCAAATGACTGAGAGGTGCTCCTGGGCACTGCTCATCACTTTGCAATAGGTTCCGGGGCTTTTCGCGAAGGTCGCGTTTTCTCAAACTTTGAGGGCATTGGCGGGTGGGGTGTGAAACCTCGGAACGCATGATTCTCAGCTCCTGCTGTGGGCAGCAATCCAATTTTTTTTCCAAAATGTTGACCTATAAAAGAGCTTACTCGGGTGTGAAAATTATCATTGTGCGCGCGCGCCCCGGAACGCAATCATGATATTTCCTGTTTTCCCATAGGGCCCAAGGCAAATTGGGATCGCGGTTGAACGCGCTTTCTAAGGCTCTGATCGCTTTTAGATTTTGCATGCCGATAGGGCCAACAGAGGCCCAGGTATTGCCATGCGCACTTGCCCGCAACAATGTTTCGATACCGAGTTATCGGGGTGCGGAAGACCGCGGCGCCGAAACTTTACGCGCTTCCGGCTCCCGAACTACTCTTTTCATCATGCCCACACTGGCATCAGTTTGTAGTACGGGAGGCCGTCTACAAATGGTGAAAATTTCAAAGCGTTCCGTCGGAAAATTAAAAAGTTATGAGCCTTAGAAGATCTTCCCATTAGGCCCCATTAGGCCACAGTAGCCGACCCGGCCTAAAACTTGCGCAGGTCACTTTCACGGACGGGCTCGAAACTGGTGCCAGAAGTTAGCCCCCGACCAGAGCTTCATTGTGAGGCATTGCGTAAAATTTTCCGTCCCCCGTGTGCCGAGCAATAGCCCATGAAAGGGCTTTACGCACAATTTTCATGCCCTTATTTGAGCCACTTGTAGCTGAAGGAATTTTGCGCAAATGACTGAGAGGTGCTCCTGGGCACTGCTCATCACTTTGCAATAGGTTCCGGGGCTTTTGGCGAAGGTCGCGTTTTCTCAAACTTTGAGGGCATTGGCAGGTGGGGTGTGAAACCTCCGAACGCATGATTCTCAGCTCCTGCTGTGGGCAGCAAGCCAATTTTTTTTTTCAAAATGTTGACCTATAAAAGAGCTTACTCGGGTGTGAAAATTATCATTGTGCGCGAGCGCCCCGGACCGCAATCATGATATTTCCTGTTTTCCCATAGGGCCCAAGGCAAATTGGGATCGCGGTTGTACGCGCTTTCTAAGGCCCTGATCGCTTTTAGATTTTGCATGCGGATAGGGCCAACAGAGGCCCAGGTATTGCCATGCGCACCCGCCCGCAACAATGTTTCGATACCGAGTTATCAGGGTGCGGAAGACCGCGGCGCCGAAACGTTACGCGCTTCCGGCTCGCGAACTACTCTTTTCATCATGCCCATACTGGCATCAGTTTGTAGTACCGGAGGCCGTTTACAAATGGTGAAAATTTCAAAGCATTCCGTCGGAAAATTAAAAAGTTATGAGCATTAGAAGATCTTCCCATTAGGCCCCATTAGGCCACAGTAGCCGACCCAGCATAAAACTTGCGCGGGTCACTTTCACGGACGGGCTCGAAACTGGTGCAAGAAGTTAGCCCCCGACCAGAGCTTCATTGTGAGGCATTGCGTAAAATTTTCCGTCCCCCGAGTGCCGAGCAATAGCCCGTGAAAGGGCTTTCCGCACAATTTTCACGCCCTTATTTGAGCCACTTGTAGCTGAAGGAATTTTGCGCAAATGACTGAGAGGTGCTCCTGGGCACTGCTCATCACTTTGCAATAAGTTCCGTGGCTTTTAGCGAAGGTCGCGTTTTCTCAAACTTTGAGGGCATTGGCGGGTGGGGTGTGAAACCTCGGAACGCATGATTCTCAGCTCCTGCTGTGGGCAGCAATCCAATTTTTTTTCCAAAATGTTGACCTATAAAAGAGCTTACTCGGGTGTGAAAATTATTATTGTGCGCGCGCGCCCCGGACCGCAATCATGATATTTCCTGTTTTCCCATAGGGCCCAAGGCAAATTGGGATCGCGGTTGAACGCGCTTTCTAAGGCTCTGATCGCTTTTAGATTTTGCACGCGGATAGGGCCAACAGAGGCCCAGGTATTGCCATGCGCACCCGCCCGCAACAATGTTTCGATACCGAGTTATCAGGGTGCGGAAGACCGCGGCGCCGAAACGTTACGCGCTTCCGGCTCGCGAACTACTCTTTTCATCATGCCCACACTGGCATCAGTTTGTAGTACGGGAGGCTGTCTACAAATGGTGAAAATTTCAAAGCGTTCCGTCGGAAAAATAAAAAGTTATGAGCATTAGAAGATCTTCCCATTAGGCCCCATTAGGCCACAGTAGCCGACCCGGCCTAAAACTTGCGCGGGTCACTTTCACGGACGGGCTCGAAACTGGTGCCAGAAGTTAGCCCCCGACCAGAGCTTCATTGTGAGGCATTGCGTAAAATTTTTCGTCCCCCGTGTGCCGAGCAATAGCCCGTGAAAGGGCTTTCCGCACAATTTTCACGCCCTTATTTGAGCCACTTGTAGCTGAAGGAATTTTGCGCAAATGACTGAGAGGTGCTCCTGGGCACTGCTCATCACTTTGCAATAGGTTCCGGGGCTTTTTGCGAAGGTCGCGTTTTCTCAAACTTTGAGGGCATTGGCGGGTGGGGTGTGAAACCTCCGAACGCATGATTCTCAGCTCCTGCTGTGGGCAGCAAGCCAATTTTTTTTTCAAAATGTTGACCTATAAAAGAGCTTACTCGGGTGTGAAAATTATCATTGTGCGCGAGCGCCCCAGACCGCAATCAGGATATTTCCTGTTTTCCCATAGGGCCCAAGGCAAATTGGGATCGCGGTTGTACGCGCTTTCTAAGGCTCTGATCGCTTTTAGATTTTGCACGCGGATAGGGCCAACAGAGGCCCAGGTATTGCCATGCGCACCCGCCCGCAACAATGTTTCATAACCGAGTTATCAGGGTGCGGAAGACCGCGGCGCCGAAACGTTATGCGCTTCCGGCTCGCGAACTACTCTTTTCATCATGCCCACACTGGCATCAGTTTGTAGTACGGGAGGCCGTCTACAAATGGTGAAAATTTCAAAGCGTTCCGTCGGAAAATTAAAAAGTTATGAGCATTAGAAGATCTTCCCAATAGGCCCCATTAGGCCACAGTAGCCGACCCGGCCTAAAACTTGCGCGGGTCACTTTCACGGACGGGCTCGAAACTGGAGCCAGAAGTTAGCCCCCGACCAGAGCTTCATTGTGAGGCATTGCGTAAAATTTTCCGTCCCCCGAGTGCCGAGCAATAGCCCATGAAAGGACTTTCCGCACAATTTTCACGCCCTTATTTGAGCCACTTGTAGCTGAAGGAATTTTGCGCAAATGACTGAGAGGTGCTCCTGGGCACTGCTCATCACTTTGCAATAGGATCCGAGCTTTTCGCGAAGGTCCCGTTTTCTCAAACTTTGAAGGCATTGGCGGGTGGGCTGTGAAACCTCCGAACGCATGATTCTCAGCTCCTGCTGTGGGCAGCAAGCCAATTTTTTTCCAAAATGTTGACCTATAAAAGAGCTTACTCGGGGGTGAAAATTATCATTGTGCGCGCGCGCCCCGGACCACAATCATGATATTTCCTGTTTTCCCATAGGGCCCAAGGCAAATTTGGATCGCGGTTGTACGCGCTTTCTAAGGCTCTGATCGCTTTTAGATTTTGCACACGGATAGGGCCAACAGAGGCCCAGGAATTGCCATGCGCACCCCGCCCGCAACAATGTTTCGATACCGAGTTATCGGGGTGCGGAAGACCGCGGCGCCGAAACGTTACGTGCTTCCCGCTCGCGAACTACTCTTTTCATCATGCCCACACTGGCATCAGTTTGTAGTACCGGAGGCTGTCTACAAATGGTGAAAATTTCAAAGCGTTCCGTCGGAAAATTAAAAAGTTATGAGCATTAGAAGATCTTCCCATTAGGCCCCATTAGGCCACAGTAGCCGACCCGGCCTAAAACTTGCGCGGGTCACTTTCACGGACGGGCTCGAAACTGGTGCAAAGAGTTAGCCCCCGACCAGAGCTTCATTGTGAGGCATTGCGTAAAATTTTCCGTCCCCCGAGTGCCGAGCAAAAGCCCGTGAAAGGGCTCTCCGCACAATTTTCACGCCCTTATTTGAGCCACTTGTAGCTGAAGGAATTTTGCGCAAATGACTGAGAGGTGCTCCTGGGCACTGCTCATCACTTTGCAATAGGTTCCGGGGCTTTTCGCGAAGGTCGCGTTTTCTCAAACTTTGAGTGCATTGGCGGGTGGGGTGTGAAACCTCCGAACGCATGATTCTCAGCTCCTGCTGTAGGCAGCAAGCCAATTTTTTTTCAAAATGTTGACCTATAAAAGAGCTTACTCGGGTGTGAAAATTATCATTGTGCGCACGCGCCCCGGACCGCAATCCTGATATTTCCTGTTTTCCATAGGGCCCAAGGCAAATTGGGATCCCGGTTGTACGCGCTTTCTAAGGCTCTGATCGCTTTTAGATTTTGCACGCGGATAGGGCCAACAGAGGCCCAGGTATTGCCATGCGCACCCGCCTGCAACAATGTTTTGATACCGAGTTATCGGGGTGCGGAAGACCGCGGCGCCGAAACGTTACGCGCATCCGGCTCGCGAACTACTCTTTTCATCATGCCCACACTGGCATCAGTTTGTAGTACGGGAGGCCGTCTACAAATGGTGAAAATTTCAAAGCGTTCCGTCGGAAAATTAAAAAGTTATGAGCATTAGAAGATCTTCCCATTAGGCCCCATTAGGCCACAGTAGCCGACCCGGCCTAAAACTTGCGCGGGTCACTTTCACGGACGGGCTGGAAACTGGTGCCAGAAGTTAGCCCCCGACCAGAGCTTCATTGTGAGGCATTGCGTAAAAATTTCCGTCCCCCGAGTGCCGAGCAATAGCCCGTGAAAGGGCTTTCCGCACAATTTTCACGCCCTTATTTGAGCCACTTGTAGCTGAAGGAATTTTGCGCAAATGACTGAGAGGTGCTCCTGGGCACTGCTCACCACTTTGCAAAAGGTTCCGGGGCTTTTCGCGAAGGTCGCATTTTCTCAAACTTTGAGGGCATTGGCGGGTTGGGTGTGAAACCTCCAAACGCATGATTCTCAGCTCCTGCTGTGGGCAGCAAGCCAATTTTTTTTCCAAAATGTTGACCTATAAAAGAGCTTACTCTGGTGTGAAAATTATCATTGTGTGCGCGCGCCCCGGATGGCAATCATGATATTTCCTGTTTTCCCATAGGGCCCAAGGCAAATTGGGATCGCGGTTGTACGCGCTTTCTAAGGCTCTGATCGCTTTTAGATTTTGCACGCGGATAGGGCCAACAGAGGCCCAGGTATTGCCATGTGCACTCGCCCGCAACAATATTTTGAAACCGAGTTATCGGGGTGCGGAAGACCGCGGCGCCGAAATGTTATGCGCTTCCGGCTCGCGAACTACTCTTTTCATCATGCCCACACTGGCATCAGTTTGTAGTACGGGAGGCCGTCTACAAATGGTGAAAATTTCAAAGCGTTCCGTCAGAAAATTAAAAAGTTATGAGCATTAGAAGATCTTCCCATTAGGCCCCATTAGGCCACAGTAGCCGACCCGGCCTAAAACTTGCGCGGGTCACTTTCACGGACGGGCTCAAAACTGGTGCCAGAAGTTAGCCCCCGACCAGAGCTTTATTGTGAGGCATTGCGTAAAATTTTCCGTCCCCCGATTGTCGAGCAGTAGCCCGTGAAAGGGCTTTCCGCACAATTTTCACGCCCTTATTTGAGCCACTTGTAGCTGAAGGAATTTTGCGCAAATGACTTAGAGGTGCTCCTGGGCACTGCTCATCACTTTGCAATAGGTTCCGGGGCTTTTGGCGAAGGTCGCGTTTTCTCAAACTTTGAGGGCATTGGCGGGTGGGGTGTGAAACCTCCGAACGCATGATTCTCAGCTCCTGCTGTGGGCAGCAAGCCAATTTTTTTTTCCAAAATGTTGACCTATAAAAGAGCTTACTCGGGTGTGAAAATTATCATTGTGCGCGCGCGCCCCGGACCACAATCATGATATTTCCTGTTTTCCCATAGAGCTCAAGGCAAATTGGGATCGCGGTTGTACGCGCTTTCTAAGGCTCTGATCGCTTTTAGATTTTGCATGCGGATAGGGCCAACAAAGGCCCAGGTATTTCCATGCGCACTCGCCCGCAACAATGTTTCGATACCGAGTTATCGGGGTGCGGAAGACCGCGGCGCCGAAACGTTACGCGCTTTCGGCTCGCGAACTACTCTTTTCATCATGCCCACACTGGCATCAGTTTGTAGTACGGGAGGTCGTCTACAAATGGTGAAAATTTCAAAGCGTTCCGTCGGAAAATTAAAAAGTTATGAGCATTAGAAGATCTTCCCATTAGGCCCCATTAGGCCACAGTAGCCGACCCGGCCTAAAACTTGCGCGGGTCACTTTCACCGACGGGCTTGAAACTGGTGCCAGAAGTTAGCCCCCGACCAGAGCTTCATTGTGAGGCATTGCGTAAAATTTTCTGTCCCCCGAGTGCCGAGCAATAGCCCGTGAAAGGGCTTTCAGCACAATTTTCACGCCCTTATTTGAGCCACTTGTAGCTGAAGGAATTTTGCGCAAATGACTGAGAGGTGCTCCTGGGCACTGCTCATCACTTTGCAATAGGTTCCGGGGCTTTTCGCGAAGGTCGCGTTTTCTCAAACTTTGAGGGCATTGGCCGGTTGGGTGTGAAACCTCCGAACGCATGATTCTCGGCTCCTGCTGTGGGCAGCAAGCCAATTTTTTTTCCAAAATGTTGACCTATAAAAGAGCTTACTCGGGTGTGAAAATTATCATTGTGCGCGCGCGCCCTGGACCGCAATCATGATATTTCCTGTTTTCCCATAGGGCCCAAGGCAAATTGGGATCGCGGTTGTACGCGCTTTCTAAGGCTCTGATCGCTTTTAGATTTTGCACGCGGATAGGGCCAACAGAGGCACAGGTATTGCCATGCGCACCCACCCGCAGCAATGTTTCGATACCGAGTTATCGGGGTGCGGAAGACCGCGGCGCCGAAATGTTACGCGCTTCCGGCTCGCGAACTACTCTTTTCATCATGCCCTCACTGGCATCAGTTTGTAGTACGGGAGGCCGTCTACAAATGGTGAAAATTTCAAAGCGTTCTGTCTGAAAATTAAAAAGTTATGAGCATTAGAAGATCTTCCCATTAGGCCCCATTAGGCCACAGTAGCCGACCCGGCCTAAAACTTGCGCGGGTCACTTTCACGGACGGGCTGGAAACTGGTGCCAGAAGTTAGCCCCCGACCAGAGCTTCATTGTGAGGCATTGCGTAAAATTTTCCGTCCCCCGAGTGCCGAGCAATAGCCTGTGAAAGGGCTTTCCGCACAATTTTCACGCCCTTATTTGAGCCACTTGTAGCTGAAAGAATTTTGCGCAAATGACTTAGAGGTGCTCCTGGGCACTGCTCATCACTTTGCAATAGGTTCCGGGGCTTTTCGCGAAGGTCGCGTTTTCTCAAACTTTGAGGGCATTGGCGGGTGGGGTGTGAAACCTCCAAACGCATGATTCTCAGCTCCTGCTGTGGGCAGCAAGCCAATTTTTTTTCCAAAATGTTGACTTATAAAAGAGCTTACTCGGGTGTGAAAATTATCATTGTACGGGCGCGCCCCAGACCGCAATCATGATATTTCCTGTTTTCCCATAGGGCCCAAGGCAAATTGGGATTGCGGTTGTACGCGCTTTCTAAGGCTCTGATCACTTTTAGATTTTGCACGCGGATAGGGCCAACAGAGGCCCAGGTATTGCCATGCGCAACCGCCCGCAACAATGTTTCGATACCGAGTTATCGGGGTGCGGAAGACCGCGGCGCCGAAACGTTACGCGCTTCCGGCTTGCGAAATACTCTTTTCATCATGCCCACACTGGCATCAGTTTGTAGTACGGAGGCCGTCTACAAATGGTGAAAATTTCAAAGCGTTTCGTCGGAAAATTAAAAAGTTATGAGCATTAGAAATCTTCCCATTAGGCCCCATTAGGCCACAGTAGCCGACCCGGCCTAAAACTTGCGCGGGTCACTTTCACGGACAGGCTTGAAACTGGTGCCAGAAGTTAGCCCCCGACCAGAGCTTCATTGTGAGGCATTGCGTAAGATTTTCCGTCCCCCGAGTGCCGAGCAATAGCCCGTGAAAGGGCTTTCCGCACAATTTTCACGCCCTTATTTGAGCCACTTGTAGCTGAAGGAATTTTGCGCAAATAACTGAGAGGTGTTCCTGGGCACTGCTCATCACTTTGCCATAGATTCTGGGGCTTTTCGCGAAGGTCGCGTTTTCTCAAACTTTAAGAGCATTAGAGGTGGGGTGTGAAACCTCCGAACGCATGATTCGCAGCTCCTGCTGTGGGCAGCAAGCCAATTTTTTTTCCAAAATGTTGACCTATAAAAGAGCTTACTCGGGTGTGAAAATTATTATTGTGTGTGCGCGCCCCGGACCGCAATCAGGATATTTCCTGTTTTCCCATAGAGCCCAAGGCAAATTGGGATCGCGGTTGTACGCGCTTTCTAAGGCTCTGATCGCTTTTAGATTTTGCACGCGGATAGGGCCAACAGAGGCCCAGGTATTGCCATGCGCACCCGTTTGCAACAATGTTTCGATACCGAGTTATCGGGGTGCGGAAGACCGCGGCGCCGAAACGTTACGTGCTTCCGGCTCGTGAACTACTCTTTTCATCATGCCCACACTGGCATCAGTTTGTAGTCAGGAGGCCGTCTACAAATGGTGAAAATTTCAAAGCGTTCCGTCGGAAAATTAAAAAGTTATGAGCATTAGAAGATCTTCCCATTAGGCCCCATTAGGCCACAGTAGCCGACCCGGCCTAAAACTTGTGCGGGTCACTTTCACGGACGGGCTCGAAACTGGTGCCAGAAGTTAGCCCCCGACCAGAGCTTTATTGTGAGGCATTGTGTAAAATTTTCCGTCCCCCGAGTGCCGAGCAATAGCCTGTGAAAGGGCTTTCCGCACAATTTTCACGCCCTTATTTGAGCCACTTGTAGCTGAAAGAATTTTGCGCAAATGACTTAGAGGTGCTCCTGGGCACTGCTCATCACTTTGCAATAGGTTCCGGGGCTTTTCGCGAAGGTCGCGTTTTCTCAAACTTTGAGGGCATTGGCGGGTGGGGTGTGAAACCTCCAAACGCATGATTCTCAGCTCCTGCTGTGGGCAGCAAGCCATTTTTTTTCCAAAATGTTGACCTATAAAAGAGCTTACTCGGGTGTGAAAATTATCATTGTGCGGGCGCGCCCCGGACCGCAATCATGATATTTCCTGATTTCCCATAGGGCCCAAGGCAAATTGGGATCGCGGTTGTACGCGCTTTCTAAGGCTCTGATCGCTTTTAGATTTTGCACGCGGATAGGGCCAACAGAGGCCCAGGTATTGTCATGCGCACCCGCTCGCAACAATGTTTCGATACCGAGTTATCGGGGTGCGGAAGACAGCGGCGCCGAAACGTTACGCGCTTCCGGCTCGCGAACTACTCTTTTCATCATGCCCACACTGGCATCAGTTTGTAGTACGGGAGGCCGTCTATAAATGGTGAAAATTTCAAAGCGTTCCGTCGGAAAATTAAAAAGTTATGAGCATTAGAAGATCTTCCCATTAGGCCCCATTAGGCCACAGTAGCCGACCCGGCCTAAAACTTGCGCGGGTCACTTTCACGGACGGGCTCGAAACTGGTGCCAGAAGTTAGCCCCCGACCAGAGCTTCATTGTGAGGCATTGCGTAAAATTTTCCGTCCCCCGAGTGCCGAGCAATAGCCCGTGAAAGGGCTTTCGGCACAATTTTCACGCCCTTATTTGAGCCACTTGTAGCTGAAGGAATTTTGCGCAAATGACTGAGAGGTGCTCCTGGGCACTGCTCATCACTTTGCCATAGGTTCCGGCGCTTTTCGCGAAGGTCGCGTTTCCTCAAACTTTGAGGGCATTGGCGGGTGGGGTTTGAAACCTCCGAACGCATGATTATCAGCTCCTGCTGTGGGCAGCAAGCCAATTTTTTTTCCAAAATGTTGACCTATAAAAGAGCTTACTCGGGTGTGAAAATTATCAATGTGCGCGCGCGCCACGGACCGCAATCATGATATTTCCTGTTTTCCCATAGGGCCCAAGGCAAATTTAGATTGCGGTTGTACGCGCTTTCTAAGGCTCTGATCGCTTTTGGATTTTGCACGCGGATAGGGCCAACAGAGGCCCAGGTATTGCCATGCGCACCCGCTCGCAACAATGTTTCGATACGGAGTTATCGGGGTGCGGAAGACTGCGGCACCGAAACGTTACGCGCTTCTGGCTCGCGAACTACTCTTTTCATCATGCCCATACTGGCATCAGTTTGTAGTACGGGAGGCCGTTTACAAATGGTGAAAATTTCAAAGCGTTCCGTCGGAAAATTAAAAGGTTATGAGCATTAGAAGATCTTCCCATTAGGCCCCATTAGGCCACAGTAGCCGACCCGGCCTAAAACTTGCGCGGGTCACTTTTACGGACGGGCTCAAAACTGGTGCCAGAAGTTAGCCCCCGACCAGAGCTTCATTGTGAGGCATTGCGTAAAATTTTCTGTCCCCCGAGTGCCGAGCAATAGCCCGTGAAAGGGCTTTCTGCACAATTTTCACGTCCTTATTTGAGCCACTTGTAGCTGAAGGAATTTTGCGCAAATGACTGAGAGGTGCTCCTGGGCACTGCTCATCACTTTGCAATAGGTTCCGGGGCTTTTCACGAAGGTCGCGTTTTCTCAAACTTTGAGGGCATTGGCGGGTGGGGTGTGAAACCTCCGAACGCATGATTCTCAGCTCCTGCTGTGGGCAGCAAGCCAATTTTTTTCCAAAATGTTGACCTATAAAAGAGCTTCCTCGGGTGTGAAAATTATCATTGTGCGCGCGTGCCCCGGACCGCAATCATGATATTTCCTGTTTTCCCATAGGGCCCAAGGCAAATTGGGATCGCGGTTGTATGCGCTTTCTAAGGCTCTGATCGCTTTTAGATTTTGCACGCTGATAGGGCCAACAGAGGCACAGGTATTGCCATGCGCACCCGCCCGCAAAAATGTTTCGATACCGAGTTATCAGGGTGCAGAAGACCGCGGCGCCGAAACGTTACGCGCTTCCGGCGCGCGAACTACTCTTTTCATCATGCCCATACTGGCATCAGTTTGTAGTACGGGAGGCCGTCTACAAATGGTGAAAATTTCAAAGCGTTCCGTCGGAAAATTAAAAAGTTATGAGCATTAGAAGATCTTCCTATTAGGCCCCATTAGGCCACAGTAGCCGACCCGGCCTAAAACTTGCACGGGTCACTTTCACGGACGGGCTCGAAACTGGTGCCAGAAGTTAGCCCCCGACCAGAGCTTCATTGTGAGGCATTGCGTAAAATTTTCCGTCACCTGAGTGCCGAGCAATAGCCCGTGAAAGGGCTTTCCGCACAATTTTCACGCCCTTATTTGAGCCACTTGTAGCTGAAGGAATTTTGCGCAAATGACTTAGAGGTGCTCCTGGGCACTGCTCATCACTTTGCAATAGGTTCCGGGGCTTTTCCTGAAGGTCGCGTTTTCTCAAACTTTGAGGGCATTGGCGGGTGGGGTGTGAAACCTCCGAACGCATGATTCTCAGCTCCTGCTGTGGGCAGCAAGCTAATTTTTTTTCCAAAATGTTGACCTATAAAAGAGCTTACGCGCGTGTGAAAATTATCTTTGTGCGCACGCGCCCCGGACTGCAATCATGATATTTCCTGTTTTCCCATAGGGCCCAAGGCAAATTGGGATTGCGGTTGTACGCGCTTTCTAAGGCTCTGATCGCTTTTAGATTTTGCACGCGGATAGGGCCAACAGAGGCCCAGGTATTGCCATGCGCACCCGCCCGAATTAATGTTTCGATACCGAGTTATCGGGGTGCGGAAGACCGAGGCGCCGAAACGTTACGCGCTTCCGGCTCGCGAACTACTCTTTTCATCATGCCCATACTGGCATCAGTTTGTAGTACGGGAGGCCGTTTACAAATGGTGAAAATTTCAAAGCGTTCCGTCGGAAAATTAAAAGGTTATGAGCATTAGAAGATCTTCCCATTAGGCCCCATTAGGCCACAGTAGCCGACCCGGCCTAAAACTTGCGCGGGTCACTTTTACGGACGGGCTCAAAACTGGTGCCAGAAGTTAGCCCCCGACCAGAGCTTCATTGTGAGGCATTGCGTAAAATTTTCTGTCCCCCGAGTGCCGAGCAATAGCCCGTGAAAGGGCTTTCTGCACAATTTTCACGTCCTTATTTGAGCCACTTGTAGCTGAAGGAATTTTGCGCAAATGACTGAGAGGTGCTCCTGGGCACTGCTCATCACTTTGCAATAGGTTCCGGGGCTTTTCACGAAGGTCGCGTTTTCTCAAACTTTGAGGGCATTGGCGGGTGGGGTGTGAAACCTCCGAACGCATGATTCTCAGCTCCTGCTGTGGGCAGCAAGCCAATTTTTTTCCAAAATGTTGACCTATAAAAGAGCTTCCTCGGGTGTGAAAATTATCATTGTGCGCGCGTGCCCCGGACCGCAATCATGATATTTCCTGTTTTCCCATAGGGCCCAAGGCAAATTGGGATCGCGGTTGTATGCGCTTTCTAAGGCTCTGATCGCTTTTAGATTTTGCACGCTGATAGGGCCAACAGAGGCACAGGTATTGCCATGCGCACCCGCCCGCAAAAATGTTTCGATACCGAGTTATCAGGGTGCAGAAGACCGCGGCGCCGAAACGTTACGCGCTTCCGGCGCGCGAACTACTCTTTTCATCATGCCCATACTGGCATCAGTTTGTAGTACGGGAGGCCGTCTACAAATGGTGAAAATTTCAAAGCGTTCCGTCGGAAAATTAAAAAGTTATGAGCATTAGAAGATCTTCCTATTAGGCCCCATTAGGCCACAGTAGCCGACCCGGCCTAAAACTTGCACGGGTCACTTTCACGGACGGGCTCGAAACTGGTGCCAGAAGTTAGCCCCCGACCAGAGCTTCATTGTGAGGCATTGCGTAAAATTTTCCGTCACCTGAGTGCCGAGCAATAGCCCGTGAAAGGGCTTTCCGCACAATTTTCACGCCCTTATTTGAGCCACTTGTAGCTGAAGGAATTTTGCGCAAATGACTTAGAGGTGCTCCTGGGCACTGCTCATCACTTTGCAATAGGTTCCGGGGCTTTTCGTGAAGGTCGCGTTTTCTCAAACTTTGAGGGCATTGGCGGGTGGGGTGTGAAACCTCCGAACGCATGATTCTCAGCTCCTGCTGTGGGCAGCAAGCTAATTTTTTTTCCAAAATGTTGACCTATAAAAGAGCTTACGCGGGTGTGAAAATTATCTTTGTGCGCACGCGCCCCGGACTGCAATCATGATATTTCCTGTTTTCCCATAGGGCCCAAGGCAAATTGGGATTGCGGTTGTACGCGCTTTCTAAGGCTCTGATCGCTTTTAGATTTTGCACGCGGATAGGGCCAACAGAGGCCCAGGTATTGCCATGCGCACCCGCCCGAATTAATGTTTCGATACCGAGTTATCGGGGTGCGGAAGACCGAGGCGCCGAAACGTTACGCGCTTCCGGCTCGCGAACTACTCTTTTCATCATGCCCACACTGGCATCAGTTTGTAGTACCGGATGCCGTCTACAAATGGTGAAAATTTCAAAGCGTTCCGTCGGAAAATTAAAAGGTTATGAGCATTAGAAGATCTTCCCATTAGGCCCCATTAGGCCACAGTAGCCGACCCGGCCTAAAACTTGCGCGTGTCACTTTTACGGACGGGCTCAAAACTGGTGCCAAAAGTTAGCCCCCGACCAGAGCTTCATTGTGAGGCATTGCGTAAAATTTTCTGTCCCCCGAGTGCCGAGCAATAGCCCGTGAAAGGGCTTTCCGCACAATTTTCACGCCCTTATTTGAGCCACTTATAGCTGAAGGTATTTTGCGCAAATGACTGAGAGGTGCTCCTGGGCACTGCTCATCACTTTGCCATAGGTTCCGGGGCTTTTCGCGAAGGTCGCATTTTCTCAAACTTTGAGGGCATTGGCGGGTGGGGTGTGAAACCTCCGAACGCATGATTCTCAGCTCCTGCTGTGGGCAGCAAGCCAATTTTTTTTTCCAAAATGTTGACCTATAAAAGAGCTTACTCGGGTGTGAAAATAATCATTGTGCGCGCGCGCCCCGGACCACAATCATGATATTTCCTGTTTTCCCATAGGGCCCAAGGCAAATTGGGATCGCGGTTGCACACGCTTTCTAAGGCTCTGATCGCATTTAGATTTTGCACCCGGATAGGGCCAACAGAGGCCCAGGTATTGCCATGCGCATCCGCTCGCAACAATGTTTCGATACCGAGTTATCGGGGTGCGGAAGACCGCAGCGCCGAAACGTTACGCGCTTCCGGCTCGCGAACTACTCTTTTCATCATGCCCACACTGGCATCAGTTTGTAGTACGGGAGGCCGTCTACAAATGGTGAAAATTTTAAAGCATTCCGTCGGAAAATTAAAAAGTTATGAGCATTAGAAGATCTTCCCATTAGGCCCCATTAGGCCACAGTAGCCGACCCGGCCTAAAACTTGCGCGGGTCACTTTTACGGACGGGCTCAAAACTGGTGCCAGAAGTTAGCCCCCGACCAGAGCTTCATTGTGAGGCATTGCGTAAAATTTTCTGTCCCCCGAGTGCCGAGCAATAGCCCGTGAAAGGGCTTTCTGCACAATTTTCACGTCCTTATTTGAGCCACTTGTAGCTGAAGGAATTTTGCGCAAATGACTGAGAGGTGCTCCTGGGCACTGCTCATCACTTTGCAATAGGTTCCGGGGCTTTTCACGAAGGTCGCGTTTTCTCAAACTTTGAGGGCATTGGCGGGTGGGGTGTGAAACCTCCGAACGCATGATTCTCAGCTCCTGCTGTGGGCAGCAAGCCAATTTTTTTCCAAAATGTTGACCTATAAAAGAGCTTACTCGGGTGTGAAAATTATCATTGTGCGCGCGCGCCCCGGACCGCAATCATGATATTTCCTGTTTTCCCATAGGGCCCAAGGCAAATTTGGATTGCGGTTGTACGCGCTTTCTAAGGCTCTGATCGTTTTTAGATTTTGCACGCGGATAGGGCCAACAGAGGCCCAGGTATTGCCATGCGCACCCGCTCGCAACAATGTTTCGATACGGAGTTATCGGGGTGCGGAAGACTGCGGCACCGAAACGTTACGCGCTTCTGGCTCGCGAACTACTCTTTTCATCATGCCCATACTGGCATCAGTTTGTAGTACGGGAGGCCGTTTACAAATGGTGAAAATTTCAAAGCGTTCCGTCGGAAAATTAAAAGGTTATGAGCATTAGAAGATCTTCCCATTAGGCCCCATTAGGCCACAGTAGCCGACCCGGCCTAAAACTTGCGCGGGTCACTTTTACGGACGGGCTCAAAACTGGTGCCAGAAGTTAGCCCCCGACCAGAGCTTCATTGTGAGGCATTGCGTAAAATTTTCTGTCCCCCGAGTGCCGAGCAATAGCCCGTGAAAGGGCTTTCTGCACAATTTTCACGTCCTTATTTGAGCCACTTGTAGCTGAAGGAATTTTGCGCAAATGACTGAGAGGTGCTCCTGGGCACTGCTCATCACTTTGCAATAGGTTCCGGGGCTTTTCACGAAGGTCGCGTTTTCTCAAACTTTGAGGGCATTGGCGGGTGGGGTGTGAAACCTCCGAACGCATGATTCTCAGCTCCTGCTGTGGGCAGCAAGCCAATTTTTTTCCAAAATGTTGACCTATAAAAGAGCTTACTCGGGTGTGAAAATTATCATTGTGCGCGCGCGCCCCGGACCGCAATCATGATATTTCCTGTTTTCCCATAGGGCCCAAGGCAAATTGGGATCGCGGTTGTATGCGCTTTCTAAGGCTCTGATCGCTTTTAGATTTTGCACGCCGATAGGGCCAACAGAGGCACAGGTATTGCCATGCGCACCCGCCCGCAAAAATGTTTCGATACCGAGTTATCGGGGTGCAGAAGACCGCGGCGCCGAAACGTTACGCGCTTCCGGCGCGCGAACTACTCTTTTCATCATGCCCACACTGGCATCAGTTTGTAGTACGGGAGGCCGTCTACAAATGGTGAAAATTTCAAAGCGTTCCGTCGGAAAATTAAAAAGTTATGAGCATTAGAAGATCTTCCTATTAGGCCCCATTAGGCCACAGTAGCCGACCCGGCCTAAAACTTGCACGGGTCACTTTCACGGACGGGCTCGAAACTGGTGCCAGAAGTTAGCCCCCGACCAGAGCTTCATTGTGAGGCATTGCGTAAAATTTTCCGTCACCTGAGTGCCGAGCAATAGCCCGTGAAAGGGCTTTCCGCACAATTTTCACGCCCTTATTTGAGCCACTTGTAGCTGAAGGAATTTTGCGCAAATGACTTAGAGGTGCTCCTGGGCACTGCTCATCACTTTGCAATAGGTTCCGGGGCTTTTCGTGAAGGTCGCGTTTTCTCAAACTTTGAGGGCATTGGCGGGTGGGGTGTGAAACCTCCGAACGCATGATTCTCAGCTCCTGCTGTGGGCAGCAAGCCAATTTTTTTTTCCAAAATGTTGACCTATAAAAGAGCTTACGCGGGTGTGAAAATTATCATTGTGCGCACGCGCCCCGGACTGCAATCATGATATTTCCTGTTTTCCCATAGGGCCCAAGGCAAATTGGGATTGCGGTTGTACGCGCTTTCTAAGGCTCTGATCGCTTTTAGATTTTGCACGCGGATAGGGCCAACAGAGGCCCAGGTATTGCCATGCGCACCCACCTGAATTAATGTTTCGATACCGAGTTATCGGGGTGCGGAAGACCGAGGCGCCGAAACGTTACGCGCTTCCGGCTCGCGAACTACTCTTTTCATCATGCCCACACTGGCATCAGTTTGTAGTACGGGATGCCGTCTACAAATGGTGAAAATTTCAAAGCGTTCCGTCGGAAAATTAAAAGGTTATGAGCATTAGAAGATCTTCCCATTAGGCCCCATTAGGCCACAGTAGCCGACCCGGCCTAAAACTTGCGCGGGTCACTTTCACGGACGGGCTCGAAACTGGTGCCAGAAGTTAGCCCCCGACAAGAGCTTCATTGTGAGGCATTGCGTAAAATTTTCCGTCCCCCGAGTGCCGAGCAATAGCCCGTGAAAGGGCTTTCCGCACAATTTTCACGCCCTTATTTGAGCCACTTATAGCTGAAGGTATTTTGCGCAAATGACTGAGAGGTGCTCCTGGGCACTGCTCATCACTTTGCCATAGGTTCCGGGGCTTTTCGCGAAGGTCGCGTTTTCTCAAACTTTGAGGGCATTGGCGGGTGGGGTGTGAAACCTCCGAACGCATGATTCTCAGCTCCTGCTGTGGGCAGCAAGCCAATTTTTTTTTCCAAAATGTTGACCTATAAAAGAGCTTACTCGGGTGTGAAAATAATCATTGTGCGCGCGCGCCCCGGACCACAATCATGATATTTCCTGTTTTCCCATAGGGCCCAAGGCAAATTGGGATCGCGGTTGCACACGCTTTCTAAGGCTCTGATCGCATTTAGATTTTGCACCCGGATAGGGCCAACAGAGGCCCAGGTATTGCCATGCGCATCCGCTCGCAACAATGTTTCGATACCGAGTTATCGGGGTGCGGAAGACCGCGGCGCCGAAACGTTACGCGCTTCCGGCTCGCAAACTACTCTTTTCATCATGCCCATACTGGCATCAGTTTGTAGTACGGGAGGCCGTTTACAAATGGTGAAAATTTCAAAGCGTTCCGTCGGAAAATTAAAAATTTATGAGCATTAGAAGATCTTCCCATTAGGCCCCATTAGGCCACAGTAGCCGACCCGGCCTAAAACTTGCGCGGGTCACTTTCACGGACGGGCTCGAAACTGGTGCCAGAAGTTAGCCCCCGACAAGAGCTTCATTGTGAGGCATTGCGGAAAATTTTCCGTCCCCCGAGTGCCGAGCAATAGCCCGTGAAAGGGCTTTCCGCACAATTTTCACGCCCTTATTTGAGCCACTTGTAGCTGAAAGAATTTTGCGCAAATGACTGAGAGGTGCTCCTGGGCACTGCTCATCACTTTGCAAAAGGTTCCGGGGCTTTTCGCGAAGGTCGCGTTTTCTCAAACTTTGAGGGCATTGGCGGGTGGGGTGTGAAACCTCCGAACACATGATTCTCAGCTCCTGCTGTGGGCAGCAAGCCAATTTTTTTTTCCAAAATGTTGACCTATAAAAGAGCTTACTCGGGTGTGAAAATTATCATTGTGCGCGCCCGCCCCGGACCGCAATCATGATATTTCCTGTTTTCCCATAGGGCCCAAGGCAAATTGGGATCGCAGTTGTACGCGCTTTCTAAGGCTCTGATCAATTTTAGATTTTGCACACGGATAGGGCCAACAGAAGCCCAGGTATTGCCATGCGCACCCACCCGCAACAATGTTTCGATACCCAGATATCGAGGTGCGGAAGACCGCGGCGCCAAAACGTTACGCGCTTCCGGCTCGCGAACTACTCTTTTCATCATGCCAACACTGGCATCAGTTTGTAGTACGGGAAGCCGTCTACAAATGGTGAAAATTTCAAAGCGTTCCGTCTGAAAATTAAAAAGTTATGAGCATTAGAAGATCTTCCCATTAGGCCCCATTAGGCCACAGTAGCCGACCCGGCCTAAAACTTGCGCGGGTCACTTTCACGGACGGGCTCGAAACTGGTGCCAGAAGTTAGCCCCCGATCAGAGCTTCATTGTGAGGCATTGCGTAAAATTTTCCGTCCCCCGAGTGCCGAGCAATAGCCCGTGAAAGGGCTTTCCGCACAATTTTCACGCCCTTATTTGAGCCACTTGTAGCTGAAGGAATTTTGCGCAAATGACTGAGAGGTGCTCCTGGGCACTGCTCATCACTTTGCAATAGGTTCTGGGGCTTTTCGCGAAGGTCGCATTTTCTCAAACTTTGAGGGCATTGGTGGGTGGGGTGTGAAACCTCCGAACGAATGATTCTCAGCTCCTGCTGTGGGCAACAAGCCAATTTGATTTCCAAAATGTTGACCTATAAAAGAGTTACTCGGGTGTGAAAATTATCATTGTGTGCGCGCGCCCCGGACCGCAATCATGATATTTCCTGTTTTCCCATAGGGCCCAAGGCAAATTGGGATCGCGGTTGTATGCGCTTTCTAAGGCTCTGATCGCTTTTAGATTTTGAACGCGAATAGGGCCAACAGAGGCCCAGGTATTGCCATGCGCACCCGCCCGCAACAATGTTTTGATACCGAGTTATCGGGGTGCGGAAGACCGCGGCGCCGAAACATTGCGCGCTTCCGGCTCGCGAACTACTCTTTTCATCATGCCCACACTGGCATCAGTTTGTAGTACGGGAGGCCGTCTACAAATGGTGAAAATTTCAAAGCGTTCCGTCGGAAAATTAAAAAGTTATGAGCATTAGAAGATCTTCCCATTAGGCCCCATTAGGCCACAGTAGCCGACCCGGCCTAAAACTTGCACAGGTCACTTTCACGGACGGGCTCGAAACTGGTGCCAGAAGTTAGCCCCCGACCAGAGCTTCATTGTGAGGCATTACGTACAATTTTCCATCCCCCGAGTGCCGAGCAATAGCCCGTGAAAGGGCTTTCCGCACAATTTTCACGCCCTTATTTGAGCCACTTGTAGCTGAAGGAATTTTGCGCAAATGACTGAGAGGTGCTCCTGGGCACTGCTCATCACTTTGCAATAGGTTCCGGGGCTTTTCGCGAAGGTCGCGTTTTCTCAAACTTTGAGGGTATTGGTGGGTGGGGTGTGAAACCTCCGAACGCATGATTCTCAGCTCCTGCTGTGAGCAGCAAGCCAATTTTTTTTCCAAAATGTTGACCTATAAAAGAGCTTACTCGGGTGTGAAAATTATCATTGTGCGTGCGCGCCCCAGACCACAATCATGATATTTCCTGTTTTCCCATAGGGCCCAAGGCAAATTGGGATCGCGGTTGTACGCGCTTTCTAAGGCTCTGATCGCTTTTAGATTTTGCAGGCGGATAGGGCCAACAGAGGCCCAGGTATTGCCATGCGCACCAGCCCGCAACAATGTTTCGATACCGAGTTATCGAGGTGCGGAAGACCGCGGCGCCGAAACGTCACGCGCTTCCGGCTCGCGAACTACTCTTTTCATCATGCCCACACTGGCATCAGTTTGTAGTCTGGGAGGCCTTCTACAAATGGTGAAAATTTCAAAGCGTTCCGTCGGAAAATTAAAAAGTTATGAGCATTAGAAGATCTTCCCATTAGGCCCAATTAGGCCACAGTAGCCGACCCGGCCTAAAACTTGCGCGGGTCACTTTCACAGACGGGCTCAAAACTGGTGCCAGAAGTTAGCCCCCGACCAGAGCTTCATTGTGAGGAATTGCGTAAAATTTTCTGTCCCCCGAGTGCCAAGCAATAGCCTGTAAAGGCTTTCCGCAAAATTTTCACGCCCTTATTTGAGCCACTTATGGCTGAAGGAATTTTGCGCAAATGACTGAGAGGTGCTCCTGGGCACTGCTCATCACTTTGCAATAGGTTCTGGGGCTTTTCGCGAAGGTCGCGTTTTCTCAAACTTTGAGGGCATTAGCGGGTGGGGTGTGAAACCTCCCAACGCATAATTCTCAGCTCCTGCTGTGGGCAGCAAGCCAATTTTTTTTTCCAAAATGTTGACCTATAAAAGAGTTACTCGGGTGTGAAAATTATCATTGTGCGCGCGCGCCCCGGACTGCAATCATGATATTTCCTGTTTTCCCATAGGGCCCAAGGCAAATTGGGATCGCTGTTGTACGCGCTTTCTAAGGCTCTGATCGCTTTTAGATTTTGCACGCGGATAGGGCCAACAGAGGCCCAGGTATTGCCATGCGCACCCGCCCGCAACAATGTTTTGATACCGAGTTATCGGGGTGTGGAAGACCGCGGCGCCGAAACGTTACGCGCTTCCGGCTCGCGAACTACTCTTTTCATCATGCCCACACTGGCATCAGTTTGTAGTACGGGAGGCCGTCTACAAATGGTGAAAATTTCAAAGCGTTCCGTCGGAAAATTAAAAAGTTATGAGCATTAGAAGATCTTCCCATTAGGCCCCATTAGGCCACAGTAGCCGACCCGGCCTAAAACTTGCGCGGGTCACTTTCACGGACGGGCTTGAAACTGGTGCCAGAAGTTAGCCCCCGACCAGAGCTTCATTGTGAGGCATTGCGTAAAATTTTCCGTCCCCCGAGTGCTGAGCAATAGCCCGTTAAAGGGCTTTCCGCACAATTTTCACGCCCTTATTTGAGCCACTTGTAGCTGAAGGAATTTTGCGCAAATGACTGAGAGGTGCTCCTGGGCACTGCTCATCACTTTGCAATAGGTTCTGGGGCTTTTCGCGAAGGTCGCGTTTTCTCAAACTTTGAGGGCATTAGCGGGTGGGGTGTGAAACCTCCCAACGCATAATTCTCAGCTCCTGCTGTGGGCAGCAAGCCAATTTTTTTTCCAAAATGTTGACCTATAAAAGAGTTACTCGGGTGTGAAAATTATCATTGTGCGCGCGCGCCCCGGACTGCAATCATGATATTTCCTGTTTTCCCATAGGGCCCAAGGCAAATTGGGATCGCTGTTGTACGCGCTTTCTAAGGCTCTGATCGCTTTTAGATTTTGCACGCGGATAGGGCCAACAGAGGCCCAGGTATTGCCATGCGCACCCGCCCGCAACAATGTTTCGATACCGAGTTATCGGGGTGTGGAAGACCGCGGCGCCGAAACGTTACGCGCTTCCGGCTCGTGAACTACTCTTTTCATCATGCCCACACTGGCATCAGTTTGTAGTACGGGAGGCCGTCTACAAATGGTGAAAATTTCAAAGCGTTCCGTCGGAAAATTAAAAAGTTATGAGCATTAGAAGATCTTCCCATTAGGCCCCATTAGGCCACAGTAGCCGACCCGGCCTAAAACTTGCGCGGGTCACTTTCACGGACGGGCTTGAAACTGGTGCCAGAAGTTAGCCCCCGACCAGAGCTTCATTGTGAGGCATTGCGTAAAATTTTCCGTCCCCCGAGTGCCGAGCAATAGCCCGTGAAAGGGCTTTCCGCACAATTTTCACGCCCTTATTTGAGCCACTTGTAGCTGAAGGAATTTTGCGCAAATGACTGAGAGGTGCTCCTGGGCACTGCTCATCACTTTGCAATAGGTTCCGGGGCTTTTCGCGAAGGTCGCGTTTTCTCAAACTTTGAGGGCATTGGCGGGTGGGGTGTGAAACCTCCGAACGCATGATTCTCAGCTCCTGCTGTGTGCAGCAAGCCAATTTTTTTTCCAAAATGTTAACCTATATAAGAGCTTACTCGGGTGTGAAAATTATCATTGTGCGCGCGCGCCCCGGACCGCAATCATGATATTTCCTGTTTTCCCATAGGGCCCAAGGCAAATTGGGATCGCGGTTGTACGCGCTTTCTAAGGCTCTGATCGCTTTTAGATTTTGCACCCGGATTGGGCTAACAGAGGCCCAGGTATTGCCATGTGAACCCGCCCGCAACAATGTTTCGATACCGAGTTATCGGGGTGCGGAAGACCGCGGCGCCAAAACGTTACGTGCTTCCGGCTCGCGAACTACTCTTTTCATCATGCCCACACTGGCATCAGTTTGTAGTACGGGAGGCCGTCTACAAATGGTGAAAATTTCAAAGCGTTCCGTCGGAAAATTAAAAAGTTATGAGCATTAGAAGATCTTCCCATTAGGCCCCATTAGGCCACAGTAGCCGACCCGGCCTAAAACTTGCGCGGGTCACTTTCACGGACGGGCTCGAAACTGGTGCCAGAAGTTAGCCCCCAACCAGAGCTTCATTGTGAGGCATTGCGTAAAATTTTCCGTCCCCCGAGTGCCGAGCAATAGCCTGTGAAAGGGCTTTCCGCACAATTTTCAAGCCCTTATTTGAGCCACTTGTAGCTGAAGGAATTTTGCGCAAATGACTGAGAGGTGCTCCTGGGCACTGCTCATCACTTTGCAATAGGTTCCGGGGCTTTTCGCGAAGGTCCCGTTTTCTCAAACTTTGAGGGCATTGGCGGGTGGGGTGTGAAACCTCCGAACGCATGATTCTCAGCTCCTGCTGTGGGCAGCTAGCCAATTTTTTTTACAAAATGTTGACCTATAAAAGAGCTTACTCGGGTGTGAAAATTATCATTGTGCGCGCGCCCCGGACCGCAATCATGATATTTCCTGTTTTCACATAGGGCCCAAGACAAATTGGAATCGCGGTTGTACGCGCTTTCTAAGGCTCTGATCGCTTTTAGATTTTGCACGCGGATAGGGCCAACAGAGGCCCAGGTATTGCCATGCGCACCCGCCCGCAACAATGTTTCGATTCCGAGTTATCGGGGTGCGGAAGACCGCGGCGCCAAAACGTTACGCGCTTCCGGCTCGCAAACTACTCTTTTCATCATGCCCACACTGGCATCAGTTTGTAGTACGGGAGGCCATCTACAAATCGTGAAAATTTCAAAGCGTTCCGTCGGAAAATTAAAAAGTTTTGAGCATTAGAAGATCTTACCATTAGGCCCCATTAGGCCACAGTAGCCGACCCGGCCTAAAACTTGCGCGGGTCACTTTCAGGGACGGGCTCCAAACTGGTGCCAGAAGTTAGCCCCCGACCAGAGCTTCATTGTGAGGCATTGCGTAAAATTTTCCGTCCCCCGAGTGCCAAGCAATAGCCCGTGAAAGGGCTTTCCGCACAATTTTCACGCCCTTATTTGAGCCACTTGTAGCTGAAGGAATTTTGCGCAAATGACTGAGAGGTGCTCCTGGGCACTGCTCATCACTTTGCAATAGGTTCCGGGGCTTTTCGCGAAGGTCGCGTTTTCTCAAACTTTGAAGGCATTGGCGGGTGGGGTGTGAAACCTCCGAACGTATGATTCTCAGCTCCTGCTGTAGGCAGCAAGCCAATTTTTTTTCCAAAATGTTGACCTATAAAAGAGCTTACTCGGGTGTGAAAATTATCATTGTGCGCGCACACCCCGGACCGCAATCATGATATTTCCTGTTTTCCCATAGGGCCCAAGGCAAATTGGGATCGCGGTTGTAAGCGCTTTCTAAGGCTCTGATTGCTTTTAGATTTTGCACGCGGATAGGGCCAACAGAGGCCCAGGTATTGCCATGCGCACCCGCCCGCAACAATGTTTCGATACCGAGTTATCGGGGTGCGGAAGACCGCGGCGCCAAAACGTTATGCGCTTCCGGCTCGCGAACTACTCTTTTCATCATGCCCACACTGGCATCAGTTTGTAGTACGGGAGGTTGTCTACAAATGGTGAAAATTTCAAAGCGTTCTGTCGGAAAATTAAAAAGTTATGAGCATTAGAAGATCTTCCCATTAGGCCCCATTAGGCCACAGTAGCCGACCCGGCCTAAAACTTGCGCGGGTCGCTTTCACGGACGGGCTCGAAACTGGTGCCAGAAGTTAGCCCCCGACCAGAGCTTCATTGTGAGTCATTGCGTAAAATTTTCCGTCCCCCGAGTGCCGAGCAATAGCCCGTGAAAGGGCTTTCCGCACAATTTTCACGCCCTTATTTGAGCCACTTGTAGCTGAAGGAATTTTGCGCAAATGACTGAGAGGTGCTCCTGGGCACTGCTCATCACTTTGCAATAGGTTCCGGGGCTTTTTGCCAAGGTCGCGTTTTCTCAAACTTTGAGGGCATTGGCGGGTGGGGTGTGAAACCTCCGAACGCATGATTCTCAGCTCCTGCTGTGGGCAGCAAGCCAATTTTTTTTCCAAAATGTTGACCTATAAAAGAGCTTACTCAGGTGTGAAAATTATTATTGTGCACGCGCGCCCCGGACCGCAATCATGATATTTCCTGTTTTCCCATAGGGCCCAAGGCAAATTGGGATCGCGGCTGTACGCGCTTTCTAAGGCTCTGATCGTTTTTAGATTTTGCACGCGGATAGGGCCAACAGAGGCCCAGGTATTGCCATGCGCACCCGCCCACAACAATGTTTCGATACCGAGTTATCGGGGTGTGGAAGACCGCGGTGCCGAAACGTTACGCGCTTCCGGCTCGCGAACTACTCTTTTCATCATGCCCACACTGGCATCAGTTTGTAGTACGGGAGGCCGTCTACAAATGGTGAAAATTTCAAAAAGTTCCGTCGGAAAATTAAAAAGTTATGAGCATTAGAAGATCTTCCCATTAGGCCCCATTAGGCCACAGTAGCCGACCCGGCCTAAAACTTGCGCGGGTCGCTTTCATGGAGGGGCTGGAAACTGGTGCCAGAAGTTAGCCCCCGACCAGAGCTTCATTGTGAGGCATTGCGTAAAATTTTCCGTCCCCCGAGTGCCGAGCAATAGCCCGTGAAAGGGCTTTCCGCACAATTTTCCCGCCCTTATTTGAGTCACTTGTAGCTGAAGGAATTTTGCGCAAATGACTGAGAGGTGCTCCTGGGCACTGCTCATCACTTTGCAATAGGTTCCGGGGCTTTTCGCAAGTCGCGTTTTCTCAAACTTTGAGGGCATTGGCGGGTGGGGTGTGAAACCTCCGAACGCATGATTCTCAGCTCCTGCTGTGGGCAGCAAGCCTATTTTTTTTCCAAAATGTTGACCTATAAAAGAGCTT
Source organism: Loripinus fragilis (assembly GCA_964019695.1). NCBI lineage: Eukaryota > Metazoa > Mollusca > Bivalvia > Lucinida > Lucinidae > Loripinus > Loripinus fragilis. The sequence continues at coordinate 2,358,811 of CAXHUL010000609.1, forward strand.
ACTCGGATGTGAAAATTATCATTGTGCGCGCGCGCCCCTGACCGCAATCATGATATTTCCTGTTTTCCCATAGGGCCCAAGGCAAATTGGGATCGCGGTTGTACGCGCTTTCTAAGGCTCTGATCGCTTTTAGATTTTGCACGCAGATAGGGCCAACAGAGGCCCAGGTATTGCCATGCGCACCCGCCCGCAACAATGTTTCGATACCAAGTTATCGGGGTGCGGAAGACCGCGGCGCCGAAACGTTACGCGCTTCCGGCTCGCGAACTACTCTTTTCATCATGCCCACACTGGCATCAGTTTGTAGTACGGGAGGCCATCTACAAATGGTGAAAATTTCAAAGCGTTCCGTCGGAAAATTGAAAAGTTATGAGCATTAGAAGATCTTCCCATTAGGCCCCTTTAGGCCACAGTAGCCGACCCGGCCTAAAACTCGCGCGGGTCACTTTCACGGACGGGCTTGAAACTGGTGCCAGAAGTTAGCCCCCGACCAGAGCTTCATTGTGAGGCATTGCGTAAAATTTTCCCTCCCCCGAGTGCCGAGCAATAGCCTGTGAAAGGGCTTTCCGCACAATTTTCACGCCCTTATTTGAGCCACTTGTAGCTGAAGGAATTTTGCGCAAATGACTGAGAGGTGCTCCTGGGCACTGCTGATCACTTTGCAATAGGTTCCAGGGCTTTTCGCGAAGGTCGCGTTTTCTCAAACTTTGAGGGCATTGGCAGGTGGGGTGTGAAACCTCCGAACGCATGATTCTCAGCTCCTGCTGTGGGCAGCAAGCCAATTTTTTTTCCAAAATGTTGACCTATAAAAGAGCTTACTCAGGTGTGAAAATTATCATTGTGCGCGCGCGCCCCGGACCGCAATCATGATATTTCCTGTTTTCCCATAGGGCCCAAGGCATATTGGGATCACGGCTGTACGCGCTTTCTAAGGCTCTGATTGCTTTTAGATTTTGCACGCAGATAGGGCCAACAGAGGCCCAGGTATTGCCATGCGCACCCGCCTGCAACAATGTTTCGATACCGAGTTATCGGGGTGTGGAAGACCGCGGCGCCGAAACGTTACGTGCTTCCGGCTCGCGAACTACTCTTTTCTTCATGCCCACACTGGCATCAGTTTGTAGTACGGGAGGCCGTCTACAAATGGTGAAAATTTCGAAGCGTTCAGTCGGAAAATTAAAAATTTATGAGCATTAGAATATCTTCCCATTAGGCCACAGTAGCCGACCCGGCCTAAAACTTGTGCGGGTCACTTTCACGGACGGGCTCGAAACTGGTGCCAGAAGTTAGCCCCCGACCAGAGCTTCATTGTGAGGCATTGTGTAAAATTTTCTGTCCCCCGAGTGCCGAGCAATAGCCTGTGAAAGGGCTTTCCGCACAATTTTCACGCCCTTATTTGAGCCACTTGTAGCTGAAGGAATTTTGCGCAAATGACTGAGAGGTGCTCCTGAGCACTGCTCATCACTTTGCAATAGGTTCCAGGGCTTTTCGCGAAGGTCATGTTTTCTCAAACTTTGAGGGCATTGGCGAGTGGGGTGTGAAACCTCCGAACGCATGATTCTCAGCTCCTGCTGTGGGCAGCAAGCCAATTTTTTTTCCAAAATGTTGACCTATAAAAGAGCTTACTCGGGTGTGAAAATTATCATTGTGCGCGCGCGCCCCGGACCGCAATCATGATATTTCCTGTTTTCCCATAGGGCCCAAGGCAAATTGGGATCGCGGTTGTAAGCGCTTTCTAAGGCACTGATCGCTTTTAGATTTTGCACGCGGAGAGGGCCAACAGAAGCCCAGGTATTGCCATGCGCACCCGCCCGCAACAATGTTTTGATACCGAGTTATCGGGGTGCGGAAGACCGCGGCGCCGAAACGTTACGCGCTTCCGGCTCGCGAACTACTCTTTTCATCATGCCCACACTGGCATCAGTTTGTAGAACGGGAGGCCGTCTACAAATGGTGAAAATTTCAAAGCGTTCCGTCGGAAAATTAAAAAGTTATGAGCATTAGAAGATCTTCCCATTAGGTGCCATTAGGCCACAGTAGCCGACCCGGCCTAAAACTTGCGCGGGTCACTTTCACGGACGGGCTCGAAACTGGTGCCAGAAATTAGCCCCCGACCAGAGCTTCATTGTGAGGCATTGCGTAAAATTTTCTGTCCCCCGAGTGCCGAGCAATAGCCCGTAAAAGGGCTTTCTGCACAATTTTCATGCCCTTATTTGAGCCACTTGTAGCTGAAGGAATTTTGCGCAAATGACTGAGAGGTGCTCCTGGGCACTGCTCATCACTTTGCAATAGGTTCCGGGGCTTTTTGCCAAGGTCGCGTTTTCTCAAACTTTGAGGGCATTGGCGGGTGGGGTGTGAAACCTCCTAACGCATGATTCTCAGCTCCTGCTGTGGGCAGCAAGCCAATTTTTTTTCCAAAATGTTGACCTATAAAAGAGCTTACTCAGGTGTGAAAATTATCATTGTGCGCGCGCGCCCCGGACCGCAATCATGATATTTCCTGTTTTCCCATAGGGCCCAAGGCAAATTGGGATCGCGGTTGTAAGCGCTTTCTAAGGCTCTGATTGCTTTTAGATTTTGCACGCGGATAGGGCCAACAGAGGCCCAGGTATTGCCATGCGCACCCGCCCGCAACAATGTTTCGATACCGAGTTATCGGGGTGCGGAAGACCGCGGCGCCAAAACGTTATGCGCTTCCGGCTCGCGAACTACTCTTTTCATCATGCCCACACTGGCATCAGTTTGTAGTACGGGAGGTTGTCTACAAATGGTGAAAATTTCAAAGCGTTCTGTCGGAAAATTAAAAAGTTATGAGCATTAGAAGATCTTCCCATTAGGCCCCATTAGGCCACAGTAGCCGACCCGGCCTAAAACTTGCGCGGGTCGCTTTCACGGACGGGCTCGAAACTGGTGCCAGAAGTTAGCCCCCGACCAGAGCTTCATTGTGAGTCATTGCGTAAAATTTTCCGTCCCCCGAGTGCCGAGCAATAGCCCGTGAAAGGGCTTTCCGCACAATTTTCACGCCCTTATTTGAGCCACTTGTAGCTGAAGGAATTTTGCGCAAATGACTGAGAGGTGCTCCTGGGCACTGCTCATCACTTTGCAATAGGTTCCGGGGCTTTTTGCCAAGGTCGCGTTTTCTCAAACTTTGAGGGCATTGGCGGGTGGGGTGTGAAACCTCCGAACGCATGATTCTCAGCTCCTGCTGTGGGCAGCAAGCCAATTTTTTTTCCAAAATGTTGACCTATAAAAGAGCTTACTCAGGTGTGAAAATTATTATTGTGCACGCGCGCCCCGGACCGCAATCATGATATTTCCTGTTTTCCCATAGGGCCCAAGGCAAATTGGGATCGCGGCTGTACGCGCTTTCTAAGGCTCTGATCGTTTTTAGATTTTGCACGCGGATAGGGCCAACAGAGGCCCAGGTATTGCCATGCGCACCCGCCCACAACAATGTTTCGATACCGAGTTATCGGGGTGTGGAAGACCGCGGTGCCGAAACGTTACGCGCTTCCGGCTCGCGAACTACTCTTTTCATCATGCCCACACTGGCATCAGTTTGTAGTACGGGAGGCCGTCTACAAATGGTGAAAATTTCAAAAAGTTCCGTCGGAAAATTAAAAAGTTATGAGCATTAGAAGATCTTCCCATTAGGCCCCATTAGGCCACAGTAGCCGACCCGGCCTAAAACTTGCGCGGGTCGCTTTCATGGAGGGGCTGGAAACTGGTGCCAGAAGTTAGCCCCCGACCAGAGCTTCATTGTGAGGCATTGCGTAAAATTTTCCGTCCCCCGAGTGCCGAGCAATAGCCCGTGAAAGGGCTTTCCGCACAATTTTCCCGCCCTTATTTGAGTCACTTGTAGCTGAAGGAATTTTGCGCAAATGACTGAGAGGTGCTCCTGGGCACTGCTCATCACTTTGCAATAGGTTCCGGGGCTTTTCGCAAGTCGCGTTTTCTCAAACTTTGAGGGCATTGGCGGGTGGGGTGTGAAACCTCCGAACGCATGATTCTCAGCTCCTGCTGTGGGCAGCAAGCCTATTTTTTTTCCAAAATGTTGACCTATAAAAGAGCTTACTCGGATGTGAAAATTATCATTGTGCGCGCGCGCCCCTGACCGCAATCATGATATTTCCTGTTTTCCCATAGGGCCCAAGGCAAATTGGGATCGCGGTTGTACGCGCTTTCTAAGGCTCTGATCGCTTTTAGATTTTGCACGCAGATAGGGCCAACAGAGGCCCAGGTATTGCCATGCGCACCCGCCCGCAACAATGTTTCGATACCAAGTTATCGGGGTGCGGAAGACCGCGGCGCCGAAACGTTACGCGCTTCCGGCTCGCGAACTACTCTTTTCATCATGCCCACACTGGCATCAGTTTGTAGTACGGGAGGCCATCTACAAATGGTGAAAATTTCAAAGCGTTCCGTCGGAAAATTGAAAAGTTATGAGCATTAGAAGATCTTCCCATTAGGCCCCTTTAGGCCACAGTAGCCGACCCGGCCTAAAACTCGCGCGGGTCACTTTCACGGACGGGCTTGAAACTGGTGCCAGAAGTTAGCCCCCGACCAGAGCTTCATTGTGAGGCATTGCGTAAAATTTTCCCTCCCCCGAGTGCCGAGCAATAGCCTGTGAAAGGGCTTTCCGCACAATTTTCACGCCCTTATTTGAGCCACTTGTAGCTGAAGGAATTTTGCGCAAATGACTGAGAGGTGCTCCTGGGCACTGCTGATCACTTTGCAATAGGTTCCAGGGCTTTTCGCGAAGGTCGCGTTTTCTCAAACTTTGAGGGCATTGGCAGGTGGGGTGTGAAACCTCCGAACGCATGATTCTCAGCTCCTGCTGTGGGCAGCAAGCCAATTTTTTTTCCAAAATGTTGACCTATAAAAGAGCTTACTCAGGTGTGAAAATTATCATTGTGCGCGCGCGCCCCGGACCGCAATCATGATATTTCCTGTTTTCCCATAGGGCCCAAGGCATATTGGGATCACGGCTGTACGCGCTTTCTAAGGCTCTGATTGCTTTTAGATTTTGCACGCAGATAGGGCCAACAGAGGCCCAGGTATTGCCATGCGCACCCGCCTGCAACAATGTTTCGATACCGAGTTATCGGGGTGTGGAAGACCGCGGCGCCGAAACGTTACGTGCTTCCGGCTCGCGAACTACTCTTTTCTTCATGCCCACACTGGCATCAGTTTGTAGTACGGGAGGCCGTCTACAAATGGTGAAAATTTCGAAGCGTTCAGTCGGAAAATTAAAAATTTATGAGCATTAGAATATCTTCCCATTAGGCCACAGTAGCCGACCCGGCCTAAAACTTGTGCGGGTCACTTTCACGGACGGGCTCGAAACTGGTGCCAGAAGTTAGCCCCCGACCAGAGCTTCATTGTGAGGCATTGTGTAAAATTTTCTGTCCCCCGAGTGCCGAGCAATAGCCTGTGAAAGGGCTTTCCGCACAATTTTCACGCCCTTATTTGAGCCACTTGTAGCTGAAGGAATTTTGCGCAAATGACTGAGAGGTGCTCCTGAGCACTGCTCATCACTTTGCAATAGGTTCCAGGGCTTTTTGCGAAGGTCATGTTTTCTCAAACTTTGAGGGCATTGGCGAGTGGGGTGTGAAACCTCCGAACGCATGATTCTCAGCTCCTGCTGTGGGCAGCAAGCCAATTTTTTTTCCAAAATGTTGACCTATAAAAGAGCTTACTCGGGTGTGAAAATTATCATTGTGCGCGCGCGCCCCGGACCGCAATCATGATATTTCCTGTTTTCCCATAGGGCCCAAGGCAAATTGGGATCGCGGTTGTAAGCGCTTTCTAAGGCACTGATCGCTTTTAGATTTTGCACGCGGAGAGGGCCAACAGAAGCCCAGGTATTGCCATGCGCACCCGCCCGCAACAATGTTTTGATACCGAGTTATCGGGGTGCGGAAGACCGCGGCGCCGAAACGTTACGCGCTTCCGGCTCGCGAACTACTCTTTTCATCATGCCCACACTGGCATCAGTTTGTAGAACGGGAGGCCGTCTACAAATGGTGAAAATTTCAAAGCGTTCCGTCGGAAAATTAAAAAGTTATGAGCATTAGAAGATCTTCCCATTAGGTGCCATTAGGCCACAGTAGCCGACCCGGCCTAAAACTTGCGCGGGTCACTTTCACGGACGGGCTCGAAACTGGTGCCAGAAATTAGCCCCCGACCAGAGCTTCATTGTGAGGCATTGCGTAAAATTTTCTGTCCCCCGAGTGCCGAGCAATAGCCCGTAAAAGGGCTTTCTGCACAATTTTCATGCCCTTATTTGAGCCACTTGTAGCTGAAGGAATTTTGCGCAAATGACTGAGAGGTGCTCCTGGGCACTGCTCATCACTTTGCAATAGGTTCCGGGGCTTTTTGCCAAGGTCGCGTTTTCTCAAACTTTGAGGGCATTGGCGGGTGGGGTGTGAAACCTCCTAACGCATGATTCTCAGCTCCTGCTGTGGGCAGCAAGCCAATTTTTTTTCCAAAATGTTGACCTATAAAAGAGCTTACTCAGGTGTGAAAATTATCATTGTGCGCGCGCGCCCCGGACCGTAATCATGATATTTCCTGTTTTCCCATAGGGCCCAAGGCAAATTGGGATCGCGTTGTACGCGCTTTCTAAGGCTCTGATCGCTTTTAGATTTTGCACGCGGATAGAGCCAACAGAGGCCTAGGTATTGCCATGCGCACTTGCCCGCAACAATGTTTCGATACCGAGTTATCGGGGTGCGGAAGACCGTGGCGCCGAAACGTTACGCGCTTCTGGCTCGCGAACTACTCTTTTCATCATGCCCACACTGGCATCAGTTTGTAGTACGGGAGGCCGTCTACAAATGGTGAAAATTTCAAAGCGTTCCGTCGGAAAATTAAAAAGTTATGAGCATTAGAATATCTTCCCATTAGGCCCCATTAGGCCACAGTAGCCGACCCGGCCAAAAAACTTGCGCGGGTCACTTTCACAGAAGGGCTCGAAACTGGTGCCAGAAGTTAGCCCCCGACCAGAGCTTCATTGTGAGGCATTGCGTAAAATTTTCCGTCCCCCGAGTGCCGAGCAATAGCCCGTGAAAGGGCTTTCCTCACAATTTTCACGCCCTTATTTGAGCCACTTGTAGCTGAAGGAATTTTGCGCAAATGACTGAGAGGTGCTCCTGGGCACTGCTCATCACTTTGCAATAGGTTCCGGGGCTTTTTGCCAAGGTCGCGTTTTCTCAAACTTTGAGGGCATTGGCGGGTGGGGTGTGAAACCTCCAAACGCATGATTCTCAGCTCCTGCTGTGGGCAGCAAGCCAATTTTTTTTCCAAAATGTTGACCTATAAAAGAGCTTACTCAGGTGTGAAAATTATTATTGTGCACGCGCGCCCCGGACCGCAATCATGATATTTCCTGTTTTCCCATAGGGCCCAAGGCAAATTGGGATCGCGGCTGTACGCGCTTTCTAAGGCTCTGATCGTTTTTAGATTTTGCACGCGGATAGGGCCAACAGAGGCCCAGGTATTGCCATGCGCACCCGCCCACAACAATGTTTCGATACCGAGTTATCGGGGTGTGGAAGACCGCGGTGCCGAAACGTTACGCGCTTCCGGCTCGCGAACTACTCTTTTCATCATGCCCACACTGGCATCAGTTTGTAGTACGGGAGGCCGTCTACAAATGGTGAAAATTTCAAAAAGTTCCGTCGGAAAATTAAAAAGTTATGAGCATTAGAAGATCTTCCCATTAGGCCCCATTAGGCCACAGTAGCCGACCCGGCCTAAAACTTGCGCGGGTCGCTTTCATGGAGGGGCTGGAAACTGGTGCCAGAAGTTAGCCCCCGACCAGAGCTTCATTGTGAGGCATTGCGTAAAATTTTCCGTCCCCCGAGTGCCGAGCAATAGCCCGTGAAAGGGCTTTCCGCACAATTTTCCCGCCCTTATTTGAGCCACTTGTAGCTGAAGGAATTTTGCGCAAATGACTGAGAGGTGCTCCTGGGCACTGCTCATCACTTTGCAATAGGTTCCGGGGCTTTTCGCAAGTCGCGTTTTCTCAAACTTTGAGGGCATTGGCGGGTGGGGTGTGAAACCTCCGAAAGCATGATTCTCAGCTCCTGCTGTGGGCAGCAAGCCTATTTTTTTTCCAAAATGTTGACCTATAAAAGAGCTTACTCGGGTGTGAAAATTATCATTGTGCGCGCGCGCCCCTGACCGCAATCATGATATTTCCTGTTTTCCCATAGGGCCCAAGGCAAATTGGGATCGCGGTTGTACGCGCTTTCTAAGGCTCTGATCGCTTTTAGATTTTGCACGCAGATAGGGCCAACAGAGGCCCAGGTATTGCCATGCGCACCCGCCCGCAACAATGTTTCGATACCAAGTTATCGGGGTGCGGAAGACGCGGCCCCGAAACGTTACGCGCTTCCGGCTCGCGAACTACTCTTTTCATCATGCCCACACTGGCATCAGTTTGTAGTACGGGAGGCCATCTACAAATGGTGAAAATTTCAAAGCGTTCCGTCTGAAAATTGAAAAGTTATGAGCATTAGAAGATCTTCCCATTAGGCCCCTTTAGGCCACAGTAGCCGACCCGGCCTTAAACTCGCGCGGGTCACTTTCACGGACGGGCTTGAAACTGGTGCCAGAAGTTAGCCCCCGACCAGAGCTTCATTGTGAGGCATTGCGTAAAATTTTCCCTCCCCCGAGTGCCGAGCAATAGCCTGTGAAAGGGCTTTCCGCACAATTTTCACGCCCTTATTTGAGCCACTTGTAGCTGAAGGAATTTTGCGCAAATGACTGAGAGGTGCTCCTGGGCACTGCTGATCACTTTGCAATAGGTTCCAGGGCTTTTCGCGAAGGTCGCGTTTTCTCAAACTTTGAGGGCATTGGCAGGTGGGGTGTGAAACCTCCGAACGCATGATTCTCAGCTCCTGCTGTGGGCAGCAAGCCAATTTTTTTTCCAAAATGTTGACCTATAAAAGAGCTTACTCAGGTGTGAAAATTATCATTGTGCGCGCGCGCCCCGGACCGCAATCATGATATTTCCTGTTTTCCCATAGGGCCCAAGGCATATTGGGATCACGGCTGTACGCGCTTTCTAAGGCTCTGATTGCTTTTAGATTTTGCACGCAGATAGGGCCAACAGAGGCCCAGGTATTGCCATGCGCACCCGCCTGCAACAATGTTTCGATACCGAGTTATCGGGGTGCGGAAGACCGCGGCGCCGAAACGTTACGCGCTTCCGGCTCGCGAACTACTCTTTTCTTCATGCCCACACTGGCATCAGTTTGTAGTACGGGAGGCCGTCTACAAATGGTGAAAATTTCGAAGCGTTCAGTTGGAAAATTAAAAATTTATGAGCATTAGAATATCTTTCCATTAGGCCACAGTAGCCGACCCGGCCTAAAACTTGTGCGGGTCACTTTCACGGACGGGCTCGAAACTGGTGCCAGAAGTTAGCCCCCGACCAGAGCTTCATTGTGAGGCATTGTGTAAAATTTTCTGTCCCCCGAGTGCCGAGCAATAGCCTGTGAAAGGGCTTTCCGCACAATTTTCACGCCCTTATTTGAGCCACTTGTAGCTGAAGGAATTTTGCGCAAATGACTGAGAGGTGCTCCTGAGCACTGCTCATCACTTTGCAATAGGTTCCAGGGCTTTTCGCGAAGGTCATGTTTTCTCAAACTTTGAGGGCATTGGCGAGTGGGGTGTGAAACCTCCGAACGCATGATTCTCAGCTCCTGCTGTGGGCAGCAAGCCAATTTTTTTTCCAAAATGTTGACCTATAAAAGAGCTTACTCGGGTGTGAAAATTATTATTGTGCGCGCGCGCCCCGGACCGCAATCATGATATTTCCTGTTTTCCCATAGGGCCCAAGGCAAATTGGGATCGCGGTTGTAAGCGCTTTCTAAGGCACTGATCGCTTTTAGATTTTGCACGCGGAGAGGGCCAACAGAAGCCCAGATATTGCCATGCGCACCCGCCCGCAACAATGTTTTGATACCGAGTTATCGGGGTGCGGAAGACCGCGGCGCCGAAACGTTACGCGCTTCCGGCTCGCGAACTACTCTTTTCATCATGCCCACACTGGCATCAGTTTGTAGAACGGGAGGCCGTCTACAAATGGTGAAAATTTCAAAGCTTTCCGTCGGAAAATTAAAAATTTATGAGCATTAGAATATCTTTCCATTAGGCCACAGTAGCCGACCCGGCCTAAAACTTGTGCGGGTCACTTTCACGGACGGGCTCGAAACTGGTGCCAGAAGTTAGCCCCCGACCAGAGCTTCATTGTGAGGCATTGTGTAAAATTTTCTGTCCCCCGAGTGCCGAGCAATAGCCTGTGAAAGGGCTTTCCGCACAATTTTCACGCCCTTATTTGAGCCACTTGTAGCTGAAGGAATTTTGCGCAAATGACTGAGAGGTGCTCCTGGGCACTGCTCATCACTTTGCAATAGGTTCCGGGGCTTTTTGCCAAGGTCGCGTTTTCTCAAACTTTGAGGGCATTGGCGGGTGGGGTGTGAAACCTCCAAACGCATGATTCTCAGCTCCTGCTGTGGGCAGCAAGCCAATTTTTTTTCCAAAATGTTGACCTATAAAAGAGCTTACTCAGGTGTGAAAATTATTATTGTGCACGCGCGCCCCGGACCGCAATCATGATATTTCCTGTTTTCCCATAGGGCCCAAGGCAAATTGGGATCGCGGCTGTACGCGCTTTCTAAGGCTCTGATCGTTTTTAGATTTTGCACGCGGATAGGGCCAACAGAGGCCCAGGTATTGCCATGCGCACCCGCCCACAACAATGTTTCGATACCGAGTTATCGGGGTGTGGAAGACCGCGGTGCCGAAACGTTACGCGCTTCCGGCTCGCGAACTACTCTTTTCATCATGCCCACACTGGCATCAGTTTGTAGTACGGGAGGCCGTCTACAAATGGTGAAAATTTCAAAAAGTTCCGTCGGAAAATTAAAAAGTTATGAGCATTAGAAGATCTTCCCATTAGGCCCCATTAGGCCACAGTAGCCGACCCGGCCTAAAACTTGCGCGGGTCGCTTTCATGGAGGGGCTGGAAACTGGTGCCAGAAGTTAGCCCCCGACCAGAGCTTCATTGTGAGGCATTGCGTAAAATTTTCCGTCCCCCGAGTGCCGAGCAATAGCCCGTGAAAGGGCTTTCCGCACAATTTTCCCGCCCTTATTTGAGCCACTTGTAGCTGAAGGAATTTTGCGCAAATGACTGAGAGGTGCTCCTGGGCACTGCTCATCACTTTGCAATAGGTTCCGGGGCTTTTCGCAAGTCGCGTTTTCTCAAACTTTGAGGGCATTGGCGGGTGGGGTGTGAAACCTCCGAAAGCATGATTCTCAGCTCCTGCTGTGGGCAGCAAGCCTATTTTTTTTCCAAAATGTTGACCTATAAAAGAGCTTACTCGGGTGTGAAAATTATCATTGTGCGCGCGCGCCCCTGACCGCAATCATGATATTTCCTGTTTTCCCATAGGGCCCAAGGCAAATTGGGATCGCGGTTGTACGCGCTTTCTAAGGCTCTGATCGCTTTTAGATTTTGCACGCAGATAGGGCCAACAGAGGCCCAGGTATTGCCATGCGCACCCGCCCGCAACAATGTTTCGATACCAAGTTATCGGGGTGCGGAAGACCGCGGCCCCGAAACGTTACGCGCTTCCGGCTCGCGAACTACTCTTTTCATCATGCCCACACTGGCATCAGTTTGTAGTACGGGAGGCCATCTACAAATGGTGAAAATTTCAAAGCGTTCCGTCTGAAAATTGAAAAGTTATGAGCATTAGAAGATCTTCCCATTAGGCCCCTTTAGGCCACAGTAGCCGACCCGGCCTTAAACTCGCGCGGGTCACTTTCACGGACGGGCTTGAAACTGGTGCCAGAAGTTAGCCCCCGACCAGAGCTTCATTGTGAGGCATTGCGTAAAATTTTCCCTCCCCCGAGTGCCGAGCAATAGCCTGTGAAAGGGCTTTCCGCACAATTTTCACGCCCTTATTTGAGCCACTTGTAGCTGAAGGAATTTTGCGCAAATGACTGAGAGGTGCTCCTGGGCACTGCTGATCACTTTGCAATAGGTTCCAGGGCTTTTCGCGAAGGTCGCGTTTTCTCAAACTTTGAGGGCATTGGCAGGTGGGGTGTGAAACCTCCGAACGCATGATTCTCAGCTCCTGCTGTGGGCAGCAAGCCAATTTTTTTTCCAAAATGTTGACCTATAAAAGAGCTTACTCAGGTGTGAAAATTATCATTGTGCGCGCGCGCCCCGGACCGCAATCATGATATTTCCTGTTTTCCCATAGGGCCCAAGGCATATTGGGATCACGGCTGTACGCGCTTTCTAAGGCTCTGATTGCTTTTAGATTTTGCACGCAGATAGGGCCAACAGAGGCCCAGGTATTGCCATGCGCACCCGCCTGCAACAATGTTTCGATACCGAGTTATCGGGGTGCGGAAGACCGCGGCGCCGAAACGTTACGCGCTTCCGGCTCGCGAACTACTCTTTTCTTCATGCCCACACTGGCATCAGTTTGTAGTACGGGAGGCCGTCTACAAATGGTGAAAATTTCGAAGCGTTCAGTTGGAAAATTAAAAATTTATGAGCATTAGAATATCTTTCCATTAGGCCACAGTAGCCGACCCGGCCTAAAACTTGTGCGGGTCACTTTCACGGACGGGCTCGAAACTGGTGCCAGAAGTTAGCCCCCGACCAGAGCTTCATTGTGAGGCATTGTGTAAAATTTTCTGTCCCCCGAGTGCCGAGCAATAGCCTGTGAAAGGGCTTTCCGCACAATTTTCACGCCCTTATTTGAGCCACTTGTAGCTGAAGGAATTTTGCGCAAATGACTGAGAGGTGCTCCTGAGCACTGCTCATCACTTTGCAATAGGTTCCAGGGCTTTTCGCGAAGGTCATGTTTTCTCAAACTTTGAGGGCATTGGCGAGTGGGGTGTGAAACCTCCGAACGCATGATTCTCAGCTCCTGCTGTGGGCAGCAAGCCAATTTTTTTTCCAAAATGTTGACCTATAAAAGAGCTTACTCGGGTGTGAAAATTATTATTGTGCGCGCGCGCCCCGGACCGCAATCATGATATTTCCTGTTTTCCCATAGGGCCCAAGGCAAATTGGGATCGCGGTTGTAAGCGCTTTCTAAGGCACTGATCGCTTTTAGATTTTGCACGCGGAGAGGGCCAACAGAAGCCCAGATATTGCCATGCGCACCCGCCCGCAACAATGTTTTGATACCGAGTTATCGGGGTGCGGAAGACCGCGGCGCCGAAACGTTACGCGCTTCCGGCTCGCGAACTACTCTTTTCATCATGCCCACACTGGCATCAGTTTGTAGAACGGGAGGCCGTCTACAAATGGTGAAAATTTCAAAGCTTTCCGTCGGAAAATTAAAAAGTTATGAGCATTAGAAGATCTTCCCATTAGGTGCCATTAGGCCACAGTAGCCGACCCGGCCTAAAACTTGCGCGGGTCACTTTCACGGACGGGCTCGAAACTGGTGCCAGAAGTTAGCCCCCGACCAGAGCTTCATTGTGAGGCATTGCGTAAAATTTTCTGTCCCCCGAGTGCCGAGCAATAGCCCGTAAAAGGGCTTTCTGCACAATTTTCATGCCCTTATTTGAGCCACTTGTAGCTGAAGGAATTTTGCGCAAATGACTGAGAGGTGCTCCTGGGCACTGCTCATCACTTTGCAATAGGTTCCGGGGCTTTTCGCGAAGGTCGCGTTTTCTCAAACTTTGAGGGCATTGCGGGTGGGGTGTGAAACCTCCTAACGCATGATTCTCAGCTCCTGCTGTGGGCAGCAAGCCAATTTTTTTTCCAAAATGTTGACCTATAAAAGAGCTTACTCAGGTGTGAAAATTATCATTGTGCGCGCGCGCCCAGGACCGTAATCATGATATTTCCTGTTTTCCCATAGGGCCCAAGGCAAATTGGGATCGCGTTGTACGGCTTTCTAAGGCTCTGATCGCTTTTAGATTTTGCACGCGGATAGAGCCAACAGAGGCCCAGGTATTGCCATGCGCACTTGCCCGCAACAATGTTTCGATACCGAGTTATCGGGGTGCGGAAGACCGTGGCGCCGAAACGTTACGCGCTTCTGGCTCGCGAACTACTCTTTTCATCATGCCCACACTGGCATCAGTTTGTAGTACGGGAGGCCGTCTACAAATGGTGAAAATTTCAAAGCGTTCCGTCGGAAAATTAAAAAGTTATGAGCATTAGAATATCTTCCCATTAGGCCCCATTAGGCCACAGTAGCCGACCCGGCCAAAAAACTTGCACGGGTCACTTTCACGGACGGGCTCGAAACTGGTGCCAGAAGTTAGCCCTCGACCAGAGCTTCATTGTGAGGCATTGCGTAAAATTTTCCGTCCCCCGAGTGCCGAGCAATAGCCCGTGAAAGGGCTTTCCTCACAATTTTCACGCCCTTATTTGAGCCACTTGTAGCTGAAGGAATTTTGCGCAAATGACTGAGAGGTGCTCCTGGGCACTGCTCATCACTTTGCAATAGGTTCCGGGGCTTTTCGCGAAGGTCGCATTTTATCAAACTTTGAGGGCATTGGCTGGTGGGGTGTGAAACCTCCGAACGCATGATTCTCAGCTCCTGCTGTGGGCAGCAAGCCATTTTTTTTTCCAAAATGTTGACCTATAAAAGAGCTTACTCGGGTGTGAAAATTATCATTGTGCGCACGCGCCCTGGACCGCAATCATGATATTTCCTGTTTTCCCATAGGGCCCAAGGCAAATTGGGATTGCAGTTGTACGCGCTTTCTAAGGCTCTGATCGCTTTTAGATTTTGCACGCGGATAGGGCCAACAGAGGCCCAGGTATTGCCATGCGCACCCGCCCGCTACAATGTTTAGATACCGAGTTATTGGGGTGCGGAAGACCGCGGCGCCGAAACGTTACGCGCTTCCGGCTCGCGAACTACTCTTTTCATCATGTCCACACTGCCATCAGTTTGTAGTACGGGAGGCCGTCTACAAATGGTGAAAATTTCAAAGCGTTCCGTCGGAAAATTAAAAAGTTATGAGCATTAGAAGATCTTCCCATTAGGCCCCATTAGGCCACAGTAGCCAACCCGGCCTAAAACTTGCGCGGGTCACTTTCACGGACGGGCTCGAAACTGGTGCCAGAAGTTAGCCCCTGACCAGAGCTTCATTGTGAGGCATTGCGTAAAATTTTCCGTCCCCCGAGTGCCGAGCAATAGCCCGTGAAAGGGCTTTCCGCACAATTTTCACGCCCTTATTTGAGCCACTTGTAACTGAAGGAAATTTGTGCAAATGACTGAGAGGTGCTCCTGGGCACTGCTCATCACTTTGCAATAGGTTCCAGGGCTTTTCGCTAAGGTCGTGTTTTCTCAAACTTTGAGGGCATTGGCGGGTGGGGTGTGAAACCTCCGAACGCATGATTCTCAGCTCCTGCTGTGGGCAGCAAGCCAATTTTTTTCCAAAATGTTGATCTATAGAAGAGCTTACTCGGGTGTGAAAATTATCATTGTGCGCTTGGCCCCGGACCGCAATCATGATATTTCCTGTTTTCCCATAGGGCCCAAGGCATATGGGCATCGCGGTTGTACGCGCTTTCTAAGGCTCTGATCGCTTTTAGATTTTGCACGCGGATAGGGCCAACAAAGGCCCAGGTATTGCCATGCGCACTCGCCCGCAACAATGTTTCAATACCGAGTTATCGGGGTGCTGAAGACCGCGGCGCCGAAACATTACGCGCTTCTGGCTCGCGAACTACTCTTTTCATCATGCCCACACTGGCATCAGTTTGTAGTACGGGAGGCCGTCTACAAATGGTGAAAATTTCAAAGCGTTCCGTCGGAAAATTAAAAAGTTATGAGCATTAGAAGATCTTCCCATTAGGCCCCATTAGGCCCCATTAGCCGACCCGGCCTAAAACTTACGCTGGTCACTTTCACGGACGGGCTCGAAACTGGTGCCAGAAGTTAGCCCCCGACCAGAGCTTCATTGTGAGGCATTGCGTAAAATTTTCCGTCCCCCGAGTGCCGAGCAATAGCCCGTAAAAGAGCTTTCCGCACAATTTTCATGCCCTTATTTGAGCCACTTGTAGCTGAAGGAATTTTGCGCAAATGACTGAGAGGTGCTCCTGGGCACTGCTCATCACTTTTCAATAGGTTCCGGGGCTTTTCGCCGAGGTCGCGTTTTCTCAAACTTTGAGGGCATTGGCAGGTGGGGTGTGAAACCTCCGAACGCATGATTCTCAGCTCCTGCTGTGGGCAGCAAGCCAATTTTTTTTCCAAAATGTTGACCTATAAAAGAGCTTACTCAGGTGTGAAAATTATCATTGTGCGCGCGCGCCCCGGACCGCAATCATGATATTTCCTGTTTTCCCATAGGGCCCAAAGCAAATTGGGATCGCGGTTGTACGCGCTTTCTAAGGCTCTGATCGCTTTTAGATTTTGCACGCGGATAGGGCCAAAAGAGGCCCAGGTATTGCCATGCGCACTTGCCCGCAACAATGTTTCGAAACCGAGTTATCGGGGTGCGGAAGACCGTGGCGCCGAAACGTTACGCGCTTCCGGCTCGCGAACTACTCTTTTCATCATGCCCACACTGGCATCAGTTTGTAGTACGGGAGGCCGTCTACAAATGGTGAAAATTTCAAAGCGTTCCGTTGGAAAATTAAAAAGTTATGAGCATTAGAATATCTTCCCATTAGGCCCCATTAGGCCACAGTAGCCGACCCGGCCTAAAACTTGCGCGGGTCACTTTCACGGACAGGCTCGAAACTGGTGCCAGAAGTTAGCCCCCGACCAGAGCTTCATTGTGAGGCATTGCGTAAAATTTTCCGTCCCCCGAGTGCCGAGCAATAGCCCGTGAAAGGGCTTTCCTCACAATTTTCACGCCCTTATTTGAGCCACTTGTAGCTGAAGGAATTTTGCGCAAATGACTGAGAGGTGCTCCTGGGCACTGCTCATCACTTTGCAATAGGTTCCGGGGCTTTTCGCGAAGGCCGCGTTTTCTCAAACTTTGAGGGCATTGGCTGGTGGGGTGTGAAACCTCCGAACGCATGATTCTCAGCTCCTGCTGTGGGCAGCAAGCCTATTTTTTTTCCAAAATGTTGACCTATAAAAGAGCTTACTCTGGTGTGAAAATTATCATTGTGCGCGCGCGCCCCGGACCGCAATCATGATATTTCCTGTTTTCCCATAGGGCCCAAGGCAAATTGGGATCGCGGTTGTAAGCGCTTTCTAAGGCTCTGATCACTTTTAGATTTTGCACACCGATAGGGCCAACAGAGGCCCAGGTATTGCCATGCGCACCCGCCCGCAACAATGTTTCGATACCGAGTTATCGGGGTGCGGAAGACCGCGGCGCTGAAACGTTACGCGCTTTCGGCTCGCTAACTACTCTTTTCATCATGCCCACATTGGCATCAGTTTGTAGTACGGGAGGCCGTCTACAAATGGTGAAAATTTCAAAGCGTTCCGTCGGAAAATTAAAAAGTTATGAGCATTAGAAGATCTTCCCATTAGGCCCCATTAGGCCACAGTAGCCGACCCGGCCTAAAACTTGCGCGGGTCACTTTCACGGACGGGCTCGAAACTGGTGCCAGAAGTTAGCCCCCGACCAGAGCTTCACTGTGAGGCATTGCGTAAAATTTTCCGTCCCCCCCCAGTGCCGAGCAATAGCCCGTGAAAGGGCTTTCCGCACAATTTTCACGCCCTTATTTGAGCCACTTGTAGCTAAAGGAATTTTGCGCAAATGACTGAGAGGTGCTCCTGGGCACTGCTCATCACTTTGCAATAGGTTCCGGGGCTTTTCGCGAAGGTCGCGTTTTCTCAAACTTTGAGGGCATTGGCGGGTGGGGTGTGAAACCTCCGAACGCATGATTCTCAGCTCCTGCTGTGGGCAGCAAGCCAATTTTTTTTCCAAAATGTTGACCTATAAAAGAGCTTACTCGGGTGTGAATATTATCATTGTGCGTGTGCGCCCCGGACCGCAATCATGATATTTCCTGTTTTCCCATAGGGCCCAAGGCAAATTGGGATCGCGGTTGTACGCGCTTTCTAAGGCTCTGATCGCTTTTAGATTTTGCACGCGGATAGGGCCAACAGAGGCCAAGGTATTGCCATGCGCACCCGCCCGCAACAATGTTTCGATACCGAGTTATCGGGGTGCGGAAGACTGCGGAGCGGAAACGTTACGCGCTTCCGGCTCGCAAACTACTCTTTTCATCATGCCAACACTGGCATCAGTTTGTAGTACGGGAGGCCGTCTACAAATGGTGAAAATTTCAAAGCGTTCCGTCGGAAAATTAAAAAGTTATGAGCATTAGAAGATCTTCCCATTAGGACCCATAAGGCAACAGTAGCCGACCCGGCCTAAAACTTGCGCGGGTCACTTTCACGGACAGGCTCGAAACTGGTGCCAGAAGTTAGCCCCCCAACCAGAGCTTCATTGTGAGGCATTGCGTAAAATTTTCCGTCCCCCGAGTGCCGAGCAATAGCCCGTGAAAGGGCTTTCCACACAATTTTCACGCCCTTATTTGAGCCACTTGTAGCTGAAGGAATTTTGCGCAAATGACTGAGAGGTGCTCCTGGGCACTGCTCATTACTTTGCAATAGGTTCCGGGGCTTTTCGCGAAGGTCGCGTTTTCTCAAACTTTGAGGGCATTGGCGGGTGGGGTGTGAAACCTCCGAACGCATGATTCTCAGCTCCTCCTGTGGGCAGCAAGCCAATTTTTTTTCCAAAATGTTGACCTATAAAAGAGCTTATTCGGGTGTGGAAATTATCATTGTGCGCGCGCCCTGGACCGCAATCATGATATTTCCTGTTTTCCCATAGGGCCCAAGGCAAATTGTGATCGCCGTTGTACGCGCTTTCTAAGGCTCTGATCGCTTTTAGATTTTGCATGCGGATAGGGCCAACAGAGGCCCAGGAATTGCCATGCACACCCGCCCACAACAATGTTTCGATACCGAGTTATCGGGGTGCGGAAGACCGCGGCACTGAAACGTTACGCGCTTCCGGCTCGCGAACTACTCTTTTCATAATGCCCACACTGGCATCAGTTTGTAGTACGGGAGGCCGTCTACAAATGGTAAAAATTTCAAAGCGTTCCGTCGGAAAATTAAAAAGTTATGAGCATTAGAAGATCTTCCCATTAGGCCCCATTAGGCCACAGTAGCCGACACGGCCTAAAACTTGCGCAGGTCACTTTCACGGACGGGCTCGAAACTGGTGCCAGAAGTTAGCCCCCGACCAGAGCTTCATTGTGAGGCATTGCGTAAAATTTTCCGTCCCCCGAGTGCTGAGCAATAGCCCGTGAAAGGGCTTTCGGCACAATTTTCATGCCCTTATTTGAGCCACTTGTAGCTGAAGGAATTTTGCGCAAATGACTGAGAGGTGCTCATGGGCACTGCTCATCACTTTGCAATAGGTTCCGGGGCTTTTCGCAAAGGTCACGTTTTCTCAAACTTTGAGGGCATTGGCGGTTGGGGTGTGAAACCTCCGAACGCATGATTCTTAGCTCCTGCTGTGGGCAGCAAGCCAATTTTTTTTCCAAAATGTTGACCTATAAAAGAGCTTACTCGGGTGTGAAAATTTTCATTGTGCGCGCGCGCCCCGGACCGCAATCATGATATTTCCTGTTTTCCCATAGGGCCCAAGGCAAATTGGGATCGCGGTTGTACGCGCTTCTAAGGCTCTGATCGCTTTTAGATTTTGCATGCGGATAGGGCCAACATAGGCCCAGGTATTGCCATGCGCACCCTCACGCAACAATGTTTCGATACCGAGTTATCGTGGTGCGGAAGACCGCGGCGCCCAAACGTTACGCGCTTCCGGCTCGCGAACTACTCTTTTCATCATGCCCACACTGGCATCAGTTTGTAGTACGGGAGGCTGTCTACAAATGGTGAAAATTTCAAAGCGTTCCGTCGGAAAATAAAAAAAGTTATGAGCATTAGAAGATCTTCCCATTAGGCCCCATTAGGCCACAGTAGCCGACCTGGCCTAAAACTTGCGCGGGTCACTTTCACGGACGGGCTCGAAACTGGTGCCAGAAGTTAGCCCCCAACCAGAGCTTCATTGTGAGGCATTTCGTAAAAATTTCCGTCCCCCGAGTGCCGAGCAATAGCCCGTGAAAGGGCTTTCCGCACAATTTTTACGCCCTTATTTGAGCCACTTGTAGCTGAAGGAATTTTGCGCAAATGACTGAGAGGTGCTCCTGGGCACTGCTCATCACTTTGCAATAGGTTCCGGGGCTTTTCGCGAAGGTCGCGTTTTCTCAAACTTTGAGGGCATTGGCGGGTGGGGTGTGAAACCTCCGAACGCATGATTCTCAGCTCCTGCTGTGGGCAGCAAGCCAATTTTTTTCCAAAATGTTGACCTATAAAAGAGCTTACTGGGGTATGAAAATGATCATTGTGCGCGCGCGCCCCGGACCGCAATCATGATATTTCCTGTTTTCCCATAGGGCCCAAGGCAAATTGGGATCGCGGTTGTACGCGCTTTCTAAGGCTCTGATTGCTTTTAGATTTTGCACGCGGATAGGGCCAACAGAGGCCCAGGTATTGCCATGCGCACCCGCCTGCAACAATGTTTCGATACCGAGTTATCAGGGTGCGGAAGACCGCGGCGCCGAAACGTTACGCGCTTCCAGCTCGCGAACTACTCTTTTCATCATGCCCACACTGGCATCAGTTTGTAGTACGGGAGGCCGTCTACAAATGGTGAAAATTTCAAAGCGTTCCGTCGGAAAATTAAAAAGTTATGAGCATTAGAAGATCTTCCCATTAGGCCCCATTAGGACACAGTAGCCGACCCGGCCTAAAACTTGCGCGGGTCACTTTCACGGACGGGCTCAAAACTGGTGCCAGAAGTTAGCCCCCGACCAGAGCTTCATTGTGAGGCATTGCGTAAAATTTTCCGTCCCCCGAGTGCCGAGCAATAGCCCGTGAAAGGGCTTTCTGCACAATTTTCACGCCCTTATTTGAGCCACTTGTAGCTGAAGGAATTTTGCGCAAATGACTGAGAGGTGCTCCTGGGCACTGCTCATCACTTTGCAATAGGTTCCCGGGCTTTTCGCGAAGGTCGCGTTTTCTCAAACTTTGGTATCCTGGGTCAGGTGTGGTACTTGATTGTATCGATTCCTGATCTTTGCAACCTTATTACTTTGAGGGCATTGGCGGGTGGGGTGTGAAACCTCCGAACGCATGATTCTCAGCTCCTGCTGTGGGCAGCAAGCCAATTTTTTTTTCCAAAATGTTGACCTATAAAAGAGCTTACTCGGGTGTGAAAATTATCATTGTGCGCGCGCGCCCCGGACCGCAATCATGATATTTCCTATTTTCCCATAGGGCCCAAGGCAAATTGGGATCGCGGTTGTACGCGCTTTCTAAGGCTCTGATCGCTTTTAGATTTTGCACGCGGATAGGGCCAACAGAGGCCCAGGTATTGCCATGCACACCCGCCCGTAACAATGTTCCGATACCGAGTTATCGGGGTGCGGAAGACCGCGGCGCCGAAACGTTACGCGCTTCCGGCTCGCGAACTACTCTTTTCATCATGCCCACACTGGCATCAGATTGTAGTACGGGAGGCCGTCTACTAATGGTGAAAATTTCAAAGCGTTCCGTCGGAAAATTAAAAAGTTATGAGCATTAGAAGATCTTCCCATTAGGCCCCATTAGGCCACAGTAGCCGACCCGGCCTAAAACTTGCGCGGGTCACTTTCACGGACGGGCTCGAAACTGGTGCCAGAAGTTAGTCCCCGACCAGAGCTTCATTGTGAGGCATTGCGTAAAATTTTCCGTCCCCCGAGTGCCGAGCAATAGCCCGTGAAAGGGCTTTCCGCACAATTTTCACGCCCTTATTTGAGCCACTTGTAGCTGAAGGAATTTTGCGCAAATGACTGAGAGGTGCTCCTGGGCACTGCTCATCACTTTGCAATAGGTTCCGGGGCTTTTTGCGAAGGTCGCATTTTCTCAAACTTTGAGGGCATTGGCGGGTGGGGTGTGAAACCTCCGAACGCATGATTCTCAGCTCCTGCTGTGCGCAGCAAGCCAATTTTTTTTCCACAATGTTGACCTATAAAAGAGCTTACTCTGGTGTGAAAATTATCATTGTGCGCGGCGCCCCGGACCGCAATCATGATATTTCCTGTTTTCCCATAGGGCCCAAGGCAAATTGGGATCGCGGTTGTACGCGCTTTCTAAGGCTCTGATCGCTTTTAGATTTCGCACTCGGATAGGGCCAACAGAGGCCCAGGTATTGCCATGCGCACCCGCCCGCAACAATGTTTCGATACCGAGTTATCGGGGTGCGGAAGACCGCGACGCCGAAACGTTTCGCGCTTCCGGCTCGCGAACTACTCTTTTCATCATGCCCACACTGGCATCAGTTTGTAGTACGGGAGGCCGTCTACAAATGGTGAAAATTTCAAAGCGTTCCGTCGGAAAATTTAAAAGTTATGAGCATTAGAAGATCTTCCCATTAGGCCCCATTAGGCCACAGTAGCCGACCCGGCCTAAAACTTGCGCAGGTCACTTTCACGGACGGGCTCAAAACTGGTGCCAGAAGTTAGCCCCTGACCAGAGCTTCATTGTGAGGCATTGCGTAAAATTTTCCGTCCCCCGAGTGCCGAGCAATAGCCCGTGAAAGGGCTTTCCGCACAATTTTCACACCCTTATTTTAGCCACTTGTAGCTGAAGGAATTTTGCGCAAATGACTGAGAGGTGCTCCTGGGCACTGCTCATCACTTTGCAATAGGTTCTGGGGCTTTTCGAGAAGGTCGCGTTTTCTCAAACTTTGAGGGCATTGGCAGGTGGGGTGTAAAACCTCAGAACGCATGATTCTCAGCTCCTGCTGAGGGCAGCAAGCCAATTTTTTTTCCAAAATGTTGACCTATAAAAGAGCTTACTCGGGTGTGAAAATTATCATTGTGCGCGCACGCCCCGGACCGCAATCATGATATTTCCTGTTTTCCCATAGGGCCCAAGGCAAATTGGGATCGCGGTTGTACGCGCTTTCTAAGGCTCTGATCGCTTTTAGATTTTGCACGCAGATAGGGCCAACAGAGGCCCAGGTATTGCCATGCGCACCCGCCCGCAACAATGTTTCGATACCGAGTTATCGGGGTGCGGAAGACCGCGGCGCGGAAACGTTACGCGCTTTCGGCTCGCGAACTACTCTTTTCATCATGCCCACACTGGCATCAGTTTGTAGAACGGGAGGCCGTCTACAAATGGTGAAAATTTCAAAGCGTTCCGTCGGAAAATTAAAAAGTTATGAGCATTAGAAGATCTTCCCATTAGGCCCCATTAGGCCACAGTAGCCGACCCGGCCTAAAACTTGCGCAGGTCACTTTCACGGACGGGCTCAAAACTGGTGCCAGAAGTTAGCCCCCGACCAGAGCTTTATTGTGAGGCATTGCGTAAAATTCTCCGTCCCCCGAGTGCCGAGCAATAGCCCGTGAAAGGGCTTTCCGCACAATTTTCACGCCCTTATTTGAGCCACTTGTAGCTGAAGGAATTTTGGGCAAACGACTGAGAGGTGCTCCTGGGCACTGCTCATCACTTTGCAATAGGTTCCGGGGCTTTTCGCGAAGGTCGCGTTTTCTCAAACTTTGAGGGCATTGGCGGGTGGGGTGTGAAACCTCCGAACGCATGATTCTCAGCTCCTGCTGTGGGCAGCAAGCCAATTTTTTTTCCAAAATGTTGACCTATAAAAGAGCTTACTTGGGTGTGAAAATTATCATTGTGCGCGCGCGCCCCGGACCGCAATCATGATATTTCCATTTTTCCCATAGGGCCCAAGGCAAGTTGGGATCGCGGTTGTACGCGCTTTCTAAGGCTCTGATCGCTTTTAGATTTTGCACGCGGATAGGGCCAACAGAGGCCCAGGTATTGCCATGCGCACCCGCCCGCAACAATGTTTCGATACCGAGTTATCGGGGTGCGGAAGACCGCGGCGCCAAAACGTTACGCGCTTCCAGCTCGCGAACTACTCTTTTCATCATGCCCACACTGGCATCAGTTTGTAGTACGGGAGGCCGTCTACAAATGGAGAAAATTTCAAAGCGTTCCGTCGTAAAATTAAAAAGTTATGAGCATTAGAAGATCTTCCCATTAGGCCCCATTAGGCCACAGTAGCCGACCCGGCCTAAAACTTGCGCGGGTCAGTTTCACAGAGGGGCTCGAAACTGGTGCCAGAAGTTAGCCCCCGACCAGAGCTTCATAGTGAGGCATTGCGTAAAATTTTCCGTCCCCCCCAGTGCCGAGCAATAGCCCGTGAAAGGGCTTTCCGCACAATTTTCACGCCCTTATTTGAGCCACTTGTAGCTAAAGGAATTTTGCGCAAATGACTGAGAGGTGCTCCTGGGCACTGCTCATCACTTTGCAATAGGTTCTGGGGCTTTTTGCGAAGGTCGCGTTTTTTCAAACTTTGAGGGCATTGGCGGGTGGGGTGTGAAACCTCCGAACGCATGATTCTCAGCTCCTGCTGTGGGCAGAAAGCTAATTTTTTTTCCAAAATGTTGACCTATTAAAGAGCTTACTCTGGTGTGAAAATTATCTTTGTGCGCGCGCGCCCCGGACCGCAATCATGATATTTCCTGTTTTCCCATAGGGCCCAAGGCAAATTGGGATCGCGGTTGTACGCGCTTTCTAAGGCTCTGATCGCTTTTAGATTTTGCAAGCGGATAGGGCCAACAGAGGCCCATGTATTGCCATGCGCACCCTCCCGCAACAATGTTTCGATACCGAGTTATCGGGGTGCGGAAGACCGCGGCGCCGAAAAGTTACGCGCTTCCGGCTCGCGAACTACTCTTTTCATCATGCCCACACTGGCATCAGTTTGTAGTACGGGAGGCCGTCTACAAATGGTGAAAACTTCAAAGTGTTCCGTCGGAAAATTAAAAAGTTATGAGCATTAGAAGATCTTCCCATTAGGCCCCATTAGGCCACAGTAGCCGACCCGGCCTAAAACTTGCGCAGGTCACTTTCACGGACGGCCTCGAAACTGGTGCCAGAAGTTAGCCCCCGACCAGAGCTTCATTGTGAGGCATTGCGTAAAATTTTACGTCCCCCGAGTGCTGAGCAATAGCCCGTGAAAGGGCTTTCGGCACAATTTTCATGCCCTTATTTGAGCCACTTGTAGCTGAAGGAATTTTGCGCAAATGACTGAGAGGTGCTCATGGGCACTGCTCATCACTTTGCAATAGGTTCCGGGGCTTTTCGCAAAGGTCACGTTTTCTCAAACTTTGAGGGCATTGGCGGTTGGGGTGTGAAACCTCCGAACGCATGATTCTTAGCTCCTGCTGTGGGCAGCAAGCCAATTTTTTTCCAAAATGTTGACCTATAAAAGAGCTTACTCGGGTGTGAAAATTATCATTGTGCGCGCGCGCCCCGGACCGCAATCATGATATTTCCTGTTTTCCCATAGGGCCCAAGGCAAATTGGGATCGCGGTTGTACGCGCTTTCTAAGGCTCTGATCGCTTTTAGATTTTGCACGCGGATAGGGCCAACATAGGCCCAGGTATTGCCATGCGCACCCGCACGCAACAATGTTTCGATACCGAGTTATCGTGGTGCGGAAGACCGCGGCGCCCAAACGTTACGCGCTTCCGGCTCGCGAACTACTCTTTTCATCATGCCCACACTGGCATCAGTTTGTAGTACGGGAGGCTGTCTACAAATGGTGAAAATTTCAAAGCGTTCCGTCGGAAAATAAAAAAAGTTATGAGCATTAGAAGATCTTCCCATTAGGCCCCATTAGGCCACAGTAGCCGACCCGGCCTAAAACTTGCGCGGGTCACTTTCACGGACGGGCTCGAAACTGGTGCCAGAAGTTAGCCCCCGACCAGAGCTTCATTGTGAGGCATTGCGTAAAATCCGTCCCCCGAGTGCCGAGCAATTGCCCTTGAAAGGGCTTTCCGCACAATTTTCACGCCCTTATTTGAGCCAATTGTAGCTGAAGGAATTTTGCGCAAATGACTGAGAGGTGCTCCTGGGCACTGCTCATCACTTTGCAATAGGTTCCGGGGCTTTTCGCAAAGGTCGCGTTTTCTCAAACTTTGAGGGCATTGGCGGGTGGGGTGTGAAACCTCCGAACGCATGATTCTCAGCTCCTGCTGTGGGCAGCAAGCCAATTTTTTTTCCAAAATGTTGACCTATAAAAGAGCTTACTCGGGTGTGAAAATTATCATTGTGCGCGCGCGCCCCGGACCGCAATCATGATATTTCCTGTTTTCCCATAGGGCCCAAGGCAAATTGGGATCGCGGTTGTACGCGCTTTCTAAGGCTCTGATCGCTTTTAGATTTTGCACGGGGATAGGGCCAACAGAGGCCCAGGTATTGCCATGCGCACCCGCCCACAACAATGTTTTGATACCGAGTCATTGGGGTAAGGAAAACCGCGGCGCCAAAAAGTTACGCGCTTCCGGCTCAAGAACTACTCTTTTCATCATGCCCACACTGGCATCAGTTTGTAGTACGGGAGGCCGTCTACAAATGGTGAAAATTTCAAAGTGTTCCGTCGGAAAATTAAAAAGTTATGAGCATTAGAAGATCTTCCTATTATGCCCCATTAGGCCACAGTAGCCGACCTGGCCTAAAACTTGCGCGGGTCACTTTCACGGACGGGCTCGAAACTGGTGCCAGAAGTTAGCCCCCAACCAGAGCTTCATTGTGAGGCATTTTGTAAAAATTTCCGTCCCCCGAGTGCCGAGCAATAGCCCGTGAAAGGGCTTTCCGCACAATTTTTACGCCCTTATTTGAGCCACTTTTAGCTGAAGGAATTTTGCGCAAATGACTGAGAGGTGCTCCTGGGCACTGCTCATCACTTTGCAATAGGTTCCGGGGCTTTTCGCGAAGGTCGCGTTTTCTCAAACTTTGAGGGCATTGGCGGGTGGGGTGTGAAACCTCCGAACGCATGATTCTCAGCTCCTGCTGTGGGCAGCAAGCCAATTTTTTTTCCAAAATATTGACCTATAAAAGAGCTTACTGGGGTATGAAAATTATCATTGTGCGCGCGCGCCTCGGACCGCAATCATGATATTTCCTGTTTTCCCATAGGGCCCAAGGCAAATTGGGATCGCGGTTGTACGCGCTTTCTAAGGCTCTGATTACTTTTAGATTTTGCACGCGGATAGGGCCAACAGAGGCCCAGGTATTGCCATGCGCACCCGCCTGCAACAATGTTTCGATACCGAGTTATCGGGGTGCGGAAGACCGCGGCGCCGAAACGTTACGCGCTTCCGGCTCGCGAACTACTCTTTTCATCATGCCCACACTGGCATCAGTTTGTAGTACGGGAGGCCGTCTACAAATGGTGAAAATTTCAAAGCGTTCCGTCAGAAAATTAAAAAGTTATGAGCATTAGAAGATCTTCCCATTAGGCCCCATTAGGACACAGTAGCCGACCCGGCCTAAAACTTGCGCGGGTCACTTTCACGGACGGGCTCGAAACTGGTGCCAGAAGTTAGCCCCCAACCAGAGCTTCATTGTGAGGCATTGCGTAAAATTTTCCGTCCCCCGAGTGCCGAGCAATAGCCCGTGAAAAGGCTTTCTGCACAATTTTCACGCCCTTATTTAAGCCACTTGTAGCTGAAGGAATTTTGCGCAAATGACTGAGAGGTGCTCCTGGGCACTGCTCATCACTTTGCAATATTTTCCGGGGCTTTTCGCGAAGGTCGCGTTTTCTCAAACTTTGGTATCCTGGGTCAGGTGTGGTACTTGATTGTATCGATTCCTGATCTTTGCAACCTTATTACTTTGAGGGCATTGGCGGGTGGGGTGTGAAACCTCCGAACGCATGATTCTCAGCTCCTGCTGTGGGCAGCAAGCCAATTTTTTTCCCAAAATGTTGACCTATAAAAGAGCTTACTCGGGTGTGAAAATTATCATTGTGCGCGCGCGCCCCGGACCGCAATCATGATATTTCCTATTTTCCCATAGGGCCCAAGGCAAATTGGGATCGCGGTTGTACGCGCTTTCTAAGTCTCTGATCGCTTTTAGATTTTGCACGCGGATAGGGCCAACAGAGGCCCAGGTATTGCCATGCGCACCCGCCCGTAACAATGTTCCGATACCGAGTTATCGGGGTGCGGAATACCGTGGCGCCGAAACGTTACGCGCTTCCGGCTCGCAAACTACTCTTTTCATCATGCCCACACTGGCATCAGTTTGTAGTACGGGAGGCCGTCTACTAATGGTGAAAATTTCAAAGCGTTCCGTCGGAAAATTAAAAAGTTATGAGCATTAGAAGATCTTCCCATTAGGCCCCATTAGGCCACAGTAGCCGACCCGGCCTAAAACTTGCGCGGGTCACTTTCACGGACGGGCTCGAAACTGGTGCCAGAAGTTAGCCCCCGACCAGAGCTTCATTGTGAGGCATTGCGTAAAATTTTCCGTCCCCCGAGTGCCGAGCAATAGCCTGTGAAAGGGCTTTCAGCACAATTTTCACGCCCTTATTTGAGCCACTTGTAGCTGAAGGAATTTTGCGCAAATGACTGAGAGGTGCTCCTGGGCACTGCTCATCACTTTGCAATAGGTTCCGGGGCTTTTCGCGAAGGTCGCATTTTCTCAAACTTTGAGGGCATTGGCGGGTGGGGTGTGAAACCTCCGAACGCATGATTCTCAGCTCCTGCTGTGCGCAGCAAGCCAATTTTTTTTCCAAAATGTTGACCTATAAAAGAGCTTACTCGGGTGTGAAAATTATCATTGTGCGCGGCGCCCCGGACCGCAATCATGATATTTCCTGTTTTCCCATAGGGCCCAAGGCAAATTGGGATCGCGGTTGTACGCGCTTTCTAAGGCTCTGATCGCTTTTAGATTTCGCACTCGGATAGGGCCAACAGAGGCCCAGGTATTGCCATGCGCACCCGCCCGCAACAATGTTTCGATACCGAGTTATCGGGGTGCGGAAGACCGCGACGCCAAAACGTTACGCGCTTCCGGCTCGCGAACTACTCTTTTCATCATGCCCACACTGGCATCAGTTTGTAGTACGGGAGGCCGTCTACAAATGGTGAAAATTTCAAAGCGTTCCGTCGGAAAATTAAAAAGTTATGAGCATTAGAAGATCTTCCCATTAGGCCCCATTAGGCCACAGTAGCCGACCCGGCCTAAAACTTGCGCGGGTCACTGTCACGGACGGGCTCGAAACTTGTGCCAGAAGTTAGCCCCCGACCAGAGCTTCATTGTGAGGCATTGCGTAAAATTTTCCGTCCCCCGAGTGCCAAGCAATAGCCCGTGAAAGGGCTTTCCGCACAATTTTCACGCCCTTATTTGAGCCACTTGTAGCTGAAGGAATTTTGGGCAAATGACTGAGAGGTGCTCCTGGGCACTGCTCATCACTTTGCAATAGGTTCCAGGGCTTTTCGCGAAGGTTGCATTTTCTCAAACTTTGAGGGCATTGGCGGGTGGGGTGTGAAACCTCCGAACGCATGATTCTCAGCTCCTGCTGTTGGCAGCAAGCCAATTTTTTTCCAAAATGTTGACCTATAAAAGAGCTTACTGGGGTGTGAAAATTATCATTGTGCGCGCGCGCCCCGGACCGCAATCATGATATTTCCTGTTTTCCCATAGGGACCAAGGCAAATTGGGATCGCGGTTGTACGCGCTTTCTAAGGCTCTGATCGCTTTTAGATTTTGCACGCGGATAGGGCCAACAGAGGCCCAGGTATTGCCATGCGCACCCGCCCGCAACAATGTTTCAATACCGAGTTATCGGGGTGGGGAAGACCGCGGCGTGGTAACGTTACGCGCTTCTGGCTCGCGAACTACTCTTTTCATCATGCCCACACTGGCATCAGTTTGTAGTACGGGATGCCGTCTACAAATGGTGAAAATTTCAAAGCGTTCCGTCGGAAAATTAAAAAGTTATGAGCATTAGAAGATCTTCCCATTAGGCCACAGTATCCGACCCGGCCTAAAACTTGCGCGGGTCACTTTCACGGACGGGCTCGAAACTGGTGCCAGAAGTTAGCCCCCGACCAGAGCTTCATTGTGAGGCATTGCGTAAAATTTTCCGTCCCCCGAGTGCCGAGCAATAGCCCGTGAAAGGGCTTTCCGCACAATTTTCATGCCCTTATTTGAGCCACTTGTAGCTGAAGGAATTTTGGGCAAATGACTGAGAGGTGCTCCTGGGCACTGCTCATCACTTTGCAATAGGTTCCAGGGCTTTTCGCGAAGGTCGCGTTTTCTCAAACTTTGAGGGCATTGGCGGGTGGGTTGTGAAACCTCCAAACGCATGATTCTCAGCTCCTGCTGTGGGCAGCTAGCCACTTTTTTTCCAAAATATTGACCTATAAAAGAGCTTACTCGGGTGTGAAAATTATCATTGTGCGCGCGCGCCCCGGACCGCAATCATGATATTTCCTGTTTTCCCATAGGGCCCAAGGAAAATTGGGATCGCGGTTGTACGCGCTTTCTAAGGCTCTGATTGCTTTTAGATTTTGCACGCGGATAGGGCCAACAGAGGCCCAGGTCTTGCCATGCGCACCCGCCCACAACAATGTTTCGATACAGAGTTATCGGGGTGCGGAAGACCGCGGCGCCGAAACGTTACGCGCTTCCGGCTCACGAACTACTCTTTTCATCATGCCCACACTGGCATCAGTTTGTAGTACGGGAGGCCGTCTACAAATGGTGAAAATTTCAAAGCGTTCCGTCGGAAAATTAAAAAGTTATGAGCATTAGAAGATCTTCCCATTAGGCCCCATGAGGCCACAGTAGCCGACCAGGCCTAAAACTTGCGCGGGTCACTTTCACGGACGGGCTCGAAACTGGTGCCAGAAGTTAGCCCCCGACCAGAGCTTCATTGTGAGGCATTGCGTAAAATTTTCCGTCCCCCGAGTGCCGAGCAATAGCCCGTGAAAGCGCTTTCCGCACAATTTTCATGCCCTTATTTGAGCCACTTGTAGCTGAAGGAATTTTGCGCAAATGACTGAGATGTGCTCCTGGCCACTGCTCATCACTTTGCAATAGGTTCCGGGGCTTTTCGCGAAGGTCGCGTTTTCTCAAACTTTGAGGGCATTGGCGGGTGGGGTGTGAAACCTCCGAACGCATGATTCTCAGCTCCTGCTGTGGGCAGCAAGCCAATTTTTTTTCCAAAATGTTGACCTATAAAAGAGCTTACTCGGGTGTGAAAATTATCATTGTGCGCGCGCGCCCCGGACCGCAATCTTGATATTTCCTGTTTTCCCATAGGGCCCAAGGCAAATTGGGATCGCGGTTGTACCCGCTTTCTAAGGCTCTGATCGCTTTTAGATTTTGCACGCAGATAGGACCAACAGAGGCCCAGGTATTGCCATGCGCACCCGCCCGCAACAATGTTTCGATACCGAGTTATCGGGGTGCGGAAGACCGCGGCGCCGAAACGTTACGCGCCTCCGGCTCGCGAACTACTCTTTTCATCATGCCCACACTGGCATCAGTTTGTAATACGGGAGGCCATCTACAAATGGTGAAAATTTCAAAGCGTTCCGTCGGAAAATTAAAAAGTTATGAGCATTAGAAGATCTTCCCATTAGGCCACAGTAGCCGTCCCGGCCTAAAACTTGCGCCGGTCACTTTCACGGACGGGCTCGAAACTGGTGCCAGAAGTTAGCCCCCCGACCAGAGCTTCATTGTGAGGCATTGCGTAAAATTTTCCGTCCCCCGAGTGCCAAGCAATAGCCCGTGAAAGGGCTTTCCGCGCAATTTTCACGCCCTTATTTGAGCCACTTGTAGCTGAAGGAATTTTGCGCAAATGACTGAGAGGTGCTCCTGGGCACTGCTCATCACTTTGCAATAGGTTCCGGGGCTTTTCGCGAAGGTCGCGTTTTCTCAAACTTTGAGGGCATTGGCGGGTGGGGTGTTAAACCTCTGAACGCATGATTCTCAGCTCCTTCAGTGGGCAGCAAGCCAATTTTTTTTCCAAAATTTTGACATATAAAAGAGATTACTAGGGTGTGAAAATTATCATTGTGCTCGCGCGCCCCGGACCGCAATCATGATATTTTCCTGTTTTCCCATTGCCCAAGGCAAATTGGGATTGCGGTTGTACGCGCTTTCTAAGGCTCTGAGCGCTTTTAGATTTTGCACGCGGATAGGGCCAACAGATGCCCAGGTATTGCCATGCGCACCCGCACGCAACAATGTTTCGATACCGAGTTATCGGGGTGCGGAAGACCGCGGCGCCGAAACGTTACGCGCTTCCGGCTCGCGAACTACTCTTTTCATCATGCCCACACTGGCATCAGTTCGTAGTACGGGAGGCCGTCTACAAATGGTGAAAATTTCAAAGCGTTCCGTCGGAAAATTAAAAAGTTATGAGCACTAGAAGATCTTTCCTTTAGGCCCCATTAGGCCACAGTAGCCGACCCGGCCTAAAACTTGCGCGGGTCACTTTCACGGACGGGCTCGAAACTGGTGCCAGAAGTTAGCCCCCGACCAGAGCTTCATTGTGAGGCATTGCGTAAAATTTTCCGTCCCCCGAGTGCCGAGCAATAGCCCGTGAAAGGGCATTCCGCACAATTTTCACGCCCTTATTTGAGCCACTTGTAGATAAGGGATTTTGCGCAAATGACTGTGAGGTGCTCCTGGGCACTGCTCATCACTTTGCAATAGGTTCCGGGGCTTTTTGCGAAGGTCGCGTTTTCTCAAACTTTGAGGGCATTGGAGGGTGGGGTGTGAAACCTCCAAACGCATGATTCTCAGCTCCTGCTGTGGGCAGCAAGCCAATTTTTTTTCCAAAATGTTGACCTATAAAAGAGCTTACTCGGGTGTGAAAATTATCATTGTGCGCGCGCGCCCCGGACCTCAATCATGATATTTCCTGTTTTCCCATAGGGCCCAAGGCAAATTGGGATCGCGGTTGTACGCGCTTTCTAAGGCTCTGATCGCTTTTAGATTTTGAACGCAGATAGGGCCAACAGAGGCCCAGGTATTGCCATGCGCACCCGCCCGCAACAATGTTTCGATACCGAGTTATCGGGGTGCGGAAGACCGCGGCGCCAAAACGTTACGCGCTTCCGGCTCGCGAACTACTCTTTTCATCATGCCCACACTGGCATCAGTTTGTAGTACGGGAGGCCGTCTACAAATGGTGAAAATTTCAAAGGGTTCCGTCGGAAAATTAAAAAGTTGTGAGCATTAGAAGATCTTCCCATTAGGCCCCATTAGGCCACAGTAGCCGACCCAGCCTAAAACTTGCGCTGGCCACTTTAACGGACAGGCTCCAAACTGGTGCCAGAAGTTAGTCCCCGACCAGAGCTTCATTGTGAGGCATTGCGTAAAATTTTCCGTCCCCCGAGTGCCGAGCAATAGCCCGTGAAAGGGCTTTCCGCACAATTTTCACGCCCTTATTTGAGCCACTTGTAGCTGATGGAATTTTGGGCAAATGACTGAGAGGTGCTCCTGGGCACTGCTCATCACTTTGCAATAGGTTATGGGGCTTTTCACGAAGGTCGCCTTTTCTCAAACTTTGAGGGCATTGGCGGGTGGGGTGTGAATTCTCTGAACGCATGATTCTCAGCTCCTGCTGTGGGCAGCAAGCCAATTTTTTTTCCAAAATGTTGACCTATAAAAGAGCTTACTCGGGTGTGAAAATTATCATTGTGCGCGCACGCCCCGGACCGCAATCATGATATTTCCTGTTTTCCCATAGGGCCCATGGCAAATTGGGATCGCGGTTGTACGCGCTTTCTAAGGCTCTGTTCGCTTTTAGATTTTGCACGCAGATAGGGCCAACAGAGGCCCAGGTATTGCCATGCGCACCCGCCTACAACAATGTTTCGATACCGAGTTATCGGGGTGCGGAAGACCGCGGCGCCGAAACGTTACGCGCTTCCGGCTCGCGAACTACTCTTTTCATCATGCCCACACTGGCATCAGTTTGTAGTACGGGAGGCCGTCTACAAATGGTGAAAATTTCAAAGCGTTCCGTCGGAAAATTAAAAAGTTATGAGCATTAGAAGATCTTCCCATTAGGCCCCATTAGGCCACAGTAGCCGACCCGGCCTAAAACTTGCGCGGGTCACTTTCACGGACGGGCTCAAAACTGGTGCCAGAAGTTAGCCCCCGACCAGAGCTTCATTGTGAGGCATTGGGTAAAATTTTCCGTCCCCCGAGTGCCAAGCAATAGCCCGTGAAAGGGCTTTCCGCACAATTTTCACGCCCGTATTTGAGCCACTTGTAGCTGAAGGAATTTTGCGCAAATGACTGAGAGGTGCTCCTGGGCACTGCTCATCACTTTGCAATAGGTTCCGGGGCTTTTCGCGAAGGTCGCATTTTCTCAAACTTTGAAGGCATTGGCGGGTGGGGTGTGAAACCTCCGAATGCATGATTCTCAGCTCCTGCTGTGGGCAGCAAGCCAATTTTTTTTCCAAAATGTTGACCTATAAAAGAGCTTACTCGGGTGTGAAAATTATTATTGTGCGCGCGCACCCCGGACCGCAATCATGATATTTCCTGTTTTCCCATAGGGCCCAAGGCAAATTGGGATCGCGGTTGTACGCGCTTTCTAAGGCTCTGATCGCTTTTAGATTTTGCACGCGGATAGGGCCAACAGAGGCCCAGGTATTGCCATGCGCACCCGCCCGCAACAATGTTTCGATACCGAGTTATCGGGGTGCGGAGGACCGCGGCGCCGAAACGCTACGCGCTTCCGGCTCGCGAACTACTCTTTTCATCATGCCCACACTGGCATCAGTTTGTAGCACGGGAGGCCGTCTACAAATGGTGAAAATTTCAAAGTGTTCGGTCGGAAAATTAAAAACTTATGAGCATTAGAAGATCTTTCCATTAGGCCCCTTTAGGCCACAGTAGCCGACCCGGCCTAAAACTTGCGCGGGTCACTTTCACGGACGGGCTCGAAACTGGTGCCAGAAGTTAGCCCCCAACCAGAGCTTCATTGTGAGGCATTGCGTAAAATTTTCCGTCCCCCGAGTGCCGAGCAATAGCCCGTGTAAGGGCTTTCCGCACAATTTTCACGCCCTTATTTGAGCCACTTGTAGCTGAAGGAATTTTGCGCAAATGACTGAGAGGTGCTCCTTGGCACTGCTCATCACTTTGCAATAGGTTCCGGGGCTTTTTGCGAAGGTCGCGTTTTCTCAAACTTTGAGGGCATTGGCGGGTGGGGTGTGAAATCTCCAAACGCATGATTCTCAGCTCCTGCTGTGGGCAGCAAGCCAATTTTATTTCCAAAATGTTGACCTATTAAAGAGCTTACTCGGGTGTGAAAATTATCATTGTGCGCGCGCGCCCCGGACCTCAATCATGATATTTCCTGTTTTCCCATAGGGCCCAAGGCAAATTGGGATCGCGGTTGTACGCGCTTTCTAAGGCTCTGATCGCTTTTAGATTTTGAACGCAGATAGGGCCAACAGAGGCCCAGGTATTGCCATGCGCACCCGCCCGCAACAATGTTTCGATACCGAGTTATAGGGGTGCGGAAGACCGCGGCGCCGAAACGTTACGCGCTTCCGGCTCGCGAGCTACTCTTTTCATCATGCCCACACTGGCATCAGTTTGTAGTACGGGAGGCCGTCTACAAATGGTGAAAATTTCAAAGCGTTCCGTCGGAAAATTAAAAAGTTATGAGCATTAGAAGATCTTCCCATTAGGCCCCATTAGGCCACAGTAGCCGACCCGGCCTAAAACTTGCGCGGGTCACTTTCACGGACGGGCTCGAAACTGGTGCCAGAAGATAGCCCCCGACCAGAGCTTCATTGTGAGGCATTGGGTAAAATTTTCCGTCCCCCGAGTGCCGAGCAATAGCCCATGTAAGGGCTTTCCGCACAATTTTCACGCCCTTATTTGAGCCACTTGTAGCTGAAGGAATTTTGCGCAAATGACTGAGAGGTGCTCCTTGGCACTGCTCATCACTTTGCAATAGGTTCCGGGGCTTTACGCGAAGGTCGCGTTTTCTCAAACTTTGAGGGCATTGGCGGGTGGGGTGTGAAACCTCCGAACGCATGATTCTCAGCTCCTGCTGTGGGCAGCAAGCCAATTTTTTTTCCAAAATGTTGACCTATAAAAGAGCTTACTCGGGTGTTAAAATTATCATTGTGTGCGCGCGCCCCGGACCGCAATCATGATATTTCCTGTTTTCCCATAGGGCCCAAGGCAAATTGGGATCGCAGTTGTACGCGCTTTCTAAGGCTCTGATCGCTTTTAGATTTTGCATGCGGATAGGGCCAACAGAGGCCCAGGTATTGCCATGCGCACCCGCCCGCAACAATGTTTCGATACCGAGTTATCGGGGTGCGGAAGACCGCGGCGCCGAAACGTTACGCGCTTCCGGCTCGCGAACTACTCTTTTCATCATGCCCACACTGGCATCAGTTTGTATTACAGGAGGCCGTCTACAAATGGTGAAAATTTCAAAGTGTTCCGTCGGAAAATTAAAAAGTTATGAACATAAGAAGATCTTCCCATTAGGCCCCATTAGGCCGCAGTAGCCGACCCGGCCTAAAACTTGCGCGGGTCACTTTCACGGACGGGCTCAAAACTGGTGCCAGAAGTTAGCCCCCGACCAGAGCTTCATTGTGAGGCATTGGGTAAAATTTTCCGTCCCCCGAGTGCCAAGCAATAGCCCATGAAAGGGCTTTCCGCACAATTTTCACGCCCTTATTTGAGCCACTTGTAGCTGAAGGAATTTTGCGCAAATGACTGAAAGGTGCTCCTGGGCACTGCTCATCACTTTGCAATAGGTTCCGGGGCTTTTCGCGAAGGTCGCGTTTTCTCAAACTTTGAGGGCATTGGCGGGTGGGGTGTGAAACCTCTGAACGCATGATTCTCAGCTCCTTCAGTGGGCAGCAAGCCAATTTTTTTTCCAAAATGTTGACCTATAAAAGAGCTTACTCGGGTGTGAAAATTATCATTGTGCGCGCGCGCCCCGGACCGCAATCATGATATTTCCTGTTTTCCCATAGGGCCCAAGGCAAATTGGGATCGCGGTTGTACGCGCTTTCTAAGGCTCTGATCGCTTTTAGATTTTGCACGCCGATAGGGCCAACAGAGGCACAGGTATTGCCATGCGCACCCGCCCGCAACAATGTTTCGATACCGAGTTATCGGGTTGCGGAAGACCGCGGCGCCGAAACGTTACGCGCTTCTGGCTCGCAAACTACTCTTTTCATCATGCCCACACTGGCATCAGTTTGTAGTACGGGAGGCCGTCTACAAATGGTGAAAATTTTAAAGCGTTCCGTCGGAAAATTAAAAACTTATGAGCATTAGAAGATCTTCCCATTAGGCCCCATTAGGCCACAGTAGCCGACCCGGCCTAAAACTTGCGCGGGTCACTTTCACGGACGGGCTCGAAACTGGTGCCAGAAGTTAGCCCCCGACAAGAGCTTCATTGTGAGGCATTGTGTAAAATTTTCTGTCCCCTGAGTGCCAAGCAATAGCCCGTGAAAGGGCTTTCCGCACAATTTTCACGCCCGTATTTGAGCCACTTGTAGCTGAAGGAATTTTGCGCAAATGACTGAGAGGTGCTCCTGGGCACTGCTCATCACTTTGCAATAGGTTCCGGGGCTTTTCGCGAAGGTCGCATTTTCTCAAACTTTGAAGGCATTGGCGGGTGGGGTGTGAAACCTCCAAATGCATGATTCTCAGCTCCTGCTGTGGGCAGCAAGCCAATTTTTTTTCCAAAATGTTGACCTATAAAAGAACTTACTCAGGTGTGAAAATTATTATTGTGCGCGCGCACCCCGGACCGCAATCATGATATTTCCTGTTTTCCCATAGGGCCCAAGGCAAATTGGGATCGCGGTTGTACGCGCTTTCTAAGGCTCTGATCGCTTTTAGATTTTGCACGCGGATAGGGCCAACAGAGGCCCAGGTATTGCCATGCGCACCCGCCCGCAACAATGTTTTGATACCGAGTTATCGGGGTGCGGAAGACCGCGGCGCCGAAACGTTACGCGCTTCCGGCTCGCGAACTACTCTTTTCATCATGCCCACACTGGCATCAGTTTGTAGTACGGGAGGCCGTCTACAAATGGTGAAAATTTTAAAGCGTTCCGTCGGAAAATTAAAAACTTATGAGCATTAGAAGATCTTCCCATTAGGCCCCATTAGGCCACAGTAGCCGACCCGGCCTCAAACTTGCGCGGGTCACTTTTACGGACGGGCTCGAAACTGGTGCCAGAAGTTAGCCCCCGACCAGAGCTTCATTGTGAGGCATTGCGTAAAATTTTCCGTCCCCCGAGTGCCGAGCAATAGCCCGTGAAAGGGCTTTCCGCACAATTTTCACGCCCTTATTTGAGCCACTTGTAGCTGAAGGAATTTTGCGCAAATGACTGAGAGGTGCTCCTGGGCACTGCTCATCACTTTGCAATAGGTTCCGGGGCTTTTCGCGAAGGTCGCGTTTTCTCAAACTTAGAGGGCATTGGCGGCTAGGGTGTGAAACCTCCAAACGCATGATTCTCAGCACTTGCTGTGGGCAGCAAGCCAATTTTTTTTCCAAAATGTTGACCTATAAAAGAGCTTACTCGGGTGTGAAAATTATCATTGTGCGCACACGCCCCAGACTGCAATCATGATATTTCCTGTTTTCCCATAGGGCCCAAGGCAAATTGGGATCGCGGTTGTACGCGCTTTCTAAGGCTCTGATCGCTTTTAGATTTTGCACACGGATAGGGCCAACAGAGACCCAGGTATTGCCATGCGCACCCGCCCGCAACAATGTTTTGATACCGAGTTATCGGGGTGCGGAAGACCGCGGCGCCGAAACGTTACGCGCTTCCGGCTCGCGAACTACTCTTTTCATCATGCCCACACTGGCATCAGTTTGTAGTACGGGAGGCCGTCTACAAATGGTGAAAATTTCAAAGCGTTCTGTCGGAAAATTAAAAAGTTATGAGCATTAGAAGATCTTCCCATTAGGCCCCATTAGTCCACAGTTGCCGACCCAGCCTAAAACTTGCACGGGTCACTTTCACGGACGGGCTCGAAACTGGTGCCAGAATTTAGCACCCGACCAGAGCTTCATTGTGAGGCATTGTGTAAAATTTTCCGTCCCCCGAGTGCCGAGCAATAGCCCCTGAAAGGGCTTTCCGCACAATTTTCACGCCCTTATTTGAGCCACTTGTAGCTGAAGGAATTTTGCGCAAATGACTGAGAGGTGCTCCTGGACACTGCTCATCACTTTGCAATAGGTTCCGTGGCTTTTCGCGAAGGTCGCGTTTTCTCAAACTTTGAGGGCATTGGCGAGTGTGGTGTGAAACCTCCGAACGCATGATTCTCAGCTCCTGCTGTGGGCAGCAAGCCAATTTTTTTTCCAAAATGTTGAACTATAAAAGAGCTTACTCGGGTGTGAAAATTATCATTGTGCGTGCGCGCCCCGGACCACAATCATGATATTTCCTGTTTTCCCATAGGGCCCAAGGCAAATTGGGATCGTGGTTGTACGTGCTTTCTAAGGCTCTGATCGCTTTCAAGATTTTGAACGCAGATAGGGCTAACAGAGGCCCAGGTATTGCCATGCGCACCCGCCCGCAACAATGTTTCGATACCGAGTTATCGGGGTGCGGAAGACCGCGGCGCCGAAACGTTACGCGCTTCCGGCTCGCGAACTACTCTTTTTATCATACCCACACTGGCATCAGTTTGTAGTACGGGAGGCCGTCTACAAATGGTGAAAATTTCAAAGCGTTCCGTCGGAAAATTAAAAAGTTATGAGCATTAGAAGATCTTCCCATTAGGCCCCATTAGGCCACAGTAGCCGACCTGGCCTAAAACTTGCGCGGGTCACTTTCACGGACGGGCTCGAAACTGTTGCCAGAAGATAGCCCCCGACCAGAGCTTCATTGTGAGGCATTGCGTAAAATTTTCCGTCCCCCGAGTGCCGAGCAATAGCCTGTGAAAGGGCTTTCCGCACAATATTCACGCCCTTATTTGAGCCACTTGTAGCTGAAGGAATTTTGCGCAAATGACTGAGAGGTGCTCCTGGGCACTGCTCATCACTTTGCAATAGGTTTCCGGGGCTTTTCGCGAAGGTCGCGTTTTCTCAAACTTTGAGGGCATTGGCGGGTGGGGTGTGAAACCTCCGAACACATGATTCTCAGCTCCTGCTGTGGGCAGCAAGCCAATTTTTTTTCCAAAATGTTGACCTATAAAAGAGCTTACTCGGGTGTGAAAATTATCATTGTGCGCGCGCGCGCCCCGGACCGCAATCATGATATTTCCTGTTTTCCCATAGGGCCCAAGGCAAATTTGGATCACGGTTGTACGCGCTTTCTAAGGCTCTGATCGCTTTTAGATTTTGCACGCGGATAGGGCCAACAGAGGCCCAGGTATTGCCATGCGCACCCGCCCGCAACAATGTTTCAATACCGAGTTATCGGGGTGCGGAAGACTGGGGCGCCGAAACGTTACACGCTTCCGGCTCGCGAACTACTCTTTTCATCATGCCCACACTGGCATCAGTTTGTAGTACGGGAGGCCGTCTACAAATGGTGAAAATTTCAAAGCGTTCCGTCGGAAAATTAAAAAGTTATGAGCATTAGAAGATCTTCCCATTAGGCCCCATTAGGCCACAGTAGCCGACCCGGCCTAAAACTTGCGCGGGTCACTTTCACGGACGGGCTTGAAACTGGTGCCAGAAGTTAGCCCCCGAACAGAGCTTCATTGTGAGGCATTGCGTAAAATTTTCCGTCCCCCAAGTGCTGAGCAATAGCCCGTGAAAGGGCTTTCCACACAATTTTCACGCCCTTATTTGAGCCACTTGTAGCTGAAGGAATTTTGCGCAAATGACTGAGAGGTGCTCCTGGGCACTGCTCATCACTTTGCAATAGGTTTCCGGGGCTTTTCGAGAAGGTCGCGTTTTCTCAAACTTTAAGGGCATTGGCGGGTGGGTTGTGAAACCTCCGAACACATGATTCTCAGCTCCTGCTGTGTGCAGCAAGCCAATTTTTTTTCCAAAATGTTGACATATAAAAGAGCTTACTCGGGTGTGAAAATTATCATTGTGCCCGCGCGTCCCGGACTGCAATCATGATATTTCCTGTTTTCCCATAGGGCCCAAGGCAAATTGGGATCGCGGTTGTACGCGCTTTCTAAGGCTCTGATCGCTTTTAGATTTTGCATGCGGATAGGGCCAACAGAGGCCCAGGTATTGCCATGTGCACCCGCCCGCAACAATGTTTCCATACCGAGTTATCGGGGTGCGGAAGACCGCGGCGCCGAAACGTTACGCGCTTCCGGCTCGCGAACTACTCTTTTCATCATGCCCACACTGGCATCAGTTTGTAGTACGGGAGGCCGTCTACAAATGGTGAATATTTCAAAGCGTTCCGTCGGAAAATTAAAAAGTTATGAGCATTAGAAGATCTTCCCATTAGGCCCAATTAGGCCACAGTAGCCGAACCGGCCTAAAACTTGCGCGGGTCACTTTCACGGACGGGCTCGAAACTGGTGCCAGAAGTTAGCCCCCGACCAGAGCTTCATTGTGAGGCATTGCGTAAACTTTTCCATCCCCCGAGTGCCAAGCAATAGCCCTTGAAAGGGCTTTCCGCACAATTTTCACGCCCTTATTTGAGCCACTTGTAGCTGAAGGAATTTTGCGCAAATGACTGAGAGGTGCTCCTGGGCACTGCTCATCACTTTGCAATAGGTTCCTGGGCTTTTCGCGAAGGTCACGTTTTCTCAAACTTTGAGGGCATTGGCGGGTGGGGTGTGAAACCTCCGAACGCATGATTCTCAGCTCCTGCTGTGGGCAGCAAGCCAATTTTTTTTCCAAAATGTTGACCTATAAAAGAGCTTACTCGGGTGTGAAAATTTTCATTGTGTGCGCGCGCCCCGGACCGCAATCATGATATTTCCTGTTTTCCCATAGGGCCCAAGGCAAATTGGGATCGCGGTTGTACGCGCTTTCTAAGGCTCTGATCGCTTTTAGATTTTGCACGCGGATAGGGCCAGCAGAGGCCCAGGTATTGCAGCGCATCTGCCCGCAACAATGTTTCGATACTGAGTTATCGGGGTGCGGAAAACCGCGGCGCCGAAACGTTACGCGCTTCCGGCTCGCGAACTACTCTTTTCATCATGCCCACACTGGCATCAGTTTGTAGTCCGGGAGGCTGTCTACAAATGGTGAAAATTTCAAAGCGTTCCGTCGGAAAATTAAAAAGTTATGAGCATTAGAAGATCTTCCCATTAGGCCCCATTAGGCCACAGTAGCCGACCCGGCCTAAAACTTGCGCGGGTCACTTTCACGGACGGGCTTGAAACTGGTGCCAGAAGTTAGCCCCCGACCAGAGCTTCATTGTGAGGCATTGCGTAAAATTTTCCATCCACCGAGTGCCAAGCAATAGCCCGTGAAAGGGCTTTCCGCACAATTTTCACGCCCTCATTTGAGCAACTTGTAGCTGAAGGAATTTTGCGCAAATGACTGAGAGGTGCTCCTGGGCACTGCTCATCACTTTGCAATAGGTTCCGGGGCTTTTCACGAAGGTCGCGTTTTCTCAAACTTTGAGGGCATTGGCGGGTGGGGTGTGAAACCTCCGAACGCATGATTCTCAGCTCTTGCTGTGGGCAGCAAGCCAATTTTTTTTCCAAAATGTTGACCTATAAAAGAGCTTACTCGGGTGTGAAAATTATCATTGTGCGCGCATGCCCCAGACTGCAATCATGATATTTCCTGTTTTCCCATAGGGCCCAAGGCAAATTGGGATCGCGGTTGTACGCGCTTTTTAAGGCTCTGATCGCTTTTAGATTTTGCACACGGATAGGGCCAACAGAGACCCAGGTATTGCCATGCGC
Source organism: Loripinus fragilis (assembly GCA_964019695.1). Classification (NCBI taxonomy): domain Eukaryota; kingdom Metazoa; phylum Mollusca; class Bivalvia; order Lucinida; family Lucinidae; genus Loripinus; species Loripinus fragilis. The sequence continues at coordinate 2,401,522 of CAXHUL010000609.1, forward strand.
ATCCGCCCGCAACAATGTTTCGATACCGAGTTATTGGGGTGCGGAAGACCGCGGCGCCGAAACGTTAAGCGCTTCCGGCTCGCGAACTACTCTTTTCATCATGCCCACACTGGCATCAGTTTGTAGTACGGGAGGCCGTCTACAAATGGTGAAAATTTCAAAGCGTTCCGTCGGAAAATTAAAAGTTATGAGCATTAGAAGATCTTCCCATTAGGCCCCATTAGTCCACAGTAGCCGACCCAGCCTAAAACTTGCGCGGGTCACTTTCACGGACGGGCTCGAAACTGGTGCCAGAAGTTAGCCCCCCACCAGAGCTTCATTGTGAGGCATTGCATAAAATTTTCCGTCCCCCGAGTGCCGAGCAATAGCCCCTGAAAGGGCTTTCCGCACAATTTTCACGCCCTTATTTGAGCCACTTGTAGCTGAAGGAATTTTGCGCAAATGACTGAGAGGTGCTCCTGGGCACTGCTCATCACTTTGCAATAGGTTCCGGGGCTTTTCGCGAAGGTCGCGTTTTCTCAAACTTTGAGGGCATTGGCGAGTGGGGTGTGAAACCTCCGAACGCATGATTCTCAGCTCCTGCTGTGGGCAGCAAGCCAATTTTTTTTCAAAAATGTTGACCTATAAAAGAGCTTACTCGGGTGTGAAAATTATCATTGTGCGCGCGCGCCCCGGACCACAATCATGATATTTCCTGTTTTCCCATAGGGCCCAAGGCAAATTGGGATCGTGGTTGTACGTGCTTTCTAAGGCTCTGATCGCTTTAAGATTTTGCACGCGGATAGGGCCAACAGAGGCCCAGGTATTGCCATGTGCACCCGCCCGCAACAATGTTTCGATACCGAGTTATCGTGGTGCGGAAGACCGCGGCGCCGAAACGTTACGCGCTTCTGGCTCGCGAACTACTCTTTTCATCATGCCCACACTGGCATCAGTTTGTAGTACGGGAGGCCGTCTACAAATGGTGAAAATTTCAAAGCGTTCCGTCGGAAAATTAAAAAGTTATGAGCATTAGAAGATCTTTCCATTAGGCCCCATTAGGCCACAGTAGCCGACCCGGCCTAAAACTTGCGCGGGTCACTTTCACGGACGGGCTCGTAACTGGTGCCAGAAGTTAGCACCCGACCAGAGCTTCATTGTGAGGCATTGCGTAAAATTTTCCGTCCCCCGAGTGCCGAGCAATAGCCCGTGTAAGGGCTTTCCGCACAATTTTCACGCCCTTATTTGAGCCACTTGTAGCTGAAGGAATTTTGCGCAAATGACTGAGAGGTGCTCCTGGGCACTGCTCATCACTTTGCAATAGGTTCCGGGGCTTTTTGCGAAGGTCGCGTTTTCTCAAACTTTGAGGGCATTGGCGGGTGGGGTGTGAAACCTCCAAACGCATGATTCTCAGCTCCTGCTGTGGGCAGCTAGCCAATTTTTTTTCCAAAATGTTGACCTATAAAAGAGCTTACTCGGGTGTGAAAATTATCATTGTGCATGCGCGCCCCGGACCTCAATCATGATATTTCCTGTTTTCCCATAGGGCCCAAGGCAAATTGGGATCGCGGTTGTACGCGCTTTCTAAGGCTCTGATCGCTTTTAGATTTTGAACGCAGATAGGGCAAACAGAGGCCCAGGTATTGCCATGCGCACCGGCCCGCAACAATGTTTCGATACCGAGTTATCGGGGTGCGGAAGACCGCGGCGCCGAAACGTTACGCGCTTCCGGCTCGCGAACTACTCTTTTCATCATGCCCACACTGGCATCAGTTTGTAGTACGGGTTGCCGTCTACAAATGGTGAAAATTTCAAAGCGTTCCATCAGAAAATTAAAAAGTTATGAGCATTAGGGGATCTTCCCATTAGGCCCCATTAGGCCACAGTAGCCGACCCGGCCTAAAACTTGCGCGGGTCACTTTCACGGACGGGCTCGAAATTGATGCCAGAAGATAGCCCCCGACCAGAGCTTCATTGTGAGGCATTGCATAAATTTTCCGTCCCCCGAGTGCCGAGCAATAGCCCCTGAAATGGCTTTCAGCATAATTTTCACGCCCTTATTTGAGCCACTTGTAGCTGAAGGAATTTTGCGCAAATGACTGAGAGGTGCTCCTGGGCACTGCTCATCACTTTGCAATAGGTTTCCGGGGCTTTTTGCGAAGGTCGCGTTTTCTCAAACTTTGAGGGCATTGGCGGTGGGGTGTGAAACCTCCGAACACATGGTTCTCAGCTCCTGCTGTGGGCAGCAAGCCAATTTTTTTTCCAAAATGTTGAACTATAAAAGAGCTTACTCGGGTGTGAAAATGATCATTGTGCGTGCGCGCCCCGGACCGCAATCATGATATTTCCTGTTTTCCCATAGGGCCCAAGGCAAATTTGGATCGCGGTTGTACGCGCTTTCTAAGGCTCTGATCGCTTTTTGATTTTGCACGCGGATAGGGCCAACAGAGGCCCAGGTATTGCCATGCGCACCCGCCCGCAACAATGTTTCAATACCGAGTTATCGGGGTGCGGAAGACCGGGGCGCCGAAACGTTACACGCTTCGGGCTCGCGAACTACTCTTTTCATCATGCCCACACTGGCATCAGTTTGTAGTACGGGAGGCCGTCTACAAATGGTGAAAATTTCAAAGCGTTCCGTCGGAAAATTAAAAAGTTATGAGCATTAGAAGATCTTCCCATTAGGCCCCATTAGGCCACAGTAGCCGACCCGGCCTAAAACTTGCGCGGGTCACTTTCACGGACGGGCTTGAAACTGGTGCTAGAAGTTAGCCCCCGACCAGAGCTTCATTGTGAGGCATTGCGTAAAATTTTCCGTCCCCCGAGTGCCGAGCAATAGCCCGTGAAAGGGCTTTCCGCACAATTTTCACGCCCTTATTTGAGCCACTTGTAGCTGAAGGAATTTTGCGCAAATGACTGAGAGGTGCTCCTGGGCACTGCTCATCACTTTGCAATAGGTTCCGGGGCTTTTCGCGAAGGTCGCATTTTCTCAAACTTTGAGGGCATTGGCGGCTGGGGTGTGAAACCTCCGAACGCATGATTCTCAGCTCCTGCTGTGGGCAGCAAGCCAATTTTTTTCCAAAATGTTGACCTATAAAAGAGCTTACTCGGGTGTGAAAATTATCATTGTGCCCGCGCGCCCCGGACTGCAATCATGATATTTCCTGTTTTCCCAAAGGGCCCAAGGCAAATTGGGATCGCGGTTGTACGCGCTTTCTAAGGCTCTGATCGCTTTTAGATTTTGCATGCGGATAGGGCCAACAGAGGCCAAGGTATTGCCATGTGCACCCGCCCGCAACAATGTTTCCATACCGAGTTATCGGGGTGCGGAAGACCGCGGCGCCGAAACGTTACGCGCTTCCAGCTCGCGAACTACTCTTTTCATCATGCCCACACTGGCATCAGTTTGTAGTCCGGGAGGCCGTCTACAAATGGTGAAAATTTCAAAGCGTTCCGTCGGAAAATTAAAAAGTTATGAGCATTAGAAGATCTTCCCATTAGGCCCCATTAGGCCACAGTAGCCGACCCGGCCTAAAACTTGCGCGGGTCACTTTCACGGACGGGCTCGAAATTGGTGCCAGAAGATAGCCCCCGACCAGAGCTTCATTGTGAGGCATTGCGTAAAATTTTCCGTCCCCCGAGTGCCGAGCAATAGCCCCTGAAAGGGCTTTCCGCACAATTTTCACGCCCTTATTTGAGCCACTTGTAGCTGAAGGAATTTTGCGCAAATGACTGAGAGGTGCTCCTGGGCACTGCTCATCACTTTGCAATAGGTTTCCGGGGCTTTTTGCGAAGGTCGCGTTTTCTCAAACTTTGAGGGCATTGGCGGGTGGGGTGTGAAACCTCCGAACATATGATTCTCAGCTCCTGCTGTGGGCAGCAAGCCAATTTTTTTTCCAAAATGTTGAACTATAAAAGAGCTTACTCGGGTGTGAAAATTATCATTGTGCGCGCGCGCCCCGGACCGCAATCATGATATTTCCTGTTTTCCCATAGGGCCCAAGGCAAATTTGGATCGCGGTTGTACGCGCTTTCTAAGGCTCTGATCGCTTTTTGATTTTGCACGCGGATAGGGCCAACAGAGGCCCAGGTATTGCCATGCGCACCCGCCCACAACAATGTTTCAATACCGAGTTATCGGGGTGCGGAAGACCGGGGCGCCGAAACGTTACACGCTTCCGGCTCGCGAACTACTCTTTTCATCATGCCCACACTGGCATCAGTTTGTAGTACGGGAGGCCGTCTACAAATGGTGAAAATTTCAAAGCGTTCCGTCGGAAAATTAAAAAGTTATGAGCATTAGAAGATCTTCCCATTAGGCCCCATTAGGCCACAGTAGCCGACCCGGCCTAAAACTTGTGCGGGTCACTTTCACGGACGGGCTTGAAACTGGTGCCAGAAGTTAGCCCCCGACCAGAGCTTCATTGTGAGGCATTGCGTAAAATTTTCCGTCCCCCGAGTGCCAAGCAATAGCCCGTGAAAGGGCTTTCCGCACAATTTTCACGCCCTTATTTGAGCCACTTGTAGCTGAAGGAATTTTGCGCAAATGACTGAGAGGTGCTCCTGGGCACTGCTCATCACTTTGCAATAGGTTCCGGGGCTTTTCGCGAAGGTCGCATTTTCTCAAACTTTGAGGGCATTGGCGGCTGGGGTGTGAAACCTCCGAACGCATGATTCTCAGCTCCTGCTGTGGGCAGCAAGCCAATTTTTTTCCAAAATGTTGACCTATAAAAGAGCTTACTCGGGTGTGAAAATTATCATTGTGCCCGCATGTCCCGGACTGCAATCATGATATTTCCTGTTTTCCCATAGGGCCCAAGGGAAATTGGGATCGCGGTTGTACGCGCTTTCTAAGGCTCTGATCGCTTTTAGATTTTGCATGCGGATAGGGCCAACAGAGGCCAAGGTATTGCCATGTGCACCCGCCCGCAACAATGTTTCCATACCGAGTTATCGGGGTGCGGAAGACCGCGGCGCCGAAACGTTACGCGCTTCCGGCTCGCGAACTACTCTTTTCATCATGCCCACACTGGCATCAGTTTGTAGTCCGGGAGGCCGTCTACAAATGGTGAAAATTTCAAAGCGTTCCGTCAGAAAATTAAAAAGTTATGAGCATTAGAAGATCTTCCCATTAGGCCCCATTAGGCCACAGTAGCCGACCCGGCCTAAAACTTGCGCGGGTCACTTTCACCGACGGGCTTGAAACTGGTGCCAGAAGTTAGCCCCCGACCAGAGCTTCATTGTGAGGCATTGCGTAAAATTTTCCGTCCCCCGAGTGCCGAGCAATAGCCCGTGAAAGGGCTTTCTGCACAATTTTCACGCCCTTATTTGAGCCACTTGTAGCTGAAGGAATTTTGCGCAAATGACTGAGAGGTGCTCCTGGGCACTGCTCATCACTTTGCAATAGGTTCCGGGGCTTTTCGCGAAGGTCGCGTTTTCTCAAACTTTGAGGGCATTGGCGGGTGGGGTGTGAAACCTCCGAACGCATGATTCTCAGCTCCTGCTGTGGGCAGCAAGCCATTTTTTTTTCCAAAATGTTGACCTATAAAAGAGCTTACTCGGGTGTGAAAATTATCATTGTGCGCGCGCGCCCCTGACGGCAATCATGATATTTCCTGTTTTCCCATAGGGCCTAAGGCAAATTGGGATCGCGGTTGTACGCGCTTTCTAAGGCTCTGATCGCTTTTTGATTTTGCACGCTGATAGGGCCAACAGAGGCCCAGGTATTGCTATGCGCACCCGCCCGCAACAATGTTTCGATACCGAGTTATCGGGGTGCGGAAGATGGCGGCGCCGAAACGTTACGCGCTTTTGGCTCGCGAACTACTCTTTTCATCATGCCCACACTGGCATCAGTTTGTAGTACGGGAGGCCGTCTACAAATGGTGAAAATTTCAAAGCGTTCCGTCAGAAAATTAAAAAGTTATGAGCATTAGAAGATCTTCCCATTAGGCCCCATTAGGCCACAGTAGCCGACCCGGCCTAAAACTTGCGCGGGTCACTTTCACGGACGGGCTCGAAACTGGTGCCAGAAGTTAGCCCCCAACCAGAGCTTCATTGTGAGGCATTGCGTAAAATTTTCCGTCCCCCGAGTGCCGAGCAATAGCCTGTGAAAGGGCTTTCCACACAATTTTCACGCCCTTATTTGAGCCACTTGTAGCTGAAGGAATTTTGCGCAAATGACTGAGAGGTGCTCCTGGGCACTGCTCATCACTTTGCAATAGGTTCCGGGGCTTTTCGCGAAGGTCGCGTTTTCTCAAACTTTGAGGGCATTGGCAGTTGGGGTGTGAAACTCCGAACGCATGATTCTCAGCTCCTGCTGTGGGCAGCAAGCCAATTTTTTTTCCAAAATGTTGACCTATAAAAGAGCTTACTCGGGTGTGATAATTATCATTGTGCGCGTGCGCCCAGGACGGCAATCATGATATTTCCTGTTTTCCCATAGGGCCCAAGGCAAATTGGGATCGCGGTTGTACGCGCTTTCTAAGGCTCTGATCGCTTTTAGATTTTGCACGCGGATAGGGCCAACAGAGGCCCAGGTATTGCCATGCGCGCCCGCCCGCAACAAAGTTTCGATACCGAGTTATCGGGATGCGGAAGACCGCGGCGCCGAAACGTTACGCGCTTCCGGCTCGCGAACTACTCTTTTCATCATGCCCACACTGGCATCAGTTTGTAGTACGGGAGGCCGTCTACAAATGGTGAAAATTTCAAAGCGTTCCGTCGGAAAATTAAACAGTTATGAGCATTAGAAGATCTTCCCATTAGGCCCCATTAGGCCACAGTAGCCGACCCGGCCTAAAACTTGCGCGGGTCACTTTCACGGACGGGCTCGAAACTGGTGCCAGAAGTTAGCCCCCGACCAGAGCTTCATTGTGAGGCATTGCGTAAAATTTTCCGTCCACCGAGTGCCGAGCAATAGCCCGTGAAAGGGCTTTCCGCACAATTTTCACGCCCTTATTTGAGCCACTTGTAGCTGAAGGAATTTTGCGCAAATGACTGAGAGGTGCTCCTGGGCACTGCTCATCACTTTGCAATAGGTTCCGGGGCTTTTTGCGAAGGTCGCGTTTTCTCAAACTTTGAGGGCATTGGCGGATGGGGTGTGAAACCTCCGAACGCATGATTCTCAGCTCCTGCTGTGGGCAGCAAGCCAATTTTTTTCCAAAATGTTGACCTATAAAAGAGCTTACTCGGGTGTGAAAATTATCATTGTGAGCGCGCGCCCCTGACCGCAATCATGATATTTCCTGTTTTCCCATAGGGCCCAAGGCAAATTGGGATCGCGGTTGTACGCGCTTTCTAAGGCTCTGATCGCTTTTAGATTTTGCACGCGGATAGGGCCAACAGAGGCCCAGGTATTGCCATGCGCACCCGCCCGCAACAATGTTTCGATACCGAGTTATCAGGGTGCGGAAGACCGCAGCGCCAAAACGTAACACGCTTCCAGCTCGCGAACTACTCTTTAATCATGCCCACACTGGCATCAGTTGGTAGTACGGGAGGCCGTCTACAAATGGTGAAAATTTCAAAGCGTTCCGTCGGAAAATTAAAAAGTTATGAGCATTAGAAGATCTTCCCATTAGGCCCCATTAGGCCACAGTAGCCGACCCGGCCTAAAACTTGCGCGGGTCACTTTCACGGACAGGCTCGAAACTGGTGCCAGAAGTTAGCCCCTGACCAGAGCTTCATTGTGAGGCATTGCGTAAAATTTTCCGTCCCCCGAGTGACGAGCAATAGCCGGTGAAAGGGCTTTCCGCACAATTTTCACGCCCTTATTTGAGCCACTTGTAGCTGAAGGAATTTTGCGCAAATGACTGAGAGGTGCTCCTGGGCACTGCTCATCACTTTGCAATAGGTTCCGGGGCTTTTCGCGAAGGTAGCGTTTTCTCAAACTTTAAGGGCATTGGCGGGTGGGGTGTGAAACCTCCGAACGCATGATTCTCAGCTCCTGCTGTGGGCAGCAAGCCAATTTTTTTCCAAAATGTTGACCTATAAAAGAGCTTACTCGGGTGTGAAAATTATCAATGTGCGCGCGCGCGCCCCAGACCGCAATCATGATATTTCCTGTTTTCCCATAGGGCCCAAGGCAAATTGGGATCGCGGTTGTACCCGCTTTCTAAGGCTCTGATCACTTTTAGATTTTGCATGCGGATAGGGCCAACAGAGGCCCAGGTATTGCCATGCGCACCCGCCCGCAACAATGTTTCGATACCGAGTTATCGGGGTGCTTTTCGCAAAGGTCGCGTTTTCTGAAACTTTGAGGGCATTGGCGGGTGGGGTGTGAAACCTCCGAACGCATGATTCTTAGCTCCTGCTTTGTCAGCAAGCCAATTTTTTTCCAAAATGTTGACCTATAAAAGAGCTTACTCGGGTGTGAAAATTATCATTGTGCGCGCGCGCCCCGGACAGCAATCATGATATTTCCTGTTTTCCCATAGGGCCCAAGGCAAATTGGGATCGCGGTTGTACGCGCTTTCTAAGGCTCTGATCGCTTGTTTTTGCACGCGGATAGGGCCAACAGAGGCCCAGGTATTGCCATGCGCACCCGCCTGCAACAATGTTTCGATACCGAGTTATTGGGGTGCGGAAGACCGCGGCGCCGAAACGTTACGCGCTTCCGGCTCGCGAACTACTCTTTTCATCATGCCCACACTGGCATCAGTTTGTAGTACGGGAGGCCGTCTACAAATGGTGAAAATTTCAAAGTGTTCCGTCGGAAAATTAAAAAGTTATGAGCATTAGAAGATCTTCCCATTAGGCCACAGTAGCCGACCCGGCCTAAAACTTGCGCGGGTCACTTTCCCGGACGGGCTCAAAACTGGTGCCAGAAGTTAGCCCCCGACCAGAGCTTCATTGTGAGGCATTGCGTAAAATTTTCCGTCCCCCTAGTGCCGAGCAATAGCCCGTGAAAGGGCTTTCAGCACAATTTTCACGCCCTTATTTGAGCCACTTGTAGCTGAAGGAATTTTGCGCAAATGACTGAGAGGTGCTCCTGGGCACTGCTCATCACTTTGCAATAGGTTCCGGGGCTTTTCGCGAAGGTCGCGTTTTCTCAAACTTTGAGGGCATTGGCGGGTGGGGTGTGAAACCTCCGAACGCATGATTCTCAGCTCCTGCTGTGGGCAGCAAGCCAATTTTTCTCCAAAATGTTGACCTATAAAAGAGCTTACTCGGGTGTGAAAATTATCATTGTGCGCGCGCGCCCCGGACCGCAATCATGATATTTCCTGTTTTCCCATAGGGCCCAAGGCAAATTGGGATCGCGGTTGTACGCGCTTTCTAAGGCTCTGGTCGCTTTTAGATTTTGCACGCGGATAGGGCCAACAGAGGCCCAGGTATTGCCATGCGCACCCGCCCGCAACAATGTTTCGATACCGAGTTATCGGGATGCGGAAGACCGCGGCGCCGAAAAGTTACGCGCTTCCGGCTCGCGAACTACTCTTTTCATCATGCCCACACTGGCATCAGTTTGTAGTACGGGAGGCCGTCTACAAATGGTGAAAATTTCAAAGCGTTCCGTCGGAAAATTAAAAAGTTATGAGCATTAGAGGATCTTCCCATTAGGCCCCATTAGGCCACAGTAGCCGACCAGTCCTAAAACTTGCGCGGGTCACTTTCACGGACGGGCTCAAAACTGGTGCCAGAAGTTAGCCCCCGACCAGAGCTTCATTGTGAGGCATTGCGTAAAATTTTCGTCCCCCGAGTGCCGAGCAATAGCCCGTGAAAGGGCTTTCCGTACAATTTTCACGCCCTTATTTGAGCCACTTGTAGCTGAAGGAATTTTGCGCAAATGACTGAGAGGTGCTCCTGGGCACTGCTCATCACTTTGCAATAGGTTCCGGGGCTTTTCGCGAAGGTCGCGTTTTCTCAAACTTTGAGGGCATTGGCGGGTGGGGTGTGAAACCTCCGAACGCATGATTCTCAGCTCCTGCTGTGGCCAGCAAGCCAATTTTTTTCCAAAATGTTGACCTGTAAAAGAGCTTACTCGGGTGTGAAAATTATCATTGTGCGTGCGCGCCCCGGACTGCAATCATGATATTTCCTATTTTCCCATAGGGCCCAAGGCAAATTGGGATTGCGGTTGTACGCACTTTCTAAGGTTCTGATCGCTTTTAGATTTTGCACGCGGATAGGGCCAACAGAGGCCCAGGTATTGCCATGCGCACCCGCCCGCAACAATGTTTCGATACCGAGTTATCGGGGTGCGGAAGACCGCGGCGCCGAAACGTTACGCGCTTCCGGCTCGCGAACTACTCTTTTCATCATGCCCACACTGGCATCAGTTTGTAGTACGGGAGGCCGTCTACAAATGCTGAAAATTTCAAAGCGTTCCGTCGGAAAATTAAAAAGTTATGAGCATTAGAAGATCTTCCCATTAGGCCCCATTAGGCCACAGTAGCCGACCCGGCCTAAAACTGGCGCGGGTCACTTTCACAGACGGGCTCGAAACTGGTGCCAGAAGTTAGCCCCCGACCAGAGCTTCATTGTGAGGCATTGCATAAAATTTTGCGTCCCCCGAGTGCCGAGCAATAGCCCGTGAAAGGGCTTTCAGCACAATTTTCACGCCCTTATTTGAGCCACTTGTAGCTGAAGGAATTTTGCGCAAATGACTGAGAGGTGCTCCTGGGCACTGCTCATCACTTTGCAATAGGTTCCGGGGCTTTTCTCGAAGGTCGCGTTTTCTCAAACTTTGAGGGCATTGGCGGGTGGGGTGTGAAACCTCCGAACGCATGATTCTCAGCTCCTGCTGTGGGCAGCAAGCCAATTTTTTTTAAAAATGTTGACCTATAAAAGAGCTTACTCGGGTGTGAAAATTATCATTGTGCACGCGCGCCCCTGACCGCAATCATGATATTTCCTGTTTTCCCATAGGGCCCAAGGCAAATTGGGATCGCGGTTGTAAGCGCTTTCTAAGGCTCTGATTGCTTTAAGATTTTGCACGCGGATAGGGCCAACAGAGGCCCAGGTATTGCCATGCGCACCCGCCAGCAACAATGTTTCGATACTGAGTTATCGGGGTGCGGAAGACCGCAGCGCCGAAACGTTACGCACTTCCAGCTCGCGAACTACTCTTTTCATCAAACACACACTGGCATCAGTTTGTAGTATGGGAGGCTGTCTACAAATGGTGAAAATTTCAAAGCGTTCGGTCGGAAAATTAAAAAGTTATGAGCATTAGAAGATCTTCCCATTAGGCCCCATTAGGCCACAGTAGCCGACCCGGCCTAAAACTTTCGCGGGTCACTTTCAAGGAAGGGCTCGAAACTGGTGCCAGAAGTTAGCCCCCGACCAGAGCTTCATTGTGAGGCATTTCGTAAAATTTTCCGTCCCCCGAGTGCCGAGCAATAGCCCGTGAAAGGGCTTTCCGCACAATTTTCACGCCCTTATTTGAGCCACTTGTAGCTGAAGGAATTTTGCGCAAATGACTGAGAGGTGCTCCTGGGCACTGCTCATCACTTTGCAATAGGTTCCGGGGCTTTTCGCGAAGGTCGCGTTTTCTCAAACTTTGAGGGCATTGGCGGGTGGGGTGTGAAACCTCCGAACGCATGATTCTCAGCTCCTGCTGTGGGCAGCAAGCCAATTTTTTTTCCAAAATGTTGACCTATAAAAGAGCTTACACAGGTGTGAAAATTATCATTGTGCGCGCGATCCCCGGACCGCAATCATGATATTACTTGTTTTCCCATAGGGCCCAAGGCAAATTGGGATCGCGGTTGTACGCGCTTTCTAAGGCTCTGATCGCTTTTAGATTTTGCACGCGGATACGGCCAACAGAGGCCCAGGTATTGCCATGCGCACCCGCCCGCAACAATGTTTCGATACCGAGTTATAGGGGTGCGGAAGACTGCGGCGCCGAAACGTTACGCGCTTCCGGCTCGCGAACTACTCTTTTCATCATGCCCACACTGGCATCAGTTTGTAGTACGGGAGACCGTCTACAAATGGTGAAAATTTCAAAGCGTTCCGTCGGAAAATTAAAAAGTTATGAGCATTAGAAGATCTTCCCATTAGGCCCCATTAGGCCACAGTAGCCGACCCGGCCTAAAACTTGCGCGGGTCACTTTCAAGGATGGGCTCGAAACTGGTGCCAGAAATTAGCCCCCGACCAGAGCTTCATTGTGAGGCATTGCGTAAAATTTTCGTCCCCCGAGTGCCGAGCAATAGCCCGTGAAAGGGCTTCCCGTACAATTTTCATGCCCTTATTTGAGCCACTTGTAGCTGAAGGAATTTTGCGCAAATGACTGAGAGGTGCTCCTGGGCACTGCTCATCACTTTGCAATAGGTTCCGGGGCTTTTCGCGAAGGTCGGGTTTTCTCAAACTTTGAGGGCATTGGCGGGTGGGGTGTGAAACCTCCAAACGCATGATTCTCAGCTCCTGCTGTGGGCAGCAAGCCAATTTTTTTCCAAAATGTTGACCTATAAAAGAGCTTACTCGGGTGTGAAAATTATCATTGTGCGCGCGCGCCCCGGACCGCAATCATGATATTTCCTATTTTCCCATAGGGCCCAAGGCAAATTGGGATCGCGGTTGTACGCACTTTCTAAGGCTCTGATCGCTTTTAGATTTTGCACGCCGATAGGGCCAACAGAGGCCCAGGTATTGCCATGCGCACCAGCCCCCAACAATGTTTCGATACCGAGTTATCGGGGTGCGGAAAACCGCGGCGCCGAAACGTTACGCGCTTCCGGCTCGCGAACTACTCTTTTCATCATGCCCACACTGGCATCAGTTTGTAGTACGGGAGGCCGTCTACAAATGGTGAAAATTTCAAAGCTTTCCGTCGGAAAATTAAAAAGTTATGACCATTAGAAGATCTTCCCATTAGGCCCCATTAGGCCACAGTAGCCAACCCGGCCAAAAACTTGCGCGGGTCACTTTCACGGACAGGCTCGAAACTGGTGCCAGAAGTTAGCCCCCGACCAGAGTTCATTGTGAGGCATTGTATAAAATTTTCCGTCCCCCGAGTGCCGAGCAATAGCCCGTGCAAGGGCTTTCAGCACAATTTTCACGCCCTTATTTGAGCCACTTGTAGCTGAAGGAATTTTGCGCAAATGACTGAGAGGTGCTCCTGGGCACTGCTTATCACTTTGCAATAGGTTCCGGGGCTTTTCGCGAAGGTCGCGTTTTCTCAAACTTTGAGGGCATTGGCGGGTGGGGTGTGAAACCTCTGAACGCATGATTCTCAGCTCCTGCTGTGGGCAGCAAGCCAATTTTTTTTTCCAAAATGTTGACCTATATAAGAGCTTACTCGGGTGTGAAAATTATAATTGTGCGCGCGCGCCCCTGACCGCAATCATGATATTTCCTGTTTTCCCATAGGGTCCAAGGCAAATTGGGATCGCGGTTGTACGCGCTTTCTAAGGCTCTGATCGCTTTTAGATTTTGCACGTTGATAGGGCCAACAGAGGCCCAGGTATTGCCATGCGCACCCGCCCGCAACAATGTTTCTATACCGAGTTATCAGGGTGCGGAAGACCGCGGCGCCAAAACGTTACGCGCTTCCGGCTCGCGAACTACTCTTTTCATTATGCCCACACTGGCATCAGTTTGTAGTACGGGAGGCCGTCTACAAATGGTGAAAATTTCAAAGCGTTCCGTCGGAAAATTAAAAAGTTATGAGCATTAGAAGATCTTCCCATTAGGCCCCATTAGGCCACAGTAGCCTACCCGGCCTAAAACTTGCGCAGGTAACTTTCATGGACGGGCTCGAAACTGGTGCCAGAAGTTAGCCCCCGACCAGAGCTTCATTGTGAGGCATTGCGTAAAATTTTCCGTCCCCCGAGTGCCAAGCAATAGCCCGTGAAAGGGCTTTCCGCACAATTTTCACGCCCTTATTTGAGCCACTTGTAGCTGAAGGAATTTTGCGCAAATGACTGAGAGGTGCTCCGGGGCACTGCTCATCACTTTGCAATAGGTTCCTGGGCTTTTCGCGAAGGTCGCGTTTTCTCAAACTTTGAGGGCATTGGCGGGTGGGGTGTGAAACCTCCGAACGCATGATTCTCAGCTCCTGCTGTGGGAAGCAAGCCAATTTTTTTCCAAAATGTTGACCTATAAAAGAGCTAACTTGGGTGTGAAAATTATCATTGTGCGCCAGGCCCCGGAGCGCAATCATGATATTTCCTGTTTTCCCATAGGGCCCAAGGCAAATTGGGATCGCGGTTGTAAGCGCTTTCTAAGGCTCTGATCGCTTTTAGATTTTGCACGCGGATAGGGCCAACAGAGGCCCAGGTATTGCCATGCGCACCCGCCCGCAACAATGTTTCGATACCGAGTTATCGGGGTGCGGAAGACCGCGGCGCCAAAACGTTACGCGCTTCCGGCTCGCGAACTACTCTTTTCATCATGCCCACACTGGCATCAGTTTGTAGTACGGGAGGCCGATTACAAATGGTGAAAATTTCAAAGCATTCCGTCGAAAAATTAAAAAAATTATGAGCATTAGAAGATCTTCACATTAGGCCCCATTAGGCCTCAGTAGCCGACCCTGCCTAAAACTTGCGCGGGTCACTTTCACGGATGGGCTCAAAACTGGTGCCAGAAGTTAGCCCCCGACCAGAGCTTCATTGTGAGGCATTGCGTAAAATTTTCCGTCCCCCGAGTGCCAAGCAATAGCCCGTGAAAGGGCTTTCCACACAATTTTCACGCCCTTATTTGAGCCACTTGTAGCTGAAGGAATTTTGCGCAAATGACTGAGAGGTGCTCCTGGGCACTGCTCATCACTTTGCAATAGGTTCCGGGGCTTTTCGCGAAGGTCGCGTTTTCTCAAACTTTGAGGGCATTGGCGGGTGGGGTGTGAAACCTCCGAACACATGATTCTCAGCTCCTGCTGTAGGCAGCAAGCCAATTTTTTTTCCAAAATGTTGACCTATAAAAGAGCTTACTCGGGTGTGAAAATTATCATTGTGCGCGCGCGCCCCGTACCGCAATCATGATATTTCCTGTTTTCCCATAGGGCCCAAGGCAAATTGGGATCGCGGTTGTACGCGCTTTCTAAGGCTCTGATCGCTTTTAGATTTTGCACGCGGATAGGGCCAACAGAGGCCCAGGTACTGCCATGCGCACCCGCCCGCAACAATGTTTCGATACCGAGATATCGGGGTGTGGAAGGCCGCGGCGCCGAAACGTTACGCGCTTCCGGCTAACGAACTACTCTTTTCATCATGCCCACACTGGCATCAGTTTGTAGTACGGGAGGCCATCTACAAATGGTGAAAATTTCAAAGCGTTCCATCGGAAAATTAAAAAGTTATGAGCATTAGAAGATCTTCCCATTAGGCCCCATTAGGCCACAGTAGCCGACCCGGCCTAAAACTTGCGCGGGTCACTTTCACGGACGGGCTCGAAACTGGAGCCAGAAGTTAGTCCCCGACCAGAGCTTCATTGTGAGGCATTGCGTAAAATTTTCCGTCCCCCGAGTGCCGAGCAATAGCCCGTGAAAGGGCTTTCCGCACAATTTTAACGCCCTTATTTGAGCCACTTGTCGCTGAAGGAATTTTGCGCAAATGACTGAGAGGTGCTCCTGGGCACTGCTCATCACTTTGCAATAGGTTCCGGGGCTTTTCGCGAAGATCGCGTTTTCTCAAACTTTGAGGGCATTGGCGGGTGGGGTGTGAAACCTCCGAACGCATGATTCTCAGCTCCTGCTGTGGGCAGCAAGCCAATTTTTTTTCCAAAATGTTGACCTATTAAAGAGCTTACTCGTATGTGAAAATTATCATTGTGCGCGCGCCCCCGGGACCGCAATCATGATATTTCCTGTTTTCCCATAGGGCCCAAGGCAAATTGGGATCGCGGTTGTAAGCGCTTTCTAAGGCTCTGATCGCTTTTAGATTTTGCACGCGGATAGGGCCAACAGAGGCCCAGGTATTGCCATGCGCACCCGCCCGCAACAATGTTTCGATACAGAGTTATCGGGATGCGGAAGAACGTGGCGCCGAAACGTTACGCGCTTCCGGCTCGCGAACTACTCTTTTTATCATGCCCTCACTGGCATCAGTTTGTAGTACGGGAGGCCGTCTACAAATGGTGAAAATTTCAAAGCGTTCCGTCGGAAAATTAAAAAGTTATGAGCATTAGAAGATCTTCCCATTAGGCCCCATTAGGCCACAGTAGCCGACCCGGCCTAAAACTTGCGCGGGTCACTTGCACGGACGGGCTCGAAACTGGTGCCAGAAGTTAGCCCCCGACCAGAGCTTCCTTGTGAGCATTGCGTAAAATTTTCCGTCCCCTGAGTGCCGAGCAATAGCCCGTGAAAGGGCTTTCCGCACAATTTTCATGCCCTTATTTCAGCCACTTGTAGCTGAAGGAATTTTGCGCAAATGACTGAGAGGTGCTCCTGGGCACTGCTCATCACTTTGCAATAGGTTCCGGGGCTTTTCGCGAAGGTCGCGTTTTCTCAAACTTTGAGGGCATTGGCGGGTGGGGTGTGAAACATCCGAACGCATGATTCTCAGCTCCTGCTGTGGGCAGCAAGCCAATTTTTTTCCAAAATGTAGACCTATAAAAGAGCTTACTCATGTGTGAAAATTATCATTGTGCCCGCGCACCCCGGACCGCAATCATGATATTTCCTGTTTTCCCATAGGGCCCAAGGCAAATTGGGATCGCGGTTGTACGCGCTTTCTAAGGCTCTGATCGCTTTTAGATTTTGCACGCGGATAGGGCCAACAGAGGTTCAGGTATTGCCATGCGCACCCACCCGCAACAATGTTTCAATACCGAGTTATCGGGGTGCGGAAGAACGCGGCGCCGAAACGTTACGTGCTTCCGGCTCGCAAACTACTCTTTTTATCATGCCCACACTGGCATCAGTTTGTAGTACGGGAGGCCGTCTACAAATGGTGAAAATTTCAAAGCGTTCCGTCGGAAAATTAAAAAGTTATGAGCATTAGAAGATCTTCCCATTAGGCCCCATTAGGCCACAGTAGCCGACCCGGCCTAAAACTTGCGCGGGTCACTTTCACGGACGGGCTCGAAACTGGTGCCAGAAGTTAGCCCCCGACCAGAGCTTCATTGTGAGGCATTGTGTAAAATTTTCCGTCCCCCGAGTGTCGAGCAATAGCCCGTGAAAGGGCTTTCTGCACAATTTTCACGCCCTTATTTGAGCCACTTGTAGCTGAAGGAATTTTGCGCAAATGACTGAGAGGTGCTCCTGGGCACTGCTCATCTCTTTGCAATAGGTTCCGGGGCTTTTCGCAAAGGTCGCGTTTTCTCAAACTTTGAGGGCATTGGCGGGTGGGGTGTGAAACCTCCGAACGCATGAATCTCAGCTCCTGCTGTGGGCAGCAAGCCATTTTTTTTCCAAAATATTGACCTCTAGAGGAGCTTACTCGGGTGTGAAAATTATCACTGTGCTCGCGCGCCTCGGAATGCAATCATGATATTTACTGTTTTCCCATAGGGCCCAAGGCAAATTGGGATCGCGGTTGTACGCGCTTTCTAAGGCTCTGATTGCTTTTAGATTTTGCACGCGGATAGGGCCAACAGAGGCCCAGGTATTGCCATGCGCACCCGCCCGCAACAATGTTTCGATACCGAGTTATCGGGGTGCGGAAGACCGCGGCGCCGAAACGTTACGCGCTTCCGGCTCGCGAACTACTCTTTTCATCATGCCCACACTGGCATTAGTTTGTAGTACGGGAGGCCGTCTACAAATGGTGAAAATTTCAAAGCGTTCCGTCGGAAAATTAAAAAGTTATGAGCATTAGAAGATATTCCCATAAGGCCCCATTAGGCCACAGTAGCCGACCCGGCCTAAAACTTGCGCGGGTCACTTTCACGGACGGGCTCGAAACTGGTGCCAGAAGTTAGCCCCCGACCAGAGCTTCATTGTGAGGCATTGCGTAAAATTTTCCGTCCCTCGAGTGCCGAGCAATAGCCCGTGAAAGGGCTTTTGGCACAATTTTCACACCCTTATTTGAGCCACTTGTAGCTGAAGGAATTTTGCGCAAATGACTGAGAGGTGCTCCTGGGCACTGCTCATCACTTTGCAATAGGTTCCGGGGCTTTTCGCGAAGGTCGCATTTTCTCAAACTTTGAGGGCATTGGTGGGTGGGGTGTGAAACCTCCGAACGCATGATTCTCAGCTCCTACTGTGGGCAGCAAGCCAATTTTTTTTTCCAAAATGTTGACCTATAAAAGAGCTTACTCGGGTGTGAAAATTATCATTGTGCGCGCGCCCTGGACCGCAATCATGATATTTCCTGTTTTCCCATAGGGCCCAAGGCAAATTGGGATCGCGGTTGTACGTGCTTTCTAAGGCTCTGATCGCTTTTAGATTTTGCACGCGGATAGGGCCAACAGAGGCCCAGGTATTGCCATGCGCACCCGCCCGCAACAATGTTTCGATACCGAGTTATCGGGGTGCGGAAGACCGCAGCGCCGAAACGTTACGCGCTTCCGGCTCGCGAACTACTCTTTTCATCATGCCCACACTGGCATCAGTTTGTAGTACGGGAGGCCGTCTACAAATGGTGAAAATTTCAAAGCGTTCCGTCGGAAAATTAAAAAGTTATGAGCATTAGAAGATCTTCCCATTAGGCCCCATTAGGCCACAGTAGCCGACCCAGCATAAAACTTGCGCGGGTCACTTTCACGGACGGGCTCGAAACTGGTGCCAGAAGTTAGCCCCTGACCAGAGCTTCATTGTGAGGCATTGCGTAAAATTTTCCGTCTCCCGAGTGCCGAGCAATAGCCCGTGAAAGGGCTTTCCGCACAATTTTCACGCCCTTATTTGAGCCACTTGTAGCTGAAGGAATTTTGCGCAAATGACTGATAGGTGCTCCTGGGCACTGCTCATCACTTTGCAATAGGTTCCGGGGCTTTAACGCGAAGGTCGCGTTTTCTCAAACTTTGAGGGCATTGGCGGGTGGGGTGTGAAACGTCCGAACGCATGATTCTCAGCTCCTGCTGTGGGCAGCAAGCCAATTTTTTTTCCAAAATGTTGACTTATAAAAGAGCTTACTCGGGTGTGAAAATTATCATTGTGCGCGCGCGCCCCGGACCGCAATCATGATATTTCCTGTTTTCCCATAGGGCCCAAGGCAAATTGGGATCGCGGTTGTATGCACTTTCTAAGGCTCTGATCGCTTTTAGATTTTGCAGGCGGATAGGGCCAACAGAGGCCCAGGTATTGCCATGCGCACCCGCCCGCAACAATGATTCGATACCGAGTTATCGGGGTGTGGAAGACCGCGGCGCCGAAACGTTACGCGCTTCCGGCTTGCGAACTACTCTTTTCATCATGCCCACACTGGCATCAGTTTGTAGTACGGGAGGCCGTCTACAAATGGTGAAAATTTCAAAGCGTTCCGTCCGAAAATTAAAAAGTTATGAGCATTAGAAGATCTTCCCATTAGGCCCCATTAGGCCACAGTAGCCGACCTGGCCTAAAACTTGCGCGGGTCACTTTCACGGACGGGCTCGAAACTGGTGCCAGAAGTTAGCCCCCGACCAGAGCTTCATTGTGAGGCATTGCGTAAAAATTTCCATCCCCTGAGTGCCGAGCAATAGCCCGTGAAAGGGCTTTTCGCACAATTTTCACGCCCTTATTTGAGCCTCTTGTAGCTGAAGGAATTTTGCGCAAATGACTGAGAGATGCTCCTGGGCACTGCTCATCACTTTGCAATAGGTTCCGGGGCTTTTCGCGAAGGTCCGGTTTTCTCACACTTTGAGGGCATTGGGGGGTGGGGTGTGAAACCTTCGAACGCGTGATTCTCAGCTCCTGCTGTGTGCAGCAAGCCAATTTTTTTTCCAAAATGTTGACCTATAAAAGAGCTTACTCGGGTGTGAAAATTATCATTGTGCGCGCGCGCCCCGGACCGCAATCATGATATTTCCTGTTTTCCCATAGGGCCCAAGGCAAATTGGGATCGTGGTTGTACGTGCTTTCTAAGGCTCTGATCGCTTTTAGATTTTGCACGCGGATAGGGCCAACAGAGGCCCAGGTATTGCCATGCGCACCCGCCCGCAACAATGTTTCCATACCGAGTTATTTGGGTGCGGAAGACTGCGGCGCCGAAACGTAGCGCGCTTCCGGCTCGCGAACTACTCTTTTCATCATGCCCACACTGGCATCAGTTTGTAGTACGGGAGGCCGTCTACAAATGGTGAAAATTTCAAAGCGTTCCGTCGGAAAATTGAAAAAGTTATGAGCATTAGAAAATCTTCCCATTAGGCCCCATTAGGCCACAGTAGCCGACCCGGCCTAAAACTTGCGCGGGTCACTTTCACGGACGGGCTCGAAACTGGTGCCAGAAGTTAGCCCCCGACCAGAGCTTCATTGTGAGGCATTGCGTAAAATTTTCCGTCCCCTGAGTGCCGAGCAATAGCCTGTGAAAAGGCTTTCCGCACAATTTTCACGCCCTTATTTGAGCCACTTGTAGCTGAAGGAATTTTGCGCAAATGACTGAGAGGTGCTCCTGGGCACTGCTCATCACTTTGCAATAGGTTCCGGGGCTTTTTGCGAAGGTCGCGTTTTCTCAAACTTTGAGGGCATTGGCGGGTGGGGTGTGAAACCTCCGAACGCATGAATCTCAGCTCCTGCTGTGGGCAGCAAGCCAATTTTTTTTCCAAAATGTTGACCTATAAAAGAGCTTACTCGAGTGTGAAAAATATCATTGTGCGCGCGGGCCCCGGACCGCAATAATGATATTTCCTGTTTTCCCATAGGGCCCAAGGCAAATTGGGATCGCGGTTGTACGCGCTTTCTAAGGCTCTGATCGCTTTTAGATTTTGCACGCGGATAGGGCCAACAGAGGCCCAGGTATTGCCATGCGCACCCGCCCGCAACAATGTTTCGATACCGAGTTATCGGGGTGCGGAAGACGAAAGCGCCTAAACGTTACGCGCTTCCTGCTCGCGAACTACTCTTTTCATCATGCCCACACTGGCATCAGTTTGTAGTACGGGAGGCCGTCTACAAATGGTGAAAATATCAAAGCGTTCAGTCGGAAAATTAAAAAGTTATGAGCATTAGAAGATCTTCCCATTAGGCCCCATTAGGCCACAGTAGCCAACCCGGCCTAAAACTTGCGCAGGTCACTTTCACGGACGGGCTCGAAACTAGTGCCAGAAGTTAGCCCCCGACCAGAGCTTCATTGTGAGGCATTGCGTAAAATTTTCCGTCCCCCGAGTGCCGAGCAATAGCCCGTGAAAGGGCTATCCGCACAATTTTCACGCCCTTATTTGAGCCACTTGTAGCTGAAGGAATTTTGCGCAAATGACTGAGAGGTGCTCCTGGGCACTGCTCATCACTTTGCAATAGGTTCCGGGGCTTTTCGCGAAGGTCGCATTTTCTCAAACTTTGAGGGCATTGGCGGGTGGCGTGTGAAACCTCAGAACGCATGATTCTCAGCTCCTGCTGTGGGCAGCAAGCCAATTTTTTTTCCAAAATGTTGACCCATAAAAGAGCTTACTCGGGTGTGAAAATTATCATTGTGCGCGCACGCCCCGGATTGCAATCATGATATTTCCTGTTTTCCCATAGGGCCCAAGGCAAATTGGGATCGTGGTTGTACGCGCTTTCTAAGGCTCTGATCGATTTTAGATTTTGCACGCGGATAGGGCCAACAGAGGCCCAGGTATTGCCATGCGCACCAGCCTGCAACAATGTTTCGATACCGAGTTATCAGGGTGCAGAAGACCGCGGCGCCGAAACGTTATGCGCTTCCAGCTCGCGAACTACTCTTTTCATCATGCCCACACTGGCATCAGTTTGTAGTACGGGAGGCCGTCTACAAATGGTGAAAATTTCATAGCGTTCCATCGGAAAATTAAAAAGTTATGAGCATTAGAAGATCTTCCCATTAGGCCCCATTAGGCCACAGTAGCCGACCCGGCCTAAAACTTTCGCGGGTCACTTTCACCGACGGGCTCGAAACTGGTGCCAGAAGTTAGCCCCGACCAGAGCTTCATTGTGAGGCATTGCGTAAAATTTTCCGTCCCCCGAGTGCCGAGCAATAGCCCATGAAAGGGCTTTCCGCACAATTTTCACGCCCTTATTTGAGCCACTTGTAGCTGAAGGAATTTTGCGCAAATGACTGAGAGATGCTCCTGGGCACTGCTCATCACTTTGCAATAGGTTTCTGGGCTTTTCACGAAGGTCGCGTTTTCTCAAACTTTGAGGGCATTGGCGGGTGGGGTGTGAAACCTCCGAACGCATGATTCTCAGCTCCTGCTGTGGGCAGCAAGCCAATTTTTTTTCCAAAATGTTGACCTATAAAAGAGCTTACTCGGGTGTGAAAATTATCATTGTGCGCGCACGCCCCGGACCGCAATCATGATATTTCCGGTTTTCCTATAGGGCCCAAGGCAAATTGGGATCACGGTTGTACGCGCTTTCTAAGGCTCTGATCGCTTTTAGATTTTGCATGCGGATAGGGCCAACAGAGGCCCATGTATTGCCATGCGCACTCGCTCACAACAATGTTTCGATACCGAGCTATCGGGGTGCGGAAGACCGCGGCGCCGAAACGTTACGCGCTTCCGGCTCGCGAACTACTCTTTTCATCATGCCCACACTGGCATCAGTTTGTAGTACGGGAGGCCGTCTACAAATGGTGAAAATTTCAAAGCGTTCCGTCGGAAAATTAAAAAGTTATGAGCATTAGGCCCCATTAGGCCACAGTAGCCGTCCCGGCCTAAAACTTGCGAGGGTCACTTTCACGGACGGGCTCGAAACTGGTGCCAGAAGTTAGCCCCCGACCAGAGCTTCATTGTGAGGCATTGCATAAAATTTTCCGTCCCCCGAGTGCCAAGCAATAGCCCGTGAAAGGGCTTTCCGCACAATTTTCACGCCCTTATTTGAGCCACTTGTAGCTGAAGGAATTTTGCGCAAACAACTGAGAGGTGCTCCTGGGCACTGCTCATCACTTTGCAATAGGTTCCGGGGCTTTTCGGGAAGGTCCCGTTTTCTCAAACTTTGAGGGCATTGGCGGATGGGGTGTGAACCTCTGAACGCATGATTATCAGCTCCTGCTGTGGGCAGCAAGCCAATTTTTTTCCCAAAATGTTGACCTATAAAAGAGCTTACTCGGGTGTGAAAATGATCATTGTGCGCGATATTTCCTGTTTTTCCATAGGGCCCAAGGCAAATTGGGATTGCGGTTGTACGCGCTTTCTAAGGCTCTGATCGCTTTTAGATTTTGCACGCGGATAGGGCCAGCAGAGGCCCAGGTATTGCCATGCGCACCCGCCCGCAACAATGTTTCGATACCGAGTTATCGGGGTGCGGAAGACCACGGCGCCGAAACGTTACGCGCTTCCGGCTCGCGAACTACTCTTTTCATCATGCCCACACAGGCATCAGTTTGTAGTACGGGAGGCCGTCTACAAATGGTGAAAATTTCAAAGCGTTCCGTCGGAAAATTAAAAAGTTATGAGCATTAGAAGATCTTCCCATTAGGCCCCATTAGGCCACAGTAGCCGACCCGGCCTAAAACTTGCGCGGGTCACTTTCACGGACGGGCTCGAAACTGGTGCCAGAAGTTAGCCCCCGACCAGAGCTTCATTGTGAGGCATTGCGTAAAATTTTCCGTCCCCCGAGTGCCGAGCAATAACCCGTGAAAGGGCTTTCCGCACAATTTTCACGCCCTTATTTGAGCCACTTGTAGCTGAAAGAATTTTGCGCAAATGACTGAGAGGTGCTCCTGGGCACTGCTCATCACTTTGCAATAGGTTCCGGGGCTTTTTGCGAAGGTCGCGTTTTCTCAACTTTTGAGGGCATTGGCGGGTGGGGTGTGAAACCTCCGAACGCATGATTCTCAGCTCCTGCTGTGGGCAGCAAGCCAATTTTTTTTTCCAAAATGTTGACCTATAAAAGAGCTTACTCAGGTATGAAAATTATCATTGTGCGCGCGCGCCCCGGACCGCAATCATGATATTTCCTGTTTTCCCATAGGGCCCAAGGCAAATTGGGATCGCGGTTGTACGCGCTTTCTAAGGCTCTGATCGCTTTTAGATTTTGCACGCGGATAGGGCCAACAGAGGCCCAGGTATTGCCATGCGCACCCGCCTGCAACAATGTTTCGATACTGAGTTATCGGGGTGCGGTAGACCGCGGCGCCGAAAGGTTACGCGCTTCCGGCTCGCGAACTACTCTTTTCATCATGCCCACACTGGCATCAGTTTGTAGTACGGGAGGCAGTCTATAAATGGTGAAAATTTCATAGCGTTCCATCGGAAAATTAAAAAGTTATGAGCATTAGAAGATCTTCCCATTAGGCCCCATTAGGCCACAGTAGCCGACCCGGCCTAAAACTTGCGCGGGTCACTTTCACGGACAGGCTCGAAACTGGTGCCAGAAGTTAGCCCCCCGACCAGAGCTTCATTGTGAGGCATTGCGTAAAATTTTCCGTCCCCTGAGTGCCGAGCAATAGCCCGTGAAAGGGCTTTCCGCACAATTTTCACGCCCTTATTTGAGCCACTTGTAGCTGAAGGAATTTTGCGCAAATGACTGAGAGGTGCTCCTGGGCACTGCTCATCACTTTGCAATAGGTTACGGGGCTTTTCGCGAAGGTCGCGTTTTCTCAAACTTTGAGGGCATTGGCGGGTGGGGTGTGAAACCTCCGAACGCATGATTCTCAGCTCCTGCTGTGGGCAGCAAGCCAATTTTTTTTCCAAAATGTTGACCTATAAAAGAGCTTACTCGGGTGTGAAAATTAACATTGTGCGCGCGCGCCCCGGACCGCAATCATGATATTTCCTGTTTTCCCATAGGGCCCAAGTCAAATTGGGATCGCGGTTGTACGCGCTTTCTAAGGCTCTGATCGCTTTTAGATTTTGCACGCGGATAGGGCCAACAGAGGCCCAGGTATTTCCATGCGCACCCGCCTGCAACAATGTTTCGATACCGAGTTATTAGGGTGAGGAAGATCGCGGCGCCGAAACGTTACGCGCTTCTGGCTCGCGAACTACTCTTTTCATCATGCCCACACTGGCATCAGTTTGTAGTACGGGAGGCCGTCTACAAATGGTGAAAATTTCATAGCGTTCCATCGGAAAATTAAAAAGTTATGTGCATTTGAAGATCTTCCCATTAGGCCCCATTAGGCCACAGTAGCCGACCTGGCCTAAAACTTGCGCGGGTCACTTTCCCGGACGGGCTCGAAACTGGTGCCAGAAGTTAGCCCCCGACCAGAGCTTCATTGTGAGGCATTGCGTAAAATTTTCCGTCCCCCGAGTGCCAAGCAATAGCCCGTGAAAGGGCTTTCCGCACAATTTTCACGCCCTTATTTGAGCCACTTGAAGCTGAAGGAATTTTGCGCAAATGACTGAGAGGTGCTCCTGGGCACTGCTCATCACTTTGCAATAGGTTCCGGGGCTTTTCGCGAAGGTCGCGTTTTCTCAAACTTTGAGGGCATTGGCGGGTGGGGTGTGAAACCTCCGAACGCATGATTCTCAGCTCCTGCTGTGGGCAGCAAGCCAATTTTTTTTCCGAAATGTTGACCTATAAAAGAGCTTACTCGGGTGTGAAAATTATCATTGTGCGCGCGCGCCCCGGACCGCAATCATGATATTTCCTGTTTTCCCATAGGGTCCAAGGCAAATTGGGATCGCGGTTGTACGCGCTTTCTAAGGCTCTGATCGCTTTTAGATTTTGCACGCGGATAGGGCCAACAGAGGCCCAGGTATTGCCATGCGCACCCGGCCGCAACAATGTTTCGATACCGAGTTATCGGGGTGCGGAAGACCGTGGCGCCGAAACGTTACGCGCTTCCGGCTCGCGAACTTCTCTTTTCATCATGCCCACACTGGCATCAGTTTGTAGTACGGAAGGCTGTCTACAAATGGTGAAAATTTCAAAGCGTTCTGTCGGAAAATTAAAAAGTTATGAGCATTAGAAGATCTTCCCATTAGGCCCCATTAGGCCACAGTAGCCGACCAGGCCTAAAACTTTCGCTGGTCACTTTCACGGACTGGCTCGAAACTGGTGCCAGAAGTTAGCCCCCGACCAGAGCTTCATTGTGAGGCATTGCGTAAAATTTTCCGTTCCCCGAGTGCCGAGCAATAGCCCGTCAAAAGGGCTTTCCGCACAATTACGACCTTATTTGAGCCACTTGTAGCTGAAGGAATTTTGCGTAAATGACTGAGAGGTGCTCCTGAGCACTGCTCATCACTTTGCAATAGGTTCCGGGGCTTTTCGCGAAGGTCGCGTTTTCTCAAACTTTGAGGGCATTGGCGGGTGGGGTGTGAAACCTCCGAACGCATAATTCTCAGCTCCTGCTGTGGGCAGCAAGCCAATTTTTTTTCCAAAATGTTGACCTATAAAAGAGCTTACTCGGGTGTGAAAATTATCATTGTGCGCGCGCGCCCCGGACCGCAATCATGATATTTCCTGTTTTCCCATAGGGCCCAAGGCAAATTGGGATCGCGGTTGTGCGCGCTTTCTAAGGCTCTGATTGCTTTTAGAATTTGCACGCGGATAGGGCCAACAGAGGCCCATGTATTGCCATGCGCACCCGCCCGCAACAATGTTTCGATACCGAGTTATCGGGGTGCGGAAGACCGCGGCGCCAAAACGTTACGCGCTTCCGGCTCGCGAACTACTCTTTTCATCATGCCCACACTGGCATCAGTTTGTAGTACGTGAGGCCGTCTACAAATGGTGAAAATTTCAAAGCGTTCCGTCCGAGAATTAAAAAGTTATGAGCATTAGAAGATCTTCCCATTAGGCCCCATTAGGCCACAGTAGCCGACCCGGCCTAAAACTTGCGCGGGTTACTTTCAAGGACGGGCTCGAAACTGGTGCCAGAAGTTAGCCCCCGACCAGAGCTTCATTGTGAGGCATTGCGTAAAATTTTCCGTCCCCCGAGTGCCGAGCAATAGCCCGTGAAAGGGCTTTCCGCACAATTTTCACGCCCTTATTTGAGCCACTTGTAGCTGAAGGAATTTTGCGCAAATGACTGAGAGGTGCTCCTGGGCACTGCTCATCACTTTGCAATAGGTTCCGGGGCTTTTCGCGAAGGTCGCGTTTTCTCAAACTTTGAGGGCATTGGCGGGTGGGGTGTGAAACCTCCGAACGCATGATTCTCAGCTCCTGCTGTGGGCAGCAAGCCAATTTTTTTTTCAAAATGTTGACCTATTAAAGAGCTTACTCGGGTGTGAAAATTATTATTGTGCGCGCGCGCCCCGGACCGCAATCATGATATTTCCTGTTTTCCCATAGGGCCCAAGGCAAATTGGGATTGCGGTTGTATGCGCTTTCTAAGGCTCTGATCCCTTTTAGATTTTGCACGCGGATAGGGCCAACAGAGGCCCAGGTATTGCCATGCGCACTCGCCCGCAACAATGTTTCGATACCGAGTTATCGGGGTGCGGAAGACCGCGGCGCCCAAACGTTACGCGCTTCCGGCTCGCGAACTACTCTTTTCATCATGCCCACACTGGCATCAGTTTGTAGTAGGGGAGGCCTATGGAACGCCATAACTGTCTTATGTTAAGACATGACATAACGTGCTGTCGGCAGGTATTATGTTATGTTAACGTATCATCGTGTTCTGTTGTAAGACCATGGTGTGATGTTGACAGATCACTATGTGATGTTGACAGACCATTATGTGATGTTAACGGACCATTGTGTGCTGTTGTAAGACCATGGTGTGATGTTTACATACCACTATGTGATGTTGACAGACCACTATGTGATGCTGACAGACCACAATGTGATGTTGACAGACCATTATGTGATGTTAATGGACCATTATGTGCTGTTGTAGGACCATTATGTGATGTTGAACGACCATGGTGTGATGTTGACAGATCACTATGTGATGTTGACAGACCACTATGTGATGTTAATGGACCATTATATGCTGTTGTAAGACCATGGTGTGATGTTGACAGATCACTATGTGATGTTGACAGACCACTATGTTATGTTAACGTATCATCGTGTGCTGTTGTAAGACCATGGTGTGATGTTGACAGATCACTATGTGATGTTGACAGACCATTATGTGATGTTAATGGACCATTATGTGCTGTTGTAGGACCATTATGTGATGTTGAACGACCATTATGTGATGTTAATGGACCATTATGTGCTGTTGTAGGATCATTATGTGATGTTGAACGACCATGGTGTGATGTTGACAGACCATTATGTGCTGTTGTAGGACCATTATGTGATGTTGAACGACCATTATATGATGTTGGAAGACCATTATGTGATGTTAACATGCAATAATGTGATGTTAACAGACATTACGTGAAGTTGACAGACCTTTATGTGATGTTTACACACCATTATGTGATGTTAACAGACCATTATATGATGTTGACAAACCATTATGCTATGTTGAAAGACCATTATGTGATGTAAACAGCCCATTGTGTGATGTTGAAAGAGCGTGATGTTGAAAGACCATTATGTGATGTTGACAGATCACTATGTGATGTTAACGGACCATTATGTGCTGTTGTAAGACCATGGTGTGATGTTTACATACCACTATGTGATGTTGACAGATCATTATGTGATGTTGACAGACCACTATGTGATGTTGACAGACCATTATGTGATGTTAATGGACCATTATGTGCTGTTGTAGGACCATTATGTGATGTTGAACGACCATTATATGATGTTGGAAGACCATTATGTGATGTTAACATGCAATAATGTGATGTTAACAGACATAACGTGAAGTTGACAGACCTTTATGTGATGTTTACACACCATTATGTGATGTTAACAGACCTTTATATGATGTTGACAAACCATTATGCTATGTTGAAAGACCATTATGTGATGTAAACAGCCCATTGTGTGATGTTGAAAGAGCGTGATGTTGAAAGACCATTATGTGATGTTGACAGATCATAATGTGATGTTAACAAACCATTATATGATGTTAACATACCATTATGTGGTGTTGACAGACCATTATGCGATGTTAACAGAATATTATGTAATATAGACAGACCATCATGTGATGTTGAACAGTTCAGGTTTTCGTTCTGTCAAATGGCTATTGTATTGTGTGAGTTCGTCAGTATGTTATGTCAAATCCTCGTGTTGTTTACATCTTAAAACCAGTACCGCGCGGTTATCGGTAAAAGCCCTTACCGAACCATCCGATTGCAGCCGAAGTTAGTCTCCGGAGAATAACGATTTTCGATACCGGCTTTTATCACCGAAATAGATTTGATATTTTTACCGACTTGCAGTGTCCCTCAGCTCAGGACCGTCGCCGTGTAGTTGAAACGGCCAGGCGGAGTATAGTAACGAGAAAGGGAGAAGGCATGAGGGGTCCGGGTCCTCACCACCCACAACCCCAGAAAATAAATGTAGAATTTATGGGCGCTTCTGTGTGTGATTTTATTGCATTTAAAAGTTTAAAAGTTTAACTCGTTTGGGTCCAGACTTCAGTCTTTTATGGTCACGAAGTTTTGCTAGTTAAAAACGAAAAAGAATAAACGTAAGACTCAATTGCAAGAACTTTATCAGCTAGGTCAACCCCTCTGCAGGGCCACCATTATGATTAATGTCTAGGTTATAGCAAAAATTAAGTCTGATACAGATATAATTCTCTATCCTTCACAGCAGAG
This sequence comes from Loripinus fragilis, assembly GCA_964019695.1. Classification (NCBI taxonomy): domain Eukaryota; kingdom Metazoa; phylum Mollusca; class Bivalvia; order Lucinida; family Lucinidae; genus Loripinus; species Loripinus fragilis. The sequence continues at coordinate 2,431,052 of CAXHUL010000609.1, forward strand.
TTGAAAAATACTGCTGAAAATATTGAAAACGCGAAACACCTTTCTTCTGTATCACACACACACACACACACACACACACACACACACACACACACACCAGACAGGCATTTGAACGGATGGGATAAATAGACAGACAGTCGTACAGACAGCCAGAAATTTAGATAGATAGACACAAATATAACCACCAACTTGACCGAAGGCCTAACTGTTTGTCCGTATGTCTGCCACACAGTTGTAGTCCCTTTTAGGCCCAAACGACTAAAGGCCAAACAAATTCGGATAAACATCTATTGTAATCATTCAGCGTGGATAACATTAAGCTGGTCAGGTCGCCAATGTGACCCTGTAGTCAAAGGTCAAGGTCACATAAACTTAACATCTGTCAAAACTGTCTTACGGCTCATAATGCGAACTCCGTGTTCATTATTTGACCGAGGATGTTCATAGTTGCCTATGGGGTGTAGATGACAAGAGGCTATTCAGATTATTGATATGACATTAGAATCAAAGGCCAAGGTAATATTTACGTCAAATCTGTCTAAATTCTACATCCCGTAACGAATTCCTCGTTCATTTTTGATGAAGGGAGTTCATGTACAGTAAAATGATTGCTTATGGCGTGTATAATAAAACAAAGGTTTCGAATTGCCAATATGACACTGGAGTCAAGGTCACATATACTTCAAACTTATCTACAGCTCATAATGCAAATTCATCTAACATGATTGAGGCTGTTCATATTTGGCACTATACTTGTCTATGGAGTGTATATAACAACAAAGGTCTCGGAATATGGACTGACCTTCGGGTCAAAGATCAATGTCACATTGTTTTAGTTTAAACTTTTATTTCATTTTTGTATAACAACATGTGTACATATAATGCAATAAGTTCACATACAGATCATTTCGAAATACAAAAAAAGGGATTTTTTAATATGTCTTATTGCTCCAAACTCGTACCCCTCTTTCATTTTTGATGGAAGGTGTTCAAAAATTGCTTACTGTGTGTTGATTACAACAAAGGTTTCAATTTATCAATTTGCCACCTAAAATAACATTTCCTGTTGCAATTAATATATTTAAGTTTAATAACGTTTTCACATCACAACCGTATCAAGGTTACAAAACAACATTTCCTGCTTTTGTATGTATATGGGCGTGATACGGTAATGTAAGCAAAATATATTATTATTAAGATATATTAAGGCTACATCTACAACTACATTTTTGTATAAAATAGCAAGATCTATGCATGCAATAATGATCGCAGCTATGCGGACAGAGATATATGAATAAGCAAGACACAGTCGCAAATATGGTGGGCCCTCAACACAGCATTGTTATTTTGATGGGAGGAATGTTAAACTAGCAAATAGGAATATAGAGCCAGCCATCCTTGCATTCTAGTCCAAATTTTTAAAACCAAAATGAGTTTCCAATTTTCCATAATAATAATTCCCTGCTTAGTTTTGAATGAGAATTTATTTTGATCATCAACTGTGCATGCTATTTTTTAGTAACTGTAGTGAGAAAAAAGCCTATCGCAATCAATTTTAGATCTTTTAATAAACCGACTATTTTGCAAAAATAGTAAGTGAGTATGATCAGGAAATACCACAATCACAAACTGCAGACAACCCCGTGGCACCGCTAGGAAGAGCCGCTCAACCATCACGAGACACCAGGAAGACAAATTAAGCAAAGCAATCAGCTCTCTCTTCCCCATCAAGATGATTGCAATACTAGAATGGACATAAAGTAACGTACAACAAAACATAGAACAATTACAGACTCCCACAATGGGAGTAACAATAAACAAAAAGTCAAAAACAACAGAACCACCGCCTTAGAACGGACAAATCGGTTTACGTTTGTCAGATGTTTGATGCCTTCGATAACCTTAACAACCCTGTTCCCCCTTGACCCAGGATGCCCTTTACATATGTTGTGTACGTATGTAGCGTCATTTCATTGTCCAAAGGGTATCTTGAGTCAAGGAAGAGGAGGGGAAAGCATGTAAATATAAACTGAAAGACACGATTTTCAACTTTCCAATGACAAGCGTTTTTAACATTACCGTACGCATGTGTAGAAAGAGTTAAACTTTTGGATTTAAAGATCACGTCTATCCTTAATAGTTCAGCAGTTTTCTCTTTGGAAAATAACAATGCATTCACTCATAGTTTGGCGTAAATTGTACCCAGTTTAAAGACGAAAAATGATGAATGGGAGTAAAAAATACAAGTTTTCATGGCCGTTTGTGAATGATGAGTAAGCTTTGAAATGTATTTTGATGCGTAGTTACCACACCAATTTTAAAAAGACTTTAAGCCCTATCAGTAGAACTCCCGTACAGTAGTAGCTTCCGATTTGAAAAAAAAAACTGTACGCTGGTCAACTGTACAATAGGCTAAAACATTGATACGTCACACTACAAAAACGACCCAAAACATGGTCGTTTCGCTCTAGGGTCTTTTCACCATAAGTTATTTTAAAGCCCCTGGATTTAGGATATGTGTTCATAGGGAAAGGTGGGGTGCGGAGGGGTGAACGGCTCCTGGAAAAGTTACTCCCAATTTTCTCTGCTACATTGGCTGATCACTCAGTAACTAGTGTCCCCGCTTTGATCAGAATTAAGAGCTGTGAGATCCTGCGGTAATCAGTTGCAACCTTCCTTTCAGTCGAAATTGACATATTTTCTGAAGGTCTCAGGGAGTTTGTAATCAGACCGACTGTGGAAGCAGAGGTATTCCGCATGTACCTTCTGACGGCATACAGAGACTACCGATATAAGTACAACGACAGGAACCGGAATGTCGTTGGAAAAAAAGATGAGGCCCTGGAAGGGTTTTTAGGGATATAGGAATATTGACCAAAGTATTAAAGGGATATGGGATACTTTTGTGAAATTTGTATTTTAGGGGTACATAGGCGTTGGAAGTTTTTCAATATTAGGGAGCGGGGAGGGGGTGGCAAGTCCAGCGAGGTCAACTTCAATGCTTGGGGCGGGGGGGGGGGGGCGTGTGTAGTGCAAAAAAAATAATACACGCATGCATGCGTACATATATACACATATATACACATGTGGATGCATTAGTAAAATTAAAGCAATCATGAATGGGCGTCCATTTATACGAAACCAAATATATCATTTGAGCACGAGCGAGCGAAGTGAGCGAGGAAAATTTTTGACAAAGGTATTTCAGACCCAAGGGGGTACTCTAATTTGTTCTTGATACGCAGACTTGGACCCAGCATCTACTCTGTCATCCCATCATCTTTTGTGGTAACCCCCCAAAATATCCACATTTTCATCATACTCCCAAAAGTATTTATTTTTCTGAAAAAAATATTAAAATTCAAAATTTTGAACCCATAAAATGGTCATAGCCTACTTATATAAGAAAATATCAGAGAACCCACCCCTGGGATTTCAGAATGAAAAGTTAAGAGGGATAAAAACATGACAATAAACCAAATATAACACATCACTTGAGGGAGCGAGAAACACTTTTGGTTGAAGCCTGTTGTCTGAAAGTGATTTCAGAGCAAAAAGCAAAGAAGGATAAAAGGTTAGAGAAAAATTGGAGCTCAATAAAAATTGAGGTTAGAAAATAGGTATAATAGGAAAAGCTTGAAAATCCAGTTTCTCTGAAAGAATGATACAGCATACATACATGGTGATAAAAGCCTGGCTGACTAAAAGAAACCCAAAAGTAATATAATCTGAGCAAATTGTCTTTTCTCAGAGAATTTTATAACAATTTTATACTCCGAGCGAGCGAAGCAAGCGGGGAAATTTTAATTAACAACAATATGTGGAAGTTGCTTATTTTACACCGAGTGATATGTCAATTGAGACAAATTATTGGAAGAGCCAAAGGCTATTCTGCCCCCCACACACAAAATTATTGAGGGGGCGGGGGTAGGGCAGCCTGTTCCTTTGCACATGGGTTATGCTGTCACCATGATACAAAGCTTTCTGAATTTGGGTGAATTTTGGTGATATTTAAGTTCTTTTTTAGGGATACGGGTTTCTTTTTTCAAAATATTTAAAGGGATATGTGATACCAGGGACCCCCCTTCCATGTAGGGCCTAAAAGATGCAGATGCATCATAGCATTGCAACAAAAAATAAACATTAGGGCAAAATGACTAAAATACGACGGACCGGTGTGTGAGAGGGAGGGGGGGTGGGTAGGGGTGGTAGGGGGATTGGGGGCAGAGTGATTCTTTGAGGTGTACTTAATACATTCTGAATTTACTACATATTTCTGATTCAATGGTCAGACCATATCTTTTGCAAATTATTGATTGATTATTTGCGAGCAGAGTGTCTTTGAACAATCATATACCGGGGGAGGGGTGATAGCACGAAATATTTAAGTGTGGGTATACCGACGTGTCAATCAATAGTCAGTATCAAGGGTCCCAGTCATTGCCACTAGAGATCAGTAAAAGTATCGAGAGTCCCTTTCTGCATTTAGAGGTCAGTCCTAATATCCAGAGTCCACTTGAAGTCAGTAAAAGTATCAAAAGTTCTTCTTATTGCCACTAGAAAACAGTACTAGTATCCAGATTTCCTGTAATTACCAAATTGAATATAGGTCAACACAAATATCCAGAGCCCCAGTCATTGCCAATTGTTGGCTATCAAAAGTATTCATTGTTCCTGCTCTTGCCATTTGATATCAGTACTAATATCTAGAGTCCCTATCATTGCCACTAGAGGTCAGTAATAGTATCTAGAGTCCCTATCATTGCCATTAAAGGTCAGTACAAGTAGCCAGAAACCCTGTAATTGCCACTAGAGGTCAATAAAAGTATCCAGAGTCCCTTTCATTGCCACTATAGATCAGTAAAAGTATCCAGAATCCCTGTCAATGCCACTAGAGGTCATTACAAGTGTTCTTAGTCCCATTCACTGTCACTAGAGATCAATTATAGTATTGGCATTCATTTAGATAGATATTTAGATGCGCTGTTAAGAGGACCTTTTAGACAAGCCATATTTAAACGGAAAATTAAAACCCTGGCACACCCACGGCACTGCGGGGACATATCGTAGGTTTAATCCCGGCACTTAAGCCCCACTATGTCCCCGGTATCCACGGCGCCAAGGGGGCGGGGTTGCATTATCTCATAAACATCGAATATTTATTAATCAATGCGGATGAAAGCTCGTGTGCATGAGGCACGAACACACGGATTGTCTCAAATGGAATTTCATTTTTGCATTCGATATTTAAAATAAAACGGCATGTGCGTTAGATATGGCGCGGGGCTAACCAAATCCTGCAAAACACATACGCGTGCGCGAACGCACGCACGCGCGCACACAAATGGCTTGTGTTCTAGCTATACAATTATTTTTGCAGTGGAAGCCGTTTAAGTTGAAAAAGTATTAGGTTTGCATATATTTACATTTAGCGCTCAGGACCATTTTAGAGTATGCTTAGCGCACCATAATAGATGCCAGTCGGGACCAATATAGAGGCCGGTCAGGACTCTTTTAGATGCCAGGACCACTTTAGTTGCCAGGAACACTTTAGATGATGCACATACGTACAAACCATTTTGAATGTACAACATATGGAACCTGTGCAATTTTGCACTGGTTTCATATTTTGCCCAGGTTTCATATTCTGCACATTCCCTGTCGTTGTAACAGCACAGTAGAATAAACACAAACGTTTCAAGTGGAGCAGTTTATTCTAATCATGTTAACTTGTCAGGTCATTCTTGAAATTATTGGTAACGCGAATCTAGAAATTATGTAGGAATTCTGCAGGAAAGAATGAATAAATAAATGGCACTACTAGCGATTAGACAATTTTGTACACTGTTTTGTAACCTAGATAGTTACGTTTTTAATATTTTCAGCAGTATTTTTCAACTTTGCTGAGAAAGATAGGGGATTATATCTGTATCAGACTTAATTTTTGCTATAACCTAGACATTTAAATCTTGATAGCTCTGCCTTATAGGTCTCGCAGTGAGAACTGATTGAAAAGAGTTAGCATGTTCAATTCCCGCAAAAGCCGAAGGATCGACGACATCTTGAAGCTGTGGATGAAATAATGCGTCCAACAGGGTGTAGCTTATCGGAGAAACAGGTTGATTTCGTGTATTCAACTTTTTTGACGAAATCTGTCTATAAAACCTAATCTTTGATATAAAATGATACTTTTCTTTTACTATATGATTACATATATTCAAAGTAGACTTCATTGTACAAAATTCACGCAAAATTATTAGGCATTTTGGGGACCAGAGACCTTCAGAAAAAACAATTTCCTCTCTTGGGGAGCTTTATCTATTTAGGCGATAAAAGCCGATACCGAAAATCGTTATTCTCCGTCGGTCCGGGTGTTGCTTAGGGCGGTACTGGTTTTTAGATCTCAACATGATGGGACCTCAACACGATGAATGGACATAACATGATGACGAACTGACACAATGCAGTGAATAATGGACAAAACGACATGAGAAATAAATATAAGAACATTATATTTTAACAGAATATTTTGGAAAATTAACAAGATAAACGATCATAACTACAGAATATGATGTTCTGTCAAAATCACAAAATGGTCCAAAAACAGCATATTATGGTCTTACAACAACAAACAATGGTTTTACAACAGCACATAATGGTATGGCAACATCACACAAGGGTCTTACAACAGCACATAATGGCTATTTAAAACGCATAATGGCTCATTAACATCACATAATTATCTTACAAAAGTACATAATGGTCCTTTACCATCACATAATGACGGCTTGGCATGACACCATTTGCATACGGCAAATATAATGTCAAAGCGACATGACCACATAATGAATGAAGCCAACAAAACACTGAATATTCTCCATCACATCGATAATGAACAAGATATCTTACGAACGAACGTCATGCAATACTTGTAAACAGAACACTATGCCATGTGAAAACACTCTAGTGATAAATTAACCAAACAAGATAACATATGAAGCCAATAAAATTACAAAGTAACGAGACAACACGACAAATTAAGCCAACAAAACAATGAATTGAAATTACAACATAATGGATAAACCCAACGAAATAGTGATTTGACATAGCAGAATGACGAGTCAACATGTCAATAGATTAAACGGAGCCAACAGAACACCAAGTTAAGAATATGACATGAAAAATGAACAGTACATAATACTTGTCGACAGCACATAATGTCGTATCTTAACATAAGACAGTTATGGCGTTCCATAGAGGCCGTCTACAAATGGTGAAAATTTCAAAGCGTTCTGTCGGAAAATTAAAAAGTTATGAGCATTAGAAGATCTTCCCATTAGGCCCCATTAGGCCACAGTAGCCCACCCGGCCTAAAACTGTTTCGATACCGAGTTATCGGTGTGCGGAAGACTGCGGCGCCGAAACGTTACGCGCTTCCAGCTCGCGAACTACTCTTTTCATCATGCCCACACTGGCATCAGTTTGTAGTACAGGAGGCCATCTACAAATGGTGAAAATTTCAAAGCGTTCCGTCGGAAAATTAAAAAGTTATGAGCATTAGAAGATCTTCCCATTAGGCCTCATTAGGCCACAGTAGCCGACCCGGCCTAAAACTTGCGCGGGTCACTTTCACGGACAGGCTCGAAACTGGTGCCAGAAGTTAGCCCCCGACCAGAGCTTCATTGTGAGGCATTGCGTAAAATTTTCCGTCCCCCGAGTGCGGAGCAATAGCCCGTGAAAGGGCTTTCCGCACAATTTTCACGCCCTTATTTGAGCCACTTGTAGCTGAAGGAATTTTGCGCAAATGACTGAGAGGTGCTCCTGGGCACTGCTCATCACTTTGCAATAGGTTCCGGGGCTTTTCGCGAAGGTCGCGTTTTCTCAAACTTTGAGGGCATTGGCGGGTGGGGTGTGAAACCTCCGAACGCATGATTCTCAGCTCCTGCTGTGGGCAGCAAGCCAATTTTTTTTCCAAAATGTTGACCTATAAAAGAGCTTACTCGGGTGTGAAAATTATCATTGTGCGCGCGCGCCCCGGACCGCAATCATGATATTTCCTGTTTTCCCATAGGGCCAAAGGCAAATTGGGATCGCGGTTGTACGCGCTTTTTAAGGCTCTGATCGCTTTTAGATTTTGCACGCGGATAGGGCCAACAGAGGCCCAGGTATTGCCATGCGCACCCGCCCGCAACAATGTTTCGATACAGACCGCGGCGCCGAAACGTTACGCGCTTCCGGCTCGCGAACTACTCTTTTCATCATGCCCACACTGGCATCAGTTTGTAGTACGGGAGGCCGTCTACAAATGGTGAAAATTTCAAAGCGTTCCGTCGGAAAATTAAAAAGTTATGAGCATTAGAAGATCTTCCCATTAGGCCCCATTAGGCCACAGTAGCCGACCCGGCCTAAAACTTGCGCGGGTCACTTTCACCCACGGGCTCGAAACTGGTGCCAGAAGTTAGCCCCCGACCAGAGCTTCATTGTGAGGCATTGCGTAAATTTTCTGTCCCCCGAGTGCCAAGCAATAGCCCGTGAAAGTGCTTTCCGCACAATTTTCACGCCCTTATATGAGCCAATTGTAGCTGAAGGAATTTTGCGCAAATGACTGAGAGGTGCTCCTGGGCACTGCTCATCACTTTGCAATAGGTTTCGGGGCTTTTCTTGAAGGTCGCGTTTTCTCACAAAATGTTGACCTATAAAAGAGCTTACTCGGGTGTGAAAATTATCATTGTGCGCGCGCGCCCCGGACCGCAATCATGATATTTCCTGTTTTCCCATAGGGCCCAAGGCAAATTGGGATCGCGGTTGTGCGCGCTTTCTAAGGCTCTGATCGCTTTTAGAATTTGCATGCGGATAGGGCCAACAGAGGCCCAGGTATTGCCATGCGCACCCGCCCGCAACAATGTTTCGATACCAAGTTATCGGGGTGCGGAAGACCGCGGCGCCGAAACGTTACGCGCTTCCGGCTCGCGAACTACTCTTTTCATCATGCCCACACTGGCATCAGTTTGTAGTACGGGAGGCCGTCTACAAATGGTGAAAATTTCAAAGCGTTCTGTCGGAAAATTAAAAAGTTATGAGCATTAGAAGATCTTCCCATTAGGCCCCATTAGGCCACAGTAGCCCACCCGGCCTAAAACTTGCGCGGGTCACTTTCACAGATGGGCTCGAAACTGGTGCCAGAAGTTAGCCCCCGACCAAAGCTTCATTGTGAGGCATTGCGTAAAATTTTCCGTCCCCCGAGTGCCAAGCAATAGCCCGTGAAAGGGCTTTCCGCACAATTTTCACGCCCTTATTTGAGCCACTTGTAGCTGAAGGAATTTTGCGAAAATGACTGAGAGGTGCTCCTGGGCACTGCTCATCACTTTGCAATAGGTTCCGGGGCTTTTCGCGAAGGTCGCGTTTTCTCAAACTTTGAGGGCATTGGCGGGTGGGGTGTGAAACCTCCGAACGCATGATTCTCAGCTCCTGCTTTGGGCAGCAAGCCAATTATTTTTCCAAAATGTTGACCTATAAAAGAGCTTACTCGGGTGTGAAAATTATCATTGTGCGCCCGCGCCCCGGACCGCAATCATGATATTTCCTGTTTTCCCATAGGGCCCAAGGCAAATTGGGATCGCGGTTGTACGCGCTTTCTAAGGCTCTGATCGCTTTTAGATTTTGCACGCCGATAGGGCAAACAGAGGCCCAGGTATTGCCATGCGCACCCACCCGCAACAATGTTTCGACCGAGTTATCGGGGTGCGGAAGACCGCGGCGCCGAAACGTTACCCGCTTCCGGCTCGCGAACTACTCTTTTCATCATGCCCACACTGGCATCAGTTTGTAGTACGGGAGGCCGTCTACAAATGGTGAAAATTTCAAAGCGTTCCGTCGGAAAATTAAAAAGTCATGAGCATTAGAAGATCTTTCCATTAGGCCCTATTAGGCCACAGTAGCCGACCCGGCCTAAAACTTGCGCGGGTCACTTTCACGGACGGGCTCGAAACTGGTGCCAGAAGTTAGCCCCCGACCAGAGCTTCATTGTGAGACATTGCGTAAAATTTTCCGTCCCCCGAGTGCCGAGCAATAGCCCGTGAAAGGGCTTTCCGCACAATTTTCACGCCCTTATTTGAGCCACTTGTAGCTGAAGGAATTTTGCGCAAATGACTGAGAGGTGCTCCTGGGCACTGCTCATCACTTTGCAATAGGTTCCGGGGCTTTTCGCGAAGGTCGCGTTTTCTCAAACTTTGAGGGCATTGGCGGGTGGGGTGTGAAACCTCCGAACGCATGATTCTCAGCTCCTGCTGTGGGCAGCAAGCCAATTTTTTTTCCAAAATGTTGACCTATAAAAGAGCTTACTCGGGTGTGAAAATTATCATTGTGCGCGCGCGCCCCGGACCGCAATCATGATATTTCCTGTTTTCCCATAGGGCCCAAGGCAAATTGGGATCGCGGTTGTACGCGCTTTCTAAGGCTCTGATCGCATTTAGATTTTGCACACGGATAGGGCCAACAGAGGCCCAGGTATTGCCAAGCGCACACGCTCGCAATAATGTTTCGATACCGAGTTATCGGGGTGCGGAAGACCGCGGCGCCGAAACGTTACGCGCTTCCGGCTCGCGAACTACTCTTTTCATCATGCCTATACTGGCATCAGTTTGTAGTACGGGAGGCCGTTTACAAATGGTGAAAATTTCAAAGCGTTCCGTCGGAAAATTAAAAATTTATGAGCATTAGAAGATCTTCCCATTAGGCCCAATAGGCCACAGTAGCCGACCCGGCCTAAAACTTGCGCGGGTCACTTTCACGGACGGGCTCGAAACTGGTGCCAGAAGTTAGCCCCCGACAAGAGCTTCATTGTGAGGCATTGCGTAAAATTTTCCATCCCCCGAGTGCCGAGCAATAGCCCGTGAAAGGGCTTTCCGCACAATTTTCACGCCCTTATTTGAGCCACTTGTAGCTGAAGGAATTTTGCGCAAATGACTGAGAGGTGCTCCTGGGCACTGCTCATCACTTTGCAATAGGTTCCGGGGCTTTTCGCGAAGGTCGCGTTTTCTCAAACTTTGAGGGCATTGGCGGGTGGGGTGTGAAACCTCCGAACGCATGATTCTCAGCTCCTGCTGTGGGCAGCAAGCCAATTTTTTTTCCAAAATGCTGACCTATAAAAGAGCTTACTCGGGTGTGAAAATTATCAATGTGCACGCGCGCCCCGGACCGCAATCATGATATTTCCTGTTTTCCCATAGGGCCCAAGGCAAATTGGGATCGCGGTTGTACGCGCTTTTTAAGGCTCTGATCGCTTTTAGATTTTGCACGCGGATAGGGCCAACAGAGGCCCAGGTATTGCCATGCGCACCCGCCCGCAACAATGTTTCGATACCGAGTTATCGGGGTGCGGAAGACCGCGGCGCCGAAACGTTACGCGCTTCCAGCTCGCGAACTACTCTTTTCATCATGCCCACACTGGCATCAGCTTGTAGTACGGGAGGCCGTCTACAAATGGTGAAAATTTCAAAGCGTTCAGTCGGAAAATTAAAAAGTTATGAGCATTAGAAGATCTTCCCATTAGGCCCCATTAGGCCACAGTAGCCGACCCGGCCTAAAACTTCCGCGGGTCACTTTCACCCACGGGCTCGAAACTGGTGCCAGAAGTTAGCCCCCGACCAGAGCTTCATTGTGAGGCATTGCGTAAATTTTCTGTCCCCCGAGTGCCGAGCAATAGCACGTGAAAGTGCTTTCCGCACAATTTTCACGCCCTTATATGAGCCAATTGTAGCTGAAGGAATTTTGCGCAAATGACTGAGAGGTGCTCCTGGGCACTGCTCATCACTTTGCAATAGGTTCAGGGGCTTTTCGCGAAGGTCGCGTTTTCTCAAACTTTGAGAGCATTGGCGGGTGGGGTGTGAAACCTCCGAACGCATGATTCTCAGCTCCTGGTGTGGGCAGCAAGAAAATTTTTTTTCCAAAATGTTGACCTATAAAAGAGCTTACTCGGGTGTGAAAATTATCATTGTGCACGTGCGCCCCGGACCGCAATCATGATATTTCCTGTTTTCCCCCATGGGCCAAAGGCAAATTGGGATCGCCGTTGTACGCGCTTTCTAAGGCTCTGATCGCTTTTAGATTTTGCACGCGGATAGGGCCAACAGAGGCCCAGGTATTGCCATGCGCACCCGCCCGCAACAATGTTTCGACCGAGTTATCAGGGTGCGAAAGACCGCGGCGCCGAAACGTTACGCGCTTCCGGCTCGCGAACTACTCTTTTCATCATGCCCACACTGGCATCAGTTTGTAGTACGGGAGGCCGTCTACAAATGGTGAAATTTTCAAAGCGTTCCGTCGGAAAATTAAAAAGTTATGAGCATTAGAAGATCTTCCCATTAGGCCCCATTAGGCCACAGTAGCCGACCCGGCCTAAAACTTGCGCGGGTCACTTTCACGGACGGGCTCGAAACTGGTGCCAGAAGTTAGCCCCCGACAAGAGCTTCATTGTGAGGCATTGCGTAAAATTTTCCGTCCCCCGAGTGCCAAGCAATAGCCCGTGAAAGGGCTTTCCGCACAATTTTCACGCCCTTATTTGAGCCACTTGTAGCTGAAGGAATTTTGCGCAAATGACTGAGAGGTGCTCCTGGGCACTGCTCATCACTTTGCAATAGGTTCCAGGGCTTTTCGCGAAGGTCACGTTTTTTCAAACTTTGAGGGCATTGGCGGGTGGTGTGTGAAACCTCCGAATGCATGATTCTCAGCTCCTGCTTTGGGCAGCAAGCCAATTTTTTTCCAAAATGTTGACCTATAAAAGAGCTTACCCAGTTGTGAAAATTATCATTGTGCGCGCGTGCCCCGGACCGCAATCATGATATTTCCTGTTTTCACATAGGGCCCAAGGCAAATTGGGATCGCGGTTGTACGTGCTTTCTAAGGCTCTGATCGCTTTTAGATTTTGCACGCGGATAGGGCCAACAGAGGCCCAGGTATTGCCATGCGCACCCGCCCGCAACAATGTTTCGATACCGAGTTATCGGGGTGCGGAAGACCGCGGCGCCGAAACGTTACGCGCTTCCAGCTCGCGAACTACTCTTTTCATCATGCCCACACTGGCATCAGTTTGTAGTACGGGAGGCCGTCTACAAATGGTGAATTTTTCAAAGCGTTCCGTCGGAAAATTAAAAAGTTATGAGCATTAGAAGATCTTCCCATTAGGCCCCATTAGGCCACAGTAGCCGACTCGGCCTAAAACTTGCGCGGGTCTTTTTCACGGACGGGCTCAAAACTGGTGCCAGAAGTTAGCCCCCCGACCAGAGCTTCATTGTGAGGCATTGCGTAAAATTTTCCGTCCCCAGAGTGCCGAGCAATAGCCCATGAAAGGGCTTTCCGCACAATTTTCACGCCCTTATTTGAGCCACTTGTAGCTGAAGGAATTTTGCCCAAATGACTGAGAGGTGCTCCTGGGCACTGCTCATCACTTTGCAATAGGTTTCGGGGCTTTTCTTGAAGGTCGCGTTTTCTCAAACTTTGAGGGCATTGGCGGGTGGGGTGTGAAACCTCCGAACGCATGATTCTCAGCTCCTTCTGTGGGCAGCAAGTCAATTTTTTTTCCAAAATGTCGACCTATAAAAGAGCTTACTCGGGTGTGAAAATTATCATTGTGCGCGCACGCCCCGGACCGCAATCATGATATTTCCGGTTTTCCCATAGGGCCCAAGGCAAATTGGGATCGCGGTTGTACGCGCTTTCTAAGGCTCTGATCGCTTTTGGATTTTGCACGCGGATAGGGCCAACAGAGGCCCAGGTATTGCCATGCGCACCCGCCCACAACAATGTTTCGATACCGAGTTATCGGGGTGCGGAAAACCTCGGCGCCGAAACGTTACGCGCTTCTGGCTCGCAAACTACTCTTTTCATCATGCCCACACTGGCATCAGTTTGTAGTACGGGAGGCCGTCTACAAATGGTGAAAATTTCAAAGCGTTCCATCGGAAAATTTAAACGTTATGAGCATTAGAAGATCTTCCCATTAGGCCCCATTAGGCCACAGTAGCCGACCCGGCCTAAAACTTGCGCGGGTCACTTTCACGGACGGGCTCGAAACTGGTGCCAGAAGTTAGCCCCCGACCAGAGCTTCATTGTGAGGCATTGCGTAAAATTTTCCGTCCCCCGAGTGCCGAGCAATAGCCCATGAAAGGGCTTTCCGCACAATTTTCACGCCCTTATTTGAGCCACTTGTAGCTGAAGGAATTTTGCGAAAATGACTGAGAGGTGCTCCTGGGCACTGCTCATCACTTTGCAATAGGTTCCGGGGCTTTTCGCGAAGGTCGCGTTTTCTCAAACTTTGAGGGCATTGGCGGGTGGGGTGTGAAACCTCCGAACGCATGATTCTCAGCTCCTGCTTTGGGCAGCAAGCCAATTATTTTTCCAAAATGTTGACCTATAAAAGAGCTTACTCGGGTGTGAAAATTATCATTGTGCGCCCGCGCCCCGGACCGCAATCATGATATTTCCTGTTTTCCCATAGGGCCCAAGGCAAATTGGGATCGCGGTTGTACGCGCTTTCTAAGGCTCTGATCGCTTTTAGATTTTGCACGCCGATAGGGCAAACAGAGGCCCAGGTATTGCCATGCGCACCCACCCGCAACAATGTTTCGACCGAGTTATCGGGGTGCGGAAGACCGCGGCGCCGAAACGTTACCCGCTTCCGGCTCGCGAACTACTCTTTTCATCATGCCCACACTGGCATCAGTTTGTAGTACGGGAGGCCGTCTACAAATGGTGAAAATTTCAAAGCGTTCCGTCGGAAAATTAAAAAGTCATGAGCATTAGAAGATCTTTCCATTAGGCCCTATTAGGCCACAGTAGCCGACCCGGCCTAAAACTTGCGCGGGTCACTTTCACGGACGGGCTCGAAACTGGTGCCAGAAGTTAGCCCCCGACCAGAGCTTCATTGTGAGACATTGCGTAAAATTTTCCGTCCCCCGAGTGCCGAGCAATAGCCCGTGAAAGGGCTTTCCGCACAATTTTCACGCCCTTATTTGAGCCACTTGTAGCTGAAGGAATTTTGCGCAAATGACTGAGAGGTGCTCCTGGGCACTGCTCATCACTTTGCAATAGGTTCCGGGGCTTTTCGCGAAGGTCGCGTTTTCTCAAACTTTGAGGGCATTGGCGGGTGGGGTGTGAAACCTCCGAACGCATGATTCTCAGCTCCTGCTGTGGGCAGCAAGCCAATTTTTTTTCCAAAATGTTGACCTATAAAAGAGCTTACTCGGGTGTGAAAATTATCATTGTGCGCGCGCGCCCCGGACCGCAATCATGATATTTCCTGTTTTCCCATAGGGCCCAAGGCAAATTGGGATCGCGGTTGTACGCGCTTTCTAAGGCTCTGATCGCATTTAGATTTTGCACACGGATAGGGCCAACAGAGGCCCAGGTATTGCCAAGCGCACACGCTCGCAATAATGTTTCGATACCGAGTTATCGGGGTGCGGAAGACCGCGGCGCCGAAACGTTACGCGCTTCCGGCTCGCGAACTACTCTTTTCATCATGCCTATACTGGCATCAGTTTGTAGTACGGGAGGCCGTTTACAAATGGTGAAAATTTCGAAGCGTTCCGTCGGAAAATTAAAAATTTATGAGCATTAGAAGATCTTCCCATTAGGCCCAATAGGCCACAGTAGCCGACCCGGCCTAAAACTTGCGCGGGTCACTTTCACGGACGGGCTCGAAACTGGTGCCAGAAGTTAGCCCCCGACAAGAGCTTCATTGTGAGGCATTGCGTAAAATTTTCCGTCCCCCGAGTGCCGAGCAATAGCCCGTGAAAGGGCTTTCCGCACAATTTTCACGCCCTTATTTGAGCCACTTGTAGCTGAAGGAATTTTGCGCAAATGACTGAGAGGTGCTCCTGGGCACTGCTCATCACTTTGCAATAGGTTCCGGGGCTTTTCGCGAAGGTCGCGTTTTCTCAAACTTTGAGGGCATTGGCGGGTGGGGTGTGAAACCTCCGAACGCATGATTCTCAGCTCCTGCTGTGGGCAGCAAGCCAATTTTTTTTCCAAAATGCTGACCTATAAAAGAGCTTACTCGGGTGTGAAAATTATCAATGTGCACGCTCGCCCCGGACCGCAATCATGATATTTCCTGTTTTCCCATAGGGCCCAAGGCAAATTGGGATCGCGGTTGTACGCGCTTTTTAAGGCTCTGATCGCTTTTAGATTTTGCACGCGGATAGGGCCAACAGAGGCCCAGGTATTGCCATGCGCACCCGCCCGCAACAATGTTTCGATACCGAGTTATCGGGGTGCGGAAGACCGCGGCGCCGAAACGTTACGCGCTTCCAGCTCGCGAACTACTCTTTTCATCATGCCCACACTGGCATCAGCTTGTAGTACGGGAGGCCGTCTACAAATGGTGAAAATTTCAAAGCGTTCAGTCGGAAAATTAAAAAGTTATGAGCATTAGAAGATCTTCCCATTAGGCCCCATTAGGCCACAGTAGCCGACCCGGCCTAAAACTTCCGCGGGTCACTTTCACCCACGGGCTCGAAACTGGTGCCAGAAGTTAGCCCCCGATCAGAGCTTCATTGTGAGGCATTGCGTAAATTTTCTGTCCCCCGAGTGCCGAGCAATAGCACGTGAAAGTGCTTTCCGCACAATTTTCACGCCCTTATATGAGCCAATTGTAGCTGAAGGAATTTTGCGCAAATGACTGAGAGGTGCTCCTGGGCACTGCTCATCACTTTGCAATAGGTTCAGGGGCTTTTCGCGAAGGTCGCGTTTTCTCAAACTTTGAGAGCATTGGCGGGTGGGGTGTGAAACCTCCGAACGCATGATTCTCAGCTCCTGGTGTGGGCAGCAAGAAAATTTTTTTTCCAAAATGTTGACCTATAAAAGAGCTTACTCGGGTGTGAAAATTATCATTGTGCACGTGCGCCCCGGACCGCAATCATGATATTTCCTGTTTTCCCCCATGGGGCAAAGGCAAATCGGGATCGCGGTTGTACGCGCTTTCTAAGGCTCTGATCGCTTTTAGATTTTGCACACGGATAGGGCCAACAGAGGCCCAGGTATTGCCATGCGCACCCGCCCGCAACAATGTTTCGACCGAGTTATCAGGGTGCGGAAGACCGCGGCGCCGAAACGTTACGCGCTTCCGGCTCGCGAACTACTCTTTTCATCATGCCCACACTGGCATCAGTTTGTAGTACGGGAGGCCGTCTACAAATGGTGAAATTTTCAAAGCGTTCCGTCGGAAAATTAAAAAGTTATGAGCATTAGAAGATCTTCCCATTAGGCCCCATTAGGCCACAGTAGCCGACCCGGCCTAAAACTTGCGCGGGTCACTTTCACGGACGGGCTCGAAACTGGTGCCAGAAGTTAGCCCCCGACAAGAGCTTCATTGTGAGGCATTGCGTAAAATTTTCCGTCCCCCGAGTGCCAAGCAATAGCCCGTGAAAGGGCTTTCCGCACAATTTTCACGCCCTTATTTGAGCCACTTGTAGCTGAAGGAATTTTGCGCAAATGACTGAGAGGTGCTCCTGGGCACTGCTCATCACTTTGCAATAGGTTCCAGGGCTTTTCGCGAAGGTCACGTTTTTTCAAACTTTGAGGGCATTGGCGGGTGGTGTGTGAAACCTCCGAATGCATGATTCTCAGCTCCTGCTTTGGGCAGCAAGCCAATTTTTTTCCAAAATGTTGACCTATAAAAGAGCTTACCCAGTTGTGAAAATTATCATTGTGCGCGCGTGCCCCGGACCGCAATCATGATATTTCCTGTTTTCACATAGGGCCCAAGGCAAATTGGGATCGCGGTTGTACGTGCTTTCTAAGGCTCTGATCGCTTTTAGATTTTGCACGCGGATAGGGCCAACAGAGGCCCAGGTATTGCCATGCGCACCCGCCCGCAACAATGTTTCGATACCGAGTTATCGGGGTGCGGAAGACCGCGGCGCCGAAACGTTACGCGCTTCCAGCTCGCGAACTACTCTTTTCATCATGCCCACACTGGCATCAGTTTGTAGTACGGGAGGCCGTCTACAAATGGTGAATTTTTCAAAGCGTTCCGTCGGAAAATTAAAAAGTTATGAGCATTAGAAGATCTTCCCATTAGGCCCCATTAGGCCACAGTAGCCGACTCGGCCTAAAACTTGCGCGGGTCTTTTTCACGGACGGGCTCAAAACTGGTGCCAGAAGTTAGCCCCCCGACCAGAGCTTCATTGTGAGGCATTGCGTAAAATTTTCCGTCCCCCGAGTGCCGAGCAATAGCCCGTGAAAGGGCTTTCCTCACAATTTTCACGCCCTTATTTGAGCCACTTGTAGCAGAAGGAATTTTGCGCAAATGACTGAGAGGTGCTCCTGGGCACTGCTCATCACTTTGCAATAGGTTCCGGGGCTTTTCGCGAAGGTCGCATTTTCTCAAACTTTGAGGGCATTGGCGGGTGGGGTGTGAAACATCCGAACGCATGATTCTCAGCTCCTGCTGTGGGCAGCAAGCCAATTTTTTTTCCAAAATGTTGACCTATAAAAGAGCTTACTTGGGTGTGAAAATTATCATTGTGCGCGCGCGCCCCAGACCGCAATCATGATATTTCCTGTTTTCACATAGGGCCCAAGGCAAATTGGGATCGCGGTTGTACGCGCTTTCTAAGGCTCTGATCGCTTTTAGATTTTGCACGCGGATAGGGCCAACAGAGGCCCAGGTATTGCCATGCGCACCCGCCCGCAACAATGTTTCGATACCGAGTTATCGGTGTGCGGAAGACTGCGGCGCCGAAACGTTACGCGCTTCCAGCTCGCGAACTACTCTTTTCATCATGCCCACACTGGCATCAGTTTGTAGTACAGGAGGCCATCTACAAATGGTGAAAATTTCAAAGCGTTCCGTCGGAAAATTAAAAAGTTATGAGCATTAGAAGATCTTCCCATTAGGCCTCATTAGGCCACAGTAGCCGACCCGGCCTAAAACTTGCGCGGGTCACTTTCACGGACAGGCTCGAAACTGGTGCCAGAAGTTAGCCCCCGACCAGAGCTTCATTGTGAGGCATTGCGTAAATTTTCTGTCCCCCGAGTGCCAAGCAATAGCCCGTGAAAGTGCTTTCCGCACAATTTTCACGCCCTTATATGAGCCAATTGTAGCTGAAGGAATTTTGCGCAAATGACTGAGAGGTGCTCCTGGGCACTGCTCATCACTTTGCAATAGGTTTCGGGGCTTTTCTTGAAGGTCGCGTTTTCTCACAAAATGTTGACCTATAAAAGAGCTTACTCGGGTGTGAAAATTATCATTGTGCGCGCGCGCCCCGGACCGCAATCATGATATTTCCTGTTTTCCCATAGGGCCCAAGGCAAATTGGGATCGCGGTTGTGCGCGCTTTCTAAGGCTCTGATCGCTTTTAGATTTTGCACGCGGATAGGGCCAACAGAGGCCCAGGTATTGCCATGCGCACCCGCCCGCAACAATGTTTCGACCGAGTTATCAGGGTGCGGAAGACCGCGGCGCCGAAACGTTATGCGCTTCCGGCTCGCGAACTACTCTTTTCATCATGCCCACACTGGCATCAGTTTGTAGTACGGGAGGCCGTCTACAAATGGTGAATTTTTCAAAGCGTTCCGTCGGAAAATTAAAAAGTTATGAGCATTAGAAGATCTTCCCATTAGGCCCCATTAGGCCACAGTAGCCGACCCGGCCTAAAACTTGCGCGGGTCACTTTCACGGACGGGCTCGAAACTGGTGCCAGAAGTTAGCCCCCGACCAGAGCTTCATTGTGAGGCATTGCGTAAAATTTTCCGTCCCCCGAGTGCCGAGCAATAGCTCGTGAAAGGGCTTTCCGCACAATTTCCACGCCCTTATTTGAGCCACTTGTAGCTGAAGGAATTTTGCGCAAATGACTGAGATTTGCTCCTGGGCACTGCTCATCACTTTGCAATAGGTTCCGGGGCTTTTCGCGAAGGTCGCGTTTCCTCAAACTTTGAGGGCATTGGCGGGTGGGGTGTGAAACCTCCGAACGCATGATTCTCAGCTCCTGCTGTGGGCAGCAAGCCAATTTCTTTTCCAAAATGTTGACCTATAAAAGAGCTTACTCGGGTGTGAAAATTATCATTGTGCGCACACGCCCCAGACCGCAATCATGATATTTCCGGTTTTCCCATAGGGCCCAAGTCAAATTGGGATCGCGGTTGTACACGCTTTCTAAGGCTCTGATCGCTTTTAGATTTTGCACGCGGATAGGGCCAACAGAGGCCCAGGTATTGCCATGCGCACCCGCCCACAACAATGTTTCGATACCGAGTTATCGGGGTGCGGAAAACCGCGGCGCCGAAACGTTACGCGCTTCCGGCTCGCGAACTACTCTTTTCATCATGCCCACACTGGCATCAGTTTGTAGTACGGGAGGCCGTCTACAAATGGTGAAAATTTCAAAGCGTTCCATCGGAAAATTAAAAAGTTATGAGCATTAGAAGATCTTCCCATTAGGCCCCATTAGGCCACAGTAGCCGACCTGGCCTAAAACTTGCGCGGGTCACTTTCACGGACGGGCTTGAAACTGGTGCCAGAAGTTAGCCCCCGACCAGAGCTTCATTGTGAGGCATTGCGTAAAATTTTCCGTCCCCCGAGTGCCGAGCAATAGCCCGTGAAAGGGCTTTCCGCACAATTACGACCTTATTTGAGCCACTTGTAGCTGAAGGGATTTTGCGCAAATGACTGAAAGGTGCTCCTGGGCACTGCTCATCACTTTGCAGTAGGTTCAGGGGCTTTTCGCGAAGGTCGCGTTTTCTCAAACTTTGAGGGCATTGGCGGGTGGGGTGTGAAACCTCCGAACGCATGATTCTCAGCTCCTGCTGTGGGCAGCAATCCAATTTTTTTTCAAAATGTTGACCTATAAAAGAGCTTACTCGGGTGTGAAAATTATCATTGTGCGCGCGCGCCCCGGACTGCAATCATGATATTTCCTGTTTTCCCATAGGGCCCAAGGCAAATTGGGATCACGGTTGTGCGCGCTTTCTAAGGCTCTGATTGCTTTTAGAATTTGCATGGGATAGGGCCAACAGAGGCCCAGGTATTGCCATGCGCACCCGCCCACAACAATGTTTCGATACCGAGTTATCGGGGTGCGGAAGACCGCGGCGCCAAAACGTTACGCGCTTCCGGCTCGCGAACTACTCTTTTCATCATGCCCACACTGGCATGATATTTCCGGTTTTCCCATAGGGCCCAAGGCAAATTGGGATCGCGGTTGTACGCGTTTTCTAAGGCTCTGATCGCTTTTAGATTTTGCACGCGGATAGGGCCAACAGAGGCCCAGGTATTGCCATGCGCACCCGCCCGCAACAATGTTTTGATACCGAGTTATCGGGGTGCGGAAAACCGCGGCGCCGAAACGTTACACGCTTCCGGCTCGCGAACTACTCTTTTCATCATGCCCACACTGGCATCAGTTTGTAGTACGGGAGGCCGTCTACAAATGGTGAAAATTTCAAAGCGTTCTGTCGGAAAATTAAAAAGTTATGAGCATTAGAAGATCTTCCCATTAGGCCCCATTAGGCAACAGTAGCCGACCCGGCCTAAAACTTGCGCGGGTTACTTTCATGGACGGGCTCGAAACTGGTGCCAGAAGTTAGCCCCCGACCAGAGCTTCATTGTGAGGCATTGCGTAAAATTTTCCGTCCCCCGAGTGCCGAGCAATAGCCCGTGAAAGGGCTTTCCGCACAATTTTCACGCCCTTATTTGAGCCACTTGTAGCTGAAGGAATTTTGCGCAAATGACTGAGAGGTGCTCCTGGGCACTGCCCATCACTTTGCAATAGGTTCCGGGGCTTTTCGGGAAGG
This sequence comes from Loripinus fragilis, assembly GCA_964019695.1. NCBI lineage: Eukaryota > Metazoa > Mollusca > Bivalvia > Lucinida > Lucinidae > Loripinus > Loripinus fragilis. The sequence goes on from CAXHUL010000609.1 coordinate 2,452,844, forward strand.
TCGCCTTTTCTCAAACTTTGACAGCATTGGCGGATGGGGTGTGAAACCTCCGAACGCATGATTCTCAGCTCCTGCTGTGGGCAGCAAGCCAATATTTTTTCCAAAATGTTGACCTATAAAAGAGCTTACTCGGGTGTGAAATTTATCATTGTGCGCGCGCGCCCCGGACCGCAATCATGATATTTCCTGTTTTCCCATAGGGCCCAAGGCAAATTGGGATCGCGGTTGTACGCGCTTTCTAAGGCGCTGATCGCTTTTAGATTTTGCACGCGGATAGGATCAACAGAGGCCCAGGTATTGCCATGCGCACCTGCCCGCAACAATGTTTCGATACCGAGTTATCGGGGTGCGGAAGACAGCGGCGCCGAAACGTTACGCGCTTCCGGCTCGCGAACTACTCTTTTCATCATGCCCACACTGGCATCAGTTTGTAGTACGGGAGGCCGTCTACAAATGGTGAAAATTTCAAAGTGTTCCTTCGGAAAATTAAAAAGTTATGAGCATTAGAAGATCTTCCCATTAGGCCCCATTAGGCCACAGTAGCCGACCCGACCTAAAACTTGCGCGAGTCACTTTCACCCACGGGCTCGAAACTGGTGCCAGAAGTTAGCCCCCGACCAGAGCTTCATTGTGAGGCATTGCGTAAAATTTTCTGTCCCCCGAGTGCCGAGCAATAACCCGTGAAAGTGTTTTCCGCACAATTTTCACGCCCTTATTTGAGCCACTTGTAGCTGAAGGAATTTTGCGCAAATGACTGAGAGGTGCTCCTGGGCACTGCTCATCACTTTGCAATAGGTTCTGGGGCTTTTCGCGAAGGTCGCGTTTTCACAAACTTTGAGGGCATTGGCGGGTGGGGTGTGAAACCTCCGAACGCATGATTCTCAGCTCCTGGTGTGAGCAGCAAGCCAATTTTTTTTCCAAAATGTTGACCTATAAAAGAGCTTACTCGGGTGTGAAAATTATCATTGTGTGCGTGCGCCCCAGACCGCAATCATGATATTTCCTGTTTTCCCATAGGGCCAAAGGCAAATTGGGATCGCGGTTGTACGCGCTTTCTAAGGCTCTGATCGCTTTTAGATTTTGCACGCGGATAGGGCCAACAGTGGCCCAGGTATTGCCATGCGCACCCGCCAGCAACAATGTTTCGATACCGAGTTATCGGGGTGCAGAAGACCGCGGCGCCGAAACGTTACGCTCTTCCGGCTCGCGAACTACTCTTTTCATCATGCCCACACTGGCATCAGTTTGTAGTACGGGAGGCCGTCTACAAATGGTGAAAATTTCAAAGCGTTCCGTCGGAAAATTAAAAAGTTATGAGCATTAGAAGATCTTCCCATTAGGCCCCATTAGGCCACAGTAGCCGACCCGACCTAAAACTTGCGCGGGTCACTTTCACCCACGGGCTCGAAACTGGTGCCAGAAGTTAGCCCCCGACCAGAGCTTCATTGTGAGGCATTGCGTAAAATTTTCTGTCCCCCGAGTGCCGAGCAATAACCCGTGAAAGTGCTTTCCTCACAATTTTCACGCCCTTATTTGAGCCACTTGTAGCTGAAGGAATTTTGCGCAAATGACTGAGAGGTGCTCCTGGGCACTGCTCATCACTTTGCAATAGGTTCTGGGGCTTTTCGCGAAGGTCGCGTTTTCTCAAACTTTGAGGGCATTGGCGGGTGGGGTGTGAAACCTCCGAACGCATGATTCTCAGCTCCTGGTGTGAGCAGCAAGCCAATTTTTTTTCCAAAATGTTGACCTATAAAAGAGCTTACTCGGGTGTGAAAATTATCATTGTGCGCGTGCGCCCCAGACCGCAATCATGATATTTCCTGTTTTCCCATAGGGCCAAAGGCAAATTGGGATCGCGGTTGTACGCGCTTTCTAAGGCTCTGATCGCTTTTAGATTTTGCACGCGGATAGGGCCAACAGAGGCCCAGGTATTGCCATGCGCACCCACCCGCAACAATGTTTCGACCGAGTTATCGGGGTGCGGAAGACCGCGGCGCCGAAACGTTACCCGCTTCCGGCTCGCGAACTACTCTTTTCATCATGCACACACTGGCATCAGTTTGTAGTACGGGAGGCCGTCTACAAATGGTGAAAATTTCAAAGCGTTCCGTCGGAAAATTAAAAAGTCATGAGCATTAGAAGATCTTCCCATTAGGCCCCATTAGGCCACAGTAGCCGACCCGGCCTAAAACTTGCGCGGGTCACTTTCACGGACGGGCTCGAAACTGGTGCCAGAAGTTAGCCCCCGACCAGAGCTTCATTGTGAGACATTGCGTAAAATTTTCTGTCCCCCGAGTGCCGAGCAATAGCCCGTGAAAGGGCTTTCCGCACAATTTTCACGCCCTTATTTGAGCCACTTGTAGCTGAAGGAATTTTGCGCAAATGACTGAGAGGTGCTCCTGGGCACTGCTCATCACTTTGCAATAGGTTCCGGGGCTTTTCGTGAAGGTCGCGTTTTCTCAAACTTTGAGGGCATTGGCGGGTGGGGTGTGAAACCTCCGAATGCATGATTCTCAGCTCCTGCTTTGGGCAGCAAGCCAATTTTTTTTCCAAAATGTTTACCTATAAAAGAGCTTACCCGGGTGTGAAAATTATCATTGTGCGCGCGCGCCCCGGACCGCAATCATGATATTTCCTGTTTTCCCATAGGGCCCAAGGCAAATTGGGATCGCGGTTGTACGCGCTTTCTAAGGCTCTGATCGCTTTTAGATTTTGCACGCGGATAGGGCCAACAGAGGCCCAGGTATTGCCATGCGCACCCCGCTCGAAACAATGTTTCGATACCGAGTTATCAGGGTGCGGAAGACCGCGGGGCCGAAACGTTACGCGCTTCCGGCTCGCGAACTACTCTTTTCATCATGCCGACACTGGCATCAGTTTGTAGTACGGGAGGCCGTCTACAAATGGTGAAAATTTCAAAGCGTTCCGTCGGAAAATTAAAAAGTTATGAGCATTAGAAGATCTTCCCATTAGGCCCCATTAGTTCACAGTAGCCAACTCGGCCTAAAACTTGCGCGGGTCTTTTTCACGGACGGGCTCAAAACTGGTGCCAGAAGTTAGCCCCCCGACCAGAGCTTCATTGTGAGGCAGTGCGTAAAATTTTCCGTCCCCCGAGTGCCGAGCAATAGCCCGTGAAAGGGTTTTCCTCACAATTTTCACGCCCTTATTTGAGCCACTTGTAGCTGAAGGAATTTTGCGCAAATGACTGAGAGGTGCTCCTGGGCACTGCTCATCACTTTGCAATAGGTTCCGGGGCTTTTCGCGAAGGTCGCTTTTTCTCAAACTTTGAGGGCATTGGCGGGTGGGGTGTGAAACATCCAAACGCATGATTCTCAGCTCCTGCTGTGGGCAGCAAGCCAATTTTTTTTCCAAAATGTTGACCTATAAAAGAGCTTACTCGGGTGTGCAAATTATCATTGTGCGCGCGCGCCCCAGACCGCAATCATGATATTTCCTGTTTTCACATAGGGCCCAAGGCGAATTGGGATCGCGGTTGTACGCGCTTTCTAAGGCTCTGATCGCTTTTAGATTTTGCACGCGAATAGGGCCAACAGAGGCCCAGGTATTGCCATGCGCACCCGCCCGCAACAATGTTTCGATACCGAGTTATCGGTGTGCGGAAGACCGCGGTGCCGAAACGTTACGCGCTTCCAGCTCGCGAACTACTCTTTTCATCATGCCCACACTGGCATCAGTTTGTAGTACGGGAGGCCGTCTACAAATGGTGAAAATTTCAAAGCGTTCTGTTGGAAAATAAAAAAGTTATGAACATTAGAAGATCTTCCCATTAGGCCCCATTAGGCCACAGTAGCCAACCCGGCCTAAAACTTGCGCGGGTCACATTCATGGACGGGCTCGAAACTGGTGCCAGAAGTTAGCCCCCGACCAGAGCTTCATTGTGAGGCATTGCGTAAAATTTTCCGTCCCCCAAGTGCCGAGCAATAGCCCGTGAAAGGGCTTTCCGCACAATTTTCACGCCCTTATTTGAGCCACTTGTAGCTGAAGGAATTTTGCGCAAATGACTGAGAGGTGCTCCTGGGCACTGCTCATCACTTTGCAATAGGTTACGGGGCTTTTTGCGAAGGTCACGTTTTCTCAAACTTTGAGGGCATTGGCGGATGGGGTGTGAAACCTCCGAACGCATGATTCTCAGCTCCTGCTGTGGGCAGCAAGCCAATTTTTTTTCCAAAATGTTGACCTATAAAAGAGCTTACTCGGGTGTGAAAATTATCATTGTGCGCGCGCGCCCCGGATCGGGGTGCGGAAGACCGCGGCGCCGAAACGTTACGCGCTTCAGGCTCGCGAACTACTCTTTTCATCATGCCCACACTGGCATCAGTTTGTAGTACGGGAGGCCGTCTACAAATGGTGAAAATTTCAAAGCGTTCCGTCGAAAAATTAAACGTTATGAGCATTAGAAGATCTTCCCATTAGGCCCCATTAGGCCACAGTAGCCGACCCGGCCTAAAACTTGCGCGGGTCACTTTCACCCACGGGCTCGAAACTGGTGCCAGAAGTTAGCCCCCGACCAGAGCTTCATTGTGAGGCAATGCGTAAAATTTTCTGTCCCCCAAGTGCCGAGCAATAACCCGTGAAAGTGCTTTCCGCACAATTTTCACGCCCTTATTTGAGCCACTTGTAGCTGAAGGAATTTTGCGCAAATGACTGAGAGGTGCTCCTGGGCACTGCTCATCACTTTGCAATAGGTTCTGGGGCTTTTCGCGAAGGTCGCGTTTTCTCAAACTTTGAGGGCATTGGCGGATGGGGTGTGAAACCTCCGAACGCATGATTCTCAGCTCCTGCTGTGGGCAGCAAGCCAATTTTTTTTCCAAAATGTTGACCTATAAAAGAGCTTACTCGGGTGTGAAAATTATCATTGTGCGCGCGCGCCCCGGACCGCAATCATGATATTTCCTGTTTACCCATAGGGCCAAAGGCAAATTGGGATCGCGGTTGTACGCGCTTTCTAAGGCTCTGATCGCTTTTAGATTTTGCACGCGGATAGGGCGAACAGAGGCCCAGGTATTGCCATGCGCACCCACCCGCAACAATGTTTCGACCGAGTTATCGGGGTGCAGAAGACCGCGGCGCCGAAACGTTACCCGCTTCCGGCTCGCGAACTACTCTTTTCATCATGCCCACACTGGCATCAGTTTGTAGTACGGGAGGCCGTCTACAAATGGTGAAAATTTCAAAACGTCCGTCGGAAAATTAAAAAGTCATGAGCATTAGAAGATCTTCCCATTAGGCCCCATTAGGCCACAGTAGCCGACCCGGCCTAAAACTTGCGCGGGTCACTTTCACGGACGGACTCGAAACTGGTGCCAGAAGTTAGCCCCCGACCAGAGCTTCATTGTGAGACATTGCGTAAAATTTTCTGTCCCCCGAGTGCCAAGCAATAGCCCGTGAAAGGGTTTTCCGCACAATTTTCACGCCCTTATTTGAGCCACTTGTAGCTGAAGGAATTTTGCGCAAATGACTGAGAGGTGCTCCTGGGCACTGCTCATCACTTTGCAATAGGTTCCGGGGCTTTTCGCGAAGGTCGGGTTTTCTCAAACTTTGAGGGCATTGGCGGATGGGGTGTGAAACCTCCGAACGCATGATTCTCAGCTCCTGCTTTGGGCAGCAAGCCAATTTTTTTCCAAAATGTTAACCTATAAAAGAGCTTACCCGGGTGTGAAAATTATCATTGTGCGCACGCGCCCCGGACCGCAATCATGATATTTCCTGTTTTCCCATAGGGCCCAAGGCAAATTGGGATCGCGGTTGTACGCGCTTTCTAAGGCTCTGAATGCTTTTAGATTTTGCACGCGGATAGGGCCAACAGAGGCCCAGGTATTGCCATGCGCACCCGCCCGCAACAATGTTTCGATACCGAGTTATCGGGGTGCGGAAGACCGCGGGGCCAAAACGTTACGCGCTTCCGGCTCGCGAACTACTCTTTTCATCATGCCCACACTGGCATCAGTTTGTAGTACGGGAGGCCGTCTACAAATGGTGAAAATTTCAAAGCGTTCCGTCGGAAAATTAAAAAGTTATGAGCATTAGAAGATCTTCCCATTAGGCCCCATTAGGCCGCAGTAGCCGACTCGGCCTCAAACTTGCGCGGGTCTTTTTCACGGACGGGCTCAAAATTGGTGCCAGAAGTTAGCCCCCCAACCAGAGCTTCATTGTGAGGCATTGCGTAAAATTTTCCGTCCCCCCGAGTGCCGAGCAATAGCCCGTGAAAGGGCTTTCCTCACAATTTTCACGCCCTTATTTGAGCCACTTGTAGCTGAAGGAATTTTGCGCAAATGACTGAGAGGTGCTCCTGGGCACTGCTCATCACTTTGCAATAGGTTCCGGGGCTTTTCGTGAAGGTCGCGTTTTCTCAAACTTTGAGGGCATTGGCGGGTGGGGTGTGAAACATCCAAACGCATGATTCTCAGCTCCTGCTGTGGGCAGCAAGCCAATTTTTTTTCCAAAATGTTGACCTATAAAAGAGCTTACTCGGGTGTGAAAATTACCATTGTGCGCGCGCGCCCCAGACCGCAATCATGATATTTCCTGTTTTCACATAGGGCCCAAGGCAAATTGGGATCGCGGTTGTACGCGCTTTCTAAGGCTCTGATAGCTTTTAGATTTTGCACGCGAATAGGGCCAACAGAGGCCCAGGCATTGCCATGCGCACCCACCCGCAACAATGTTTCGATACCGAGTTATCGGTGTGCGGGAGACCGCGGTGCCGTAACGTTACGCGCTTCCAGCTCGCGAACTACTCTTTTCATCATGCCCACACTGGCATCAGTATGTAGTACGGGAGGCCGTCTACAAATGGTGAAAATTTCAAAGCGTTCCGTCGGAAAATTAAAAAGTTATGAGCATTAGAAGATCTTCCCATTAGGCCACATTAGGCCACAGTAGCCGACCCGGCCTAAAACTTGGGCGAGTCACTTTCAAGGACAGGCTCCAAACTGGTGCCAGAAGTTAGCCCCCGACCAGAGCTTCATTGTGAGGCATTGCGTAAAATTTTCCGTCCCCCGAGTGCCGAGCAATAGCCCGTGAAAGGGCTTTCCGCACAATTTTCACGCCCTTATTTGAGCCACTTGTAGCTGAAGGAATTTTGCGCAAATGACTGAGAGGTGCTCCTGGGCACTGCTCATCACTTTGCAATAGGTTCTGGGGCTTTTCGCGAAGGTCGCGTTTTCTCAAACTTTGAGGGCATTGGCGGTTGGGGTGTGAAACCTCCGAACGCATGATTCTCAGCTTCTGCTGTGGGCAGCAAGCCAATTTTTTTTCCAAAATGTTGACCTATAAAAGAGCTTACTCGGGTGTGAAAATTATCATTGTGCGCGCGCGCCCCGGACCGCAATCATGATATTTCCTGTTTTCCCATAGGGCCAAAGGCAAATTGGGATCACGGTTGTATGCGCTTTCTAAGGCTCTGATCGCTTTTAGATTTTGCACGCAGATAGGGCCAACAGAGGCTCAGGTATTGCCATGCGCACCCGCCCGCAACAATGTTTCGATACCGAGTTATCAGGGTGCGGAAGACCGCGGCGCCGAAACGTTATGCGCTTCCGGCTCGCGAACTACTCTTTTCATCATGCCCACACTGGCATCAGTTTGTAGTATGGGAGGCCGTCTACAAATGGTGAAAATTTCAAAGCGTTCCTTCGGAAAATTAAAAAGTTATGAGCATTAGAAGATCTTCCAATTAGGCACCATTAGGCCACAGTAGCCGACCCGGCCTAAAACTTGCTCGGATCACTTTCACGGACGGGCTCGAAACTGGTGCCAGAAGTTAGCCCCCGACCAGAGCTTCATTGTGAGGCATTGCGTAAAATTTTCCGTCCCCCGAGTGCCGAGCAATAGCCCGTGAAAGGGCTTTCCGCACAATTTTCACGCCCTTATTTGAGCCACTTGTAGCTGAAGGAATTTTGCGCAAATGACTGAGAGGTGCTCCTGGGCACTGCTCATCACTTTGCAATAGGTTCCGGGGCTTTTTGCGAAGGTCGCGTTTTCTCAAACTTTGAGGGCATTGGCGGGTGGGGTGTGAAACCTCCGAACGCATGATTCTCAGCTCCTGCTGTGGGCAGCAAGCCAATTTTTTTTCCAAAATGTTGACCTATAAAAGAGCTTACTCGGGTGTGAAAATTATCATTGTGCGCTCGCGCCCCGGACCGAAATCATGATATTTCCTGTTTTCCCATAGGGCCCAAGGCAAATTGGGATCGCGGTTGTACGCGCTTTCTAAGGCTCTGATCGCTTTTAGATTTTGCACGCGGATAGGGCCAACAGAGGCCCAGGTATTGCCATGCGCACCCGCCCGCAACAATGTTTTGATAGCGAGTTATCGGGGTGTGGAAGACCGCGGCGCCAAAACGTTACGCGCTTCTGGCTCGCGAACTACTCTTTTCATCATGCCCACACTGGCATCAGTTTGTAGTACGGGAGGCCGTCTACAAATGGTGAAAATTTCAAAGCGTTCCGTCGGAAAATTAAAAAGTTATGAGCATTAGAAGATCTTCCCATTAGGCCCCATTAGGCCACAGTAGCCGACCTGGCCTAAAACTTGCGCGGGTCCATTTCACCCACGGGCTCGAAACTGGTGCCAGAAGTTAGCCCCCGACCAGAGCTACATTGTGAGGATTTGTGTAAAATTTTCTGTCCCCCGAGTGCCGAGCCAAGCCCGTGAAAGGGCTCTCCGTACAATTTTCACACCCTTATTTGAGCCACTTGTAGCTGAAGGAATTTTGCGCAAATGACTGAGAGGTGCTCCTGGGCACTGCTCATCACTTTGCAATAGGTTCCGGGGCTTTTCGCGAAGGTCGCGTTTTCTCAAACTTTGAGGGCATTGGCGGGTGGGGTGTGAAACCTCCGAACGCATGATTTTCAGCTCCTGCTGTGGGCAGCAAGCCAATTTTTTTTCCAAAATGTTGACCTATAAAAGAGCTTACTCGGGTGTGAAAATTATTATTGTGCGCGCGCGCCCCGGACCGCAATCATGATATTTCCTGTTTTCCCATAGGGCCCAAGGCAAATTGGGATCGCGGTTGTACGCGCTTTCTAAGGCTCTGATCGCTTTTAGATTTTGCACGCGGATAGGGCCAACAGAGGCCCAGGTATTGCTATGCGCACCCGCCCGCAACAATGTTTCGATACCTAGTTATCGGGGTGCGGAAGACTGCGGCGCCGAAACGTAACGCGCTTCCGGCTCGCGAACTACTCTTTTCATCATGCCCACACTGGCATCAGTTTGTAGTACGGAAGGCCGTCTACAAATGGTGAATATTTCAAAGCGCTCAGTCGGAAAATTAAAAAGTTATGAGCATTAGAAGATCTTCCCATTAGGCCCCATTAGGCCACAGTAGCCGACCCGGCCTAAAACTTGCGCGGGTCACTTTCACGGACGGCTCGAAACTGGTGCCAGAAGTTAGCCCCCGACCAGAGCTTCATTGTGAGGCATTGCGTAAAATTTTCCGTCCCCCGAGTGCCTAGCAATAGCCCATGAAAGGGCTTTCCGCACAATTTTCACGCCCTTATTTGAGCCACTTGTAGCTGAAGGAATTTTGCGCAAATGACTGAGAGGTGCTCCTGGGCACTGCTCATCACTTTGCAATAGGTTCCGGGGCTTTTCGCGAAGGTTGTGTTTTCTCAAACTTTGAGGGCATTGGCGGGTGGGGTGTGAAACCTCCGAACGCATGATTCTCAGCTCCTGCTGTGGGCAGCAAGCAAATTTTTTTTCCAAAATGTTGACCTATAAAAGAGCTTACTCGGGTGTGAAAATTATCATTGTGCGCGCGCGCCCCGGACCGCAATCATGATATTTCCTGTTTTCTCATAGTGCCCAAGGCAAATTGGGATTGCGGTTGTACGTGCTTTCTAAGGCTCTGATCGCTTTTAGATTTTGCACGCGGATAGGGCCAGCAGAGGCCCAGGTATTGCCATGCGCACCCGCCCGCAACAATGTTTCGATACCGAGTTATCAGGGTGCGGAAGACCGCGGCGCCGAAACGTTACGCGCTTCCGGCTCGCGAACTACTCTTTTCATCATGCCCACACTGGCATCAGTTTGTAGTACGGGAGGCCGTCTACAAATGGTGAAAATTTCAAAGCGTTCCATCGGAAAATTAAAAAGTTATGAGCATTAGAAGATCTTTCCATTAGGCCCCATTAGGCCCCATTAGGCCACAGTAGCCGACCAGGCCTAAAACTTGCGCGAGTCACTTTCACGGACGGGCTCGAAACTGGTGCCAGAAGTTAGCCCCCGACCAGAGCTTCATTGTGAGGCATTGCGTAAAATTTTCCGTCCCCCGAGTGCCGAGCAATAACCCGTGAAAGGGCTTTCCGTACAATTTTCACGCCCTTATTTGAGCCACTTGTAGCTGAAGGAATTTTGCGCAAATGACTGAGAGGTGCTCCTGGGCACTGCTCATCGCTTTTAGATTTTGCACGCAGATAGGGCCAACAGAGGCCCAGGTATTGCCATGCACACCCGCCCACAACAATGTTTCGATACCGAGTTATCGGGGTGCGGCAGACCGCGGCGCCGAAACGTTACGCGCTTCCGGCTCGCGAACTACTCTTTTCATCATGCCCACACTGGCATCAGTTTGTAGTACGGGAGGCCGTCTACAAATGGTGAAAATTTCAAAGCGTTCCGTCGGAAAATTAAAAAGTTATGAGCATTAGAAGATCTTCCCATTAGGCCCCATTAGGCCACAGTAGCCGACCCGGCCTAAAACTTGCGCGGGTCACTTTCACGGACGGGCTCGAAACTGGTGCAAGAAGTTAGCCCCCGACCAGAGCTTCATTGTGAGGCATTGCGTAAAATTTTCCGTCCCCCGAGTGCCGAGCAATAGCCCGTGAAAGGGCTTTCCGCACAATTTTCACGCCCTTATTTTAGCCACTTGTAGCTGAAGGAGTTTTGCGCAAATGACTGAGAGGTGCTCCTGGGCACTGCTCATCACTTTACAATAGGTTCCGGGGCTTTTTGCGAAGGTCGCGTTTTCTCAAACTTTGAGGGCATTGGCGGGTGGGGTGTAAAACCTCAGAACGCATGATTCTCAGCTCCTGCTGAGGGCAGCAAGCCAATTTTTTTTCCAAAATGTTGACCTATAAAAGAGCTTACTCGGGTGTGAAAATTATCATTGTGCGCGCTCGCCCCGGACCGCAATCATGATATTTCCTGTTTTCCCATAGGGCCCAAGGCAAAATGGTATCGCGGTTGTACGCGCTTTCTAAGGCTCTGATCGCTTTTAGATTTTGCACGCGGATAGGGCCAACAGAGGCCCAGGTATTGCCATGCTCACCCGCCCGCAACAATGTTTTGATACCGAGTTATCGGGGTGCGGAAGACCGCGGCGCCGAAACGTTACGCGCTACCGGCTCGCGAACTACTCTTTTCATCATGCCCACACTGGCATCATTTTGTAGTACGGGAGGCCGTCTACAAATGGTGAAAATTTCAAAGCGTTCCGTCGGAAAATTAAAAAGTTATGAGCATTAGAAGATCTTCCCATTAGGCCCCATTAGGCCACAGTAGCCGACCCGGCCTAAAACTTGCGCGGGTCACTTTCACGGACGGGCTCGAAACTGGTGCCAGAACTTAGCCCCCCACCAGAGCTTCATTGTGAGGCATTGCGTAAAATTTTCCGTCCCCCGAGTGCCGAGCAATAGCCCGTGAAAGGGCTTTCCGCACAATTTTCACGCCCTTATTTGAGCCACTTTTAGCTGAAGGAATTTTGCGCAAATGACTGAGAGGTGCTCCTGGGCACTGCTCATCACTTTGCAATAGGTTCCAAAGCTTTTCGCTAAGGTCGCGTTTTCTCAAACTTTGGGGGCATTGGCGGATGGGGTGTGAAACCTTCGAACGCATGATTCTCAGCTCCTGCTGTGGGCAGCAAGCCAATTTTTTTCCAAAATGTTGACCTATAAAAGAGCTTACTCGGGTGTGAAAATTATCATTGTGCGCGCGCGCCCCGGACCGCAATCATGATATTTCCTGTTTTCCCATAGGGCCCAAGGCAAATTGGGATCACGGTTGTACGCGCTTTCTAAGGCTCTGATCGCTTTTAGATTTTGCACGCGGATAGGGCCAACAGAGGCCCAGGTATTGCCATGCGCACCCGCCCGCAACAATGTTTCGATACCGAGTAATCGGGGTGCGGAAGACCGCGGCGCCGAAACGTTACGCGCTTCCCGCTCGCGAACTACTCTTTTCATCATGCCCACACTGGCATCAGTTTGTAGTACGGGAGGCCGTCTACAAATGGTGAAAATTTCAAAGCGTTCCGTCAGAAAATTAAAAAGTTAGAAGCATTAGAAGATCTTCCCATTAGGCCCCATTAGGCCACAGTAGCCGACCCGGCCTAAAACTTGCGCGGGTCACTTTCACGGACGGGCTCGAAACTGGTGCCAGAAGTTAGCCCCCGACCAGAGCTTCATTGTGAGGCATAGCGTAAAATTTTCCGTCCCTCGAGTGCCGAGCAATAGCCCGTGAAAGGGCTTTCCGCACAATTTTCACGCCCTTATTTGAGCCACTTGTAGCTGAAGGAATTTTGCGCAAATGACTGAGAGGTGCTCCTGGGCACTGCTCATCACTTTGCTATAGGTTCCGGGGCTTTTCGCGAAGGTCGCGTTTTCTCAAACTTTGAGGGCATTGGCGGGTGGGGTGTGAAACATCCGAACGCATGATTCTCAGCTCCTGCTGTGGGCAGCAAGCCAATTTTTTTTCCAAAATGTTGACCTATTAAAGAGCTTACTCGGGTGTGAAAATTATCATTGTGCGCGCGCGCCCCGGACCGCAATCATGATATTTCCTGTTTTCCCATAGGGCCCAAGGCAAAATGGTATCGCGGTTGTACGCCCTTTCTAAGGCTCTGATCGCTTTTAGATTTTTCACGCGGATAGGGCCAACAGAGGCCCAGGTATTGCCATGCGCACCCGCCCGCAACAATGTTTCGATACCGAGTTATCAGGGTGCGGAAGACCGCGGCGCCGAAACGATACGCGCTTCCAGCTCGCGAACTACTCTTTTCATCATGCCCACAATGGCATCAGTTTGTAGTACGGGAGGCCGTCTACAAATGGTGAAAATTTCAAAGCGTTCCATCGGAAAATTAAAAAGTTATGAGCATTAGAAGATCTTCCCAGTAGGCCCCATTAGGCCACAGTAGCCGACCCGGCCTAAAACTTGCGCGGGTCACTTTCACGGACGGGCTCGAAACTGGTGCCAGAAGTTAGCCCCCGACCAGAGCTTCATTGTGAGGCATTGCGTAAAATTTTCCGTCCCCCGAGTGCCGAGCAATAGCCCGTGAAAGGGCTTTCCGCACAATTTTCACGCCCTTATTTGAGCCACTTGTAGCTGAAGGAATTTTGCGCAAATGACTGAGAGGTGCTCCTGGGCACTGCTCATCACTTTGCAATAGGTTCCGGGGCTTTTCGCGAAGGTCGCGTTTTCTCAAACTTTGAGGGCATTGGCGGGTGGGGTGTGAAACCTCCGAACGCATGATTCTCAGCTCCTGCTGTGGGCAGCAAGCCAATTTTTATTCCAAAATGTTGACCTATAAAAGAGCTTACTCAGGTGTGAAAATTATCATTGTGCGCGCGCGCCCCGGACCGCAATCATGATATTTCCTGTTTTCCCATAGGGCCCAAGGCAAATTTGGATCGCGGTTGTATGCGCTTTCTAAGGCTCTGATCGCTTTTAGATTTTGCACACGGATAGGGCCAACAGAGGCCCAGGTATTGCCATGCGCACCCGCCCGCAACAATGTTTCGATACCGAGTTATCGGGGTGCAGAAGACCGCGGCGCCGAAACGTTACGCGCTTCCAGCTCGCGAAATACTCTTTTCATCATGCCCACACTGGCATCAATTTGTAGTACGGGAGGCCGTCTACAAATGGTGAAAATTTCAAAGTGTTCCGTCAGAAAATTAAAAAGTTATGAGCATTAGAAGATCTTCCCATTAGGCCCCATTAGGCCACAGTAGCCGACCCGGCCTAAAACTTGCGCTGGTTACTTTCACGGACGGGCTCGAAACTGGTGCCAGAAGTTAGCCCCCGACCAGAGCTTCATTGTGAGGCATTGCGTAAAATTTTCCGTCCCCCGAGTGCCGAGCAATAGCCCGTAAAATGGGCTTTCCGCACAATTTTCACGCCCTTATTTGAGCCACTTGTAGCTGGAGGAATTTTGCGCAAATGACTGAGAGGTGCTCCTGGGCACTGCTCATCACTTTGCAATAGGTTCCGGGGCTTTTCGCGAAGGTCGCGTTTTTTTTAAACTTTGAGGGCATTGGCGGGTGGGGTGTGAAACCTCCGAACGCATGATTCTCAGCTCCTGCTGTGGGCAGCAAGCCAATTTTTTTTCCAAAATGTTGACCTATAAAAGAGCTTACTCGGGTGTGAAAATTATTATTGTGCGCGCGCGCCCCGGACCGCAATCATGATATTTCCTGTTTTCCCATAGGGCCCAAGGCAAATGGGGATCGCGGTTGTACGCGCTTTCTAAGGCTCTGATCGCTTTTAGATTTTGCACGCGGATAGGGCCAACAGAGGCCCAGGTATTGCCATGCGCACCCGCCCGCAACAATGTTTTTTGATACCGAGTTATCGGGGTGCGGAAGACCACGGCGCCGAAACGTTACGCGCTTCCGGCTCGCGAACTACTCTTTTTATCATGCCCACACTGGCATCAGTTTGTAGTACGAGAGGCCGTCTACAAATGGTGAAAATTTCAAAGCGTTCCGTCGGAAATTAAAAAGTTATGAGCATTAGAAGATCTTCCCATTAGGCCCCATTAGGCCACAGTAGCCGACCCGGCCTAAAACTTGCGCGGGTCACTTTCACGGACGGGCTCGAAACTGGTGCCAGAAGTTAGCCCCCGACCAGAGCTTTATTGTGAGGCATTGCGTAAAATTTTCCGTCCCCCGAGTGCCGAGCAATAGCCCGTGAAAGGGCTTTCCGCACAATTTTCACGCCCTTATTTGAGCCACTTGTAGCTGAAGGAATTTTGCGCAAATGACTGAGAGGTGCTCCTGGGCACTGCTCATCACTTTGCAATAGGTTCCGGGGCTTTTCGCGAAGGTCGCATTTTCTCAAACTTTGAGGGCATTGGCGGGTGGGGTGTGAAACCTCCGAACGCATGATTCTCAGCTCCTGCTGTGGGCAGCAAGCCAATTTTTTTTCCAAAATGTTGACCTATAAAAGAGCTTACTAGGGTGTGAAAATTCTCATTGTGCGCGCGCGCCCCGGACCGCAATCATGATATTTCCTGTTTTCCCATAGGGCCCAAGGCAAATTGGGATCGCGGTTGTACGCGCTTTCTAAGGCTCTGATCACTTTTAGATTTTGCACGCGGATAGGGCCAACAGAGGCCCAGGTATTGCCATGCGCACCCGCCCGCAACAATGTTTCGATACCGAGTTATCGGGGTGCGGAGACCGCGGCGCCGAAAAGTTACGCGCTTCCGGCTCGCGAACTACTCTTTTCATCATGCCCACACTGGCATCAGTTTGTAATACGGGAGGCCATCTACAAATGGTGAAAATTTCAAAGCGTTCCGTCAAAAATTTAAAAAGTTATGAGCATTAGAAGATCTTCCCATTAGGCCCCATTAGGCCACAGTAGCCGACCCGGCCTAAAACTGGCGCGGGTCACTTTCACGGACGGGCTCGAAACTGGTGCCAGAAGTTAGCCCCCGACCAGAGCTTCATTGTGAGGCATTGCGTAAAATTTTCCGTCCCCCGAGTGCCGAGCAATAGGCCGTGAAAGGGCTTTCCGCACAATTTTCACGCCCTTATTTGAGCCACTTGTAGCTGAAGGAATTTTGCGCAAATGACTGAGAGGTGCTACTGGGCACTGCTCATCACTTTGCAATAGGTTCCAGGGCTTTTCGCGAAGGTCGCGTTTTCTCAAACTTTGAGGGCATTGGCGGGTGGGGTGTGAAACCTCCGAACGCATGATTGCAGCTCCTGCTGTGGGCAGCAAGCCAATTTTTTTTTCCAAAATGTTGACCTATAAAAGAGCTTACTCGGGTGTGAAAATTATCATTGTGCGTGCGCGCCCCGGACCGCAATCATGATATTTCCTGTTTTCCCATAGGGCCCAAGGCAAATTGGGATCGCGGTTGTACGCGCTTTCTAAGGCTCTGATCGCTTTTAGATTTTGCACGCAGATAGGGCCAACAGAGGCCCAGGTATTGCCATGCGCACCCGCCCGCAACAATGTTTCGATACCGAGTTATCGGGGTGCGGAAGACAGCGGCGCCAAAACGTTACGCGCTTCCGGCTCGCGAACTACTCTTTTCATCATGCCCACACTGGCATCAGTTTGTAGTACGGGAGGCCGTCTACAAATGGTGAAAATTTCAAAGCGTTCCGTCGGATAATTAAGAAGTTATGAGCATTAGAAGATCTTCGCATTAGGCCCCATTAGGCCACAATAGCCAACCCGGCCTAAAACTTGCGCGGGTCACTTTCACGGACGGGCTCGAAACTGGTGCCAGAAGTTAGCCCCCGACCAGAGCTTCATTGTGAGGCATTGCGTAAAATTTTCCGTCCCCCGAGTCCCGAGCAATAGCCCGTGAAAGGGCTTTCCGCACAATTTTCACGCCCTTATTTGAGCCACTTGTAGCTGAAGGAATTTTGCGCAAATGACTGAAAGGTGCTCCTGGGCACTGCTCATCACTTTGCAATAGGTTCCGGGGCTTTTCGCGAAGGTCGCGTTTTCTCAAACTTTGAGGGCATTGGCGGGTGGGGTGTGAAACCTCCAAACGCATGATTCTCAGCTCCTGCTGTGGGCAGCAAGCCAATTTTTTTTCCAAAATGTTGACCTATAAAAGAGCTTACTCGGGTGTGAAAATTATCATTGTGCGCGCGCGCCCCGGACCGCAATCATGATATTTCCTGTTTTCCCATAGGGCCCAAGGCAAATTGGGATCGCGGTTGTACGCACTTTCTAAGGCTCTGATCGCTTTTAGATTTTGCACGCAGATAGGGCCAACAGAGGCCCAGGTATTGCCATGCGCACCCGCCCGCAACAATGTTTCGATACCGAGTTATCGGGGTGCGGAAGACAGCGGCGCCAAAACGTTACGCGCTTCGTGCTCGCGAACTACTCTTTTCATCATGCCCACACTGGCATCAGTTTGTAGTACGGGAGGCCGTCTACAAATGGTGAAAATTTCAAAGCGTTCCGTCGGATAATTAAGAAGTTATGAGCATTAGAAGATCTTCGCATTAGGCCCCATTAGGCCACAATAGCCAACCCGGCCTAAAACTTGCGCGGGTCACTTTCACGGACGGGCTCGAAACTGGTGCCAGAAGTTAGCCCCCGACCAGAGCTTCATTGTGAGGCATTGCGTAAAATTTTCCGTCCCCCGAGTCCCGAGCAATAGCCCGTGAAAGGGCTTTCCGCACAATTTTCACGCCCTTATTTGAGCCACTTGTAGCTGAAGGAATTTTGCGCAAATGACTGAGAGGTGCTCCTGGGCACTGCTCATCACTTTGCAATAGGTTCCGGGGCTTTTCGCGAAGGTCGCGTTTTCTCAAACTTTGAGGGCATTGGCGGGTGGGGTGTGAAACCTCCAAACGCATGATTCTCAGCTCCTGCTGTGGGCAGCAAGCCAATTTTTTTTCCAAAATGTTGACCTATAAAAGAGCTTACTCGGGTGTGAAAATTATCATTGTGCGCGCATGCCCCGGACCGCAATCATGATATTTCCTGTTTTCCCATAGGGACAAGGCAAATTGGGATCGCGGTTGTACGCGCTTTCTAAGGCTCTGATCGCTTTTAGATTTTGCACGCAGATAGGGCCAACAAAGGCCCAGGTATTGCCATGCGCACCCGCCCGCAACAATGTTTCGATACCGAGTTATCGGGGTGCGGAAGACCGCGGCGCCGAAACGTTACGCGCTTCCGGCTCGCGAACTACTCTTTTCATCATGCCCACACTGGCATCAGTTTGTAGTACGGGAGGCCGTCTACAAATGGTGAAAATTTCAAAGCGTTCCGTCGGAAAATTAAAAAGTTATGAGCAATAGAAGATCTTCCCATTAGGCCCCATAGGCCACAGTAGCCGACCCGGCCTAAAACTTGCGCGGGTCACTTTCACGGACGGGCTCGAAACTGGTGCCAGAAGTTAGCCCCCTACCAGAGCTTCATTGTGAGGCATTGCGTAAAATTTTCCGTCCCCTGAGTGCCGAGCAATAGCCCGTGAAAGGGCTTTCCGCACAATTTTCACGCCCTTATTTGAGCCACTTGTAGCTGAAGGAATTTTGCGCAAATGACTGAGAGGTGCTCCTTGGCACTGCTCATCACTTTGCAATAGGTTTCGGGGCTTTTCGCGAAGGTCGCGTTTTCTCAAACTTTGAGGGCATTGGCGGGTGGGGTGTGAAACCTCTGAACGCATGATTCTCAGCTCCTGCTGTGGGGAGCAAGCCAATTTTTTTTCCAAAATGTTGACCTATAAAAGAGCTTACTCGGGTGTGAAAATTATCATTGTGCGCACGCGCCCCGGACTGCAATCATGATATTTCCTGTTTTCCCATAGGGCCCAAGGCAAATTTGGATTTCGGTTGTACGCGCTTTTTAAGGCTCTGATCGCTTTTAGATTTTGCACACGGATAGGGCCAACAGAGGCCCAGGTATTGCCATGCGCACCCGCCCGCAACAATGTTTCGATACTGAGTTATCGGGGTGCGGAAGACCGCGGCGCCAAAACGTTACGCGCTTCCGGCTCGCGAACTATTCTTTTCATCATGCCCACACTGGCATCAGTTTGTAGTACGGGAGGCCGTCTACAAATGGTGAAAATTTCAAAGCGTTTCGTCGGAAAATTAAAAAGTTATGAGCATTAGAAGATCTTCCCATTAGGCCCCATTAGGCCACAGTAGCCGACCCTCCATAAAACTTGCGCGAGTCACTTTCACGGACGGGCTCGAAACTGGTGCCAGAAGTTAGCCCCCGACCAGAGCTTCATTGTGAGGCATTGCGTAAAATTTTCCGTCCCCCGAGTGCCGAGCAATAGCCCGTGAAAGGGCTTTCCGCACAATTTTCACGCCCTTATTTGAGCCACTTGTAGCTGAAGGAATTTTGCGCAAATGACTGAGAGGTGCTCCTGGGCACTGCTCATCACTTTGCAATAGGCTCCGTGGCTTTTCTCGAAGGTCACGTTTTCTCAAACTTTGAGGGCATTGGCGGGTGGGGTGTGAAACCTCCGAACGCATGATTCTCAGCTCCTGCTGTGGGCAGCAAGCCAATTTTTTTTCCAAAATGTTGACCTATAAAAGAGCTTACTCGGGTGTGAAAATTATCATTGTGCGCGCACGCCCCGGACCGCAATCATGATATTGGGATCGCGGTTGTATGCGCTTTCTAAGGCTCTGATCGCTTTTAGATTTTGCACGCGGATAGGGCCAACAGAGGCCCAGGTATTGCCATGCGCACCCGCCCGCAACAATGTTTCGATACCGAGTTATCGGGGTGCGGAAGACCGCGGCGCCGAAACGTTACGCGCTTCCGGCTCGCGAACTACTCTTTTCATCATGCCCACACTGGCATCAGTTTGTAGTACGGGAGGCCGTCTACAAATGGTGAAAATTTCAAAGCGTTCCGTCGGAAAATTAAAAAGTTATGAGCATTAGAAGATCTTCCCATTAGGCCCCATTAGGCCACAGTAGCCGACCCGGCCTAAAACTTGCGCGGGTCACTTTCACAGACGGGCTCGAAACTGGTGCCAGAAGTAAGCCCCCGACCAGAGCTTCATTGTGAGGCATTGCATAAAATTTTCCGTCCCCCGAGTGCCAAGCAATAGCCCGTGAAAGGGCTTTCCGCACAATTTTCACGCCCTTATTTGAGCCACTTGTAGCTGAAGGAATTTTGCGCAAATGACTGAGAGGTGCTCCTTGGCACTGCTCATCACTTTGCAATAGGTTCCTGGGCTTTTCGCGAAGGTCGCGTTTTCTCAAACTTTGAGACATTGGCGGGTGGGGTGTAAAACCTCCGAACGCATGATTCTCAGCTCCTGCTGTGGGCAGCAAGCCAATTTTTTTTCCAAAATGTTGACCTATAAAAGAGCTTACTCGGGTGTGAAAATTATCATTGTGCGCGCACGCCCCGGACCGCAATCATGATATTTCCTGTTTTCCCATAGGGCCCAAGGCAAATTGGGATTGCGGTTGTACGCGCTTTCTAAGGCTCTGATCGCTTTTAGATTTTGCACGCTGATAGGGCCAACAGAGGCCCTGGTATTGCCATGCGCACCCACCCGCAACAATGTTTCGATACCGAGTTATCGGGGTGCGGAAGACCGCGGCGCCGAAACGTTACGCGCTTCCGGCTCGCGAACTACTCTTTTCATCATGCCCACACTGGCATCAGTTTGTAGCACGGGAGGCCGTCTACAAATGGTGAAAATTTCAAAGCGTTCCGTCGGAAAATTAAAAAGTTATGAGCATTAGAAGATCTTCCCATTAGGCCCCATTAGGCCACAGTAGCCGACCCGGCCTAAAACTTGCGCGGGTCACTTTCACGGACGGGCTTGAAACTGGTGCCAGAAGTTAGCCCCCGATCAGAGCTTCATTGTGAGGCATTGCATAAAATTTTCGGTCCCCCGAGTGCCGAGCAATAGCCCGTGAAAGGGCTTTCCGCACAATTTTCACGCCCTTATTTGAGCCACTTGTAGCTGAAGGAATTTTGCGCAAATGACTGAGAGGTGCTCCTGGGCACTGCTCATCACTTTGCAATAGGTTCCGGGGCTTTTCGCGAAGGTCGCGTTTTCTCAAACTTTGAGGGCATTTGCGGGTGGGGTGTGAAACCTCGGAACGCATGATTCTCAGCTCCTGCTGTGGGCAGCAAGCCAATTTTTTTTTCCAAATTGTTGACCTATAAAAGATCTTACTCGGGTGTGAAAATTATCATTGTGCACGCGCGCCCCGGACCGCAATCATGATATTTCCTGTTTTCCCATAGGGCCCAAGGCAAATTGGGATCGCGGTTGTACGCGCTTTCTAAGGCTCTGATCGCTTTTAGATTTTGCACGCGGATAGGGCCAACAGAGGCCCAGGTATTGCCATGCGCACCCGCCCGCAACAATGTTTCGATACCGAGTTATCGGGGTGCGGAAGACCGCGGCGCCAAAACGTTACGCGCTTCCGGCTCGCGAGCTACTCTTTTCATGATGCCCACACTGGCATCAGTTTGTAGTACGGGAGGCCGTCTACAAATGGTGAAAATTTCAAAGCGTTCCGTCGGAAAATTAAAAAGTTATGAGCATTAGAAGATATTCCCATTAGGCCCCATTAGGCCACAGTTGCCAACCCGGCCTAAAACTTGCGCGGGTCACTTTCACGGACGGGCTCGAAACTGGTGCCAGAAGTTAGCCCCCGACCAGAGCTTCATTGTGAGGCATTGCGTAAAATTTTCCGTCCCCCGAGTGCCGAGCAATAGCCCGTGAAAGGGCTTTCCGCACAATTTTCACGCCCTTATTTGAGCCACTTGTAGCTGAAGGAATTTTGCGCAAATGACTGAGAGGTGCTCCTGGGCACTGCTCATCACTTTGCAATAGGTTCCGGGGCTTTTCGCGAAGGTCGCATTTTCTCAAACTTTGAGGGCATTGGCGGGTGGGGTGTGAAACCTCCAAACGCATGATTCTCAGCTCCTGCTGTGGGCAGCAAGCCAATTTTTTTTCCAAAATGTTTACCTATAAAAGAGCTTACTCGGGTGTGAAAATTATCATTGTGCGCGCGTGCCCCGGACCGCAATCATGATATTTCCTGTTTTCCCATAGGGCCCAAGGCAAATTTGGATCGCGGTTGTACGCGCTTTCTAAGGCTCTGATCGCTTTTAGATTTTGCACGCGGATAGGGCCAACAGAGGCCCAGGTATTGCCATGGGCACCCGCCCGCAACAATGTTTCGATACCGAGTTATCGGGGTGCGGAAGACCGCAGCGCCGAAACGTTACACGCTTCCGGCTCGCGAACTACTCTTTTCATCATGCCTACACTGGCATCAGTTTGTAGTACGGGAGGCCGTCTACAAATGGTGAAAATTTCAAAGCGTTCCGTCGGAAAATTAAAAAGTTATGAGCATTAGAAGATCTTCCCATTAGGCCCCATTAGGCCACAGTAGCCGACCCGGCCTAAAACTTGCGCGGGTCACTTTCAAGGACGGGCTGGAAACTGGTTCCAGTAGTTAGCCCCCGACCAGAGCTTCATTGTGAGGCATTGCGTAAAATTTTCTGTCCCCCGAGTGCTGAGCAATAGCCCGTGAAAGGGCTTTCTGCACAATTTTCACGCCCTTATTTGAGCCACTTGTAGCTGAAGGAATTTTGCGCAAATGACTGAGAGGTGCTCCTGGGCACTGCTCATCACTTTGCAATAGGTTCCGGGGCTTTTCCGGAAGGTCGCGTTTTCTCAAACTTTGAGGGCATTGGCGGGTGGGGTTTGAAACCTCCGAACGCATGATTCTCAGCTCCTGCTGTGGGCAGCAAGCCAATTTTTTTTCCAAAATGTTGACCTATAAAAGAGCTTACTTGGGTGTGAAAATTATCATTGTGCGCGCGCGCCCCGGACCGCAATCATGATATTTCCTGTTTTCCCATAGGGCCCAAGGCAAATTGGGATCGCGGTTGTACGCGCTTTCTAAGGCTCTGATCGCTTTTAGATTTTGCACGCGGATAGGGCCAACAGAGGCCCAGGTATTGCCATGCGCACGCGCCCGCAACAATGTTTTGATACCGAGTTATCGGGGTGCGGAAGACCGCAGCGCCGAAACGTTACGCGCTTCCGGCTCGCGAACTGCTCTTTTCATCATGCCCACACTGGCATCAGTTTGTAGTACGGGAGGCCGTCTACAAATGTTGAAAATTTCAAAGCGTTCCGTCGGAAAATTAAAAAGTTATAAGCATTAGAAGATCTTCCTATTAGGCCCCATTAGGCCACAGTAGCCGACCCTCCATAAAACTTGCGCGAGTCACTTTCACGGACGGGCTCAAAACTGGTGCCAGAAGTTAGCCCCCGACCAGAGCTTTATTGTGAGGCATTGCGTAAAATATTTCGTCCCCCGAGTGCCGAGCAATAGCCCGTGAAAGGGCTTTCCGCACAATTTTCACGTTCTTATTTGAGCCACTTGTAGCTGAAGGAATTTTGCGCAAATGACTGAGAGGTGCTCCTGGGCACTGCTCATCACTTTGCAATAGGTTCCGGGGCTTTTTGCGAAGGTCGCGTTTTCTCAAACTTTGAGGGCATTGGCGGGTGGGGTGTGAAACCTCCTAACGCATGATTCTCAGCTCCTGCTGTGGGCAGCAAGCCAATTTTTTTCCAAAATGTTGACCTATAAAAGAGCTTACTCGGGTGTGAAAATTATCATTGTGCGCGCACGCCCCGGACCGCAATCATGATATTTCCTGTTTTCCCATAGGGCCCAAGGCAAATTGGGATCGCGGTTGTACGCGCTTTCTAAGGCTCTGATCGCTTTTAGATTTTGCACGCGGATAGGGCCAACAGAGGCCCAGGTATTGCCATGTGCACCCGCCCGCAACAATGTTTCGATACCGAGTTATCGGGGTGCGGAAGACCGCGGCGCCAAAACGTTACGCGCTTCCGGCTTGCGAACTACTCTTTTCATCATGCCCACACTGGCATCAGTTTGTAGTACGGGAGGCCGTCTACAAATGGTGAAAATTTCAAAGGGTTCCGTCGGAAAATTAAAAAGTTATGAGCATTAGAAGATCTTCCCATTAGGCCCCATTAGGCCACAGTAGCCGACCCGGCCTAAAACTTGCGCGGGTCACTTTCACGGACGGGCTCGAAACTGGTGCCAGAAGTTAGCCCCCGACCAGAGCTTCATTGTGAGGCATTGCGTAAAATTATCCGTCCCCCGAGTGCCGAGCAATAGCCCGTGAAAGGGCTTTCCGCACAATTTTCACGCCCTTATTTGAGCCACTTGTAGCTGAAGGAATTTTGCGCAAATGACTGAGAGGTGCTCCTGGGCACTGCTCATCACTTTGCAATAGGTTCCGGGGCTTTTCGCGAAGGTCGTGTTTTCTCAAACTTTGAGGGCATTGGTGGGTGGGGTGTGAAACCTCCGAACGCATGATTCTCAGCTCCTGCTGTGGGCAGCAAGCCAATTTTTTTCCAAAATGTTGACCTATAAAAGAGCTTACTTGGGTGTGAAAATTATCATTGTGCGCGCGCGCCCCGGACCGCAATCATGATATTTCCTGTTTTCCCTTAGGGACCAAGGCAAATTGGGATCGCGGTTGTACGCGCTTTCTAAGGCTCTGATCGCTTTTAGATTTTGCACGCGGATAGGGCCAACAGAGGCCCAGGTATTGCCATGCGCACCCGCCCGCAATAATGTTTCGATACCGAGTTATCGGGGTGCGGAAGACCGCGGCGCCGAAACATTACGCGCTTCCGGCTCGCGAACTACTCTTTTCATCATGCCCACACTGGCATCAGTTTGTAGTACGGGAGGCCGTCTACAAATGGTGAAAATTTCAAAGCGTTCCGTCGGAAAATTAAAAAGTTATGAGCATTAGAAGATCTTCCCATTAGGCCCCATTAGGCCACAGTAGCCGACCCGGCCTAAAACTTGCGCGGGTCACTTTTACGGACGGGCTCGAAACTGGTGCCAGAAGTTAGCCCCAAACCAGAGCTTCATTGTGAGGCATTTCGTAAAATTTTCCGTCCCCCGAGTGCCGAGCAATAGCCCGTGAAAGGGCTTTCCGCACAATTTTCACGCCCTTATTTGAGCCACTTGTAGCTGAAGGAATTTTGCGCAAATACTGAGAGGTGCTCCTGGGCACTGCTCATCACTTTGCAATAGATTCCGGGGCTTTTCGCGAAGGTCGCGTTTTCTCAGACTTTGAGGGCATTGGCGGGTGGGGTGTGAAACCTCCGAACGCATGATTCTCAGCTCCTGCTGTAGGCAGCAAGCCAATTTTTTTTCCAAAATGTAGACCTATAAAAGAGCTTACTCGGGTGTGAAAATTATCATTGTGCGTGCGCGCCCCGGACCGCAATCATGATATTTCCTGTTTTCCCATAGGGCCCAAGGCAAATTGGGATCGCGGTTGTACGCGCTTTCTAAGGCTCTGATCGCTTTTAGATTTTGCATGCAGATAGGGCCAACAGAGGCCCAGGTATTGCCATGCGCACCCGCCCGCACCAAAGTTTTGATACGGAGTTATCGGGGTGCGGAAGACCGCGGCGCCGAAACGTTACGTGCTTCCGGCTCGCGAACTACTCTTTTCATCATGCCCACACTGGCATCAGTTTGTAGTACGGGAGGCCGTCTACAAATGGTGAAAATTTCAAAGCGTTCTGTCGGAAAATTAAAAAGTTATGAGCATTAGAAGATCTTCCCATTAGGCCCCATTAGGCCACAGTAGCCGACCCGGTCTAAAACTTGCGCAGGTCACTTTCACGGACGGGCTTGAAACTGGTGCCAGAAGTTAGCCCCCGACCAGAGCTTCATTGTGAGGCATTGCGTAAAATTTTCCGTCCCCCGAGTGCCGAGCAATAGCCCGAGAAAAGGCTTTCCGCACAATTTTCACGCCCTTATTTGAGCCACTTGTAGCTGAAGGAATTTTGCGCAAATGACTGAGAGGTGCTCCTGGGCACTGCTCATCACTTTGCAATAGGTTCCGGGGCTTTTCGCGAAGGTCGCGTTTTCTCAAACTTTGAGGGCATTGGCGGGTGGGGTGTGAAACCTCCAAACGCATGATTCTCAGCTCCTGCTGTGGGCAGCAAGCCAATTTTTTTTCCAAAATGTTGACCTATAAAAGAGCTTACTCGGGTGTGAAAATTATCATTGTGCGCGCGCGCCCCAGACCGCAATCAATGATATTTCCTGTTTTCCCATAGGGCCCAAGGCAAATTGGGATCGCGGTTGTACGCGCTTTCTAAGGATCTGATCGCTTTTAGATTTTGCACGCGGATAGGGCCAACAGAGGCCCAGGTATTGCCATGCGCTCCCGCCCTCAACAATGTTTCGATACCGAGTTATCGGGGTGCGGAAGACCGCGGCGCCGAAACGTTACGTGCTTCCAGCTTGCGAACTACTCTTTTCATCATGCCCACACTGGCATCAGTTTGTAGTACGGGAGGCCGTCTACAAATGGTGAAAATTTCAAAGCGTTCCGTTGGAAAATTAAAAAGTTATGAGCATTAGAAGATCTTCCCATTAGGCCCCATTAGGCCAGAGTAGCCGACCCGGCCTAAAACTTGCGCGGGTCACTTTCACGGACGGGCTTGAAACTGGTGCCAGAAGTTAGCCCCCGACCAGAGCTTCATTGTGAGGCATTGCGTAAAATTTACCGTCCCCCGAGTGCCGAGCAATAGCCCGAGAAAGGGCTTTCCGCACAATTTTCACGCCCTTATTTGAGCCACTTGTAGCTGAAGGAATTTTGCGCAAATGACTGAGAGGTGCTCCTGGGCACTGCTCATCACTTTGCAATAGGTTCCGGGGCTTTTTGCGAAGGTCGCGTTTTCTCAAACTTTGAGGGCATTGGCGGGTGGGGTGTGAAACCTCCGAACGCATGATTCTCAGCTCCTGCTGTGGGCAGCAAGCCAATTTTTTTCCAAAATGTTGACCTATAAAAGAGCTTAATCGGGTGTGAAAATTATCATTGTGAGCGCGCGCCCCGGACCGCAATCAATGATATTTCCTGTTTTCCCATAGGGCCCAAGGCGAATTGGGATCGCGGTTGTACGCGCTTTCTAAGGCTCTGATCGCTTTTAGATTTTGCACGCGGATAGGGCCAACAGAGGCCCAGGTATTGCCATGGGCACCCGCCCGCAACAATGTTTCGATACCGAGTTATCGGGGTGCGGAAGACCGCGGCGCCGAAACGTTACACGCTTCCGGCTCGCGAACTACTCTTTTCATCATGCCTACACTGGCATCAGTTTGTAGTACGGGAGGCCGTCTACAAATGGTGAAAATTTCAAAGCGTTCCGTCGGAAAATTAAAAAGTTATGAGCATTAGAAGATCTTCCCATTAGGCCCCATTAGGCCACAGTAGCCGACCCGGCCTAAAACTTGCGCGGGTCACTTTCACCGATGGGCTCGAAACTGGTGCCAGAAGTTAGCCCCCGACCAGAGCTTCATTGTGAGGCATTGCGTAAAATTTTCCGTCCCCCGAGTGCCGAGCAATAGCCCGTGAAAGGGCTTTCTGCACAATTTTCACGCCCTTATTTGAGCCACTTGTAGCTGAAGGAATTTTGCGCAAATGACTGAGAGGTGCTCCTGGGCACTGCTCATCACTTTGGAATAGGTTCCGGGGCTTTTCGCGAAGGTCGCGTTTTCTCAAACTTTGAGGGCATTGGCGGGTGGGGTGTGAAACCTCCGAACGCATGATTCTCAGCTCCTGCTGTGGGCAGCAAGCCAATTTTTTTCCAAAATGTTGACCTATAAAAGAGCTTACTCGGGTGTGAAAATTATCATTGTGCGCGCACGCCCCGGACCGCAATCATGATATTTCCTGTTTTCCCATAGGGCCCAAGGCAAATTGGGATTGCGGTTGTACGCGCTTTCTAAGGCTCTTATCGCTTTTAGATTTTGCACGCGGATAGGGCCAACAGAGGCCCAGGTATTGCCATGCGCACCCGCCCGCAACAATGTTTCGATACCGAGTTATCGGGGTGCGGAAGACCGCGGCGCCGAAACGTTACACGCTTCCGGCTCGCGAACTACTCTTTTCATCATGCCCACACTGGCATCAGTTTGTAGTACGGGAGGCCGTCTACAAATGGTGAAAATTTCAAAGCGTTCCGTCGGAAAATAAAAAAGTTATGAGCATTAGTAGATCTTCCCATTAGGCCCCATTAGGCCACAGTAGCCGACCCGGCCTAAAACTTGCGCGGGCCACTTTCACGGACGGGCTCGAAACTGGTGCCAGAAGTTAGCCCCCGACCAGAGCTTCATTGTGAGGCATTGCGTAAAATTTTCCATCCCCCGAGTGCCGAGCAATAGCCCGTGAAAGGGCTTTCCGCACAATTTTCACGCCCTTATTTGAAACACTTGTAGCTGAAGGAATTTTGCGCAAATGACTGAGAGGTGCTCCTGGGCACTGCTCATCACTTTGCAATAGGTTCTGGGGCTTTTCGCGAAGGTCGCGTTTTCTCAAACTTTGAGGGCATTGGTGGGTGGGGTGTGAAACCTCCGAACGCATGATTCTCAGCTCCTGCTGTAAGCATCAAGCCAATTTTTTTTCCAAAATGTTGACCTATTAAAGAGCTTACTCGGGTGTGAAAATTATCATTGTGCGCGCGCCCGGATTGCAATTATGATATTTCCTGTTTTCCCATAGGGCCCAAGGCAAATTGGGATCGCGGTTGTACGCGCTTTCTAAGGCTCTGATCGCTTTTAGATTTTGCACGCGGATAGGGCCAACAGAGGCCCAGGTATTGCCATGCGCACCCGCCCGCAACAATGTTTCGATACCGAGTTATCGGGGTGCGGAAGACCGCAGCGCCAAAACGTTACGCGCTTCCGGCTCGCGAACTACTCTTTTCATCATGCCCACACTGGCATCAGTTTGTAGTACGGGAGGCCGTCTACAAATGGTGAAAATTTCAAAGCGTTCCGTCGGAAAATTAAAAAGTTATGAGCATTAGAAGATCTTACCATTAGGCCCCATTAGGCCACAGTAGCCGACCCGGCCTAAAACTTGCGCGGGTCACTTTCACGGACGGGCTCGAAACTGGTGCCAGAAGTTAGCCCCCGACCAGAGCTTCATTGTGAGGCATTGCGTAAAATTTTCCGTCCCCCGAGTGCCGAGCAATAGCCCGTGAAAGGGCTTTCCGCACAATTTTCACGCCCTTATTTGAGCCACTTGTAGCTGAAGGAATTTTGCGCAAATGACTGAGAGGTGCTCCTGGGCACTGCTCATCACTTTGCAATAGGTTCCGGGGCTTTTCGCGAAGGTCGCGTTTTCTCAAACTTTGAGGGCATTGGCGGGTGGGGTGTGAAACCTCCGAACCCATGATTCTCAGCTCCTGCTGTGGGCAGCAAGCCAATTTTTTTCCAAAATGTTGACCTATAAAAGAGCTTACTCGGGTGTGAAAATTATCATTGTGCCCGCGCGCCCCGGAGCGCAATCATGATATTTCCTGTTTTCCCATAGGGCCCAAGGCAAATTGGGATCGCGGTTGTACGCGCTTTCTAAGGCTCTGATCGCTTTTAAATTTTGCACGCAGATAGGGCCAACAGAGGCCCAAGTATTGCCATGCGCACCCGCCCGCAACAATGTTTCGATACCGAGTTATCGGGGTGCGGAAGACCACGGCGCCGTAACGTTACGCGCTTCCGGCTCGCGAACTACTCTTTTCATCTTGCCCACACTGGCATCAGTTTGTAGTACGGGAGGCCGTCTACAAATGGTGAAAATTTCAAAGCGTTCCCTCGGAAATTAAAAAGTTATGAGCATTAGAAGATCTTCCCATTAGGCCACAGTAGCCGACCCGGCCTAAAACTTGCGCGGGTCACTTTCACGGACGGGCTTGAAACTGGTGCCAGAAGTTAGCCCCCGACCAGAGCTTCATTGTGAGGCATTGCGTAAAATTTTCCGTCCCCCGAGTGCCGAGCAATAGCCCGTGAAAGGGCTTTCCGCACAATTTTCACGCCCTTATTTGAGCCACTTGTAGCTGAAGGAATTTTGCGCAAATGACTGAGAGGTGCTCCTGGGCACTGCTCATCACTTTGCAATAGGTTCCGGGGCTTTTCGCGAAGGTCGCGTTTTCTCAAACTTTGAGGGCATTGGTGGGTGGGGTGTGAAACCTCCGAACGCATGATTCTCAGCTCCTGCTGTAAGCATCAAGCCAATTATTTTTCCAAAATGTTGACCTATAAAAGAGCTTACTCGGGTGTGAAAATTATCATTGTGCGCGCGCCCGGATTGCAATTATGATATTTCCTGTTTTCCCATAGGGCCCAAGGCAAATTGGGATCGCGGTTGTACGCGCTTTCTAAGGCTCTGATCGCTTTTAGATTTTGCACGCGGATAGGGCCAACAGAGGCCCAGGTATTGCCATGCGCACCCGCCCGCAACAATGTTTCGATACCGAGTTATCGGGGTGCGGAAGACCGCAGCGCCAAAACGTTACGCGCTTCCGGCTCGCGAACTACTCTTTTCATCATGCCCACACTGGCATCAGTTTGTAGTACAGGAGGCCGTCTACAAATGGTGAAAATTTCAAAGCGTTCCGTCGGAAAATTAAAAAGTTATGAGCATTAGAAGATCTTACCATTAGGCCCCATTAGGCCACAGTAGCCGACCCGGCCTAAAACTTGCGCGGGTCACTTTCACGGACGGGCTCGAAACTGGTGCCAGAAGTTAGCCCCCGACCAGAGCTTCATTGTGAGGCATTGCGTAAAATTTTCCGTCCCCCGAGTGCCGAGCAATAGCCCGTGAAAGGGCTTTCCGCACAATTTTCACGCCCTTATTTGAGCCACTTGTAGCTGAAGGAATTTTGCGCAAATGACTGAGAGGTGCTCCTGGGCACTGCTCATCACTTTGCAATAGGTTCCGGGACTTTTAGCGAAGGTTGCGTTTTCTCAAATTTTGAGGGCATTGGCGGGTGGGGTGTGAAACCTCCGAACGCATGATTCTCAGCTCCTGCTGTGGGCAGCAAGCCAATTTTTTTCCAAAATGTTGACCTATAAAAGAGCTTACTCGGGTGTGAAAATTATCATTGTGCGCGCGCCCCGGACCGCAATCATGATATTTCCTGTTTTCCCATAGGGCCTAAGGCAAATTGGGATCGCGGTTGTATGCGCTTTCTAAGGCTCTGATCGCTTTTAGATTTTGCACGCGGATAGGGCCAACAGAGGCCCAGGTATTGCCATGCGCACCCGCCCGCAACAATGTTTCGATACCGAGTTATCAGGGTGCGGAAGACCGCGGCGCCAAAACGTTACGTGCTTCCGGCTCGCGAACTACTCTTTTCATCATGCCCACACTGGCATCAGTTTGTAGTACGGGAGGCTGTCTACAAATGGTGAAAATTTCAAAGCGTTCCGTCGGAAAATTAAAAAGTTATGAGCATTAGAAGATCTTCCCATTAGGCCACAGTAGCCAACCCGGCCTAAAACTTGCGCGGGTCACTTTCACGGACGGGCTCGAAACTGGTGCCAGAAGTTAGCCCCCGACCAGAGCTTCATTGTGAGGCATTGTGTAAAATTTTCCGTCCCCCGAGTGCCAAGCAATAGCCCGTGAAAGGGCTTTCCGCACAATTTTCACGCCCTTATTTGAGCCACTTGTAGCTGAAGGAATTTTGCGCAAATGACTGAGAGGTGCTCCTGGGCACTGCTCATCACTTTGCAATAGGTTCCGGGGCTTTTCGCGAAGGTTGCGTTTTCTCAAACTTTGAGGGCATTGGCGGGTGGGGTGTGAAACCTCCGAACGCATGATTCTCAGCTCCTGCTGTGGGCAGTAAGCCATTTTTTTTTCCAAAATGTTGACCTATAAAAGAGCTTACTCGGGTGTGAAAATTATCATTGTGCGTGCGCGCCCCGGACCGCAATCATGATATTTCCTGTTTTCCTATAGGGCCCAAGGCAAATTGGGATCGCGGTTGTACGCGCTTTCTAAGGCTCTGATCGTTTTTAGATTTTGCACGTGGATAGGGCCTACAGAGGCCCAGGTATTGCCATGTGCACCGGCCCGCAACAATGTTTCGATACCGTGTTATCGGGGTGCGGAAGACCGCGGCGCCGAAACGCTACGCGCTTCCGGCTCGCGAACTACTCTTTTCATCATGCCCACACTGGCATCAGTTTGTAGTACGGGAGGCCGTCTACAAATGGTGAAAATTTCAAAGCCTTCCGTCGGAAAATTAAAAAGTTATGAGCATTAGAAGATCTTCCCATTAGGCCCCATTAGGCCACAGTAGCCGACCCGGCCTAAAACTTGCGCGGGCCACTTTCACGGACGGGCTCGAAACTGGTGCCAGAAGTTAGCCCCCGACCAGAGCTTCATTGTGAGGCATTGCGTAAAATTTTCCGTCCCCCGAGTGCCGAGCAATAGCCCGTGAAAGGGCTTTCCGCACAATTTTCACGCCCTTATTTGAGCCACTTGTAGCTGAAGGAATTTTGCGCAAATGACTGAGAGGTGCTCCTGGGCACTGTTATCACTTTGCAATAGGTTCCGGGGCTTTTCGCGAAGGTCGCGTTTTCTCAAACTTTGAGGGCATTGGCGGGTGGGGTGTGAAACCTCTGAACGCATGATTCTCAGCTCCTGCTGTGGGCAGCAAGCCAATTTTTTTCCAAAATGTTGACCTATATAAGAGCTTACTCGGGTGTGAAAATTATCATTGTGCGCGCGCCCGGATTGCAATTATGATATTTCCTGTTTTCCCATAGGGCCCAAGGCAAATTGGGATCGCGGTTGTACGCGCTTTCTAAGGCTCTGATCGCTTTTAGATTTTGCACGCGGATAGGGCCAACAGAGGCCCAGGTATTGCCATGAGCACCCGCCCGCAACAATGTTTCGATACCGAGTTATCGGGGTGCGGAAGACCGCAGCGCCAAAACGTTACGCGCTTCCGGCTCGCAAACTACTCTTTTCATCATGCCCACACTGGCATCAGTTTGTAGTACGGGAGGCCGTCTACAAATGGTGAAAATTTCAAAGCGTTCCGTCGGAAAATTAAAAAGTTATGAGCATTAGAAGATCTTCCCATTAGGCCACAGTAGCCAACCCGGCCTAAAACTTGCCAAGGTCACTTTCACGGACGGGCTCGAAACTGGTGCCAGAATTTAGCCCCCGACCGGAGCTTCATTGTGAGGCATTGCGTAAAATTTTCCCTCCCCCGAGTGCCGAGCAATAGCCCGTGAAAGGGCTTTCCGCACAATTTTCACGCCCTTATTTGAGCCACTTGTAGCTGAAGGAATTTTGCGCAAATGACTGAGAGGTGCTCCTGGGCACTGCTCATCACTTTGCAATGGGTTCCGGGGCTTTTCGCGAAGGTTGCGTTTTCTCAAACTTTGAGGGCATTGGCGGGTGGGGTGTGAAACCTCCGAACGCATGATTCTCAGCTCCTGCTGTGGGCAGCAAGCCAATTTTTTTTCCAAAATGTTGACCTATTTCTAAGGCTCTGATCGCTTATAGATTTTACACGCGGATAGGGCCAACAGAGGCCCAGGTATTGCCATGTGCACCTGCCCGCAACAATGTTTCGCTAATGAGTTATCGGGGTGCGGAAGACCGCGGCGCAGAAACATTACGCGCTTCCAGCTCGCGAACTACTCTTTTCATTATGCCCACACTGGCATCAGTTTGTAGTACGGGAGGCCGTCTACAAATGGTGAAAATTTCAAAGCGTTCCGTCGGAAAATTAAAGTTATGAGCATTAGAAGATCTTCCCATTAGGCCCAATTAGGCCACAGTAGCCGACCCGGCCTAAAACTTGCGCAAGTCACTTTCAAGGACGGGCTCAAAACTGGTGCCAGAAGTTAGCCCCCGACCAGAGCTTCATTGTGAGGCATTGCGTAAAATTTTCCGTCCCCCGAGTGCCGAGCAATAGCCCGTGAAAGGGCTTTCCGCACAATTTTCACGCCCTTATTTGAGCCACTTGTAGCTGAAGGAATTTTGCGCAAATGACTGAGAGGTGCTCCTGGGCACTGCTCATCACTTTGCAATGGGTTCCGGGGCTTTTTGCGAAGGTCGCGTTTTCTCAAACTTTGAGGGCATTGGCGGGTGGGGTGTGAAACCTCTGGACGCATGATTCTCAGCTCCTGCTGTGGGCAGCAAGCCAATTTTTTTTTCCAAAATGTTGACCTATAAAAGAGCTTACTCGGGTTTGAAAATTATCATTGTGTGTGCGCGCCCCGGACCGCAATCATGATATTTCCTGTTTTCCCATAGGGCCAAAGGAAAATTGGGATCGCGCTTGTACGCGCTTTCTAAGGCTCTGATCGCTTTTAGATTTTGCACGTAGATAGGGCCAACAGAGGCCCAGGTATTGCCATGCGCACCCGCC
Organism: Loripinus fragilis; assembly: GCA_964019695.1. NCBI lineage: Eukaryota > Metazoa > Mollusca > Bivalvia > Lucinida > Lucinidae > Loripinus > Loripinus fragilis. Next base: position 2,486,818 of record CAXHUL010000609.1, read on the forward strand.
CGCAACAATGTTTCGATACCGAGTTATCGGGGTGCGGAAGACCGCGGCGCCGAAACGTTACGCGCATCTGGCTCGCGAACTACTCTTTTCATCATGCCCACACTGGCATCAGTTTGTAGTACGGGAGGCCGTCTACAAATGGGGAAAATTTCAAAGCGTTCCGTCGGAAAATTAAAAAGTTATGAGCATTAGAAGATCTTCCCATTAGGCCCCATTAGGCCACAGTAGCCGACCCGGCCTAAAACTTGCGCGGGTCACTTTCACGGACGGGCTCAAAACTGGTGCCAGGAGTTAGCCCCCGACCAGAGCTTCATTGTGAGGCATTGCGTAAAATTTTCCGTCCCCCAAGTGCCGAGCAATAGCCCGTGAAAGGGCTTTCTGCACAATTTTCACGCCCTTATTTGAGCCACTTGTAGCTGAAGGAATTTTGCGCAAATGACTGAGAGGTGCTCCTGGGCACTGCTCATCACTTTGCAATAGGTTCCGGGGCTTTTCGCGAAGGTCGCGTTTTCTCAAACTTTGAGGGCATTGGCGGGTGGGGTGTGTAACCTCCGAACGCATGATTCTCAGCTCCTGCTGTGGGCAGCAAGCCAATTTTTTTTCCAAAATGTTGACCTATAAAAGAGCTTACTCGGGTGTGAAAATTATCATTGTGCGCGCGTGCCCCGGACAGCAATCATGATATTTCCTGTTTTCCCATAGGGCCAAAGGAAAATTGGGATCGCGCTTGTACGCGCTTTCTAAGGCTCTGATCGCTTTTAGATTTTGCACGTAGATAGGGCCAACAGAGGCCCAGGTATTGCCATGCGCACCCGCCCGCAACAATGTTTCGATACCGAGTTATCGGGGTGCGGAAGACCGCGGCGCCGAAACGTTACGCGCATCTGGCTCGCGAACTACTCTTTTCATCATGCCCACACTGGCATCAGTTTGTAGTACGGGAGGCCGTCTACAAATGGGGAAAATTTCAAAGCGTTCCGTCGGAAAATTAAAAAGTTATGAGCATTAGAAGATCTTCCCATTAGGCCCCATTAGGCCACAGTAGCCGACCCGGCCTAAAACTTGCGCGGGTCACTTTCACGGACGGGCTCAAAACTGGTGCCAGGAGTTAGCCCCCGACCAGAGCTTCATTGTGAGGCATTGCGTAAAATTTTCCGTCCCCCAAGTGCCGAGCAATAGCCCGTGAAAGGGCTTTCTGCACAATTTTCACGCCCTTATTTGAGCCACTTGTAGCTGAAGGAATTTTGCGCAAATGACTGAGAGGTGCTCCTGGGCACTGCTCATCACTTTGCAATAGGTTCCGGGGCTTTTCGCGAAGGTCGCGTTTTCTCAAACTTTGAGGGCATTGGCGGGTGGGGTGTGTAACCTCCGAACGCATGATTCTCAGCTCCTGCTGTGGGCAGCAAGCCAATTTTTTTTCCAAAATGTTGACCTATAAAAGAGCTTACTCGGGTGTGAAAATTATCATTGTGCGCGTGCCCCGGACAGCAATCATGATATTTCCTGTTTTCCCATAGGGCCCAAGGCAAATTGGGATCGCGGTTGTACGCGCTTTCTAAGGCTGTGATCGCTTTTAGATTTTGCACGCGGATAGGGCCAACAGAGGCCCAGGTATTGCCATGCGCACCCGCCCGCAACAATGTTTCGATACTGAGTTATTGGGGTGCAAAAGACCGCAGCGCAGAAACGTTACGCGCTTCCGGCTCGCGAACTACTCTTTTCATCATGCCCACACTGGCATTAGTTTGTAGTACGGGAGGCCGTCTACAAATGGTGAAAATTTCAAAGCGTTCCGTCGGAAAATTAAAAAGTTATGAGCATTAGAAGATCTTCCCATTAGGCCCCATTAGGCCACAGTAGCCGACCCGGCCTAAAACTTGGGCGGGTCACTTTCACGGACGGGCTCGAAACTGGTGCCAGAAGTTAGCCCCCAACCAGAGCTTCATTGTAAGGCATTGCGTAAAATTTTCCGTCCCCCGAGTGCCGAGCAATAGCCTGTGAAAGGGCTTTCCGCACAATTTTCACGCCCTTATTTGAGCCACTTGTAGCTGAAGGAATTTTGCGCAAATGACTGAGAGGTGCTCCTGGGCACTGCTCATCACTTTGCAATAGGTTCCAGGGCTTTTCGCGAAGTTCGCGTTTTCTCAAACTTTGAGGGCATTGGCGGGTGGGGTGTGAACCTCCGAACGCATGATTCTCAGCTCCTGCTGTTCCAAAATGTTGACCTATAAAAGAGCTTACTCGGGTGTGAAAATTATCATTGTGCAAGCGCGCCCCGGACCGCAATCATGATATTTCCTGTTTTCCCATAGGGCCCAAGGCAAATTGGGATCGCGATTGTACGCGCTTTCTAAGGCTCTGATTGCTTTTAGATTTTGCACGCAGATAGGGCCTACAGAAGCCCAGGTATTGCCATGCGCACCCACCCGCAACAATGTTTCGATACCGAGTTATCCGGGTGCGGAAGACCGCGGCGCCAAAACGTTACGCGCTTCCGGCTCGCGAACTATTCTTTTTATCATGCCCACACTGGCATCAGTTTGTAGAACGGGAGGCCGTCTACAAATGGTGAAAATTTCAAAGCCTTCCGTCGGAAAATTAAAAAGTTATGAGCATTAGAAGATCTTCCCATTAGGCCCCATTAGGCCACAGTAGCCGACCCGGCCTAAAACTTGCGCGGGTCACTTTCACGGACGGGCTCGAAACTGGTGCCAGAAGTTAGCCCCCGACCAGAGCTTCATTGTGAGGCATTGCGTAAAATTTTCCGTCCCCCGAGTGCCGAGCAATAGCCCGTGAAAGGGCTTTCCGCACAATTTTCACACCCTTATTTTAGCCACTTGTAGCTGAAGGAATTTTGCGCAAATGACTGAGAGGTGCTCCTGGGCACTGCTCATCACTTTGCAATAGGTTCTGGGGCTTTTCAAGAAGGTCGCGTTTTCTCAAACTTTGAGGGCATTGGCGGGTGGGGTGTAAAACCTCAGAACGCATGATTCTCAGCTCCTGCTGAGGGCAGCAAGCCAATTTTTTTTCCAAAATGTTGACCTATAAAAGAGCTTACTCGGGTGTGAAAATTATCATTGTGCGCGCGCCCCGGACCGCAATCATGATATTTCCTGTTTTCCCATAGGGCCTAAGGCAAATTGGGATCGCGGTTGTATGCGCTTTCTAAGGCTCTGATCGCTTTTAGATTTTGCACGCGGATAGGGCCAACAGAGGCCCAGGTATTGCCATGTGCACCCGCCCGCAACAATGTTTCGATACCGAGTTATCAGGGTGCGGAAGACCGAGGCGCCAAAACGTTACGCGCTTCCGGCTCGCGAACTACTCTTTTCATCATGCCCACACTGGCATCAGTTTGTAGTACGGGAGGCTGTCTACAAATGGTGAAAATTTCAAAGCGTTCCGTCGGAAAATTAAAAAGTTATGAGCATTAGAAGATCTTCCCATTAGGCCACAGTAGCCAACCCGGCCTAAAACTTGCGCGGGTCACTTTCACGGACGGGCTCGAAACTGGTGCCAGAAGTTAGCCCCCGACCAGAGCTTCATTGTGAGGCATTGTGTAAAATTTTCCGTCCCCCGAGTGCCGAGCAATAGCCCGTGAAAGGGCTTTCCGCACAATTTTCACGCCCTTATTTGAGCCACTTGTAGCTGAAGGAATTTTGCGCAAATGACTGAGAGGTGCTCCTGGGCACTACTCATCACTTTGCAATAGGTTCCGGGGCTTTTCGCGAAGGTTGCGTTTTCTCAAACTTTGAGGGCATTGGCGGGTGGGGTGTGAAACCTCCAAACGCATGATTCTCAGCTCCTGCTGTGGGCAGTAAGCCATTTTTTTTTCCAAAATGTTGACCTATAAAAGAGCTTACTCGGGTGTGAAAATTATCATTGTGCGTGCGCGCCCCGGACCGCAATCATGATATTTCCTGTTTTCCTATAGGGCCCAAGGCAAATTGGGATCGCGGTTGTACGCGCTTTCTAAGGCTCTGATCGTTTTTAGATTTTGCACGTGGATAGGGCCTACAGAGGCCCAGGTATTGCCATGTGCACCGGCCCGCAACAATGTTTCGATACCGTGTTATCGGGGTGCGGAAGACCGCGGCGCGGAAACGCTACGCGCTTCCGGCTCGCGAACTACTCTTTTCATCATGCCCACACTGGCATCAGTTTGTAGTACGGGAGGCCGTCTACAAATGGGGAAAATTTCAAAGCGTTCCGTCGGAAAATTAAAAAGTTATGAGCATTAGAAGATCTTCCCATTAGGCCCCATTAGGCCACAGTAGCCGACCCGGCCTAAAACTTGCGCGGGCCACTTTCACGGACGGGCTCGAAACTGGTGCCAGAAGTTAGCCCTCGACCAGAGCTTCATTGTGAGGCATTGCGTAATATTTTCCGTCCCCCGAGTGCCGAGCAATAGCCCGTGAAAGGGCTTTCCGCACAATTTTCACGCCCTTATTTGAGCCACTTGTAGCTGAAGGAATTTTGCGCAAATGACTGAGAGGTGCTCCTGGGCACTGCTCATCACTTTGCAATAGGTTCCGGGGCTTTTCGCGAAGGTCGCGTTTTCTCAAACTTTGAGGGCATTGGCGGGTGGGGTGTGAAACCTCTGAACGCATGATTCTCAGCTCCTGCTGTGGGCAGCAAGCCAATTTTTTTCCAAAATGTTGACCTATATAAGAGCTTACTCGGGTGTGAAAATTATCATTGTGCGCGCGCCCGGATTGCAATTATGATATTTCCTGTTTTCCCATAGGGCCCAAGGCAAATTGGGATCGCGGTTGTACGCGCTTTCTAAGGCTCTGATCGCTTTTAGATTTTGCACGCGGATAGGGCCAACAGAGGCCCAGGTATTGCCATGCGCACCCGCCCGCAACAATGTTTCGATACCGAGTTATCGGGGTGCGGAAGACCGCAGCGCCAAAACGTTACGCGCTTCCGGCTCGCGAACTACTCTTTTCATCATGCCCACACTGGCATCAGTTTGTAGTACGGGAGGCCGTCTACAAATGGTGAAAATTTCAAAGCGTTCCGTCGGAAAATTAAAAAGTTATGAGCATTAGAAGATCTTCCCATTAGGCCACAGTAGCCAACCCGGCCTAAAACTTGCCAAGGTCACTTTCACGGACGGGCTCGAAACTGGTGCCAGAAGTTAGCCCCCGACCGGAGCTTCATTGTGAGGCATTGCGTAAAATTTTCCCTCCCCCGAGTGCCGAGCAATAGCCCGTGAAAGGGCTTTCCACACAATTTTCACGCCCTTATTTGAGCCACTTGTAGCTGAAGGAATTTTGCGCAAATGACTGAGAGGTGCTCCTGGGCACTGCTCATCACTTTGCAATGGGTTCCGGGGCTTTTCGCGAAGGTTGCGTTTTCTCAAACTTTGAGGGCATTGGCGGGTGGGGTGTGAAACCTCCGAACGCATGATTCTCAGCTCCTGCTGTGGGCAGCAAGCCAATTTTTTTTCCAAAATGTTGACCTATTTCTAAGGCTCTGATCGCTTATAGATTTTGCACGCGGATAGGGCCAACAGAGGCCCAGGTATTGCCATGTGCACCTGCCCGCAACAATGTTTCGCTAATGAGTTATCGGGGTGCGGAAGACCGCGGCGCCGAAACGTTACGCGCTTCCAGCTCGCGAACTACTCTTTTCATTATGCCCACACTGGCATCAGTTTGTAGTACGGGAGGCCGTCTACAAATGGTGAAAATTTCAAAGCGTTCCGTCGGAAAATTAAAGTTATGAGCATTAGAAGATCTTCCCATTAGGCCCAATTAGGCCACAGTAGCCGACCCGGCCTAAAACTTGCGCAAGTCACTTTCAAGGACGGGCTCAAAACTGGTGCCAGAAGTTAGCCCCTGACCAGAGCTTCATTGTGAGGCATTGCGTAAAATTTTCCGTCCCCCGAGTGCCGAGCAATAGCCCGTGAAAGGGCTTTCCGCACAATTTTCACGCCCTTATTTGAGCCACTTGTAGCTGAAGGAATTTTGCGCAAATGACTGAGAGGTGCTCCTGGGCACTGCTCATCACTTTGCAATAGGTTCCGGGGCTTTTTGCGAAGGTCGCGTTTTCTCAAACTTTGAGGGCATTGGCGGGTGGGGTGTGAAACCTCTGAACGCATGATTCTCAGCTCCTGCTGTGGGCAGCAAGCCAATTTTTTTTTCCAAAATGTTGACCTATAAAAGAGCTTACTCGGGTTTGAAAATTATCATTGTGTGCGCACGCCCCGGACCGCAATCATGATATTTCCTGTTTTCCCATAGGGCCCAAGGAAAATTGGGATCGCGCTTGTACGCGCTTTCTAAGGCTCTGATCGCTTTTAGATTTTGCACGTAGATAGGGCCAACAGAGGCCCAGGTATTGCCATGCGCACCCGCCCGCAACAATGTTTCGATACCGAGTTATCGGGGTGCGGAAGACCGCGGCGCCGAAACGTTACGCGCATCTGGCTCGCGAACTACTCTTTTCATCATGCCCACACTGGCATCAGTTTGTAGTACGGGAGGCCGTCTACAAATGGGGAAAATTTCAAAGCGTTCCGTCGGAAAATTAAAAAGTTATGAGCATTAGAAGATCTTCCCATTAGGCCCCATTAGGCCACAGTAGCCGACCCGGCCTAAAACTTGCGCGGGTCACTTTCACGGACGGGCTCGAAACTGGTGCCAGGAGTTAGCCCCCGACCAGAGCTTCATTGTGAGGCATTGCGTAAAATTTTCCGTCCCCCAAGTGCCGAGCAAAATCCCCTGAAAGGGCTTTCTGCACAATTTTCACGCCCTTATTTGAGCCACTTGTAGCTGAAGGAATTTTGCGCAAATGACTGAGAGGTGCTCCTGGGCACTGCTCATTACTTTGCAATAGGTTCCGGGGCTTTTCGCGAAGGTCGCGTTTTCTCAAACTTTGAGGGCATTGGCGGGTGGGGTGTGAAACCTCCGAACGCATGATTCTCAGCTCCTGCTGTGGGCAGCAAGCCAATTTTTTTTCCAAAATGTTGACCTATAAAAGAGCTTACTCGGGTGTGAAAATTATCATTGTGCGCGCGTGCCCCGGACAGCAATCATGATATTTCCTGTTTTCCCATAGGGCCCAAGGCAAATTGGGATCGCGGTTGTACGCGCTTTCTAAGGCTGTGATCGCTTTTAGATTTTGCACGCGGATAGGGCCAACAGAGGCCCAGGTATTGCCATGCGCACCCGCCCGCAACAATGTTTCGATACCGAGTTATTGGGGTGCAAAAGACCGCAGCGCAGAAACGTTACGCGCTTCCGGCTCGCGAACTACTCTTTTCATCATGCCCACACTGGCATTAGTTTGTAGTACGGGAGGCCGTCTACAAATGGTGAAAATTTCAAAGCGTTCCGTCGGAAAATTAAAAAGTTATGAGCATTAGAAGATCTTCCCATTAGGCCCCATTAGGCCACAGTAGCCGACCCGGCCTAAAACTTGCGCGGGTCACTTTCACGGACGGGCTCGAAACTGGTGTTAGAAGTTAGCCCCCAACCAGAGCTTCATTGTAAGGCATTGCGTAAAATTTTCCGTCCCCCGAGTGCCGAGCAAAAGCCTGTGAAAGGGCTTTCCGCACAATTTTCACGCCCTTATTTGAGCCACTTGTAGCTGAAGGAATTTTGCGCAAATGACTGAGAGGTGCTCCTGGGCACTGCTCATCACTTTGCAATAGGTTCCGGGGCTTTTCGCGAAGTTCGCGTTTTCTCAAACTTTGAGGGCATTGGCGGGTGGGGTGTGAACCTCCGAACGCATGATTCTCAGCTCCTGCTGTTCCAAAATGTTGACCTATAAAAGAGCTTACTCGGGTGTGAAAATTATCATTGTGCACGCGCGCCCCGGACCGCAATCATGATATTTCCTGTTTTCCCATAGGGCCCAAGGCAAATTGGGATCGCGGTTGTACGCGCTTTCTAAGGCTCTGATTGCTTTTAGATTTTGCACGCGGATAGGGCCTACAGAAGCCCAGGTATTGCCATGCGCACCCACCCGCAACAATGTTTCGATACCGAGTTATCCGGGTGCGGAAGACCGCGGCGCCAAAACGTTACGCGCTTCCGGCTCGCGAACTATTCTTTTTATCATGCCCACACTGGCATCAGTTTGTAGAACGGGAGGCCGTCTACAAATGGTGAAAATTTCAAAGCCTTCCGTCGGAAAATTAAAAAGTTATGAGCATTAGAAGATCTTCCCATTAGGCCCCATTAGGCCACAGTAGCCGACCCGGCCTAAAACTTGCGCGGGTCACTTTCACGGACGGGCTCGAAACTGGTGCCAGAAGTTAGCCCCCGACCAGAGCTTCATTGTGAGGCATTGCGTAAAATTTGCCGTCCCCCGAGTGTTGAGCAATAGCCCGTGAAAGGGCTTTCCGCACAATTTTCACACCCTTATTTTAGCCACTTGTAGCTGAAGGAATTTTGCGCAAATGACTGAGAGGTGCTCCTGGGCACTGCTCATCACTTTGCAATAGGTTCTGGGGCTTTTCGAGCAGGTCGCGTTTTCTCAAACTTTGAGGGCATTGGCGGGTGGGGTGTAAAACCTCAGAACGCATGATTCTCAGCTCCTGCTGAGGGCAGCAAGCCAATTTTTTTTTCCAAAATGTTGACCTATAAAAGAGCTTACTCGGGTGTGAAAATTATCATTGTGCGCGCACGCCCCGGACCGCAATCATGATATTTCCTGTTTTCCCATAGGGCCCAAGGCAAATTGGGATCGCGGTTGTACGCGCTTTCTAAGGCTCTGATCGCTTTTAGATTTTGCACGCAGATAGGGCCAACAGAGGCCCAGGTATTGCCATGCGCACCCGCCCGCAACAATGTTTCGATACCGAGTTATCGGGGTGCGGAAGACCGCGGCGCGGAAACGTTACGCGCTTTCGGCTCGCGAACTACTCTTTTCATCATGCCCACACTGGCATCAGTTTGTAGTACGGGAGGTCGTCTACAAATGGTGAAAATTTCAAAGCGTTCCGTCGGAAAATTAAAAAGTTATGAGCATTAGAAGATCTTCCCATTAGGCCCCATTAGGCCACAGTAGCCGACCCGGCCTAAAACTTGCGCAGGTCACTTTCACGGACGGGCTCAAAACTGGTGCCAGAAGTTAGCCCCCGACCAGAGCTTTATTGTGAGGCATTGCGTAAAATTCTCCGTCCCCCGAGTGCCGAGCAATAGCCCGTGAAAGGGCTTTCCGCACAATTTTCACGCCCTTATTTGAGCCACTTGTAGCTGAAGGAATTTTGCGCAAATGACTGAGAGGTGCTCCTGGGCACTGCTCATCACTTTGCAATAGGTTCCGGGGCTTTTCGCGAAGGTCGCGTTTTCTCAAACTTTGAGGGCATTGGCGGGTGGGGTGTGAAACCTCCGAACGCATGATTCTCAGCTCCTGCTGTGGGCAGCAAGCCAATTTTTTTTCCAAAATGTTGACCTATAAAAGAGCTTACTTGGGTGTGAAAATTATCATTGTGCGCGCGCGCCCCGGACCGCAATCATGATATTTCCATTTTTCCCATAGGGCCCAAGGCAAATTGGAATCGCGGTTGTACGCGCTTTCTAAGGCTCTGATCGCTTTTAGATTTTGCACGCGGATAGGGCCAACAGAGGCCCAGGTATCGCCATGCGCACCCGCACGCAACAATGTTTCGATACCGAGTTATCTGGGTGCGGAAGACCGCGGCGCCAAAACGTTACGCGCTTCCAGCTCGGGAACTACTCTTTTCATCATGCCCACACTGGCATCAGTTTGTAGTACGGGAGGCCGTCTACTAATGGTGAAAATTTCAAAGCGTTCCGTCGGAAAATTAAAAAGTTATGAGCATTAGAAGATCTTCCCATTAGGCCCCATTAGGCCACAGTAGCCGACCCGGCCTAAAACTTGCGCGGGTCAGTTTCACAGAGGGGCTCGAAACTGGTGCCAGAAGTTAGCCCCCGACCAGAGCTTCATTGTGAGGCATTGCGTAAAATTTTCCGTCCCCCGAGTGCCGAGCAATAGCCCGTGAAAGGGCTTTCCGCACAATTTTCACGCCCTTATTTGAGCCACTTGTAGCTAAAGGAATTTTGCGCAAATGACTGAGAGGTGCTCCTGGGCACTGCTCATCACTTTGCAATAGGTTCTGGGGCTTTTTGCGAAGGTCGCGTTTTTTCAAACTTTGAGGGCATTGGCGGGTGGGGTGTGAAACCTCCGAACGCATGATTCTCAGCTCCTGCTGTGGGCAGAAAGCCAATTTTTTTTCCAAAATGTTGACCTATTAAAGAGCTTACTCTGGTGTGAAAATTATCATTGTGCGCGCGCGCCCCGGACCGCAATCATGATATTTCCTGTTTTCCCATAGGGCCCAAGGCAAATTGGGATCGCGGTTGTACGCGCTTTCTAAGGCTCTGATCGCTTTTAGATTTTGCAAGCGGATAGGGCCAACAGAGGCCCATGTATTGCCATGCGCACCCTCCCGCAACAATGTTTCGATACCGAGTTATCGGGGTGCGGAAGACCGCGGCGCCGAAAAGTTACGCGCTTCCGGCTCGCGAACTACTCTTTTCATCATGCCCACACTGGCATCAGTTTGTAGTACGGGAGGCCGTCTACAAATGGTGAAAACTTCAAAGCGTTCCGTCGGAAAATTAAAAAGTTATGAGCATTAGAAGATCTTCCCATTAGGCCCCATTAGGCCACAGTAGCCGACCCGGTCTAAAACTTGCGCGGGTCACTTTCACGGACGGGCTTGAAACTGGTGCCAGAAGTTAGCCCCCGACCAGAGCTTCATTGTGAGGCATTGCGTAAAATTTTCCGTCCCCTAAGTGCCGAGCAATAGCCCGTGAAAGGGCTTTCTGCACAATTTTCACGCCCTTATTTGAGCCACTTGTAGCTGAAGGAATTTTGCGCAAATGACTGAGAGGTGCTCCTGGGCACTGCTCATCACTTTGCAATAGGTTCCGGGGCTTTTCGTGAAGGTCCCGTTTTCTCAAACTTTGAGGGCATCAGCGGGTGGGCTGTGAAAACCTCCGAATGCATGGTTCTCAGCTCCTGCTGTGGGCAGCAAGCCAATTTTTTTCCAAAATGTTGACCTATAAAAGAGCTTACTCGGGTGTGAAAATTATCATTGTGCGCGCGCGCCCCTGACCGCAATTATGATATTTCCTGTTTTCCCATAGGGCCCAAGGCAAATAGGGATCGCGGTTGTACGCGCTTTCTAAGGCTCTGATCGCTTTTAGATTTTGCACGCGGATAGGGCCAACAGAGGCCCAGGTATTGCCATGCGCACCCGCCTGCAACAATGTTTTGATACCGAGTTATCGGGGTGCGGAAGACCACGGCGCCGAAACGTTACGCACTTCCGTCTCGCGAACTACTCTTTTCATCATGCCCACGCTGGCATCAGTTTGTAGTAAGGGAGGCCGTCTACAAATGGTGAAAATTTCAAAGCGTTCCGTCGGAAAATTAAAAAGTTATGAGTATTATAAGATCTTTCCATTAGGCCTCAGTGGCCCACCCAGGCCTAAAACTTGCGAGGGTCACTTTCACGGACGGGCTCGAAATTGGTGTCAGAAGTTAGCCCCCGACCAGAGCTTCATTGTGAGTCATTGCGTAAATTTTTCCGTCCCCCGAGTGCCGAGCAATAGCCCCTGAAAGCGCTTTCCGCACAATTTTTACGCCCTTATTTGAGCCACTTGTAGCTGAAGGAATTTTGCGCAAATGACTGAGAGGTGCTCCTGGGCACTGCTCATCACTTTGCAATAGGTTCCGGGGCTTTTCGGGAAGGTCGCGTTTTCTCAAACTTTGAGGGCATCAGCGGGTGGGCTGTGAAAACCTCCAAATGCATGGTTCTCAGCTCCTGCTGTGGGCAGCAAGCCAATTTTTTTTCCAAAATGTTGACGTATAAAAGAGCTTACTCGGGTGTGAAAATTATCATTGTGCGCGCGGGCCCCGGACCGCAATTATGATATTTCCTGTTTTCCCATAGGGCCCAAGGCAAATAGGGATCGCGGTTGTATGCGCTTTCTAAGGCTCTGATCGATTTTAGATTTTGCACGCGGATAGGGCCAACAGAGGCCCAGGTATTGCCATGCGCACGCGCCCGCATCAATGTTTCGATACCTTGTTATCGGGTTGCGGAAGACCGCGGCGCCGAAACGTTTAGCGCTTCCGTCTCGCGAACTACTCTTTTCATCATGCCCACGCTGGCATCAGTTTGTAGTACAGGAGGCCGTCTACAAATGGTGAAAATTTCAAAGCATTCCGTCGGAAAATTAAAAAGTTATGAGTATTATAAGATCTTTCCATTAGGCCTCAGTGGCCCACCCAGGCCTAAAACTTGCGAGGGTCACTTTCACGGACGGGCTCGAAATTGGTGTCAGAAGTTAGCCCCCGACCAGAGCTTCATTGTGAGTCATTGCGTAAATTGTTCCGTCCCCCGAGTGCCGAGCAATAGCCCCTGAAAGGGCTTTCGGCACAATTTTCACGCCCTTATTTGAGCCACTTGTACCTGAAGGAATTTTGCGCAAATGACTGAGAGGTGCTCCCGGGCACTGCTCATCACTTTGCAATAGGTTCCGGGGCTTTTGGCGAAGGTCGCATTTTCTCAAACTTTGAGGGCATCAGCGGGTGGGCTGTGAAAACCTCCGAATGCATGGTTCTCAGCTCCTGCTGTGGGCAGCAAGCCAATTTTTTTCCAAAATGTTGACCTATAAAAGAGCTTACTCGGGTGTGAAAATTATCATTGTGCGCGCGCGCACCGGACCGCAATTATGATATTTCCTGTTTTCCCATAGGGCCCAAGGCAAATAGGGATCGCGGTTGTACACGCTTTCTAAGGCTCTGATGGCTTTTAGATTTTGCACGCAGATAGGGCCAACAGAGGCCCAGGTATTGCCATGCGCACCCGCCCGCAACAATGTTTCGATACCGAGTTATTGGGGTGCGGAAGACCTCGGCGCCGAACGTTACGCGCTTCCGTCTCGCGAACTACTCTTTTCATCATGCCCACGCTGGCATCAGTTTGTAGTACGGGAGGCCGTCTACAAATGGTGAAAATTTCAAAGGGTTCCGTCGGAAAATTAAAAAGTTATGAGCATAAGAAGATCTTTCTATTAGGCCTCAGTGGCACACCCGGCCTAAAACTTGCGCAGGTCACTTTCACGGACGGGCTCGAAACTGGTGTCAGAAGTAAGCCCCCGACCAGAGCTTCATTGTGAGGCATTGTGTAAATTTTTTTGTCCCCCGAGTGCCAAGCAATAGCCCCTGAAAGGGCTTTCCGCACAATTTTCACGCCCTTATTTGAGCCACTTTTAGCTGAAGGAATTTTGCGCAAATGACTGAGAGGTGCTCCTGGGCACTGCTCATCACTTTGCAATAGGTTCCGGGGCTTTTTGCGAAAGTCGCGTTTTCTCAAACTTTGAGGGCATCAGCGGGTGGGCTGTGAAAACCTCCGAATGCATGGTTCTCAGCTCCTGCTGTGGGCAGCAAGCCAATTTTTTTCCAAAATGTTGACCTATAAAAGAGCTTACTCGGGTGTGAAAATTATCATTGTGCGCGCGCACCCCGGACCGCAAATATGATATTTCCTGTTTTCCCATAGGGCCCAAGGCAAATAGGGATCGCGGTTGTACGCGCTTTCTAAGGCTCTGATCGCTTTTAGATTTTACACGCGGATAGGGCCAACAGAGGCCCAGGTATTGCCATGCGCACCCGCAGCAATGTTTCGATACCGAGTTATCGGGGTGCGGAAGACCGCAGCGCCGAAACGTTACGCGCTTCCATCTCGCGGACTACTCTTTTCATCATCATGCTGGCATCAGTTTGTAGTATGGGAGGCCGTCTACAAATGGTGAAAAGTTCAAAGCGTTCCATCGGAAAATTAAAAAGTTATGAGCATTAGAAGATCTTTCCATTAGGCCTCAGTGGCCCACCCGGCCTAAAACTTGCGCGGGTCACTTTCACGGACGGGCTCGAAACTGGTGTCAGAAGTTAGCCCCCGACCAGAGCTTTATTGTGAGGCATTGCGTAAATTTTTACGTCCCCCGAGTGCCGAGCAATAGCCCCTGAAAGGGCTTTCCGCACAATTTTCAGGCCCTTATTTGAGCCACTTGTAGCTGAAGGAATTTTGCGCAAATGACTGAGAGGTGCTCCTGGGCACTGCTCATCACTTTGCAATAGGTTCCGGGGCTTTTCGCGAAGGTCGCGTTTTCTCAAACTTTGAGGGCATCAGCGGGTGGGCTGTGAAAACCTCCACATGCATGGTTCTCAGCTCCTGCTGTGGGCAGCAAGCCAATTTTTTTTCCAAAATGTTGACCTATAAAAGAGCTTACTCGGGTGTGAAAATTATCATTGTGCGCGCGCGCATCGGACCGCAATTATGATATTTCCTGTTTTCCCATAGGGCCCAAGGCAAATAGGGATCGCGGTTGTACGCGCTTTCTAAGGCTCTGATGGCTTTTAGATTTTGCACGCGGATAGGGCCAACAGAGGCCCAGGTATTGCCATGCACACCCGCCCGCAACAATGTTTCGATACCGAGTTATCGGGGTGCGGAAGACCGCGGCGCCGAAACGTTTCGCGCTTCCGGCTCGCGAACTACTCTTTTCATCATGCCCACGCTGGCATCAGTTTGTAGTACGGGAGGCCGTCTACAAATGGTGAAAATTTCAAAGCGTTCCGTCGGAAAATTAAAAAGTTATGAGCATTAGAAGATCTTTCCATTAGGCCTCAGTGGCCGACCCGGCCTAAAACTTGCGCGGGTCACTTTCACTGACCGGCTCGAAATTGGTGTCAGAAGTTAGCCCCCGACCAGAGCTTTATTGTGAGGCATTGCGTAAATTTTTCCGTCCCCCGAGTGCCGAGCAATAGCCCCTGAAAGGGCTTTCCGCACAATTTTCACGCCCTTATTTGAGCCACTTGTACCTGAAGGAATTTTGCGCAAATGACTGAGAGGTGCTCCGGGGCACTGCTCATCACTTTGCAATAGGTTCCGGGGCTTTTCGCGAAGGTTGCGTTTTCTCAAACTTTGAGGGCATCAGCGGGTGGGCTGTGAAAACCTCCGAATGCATGGTTCTCAGCTCCTGCTGTGGGCAGCAAGCCAATTTTTTTCCAAAATGTTGACCTATAAAAGAGCTTATTCGGGTGTGAAAATTATTATTGTGCGCGCACGCCCCGGACCGCAATTATGATATTTCCTGTTTTCCCATAGGGCCCAAGGCAAATAGGGATCGCGGTTGTACGGGCTTTCTAAGGCTCTGATCGCTTTTAGATTTTGCACGTGGATAGGGCCAACAGAGGCCCA
The DNA here is from genome assembly GCA_964019695.1 of Loripinus fragilis. Classification (NCBI taxonomy): domain Eukaryota; kingdom Metazoa; phylum Mollusca; class Bivalvia; order Lucinida; family Lucinidae; genus Loripinus; species Loripinus fragilis. Next base: position 2,502,074 of record CAXHUL010000609.1, read on the forward strand.
GGTATTGCCATGCGCATCCGCCCGCAACAATGTTTCGATACCGAGTTATCGGGGTGCGGAAGACCGCGGCGCCGAAACGTTACGCGCTTCCGTCTCGCGAACTACTCTTTTCATCATGCCCACGCTGTCATCAGTTTGTAGTACGGGAGGCCGTCTACAAATGGTGAAAATTTCAAAGCGTTCCGTCGGAAAATTAAAAAGTTATGAGCATAAGAAGATCTTTCCATTAGGCCTCAGTGGCACACCCCACCTAAAACTTGCGCGGGTCACTTTCACGGACGGGCTTGAAACTGGTGTCAGAAGTTAGCCCCCGACCAGAGCTTCATTGTGAGGCATTGCATAAATTTTTCCGTCCCCCGAGTGCCGAGCAATAGCCCCTGAAAAGGCTTTTCGCACAATTTTCACACCCTTATTTGAGCCACTTTTAGCTGAAGGAATTATGCGCAAATTATTGAGAGGTGCTCCTGGGCACTGCTCATCACTTTGCAATAGGTTCCGGGGCTTTTCGCGAAGGTCGCATTTTCTCAAACTTTGAGGGTATCAGCGGGTGGGCTGTGAAAACCTCCGAATGCATGGTTCTCAGCTCCTGCTGTGGGCAGCAAGCCAATTTTTTTCCCAAAATGTTGACCTATAAAAGAGCTTACTCGGGTGTGAAAATTATCATTGTGCGCGCGCGCCCCGGACCGCAATTATGATATTTCCTGTTTTCCCATAGGGCCCAAGGCAAATGGGGATAGCGGTTGTACGCGCTTTCTAAGGCTCTGATCGCTTTTAGATTTTGCACGCGGATAGGGCCAACAGAGGCGCAGGTATTGCCATGCGCACCCGCCCGCAACAATGTTTCGATACCGAGTTATCGGGGTGTGGAAGTCCGCCGCCCCGAAGCTTTACGCGCTTCCGTCTCGCGAACTACTATTTTCATCATGCCCACACGGGCATCAGTTTGTAGTACGGGAGGCCGTCTACAAATGGTGAAAATTTCAAAGCGTTCCGTCGGGAAATTAAAAAGTTATGAGCATTAGAAGATCTTCCCATTAGGCCCCATTAGGCCACAGTAGCCGAACCGGCCTAAAACTTGCGCGGGTCACTTTCACGGACGGGCTCGAAACTGGTGCCAGAAGTTAGCCCCCGACCAGTGCTTCATTGTGAGGCATTGCGTAAAATTTTCCGTCCCCCGAGTGCCGAGCAATAGCCCCTGAAAGGGCTTTCGGCACAATTTTCACGCCCTTATTTGAGCCACTTGTAGCCGAAGGAATTTTGCGCAAATGACTGAGAGGTGCTCCTGGGCACTGCTCATCACTTTGCAATAGGTTCCGGGGCTTTTCGCGAAGGTCGCGTTTTCTCAAACTTTGAGGGCATTAGTGGGTGGGGTGTGAAAACCTCCGAATGCATGGTTCTCAGCTCCTGCTGTGGGCAGCAAGCCAATTTTTTTTCCAAAATGTTGACCTATAAAAGAGCTTACTCGGGTGTGAAAATTATCATTGTGCGCGCGCGCCCCGGACCGCAATTATGATATTTCCTGTTTTCCCATAGGGCCCAAGGCAAATGGGGATAGCGGTTGTACGCGCTTTCTAAGGCTCTGATCGCTTTTAGATTTTGCACGCGGATAGGGCCAACAGAGGCGCAGGTATTGCCATGCGCACCCGCCCGCAACAATGTTTCGATACCGAGTTATCGGGGTGTGGAAGTCCGCCGCCCCGAAGCTTTACGCGCTTCCGTCTCGCGAACTACTATTTTCATCATGCCCACACGGGCATCAGTTTGTAGTACGGGAGGCCGTCTACAAATGGTGAAAATTCAAAGCGTTCCGTCGGGAAATTAAAAAGTTATGAGCATTAGAAGATCTTCCCATTAGGCCCCATTAGGCCACAGTAGCCGAACCGGCCTAAAACTTGCGCGGGTCACTTTCACGGACGGGCTCGAAACTGGTGCCAGAAGTTAGCCCCCGACCAGTGCTTCATTGTGAGGCATTGCGTAAAATTTTCCGTCCCCCGAGTGCCGAGCAATAGCCCCTGAAAGGGCTTTCGGCACAATTTTTTACGCCCTTATTTGAGCCACTTGTAGCCGAAGGAATTTTGCGCAAATGACTGAGAGGTGCTCCTGGGCACTGCTCATCACTTTGCAATAGGTTCCGGGGCTTTTCGCGAAGGTCGCGTTTTCTCAAACTTTGAGGGCATTAGTGGGTGGGGTGTGAAAACCTCCGAATGCATGGTTCTCAGCTCCTGCTGTGGGCAGCAAGCCAATTTTTTTTCCAAAATGTTGACCTATAAAAGAGCTTACTCGGGTGTGAAAATTATCATTGTGCGCGCGCGCCCCGGACCGCAATTATGATATTTCCTGTTTTCCCATAGGGCCCAAGGCAAATGGGGATAGCGGTTGTACGCGCTTTCTAAGGCTCTGATCGCTTTTAGATTTTGCACGCGGATAGGGCCAACAGAGGCGCAGGTATTGCCATGCGCACCCGCCCGCAACAATGTTTCGATACCGAGTTATCGGGGTGTGGAAGTCCGCCGCCCCGAAGCTTTACGCGCTTCCGTCTCGCGAACTACTATTTTCATCATGCCCACACGGGCATCAGTTTGTAGTACGGGAGGCCGTCTACAAATGGTGAAAATTTCAAAGCGTTCCGTCGGGAAATTAAAAAGTTATGAGCATTAGAAGATCTTCCCATTAGGCCCCATTAGGCCACAGTAGCCGAACCGGCCTAAAACTTGCGTGGGTCACTTTCACGGACGGGCTCGAAACTGGTGCCAGAAGTTAGCCCCCGACCAGTGCTTCATTGTGAGGCATTGCGTAAAATTTTCCGTCCCCCGAGTGCCGAGCAATAGCCCCTGAAAGGGCTTTCGGCACAATTTTCACGCCCTTATTTGAGCCACTTGTAGCCGAAGGAATTTTGCGCAAATGACTGAGAGGTGCTCCTGGGCACTGCTCATCACTTTGCAATAGGTTCCGGGGCTTTTCGCGAAGGTCGCGTTTTCTCAAACTTTGAGGGCATTAGTGGGTGGGGTGTGAAACCCTCCGAATGCATGGTTCTCAGCTCCTGCTGTGGGCAGCAAGCCAATTTTTTTTCCAAAATGTTGACCTATAAAAGAGCTTACTCGGGTGTGAAAATTATCATTGTGCGCGCGCGCCCCGGACCGCAATTATGATATTTCCTGTTTTCCCATAGGGCCCAAGGCAAATGGGGATAGCGGTTGTACGCGCTTTCTAAGGCTCTGATCGCTTTTAGATTTTGCACGCGGATAGGGCCAACAGAGGCGCAGGTATTGCCATGCGCACCCGCCCGCAACAATGTTTCGATACCGAGTTATCCGGGTATGGAAGTCCGCCGCCCCGAAGCTTTACGCGCTTCCGTCTCGCGAACTACTATTTTCATCATGCCCACACGGGCATCAGTTTGTAGTACGGGAGGCCGTCTACAAATGGTGAAAATTTCAAAGCGTTCCGTCGGGAAATTAAAAAGTTATGAGCATTAGAAGATCTTCCCATTAGGCCCCATTAGGCCACAGTAGCCGAACCGGCCTAAAACTTGCGCGGGTCACTTTCACGGACGGGCTCGAAACTGGTGCCAGAAGTTAGCCCCCTGACCAGTGCTTCATTGTGAGGCATTGCGTAAAATTTTCCGTCCCCCGAGTGCCGAGCAATAGCCCCTGAAAGGGCTTTCGGCACAATTTTCACGCCCTTATTTGAGCCACTTGTAGCCGAAGGAATTTTGCGCAAATGACTGAGAGGTGCTCCTGGGCACTGCTCATCACTTTGCAATAGGTTCCGGGGCTTTTCGCGAAGGTCGCGTTTTCTCAAACTTTGAGGGCATTAGTGGGTGGGGTGTGAAATCTCCGAATGCATGGTTCTCAGCTCCTGCTGTGGGCAGCAAGCCAATTTTTTTCCAAAATGTTGACCTATAAAAGAGCTTACTCGGGTGTGAAAATTATCATTGTGTGCGCGCACCCCGGACCGCAAATATGATATTTCCTGTTTTCCCATAGGGCCCAAGGCAAATAGGGATCGCGGTTGTACGCGCTTTCTAAGGCTCTGATCGCTTTTAGATTTTGCACGCGGATAGGGCCAACAGAGGCCCAGGTATTGCCATGCACACCCGCCCGCAACAATGTTTCAATACCGAGTTATCGGGGTGCGGAAGACCGTGGCGCCGAAACGTTACGCGCTTCCATCTCGCGTACTACTCTTTTCATCATGCCCACGCTGGCATCAGTTTGTAGTACGGGAGGCCGTCTACAAATGGTGAAAATTTCAAAGCGTTCCGTCGGAAAATTAAAAAGTTATGAGCATTAGAAGATCTTTCCATTAGGCCTCAGTGGCCCACCCGGCCTAAAACTTGCGCGGGTCACTTTCACGGACGGGCTCGAAACTGGTGTCAGAAGTTAGCCCCCGACCAGAGCTTCATTGTGAGGCTTTGCGTAAATTTTTCCGTCCCCCGAGTGCCGAGCAATAGCCCCTGAAAGGGCTTTCCGCACAATTTTCACGCCCTTATTTGAGCCACTTTTAGCTGAAGGAATTTTGCGCAAATGACTGAGAGGTGCTCCTGGGCACTGCTCATCACTTTGCAATAGGTTCCGGGGCTTTTCGCGAAGGTCGCGTTTTCTCAAACTTTGAGGGCATCAGCGGGTGGGCTGTGAAAACCTCCAAATGCATGGTTCTCAGCTCCTGCTGTGGGCAGCAAGCCAATTTTTTTTTCCAAATAATATACTTAACGCCAGTAAAAACGCAACTTTTACAATATAACCTACCCTAGATTTAAATCTCTTTAAGCATTTCGTATAAAATGAAAAGCACGAAACTTTCAAACTTCAAGACACATTTTTCCAGCTGTGCGTGGTTAAAACTTAAAGTTTGTCTCGTTACAGCAGATAAAGTAAAAATGAGTCAGGAAACTATGGATATGTGATTCATGCATTTTAAATGTTTGTTTTAGAAAATACAGCATGCCTTTCTACCATCGTTAAAATGTGTGTAAGGAGTGTAAATGTGTATGTGTATCATGGACAATGCAAATCCCATTCACTTTCGAAAAGTTCCTGATATGATTACATATTCGTATGTGTTGACTTATAGACCCATTGGGTCAGGTGAAACTCTGTTATCATATAATATTTTACATTGTTATATGACTGACTGGAGAGAATCCTGTCTCCTGATTGGCCTGATTTGTCTTCATAAATCTCTATGTCTACCTGAAAACTGGTCTTTACTGGCAAAGAAGGTGATATAGGATGAAAACAGCTCAACTTAGTTTTCAGAAGTTAAAATGTTTAACACTTCTGCAAAATCACTTTCAAGAGAGCTAAAATAGCATGATGAGTATGAAACCAGCATGGGCTGCATAAAATTGACATGATTTGCTGTTTCAACTCCCAACAGGAAAAATTAAAGACTATAATGAAATTTAACAACAGTTTTGTTTTGTTTTCTTTGTTCATTCTTCTTTTTTGTAAAAAACAAAATGTAAAAATGTGTTTTATGATTAAATTTTAATTTCCATATTCAGAGAATGTATATTCATTTCAAAATATAGAATACTATAATAAAAGTTGCTAAAACTTGTAAAAAAAGTCCTTAGGCTGAATATGACTTCACAACAAAAGTGAAAGTAGGCATTTTTTATTCATTGTTAAAAAGTCATGTAACAAAACAGTAATTGACTTCAATTTCGGTAGACATGAGGATTTATCTACCCTTTAAAGTGATATTCATCTCAGCCTTGCGGTCTCATGTCTACCGAAATTGAAGTCAATAATTGTATAATCTTGTATATGCATAGATCACGATAATGGGTGAGGTCGTTGGTAACAGGACCTATAAGGCACCAGAGGTTAGAGATTAATAGTAAAACACGTGAAAACAATATTTTTCTGAAGTATCACCTCTTATATCAAAACAGTTTCTTTGCTCATTTATTATGTCATGTAAACTACGTTACATACTTTAATAAATAGTCTGATCCTGATGTCAAACTTGCAAATCTATGATTCTTTATGAGTCTTTATTGCATTAGCAAGACAGTCCCAAAAATGTAAGATATCCACCAGTGTCAAATATTTTCATATATTTTTCTTCAATAATAGATATCAAAATTGCATACTTAAACTTGGGGGTAGGGTTGTTTAACAATTCATATAAGAAAATATATTTAAGATAGAAAAGCAAACTTTGTTTTTTCAATTAGTCAAAAAAGTGTTTTAGTAAATCTAGATAAAAAAAAAACATTTGTAAAAAAAATGCACAAAGCGGCTGTAAAATTAAATTATGTCAGTCACAATTTCGTTTCCTATCATTGCAGTGTCTGAAATTAGCCAGCCAGACTATGTACATGTAAATATGTGTAACAATAACCAATTAATGCATTCGAATGCAAACATCGATGAATCACGGTACTTTGGCTGATCCATTTCAGTGTAAGCCAGTCTTATTTCAAAGGACGTATTTGGGGGTACTTTATGGGTGAGATTAAATATGGAAATTCAAAATCGGCTGTATTACTTGCAAATGAACATCAAAGCGACCAGAAAAAATGTTACAAATGATTTTTGTATAAATTTTCACTATGTATTTGTTCACGCAAAAACGACTCTGTCAATTGAATGCCAGATGTAGCAGCAGGGAGGATTTTAACCAAAATGGTAGCCTCAGTATTTCATAGAATATAAAGCAATAAAAAAATGCAGGTATTAATCACCAATATATGGATATTTACCACACAAAGAAGCAGACTAAAAACATCCCTCATTCATGTATTTATCTGCTTTTGAAAACATTGTTTTATTAAATATCGCAGTGTACTTCAGTACCCTAATTTGAAAGTGGCTTGTGTAAATTAGATAATAAGCTGGATACCTGCAATTTTACATGTATTTAGCCAAGAAACAGACCTTTTAATGAAAGTAATTATGAAGTGTGTAAATATAAATCTTTGTAATATACTGGGCTGTTTTCATTACATATTGAACGCCCCTCGTATTGTATGTATGTATATATCATAATATGTTACAATTTCTGTGAATAAAATATTGTTTAATTCAATAGACAACACACATTGAAAATTGTAATTAAAGATGGCACGCTCTTTAGAAAAGATTAAACTTGTGTTACAAGTTATTAGACAGATTTTAATTATCACCAAAAGTAATCATTTTGCTAAATATGAACACCCTTTGTCAAATATTGAAAGGAGAAATTAGATTACGAGCTATATTACAGATTTGAGTAGATTTGACCTTGACCTTTGGACTTATGGTCATATTTGTGATAATGAAACCTCTATTGCCATCTACACTAATAAAAAACCAGTGTGCAAAACTGAAAAATATAAGAGGAGTTCGCTTTTAATAAAAGTAAATGATTATATTCAGAAAATACCACAATAACACACTACCGACCAACCCACTGCATAGTGCAGTGGCTCAATTGCCTGTTAGCGCTTTATATTAGGGAATGAAGGGTTGCTAGTTTCAGCCTCGCCGCCGGTGGAGACACTATGTTATATCCTTGAGCAACACACTTTATCCACTGCTTAGTACTGGTTCAACCTAGGAAGACCCATCCTGATATGACTGAAATATTGTTAATTGGGACGTTAAGAATCAAACCAAACAAACAAATCCCACCGACGGCACCGTGAGGAAAAGCCATATACGTAACACAAACGAACAATCTCAAAACATCAGGAAGAAATTTAAGTAAAACAACCAGCTTCCTCTTCCACATAAAGATGATTGCAAAAGACAGATTTTAAGTATATTTGACCTTGACCTTTGACACCAAGGTCATATCTGTGCTCTGGCACATTCGTTGTAATTAGCACACATAAAACAATATTTGTGCTAAATATGAACACCTACTATCTAAAATGAAAGAAGAATTCGCGTTTCATTCTAAAAGACATAATTTAAACATATTTGACCTTGACCTTTGAGTCCAAAGTCATATCACTGATCTGTCATTTTTTGTTGTAATTTGCATACCTCAGGCAAATGTTATGCCAAATATGAACACCCTCAGTCCAAAAATTAAATAGGTGTTCGCATGTGAAGCCGTAGACAGGTTGTATGATGATGCCTGATGTTTGTCTTTGGCTAGGCCCATCGCGGCTTAGCTTGAGGTTTTCATTAGGTCTGAATATCTGTGAGTCATGGGCCCTTTTTTCCGTTTCATCACAGTGTCTTAATTTAATTTGATTGTTTCTCTGTAATGATACATCGTATTAGTTAGGTAGCCTCCATGCGAGCTTAATAATTTTCTGAGGTGAATATTTGGTACCAGCAAAATGCATTCAAGCCCACCATCCAGTGCCTTAGGCTGCTGTCTGTACTAAAGTGGTGGTTCTATTTTTATTGATTCAATTTTTATTGCTGCTCCCAAGGTTCGGGTTCTGTATTTGCTACTTGTTTTGCTATGCAATGCGCTGTGTCCCTCCTAGTTTTGCAATAATAAATTATTATCTTGATGAGAGAGCTGATTGCTTTACTTTAATTGTCTTCCTGATGTAGTGTATCTGTTATTGTTCTGTGGCTCTTCCTCGTGATGCCATGGGTTGGTGAACGGTGTGAGATTTCCTGAGCATACTCACTTTTCATGGACAAGTAACCCTGATCTTTTGCAACAAGGTGGTATCGAATGAATTAAAACCTTTGTTGTAATCTACATACCTTAAGCAATCGTTATGCAAAATATGATGTCCCTCCATCAAAGGTGAAATGTGTTTGCGTTACGAATCATAGACAAGTTATAAGTATATATTATCGAGCAAACTGATAAATAGGCAATTGAACATGCTTGTCTGTAAATTAGAACAATGTATATGTAAGATAGAAAAATGACGATGAGGGGTCATTTTCTATATTCACTATACATTTTGCATTGAAAAAAATACACCTTTTTACATTTCTGGGTTCTAGCCATAATACAAAAAGAACTTGCTATGTAGATAAAGACAAAAGTTGACTCGATCATGAAAGATGATATGTAATTTTAGGGTTTCTAGCGATCAGGCGTGATCTTTCCCTAAAATGGGACGCTCATTTAAATTGTGTTGAAATTACGACTTGCGGCGCTGTACAAATCCAGCAAAGGCATACTGGTCTATCACACCCTTGTGCTCAAGCCCGTATATCTAAACGGAAGGGAGTTTCCCTTTTAAACCTTAATAATAAAAAAGTATAATAAGTGAGTATGATCAGGAAATACCACAATCACACACTGCAGACCAACCCATGGCACCGTAAGGAAGAGCCACACCATTTATGGTAACAATACAACCCTAAAAAAAAACTCGATTTTTTTATGTTTTTCACATTGATTTTCGGCGATAACTTTTTTATTTTTTATTTTTGTAAACTGTGTTCGCGATGAAAGTTTTAGAGAAAAAATAGCGCCAACTTCTCCAAGCGGTTCCAACATCATAGATGCTGCAATTAACTCTGCGCATAGATGCACTTTTTGAGCATTTTAAGCAAAGCGCAAATAAACTGAGTCAAATACGTCAGTCAAAAAGTTACACTGCACCGCCCCGATTCAATAAGAAAGGCGATGGATGGCTTGTTCAAATATATTGGAAATCGCGCCTGATTCGCCCGTGCGTTAAGCTAGTTTGGTCATCTCGAAACAGTCTGTTTAGGAGCACGTGCATAAGAGAAGAATGGCGCGTCATGCAATATCACAGCTTCTGTACCTACAAGTAATCATGCTCATAGTAGATTCTGAATATGCACGTTACATTCTGAGTCTACACACGGCAGGGTTATGTTATAAACAACCGTTAAATAACTGTATATACACCCCTTGTGAATATTCTATTGAGACGAACCCTTTCTGTCACGCATCTACGAAATTTACCTGCCAATAAAAGACTTAAAAATTTGACTGAATTCAATTTATTGCGAAATCTTCATCTATGTACACAAAAATCTTTTTGTGTCACATACTTCGGACCTCTTGGAGAAATCGGCGCTAATTTTTCTCCACAAATTTCATCGCGAACGCAGTTTGCTAAAATTAGTAATAAAAAAGTTATCGCCGAAAATCAATGTGAAAAACATAAAAAATCGAGTTTACTTCGTTTTGAATGAGAATTAATTTTGATCGTCAACTGCGCATGCTATTTACAGTAACATGTCTGTGAAAATTGCATTTTTTCAATGTAAATAATCGTCATATGACGATGTATTTTATATATTTATACAGTTGATGTACAATAAAAACGACTAATTAACTTAGTGCAATTTGAAAATTTGCTGTTACAGTATGAAATCGTGCCAACTAGCGAAAATATACGTCTTATCGCTAGAATTCTTTTGCCATAAGCGATAAATTAATCAAATTCGTCAGTAATTTGATTAACAGGCCATTGGACATGCTTGTAAGCAATAGAACAATGCATATATTTGAGCCACGACATGAAATTTCTAACAATGTGGTATGTGCGACCAGCAAAGGCTCAGATCAGCCTGCGCATACGCAGTCTGATCAGAGCCTTTGCCAGTCGCTTGTATATTTTATGGATGTTAAGCTACTGACTGACAGGGCTCGAAATTTTTTCTTGGGCCTACTCGTCCTGTGGGGCAAGTGGTCTAAATTTTTCACTCGTCCTTACTCCAGTTGAACTCGTCCTTAAGTCTGGTATTTTAAAAGAGACAAAACACATAATTCAGTAACTTACTTACAATAAGTTTTAGGTGACATGTGACATCAACTGACTAGTAATGTATGTCAAAACAAATAAAACTGTGGTTTACACTATTCCCTTTCAGCCATCAGACTATTCAGTTATCTGCATCAGACTGAGGTGAATCAGCCTTTGGACACCTCGGACCAGTACATATGTGCCCCTTAATGTGTCTAGTCCCTTTACCACTGTTTAACCAGTTTATAATGCTTTCTGTGGGATTGTATTCCATAAGATCAGGACCATCAACCTTAATTCTATCAAGACTAGACAAAGCTTCCTGTTTCATGCTTGTTCTTGCAGTGGTTTTATTATTGTTAACTGAGCTAAAACCTCTATCACATTCAGCAGTTGTTGGTGAGATTGTCAAAACAAGTGAAGATATTTACTGTTTTTTATTATATAATGCCTATTCCATGTGATAATATGGCAAATTCCATTGAAAACGCAAATATCAGGGGATCCTGCGGTATCCTGCTGTATCCTACGGTAACCAGACTGACCCCCGTTTTCGTATACAGAGATAAAATCCGGAACGTCGGCTTTATACTTTCAAAACCCTTGGGCCGAATTGATTTTCCAATGTGTCCTGGTATTTAGTTCAAAGATCAACCAGATTTTAATGCTGACTAGTGTAAACATCCGGTCACATTTTAGTGACATTTTAAATCTACCAAACGATCTTTCTTCACTGTGTTTGCGTTGCTTTTGCAGGCTGTAAAACATGCTAGTTAGTTCTTTTTTCCCTCAAAAATAATTACAAAACCAAAAAAAATCTACTCGTCCTGTCGGGCGAGCAAATGGCAATTTCCACTCGCCCTTACCGAACTTCCACTCGTAAATACGAGCGGACGTGTACAATTTTCGAGCCCTGGCCTGACTGAACATCATTTGGAGTTTCTAAGCTTAAAAAGAGGCTGCACAGGCTTGTCTGATTCTACACTTGTCAAAATTCCACATTGTTGGAAACCACATGTCGCGGCTCATATTATATTGAAAAATGACAATGCGTGGTCATTTTCTATACAGTATATATTCTTTATACATTTTGCTCTAACAAAAAGACAAATTCTGCATCTCTGGATCCTAACTATAGCACAAAATGAAATGAGTCGTGACATGTGATTTCCAACAATGTGGCATTTTGACAAGTGAAGACTCAGACATGCCTATGAAGCCCTCTGTTAAGCTTAGAAACTCAAAATACTGTTCGGTCAGTAGCCTAAAAGTAAAAAAATATTAAAGCGACAAGCAAAGTCTCTGATCAGACTGCGCGTATGCACAGGCTGATTGGAGGCTTTGCTGGTCGCACATACCACATTGTTGGAAATCTCATGTCACAGCTCAAATTGCTATGTAGATTGGGATATAGATAGAGAAAAAGTTGAGTTGATAATGAAAACATGTAACGATTAAGACCATGGTCCCGGAGGGGTCACCATGCACCCCCCTAAGGGCTCTCTGGGAGTGGGATAATATTGTTCATTGGACATCCCTGATTAAGAATCAAGATGTTAACAGTCGATATTTTGGGTCTCATCCGCCATTTTGGATGGTTTCAAGATGGCCGCCACTGAAAAAGACAAAATGCCTATATAGTGTAATATCAACCTCCTACCATCTGTTATGCTTACTTTTATGAGCGGACCATCTACATTTAAGATCCTCAACTCCATTTCTGTTATAAAAATCTAAATATAAGGTCTTAACATACTATATTTAATATGGCGGCCAATTTGAAATACAAAGTTTGCATATTTTCGCTAATCTTAAAAAAATGTCTATGAGTTTTTTTACAATACAAATTATATTTAAATGTTTAAGTCATTTTATTAATTTTGGAGATACATTTACTGTCAGAAGTACTTTAGTCATGGAGTATATTATTCATCCCAGTCATTATCTTCATAATAATGGATAGTCTTCATACACGGTTACTCAACCCATTTAAATAAGTAGACATTTTATCCTGTAAATAAACATAGCTGCTACACTTCTGTATAACATAAAACATTTTTCTCACCGATAGTAAAATGAAGTTTATTTGGTTATATTCAGAGTCATCATTTTATTACAGCATACATTCCTTAAAGTTTATTTGGGCCATTAAAGGTGTGGCATACGTTACATTTTTCATCAAACGCAATAAAATGGACATCTGAGTCCAAAATAGCCTCTGCAGAATCTGTACAATGGGTTATTTACAAATGGGTCCATGCTTTGTATTTACCTAATAGACAATCGATTTGTCTTTCAAAATTTGCAGGGATTATTTTGCATTAATCACAAAGTCTTCTTCATAATGGTGAAAAAAAAAATTATAGAACACTAGATATACTGGTGGTTTTGATGATTTTAGGGTAATATTAATAATTGCATTGGTGTTAGCATCTATTACTTTATTTACAAATATTTTTATTGAATTTGCTAAATTGTGCATACATAGTAAAACTATTGTAGTTCGAGAAGACGACAAACCATGGTATGATTCTGAAATAAGGAGGAATTCAAGGAAAAGAGACAGACTAAAGAAAACTGCATTAAAATCAGGTAATCAAAATGATTGGAAAAAATACAAATATTACAGAAATAAGGAAAACAATAAAAAAAAACATGCTAAGGAATATTTTTATAATAATTTAGATATAATTGTTTCAGATTTTCAGAATAATGATAAACGCAAATTTTGGAAAGTAATTCGTCACTTTGTCAAAAATAATAATTCTACTTCTTGAATTCCTCCTTTATGTTCAGCACTTCCATCTGGTGTCAACCAATGGCATTTTAATGATCAGGACAAAGCTAATTGTTTGAATGACTATTTTGCCTCTATCTCAACTGTCAATGACGAAAATACCCAGTTACCTCCTTTTACTAAGCTTACTGATAACTCTCTATCTCAAATAATTTGCACTGAACAAGAAATAGAAAAAAAACAATTGAAGTTCTCAACCCCAACAAAGCAAGTGGTGATGATGGTATAAACCATAAAATGCTCAGGGGTGTCTCCAAATCCGTTTCAAAACCCTCATGTATTTTAATGAATAGATCTTTTGAAGAGGGAATATTCCCTGATATTTGGAAGATTGGTAATGTTATTCCCATATTTAAAAAGGGAGATAAATCGCAGCCATCTAACTACCGACCAGTTGCATTATTGAGCTGTATTGGTAAACTGCAAGAAAGGATTGTTTTTAAAAATATGTATAACTTTCTACTTGACATTAATCTTCTATACAAGTATCAATCTGGCTTCTTACCTCACCACTCAACAGTTTGTTTTTTTCAGTTAATTGATATCTTTCATAATATATGCCAGGCCTTTGATAATAATATGTTTTCTTCCATTGTGTTCTGTGATGTGTCAAAAGCATTTGATAGAGTCTGGCATAAGGGTCTTTTATTTAAGCTACGGCAAAATGGCATTGAAGGGAAACTTTTAGAATTGTTAAACAGTTATTTAAGTCAAAGAAAGCAAAAAGTTGGTCTAAAGTCTTGCTTTTCATGTTTAAAATCTCTCACCGGCGTCACTGCGTTGTGGTCCTTGAGCAAGACACATTTATCCTAGCTTAGTACTGGTTCAACCCAGGAAGACCGTCCCGCATAACTGAAAGATTGTTGAGTGGACGTAAAGAATCAAATCAAACAAACAAACAAAAATGTTTAAAATCTATCTTTGCGGGGGTGCCTCAGGGATCTGTTGTTGGACCTCTTTTATTTTTGGTATACATAAATGATATAGCTGAACATCTTCTCAGCTTGACAAGGCTGTTTGCAGATGATAGCTCACTTTTCTATTCTGCAGCACACATTGATGACATAGCTGGTATAATTAACCATGATATGCAGTTGTTGTCAAACTGGGCTAGACAGTGGCTAGTAACATTTAATCCACTGAAAACTGAAGCTGTTTTATTTACTCTTAAAAAGATTAATATCTTACCACAACTTGTTTTTGATAATATTCCAATTAATTTCGTAGATAGCCACAAACATCTTGGTGTTACCTTCAGTAGTACAGGGCAGTGGCATTCTCATATTGAAAATATTGTCCTATCGGCGACTAAAATTTTGGGAATAATGCGTAAGCTTAAATATTCTATTAGTAGAAATGCTCTCAATCAAATGTATATGTCCTTTCTTTTACCAGTTGTAGAATATGCCTCAGTTGTATGGGATGGATGCTCTGAACAGGACTCACAAACTTTACAAAAAATCCAAAATGAAGCCTCCCGCCTTGTTACAGGATAAACTAGATCTGTGTCATTAGAAAACTTGTTTAAAGAATGTGGATGGACAACTTTGTCAAAAAGAAGGCAACAACATAAACTCTCTTTCATGTATAAGGTAACTAATGGCATTGTACCTTCATATATACAAGACTTAGTTCCTCCTTTAGTTAGTGAAATTTCAAATTACCCACTGAGAAATAATAGAAATATATCGGTGCCCTTCAATGGAACTAGTATCTCACAAAAATCATGTATTCCTTCTTTCATTAGACTTTGGAACTCCCTTGAAGATGATTTAAAAAATCTATCAACTTTACAAACCTTTAAAAAACATATTACTTCAAGTTTCAATAACTCATGTGTTCCTTCTCACTTTACTATAGGAAATAGATATATTTCTATATTGCATGCACGACTTCGAAATAATTGCAGCAACCTTAATAATGACCTTTTTAGAAATCATCTCCGTGATAATCCTTTATGTGATTTGTGTGGCATGATAGAGGATGCCATCCACTACTTCTTTAATTGTAGAAAGTTTACAATGGAACGGCAGGTTTTTAATGACACAGTTAGAGTTTTCCAACCATTAAGTATTGATATGATTCTATGTGGTAATTTTAATTTGAATATGGAAAACAATACAGTCTTGTTCAGAGCTGTCCACAGATATAGACATGCTACTAAGCGTTTTAAAACCAGTTGACTCTGTGCTTGAAGTTTTCCTTGAAACATATTTTGTATATTAATAAGTATACTTATGATTAATTTGTTCTATTCCCAAGTTGAAGGGGTTCCTTGTGGTTGTACTATATTTTTTTATTTTTTTTTCTTTTAATCATCCAATATTAATTACTTACTTATTTATTTATCTACTATTCTGATGTTCGATTTTTTCTCCTTTCATATATATTTATCTTCATTTATTTACTTATTTCTTTACTTTTTTTTAATTTATTTATTTTTATTTTTTATTTATTTATTTATTAATTATTTATTGATTATTTCTCATATATTTATTTGCTTATTTATTTACTTATTTATTTATTCTGACATAGTCTTGTTTATGTTACTATCTTTTTTGCTTTGATTACAACTTGTTAAGTTAACATATGCTTTTGTATATATAGCCATGTTAATAAGCTATTGTGTATATATAGAATGTAGGGGAAGGGTCGAAACTAATGTTGTGAGAACTTGTGACCCAACCCCATTGCTGTAAATATTTTGGCAATAAAATATGTTTAAACTATTACTTTTTGATTTTTTTTGATCGGATAATAAGGAGTACAAATCGCATTGCTAATAAAAGGAGTACTCAAAATACACCTCATCTTCAAATCCAGATAATTTCAATGAAGTTATAAATAACTTTTGCATATTCTGAGCTACTTTTATCTGTTCTAGCTTCATCCGCCGCTTAAAGAAAACATTGAGGGGGACACTCTCCGTTCCTATTCACAAAAGACTTATATTTTATCAACTTTTGAAATTTGATTTAAATATAGTCAATTTCATGTGCAACATGACTTTTTGTAGGAGGACAGAATGAACCCCATAATGGAAGTTTCAGATCCAAAAAAATGAACATGAAAGTTTGACAGATGATGAAAGCAATATATTGCCCCTTTGGTTTGTTTGAGACTGTATGGCAAAGGTGTTGATTGACAAAGATGACCTTTTCGATTCAGAGAAAATAGTAAGTGAGTATGTCAGGAAATACCACAATCACAAACTGCAGACAACCCCGTGGCACCACGAGGAAGAGCCGCTAAACCATCACAAGACACCAGGAAGACAAATTAAGCAAAGCAATCAGCTCTCTCCTCCCCATCAAGATGATTGCAATACTAGAATGGACATAAAGTAACGTACAACAAAACATAGAACAATGACAGACTCCCACAATGGGAGTAACAATAAACAAAAAGTCAACAACAACAGAACCACCGCCTTAGAACGGACAGCAGCCTAAGCCACCGGGGGGCTTAAATGCATTCCAATGGCACCAAATCTTCGCCCCAGATTCTGCTGTTGTTGAAGTAAAAGAAATGTTCAGCTCGCATGGAGGCCATCTAACTAATGCAATGTATCATCATGGAAAACACTCTAATCAAATTAACACTCCATGATGAAACAAAGAAAAGGGCTCATGACTCACAGATAGTCAGAGCTAAAGAAAACCTCAAGATGAGCCACAGTGGGTCAAGCTACAGATAAGCATCAGGCACCAACCCACCGATTCAAGCTTTACGTCAGAGCCGTCATAGAGTCTGAGGCCTGACCCACCGTCGTGCAATTAAAGAGGAAACCATAGCTATAAACCGTGATTGGGTTTAAAACTAGGCATGCAGACTGTCGCATGATATCCAAATTATATCCAACCCTTATATAACGTTTTACTATCTTTTTGAATTGATCACTAAAATTAGGTTTTCCAACAATTCGTTTGAATTTATAGACTAAATCACCATAAAATATAGGTTCTGATATGCCTTGTTGCAGAAGAGTTTTTAACCCAATGTTGTATTTAACAATTAACTCTGAGTGTCTGTGGTAGAATTTAGAAAATGCTTTTCGAATTTTATGATATCTATAACCTTGTTTTAATAATTTAGCAGTTAAAAATAAGTTTCTGTTGTTGAAGTCATCAACATTAGAGCACACTCTAGCAAAACGAATAAGCTGAGAAATATATACACCATAGGAAGGAGAGCGAGGAACATTTCCATCAAGAAATGGGAAATTTACTATTTCAAAATTAAAATCATCCCGTTTATCATAAATTTTAGAAGAAACTATGCCATTTGTTATTGACAAGTTCAAGTCCAAAAACGGAGCTTCATTATCAGAAGAATTCGCCTTATTTAACTGAAGTTCAGTGGAATATATATGACCTACCATTTGTTTAAAATAAGGATTATCAATATTAAGTAAGTCATCTAAATATCTGGAGGTAGAGTTAAAAGCTTCAATAATATCAGCTTGATTTTTGTCTGACAGAGATAACATAAAGTCTCTCTCATAACAAAACAAAAACAAATCTGCAACAAGAGGAGCACAATAAGTACCCATTGGAATACCGACAATTTGTCTATATAATTTAGAGCCAAATCTTATAAATATATTGTCCAAAAGATAATGGAGCGCATCACACATTTTCTGACATGACCACAATTTATATCGTTTAGGTTGTTCAGAAGTAAAAAAGGCATTTTTATCATTACAAGCTAAATAAAGTGAGCCCTCTCTGTTAAATGTTTGTTCAATTAATTCTGTTAGTTTATCATTTATTAGATTATGAGGCAATGTAGTATAGAGAGTAGAGAAATCATATGTAGACAAACCAGATGCTAGAAAATCTCTAGAGTTCAATTTATTAAGAATTTCACCTGAATTTTAAATAGACCAAAATAAATTTTTACCATTTCTTTCATAAACTGTTGTGCAATATTTAATGACATGGTTTCAATCGCAGTAAGGCAAGAAGTCAAAAGAATAGACAACTCAGTAGTTGTAGATTTACTAGAATTAGAAATAAAACGTGACTTATAGGGCCTTTTATGAAGTGTAGGTAACCAGTATAACGTAGGAAGCTTGCTATGGTCCTCATCAACAGACAACCCAAACTTAGCTGCCATATGGCATCGATGCCTATCAACGATAGACGTCTCATCATGCCTGTTATGCTCATATGTTTTGGCAGTGCTAAGTTCTTGCTTTAGGGTGTTAATATAGTATCTTTTTCAAAAGACCACAACATTGTTAGCAGCTTTATCTGCGGGGGGGGGGGGGGGGGGGGGGGGGGGGGGCAAAACAAACTTCCTATGGAATTCCTGGATCCCTTTCTTCAAGTGTCTAAAAGTGAATTTAGGTTTAGGTGGTAGAAGATCTAAATTGTTGCAATAAAACGAAATTGTACCATCAATAATTTTGAAAATATTAAGTTTCCAACTATTTAAGGCATTAGACTCAACATGCTCTCGTTTACACCAGCGATTACAAAATTCTTGTAAGGCTCCTGCAATTTCCTCACGACATGATTTGAAGTCAATTTGCACGGGAAACCTATATTTAGGTCCCTTACATATAATAGACCAAATTCTGGAATCAGTTATGATTTTTAAATCCCCTGTGACTATATGACCAACAGGTTGATAGCAATATTTAGAGTCTATGCAATCTCAGGAGTCAGGAGTAGAATTTTAGATATCAAGTTTTGTTACTAATTTGTTATAGTTAAAAACAGTACTGCGAATAGGTTTATTATACTTATAACAAATGATAGGGGATTCCTTATTTTCAAAATAGGTAGGAATAGAAGAGATAACAGATTTATCTTTAAATATACTGGGTAAGTTAATGAATTCAATCCCCTTGTTGACAAATTGAATTTTAATAAAATGTCTAATATGATTAATTTCTGAATCTATATATGGCTGAAGAGCATGTTGAGTGTAACAACGGGTAAGAATTGCTGCATCATAAAGTCGATGAGCTCTATCATAGAATTTATTAGCCTCAATATCCAAATTACGAAGTGAAGATATAGAAAGGGTTACTAAACGTGAAAGGGCCATATGTCAGCCAGAATGTTTTAAGATGATACTTACTTCTGAAAGAGTTGAAACATGTTTATTTTTGCGTTTTAAATTTCCATTTTTGCGTTTACCATGAGATCGGTTATTATGTTTACGGATATCTAAAAGAGAAAAAACATCAAAATCAGATAATCTAGAAATGTTGCCCTCATGGTAAATATTATCATTAAAACCAAGTGGATGTGGTGTCTGTAACAATTTTATCCACTTTAATTCTAATTCATGCCTAAGAATATTTCTATATCTTTTAGTGGAATTATCACCATATATTATCTTTTCAACAGGCTGAATTGAAATACTGCTAGTAGAGTGATTAGTTTGTTTGAAATGCCTATAAAGAAAATTATCAACTTTGCGAGGCTTTTTTGTTCGACGATAGTGCTCAGAAAATCTAGTTTTTAGAAATCTACAAGTTTGGCCAACATATTTCATGCCACAATTTTTCTCTTCTCAAGATAAAACATAAATAACATCAGTTGATTTTCAATCAAGATCAGAATTAGTAATTACAGAAAATTGTCTTCCATTAACGTAAGATTTAATAGTTGATTTACAAAATAAATGTTTGCAACAGCTACACCTCTTGGCATTGCACTTAGAAATAGAGGGATACACTACACTTCTTCTATACTTACTCCTAGAGTTCCTGAGTACATGTGACTTAAGAGGTGATAGACGAACTTTTCAGTGGTTTCTAAAAAGGGCAGAGTCAGAAACTCCATGTAAATTAATTTTAGTGGCCGAATGAAGTTTCAGAGGTGAAACGTAAACAGATGGTAACATAGAATTTTATCTATTGGTGGACTGGGGAACCTGTATGGAAGAAGCAGAATGTAACCGAAGAGGAAGAAGTAAAATTTTGACTGTTTTCAGGCTATCCTAATTGAGTTTTTAAGTTTATACCATACATTGAAAAGCAGCATTCATATCGGTTATTAATAGTAATATCCAGTTGCTGCATTTGAGAAATAGCTTAAGCTCCCAACATATAACTAAGTCTAATACAAGTACAAAGAAACACAGAGAAAGCAATAGTTATTAATGAGATACGAATGCTGGTCTACACTGCTCCTTAAATGAGGTATTTAAGTGATACCAATATGGAAGTTAATGCAATGAATGATTGTCAAGTGTAAATCCTGACTATAGTAATAATAACGACATTAAATGCAAGTACAGGGAAACTTTTAACAGTAACCACGCAGCACAAACACAAGAGTCGTGACATCAAAAATAGTAAGTGAGTATGATCAGGAAATACCACAATCACAAACTGCAGACAACCCCGTGGCTCCGCGAGGAAGAGCCGCTCAACCATCACAAGACACCAGGAAGACAAATTAAGCAAAGCAAACAGCTCTCTCTTCCCCATCAAGATGATTGCAATACTAGAATGGACATAAAGTAACGTACAACAAAACATAGAACAATTACAGACTCCCACAATGGGAGTAACAATAAACAAAAAGTCAACAACAACAGCCACCGCCTTAGAACTGACAGCAGCCTAAGCCACGGGGGGGGGGGGGGGGCTTAAATGCATTTTACTGGTCCAAATCTTCGCCCTAGATTCTGTTGTTGTTGAAGTAAAAGAAATGTTCAGCTTGCATGGAGACCATCTAACTAATGCAATGTATCATCATGGAAAACACTCTAATCAAATTAACACTCCATGATGAAACAAAGAAAAGGGCTCATGACTCACAGATAGTCAGAGCTAAAGAAAACCTCAAGTTGAGCCACGGTGGGTCCAGCTACAGATAAGCATCAGGCACCAAACCCACCGATTAAAGCTTTACGTCAGAGCCATCATAGAGTCTGAGGCCTGACCCACCGTCGTGCAATTAAAGAGGAAACCATAGCTATAAACCGTGATTGGGTTTAAAACTAGGCATGCAGACTGTCGCATGATATCCAAATTATATCCAACCCTTATATAACATTTTACTATCTTTTTGAATTGATCACTAAAATTAGATTTTCCAACAATTGGTTTGAATTTATAGACTAAATCACCATAAAATATAGGTTCTGATATGCCTTGCTGCAGAAGAGTTTTTAACCCAATGTTGTATTTAACAATTAACTCAGAGTGTCTGTAGTAGAATTTAGAAAATGCTTTTCGAATTTTATGATATCTATAACCTACCTTGTTTTGATAATTAAGCAGTAAAAAATAAGATTCTGTTGTTGAAGTCATCAACATTAGAGCACACTCTAGCAAAATGAATAAGCTGAGAAATATATACACCATAGGAAGGAGAGCGAGGAACATCTCCATCAAGAAATGGGAAATTTACTATTTCAAAATTAAAATCATCCCGTTTATCATAAATTTTAGAAGAAACTATGCTATTTGTTAATGACAAGTTCATTTCCAAAAACAGAGCTTCAGTATCATAAGAATTTGTCTTATTTAACGTAAGTTCAGTGGGATATATCTGACCTACCATTTGTTCAAAATAAGGATTATCAATATTAAGTAAGTCATCTAAATATCTGGAGGTAGAGTTAAAAGCTTCAATAATATCAGCTTGATTATTGTCTGACAGAGATAACATAAAGTCTCTCTCATAACAAAATAAAACAAATCTGCAACAAGAGGAGCACAATTAGTTCCCATTGGAATACCGACAATTTGTCTATATAATTTAGACCCAAATCTTATAAATATATTGTCCAAAAGATAATGGAGCGCATCACACATTTTCTGACATGACCACAATTTATATCGTTTAGGTTGTTCAGAAGTAAAAAAGGCATTTTTATCATTACAAGCCAAATAAAGTGAGCCTTCTCTGTTAAATGTTTGTTCAATTAATTCTGATTGTTTGCCATTTATTAGATTATGAGGCAATGTAGTATAGAGAGTAGAGAAATCATATGTAGACAAACCAGATGCTAGAAAATCTCTAGAGTTCAATTTATTAAGGATTTCACCTGAATTTTTAACAGACCAAAATAAATTTTTACCATTTCTTTCATAAACTGTTGTGCAATATTTAATGACATGGTTTTTAATCGCAGTAAGGCAAGAAGTCAAAAGAATAGACAACTCAGTAGTTGTAGATTCACTAGAATTAGAAATAAAACGTGACTTATAGGGCCTTTTATGAAGTGTAGGTAACCAGTATAACGTAGGAAGCTTGCTATGGTCCTCATCAACAAACAACCCAAACTTAGCTGCCATATGGCATCGATGCCTATCAACGATAGACGTCTCATCATGCCTGTTATGCTCATATGTTTTGGCAGTGCTAAGTTCTTGCTTTAGGGTGTTAATATAGTATCTTTTTCAAAAGACCACAACATTGTTAGCAGCCTTATCTGCAGGGGGGGGGGGCAAAACAAACTTCCTATGGAATTCCTGGATCCCTTTCTTCAAGTGTCTAAAAGTGAATTTAGGTTTAGGTGGTAGAAGATCTAAATTGTTGCAATAAAATGAAATTCTACCATCAATAATTTTGAAAATATTAAGTTTCCAACTATTTAAGGCATTAGAGTAAGTAAAGGTGCAAACGTCCACAACAAACTTCTGACATACCCATACCCTATCCTTACATTAGGATATAAGTAAGGTTAGAGTATTAGAAAAGTAGAATTGGGAAGATAGCCCGACTCTACCCTAGTCTCTTTCACACTATTACCCTACCCGTACCTCCCATAGACTAATCATATCCATATGGGGCCATAGCATCTACTCATACCCCATATTAGTAATAGTGGAAATGCGTGGAGGTAATGGTAGGGTTTGCGTAAGCACAGGGTAGGGTTTGGTAGGGTAGGAGTATGTTAATGGGTACAGTATGAGTATCTGCTTTTGTAGGGTCACTCCAATGGCTGGGGTATCCTTCCCTTGGCCCTACAGTTTCTACCCAATCCTTTCTTATCCCTAATAGCCTCATTCCCATAGAAGGTACAAGTAACTGCCAGACAGGTTATGAGTAGGAGTAGATAAAGTATGCAATTGTGTCTGGGTCAGGACTTTGGTAGGTCAGAACTAAGGGTAGCGCAGCCTACTTTACATGCATAATTTTACTTCACCCTACATGTGTGTACGCATACCCAACCCATACCCAGATACACATCATTCACACACACACACACACACACACACACACACACACACACACACACACACACACACACATCTTTTCATTTTATAATACCCATATAGATATGAGTAGATATGAGGAGAAGTAGGGCAGGGTATAAGTATGGAGGTGTATGTGAGAGTTGGATATGTATGGTCGAATAAGCAGCACCTTACCCTACCATACCCGGGCAAGCCCTACTCGCATTCTACCCATCTTTACTACTAAAATTCAAGTTCTACCCTATTCCAAATCAGTTAATACACCCTACTGCTGCACAGTGCCTTATCCTACCTTTACAATAACCTTTCCTTACCCTACCCATAACATCCTCCTAACTTGTCCTATCTTGCCCTACCCAATTCTCTCTATCAATACCAGTGTGAGATGGCTTATAGTATGGTAGAGTGGGAAGGGGTAGGGTTACATAATGATTATGAATTGGTTACCGGTATGTAACATGTATTGTACATTATAAGTTGAGGTGGTATAAACATGGGGGAAGGTAAGGAGTTAGTTTGGTTATGTAGAGCTGGTGATGACTATGGGTATGATATGGTAGTTGAGGGTAAGGTGGGTAGCGTAGGATATAGATTGTAGTACAATGATGTAAAAGGTAAGATAATGGGTAGAATATCAATAGGGTATAATTTTGGGGCAGGGAAGTGCAGGATTGGTTAATCTAGGAGAACGGAGGGTATAGTAGTGAGAATGGAGAAGAGCAGTGAAGGGCGAATCAACCCGGGACATAGACATTTGAAATCAAGTAAATATCTTTCTGCCATTTGTCTCTACTTTTCAAAAAAGATTTTGTGGAGCTACAGTTTCTTTCCAATGTCTGGTTATTACTAGCTACTAAAATCGGCTACTTTACTTGCTACTTCTCGGTTTTGCTTAAATACTTATGTTAGGTTCAAAAATTTAAAATGTTGATAGGACTCTTATATAATAGATATTTATCAAACATTAAAATGTATCCAAGTCCGTTGTGAGGAGAATAAATTTAGATAAATTTCAAACAGAAGTCATAATATAATATTGCATGTTATGTATGTTAAACATTTTACAATAAGGTAATAAAATACACTCAAAAGAAAGTTTGAGTCATTTTCATTATTGTGTTTTTGTGGCTATTAACATTAAGTTGAGCAGAAGCAAATAATTCAAATTAACCATTCAGAATATATTAACATTTTATAAACATATTACTTACTTTGTTTTCCAAAGTACAGTTATAATTTAATATCTGGGGAAATCTGCAATCTAAGTTTGATAAAGCAGCAATTTGATGAGGCTTCTGTGTAAGATTTTTTAAACTCTAAAGATTGATGAAGAGACCCATGCCGATAACCAAAGCCATTTAATTTAAGAAAATGTGTTGGTGTTATATACATGTTCCATTATATAACTAATGTTATGTGCACACTCCTTATATTGTGACTTGTCTCGGCTGATTGTGCTCTTAGCATTTGGGAATATCACAGGCCTAAATGAGTTACAAAAAATTATCAATATTGTTATAATTTGCAGCTGGATTTCATGTTTAATTTTATTAAATATGCCTTTCTGATGTGCATTTTACTGTGTGCTACTCGGCCTAAAGTTAAAATACTGGCACATTATACAAAATAGTAATATACTCCTTGCAAATCGATTTTCTATTAAGTAAATGCAAAGTATAGATCCAAATGAAAATAAAACATCGTACCAATTCTGAAGGGGCTATTTTGCACTCAGTCTCATCATGCCTATTTTGTTGAATTTAATGTAAAATGTAACGTATGTTACACTTTAAGGACCCAAATATACCTTCAAAAATGCATGCTGCAATAAGTGATAATTCTGAAGATAACCAAGTAAACTTCATTCGATATCAGCGAGATAGATGCACACAGTAGTGTAGTTATGTCTACATATAGGAAAGTGTGTCTACTAATTAAAATGGGAGGGGTAACCTTGTTTACAGCCTATACATTATTATGAAGATGATGACTTTGTTAATTTAAGCAATAACTTTAATTATGCCTATACTGTGTTGAAGAATTGGTAAGAGGTCAAAAATCTAAAAAAAATAAAAGAAGGGTCGTTACAAAAAAAAAATTTAACTATGAAAATGTCAATTTTGATTAATTTTGACATAAATGCTGGAATTTAAGGTATATCTGCCCAATAGAAATAAATCACTTTCATAAATTTGATGAACCTTAACATAACCTGGAAAAATATGAAATAAAAATCAAAGGTCACCACAGTATATGAAAAAGGGTCGTCCCATAGGTAATGTTTTGGCATAAAATTAGTATTTCTGATCGATACCCCGTAATTCTGAATGGACAAAGTTAGGTTTGCTTACGCAATAACCCTAATTATGCCTATGCAGTGTTGGTCAATTAGTTAGAGGCCAAATTTCTACCAAACTCCAAAAGAAGGGTCGTCAAAAAGGTTTTTTAATTATGAAAATGTCAATTTTGTTTATTTTCGACATAAATGAGGATATTTAAGATATTTCTGCCCAAGATAAATAAATAAATTTCAGATATAAAATGGCCGTAAACATAGTTTGTTAAAATTTGTCATAAAAACCAAAGGTCACCGTTGTATTTGAAAAAGGGGTCGTCCTAAAAGTATTATGTTTATATCAAAATCAGTACCTTTCATGGAGTGAGTGTAATTTTGAATACAAAGTGTTAGATTTTCTTAAGCAATAGCTTTAATTATGCCTATACTGTGTTGAAGCATTAATTATAGTAAGAGGTAATAATGTAAAAATGAATAAAATAAGGGTCGTTACAAAAAGGATTTTAGACAAATAATTTTTCAATTTTGATTAATTTTGACATAAATGCCGGAATTTAGGGTATATCTGCCCAATAGAAATAAATGACTTTCATATATTTGTAGAACCTTAACATAATCTTAAAAATATGAAATAAAAGTCAAAGGTTTCCATAGTATATGAAAAAGGGTCGTCCCAAAAGTAATAGTTTTGCATAATATCAGTACCTCTGATTGATTCCGTGTAATTCTGAATGGAACACGTTAGATTTACTTAAGCAATAACTTTAATTATGCCTAATCTGTGTCTGTGAGTTAGTAAGAGGCCACATATATAAAACAATAAAAGAAGGGTCGTCAAAATAAGAATTTATTGGTGATGAAAATGTCAATTTTGATAAATTTCGTGCATAACTGCATCGTCAAGCAAATAAAGGACATTTTCTCATACTCAATCATCTGCTGAAATTTTTTTGATAATGGAGTTTTGTTGAGAATCCAAGTCAGATTCACAAATTTGTGCTTAAATAAAAATCTTATGAAAGGGTCATTTCATAAGCAACTATTTCTGATAAGATTTAGATTGATAGAAAACAAGTAAAATTTGAGACGACGCAATTAAGAAATCAACGACATTGCCGACATATTTTGAGACAACTCAGCGACACTTTTTGAGATAATTCAACGACACTATTGTTCGAGTTCAATTGACAAGTAATTGATAATCAACATGATCAGTTGGTAATCATGAGCAATTAGGGGTAAATATTTCTGGAATCTTGATTGAGTTATTTGTGACCATAAAATATATTGTGCATCTGAATATGACTGCTGGGAGATTCGTTTTTTAAAAAAAATCCATAAGGTATTAGTGTAAAATAATTAGTGTCCCTGATCAGCCTAGCTGTCCATCAGTCTCCAGCAGTTTGGACCTACTAGGCCTATATCAGGCCTGAACTTTGATCTGCCTGATTTTTGTCCAAACTGTCTGCAAAAGTTGCAGAATTTATCCATGTTTGGTCGACATATATACCAACATGTTGGACATGAAACATCGTTTGCCTAACTGCATTGTGAAACACTCTAGCTGCAATGGGAACAATTAAAGAAAATAATTATTTTTATAGTAAGTTTCTGATAAGTATATTCATTTTAAGATAAAAATCATTTATGGTGTTGAAATGTCTTATGCACCAGTCAATTGACCACCATCATCCCCCCAAACCCGGAGGGTGTTGGATAGCCAGGCAATTGAGCAGTTTGATTACTTTGACATTGTTGCAGGGCCTTTTCCAGCTATTTTGGGAAAAGGCCCCTGGCTTGAATTAGGAAAAATTGCGACATTTTGGGAATATTAGAAGTAATATTTACTATTGTGAGACATTTCGAACCATGAATACAGATGACATTTTGGTGTGTGCATAACAAAAACATCCGAGTGTACTGAGATGCTATCAAGGTCTGCCCATTACAGTGTGGCCCAGAGAGCAATTCTGGGGCTATTTATCAATTGAACCCGGTGAGATTTATTTCACCTTCAGATTGGGGATTTTTTTTTTGAAAATTAGGAAAAAAGGAGGATATTTTGGATTGTGAATGGGGCCTAATATCGGACCCTGGAGATAGGGAGAAAAGGCCCTGTGTTGCCACAGTGCTAGGGAAATTCGAGGTAGATCTACAAAGGCAATCATGGCTGCGGGGGAAATTGCCACTGTTTAACCAGCTTATTGTAGCCACAGTGTGGGGGTCACGGGGGTGGGGGGTCATAGCAGTGAACTGCAGACGAAAAGTCAAATACGCTGTTTTGGGGGAGGGGGTGTGGAGGCTGTGGTTATGTTGTTGTTGTTATTGGCCTTTTGGCCAAAGTATCTCCCAGGTAATTTGTTTTCTCCGTAATAAAACTACTTGTAAAGTCTCTCTGGCATCGAATAAAAGTCGCTATGGGTCTCAAAAAGTGTTGCCGAGTTGTCTCAACGTTCGCCGCTGAGGTTCGCCGACTGCGTTGCCGAGTTGTCATTTCGCTAAAATTGTCTTGTTCCCGTTCTTTTGAACATCAAGTGGAATGTGATACTGAGCTGAGCCATCATAACAGTAGCCGCTGAAGACAGTATCCGCTGAAGAACTCCCTTTTTTATATGCTCTTTCGCATTTTGATTTTATTTACTTTCACGCTTACGCCATAAATAAAGGGTTACAATTACTGATTATCGGGTTTTACGGATAAACGCAACTGCAGTTTACAATCGCTGTCGCTTTCCCAGTGAAAACTATAACTCGGAAGAAATAAATTGCTTCGGGTTTCAGACACCTGAAACTAGTTGATATGAGTTCTGAATTTAAAAATATATGACTTGACTGATTTATTGACACTCATTTTCTCAAAGAAGACGTTATTTAATCGTCCATTAACTGGAAGTACACTGAAGCAGCGCGTATTAGTACGTACGTCTTTGACGTCGACGTCAACTTGTTAACGGAAGATGCGCGGGTAGCATGCGCAGCCGTATCGAAGTCAGTGTCCTTAAATATAGCTGGTCCTCTCATAAAAGTAAGCATGACAGATGGTAGGAGGCTGATACTACACTATATAGGCAATTTGTCTTTTTTCATGGCGGCCATCTAGAAACCATCCAAAATGGCGTGTCGGACCCAAGATATCGACTGTTAACATCTTGATTCTTAATCAGGGATGACCAATGAACAATATTATACCACTCCCAGAGAGCCCTTATGGGTGCATGGTGACCCCTCCTGGCCCATGGACTAATTATGACAACCTGATTAAAACCCGATCTAGGCTAACTATAGCTGTGGTTGGCTGGGATTTTAATCAGATTGCGATTATGCATAAAATTTGCCCTAAGTGAGTTATTACGCGCCGTTAAACCGGTTTAAGCCCTCCAGTAAAATATTTTACTGACCGTTCCAAGGCGGTACTTCTTTTGTAGTTCTTTTATGTTTTTGTTCTGTCTTATGTTTGCTATGTCTTTGTGCGCATCTGTTTATATGTGCTTTGTGGTCACCTGCTGGGGAAAGGGCTGACCTCTTGGCTCTCGTTTGTGGTGTCTAACTGTGAGTTTGTGACTTTCCCATTGGTATCCTGGGTCAGGTGTGGTACTTGATTGTATCGACTCCTGATCTTTGCACCCTTACTTACTTATTAGTATAGATTATAGATCATATATTACAGTTACGTGGGTCAGTCAAAAATAACTGAGAGTTGGTTAATATCTTTTTACTGGGTTGGCACTTTTGATTGAAACGCACTATACCTACAGAACGAACCTTCAGGTTTCATTGCATATAGCAGTTGACGTCTTATAATCTTCAATGTGCTGTTGTTAGGCAACCGGACACCGTCTCTCAGCGATGTGCGTTTGCGCTGACGACACTTTTGACTAAGCAGTCATGAATCTTAGGTCATTTCAAATCTAAAACAGTATAACAACAGATCTTTTATCTCGCCACTGGTATCAAACAATGTGTAAGCAATGTTTTGAAGAAGTGAAATAGAAAGTAAATACAATACATGCGATGTTCGTTGCTTATCAACCAAAATTGATGGAAATTCCATTTTTAACAAAAACACCAGATTTTGTTGCTATGGCAACCGTTTATTCCAGGAAATATTCAAGATATGCATGCAGATATTTAAACCAATAATTATATACAATGAAATGGTCATATGATATGATACTTAGTTGCTAATATTGCTCTAGAATGAACCGTTACTGGTGGGTGGGGTATATTTTGGGGAAAATTTTCTGAAAATTTAGTAAATTTTCCCTTTATTTATGTAATTAGTTTCCAACGCCTTAATCTCAGTTGTTGCATGTAACAAAATGCATTCAAACACTTTATTTGCAACAAATGCACAAGGTGGTGTAACTTAAATTGTGTATAGTGTTTCCATGTTTACGCTATATTCCAGAGTGAACAATGTATACGTTGCATGGTGCTGTTTTTTGCATATTCCGACACAGGAAAGTTCATTGCATGCATGTGCCAAATTTGACTAGTGTACGTTAGCCTTCGTATGTATCAACTCTCAGGTATTATTGACTGACCCTCGTATAAAGGAATCAAAGGAACGAGCTCATGACTGCGTCTTTGGAAAAAGTCACATTGACCGCTTAACGGATTTACTTAATGTTTTACTCAATAGATATTGCAAATATTGACGCAACATGTGATTAAAATAGTAAGTGAGTATGGTCAGGAAATACCACAATCACAAACTGCAGACAAAGCCATGGCACCGCGAGGAAGAGCCACACAACAACCACAAGACACCAGGAAGACAAACTAAGCAAAGCACCCAGCTCTCTCTTCCCCATCAAGATGATTGCAAAACTAGAATGGACATAAAGTAACGTAAAACAAAAGATAGAACAATTACAGACTCCCACAATAGGAGTAACAATAAACAACAAATTAAGTAAGGGTGCAAAGATCAGGAATCGATACAATCAAGTACCACACCTGACCCAGGATACCAATGGGAAAGTGACAAACTCACAGTAGACACCACAAACGAGAGCCAAGAGGTCAGCCCTTTCCCAGTAGGTGACCACAAAGCACATATAAACAGACGCGCACAAAGACATAGCAAACACAAGACAGAACAAAAAAACATAAAATATCCACAAAAGAAGTACCGCCTTGGAACGGTCAATAAAATATTTTACTGGAGGGCTTAAACCGGTTTAACGGCGCCAACCTCACCCTTCATTCAGATGTGGATCAAGACACATAGATATTTGGTTTGCTTGAAAGACCCCTAACTTATCAATGCATCATCTCCTAAAACATATAAATCAAGATATAACAAGGAGATAAAGCAAGGATAAGGACTCAACAGTAAATTAAAATGAATACCGGAGCAAAATAAATCCAACAGGTAAACCCCGGTGGGCCCGACAAACAGCCAATGCATCAGGCCCCTACCATCTCATCAATAGATAAGTCTTTAAGTCGGAACCATCATAGATTCTGAAGTCCGACCCACCGGCGTGCAATCAAAGAGGAAAGCAAAGTTGGGAACCGTGATTGGGTTGACTACCAAGCATGCAGTCTGTTGCAATACATTAATGTTATAGCCAATCTTTTTATAATGGGAAATTATTATATCAACAACAACAACAGAACCACCGCCTAAGAACAGACAGCTGCCGAAGCGA
This sequence comes from Loripinus fragilis, assembly GCA_964019695.1. Classification (NCBI taxonomy): domain Eukaryota; kingdom Metazoa; phylum Mollusca; class Bivalvia; order Lucinida; family Lucinidae; genus Loripinus; species Loripinus fragilis. Next base: position 2,533,634 of record CAXHUL010000609.1, read on the forward strand.
CCGGGGGGTGGGGGGCTGAAATGCATTTTACTGGTACCAAATCTTCGCCCTACATTCTGTTGTAATGAAAGTACATGAAATGTTCAGCTCGCACCAATGCAATGTATAATCACGGAGAAACAGATTGGTTGTGAAGCACAAGAAGGGGTAGAGTAAACTATAATTGAGTCAATTGATTAATATGCATGTTTGCTTGATCAGCTCAGATATCACTGCGTTGATTCAAAACACCCAGTTTTGTTCAGCGTCCAGACATATACATCGTCATATACCTTATTGTAATCATCCAACTTATTAAAGTAAAGAGGAAGTTAAAGATCAGTAATCGATACTATCAAGTACCACACATGACCCGGGACACCATACGGAAAAGTGACAAAAGCACAAAAACACAACACACAATGAATAGACAAAACAGCATAAGAAAGACAAATATAACACATACATAGCAAAAAAATATCCCCCAAAAGAAGATATAAAAAGGTGATACAATATATAGAATCAAAAGTGCATACAACTGAATACTGGCGCAAAAGAAGTTCCTCAGTTAAACACCGGTGTGCCTGACCAAAGACACAACATCAGGCCCCAACCCTCTAGCTCAAACATGCGTTCCTTTAACAGCACCACATAATAGACATGCTCAGATATCAGTTGGTTTTAAGCATCCAAATTTTTTCAGCATCCAGCTGTATACATTTTCATATACCTTCTTGTATTCGTCCAACTTATCAAGTCTCATACATATTTCACACATACTTTTCTTTACTAGCTCCACATATGGTACCGCCTCATACATATCCTTATCAGACAAAAACTTTGCATATTTTTCCTTATCCGAACTTAATGCTCGAAGGTATCGACCTAATTCATCTGCATTTTTAAAATCTGCCGTGCTGACGTAGGCATTTTTATCCACTTTGATTGGCCTGTGTTTATTATCACCAGCGCGGGATACTTGAATTATGTCATATTTATAATTTTCATAAAACTTTTCGCTTATGTATTCGCTGCAGAGGGCATTTTCAAAAGCAAGGTAATATCGATATGTTGAGTTTAAGATAGAGAAGCAGTCTCCTGCTTCGTGATTAAATACTCTGCCACAGGTCCACTTTCGCCCACACTTTCCTAATATATCAATGTCAATATACTGTTTTAGAATATCAACGTATTTTTCCCTTTTCGAATGTGTTGGACAGTGGCTCACTATCCATATAGCATCTCTTGTCTTATTTTCCGCTATAGCTTGATAATCCCTTTGAGGCACTGTGTATGTTGGTTTTACTTTAAGAGCACCATATGGTAAACAGTGCCGGACCTAAGGGGGGGCCTGAGGGGCACGTGCCCCCCCGAAGAGGCTGTGAGTGCCCTAAAAAAATAAGCTTGGGATTCTAATTTACGCCAAACTTTTTTCTGCTGACGCGTCTCAAACTCCATAAAAACACCACACGAGGACAGCGGGAGTCCGAATTTGGCTTCCGCAAAAAGATCAGAAGATCGCCGCTAATCCGATGCCCCGGGCTTGTCAAAAATGTCCGAGTTGTTGATAACACCTATCCGACAGCAGTAGGCGCGATTTCATTTAGCTCCCAGCCAATCAGAACGTCGGACAGCCACTACGTCTTAATTGACAGGACAATCTTACGCCTATGCAAATTTAAGAATTTGAGTGCGTGTAAACAAATCTTCAAAAAAGGGGGGCACTTATCCCCAGTCCCAAAGCTGTTGGGTTCATTCCGTTGTCACTTCCATTGCAAATCCCATGTAGTCTAGTCGCAAAGTTAATAAGTAATAGCTGTGCCCCCCCCCCATTCCCTGATCAGACTCAGAGAAATTAAAAAGAGAGCCTCAGTCCTGAGGCTGCTGCCGTGCTGTCCAGGAGGGGGGAGATACTCTGATTTTTTCATACATACATAGGCTCGGGACATTTTTTTGGGTTCAAAATTTTGAATTTCAATATTTTTGGGGGTTTTCAGAAAAATGAATATTTTGGGGGGTATGAAAATTTGGTGGATTTTTGGGGGGTCATCACTAAATTGGACTATATTTAGGGGTCATTTCTATGCATTTTAGGGTCTTTTCTTAAGGTCAAGGTACAGAATAGGGGATAGTTTTGGGGGGTTGTTAAAATTTCAAATACTTTTTGGGGTGCTTAAAATTCCGGATATTTTTTTTGGGTGAATGGTAGATGCTGGGCCCGAGCCTACTTATGAAGAAAAAATGAGAGTAACCCCCCCCCCCCCCCCCATGGGCCGTGCTGGGCCTAGGTTATTCGGTTGGGGGTGAATGAAAAAGTACAAAAAAACAGGAGATAGGAACCTTTGCCAATTTTTTCTTAGGTTAGGACTTAATTGTTTTTCCAGCATTTATTTTTTCAAATTTTAAGCCCCCCACCCTCCCCTTCACCGGGGTTTTGCTGTTTTTCTGAACATTCGGCTGACTCAGACTTGCATTGCAATTGCTGTGCCCCCCCCCACTCACACACACGAGAACCTTACCAAAGCATCAAGAACATGACAATGAAATGCAACCTACTTAAAATTGAGGTTATAGAATATGGAAAAATGGGCTTCAAAATGGCTTGAAATGCATTCTCAGAGACATAGATTTTTCAAAAATTTATGGGGGAACCCCCCCAGACCCCCCTCCAGCGAGAGAGGGGTCAACCCCTTCTCCTATTCTGCCCCACTCGCGACGCGAGCCACTTGGTTCAAGCGTTCGACTTTCAGTGCCCCCCCGTAATCAACCCCTCTGGGTCCAGCCCTGGTAAAGGTAGATCCGAATGCTCTGAGTAAGTCATCGTCCAGTTGAAAGAATTTTGGAGTCCTTGGAATTTAATACGCTTATATTTTATTGGTGACTCGTTCTGGTAAAATATCCACACCTGGCCATGTGGTCGTTTGAATGTCAGAGGAGAATAATTAGTCAGCCAGTTTATTATAACAGCATCACTGATTGGTGCATCACTTTTATTGAATGTCAGGACACAGTTTTTGACTTCGCATTGTTCGAAGAACGTGGAGTTAAAAGATTCCTCAACATGGCGAGAAGTTTGAAAATTATTTTGATTGTACCACAATATTCTTTTCAGTTTAACGTCACTTCTGTTCTCGTTCACTGCATTCAGTATTTCTAGACGGGCACTTAATGGAGAGTCATATATGTAGACTCCAACCACACACAGGCAGAGGAAGAGCATAGTCAAGAACGCTGAAATGACGAAAAATAACATGAACTTGCATGAAGTATAGGTCCACAGCGATAAGCTGTCTCTGATTACATTCTGTATTACAACAAAATATACCATAGCAAAACTAGTTGTATCACATCACGTCTCTTTTTGGAGTGATATAATTTTATGCAAGAATAGTGGTTTATCGATTTTAAAGCATGGCGCTATAAAATCGACAAACCACTATTCTTGCATAAAATTCGTTAATATGAATCCATAAAATCCATGATCAAATCATAAGATTCACGTGCTGATTGATCATGGATTTTAATTTGACAATGCTTAAAACGAGCCCTGATTTGTTTGTCTGACATTACACGGGAAGGAGTTCTGTTTCCTGCCCAGACTGATCATTACGTCAACGTTTTTGCTAGCGAAAACGATGCACGAGTTATGACCTTGCGACGACGTTCGAAAGTTTAACGCTAACGCCATTTTAATTGGAGAAACCCAGTGTAAGAAAACTGGTATTTAAAGGTTTACGGGGTGATTCCAGTGGGCTTTAGCTTGGAATCAGAAAAAAATAGGCAAGAATAACGATCACACATGTGTTTTTTAATTGCATTAACACTTGCCAGCTCCTCGGGGGATGTTTGAACAGCTTCCTCGGGACCCGGTAAATGTTAATACATAAAAACAAACATGTGTGGTCCCTGTAGTGGTTTACAGATTTAGTAACGTCACGTAATGACTTCTATTATAACGTTGTGAACATCTGGCAAACACTAGACGTTTTCAGACCAAAACCGCGATTGCAAAATGATTTAAAGTCATATGATAAATAGAATCTAGCATTCGTGTTCCTGTATCATTGAATGTAATAAACTCCTTGCGAAAAAGCGATAAAATGCCCAGCGAGCCTCGTATTTTATCGCTTTCTCCCAACTAATTCAATAACTTCAATAAAACATGAGCACTCATGTTTGTTTGTTTGTTTTGTTGCTTTACGTCCCAAGTCAACAGCTAAGGTCATTGCGGGACGGTCAGTTCATCTAACCACACTTTTTCCTGGGCAAGCTTGAACAAGCGGTTAACCAGTACTTCGTGCACATACTTTCGCTTGTAACTGACAACAGCCCTTCTTGTATGATTCAGCGGAAGGGAGGAGAATGGCCGTAGAAATTATTTCATGATCAATCTCCACGAAAGTATGGGACCGGGCCGGGATCGAACTCGCGACCCCTGGATCTGCAGCCAGACTCGCATCTGTTGCCAGACACGTTACCGACTGCGCTTCGCGGCCCGGTAAGCACTCATGTAAGATCGTCTATATTGTTTACTATTTTTTGCATTATGAGCCGCGACATGAGATTTCCAACAATGTGGTATGTACGACCAGCAAAGCCTCAGATCAGCCTGCGCATACGCGCAGTATGATCAGAGTCTTTGGTAGTCGCTTGAATATTCTACGAGTGTTAAACTACTGACTGAACATCATTAATTTTGAATTTTCTAAGTTCAAAAGGAGGCTGCACAGGCTCGTCTGAGTCTACACTTGTCAAAATACCACATTGTTGGAAATCACATGTCACGGCTCTTATATTCTTAATTTACTCCAAATCATTTCAGATACAGAATATCGCTTTCGCCATAGCAACTCCTGGTGAGATGACATTCTGATATGATATCTAATCTGCGTCTTCGTTTCTACTAGTGACCCATAAAAGGGCCCCCTGGCGTACTAAAATATCAAATTGTTACTAACATGATTAAAACCTATGTGAGGCTTGAACCCACTACCCCTCGATCTCGAGTCAAGCACTCTACCACTTACCTTGGGCGATAACGCACATACTGATATCCATTGAGCAGAGCAAGCAAGCGATATAATTGAGCTATGCTACACATGATATCAAATGAGCAGAGCAAGCACGTGAAATCCATTGATCAGGCCTCGAGGGTATAAAACTTGAGTTCATTCTCAAACTCAAAATAAAGTACAATGATTGGCTGCTTGCTGACATGTGTCCGCAAGCAGCCAATCATCGCGCTTTATTTTGAGTTTGAGCCTGTACTCAAGTTTTATAACCTCGAGGCCAGAGCATGTATATGATTTTCAAGTGTAACGCACAGCTTAGAAGTATTAAATTTGAAATTTATCTTCTGTATCAAACCTATAATGCAGGCTTAACACCAGTCAATACCTTTGAAATGACACAAAATAATAACTTCTCCTAATATTTTAACTTTTTGTGGTACTAAAAGCAAACAAGTCCAAATTATGATATTGTAATAATATGAGCGCAGATCTGAAAAAAATGGTGCTTATATTCCAGCAACTATTACATATGAGACCTAAAACGACAATAATTCACATGCTTTTTATTATCACGAAAATGTTTCTGTACCTTCGTAATATCAAAGTAGCAAACGTTTCTGACTATATTTAAATCTTGTTTGAATAATGTTGCTATAGCAACAATTAGGAAATCTTGCCCTACCAAGGGTTGCGATTGTCTAATCTAACCCTTGGCCTCACAGCTTTGATTTTCTCCGATTGAATACGTCATAAGCCGAAAATAGTAACAATTAATATAATCAATCACAAAGCGATGCAAAAAATCGATAAACACCAGGCCTCCAGATAAGACGGCGTGATTAATTTACATTCAGTTTTCAGATTTAGCAATTAAAATGTACGTGTAATGTGCTCAAAAGAACTGTCACATTAAGATGATTATTTTGAGCACCCATAACATAATTTTGAACTTATTTATAGAAGAAAAACAAATATTTTTACGACCAATCTTTGCTTATCTGGACTTATGGAGACTTAGCAGGAGGTGCACATTAGATACCATAAACTGCTACATTTAATCTGATTGGCAGGAAGGTATTATCGAAAAAATCCTTCCTGACGTTTTCATTGGTCGATTAGTCTGCGCTAATAATAAATTTTGAGGGTCGTGAGTCGAAGGGTTTGTGGAAAGGTAGATACGACGAAACTTTCGCTGGTGAAGATGCAATTAGGAGAGCGCATACCGAAGAGTTGGTCACTTTAATTGCCTATAATACGACTTAGAAACTAAAACATCATACAATTCCATTTGCATTCACATTATAACATTGATAATGCATGTAAATACATTATATTTTTGAGCCACAACTAGCTAACAAGCACCTGGAGACCAGCACTATGATGTCATATTATGGTTTACGTCCTTCCTGACGTCACGTTTCAAACAGGATTACATATGTAATTTCTAACCTCCCTATATTCGTCAATATTGAATATAATTGCTTCAAATATTCAGGAAACGCTCTTAAGAGGTAGAACAATGTAGGTGTAACATAAGCTAGATTTTGATTAACACAACCAAAAGGTACCTTTTATCATAGCATGGCCCGTATTAAGGATTTGAACAATTTCATTAAATTATATCTACTAAAATCCTAAATTCAGTCTGTCTTCTTATCTAATCAAACATGTTATTTAACAATTTCCTTTCAAAGATCAATTTTAAAACCAACATATATAGAACTTTAGATATACTTTTTAACGTCAAATTGAATAGTTATTCCTGGAAATTTGTAAGACAAAAGGAAACCAGCCTTTTTTTTTCTTTATAGTTCAATACTACATTCATTTCCAAATATCACAGCTATAATGTTCACGTTTCTTTTTGACCTTTGTGTCACGTTTTGACTTCATTTTTAAATCACATATTAATCTATACATATATTTTCTGTTTGACATCACATTTGTACTACTTCATGTCTTAAATAACACCAATTAAGTAACACCGATTTTCTTTTTGAAAATTAGTAGGATGAAAAGGTCATCTGTGATGGCCAGAATGACTTTTAGGTGTCTAGAATGACAAGCCCAGCATGTCAACATTAGACTATAAGCATAAATTAATTGTAAGTAAATGCTTCTAGTTATAGACTAGATGGCGGCCACTGCAGGGTATATTATTATAGGAATGAAATTTTATTTTTTGGTTTTTATCGATATGCGACTCCGGCGAATCACTCACAAATTGAATAAAGCACCGAGGGCTTTATGTTAAATTTGTGAGTGATTCGCCGGAGTTAACACATCGATAAAAACCAAAAAATTAAATTTCAATCCTTATAATTCCAACTTGGAGTGTTAATTTGATTAGAGTGTTTTCCATGATGATACATTGCATTAGTTAGATGGCCTCCATGCGAGCTGAATATTTCTTGTACTTCAACAACAGCAGAATCTAGGGCGAAGATTTGGTGCCAGTAAAATGCATTTAAGCCCCCCAGTAGCTTAGGCTGCTGTCCGTTCTAAGGCGGTGGTTCTGTTTTTGTTGACTTTTTGTTTATTGTTACTCCCATTGTGGGAGTCTGTAATTGTTCTATGTATTGTTGTACGTTGCTTTATGTCCATTCTAGTATTGCAATCATCTTGATGGGGAAGAGAGAGCTGATTGCTTTGCTTAATTTGTCTTCCTGGTGTCTCGTGATGGTTGAGCGGCTCTTCCTCGCGGTGCCACGGGGTTGTCTGCAGTTTGTGATTGTGGTATTTCCTGATCATACTCACTTACTATTTTTGAAAAAAACGGCACATTTGTAGAAGGTTTTTGACAAAAATTTCATATTTAAAAGCCCACTGAAGAAAAATCACTCGTAACCGCTATGAAAGATCGGGCACCCATCTTGAAAATTCTATCAGTTCAAAAATAGTAAGTGGGTATGATCAGGAAATACCAACCTCACAATCTGCAAACAAACCCGTGGCAACGGGAGGAAGAGTCACACAACAATCACCGGACACCAGGAAGACAAACTTAGCAAAGCAACCGGCTCTCTCTTCCCCATCAAGATGATTGCAAAACTAGAATGGACATAAAGTAACGTACAACAAAACATAGAACAATTACAGACTTCAACAATGTGAGTAACAATAAACAACAAGTAAACAACAACAGATCCATCGGCATAGAACGGACAGCAGCCGAAGCCACCGGGGGGCTAAAATGCATTTTACTGATACCAAATCTTCGCCCTAGATTCTACTGTTTTTTGAAGTACAAGAAATGATCAGCTCGCACTGAAGCCTTCTAACTATTGCAATGTATCATCATGGAGAAACACTCTAATCAAATTAACACACTGTGATGAAACAAAGAAAAGGGCTCACTACTCACAGATAGTTAGAGCTAAAGCGAACCTCAAGTTGAGCCACAGTAGGTCCAGCTCAGGCACTAACCCACCGATTAAAGCTTTACGTCAGAGCCGTCATAGAGTCTGAGACCTGACCCACCTTCGTGCAATTAAAGAGGAAACCATAGCTGTAAACCGTGATTGGGTTTAAAACCAGGCATACAGACTGTCGCATGACATCCAAGTTATATCGAACCTTTATATAACGTTTGATAATTTTTTTGAATTGATCACTTAAATTATGTTTTCCAACAATGGGTTTGAATTTATAAACTAAATTACCATAAAATATAGGTTCTGATACGCCTTGTTGCAGAAGAGACTTTAACCCAATGTTGTATTTAACAATTAATTCTGAGTGTCTGTGGTAGAATTCAGAAAATGCTTTTCGAATTTTATGATATCTATAACATGGTTTAAATAGCTAAGAAGTCCAAAAATAAGTTCCTGTTGTTGAAGTCATCAACATTAGAACACACTCTTGCAAAACGAATAAGCTGAGAAATAAATACGCCATAGGAAGGGGAACGAGGAACATCTCCATCAAGAAATGGGAAATTTACTATTTCAAAATTAAAATCATCCCGTTTATCATAAATTTTAGAAGAAACTATGCCATTTGTTATGGACAAGTTCGAGTCCAAAAACGGAGCTTCGGTATCAGAAGAATTCGCCTTATTTACCTATTTACCTGAAGTTCAGTAGGATATATCTGACCTACCATTTGTTCAAAATAAAGATTAACAATATTCAGAAGGTTATCTAAATATCTGGAGTGGGAGTTAAAAGCTTCAATAAAATCAGTTTGATTATTGTCTGACAGAGACAACATGAAGTCTCTTTCATCACAAAACATTAAAACAAATCTGCAACAAGAGGAGCATAATTAGTACCCATTGGGATACCTACAATTTGTTTATATAATCTCGAGCCAATACTTATAAATATATTGTCCAAAAGATAATGGAGAGCATCAAACATTTTCTGACATGACCACAATTTATATCGCTTAGATTGTTCAGAAGTAAAAATGGCATTTTTATCATTACATGCGAAATAAAGTGAACCCTTTCTGTTAAATGTGTGTTCAATAATTCTGTTAGTTTTTCTTTGATTAGATTATGAGGTAATGTAGTATAGAGAGTAGAGAAATCATATGTAGATAAATTAGATGCTAGAAAACCTCTAGACTTTAATTTATTAAGAATTTCACCTGAATATTTAATAGACAAAAATGATTTTTACCATTCCTTTCATAAACTGTTGTGCAGTATTTCATGACATGGTTTTAATCGTAGTGAAGCAAGAAGTCAAAAGAATAGACAACTCGGTAGTTCTACATGAACTAGAATTAGCAATAAAGCACGACTTATAGGGCTGTTTATGAAGTTTATGTAACCAGTATATCGTTGGAAGCTTGCTATGGTCCCCATCAACAAACACCCCAAACTTAGCTGCCATATGGCATCGATGTCTATCAACGATAGACGTCTCATCAAGCTGTTATGCTCATATGTTTTTGCAGTGCTAAGTTCTTGCTTTAGGGTGTAAATATAGTACCTTTTTCAAACGACCACAACATTGTTAGCAGCCTTTTCTGCAAGAGCCAAAACAAACCTCCTATGGAATTCCTGGATCCCTTTCTTCACATGTCTCAAAGTGAATTCAGGTTTAGGTGGTAGAAGATCTAAATAGTTGCAATAAAATGAAATTCTACCATAAATATTCTTAAAAAAATATTTAGTTTCCAACAATTTGAGGCATTAGACTCAACATGCACTCGTTTACACCAGCGATTACAAAATTCTTGTAAGGCGCCTGCAATTTCCTTACGACAAGATTTGAAGTCTATTGACAAAGGAAACCTAAATTTAGATCCCTTGCATATAAAAGACCAAATTCTTGAATCAGTTATGATTTTTAAATCCCCTGTGACTTAATGAGCAGCGGGTTGATAGCAATACTTAGAGTCTTTACAATCTCAAGAGTCAGGAATAGAATTTTCAATATCAAGCTCTGTTTCTAATTTGTTACAGTTAAAAACAGTACTACGAATAGGTTTCTGATTCCTAATCTTTGTACCCTTACTTACTTGTATTGTACTTATAACAAATGATAGGGGATTCCTTATTTTCAAAATAAGTAGGAATAGAAGAGATAACAGATTTCTCTTTAAATATACTGGGTAAGTTAACGAATTTAATCCCCTTGTTGACAAATTGAATTTTGATAAAATGTCTAATTTTATTAATTTCGGAGTCTATATATTTCGGAGTTTAAACAATAATTAAATGGGGCAAATATGTGATGTTTGGGTTCAAAACAATTCCATTTAGTTTTGAAATACTTTTTTTTGTCAAACATACGTAGGGCTACACCTTGGTGGGCTCATTGAAAGGCCCTACCAAGGATCAGGTCACGGATCAAAGCACTTACCTTCACAAGTCCTGTCTTAAATCTCCTAAGTAAAGTAATAAGGTTGCAAAGATCAGGAATCGATACAATCAAGTACCACACCTGACCCAGGATACCAATGGGAAAGTGACAAACTCACAGAAGACACCACAAACGAGAGCCAAGAGGTCAGCCCTTTCCCAGCAGGTGACCACAAAGCACATATAAACAGACGCGCACAAAACATAGCAAACACAAGACAGAACAAAAACATAAAAGATCCACAAAAGAAGTACCGCCTTGGAACGGTCAGTAAAATATTTTACTGGAGGGTTTAAACCGGTTTAACGGCGCCAACCTCACCCTTAATTCAGATGTGGATCAAGACACATAAATATTTGGTTTGCATGAAAGACCCCTAACTTATCAATGCATCATCTCCTAAAACATATAAATCAAGATATAACAAGGAGATAAAGCAAGGATAAGGACTCAACAGTAAATTAAACTGAATACCGGAGCAAAAGAAATCCAACAGGTAAACCCCGGTGGGCCCGACAAACAGCCAAAGCATCAGGCCCCTACCATCTCATCAATAGATAAGTCTTTAAGTCGGAACCATCATAGAGTCTGAAGTCCGACCCACCGGCGTGCAATTAAAGAGGAAAGCAAAGTTGCCAACCGTGATTGGGTTGACTACCAAGCATGCAGTCTGTTGCAATACATTAATGTTATAGCCAATCTTTTTATAATGGGAAATTATTTTAATGAACTGCGCTGAAAAATTATTAGAGCCAACAATCTTCTTCAACTTATACACCAAGTCACCATAGAAATCAGGTTCCGAAAGTCCTTGGGGCAAGAGAGATTTAAGTCCAACTTGGAATTTAGAAATCAAATCATAGTATCGTCTATAAAATTTTGAAAATGTTTTGCGAAGTTTATGATACCGATAGCCCTGTTTAAGAAGTTTCTGAGTTAACAATTTATTGCGAGTGTTGAAGTCAGTAACATAGCTAGATGCTCTAGCAAAACGAATGAGTTGAGAGATATAGACTCCATAGGATGTAGAACGAGGAACATCATCATCTAAAAATGGGAATGAGCGATGTCGATGTAAGCCTTGACGGAGATTTGATGACGATTCTCTTCAATAACGTGACTGTTTGTTAAGTGGCGTCACATAATTCGTCATCTTGTTCATTTCTTAGAGTTCTTCCGCTGCTTTGAAGGTGCACCACCATGTACAACGTAAGGGCTTTCAAATAAGCTTTAGAACATGCTTTACTATATTTCATCTGGTGAAAGTTATATTGTTTAATGTACAGTTCATTATTATCAACACAATCTAGCACTGTGAAATCAAGGCAGATATCAAATATTCCTACGCATGGGTTTCTATCAAAATGTAAAAACAATTTAATTTTGCCAACAGACCAATCAAAATCTCCAAAAAAAACGGTAAAATCATTGAGTTGGAATTATTTAGAACTAAGTAATAGTTATACCATGGTTTATCCGCCTATACGTAGAGATAATCCACGAGCTTCAGCGAGTGTGTTATCTCACGTACAGATGAATAACTATGGTATTACTATTTCAAATCACCAACATCACTGTAGACCGTGCATGTAACGAGACATTTCATGCCAAAGTTGGTAAGGGTAGTATAATCTTACCTGCTTTAAAGGTTATAGTTCGCCCTTTCAACATGACGTAAAACTATTATCCTTTGGTATTTGAGTATCTGAAAAACAAACTGCATCGTTGTTAATGCTATTAAGGTTGTAAAAATAAAAATGATAAAGTATCAGACCTTATTGCTCATATTCGCTCATGGTCTCTCTGCAGCTATGGAAAAAAAACTCGGGCTTCACCCTAAATTGGCAACAAAACTCCATCGGGATCCAGCACTTGTTAAAAATAATGGTATACCATGTTTGATCCAGGGAGGCCTGGAGATCAAGTGTGAAATTTGTTATGCATGCAGCTAGTCAGAAAGGGAAGGGGCAATTGCTGCGGATGGTGATCCAAGGAGACCAAATATAATGTCCAATAAATTGACAAAGAATGACTTCTCATAGCAGATGACCCCATGAAAGCACCACGTGGAGATCAGTTGTGAGATTGGCTATGCTTGCAGCTAGTCAGATGGTGGAGGATGTGATCAATTTATGTGGATGATGATCCAGTGAGGCCAAATTTGACGTCGAATAAATTGACAGAAAATGACTACTCACGACAGTCGACTCCCTTAAAAGAACTCCTGGAGATTAGGTATGAGATTTACTATGCTTGCAGCTAGTCAGACAGAAGAGAGTCAATTTATGTGGATGATAATTAGGTGTGAGATTGCCTCTGCTTGCAGGCGAGCCAATTGATGTGGATGATGATCAGGTATGGGATTTGCTTTGCTTGCAGATATTCAGAAGGTGGAGGGGGCAATTGATGTGGATAATGTTAAGTTGTGTGATTAGCTTTGCTTGTGGCTAGTCAGAAGGGGGGGGGCTAATTGGTGTGGCTGATAATCAGGTGTGATATTAGCTTTGCTTGTGGCTAGTCTAAAGGATGGGGGGGCTAATTGATGTGGCTGATAATCAGGTGTGATATTAGCTTTGCTTGTGGCTAGTCCAAAGGGGGAGGGCTAATTGGTGTGGCTGATAAACAGGTGTCATATTAGCTTTGCTTGTGGCTAGTCCGAAGGGGGAGGGCTAATTGGTGTGGCTGATGATCAGGTGTGAGATTAGCTCTGCTTGTGGCTAGTCCGAAGTGAGAGGGGCTAATTGGTGTGGCTGATGATCAGGTGTGAGCTTTGTTTTGGTTTGCTCGTGGCTAGTCAGAAAGGGGGAGGGGCCAATTGATGTAGATGATGATCAGGTGTGAGGTTTGTTTTGCTTGTGGCTAGTCAGAAGGGGGAGGGCCCAATTGATGTGGATGATGATAAGGTGTGGGATGTGCTATACTTGCAGCTAGTCAAAAGGGGGAAGGGCCAATTGATGTGGATGATGATAAGGTGAGGAATGTGCTATACTTGCAGGGGCCAATTGATGTGGATGATGATAAGCTGTGGGATGTTCTATACTTGCAGCTAGTCAAAAGGGGGAGGGGCCAATTGATGTGGATGATGGTAAGGTGTGGGACGTGCTATACTTGCAGCTAGTCAAAAGGGGGAGGGGCCAATTGATGTGGATGATGATAAGCTGTGGGAAATGTTATACTTGCAGCTAGTCAAAAGGGAGAGGCGCCAATTGATATGGATGATTGTAAGATGTTGGATGTGCTATACTTGTAGCTAGTCAAAAGGGGCAGGGGCCAATTGATGTGGATGATGATAAGCTGTTGGATGTGCTATACTTGAAGCTAGTAAAAAGTGGAAGGCCCAATTGATGTGTATGATAATAAGCTGTGGGATGTGCCATACTTGTAGCTAGTCAAAAGGTAGAGGGGCCAATTGATGTGGATAATAATAAGCTGTGGGATGTGCTATACTTGCAGCTGGTCAAAAGGGGAAGGAGCCAATTGATGTGGATGATGATAAGGTGTGGGATGTGCTATACTTGCAGCTAGTCAAAAGGGGGAGGGGCCAATTGATGTGGATGATGATCAGATGTGAGATGTGCTTTGCTTGCAGCTAGTTAGAAGGATGAGGGACCAACAGACCCTTTCCAAATATCAGATTTTATCTGTATTACGTTATATTGGCTGGCCAGTCCAGCGATTAAGCTTCTTCTGGTGTAAAATGTAGTAATAACTTACTGTTACTTTTGAATGTTTTTCACTTATTTGTAAAGGTGGTTAAAACACTAAATAAAAGGAAAGTGGCAATTATATGTACCACAATTACAAAATTATGATGACAAAAAGAGTAAATGTTATTTCAAATTTATCTAATTTACACTTAGAACCACGCCTTGAATACCTATATTCCATCGGTATATGTACCAGCATATAATTTCACAAGTATTTCCGCTGCTGCTAAAGGCCTGATTGAGATGACATGTTTCCCTGCGGGTCGACACTATGTATCAACTTTCCCAACAAGGATGTCAAAAATATCACGGAAATCGGCGTGTGTTTATATGTACTATTCTGAGAAAGGATGGCGAAATGAGCTTGTCTCTTGATCTATATGGGGATATATCGCTGTATATGCGAACTTTTCCCATTCACTAAAGATGACATGTCGTAGCATTAATTTTGTACTATATTCGGTTGTAAAGGATAATAAGCAGCTGAGATATTGGTGATTTGTGCACCACCTTAGTTTTTTTTCTGCAATTTTTCTCTCATTTCTATTGTTTTCATTCATAGTGTTTAATTTAAGAATATCTGAACAATGAGTGAAAAAAGTGTAAACTTCAATTTGGTACCACGTAAAGTGGATGAGATACCGCTGAGATAAGAGTATTTTTGTTTTTACACCCCTATTCTTGTGAATCACATTATGAGTTGCCATGGAAACTAGGCATTTTCACATAGCCCAAACAGGTTTATTTTTATAAAAACTTTTTTATCGTTTAGGGGCCGGGGTCCTACCTAACGATTTTGCATGCATAAGAAAATGCCCATAAAGTGCAAGGTAGGTCCTATTACCAACCACCTCACCCCCTCCACAGGCGTATAGTTGTAACATGATTTCCATCTTTTTTAGATTTCATATATAATCATGAATATGCAAATAAGGCAATAATTGTATAGGACCTCCATTCGACATGTCAAATTCTATCATTGATGACAATCTAGTACCCGGGTGACACAGGAGGGCGCATGATTCAGCTATGTTTCATACTTGCTTCAAGATGAGGGCCCATCCGAAATTGGACTTTATTACGCCAAATGTGACAAATCGTCATCATTCATGATGACTTCCTTGATGTATGGTATGGGCCATTCACTCGAATCTTGAATGTCTTAACATAGAACAGTTTGCATAGCTTCTATAGATTACAAAAAATATTAAAATATGGGGTGAAATCAGCCTGTTTATGTTTTAATATGTTTCCATATTTTTTTACTTTTTAGTATTCATTTATAAGCAAATTATGCGAATAAGATAATTTGTATATCTGACCATAGCTTTCATTTGGTATGTCAAAAATCAAAATTACTCCAATTCAAACAAACAGACAGGTCCATATTAGAGGCTATCAAATATACCCTTCAGAGCTCCAACTTAATAAAGCCAATGCCTCTGATACCGAAGCCGCATTTTTAGACTTGCATTTGTCAATTTCTAATGATATTGTTTCTACCAAAATTTATTATAAACGTGACGACTTTGATTTTGAAATTGTCAATTTCCCATTTTTAGATGGTGATGTTCCTCGTTCTACATCCTATGGAGTCTATATCTCTCAACTCATTCGTTTTGCTAGAGCATCCAGCTATGTTACTGACTTCAACACTCGCAATAAATTATTAACTCAGAAACTTCTTAAACAGGGCTATCGGTATCATAAACTTCGCAAAACATTTTCAAAATTTTATAGACGATACTATGATTTGATTTCTAAATTCCAAGTTGGACTTAAATCCCTCTTGCGCCAAGGACTTTCGGAACCTGATTTCTATGGTGACTTGGTGTATAAGTTGAAGAAGATTGTTGGCTCTAATAATTTTTCAGCGCAGTTCATTAAAATAATTTCCCATTATAAAAAGATTGGCTATAACATTAATGTATTGCAACAGACTGCATGCTTGGTAGTCAACCCAATCACGGTTGGCAACTTTGCTTTCCTCTTTAATTGCACGCTGGTGGGTCGGACTTCAGACTCTATGATGGTTCCGACTTAAAGACTTATCTATTGATGAGATGGTAGGGGCCTGATGCTTTGGCTGTTTGTCGGGCCCACCGGGGTTTACCTGTTGGATTTCTTTTGCTCCGGTATTCAGTTTAATTTACTGTTGAGTCCTTATCCTTGCTTTATCTCCTTGTTATATCTTGATTTATATGTTTTAGGAGATGATGCATTGATAAGTTAGGGGTCTTTCATGCAAACCAAATATTTATGTGTCTTGATCCACATCTGAATTAAGGGTGAGGTTGGCGCCGTTAAACCGGTTTAAGCCCTCCAGTTAAATATTTTACTGACCGTTCCAAGGCGGTACTTCTTTTGTGGATCTTTTATGTTTTTGTTCTGTCTTGTGTTTGCTATGTTTTGTGCGCGTCTGTTTATATGTGCTTTGTGGTCACCTGCTGGGAAAGGGCTGACCTCTTGGCTCTCGTTTGTGGTGTCTTCTGTGAGTTTGTCACTTTCCCATTGGTATCCTGGGTCAGGTGTGGTACTTGATTGTATCGATTCCTGATCTTTGCAACCTTATTACTTTTGTCGCTGGGTGCTTAATGTTAAAACATCACCGAACCTTAGTGGCCTGTATGGCGAACTTGGACGAGTCCCCTTCATTATACAGCGCAAATTTAACATGATAAAGTATTGGGTGAACTCTTAAAAAAGCAGTGATACATTTAAACCAACACGAATATATACAATGTTAAACGAAGACGCAGACGCAGACAGCGGCAATACTTATAATGGTAGTAATTGAGGCCCCCCAGGGAGGTCTGTGCTCCCTTGATCCCTGAAAGTAATGCATTTATCTCCCCGTCTCCCTGCAAATAATTTCTTTGTCTCCCTAAAAGTATTTGCCTTCGCTCCCCAAATCCCTAAAGATAGTATAGCTTCTCCCAAATCCTGAAAAAATATAAGCCAATTCTCCCTAAAATGTATTTATCTTTCCGTAGGATAAAATCACATGCTTAAAACTTATGAAGCTATATAATCGCGCAAGACTTAATGATCACTTACTATTTTGTCTCATACATGTAAAGACAGGTCTTTGCCATGGAATAAATGACTTATAAAAGCCATGGAATGCATGACATATAATTAATTTCAATGAAATGCATTATATATGGCTCAAAGTATAAGGACATCCTTAAAATGTTGTTGCTGTACCTGGTAGAGTTTAGAGACATACCATTCGGTTTTCTTTTCGGGAACAGGGGCTGATTTTTTCCAACCGCTTAAACTAGATATTCTAGACACTTTAGTGAAAGCATTTAACTATAAAAAGTCTTTTCTACAATTGCTATCAGTGCCTATACGCTTGTTAACTTCAGTTAAATAAAGTAAGTATATCGGATAAGCATTTTTCAAAAATTCCTTTAAAAAGGGCTAATAACCTAAAAAGATAATAAAATAGCAGGTGTGTATGTGGCCCTGTAACATTGTGTAAATACACTGTTGCTAGGGGGTCCGCTCCCCCGGAAATATTTTGACAAAAATTGTGTGATCTGGTGCAATCTGGGGCTCCCAAAGTATGCTATAAACAACCTAAAAATCAACATTTTAAGGAAAAAAAATCAACAAGAAAACTTAATTGGCATATTTCTCTCTCAGATCAATCTAGATGAGCATGTTAGTATGAAAATAAATACATTTAGAATTTACATGGGGGGTCCCAGAAGCAGAATTTTTTTTTTAAAAAAATCAACAAAATGGAGGTTTTTCCTTATTTTATTTTTGCTTTTTGGCAAGGCTCCCTTTATCCCCAAAATTATGAGCTTGCTCCCTCGCTCCCCTAAAATAATTGCCAGCGCTCTCCAGCTCCTCAGACCCCCCTTGTTATCGACAAGTCCAAGTCCAAAAAGAGGGCTTCAGTAACTGATATTTTTCCGTATTTAATGGAAGTCCAGTGGGGTATATCTGACTTCAGATTCAGACTCACTTCATTCAGAAAGCCATACTAGTATATTATAGCGTATTCCAATATAACAACATAAAACCATTCAGAATAATTTAACACACATGACTAGGCTAAGTAAAACTAATCTAAGGGCCCTTCCAATTAAATATTATTCTTTCTAATATCAATAGATTTCTCAACATAATTAGACACGTTTCTTGTTAGATATATTGTCTGGGTAAAGTAAAACGATAATGGTGGAAATGTCATTCTGGTTTGGGTATTTGTTATTAATTTAATATACATGTTTACTAATATACAACTCTCTAATATTAACATACTTATTACAACCTATTAAAAAGTGTACTTCAGATTCAACAGACCCTGGACAGAAAGGACACAATCTATCATTTCTTGGAATCTTAGGTCTTTTGTATCTGCCAGTTTGTATCCCTGAATTGTGTGAGTGAAACGAAACTTTAATTTAATGCTCTTATTATTTCAATCCTCAGGACTGGCCTATTGGCTCTCGTTTGTTGTGTCTAATTGTAAGTTTGTCACGTTCCCATTGGTATCCTGGGTCAGGTGTGGTACTTGATTGTATCGATTCCTGATCTTTGCACCCTTACTTACTTTGTAAAGAAAGATTGTTTATACTTAGGAATATTGTATAAGGTGTATTTACTCTGACTGAACTTAGTAAATTTCCCACAGAAAATTTGAAGTCTGCTGTCTTTATTGTCTTTTTGTTTTTGTATTTAATCAGATAATTTTTCCCTGTAAATACTCTTCACTTTACTTTCTAATTTGTGCTTGCTTAAAGAATCAAGATCAGTTTGTTTCATTTTTTAATTGAATCTGCAAGGCAGCCAAACCAGGATTTACTTCCACGAATGTAAAGTAATTGATCTGTAAGAAACTTTGCTTTCAGGAAGCGATTTGCTGGAAGTTTCTGCAATCTTTGATAATAACTAAATACTTGTTAATATGGGAAATCTGCCTAAATCGCACTTACAGAAATTGCTTGTTTTTCTGTTTACATCAAGTATATATTTGCAATATCTAATATAGACTTTTCAAACTGGTATCTATTATCAAGTAAATTAATTTTGAAGTCTGAAATCCAGATTTCACTGCTGTGCGTAAGTATTGGCAAGTTCAAAGTATCAAATAATTTCAAAAATACTCTGACTGGTATTTCTTTAAGTCTTGTAATTTGCTCAGCAATGAAAATGTGCCTTTAGGGCCTTATCTGCTAATAGTTTAGCAGCTTGTTTCAACAGGCTGTGTTCTGAAAATAAACTCTGGGATATTGGAAACTGTCCACTAATTCTTTTTTGATTGAATTTAAACAGCATCTTAGGTTCAAGTTTTTTTTTTTTATAAAATATGACTTTTGATTTATCGATATGAACTTCTAGCATCGACTTTTTCACAATACAGTTCCAATTTGCCCAGACAACGATGCAGACCAGATTCCGTAGTAGACATTATTACTAAATCATCAGCATATTGTAATGAGTAAACTGCGGTATTATCGATCATGATTGGGTCACAATCAGTAGTAAAAATATGATTTTAATCATTTACGAAAATATTAAAAAGCAAGGGACTTAATCCATCTCCTTGCTTGACACCTCTATATGAGTTTATTATGTCTCCAAGTGAGTTGTTCTTTTTTATGCGAAATTGCGTATTAGAATACCTGTTGTATAACAATTTGAAAAAAAATCCACCGATGCCTGCTTTTAACAACTTGCAGAAAAGAGATTTCCTAACCACAGAATCAAATGCTTTTGAAAAGTCAACGAAACAATTGAAAAAATATATTTGTTAATGATTGTTTTAACAGCAAATTATGGTCTGTTGTACGATAATCTTGTCTGAATCCGTCCTGAAATTCACTAAAAATCCTTTGCTGTCTAGATAGTTATATAATCTTTGATTTAATAGGGAGGTAAATAGTTTACCATTACTGCTGCAAAGTCGTATACTTCTGTAGTTGTTGCAGTCACTGGAATAATCTTTTTTAAACAAAGGTGAGATAAGCAAGGTATTCCACATGGAAGAAAAAATTGTCATGTAATATTAAATCAAAGTTTCAAAAGTGGAAGGACAAGTAAGGCATCGACATATTTAATCAATTCATTAGAAATAAGGTCTATTCCACCCTGTTCCTACAATTCCAGCTTTTTGATACCGTCTTAAACTTCCTTACAAGCGAATACAAAATCTAATTCAATATTGCTTTGGCTTTGCTGCGTGAGTAATTCAAAATCAGAATCTATCACTGAGCCACATTTGTTCTCTTTCAAGAGATTCTCATAATATTAAGACCACTTTTGGAAGGAAATATTTTCCTTTTTTACGAAGCGAATTGACAGTTTCCCAAAATGCTTTTGGGTTGAAATCATGCATTGATTCAAGCTTTTCTGTTAGTTAATGTATAATTCTTTGTTTTTGTTGTTGTTTTTGTTGGGGTTTTTTTCTTCAATTTTTTGTATTCTCTTTTAACACAAGAAATGATTGTTTTGTGGATTTAATTGTAGCTTCTTTGCAAGAGATAGTAACTCATGTCTCATCTTGAAACAGTTTTCATCCATCCAAACTTTTTTTTCTATTTCTTTTGTGTTTATTTTGCTTTTTTCATAGACTAAGATGGCAATATTAAGATTGCTGTTGATGATGGCGATATACTTATCCTTACTTGCAGCGTCCATAAAGAATTTTCCTGGAGTTATAATTGAAGAATCATCATCAATCATTCGTGAAATATGGCAATCAAGCCCATGCCATATTGAGCAATGGTTAGAAAAATCATTAGGTAACTGAACATTGAAAAAAAATTGTGGAAAATAGACTCTGGTGCTTTAATGTAATCAATGGTACTTTTATAGCAGTGGCTATTATTTCGCGAATTTCACACAGTGAAAAATTGGTACCAATTCTTCGCAGCGCGTGAAAAATGGTACCAAATACGTCACATATTTCATACCAATATTTCACATTTTGTGAAATTTGCGCACGTAGTGTACTGTGTAGCATACATGCGCAATCTTCACATCGATAAAATACCCCCAAATCTGCTGCATTTTGCGTTCGATTCCAATTCTTCACATATATGTCAGGATTTTATAACTTGTTTCAAACAGGTTACAGATAAATTTCATATGTTTACATTTGAAAAATCTGAGAAAGGAGTAAGAATGCAAATCAATTATATGAGCCGCATCGTGTTCCAGATTTGCCAGCTTGTGTCTATGTAGATACAGAAACAAACACTAGTGTTTTAATTCTAGATAAAGAATCTTTGGAGATTCATCAATCAGTGCAGGAAAATTTTCAATTAGTGTAGCTAAGAAACATAGGCCCTGATCCAGCTATGTATTTACAGAGCTGATCTGCGCCTTTTGGCATATGCAAAAATAATATTTTATCAGGGTGAGGCTTGTATATAGCTAAAGGAGAGTCAGAGTCAGCTTTTCCGTAATTTCATATGTCTTTGAATGGTGGATCCCCTTTTTTAACTCACGTTGTGGTCATAGGACGTCCGTCCTGCCAGCTACCCATCCGTCCTTCCATTGTTTGTCAATAATAGCTTCCGGGTGGAATCTCACCAATCTTCACCGGATTGATCGATCCCGTTTCAAACTTGTTCAAAGATTTCAACTAGAAATCTGGTTGCCTTGTCAACCAAAAGCCAACACTCAAAAATCTTGTCAAAAACTTCTGGTCAGATTTCAAAAGATATAGGCACAAATGGTCCGTGGGACACCCTCTACCAATGTTGTTCAAATTATTTTTCTGTTTTAAAAATATGACCGTCAGGTGGCGTAACCAGTTTTTCTATGTCAATATTGGTGAAACTTTTTTATATCTGAAATAGCAGAGTAAGTAAGGGTGCAAAGATCTTGAATCGATACAATCAAGTACCACACCTGACCCAGGATACCAATGGGAAAGTGACAAACTCACAGTAGACACCACAAACGAGAGCCAAATGGTCAGCCCTTTTCCAGCAGGTGACCACAAAGCACATACAAACAGACGCGCACAAAGACATAGCAAACACAAGACAGAACAAAAACATAAAAGATCCTCAAAAGAAGTACCGCCTTGGAACTGTCAGTAAAATATTTTACTGGAGGGCTTAAACCGGTTTAACGGCGCCAACCTCACCCTTAATTCAGATGTGGATCAAGACACATAGATATTTGGTTTGCATGAAAGATCCCTAACTTATCAATGCATCATCTCCTAAAACATATAAATCAAGATATAACAAGGAGACAAAGCAAGGATAAAGACTCAACAGTAAATTAAACTGAAAACCGGAGCAAAAGAAATCCAACAGGTAAACCCCGGTGGGCCCGATAAACAGCCAAAACATCAGGCCCCTACCATCTCATCAATAGATAAGTCTTTAAGTCGGAACCATCATAGAGTCTGAAGTCCCACTCACCGGCGTGCAATTAAAGAGGAAAGCAAAGTTGCCAACCGTGTTTGGGTTGACTACCAAGCATGCAGTCTGTTGCAATACATTAATACAATCTTTTTATAATGGGAAATTATTTTAATGAACTGCGCTGAAAAATTATTAGAGCCAACAATCTTCTTCAATTTATACACCAAGTCACCATAGAAATCAGGTTCCAAAAGTCCTTGGCGACAAAGAGATTTAAGTCCAACTTGGAATTTAGAAATCAAATCATAGTATCGTCTATAAAATGTTGAAAATGTTTTGCGAAGTTTATGATACCAATAGCCTTGTTTCTGAGTTAACAATTTATTGCGAGTGTTGAAGTCAGCAACATAGCTAGATGCTCTAGCAAGACGAATGAGTTGAGAGATATAGACTCCATAGGATGTAGAACGAGGAACATCACCATCTAAAAATGGGAAATTGACAATTTCAAAATCAAAGTCGTCACTTTATCATAAATTTTAATAGAAACAATATCATTAGAAATTGACAAATGCAAGTCTAAAAACTGGCTTCGGTTTCAGAGGTATTGGCTTTATTCAGTTGGAGCTAGTAAGAAAAACAACACTTCTTGTCTTAAATCACTTGCTCTAGAACCTTGATATTTGGCGTGTAGCATCAGCTAGTAGACCTCTACCATCTTGTTCACAATATGACCATGACCACAAATGGCCCCGCCCAGAGTGTCAACATCCTGTGCCTTTTGTCAACATAATAAATAGACACGTTTCCAAGTAAAGATTTATAATGAAACTGCTGATTAATTAAACATCATAGCTGGGCTTTGAGAGGAGCTATGCTTTGTAATACCCTTATATAAAGTAATTCTCAATGAGCGACCCCAGGCCCGAAGACTCTCTTGTTTCCATATAATGAATCGTGTTCCTGGGAGACATATTGATTTGGCCAGTGGCACCTGTAACAAAATAATGTCCACTCTGTCATTCAAAATCATAAAGGGAAATACTCAAAAGTGATGTAGAATATTTCACGAACTAGTTTTGTGGTACTTAGGGAACTATAGAATTTCGGCATCCAATTTCATCTTAAAAAACAGCAACAACAACATATTGATATTGTTTTGAAAAAAAGTTCTAACGTTTTATTTTTAATGCTTTTTTAGAATTTTTTTCCCGAAATCCTTAAATCATCAGATTGTGTGGCTTCGACGCAAATATTTCGCTTTACTGTTTAATAAGTCACTCAAATTCATTATTTCAAGCCTTTGTGCAAATAGCAATTTATTTGAGAATAGCTTGCAGACAGCAAAAGCTCAAGGTATAAGCTTTCAGAACGCAACAGACATAACTCCTTAGCATAACTCTATTATTTACTATTTTGAGTTGTGTCCCTATGATCTTCGTAATACGAATTTACATCCGCTTAAAAATTGTTTCCGCACTGTTCAACGTTCATACAAATATTGAGCACTGAACCGTAGCTCTTGCATATGTATTTTTTGAGTGATTGTTAGTTTCCTGGACAAAATCATGTTTCAAACATATGCGAACAGTAGAGTGGTTGATTCAATATCCCTTGTATCGATGTTTTGAGCTATGTCCCTTCGAGCTTTGTAAGTATCAGTTTCTGTCAAAAATCATTTCAGCTTTTCAACTTCTTCCATATAATGCTATATTTTCTGTTCAATTCAATAAATGTCACAAAAAGTAAATTCTAACACACCTCATCTATAGACCCAACGGTAACAAACTGTCATATATCGGACAATAATTCACAGCTAAAGTGTGTGATACTTGACGTCACTGGAAAAAGACGTCATTCGTGGCGTTAGACGGTGTAACGTCGTTTTTACGCTTGAAAGACGTTACAATTACATGTAAACTTATGTGACGTTGTCCAAGTATTGGCGGGAATTCTTCAGTGCAATGGCGGGAAGTTGGAAGAAGCTGAAGACTTCGAATGTGTTTTCGTCGTTTATTGTGTGTTAGAAACGAAATAGATCAGCTCCAGTGCATGAATTGTCGGTCAGTTGTGCGAAGATAAATCACTCGCGCTGTGCACTCGTGATTTGATCTTCTTTACAGCTGACCCCCAAACAGTGAATTATTACTCAACAATTCACTGCTGGAGCTGATCTATTTCTTAAATAAAAGTAACCAGGAAGGAGCACACCTGGAGCCAAGGTCAAACCTTGAAACAAAAACGTAAGCAACCAATCATGTTACAAATAGGTATAGTCCGTCCAGTTAAGAGAGACTGGGCGGTTCTTAGAAAAGACAAGAGAAAAATACACCTATTTGAAAAGATAATTCACTTTTCCACGCAGTTTTCAGCTGTACTGAACATTTTTATTATGAGAACATAGCTAAATTCTACTTTTACAAATGATTTAAAAAGAAAATAAATTTTTTCGAAAAATGTTCATAGTAACAGAGTATGCAGCTTTAAAAATCAAACCAGTTTTGCCATACGACAAAATTTGAAGAAAGTGCAAACCTACCTTCCCTGAAAACTTTCACAACATATCAATCCCGGAAAATGAAATGCAGCAGGTACCCAGCAGCTTACTAAAGATAAACGTAACAGGCATGCTAACGTATAATGTTGGTCACCCTTGTCGTCTGCGCTTCAGTTGGTTGCACGAGTAAAGCGTTCATAGGCTATTACACCCGATTTACTGTAGACTAGTCTTATTTGACAGTGTATGACAGCGTTCTGTCTGACACACCCAGTCTCTGTTAGCTGGTCGCACTATATTGACCGTTAGTATTATACGTAATAGTTATACCATGGGTTGTCCGCCTGTACGTGGAGATAATCCACGAGCTTTAGCGAGTGGATTATCTTACGTACAGGTGGACAAACATGGTATAACTATTTTATATCACCTACATCAGTGTAGACCTTGCACATCACGAAATATTTTGTGCATAAGTTGGTAAGGGTGGTATAAAGCGGACAACCGAGTGAGCAACTCTTTCCTTAGCCTCCTACAATCCTTATACATAGAAGGTGAAATAGCCGAGGTGCATTCGTAAGAAATGGGACGAAAGCACGGATGGACGGACGGATAGCTAGCCGAATTTGGTAAATTATTGGTATATGTTTTTTTTTCTTATTAGTCTGAGGGCTGGTCAGCTAGATTGGATTTTTTTCAATCCGTCCGGTAGAAAAATTTCATTTATACCAAGTGAAAGTATAACTATATAGAAGTAAAATGAGGGTGGATGCCAGAAACAAAAGTGGTGCAGATTTTTTTTCAGGTGAAATTTCGTTACCCCACCCACTGAAAATGCATTGTAATATTAAAGTGTGAACCTTCAACAGAATTTAAATATGTATGAGAGCATATTGTCTTCTCATGAATTTATATAAATGTTAAAAACATAATAAACGCTAGAATCGAGTCAAAAAAGAAGTTAAACTACATTTGGTACATTGGTGTTACCACAACCACCCATTTTTCATTTATTTTTTTGTTTGTAATATGGATAAATATCATTTTATGCTTTCGTGTTGCAGCTACATGGATTGGGATGAGACAGATAACTGCATTACATAAGACTTAGATCTTGCTTGCCCAATACCCTGCCCAATTTGAGTTCCTATATGCGAATATATTTTCATCATACATTGTTTGTTTAATAGTTGGAAACGTATTATAAGTCCCAGATTACTCTAGCTGGAAAAAAAGTCTGGAGGTGACACTCTCTGCTATAATTAGTGAATACTTTGACCATTTTATTAGAGAAAAAGGTTTTATTGTTCTGATCTTGTTTTTAATGTGATGGTAATATGATAAAGCAATTAACGTAGTTGCCAATAATGCTTTTTGTACAAAGATATTAACTTTTTTAAAGGGGATAATACATGAATTATACATCAATCACAGTCTATATATACGTATCAATTTCCAAATAAAAGTATGTCACAAAACCATAACTGTTTCTATCTGACCTCGAAAATAATACAAGAAAACCCCATGTATATGAAAACATGTAGAGTGTATATTTAATAGTATTGGTCCTTAGATTGGCTGTATAGACCCCCTCCCCCAGCGGTAATTTTTTACACTATGGTTCCTCAAACTGCTCTTTATAAGGCTCAAAATGACAGACATTAGCTCTCTTGAAGTTTCAGTGATCGCGAGTAACAGCTGGATGACATATGTTACCATTACAAATGTTTTAAATAATACCATTGAGGACTATAGAGTATTCTTAATCACAGTTTTACCATATGACTGACTGTTTATTTACTTGTTTTATGGAAGATATTACTATAAGATATCATATTATAAAAAAATTATAAAAATATTATGGGCTTCTAATCTGTATGCTATATATGGATACTTGCTGTTACAAACGTTACCTTTGATGGTCATGATATATGTCAATATGTTATACAAATTGATTATACTACATCAAAGTTAATACGTAATCAATCTTCTGATTTTTATAACTAGAAAGGTAGTGTCCTCCTTATTTTATTTCTATATATAATAGATAGAGCTTAATCAGGTGGAAGTGGCTCAGAATATGCTAATGTATTTTATAAATTACCATGAATTCATGCAATTTGAAGAAGGTTAAATCATATTGGTTGCTCTGTTTTTAAATAGAAATAAGATATTTCTACCCAAAACATTTATTTATTACACCAATGAAAAAATCAAAGTGGTAATAGTAACTAAGCGAAACAAAAATGTAAGTAATCATGCTACCCTGAAATAATCACAATCACCGTTATATGGTTCATAAATAGTTCTTATTCACCATCATGTATTGCTATGGGTTTTACTTATTGTAAATACATGCTTTTAATACAGTGCAGAAAAAAAATATTTCATCCATTTTACATCCTCCTGATGATGGCAATAGTTAAGCATTTTGGAATAAAGCCATGATGTTAGATGCATATAAGTCCACAACAAACGTTTTACATGCCAATATCCTCTACAAATAACCATTTTAAATATTTGTTTGTACGAGTTGATGCTATTTGTCCCTGTTTAAGGTTTTTCAGTCATGCTGAGACCGTGTCCCAGGTTAAACCAGTACAAAGTATAGGATAAGCATATGCACAATATAAGTTAGGGTATGAGCAGTGGTAAGGTATGAGCAAGGTATAGTTTGAGTAGATAGCCTAAACCTACCCTAGTAACGTCAATTCTGGCTGGTGTGCTATCTTTTCTTGTACTGCTTGACCAAACTCAACCAAATTTGAAGAGTGAGTTGCTTATACTTGCGAGGCATGCATGCGCCAGTTTATTTGCCCCTACCCCTCCCACTAGAGGCCCTGGGGTGAGTGAAAAGTATCAAAAGCGTGTTGATATGCGATGGTGTACATCTATTGTGCACTTCTAGTTCCTTTAGGTTTGTCCAAAAGACATGATTATATGGTCAGAATGTTTAAAATGCTGATAGGACTGTTAAGTAATCATTGAAATTCGTTGAGCATTTACATGTATCAAAATCAGTTGCAATAAGAAATATTTTTCCTTAATTTCATGCAATAGTCATATAATGTTGTGTGTTATGTATGTTACATTTTCACATTTAGGAAATTTAATATAATTTGAATAGAGTTTCAAACCACGTTTTAAAATGCCTATTAAGATAGATAATTAAGGGAGCAATCTAACTTATACACCGTGATTTTTAGTAGCTACATTATTCGACATAACATTATTATGTTACACGTTATAATCTAAAATTCCTTAATCAAAAGTTTGATAATGCAGCAATTTGATGAGGCTAATGTGTGTTTTGCTTATCTCTGTTAATGTTTTGATGAGTATGTTATAAACAAGATTTTAGAAATGCTCAAGATTGACTAAACACCCCATACTGGAAACAAAGGAAACTAAATTAAACTTGTGCGAGTGTTGTGTATGTTACTATAACTATTTGCAAATAGCTAAAATTTAGACACATCTTAGTTGATTCTGCCTTTATAATCTTGGAATTTCTCAGACCTGATGTAATTACACCCATTTTTAATCTTGTTATATTTTACATTATATCCATATGTTTTAGTATGTTAAAGTGGCCCTTCAGATATGACGTTTTTACATTTGGCTTCCAGGCTTAGACTGTATTAAGTGGGACATTATATAAAATAGACAAATATCATTTTTGCTGTATGTTGAAGACAAATCAATTTTCTTTTATAGGTAAATACAAAGTATGGATCCATTTGGAATTGAGAAAGCTTAAATAATCTGGAGAAACTATTTTAGACTTAGATGTCCATTTTACTTGGTTTAATGTAAACATGTGTCGTAAATAAAACTATGAAGGGTCCAAATGAACTTTTCAAAAGGACCCGCTGCAATATGTGATGATTCTAAAATAAACCAAGAAAACTTGATTTCAAAATCAGTGCGATAAATGTATGAAGAAGTATATTTATGTTAATAAATTGTAAAAATAAGTTGTCTACCTAATAGAATGGGTAGGGTACCTTGTATACAGCCTATCCATGTATAGAAAATATGGCAAGTTTTTTTATGTATCCATTCGAAAAAACAGTGTCTGATGCTCTCTGGATTAATTTATGGGGCCAAGAAATACAATGAATGCAATTAAAATGAGTCATTTTAATAAAACGTGCATTTTCAAAACATTTCCCATAATAGCACATTTTATGTGAACAGTACTACGGAATACACCGTCATTTTTGTACAAGGTCATCAAAATTTTTAGAATGAATCATTCTTTCATGGCTTATGGGATACAAAAATGTTAGTTTAGGCCATAAAACTGGCTATAGCAGTTTTTGTGGCAGATTTCAGCTGAACTGAGACTTAGACATCATGGAAAATAAGCTTAATAGAAAATAATAGCACAATTTTGGGTAGGTGCGTTTATTATGTCGTAGAAAAAATATGCACCACTTTCAGGACTGACATCCACCCTAAATGTTACATTCACATGTTACCCTAATTGACTGTTCTATTGGAAAATTTCTACCAGATGGATTGAAAAAAAATCGTAAATAAGGCTCTTTTTTAAACTGGGCCTTAGCCTATATAGAAAAAGCCGATATAATATGGTAAAGTGATTAACTCTCATTGTAAGCAATAGCTAAAGGAAACACGTTGGGTTCAACCGATGTTATGTGATAAAAAGAATCTTTCACGCGTGACTAAACTCCAGCTGTCAAGTTTATAGACTTAATTTTTCGCAATAGTTCTTTTATCTTCAATTTTAGCAAAATGTGTTCGCGATGAAAAGTATTCAGGAACATCTCCGCCAACTTCTCCAAATGGTTCCAACATCCTAGATGCTGCAGGTTCCTCTGTAATTAGATGCACTCTTTGAACATTTTAAGCAAAGCGCAAATAAACCAAGTCCAAGATTTCAGTCAAAAAGTTACATTGCACCGCCCTAATTCAATTACTAAAGCGATGGATGGCTTGTTCAAATTAATAGAAATCGCGCCTGATTCGCTCGCGCGTTTAGCTAGTATATATAGGGCCATCTCAACACCGTCCATTCCATAGCACGTGCATTGAAGAAAAATTGCACGTCATGTAATAACCCAGCCTCTGTTCCTACAAATGAGCCTGTTTTAAGTTGATTCTGCATATGCACGGTAAATTCTGAGTATGTTAACGGCAATTTTATGTTATGCACAGCCTTTGAAGAACGAGATATGCATCGCTTCCGAATAGTCAAGTTTTGAAACTACCCCTTTCTGTCACGCCTATACGAATTATACCTGTCATTAAAAGACTTAGGCATTTAGGACGAATTCAATTTATTGCAAAATCTTCATCTATATACACAAAAATCTGTTTGCGACACAAGCACAAGACCTTTTGAAGAAGTTGGCGGAAATTCTCCTCTACAGCATTCATCGCGAACGCATTATACTAATATTGAAGAATAAAAAGTTATTGCGGAAAATTAAGTCTAAAAACTTAACAGCTGGAGTTTAGTTAGGCCAGAATTTTTTGATATTACAAATTCTGTCATTGACAAATGTGAAGATTAAGTACCAATTTTTCACATCTTTGATAATAATGGTACCAATATTTCACATATGTGAGCATTTGGTACCATTTTTTCACATCTGTGAGCATTTGGTACTGATTCTTCACATTTGTGAAAATTGAGTACCAATTCTTCACAGGTGTGAAGAACTGGCACCGATTCTTCACATTTGTGAAATTGAGTACCAATTTTTCACATCTGAGAAAAATCGAACCAGTCCTTCGCAGATGACACGAATACGTACCAATTCTTCACAGTTAAAAAATGAGAAAGATGTGAAATTTGAGAACAAATGTTAGACCCCCAAAATTATCGAAATTGACCATACGCAAATTTCACATTTTCCAAAAGTGACGATTTGGTACCAGTTAAATTCTTCACACGGTGTGAAATTTGCGAAATGTGAAATTTGCTGTTTAACAGTGCTCTGAATCACTCAGGTATGATGCCTGACTTGAGTGCTCTGAATCACTCAGGTATGATGCCTGACTTGAGTGCTCTGAATCACTCAGGTATGATGCCTGACTTGAGTGCTCTGAAGCACTCAGGTATGATGCCTGACTTGAGTGCTCTGAAGCACTCAGGTATGATGCCTGACTTGAGTTCTCTGAAGCACTCAGGTGTGATGCCTGACTTGAGTGCTCTGGAGCACTCAGGTATGATGCCTGACTTGAGTTCTCTGAAGCGCTCAGGTATGATGCCTGACTTGAGTGTTCTGAAGCACTCAGGTA
Organism: Loripinus fragilis; assembly: GCA_964019695.1. Taxonomy (NCBI): domain Eukaryota; kingdom Metazoa; phylum Mollusca; class Bivalvia; order Lucinida; family Lucinidae; genus Loripinus; species Loripinus fragilis. The sequence goes on from CAXHUL010000609.1 coordinate 2,565,260, forward strand.
TGATGCCTGACTTGAGTGCTCTGAAGCACTCAGGTATGATGCCTGACTTGAGTGTTCTGAAGCACTCAGGTATGATGCCTGACTTGAGTGCTCTGAAACACTCATCATCAGAGCACTCATCATTGGTACCTGAAGAAGCAAGCATGGTTCATAAATGACTAGCGTATAACTTGACTTTTCGCTTGCTGTAAAGGCGGCAACTTTAAAATTCATATCTGGGAGTGGTTCGGCTATTGCATCTGCTAATGAAGGGCAATCAGGTTTATTTACAATTTGGTAAAGAGTTAATCAGTTTTTTGGGTCGCGCAAGCGTGCATGCATTTCATGAAAATCCTAACCGTATACACACTGAACTCACATTTCTTAACCCTTACAGCGCATTATCACAAAATGTATGTTTTTGTCGTCCACTAAAATATTTGAAGCCTCACTGCCAAACAGTGCGGACCCAGATCAGACTGCTCCTGTAGGAGCAGTCTGATCTGGGTCCACAATGTTTGCCTCTATGCTTATGTTAAATAGACATTTCAGATGCAGTTATTTTGCTGGCGTTTTAAGGACTAAATAACGTGTTTTGCGTCTATACTGAGGTAATGGCGCAAGATGTTTCAGTTACTTTTGAATAATTCAGCTTTAACCTATGTCTAAGGTTGACCAGTCCAAATTACGCATTCACGAGGTGCCGCCTTTACAATAACCAAAAAGTCAAGTAATACTTCTATTTATTCTTAAAAGCTTGATGTGAAAAGATAAACGTTCAAGTACGTACGAATATGTCGTGACTATTCCGAGTAAGAACCACTAATTGCGGATTGAAAGGAACGTAATTTACTGCTCGTACAGATGGCGAGATCTCATTTATAAATTATCAATCAAGCGTACTTATTAAAAAAACAGCTGAGACCAATTGAAACAACTATGGACAATATTCGATGCTTTTGTTAGTATTCTTTGAAATCGAATTCTTTGAAATCGAGATGGTACACAGACGTTATTGACATGGATGTTATGGATTCCGTGTGCGGATCCAGAAAGTTTTTTTTTAGGGAGTCCAACTGTGAAAACGTTTATTTTTCTATTAATCATTTTAAGTTGATTATGGCAAGAGAGAGGACCCAAATAGAGATTGATGAATTAAGGCGGTGATGTTCACGGACATCAGAGATCGGTTAAAATCAGATGGGTCCGTCTCTTAAGCGAAAATAATAAAAGAATCGTACTTTTTATGAGTTAAAATCACCCAATCAAACCTATTTTTTCAACAAACACGACCTGTACACATTGAGACGACACGATGTAATACTTCTCGGCGGTGTCACTGTTCCAACGGAACTATGAGTTTTCCATGTTCAACACAAACTCGATATCGCTATATGTTTCTGTTAAGTTTCCGAAACTGTCTCTGCATACGACCCTTCTTTTGTCTCAGTTGGGCAGCAATATACGGAGTTACTACGGGGTGTCTATTTTGGTATATATTTTATCTGCAATTAAAACACAATCATGCTAATTTGGCACATTAAAGAAAACTGTTAGGCATGGTTAAGATATCCCATTTAATTACACATATCGAATTCTACCGCAGAAGTCTACTATTAATTGACTTTTCGCTTACTGTAAAGTCGGTAACTTTAATATTCATATCTGGACGTGGCTCGGCTATATCATCTGCTAAACAAGGTAAATCAGGTTCTATAAGAATTTTAAATAAGTCGTTTGGGCCGTGCAAACGGTGCGTGCATTTCATGAAAATCCTAACCGTATACAGACTGAACTCACATTTAATGATCAGTATTAACCCTTAAAGCGCATAATCACAGCATGTGGGTCCATAATGTTTGCCTCTATGCTTATGTTAAATAGACATTTTTAGATGCAGTTATTTTGCTGGCGTTTTAAGGACTAAATAATTTGTTTTGCGTCTATACTGGGATTATGGTGCAAGATGATACAGTTACTTTTGAATAAAACCCCGCCTCATTTTGTCTAAGGTTGACCAGTCCTAATTACGCATTCATGAGGCGCCGCCTTTACAGTAAGCGAAAAGTCAAAGAATACCACCCGTGAATGGAAAGAATATTACTTTCTATGTCCTGAGTAATATTGCTACTATGGCTCTGTGCCAGGGCCTGGAATTACAATGCCCCCTTAGAGTTAAGGAAGACTAAAGTTAAGTATTGATATTTTAACATGCCAAACGCTTAAGAGACTTAAATGAAGTGTATCTATGGTTGACAAAGCATCTTCTATTATTTAAGATATGTTTTTCACGCTTTTAAACTCTGCAATGCGTTTAAATTCCTGGTGTACATTAGAGGCAATGTTTAGGTTTCTGACATTTCCGCCATTTTGTTATGTGAAAATAGAAAAAAAAGACGATTTTGCTAGCGTTTTAATTGCATGGCTTATTTTGTTTTTGCTAAAAAATTCGATATTCTGGTTAGTAAATATGTGTACTTTATGTATCAAGTGTCAAATATATCCAAACTACTCACATTAATTAGCTTTAGAACCGACAACTTCGGTGGTAAAATTGGAAGTTATCATTTTCAAGATGGTGGTTTGTACACAACGGAATTTGTCCAAATTAACATGAAAATTAACCATTAACCAGTGCTTTTATTCCAACATAACAAATATGAGATATACTTACCAACTTAATTCTCTTATATTCCGTAAGAATTTTCTCCATTTAAAATGAATATTCACGATTTTAATATTGAAAACTTTCCTATGGATCATCGCTATGAACAGCCTTTTTGAAAATGGCGGCAGAAAGGTATTTATGTCGGCGTATACCCGATTCACGCGTAGGCAATCATATTGGTAAAAAAGATAAGAAACCAGTCCCTTCAAATATACGTCCCTGCCAGAATCTAGGGCGAAGATTTGGTACCAGTAAAATGCATTTAAGCCCCCCCCCCCCCCCCCCCCCGGTGGCTTAGGCTGCTGTCCGTTCTAAGGTGGTGGTTCTGTTGTTGTTGACTTTTTGTTTATTGTTACTCCCAAGATGGAAACATACCTATTGCTATGTCTGGTACAGGAACCTCCCCAAAAATTTCATTCATAAGCATCGATTCCAATCTTGGTTCTTCAGGGTCACATGCAGCATCACATGATATACCACCTGAATTTAATGGTCAGATTGTATCAAATGTTACGTCTGCTCACATCTCACAAGATAAACAAACACAAAAGGCTGACGCATTGTCACAGTCACCAAAGCCTCGTAAGCCTCCAAACAAAAAACCTAAGCCTGATAAAGCTATCAATGATGCCACCATCTTATTGGCTCAAAAAACTCGGATCTTAGATCTGGAAAATGAAATAAAACAACAGAAAAATGCATTTGAGTCTGTCAAAGCACATGTTCCTCAAACTGTATCTTTTACGGCCAGCCCGGAACCCCATAGAACACACTCCAATGTATGCTCAACCCCACAGACAGAAACTCATATCCTACAGCAAATAAGGCATGAACAATTAGAGGGAAGACTGAGAATGTTGGAACATCAGGTTGTTCAAAATATGTGCATTAGTACAGCAGTCAACACGCAATTGGCACTTCAAGTCAATCTGAACCGACAATATAATAATCAAAATCCGCCAAATATGACTGATAGACCCACCCATATACCATTACCAACTTATAATCAGCCTGTATTCCATGGTGGATATGGATATCCTCCACATATGGGTGCCCCTTTTGTCCCTCCCCCTAGCTATCCGTATGTCACACAGCAGCCTGCATCTGCCCCAGTACATATAGTGCACCCCCAACACATAATTAGTCATAATCCTTATAACACCCAGGTATATGGGATGTCTGGCCCCCTGCGGTATGTGAACAATATTGTACAGCCTGTATGCCACCCTTTGCGTGCAATGACTGATCCTGCACTGTTGTTTGGTATTTCGCATCCCCCTAGAGCTCCCATTTCAGCCTTGCATGGACAGCCTTACATAAATCAAATGAGTAATACCATGCACCATGTTCCTGCAAAATAATAATCCTGGTGCTCCACATCCTCCTAGAGCTCCCACTGCCATTCCACACGAACAGCTACATGCCAGCTCTGTGAGTTCTGTTAATGTCAGACAATCTAGTACCAATAAAGGTGCCCCCTCCTCATTATCATATGACTCTTTAAATATACCTTTGCATGGCGTTAACAGTCCTGTTCATACAGACACCCAATACCTGGAACAGTCTACCCCTATTCAAGACACAGAGATCATTTTAATTCCCACAACCCCTGTTAGGACACCATCTATATCCATAGAAGATAGATCTGAAAAACCTCACACTCCCGTTTGTAGCCCTGCTGGCGAATGTACAGACAAATATAGCAAAAGGTCCATTGTATCTCCTCACAATCCTCAGCAAGTTGATATGTTGAATATAGAAGGGGAACGACTAGATAGTATAGCTAAGCAGGATGGTAACAACCAGGGAGATCACTCCCATTTTCAGATACTGAGCCTCCAGAAAGTACCACCAGATTGTCCAAACCTCATGCAAGAAATTCAAAATCTGTCAAAGAGACCATAGGTATAAATTAGTTGTAATATTGAGGGAGTTAAATCAAATACTTCATTTTTACAAAGTCTACAAGAAAACAATAATATTATTTGTATCCAAGAACACTTTTTATGGTCTTTTGAAAAGAATTATATACAAACTGTTCTCCCAAATATGGCGTCCCATATTAGATGTCATGATCACTTAGAACCATTATCTGGAATCAAACTACCCAGAGGACGCGGAGGAGTTGCTATATTATGGCCTGATATGTGGACCAGTAGAATTAAACGTTTGGATGAAGGAAATGAGAGAGTTATTGCAGTTACTGTCGCCGCTTCTAGACCCATTTGTCTTATCAATGCCTATATGCCTACTCAAGATACCGGCTCACAAGTAGAATATTCTGAATGTTTGGACATTGTGCACTTATTATTCACAAAATTTCAAGGAACATATGATGTAATTCTGTGTGGAGACCTAAATGGAACCCTTTTAGATAGTAGATCCAATAAACATGATAAACTTTTGAAAGAACTGACCGCAGAACTACAACTAAGTACTGACATCATATGTGGTAACAAACCTACCTTTTATCATCATGCGGGTACCTCAAAATCCCAAATAGATTACATTTTAGTGCAGGATAAGTCGCTCATTTCTTCATACACGATCCTAGATAAATCTCCAATTTGCTCATCAGAACACGCCCCAGTAAAAGCTACTCTCACAACAGCAATACATAATGTGTGCCAGTCAGTAAACCAGCGACAGAAAAAGATTGTGAAGTTGAATTGGGATAGGGCAGATAGGCAATCATATAGACAGTCTCTGGTGGCGGAGTTATCCTCCCTGAACAATAAAGACTCACTGGATCATCAAGTGTCAAATATTACTGAATCTCTAATACGTGCCTCAAATTCCTCTGTACCTAAAAGGACAGTCAATCTGAAAGGCCCTAGATGGAAGGCATCACCAAAAGTTAAACAGTCACTAAAGATTTGTAAACAGCTATACTCTCAATGGAAGTTAGCCAGAAAAATTCCAAACCATATAGACCATTCACAACTAAAATCAGAAAAGAAACTCCTAAGAAAACAACAGAGATATGAACATGCCATGGATAGGAAACAGCTATATGAAAAACTAATGACAAATCCCTCATCTAAGCTTTTTTTATCAGCTCATTAAAAGGAATAGAACTACTACTTCTTCAACGCAGTGTCTCAAGGTCGGTGACCGTGAGTGTTATTCGCCTGAAGAACAGTGTAAAGCATTTGCAAGTTACTACGAAGATCTATCTGCCCCAAAGGAAAATGAGTATGACGACGCCTACTTAAATTTGTGTTCAGTTAGACAGAATGTGATCGAGCAGTATCTGAAAGAAGAAAATTTGAATGAAATAATGTTTACCGTCCCTGAAGTTGAAACCTCTATAAGGAAATTGAACAGTGGGAAGTCACCTGATGAATATGGCTTATGTGCTGAACACTTCAAATATGGCAAGGACATTGTATCAGAATATATAACCCCATTATTTAATCAAATTCTGGAATCAAAATCTGTACCTGCAGCGTTTAAAACTGGAATATTAACACCTGTATTAAAGAAAGATAAAGACTCTTGTCTTGTAAGCAGTTACAGAGGTATAACAGTAACCGCAGTCATGGGAAAATTATTTGAATACTGCCTTCTTGAAAAATTAAACCTTACAAATATATCTGAACTACAATATGGATTCACCAAAGGTTTGTCACCTATCATGTCAAGTCTCATCATAACTGAAGCGAAAGCTGAGGCGAAACGCACAAAGTCTACACTGTTTGTTGCTACATTGGACGTACAATCAGCATTTGATGTGGTACAGCATACAATTCTCCTAGACAAGCTGCTAGACAGGAACATAAGTCCAACATATTGGTTAATCATCAAAGAACTGTATAATGGTTTAACTACAAAAGTAAAATGGTTAGGCTCATTCAGCGAAAGCTTTGCATTGAAGCAAGGTGTCAAACAAGGCGGAGTTCTGTCTTCGATGAGGACCTGAAACTGGAACTGGAGGAAAAGTAATTAGGGTTTATGCTGGGAGATATATACATTGGAGTAACAGCAGTGGCAGATAACATGGCTTATCTGGCCTCAACTGCAGAAGTACTACAGCTAATGCTTGGCGTTGGATATAGATATTCCCGACAGCATCACTATAAGATTCACCCTACAAAAACTAAGATAGTAGAACATAAGTTTGGATAAAAAGAGGCAGACCACATATGGACACTAGGTGATACCCAAATTCATTCCTCTGAAGAAACTACACATCTAGGATTAAAACGCACTATGTCTGGTGAATGTGAAATAAATTTAAATGAACGGATTAAATCTGCTAGACGAACAAAATACTCACTGATAAACTCCGGATACCATGGTACTAATGGCCTGAGTCCAATGACGTCATTTCAGATCTATAAAACCTATGTTCTTCCTCGTTTGTTATACGGGCTAGAGATTCTGTCACTCAACAAAACCCATATTGCAACTTTAGAAAAATTTCACAAAAACAGTCTAAGAATGATACAATCTCTACCAGAAAGAACAGCAACTGCGGCAGTATACTTGCTTCTCGGCGCATTACCTGTTGAGGCAGAGATTCATAAGAAACAGCTCTCACTTCTGCACTCCATTCTGGACTCCGATAATAACAGAGTAAAAGAAGTTCTTAATCGCCAAATCTCAGTGAATTTTGACAATAAGGACCGTTTCTTCTATCGTGTACTGAAAGTTTTGGAGTTATTCAATCTACCAGACATTATAAGTTTAAATCAAGAATTACCTGCAAAAACAGCATGGAAGACCTTATTTAATAGAACTATTATGACGTACTGGAGAGATCCATTACTACAAGACGCTCAATGTAAATCAACACTTAAATTCCTTGCTTATGAAAACATTTCCATGGGAGAGGTACATCCTGTATGGGTCTCTACTGAAAATTCTGTCACAGACGTTAGGAAGGCGATAGTAAAAGCTAGAATTCTGACTGGAACTTGCCTGTTGCAGACAAACATACACAGATTTAGTCAGTATAGTGAAGATCCAACCTGCAAATTATGTAAACAACAAGAAGAGGATATATTCCATATGTTGCTGTACTGTCCGCTGTAGACCGACACCAGATTGAGTTCATTCAAAGTTTTAAGAGACTTCGTTAAATACCATATTGGTGATGAGAAATGGAAAAATTTGTTCTCCACAAAAGAAGATCTTGTCCAGTTGATAATAGACAGTAGAAAGTTGTCCAACCTGTTTGACAACAGTGACATTTTACTTCAAATTGAGAAGCATTCCAGAAACCTGTGTTTTAAACTATATAATAAAAGATGATCTCTCCTTCGTAATCTTGAAGATGGCTTCCCAGGAGATGCCGCTTAATCTGGGGGAACATATTTCTACTTAAAAAAGTTACAGCCCAAAACAACAGACAATCTTACCCTATTACCAGGGGTGCTTCTAGTTAAGAGAAGGCTTATACAGACCAGAAGAAGAAGAAGTCTGTAATTGTTCTATGTTTTGTTGTATGTTACTTTATGTCCGTTCTAGTATTGCAATCATCTTGATGGGGAAGAGAGAGCTGGTTGCTTTGCTTAATTTGTCTTCCTGGTGTCTCGTGATGGTTGAGCGGCTCTTCCTCGCGGTGCCAAGGGGTTGTCTGCAGTTTGTGATTGTGGTATTTCCTGATCATACTCACTTACTATTTTTGTTCCCCTAGAGGGGTGAAACTTTTTTGAAGTTATTTCGTGCGCGGTATGACTAATCGGAGTAATCAAGTTGATTTCGCGAAATCAACTTTTTATTTCGAAATCAGCCTATAAAACCGTTTTTTTTTTTGTTTTTTTTTTTTGGTGGGGGGGGGGGGCAAGTGCATAATTTCTTTTTATCATATGATTCAATATGTGTTTTGCAGTAGTATGCGAAAATTCATGCAAAATATTAAATTTTAGGGTTGATTTTGTCTATTGTTTCACTTGGGGCACAGATCTATATAACTCCGTACTATCGTGGTATCAAATTTCTTTGCCGAAATCAGCCTATAATACCCATTTAAAGGCTTTACCATATGATTAAACTTATGTTTTTACAGTAGCATGCAAAAATTCACGCGAAAATATTAAAGTTAAAGCTTGATTTTGTCCAATATATCCCTTCTGTTACCAATAGAACTCCGTAATATCGCGGTATCAAATGTCTTCGCCGAAATCAGGCTATAAAAACCAAGTTTTTGTTGTAAACTGATACTTTGCTTTACCATATGATTTGATGTGTATGTATATAGCATTTTAACAATTATCAATAATATAATATTAAGTTTGGGGTTGATTTTGTCCTATGTAAATTTCCCTTCAGATGCGGATATTACCTTGTAATATGCCTACTGCGAAATCAATTTCTTTTAAGAAGATGGACTTAACAAAACAATTATTTTTGGTGAGGGGTTTCATTATTACTTTACCGTATATATATATTCAAAGAGTTAGCTAATTTATCGACGTATAACGATTTTACCCCATCCCCCTAACCCCTGGGACTCAGATCAGTCTGCGCATCTGCATTGGCGTAAGTTTTCAGGAATATTCCTGAATTCAGGACTTTGAGGCTGACTTTTTCCTGAGAAAGTCAGTCTTTGAATGCTGAATTCGGGCGATTTTAATATAGAGTTTGCTTATTTATCTTCGTATAACGATATTACCCAATCCCCCTAACTTCTGAGACTCAGATCAGTCCTCGAAAAATCCGGAACTTGAGAAATTCGATTCAATTTTAGTTCAGAATTAATGGATACATGTACGAAGCTGTTTCATAAATTTTGGATCCATACCACGCCCGCCATTTGGTCGAGCTGATCTGGAATCAAACTGTTTGCAAAGGTTATCCTTCTGAGTTAAAAACAATAAACTTGGGTTAGTCCATTTTGAGTTTCAGGTTATGATTTTCAAAGCAGATTTTCTTGTCTGCGAAGACTCAGGTCAGCCTTTAGTATCTACAAAGCATGACGAGAGTCTTAGCAGGTCGCTAAATAAGTTATTAAAAAATACCTTGGTCGGTCAAAACATAGAAGAACAGTAGTCACACTGATTTGACAGAACAGTAATCATTCACGGTATGGCACACTGATTTTGACAGAACAGTAGTCATTCATGGTATGGCAAGTTTCCCAATTTTAATGCGTCTTAAAATAATAAAAAAAATGAAATAAAAAGCAAATAATAAAATAAATATATATTCACATTTTTTACTTCAGTTTTTTTTTTTAAAAAAATACTTACACAGCAGAGGGGCACACGCTTAAAGGCACAGTTTAACACCTTTTACCACCTTTTTAAATTAGCAAATTATGAACGGCGCGTGTCTCGCTGTATATTGTAGGGCACGCGCCATCATAATTGAGATAAGTGTAAATACATGCCAAGCTTAGGTAGAACCTAATCTACAGGTTATGTTTATCTCCCCACCCGCGGAGCCGAAATTGCATGGCAATTATTCGCATTTTGTGTCCTACGATGCACGGCTTTTAGCCGAAAACCCTTTCGTCGAATACGACTGTACATCGAAAACAACACATTGTGGGACATCGATTACAAATGTGTTGTGTGTGCTAAAAAGAATCTTCTCACTGAGTCGGTTCTTTTGAGTACCCAAAACCTGTGTTATTTACGAAAATTAATGATCATCTATGCACTTTTGACCAATCGCAAATATGGGAAACTGTTTTAACTAAATGAATACAGTTGCTCTTATTTGTACTTATGGGGCTGTTTGTTAAACGCAGCAGGAAGGCGATTTTCAAAAGGGATATTCGAGGATGTATGTTCCAGATATTCGGAAAATGTATGTAAGAAATTGTATTTAGCCTATACGGATTGGTATGGTAAGTATTATTTTTCTCGTATAAATAAATACTCTACTTTAGGTATAAACACTTAGTTGATGAGGGAGAAGAGATGATCCAAATACCACTTAAAGTGGGCCATCATCGGTGCACCAGCGAAACGCCATTTAAATGGCGTTTCGCTGGCGGGCTGATGATGGCCCAACATTGAATGCTTGTTTGGGACATTTGTAGCTTCGTGATTTTTCACAGGATCCGGACTGTTTTAGTAAAAAATTTGGTTTTATAGCCTGATTTCGGCAAAGAAGTTAGATACCACGATAATACGGAGTTACAGATCTGTACCCCAAGCGAAATAATAGACAAAATCAACCCTAAAAATTGATATTTTTGAATGAATTTTCGCATACTGCTGCAAAAACACATATTGAATCATATGATGGAAACAAATTATGCACTTGCCCCCCCCCCCCTCCCCCCCCCAAAAAAAAGGGTTTTATAGGCTGATTTCGAAATAAAAAGTTGATTTCGCGAAATCAACTTGATTACTCCGATTAGTCATACCCATTTCGCGGAATTAACTTGATTTCTCCGATTAGCTGTACCGGCCGAAAAGCGATTACCTCCCCTGTGAATCCCGCGAAACTTGACAGTATCGAAAATTGCAACGCTCGGCAATATTTACATGGTTCACAATTTCTCGAACCTTTTTCGAATGCTGTGGTATTTTGGTTTAGAAGATGAACAACTTGCGTTTACACAAACAAAACTAAAAGTGTTTTAGGCATCGAACGACAAATTTATTGTCGATTTGCGTCCCCAACTGAACAGTCGATTCGTACCATACCCGTTCGGCTACACAACAAAACATAATGGTGATTTTTATTTATAATATATTTTAGTATACGTGATATATCTGCTACAAGTTTTTCAATTATGTTTTGGTAATCTTGAAAAATGTTTTCATATTCAAAAATATATGCCACCAAAAACCTGAATAATGGTAGGGTCCGTAGAATTAACCACAGACACTTGGGGTCAGTAGAGAAAAACATGCCCCCCCCCAACCTTCACCCCCCATTAACTTTTGCATTCTTGCATTTCATTTAGAATATGATATTTTGTATGCTTGAAGTTATACAGGTGTTAGAAAAAATGACCTAGAACATATGGAAAACATTTGAAAAAAATGCATATTGCTCACGATGATAGAAAAAACACAAGATAAACAACTTCGGCTTTGCAATTTCGAACCCCCATCGCCATCAAAAGTGCAATGCGCTCGTAATACTAAACAAACACAAAACTCTTTCACCGATCAATTCTATATCAGTGACCGGGAAAAAAATTTTTTCTATGCGACAATGGCCCTTCATAATCCAAAATCAATGTGACATTTTGAAAACCAATGTGACATTTTCAAACTCTAATGTGACATATCCCAAAATTACTAGAATTTGCACACAATTATAGTTCAAGTGACTTTATTTAAGTCTATAGACTAGTTTTAAACAAACAAACAAACAAACAATAAAAATTAAAAATTAAGACAACTATCAACTTGTCAAGTAGTCAATGTAGGACTAAGTTAACCAGTCATAGTTCTGTATCAGTATGTCCTCTTATCATTCCTAACATGATAATTAAAACACTTCTAATCAAACATGGTATAGAATTGAAAAGTTATGTATATAAGACGATGGTGACAAATTCTCATCTGACGTAGATGGCAAACTTTGTTCAGACGACAACCACACTCGGTCTACAATTTGCCTGGAGTCAGATTCTGTGACATTCGTGACAGGTTGTTTATCGGACTCGGGGCCGGGCAATGTTTGAGATGAAACTGGGTTAAATGGCTTATCTTGAGTGGATGATCTAAATAAGTTACTGATTAGGCCCTGATTATCCGGTCTTTTCAATTTTTTTTTAGGTGGCATGGTCAAAACAAAAGTAAATAACTCTTGATCCGCGATCGTTACAGCGCAGACGATGTTTACTATTTGCAGCGTTCGCACAGACCAATGACGTCATTAAAACATGTCTAGTTACTCGAGCGCTTTATTGTAAATGAAAAGCGTGAATCACAGCGTCTGTATTTATTTATTCGTACTCACCTATTTCGTACCGAAAATGATCGTAAAAATCGGAAAGAGACCTGGGCGCATCCATTGCAAAAAACGATGTGACATTTCCGTTTTTAATGGGACTATGGCGCATGGGGCATGCCTTTCCCGGTCACTGCTATATACATTTATCTACTTCTCGATATAGGTAGCTTTCTCTAAGTCTATCGCTTACCTGCAAAATATGACGAACAAAATCAAAACAAACAATTTCAACCATTAATCACAAGTCTGTGGCCCGTTAAGTAGGTTAAAGTACTTCCCCTTTGAAGATCTTTTGACATATATGTCAGTTTTGAAAGCTCAGCTACCGTTGAGCCACGACAACGCATTTCCAATATATACATTTACCTGTATGTAAGTGACCAGTCCGTGTTTATTGGGTCCGAGCCGAAAACCACTTAAAAATCAAAATATAGGGGAATTATACCCTATTGGTAATTGTTTATTAGTAGTTTAGGTTTATATATAAGTATTAAGTAGGATGAATGCAAAAATTAAGCCATCTTAGGTTTCGGCCGTGAGTCATTTTGGACATGAGTCGTTTGGGCTGTGGGTCGTTTCCGCTGGGTCGTTTCGGCCTGGGTTGTTTCGGGGAATGCGGGTCAAGTCGGCCTTGGGTCAAGTCGGCCTGAGTCAAGTCGACCCGGTCATCTCGGCCTGGTCCTTTACTGAGGTCCTATATAGCCTACTCTATTCAACAAGGCCGTCGTCGGCGGTGCGGCCGGTCCGGCTATGGCCGGACCACTTTTTTGCCCGAAATGGTTTTAGCTGGACCACATTTTTGGCCAAATACGTTTTTGGCTGGGCCGTTTTCTCACGTTTCTTCTAGACCTTCTTTAATGATCTATTTTTCGATGATCAAAGATTAATTATTAAATGATAACTGAAGCGTGCGCTGGTCAATGTTTGGCTGCCTCAGGGTGTGGAAGACAGTGGTTAAACAAACACGATTAAGAAAATGACACCTGTTTTAAGACAGTTGAAATAATCGAGCCGCTATGCGACAAAACCTGTCTTCGAGGTGTTCGACAAAGCCAGGCTAAAACCAGTCTCCTCAGCTACATAGACTAGCTAGAGAATTGAACTTCCGCTCATAATAATTCTAAATATAATACTTTACCATAAGCGAATAACAACGGAGCTGATCAGACTGCGCGTCGTAGGCTGGTCTGCGCCTTTGTTGTTCGCAAACCCCCGAAGACAGAGGCGCAATTAAAGGATTATCCTATGAAGGGAGTCCTTAATTATAGTCAATACGAACGCTCTCTATGATCTGCGCAGGAATAAAAAAAAAAAAGAAGAAAAAAAAACAATAGATAAAAAATAAGATAAAAAGAAAATGCACAAAACAAAACAAACAAACAAAAAAAAAATATAGCGAGGATATCTGTATCAGATTTAACTGTTACTTTAAATTTTGAAGAATCAGGTAACTTTGATGCCACCGCCTGATGAGACCAACCGAGGGGTCGAAATAGTTGTTGATATTTTGGTGCTTGTGGGAGGGGGTGGCAGTCGAAAAAGGCTGTGGTAGGCATTTGAAAAATAGTTATAATGCCTGTAAAATAAGCTGAGGTTCACAAGCTAAAATGGTCTCAAAGTGCAACAGAATCGCTTCTTTAGTCATCATGAATTACAAAATTTTCTTGGGGGAGGTCCCCCATACCCCCCTTACCCCTGTCGTCCCCTCCCCCCCCCTCGTGCCGTCGGCATTCGGTGAACACCAACGGTGTTCAAATGGCCGTACCACTTTCTAAAAGCAGACGACGGCCCTGTTCAATTATAAGAATGCCAGTACCATTCTTTTTATGTGTTTTACTAAAAATGTTCAACAAACGTTTGAGGGAATATCTATATCCTTGGTCTGTCAATCATGACTATATTAGCCTACTCAACGGGTCCAACAACATAACAGCATGTAAGGAAAGGAAGATGTATAGTCTCTATAAGGTTTTGGCTAAGAAAACAATAATTGCCTTGTTTGCAAGATATGGGAAAGACTCTCAAAGTGTTAAAACTTTCATTAAATTCAAGAGGGCCATCACCTTTAATCAAGTAGCAAGTTCACCCTCAATTCGATCAATTAAGAGCTCAATTGCAATGTTTGTCAATATTTTTTTAATATTTATCTTTGTCGTTTGATTAAGTCCGAAAGATTATGCAGAACCCAAACCGTATATCATATGTAACTGAACGCTCTGAAAATACACCAGAGGCCAAGTTGACCCAGGGCCAACTTGACTGACGGGCCGACTTGACTTAAGGCCGAGTTGACCCGCTACCTTTTCGGCCTGATTTTAGGGTGGGTCGTTTCGGCCTATTTTGGTGGGTCGTTTCGGCCCTATCCCACCTCCAATATTTTATATAACTCGTGATACTGTGTTCTTTTAATTACATCATAATCATCATATCATAATCGGATTTTTGATTAAGGTGCAGGGGCATCATCAACATCAGTGGGCCCCTTTCCAGGTAACTGGCTAGCTGCATGCATAGCAGATCTCACACCTGATCTCCAGGTGCTCCTTTCTTGAGGGTCAACTGTCGTGAGCTTCCACTCACGGCAGTCTCTCTCCGTCAGTTTCTTCCATGTTAGTTTGTGCCTCCCTGCCCCCGGCCTGCCATCTATCTGTATATCACATGCTGTTCTAGAACGCATGCACCACTAGAACGCTCCACATGCCCAAACTAGCCAAGCCTTTTCTCTCTCAAAATGAGGTCTAGGTCCTCAAGCTCAAGCTTTGCCAGTATTTCGCTTGACCTTACCGTGGCCACATCCTCTGGCTTGATACTGCAGATCTGTCTGATCATGGCCCTATCATTGTGCTGCAAGCGCTGCAGGTTCGTCTTGGTCAGTGGCCAAGTTTCACTGGCTTGGAGCATGGCGCTCCGCACTCAAGAGCTGTATACATGGCCACGTGTCTTGTAAGAGAGGTGGCGGGATGTGAGAACTGGTAGTAGCTCCATGAACTTCCAGGTGATTGGGAGTGCATTGCAGTGGCGGATCCAAAGGGGATTCAGTGGGTTCCCTGCTATTAAATATCCTATGAAAATGAAATAATTTGGTCTCACTGAGACCAAATTATTTCATTTTCATAGGATATTTGAGATAAATGAGACAAATAAACAAGCGAACCCCCACACCTTTATACATATGGACCCATTTCCAGGAATCCTTAATCCGTCCCAGCATTTGGAGGTATACCTGGAAGATTTGCTCATTCGAGCAACCCAAACATCCGCTCATTTGCCTTATGGTTCTCCGCTCTTTCGTAAAAATAAATCTGCTCTTTCGTATCATGGATCCCCTCAAACGTAAATTTCCCCTTTTTACTAAAATGACCCTTTGTGCGGGATATTATCTGGCGGGGAACATAAATCCTCTGAATTTGCTTGTTTTTGTTTTTTTCAGTTGGATGGATGAGATATTTCCAGTTCTCTGCGGACGATTCAATAGTCTGAAGTTCTGCCACCATGAGGCCTAGACTGAGAGGAAAAGTAAAACAGAAAAAAGATGGCTGGGAGGGTTGGGTAAGTTACATAGGCCTCGATAGTCCATAGTTTTAGGGGTAGTGATAGTTTTAAGCATTAAACTGTAAATAAAAATCCATCAGTTTAAACATTTATTCAGGTGTGCATGCAACAAAAGTCAGGTTTTCTTGCAGTAAAGCTCAGATGTAAACCAGATATGGGGCGAATTAATTGTTAATGCTAATTAATGCATTATTTAATGCATTCTTTTTTACAGTAATCAAGGTAATGATTAGTTCGCCAGTTTTGCAGTACTTAAATGCTAATTCAATGCACTTGACCAATGAAATTGGGAAAATACCAATGTTTTATTCGAAATTGGGGAAAATTGTGACATCATGTCGAAATAAAGGCACAACAATTTGATACTACTTTTCTAGTACTAATTTCTCCATTATCTGAGTCTAGTATTTCTGAAGTAGAATTTCAACACTTAAATCAAGATTTATCATAAATTTTTAGCCCTTGAAAACTGAAGGATAGTCTTTAGAAGTCCTTGAATTTTACTCAAACATGCCTGTATGAAACCTGGGACCAGTTCAGACCTTGGCATGCTAAACCCTGATATATCCTCAAAGGTTTAGATAAACAAAATCTTTCAGCGTACGATTGAAAATATATATTTCTACCCATCAATTTTAACATGTGTTTTGGGTGCTCAAAAGAACCGTCTCATTGAGACGTTTTTTTGAGTACCCACAACATATGTTTTGGTTGAGAAATAAGAAAAATAATTTTTCAATACACACTCTTTAACTAAAGTCCTGATCCTGTTTGGAAAACAGTGTAGATTAAGTTCATTATGTCAATGTTGTTTATGGGCTATGGGTTTTCACAAATCATGATGGATGGGAGCACAGTGGCTCAGTGGTAGAGTGTTTGACTTGAGACCGAGATGCCGTGGGTTCAAGCCTCACCGGCATCACTGCGTTGTGTCCTTGAGCAAGACACATTAATCTTAGCTTAGTACTGGTTCAACCCAGGAAGACCCGTCCCTACATAACTGAAAGATTGAATCGATGTTGATGGGATGTGAAGAATCAAATCAAACAAAGCAAAAACAACCAAATCATGATGGTAAGATGGCATTTTTTAATTTCAGCACAAATTTAACAAATGAAAAAATGTAGTTTGTCCACGGATTGAGTTTGGAATTTTTGACTAGATTGGGAAAAAAAGATACTTTTTGCCATTGGGAATGGGTCCATATTTGGCCCCAAATATTGGCAAATGAGAGCCCTGCCTGTAGTTCTTGAAAGCTGTAGGAGAGTCTCTCACATGTCCTTGTGAAAATAAAGTTGTTAACTCTTAATCTCTTCATGTGGTCTGAAAACGTTTGCTAAAAGCTTGGACCCAGATCAGGCCAGACAAAGCGACAAAACGTCCTGCCTTATCTGGACCCTGGATCTGTTTGTCACTGATGGTATTCTTAAAAGAATTTTTTTTAAAAAGTAGATTTTGAAAAAAAATCAGCAGACGAAAAAAAAGCGTGAAAATTTTCCCAGGGAGCAAGAGCAAAGAGTTATATTTTGATCTACTGGTTTGTGAATGAACCCAGCATGTATATTCTGGCCCCCTAGGTTATTAAACTTTTTTCATGCTCAACTCAATTGAGCAAGAAAATTCAACTACTCAAACTAAAATACATGTACAGATAAATAAAGAAGTTTTTTTGCTTTAAGTCTCTCAGATGTTGTATATAACAAGCTAATAATTGTTAAAATGCCAACAATTGTTGGCATTTTAACATTTATGAGCAGGATAAATTTCTCGCTCAGCTGAGTTGAGCATGAAAAAGTTTGATAACCTCAGGGCCTGTTGTTTTTTCAGGGTGGCTATATGGAAGCCAAGAAGCAGAAGCTTCATGCCCAGTTTTCCGAGGATGGTTCCGAAAAACTTACGAAAAATGGGAGTGGATCAAAAATATTTTCTGGGATTTCAATCTATGTTAATGGTTACACAAGTAAGTGAGATAAAATGGTTGCAATATATATTTAATTCAGGGATCAAGCTAGGGGGCGACTAGGGCAAAATAGTCGCCCTAGGGCCGAAATTACGGCCTAAATGGGACCCAGGGAGAAGTGGGAGTCTCTCTAAAAAAAAACATTTTTTTTTTAGGGAGACTCATTTTCATTCTGTCACCTTACAAACTCAGGCTGTGGTGACAATCTACCACCACTGCATCATGTTTCTCCTTCCATTAAATGGCAATAGTATGTATAATGGCTAATTTGCTTCTAAATTGACAGAAAATACCGTAATTTTGCGCTATAACTTCTCCCTATCTGGCTGTCACTTCTCCCTAATTTTCCTGGAGGGAGAGGTCACTTCTCCCTACTGTCAGGGCCCAGCTTGAACCCTGTAATATATGTGCCAGCTAACTTGATATTCGTACTTACCACATTGGCAAATTGTGAAGGCTCAGACAATTTGCAAGCCTGTCCCTATGCACAGTGTCGCCAGAGCCTTTCAATCTTGCATACACATACCTTTAGTACCAGGCCTTAAGTTAAGTGTGCGTAACCGAAAAATAATTTTCTTATTTCTCAGCCAAAACATATGTTGTGGGTTCTCAAAAGAACCATCTCAATGAGACTGTTCTTTTGAGCACCCAAACATTATGTTAAAACTGATGGGTAAGAAAATATTTACAATTTTACGCTCAAAAATTTTGTTTATCTAAACCTGTTTGGAGTACAAAAGTAGAGGAAGGCTCAAGCATAGGGCCAGTTAAGCAAAACATTTTAGCATGAAATTGGGAGGTTTTTCTTATCTATCAGCTTAAACATGTGTTTTAGGTGCTTTTGAGTACCCACAACATACGTTTTGGTTTAGAAATAAGAAAAATAATTTTCATTTATGCGCTTTTATCTGGTAGCCTGCTCAAGCCAAACATTAGACCTCCAGCTTATCCAGATACCCTATCATGTGTGATAACTAGAGTTCTCGGAAATGCCAAATCTGGCTTTTTTATCCATCAATTGGGGCATTCTGCAATACTTTTGACCGGCATTAAGCGATAATTGGTCTTGAAAACTATTTTTTTCGGTCTTTTTGAGAGTGGCCGTTTACACAGGTTTTATTGTATGCTTCATTGAGATTGTTCTTTTGAGTACCCTTAACATATGCAATGGTTCATGTTTTCCAATCAATTATCGAGTTACAATTTTACACTCAAAAATTTTGTTTATCTAAACCTGTGTCAGAGTTCAAAAGCAGAGGAAGGCTGAAGCCAAACATTAGACCTCCAGCTTATCCAGATACCCTATCATGTGTGTTTAAAGGAGGTTTTGGCCCACATGTGATAAGTAGAGTTCTGGAAAAGGCCAAATCTGGCTTTTTTATCCATCAATTTAAACATACAGTAAAACCTGTGTAAAACGGCCACTCAAAAATAGACAAAACAAAGATCTTAATGACAAATGGTAGCTTAATGAAGGTCAAAAGTATTGCAGAATGCTCCCCTTGGGGCATTCTGCAATACTTTTGACCTGCATTAAGCGACAGTTGGTCTTGAAAACCAATTTTCGGTCTTTTTGAGAGTGTCCGTTTACACAAGTTTTCATAGCTCCAGATAAGGATTCGAGGCAATTGGGTATTTACCCACCTCTTTTTGGCTTAATTGGGTATTTCAAATTTTAAATTGGGTATTTCAAGTTTTTGTATTGGGTATCTATCTGAAAGCAAATAAGAAATGAAACCGGGCCTTGTTTCTCCTGACTTTTTTATTTACTTTTGGTTTCACTTTCAGAAAGCACACTTGCAATATTAGTATATCTGAGATCGCTATTTCCAACTTATTTTGAAAATCCAACGTATCTATCAATTCATCTTTGGTTCTTCGAACCACCAACGCGGTATTAGAGTTAGTTATGATATGATATTCAATTGCTCTAAGGCTTTTTCGCCCACGTTACGCCATTTTTATTGTAAAGCGAGACGAATGTCGTAATTGTGTAAATATTGGGTATAGCTAAACAGCGATAAGAATGTTTCTGGACTGGTTTACAATTTAATTAACTAGATTCGGCGCCACGCCGTGTATAAATTTGTACCCATCAACAGCTTGTGATGCGAAAAACGACAATCGCAAACTGAATACTATAGCGTCATACGCTACGAAAAAGTTAGGAATTGAGTATCAAGGATTTTTATTGCGTTTTTGTACGCACAGAAATGAATTTAATTGCGTTTTCAGGTCCACGAAATTGCGTAAATACGCAATACGCAGCCTTATCTGGAGCTATGAGTTTGGGAATTATATCCATATCTGGAAGGTTTGTGAAATGTTTTCAGTCTGTTAATGATACATCATTATTTGCTTAAAGTGAAAAATTCCAATAATAACATGTATTAAATGTCCTGATCCATTGATTCAAACATGACTTAGCTATGTTCTTTTGAGTACCCACAACACATACTGCTCAACAAAATTTGGAATCACTCCTCCTCTCTTTTTTAACGCTTGAATGAAAGACTGAAAGTCTGTTCATAATGCATCACTTTGCTTATGAGCCTACAATTGCAGTTATACATGTGTCATGATGCTCAAAATAACAGATTCCTTGAGACATCTCTTTTAAATACTTAATACCCACAACATAAAATTTTGTTGAGTATTTATGCCCCTGCCATGATAATGCCCTGGCATTAAGTGTTACCCCTGTCCGTACGTCTGTACGTACATACGTACGTACGTCTGTCCCGACGACATCCGCTCTCTAAATCAAATACTTTTGATCAGAATTTTATGAAACTTGGTCACATTGTTGAGTACCATAATGTCTTCTTCAAGTTCGATAATGGTCCATATGGCACCAGGCTTTCAGTAGTTATGGCCCTTTGTTTATGAAAAATCACCGGTTTAAACAATGTCCGCTCTCTAACTGGAATATTTTTTATCAGAATTTTATGAAACTTGGTCACAATGTTTAGTACCATAATGTCTTCTTCAAGTTTGATAATGGTCCATATCGCACCAGGCTTTCAGTAGTTATGGCCCTTTGTTTATGAAACTTCACCGTTTTAAACGATGTCCGCTCTCTGACTGGTATATTTTTTATCAGAAGTTTATGAAACTTGGTCACATTGTTCAGTACCATTATGTCTTCTTCAAGTTTGATAATGGTCCACATCCCACCAGGCTTTCAGTAGTTATGGCCCTTTGTTTATGAAACTTCACCGTTTTAAACGATGTCCGCTCTCTGACTGGTATATTTTTTATCAGAAGTTTATGAAACTTGGTCACATTGTTCAGTACCATTATGTCTTCTTCAAGTTTGATAATGGTCCATATCGCACCAAGCTTTCGGTAGTTATGGCCCTTTGTTTATGAAAATTCACGCTTTTAAACGATGTCCGCTCTCTAAGTCTAATATTTTTTATCAGAATTTTATGAAACTTGGTCACATTGTTTAGTACCGTGATGTCTTCTTCAAGTTCGATACAGGTCCATATCACACCATGCTTTCAGTAGTTATGGCCCTTTGTTTATGAAAATTCACCGTTTTAAACGATGTCTGCTCTCTAAGTCGAATAGTTTTGATCAGAATTTTATGAAACTTGGTCACATTGTTTAGTACCATGATGTCTTCTTCAAGTTTGATAATGGTCTATATGGCACCATGCTTTAAGGAGTAATTGCCCTTAGTTTATGAAAAATCATCTGCTGAAATGACGTACGCTCTCTAACATGAATAGTTTTGATTATAATTCTATGAAACTTGGTCACATTATTAAGTACCATAATGTGTTCAAGTTTCAGAATGGCCCATACCGCATCATGCCTTCAGGAGTTATTGCCCTTTGTTAATGACAATTCCCTATTCATACCAATTTGGCAATAGCGGGGGCATCCGTGTCCCATGGACACATTTCTAGTTTTGATTTAAAAGTCCGCTGATTTTCTCCCATAGACTCCTAATAAGGTGAAGGATTAAGGCTCATTGAACCTCTTGTCTTATTTTAGACTAGCTTTTATTACTATCCCTTAACATGTCTTTAGTGAAGAGAGCATACCAAAAAAATGTTTTCTTATTTCTCAACTAAACTATATGTTGTGGTTCTCAAAAGAAGCATCGCATTGAGATGGTTCTTTTTAGCACCCAATACATATATGTTTAAACTGATGGGTAAGAAAATATTCACAATTTTACGCAAATTTTTTTGTTTCTAAACCTATGCTTTATTTTTCTATAGAGCCATCATCAGATGAGTTGAAGAGACTAATGATGATACATGGTGGTAACTATGAACACTACCACAGTAAAACTAAAGTGACACATGTGATAGCCACCAATCTACCCGACAGTAAAGTACGAGAGTTGAAGGGAGAAAAGGTAGTGAGGCCAGAGTGGATTACTGACAGGTATCTGTTTACCAGGTTTTCATTACAGGGATTGTCCTACCTTTCGGAAGTCAGGGCCAGGGGCCTGTAATTTGGGGTAAAAAGTATTTGGACCATTAAATTGGGAAAAATTGATGCAGTGTAAAAGAACCAGACCGCCATTTTAAATGGATTAAAAAACATATAAGAAAGGATCTCGGACAGTCTTAATGATGGATTGCCCATAAAACTTACACATCATATAAAAATAATGGGGGGGGGGGGGTGGACACTTTTAAAATGCACAAAAACAATTTATAATAAAAACTTATTAGGAACTATTTTTGTACAAACCTGTAGGTAAATATCAATTTACAATGGCATATATCAGAGCTTTAGTTATGATTGCGCACCAAGTCATTTTCTTATTTCTCAATCCAAAACACATGGCATGGGTACTCAAAAGAACCGTTGAAATGAGACGGTTCTTTTAAGCACCAAATTATAGGTTAAATCTGATGAGTAAGAAAATATTTACAATTTTACGCTCAAATATTGTGTTTATCTAGACTATGATGTATGCAGGTATGATACACCTCAGTGAACAGGTCAAACTGGTTGAACTTGAAACATAAAAAATGGACGAGTATTGTACTCTTTGTAAAATAAACCTTATCTTAAGCCCTGCATTGGTATAGATAAGCACAGTTTATGAGCATAAGTGGAAAATATTTTCTAGTCAATTTATAATTCTGTCTCTATGAGACGGTTCTTTTGAGCACCCACAACATATGTAAGAAAAATAATTTTCAATCATGCACTCTTATATGGAGGCGTGTTTTATAATTACAGTGTCAAGGCAGGCCAGCTGCTCTCTTACACGTCATACCAGTTATACTCAGCTAAATCTGGTCGTCAACAAGGACTTAGTGGCTATACTGTGAAGCAGAACAGCCCTGAATTTACTTCCAAAGCACACTGTGATGATGATCTCAATTCTGGGGCCAGCAATGACCTTGACCCACTTGAGAGTTACGCTGATATTGATCTCGAAGAAAATTCTGTGATGGATGATGGACTTGATATGGAGCCGGAAAGTTCAAGAGTTGATGTTCCTAGTTTAACTTCTCTGGATAAAACTGACAAACATGAGGGCTATGGGTCAGCTACACACAAGATTAGTGATTCTAGAACAGCTCAAAATGTACAGACAGACAAACACTCGCCAGCAAAGGCAGGGGACCCGAGATTTATCAACGAGTATTATAACAACTCCCGATTACACCATCTGTCGGCGTGGAAGGCGGAGTTTAAAGACTATGTTAAGCATTTACAGAGTCAGGGAACTTGTTTCCCAGGAAGAGAAAAGTTGCGTAAGATTGTTCAGAGACGTGACAGCTGTAGTGAAAGTGATATGATATTCTCTGGTGGGGCTAGAAGCAAGAGAAAACGATGTGTGATGCATATTGACATGGACTGTTTCTTTGTATCAGTTGGATTAAGGAACAGACCAGAACTGAAAGGTAATATTGGGGATTTTCCTGCATGTAACATTTTGAGGTTAAGGAACCACTAAATTTAGGAATCCTGTCTCTAGCAAATGAGATAAGGCCAAATAAAAAAAATAAGTGTGTTTCGGGTAACAGGTCTGAAAATTTTAGGTAGGGTAGGCACACATATTTTTTTTTTTTGAAAAAAAATGATTTTTATGCATTTTGAAAGGCGTTTCGCCATTCAGAATTCATAAAATTGTATTTTTTCAGGTTTTCCAGAAAACCTGAAAAAAAAATCTTGGTTTCACCAGTGAAAAGGTATGGTCGGGTTACTCTAAACACTTGTATTTTTTTTATTTTGCCTAAGTACAAAATCACATGAATTGGCTCAAATAATTCTTAAATGTAACCGTGCCTGAAGAAAACCTGACTTTGTTGCATACAAAAAACAAAGGCGCAGACCAACCTGCCGATCCACACAGTCGGATACAATTGAATTAAATTTTGTTATTTCTCTATTTAAAGTATGATACTTCATTCAGCATAGCTATCCAATTTGGTCCTAAATTTTGGCCAAAGCCATCATCTCTGTCACTATGTGTATGTTAGCAATAAAGGCTTTGACACAGGTTTAGATATACAAAATTGTTCAGCGAAAAATTGTAAATATTTTTATTCCCATCAGTTTAAACATGTGTTTTGGGTGCTCAAAAGAACCATCTCATCGAGACCGTTCTTTTTAGTACCCACAACATATGCTTTGGTTGAGAAATAAGAAAAATAATTTTCTGTTACATACTCTTATCTGGGGGCCTGGAGACTACAATAATGTGCAGGCTTGTCTGAATCATCTTTGCCCTTCTATGGGATAAGTACCAAAATCCCATGAGCTGGATTACATTCAACTGGAACCCAGTATAAACAGACTGGTAACTGACGGAAATACAAAGTTATGTTGTCAAGGCTTTGTTTTAGTGCTATTTCAAAGTGCTACAGCCTATAAAATTGATTCTTAACATACCCCAGAATATACAAAGTTATTCCCGGTATACAAAGTTGAAATATTACAACTTACATAAACAAAGTTGAAGTTTTGACAGCTATTTATGTTGATTTCTGCCGATTTTTGGCTAAAAGTGCCGAAAATAGCTAAAAAGGGTACCTTGGTTTCTTGCTGATGTTCATAATGACGGATTAACTTTCAATAAATATAACAACACAGCCTTAAAATACTATATTGAACCATTGCTTTTTGAAGAAAAATCACAGATATGCAGAGAAATAACGGAGATATGATTATTTTATCTTCAGCATACATCAGCGAAATGCCTTTCAAAATGCATAAAAAAAATGCATGAAATTATATTTTTTCCAGAAAAATAATCAATAAAAATATGTGTGCCTACCCTACCTAAAATTTTCAGACCTGTCATCCGAAACACACTTCTTTTTTATTATTTTGCCTTTAATTTAATTATATATAAAACTGCTCTGGCAACGAACAAGTCAATCAGTCAATCAAACTTTTTGAGGGTAAAATCTTTTAGCCTAAAATTGCGATTATTTTCTTAGCCATTACTGATAGTTTAAACATGTGTTTTGGTTGCTCAAAAGAACCCTATTAACAAGACAGTTCTTTTGACTACCCACAACATTTGTTTTGGTTGAGAAATAGGAAAATAAATTTTCAGTTTCTCTTACTCTGATCTGGAGGCAAGTTTGCAAGTTCTTAATTTGATCCCTGATTTGTCCCCTGGGCAAGTATCAAATTTTGCTTCTTGCACATCCCTGTATACATGGGTCGAAGTTTTCAGGATTATTCCTGCATTCAGGATTTTGAGGAAAGGAATTCCGGCTTCAATCTGCTGAATTAGCCTGATTCAAATAGCTTATCTGATTTATTTTCAGTATAAATGTCTTAAAATGATTAAAATTGTTAGAGTATTGCAGGCATACATACTGTACGATTAAGTTTTGAATTTTTAAAGATGAAGATTTTTAAAATTTGGAATTTTCACCCATGTACAACATTTATCTTAATAATAGCCCATACTTTAATGATAGCCCCATCCCCTGGTTTGGACTTCAAAAATGGCAATTTTTTGGAAATTTTAAGGCCCCACTGCAAAAAAATAGAGAAAAACGATCATACCTGATGCTGTAAATCTCAGAATTTGTTGCTTGATCACCAAACATACGGGTCCATTTCTATCCTGGTTTCCAATGAAATGATAAATACAGGGAATCACATTGTCACTGTTTTGATTTTCAGTGTCTTTTCTTTCCCAATGATCACTGATAAGAAACCAGGTAATACAGTGGCTTTTTATACATCTAAACAAAAACTGATGTTTTGTGACTAAAGGCCCACCCCCCCTTATTATACCCACTTTTTTCTTTAGAAAAAAAGGGTATATTAATTTCGTGTCAAAGTCGGTCCGTTGTCCGTCCGTCTGTGCGTACGTCCGTCCGTCACGTTTCTTGTAAATGTATCTCCTCCTAAACCGTAAGAGGTAGCAACTTCAAACTTTTTAGGTGAATAGGTCACATGATGTAGAGGGTAATGGGCAACATTTCATGTGACCTTGACCCCAAGGTTAAGGTCAAAGGTCAAATAATGTATTTTCTTGTAAATGTATCTCCTCCTAAACGGTTAGATGTAGCAACTTCAAACTATGTAGGTGAATAGATCACATGATGTAGAGGGTACTGGGCAACATTTGGTGTGACCTTGACCCCAAGGTCAAGGTCAAAGGTCAAATAATGTATTTTCTTGTAAATGTATCTCCTCCTTAACGGTTAGACGTAGCAACTTCAAACTTTGTTGCTGAAAAGGTCACATGATGTAGAGGGTACTGGGCAACATTTGGTGTGACCTTGACCCCAAGGTCAAGGTCAAAGGTCAAATATTTAATTTTCTTGTAAATGCATCTCCTCCTTGTTACGTGCCAGGCGTAACTAGAAAAGAATTCAGGAAACCAAAATTTTGATGTTTGGAAAGTCAGCAAAAAGCACTTTTAAAATTTAACAAAATTTATTAAAAACAAAATTATCATTTACAAAAGCAATGGAAAATATTAATACAGTCAAAGAAAGTCTAATTTACAATACCTTTTATGTCCAAGCTGTCCCTCAGAATATTTATCAACACAAGTCTTTCAGCAGTTTCTGATTCCCAGATTTTGAAGTTAAGTCCAAATGAACACGAAGTCTGAATCCAAAACTGAATAATCCAAAGTAATCCAGAATGAATAATTAAACACAGTATTCCACTATAGAATTCCAGTACAAAAGGTTTAGACTTTTAAATGGTGAAATTATTTCAAAGATGCCCTTATGAAAAATTTACTCTTATATATACCCTTTAAGAAAGTTCTAGAACGGTCAAGAAAGACTATTATATCATATGCTATATTTATTTATTCTGGAAAATTCTACAAACATCTACTGAATTCTAGAACCTACTCAAAGTTTCTATTTGCATGGAAAAGAAAATTCTAGTAAGTTCTGGTCTTTTCTTCAAGGTTCAAGAACCATCTAGATGATTGGTCATCCTTCTAGAAAAATCTTATAACCAAATAAATACCTTGTTTACAACAACTTATTTACCACCAATGTCTCCAATATCTGGGTCAACAGAAACTAAGTAAACAAAATATGAAATAGATAAACACCATACATGTTACACTTCCCCTCCTCAAAGAAAAGAAAGTTTTATGAACTTAAGCTTTCTTTTGCAATAATGAACAATTATATAACAAACTATACTGTAAAATCACATCAGATTAATAAAGAGCAATAGCACAAACTCACATATCAATAATGCTGAGGCATCTAAGCCCTAGAGAGTGCATCTGGAATGATATTATCTTTTCCCTTAATATGTCTGATATCTAGATTGTGCTCTTGCAACATGAGACTCCATCTGAGTAAACGCTGATTCTTGTTTTTCATTTTATGAATGAAAGTCAGTGGATTGTGATCAGTGAAAATGACAATAGGTGCAACTGAAGAGGCTAGGTAAACTTCGAAGTGCTGAAGTGCAAGGATGAGAGATAAGCATTCTTTCTCTATGGTAGAGTAATTTCTCTGATGTTTGTTAAACTTTTTAGAATAGTAACAAACAGGATGATCAACACCATTGTCATCTTCTTGTAACAATACACTGCCCGCACCAACATCACTGGCATCTACAGCCAACTTAAATTCTTTGTTAAAGCTTGGTGCTAAGAGAACTGGAGCACTTTTAAGTATGGCTTTAAGCTTTTCAAACGACTTCTGACAGTTATCAGTCCAAATAAACTTGACCCTTTTGCCAAGTAAGTTTGTCAAAGGCTCTGCTATGACAGAGAAGTTATTACAGAATTTCCTGTAATATCCAGCCATACCAAGAAAGCGCATCAGTTGTCTTTTGCCAGAAGGTACGGGAAAATCTGAGATAGCCTCAACTTTAGCTTCTACAGGTTTTACCAGACCTTGTCCAACCAGATGACCTAAAAATGTCAAATTTGCATGGCAAAATTCACTCTTTGTTAAGTTAACTGTTAGCTTAGCTTCACTAAGTCTGTCGAAGAAATTTCTGATAGTTTGTAAGTGTCGTTCCCATTCTTCGCTGAAGATGATAGCATCGTCAATATAGGCTTTACAGCCAGCCAGATTAAATATCAAGCTGTTAACTAAGCGTTGAAATGTCGCTGGAGAGTTCTTCATTCCAAATGGCATAACTTTATACTGATACAATCCGTCTGGAGTGCAAATGCTGAAATCTCCTTTGCTCTGTTTGTCAGAGGTATTTGCCAAAATCCTTTAAGCAGATCGAATTTTGTAACGTATTTGGCTTGTCCAATGTTATCTATGCAGTCATCGATTCGAGGAATTGGAAATGTGTCCATTTTGGTGACAGAATTTACTTTACGATAGTCTGTACACATGCGAAATGTCCCATCAGGTTTTGGTACAAGGATACAAGGAGAACTCCATTCACTTTGACTAGGTTCTATAAAGTCATTATCCAGCAAATATTGAACTTCATCTCTAAGAATTTGTTGTTTTACAGGGTTCATTCTGTATGGATGTTGTTTCACAGGTTTTGAACCATCAATAAGTTCAACATCATGATAAATTTTATCAGTTTTGGATGGAATGTCCGGAAATAAGTGCTCATATTCGAGAATTAACTGCTTCAGTTCAAGTCTCTTGTCTGAACTAAGATGAGACAATTTCTGGTCAAGATCCTTTAAGATATCAGAGTTCTTGAGTTTTGACGACGCGGGATCAGATTTCGCAAAGTTCATATCTTCAGAGTCCATTTGATTTTGTTCAAGAGGGACAGTTTTAACTAGATTTACTGATGAAATAACAGAACTATCCCTATCCATGTACTTTTTAAGCATGTTAATATGACATAACTGTTTTTGCTTACGCCTCCCAGGAGTGTTGACAATGTAATTAACATCACTTAACTTTTTGTCAACAGTATAAGGACCATAATATCTAGCTTGCAATGGCTTACCAGGAATGGGCAAAAGAGCAAGTACCTTGTCTCCAGGTTCAAAATTTCTATCCTGAGCATTTTCATCATAACGTAGTTTCATTTTGCTTTGAGCTGATTTTAGATTGGACCGAGCAGCTTCACAGGCTTTTGATAGTCTATTTTTGAAATCAGACACATACTGAAGTAAGTTCAAAGAACTGTCATCATCTGAGAGAAATTTTTCTTTCAGAAGTTTCAAGGGTCCGCGCACAGTATGCCCAAATACCAGTTCAAATGGACTGAACCCAAGAGACTCTTGTACAGATTCCCTTACAGCAAATAATAGCAAATGTATGCCTTCATCCCAATCTTTTTCTGTGTCAAAGCAGTAAGATCTGATCATGTTTTTCAAAGTTTGATGAAATCTTTCTAAGGCACCCTGGCTTTCAGGATGATAAGCCGATGACTTGTATTGTTTGATACCAAGTTCATGCATGACTTGTTGAAAAATTCCTGACATAAAATTTGAACCTTGATCAGATTGTACAGACCTTGGAAGTCCCACAAAAGTGAAAAACTTCACAAGTGCCTTTACAATTGTCTTAGTCTTGATATTTCTGAGGGGAATGGCTTCAGGGAAGCGTGTTGAAGCACACATAATAGTCAAAAGATATTGACAACCTGACTTTGTTTTGGGTAGGGGACCTACACAGTCAATAATAATTCTGCTAAAAGGTTCATCAAAGGCAGGAATGGGCTGTAAAGAAGCTTTTGGAATGGTCTGATTGGGTTTTCCTACCATTTGACATGTGTGACAGGATTTGCAATGCTGAGAAACATCAGATTTTAATCCTGGCCAAAAGAAATGATTAAGAATCTTGTGATAGGTCTTATTTACACCTAAATGGCCTGACATGGCAGTTTCATGAGCCAAATTTAAAATTTCAGGACGATAAGCCATAGGAACCACAATCTGGTGGTTAACAGTCCACTCATCATCTGCTGAGACATCAGGAGGACGCCATTTTCTCATCAAAATGTCATTTTTGACATAATAGCAAACAGGGACTTGTGACATTTCATTTTCATCTAAAGCTCTATCAAATAAAGATGATATCTCAGGATCACTGTGTTGTTCCTTACAAAGCTGTGACCGTTACAGCTGGTCATGACCTTGGTCATTCGAAATTAAAGGTGAAAGGTCACTGTTTGACCTTGAAATGTCAAAGTCAGTCTGAATGTCAGACTGGCTGGGAGAAAAAGAATTTGAAATCTCATCATTAAAGGACTGACCTATCAAAGTGTCAGCTAAATTAATATCCTGCATCCCATTATTCTGATTGGCTTTCTTCGCCATTGCCCTAGTGACCGCACAAGAAGGGTAAAGGTCAGGAATTTCCTGCTCAATGGGATCAGACCGTTGATCAACACAAGGTATGCTGGTCAAAAGTGGGTCTACCACAACCTTATCTCCAGCCAAATCATTGCCTAAAAGCAAATGAACACCTTTAAAAGGTAAAGAAGGTCTACAGCCACGAGACCAGTAACTAAGTCTGAGGACAAATAAATGTTATGGAGGGGTACATTAATAAATCCACACTCTACACCCTGGATAAGGACACTTGTCCCAGAAGAAGTCTTCTCAGAAAAAGGCAGGGTATCTGCCAAGATAAGGGATTGAGAAGCACCAGTATCTCGTAAGATTTTAATAGGGGTAGACTGGGCAAAGTCACTATTTAGTGACACGGAACCATCTTATAAGAATGGTTCATAAATCTCCATAACGGTATCAGTCTCAGATGTTTTGGCCAAAATAGGATTCTCATCCTGAATAGAAGACTGTGGTTTTAGCCTTAAAGAGGTGAGACCTGTGGGCTTAGGACTCTCCTGTCTTTCTTTTTCTCTCTTTCTTTTCAAAGCTATACATTCAGAAATGATATGGCCTGATTGTTTACAATAATTGCAAATTGGCTGGGATAAAGGACTTTGACCTTTGTTTTCACCAGAAAATCTAGGTTTGGGAGTAAATGAATGACTGGAATTATCAGATGGATTACTGGGGTTAGATTTTGGACCTGACTGAGGGGAATATGGTTTAGACTGAGGGATAAATGGTCTTGATTGAGGTGTAAATTTTAATTGAGGGTTAAATTGTTAACTCAAAAACTTCTTAAACAGGGCTATCGGTATCATAAACTTCGCAAAACATTTTCAAAATTTTATAGACGATACTATGATTTAATTTCTAAATTCCAAGTTGGACTTAAATCTCTCTTACGCCAAGGACTTTCGGAACCTGATTTCTATGGTGACTTGGTGTATAAGTTGAAGAAGATTGTTGGCTCTAATAATTTTTCAGCGCAGTTCATTAAAATAATTTCCCATTATAAAAAGATTGGCTATAACATTAATGTATTGCAGCAGACTGCATGCTTGGTAGTCAACCCAATCACGGTTGGCAACTTTGCTTTCCTCTTTAATTGCACGCCGGTGGGTCAGACTTCAGACTCTATGATGGTTCCGACTTAAAGACTTATCTATTGATGAGATGGTAGGGGCCTGATGCTTTGGCTGTTTGTCGAGCCCACCGGGGTTTACCTGTTGGATTTCTTTTGCTCCGGTATTCAGTTTAATTTACTGTTGAGTCCTTATCCTTGCTTTATCTCCTTGTTATATCTTGATTTATATGTTTTAGGAGATGATGCATTGATAAGTTAGGGGTCTTTCATGCAAACCAAATATTTATGTGTCTTGATCCACATCTGAATTAAGGGTGAGGTTGGCGCCGTTAAACCGGTTTAAGCCCTCCAGTAAAATATTTTACTGACCGTTCCAAGGCGGTACTTCTTTTGTGGATCTTTTATGTTTTTGTTCTGTCTTGTGTTTGCTATGTTTTGTGCGCGTCTGTTTATATGTGCTTTGTGGTCACCTGCTGGGAAAGGGCTGATCTCTTGGCTCTCGTTTGTGGTGTCTTCTTTGAGTTTGTCACTTTCCCATTGGTATCGTGGGTCAGGTGTGGTACTTGATTGTATCGATTCCTGATCTTTGCAACCTTATTACTTTGAATGGTTTCCTAGGAAATGGCTTGTTAACAAAAGAAGTTATATGAGTCAAAGAATAATCATCAGCTAGTCTAGCTGCTACATCCAAATTTTCAACTTCTTTTTCATTTAAGAAAGCCCTGACGTCAGAATTTATGCACCATTTGAATTCCTCAACAAGCATGAGCTGTCTTAGTTTTTCATGATCAGAACCTACTTTCTTTGAAGAGCACCACCTATCAAATAATTGTTCTTTTGTTCTAGCAAATTCCACATGAGTCTGACCAGGTTCTTTCCTACAATCTCTAAATTTCTGCCTGTAAGCTTCAGGGACCAACTCATAAGCCTTAAGAATAAGTTCTTTTACTTTGTCATAATCTGAGCTTTGTTCAAGTGAAAGCTGAGTGTAAATTTCTCGAGCTTTGCCTATAACAACGCTCTGCAAAAGTAAGGTCCAGTGCTCTCTTGGCCATTTCAGGTTTTCTGCCACCTTCTCAAAATGTAAAAAATATTTGTCAACTTCTTTTTCTTGAAATGCAGGAACGAGTTGGATGTGTTTTGTCACATCAAAAGATTTGCCAGAGTCTAAAGGCAAAGGTTTTGATTTAGATTTTCCTTCTAACTCAAGCTCTTTCATCTTTAACTCAAAGTGTAATTTTTCTTTTTCAATTTCAATGCGTTCTTGTTGTTCTAATTTTTCTCTTTCCATTTCTCTTTGTTTTTCCTTCTCTCGTTCTTCCATTTCTAACCTTAATTTTTCATGTTCTATTTTTTCTCTCAGCAGCCTATCTTCTCGTTCTAATGTTTCCAACCTTATTCTGTCCTCTTGCTCTTCTCTCTCACGTTTCAATCTCTCTTCACGCTCTGCATTTTCTACCCTTATTCTGTTCTCATGTTCTAATCTTAATTTTTCCATCTCAACTTGCCTTTTAATTTCTAGTTCCCTCAACTGCAAATCAGTCTGGGTAACCAGAATCTGAGATGTGGCTGAGGAATCAAATATTTCTTCGTCTACAAAGAACTGAATGAGAATATTCTTAATTTCATGTTTTAGCATAGTCTTTTTTACATTGGGTAGGCCATAATGGTCAGCAATATCCAAAAGATCAGACTTTTTTGCCAAGTCTAACAGCTCCTGAGAAGGTGACGCAGTAAAATCACTAAGTTTGAATGACATATTTGCTTTCTGCTGGCTTCAGCTAGTTGAACAGCAAACAGTAAAATTTCTTTTAAATTTCAAACTAATTTGGTGCAAAAATAATTTCAATCCCGGACTCTGAGCCCCCAATTTCTGTTACGTGCCAGGCGTAACTAGAAAAGAATTCAGGAAACCAAAATTTTGATGTTTGGAAAGTCAGCAAAAAGCACTTTTAAAATTTAACAAAATTTATTAAAAACAAAATTATCATTTACAAAAGCAATGGAAAATATTTATACAGTCAAAGAAAGTCTAATTTACAATACCTTTTATGTCCAAGCTGTCCCTCAGAATTTTTATCAACACAAGTCTTTCAGCAGTTTCTGATCCCCAGATTTTGAAGTTAAGTCCAAATGAACACGAAGTCTGAATCCAAAACTGAATAATCCAAAGTAATCCAGAATGAATAATTAAACACAGTATTCCACTATAGAATTCCAGTACAAAAGGTTTAGATGGTGAAATTATTTCAAAGATGCCCTTATGAAAAATTTACTCTTATATATACCCTTTAAGAAAGTTCTAGAACGGTCAAGAAAGACTATTATATCATATGCTATATTTATTTATTCTGGAAAATTCCACAAACTTCTACTGAATTCTAGAACCTACTCAAAGTTTCTATTTGCATGGAAAAGAAAATTCTAGTAAGTTCTGGTCTTTTCTTCAAGGTTCAAGAACCATCTAGATGATTGGTCATCCTTCTAGAAAAATCTTATAACCAAATAAATACCTTGTTTACAACAACTTATTTACCACCAATGTCTCCAATATCTGGGTCAACAGAAACTAAGTAAACAAAATATGAAATAGATAAACACCATACATGTTACATCCTAAACCTTTTGACGTAGCAACTTCAAGCTTTGTAGCTTAATAGGTCACATGATGTAGAGGGCACTGGGCAACATTTTGTGTGACCTTGACCCCTAGGTCAAGGTCAAAGGTCAAACATTGAATTTTCTTGTAAATGCTTCTCCTCCTAAAGCTTTTGACGTAGTAACTTCAAATTCTGTAGGTGCATAGGTCACATGATGTAGAGGGCACTGGGCAACATTTTGTGTGACCTTGACCCAAAGGTCAAGGTCAAATAATGTATTTCATGTAAATTCATCTTCTCCTTAACTGTGGGATTTAGCAATATCAAACTTTGCTGATGCATAGGTCACATGCTGTCGAGGGTACTGGGCAATTTTTGTGTGACCTTGACCTTGGGGTCAAGGTCAAATGATGTATTTTCTTGGTAATGCATCTCCTTAACCATTGGCTGTAGCAACTTTAAACTTTGCAGGTACATAGGTCACATGATGTAGAGGACAATGCATCATGTGACCTTGGTCAAGGTCGAATCAAATATTTCTTGTAATTGCATTTCCCCCTAAACAGTTGGACATAGCAGCTTCAAACTTTGCAGGTGCATAGGCCACATAATGTAGAGGATACTGGGCAACGTTTTGTGTTTGTCCATGACCTAAGGTCAAGGTCAAAAGTGAAATAATGTACTTTCTTGTAAATGCATCTCCTCCTAAGGGGTTGGACGTACCAACTTCAAACTTTGCAGATGCTTTAGTTAGCTCAAAAGCAGGTATTTGCGATGGTTTACCATCGACTGAAGTCTAGTTGTAAATGGGAAAATTTTAATAAATGCTCGGGCTATTATTAAGATGAATACAGTATATAGTATTCGTATATTACAGGCAAACCTGTAGCTGTAACACATTCCAAAGGTAAAGGTGCAACTCCTGCACCTGGGTCAGATCTCAACTTGGAACGCCAACAATGGCAACAGAAGAGACAACAGGCAGGAAGAAAGAGAAAACAAAGTGCCTTAAACCAGCCTTCAGAAGGTACAACATAGGGCCAGTGAAGCAAAAAAAAAATATAGCGTAAAATTGAGATTATTTTCTTATCCATCAGTTTAAACATATGTTTTGGGTGCTCAATAGAACCGTCTCATCGAGACGGTTCTTTTGAGTACCCACAACATATGTTTTGGTTGAGAAATAAGAAAATTAATTTTCAGTTAAGCACTCTTAAAATTGCGATTATTTTCTTATCCATTGGTTTAAACATGTGTTTTGGGTGCTCAAAAGAACCTTCTCATTGAGACGGTTCTTTTGAGTACCCACAACATATGTTTTGGTTGAGAAATGAGAAAATTATTTTCAGTTACGCCCTCTTATCTGGGGCCGGGTACAATGCAGTTTGCTTTATAGCATATCTTGTTATAACATGGATTTGGATATAACAAGGTCATGTTGTGGCTCCCAAATTTCTTGAAATTTTACAAAGTAGTTAATATAGGAGATTCTAATGTACTTGCTTTTGTAACGCGACTTCTGATTGGATAACATCAAAAATTTGTGACAGTATATCCTGTGATATACTGTCGGAAATAATTTGTCGTCATTAATTATGCCACATATCCTTGGATGATGTGCAGCTTTTCGCAGCTTGCAAAGCTTCAATCTGAGAGGAAACTGCAGAAGTGCATTAGAATGGGGATAACCATATTCAAAATTTCATTCAGGGTGGTATAGCGTCAGTTCTACAGCTCCCCATGCACGTCATCATAAAACTAAATTTACGGCCCTATATCAGATGATATACCTCCCAAAATGAAAATTTTGAATACATTTATTTCCTAGAAGTCAACAGGAAATCGATCAAGTTTGAGACTTTGACAGAAAAATCAAGATTTTTTTAAAAGGTTATAAGTATTACCATGCCACACCAAAAAAAAAGAGTCTCCTGAAGTCTTTAATTTGGTGCAAAATGTCTAGTTATCAATATTTAATCTACAGTCAAACTTCGATTATTTGAAGTGCCAGGGACCGCAGGAATCTCCTCAAATAATCGGTAGTTCGAATGATCGAAACCGGAAATTTTGGGATATTTTCCGAAAAGCTCGGATGCTTTCATAGAATGTCATTGTTTTGCCAGAGTTAGCAACTTCAACTCGTGTTTTCCATGAAGAATCGGAACATCTGTCAAAGCATTAAAGAAAATTAGCGGCCTCATCGTCTCTTATGCTTTGCAGTTCTGAGAACACAGAAAAGAAAGAAAAAAATCAGAGCTTACATCTACATCGATAACAACAATGACAATAAAGGTTAAATGTAAATTGGCAAACCATATTTACAGACGAAATATTGTCTCCTTTGTTTTGCCCTACTGTAATAAGGTCTCCACCCAGCTAGCACACAATGCTGGGCCCTCAAGGGCCTACCAGCGATAGGCCATTGAGATGGCATTGAGATGGCATATTGCTGGCGGGCCGTTGGTGCCCCGACGCTGTGTGCTTTTGGGGCTGGTAACTTTTAGGCACTCAAGCCTAGGTTTTGGTTGTTTCTCCTCAATTGTAAAATTGTGTTTTAGGCATTCAAAAGAAGAGTTTCGATGAGACAGTTCATTTGAGCACCTAAAACACATGTCTGTGATATTCTTCTATTATCCGAATTGTTATTTTTGTTGTTACCTGTTTCATGCACTTGGTGTGTTGGCTCAATGTAAACAGTGGTCAAGAATAAATCAAAGGATCAGAGACAGATAATCAAGTTAAAATCAATTTTAGCTCATTTATGCCCCTAATTAGACATTAAAAAAATCAAACAAAACCATCATTGCAGACGAACTTAATTAAAGACACCATTTACTCACTTAACGGTTCATCGCGTAACAGTGTGAACGTCAACTACCTGTTGCAACTTTGTTTGCTAAATCACTCAGGGGTGTAAATTGAACTCGACCGAACAAAAAAATCATGATCACCATGCGCGACATTTCGACTTCGAATCTTGAAGGGTAATTTAATAGCAATTTCTTTAATCTGGACCGACAAATCACTTCGAAAAATTGAATTTTTCTTATAATCGAAATTCGAATAATCGGTAGTTTTATTGCAATAGATAATAGAGAAAAAAGTCAGGACTGTCCGCCGTTTTTGAATAACCCAGTAGTTTTGGATAAAAGACGTTCTGATAACCGAGATTTGACTGTATTTCAGTTGGCATTTTCTGTTACTATAGCTACTTCAGACATTTAGTCTGTCTTAGTTGGCGAGAAGTTATCCCTGGTAACACTTAAGTATGGAAAGTCATTGAATCTCTTGATTAGATCAAAGGAGCATTTTAGTACCAAATTTTTTGGGATTTTCAATAAAAGAGGTGTTGATGTTACAGTATCTTTTGCTCCTCCTGCGACCAGGAAAGGCTCAGACCAGCCTGTGCATATATGCAGTCTGATCAGAGCTTTTGCTAGTCGCTTGAATAATCTATGACTAAGGCTACTGACCGAACATCATTTGGAGTTTTTAAGCTTAAAAAGAGGCTATACAGACTCGTCTGAGTCTACACCTGTCAAAATGTCACATTATTAGAAATACATGTCACGGCTCAAATGATGAGAATGATTCTAACACAGCTCGCCTATAGAGTCAATGCTAAAAAATTTGATATATCAAGCAATTATTTACAGTTTTGAAAGCGCGAGGAAAACACACGCTAACTGACTTCATTTGTAGCTGTCAGCCATGGCTTTAGAGGGTGTAACATCGTTTTTATGCTTGAAAGATGTTACAAATGCGACACAGTCGAGCTATTGGCAGGAATTCTTCAGTGCACTGGCGGAGATTTGGAAGAAGCTGAAGACTTCAAATGTGTTTTCGATGTTTATTGTGTGTTAGAATCGAAATAGATAAGCTCTAGTGCGTGAATTGTAGAATAATAATTCACTGTTTGTCGGTCAGTTGTATGAAGATAAATCAATCGCGCTGCGCGCACCTGATTTGATCTTCTCTACAACTGACCTCCAAACAATGAATTATTACACAACAATTCACTGCTAGAGCTGATCTATTTCTTAAATATGACATTCCAATACTGTTATCTCATGAAGTGAGATCAAATAGTTGTCATATTCATTTTAAAGATGTGGAAATCCAAAATATATTTTTATTAACAGAGTTGAGTTTTCCTGACCAGTCAGACAGTGATAGTGAAGATGACATAGCAGGTTCTCTAGTTACTAAGGAAACTACAGAAATGTTCCACTCAATGGCAGAAATAGCTTCTTGTAGCTATGAAGCAAGAAAGGTAGGTCTTCCTTAATTGGACCTCGTCTTTGGGGTTTCCGTCAAAGCGAGTTTCAAACCAGTCTCCTCAGCGACAGAGACTAGCTAGCTAGAGAATTGAAATTTCACCTGTAGCAAGTTTACATATAAAATTAAATCCAAATCGCGAATAACAAAGGCGCTGATCAGACTGCGTGGATGTGCAGGCTTGTCTGCGCCTGTGTTGTTCGCAAACCCCAGCTTTGAAAAAGCGAGGCTATACTAGATTTGGGTTGTCCGTCATAATTGCATTCATGCTCAATGTAGAATTTTACTAAATTTTGTATATGCATTGATATTGACAACATGTATATTCGGATTGTTACCCGTTTTTTTTTTTTTGCAATTGTAACAGAGTTATGGCCCTTTACTAATGTCAGAATTAGTTCAGAATTTCATTTGAAAACTGATCGATAGAATTTGACCAAATTTTGTTTGTGCGTTGATATTGACAAGATTTAGAATGGGATCGTTACTTGTCATTTTATTGATATTGACAACATGTAAATTGGGATTGTTACCCATCGTTTTTTTTTTTTTTGCAATTGTAACAGAGTTATGGCCCTTTACTAATGTCAGAATTAGTTCAGAATTTCATTTGAAAACTGATCGATAGAATTTGACCAAATTTTGTTTGTGCGTTGATATTGACAAGATTTAGAATGGGATCGTTACTTGTCATTTTTCATCAATTTGTAACAGAGTTATGGAACTTGTTTGATGTCAGGTTTTTGTTTCCTATCAGTATCTTGAGAACAAATTGATAGAATTTTCCAAATTCTATGTATGCGTTGGTATTGACATGATCTAGATAGGGATTGTTACATGTATCCTTTTTCACACAATTGTAACAGAGTTAATTTTGTATGTGCATTGATATTGAACAGATCTAAGTTGTGATCATTACCTGTGATGTGTCATTTTGAGCAAATTTGTAACAGAATTATGGCCCTTGATTGATGTCAGATTTTAAGTTTCACTCAATATCTTGAGAACTAATTGATACCATTTGACCGGATTTTGTATGTGCATTGCTATTGACAAAATCTAGGTTGGGATTGATACCTGTCATTTTATGCACATTATTTGTAAACCGAATTATGGCCCTTGATTGATATAAGAATTTGGTTTCCACTCAATATCTAGAAAATAAATCGCTAGAATTTCACCAAATTTTATATGTGTATTTATATTGACAAGATCTAGGTATGGATGCAATTGTTACTTGTCATTTTTCACAAATTAATAACAGAGTTATGGTTGTTGATTGATGTTGATTACAGCCTGAAAAGCCCTATGGCGGGGCTATAGTCAGATTCTTTGACAATTCAAGTTCTGTTTGTTATTAGTTATACAATTAATAGATTTACTTGATGATTACTAGTTTAGGACACATTAAAATGCGATTTCCAAATGTCTATTAAACGATATACCTACTCAAATGATAATTATGAATGACCATAATTACTTGGCTGCTTGATGAGGCCTTTGATGGATCATAAACTTAGAGTCAAGTCGAGTGGGGGTTCAGGGGTTTCGCTTTTATGCTCAGTTGAGCATGAAAAAAAAGTTTTCTAACCTTGGGGCCATGAATCATGGAGAAGTTGCCTGCTCACAAAAAAGTTAGAAAGAAAAATTCTCCTGGATAAAAGAAAGAACACATGAATTTTTGACCTAGCAATAATAAATCTATTAGTCTATATTAGTAATATGCTTCAATGATGAGTTGTGTCGTACATTTCAGGCTGGTGTAAAGAACGGTATGTACATGGGTAAAGCCAAACAGATCTGTCCAGACTTGATGACTATTCCCTATGATTTTGAAGGCTATCAGACTGTATCTAAAGCCTTGTACGACACTGTTGCCAGGTATGATTAATGTTCTTATATATTTCCACGTTGACAACTGATCAACACTCAGCAGCCATTTGAGCTGCGACATGAGATTTCCAACAATTTGGTTACTAGTATGTGCGACCAGCAAAGCCTCAGATCAGCCTGCACATAAGTGCAGTCT
The DNA here is from genome assembly GCA_964019695.1 of Loripinus fragilis. Lineage (NCBI taxonomy): Eukaryota > Metazoa > Mollusca > Bivalvia > Lucinida > Lucinidae > Loripinus > Loripinus fragilis. Next base: position 2,605,983 of record CAXHUL010000609.1, read on the forward strand.
GATCAGAGCCTTTGCTAGTCGCTTGAATATTCTTTGACTGTTAAGCTACTGACTGAACCTCATTTAGAGTTTCTAAGCTTAAAAGAGGCTGCACAGGCTCGTCTGAGTCTACACTTGTCAAAATGCCACACTGTTGGAAATCACATGTCGAAGCTCATTTATTTTTCAACTTACCCGAGCATGAAGTGCTCGAAAGTGAGCTTTTGTGATCGGTCTTTCCAGGCCCCAGATAAGGGTGCGTAACTGAAAATTATTTTCTTATTTTTCAATCTTATCGTATGTTGTGGGTGCTCAAAAGAACTGTCTCAATGAGATGGTTCTTTTGGGCACCCAAAGCACATGTTTAAACTGATAGATCAGAAAATAATAATAATTTTTACTCTGAAAATATTTGCTTAACTGGCCCTATGAGTCTTTCTCTGTCACGCGCACAGTCATTATTCATTCTGTGTCAACTTTTTCTTTAAACATCTCCAGATATAAGTAATTTTACACACATGTTCCCTATATTATGTCCGCTCCTAAATTGCAAAAGTAGTTCTGCTCTGCTAGAAAAAGGCTGCGGGAGCTAAAAATATTTAAGATCTCTTAACCACATCTCCTGAACCACTGGTCCAAACTTAAAAATAATTTCACACAACTTTGTCCTATAATGCCATTTACTAACGTTGCATGTTGACTGGTTCCCCTCTATAGAACAACTGCCCACCAGAGATGAAGAATAGAACAATCCTTAAACAATATCTCCTGATTTGTAATACTATTGTCATTAGGGTTGGGTTATGTCTGTCACACAGACCTTGAGATCAGATTGAGTTCTTGTAATTATTTTTCTTATTTCTCAACCAAAACATATATTGTGAGTAAACAAAAGACCAAATTACTGGGATGGTTCTATTGCACACCCAAAACAAATGTTAACACTGACGGATAACAAAATATTCACAATTTTATGCTCATTTTTTTTTGTTTATCTGAGATAATCAAGTCTATAGATAAGATTGAGCAACTAAAAATATTCTTTTCATTTCTCACCTAAAACATGTTGTGGGTACTCAAAAGAATGGTCTCAATGAGACGGTTCTTTTGGGCACCCAAAACATATACATAACTACTAAAGAAACCTGACACATACTGTGTGTCAATTTTTTGGTAGTAAATGAATACGATACACACTTGTCTTTCTATTGCGTAAAGTTGAACAAAAGTAGGCTAAGATACACTGAGATTATTTGAAAAAGATGAACTAATTTCAGACGTCAGCTACCAAAACATAACGTAACCCCTAAAATCAATTTTTGCAAGAACAAAGATTTCATGCAAAATTCACCAGAAACCGCTTTAGTGTGATTCTTTGTTATTTCATTGACATCTTCTGGGCATTCAAATAAAGCATGCATGCATTGTTTAACCCAAAAGGCTATTTTCATTTTCTTAACGTCAATTTTACGTTATCAGCGTTTTATGAGCTTTTAAAAAGCACTGCTACTTTATCAACTTTTTTCACTTTGCATTTTGACAATGTTTCAGTCCATTTGAACTCCATAGCTGCCCCCTACATCCATTTAGCAACGTCAAGCGTTACAATTACATGCTGATATGTGTATACTGCAAAGCTTGAAATCCATACGCGATTAAAGTATTGGCATTATAACAAAGTAGACAGCACTGTATACTAAACGGCGACATACGTTGACAAAGAAGAAATGGTTATTATCCATAGTTTACGTTGTCTCTAAATTGACACTAAATTTTGTTTATTCCGCTTTTACCCATTAACGTGACGCAAAACATAAGTTCTGATTCTTGAAAATCCATTCTCTTACAATGACTGGTTGACTCCAAGTCATTTCAGTTTCTAGAAATTGCTTAAACAAAGGAAAAAAACCCACTGCCGTTAGCACAAATTATATAGGTTTTATATATATATACGTTACAGCAAGAAATTGCAATTTTTTCAAACACACTTTTGTCTGTACTGGTATTGGCCTTGCATACATGAAAAAAGTTTTCAAAAAAAATATCTAGACATACACTCTCGAGGCAAAAGTGATAAAAACGGTATTTTTGACGTCATGACGACATGTTCTATATTTGATAAATATATTTTTTCGAAAAATACTTTTTAATGTCTTGTTATTAAAATGAGCATATCGGCTTAGCTCTATAAATTGTTATTTACGAGTTTGAAGCTAGTAAAAAGTTTCAGGTTTTTTTTAGTAGTTAAGTATATGTTAAAATTGATGGATAAGAAATTATTCACAATTATACATTTTAAAATAATTTGCCTGTCTTGTTCTGATTACAGTTATACTCACGATATAGAGGCTGTAAGCTGTGATGAAATGTTGGTTGACTGCACTGACCTGCTCTCGGACACTGGTGCCACGCCACTTGAATTTACCTCGTTACTTCGGCAGGAAATCTATGAAAAGACAGATTGCGCAGCTTCTGCTGGGCTAGGTAAGTGAATGCTGCCTCATTCATACAGTGATTTTATTTTGCCTATCTTACAGTCGAATACAGGCGGCTTCCTAATCCAAAAAATGCATGTATTTTCCCAATTTCGGACTTTTTTCCCAGCTTGAGGATTTTATTGGGATTTATTCCCAAGTTCAAAAGGCACAGTACAGGCTGTATCCAAAAACTGCAATAAAAGCACTGTCATAGAAAAATAGGACAAATAAGATGATATCACATGTAACTTCTTTAAACGGCTGTCCTGCTGACCCCAGATATATCGTGTAAAAACAGTGTAGATCCAGATCAGATGGCTTCTGACAAAGCCATCTGATCAGGATCCACAATATTTTTCATTCAGCATGTCAATACATACTTATAACTACACAGGGAGCGCAGTTGCTCAGTGGTAGAGTGCTTGACTCGAGACCAAAGGGTCGCGGGATCGAGCCTCACCAGCATCACTGGGTTTAGTCCTTGAGCAAGACACATTAATCCTTGCTTAGTACTGGTTCAACCCAGGAAGACCCGTCCCAACATAACTGAAAGAGTGTTGACTGGGAGGTAAAGAATCAAATCAAACAAACTTATAACTGTATTGGTGTAGGTTAACCAAATAAAAATTGGTGAGGAGTGTTGTTCTTAAAGATATTATAGATGGCAAGGGTTAGTTGGCATGTATTATGGTCAATGAGAGCTATAGTAGCAGGGGCGGATCCAGGATTTCTTGAAAGGGTTTTCATATATATAAAGGTGTGGGGGTTCGTTTTGCTGATAATATCTCATTTTTTTTAAACATCCCATGAAAATGAAATAATTTGGTCTCACGGAGACCAAATGAATTTATTTTCAAAGTATATTTTAAAAAGGGGGGAGGAGATGGGGGGGTTCGAGCTGCACCCCTGAATCCCCTCTGGATCTGCCACTGAGCAGTCACTAGTAATGGTGTTAGTTTCTATGTTAACCCTTTTCTATAAAACAGCATATAATAAGGTCAGGATCATCCCTGTTATATATTGAGGGGTCACAGGTTATAATTTAGGGAGCACAGTGGCTCAGTGGTAGGGTGCTTGATTAGAGACAGAGGGGTTGCGGGTTCGAGCCTCACTTGCGTCACTGCGTTGTGTCCTTGAGCAAGACACATTAATCCTTGCTTAGTACTGGTTCAACCCAGGAAGATCTGTCCCAACATAACTGAAAAATTGTTGACTGGGTCGTAAAGAATCAAACCAACCAAACAAACAAACCGGTTATAATTTCCAAAAATTATTGTTTTTCTTCCTCTGACGATCAATTTTTTCTTAGCAAACAGTGCAGACCCTGATGTATTTCATCTGGGTCTTCACTGTTTGCAAAAGTACCCATTTAGGGCTGTCCCATCTACAAAGGATTGAAGTTTTAATTTTTTTTTGCTCTGCAGCTTAAAAAAAAATTGAGATATTTTCATTGAACTTTACTGAACTGTAAAGTAACATGGCTCAAGAACCTTAACTCTGTATTGCATTTTTGATGGCTATTCAATGTTGAAAATAGTAGATTCTCTGATATGGTCGTGTCTGCTCTGTCATTACCAAAACTGTTTCTCACAGATATTTTTATGAAACTTCACGCAAATATAAAGCAACCTGAGGTGACATGTAGAATACAAGAACCATAAAATTCAGATGGCAAATGTTTTTGGTTATAGCACCTTTAAATTGAAATGTTGATTCTTTGATATCCTCATGTCTCCTCTTGAACTCAGAAACTGTTTCATAGGTTGAACGATGACTTCTAAGATGCTAGCCTGCAAAGCTACACAGTCTAGCCAAACGCTTCTCTGATTGCACACTTCAAGCTTGTTACATGTAACTTGGCATATAGCTCAGCAGTTGCTGTTTAACTGCTCATGCAGGCCCGTACTTAAGTTTTTTTTATTTCTCAACCAAACCATATGTTGTGGGTACTCAAAAGAACCATCTCAATGAGACTATTCTTTTGAGCACCCAAAACATATGTTAAAACTGTTGGGTAAGAAAATATTTACAATTTTACGCTAAAATATTTTGTTTATCTAAACCTGTGGTTCATGCACATTTAAAGAAACGTGAAACGAAAAGTGCCATTAACTCCTTACAGTGCAGTCCTTTTACAACACACCTCTTGATATGAAACTGTCATGTTAGACTCCCACATTTTTTGAAATAAAAAATTTTACAAAGGAGTTAGTACATGAAATTGACCTTGAAATGGGTCGTTTTCCTGTAATTTCTTTGTACACTGTTTTTTTTATAGCATGATTCAATTATAATTATTGACCCCAAACATTGTGTTATAAACAGACTTCACTGTATTATGACACAACTGACTTATTTTGCAGCCTCTAACATACTTCTTGCCAAGATGGCTACCAGGAAAGCTAAACCCAATGGTCAGTTTCATCTGACAGAAGAGGAGGTCCGTGGCTTCATTTCCACTCAGTCTATACAAGATATTCCAGGTTAGTATGATAAATGTTCTACAATTTCAAACGCTTGTCTTTTCTGTCCTCAAATGATAGGAGCCCCAGTGATGTAGTGGATAAACCACTCTCCTTGTTCTGGGGGTCCTGAGTTGGATCCCTGGTGCCTCCAGTCTGTAAAATGAGACCCTAAGCCATGGCCCTGTCTCCATATGACCTTAGCTGTTGGTAGGACCTAAAACACAGGCTCACTAAATGTAGGTAACCAGGGCTGGAATTCACTAAAAAGCTGGTCAGAATAGCAAACATTGTAGACCCTGATCAGACTGCTTCTTCTTTAAGCTTCTTTGGCAGGTAACAAGTGTTTGAAATATTTGAACATCTACTATGACTCGTACAAATTTTTCATTACTTTCTAGTTCAAATATCAAAGATTTACAACCACAGGAATTGTACAAAATTTGCTACAAATTTACTGTTGATTTGTCTATAGTATAACCTGTTTAAAGTATGTGATCAAGGTATTATTCCAAATTGCTTGCATAAGACAGGCGCTTGCTAAATAGACATTTGACTGGTCATTAACTGTAAATGTAAAGAGAAGATAAAGAAGCTCTATTTAATGCCACTTATTTGAAACTGACAGCATTAGCCTGTAAGGCTACGATTGCAACAAAACATACTTACCTGCCTTGCTCTTTCTTCCTAACTCAACCCCTTTTATGGGAGCGTCAGCAAGGGAGCTGCTAGTGACATTTTTCACACTTCAGGTGTAGTGCTTTGAAAGCATACACTCTACCAACCGGAAATCTAAATGCAAAGACTGACAGCGGGGGTGGGGGGGGGGGACATAAGGGGAATTAGGCTTGTTGACTGGAACATCTCCAATAATCCTGAGTTTGATTAATAGAGTATTATGCCAAAAGCTCGATAGATTGTTTAGTTGGACTCTTTCATATGACAAATTTTATCTCCTTTTCATGTGCACTAATGTTATTTATTGTCCCCTGCCTTTTCGAAGAAAAGCGGAGGGACTTAGTTTTTGCCTCTCTGTCTTTCCGTCCTTCCGTCCGTCTGTCTGTCCGTCCCTCCGTCCCCCTATAGAAGTAGGTACCTTGTGGGTGCAACTCCTCCTACAGTTTTATGCCGAATCTTTCGAAACTTCACTGGTGTTTTGGTGATGGTCTGATGATATGCATGTGGTGTGGATATAATCTTTAGATTATTTTTTTTCACTTTTTTCGCAAGTTGAACTTAGCCATTTTTCAGGCCTTATCTTTAACAATGTGAATGGACAGGGGTACCTTGTGGGCGCAACTCCTCCTACAGTTTTATGCTGATTCTTTCGAAACTTCACTGGCGTTTTGTCCATGGTCTGAAGATATGCATGTGGTTTGGATATAATGTTCAGATTATTTTTTGTTACTTTTTTCGCAAGTTGAACTTAGCCATTTTTAAGGCCTTATCTATAACAATGTTAACCTTGTGGGCGCAACTCCTCCTACAGTTTTATTACGATTCTTTTGAAACTTCGCTGGTGTTTTGGTCATGGTCTGAAGATACAATGTATGCATGTGGTTTGAATATAATCCTCAGATTATTTTTTGTCACTTTTTTCGCAAGTTGAACTTAGCAATTTTTTTGGGCCTTATCTATAACAATGTTAATAAGCCAGGGGGTACATTGTGGGCGCAACTCTTCCTACTGTTTTATACCGATTCTTTTGAAACCTCACTGGTGTTTTGGTCATGGTCTGAAGATACAATGTATGCATGTGGTTTGAATATAATCCTCAGATTATTTTTTGTCACTTTTTTCGCAAGTTGAACTTAGCCATTTTTTGGGCCTTATCTATAACAATGTGAATGGACAGGGGATACCTTGTGGGCGCAACTCCTCCTACAGTTTTATACCGATTCTTTTTAAACTTCACTGGTGTTTTGGTCATGGTCTGAAGATATGCATGTGGTTTGAATATCTGTCACTTTTTTCGCAAGTTGAACTTTGCCATTTTTTGGGCATTATCAATAACAATGTGAATGGACAGGGGATACCTTGTGGGCGCAACTCCTTCTACAGTTTTATACCGATTCTTTTGAAACTTCACTGATGTTTTGGTTATGGTCTGTAGATATGCATGTGGTAAGGATATTATCCTCAGATAAATTTTATCATATAAAACCTCAGCTTAACGTTTATCACTTTTCCAGCATTTTTCGCCTTCAGTGCTATCAATATCTTACCATTGTGTATATATATGTAGAACCTTTGAGTGCAAATGCTCCTACAGTTTTATACAATTCTTTATGACACATCTATATGTTCTTATGTCATGGCCTGAAGTTATGGATATGCTTCTGATAAAATTCTGAAGTTTTGTTTCTGTTTTCTGTTCTGTGAACTTAAGTTGTTCCATGATAGTTCATATCGACAAAAAGTGGCGGGGGACATAAATTCTCTGAATTTGCTTGTTTAATTTAAGATTGTCTAGTGTTACTTGATTATTGTATTTTGTTACGAAAACATGATCCCCATTTTGAAAACTGTCCTATTCTGTGATTTTTAGAACAAGCCTAATGAATAAAAGTTAACCCCAATTGATTAATATCTGAATTATTTACACAGGAGTTGGTTGGTCGTTGACAAAGAGATTAGCAGACATGAAAGTCACCTGTTGTGGTGACCTTCAGAAGATGAGCATAGATGTACTTCAGCGGGAGTTCGGTCCCAAGACTGGCCAATCACTGCACAGATATTGTAGAGGTCAGGATGATCGACCAATCAGAAGTGACCATCAGAGGAAGTCAGTTTCAGCTGAAGTGAATTATGGGATACGCTTCACAACGGTAAGATAAAATGAAGTTTGCCACATAGTGAGAAAATCTCTAGTTAAGGCCACATACAGTTAAGTTCCTTTATAATGCTTTGTTTTGGGCCCTTAAGAATGTACCATATTATAAGTGAATCATGTTATAAAGGACAATTTTATAAAGGTAATATAGGAAAAAGACCATTTCATGTCCTTTTCCTTTAACTCCTTTGTGAAATTCCAAAGTAAAAACATTTGGGAGCTATAACATGACTATGTTGACCAAAATCCATGTTAAAAAGAGGTGCGTTATTAATGGAACTGCAACAATGACAATAATTAGCTTACATATCCATTGTGTATTGCATTGAAATTTAAATGGTTATATGTATCGGCAGTACTTTTGATGCATTTGTCTGCTGTCTGTCAGTATGACTGTTCATCTGACTGTCAGTCTCAGGGTAAAGCAAACAAATATCACAGTGAAACATTAAATTGTAGATGTAAAGTGTAATTTACTCTACGATCACAACTTAACTCTTTCCTTGCTAGCGGTGACATTTACCATCAGCTGATAATCTTTGCAAACAGTTTGGACCCATATCAGGACCGACAGAATGTTTGACACTCTGGTAGTGTTTCTAGAAGATTTTTTTTTAAAAATTTAATTTTGAAAAGAAGTCTGCAGACAACAGCAAAAGCATGCAAAAGTACCTAACATGAGTTAATGTTACGCGACTACATACACAAGGCACTTTCAGTATAATATTCAACCTTAAAAGTGCACTGTGCAGATATCTTCTTCAAATTTCTACACCCTCTTTGTAAATCAGTGTAGATCAAGATCAAGATGGATAAAAAATATTCTTAATTTTCTGCTCATTTTTTGTTTGTTTATCCAGACCTGTATTATGAATTTTCAGCAAGAAGTTTTAGAAATCCTCAGCAAAATTACGTTTTATTATAAGATTTTTCTCCCATTTAGCCAATGTCATTGAGATTTTTGACAGAAAGATTGCAAACCTCTCAATTTCTCACTCGAAAATAATCTCCTGGTGGTCAGTTGAGCAACTGCAGGTGACCATTACCACCCAATATTTCCTGGTCTTGGAGGTGGGGTTCTGATTGCCTGTTTGTCTGCTGCTGGCTGCTTGTGGGCTGTGGTCTGGCGGTTGTGGTTGGTATGGTTTGTTCAGGTTGACATGGATGATGCTTCAGATTGTCATTTATATTGATTATTATAGTGTATATACATTCTACATACATATGCCTTATCTAATTGTTATTGACCAATCAGAATCAAGCTTTAGTTACTTTATGTTTACATGCCTATCTTAATTTTATTAATTGTGATTTATATGCTGCCTATTGGTGGCCCATGATATGAATAAACTTCATTCTATTCTATTCCCTGGTATGTGTGTTGAAGGAAAGTGAAGCTGTAAGATTTCTACAGGAGCTATCAGAAGAGGTCTGTACTAGGCTGAGGAACATCAGCATGAAAGGGAAAACTGTCACTCTGAAACTTATGGTCCGCAGAGAAGATGCTCCAAAAGAAACCTCCAAGTTCATGGGTAGGATATTTAGATGAGAAAACCTGTCTTCGGGGTTTCCGACAAAGCAAGTTTTAAACCAATCTTCTCAGATACAGAGACTTGCTAGAAAATTCGAATTTCACCTGTAGCAAGTTTACATATGATACTTTCCAAATAGGTAAAAACAAAGGGGCTGATCAGACTGCGGGGATGCGCAGGCTGGTCTGCACCTTTGTTGTTCGCAAACCCCCGAAGACAGGTTTTCTCGCGCTGTGGCCCATATATGAGCCACAACATGTGGTTTCCAACAATGTGGCATTTTGACAAGTGTGGACTCAGATGAGCTTGTATAGCCTCCTTTTAAGCTTAGAAACTCCAAATGATGTTCCGTCAGTAGCTTAACAGTCGTAGAATATTCAAGTGACAGAGTCGTAGAATATTCAAGTGACAAGCAAACTTAGGCTCTAATCAGACTGCGCATATGTGCAGGCTGATCTGAGCATTTGCTGGTCACACATACTACATTGTTGGAAATCTGATGTCGCGGCTCATATGCTAAAACAATTATTTAAAGGTTCAATTAAGCAAACATTTGGAGAATGAAATTGCAATTGAGGCATATAAGTAGCCCTTGTCAGTACTAAGTGCATGCTTAATTTAAATTATTGCATAAAAAGCTGTCTCACATGCATTTAATAATATTGTTTCCATGTATTAATACAATAATGTTTCCATGTATTAACAATGTGATCCACATGCTGTTAATGCACAGCTTTTTGACATGCATTCTGAGGCCGTCATAAAAATTGATGTCATCAACAGTAGTAACATGCATAGAAATGGACATAATTCAGTGACGTAACGATGACAAAAGTCTTTGCTCAAGAATTGGTGTTTTTAAAACCTTTACATATTTTGTACTTTTGTATGTCATTAAAGATAATTCAAAACATGAACTTTTGGAAGCATTTTCTCTAAAGTTTTCAAGCACCAAAATGAATTTATGCAATACAAGCGATCAAATATTCTGATACATTAATAACTAGTAGCCGCTTTGGTGTACAGTAAAATGTTTAAAATGGCCACTCAAAAATAGACAAAGCAAATATCTTTATGACAAATGGTAGCTTGATGAAGGTCAAAAGTATTGCAGAATGCTCCCCTTGGAGCATTCTGCAATACTTTTGACTTGCATTAAGTGATAATTAGTCTTGAAAACCAATTTTGGGTCCTTTTGAGAATGGTTGTTTTACACAGGTTTAACTGTAGTTGTAAACCACTTGCCTTGTAATCCTCGGTCACCGGTTTGATCCCCGGCTTCCTCAGTCCTTAGGATGAGGCTAAGTTGTTGTTCCATCTCCATATGACCTAAACTGTTGGTGTTTTTTTGTTTGGCTTAAGGTTTTCATTTTTCCAGTCTACAGCTATGGTACCGGGCTGCGTAGCGCAGTCTGTAATGTGTCTGGCTGCAGATACGTGTCTGACTGCAGATCCAGGGGTTCCAAGTTCGATCGCGGCCCAGTCCCATATTTTGTGGAGATTGACTGTGAAATAATTTCTATGGTCATTCTCCTCCCTTCCGCTGATTCAAGAAGGGTTGTTGTCAGTTACAAGCGAAAGTATGTGCACAAAGTACTGGTTAACTACTTAGTCAAGCTTGCCCAGGAAAATAGTGGTTAGGAGAACTGACCATCCTGATATGACCATAGCTGTTGACTGGGGCGTAAAGAATCAAACCAAACCATTAAAACCAAAAACAGCTATGGTCATGTGGAAACAGTAGTAGTTGGTAGTTGGTGGGATAGCAAACAGAAACACATTTATACACTAATATCTTCTAGGCCCCTAGTGGGTTTTTAAAACCATCCCCTTTCAGGCTCATGTAACAGCACCACCCTCTGGACCTAAGAGATGTTAATACATGGAAAATCATGTTTGATCCCTATATTAATTTGACTAATAATTCAGAACTGCACTTGAATCATAGTTTCTAGTGATGATGAAATGTCTGTATTTCATGGGTGAAAGCTTTCAGGATTATTCCTGAATTCAGGATTTTGAGGCTGACTTTCCAAAGAAAGTCAGCCTCAAAATGCTGAATTAGGCTGATTATAATATATAATATTATTTTAAGTTTGTCTATAGACAATTTACCATTTAAACTTGAAACTGGCAATATATTGTAAACATAATGCAGGTTTTTAGAGATGAATTTCTAAAGTTCAGGATTTTTAAACATTTGAACTTTCACCCATGATATTTATTCATAGGTCACGGGATTTGTAAGAATCTTTCTAAGTCAGTGAGCTTGCCATTGGCAACGGATGACGCTAGACTTGTGGGAAAGGAGTGTATCACAATTCTACATCAATTGAGGGCTGTTCCTGAGGATCTTAGAGGGGTAAGTACACTGCTCAAAATATTTAAAGGATCACTGTGTATTTTGTCATTGACCACAATACAAATGCACTCATAGTCTAGTCTGACTTATAGCAAGAGTTGGATTGACAAGGGAAAAAACATGTCTGTCTGGTGATTTGTTTGATTACCTATCAAGGTTGGTGCTTGTTGATAAAAATGAAGTAAACCCTTTCCAGAAATCTCCATAGAACGCTTTATGTAAAAATAGAATTTTGTTAAAACTACCCCTTTTTCAAAACCAAATTTTAAGAGGAATTTTACAATATAGCACCACACCAGCATCTTTTCTGTACGGTGAAAAGTCTTTCAATGTTGCAGATACCATTAGGTAACGCTATTAAAAAATTCGGAAGATTCTACAGAGTCCAGAAAAAGTCGTTATTTTCAAGAAAATTAAAAATTACAAAATTTGAGCAATGAACTTAAGCAGTGATTGTTTTATCAAAAACTTTTTTTTGATCCAAAACAACTTTTTTTGATCCAAAACTTTGACTATCTTATCTAACATGGCAAAAGAAACTGGGTTTCTGCCTTTTTTATCTAGTGAAATGGATGACTTGTCTATTAGTTTTGGACAGAGGTTACCATAATCACGTATGGAATATTATCAGGTGTTCCTTTAAATATTTTGAGCAGTGTATATTAGGGTTAGCACATGAGATTTTTGGTTCTTATTAGTTTTAAGAAATTAAGGCTCATGCAAGCCTGTGCATGTGTTCAGACTCCCCAAGCATGCAAAATGTATGGATGTACAGTTAAACCTGTAAATACAGCCACTCTCAAAAAGACCGAAAATTGGTTTTCAAGGCCAATTATCGCATAATGCAGGTCAAAAGTTTTGCAGAATGCTCCAAGGGGGGAGCATTCTGCAATACCTTGGAGCATTCTGCAATACTTTCGCCCTTCACTAAGCTACCATTTGTTATTAAGATCTTTGTTTTGTCTATTTTCGAGTGTCTATTTACTGTAGTTGAAGACTCCAGCTAAAATCTGGATATATCAGAATAGGTATTTATTGGAGGTTTTTGTACACATATGGTAAGCACCAAAATCTCATAAAAAGTAAGTGAGTATTATCAGGAAATATCTCAATCACAAACTGCAGAAAAACCCATGGCACAATGAGAAAGAGCCACACAACAATCACGAGACATCAGGAAGACAAACCAAGCAAAGCAACCAGCTCTCTCTTCCCCGTCAAGATGATTGCAAAACTAAATAAAATAACATACAACAAAACATAGAACAATTACAGACTCCCACGATGGGAGTAACAATAAAGAAGTCAACAACAACAGAACCACTGCCTTAAAACAGATAGCAGCCTAAGCCACCAGGGGGCTTAAATGCATTTTACTGGTACCAAATCTTAGCCCTAGATTCTGCTGTTGTTGAAGTACAAGAAATGTTCAGCTCTCATGGAAGCCTTCTAACTATTGCAATGTATCATCATGGAGAAACACTCTAATCAAATTAACACACCATGATGAAACAAAGAAAAGGGCTCACAACTCAAAGATAGTAAGAGCTAAAGAAAACCTCAAGGTGAGCTACGGTGGGTCCAGCTACAAATTCTCATGTCAGGCCCATTATTATAATCAAAACAAGGGTATAAAAGCAAATATTAATTGACTGTTATGTTAGCGTATATTTCTTTAAGTTATCTTTTCACATGGTAAATATGAAGAATATTTTTTCACAAATGTAATGTAATGACTTTTTTTTCACAAGAGAAATCAAATCTATTTTTTCAAAAGTGAAATATAAAATTGATGGAAGTACTTTTTTACCTCGAGATTAGTGTCTATTGTAATTGGGCTTTATTGTGATAAAACCTGTTTTTCGGATACAAACAAGAAAGATGCCAACCAGCCTGCCCATCGGCACGGTCTCATCATAACCTTTGTAATTCGCTTCCTTCAAATTTTTTTTAAAGTATAATATCTAAATTCATCATCATGCTAAATTTCAATATTATAGTTAGTCTCTATAGCTAAGTATGCTGATTTGAGCCTTATGATCCTTACATGATTGCAAATCCTAAACCCTTTACTCCATAGGCTTTTAGATCATGGTATAATTTTCTGTTTTTAGCAGACTTGGGGTCAATTACTTTGAAAAAGTAATTAATTACTTACAATTACATTGGAAATTGTTCAATTAAATTACAATTACAATTACATGGCTTTTGGGCAAAGTAATTAATTACATACAATTACTTTGCCAAATGTAATTAATTACATTACAATTACACTTCACTGCCACATAGATAGCTTCATCAGATTTTCATTTCAGAGATATATGAAATGAGTTAAAGCTCCTTAAAAAGTCTGAGTTACCTTGGCATTCTAAATTCAATACATGTTTATTAGGTTGAATTTATTTTTAGGACTTCTTGTATTATTGTCAAGTAATACAACTTAAAAGAAATGAATACACATTGGCCTGAGAAAAGTCTTAGAATGTGGAAGATAAACCATGGAAATGATTTTGTAAGACTAGCTTAATGCCAGAGAATAACTGTTCTCAAAAAGTGTTGAGCAACCAAAACACATGCTTTGGGTAAGAAAATAATCACTATTTTACGCTCATCAAATTTCTTTAATTGAGTCTATGTATTTCTATTATTATTATTATTATTATTAATATTATTATTATTATTATTATTATTATTATTATATTATTATTATTATTATTATTATTATTATTATTATTGAAGATAGCAACTAAGCAGTTTAAGGATTTAAAATAATGTAGTGGATAGATTGTATCATGCAACTTAGCATATGAGTGTGTTGATCCCAGGTGTGAAAATTTAACAAATTGCCTTCAAGGAGTAAATTCACTATCCAATACTATTGTCTGAGAAAATACTATTGTTGAGATTTTCACACCTTCTTTGTTTTTGTATTGTTTTGGTAACTTAACTATTAAAAGTTGGTTGTCACAAAGCCTTATCTTTTATAAGCAGGTGAACAAAGAATATTCAATTTGCTTAAAAAAGGGTGCTTTCAAAATAGTAGAGGTAACATACAGTCTGTTTCTGTGGTAAAATTGTTATATGTTATCTTATGTCTATACTAGCATGACTAGTGACAATTCTCATTTGTTCCCTGTTGCATTCAACTTTTCATATATTGAGTACAGCAAATGATAATATATGCATTCTCAAAGACCAAGAACCATTTAGCAGCATTTTAAATATCTTTGGTATTCTTAGATAACTGAAGTTCATAACTGATCTGAAAAGTAATTAAAAAGTAATTGAAAGTAATTGTTAATTACTACCATTTTTGACCATGTAATTAATTACATTCAAATACTGTAATTAAAGAAATGTCTTAATTACAATTACATGCAATTACTTTAGAAAATGTAATTAAATTACAATTAATTACAATTACAATTTTAATTACCCCAACTCTGGTTTTTAGACAACTTTAAAAAAATTCAAGAAAAATTTAAGTAAAGTTTTGAATACTTACGAAAATATTATGGAAAATGGAGCATTTGCTCCAATGGAGCAAATGCTCGGTTTTTCATGATATTTTCAAATACATAGTATTTAAAAGGTGTCAAAAGACGCTGTCATGGGGTAAAGTGTTAAGGCGTGTTTCCTCATGCGGATGCCTAATTATAATATATTCAGTATTTTGTTGATTTGTATAATTATAATAAAAGGAAAATTTACATTTTTGTCATCAATATGACTTGTTTCATCAAATAAAAAAGACAAAACGTCAGACCTGATCTGATTCCAAATTGCTTGTCACTCAGATGGTATTCCTGAAAAAAATTAGCAGATGACAAAAAAGCAGGCTAAATTACTAATAGTTAAGCAATTAGTTAATTTTGGGTGTAAAAGACATTGTAAAATTGTACAAGCTGAATATAGGTAATTCATTGAATATTTGGACAAGATATAATGTGTCTCGGGGGGTTTGCGATCAGATAAAAAAAATTATCTGCATATGTACTCTGCTTCAGAGACCATCTAGAATCTTCAAAGTTTGCACACATCAAGTTTATCTGTAAAACAGGATTCCCACAAGCTCTGGAAATCATGTAAAACCCTGGAAAATCACGAAAAAAAGTTCCATGCATGGAAAAATCATGGAATTTGAAAAACCTGAACCATGGAATTTGAAAAAACCTGAATAATCATTAAAAAATCATGGAATTTTGTGAAAGAATTTGACAAAACCACTAGCAGCCTGACAAGCTGTCAATTTGTGTGTCTGACAGCTAGTTTTCTGGCTACTGGGGGTTTCAAGTCTTAATTATTTCAAAATGCATGCATGGTCTACAAGCATGCTTATTTAAATACATTACTGATGCTGAATTCCATATTAATGCTCAGTGTGGTGAAGATGCCGCTAAAAGGGGAGGTTGGAGGCCTTTTATAAAATAGTCATGGAAATTACATTTTTGATCGAGGAAAATGATGGAAAAATCATGGAATAATCATGGAATTGTGTTCTTGAATTTCTGTGGGAATCCTGATAACACTTTCTAGGCAGCGATAACAAAGACACTGATCAGACTGCGCTTATGCGCAGGCTGATCAGTGCCTTTGTTTTCGCTTGCAAAACCATATGCAGGGTTCCCACAAGCTCTGGAAATCATGGAAAACCTGGAAAATCATGAAAAAAAATCCATGCATGGAAAAATCATGGAATTTGAAATAACCTGAATGATCATGGAATTTTGTGAAATAATTTGATGAAACCGCCAGTATCCAGAAAACTAGCTGTCAGACACACAAAACTTGTGTGTCTGACAGCTAGTTTTCTGGCTACTGGTGGTTTCAAGTTTCAATTATTTCAAAATGTATGCATGGTATACAAACATGCTTATTTAAAAGCATATTTGTTGCTGCATTCCACATTTATGCTCAGCGTGGTGAAGATGCTGGTAAAAGGGGAGGTTGGAGGCCATGCATTAAATAGTCATGGAAATTACATTGTTGATCATGGAAAATCATGGAAAAATCATGGTATTGCATTTTTGAATTTCTGTGGGAACCCTGCATATGTATCAAAATCCCAGTTTTCTTGTTACTATCCCTATACTCTGGAAATTTCAGATCGGGATCCAGATGCAGAAACTGGAACCAGCAGATCTTGGATCATCATCAGCTGCCGGTAAACATCAAAGTATTCTTAGTTTTACCGTGAATAAAAACCAAACGGACGAAACTCAGAAAAAAGAGACTCCTCATTTACTATCTCATGCTTCAAATAAATCGGTTAAGAGCTCAGATTCTGCTGAGAGTAAATTTAAATCGGACCAATCAGTGATGAGAATGACATCTGTATCACCCAATCAATTCAAAGCTGGGATTGGAACAAATGACCAATCAGAGAGCTTCCATGTAAATGTTGACCAATCAGAGAGCTTACATGTAAATGTTGACCAATCAGAGTCATGGAAAGTAGGTGATGTTGTGTTGGAGGATCAAGAAAAGTTAGGAGAATCCAGAAGCAGTGATACAGCAGTTGACTTGGTGGAAGAACTTGGCAGGTAAATTTCGTTCATTTGCTCAGAA
The DNA here is from genome assembly GCA_964019695.1 of Loripinus fragilis. Lineage (NCBI taxonomy): Eukaryota > Metazoa > Mollusca > Bivalvia > Lucinida > Lucinidae > Loripinus > Loripinus fragilis. The sequence continues at coordinate 2,623,196 of CAXHUL010000609.1, forward strand.
TGATTTGAGCTGTGACATGTGATTACCAACAATGTGGTATTTTGACAATTATAGACTCAGATGAGCCTGTGCAGCCTCCTTTTAACCCATTTAAGCCGAATGAATTTCCCACTGTTATCAATTGGACCAGTCTATTTCCAATTTTAGGGTTGTTGGGTGGTGTTTTTCATATATTTCCAAATTTCAGTTAAAGATTCTGTAAGTAAACTGAAGATCCTGATCAGAAGCTGTGTTTTCGCGGCTTCTGATCTGGGTCTACTCTGTTTGCCTATGTCCCACAAAAGGACGGTAGGCTTATATGGCTTAAGCTTAGAAACTCCAATGATATTCGGTCAGTAGCTGAAGAGTCATAGAATATTTAAGCGACAAGCGAAGGCTCTGATCAGACTGCGCGTATGCGCAGGCTGGTCTGAGCCATTGCTTGTCGCACTTACCACATTGCTGGACATCTCATGTCACAGCTAATTTTTTTTCTCATTCAACAATGACTTTTCTCACTTTCTTTTACTCTTTTTAATGGTCTTTTGTCAATTAAATTAGTATTTTGCCTGACTATTGATGACGATTTTGACTGTACCTGTTGTATTTCTAAACATGAAGCAGCTTAAAGGACACTTTCATTAACCCTTTACTCCATAATAATACCTTTTAACGCCTTTGCAATATCATGTATTAAAAATACTATGGAAAATTGAGCATTTGCTAATATTTTCAAAAGTATCACATTTTTACTTATTTTTCTTGAATTTTTCAATGTTGTCAAAAAATAGAAAATGATGTCACGATTTAAATATAGCCTATGGACTAAAGGGTTAATGTGTCATGCTTTTAGATACTATTGTGATACAATCATTCTCTCATCACATGAATTCTGTATACAGTTAAACCTTGATTATTCCAAATGATAGGGACAGAAGGAATTCTTTTGAATTATCAGTAGTTCTTATGATCTAAAATCATTAGTTTTTGGATATGTTCAGATGCTTTCATTTCACATCGTTGTATGACCAGATTTTACAACTTTAACTTGCATTTCTGTGGAGTAATGGGAACATCTGTCTTAACATTAAAGAAAATGAGCTACTTGCAGTTGCACTTCGAATTTTGCAGTGGATTTTAATAGCAATTTCTTTGATCAGGACAGTCACTGACAAATCTCTTTTTTGATATATTGGAATTTGAAAAATCGGTAGTGTATATACAATAAATAATGTAAAAAATTCTGGACCATCAGTTGTCTTCAGACAATCTGGTAAGTTTTTGAAAAATTGACGTTCGAATAACAGAGATTCCACTGTATTTAATGAGATTTTTTTATTGATATATTTTGAAGTCCCAAAAGATGCACTGTCAGATATTTTCTTGGCAATGATTCCAGGACTCAGTATCGCAAATCAGGCAAAACCATGCATGTAGGTATTTTCAGCTGTGTCTGTGATCACCTAGGTAGCCCTTGCACTAGACTGATGTTATCCGTGTCTGTGATCACCTAGGTAGCCCTTGCACTAGACTGATGTTATCCGTGTCTGTGATCACCTAGGTAGCCCTTGCACTAGACTGATGTTATCCGTGTCTGTGATCACCTAGGTAGCCCTTGCACTAGTCTGATGTTATCCGTGTCTGTGATCACCTAGGTAGCCCTTGCACTAGTCTGATGTTATCCGTGTCTGTGATCACCTAGGTAGCCCTTGCACTAGACTGATGTTATCCGTGTCTGTGATCACCTAGGTAGCCCTTGCACTAGTCTGATGTTATCTTCATGCCTACTGTCAACATTTAAGTCAATTTTTCATAAAGCTACCTCTATGTCTATGACTTTGTTTCAGGAGACAGACAGCAAGCAGTCAGTTACCTCCCTTACCTAGCCTGCCAGACATACAGACCCCTGAGAGTGGTAGGAAGAGGTTATTTAAGGACTCTGTGGCAGCTCTCGACAGAGTGGCCAAAAATGAGGATGATTATTTCCCCTCTCCTTCACAGGTACGGTGAAGGCCCCTAACATTGTGCACTTTAGCCTTTTAACCTCCGTTTGATATAACAAGAAACGAACTTGAAAAAGTGTGCACAGCCAAATAAAGTTATCATTATACTTTATTTACACAGAGTTCAAATTGAAAAAATATTTTCCGGACCTCTAGCAACTTTGATTTTAAGTGCACAACCCCCCCCCCCCCCCCCCCCCCCCCTGTTTGAGAGAACAAAAATAGTCCCCTAACATTGCACTTTCTGCAAAATTGTCAATATCTTCTCTTTAATGAACTACTTTTACAAAATATACCAGGTTGTTCTCAACAATTTACTTCATCAATAACTTGTTTCAAAGTAAATAATTTGAAGACTGGGTCATTTGAAATTAAGGTCAGAAGGTTTTTTTTACCGAAATCCACCCCTTCTCAGAAGCAAAATCATAAAGCAAACACCTTTTGCTGTTTTTCTCTTTCCAAATGCAACCTGATATTAAATGTATTTTTTTTATCTTATTATTTTTTAGTGGCATAGTCAACTGGGCTAGTGCCCAATGTTTTTTATTAGTTGATTTACGGGATTTTTCTTCAGATTTAGGGGGTTGGGGGGGGGGGCAAAAAAAAGTAAGAAAAAAGAAAGCTCTGAAAATGACCAGTTGTTTTTTTCTCTCTTTTTTTTTAATATTTCCAGAACAAACAGTAAAACTAGTAAGGTATACCAACAGTCTGTATTAAATCTAAATATTTCATCATTTTCCTAAAAATCTGGATAGGGCAGTCACTTTTAACAGTGTCACTCAAAAATACACAGAAAGAACCTCAAAATATATTATTTTTTCAACAAAACAAATAATATTTTGAGTCGGCAGATGAAATAAAATATTTTTTTTTTTTAGAATTTTTTTTCTACTTTCCGGAAAATTACAGTAGGGGGGTTTGTAAATCAACTAATAAAAAAATTCTGGCCCAGCTGTTTTATATTTCCATGTTATGAAATCTGTTTTGTAATACTAGGTTGATCCTGAAGTGTTGAAAGAGTTACCAAGGGAGATAAGAGAACAGATTGAGAAGGAAATGTCGACACGGCAACTTAGAAAGAAACCGTCCACAAGTACCGCTGAAACAAAGGCGCCACCATCTGAGCATAAGGCACCACCATCAGAACAAGGCTGTTCCCACTGGGATAAGAGGGGTGATACAATAGAGCCACTACCTTCACCGTCTCAGGTGTGGTATTATAATTTGAGCCCTGACATGTGATTTCCAACATTGTAGCATTTTGACACATGTGGACTCAGACGAGCTTGTGAAGCCTCCCAAATGAAGTTCAGTCAGTAGCCTGAGAGCCATAGAATATTAAAGCGACTAGCAAAGACTCTGATCAGACTGTGCAAATGCGCAGGCTGATCTGAGCCTTTGCTGGTCGCATATACCACATTGTTTGAAATCTCATGTCATGGCTAATTTTTGTGGACAGATAACCTAGGTATTTGACATACCCCTTTAAGTTAACCAATTGTATACTGGAAACCCTTCAATGGTTACTTTGGTAAACAGTGAAAACCCAGATCAAAAGCAGCATAATGCTGCATTTCATCAATGTCTTCACTGTTTGCTAAGATTTAACAACATTGATGGACAGAAATACACTGAGGATATTCAAATTTTTGGAATGAATATGCCATTATTTCATAGAGTGTAGCGAAAAATGCATGGAGTGCAGCGCCACTCATAAAATATGCATATTTCATGATGAGTGGCCTTTGCCACTCAAGAAATATTCATTTTTCGCTTCACTAGAGGAAATAAATTGCATGCAAGAGCACGAATGTTAGATTCTATTTATCATATGACATTAAGATTACTTTGAAATCTCATTTCTGGCGTAAAAACGTTATAATTTTGTCATTATGTACATAACATTGTTATGAACATTATGAGGTTTCCCGAAAATCTGTAAACCACTAGTGGTTTATCGATTTTATTGGATGGCATTATTTCACTCCCATGAAAAAGATTGATACAAGGCTCATTATACATATTTAAGAGACAAAGGTCAGAATTTCCAAATGAGCTGGGGTACAGCAAAAGGTACAACTTGGCACCTCCTCGTGGCTAAGACTCGGATCAGCCTGTGCATACATTCAGTCTGATCAGTGTCCGTATGAAGAATCATTGGGATCTTTGCTACCCATAGATTGCCTAGGGAAGACTGAGCAGATGTGCAGGCTGATCTGAGTCTTCCCTGCTGTACATTTTGCTGTCACCAGCTAATTATCAGGTAATTCTGTTTCAGCTAATTATTCTAAATCATTGAAAATAGAGTAGACTCCAGATGATGAATTGCCTTCCATCTGAAAAGTATTTGCTTCCAATGTGAAAAAGGTGAATTTATTGGACAGATACTGTTTATTTTCAGATTGATATGAGCTGTTTGAATGCATTGCCAGTTTCTATGCAAAGGGAGATAAAGCAGGCTTACAAGAAACAAAATCGTGGAAAGAGACATAATATGTTAAATCTACAGCAAGCACAATCTCCCACTAAATCTCCCAATAAAAGGTACACTCATATGCTGTAATTTCTGAAATTTTCGTGAGGGTTTTATTTTCATGAAACCACAGGGGGTTAACTCAGTCACAGTGCGGGGTGATTCTTTATGAAAGTTGTCAATGATGCTTTATGAAAAGGGTTACAGATTCTTTACTTTGGGTTAATGATTCTTGACAAGATGCGATGCCCATGCCAGAAACGGGGTGAAAATGGTTATATTAGACAGTTTAGAGTCAAATTTTGTTAAAAGACATATAAGCAGCATGTTTTATGATAGTCTATGCATTTATCATACAGTTTAGCTGTCCAATATTTCACCAATAACAATAGAGATGCTAAGTTGCAACAAATGCCATATGTGTATATTTCATAGTTTTATCGAGCAAAGCATGCTTTGAAACGAACCATTATATTATATATTTGGTATATGAAGCTTAAATTATTCCTTAAATATACGTTTTAGCCAATTTCTAAGATTTTCGAAGTTAATGGTTCTTTATGAAAGGTTACAAATGCTTTATGAGCCTAAAATTCGGGTTACAGGTTCTTTTAGAAAGTTGTTACATATTCTTTATGAAAGAAGTTACATGTTCTTTATGAGACAAATGCGATTTCGTCCTGATATACAGCCGTAATGCATCAATAAATGGGCCGCAATATGAGATTTCCAACAATGTGGTATGTGCGAGCTTCAAAGGCTTAGACCAGCCTGCGCATATGTACAGTCTGATCAGAGCCTTTGCTAGTTGCTTAAAAACTATTTACCGATTAGCATTTGAAGTTTCTATCTTAAAAGGAGGCCGCACAGGCTCGTCTGAGCCTATTCGTGCCAAAATGCCACAATGTCCATGTGCGGATCCAGAGGGGGGATAGGGGGTCCAGACCCCCCTGGAAAATCACAAGTTATAGTCATATGGGTTTCTATTAGACCCCCACCCCTCGAAAAAGTTGGACCCCCCCCCCCCTACAAAAAATTCCTGGATCCGCGCATGGTGTCCCGGTACACATATCTTTGGTGGAGTTGGGTTGTGTTGATGCTGTACTGGAAAAAAGTTAAATTATGACCTTAAGACCCCATCCCCAGGGTCTGGGGAGGTAGGAGAGGGGAAAGTCAACATTTTTTCCGTCATGTAAGGGCATCCCACAATTTACTGGGCAAGCTTGCCCCATTTCCCCACAGACCACAAATCCCCGAATCCTCAAGAATCGATGTTGGGATTCGTGGAGAATTGTATTTTTTTTTTCAATTCATTCGTTATGTTCTACGATTCAGTTACGAAATAGGTAAGAAACAGTTACGAATATTCGCGGGATTCGTCTGGATTAGGCCTGAGTGCCGAATTCACTACGATGTACAATAACCCTATTAATAAGTTAAAGAATAGATCACGAATTAGTTGAGAATACGCCGAATGCAGCACGAATTGGGTACGAATTAACAGAAATCCGCTACGATTCGTGATGATTTGCGAGATTTTCTCTCACCTCTCACGACATGCTTGGGGGGATCAGTTCCAAAATGAAAGTTCCTCGTTTGTCGGCTGTAGAATTGATCCTGCAACTTATACTGCAACAGCTACTTATATAGCTAGTAGAAAACAACTACGTTAATGTCGAGAGGCCCTGGCCCTGGCTCTTTGACTTGGAAATATATGGAAGCTCACCATTAGCAAAACCACCAGCCAGGAGCTACTGACTGATCCTGATTGTGCTCCTGAATCTGCCAAATTTGTTTCAACTTCTAGGACTGGCTCGAATGTATGCCCGTGACGGGGTAGTTACTCTGAGGGAAAATTCTTCTACTATCTCTCCCTTGGTTTCATTGCTTGTCTAATATCCCGATTACCCACGAATGAGTTGAGAGTAGCTACAAATGCCTAAGAACGCATCCGAATCGATTACGATTCAGTTACAATGTCCAAGAATGCATTAGGAATTTGTTACGAATCAAACACGATTTTTCGAATCGGGGAATTCCTGGCCAAGTTTTGAACAGTTCAATTTTTTGATCCCAATTCCCGATAGGCCTACGAATTGCAAGAACTGACTACGGATTGTATGTTTCAGTTATTATTAAGATCTTCGCGAACTGAGTACGTTTAAGCCCACGAATCCAAATAATTGGCAATTCGTTGGATTCGGGCATGTGTGGAATAGGGGTATAAAACAGTACTTTTTGCACATACTTTAACTTGAAACTGACAAGAACCCTTCTTGAATCAGCGGAAGGTGGCGAATGAACGTACTTGTATACATCTGTTTTCATGACCAATCTCCAGGAAATAATGGTTTTTGGTTGGGTCGCAATGGAACTCACGAACCCTTGATGAACAGCTGGGCTTGCCTCCGACTGAGCTACGGGACCCGATAAAATTATACTCTCATATGAATATTACCATAGCATGAAGGTGTACCACTGGACTGATATCCGTCGTAGATGCTAATATTGCCCCTATGAATCCATACCAACAGCTACCATTCCAAATCAGTGATAGAGTGCTTGACTCAGAATCGAGGGGTTGCGGATTAGAGCCTCACCGGCGTTACTGCGTTGTGTCATTGAGCAAGACACATTTATCCTTGCTTAATACTGGTTCAACCCAGGAAGACCCGTCCCGACATAGCTGAAAGATTGTTGACTGCGACATAATCAAATCAAACAAACAAACAAGAGCTACCATTCCACATCTTATCTTATGCTGTCCAGAAAATTAATTTATGTCTGTTCAAACATCTTTGAGATAGTAGAAGAAGAAAAGGCAAACGAAGAAGTATTTTAGAGGAATGATGATTAGTTAAAACACATCAATATCAATAAAAATAAAATAAAAAAACATATGAATAAAAATCATATCTCATCAGACTTTATAATTGGGCCGCGACGCGAGAAACCCTGTCTTCGGTGTTTCCGACAAAGTAAGATTCAAACCTTCCTGCTTAGCTACAGAGACTTGCTAGAAACTTAAATTTTTGCTTGTAGCACATCTAGATATGATACTTTCCAATAAGCGATTAACAAAGGCGCTGATCAGACTGCGCGGATGCGCTAGCTGGTCTGTGCCTTTCTTGTTCGCAACCACCAAAGACAGGGTTACTCTCGGAAGCGCATATGTATCGATATCAATAATTGAGCCGTGACATGAGATTTCCAACAATGTGGTATGTGCATACGCGCAGTCTGATCAGAGCCTTTGCTAGTCGCATGAATATTATATGAGCGTAAAGCTACTGATTGAACATCATTATGAGTTTCTAAGCTTAAAAGGAGGCTGCACAGGTTCGTTGGAGTCTACACGTGTCAAAACGCCACATTGTTGGAAATCACATGTCACGGCTCAATTTAGTTACAGCGTTGACCCAAAATCTGTGAGCCACGTTGTAAATATGGGTTTCGTGCCTGGGTAGGCCAATCTCATTATATTTTGATTATAACTTCACATGGTTATAACTGATCCCACGAAACCCGCTGCCCCCCACCCTCGGGACACGCACATGCGATGCTTAGCTAACAATCTGAACTCTGTAGCTCGGTCAGTTGCCTATCTGCTTAATATTCAAGCAGACAGAAGATCGCAGCCAACATATTTTTCATGGAGATTTGTTTCCTCTCCTGATAATTCAAGAAGACCAAGTTTCCAGTTACTTGTATAAGAATGAGCAAAAGTAATGGTAAACTGCCCTACAGTAGGCTTGCATAGGAACACTGTAGTTAAGTTGACCACAGCTGTTTACCATAGACAACAGATCAAATCAAACAACAGGTAAATTAAACCAAATCAGAGACTTTGTCTCGGCATCACTGATATAATATTGAAATAAATCGTAACCTTAATCGCAATGATAGGGCGTGATTTGCTTGACTTGCGGCAAATTTGGATGGGATTGGGCCCTTTTAGTCTCTCCCTGTCTCTTGGAGGAGTCCCAACATGACAGAAATATTGTTGACTGGGCCGTTAAGTCTTAATTCAATCAATAAATTGCCTTGATATTTGATTCTAAAACCATTAACATCTTCGCAAATTCTTTCATAAAGCATCCGAACCCTTTCATAAAGAACCAGTTATCCATCATTCGTACAGGTAAAGAACCTGTTACCAAAATATGTTACTGATTCTTTACCACTTTTTTTGACTTGTCAATATTAGTCATTTAAAATAAGCCCTTTATAGTTTTACATGAGGAGAAAATTGATTTTTTCAAACACATTTAGATTGAACTTGAAGTTGTATGCACACTATCTTTGATGGAATATGTACTTTGATAAATATACTGATTTTTGTTATGGGTTTTAGCAATATCTGAATTAAACCGCTTATTAATCCCTGACACATAAACCATCATCGCAAAGACTGACAGGGTAAAACCATTAGCTGTTCAAGTATATAAATTAATAAAAATAAAATACTTTCGGGCTTCGAGAATCTTATGTTTTTTCCCATCACCTACCTTATACTGATTAAGGAAATCATAAAGCACCTGTAACCCTTTCATAAAGCATCATTGACAACTTTCATAAAGAATCACCCCGCACTGTGACTGAGTTAACCCCCTGTGGAAACTTCGCAAATGCAAAGTTTTGTGAAAATCAAACCCTCGCTCAATGTTTTAGATTGCTCTGTCATTTACTGATATAGGTAAATTATGCCTTATACGCAAATCTTTAACGTCGTAAATATGTCTTTCAACGCTGTTTGTGAAAATAAAATATTTGCAAAAATTTCCGAATTTACAGTATATAATTTCTCATTGTTTTAGATTAGATGCAAGAGTCTTTCATAAAAGTGTTTTCATACCCCTGGTATTTTGTGTCAATGCTCAAAATTCAAGGCTGAACAAATTTTGGAACTAATAGCGATATTTACAGTCATATCCCCAAATATTGCCAGCCCCCTAACATTGTGCACTAGTCCAAGTGACTATGCCCCATTTATAGAGCTGCAATGATTCACTGAAATCGTATAGTATCATGATACGTTTTCTGACGATATGCGTATAGTATCGTGAGGTCATTTCACGACACGCTAACCATACAGCACTTACTGCTATATATTAGATATGAATTTTAAAAAATATATTTTTTATACAGAAGGAATGTTACCATTTTCCCTTTTAATTTTTCTGCTTTAATTAGTAATCCCTTTTCCATGCTAAACTCATGATATATCCTGTTTTGAAACATGTAGAACAAGATCAGCTGTCTTGTGAGAATCCAGCTGACCTAAATATACACGGTTTTCGGCTTTGCTTGTAAGTACCCGCTAATAATTGAAATATTTTAAATGAATTTGATAAAAACTGGGGAAGAGTGAAGTACATAAAAACATCCAGCATGACAAGGGTTAATATTTGAGTATTTACTTATCGTGAGGTAACTGTATCGTTGCAGCCCTACCCATTTATCAGATGAAATATTTTTTGATATTTAATATCAGGTTGCTTTTGGAATGAAAAAAGCAGCAAAAGATTTTCACGTTATGCTTTCAGTACTGAGCAGGGGTGGTGTGTGGATTTTGGCAAAAATTTGCAAATGTTAACAACTTTCTGACCTTATTTTCAAATGACACAGGCTTCAAATTATTAACTTTGAATCACGTCATTGATGAAGTTAATTGTGGAGAACAACCTGGTGTTATTTTCCCTGGTATATTTTGTAAAAGTAGTACATTAAAGAGAAGTTATTGGAAATTTTGCAGAAAGTGCGCAATGTTAGGGGACTATTTTTGTTATCATAAAACAGGGGGGTTGTACACTTCAATTCAAAGTTGCTAGCAATCGGAAAAATAATTTTTTTCGTTTTGAACTCTGTGTAAATAAAGTATAATGATTACTTTATTTGGCTGCGCACAATTTTTTAAGTTTGTCTGTTTCTTATTATATACAATGAATGTTAAAAGGCTTAAGTAGACACACTTCACCACTTGAATGCACAGCATAATAACCTCAATATAGGCTCTAGTGAATATTTAGACCTAGCCTCACATTTCCCAGATGGCCACCAAAATGGCTGCCGTTCTGGTACATTTTCCTTGTTTCAACAGTTACTTATTTCTGAACAGATTTCTCACATGAATTACTGTCATGATCAATTCAGCAAACTACAGTAGCACTTCATTGGCTCAAACAGGCTTGTCTACCCAACCATCAGAGTTTGAGCCATTGAAGATCTCCTGTATATTGCCTTTTTAATTTTTGAGCACTATTCAGCAGACTCCAACAGTTTTAGTTTATATTTTGCTAGATCTCCAAAGAAGAGTCCTCAATTTAAAGTTCCTAAAGACAGAGTAACGGGTCCTGTTCGAAAGAAATCCAAGACTAAGAAGCTGTTGTTTAAAGATCAGACAAAAGCAAACACCACAAGCTCTAATCATGTAAGTTTATTCTGCTGCACTGATACTGTCCGGAAATATAAAAAATTCTAACACACCTCGCTTATATAGCCAGTGGTCAAAAAATTGTGTTTAAAACAACAAAGTACCGGGCCGCGTAGCGCAGTCGGTAACATGTCTGGCTACAGATGCGTGTCTGACTGCAGATCCAGGGGTCGCGAGTTCGATCCCGGTCCGGTCTCATACTTTCGTGGAGATTGATCATGAAATAATTTCTACGGTCATTCTCCTCCCTTCCGCTGATTTATTCAAGAAGGGTTGTTGTCAGTTACAAGCGAAAGTATGTGCACGAATTACTGGTTAACCGCTTGTTCAAGCCTGCCCAGGAAAAAGTGTGGTTAGGTGAACTGACCGTCCCGCAATGACCATAGCTGTTGACTTGGGACGTAAAGCAACAAAACAAACAAACAAAAACAAAACAAACAACAAAGTCACAGTTTTGAAAGCGTAAGTAAAGTGTGCGCTAGCTGAGGTCAATTGCCACTGCAAAATGATGTCAGACATGGCATTAGACGGTGTTTAACTTACGTCATTCTGGCGCTTGAAAGACGTTACAAATTCATGTAAAAGTATGCGAAACAGTCCAACTATTTGTGGGATTTCTTCGGTGCAATGGTGGAAGTTGGAAGAAGCTGTAGACTTCAAATGTGTTTTCATCTGTAATTTCGTGTTAGAATGGAAATAGATCAGTTCTGGTGGGTGAATTGTTGAGTAATAATAGGCTGTTTGCCAGTCAGTTAAAGATAAATTTTTTGTGCTGCATGCTTGTGATTTGATCTTTACAACTGACCTCCAAACAGTGAATTATTACTCAACAATCCACTGCTAGAGCTGATCTATTCCTTAAATATATTGGCCAGCACAAGATTTCGATACTTTTCGCATATGTGCAATTGCCTCTAATAAACCCCTATGCTGGTGTATCCAGCCGTGATAGACATATAGAATTCTAGGTGAGTGTCTATTGATATCAAGTTCACCAGGCAAGGCTTTGAGAACGCTTGTGGAATCGGGAGACATGCCGAAGGATTTGACATGAGTTCTTGAAGCCTAGCCTGGTAAACTTGATATCAAAAGACGTCAACTTGGTATTCTATCTATCAGTCTACCCATTGGTTTACCCTTCAAACTAGCGATTATGACATAATTATTGATTCCGCATCTTTGACGACGTCATTCAAAAAGTGTAACATTATCATGACCTGATAAAGACACTTACTGTGAGACAGGCAACGTTTATCAGGTCAGCGTACAACAATGCAGTTACTAGGAGAGGTAACTGATAAAGCTTGATTTTGGCCAGTGTCTTCAACCACATCTATACTTTGTGTATATAAGCAGGAAACAGCAAACATGTCAGTGAAACTTGGCCACTGACCAAGACAAACTTGTAGTGTGTACCCAGAGTTAGTATATGTTTTGTTTGAGAAATAAGAAAGTTAATTTTAAACTACAAATTCTTATTTGAGGCCTCCATGGGCTACATTTATCATGTCCTCTAACACTTGTATTTCAGCATGCCAATGACCATAGCCACAGTACAGTGGATCACATCCTTACTGAAAGTGACACAGGAGACAGCAACATGGCAGATTCAAAACAATCTGATACTGGGTCAGAAACTTCATCAGAGGATGTTGGCGTGAATTTGTGTGGTGCTGTAGAAATCATTGATGTTAAAAATCTTATTAGAGAATGGATCTGCTCAACCCCAGGTAAGGATTTGAGCCTGTAGATTTTGAGATTTAGGTACAACTGCATATGTGAGCAGTAAAATCTCAGACAGACCTGTGTATCCTTGCATCTCATTATAGTCCCAGCTACTAGCACACACTTAGAAGTGATGTGGAAAAAAGCTCAGACCAAACTTTAAGCCTATAGCCCTCCTAGAAAAACGACAAGCATATTGGATAAGAACCCAGGTCCCATGAACTCATTATTGCTTATCAATTTTCTCTCATAATAACTGCATTATTGTGCGTTACCTGATAAACTTTGTCTATCTCACGGCATGTGTCTTTATCAGGTCATGATGACGTTGCACTTTTTGAATGGCATCGCTAATGCCGCTGAATTAACACAAAACTAAAAAATTACATCATAATCACTAGTTTGAAGAGTGAATCAGCAGGTAAACTGATAAATAGAATACAAGGTTTGAGTCTTTTGATATCAAGTTTACTAGGCTCGGCTTTGAGAATGCATGTTGAATCGCTTGGCAAGCCTCGTGATGTCAACATGCGTTCTCAAAGCCTTGCCTGGTAAACTTTATATCAAAAGACACTCACCTAGTACTCTACATTTACGCTTACACAACCATATGGCCCTGCCCACAAGATGATGGTACTATTGTTTAAGAGTAGTCATACTTCAGATGCAAAAAATAATTAGAAATGACTAAAAAAATGGGTTGGGAGATTTCAGTGAGTGGGTTGAAGGACAATTTCCATAATTACTTGCATTGCCTTGGCAAAACGCAGGTCTAATAGTGGGTCCACTCCATCCTTCCGTCCGCAACACTTTTTTGGGGTGCCTAGTTTGTGTAATCTGTAATTCCAAAAGTTTACAACTCTTTATATTCAAAATTTGTATAATGACTTTTTACACATTGAAGATGTGCACCTTTTATTTTGTGCACATTTCATTATTATTTTTTCATTTTAGGGGGAGTTGAACGTGGAGACATAACTCAGACATTTTTCCCTCTGAAATGCTTATGGGGTGTCTGGTTTGTGTAATCTGTAAATCTAAAAAATTTCATTTCTTTATATTCAAACTTTGCATAATGATTATTCACACATTGAAGATGTGCATTTTCTATCTTGTGCACATTTGATAATATTTTATTATAGTTTTGTTGTTGAGATTCCATTAAAGCAAAATCATGAAACTAGTCACAATAATATTTGTATGCATAATTAATTTACATAGTTTCGCCTAATTTATTGTCATTGTACAACTAGTATTTTGTAGATAAGGATGGTCTAAGTAGAATGTTTTATGAATGCTTGACAATCTGACCTGAATATTCCTATCTGTTTCAGTTTTAATCCTTTGTATACTGGAAACCCCTAAATGGGTACTTTGGCAAACAGTGAAGACCGGGAGTCTGCACTGTTTGCTAAGTTTAAAACAACCTTAAGGTACAGATATACATCATTACATAGAAAATTTTTACCTGTGATCCCTTAAAGTTCACAATGTATCGTATCAATCTGTATGGGAAAATCCATTAGAATACAAAGGGGGGTAGCTCAGTGGTATAGTGCTTGACTCATGACTGAGGGGCCGCAGGTTAGAGCCTCACCTGTGTCACTGTGATGTGTTCTTGAACAAGACACATTTACCCTTGCTTAGTACTGGTTCAACCCAGAAAGACCTGTCCCGACATAACTGAAAAATTGTTGACTGGGACGTAACGAATCAAATCAAACAAAAAGAATACAAAGGGTTAATGTTGATGTATGTTCTATTTATCTTATGATGTCATGTCTGGGCATGAAATAACGCCATGCAATAAAATCGATAACCACTAGTGGTTAACAGCTTTTCAGGAAAAGTTTTGACGTCTGTAACAACGTTTCGTACATAATGACAATTTGACAAAATTATAACGTTTTACGGCAGAAATGAGATTTCAAAGTAACTATAATGTCACATGATAAATAGAATCTAACATTATTGCTCTTGTATTATTGAATTTATTAAACTCATTGCGAAAAAGAGATAAAATGCTCGACAAGCCTCACATTTTATCAATCTTCCCCAACTTGTTTAATAAATTCAGTAAACAGTTCGACATGCCTCACATTTTATCACTTTTCCCCAACTCGTTTAATAAATTCAATAAATCATGGGCACTCATGAAAGCTCCTCTATATCTGCAACAAGGGGAGCCATCATGTAAGATCCTCTATATCTGCAGCAAGCGGAGCACTCATATAAGATCCTCTATATCTGCAACAAGGGGAGCACTCGCGTAAGATCCTCTATATCTGCAACAAGGGAGCACTTCTGTAAGATCCTCTATGTCTGCAACAAGGGGAGCACTCGCGTAAGATCCTCTATATCTGCAACAAGGGGAGCACTGGTGTAAGATCCTCTATGTCTGCAACAAGGGGAGCACTCGTGTAAGGTCCTCTATATCTGCATCAAGGGGAACACTCATGTAAGATTCTCTATATCTGCAACAAGGGGAGCACTCATGTAAGATCCTCTATATCTGCAACAAGGGGAGCACTCATGTAAGATCCTATTTATCTACAACAATGGGAGCACTCATGCAAGATCCTCTATATCTGCAACAAGGGGAGCACTCGTGTAAGATCCTCTATATCTGCAACAAGGGAGCACTTCTGTAAGATCCTCTATAACGGCAACAAGGGGAGCACTCATGTTAGATCCTCTATATCTGCAACAAGGGGAGCACTAATGTAAGATCCTCTTTATCTGCAACAAGGGGAGCACTCGTGTAAGATCCTCTATATCTGCAACAAGGGAGCACTCGTGTAAGATCCTCTATATCTGCAACAAGGGGAGCACTCATTTAAGATTCTTTATGTACACAGAGCCTCAGGATGAAGATGAAGAAGTACTAATTGACTACCTGGAGAAGTTGATCCTGGATAAAAATCTAGAGCAAGTTGATCTCGTCCTCAAATTTATGTACAGGTAAGATATACAGTTTAACCTGTATAAACTGTCGCTTAAAAATAGAAAAAACAAAGGTCTTAATGACAAATTGTAGCTTAATGAAGGTCGAAAGTATTGAATTGGAGCATTCTGCAATACTTTTGACCTTCATTAAGCGATAATCAGTCTTAAAAACAATTTTTGGTCTTCTTTTTTAAATGGCCTCTTTAGACAGGTTTTAATGTATATAACATTTACCATATCATCTCACAGGGTAAAATTTCCAATTCAGGGTCATTAGGCATTTTATTGCACACCAGATTGGGATCTCTGCTGTTTTTACTCGTTTGAGAGAATTTTATCTCATATACTTTGTACCTCCTCATGGGGGGAGCGCAGTGGCTCAGTGGTAGAGTGCTTGACTCGAGACCGAGAGTTTAAGCCTCACCGGCGTCACTCTGTTGTGTCCTTGAGCAAAACACATTAATCCTTGCTAAGTACTGGTTCAACCCAGGAAGACCCGTCCCTACATATGTGATAAATTGTTGATGGGATGTAAAGAATCAAATCAAACAAATAAACAAAACATGTCTTAAACGGCCACTCAAATAGACAAAACAAAAGTCTTAGTGACAAATGGTAGCTTAATGAAGGTCGAAAGTATTGCAGAATGTGAAATCTAGTCATATGTCACTATGGCGATGGTTATTGGTAGTTGACAGGCTTCATAGAACGTGATTAACTGTTTTTTTATTACACTTCTCTTTTTCGGATATCCACTGCTTAGCCTATAGTAATCTGCCAATTTCCTTCTGTTGATTATATTGCAAACAATACGGACCCAGATCAGACTGCTGCAATGAAAGCAGTCTGATCACGGTTCAAATTCACTTTTTCATAGTGTTTGCTTCCGAATATATTCAGCAGAAGTAATAAACACATTTTCAGAATGGACAAAATATTGGTAGGATGACGAGTGTAATTCTTATATGTAGCTGATCGATTCGGGAGGTTTACATTTGAGCGGATCCATAATACGAAAGAGCAGATTTATTTTAGGAAAGAGCGGAGAATCATAAGACAAAAGAGCGGATGTTCAAATCATTCGAATGAGCAAATTTTCCAGGTTAACATCCAAATGCAGGGGCGGATCAAGGATTCCTGGAAAGGGTTTCATATGTACAAAAGATGTTGGTTTCGCTTTGTGGATTTAATCATTTATCTTAAATATGCTATGAAAATGAAATAATTTGGTCTAATCAAGACCAACTTATTTCGTTTTCATAGAATATTTAACAGCGGGAAGGGTGGGGGCGAACCCTGAACTCCCCCTGGATGATTGTCACTGTAATGCACTCCAAATCACCTATTAAGGACTGAGCAATGTTGGCCATTACAGGTAAAAGAACTGAGCGAATACTTATTTAATGGTTATTATCTGGAAAATTCTCTCATTTGAATGTTTTATCCATTCACTCTTTTGACTGTATGCTTCTCCGCTCATTTCATACTCCGTCACACAGTGATTTCCGCTCAAACGTAATTCGCCCATCTATTCCACAAAATATTGAGTTGTTTATTTTCCCCCCATTTTAGAAATATACAGAATATGAATAGCACAGATTGGCTGCTGGCCCTGAAAAGAATCTACACACAGACTCAAGGAATTGTCCGTACCTTGTATGGTGGAACACTCAAGTCAATCCCTGCTCTTTGATTAGCTAATAGAGTATTCTTACATGTGGACAGATACAGAAAATACCCGCAATAAAACACATTATAATTTCAAAATATTTAGGGAATCTCTGATAAAATCAATATAGAGTTCAGAATATTATAAATTAAAGAAAGGGTAGACCTATATGGGCTCTTCAACCTAGTTATTTGCTCAAAATTTTTAAGACTTAGCTCGCCTAAATGAATGAAAAATAGGTATATGTATTTATTTTCTTGCAATTGACTATGTTGGTGATAATGTTAGAAAGGGGAGCCTGGTGCGAGATAGGGCAGCTCCCATGTTTTATTGAAGCATTTGTTTTAGCATGAGTTTAAGCACTAGTCAGTAAGCATGCTTGATTCTGTCAGTTTAAATCTTTCATTGCTAACCTTTGCAGACATTTTGGACCAGGTCAGGACCAACAAAATGTCAGTCCTGATCCACATTTTTATGAAAGTTGTTTTGACATGGATATTTAACTCTATGCATGCTCGGATAATTTTACAATGTTATTTTGTCAGTTGCAGATTATTTTTTAAAAATTACTTTTTTGGATAAAAAGCTTGATTTGGGTCCTTTGAGATGCTGCTTTATGTCCAGCTCAACAATTTTGCAGTCCTGTTGGGACCTTTCCTGGACCAACGTCACTGCCAAGTAGAGGGCAAAATGTTTTGCTCAAGGGCAGAACACAGTACCTCTGATGAGGCTTACACCAGGAATTCCTCGATCTCAAGTCAAGCATGCTACCACTGAGCCTCTCTTTATCAGATGATCTAAACTGTTTGCAGGCAACAAAAGAGGGGAGAGTTAACACATGCTAACAGCAAAGCACATCCAGAGCCATTGCTTTTACAACAGAAAAAATTGGAAGATTAAAATTCATGCCCCGAACATAGGTCTGATGTATAGATGAGCATGTATACCTGTGGGTTCATACACAGGACTGACTTTCATGTTTGTTAGGGAATGCAGCGGTCTTCATAACTACTTAAGAATTGACCACTCACTGCAGTTTTGTAGGTTTCCTGTGTGTTCTAAAGTTGGTTCCAGCTTTGTGCCTGCACCTTTTCCCTGTTTTTGCGGTCAATTTCGGCCTAAAATATAGGAAATGTTTTGAAAGTTGTTTGTTTTAGGGCGGACATCTATAAGAAATTGCGATATCTCCATGTCAATTCCTACTGGGGATACACTTTTTCCTTTGTCCTACACACATATATATGCAATTAGCACCATTTTATGAGCTGGCTCAAAATAATCTACAGAGGGTTTACCATATTTGACGTAAGAAGTGCACATGCTTTAATAAGCCCACACTTTTAAAGTACTAAATACACTTGTCTATATGAAGTTATGATTTTATTATTAATACTATAGATTCATGGGTGAAAGTTAAAAATTTCCAAAATCCTGAACTTTAGACAATCAGTATTTTAAATCTTGCTGTATGCCTCCAAAATATTAAAAAATTCAAGTTAAAGGGTCAAATACCTTTAGATAAACTGAAACTAAATCAGAAAAGCTATTATCATCAGCAGAATGCAGCATTTTGAGGCTGACTTTCTATGGAAAGTCAGCCTCAAAATCCTGAATTCAAGAATAATCCTGAAAACTTTCACCCATGTAAATTCATAGTGTAATCTTGATCAGCTGGCTTCTGATGAAGCCAGTGGATCCAGGTCTACACTGTTTCAAAAAATGAAATAGAACGTGGAACAAGCTGTGCTCAAAGTGTGCTTATTATGTATTATATGGTACCCTAAATTGGCTCCTAATGCTGGATGCATGGTAGTAGTCTAGTCTTTGTTCTTCCTTAATGTTCACTTTTGTTCTTCCTTAATGTTCACTTCCATGATTTATAGCAGTTGTTTTCACTTCCATAATTTATAGTAGTTGTTTTTGTTATATAATATGTGGGCCAATTGGCTTCTTTTTCAAGGTGCGACTGCGTCCTTCTTCACTTTATAGCAAATGTTTTTTGTTATATTAACTTATATTTGGGCCAGTGGCCTTCATTTCAATTTCTTTTTCTGTGTACTTCCTTAATTTATATTATCATGACGTCACCTCTGGGAGTGAAATAACACCATGCAATAACATCGATAAACCACTTGTGGTTTACAGATTTTCTGGAAAAGTTACGACGTCCATATCAATGTTGCGTACATAATGACAAAGTTATACCATTTTTACTGCAGAAATGAGATTTCAAAGTAATCTTAATGTCATAAGATAAATAGAATCTAACATTTGTGCTCTTGTATTATTGAATTTATTAAACCAGTTGGGGTAAAGAGATAAAATGCGAGGCTTGCCGAGCATTTTATCTCTTTTTCGCAACAAGTTTAATATATGAGATCCACTATGTATTCCATTTCTTCTATAATATGAGCTGATGTCTAGTGAAAGGTACTATAGTGTTTCCAGAACTTAAGTGACCCCCGTTGTTTTCTAATTATTCTTTAATGGTGATTTTAATTGAAAAATAAATTAGAGAAATGAATTTAGATATAGACCGCGTAATTGAATTAATTTTTTCCACATAAATGTGAGTTTTTGTATAGGCTGGGATTAGATGGAATTTTGGTGTGTTTTTGCCGCTCCTCTTTGAATTAGTCCCCAAGTGAACCTAACGATATAAATAAAACATGGCTTATACGGGTCAGTGGAGGTAATTCGTCAGTCCTACAGATAAGAGTGCGTAGCAGAAAATTATTTTTCCTATTTCTCAACCAAAAAATATTTGCAAAAAATATTTGGTGTGTACTCAAAACAACCGTCTCGATGATACGAGTCTTTTGAGCACCCAAAACACGTGTTTAAACTGATGAATACAGTCGCAGCTCCACGCTAAAATTGCTAAACTGGACCAATCTTCGCGAATTGGGCTATGATTCCATGGTTATACTGACTTATATAAACTTCACTGTACATCTAAAACCGATGCATTAAAATGGCCTGTGTTAAAGCTGCATAGTCTGTAACTTTTGATCTTTTAATTTTAGAACTAATGTTTCTATTTTTCAAGAACACAGTAAAAAAACTAAAATTCAGGTATACATTTTACCAATTTCGTAAATCTTAACAAATTATCAGTATCGAAACAACAGCATTTATATTAAAATACACTGTCTATAATTATTGGAGGGACGCAAATAATTATCGACACGAGTAAAACACACCTGTTTTATAGGATAATTCACTTTTCCGTGCAGTTTTCCGCTCTAGTGAACATATTTATTGTGAAAACATAACTTAATTCAGCTTTTACAAATGATTTAAAAAGAAAATAAATTTTTTCGAAAAATGCTCATAGTTACAGAGTATGCAGCTTTAAAAAGCCATTCAAATAATAGTATTGTCTAAACCTTAAATGCTGGGTTGTTTTTGTCCTCTGCTGAATTTTTTTTTCGAGATAATTATTTTCTAAAAATATGTCTTTCAGGAATACAAGTGGGTTTTCAAACAGCATGGATCCAGATAATGCCCAACATTTTAGCCTGAACTTGGCTTAGGCTGTTGACAAAGTTTATCAGCGAAATATCTTGTGCAGGCAAATATTTGATGCTCTTGAAGTGTAATGAATATCCCTGATTCACTATTTATCGTCAACTCTCTAATTTGCTTGAATTGTCATAAACTCTTAACTTACTAGTGTCGTCTGCTGATAACCTTTGCAAACAATTTAGACCCAGATCAGACCCGACGGGCATGATTTGGATCAAAACTGCTTGACACTCTACTGATATTGCCGAAAAAATTAGAAAAAAATACAACAACAAAAAAGCTGATTTTGAAAAAAATATCAGCAGACGACAAAACCAGGGCAAATTACCTTGTAGGCAAAAAGAGTCGATGAATTGAAATGGAAGGTGCTACATGTACATGCAGGTTTCATGCTTAAGCCTTATATTTGCCTACTTTCCATACGGCACGGTCTAGGACACACATAGACTTTTACAATTGCGTGTGTGCGTGCGTGTGTGTGTCAAAGTGATGACGAGTGAGGTTTGCGGAATAGATTTTCGTTGAATCAGCGGATATAGATATTCCTGTAGGCTAGTATATATCATCATAGCAATGCAAATATACCACGTGTATAGATAGGGGTACACATGGGTATATTTATAGGGAAAAACAACTAAGTTATTCTTTTGTACAGGGGATTTGGGCTTCATTTACAAATAAGGGCGTCTCCCAAAAATAAGTTTTAGTTACGCGGTGTGCATTTAAATCCACATGCTAAGTGTCGTTCTTCTAGGTTCAATTTAAAGCTGTTTAAAAAAAGAAAAACGGGGGTCACTTAAACTCTGGAAACACATTAGTTGCTGGGTTCATACAGGCAAGTTTGAGTAAAATTCAAGGACTTCTCAAAGACTTCCCTACAGTTTTCAAGTCTAAAAATTTATGAAAATACAGATTTAAATTTTAAAATTCTACTTCAGAAATGCTAGACTGAGATAATGGAGAAATTAGTATCACAAAATTAGTATAAAATTATTGTGCCTATATTTGGTGCAGCATATATGCTGCACCAAATAAAGGCACAACAATTTTATATTGATTTAGCTCTATATCAACTATGCTAAGTCTAACAGAAAATAGTAGAATTCAAGCACTTTTCAAGGCTTTGGAGTGATTTTCCAGTACTTTTCAAGGCATATTCAATTTTCAAGGACTTTTCAAGAAAGTCCTCTAAATTCATGTACTTTTCAAGCCTGTGTGAACCCCGAGCTGGCATGTGCCCCCATGGAAGACTCAGACCAGACGTCACATCCATGCAGTGTAGAACCCAGTGGCTCAGTTGACAGAGCACTAGACTGGGGATTGAAAGGTTACTTGTTTGGGGCTCACCACCGGCAGGTTCACCATCTTGTGTCCTTGAACAAGACATTGCTGCTTAGTACTGGTTCTACCCATGAAGACCTGGCCCAACATGACTGAAAAAATGTTGACTGGGCTGTAAAGAATCAAATCAAACTGAAAGACATCCATGTAGTCTGATCAGTGTTTGGGCACTCTGATCAGCCAATGATCCCAGACTTTATGGTGGGTAACAAAGACTGATCAGACTGTGCAGATGCGCAGACTGATTTGAATCTTCACTGTATGCACATGCCAACTTGTACCTTATGCTGGATACCAGCTCAATTTATAAATATAGGATCTTACATGAGTGCTCATGTTTTATTGAATTAATCATCGGCAAGCCTTGCATTTTATCGTTTTTTCCCAACGAGTTAGATGAATTCAATAAAACAGGAGCACGAATGTTAGATTCTATGTATCATGACATAAAAATTACTTTGAAATCTCATTTCTTACTTAAAAACATGATTATTTTGTCATTATGTACGCAACGTTGTTATGGACGTCATAACGTTTCAAAAAATCTGGTTTATCGATTTTATTGCATGGCATTATATCACTTCCAGACACAACGTCATGTGATAATAATGGTTACTGTTATATAACTTATATGTGGCCTTTATGTGTGTTTTTTTATTCAAAGATAACTGTGATGTTGATTTTTATTATTACTATTCTACTTGTGTGATAAGGGAGATTTGTTATGTATATATGGGTAATTGAATGCTTTGGGTTAAACTTAAGTTAATTGAATGGGTTGAAGTTTTCAGGATTATTCCAGAGTTTCAGGGTTTTGATAATAAGATTACACAAAATACTGAATTAACTCTTGGCCTATAGGGATTTTTTTTGTCGTCTGCTGATTTTTTTCAAAATCAACTCTTTTGAAAAATTATTTCAAGAATACCTTCAGAGTGTCAGACAGGTTAGATCCAGACCAGGCTCGACATTTTGTCGGGCTTGATCTGGGTCCAAACTGTTTGCAAAGGTTATCAGTAAAGATTTAAGCAGAACTGTAATAGCTTATCCCCTTTGTTATCAGATTATCTACAGATAGGAATGTGTTAATATTTTTGTAAGCATGTACATAGCAAGTTATACAATTTGAATTTCTAGAGTTCAAGATTTGGGAAACTTTTAGAATTCATCAATGTGTATAGGTATTGGATTCAGGGTTCGTACAGGCTTGAAAAGTTATTGAATATACAGGTTTGTCTTGAAAAGTCCTTGAAATTTGCCTTGAAAAACACTCAAAAGCCTTGAAAAGTCCTTGAATTTTACCATTTATAGAATTCAACACTGTATTTGGAGACCTAAATCAGTATAGAATTGTGGTGCCTTTTTTGGTGCAGCATATGTTGCACCAAATAAAGGCCCCACAATTCTATACTCATTTTCTAAAATTTATATCTTTAGTTATGCAGTCTAGTGTTTAAAAAATAGAATTTTAATGTGTATATCAGTATTTTTCACTAGTTTTCAGTTTTTGAAAACAGTAGGAAAGTCTTTCGAATTTTGCACAAACTTGCCTGTATGAACCTTGGGATTAATGTTGGGTTATTGTTCTATTAGTCAGATCTGTAAGATTTTGCCAAATGTCACCGTTTTTTTTCAGTTACCTTGATAGATAAGATTAATATGCACTATCCATAAATATATGGGCCTCAATGCGAGAAAACCTGTCTTAGGGGACTTGCAAACAAAAAATGCGCAAACCAGCCTGTGCATCCGCACAGTCTGATCAGAGACTTTGTTATTTGTGTCTTGGAAAGTATCAAATCTAGACATTCTGTGAGAGAAACTTCAATTTTCTATCTAGTCTCTATAGCTGAGCAGTGGTTTGAATCTCACTTTGTCGAAAAACCCCAAAGATAGGTTTCTTTGCGTTGCTGCCCAACTGCTGAAGGTTCAGATCAAAAACTTAACATCTAGCTGGAAGGTGTGCATGCAAGTTCAAAGAATAATGTCTATTATTACCCAACATACTATATAGAGAGTAATTAAGCATATTTACTGTTTTATTGAATTGTCGGTCACTACCAGTTTGATCCGGTTTCCATGAACTGTTGTACATGCAACATTTTTTACTGTTTCAGTCGTGTGACGCGCTGAACACTGATGACGTCAAATGTATTACTTAGCAGCGTCACACTGTAAGCAATTTTTTTTATTTGATTCTTTACATCCCAGTCAACAAAAGTTCAGTTATGTCAGGATTGAACCAGTACTAAGCAAGGATTAATGTGACAACGCAGGGAGGCCGCTGAGGCTCAAATCCGCAACACTCAAGCATTTTACCACTGAGCCACTGCGCTCTTTACGCTATATGAGATGCGGATTTGTTGCTAAACAGAAAATTTCGCCTAATCTGTTCTATTTTAGTTTCAAAGTGTTCCGCTCATTCTCACTAAGAAAATGAGTACCCACACTTTATGTTTCTGACCTCAAACAACGAAGTTATTGGGAGATGAAAGAGCCCACCCGCCATTGGCTCCCGTCGTAAACGGGCTGTACGCGCATCAGCATCACGCTTATTATAACCCTTTGTAAGTTCAGAGTTGGGTAATATAACAACTATTTCATACCTTTCTATGCAACAGTCAAAAAATTATCATCCCCTCGGTGCTGTGGATAACCCGATGCACTGTTGCCCTCGGCCTCGTGCAACAGTGTCATCGGATCATCCACAGCACCTCGGGGGGTGATAGTTTTGACTGTTGCACAGAAAGGTATGAAATAGTTGTATACTGTTCATCAGTTAAACAGGAAAAGGAGTAAACTTGGGGTACTTGTGTTTTTGAATGGGTGGTGTGGTTGTGATGTTTTGTTTGCAGTAATTTATTAAAATACGAGGGTCAGTCAAAAATAACTGAGAGTTGGTTAATATCTTTTTACTGGGTCGGCAGTTTTGGCTGAAACTTATAACACATATAGAATGAACCCTCGGGCTTCATTACATATAGAAGCCGACGTCTTATCATCTTCTATGTGCTGTTGCTAGGCAACCGAAGACCGTCTCTCAGCGATGTGAGTTGGTGCTGGCGAAACTTCTGACTAAGCAGCCATGAATTTAAAATCATTTCAAATCTAAAACAGTATAATAAGGGACATTTTATCTCTCCAATTGTATCAAACAATGTGTTAGCAATGTTTTGAAGGAGAGTAATAGATAGTAAATACAATACATGCAATGTTCGTTGCCTAGCCACCATAATCGATGGAAATTCCATTTTTTAACTAAAAGACCAGATTTTGTTGCTATGGCAACCGTTTATTCCTGGGAATATTCAAGATATGCATTCAGATGTCAAAACCAATTATTCAATACAATGAAATGGTCATGTTATATAATACTTAGTTGATAATATTGCTCTAAAATGAACCGTAACTGGTGGGTGGGGGTATATTTTGGGGTGGAATTTTCAGAAAATTTAGATAATTTTCCTCTTATTTATGTAATAAAATTCCAACGCCTCAATCTCAGTTGTTGCATTTCACTAAATACATTCACATACTTTAATTGCAACAAATGCACAAGTTGATGCAACTTAAATTTTGCATAGTGTTTCCATGGCAACGCTATATTCCAGCGTGAACGCATGACGCTATTTCACATTCTTCGGTTGCTAAGCAACAACAATCTATACTTTGCATGGTCTTGTATATTGCATATTCTGATGCAGGACAGTTCATTGCATGCATGTGCCAAATTTCACTAGTGTACGTTAGCCTACGTAAGAGATATGAATCAACTCTCAGTTATTTTTGACTGACCCTCGTACATTGGAAGATTTTGGCTTGTTTGTGTCTTAATATACCCCCATTAATGGCTTACAACCACATGAAATGTACAATATGGAACCTGTGCAATTTTGCAACTACATGAAATGTACAATATGGAACCTGTGCAATTTTCCAACTACATGAAATGTACAATATGGAACCTGTGCAATTTTGCAATCACATGAAATGTACAATATGGAACCTGTGCAATTTTCCAACCACATGAAATGTACAATATGGAACCTGTGCAATTTTGCAACCACATGAAATGTACAATATGGAACCTGTGCAATTTTCCAACCACATGAAATGTACAATATGGAACCTGTGCAATTTTGCAACTACATGAAATGTACAATATGGAACCTGTGCAATTTTGCAATCACATGAAATGTACAATATGGAACCTGTGCAATTTTGCAACCACATGAAATGTACAATATGGAACCTGTGCAATTTTGCAATCACATGAAATGTACAATATGGAACCTGTGCAATTTTCCAACCACATGAAATGTACAATATGGAACCTGTGCAATTTTCCAACCACATGAAATGTACAATATGGAACCTGTGCAATTTTCCAACCACATGAAATGTACAATATGGAACCTGTGGAATTTTGCAATCACATGAAATGTACAATATGGAACCTGTGCAATTTTCCAACCACATGAAATGTACAATATGGAACCTGTGCAATTTTCCAACCACATGAAATGTACAATATGGAACCTGTGGAATTTTGCAATCACATGAAATGTACAATATGGAACCTGTGCAATTTTGCAACCACATGAAATGTACAATATGGAACCTGTGCAATTTTGCAATCACATGAAATGTACAATATGGAACCTGTGCAATTTTGCAATCACATGAAATGTACAATATGGAACCTGTGCAATTTTCCAACCACATGAAATGTACAATATGGAACCTGTGCAATTTTCCAACCACATGAAATGTACAATATGGAACCTGTGCAATTTTGCAACTACATGAAATGTACAATATGGAACCTGTGCAATTTTCCAACTACATGAAATGTACAATATGGAACCTGTGCAATTTTGCAATCACATGAAATGTACAATATGGAACCTGTGCAATTTTCCAACCACATGAAATGTACAATATGGAACCTGTGCAATTTTGCAATCACATGAAATGTACAATATGGAACCTGTGCAATTTTCCAACCACATGAAATGTACAATATGGAACCTGTGCAATTTTGCAACCACATGAAATGTACAATATGGAACCTGTGCAATTTTGCAATCACATGAAATGTACAATATGGAACCTGTGCAATTTTCCAACCACATGAAATGTACAATATGGAACCTGTGCAATTTTGCAATCACATGAAATGTACAATATGGAACCTGTGCAATTTTCCAACCACATGAAATGTACAATATGGAACCTGTGCAATTTTCCAACCACATGAAATGTACAATATGGAACCTGTGCAATTTTGCAATCACATGAAATGTACAATATGGAACCTGTGCAATTTTGCAACCACATGAAATGTACAATATGGAACCTGTGCAATTTTGCAATCACATGAAATGTACAATATGGAACCTGTGCAATTTTGCAATCACATGAAATGTACATTATGGAACCTGTGCAATTTTCCAACTACATGAAATGTACAATATGGAACCTGTGCAATTTCCCAACCACATGAAATGTACAATATGGAACCTGTGCAATTTCGCAATCACATGAAATGTACAATATGGAACCTGTGCAATTTTGCAACCACATGAAATGTACAATATGGAACCTGTGCAATTTTGCAATCACATGAAATGTACAATATGGAACCTGTGCAATTTTGCAATCACATGAAATGTACAATATGGAACCTGTGCAATTTTGCAATCACATGAAATGTACAATATGGAACCTGTGCAATTTTGCAACTACATGAAATGTACAATATGGAACCTGTGGAATTTTGCAATCACATGAAATGTACAATATGGAACCTGTGCAATTTTGCAACCACATGAAATGTACAATATGGAACCTGTGCAATTTTGCAACCACATGAAATGTACAATATGGAACCTGTGCAATTTTCCAACCACATGAAATGTACAATATGGAACCTGTGCAATTTTGCAATCACATGAAATGTACAATATGGAACCTGTGCAATTTTGCAATCACATGAAATGTACAATATGGAACCTGTGCAATTTTGCAACCACATGAAATGTACAATATGGAACCTGTGCAATTTTGCAACCACATGAAATGTACAATATGGAACCTGTGCAATTTTGCAACCACATGAAATGTACAATATGGAACCTGTGCAATTTTCCAACCACATGAAATGTACAATATGGAACCTGTGCAATTTTGCAACCACATGAAATGTACAATATGGAACCTGTGCAATTTTGCAACCACATGAAATGTACAATATGGAACCTGTGCAATTTTCCAACCACATGAAATGTACAATATGGAACCTGTGCAATTTTGCAACCACATGAAATGTACAATATGGAACCTGTGCAATTTTGCAATCACATGAAATGTACAATATGGAACCTGTGCAATATTGCAACCACATGAAATGTACAAAATATGGAACCTGTGCAATATTGCAACCACATGTACGAAATATGGAACCTGTGCAATTTTGCAACCACATGACATACAAATAATGGAACCTATCCAATTTCGCACAGGTTTCATAATTTGTTCATTTCCTGTTATTGTAACAGAGAAATAGTGCTACTGCATTTTGGTCTTTTTATTAGCTCACCTGAGCCGAAGGCTCTCGGTGAGCTAGTAGGATGGGACTGGAGCCGTTCACTCTTTCAGACATGAATATCTCTGAGACCAGCTGGCCAAACATAATCAAATTTCATCTAAAGCATCATTGGGGTGGGATATTTGCTGCATCAGGTTTTGTGCCAGATCGGATCAGAACTCTGGTTTCCATGACAACAGATAGCTCCCATAGGGTTATAATAGGGAAAATATTGTGTTATAATAGGGAAAATCTTGTGAGTACGCTAGCTCTTCCATTTTTCATTGGATCTTCTTTATTCTTGCAGGTAACAATGATAGCAATAAAAGCTTGGATGGGTTTGAAATTTGGCAAGATTGGACCAGGGTCTGCAGTTAGCTACCCTTGAACATCTGAAAAAATCTCCATAGACTTATAATGGGATAAATGTTTTGAGCACTCAAGTGCTTTCATTTTTGATTGAATCTCATTCTTGCAGGTAACAAGGACAACCATAAAAGCTTGAATGAGTTTGAATTTCTGCCAGATCACACCACCAACTACTGAATCAGCTGCCCTTGAGTGTTTGAAAAATGAATGTATAATGTTGTGAGCACTCTAGTACCTTCATTTTTGATTGAATCTTATTCATTCTTGCATGTAACAAGGACAGCTATAAAAGCTCGGATGGGTGCGAAATTTGGCCAGATCTGACCCGGGTCTACAGAGTTAGCTGCCCTTGAACGTCTGAAAAATTCTCCATAGACTTTTAATGGGAGAAATGTTGTGAGCAGTCTAGTGCTTTCAGTTTTGGATGAATCTTCATCATTCTTGCAGGTTACAAGGACAACTATAAAAGCATGAATGAGTTTGAATTTCTGTTGGATCACATCACCACAACTGAGTTAGCTGCTCTTGAGCGTTTGAAAAATGAATGTATAATGTTGTGATCACTCTAGCACCCTCATTTATGATTAGATCGTATTCATTCTTGAAGGTAACAAGGACAGCTATAAAAGCCGGATGGGTTTGAAATTCAGCATGGGTTTATAGAGTTAGCTGCCCTTGAATGTCTGGAAAGAGTAATGTTGTTTTCCACCCACTAGTCCTGCAAGGCGAGTGAGTAAAAAATAATTTTACACCCCTGATAACTCTTGCAATACTGACCCTTCAGCCCCTTTTCCTTACCAAACATGCATTGTCTTATAGTTAAGGTGTGGTGCAAATTTGATCAAAACCGCACAAAAGCTATTGTTATTCAAGAAATACTTGAAAGGTTGATAGAATGACGGAAGGACAGACAGGCTGAAAACAGTATATACCCATAAAACACTCGTTTTGTGTGGAATATAAAAAGCAGATGACATTTGCAGGAGGAAATTATTGGTAGGATATATAAGGTTTAAAGTGTTGTCAATTCATTCTTGGGGGAGCACAGTGGTTGAGTGCTCGACTTGAGACCAAGGGGTAGCGGGTTCGAGCCTCACCAGTGGCACTGCGTTGTGTCCTTGAGCAAGACACATAAATCCCAGCTAAGTACTAGTTCAACCCAGGAAGACCAGTCCCAACATAACTGAAGCATTGTTGACTCAGATGTAAACAATCAAATCATACAAAACAAAGAAGTAGAAGTTCATTCTTGGAAGTACATGTAGTGTTCAAAGTGCTTTTAGAATCTCACTTCACAATTTGTATGAAGGCCAATCCATGCATGTTAAGGGCAACTAGTGTTTTAATAGGGAATATTTAACATTGTATCTTTATTGTGGGAAAATCTCTTTTTAGGGGGCTGAAAAAATTGTGAGTTGTTTGAATATTTTTAACATTATTTTCAGCTCTTCTGAAGAGGATAGATCTCCATGGTGACACAAACTATTAGATAGTATTTAATCGTGTCTTCTTAACAAACTTATTTGTTATGATTTTTTTTTTCTTTTTTTTTGTAAAAAGTCAGCAGAAGACAACAAAATCAAGAGAAACTAGCCAGCATGCAACAGGGTTATTTTTTCTTTATTCTTTGATAGGGCTAGTTCAATGTGCATCTGCACTCAGTGTCAGTTTTGTTTCATCTGTCTTTATTTTTTGAAAGGATACGGTAACATCTCCCATAAGTCTCAAAGTTTGATGTAATCTTCAGTAAAACATGTCTTAAGCGGCCACTTAAAAATAAACAAAACCAAGGTCTTAATGGAAAATGGTAGCTTAATGGAGGTCAAAAGTATTGCAGAATGCTCCCCTTGGAGCATTCTGCAATACTTTTGACCTGCATTAAGCGATAATCAGTATGGAAAACCAATTTTCATTGTTCTTTTTGAGTGGCCCCTTAAGACAGGTTTTACTGTATTTTTGTAGAAGTATTTAACATCTGCACTCAGTCTCAAGGCAGGCCCTCAGATAAGGGTGCGTAAGTGAAAATTATATTTTTTATTTCTCAACCAAAACATATGTTGCAGGTACTCAAAAGAACCGTCTCGATGAGCACCCAAAACAAATGTTTAAACTGATGGATAAGAAAATAATCGCAATTTTACGCTGATTTTTTTCTTAACTGGCCCTATGCTCATGGTTTGGCTTCATCTTTCTGTGTTCTTTGAAAGGGCAAGTAAAAGTACAGTAACATTGTCAGCGCTTAGTCTTAAAGCATGGGTGGATCCAGAGGGCAAGGCAGGGGGTCCGGACTCAGTCTTAAGGTTTGGCTTCATCTGTCTGTCTTCTTTGAAAGGGCAAGTAAAAGTACAGTAACATTGTCAGCACTTAGTCTCAACACTGCCTCATTAGCGAGTCTAGCACATGCCGTGTCATATCTCACCTCTTCAGCTGTCTTGGTCTCTGTTCCTCCTATAGTTTCATCCTGCAATATATATGAAATACAGTAAAACCTGTGTAAAACAGCCACTCACAAACAGGCTAATATGCTAACACATGCATCTTATCATTTTAACTCTAGGGTGCAAAGGGTTATTGATCAGTGACAGGTATCACATGCTCTTTGCAACTTTGTCGAAAAAACGTGGTGTCCGTGATGACATAAAGTACACATGAACCAACTTGAAAATTGTCAGGCTAGGTATCGCTCGAACACATGGATGGGTCGAACTCGCACCGACGGTCCCAACGAGTTCGAGCCATCAAAGTTCGACTGTACATAGCAGACGACAGCAAAAGCATGAAAAATTACCCAGCATGCAGTGAGATAAGATTAGGATACAGTAAAACCTGTGTAAAACGGCTACTCTCAAAAGACCAAAAATTGGTTTTCAAGACCAATTATCGCTTAATGAAGGTCAAAAGTATTGCAGAATGCTCCAAGGTCTTTGGTGTTTCCGATCAAGTCATGCTTAAATCAGTATGCTCAGACAATAGCTAGAATGTTACAATTTCGCTTGTAGCAAGTTTAGATTTGTTACTTTCCAACAAACGAATAACACAGGCGCTGATCAGACATAGTTGGCAAACCCCAAAGACAGGTTTACTCGACTCAACGCAAGAAAACCTGTCTTCGGAAGTTTGCGAACAACACACAGGCAGACCAGCCTGCACATCCACGCAGTCTGATAAGCACCTTTGTTATTCGCTTTTTGAAAAGTGTCATACGTAATCTTGTTACAGGTGAAATTTCAATTTTCTAGCTAGTCTGTAGCTGAGGAGACTGGTATGAAACTCGCTCTTTCTGAAACCCCAAAGACATGTTTTCTCGCGACAAAGCCCATTTACTCCTGAGTTTGTGATGTCCCTCCCATATGGAGTGCCTGCGACTTCACTATCCATGTATCTCTAATTCCATACATGTCCTTGCCCGTGACATAACTCTTCAACCCTTAAACGCATTTACATGATATTGATTCTCCTGGTCATGTTCTCTTGTCATGTCATGATAAATCTAATATAAATATGCACATGTTTAGAACAGGAACCAATATAAAACACTCTCTAATATTTTATGGCTAAATAGTAAGCAACAAACCGCCTATAGACTAACATGTTGGGGCGTAATTACCGTTTCTTCTATACAGTTACCTTCCAACCCAAGCAAGTTTGTTTTTGTAGGACACTTTTCTCACTTTCTCTCGCGAGAACAGCTGATTCTCGTTTTCGGTAGTTCCGGTGACTGGTTCGCATTTAATTGACCCGAGATGGAACACTTTCCATGTACCACCATATTATCAGTCGAGTGCCTCATGGTAACAAAAAATACAAATTTAATTCTGTTTTTTCATTTTTATGCTCGAAAGTACATTTTTTTATGACTATCGGCAATTTCTGCCAAAAAAGACCAATGAAAAAAAGTGAAACGGTTGGCATATGAAAAAGAACGTCTTACTGACGGCTTCTAAATTATACATCTATGTTACGATGAGATGCTTGTTAAAATTGCACTGCCGAAAACGTTTGACAGCTGGCGCGAAATAAAACATTTTGGTACCAGTCATTTGTTTATTTTTCGTCTGCGTTACGATTTTTGACCCAAGCAGCCAGCAGCTTGAACAGCTTCATGGTAAACTTTCAATGGTTTAATACAGGGTAAAACACAATTTTCAGGGCACCTCTTTATGTCTTGTATCTACAATGTTGGATACTGTGTGATGTCCTGGTGTGACTTTCGAAATGTGAGCAGCGGTCAAGTACTCTATTTTCAACAGATACAGCACGACAATAAATCTTGTAAAAGAGAAGCAAAATGGGTCCATTGCTAAGGACCGTAACGTCAAGAGAGGAGTTTCGGGCACTTGTCATTTAGTCAAAAACACAGCTAAAAGTGTCCCCCCCCCCCACTCAGTTTTTCAAAATTCGCACTCCTGGCATAATCATAATGTTCAAAATTGAGCGGGCCAGTACCAATAACGTAGATCATACTAGATAGATAAACTGATGGTAACTCAAGCTCATCAAGCATGTCATTGATACTGGGGAAGTCCTACTTGTCTTTTGACATTTCCCGTGTGTCCAGCGGGCTGCCGCCTTTGAATTTTCCCACCAAGGAGTCCTTTTACAGTCCTCAGTGACCTATACAAAATATTGAATATAGGCCACTGATCAGGTTAAGTTATTAAAGCTGAGAGAGACATACCAAGTTAGCCCTGATGCGTACTGAATTATGTGCATAATCATTGTGAATGGATATGTTTGATTGCTTTGCACTGTTTAGGTAGTGCCTAAGTTCATTAAGCTACCATTTATCATTCAGACTTTTATTTTGTCTGTTTGTGAGTTTAAAGTAAATAAATTTATCAGCATGTGCATAATGCCATATGCTAGGGCTGATCAATGCATTGGCTATCGAGTGAGCTATACCGTTTGTCTTCTTGTGGGTGAATGTTTCTGTGTAAGTGTCGCTACAGTTTATGTTCAGTTGTTTATCGTTTCCTTTAGAACAATAAAAGTAAAAAAAAAAGGTTTGTTCCTTATTATTTATTCACAACGTGGAAGTTTCAATTAATAACAACGAATAAAAACATGAAAAAGTGACAAACTCCCAGGATGTTTACAACAAAGACTCGGATCAGACTGTACCGCCGCAAAATCCGATACTTGTCTTTATCCAGCCATGTCATGCTTTACTCATTTTGACACGCGAATTCTTGATTACAAAACATCTTACTAATTGTTTTTTATCATTTTCGGCTGCCCTACTAAGTGGTGAGAAGTGAGAACTTACTCAAATCTTTGATCTGATAAATTGCCGCTTATTGCTTCACACGTTCCGCTCATCAGTAAGGTAACCCAAGGGTAAAATCATCATTGTCACGGAGCGCTTATGAAAATAATAATGAACTTAAATCAAGCGTGTGACTGATTCATGTAAAGTAATATTTTGTTCGAGCCATCATAGCGTTTTTACATGAAAAATCGCCCTGCGGACCGTGCTTTGAGTTCGAGCCATCGCTGTTCGAGCCTGGGGTGTATTTTAACATTAAATGTATAGGGAAATTGCCGAGACCGACAATGAGTTTGAACAATCCCTGGTGTTTGACACAGGCGAGTTCGAGCGACCAAAGTTCAACTGTATGGAATAGTCAAGGAGTTCTAGCCATAAGGTGTACTTTTCCCCTAGTCGACACGTTTAAAAACACCAAATTTTCACCCCAATGTTTTAGCTCACCCTTCGGCTCATCGGTGAGCTAATAGTATACCAGTCACTCTATCATCCGTCTGTCAACATTTTCAAACATCTCCTTTGAAACCACTGGGCCAATTAAATTCAAATTTCATGTGAAGACTCCTTATGATAAGTTAGGCAAAATTTATACAAATATTTTGGTCACATGACCAAGATGACTGCCAAACCCATATATGGTAAAAACCCTTTTAAAATCTTCGCCAGAACCAGAAGGTTGGTGACCTTGGGACTTGGTCTGTAGCAAGATTTGTTGAAATGATGATTCTAAGTTGACCTTGACCTACTTAATGTCAAGGTCAAATATGCTTCCTAATGTGTTTTAATGGGAATTTCTTTTGAAAAGTTGATTTTTCGAATGCTTTTGAAGCCTTAGTCATTATTCTCACTTAATATGTATGACCTAACGAGACAATGGCTATAAACAAGCTTCAAAGGTCAAGTTTGACCTTTCAGCCAAGGTCCCTCATATTGGTTTCATCAATATATTAAAACATACTGTAGTTTTCTCAGAAACCACTTGTCCAATTGAACTCAAATTTCATACAAAGACTCCTTATGAAGATTAAGTTCTGGTCACATGACCAAGATGGCCACCACGCCCATATATGGTAAAACCCCTTTAAATATCTTCTTCTCTGGAACCAATTTTTGGGGAACAGGGCAACAAGGGAAATGGTACCTCCCCCCTGGGAGGACCTCAAAACTGGGAACTGTTTTGAACAAACTATTGAGTTAATGCATTGCTATTTTTCAAAGCGTAAAAGTGCTGAAATATTAAGGATAGAAGCGGTATTCAAATCCAAAAAGTTTAAGGTCTGCTTCCTGCCCTTGTGTCTGAAATATGCTTAAAAGCCTGATGTTCGTCGTTGAAAAATTGAAATTTACGCATTTCAGTTTGTTTTAGATGCTTTCCCCTGCTAGACCCAAGATGCACTTTTGACAATAAAATGTCACTACATATATACACAACATATGTCAGAGTGTCGTGGATCTAGGGGCAACAGGGTTATACAAGCCAAAGAAGATATCAAACATCTGACAAACAAAAAACACATTGCAAAATGATCATTATTGCACATCAACTGTATATATAGATAAACCCAAGCATGATACACGTAGATGAATTGTTTACCATGGATTATCAGTCAATTTCCAATATACATGGTACTAAAATAGCAAGTGCAGTTGATGATCCAAAGTAATTCATATTCAAAACATGGGAGTGTTATTATTAAGAAAAACAGGAAACTCCTACCCATTTTAAATATACGGGCTAGAGGGCAAGTGCGACTGGTCTATATGTCTGCTGAATATGTATAGCGTCTCTAGTTGTTATTTCAACAAGATAAAATGAACGTCTCATTTAGGGAAATGGCCTGCCTTATCCTTAGAAACCCTTCATATTTTAAGGAATTGCTTTTCAAAATCTCTATAAAATGATGTATTTCTGTCCCTGAAGATTAATTTTGTCTTGTTTATTCAATCTTTTAATAGTACGATCAAAATGCCACTTCAAGTGGCATTTCATCTAGGACTTCACTGTTCGCCCAAGAACCTGTTTATCCGTATTAAGAATGAAAAGGTTAATGAATTAACTTACTGCTAAAATGTTATTCACAAACTTGATGCTTTCTTGAGGATCAAAACACTTCCATAGCCCATCACAGGCAACTACAACAAACCTGAAAGTCAATTTTAAAGACGAATCTCAAATATATAAACAAGATCAAATTCTGCTCTGGACCTGCGTTGCCAGTGCACATCTTCAATGTGTTAACAATAATTAGGCAAAGTTTGAATATAAAGGAATGAAATCTGTTTGAATTACAGATTACACACAAATAAACAATGTAGGTGTAGACGTAATAATGTCTAAGTTCAACAATCCCAAAAATATTATCAAATGTGCACAAAAAATAGGGTGTGCACATGTTCATTGTGTGAGCAATCGTAACATATTAAGTTTGAATATGAAGGAATGAAAACTGCTGGAGTCTCAGATTACACAAACCATACACCCCCTAAGCATTTCGCAAGGATAAAATATTTAAGTTCAACAGACGTAAAAAATGTTAAAATATTTATCAAATGTGCACAAAATAGAAGGTGCACATGTTCAATGTATGAATAATCATCATTCAAAGTTTGAATATTAAGGAATGAAAACTGTTGGAGTTACAGATTACACAAACCAGACACCCTCTTAGTATCTTACAATAAAAAAATGTCCAAAAAATGAAACATCTAGAAATGTGTCCATGGGACACGAATGCCCCTGCTATTGCCAAATTCGTATAAATAGGGAATTGTCATTAACAAAGGGCAATAACTCCTGAAGGCATGATGCGATATGGGCCATTCTGAAACTTGAACACATTATGGTATTTAATAATGTGACCAAGTTTCATAGAATTATAATCAAAACTATTCATGTTAGAGAGCTGACATCGTTTCAACTGATGATTTTTCATAAACTAAGGGCAATAACTCCTTAAAGCATGGTGCCATATAGACCATTATCAAACTTAAAAAAGACATCATAGTACTAAACATTGTGACAAAGTTTCATTAAATTCTGATCAATACTATTTGACTTAGAGAACGGACATCGTTTAAAACTGTGAATTTCATAAACAAAGGGCCATAACTGCTGAAAGCATGGTGTGATATGGACCATTATTGAACTTGAATAAGTCATCTTAACAATGTGCCCAAGTTTCATAAAATTCTGATAAAAAATATTCGACTTAGAGAGCAGACATCATTTAAAATGGCGAATTTTCATAAACAAAGGGCCATAACTACAGAAAGCATGTTGTGATATGGACCATTATTGAACTTGAATAAGTCATCATGGTACTGAACAATGTGACCAAGTTTCATAAAATTCTGATAAAAAAGATTCGAGTTAGAGAGGGGACATTGTTTAAAACGGTGAATTTTCATAAACAAAGGGCCACAACTACTAAAAGCCTGGTGCGATATAGACCATTATCGAACTTGAAGAAGACATTATGGTACTAAACAATGTGACCAAGTTTCATAAAAATCTGATCAAATGTATTTGATTTAGAAAGCGGACGGCATCGGGACAGACGTACGTACATGTAAAGTACGGACGGACAGGGGTAACACTTAATGCCCCGGCCATTATCATGACAGGGGCATAAAAATTCATGAAATGTACACAAAATAGGAGGTGTGCATCTTCCATATATGAACAATCATTATGCAAAGATTGAATATAAAGGAATGAAAACTGTTGGAGTTACAAATTACACAAACCAGACACCCCCTACGCATTTTGGATGGAAAAAATGTCTAAGTTCAACACCCGTAAAAAAAGTAAAAATATTTGTCAAATGTGCACAAAATAAAAGGTGCACATCTTCAACGTGTGAACAATCATTATGCAAGTTTGAATATAAAGGAATGAAAACTATTTGAGTTACAGCTTACACCTACGCATTTCAGATGGAAAAAATGTCAAAGTTCAACACCCATAAAAAATGAGAAAATATTTATCAAATGTGCACAAAATAGGTGGTGCACATCTTCAATGTATGAACAACCATAAGGTTTGAATATAAGGAAATGAAAACTGTTGGAGTTACAGATTACACAAACTAGGCACCCCAAAAGTGTTGCGGACAGAATGACAACTGTTGGAGTTACAGATTACACAAACTAGGCACCCCAAAAGTGTTGCGGACAGAAGGACGGACAGATAAACGGACGGACGGAGTGGACCCACTACTAGACCTGCTTTCGCTAAAGCGACGCAGGTAAAAATTAAACATATAAGCCTGTGCAGCCTCTTTTTAAGCTTAGAAACTCCAAATGATGTTCAGTCAGTAGCTTAACGCTCATAGAATATTAAAGCGACTTTCAAAGGCTCTGATCAGACTGCGCGTATGTGCAGGCTGGTCTGAGCCTTTGCTGGTCGCAAACACCACATTGTTGGAAATCTCATGCCGTGGCTCATATTATAAGAACAACTGCTTGTTAAAGATAATCTCAATCTTAGGACAAAAATATTATAATTATATTTTGGTTAAAAAAGCTTTGCAAACCCTCCCATTTTATCTCCTTTTCCACAACTTACATTGAATTCAATGATACATGAACACTAATGTAAAATCCTCTTTTAATATTAAATTTATGAAGGGCCATACAACTCCCAGAAAAATCGTCTGACTGTTTTATACTGGTGTTATGCACATCTACTTTTGATGGTGAACACACCGGATAGGCGGCAATCGAAAATGTTAATACTATTGGTGAAGGTAGATCAAAATTTGTTAGAAACAGAGTTTTCGATTGCCATTTGTCACAAATCACAGGCAATGACAACAAACCTGAAACAAATGGCATTTGACTCAAATGGCAATCCAAAACACTGTTTCTAGTGATTTTGATCAGTGCTCGTCGATTGTTAAGAGCATTTTAACAATCGACCTATTGCCGCCTACCCGGTGTGGTGAAGGTTCTCCAAAAGTATTGAAATCTAGGGACGAGTTGCAGAGATAATAACTGGTCAAAATATACATCCAACCATAACATGCTGGTGATATGCACACTTGAGCTGCAACATGAGTTTTCCAACAATGATGTATGTGCAACCAGCAAAGGCTCAGACCAGCCTGCACATATGCGCAGTCTGATCAGGGCCTTTGCAAGTCGCTTGAATATTCTATAATTGTTAAGCTACTGAATGAACACCATTTGGAATTTCTAAGCTTAAAAGGAGGCTGCACAGGCTTGTCTGAGTCTACACTTGTCAAAATGCCACATTGTTAGAAATTAATGTCGCTCACTACTCTTGATACTAACAATTCAATTTAGTTTGTTTCTTTGAAGTCCCATCTGTAGTTATTGAATATTCACACAGACAAGAGTTATGGGACAGACAAATTGGTAAATATTCCCCAAAGAAGAGCATAATAGATATTTTTAAACAATCAAATGGCTAATGAACATATTGTTAAATGTAAATTAGGCACATTCAACCCAATTATTATATGCACACACCATTTTCATTTTGAGCTGTGCATATAAGTTTCTAATTTTTAGCCAGTGAAGTGGAGCAATTTCATTGATATGAATCCGTCCTGTGGATGAAAAACTGTAAATGTTACTTTATGTACACAATGCAATACATATGTTGTGGGTACTCAAAAGAACCATATCATTGAGACGGTTCTTTTGAGCACCCAAAACATATGCTAAAAATTATGGGTAAGAAAATATTTACAATTTTATGCTGAAATTTTTTGTTTATCTAAACTATCAGTACCTGTCCGAGTCCTGCAGCTGATATTTCCTGACTTCAGGGATACATGTTACTCCAAGCTTCTTGAATTGACCATCACCAATAGATTGTGACACCTCCAGTACACTTACTAAGGTTAACTTGATATTGATAAATCATTACCTGT
Source organism: Loripinus fragilis (assembly GCA_964019695.1). NCBI lineage: Eukaryota > Metazoa > Mollusca > Bivalvia > Lucinida > Lucinidae > Loripinus > Loripinus fragilis. The sequence continues at coordinate 2,663,417 of CAXHUL010000609.1, forward strand.
CTGAGTCCTGCAGCTGACATTTCCTGACTTCAGGGATACATGTAACTCCAAGCTTCTTGAATTGACCATCACCAATAGATCGTGACACCTCCAGTACACCCATTACCCTACCATCCCTGAAGAGAAAACCACCAATCATATTCACAATTGACCATCAGACAACTTGAAGATATACAATGAGACGATATCTCTTCTCTTAAATAGCAAACAAGATCTTGCAGTCAATGGCATGTCATCGAAAATCCACAAGCCTTGGATAGTGTTTACCCAGCACCCAGGGCTCCTGGAGACAGGGCAAAAACTAAATGTGCTCTTGCACTTCCTGTTTGTCACTCAACAAATTTGGTCGGATTCAGTTCAACATTTTCAAACAGAAATACCATAACAGACTGATGGATTGTCACAATAATTGAGCTGCGACATGTGATTTCCAACAATGTGGCATTTTGACAAGTGTAGACTCAGGCGAGCCTGTGCAGCCTCCTTTTAAGCCTATAAACTCCAAATTATATTCGGTCAGTAGCCTAAGAGTCATAGAATATTCAAGTGACTAGCAAAGGCTCTAATCAGAGTGCACGTATGTGCAGGCTGGTTTGAGCCTTTGCTGGTCGCATATACCCCATTGTTGGAAGGAAATCTCATGTCACGGCTCATATATTTTTTGTTTGTTTGTTTTGATGCTTTATGTCTATCAGTCAAAAGTTTTTCAGTCAGGTTGGGACAGATCTTCCTGAGTTGAACCAGTACTAAGCAGTCGTTAAAGTGTCTTGCTCAAGGACACAACACAGTGACTTCGCTAGCACTGAGTCTCAAACTGGCAACCCTTTGATGCCCAGCCTAACACTCTACCAACTAACCACTGCCCTCTCCCCCATCATAAATATTCAGTCTACAGAAAAAAAACAACAATATGAATAGCAAACTAGATTAGGCATGCCCTCACAAATCCCCTCACCTCTGCCCTCTCCCCATGACTCCTGGGGGCAGGGGGATAAAATACATGTGCACTTGCAAGAAAGTTTACACAAGTCACCCTACAAATTTATTTGGATTCAGTCCAGAAGTTTCGAAAGAGATAGCATAAGAGATTGACGGATGGATGGAGGTTTAGCACTTTAACAAGAGGGCCCTCTGACCCTGGGTCATTCATCTGAGAATAACTGTTTACAAGGTAAATAAGATTTTACATGTAAAAGTTTAAGTAACTTTAAGTTGAGGGAAATAAAAGGATGTAGAACCTAAATAGTTTTGACAAGATAATAAACATAGGAAAAACTGTCCCCTACCCCCTGGTAGCCATGTTTTCAATGGATCAAGATGATTTGAACAATCTTGGAAGAGTCACCCGAGGACAATTTGTGCCAAATTATTTTCAAATCGGCTAGTAGTTTTTGATAAGAAGATAATAATTATAAAGTTTTCCCTATTTATACATAGGAAAAACTGGATCAACATGATTTGAACAATTTTGGCATAGGGTCACACAAGGACCATTTGTGCCAAATTATTTTGAATTGGCCCAGTGGTTTTTGACAAGAAAATGTTCAAAGTTTTTCCTTTTGGTTGCCATGGCAACAAGATTTCTGCATGGAATGGAAAGTTTTGAACAACTTTGAAAACAGACCATCCTAGGAACCATTCCTGTAAAGTTTGGGTGAAATTCTACCAAGTAATTTAGGAGCAGATGTTAAAAGTAAATTATTGACAGACACCAGATGACGGACATCCTATGGTCACAAAAGTTACCTTGAATCTATGGCTCAGGTGAGCTAAAATGTGTGTGTCGGGAGGGGGGGGGGGGGCTAAAAAAATCACAATCTAAAAATAACAGATGGATGGGGGCATGAATGGCATTCTGCAGTGCTAATCAGACATTAGATCACATACATGTGTAGTAATATTTCCTTCCCTATCACTGATTCAAGTAGGGCAATTGTCAACAACTGAAACTGATCAGGAGAAGCCTTTACAACAAAACAGTCATCATGATCTGTTTTCTTATCTGCTTAATATTAACTTTGGAATCTCCTAATGGAGCAGTCTGATCAGGGTTCCATAATCAAAAGTAGTCTGACATACATTGGATTCTAATGCACTTGCTTTTGTAAAGCGACAGGTATCCTGCTATATACTGTCGGAAATGGTTTGACGTCATTAATTACGTCACATTTCGCCGGATGATGTGCAGCTTTATGCGGCTTGCAACACCCCATTTGAGATGAGACTGCAGAAGTACATTAGAATGGGGATAACAATATTCAAAATTTTCATTTGGGGAGGTATATCGTCTGATATACGGTCGGGAATCACGTTTTAAGGCTCCACTTGCCCATCGCTAAAAAACTTAATTTTGGACCGTATGTCCGACAATATACCTCCCCAAATGAACATTTTGAATATGGTTATCCCCTAACTATATACAGCAGGTGAAGTGAGCAGCCAATATTTTCAACACAAAAAATTGGGAGCGCAGTGGAAGAGTGCTTGACTCGAGACTGAGGGGCCGTGGGTTCGAGCCTCACCGGTGTCACTGCGTTGTGTCCTTGAGCAAGACACATTTATCCTAGCTTAGTACTGGTTCAACCCAGGAAGACCCATCCCTGTTTAACTGAAAGATTGTTGATGGGATGTAAAGAATCAAATCAAACAAACAAGACAAAAAATTAATGGCAGGATAAGGGTTTCCCATACTTGACATGTCCCTTGGCTTTTTGAATTCTCATCCTCTCTTCATAAAGTGATGGATTGTGTGGGGTACTCAATGGTATTGCTATATGTGATTCTTGATCTTCTTTGTAACGACACAACACTGCCTGGAAAAGGTAGCATAAAACATAATATGTGACTGTTGATCTTCTTTGTAACAACACAAGACCGCCTGAAAAAGATCACATACAATATAATATATATACCAGCTTATATTTTACTACTTTCTAGATAAGGTACATGTATCTACTATCTACGTTTATCACATGAAGTCGCGTCTGGGAGTGACATAACACCATAAAATAAAATTGATAAATCACTAGTGGTTTCCAGATTAAGTAATGTAACGCAATGGCATCCTTCATAACATGGCGCAAAAATGGCAAAATACTGATGTTTCCATGCAAAAAAATGTGTTTTTAAGTTGTTTTTAAGTAATATAATGTCATGTGATATAAAGAATCGAACATTCATGCTCTTGTATTATTGAACTTATTAAACTTGTTGTGAAAATGCGATAACATGCGAGGCTTGCCTCGCATGTTATCGCTTTTCCTCAACTTGTTTAATAAATTCAATAAAACATGAGCACTCAAGTAAGGCCCTCTATGTATTAGGTAACCTGACTTGAAAGGGGGTTCCAACATTGGCTGAGGTCATAAAAGTGATGCTTACAATAGTAAATAAGACACTACTCATCCAGTCCATGTGTAAAACTATTCACCTGACTGACAGGTGTTTAAGCATGGGTGAAAGTTCAAAATTTCGAAAACCCTGAACTTTCGAAATTAAATACTTATAACATGCTGTATGCAAACAAAATGATAAAAATTTCAGGTTTAAAGCCTCAATTGTCTTAAGACATACTGAAAATACATCAAAGAAGCTATAATAATTGGCCTAATTCAGCATTTTGAGGCTGACTTTCCATGGAAAGTCAGTCTCAAAATCCTGAATTCAGGAATAATCCTGAAAAATTTCACCTATTCAACTAGAAGTACGCTTGATTTGAGGCTCAAGAGGCCTAGAAAGTCAACACGTTTTGTTAGGTCAAATATCCCAGTACAACAATCTGTTTAGATCATAATATGTTAAGCTTTTTCTGCAGGTCACTCACTAGGCTGATGCCAGAGGGTTTCCGTTCTGTAAATTACTAGTATCAGAGGACATTTGTTAAAGTTTTTTTTATAGTTTTAATAGCCACTGCACCCTGTCAGCAACATTTAAATTGGATCATATTGGCTTAAGGTATTATATTGTATATAATGTCACCAACAAAACACTCCTGTGAAACTGGGTTAGATGGTCATGCAGCGTAGCAGGAGTTGCAAAGTGTTGACAATGCAAGCCAGTGATTGAATGATCACAATACTAACACAAATTTCAAATGTATTTATTCACTCTGGTAAGCTTACCATGAGGAGCTGATTATACAGACTGTATATATAGCAAATTTTATGGCTCTCTGATGAGCTGATAACCAAAGAAAGCAGAGAACTGAAAATATACCTGGCTATCTCCAATATTAGCTATAAACATAGTCTCGTTCAGAAGTAGAATCAGTATGGCTGTTGTCCCATCCTTCCAGGGTGGCTTACTGTAATATACATTCATATTCTTATGACAGTTGTAGATGACAATGATTAGCAAAAATAGGCTACTATGTCAGTGATTTAAAGCTGCATAGTCTGTAACTTTTGATCTTCTAATTTTAGAAATAATGTTTTTATTTTTCATGAACACAATGAAAATACTCAAATTCAGGTAAACATTTTACCATTTTCGTAAATCATAACAAGTTATCACTATCAAAACAACTGCATTTATGTTGAAAATCAACGGCTTAGAATTATTGGAGGGACGTCAATAATTACCAACAAGAGAAAAAACACCTATTTTTATAAGATAATTCACTTTTCAATGCAGTTTTCAGCTGTACTCAACATTTTTATTGTGAAAACATAACTAAATTCTACTTTTACAAATGATATAAAAAGAAAAGATTTTTTTTTGAAAAATGTTCCTAGTGACAGACTTTGTCTCTTTAATACTTCAATATTCATTCTGATGTTTCATCTCTTGGAAACAGATGAGCAGAGATCAAATTTCATTTTTTGGTTGTTCATGAAAGGATGAAATGCCAAGGGTGTTAGGAAATGACCAAAATAAGCCTCATGCTTACTGTCAGATCCTACTTCTATGATATTGTACTTATGTAATAGTGACTAATCAAATACTGTTTAAACCAATATACTGTTTCAAAAGTTAATGCGACACTCACTTTGAATTTATATATTCAAAACGATGCGCATCAGTTGGCTCAGTGGTAGTGTTAGACTTGGGATCGAAGGGGGGCCAAGTTCCAGACTCACCAGAGGAACTGTGTTGTGTCCTTGAGCAAGACATTTATCCTCTGCTTAGTACTGATTCAACCCAGTAAGTCAGGAAATCATCTTGACAAGAACTGGAAGACTTTTGACTGGGAAGTAAAGCATTAATACAGCAAACACACCCAAAAATAATGTTTTGAAAGAAATTATTAAAATAGTTCATGGATACACCATATTCTTAAACAAATATAGCCCAAATTTATTTCCCCATAGCGAGTAAATCATTGTTTATTGTTACTCCATTTTTGTATTTGGTCCTTGTTTTGTTATTCAGTACTTTGTGTCCTTTTTGTTTAGCTTGATGGGGTGCTTTACTCAATGGTCGTCCTGATGTCTTGTGACTGTTAGTGTTCTGTGTTTTGTTTGATTTGATTCTTTATGTCCCAGTAAACAATTTTTCAGCTATGTCGGAACAGGTCTTCCTGAGTTGAACCAGTACTAAGCAATGATAAATGTGTCTTGCTCAAGGACATAATGTAGTGACGCCGGTGAGGCTCGAAACTGCAACCCAACTGTAGTGTGTGATTGCGGTATTTCCGGACCATACTCACTCGCTTTTTTTGGAGTTTGAGTTATAGAGTTTTAACTACAATATTATATAAGAGAATGTTTAGTTACTCTTTAAATGCATGAATGCAGCTATCTAATGAAGCAGGAGGACTATATTTAGTTGAGCTCTCATCTGTATTCATACATTCAGTATCCTAGCAGCAAAGGCTCTGGCAAGACTGCACTGATACAGACTTTTGTAAGAGTGTGACAGTGAGAAGGTTCTTTTGAGCACCCAAAACAAATGTTAGAAATAATGGGTATGAAAATATTCACAATTTATCTTTATTATCTTGACCTATGGTGGTATGGGATAAGCACAAAAAATTAATACTGTCTCAATTCTAGTCACTTACTATTTTGTTGCTTCTTTGAGAAAGTCCTCGTCAGTTTTCTTGAAAGCTTCAATAAATGACTTCTTCAATTCTAGAATAACCTTTTCCACATCATCTGAAAAGATAAAGTTAAGGACTTTTCATTGACAACTAAGACACTTTTCAAAAGTTTCTTTCATGGACTTAGAGCAAATCAATCATTCATCACAAATTAGATTACATGTTTCATACTGACCAGGCTGTGTTAAATTTGACTTTTCAATGACCATTCAGTCACTACCCTGACTACTAATAATTTTGTTTATAATATGTCACGCCTAGGAGTGATATAACGTCGTAAAATTAAAGAGATAAACTGCCAGTGGTTTACAGATTTACTAGTGTTACTTAATGATGTCCATAACAACATTGCATATAAAATGACAAAGTTTTAAAATGTTCACGCCAAAAAGGTGATTTCAAAGTGGTTTTTGTGTCTTATCATAAATAGAATCTAACATTCATGCTACTTTATTATTAAATTCATTGGACGCATTGCGAAAAAGCGAAAAAAAAGCTCTGCAAGCCACCCGTTTTATCCCTTTCCTCCAACTTGTTGAATAAATTCAATAAAACATGAGCACTGCTGTAAGATCATCTATTTAATTCACTGTAACATTATCTCGGTGATGCCTATTAATTGGGCTAGCACAGGAGGTTTGGTTCTCATGACATATGCAGTCATTTCTTAAACATGCATATAGAGCTACCAAGTGAAGCTAGACCTTAAATTAGCTTTTCCAGTCAGTCCAGTGGTGCAATTTACTTATTAATATGGATTCTAATGCACTTGAGTTTGTAACGGGACGTCTGATTGGATAGTTTGACGTCATTATTTACGTCACATTTCGTTGGATGACGTACAGCTTTATGCGGCTTGCACTGCTCCAATTTGAGCTCAAACTGCAGAAGTGCATTAGAATGGGGAAAACCATATTCAAAATTTTCATTTGGGAAGGTATATCGTCAGATATACGTTTGGAAATCAGGTTTTACGGCTCCGCTCGCGCGTCGCCGTAAAACTAAATTTCCGACTGTATATCCGACGATATAAATCCCCAAATGAAAATTTTGAATACAGTTATCCCCTAATTCATTGTATGGATGCAGATCCTTACCAGCCCATTCCCCAGCTGTAAAGCTGAAAACAGTGCTAAAAAGATTCATCCACAAACTGTTCTTCTCGCCAAAATTGCAATTATTCTGTATAAAGGTCAATTTTTTCTAATTCATGGTATCCCATTATATGGGGAGATTTGCCTTTCTATACAACTCTGCAGTGGAAGATGACCGTAAAACTAAATTTCCGACTGTATATCCGACGATATAAATCCCCAAATGAAAATTTTGAATACAGTTATCCCCTAATTCATTGTATGGATGCAGATCCTTACCAGCCCATTCCCCAGCTGTAAAGCTGAAAACAGTGCTAAAAAGATTCATCCACAAACTGTTCTTCTCGCCAAAATTGCAATTATTCTGCATAAAGGTCAATTTTTTCTAATTCATGGTATCCCATTATATGGGGAGATTTGCCTTTCTATATAACTCTGCAGTGGAAGATGAGATACTCCTTATAATGTATCAATACTTTCAAAAATGAGCTAACAGGTTCAAAAAATAAAATTCCGCCATGATCACAGGAAATGTACAAAATATGAACCCTGTGCATTAGATTTCACATGGTTGTACACCTTTATACGTCCTAAAATTCCAAAAGCTTTTATTCTTCTTCCTAAAGCCTATGGTGTAGATAGAATTTTCTATGATTTGGCTCCATTTACTTGTTGCATGTTGGGTAATTTTGCACCCTATTTTGTCATTTATTAATATTTTTTCAAGATTATTGCTTTCAAAAATATTTTCATGAGTTCTATTTTCAGAGTGTCAAATAGCTTGGATCCAGATCAGGCCCGACCTTCTGTCGGGCCTGATCTGGGTCCAAACTGCTTGCAAAGGTTATCAGCGTATGACAAATTTACCCAGCCGGCACACCCTTGAGAGTTTAATAAAGACACTACGGACCTAACATCCCTTTCTTAAAGCAGGGATTTTTTTTTGCAAATTTGGGAAGGGGCCTTAGGGCCTTTCAGATTGGGAAAAGTAGAATGGCAAACCCCTAAATTGGGAAATTGTTATAGTGCACAACTATGTCATTTTTGGTCAATGAAAAAAAGCTATTACGCATACTTTTGCCATTAAATTGAAGGAGAATGTCACCATGTAGCTTGTGTGTGTGTTGACTGAATGGAAATCCCTATCTTCAAAAAAAAAAAATTTTTTTTGAAGATTGTGATTTTTTTTCTGAAAAATTGGGGAAAAAGGCACCTAAATTCCATTGGGAATGGGGCCGAATTTCGGCCCCTGAGAACACCTAAAAAAATCCCTGTAAAGATACCTGAAAGCTGTACATTGAGTTATTACCCTTCAAAATCTTATCTCTCAGGTTTTTATGCAAATTCTCAGATGCAAACCTCGAGGCTTTTACTCCACCATGCCCATCAAACACACCATAGAGGGACATACGATATCTGAAAAAAATAAAGCCTCAATACAGGGTTGGATCTTTTTTTTATGAAAATCTGTACTGAGTTATGTTTCTATTATTAAATGAAGTTCAGTCCTGATCTAAGTCCAAACTGTTTGCAAAGGTTATCAGCATATGACAAATTTACCGAGCAGGCAGTAGCAGGCAAGTAATTATGTGACTTTAAAGAGGTCTCAGGCACTTTTATATAGGATTTCATTTTCGAGATCATAGGTTTAGATAAACAGAATTTTTGAGCATAAAATTGTAAATATTTTCTTACCCTTCAGTTTAAGCATATGTTTTGTGTGATCTAAAGAACAGTCTCATTGAGATGGTTCTTTTGAGTACCCACAACATATGTTTTGGTTAAGAAAAAAGAAAATAATTTTCGATTACACACTCTAATCTAATCTGAAGTCATGATAATCTTTTCTGATTTATGTTTCCATTATTATAGAGATTTTCCAATGCCTCTTTTGGTGCCAAATATCACCCCTTCGAAATCCAAAAAATTAGCAAAAACTTCCCAAAATAGTAAATAACATTCACAATTTCTTAGCTCTAAAGTTTGGAAAAAATTTCTAAAAATAAAAGGACCATCTTTTTTCTGCTTACCTTTCTTTCAAGTACATAAATCTATGTTAACTGTATTACTAGCTGTTGAAAATTTATTATAGTAAAACCTGCCTTAAGCGGCCACTCAAAAATAGACAAAACAAAGGTCTCAAAGACAAAGAATAGCTTAATATAGGTTGAAAATATTGCAGAATGCTCTCATGGTGCATTCTGCAATACTTTTGACCTGTATTTAGCGATAATCAGCCTTGAAAACCAATTTTTAGTCTTCTTTTTGAGTGGCTGTTTAAGACAGGTTTTACTGTACTTACATTGAATGATGCAGATCTGTGAACTCTTTGGTAAAATCTTCAATAATCAAATGGGCATCTTGCATCTCGTCTCTTTCGCCTTGCCTTTCCTTCAAGTAACTACACACACTGTATGTCTCTGTAAAAACATGAGTTGTGGTGAGAAAAAAACAACACATTACTTTTTACTGAATGTCCATCCTGATCTTGATGGAAACCATTTGACCCGGAGAAACTTTTTTGAAATATACTCAAACAAAAAAGAAACATCCAATTTTCGTGGTACTGTATCTTTCGTTCTAGTTAAGATGTCGCAGCAAAAATAAAACCAAAATGTTTATCAAACGTCGGACGCATAAAAATCGGTAATTATTTGATCTTATCTCCTTATCTTGAAGGGTTATTGAACCTAATGTGCACACAGCTTTTTCTATTATAATCAGGAAGTTAATCATCAAAACGCGGCACATTTTACGTTAAATGGCAGCCAGAAACATCCAACGATGAAAAAACATCTAAAAATCCCAAGTCTGCTTATTGAACGAGAAAAATTGCAGTTCAAAACCTTTAATTTACGAAATTGACTGAAATTACCTCCCTTTGAATTAAACATATAACAATTTAAGAACTTCAAAATCTCCTTAACCTAACATTATTTTGAGACCGTTTTTGTTTTCATGTGTTATGTTTGTTTATGACAACAATTACACAAAAGAGAACAACAAAAAATAAGGCTGATGTCGCTCAGCAAAGCTTTACTAAATCTGTGTTTTATACCCCACCCCTTACTGCAAAATCATAAGAAAATTTCCATTATCAATTGTTTTGATGCTGATTAGTCTTAATTTATGTTGAAATGCTTGTGAGGACTAAAGAAAAATCAAATTTGTCTGATTCTGTTGATCATCAAAATGCTGGACCAAAATAAATTTTCTGAGTGTTTTCACGCACGCTCATGATTGATGTTTGTGACGTCAGAGTATGTGGTCGTAAAAAATGGCTGTGGTCGTAAAAGCAATGCATACAGCTAGCATGCATAACATCTTACTATATGCTCAGTGATGTTTAAATGTGCCTAAAAATTCGGGATTGTGACGGACACACAAGCTATTGGTGTTGTGACTTTTGATTTTAAGGGTGCTCGTGTTCTACTGATTATCAAATGAATTTCTCTTAGGTGCAAAACGTTTTAAATGATCACAGTTGGTAATGTGAAAATTTGAATGAAATGCGTACATACATTTGGAACTGGCAGACATAAACGTCAAGCGAGAAATAACTTTATTGTTTGAGTATAGATAATTTTGAAAAAAAAAGAATGAACATGACTGCGGGAGTGGTCGTCTTTATCCAAACACATTTAGACCCATCTAAGCGATTGTAACTGTCCAGTACATTGGGCACTTTACGTCTATTGACGTTACGGTTGCTAAGCAGTTTCATCAAGCCCATGTTGGTTATTGACTGCAACATTATAGGGGACTGAAACTACTGTGGACATAGACATACCTGCTGTATTAGAGAAGCGCATGCTAATGTTTGAGGTTTCTCATTTTTGACAACTGGATGGCAGGTCCTGACCAGACTGATGTGGTAAATGTATGGTTTGTTTGTTTTGTTGCTTTACATCCCAAGTCAACAGCTATGGTCATGGCGGGACGGTCAGTTCACCTAACCACACTTTTTCCTGGGCAAGCTTGAACAAGGAGTTAACCAGTACTTCCTGCACATACTTTCGCTTGTAACTGACAACAACCCTTCTTGAATGATTCAGTGGAAGGGAGAATGATCGTAGAAATGATTTCATGGTCAATCTCCACGAAAGTATGGGACCGGGCCGGGATCGAACTCGCGACCCCTGGATCTGCAGTCAGACTCGCATCTGTTGCCAATGTTACCGACTGCGCTACGTGGCCAGGTATGTGGTGAATGTACATGAATGTGACTGTAAAATCTTGAGAGTGCTGCCACCACGTATAGTGGTGGCAGCTCTGACTAGATTTTTCAGTCCATGTTCATGCCCTGACTAGATTTTTCAGTCATGTTCATGTTAATTTTGAAAATAGCTAATTTGAACGAGAAATATATATTACCCAACATGAAAATCCTTAAATATCAACATTATATAGCTTTATAAGCAAGCTTTTGATACTTTAGTACTTATCCCATATGCAATCAGGAAAGGCTTAGATGAGCAGATTGTTTTGTCAGATCCTTCACTGCTTGCACACGCAAAATAGAGACACAGATTAAGGCAAAGAGCTGCTTCTTGTTTTGCCTGACCTTACCTGTCTTTTGTTTCTTTGAGTAGCTGTTACCAAGGTCATCACTAAGAGTCTTCCTTTTGTCTGTCTCTACAGTCATTCTAGACTGTTGGTTTATCCTTTCCTCTGATAAAGTTCTATCATGTTTAACCCTCTGTAGCTCATCTGAGGGATTCCTGTCAGTTGGGCTCTGATCATACAGGGATACTGCTGCTTTAGTAGACTGGTTTGCTGGAATATCCTCATACAGTGATAGTGCTGCTTTAGCAGACTGGTTTGCTAGAGGGTTTGCTGGAATATCATCATACAGAGACACTGCTGCTTTAGCAGACTGGTTTGCTGGAACATCGTCATACAGTGATAGTGCTGCTTTAGCGGATTGGTTTGTTAGAGGGTTTGCTGTAATATCATCATACAGAGACACTGCTGCTTTAGTAGACTGGTTTGTTGCTTTTGCAGGAATATCATCATACAGAGACGCTGCTGCTTTAGTAGACTGGTTTGTTGGTCTTTCAGGAATATCATCGTATAACGACAATCTCCCACTTGAAGACGATTGGTTTGGCTTTTTACCTTAGAGGAAAAATAAACCATTTAGAAGCAATTGTTAAACCCTTGTAGCGCTGAACTTAGGGTTCATCCTTTTTTGAAAACACTGTATATATCCAGATCAGATGGCTTCTGACGAAGCCATCTGATCAGGATCCACACTGTTTTTCATTCTGATTGATAATACATGCTTAAAACTAGAATGCTGGTTAAATTTGGGGAGGAGTGTAGTACATAAAAATACTCAGTATGACAACGGTTAAGTCATTTATGTCATGTGACATTTTTTTTAGTTTTATCATACCACTGAGTGGAAATCTAGCCAGGCCACCAGATAAGAGTGTGTATTGGAAAACAATTTTCTTTATTTCTCACCCAAACAGAAAAATAACTTTCTTATTTCTAAACAACAAACATATGTTGTGGATACTCAATGAGACTATGCTTTAGATGCACCAAAAACATGCATTTAAATGGATGGATAAGAAAATAATCGCAATTTTACCCTAAATACATTTGCTTAACTGACCCTATGCCTAACAAACCAAAAAAAAAAAAAAGTAACTGGAGAGTTGCAAGAAATGCATTTATTATCTAGTCCCCTACCAGTAAAATCTTAACTTCTTTCCATCCAGCAATTGTCATCTGCTCTCGAATTTGCTTATAAACTTTGGTAGCCTATATTGCAAACAACATGGCACCAGATCAGACTGCTCCCTTAAGATAGGGAGCACAGTGGTTCCGTGGTAGAGTGCTTGACTTGAGACCCAGGGCCTGCGGGTTCAAGCCTCACCGGTGTCACTGTGTTGTGTCCTTGAGCAAGACACATTAATCCTTGCTTAGTACTGGTTCAAACCAGGAAGACCAGTCCCTTTATAACTGAAAGATTGGACATAAAGAATTAAATAAAAAGACAAAACAAAAAATTGTAATCTGCTCTCTCATTTGCTTATCAGCTTTGGTAGCCTATATTGCAAACAATATGGCGCCAGATCTAGATCAGACTGCTCCATTATGATTCACAGTGTTTGTACCATGGTACAATCATAGGTCCAGATAAGGAAATTTTATTTTCGTAAATTTTTTATTATTTTCTTAACCATTCATTTAAACATGTGTTTTGGGTGTTCAAAAGAACCGTCTCATTGAGACGGTTCTTTTGAGTACCCTTAACATATTTTTTGGATGAGAAATAAAGAAATTAATTTTCCAATATGCACTCTTATCCGGAGGCCTGTACATTTATTAATCTTTGAGTGCATTTAAATATATGAACATTCAAATGTAGATGCTGAGACAATATTTTCAGAATGACAAAAATATTGGCAGGATAAGGGTTAAAAGTTGAGGTCATCATCCCAGTATTTACTAAGTTTCAGTTACCATCACAATTAAGATGTGTGTCTGAATGACCAAGTACATTTTGCATCTACAACTATACGAGGGTCATCCAATAAAGAATGAGACTTTCTTCATAGTCTGAAAATCTGTGTGTGCATTTAGTTAAAATTCACCACAATTATAGCATAACATCTTAGCAGTTCAGAAATAGAGACAATATGTTTGTGACTGATCAGTTGCCATAGTAACTGGATGTTTTGTGGAAGGACTTGAAGACGCATGGCCACGTTTACATTATTTTTTGGATACCCCCGGCCATTCAAAGTATTTTATTTTCGCTATTTGATATAATTCAACCTCTTTGTATGTTTTCTTCTACTGTTTAATCTTAGTGTTACATAAAATGCTATAAAAGAAAAACCAAATATGCATATCCTTTATTTTGGTTGCCTAGCAACCAATTTACTCATTTTTCTATAAACACACTTCTTTGCGTTGCTATGGTAACTATGTTAGTAAAGAATATCCCACAAAATGTATCGCTATTTGCAGCTGATTGTAATTAGGTATAGATGAACAGAGCCCTGTTCACTTAAATGGCCTTTGACTATTTGATATTAACTTTTAAAGTCAAGAGGTCAGCAGAAAATACTATGTATTTCTTATACCCTGATTTTTTAAACCTTGTTTCCATGGTAACAGCTCAAGACTTTGGAACATAACTTTCCCATTTTGGTTACAGACAGATTGTATGAGCATATATAAGTATTCGTAGAAAAATAAACAATACATCTTAATCTGTTGCCATGGTGACCACCTATACTGAGCCGGCCGCTGGTGCTCGCCTAGTCTTCTAATGTTGCCTAGCAACAAAAGATGGAAGTGTATAACACAATGAATATGGTGCATGTGAATAGCCAAAAAGACGTGCTAGCTTTGAACAAAATTTCTTAAGCCTAGCATCTAAATTTACCGAGCTATAGAAAAAGTCTCATTCTTTACTGGATGACCCTCGTAATATCCGTTTGTTTGATTTGGTTCCTTACATCCCGGTCAACAATTTTTCAGTTATGCTGGAACAGATCTTCCTGGGTTGAACCAGTTCTAAGCAGAGGACAAAATGTCTTGCTCAAGGACACAACACAGTGCCTCTGGTGAGGTTTGAACCTGCAACCACCATATCTCAAGTCAAGCACTCTACCATTGAGCTGTGCTCTTCAAAACTACTTTCATGTGTTTACATGTAGTTCAAATAGTTAATAAGGATTTACACCCCTACATTGTGCTTGGGAACAATGATGGTCCCCTCGTGACAGGCTGATCTGATCATTCACTGGATATCTGTGGAATTAGTTCAAAATCTCATGTACTAGCTTAGTCTGGCTACCCAGTGGAAACTTCTCAATGAATATGTTCTTTCATTGAGAAATCAGCGAATACCACCGTTTTTAAGTTTTCAGACCAAAGGAATTTTCCATAAAGCTACATACAATAAAGTCAGGATAGTACATTGTATACTGGTCTATTTAGGGGTCACAGGTTACAATTTTCCAAAAATATTGTATTTCTCTGAAAGTTGATTTTGCCAAAGTACCTATTTAGGAGTTTCTGGTTCACAAAAGGTTAATAAATAGCCTAAACTACTTCGACCATGGGTTGAGTATTTCATGTTTAAGCCACTTAGTTGATACTTGATTTTACCAGATTCTAAAGTCCCAAATAGGACAGTCTCATTTTTTCTTATTCCATCTTAAAAAAATGTACATGTATCTTGCGACCAGTTGTGCCTACTTGTTGAAAGCTTCTCAGACATGCTTTCAGGGAGAAGTATATATAAACAAAATATTGACAATTGTTTGGTTGAAAAAAGGGGTCTTATGCAGTCCTATGGAAATAGCTTGATCCAGAGCTCTCACTAGGATTTTGAAAACAGGAGTTCAGGACTCCCATCTGGCAAAAAGTAGGAGTCCCACTGGAAAAAGTGGGAGTCCCACTCCCAAAAAGTTGGAGTCCCACCAATTTGTGCATACCGTATATCTTTTTCCATTTTATTCAATAGTGATACACTTGAATAATTCTTAGATCAACTGATTTTAACCCTTTAAGCATTAATGGATTGTTCCTACATAGCAAAACAAAATATATTTTTTAAATTTCATGTAACCTAAACACACATTTTTTGTTTGGCCTTATCAAAATAAAAGATTAAACTGTTGGTACTTGCTTTATTCATTAACAAGACAGACAGACAGACAGACAGACAGACAGACAGACAGAGAGACAGACAGAGAGACAGACAGACAGACAGACAGACAGACAGACAGAGACAGACAGACAGATAGATAGATAGCTGTCCTCTGTTTTGTATTATCTTATGAATATGGAAATCTTTTTTCTTCTAAAATAGGCATCTCGCTAGTGTCTACGGCGATTGCAATGAATATACTGACAATACTTAGCCATTTAACATGGCTTCCATGATTTAGAATGAACGATTTTACTTGCTGAAAGTGATTTGTTTGTGTTCATTCAACAAGACACTCGGCTTGAACCACCGATGTTATATTTCATCTCACGGCTTGTATTGTAGCTTCATTTGGAACTTTTGTCATTCGGATGTTACCATATACAGCTTACCGATGTACCAATTTTTTTTCAACAATTCTCAGGCTCTTTTGTTTGTCGTTTGCAAATCCGTAAACTTATTGTTTTTTCTCCATGTTGATGTTGCTCAAATCGCAAACAACTGCAATTAAATATATTTTCTCTGTAACATGACAAGCAAGTCCGATGTTGTTTACAATACCCTAGTAGTTTTCTCCCTTTAATTAACGGCAAATCGGTAGTGCATCTGTTTCAAACAATTATCTGATAATCCTTGCTTAATTACTTTAATAATCACCTCGTAATAATCACACTGTCCCGCATCGGTAATCCTTTCAATCACCTGTCAGAATTGCTTCACTGCAGTCAGAGTCATACGATTGGTAGACAGAGTCACGTCTCCCACGGCTCGAAAAGAGTGTGGCTATCAATAATATCAAAGGGCTTTTGATCTCACGGTGTGTATATATCTCTCAGCTACTGGATTTTTAGAGTGTGCCCACTAAAAACATGTGTACGCGGAACTCCCGCCAAGCGAAAATCATGCATCCCAGGGAAAAAACGTGGGTAATTCAGCGTTTCTGAGAGCTCTGTGATCTAATCTCCCCTGATGATTAAACTTTAACTCCCCAGATGCTTTAACTTACTTGGCTCTGGTAAGTCTCCAAATAGGTCCATCTGTTGTACTCAGTAAGTTTCTGTAAGAGAAAGAACAACAGCACTTCAGATTAATACTTCTACCTCTTTGCAGCCTATTTGAATCTTAAAACTAAAGTAGTCAGAGAATTTATGTCACCCGCCAGTAAAGGTTTGTCTTTTAATATATGAGCTATCATGAAACCAGTTAAGTTCACAAAACATAAACAAGTAGCCCAATGGGCAACAATCGCTAACCCATGAGCCAGCATGAATGGGTTTAACTTTTTTCTTCAAAACACTGCAGATCCAGATCAGCCAGCTCCCTACCTGATCAGAAAACTATTCAAACTGTGAAGATTTGGCTCAAAATATTTACCGTAATAATCTATGTATATCAGCCAATGAAAGGAAGGTTTACATTTATGGAGCTGAAGGTAATTAACTGAAACGGATTGAAAAAGGCCCAAACTGCTTTCATAATTAAATATTTTTATGGGATAAAAATCCCCCCATGCTGAACCTGGGTTTAACTTTTTTCTTCAAAACACTGCAGATCCAGATCAGCCAGCTCCCTACCTGATCATTCATCAATTCAGAAATTAGACCCCCTTATGTTTTCTACTCACTCCTTTCGAAGGGGCGGAGCTACATATGCATTTAAATCAAACATTCCTTCTGAATTGATACAATTGCATGGAGACTGGAAATCTGATGCATATAAGAAATATCTTTCCTTTTCTATTGAGGACAAGTTGCTGGTTGCATGCAGAATGAGACAACACATTTTATCACACACAGACTAGAATCCCACTTATGATTCTGAAGATTTTAAATATCAGAATTAGCGGATCAGTTCATTATTTTTTTGTCTTGGTATATTTAGATAATATACTGGTACAAATGTTGATTGGTATACCTGTATTTAAATAGTATACTGTTACAGAAGTTGAATGATAGGCTGTTGACCATAATTTCCTTCAAACTGGGTGTTATTTTAGCTGTATTTAAATGGTACATGCTACATATATATAGAATGATCTTGTTGATGGAAATTATGGTTTCAGTTAAACTAAATCATTTAATCTGGAGTCACCTTCCTTTCAGTTAGCCTGCTACCCTCCCGTGTAGGCTATTGGTTTCAATAGGACGTGTTGACCTATTGGCCATGAGTGTTCTGTTAATGAAGGTTAATTTAGATTATTTGATTAGTTCTTGTACATAGGTTTTTAATTAATAACAGTATCATAATGGTACGTTACATGCAGGTATTAAGAATTACATGTACATATAAAATGTACATTAAGCATTGATCAGGCTGTCCGCCTTAATTTCCATAAATTTGATATGTTGTAATATATCTCTTATTGGTGGAAATTAGGGTTTTCAGTTAAACTACTTCTTTTAATTGGGAGTTACCCTCTTTTCAGTTAGTCTGCTACTGTCCCGTGTAGGCTATTGGTTTCAATAGGATGTTTTGACCTACTGGCCATGTGTGTTCTGTTAATGAGGGTAAATCTTGATTATTTGGATGGTTTTCAATGTAAGCATATTGAGATGAAAGTTCAATTTATACTTACAGGGGTTAGGAGAGTGACTATCATTTGTGACTCTATTGCCAAAAATATATCTGGAATTGAGGGATGCAGGGTCCAACCATTCCCAGGTGATACCATAGCCAAATTAACTAATAGACTATGCAATGGTGGAAAAGAACCCAAGGCTGTATTGAATGACTTTGATGTAGTCATATTTCATGTAGGCACAAATGATATTGACAACAGGGCTTCCTTTAAAGCCATCATTTCAGATTTTGGCAATTTAATTGCTATTTGTAGAAAAGAGAATCCAGGTATCAGGATTATCATATCTGCGATAATTCCGAGACCGAAGGATCACTCAATAACTGATCCAATGATTAGAGATGTTAATGCATACTTATCAAAGAAAATGAGCAAGAGTCAAAATTTCAAATTTATATGTACATATAAACCATTCACACACTGTGGGAAAGTCAAACTGGAATTGTATGCTAAGAGAGATCTAGGACTACACTTGAATAGTGAAGGGCAGAACAGACTGAGACAATTTTTCCTCAGGGTCATTTCTACTCTTGACTAATCATATGCATGAACTAGTCAATCCTCGGTTTTGTTGAGATGGTATCGTCTTGTTTTTATGGTCTTAACCTGCATAGGATGGTTTGAGAATATGAGTGTTGTTGCTGGATCAGGGATGGTATCATACATTGTGTTACTTTCCTGCATTCAAAGTCTATTAATACTATTCCAGGGATTGGCTGCTTCTAGACATTAAAAGAAAATTTACCCTTGATTATATGGTTTATTTTTGCAGTTAATACCGAATATTAAAAGATATATGTTTCTGGATTTGGCAAGCATGTAGATGAATGCTTGTAGATGATTGTTTATTGGACAGTAAGTTATTTGCTTCAAATTACCACAACATATTATCTATTCTATAAATATTTTCATTGAGCCTGTTGTATACAGCGGTAGTTAAATTGAACTTATAGATTCACCTATCTTTGGATACTAAGAGTGAATTTATTCATGGTACTTATTTATGGTACTGATGATGTGGTGTGGTGATTTCTGAATTAGCAGTTTTTTCAGCTTTTATCAATTCTTCTTCACGATGACTTAATATTGCGAGGCCATTACTTGACTGTATAGTGGAATTATTGTCTTTTGCTTCATGGCCTCAGAACCTAGTATTAGGTCGATTGAATATGGACTAATTTTTATACTTTAAATAGGTGTACTATCTTTAAATACTGCATCGTAAAGAGGGATTGTATGCTCAGCTTGATGCTATGCTTATTTGCTTTGCTTAGTTATTATTTGCTTTCTTTTTGCTTATTTGCTTTGCTTAGTTGTTATTTGTTATTTGCTTTCTTTTGCCTTTGTTTATTTTTGTTATAATTTTCTTTTATTTGTAATATAACTAAACTTAAGAATTTAGTAGGGAGGCAATTTCTATATTATATATCCATTTTTTACCCTTCATAGTGTGAACGTTTTCAAGACTCCTTTTTTTTATGGCCTATGGTTGGCATTTTGTAGGTAATATTAATGGATAATGATTTAATCTACTTGGAATCCTATATGGATTAATAACTCTTAGGTACATGTATCAAATTTGAAAATGCTGAAGTTTGAGAATTCATAAATTGCTTGAAGATACATGTATCTAGTTTGATTTTTGATATAATTGATGACTTCTTAGAACGGGAAAAATATCAAATTAAATATTCATATTAGATCAGATTTGTACTTCCTTTCCCTATCAAACCACATGAATAATTAAAGGAGTTAACATTCATCAATTGTTATGTACTGTAGATTCATAGATACACGAGAATTGTTGTAAACAAAAAAAAAATAAAATAAACTGAATCAGGTAATGGGTACTTTAACAGGTATATATCATTTACTTCTGTATAATATACACCATAATTTACCTGTTTCTATGAAAAATAGCATACTATTATTATCATTCATCTTTGAATCAACTGTAAGTATTCACATGCATATTTGATTTCAAAAGATTATGAAATGCATCACACATTTATGCATGCACACATCCCAAACCCAAAATTATTTTTATGGCCGAAACGTCCACCTCCGTCATTTTCGGTGGCTGAAATGTCCAGGCCGAAACGTCCTAGGCCGAAATGTCCGTGGCCGAAATGTCCGAGCACCCTAAATTCAAACACTCAAGATATTATGCCAGGCTAATATGTCGATTTATGTTATGTCTCCCATGCAAAAAGGAACAGGACCATGTGACCTGGCAAGGGTGAGATGACCTGGGGAGGGGTTGCATGGTAACTGGCCATCTCGAGCCCCTAACAATTTTGGCCCCTAGCCAAATCGGCCCCACAAACTCAGCCCCTATTGTCATATTATGAGTTAGTATATTTCAGATCTTATCTTGTAATACCGCCGCATAAAAGTCAAGTAATTACATCTCGTAGACATCTAACTATAAATATCATTAGTGAGCATATTCTATGGCAATATTTTATTGTGTAGTCGCTGGTATGTGAGATCAACGTGGATAGAAAACACAGTCTGGAGTGCAGAACTTGTCACAGTTAAATAGATCCTCTGTGATCACAGGTGCAAATACAGCCAACAGCAAGAGCATCTTCAAGAACTTTGGAAGAACTAGGCCAACGAGGATATATCTGGCTCACAGTTGCTGTAGGAGTGTCAAAAGTTTACGACCCTGCCAAGGATTAATTTCAAGTGTGAAGTTTAAAGGCATTATTGTGGTCTGCTAATCAATATTCATTTGGCCTATCCTATCATACCCGTTATTCAAGTGAGCTGTGAGAGTACAGTGAGTCAGTGGCACTATACAACCAGCGAAGGCTCAGGCGCAACTGCCCATCTATATAGCGCTTCCCTGTTTGCACAATATATTATTTCAAACATCAGCCCACCAGTCATGACTACTGTCATCATGATCTGCTTTTTTGTTTGGGTCATCAGAAAATGGTATTTCAAACAGTGTAGGCCCTGATGAAACGCCATATTATCAGGCTTCTCAACTTGGACTGCTCTGTTAGACTGCATGTATATGCCCCATTTGAGCAGCTAGTTAATAGATGCATCTGCACAGTTTCGTCAGAGCTATCCAGGGACCAAGCTGGCCCAGAATTTTAGGGAGAAGTGACTTCTCCCTGCAGGAAAATTAGGGAGAAGTGACAGTCAGATAGGGAGAAGTTATAGCGCAAAATTACAGCATTTTCTGTCAATTTAGAAGCATATTAGCCATTACACATACTATTGCCATTTAATGGAAGGGCAAACACGATACAGTGGTAGTAGATTGTCTGATAATGTCACCATAGCTTGCATTTGTGTGGTGAAAGAATGAAAATGAGTCTCACTAAAAAAAAAAAAAAAAAAAAAAAATTTTTTTTTTTTTTAGGGAGACTCCCACTTCTCCCTGGGTCCCATCAAGGGCGAAATTTCGGCCCCTAGGGCGACTATTTTGCCCTAGTCGCCCCCTAGCTTGGTCCCTGGCTATCAGCTGTATAGTAACTAGAGATGATTCGTTTGGTATTAAGCATATGTCCTACAATGACACTATACAGCCTCCCGAAACAATTGACCATATCTACATAAATGCTGGTTCCCGTTTCACAGGTGGTCAGTAATGGAAAAAAAATGTCGAAAACCATTTTGTAGATATGACAATGGTGGCATACAACTTTTGGTTGATGCGACTTTCTGTCGAGTATGACGTTTGGTCGAAAAAAATAGTCAGGTGTGACATTCGGTCGAAAAAAATAGTCAGGTACAACATTCCGAAGAAATTGTCAACTTGACTATTAACAAAGCCTTAAAAAAAACTTCTTTAAATCTGTACTCGGATTGGTTTTGTTCTGTGTTGCATAGTTATTCAAAAAGGATGTACCAACATTCTTTACAAGCAATAGGCTGGCCTGAAAAATGGCTATTAAGGGCTTTCAATATACCAAAGATTAAGAAGAAGAACTGCCAGCGTGAAAACTTATTGGTGCTATGAGAATCCGAACTGTGAACTGTACAACAATAAATGATATTCTTGTGCGCAAGACTCAACACAACATACATACACCAAGTACCCTTCTACCAATTGTCATAGTCGACCAAACGTCGTAGTCGACCAAACGTCGTAGTCAACCAAACGTCATATATTGACGAAATGTTGCATTTTACCAAACATCTTTTTGACAAAATGGTTTTCGAACATTCAAATGTCATGGATCCAACCAGTACAGTACCCACCGCCCCCCCCCCCCCCCCCCCCAACCTGGGAATGGGGGGGGGGTCTGGTTACCTGTATTTACATTGCTGACCACCTGTGGACTGGGGACAGCAATTAATGTAGATAAGGTGAATATTTCTGTTGGTGGTGGAGTTTGTAGGGGCCGAGTTGGCTGCCTAAAGTGTACGGGGGCCGAGTTTGTTAGGGGCTGAGATGTCCTGGAATCGTGTGCAGGACAGAGGCGAATCGTGCATGGTACGAATCATATTTTTCGGCGAAATGCATATTCCATGTCCAGCGTCATTTTTGCCACGGGATTGTTAAAAACAAATGAAAATTACAATTAAAAGAACGACAAGAAGCAGAAACCATCTATTTTAGACATTTTCTTTTTTGGCTTTTGTAACCGGAAGTCCTTGAAACATATAGCTGCTGTTTCTATAGACTGCTTCACCGACCTCGTATACAGGTATTACGAGGACGGTCTAAAACCAATTTTACCAGGGCAATATCGCCCCGGTAATCCTGATCATTGAGCGCTTACGAATAGCAAGCGTCTCGAAAAGATCTATTAATAAACGGGCTTTTCCGATTGCTCTCAGATGCTCGAGATAATGATTCCATCGTGTTATGAAAGAGAAACTGGCAATATCAAAGCGATGTAAACAAAACTAATGAGGGTGTATTTTCTCTACCTTTAACTGATAACACAGCGATCAGATACAATAGGCAAGAATGTAAATTAGCAAAAAGATAATAAATTATTCTAGTCTTATCTATTTCCTTCCTAGAACTTAATCGCTTAATGGCTCGTTACCACCAGCCTTTAGATATCTGCTAATTGATAACAAACGTGTTAAACTGTTAATATCGTACACTCAAAAATGAAAAAAATGGAGCTCTGAGGATAAGAATATATGCTTATACTATTTTATATAAAAAAAAATAATAAGTGTTTGTTGTAATTCAATGCAATGCAATGGCGCAAATTGAATGGATATATTTTGGGACTTAACGTCAATTGATGCGGAAATGTAAAATGCTGTTGATTTATGTATTATAAAAAACACTAAGCCGCAAAAATGTATTCTACTCCAGTTAAACAGTATTCGTCAAAACGTAAAGAGCATGCTGTATGCATTTTGTGTAGTAATGTGGCAAAGGAGCCAAGAAACGTGGAATCCTCCAAAACCAAACATAACATTAAAGATCTTCTTTTGAAATATGGGGGAATTAATGTAGAGTCTGGTAAAATGTGCGCGATATGTGTTGGCAAATTGTATTCGCTTCATGAAAAGTCGATGGCATTTTACAATTTTTGTCAAGCTAGTTACAAGACGAATATACATCAAACAAAACGTATGGCATCTTCGCCTTCAGAACGCTTATCCAAGATGAAAACAATTAATGAAACCCCTACAAAAAGATATTGCTCGAGAATACCAACCCCTGTCAAAGTAAACGTAACTTCAACACCCAAGCCTGAGACTAATCTACACCTGACGTTTTCAAGCCCGCCGGAAGAACCAGTGCCAGTATTTGGAAGGGCTTCGTTGCGAGACAGAGAAACTCCTAGAGGAAAGAAATGCTTATTTGCTGATTCAGATTCCAGAGTCAGTACTCTCTTGGCGACGAGCTTTGAAAATATTGCAGGTAAGAAGTTTTTGAATCACTACAATATAGATCTACGTGTACACATAGAAAATGCTCACGCCAGCATATGCAAGCAGTCTAATCAGTCTTTGCCATGTGATCAGTGCTATTTCAAGAATATAAGAGTGCATATTTGTGTGTGCATATGTGCGTTCGCATGTGTGAATAGTGATGAATATAGTATACTTTTGCACTGCATTGCATATAGCGCAGTCGGCAACGTGTCTGGCAACAGATGTGAGTCTGACTGCAGATCCAGGGTTCGCGAGTTCGATCCCGACCCGTTCCCATACTTTCGTGGAGATTGATCATGAAATAATTTATACGGTCATTCTCCTCCCTTCCGCTGAGTCATTCAAGAAGGGCTGTTGTCA
The DNA here is from genome assembly GCA_964019695.1 of Loripinus fragilis. NCBI lineage: Eukaryota > Metazoa > Mollusca > Bivalvia > Lucinida > Lucinidae > Loripinus > Loripinus fragilis. Next base: position 2,688,037 of record CAXHUL010000609.1, read on the forward strand.
GTTACAAGCGAAAAGTATGTGCACGAAGTATTGGTTAACTGCTTGTTCAAGCTTGGCCAGGAAAAAGCGTGGTTATGTGAACTGACCGTCCCGCCATGACCATAGCTGTTGACTTGGTACGTAAAGCAACAAAACAAAGCATTGCGAATTCGCTTGACTGTGCAGATCATATGTTTAAATACTTCATGATAGCGGTCACTTTTGTCGTCTGCTGATAGCCTTTGCAAACAATTTTGACCCAGATCAAGACATGTGCGGATCCAGAGGGGTTGGGGGCAGGGGGCCCGGACCCCCCCCCCCTGAAAAATTACAAAAATATACGATTTCTTTGCAATACTGGTCCGGATCCCTTTAAAATCACAAAGCTAACAATCCAGCATTCAATGTTGGGCCATCATCGGCCCGCCATCGGAACGCCATTTAATGGCGTTTCGCTGGCGGGCAGTTGATGGCCCGCTAATAGTGGTATTTGGATGCTTCCTCCCTCATCTAACTACAGAAAAAAACGTTGTCAAAGGTTGACCCCCTCTGCCAAAACTTTCTCGATCCCTACATGCAGAACCAATAGAAACGGTGGTCCTGATCTCGATTCCGTTTGTCACGCTGATGTTCCTGAAAATTTTATATTGACAATCAGCAGACGACACCAAAAGCATGAAACATAGATGATCTTACGCGAGTGATCTTTTCATATAAAATGTATTGAACGGCCCAATAGTTTACTCTCTCGTGTGTGTGTGTGAGGGGGGGGGGGGGTACTCCGATATTTTCATATATATGTAGGCGACGTTTGAAGAAAAAGTGAGAGTACCCTTACCCCCCCCCCCCCCCACCACCACCACCACCACCTCCACCCTGGGAGGTTTATTTTCATCCTTTTTACTAATGGGGAAAGTTCGGTTCAAAAGTATTCCTATTGTTTCTCATGTTGCATTAAAATGTCCTTTTTATTTTCCAGTGGGCATGGAGCTTGAGATAGAGTCTACGGTAGACCAGGAAGTGTCGAAACCTACCACAATATGTTCAGATGACAGTCAAGCCTGGCCTGAGAAGGCAAATGTTGTTACGACTCATGGTGTCTCAATGGTTAGAGAACAAGCTGCAACAGCTGAAAAGGAACATGTGCACACGTACTCAAAAAAGAGCGAAAAACAAACACGCTCTGTCCCTTCAAAGTCCGTTAACCATAACTTACATGCGCAGCCTGAGTCTCATGACTATATAAAGTCACAAAAGAAACCATCAAAATTCAGCTCGTTTTACGAGGATTTGCGCTCTTTTATGAAAGAATACAGAGAAGGTAGACATTTAACTCTGACGGATTACTCTCGGCTCTTATTTGCTTGTCAAACTGGTGATACTGAGCAAATTTGCAGTACCATACTTTCAATCGACAGTGTGCGAAGGCAACTGATAAACAAACTCACAATGGAAAATGACGCTATTTCATCAGGAATGACGAATAGAAAATACAATACAAGTGTTCTTATAAAGAAATCACACAAGGACCTAAAATTCTTCAACTGGGTCGATGTTGTAGACGAGTTCAAGCAAACCTTTCCTGACATATTGTGCCAATTACTCTCGTTGATGCTTAAAAGGGAAAGTCAAAGCCTGTACACTAAGTTAGAGAAAGCTGTACCTCGTCTTGGCCTCATATACGGTATCCTAATGCAGGGAAGACACCAGGAATTGAGCTTAATTCAAAGGCTAAATTCATCATTACTATTCAACAGCATATGTGACGTGAAGGTAAGTCAAAATGATTGTCGCTCTTTGTATAGGTTCAAAATGCATGCGAACAACAAGGGCGCAGACCAAGCTGTGCACCCGCTCAGTCTGATCGGGGTCTTTGTTTTCGCAAAAAGCAAAATATAACATATAAGCTTGATTAATACAAAATCAGGGGGTCCAGACTCACCCCCCCCCCCCCTCTGAAAATTCACAAATGTATAGGGTTTCTTAGCAATACTGGTGCGGATCCCCTGAAAAATCCCAAAACTACCAAGCCAGCATTCAATGTTGGGCCATCATCAGCCCACCAGCGAAACGCCATTAAATGGCGTTTCGCTGGCGGGCCAATGATGGCCCGCTTTAAGTGGTATTTGGGTCCTCTCCCCTCATTAACTAAAAAACGATAACCAAAAAAAAAACCGTCAAAGTTGGACCCCCTCTGACAAAATTTTCTGGATCCGCGCATACTCTCCCATAGCTGAGCACCGTTGTTTGGGTCTTACTTGGTCGGGAGCCTAGTAGACACGTTTTCTAGCGATCGACACATAGGGGGTTTCCATCTGGTCGCATTTTCGCATTTTTGCGAATCGGTTTCCAGAAAATGCGAATTATGTTTTTGCGAATTGAACCGCGAGCATCAATTTTATGACTCACTATATTTTATACTTAAATACAATACACTGCGGGTGCTAATCCTTCAATCATTTGCATGATTTGTTTTTCAGATAACTGAGGACCTAGGACAAGCTGTGAGTCTTGTTAGGCTGCACAGGTTCGCAGTCTGATCTGGGCCTTTGTTTGTTGCATACAAATGTACATGTATAAGATTTGCAGGTGTTGGTGTGCCCAGAATGTCATAGGACAAGGCGCATGCTTTTTAGTGCACAGTTGTAACTCTTTTCAGTGAGTGCATCAGCGCAGTGTGATCTTGTGACTCCTCTTTGTACTGCTTACCCCTTTCATTCTAAATGCCTGCAAACCTGTTTCTTAGTAATTGGTGTAGACCCCGATGTTGCGTTTCATCAGGGTTTGCACTGTCTGCTAAGATAAAAAGAGACAGTGACATAACCATATTATTGTTTGTTTGTTTGATTTGATTCTTTACGTCCTATAAACAATCTTTAAGTTAAACAGGGACGGGTCTTCCTGGGTTGAACCAGTACTAAGCTAGAATAAATTTATGTGTCTTGCTCAAGCACCACAACGCAGTGACGCCGGTGAGGCTCGAACCCGCGGCCCCTCGGTCTCCAGTCAAGCGCTCTACACTGCACTCCCTAAACCATATTATAAATTAGAAAGTTCGACCTGTCGCCCCTGAAAACACAAATGGACTATCCCATACTTTTTGCAGCGATATTTGAGAATACATCGGAATGGAATTGGTTTATAAATAATTTAGTGTTTGTTTACGCTATTTGGTAGAAGACTAGGCCAAGCAGAATTTAAGGCCCGGTCTGCCGGATTGATGATAAATACATATGGGACAATATTAGCTGTTATCGGTTTTATCCGCCCGATTAATTCCCTTGAATATTGACCACTCCCGCAACTTACCTGTTGAAATATGTGGCATCAATTACACAGAAAAGTATGCAACCCTTTAAATAAATTATTAATAACTAACTTATTATTAAGCTGCCATTATTTTATAAGTTATCAAAAGAAAATTCAATGTTTTATCTTTATAATGATATAAACAAATACGAAATAACTTAATATTTAGTTTTGTCAAATTGTTCATCTTTTTGACTGGTAAAATCCCATTCATTTCTATGTAAACTGACTGCAAATGCCCTTGGTGAGCCTTTTATGACCCCAAAATAATCATGTTCTGATATTTTCTTGATGGTTTATAAGTTATAAATGGTATCTCGATCACCAAACGATATCAATCATATAAGTTTCACAGAAATAAAATAAATTTTAGGGCTGTCATTTTTAGGTTAAAAATTGAGTTTAAGCGCCTTCTTGAAAGGGCGGAGAAAATGTCTAAGTTCTCATCGTTTGTGTCTATTATGTTTCCGCACTATTCAATATGCCGATAATGTCGAGAAACCTAACATCATTTTTAAATAGAAATTTAAGGGGAAAACTTAGCTGAATGGGAGACAAGATAATGAAAAAAAATCTTAAAGGAAATTGTTAGAAAATATAATTACCATAACTTATCACACTGAAATAAAAATCATTTTATTACAAGTTGCTTCAATTTATTTTTTATTTTAAATATAACAATTATTATTTTTATAATAATAATACTTATTATTATTATTATTATTATTATTATTATTAATGCCTAAATTTATTCGAAGACTTTCATCTGGCAGTATATTCGGATAGGCGGCAATCGAATACACTTATATAATCGGCGAACGAAGATCAAATATTTAGAACCAGAGTTTTCGATTGCTAATCGTGGCCCGAATGGTGACAAATGGCAATTTAAAACACTGTTTCTATCCGTTTTTGATCCGCGTCTGTCGATTGTTACGAGCGTTTTCGATTGCCACCTATTCGGTGTGAGAGGTGAGAAACGATTTTGAGACGTTCATAACGGGATATGCGATAATCCTAGGTGTCAGATAATCCCTCGGGCTAAGGTCTTATCTCGGTCATAAAATACTGAGTTTACGGTTTTTACCGAATAAACGACTCTGTATAAAGTGTCCTGTGTGGAAGCCTTGGCATTCTACTAAGAGCTTATGCATAAATAAAATGGTGTGTATCAGATACCCAGGCTGATCACAGTGTTCGTGTTCTGTACACCCTTCTTACTAGTTTTGTCATGCGGCGTCTCGTCAGGGTCTTTACTGTTCAGTATAACAACCTTTTTCGGTCATACTACCAAAACTGTCACTTCATGGGTAGATGCTCAGACTGCGCAAATGGTGTCGTTTGAAATTCTACTAATGTTTAGGCTTTGCAATTACAGTAAAAGACATGCATATATTATGACGAACAGTACTAAAGATGAAGCAAAATCAACAGTGTAGATCCAGATACTTTATAACAAGATGTCTCTCCGTGCCTGCATTTTGTATTAATTGAACATTTAAAGCTGCATAGTCTGTAACTTTTGATCTTCTAATTTTGAAAATAATGTTTTTATTTTTCAAGAACACAGTAAAAATACTCAAGTTCAGGTAAAGATTTTACCATTTTCGTAAATTTTAACAAGTTATCACTATCAAAACAACTGCATTTATGTTAAAATTCAACGGTCTAGAATTATTGGAGGGACGCAAATAATTACCAACAAGAGAAATATACACCTATTTGATAAGATAACTCACTTTTCTATGCAGTTTTCAGCTGTACTGAACATTTTTATTGTGAAAACATAGCTTAGTTCTACTTTTACAAATGATTTAAAAAGAAAATAAAATTTTTCGAAAATTGTTCATAGTTACAGAGTATGCAGCTTTAAATAAATTGTAAACTAATAACAAGGGTAACAACCTACGTCATAGCATTGATTTTGTAAACACGTAGTACGGCGCCATCTTTGATTTACAAGGTCAGTTTTCCCCTTCGTAAAATTAAACAAATGAGTGTCTGTACAAACAAAGCAGTGCAGGCGGTGCCTAACATCACACTTGAACAGAATATATAACGGTCACGCCTCGATATGCCGTTGCCTTTGTAATCATTCACCCACAAGAATCGAAGCGGGAGACAAGAGGATAATTTTAGCAGTCACCCACTTCGATTTTTGTGGGTGAATGTTTACAAAGGCAACGGCATTTCTGGACGTGACCATTGTATATTCTGTTCAAGTGTGATGTTAGGCACCGCCTGCACCGCTTAGTTTTGACAAACACTAATTTGTACGACATTTACGAAGGGAAAAACTAACCTTGCAAATCAAAGATGGCGTCATACTACGTGTTTACAACACCCACGCTATGACGTAGGTTGTTACCCCTGAATAATTAAGTTTTAAGTGATGCCATTTAATTCTTCCGGAGACGAGCAGCAAAGGTTCGGGTGAGATGGCACGTCAGGCCTGATCCATTGCTGTTTGCGTTCCATATCTCTCAGTTAAATATTCCCAAAATACACAGATTTAAACAAATCTCTTCACACCGAGCTGATCGGGACCAGTAAGAACCAGAACTGACCAAAAACAATTTATAATTTCAACCGTAAACAGCAATGGGACTGATCAGACTGCGCTGATAATTTACTATGCGCATATGTTGTTCCGAGAATTCATGTCAGGTAGCATCTGAGCAGTGAACACAAGAAACTGCGATGAGCATGTTATATATGCACAGACTGGCCTGCTCCATTAATGTTCGCTGTTGGAGAGCTGAAACATAAAATCATGCAGTCGTTTTATGATGTGGTCATTTTTTTTGACACAGCGGGAACTCAGTGGGAGTTCGCTCATCTGCGTTAAAAGTGTGAAAATAGTTGATAAGGATTTGGCCTAAAGCGACTATTCTCATTATTTTGACTGCATTATAATCCTGTATTATGTGTTTTAACTTCAAGCGAGGACGCTGATCAGACCCTTTTTGTCAAAATCAATGTCCTTTTCCTCGGACCCAGTCCGAGTCTTTACAGATGTCGGCTGATTTTATTTTTGAAATATTTCACGGATGACCCTGGAAATGCCAATTTCCATAGTCCGATACTGACGCACTATATACGTATGATTAAGTACTACTACCTATGATTACGGATGCAATACGGAAAGCTACGGACCAATACGGATTGCCACGAATGATGCCGGATTGTATCCGTGGCTAATCAGGCGTCCAGTCCGTGAATGTGTGACCTGGGCATAAGCGTTAGGAAATATTGCCAAAATATTGACGACCGGACCCAGGCTAGGTCTGACCTGCTCAAACTCTTCTGGTACACGTTTTATGATGTGGTCATCTTCACGTTGACACAGCGGGAACTCAGTGGGAGTTCGCTCATCTGTGTTTAAAGCTGATAAGGATCTGGCCTAAAGCACTTTGGTGCATTTTTCTGTCTGCATTATATTTCTGTATTATATTTTGTAACTTGAAGCGAAGACGCTGATCAGACATTTTTGCCAAACTTAATGTTCTTTACCTCGGACCAGTGACGTATCCTTATATAGGTAACTGGTCGGACCCAGTCCGAGTCTTTACAGATGTCAGCTGATTTTATTTTCGAAAAATGTACCGTTTGGATCCAGACAAAAACCGAGCATGTACTCGAAGAACTGTCTCAGTGAGACGGTTCTTTTGAGCGCCCAAAGCGAATGTTAAAACGATGGATAAAATATCCACAATATTATGCTGGATTTTTTCCTTATTATCTAGACCTCGAAATAGAATGGAGATATTAGGTATATCGGCTCGAGTCTAGACCTATGATTCTATACCGAGAGAAGACTCAGATCAGGTTTTGCATCAACATTACTGATACGGGTAAACGTGAAAAAAATGTTACATTTTGAAATACGTTATCGAGATATGCCTTTTTGTTCTGTTTTGTTTTGATATAAAAAGAACATTCAGATTAAAGAACGTTCTGCTGCATGATCACTCGAAACGATAATTCTTTAATTATAATTGCTGTCGTTAACACAGGTGTCATTTTCTTAATCTTGTTTTATAACGAACCACTTTGACACACTGGGATAAATAAATACGCTTCAGTTATTGATTAAAAAAGAAGAAACTGAAAAAAAATGACCAGACCAAATAAGCATATTCGGCCAAAATAAAAGTGGTCCTGCTAAAACCTCTTTCGGACTAAAAAGTGGTCATGGCCAACCGACCGTACCGCCGCCGACGGCTTTGTTTGGTGACGCTGTGTTATTTCTAAATCAGTGCGGATGCGCAGGCTGGTATGCGCCTTTGTCGTTTGCAACCCCCTAGACAGTTTTTCTCACGTCGTATTAACGTACTCAAGTGCTGTTTTAAGACTCAATTCAGAACATACGAATAGTGGACATACATGGTGTATTACATTTAAAGCCCCAGTTACACTGTCACGATTCAAGCCCCGATTCACCACGACTCATCCCGATTTGAGACAGATGGTAAAATCGGGATGAGTCGGGATGGAAAAAAAAGAAATTCCAGCATCAATACGATGCCTCACGATGCTCCTACGGTGTCAGCACGATTCATCTACGGACCCACTACGACTCATGACGGCAGCGCTACTATTCACCACGGTGGAGCTACGAATGCTCACGAATGCTCAAGATGCCTCTACGATTCGATACGGTGCTAGTACGATTCAAGCCGGTAGCGTTACGGTAGCGTCACGACCTCCCACGAATCTGCACGATTTAGTGGTTGTCATACGACAGTCCAAGGGGGGGGGGGGTACTCTCATTTTTTTCTTCATACGTAGGCTCGGGCCCAGCATCTACCGTTCGCCCCCCCCCCCCCAAAAAAAAGAAATTTCAAGAACCCCCAAAAATATTTGAAATTTTAGCACCCCCCCCCCCAAAAAAAAAATACCCTCCATTCTGTACCTTGACCTTAAAAAAAGACCCCAAAATGCATAGAAATGACCCCTAAATATCGTCTAATTGTGTGATGACCCCCGAAAAATATCCACAAAATCTTCATACCCAAAAAATATTAATTGTTAAATGCCAGTAAAAGAAAAGCTGCGGTAAAATCACAACAGTCACCAGACCCACGGGCTAGGCTCAGTCCTGTCCCAAGTCAAGTGTCATGTCCAGTTGTCTCAGATGGCGTCCAGTTCAAGCTGCAAACTAGCAATTTGAAATCTCTGGACATAATCCATGATGCGCTTCACTAAAATTCACTCTTGAAAATGATTTTCAGCAATAATACCTCTGTTTTTATACCAGAATATTGTGTCAGTGATAACCCGATTCGCTACGAACGCCCACGAACGCCCACGAATGACCACGAATGCTACCACGATACCACTAGGAATTATCCCGATCCCGCTACGGTAGAGCTACGACTTAGGCCACGCCCACAATCCAACACGATTCACCCCGACGAGTTTAAACGGTTTAAACTCGTCGTAGCCTTGTCGTGGAGGTTCCCGAATCACCAGGATTCCTCACGAATCACCACGGTACTACTAGGACTCGCGCCGATGTCTCTACGGTGCTACTACGACTCATGCCGATGCATCACGACTTGATAAATCGGGGTGAGTCGTAGCTCCGTCGTGGCCAAAATCGTGACAGTGTAACTGGGGCTTTAAGATGAAAAACCTATTAGTTGGGCATGCATACTCCAATTTGAAACAAATTTTATGAGCACATTTTATATTACATAAATGAAAAATTCATCCAACAATTCTGATTGGGTACCCTCTCAGTACCAATACTGAACAGCAATATCATCGATGCGAGACGAATACCATCGATACCTGGACTCAGATACAATCGATTTCGCGATATAGTGACCACGGTGTAAGGGGGACAATTGACTTATCGATTATTTAGGTGATCAAGAACCACAACTGCCTGTTAAGTCAGGCCATAGTTCTATTTGCTGCACAAAGTGGCGACTGCCTTTATATATAATCAGTTTGGATGCAAAATGCGTGGTTTGATCTGACTCGACCTATTATGTATTTTCTTTATTGTTTTCAGGTGTATGACAGACTTCAAAAGCAAGGACTTTGTCTTACTTACGAGGGAAGCCTGTACTTTCTGGGTGTGATTGGCGGAAAGTTCAATGAAACCATGATTGATCTGATAAAGGAAAAGAAGAGATTTCGAATTGTCGGTGATAACATTAATTGGTACGAGGGAGTCCATGACCAGCGAAAAGACCACACCTCGCATATGGTCCATGCATTTGGTTCCGCCATTCTAGTACAGAATGTTGATTTCTCGTCTGTCACTGATGTCTACCCGCAACGGAATTTTACAGAAACTCCAATTCAGGAATTCATCCCATCCACTGATGATTACAAGCTGTACAAACACGACTATACAGTTTTGATGTCTCGTGTGGTATGTAATTTCTTACCATACTTCCAGCTATTCGAGGATATCATACCTTCTAAGCTAAGTCAACCGGTCTCTGAGAAACTATGTTTAAAAACCAAAGTTGTGCCCATGCCGGTTCTGATGAAGAACGAACAAAAGGCTCAAGATGTTGTGGATATCCTTGCGTTCTATCAAACGCTTATTTCTGAATCGTGTGTTGCTGCTGGAAAAGACATTGATGGCTTCTTGGTCCATGTAGGTGGTGACCAGCTGACTAGAGAAAGATTTTCTCAGGCTAAATGTGTACGTGCACATGAGGACACACCTGAAGATCGTTTCGAAAATCTGTCACCCATTACATTTGAGCTTTTTCATATGCATATGAACTTTCTTCAAATGGCGTATTCCATTCTGTTCAATGCATCTAGTGCACAAGACTCGGGAACACTAAAGGCGCTTCAGAATAGAATTTCTAGAACCAATGTGGGTGAAAATATAAATGCCCATTACGATGCGGATAAAGATTTTTTTATATCTGTAGTGGACATGCATATTGTTGAATGCTTCATGGAGTTCTTCGGACTGGACGACGTGAACAGTGTCCCAACGAAAAACATTCCTCCTGAATTTGAAACTGAAGACGCGAAGAAGACATGGTACTTCGGCACTGTTGGCAAACTGATTGATGAATTCGTATTCTCGGCTGCAAAGCTAAATGCTGAAGTGGTTGAAAGTAAGTAAATACTCAACTTGCCTAGTCTGACCGTCTATGTAAAAATTGACGTCTATATAAAAATTGACGTTGACGCTAACCACTTTACCCTTTGTATACTGAAAACCCCTCAAAGGGTACTTAGATAAACAGTGCCGACCCAGATGAAATGTACCAGAATGCGTCATTTAATCAGGGTCTGCATTATTTGCTTTGATAAATACAATCTTCAGGTTCTGAAGTTAATAAATATTTGGAAATTTCTACCTGTGACCCCTTAAAATATATAATGGACAATCCCATCCTTATTGGGGTTTTTTTATCTGAAGATGAAAATCCACCAAAATACAAAGTGTTAATTATCCCTACACCTGTAAGATATGTCTGGGCAAACAGCATAGTTCCAGATGAGATGAGCCATATCTTCTGTATCTCCACTGTTTGCCTACTCATTTCCATTTTCACTTGATGATTTTAAGATCTGAAAACTGTCAAAATAAGCGCACAAAGATGTATATTTCTTAATATGCATGATTTGACATGCAAAGATACACTGTGGCTAAAATCACGAAAAATCTGAATTCGAGCCCCTGTGGCTAAAGACACATAGCTTCTACAACGGCAGGCGCTTACTTAAATCAGACCAGGAGCATATGTGCAGTCTGATCTGAGTCTTCGCCCGCTAAGTATGTTTGGAATTGTCGTACTCGTGCATAGTTTTGAATCTTAATCTTTACATTGTAGCTGATGGAAATTACTTGGACGTTGCACTGGCAGATGGGAGAAAGTTAAGTGTCAAAATATGTGACAATAAAGTGAAAATGTCAGATCGTCAAGATTATGTCATGAACTATGGAAGACGAGTTCTGGAATTAGGGCTGCTGTACAAAGATTTGTTGGATGCTACTAAACTTCCTGAAAGAAGTCGCCATATTTCATTGTTTAAACTGACCATGCTGTTATTCAAAAGTCATCGAAATTTGTCGAAATACGCATATGAAATTTTGAGAGTTCTTGTACACCAAATATGTATCTTATCAGAAAAGGCGGCAGCTGAAGAGTTTTATGCATTATTTGTAAATACGAATGGTCATTTTGACGGACATATACCTGCGGACAGACGGATGGAATACCTAGTGAAAACAGTCAAGACTCACCTCAAACACATGTATTCAAACAAAACGGAGAAAAACATAGTAAAACGAACAAGTGCGATTGCAACCATATCTGAAATTAGTGAAAGGTACGATAGTACTACAAATGTCATTGTCAGAACAAAACGACATTCAGACCGTTCTTCTCGTGGAGATGAACTCATACTTTTGGACTCTATTCGAGCAGTGCGGCCATTCCGTAAAACGGAGGGACGATACCATATGGCCTTTCCAAATATTAGGCCATCTACATCGGACGGATTGGATCTACAGCACTATCATATGTGGTTGGTGAAAAAGATTGAACAATTTGCTACCGAACTTGGCAACTGATATTGCGAAAATCTTCCACAGATTCAGAATATCATTATTGAGTATTTTTGCGTAAGAAGCCGTGTCGTACGCTATCAATTATTAAACAGTTACAGACGTATTACTCATTAACTCAAAGTGTTTTTGAAAACAGTTTTGACCCAGATCAGGCCCGACAAACAGTCAGACCTGATCTGAATTCAAACTGTCAGGCACTTTGAGAGGATTCCTGAAAGATATTTTTGAAAAAAAAGAATGTTTTTGAAAAAAAAAAACAACAGACGAGCTAAACTTCTGAAAAATTAACCAATAAGCAAAGAGTATTAAAGAAGGCAGTTCAGTTTGTGTGCAGCTTTGCGGTTTTGGACACAAGTACCAAGGCTGTCACAAAAATTGACATCATCACATGTATTGTGCACTCTAGTTAATTAATGTACCCAGATGTTAATGCATAGAAAACTTTGATTGGTCCGTTAAGTCACTTATTAACGTTGGAAAACAACCTTGTTTCCTAGCGTTTGTATATATACGTCATACAACAGATAGGGTGCATAAACGCCAGTAAATATCAACAAATTTACACAAGTTATAGCAGACATGAAGTTTGTTTCAAGACAGTGTATGAAAGTTAAGGCCAATTCTAAAAGTAGTGACACTGGCATTTTTAGCCTGAACATTATTATTAAGCTATATTTGGCTAATGTAACGGCGGCACCTCATGAATACGTAATTGGGACTGGTCTACTTTAGACGTAGGTAAAAGCTGAAAAAGAGGCACTGTTTTATTCAAAAGTAACTGATCATCTTGCGCCATTACACCTCAGTAATGATGCAAAACACATTATTTAACCCTTAAAACGCCATCAAAACGACCATCCGAAAATGTCTGTCTGTTTATTGGCTAACATAAGCATAGAGGCAAACAGTGTGGACGCAGATCAGACTGCTCCCAAGAGCAGTCTGATCTGGGTCTACACGGTATGTGGAAGACGAAAAACATATTTATCTTGTCAACTCTATTATAACCTGATCTCCCTTCTTGAGTACATTAATTATTCAAACGACGCCCAAATATGAATATTAAAGCTGCCGTCTGAACAGCGACCGAATAGCTTTAAAATAATACACTCTTTAAATCAAAATACCATTGAAGCACCTTCATTTCATATTCCTGTCTTTGAGCTGTGAAATGATGCTGGATATATTCTTTATGTATATGTCTTGCAAGAAAGGGTATAACTTTTTCAATTCTGATTCATCTTGAAACCCCACTGGATTATTTACAATGTCTGAGATAAGTGTTTCAGATAAGCCTGTGTATAGTGACCCGCGTGTTTGATTTTCCATAGCAAAGTATGCTTGAATGGTGCACTCCAAATTATGAAGATGTGTTTGGTCAGGTTGTTTTACAGTATCCATCTCAGTGTCCGAGTCTGTATTTTCTGTAACATCCGTCAGTGTCAACGTATCGATCAGGCATATATCACAATCGCATATCTTTTCACAATTATCACAACACTGATGGAGTTCTGAATGTGATGTAGGTGGCTTTTCATAGCCAAAATGACAACACAAAAACTGTCTTCTGCAGGTTTCTGTGACACAGAATTCGCGAACTTCAGGTTTGACATTCGTCCTGTTGTCAGCAATGTCACTTGCATTGTAATACAATATTGCAGACGACGGGTTACCATCTCGACCAGCTCGTCCAATTTCTTGTAAGTAAGCTAGAAAATAAACTTGATAGATTTAGGAATATTGTAAATGTAGATTTTCTTCATTAACCCACATAAGCCTAGCGTCCATTTTTTGGGACATATACAAACAGTGCAGACCCAGATCAGATGCCGCAGAATATTTCATCTGATCAGGGTCTCCACTGTTTGCTTACAGATATTCTATTAAAATTTGAGCTATAATGAAAAATACCACCCAATATCCATGAAAACGGAAATAGGCTGATCCAGTTGTTAAGAGTAGGAAATAACATTCGGCAGACGCTAAATATAAACGTAAACAGGTCCGACAAAACGTCAGGCTTGATATGGATCCAAACTGTTTGACACTCTGATGGTATTAGATTTTTTTTTCAAGAAAATTGATTTTGAAAAAAATCAGCAGTCAACAAAAACATTTAAAACAATTCCATAAGGTTCGCGCTATTCACAGCAGATGTGTTCTTCCCTTTCAACTGCTAATTTTATTTGGTAGCCTATATGGCTAACAATATGGACCCAGATCAGACTGGTCCTTTGGGAGCATTATGATCAGGGCTCATAGTGTTTGTTTCCCTGGTTAAAGTATTCCGGACTGTCATGCGAATAAAGGCAGCAGATAAAACATGCAGATGACATTTTCAGGACAAATCATATGGACAAGATGGTTAACATAATAAGACCTTTAATTTGTTGTTTTATAGTGGAAACTCTTTATACTGACTTATTATAACAACTTCGGTTGTAGTTGCACAGCTTGAATTTGAGTTCATTACAGCAGAATTTCAGTTAAACGTCAAGTTATTTCGTTGTAAAGAGTGATGTCTGTATTTACATGCACACATTCCTGACTGCGGTTTGGCATTCAGATTGTGGGACATTTTTGAAACCCTGGAACTTTTTTATCTTTCCGGAATAACACCTTAGTGTCAAACAGCTTGGATCCTGATCAGGCCAGGCGTTCTGACATGCCTGATCTGGGTCCAATATATCTGCAAAGAAAATCAGCCGAGACGTCAAAATTGTGGTAAGTCGCCAAAAAGCGTTAGAGATTTCTGCAGTCGCGTTTGGCTTGTGGGACTAGGACTATTTGTTATTATCACATGTCCAAAGTGGTTGCTCACAACCTGATTATCAATGTATTTGAAACAAATACTTACTTTCAAGTGAATTAGGTGGTCCAACATGCACGATTCTGCGAATGTCTGGAGAATCGGCACCCATTCCATACGCCTCAGTTGCAAATAGCAACTTGATCTGTCCTTCTTTGTGTCTTAGGTCACTTGCGACTTTTATCTTTTTCTGTATGGTGAAATGTATATATATATATATATATATATATATATATATATATATATATATATATATATATATATATATATATATATATATATATATATATATATATATATATATATATATATATATATATATATATATTGAATTTTCAAGCTGTTTGTTAACGCTATTATTACGTTGACGTAACAAAAATCTTATTTGGCGTAGCGCACCTATAATTTAGTAAAGCATTTGGCGCTTTTTATGACGCTACTTAATTAGATTACTTTTAAAAGTTAATTTTTAGTTATAAACATTTTTCATACTCAACATACATTAGCATGAAACTCGCAATGCTCATAAATGTTAAAATACCCAATAATTGTTGGCATTTTAACATCCATCAGCATGACAAAAACAGTACTTTTATGAAGTTACATAATTTGAATGTTTGTTAAAGATTTGTAAAAGATTTTTCAATCGTCTCATGTTGTTTATCGCATACGCGACAATATCAATCTTAAAACATTCATGAAATTCGTCATGCTCATAAATGTTAAAATATCAACAATTGTTGGCATTTTAACATCTGTCAGCATGACAAAGACAGTGCTTTTATGAAGTTGTGTAATTTGAATGTTTGTAAAATATTTTTCAGTCGACTCATGTTGTTTATCGCAAACGCGGCAAGATCAATCTTAAAACATTCATGAAACTCGTCATGCTCATAAATGTTAAAATATCAACAATTGTTGGCATTTTAACATCTGTCAGCATGACAAAGACAGTGCTTTTATGAAGTTGTGTAATTTGAATGTTTGTAAAATATTTTTCAGTCGACTCATGTTGTTTATCGCATTTTAACATCCATCAGCACGACAAATCAATCTTAAAACATTCATGAAACTAGTCATGCTCATAAATGTTAAAATATCAACAATTGTTGGCATTTTAACATCTGTCAGCATGACAAAGACAGTGCTTTTATGAAGTTGTGTAATTTGAATGTTTGTAAAATATTTTTCAGTCGACTCATGTTGTTTATCGCAAACGCGGCAAGATCAATCTTAAAACATTCATGAAACTCGTCAAGCTCATGATTTTTAAAATACCAACAATTGTTGGCATTTTAACATCCACCAGCATGACAAATCAATCTTAAAAATGAGCATGACGAGTTTCATGAATGTTCTAAGATTGATCAGACTGTTACAGGTCTCCTATACTTAGTTTTTAATTAATATAATTTTCATTTGCCATTCTGTTGTAATTATAACAAATAATCTCATATAATCTATTGATTGTCAAACATGCAACCTCTTAATTTCCATGCTCAAACGAATCTAATTTAAAACATGTTTAAACATTTGCCGTCTGTTCTCTCTTCAGCTTATGCACTTTAGTGACCAATAATGTTGCATACAGTATGGATCGAAAGTGAGCAGTCTGGTCTCTGTCCATATTGTTTGCAAAATTATAAGTTCATAGTGTTTGCTTCCATGACAATCTTGAGTGTAATAGACGATGTACAACAGACGTAATAAGCAGAAATTGTTTGTTTGGTTTGATTCTTTACGTCCCATCAACAATCTTTCCGTTAAACAGCGACGGGTTTTCATGGGTTGAACTAGTACTTAGCTGGGATAAATGTGTCTTGCTCAAGGACCACAACGCAGTGACGCCGGTGAGGTTCGAACCCGCGACCTCTCGGTCTCAAGTAAAGCACTCTACCACTGAGCCACTGCGCTCCCAATATATAAGCAGAATAAGTACCAGGGTAAGGGTTAGAAGACCATCCGTGTACCACTGTAACTACCATCATATAACAAAGATGAGTGCGTTTCTCCGAGGAAAAGAAGTGGTTCTTTAAGAGAAATGCACACATTTTCTCTTTTCATAAACATTACCTTATCTGTACTTGGAGCATGGTACTGAGAAACACAAGACATCGTATCGTCAACCACGTTTCGTCGCATTGCTTCTCTTTTGACCACATCATATCCCAAACCACACTGCTTTAAGGACGTAAATATTACTGTCTTCGGAAAGTCCTTTCTTTGAACACACAGATCAGAAACAAGTGGCATGATAAGGTCTTCGAAAACATCATCAACGTGAGTTCCGCTGCCAACCGTGGGTTTTCTCTTTTTGACACCTATCTTTATGTTCTCTCGATTGGGGTTTGTGGATACAACGCATGCGTCATTCATCTGTAGGATGTCTTTAATGCAAGACTGCATCTTTAATGTGGCAGTTGCTGTCATGCCGACGACCTTTGCGGACGGAAATATTGAACGCAGCTTGGTCACCTTTTGAAAGGCAGGCCTAAACTCAGACCCCCACGACACTACACAATGGGCTTCATCTAAGAAAATATGAGAAACACTTCCAAGTTTTACAAAAATGTCACACACACTCTTCTCTATGAATGGTTCCGGGTGGCCCAGGATGAACACAGCATTTCCCAGTGTCTGCTTGTGTGTTTCTGTAATAAATAAATTTGACTGTATTCAATACCTTTAAGACCCTAATGTATCGACACGTGCTTATGAATATGTGCAGTATGATCACTGACCAGCAGCATGTACAAATGTGAAACTTTTAGCATTCGACGAGAGCCCTGTGAAGACTCAGATCGCAGTCAATTGTTACAAAAAAAATCAGGAAAAAAGCGCTTTTCTGATGTATGTCGTCTGCTTTAGACATGTGCTGCATATCTTTTCTGACATAATTTGACTAACTTAGGTATGGAGGCAAACAGCGTGGACCCAGATCTGGCTGTTCCTATATGAGCTGCAGCAGTCTGATTTACTGATTTACCTAGACATTTCTAGGGCATTTTGCCTGACTATGACAACATAAGCAGACAACATTTGTTTGAGGTTGACGCTTTATATTTTAAGTAAGTCATTATAAAGTTTTTTCTGACTTCTATCTCTTTTGCATGACACTAGCATCTTTGTCAGTAATTTGTATCTTGTAAAGATCCTTTATTTTGATTTTTTACGCCAACTGATGTGTTTCTTTTTGCCATCGTTGTCAATGACGCCAGGTGACGTCGATGTCAACCCTATCTATTTGTTTATATTACACTTGATAAATGCCAATGTATGCTGAAACGTAGTGTTAATAAATAAATAATATGCCATTTTGGAGTTGTTCTCTAATATTTTGATACTATAAAAATCAGGGAAAATTTAGGAGTTTCTTCAATTACTCTAGAAAAGTTCCTAAGCTTTGTTCTAGAACTGTTCTAGAACCAACATTAAGAGCTATACTTGAACAATTTCAGAACAAAAATTGTTTCATATATATTGTTCTCTATCTGTTCAATAGCAGATCTAGACCATAGTTCTTGAACGTAGAATAGTTTTACGACCATTTCTCAAGGAGGGTGTATATGATAAGTGCAAAAAATGTTATAATTATATAGAACTATTCTGTCCTACTTATATAGCTTTGGGTAGAGCACAGTGAATGCCTCGATTGCACTTATATGGATTCGCTGGGCTGTGGCGAAATTAAATAATCGCTATTCCCTGTTATCCCCAGAGTTAGAACATACCTGAATTAGCCTGCTCTGCCTGCTTGACAAATCCCTCGTCTATTTTGATAGCAGCATCTCCAAGTCTGTCCAATTGCTCGTTTATAATGGCGTTTATGGGCGAAATTATAAGTACTTTCGTTCCACTAATAACCTGTACGAGTTCGTAAATTAGAGATTTTCCAAACCCAGTTGGCAGCACAATCAATGTATCACCTTTCAATGCCCTTTTGACGCAGTCAAATTGTTTTGGCTTTAGGAAAGAAAACTGTGTGCATCGTTTTTTATTGATACAACTCAGAGCTGTTTTAGTTATTAAACAAAACTCAAGATCAGCATTAAACTGCTCTGGACTTGATCTAATCTCCATTTCTGCTGAAGATATCGCGACAATAAAACAAAGAAGCTGTCATGAACATAAAACTAACATAAAGTTCCGACTAAGATGTCATGAAAATAAATCAGTCTGTCGTGTTAACAATTAAAACAGTTTATAGAACACATATTAATCATATTTTGAAGCCATTGCCCCGTAGCATATATGCCTATACACTTATAAACAATAAAACATTGAGCTAAGGTATGCATTTAATTCTTCTATTGAATCCGTATAATACATGTATAGCTAAGTTACTTTATCTCTATGCAGTGGCGGTTCTATAAATAAAAGCGGAGAATCCGATACACATGTGTTTACATCTATGACGCATTGCTATCGGCTTAGATCAGTGGTTGAATAAAACACGTGACTGACGGCCTTCGACAGTCTCTACTATTTTGATAGTGGATGGTGAAGCAGTCTACTGTTTCTACACATGTCGTGTTAGACTATTGTTTCGATGCCCGTGTGCCCTACCTGTTATACCTGTTATACCTGTTGGCCACACCCTAAAGTGCAGCCTAGGGGTTAAGCGACCGAGTCATAGAAACCCCATGTAATTCTTGAAAATGTCTATCTAGGTTGTTTTTGAATCCGTTCACAGTTGTTGATGATATTACTCGCTCTGGAAGTCGATTCCATGCATTGATCACAGGTTGACTGAAACTATTATATCTGATGTTCAATCTTGATCTTGGTTTATTTAACTTGAGAGAATTTCCTCTAGTGACAGAAGTATTTAGTTCAAAAAGGCTATTCGATGGAATGCCTTCTAATCCTTTAAGTATTTTGAATGTTTCAATAAGGACTCCACGATGTCTTCTAAGCTCTAGGGTGGTGAGATTTAAATACTTAAGTCTATCATGATATGGCAAGTGAGATATTTCAGGAATCATCTTGGTTGCTCTGTGTTGAACTTGTTCAAGTAGTTCTATATCTTTGATTTATGACGGATTCCATGCTTGTATACAATATTCTAACTTTGGTCTCACAAGGCTCAATGATGTTTTTATCCCTTGATACTATATGGCGTTTAATCATTCCTAATGTCATATTGGCTTTCTTAACTGCGCTAACACATTGTTTTGAAGGCTTCAAGTCATTTGACACAATAATACCCAAGTCAGTCTCTTCTGTAACAGATTGTAAAATTTCACCAGTCATACTATATGTTATGTCCTATATGGAGAACTTTACATTTCTTCACATTAAATAGCATTTGCCAATATTTGGACCATTGACATAAATTGTTTATATCTTGTTGAAGTATATCAATATCCTCTGCTGTCGGAATAGATCTGTAAACTTTACAATCATCTGCAAACTTCTGGATGTGGCTGGATACCACTGTATCAATGTCATTCACAAAAATCAGAAAAAGTATCGGTCCAAGGACAGAGCCTTGGGGCACACCCGATAAAACGTCCTGTAATCTTGAAAATTTGCCATTCAATACAACCTGTTGCTTGCTATCACACAACCAATCACCGATCCATGCTGCTACATTGCCACTAATACCGTGAGATTCAATTTTGTGCAGAAGTCTTTTGTGAGGCACCTTGTCAAAGGCTTTGCTAAAGTCAAGATAAATCACATCCAAAGGCTTGCCTTCATCAATTGCTTTAGTAACATCTTCCAGGAACGATAATAAGTTAGTTAAACAAGATTTTCCTTTAGTAAAGTCATGTTGGGACTTTAACAGTAATGTATGTGTATTAAGATGGTTCACAATATTGTCTCGTAAAATGGATTCAAGAACTTTGCATATCTGTGAAGTTAAGCTTATTGGTCGGTAATTCCCAGGATCCGATTTATCACATTTCTTAAATATGGGAGTAACATTGGCATGTTTCCAGTCAGTAGGCACTTGTTTGATATGAATACTCATATTAAAAATTAAACTTAATGGCTCTGAAATATAATCACAAATGTCCAACAGAAGTGAGGAGCCAATATTATCAAGTCCAGGTGATTTATTCCGTTTCAGTTTAAGCAGGTGTTTTCTGACTAATTCTGGAGTGATATTAATGTCTGTAAGTTTTTCTTCAGAATCTCCTTTGAATTTAACGTTTGAACTTGAAATGTTTTCAGTATTCTCTCGTGTAAATGACGATGCAAAGAAAGCATTTAACTCTTCAGCCATAAACTTCGAGTCTGAACTAACTTCTCCATTCTGCCCCTTCAGAGGACCAATACTGTCTTTAACTTGCTGTTTGCTCTTTACATACTTGTAAAAGGATTTAGAGTCATGTTTTATATTATCTCCTAACTTTTGCTCAAAACGCTGAACAGAGTCTTTAATGAGTTGTTTCACATGTGCTTCAACTTCTTTGTACCGATTATAGGTCTGAGGTTCTCTTGTTAATCTATAGTTCCTATACAGATGTTTTTTCTTTCTTATTTGTCTGACAATTTCTCTTGTTATCCATTTTTCTTATTTGTTTTGGTTCTTCTCTTTTTCATTGGTACATTATTGTTAATGCTGTTATTCAGTAATGATTTAAATTCCCACCGTTATGGATGGCATTCTGGCCCAGAGTGGCATCCATTACTACATCCATCCATCCATCCATTCTACTTTAATACTGCCCAGGGCGTCAGCGTCACGGGCATCCATTACTCCCAGGGGGGGGGGGGGTGGGGTCCCAGGGGGGTACTCTAATATTTTCACACATACGTAGGCTCTGGGGGTGGGGTACTCTCATTTTTTCTGCATAAGTAGGCTCGGACCCAGCATCTGCCCTTCACCCCAAAAAAATATCGGGAATTTCAAGCACCCCAAAAAAAATATTTGAAATTTTAGCAACCCAAAAAAATATCCCCAATTCTGTACCTTGATCTTAAGAAAAGACCTTAAAATGCATAGAAATGACTTTAAATATGGTCTAATTTTGTGATGACCCCCAAAAAATATTCACAAAATTTTCATACCCAAAAAAATATTTATTTTTCTGAAAACCCCAAAAAATATTGAAATTCAAAATTTTGAAACCAAAAAAATGGACCGAGCCTACGTATGTATGAAAATATCAGAGTACCCCCCCCCCCCCTGGGCCATTACTACACCCACCCATCCATCCATCTATCCATTTCTGGTAAATGATTGTCGGTTTTGACTTTTCATTAGTGATTTTGCTGCCCACCTCTGGAACATCTCTATATTTTTTTGCCTGGGTGGCGAAATGGCTAATTTTTGTGAGTATGTTGAAGGGAATTTAAGGCCATAACTGAATCAGAAATTTTGGAAAAGCTTGTGGCTCGACCCTTGCTTTATATTAGTAATATTTTTAAACGAGGCAACTCTTATGATTACACAAATCATACATTTTGAAGATTAAATAAACCAAACTGCCATATATCAACATGAACATATGGTGGAAATAAGTTTCTTAGGAGACTACTGGGAATTTTTGCATGCTTCTTTGTCGTCTGCTGATTTATTTTTTCATGATCAACATGCAAAGGCGTCCAGCAGACGACACTAGCTTCGAGCCATTGTCTTAACCCTTAAAGCACCATCTCAACAAAAGTCGCCTGTTGAACCGTTATAGAAGCCTTTCGACAGTGTAGAAACAGATCAGATTGTAGGATCAGTCTGATCTGGGTCCGCACTGCTTGCCTGATCAATAATGTTAGCATTTATACACCAGACGACATTAACAGGCGACATTTTCAGATATTTCGTTTTTCAGACGCTTTAAAATAAGGGTTAAGGAGGTTAAAGGACAGATGTGTCAAGTAAGCGTTACAGGACATCATACACCCCTTGTATTCGGGCGTATATGTAGCACACAGTCCGCTACGATATCGGACATATTTGGTCATCTGGGTGAAAATTTAATTTAGTCACTCTTCAGCCTGGTGGGAAACAAAAGAGTCAAAATGGTCCTGTTAAAGAGATACACATCTTTGACAAGCATGCTCGTTAAAGAATGATATAAGTGAAAACATGATTATGTAGTATGCTGAGATAACAGCCTGTCTGATCAAATGTTTTGCTGTGGTACCTTGCAGTCTGAAGCCACAGAAGCACACATTCACAAAGAATATGTAAACGCATTCTTCAACAATGACACTATTTGGATATAATCTACATGTGCGGACCCAGAGGGGGGACAGGGGGTCCGGACCCCCTCCTCTGAGAAATCACAAAACATAGGGTTTTCTAGCAATACAGGTCCGGATCCCCTGAAAATCGCAACTAGCAAGCCAGCATTCAATGTTGGGCCATCATCGACACGCCAGCGAAACGCCATTAAGAAACGCCATTTAATGGCGTTTCGCTGGCGGGTCGATGATGGCCCGCTTATAGTGGTACTTGGATCCTCCCTCCCCTCATCAACTAAAATAAAAATAAAAATCGTTGTCAAAGTTGGACCCTCTCTGACAAAACTTTCTTGATCCGCGCATGTACGTTTTTCAAAGAGTTGATGAAGGACGACAATGAAAAACAACCGTACCATAGCTGTCTGTCTGCCACAGTTCAAATACAGGGGTGTCATAGTTTTGCGTTGGTTCATTTCTAGATAAACATAGCTAATTAATCTTTTTGCAACTTTCAGCAGGATTCTTAACAAAAGAGCTGACTAGTTTTATTCTGTTCAGGAACTCGAGTGATCTAACGTGGACACATGGTACGGCCAAGTTCTTTCAAAGTTCATAAGGTTATACAACCTAAATTCCATATTCCCTAAACATATAGGAATTTTAACACATTCGACCAGCAGTTGTGTCTTTCAAACCTTAAAGCACCAACAAAAGATCCATCTGAAAATGTCGTCTGCTGAAGTCGTCTGCTGCAAATAATTGCCCCACCTTATTGACTAATGTTTTAAGTATAGAGACAAACAGTGTGGACCCAGATCAGTCTGCTCATAGGAGAAGTCTGATCTGGATCCACACTGTTTGTCAGAAAGGTTTCTTAAACATTTCAGCAGACGAGAAAAACAGACGAATTTTGTTTTTATTGGCACTTTAAGGGTTGAATATGCAACTTGTGTTATACACTGTTTATTAACATCATATATTCGCATGAAAGGTTGGTTCTAAGATGTTGTATTAAAAATAGTGGGGGCTACTTTTCTCTTGTTGTTTTTTTCCGATCAACTTGCTTTTGAATAATCTTCATTAACCGAGTCATGTATGTATAAATCTACTCTTAAATAAAAGAGATGGTCGGCAATTGGCTATTTTCAGTTTCCGGCCATCAATCACACACTAGAGGGCTTTGAAAACGCATCACCATAATTTTCCAGGTTTCTCGCAAACGGTTAATGCGATTGAAAAGCTACATGCAGCGTTTAATGTGCAATCCGAAATTGGTATGAATCATTCGTTAGTTTGATTGTATCGTAACGCGACGTTGCTGGTGACGTCACATGGTAGCATACAGCATCCAGTGCTATTCTGCATAGTCCAACTGATGCTCTTTGGTTATTTTTATTTACACTGTAGCGTGTATGATACCAATACCAGTGATGCAGTTTATCATCGGTAATTGATAACGTCAATTAAATATTTGTCACGTGATTGAGAACACCTTCAAAAATTACGTTAACGTCACTTTCACAATGCAGAAGAAACGTGATGTACGGCGTAAATTTAATCAAAATCTGTCATCAGTAAAAGACATTTGCCCCTTAAAATAATTTAAGCATAACGAACTGTTAATGCATTTTGAATCGTTCAATAAAGAAAGTGTAACCATCAAAAAAGCATAGGACACATATCTGTTGAGTCAAGAAACACAACTAAAGAGGGTCAGGTGTGGTACTTGATTGTATCGATTCCTGATCTTTGCACCCTTACTTACTTAGCTTGCTACTGAATTTGTGTCCTTCGAAATCGCCTACCCTTGATTTTTAGAAGCTGTTATTTCAACACCTTCAATTAACTTTACAGCCATGAATTTTCTAGGGCAAACTAAAAGCTTGTCAGACTTAAGGATTTAGCCATGGTTTTCATTTGAACTACTACAGCCTCTTTCCCTGGTTGGAAACCAGTACCACAGTGTCTTTCTCAAGGTCACAATACATGTCCAAGATCTGGATCGAGCCTCGACATTGCGACTCTACCACTTCCACATACATCACCCAGGTGAACCGCATGTGTAGATCTCGGAGGGTGTTGGCTATCGGAGGTAAACAAAGGATTTTGGGGTTGGACATGGTCTGCATTGAGACGATTTTATTGTATTTAGATTCGTTTTGAGGGATAAGAACAACATATAGGTCGATAGTATACAGAATGATGATAACTCTGAATACATTACATGTTTTTGAACTGAATCTGTTCCAGTTTAAATCGCATTTGAATTCGGAAATGCTTATATTTGGACGAATATTTCGAATTCATCAGTTAATCTTCATATCTATCATTTTATTTTTACTTGATTCACAGCCACCGCTGGAATGTATAACCTCTCTTTCGAATTCATCAGTCAAATACAATTCAAAAATACTTGTAAAACCCTTATTTATTTGCAATTTTATGACGGTGGTATCATGTTTATAGGTAGCTTTCCGTTCGGAGGTATGTTGGGTAGCTGTCGGAGGGAAGGCTTGTGCATGTTAACATTGATTTCGGAGAAGAACAAAGTGATCATGCTCATTAAACAAGCTCTTACATACGGAAACAAAAGTGTAAAACTCAAACACTTTCAAAAACAAGTGGTTCGATTGGCGAGGAACATATCAAAGGCGAAACAAGTTTAAATAAACCAATTTGTTAGAGTTTTACTCAACATTGAATGGGTGTTTTTTTTTTGCATTAGTTTGTTTTGTTTGTTTTGGCCTACCATATCTATTTAGCCCTTTGCATCACATTAAAGAAACAATCTGGCAGTAACATAACATGCCAAAGTATTATACTATAATGAAATGGACGCATACCTTTTGGTTAGGGTGACATATCAAGTGTCAATGCAATTAGTATACCAGATGTTTAGACGAGCACCTGTACAGTCTAATCAGTCTTCACTCTTCACTAGGTGCATAAATTAAACTAGTTGTTTTTGCATTAACACAACATAAGTTAACCCGCTTTAAAGAACTGCCTTTGGGTTAAAACAAGTGTAAATGAGCAGGAAATGCCACAATCCCAGCCAGACACATGTCTCCAAGAGACAGGGACACTGGAACACAGACAAATAAGGAATACGCAGAAAAATCAGAATACAATAAGCAAAGCATTCAGCTCCCTTTATCTCAGTGAGAGTATTGCCAAACTAGAAATTACACAATATAAGAGTTTATAACGAAGTGCTAAACACGAACCCCCAGCAAATACAACAAAAATAGTAAGTGAGTATGATCAGGAAATACCACATCACAAACTTAAGACAAACCCATGGCACCGTGAGGAAGAGCCACACATCAAATCACGAGACATTAGGAAGACAAACTAAGCGAAGCAAACAACTCTCTCTTCCCCATCTACCCGCTCTCTATGCTCTCTCTCTATCTCTCTCTCTCTCTCTCTCTCTCTCTCTCTACTCTCTCTCTACTCGCTCTCCTCTCTATTCTCTACTCGCTCTACTCTCTACTCTATCTCTCTACTCTTGTCTCTCTCTACTTTCTATTCTCTTTGCCTCTCTCTACTCTCTATTCTCCTTGTCTCTCTCTCTACTCTGTCTCTCTTTTTAGTCTCTCTCTACGTCTCTCTCTACTCTGTCTCTCTCTACGTCTCTCTCTCTCTCTACGTCTGTCTCTCTATTCGGTCTCTCTCTCTACTCTACTCTGTCTCTCTCTCTCTATTCTCTCTCTCTCTCTCTACTTTATTCTCTACTCGCATTCCTCTACTCTCTCTTTCTCTACTCGCACTCCTTCTCTACTCCCTCTTTCTCTACTCGTATTCCTTCTCTACTCTCCCTTTCTCTACTCGCACTCCTCTACTCTCTCTTACTCTACTCGCACTCCTTCTCTACTCTCCCTTTCTCTACTCGCACTCCTCTACTCTCTCTTTCTCTACTGACACTCCTTCTCTACTTTCTCTACCCGCACCCCTCTTCTCTCTCTGTCTCTACTCGCACTCCTTCTCTACTCTCATTCTCTACCCGCACTCCCTCTCTACTCTCCCTTTCTCTACTCGCACTCCTTCTCTACTCTCTCTTTCTCTACTCGCACTCCTCTACTTGCACTCCTCTACTCTCTCTTCTCTACTCGGGCTCCTTCTTTTATCGCAACCCTTCTACTCTCTCTTCTCTAATGTACTCTTTCTCTACTCTCTCTTTCCTTACTTGCACTACTTCTCTTTTCTCTCTTTCTCTACTCGCACTCCTCCTCTACTCGCTATCCTTCTCTACTCATTCTTTCTCTACTTCCTTCTCTACTCGCACTCTTTCTCTACCCACTCCTTCTCCACTCTCTCTCTCTCTTTCTCTACTCGCACTCCTTCTCTACTTTCTCTTCTCGCACTTCTCCTATACTCGCACTCCTTCTCTACTCTCTCTTTTTCTACTCGCACTCCTTCTCTACTCACACTCCTTCTCTACTCACACGCCTTCTCTACTCTCGCTCTCTCTCTCTTTCTCTACCCTCCATTTCAATACTTCATTCTCTACTCGCAATCCTTCTCTACTCGCAGTCCTTCTCTACTCGCACTCATTCTCCATTTACTCCTTGTCTACTCATTTCTTCTCTACTCGCACTCCTTCTCTGTTCGAACTCCTCTACTCTCTCTTATCTATTCGCACTCCTTCTCTACTCTCTCTTTCTCTAGTCGCACACCTTCTCTACTCGCACTCCCCTCTACTCGCACTCCTCTACTCTCTCTTTCTCTACTTGCACTTCTTCTCTACTCGCCCTCCTCTTTTCTCTTTTCTCTACTCGCACTCCTTCTCTATTTGCACTGCTCTACTCTCTCTTCTCTGCTCGCACTCCTTCTCTACTCTCTCTTTCTCTACTCGCACTCCTTCTCTACTCTCTCTTTCTCTACTTGTATTCCTTCTCTACTCCCTCTTTCTCTCCTCGCAATATTTCTCTACTCGCACTCCTTTTCTACTCTCTCTTACTCTACTCGGACTCCTCTACTCTCTTTTCTCTACTCGCACTACTTCTCTACTCTCTCTTTCTCTATTGGCACTCTTTCTCTACTCGCACTACTTCTCTACTCTCTCTTTCTCTACTGGCACTCCTTCTCTACTCTCTCTTCTATACTCGCACTCCTTCTCTACTCACAATCCTTCTCTACTCACAGTCCTTCTCTACTCGCACTACTTCTCTACTCTCTCTTTCTCTACCGGCACTCTTTCTCTACTCGCACTCCTCTACTCTCTCTTCTCTATTCACACACCTTCTCTACTCTCTCTAACTCTACTCGCACTCCTCTACTCTCTCTTCTCTACTCGCACTACTTCTCTACTCTCTCTTTCTCTACTGGCACTCTTTCTCTACTCGCACTCCTCTACTCTCTCTTCTCTACTCGCACTCCTTCTCTACTCTCTCTTCTATACTCGCACTCCTTCTTTACTCGCAGTCCTTCTCTACTCACAGTCCTTCTCTACTCGCACTCCTTCTCTACTCACTCCTTTTCTACTCTCTCTCTCTCTTTCTCTACTCACAGTCCTTCTCTACTCGCACTCCTCTACTCTCTCTTCTCTACTCGCACTCCTTCTCTATCCTCTCCTCTCTACTCGCACTCCTTCTCTGTTCGCACTCCTCTACTCTCTCTTCTCTACTCGCACTCCTTCTGTACCCTCTTTTCTCTACTCGCACTCCTTCTCTACTCTCTCTTTCTCTTCTCGCACTCCTTCTCTACTCGCACTCCCCTCTACTCGCACTCCCCTACTCTCTCTTTCTCTTCTCGCACTTTTCTCTACTCGCCCTCCTCTTTTCTCTTTTCTCTACTCGCACTTCTTCTTTACTCGCACTCATCTACTCTTTCTTCGCTACCTACCATCCTTCTCTACTCTCTCTTCTCTACTCGCACTCCGTCTCTACTCTCTTTCTCTATTCTCTCTATCTCTTATCGCACTCCTTCTCCACTCTCTCTTTCTCTACTCGCACTCCTTTTCTAATCGCACTCCTCTACTCTTTTCTACTTCCAATCCTCTACTCGTACTCTTTCTCTACTCTCTCTTTCTCTTGTCGCGCTCCTTCTCTACTCGCACTCCGTCTCTACTCTCTCTTCTCTACTTGAACTCCTACTCTACTCTCTCTTTCTCTACTCTCTCCTTCTCTACTCGCACTCCTTCTCTACTCGCACTCCTTCTCTACTTACACTCCCTCTACTCGCACTCCCTCTACGCGCTCCCCCTCTACTCGCACTCCCTCTACTCGCACTCCCTCTACTCGCTCTTTCTCTACTATCTCTTCCTCTACTTGCTCTTTCTCTACTCTCTCTTCTCTTCTCATTCTTTCTCTACTTTCTCTTTCTCTACTCTCTCTTTCTCTGTCTCTGTCTGTCTCTGTCTGTCTCTGTCTGTCTGTCTCTCTCTCTCTCTCTCTCCAATGTAGTTGGTAATTTACTTAAAATATTATGAGCAGTACGAGAATATAATGAAAGGATAGCGAGTGTTCGAGTCCAAAGTTCAGTCCTCCTCTGTCAAATTCCAAGTATGTCATCCGATGGTAAAGAATTTTTATAACGTGCTAGCAGGGAACATTTTTATCATGGAATTGAGAGAGGAGTTCTCTGTATGCCGTAACAATGAGGCCCTCTCACGAGTTAGGGTGTATTTTTACAAGCCATTTTATTCTAGGGAAAGGGAAAATGCCAAACTGGGGGAAACAAAATTGTCAGAGAACAGGGAATAAATAAAACATGAAACATGGAGACAAGTCAATATTTAAGAAGAACAGGTACATGTACCTCCTAGGAGGGCCTCTATTATAGATGATAGAACAAACATCACATCTATAAAACTACTGAACTTGATCTGTTTAAAAAGTATTGTACCCAAACTCTAAACGAGTAACAGCTAGTTTACAATCCGATTGTCCATCTCTTTCTGAGAAGGGCGTCAACCAGGTACATTTATTGAACTAAAGATAATTTAAAGTCGTACTGCAAATAGTTGCAGAAAGATCTAATTAACATTCGATTTTTACAGAAATGGGAAGCTATCTGTTTTTATAAGTACAAATATATAACATGTTACAAATACATGTTGTTTTATGCATATGGAAATCGCTAGAAACAGTGTTTTGATTCGGGCGACAAATGGCAATCGAAAAATCGGGCGACAAATGGCAATCGAAAACCCTGTTTCCAACTATTTTTGATTTACGTTCGTCGATAGTATTAACGTTTTCGATTGCCGCTTATCCGGTGTGAAACTTTTAAAAATATCTTAAAGATAAACAACTCATCTTTATTGCTTCTTATAGAATGACAAATGAGCCGCGACATGTGATTTCCAACAATGTGGCATTTTGACATGAATAGACTCAGACCAATCTGTGTAGCCTTCTCTTAAGCTTAGAAAATCCAAATTATGTGCGTTCAGTAGCTTAATATTCATATAATATTCAAGCAGCAAGCAAAGGCTCTGATCAGACTGAGCGTATGCGCAGGCTGGTCTGAGCCTTTGCTGGTCACACATACCACATTGTTGGAAATCTCATGTCGCGGCTCAAATATTATTGTTTAAAAAGATGCCATTGTGGGGCTTGGGCTGCTGTTATCGGAATATGAGGACCTGGGCCCTGAATTACACTGCCTCCTTAAAGTTAAGGAAGACTGACTATTGATTTTCAGAATGCGAAAAATAACGTTTAAGCTGATTAAAAGCAAAATAGTTTCATTTTTCTGACTGAGTTAAGTATTGATTTTCAGAATGCGAAAAATAACGTTTAAACTGATTAAAAGCAAAATAGTTTCATTTTTCTGATGATATCTTTGACCGCAAGTACTGCATCTATCCAGGCAATTTATTTAGCATGTTGAAATATCAATACTTAAGTCTTCCTTAACTTAAAAGAGGCATTGTAATTCCGGGCCCTGTACTTCTATGCAAAGTTTAAAAACGTTAAAAGATAAAATAACAGAACGGATTACCACCGAAACTGCACTATCTTCAATATTTTTACGGGTGTTTGTTGACAATTTTTCATTATGTCGGGACGGGTCTTCCTGGGTTGAACCATTACTAAGCAATGATTAATGTGTCTTGCTCAAGGACACAACACAGTGACGCCGGAGAGGCCAGAAATTCGAATGCTCACGTTACTCGATAGCTGCGCATTCAACTAAGATTAAGATGCGGGGATCCAGAGAGGAGGTGGCAGAGAGTCCTG
Source organism: Loripinus fragilis (assembly GCA_964019695.1). Classification (NCBI taxonomy): domain Eukaryota; kingdom Metazoa; phylum Mollusca; class Bivalvia; order Lucinida; family Lucinidae; genus Loripinus; species Loripinus fragilis. The sequence goes on from CAXHUL010000609.1 coordinate 2,719,019, forward strand.
ACCCCCCACCCTGGAAAATTGGAAACCTTTGGGGCTCTTTAGCAATACTGGTCCAGATCCCCTGGAAAATCAAAAGCTACCAAGCCAGCATTCCATATTGGGTAATAATCGCCCCGCCAACGTTTTGTTCTTGGGCTGATGATGGTCCGCTTTTAGTGGTATTTTGATTCCTCACTCCATTCATCTAAAAAGAAGTGTGTCAGATTTTAGTTGGACTTCCTCTGACAAAATTTCTGGATCCGCGCATGATTAGGCGAAAATAACAACATCGCATGAGATGTTTTATTGTAATTTGGCTTAAATGAAATATATGTGTGGTTCCTGTTGCCTACCTACCCTATTTTTTTAACCCTACCCTAAACCTTAAAATGGTCTTTGGAGAAACAAGAAATATCTTTAAAAAAGATATTCGGCGGCTCTCAAATACTGACGATAAACGCAACCAAATTCGCTGGTTTAGACGAGGGCGCAACACCCTCGGGCCCTTATAGTGCAACGAGAGGATTTACATGGTAGTAGCACGACTGATATGCCGATAGTCGGTCGGTTGAAAATGTCCGATAAACAAACAATTTTAACACAATTTACTCGAAAAAAACGTTGATTTTTTCTTTGGTATTTTCCGACTTGAAAAGGGGATTTTTCATCCGAACATAGGAGAAAAGAAACGTTTTGGCATTGGGAATATAACCGTATAACGGCCAAAAAAGACTATTGTCGAAATATATGAAACAGACTATAATCATGTTCAGATATGGGAATTGGAAAAGTTACAAATATTTTATTTAAATAACGTAATATTACTGTAAAGTCCTTTCGAATTTAGTGGGTTATTTTATAATGCACTTCTTTACTGTGTGCAAGGCATGTAAACAATGATAGTGACAGCAATTTACAAATACTGTACATCGGGGGTTGACCTATATTCGAGACGAGGTCGTTAATACATTTGCATTTTTAGACCAAGTGCACAGACTGGTTCTCTGCCATTTACATGTATGTTTTCAAGTTTAGTTTCATGTTTAATAAGATTGTAAGGACATACTGAGTATCAACCAATGAGAGCATCTTTTTCCAGTCGGTGTGATGAATATTACAATTTAAAAATGCTTCTGATTGGTGAATAATTTAGAGCTAAAGCGATATTAGAACGGCGGCCTTTTGGCCGCCGTAAAAATACTTAAAATGGGCACTTTTTCAGATTTTGTCACTGTTTTCTTTGTTAAATGTTATAACAAAATTTAATAATTTCCCTACCTACCTACCCTAAATTTTGTTGGTATGCAACAGGAACCACACATATATTTCATTTAGGCCTTATGAGCATTCTTCTCACTAATATTTTACAAAACCAAAGAAAGCGTATCAGTGCAAAGCTACTAGATGGCGGTACAAGACAGGGACATACCCTATCCCAGCAGCACACAATGTCGGGCAACCATCGGCCCGCCAGCGAAATGCCATTCAAATGTTTTAGATGTTGCATAGCAAAAAGGAAGAAAGAAAGGCTGAGGAAGGGGGTTGGGGTCGGCGACTAGACTAGAGAGCCCCGTTGAAACCCATTCAATTTTTGTGGTGTTTTTTGCAAGTGTTGTTGTTTTTTGACGGTTTTGGGAGGGGGGTAAAATGTTGATATAGTTTGTTTTATTGAATATAATCCTAAAGGGCGGTGCAACAGAAAGGTGTTTCAGTGGACTAGGTGAGTTGCGTGTTTAAATGGATTTGAGTAGGGTATTTCAGTGAACTGAGTGGTCTGAGTGCTTCCCTGGGCTGGGCGGTTTGGGTGTATCAGCTGCCTAGGGAGTTTGGGAGTTTCAATGGGTTGGCTGCTTTATGTATTTCAGTGGATTGTGTGTGTGTTTGGGTGTTCTGTCGCGAATCAGTATACTGGTGGTTATGGGTGTTTCAATTGTCTGGGTGGCATACATGTATATATTTTTGGATCAAAGGTTTACTAATCATGTACACGTGGCATCTTAACAAACAGTTTCCTCGCATTTTGACACTCCATTCACACAACAAAATGCGCCTCAATGTGGACCTGCATTTTGTAACCCTGTTCGTGTTATTAATACACTGAGTTGCCAGGATAGATATGGCAAATGTTCTTGCCTTTTTTCAGGTACCATACCCTCGCCCCCACCCCCTAAGCCATCATATCCCTTTCCTATATCAAGCATACTGGTTTCACAAAAAATGTATCAATGCAGAATTTAAATAAATATGTTTTCCCAGACTACTAGACAAAAACATGCAATATGACACGGACTGAAGATGAGCGCTTTTCACAACACCCCACAACTGTAAAACCTCTCAAATTCCCTTTTTGTATTCCATCCTCCTGGTAGTCTTATTTTTTTTGTAGCACTGATATTTTTTGTATCATGACATGCTTAAAATATATCAGATTCAGGCACTAATTGAACGGCAGTTTGTATCAATCTCCGAAATCAATACCACTGTCACTCCGATAGCAATCATGCCAGCTGTCAAGTTTCCTCTGAACATTTTTCTAACCATCAAAACGATATCAACGTAAGCAAATTTCAAATATTGATGTTTTAATAGCATTTTGTGACACGACTCTCAGAAATCATGCAGGAGAATGATATAGAATTGTGGCGACACAAGCAAATTGTGTCAAAGTTTGATGTAAATCCAGCTATGATCAACGAATAGCATTTTTTCATTGAAAATTTCACAATCGTCGTTTGAAAGGTCGCCCAGGGTCCTACGGACATGGATCAAAAGCATTTAACACATTCTGAGTCCTTATCATTCAATATAGAAGCAACATGTTTGCTGCTTACGTCTCAAAGAAACTTTCTATAGGAAATAAAAATGGATAAATACAGACCCTGTCCATCCATATTCGCAATGTTTACCTCCGATAGCCAACACCCTCCGAGATCTAGACATGCGGTTTACCTGGGTGTACATGTGCTGGTACAGATTGCAAAGGTACAAAGATCTGTACACAGTTTACAATGTCATATTATTAATGCATTCGTCGCGAGAAAACCGGTCTTTGGGGTTTGCGACCAGAGTTTCAGAGATGAGATAGAACAAGCAAGTTTGGCTAGTATACTTTTAAGAAAGCTACTTACAAAGGCGCTGATCAGGCTTCGCAGATGCACAGTCTGGTCTGCATCTATGATGTTCACATGCAACGAAATCAGTATAGCTCAATTATGATAACGTCAAAGTTTATATTTGACACAATCTTAAAATGCTGTCCGAAAAAAGAAAAGAAGCCCACACAAACAACAACAACAACAACAACAACAATCTCAAAAGCCAGTTAATTAACATCGCATCGACTGATATATTATGCACATTAATATACATGCGTAAGTGCATATTTTTATGTCTGTTCATTGCAGCCTTGTGGTCACTTGCTGGGAAAGGGCTGGACTATTTTCTCTCTTGTATGTTATGTTTTATTGTATTTTTGTCACTTTCCCATGTGGTGTCCTGGGTCAGCTGTGGCACTTGATTGTATCGATTCCTGATCTTTGCCTCCTTACTATACTTCTATAACAAAACTATATATATATCAAAACATTTTTAACACAATGTACATATCTTAAAAAGGTAGATATATCACAGATGCATTAAAACAGTTCATGTACATGGTTGCACATTCACTGAAAATAATATTGATAATGATATCTGTGTTTCGGTATATCTTGAGATAATGTAATTGCTTGCTACAAAAGTTGGTTATCAGGTGTCATTTTGCTGGTATGTTATAGTTCATGTATACTGTGTAAAATTCATTGCAAATTCTTGTTTTTTTAAATACAGTAAAACATAAAAAATCGACGCCCGATTGTTCGAAATACTTGCTAGTTCGAATGTAATCAAGATCGAACGCAATGGATTCAGAGAATAACTATTTTAATAACTGTCTAAAACATATCTTTTGTATAAGTGAAAGAAACGTCTCTTTTACACATCCAAATAATATGTCTGTTAGAGAAAGAACTTGATAATAATCATATTTTGGGATTATATACTTTATGTCTACCTCCCTATAATTCCAACTTCTGATGATTCGAAACAAAACCTCTAGTACTTAAAAAATAGTAAGTGAGTAAGTATGACCAGGAAATACCACAATCACAAATCGCAGACAACCCCATGGCATCGTGAGGAAGAGCCACCCAACCATCACGAGACACCAGGAAGACAAATTAAGCAAAGCAACCAGCTCTCTATTCCCCATCAAGATGATTACAATTATAATTTATTCTAGAATGGACATAAAGTAACGTACAACAAAACACAGAACAATTACAGACTCCCACAATGGACAAAAAGTCAACAATAACAGAACCACCGCCTTAGAACGGACAGCAGCCTAAGCCACCGGGGGGCTTAAATGCATTTTACTGGTACCAAATCATCGCCCTAGATTCTGCTGTTGTTGAAGTACAAGAAACGTTCAGACTAGATTAACGAGATTCTACTGTTATATCATTATGGAGCAAGCTTATCTATTTTAAAGATGTACACTCGCTTGCACAGTTTTTCCACAAAATAGAAATATTTCATGCTTTAAAAGTAGTTCAGTTATATTTGTAACAGAATGTTACAACGGAGTTCAAATGTCCATTCGCCATCCGTCTGTCCGTCAATCAACAAATTAAATTCAAGTTAGTTTCTTTGACCCGGTCACACCGAACTACTTTTGCACGATCCAGTAACATTGACGTAAATTTACATCATTTAAGCTGAATAATGCATGATATAGCTGTGAGTGATAAACATTACATAGAAAATATCTTCAGCATACTCGTCACACTGTGACCTTCATAGTTTGTTCTAGGTGCGCTAATTGAGCTTTGACAAAATTTGCTTTCGGGTCTGATATGCAGGTATAAAAAATAGTAAGTGAATATGATCAGGAAATACCACAATCACAAACTGCAGACAACCCCGTGACACTTCTGATTTCACGCATATACGACTAAATCCATTATTTCATAGATTTGCCCTTATCACAGTGTAGGAACGCGTGACATAAATCTGTACACTACTTTGTCGTGAACTAGATCTAAAATAGTAAGTGATGATCAGGAAATACCACAATCACAAACTGCAGACAACCCCATGGCACCGCGAGGAAGAGCCGCTCAACCATCACGAGACACCAGGAAGACAAATTAAGCAAAGCAATCAGCTCTCTCTTCCCTATCAAGATGATTGCAATACTAGAAAGGACATAAAGTAACGTACAACAAAACATAGAACAATTACAGACTCCCACAATGGGAGTAACAATAAACAAAAAGTCAACAACAACAGAACCACTGCCTTAGAACGGACATCAGCCTAAGCTACCGGGGGGGGGGGGGGGCTTAAATGCATTTTACTGGTACCAAATCTTTGCCCTAGATTCTGCTGTTGTTGAAGTACAAGAAATGTTCAGCTCGCATGGAGGCCATCTAACTAATGCAATGTATCATCATGTAAAAACTCTAATCAAATTAACACTCCATGATGAAACAAAGAAAAGGGCTCATGACTCACAGATAGTCAGAGCTAAAGAAAACCTCAAGTTGAGCCACGGTGGGTCCAGCTACAGATACGCATCAGGCACCAACCCGCCGATTAAAGCTTTACGTCAGAGCCGTCATAGAGTCTGAGGCCTGACCCACCGTCGTGCAATTAAAGATGAAACCATAGCTATAAACCGTGATTGGGTTTAAAACCAGGCATGCAGACTGTCGCATGATATCCAAATTATATCCAACCCTTATATAACGTTTTACTATCTTTCTGAATTGATCACTAAAATTAGGTTTTCCAACAAATCGTTTGAATTTATAGACTAAATCACCATAAAATATAGGTTCTGATATGCCTTGTTGCAGAAGAGTTTTTATTTTAACCCAATGTTGTATTTAACAATTAACTCTGAGTGTCTGTAGTAGAATTTAGAAAATGAAAATGACTCTGAAAATGACAAAGTACACGCAATCAAAAGGGTATTTCTTTCGACTTTTTTTCTCGTAAATGGTTACACAACCCTTCTGCAATGGTGTCAACTGGATTATCTGGAACAACTCTCAGATACTTCTCAGTTTGAAATGAATTTATTTCATACTCTCTGCAAATCTCACGAGCGAAAATTGTTTGCGGAAGAAATGCGAATTTTAGATACGTCGAGTGATATACTGCATACATTGTCGAAAAACGCGACTAAATTTGTATAGGATTACCGACCATAGAGAAAATACTGTGCGTTCCCGTGTGCCTATGTATTTGCCAAAAGTTGGGCATGTAGCTTACCTTCTGGTTTGTCACTCACCAGCCATCAATTGCATATACTAGTTTGGTTTATGATAGAACAAGGTGTAGCAGGTACATGTAGAGAGTGTGTTATGCTTATTGCAAGTAGGGGAGGGAGGGTCTCTCGGGTATTGCTTACCAGTTTGTTCACCCTTAAGTACTTAGTCCAACTGTACTACTGTCCTGCCAGCCGAGAGTGCCAGTGACATAATTTACAATTTCTAAGCAAAATATTAACTTGCATACTCCACTTGAGACAACGCGAATCGACAGATCACTTGTGTATTAATCCTATCCACAGGATAGGATTAATACACAAGTCATCTTTCGACTATAAGTCCCAGATAATGTTATAAACGAAACATGACGTAACGGTCACTCTTGGCTGGCAGGAAAGTAGTCACTATATCTACAATCTGTGTACAGTCAGTATATGTTATCTTTTTAAGGCTGCGCAAGTGGTCAGTTATCAGTTATCAGTTCACATAGGCTAAGATATGAAATCAAAACAATAAAGCACAATGAATCTAAAATCTACTTTTTTTTTATTTCTTTTACTCGTTATCCAAAGTGAGGGCTTTCTGTTTGGACGTCTTAAATTATGAGTGTCTGTTAAGTACTGAAATCTGGTATTGCCAGTAAATTACCTACAGTTCTTGATGTGGTTGTATGAAAGTAATCAAGTGATTTGTTTCATAGTTTTGTCAGTAAATGTCTTCATTTTTTTACGTAGTGCTATAAGCAATGTGGTGAATTCAGAGTGGTGAAAATGCAACTGGAAAAACTTTATTCATTCTCCCTTTTCTGTCTATTCATTTGTCCTAATTTAAGTTTATTTATTATTTTCTGTACTCCTTCATTATACTGTACATAACTTCTTCCTGCTTATATTCAATCTTTCTTTTCTTTCTTGGTCACCCGACACATAATGGTCAAGGCTGACAGAGTGTCGTAAAGCATAGATGTAGATAGATGTAGATGTCGTAGATTTCTAAGTTTTTGCAAGTAAATCGCCTATAATATCTGGCGAGTCGGCTCAAAATTATTCAGCGGTTAAGTTCATAGATGAACCTGCAAATATTTTGCAGATGAATTGGCATTACTATTATTTGGTGATTTATTTCATACCTTTGCCAGTAGATCATATAGAGAGTATCCTAGCTTAGTAGATCTTAGTACTGGTTCAACCCAGGAAGACCATTCCCTGTTTAACTGAAAGATTGTTGATTGGACGTAAAGAATCAAATAAAAAAAAAAAATCATATAGACTCTTATCTTGTTGGTATCCATGGCAATTAGTGATTTATTTTTATAGTATAGCCAGTAACTTTCATATATATAACTTTTGGTGTGTTGATATTAAGCATTTACCAAATTATAGTCATGATTTTGCCTGTAAATCATGTACAATTTTAGATATGATGGCATCAAAATATTTTGTGATTTGTTTCAAAGTTTAGCAGATCTATAGCTTCTGGTGCGTTTATATCAAAAGGTTACCAAACTATATTCATAGTTTTGGCAGTAAACCATAAACTATTCTGGTAATGTTGTTATCATTTGTTCCACAGTTCATAGCCATAAAAATGCTTACACTTATTAGCGTGTCGGCAATCTAAGAATCTGGCGACTTATTTCATAGTTTCTACCGACCCAACAAAGTAACAACTCTTGATATATTGGTATCGCCTACCGTTTTGCTGGGTTTCGCTGGTATCGAAAACATTTGTCGGTATTTCACTGTCTGAATCTGTCATGTGTGTGAGGATGGGATAGAAAAATTCGTTCCACGGATCACCGTTTGACATCACGAGGCTTACCGAGTGATACCAAACGGTGATCGCGAATACTGGATACCTTTTCTTGCTCATCTTTTAATTCTGCATTTTTCAAATGGAAAAAAAGGTTTCCAGAAGTTCCTAAACTTATACGCCTGACATAACAAGATTATATCACTTGAACATAACAATTGCCGTCACTTGTTTTTCAACGTGCGGCTGTTCGATTTTTTTTTATCTTTCTACATCTCATCCTACATTAGACGTATAACTATCTTCAGTCACCGTTGCCTATTACGATACTGCTGGCGGAAGAAAAAAGGATAAAATAGGAAAGTTAGAAATCAGTGATAGGAAAGACAGAAAATTAGAAAGATTTCAAGCTGCATTTTCGCCCGTCCGTCTAGACCAAACCGGCTACGGTAGCCACCACCTTGCACTAGCCCAGACCGGTATAGCTCTTTCCATCATTAGGTCCTACTTACAGTTTGGCCCCTAACAGTAAACTGTATTTGGAAAGCTCCCGCTTGAAGGATATAAAGTCGGGAGCATCATCTATTGAAGCTGACAATGAATTCCAGGCGTTTTAAATGATACGTGAGAAGAAGCTGTGCTTAAGAGCATCTGTAGTGGAGGCATACTGTCTCAGCTTCTTTGTGTGTAAGGCTCTGGTTCGAGTTGATGTTGGAGTAAGGTAATCTTCAGCAGGGATATCGGGAGCGCAGTGGCTCAGTGGTAGAGTGCTTGACCGGAGACCAAGGGGTCGGGTTCGAGCCTCATCGGCGTCAATGAGGTTGTCGTCCTTGAGCAAGACACATTTATGCTAGCTTAGTACTGGTTCAACCAGGAAGACTCGTCCCTTTTTAACAGAAAGATTGCTGATGGGATGTAAAGAATCAAATCAAACAAATCAGGGATATCCACTAAACCATGCATGATCGTGTATATCATAGTCAATTGCGACTTGGTTCGTCTTGTCTCTAGTGTTTCCCAGTCCAGAATGTCAGTCACGCTGCTTGTATTGCGGTATATGTTAGTTGCATAATGTGCTGCCCTCCGCTGCATTATCTCTATTTTGTGTTTGGTCTGGCTAGTATATTATATGGACTCCATACTGTGGAGCAATACTCCAAGTTTGGTCGGACAAGTGTGAAATGTGCTGAAGCTTTGGTATCTTGGCTGTTAATTCGCAGATTCCGCTGCAAGAAGCCTAGCATTCGATTGCCTTTCTTCACAATCCTGTCTTTGTGGGTATTCCATGAAAGACTAGACGTCCAGACAACTCCAAGGTACTTTCAATGAGATTCAGCTTGCAGGATTTGAACAGTGAATAATCATGCAGTACTGGCGATCTTGATCTTGTGACTCTGAGCACGTTGCACTTTTCGGGATGGAAGCACTTTCCCCACTTTTCTTCCGGCCCGATCGGCCAGTCTGGTAAGATCATCCAGTAGATGAAGGCAATCATTTGGACATCGTATGTCTTGGTATATGATGCAAACATCCGCAAACAATCTTGTTTTGGCTTTGACACAATCTGGCAGGTCGTTTATGAACAGCAAGAAAAGGAGTGGTCCCCAGCACTGTCCCTTGGTGTAGTCCACTGACTACAGGTACTTTTTCTGATACAGAACCAACTATGGCCTGACAGGAATGACTGGATCAATCTGTATGTATGTCCCCTTATACCGTAGTGGCCAATCTTAGCTCAGAGGCGTTGACGTGGAACATGGTCAAATGCCTTCGAAAAGTTAAAGATGACGAGATCTATTTGTCTTATCTTGTCGATGGATTCTGCCAATTCATGGGCGAGAGTGAGGAGTTGTGTCTCACAACTGCGTCTTGCTCGAAAGCCATTTAGTTGGTACGAGGTATGTGAGATAGGCATATCTCAGCATATGGGTAAAAGCAGCGGATATCCCGATCTGGGGTGCAAGAAATTCAGTTATAGATAATGCTAGCATTCAAACATTTGAGCAAGTTCATGGGATTTCGGTTTTCATGCCTGATTAGCTATGTTGTTGGGCTAGATGCTAAAATCTGAGCCTGAACCTTCATTTGCATGTATACACATACAGTGTGCATGCGGGGAAACGAATGCTCTAGCTAGACTGTTGTTGTTACTCTCATTTGCGATCATTACCAAATAATTTGTCCGGCTAACAAGCATGTCCATATAACTGTTATCTCGGCCTTGCACTTATGTATATAGTAAAATTAATTGATATTACTTATTTGACACAAATCACACATATCAAGCTTATCATAATTGGGCATCGACGCGAGAAAATCTGACTTTGTTGTGCGAACAACTAAAGCGCACACCAGCCTGCGCATTAGCGCAGTCTGATTAGCGCCTTTGTTATTAACTTTCTGGAAAGTATATTAGTCAAACTTGCTCCATGCAAAAAATCACTATTCTAACTAGTCTCTGTAGCTGAGCAGACTGGTTTGAGCCTAACCTGTTTAGAAACCCCGAAGACAGGTTATCTCGCGTCGAGTCCCAAATACTGAGAGATATTACTGGTATAGGTCATAATACCCCTCATATGACTATTCAAAACGGAAAATGTTCAACACCTGAGATGACCCGAAATGGGGATTAGAAAACGCGAAAAATTCGACTCGGACGTTTCTGGGTGGTACACGGAAGACGATAACATGGGCGGAGATACTTCCGCCACGGGCGGATGTTTTAAAAAAGTTGGAATCGTGAACCCGTTTGTGGGAAAGATTTTTGCGCTCGTGGTTGGATGTCTTTGTATGGGGATAGCGGGATCCATATACGCATTTGGAGCGTATTCGAATGCCGTGAAAGCGACGTTTAAATACACACAGTCAGAGAGTGAGTATAATACATGATAAGGAACGTATGCGAAAAACAACAACAGCAACAGATTTATGTCTTCACTGTGGGAGCGATTTAATCGGATGTGTCTAAATTTCTAAAATTAATGTATGACGCTAATTACAGCCGTGGCACACTCTTGACGATTTTAGTGTCACCTAACATTTTGTGCCCCTGTATTATACTTTATTAAACTCACTGAGAAAAATGCTCGTTCAATAAATTCAATAATACATGAAAAAGTAAGTGCGTATGATCAGGAAATACCACAATCACACACTGCAGACCAGCCCACGGCACCGTGAGGAAGAGCCACAGAACATTTATAGTAGCAATACATTTATCCATAGTGTTGCATTAGAATGCTAAATGCAGTTGTTTAATTACTACTATTACTGTTTTCACTGTCTTTGTTAGGATGTCATCTTATTATATGTTGTTTGTATCCTCATGTGTTTCATGGAAATAAAGCTATCAATCATCTGTAAGACAATAATACCAAATCAACCGACTTTCTCTTCCTCTTCAAAATGATTGCATAACTAGAATGGACACAAAGTAATGCATAGCAAAACAAATACAACGCAGAACTCCCACAAACAATGGGAAGTACATTAAACAATAGATCAACAACAACAGAGCCACCGCCGGACAGCAGCCTTAGCCAGGGGGGGGGGGGGGGGGGGCTTAAATGCATTTTACTAGCGCTAAATCTTCGCCCTAGATTCTATTTTTGTTAAGACACAAACTTGTTTAGCTTCCTTACTAATACAATGTGTCATCATAGAGAAACAATCAAATCAAATTAACACATTATGATGATGCACACGTACTTGTGTATTTCGGTGCTGAACGGATTTCTACTATATTTTAGTAAAATTACCATTATTATTCTTGTTAAGGATTATATTTACTGGTATCAAATGTTTGAAATAAGGGATCTTACATGAGTTTTCAGGTATTATTAAATTTATTAAACGAGTTGAGGAAATGAGAATAAGCCGAGCATTTAGGCACCTTTTGGCAACGCGGTTTAATAAATCTAATAAAACTAAAGCATAATTTATCATAGGACCTTCAAAATACTTTTTGGGGCGTGAAAATATATAGATTTTGTCATTATGTACTCAACGTTGCTATGAACGTCAAATACAAAACGTTAACATGGTTAAAAGTTATGTAAACTACTAACAGTCTGTACTCATATGGCTAGTCGTAACCTTAAAAAGTTACAGTTTACCGTAACTAGTGTTGATGGTAAATCGTAACTTTTCTAAAGGGAGATGTGGTTTATCGATTTTTTTAAAAAAAATACGCGACGTCATGTAATGAATGACTATATCTATGATGGATGAAAAATGCATATGCGTTAACGCTTATTAAACTTAGGCAAAATAAAAATAAGTGTCTTTCGGGTAACGTGTCTGAAAAATATAAGTAGGGTAGGCTCACAATTTTTTTTTATTATTTTTTTCTGGAAAAAATAAAATTTTATGCATTTTGAAAGGCGAAATGCCTTCCAAAATGCATAAAATTATATTTTTTTTCCAGTAAACCTGAAAAAAGTTCTAGTTTTCACTAGTAAATTTAAGTAGGGACGGGTTACCCTAAACACAGGTATTTTTTATTTGGCCTTGTCAAAAAGAGTAAAATAATGGTTGCGAAATGCAACTACTGTTACTATGGTGTCCCGATGTTAGCTCTTTTGCAGCTAGTAGCAATTTATATCGTCTGCTCATAATCTTTGCAAACAGTTCTGACCCAGATCAGGAAAGCCTAAAGCTAATTCTGACCAGTGACCTATATAAGAATGACTGGAAACTCCTTTTTTTCAACTCGACTGGAACGTCGTGGCATATGTCCCGTGACTTACACCTGGAGCGCCTTTCGTCGTACAAACAAAAATAGTGATGGAGTCTTGATCCCCATCTGAATTAAGGGTGAGGTTGGCGCTGTGAGACCGGTTTAAGCCCCCCAGTAAAATATTTTACTGACCGTTCCAAGGCGTTACTTCTTTTGTGGATTTTTATGGGTTTTTTTCTGTCTTGTGTTGGCTATGCCTTTGTGCGCGTCTGTTTATATGTGCCTTGTGGTTACCTGCTGGGAAAGGGCTGACCTCTTGGCTCTCGTTTGTGGTGTCTAACTGTGAGTTTGTCACTTTCCCATGTGGTGTCCTGGGTCAGGTGTGGTACTTGATTGTATCGATTCCTGATCCTTACTTACAGAGAGCTATACTGATTGTATCGATTCCTGACCCTTACTTACTGAGAGCTAACTCCATTGGCTGCTAATCACGACTAAATGTCGACTGCTGTGTATCGTATATAGGTCCTTTTAAAACGTCTCTGTTGCAAACAGTATGGACTCAGATCAGATGGCTTCTCTAGGAGCAGTCTGAACTTGGTCCACCCTGTAAACTTGGATGTATGCTGAAACTAGTCCTTCCTTAACGTAAGCATTAACATACAGCAGACGGAATCAGCAGACGACATTTCCAGATGCATTTATTTAGCAGCAGGTAATGGGCTAAGATAATTTTAAAGCGTAGAACAACACCCTTTTCAAAAAACTGAGACAGTGGTCAGTCAGCACGTATTTATTTGAAACAGCTTCTCATTTACGAATCTATCAAGGAATGTATGCAACAATTAATATTATTAATTTTCCAAGGATTTTTATCAAGTTTATCATTCACACTGCAAGTGATAATAACTCGAATCAGTGACCTATATAAGATGAGTATTAAATATAGGTCAATATATTCATACTAAACTCTTTTACAATTGTGATTGGTCATGTAAAGTAATATATTTTACAGCAAATAGCAGACTATTACAGTATATTTCTTTCCTCATTTCAGTTGAAATTATTGCCTCTCTTGGGAACTTTGGAATATCTATTGGATTTCCAGGAGGTTTCTTGTGTGAGCGATTTGGTGCTAGAGTTACCGCCCTTGTTGGATTAGTAGTTTCCGTCGCTGGTTTCCTGCTACTTTGGAGCACCACTCTAATGAAAGAGTATTACCAGGAACATGCGTTTCTCCAGTATGTGTATTTCTTCATTGCAGGTAATGTAGAATTTCAAGACCCGAGGTTATAAAAAAAATTCATGCTCAACTCTACTGAGTATGAAATATGAACTGCAAGTAAGAACTAAAATGCTGAAATTTTTTACCCTGAATCACAAGTGTAGTACATATATATAATTAGGCTCCTTGGTAGCGTTTTATCAAACGAGATAAAAGCATTCATTAGTCATAAGTATAGTATATAATTTGGAAATTCAAAACGGAGACCCTTGTCTCTAACTAGCAAATTCAGTATGTATTGCAAGAAAAGAAGTAGCGTTTGGCATACTCTATATCATTGCACACGCTACAGAACTGTCTGCCACGAAAATGATCTCAGGAACCAACTGGAAGAGAGTCACATCCGCGCAGAGACAGTTAACAGCTTCAGAGAAGCTGTCCATAAGTGCTACATACTTTTATAGCGCACACACCGCGGTTGTAGATGCCAGAATTGGATTCTACCGGTAAAAATACAGATACAGATTTTAGGGCAACAGTCTATCGAATGGTAATACCCTTAAATTCTAAAGTTGCAATTTGAGATTTGCCTAGAAATCGGACGTGTTTTAAAGTAATTGTATTAAAATATTTTTATTCAAAAGCTGAATATAAATTACCTTCGTAGCCCTATTTTTTTATCGTCGGTGCAAATATCGTCAATATACTAGACTAAAGTCAGATCGTCATTTTGGTTAACCAGACCTGCGTCGATATTTAACTGTCCCTGTAGCCTGATACCGATCTTAGGGGTGTTGTTTAGTTGACGGATGGCAATATTAACGTCACGCGACGTCAGAAACACGCACACCAGCTTGAAACTTTCCAATTGCACCAGATCGTTCATGTTCGGACAAGCCATGATTAGTAAAGCTATAAATAATAATGATATTGTGTATCGATAGAAGCAGAGTATCGTTCCCAGTCGATTTTACCTGTTAAAGCTGCATAGTCTGTAACTTTTGATCTTTTAATTTTAGAACTAATGTTTCTATTTTTCAAGAACACAGTAAAAAAAAATCAGGTATACATTTTACTAATTTCGTAAATCTTAACAAATTATCAGTATCAAAACAACAGCATTAAAGCTAAAATTAACTGTCTATAAATATTGGAGGGACGCAAATAATTACCAACAAGAGAAAAACACACCTGTTTTATAAGATAAATCACTTTTCCGTGCAGTTTTCAGCTATAGTGAACAGATTTATTGTAAAAAAATAACTTAATTCTACTTTTACAAATGATTTAAAAAAGAAAATAAAAAAAATTCGAAAAATGTTTATAGT
Organism: Loripinus fragilis; assembly: GCA_964019695.1. NCBI lineage: Eukaryota > Metazoa > Mollusca > Bivalvia > Lucinida > Lucinidae > Loripinus > Loripinus fragilis. The sequence goes on from CAXHUL010000609.1 coordinate 2,734,298, forward strand.
TGCAGACTTAGTCTCTTTAACAGGGTGGCCAATCACGTGATACGCAATTGGTAATCTCACATTTTTGTGCATGTTTTCGCCTCGATTGAAGGTATGTCAAACGTTTTTTCGTGGGGTTTTCGATCGATTTCAGAAAAGACAATGGGTGCAGAGTACCCCAGCTTTACAGAGGATCATCCTGGCGTTGACCGATTTTAACGTAAACGTGTAGTACTTGTGAACATCCGCGCAAAGTTTGTCCAACTGACTTGGTAGGAATCACATTTTTGTCAATATATACCCCGATGAAAGCTAATTGACTCTTTTATTGAATCTAAGGTTTGTTAATGCATTATGGCCATTACCTTTAGTGAATAGAATTAAGTTTTCTATAGATTGAGTGTAGGATTGCGATTCCTTGCATTGAAAAATGGCAACGGAAGACGATGGTAGGAATCACACGGTATGGTAGGAATCACAATTGAAATTTGCAGTAGCAAAATAGATAGGAATCACACTCCTTTGTGTAAATCGAAACTAGAGCTGGCTGAGCAGTCTACTTATGCTGTGATTTGTTGTCCGTTATTGATATGTTCATCTATCTGTCTCTATCATTAACTGAATATTCATGTGCGGGCCCAGAATGTTTTGTAAGAGAGTATCTGCCAACTCTTGACCTTTTATTTCTAGTGAGGAGAGAGGAAAAGCGGCCAATCATCTACCCGCCAGCAAAACGCTGTTGATGATTAGCACAACACTGAATCCTGTCTTTGAGATTTTTACAGGGGATCCGAATCAGTGTTGCTAAGAAATTCTACAGCTATGTATTTTTTCAGGGAGGGCGGGGTGGTCCTGACCCCCTGTCTTCCTATCTGGATCAACGCATGATATATGCGACATCTGCCACAGAAGAAGCATAAATATAAGATGAAACTTGATAGATAGCAGTTAGGTAGTATAAACATTCCAAATTGATAAAATTGTTTGGCTTTGGTATTTGGTCGACCATGCAGCAATCCTTAAATTCTTCAAGTATTACTTCTATAACATTTGTTGGACTGTGCAAAAACTTGTTTGGAAGCATCCAGGCAAAATGGATATTGAGGAGTGCTAAAATCGTTCAGTACCAATTTCCTAAACAGCTACCATTGAGCCTTTTAAACTATTCAAATTATTTCTCTTTCCGAACAAAATGTCAGATTTTACTGGAACTTTTGTGGAGGCATTGATACATAAATTGAGATTCATAGCTGCTATAATCGACGATATCCAAGATGGCTGCAGCGACAGCAATCTTGAAATCTCCTCGAAAACTTAATCTTATATAGAACTGAAACTTGGCTTGGCGCACTCTGGCACTATGCTTAAATAATAACGCTTAAATACCCAAAATGGGGGCCATGGCAGTCATCATGAAATTCTTAAAACAACATTTCCTCCCGCACCATATGTTTAATTAAGCCAAACCTTGGTAGGGGGAGGGGCTTGTGGGCAACTTCGAATCTTAGATTAGACATTATGACTCTATTTGGATATCTTATATGGCAGCCATTTTGATTTTCTTCATTATTTCGTCTCTTAAGCCATATGTTGGATTGAGCTGAAACTTTGTGGAAGACATTGGGACAATATGGATATTAAGATTTGCTAGAATCATGCATTCATTTTTTTCAAAGTAGATTAATTATGATCAGTCTCATCAATGTGAGTGATTCTGGTCCTCTTGGATCTCTAGTTGGCTTTAAAGGGGTGGCAAGATTGGAAGCAAGTGGATCAGATAAACAGCCCCTGCCAAACCATGCAATCCTCTCCAAAAATAGTAAGTGAGTATGATCAGGAAAAACCACAATCACAAACTGCAGACAACCCCGTGGCATCGCGAGGAAGAGCCGCTCAACCATCACGAGACACCAGGAAGACAAATAAAGCAAAGCAATCAGCTCTCTCTTCCCCATCAAGATGATTGCAATACTAGAATGGACATAAAGTAACGTACAACAAAACATAGAACAATTACAGACACCCACAATGGGAGTAACAATAAACAAAAAGTCAACAACAACAGAACCACCGCCTTAGAACGGACAGCAGCCTAAGCCACCAAATCTAGTCAAGATCAGGTATAATATAAATCATAAAAAGCTAAAGCAATCAAAAATAATAATACAAGAAGTCAATGGGCGCCGCTATTTTTTAATTCACTTCATGTTGGAAAATTCAACCAATTCCTGTCGTTTCCAACTTAACAGGATGTCAAACAATTTGTATCCAGATCAGTCTCTCCGGTAAGACTTAGGTTCAAACTGCTATTTGCCAATACCACCGCCATAGGCGACAGAGAAGGGATGCAGATAATGTGCCAAGACTATGTCTTTTAAAAGGCATGGCCCATACCATAGAAACTCCCCTCGGACTCATTTCATGGGTGGATCAAAGAATTTTCGTCGTGTGCACACGCGCGTGGTTGTGTGGATGGGGGAGGTATACCGGCTCAAACAGAGAGTATAGGAAATTCTGAAAACTTTTTTTGAGGTGGGGGTGGTATTCTTAGTCCTCAACTTATTTTGCTGAGGGGACCTATGCTTTTTTCAAAGAAAACTAATCATTGAACTATGATTTGCCAAGATTCCAGAGCTACAAGCATTTCCATTGAACTTAAGATTTTATGAGGGGGGGTGGGAATGGGGGGGGGGTGGTCCGGACACTCTCCATAGAAAATCTCAAGTTCAATGGAAAAATTTTGAGCTCTGGAATCTTGGCAAATCATAGTTTCTTTGCCCATCCTCCTGGATCCGCTTGCTTATTTACCTATAAGCACACTGATTCAAGAGTTCATTGAGTTCATCTGCTTAAACATTGACTTTATTCGATAATGACCTCATTGACCCATTGTGTCAGCGCACACGTGTCCTCTACACAGTAAAAATATGTGTATTCAGTTAGGATAACTTTGGAGTTGGTCAATTCTGTGTAGCTTATGTAACATATTACCTGGGCCATTTATACCATGTACATTACATACACAACAGTCGTGTAGTATACAATCCATGCAATTTTCAAATAGCAATTTACAAGTGTGATTCCTATCCATTTTGATTGCATGTGAGACCTACCCATCCTGATAAAAATAATCAGTGTGATTCCTATCATACAGCGTGATTCCTACCATTGACATTCCTTTCTAGATTTCGCTGCAAATCCCACTTTAACTGCGTAGAGTATATGTCTGTCATCATTTATTGGCCAATTGTAATTCAACAAATATAATACTGTTGCTGCAGAATATTGTGCGCAGCTAAAAACGCTCAAACAAAGCATTGCTTGGCAAACATGTGATTCCTACCAACTAACATTGCACAACCTTGCAGCGATGTTAAAGAGAACTATATAACTCTAGTCTAAAACTTAAACGCCATAAGGAAGAGCTTCCTAGTGTAGGTACTCTGCACTAGGTGACATTTCTGAAAGCCATCAAAAAGCAGGAAAATAATTGTGAAACATACCTTGAATCGAGCGAAAAAACTAAACAAAAGGTGTGAGATTACCACATGTGTATCACGTGATTGGCCCCCTTGTTTAAAGAAGGCTAAAAATGTTCTGGGTGCAAAAAAATAATATTTTTCATTTTTTTTTGCGTTTTAAAAGTCCTTCAGTGTATTGTGGGCGCCCAAAAGAACCGTCTTGGTTGAGATATAAGAAAAATAATATTGAATTTGAAGTTATTTTCTATCCCATTAATTCAAAAAGCCTCACAGGTGTAACATTGTAAATATTTTCTTACCTATTATTTTTAAAAATGTACTTTGGGTACTCAAAAGAACCATCTCATTGAGACCGTTCTTTTGAGTACCCACAACATTTATTTCGGTTGGAAATAAGAAAAATAATTTCAATTACAAAAGCTTATGTGGAGTCCTGATCACATCTATAAATAACCAGAGTGATGTTCAATATCTTCCATCTCTCTAAATTATTGGTTGCTTAGGTTGCTACAATTATTTCTTACTGTAGCATGCAATACAGACAGATGTCTGTAACCCTATACAAATAACTAGATACTGGTATTTTTGGAAAAAAAACTGTAGATTGTAGCTGATATTTGAAGATCAGGAGGGGGGGGGGGGCAGGGGGTCCGGACCCCCGCCCCCGAAAAATCACAAAATATAGGTTTTTCTAGCAAAACAGGTCCGGATGCCCTGAAAAATCGCAGCTACCAAGCCAGCATTCAATGTTGGGCCATCATCCTAACACGAAATTTCTACTTTCCCTACCCTTATACGAGTTCCTAGATTGAAATTTTAACATTTTTGTGTACTGGAAACATTTCTGTGGCATTTCACCGGGGTCTGCATAGTTCGCTAAGATAAAAAGTCTTCAGGGAATGGTTTACATCTTAATTTGCAAAAAAAAAATCACCTGTGACCCCTTGATATGCACCTTGAACTATGGACAATTCCAGTCGGGTTGTTACAAGCCATATGGAAGTATTAAGGTAAAATGTAACCCTAAATCAAAAGGTTAGTACATATATAGAATTAGGCTCCTTGGTATGTGCAATGAACCAACACAGTAGCGCTTCATCAAACCAGATGAAAGTATTCATTAGTCATAAGTGGAAATTCAAAACGGAGACCCCTGTCTCTAACCACTTAGAAAACTATAAGTCCGTATTGCAAGAAAAGATGTAGCGTTTGGCATACTCTATATCATTGCACACACTACAGAACTGTCTGTCACGATATTGATTTATAAATTATTCGGTGTTTAGGGTGCTACAATTATTTCTTACTGCAGCATGCAATACAGACAGATATCTGCTTCCCTATACAAAATAACTAGGAACTTGTATACATATAAGCTGTAGATTGTTGCTGATATTTGAAAGATGTTCAGGTTGGTTGGTTTATAGACCTTGGTCGCATTATGCATTATAGAAGCATCTGTAGTTTTCGATGTGTGTTTGCCATGGACCTTTGCTTCATAATGTAAAGTTTATCTGATGATTTGATCATCAACAAAATTGACAATAATATTATCAAGAACATGGATGTTCTTAAGTGTAAATGGTACTGCTTCAGTTTTCAAGCTGTAGTAAATAAAAACGCATATAGTTTTATGCAAATGCGAAATGTGCCAAATGTCATGAATCGGATCAATTAATAAGGAAAACGGGTGTACTATGAGCTTCTTATGGTAACACAATACAAGAAAAGTAAAGCACGTTTGTTTTTCTTCTTCCAGGATTTGGAGCCATATTTCTTTACATGGCAGCTTTAACAACAAATATAGACAACTTCAGTGCCAAACATCGTGGGAAAGTAGTGGGTATACTCGATGCTTCATTCAGCGCTGGTCCCGCCCTCATCGCTCTTGTCTATGGAGTCGTCTTTGCTAAAGGCCACGTGCACGATGAACAAAACCAAAATTTGGAGGGGTTCTATTTGATGAGTGCTTGCCTGTTTGGGGCCATCGCTTTGCTAGGCATGATATTTCTAACTAACTACGCTGATTCGGTCGATTCTGGGACTGTCACAGATTATACATTACCGGATACCTCAGAAAGCAATGACGACTGGAATTCCGAAGATGAGAAAAATATCACTGGATTCAAGCTTCTTACAAAGATTAACTTTCATTTCCTATTTTGGGCCTATATATTTTGTGCAGGGCTTCAACTGATGTTTCAAAACAACATTGCCGTCTATTTAAAATCATACGATTTAGAAGGATACACGACATTGTTTACGACATTAAACCCCATTTTCGGCGTCATTTCTAAGTTTATTGCGGGATTTCTATCCGATGCCATTCTTCATAAGGTGCCACGCATCGTTGTTTTGTTCGCCTTTAACATTTTTCAAACGATAGTGATGGTCGTTTGTATATTTTGGTCGGATCAGTTATGGGTTATGGTGTTAGCTCTAATCGGAATAGGCATGCCTAACGGTGCACTGTGGTGCCTGACGCCTACCATGTTGAGTGAATTTTACGGAACAAAATATTTTGGACGCAACTGGGGAACCGTAATTTGTGGAAATGCTTTTGGTGGACTTGCCATTCAGACAGTGTATGGTAAAATTTATGATGCTAGCATAGGGTATGAGGGCAGAAAGTACTGCTATGGACTTAAGTGCTTTACGTGGAGTTTTGCTATGGCAGCCGTGCTGAGCTTATGCGCTACTCTCTTAAATGGTGGTGTTTTAGAATCAGAAATTATGAAGTATAGGAATAATAAGCAAAAGGAGTTTAAACATCTTGCAGAACCGGAGAGCATTAATAATGATTGATCTGTGTGTGATCTGATATAATACTTCTCAGACAAAGCACATAAATACCTAGGTTGTACTGTCAAGAACCAAAAGTAATTCCACAAAATTAATTACTCATAGACCTTAGTGCATTTTCATAGTTAAAAAAATCCCTTTTTGTGGTTTATCAAGATGTATAATGTTATGCGAAATAATATGCATTATTCCAATACAACAGTTTAAACGTTTACACTCTTATAAAATGCCTCTTTACATATATGCCAATGGTAACGTTGTCCAAGAAGTCAAAACAAATCATACATTTTCAAAATATCTGCAGCTTAAAAATGGAATTTAATGAAATAAGAATAACATTACCAAAATGACGCCAAAAGCTAGCTGTAGCGTAGTAAATTTGCTTGCAAACGTGGATAGGGAGCGCAGTGGCTGAATGGTAGAGTGCTTGACTCGAGACCGAGAGGCCCCGGGTTCGAGCCTCACCTGCGTCACTGCGTTGTGGTCCTTGAGCAAGACACATTTATCCTAGCTTAGTACTGGTTCAACCCAGGAAGAACCGTCCCTGTTTAACTGAAAGATTGTTGATGGGACGTAAAGAATCAAATCAAACAAACAAAAACAAAGCTTGCAAACGTGAGAGTACATTGAAATCTATGGGATTTCTGACGTTTGGGATTACTTTTGGTCACTGACTGTAGATACATGGGTGAATGTAAAAATGTCCAAAATACTGAAATTCCGACCTTAAACCATGCAGTATGCTTACAAAATAATAGCAATTTCGATTGGAGATGGTCAAGTCAATCCCAAAATCCTGAGTTCAGAATTTGATTCTTAAAACTATCATGCATGTACGAGTAGATATATTTACATTGAGTGGTCTTAGAATACATTTTATATCCTTTTCTACATTGAGCACTGTTTCAGTTTGTCTAAAATGTCAAAGTAATTACGTCCGTAGCCGCGTCAGCTGCTCTGCTCTTCTCGAGTCAGAGGTAGTATGTGACCGGACCAGGAATTGTAGTTCATGAAGCCTTGGTACGACTAAGTCCGTTTTAAATGGACAGGCAACTTTGAAATCAAGTAAACTGATCTAAACTCATGCCCAATGAAAACGCACTACCTACAAAAATGGCAATATCTCTTTAACGGCATTGTATTTTATTTTTGTAAAAGCCCCCTTTTGTATTTCACATTTCCGTGGCTACTGAGAGGGTTTCAAAACGGAATGATCTCTAATGACCCGTGTCGCAAGCATTTACGAAAAAAAAAAAAAAAAAAAAAAAAACACCGCCAAAACAGAAATTCACACAGCCAGCCATCGAATGTATCAGTATTTTTAAAAGCATTATTCTCGAATTTCTCTGAGCATGAAATTGCAAAGAATCTCTAAATTGATAGCCTGGACTAGCCATCTTGCCTTGAAAATGGCCATAACATCACGATGTGACGTCACTAGCGTCATTTAATCGAGACATTCAAGAGGTAGTTCGATCATTCAACTGAACTTTAGTCCGGGTAAGTCTGGTTCCCGTCAGGTGTTAAACATTTAATCGGCAGCCAATCACTGCCATCGAAACAAAATACTGGTTTCTTAATTTTTAAGAGTTTGGCAAATGCGGAGAACCAGTATCGACCAAAGTAAAAGGTGTGGTTGACCAGCAGGAACTGGATATGCGCAGACAAGGGCTAAATAGGAACAGAAAGATAGATAAGTGATCACGTGACACTAAACCAGAGTGAGTTTGACCAACTTTAGTCTAACCGCAGTACCTGCAGTTTCCAAGAATCCTTCTATTATTGCTGCAAAATTACGATAACGGCGCACTTCGAATAGAACTATAGTTCCTACTATATCAACTAAAGTTTGATTCGAACATCGGTAGTCGCTACTATAGTCCTACTAGAGATCAACGGTGGGTCAGAGCACCGTTACCCTAGTAGACTGTCTGGTTCCCTCCTCTAGCCTTATCTAACAACATGGGTTCAAGATCTGTCAGTAGCCTCAAAATAATTTGTTTTAGAAATTAAATACTCGCTGTGCTCATTCGCGGTCCTACTTATTCGTAATTGTTAATTAGAGTTTGCTGTGCAGTATATGAACATCATTTTTGTCTGCAATGAAGAATTGAAAGTATTCACTTTGTTTACTTGGCAACCAACTAAAGTTCCAACTACAGCCGTTCGAATGTAAACGTGCGTGCGCACCTATTTCGTTACAAATATAGTAGGAACTTTAGTTCGATTCGAAGTGGGCCAACACCGTAGCAAAAAGATTTGCTCATGTAGCGGGTCATTTTACCGGAGCATAGACACGGCCACCAATCCAGCTTCTTCATCGTAAAATACAATGATAATAAATTCATGAGAGGGACTTCCTACAATGCAGAAGCGGGACTCGATTCGTGTAAGAAACCGTATGTTCTCTTGTTTTGCTATCAATTACTCGCATTTTAAGAGGGGTTTCAAAAATTGGAGAATACTATTCGATGGGCCAATGACATAAGAACAAATACCTGCTGCCGATATGTTGGAAGCATTTGCGGTGCTTTGAAATCAGTGTTGACCTGTATGCAGTGTGTGTATTTTCAGGTCATATTGTAAATATTCAGCCTAAATATACCGCGTAAAACCGTTTATCAACTTTTTATACTTTATATATTAATTTCTATGACTTTGTTTTGATAGAAGATAAATATATGTCACCAATCAATGTTGTTTATTCGCCTGTAATTGAAGAATAATGGATATACTATGAAAAAAGGGGACTAGCTATGCATAAAGGGGACTAGTTATGAAGGGGAGGGATCTTACTATGAAGAAGATGAACCAAGGATCGCACAGTTTGAGGCACTGTTGGGTCATGTATCCTAAGTATAGGTTATTCAATGTTTTGCGTTGGTTAAGGAATATATACGAGGGAGCGGAGCTCCCGAGTGTATATTTCATAACGAACACAAAACATTGTATAACCTATTTAGACCTGACCCAGCTGTTTCCTGTGTTGATTTCACATCCTGAACTGTACACATAATGTAGCATTTTGCTGCATTACGTTTAGGAGTCTCTCCTTTCTTTCTTAGCCATGGATGCGTTCACATGGGACAAATGGATTTTATTAGCAGCATTTTTGTTAGATTCTTTTTCAAAATTATCTCGGAATCAAGCATTTCATTGATCACACGTTACAGATGTATAGGCTGATCAGTCCCCACTGCTTGTGCATTCTACCCTGATTCTCAGACAGTGGAGATACTCAGATTAGCGTATATATTCATATGCCGTTTGGTCATGCTGTCTTTTTCAAAAAGCATTTCGGGACAAGCAGTGTAATTTCTGACCAGTCTTCAATGTACATGTGCAGCCTGGTTGGTGTTTTCTGCACTCGCCACTTTTCTGTGAAACAGCTAACATCTGTAAATTACATCTTTTGTGTCAATATTCTTATTACAGTTTTATTTAGGGTTCTAAAAATAAAAATAAATTTGGTGAAATTAACATTTTGGACGGCAATTTCCTCTCATCAAGTTAGGGGAATTCTCACAAAAGTGTGGGTTATGGAAAATATACCACGCCGAGTATGATCCTTTTTTGCAACTGATTGGCTGAAAACAAATTGAAGTGGGCGGGTCATGGGCTAAAGAGTATTGCCTTTGACTTTAACATGTTTAACAATACTGCATTACAACGTTCAACAACTTAAATATCTCACTTCATGTTCTTATTAGAATACAAGATCATGATAGTTTTTCCTTCTTTGTGGTGGGGACTTATATTACAGATAATCCTGTGTGCAGCCCGGTTGGTCCCTGATTCAGATTGCCTCTCCTGTTTGAGAAAATTATACGAATGCCCTCGTTTTTCTTGTTCATTATGTAAAACAATATTTTTCTTGAACAGTGTACAGTCCTCTTTTCTTCTCTCAAACTAGTATTGGTATTAACGTGACTTCTAAGTTGTCTTACTCATACCCCCACCCCCACCCCGGCCCCGCCTCTCCCCGCTGTGGGGTTTCCTGTATTGATTTTCTCCTGGCGATCAAAACCAGCCAGTTGGAGCAGTCGGAAGAAACATATAGGCCCTCTTTTCTGTTTTCTTATCCATAACTACGGGGCGCAGTGGCTAGCCTTAGTTAGTAGAGCTTTAGAGTTGCACGTATGGCCTACATTTGTTTTGAGTATAGTGACCTGGTGACAGGTGACATCTTTCATTTTGTAGTTGATGGCGACCCTCGAATACAGCTATGATGCAGCTCCATTCGAATATTACCGTATTCGGTACAACAGTGCTATCTTATCATAACTTAGTATGGCAGATATTCTAAACATGAAAAAGAATGACCTTTCCATAAGACGTTGCAGGTATAGGATAGTGTTGGAAGGGCAGACGGAAGGTCAAACGGACAAGCCGAAAAAAATATGCGCTGATACAGGAATCGTCAGTGGGAGTCAAGACCAAACTGACAGAAACAAGCTCTGACAACTTAGAAATAGGTATTTTACAGTTTTACAGTGGAGGTCCAATTGTTTATTTTAAATTTATTGTTTTCCAAGGTTTCAGAGGAGTTCCATCGTTTTTCCAAGGGGGGGGGGGGGTTGACATTTTTTCGGGAGTGGGGGTCAATTAATCACCTCTGGATCCGCGCATGCACTCATTTTTAGAGTTTAAAGTTATTTTCTTAGCCCCTTTTAAATACGTTGAAACACACTGTACCTAGGAGCCGCTGTTGAGAAATTGATAAGACAATTACTTTATAAACCAGGGATCTCGACTCATGTAAGTAGCAGCGTGTTCTCTTATTTTGTTATCATATATTCGCATTTTACGAAATGTTTTGAAGATGTAAAAGCGCACAACATTTTTAGAGCAAAATTAATTTTTGATTGATTGATTTATTTCAGTATCACAGATTAGCAAAGTAAATAAAACGGCACAAAGTGATGTTAAACATACACATAAAATATACATTTAAAATACACAAATTGCTATGTTCTATGGCTTGCTAACCAATACCAAGGATCACAAAAAAGAGAAAGTGATTTCACTTATTTCCATTGTGGTCCTTTTGTAATGGATGCAAGTCATAGTGAGACACCACTAGTTAAACACTAAGTAAATAATTATTAAGAATTAAAACAGTAATTAAGAATGGACGTAAATACCTTAAAACCGTAAATGTCTATACTAGAAGGAAAGCAAAATTTATCAAGAAACTGTAAGAACATACATTACCAATCAATCTTGCTTAAAAGGAACTTTTAACAGCTACTTTAAAATTTGGATACCTCTGTAAGTGCCTAATATCACCAGGGAGATCGTTCCATAAAACACAACCATTATATCCAAAGGATTTCTTTCCAAAACCTTTTAATTTTGGAATAGAAAAACAACCAGTTTCCCTAAATCTAGTTCCATATGAGTGTATGGAACTTGCTGGAATAAAGTGCTCGACCATATAATCTGGAGATTAACCAGACTTGACCTTAAAAACATGGTTCAAAATAATCTGGTCAACTCTTTTTGAAACAGGTAACCAGCCAAGAGACTTGAACACTTCAGAGCCTACATGTGCCCTCGAATCCATATTAAGAACAAACCGTATGATTTTATTTGGGTCACCTGAAGTTTGTTTTTCAAAACCTTAGATTAGCCCGGATACCAAAAAGAGCATGCATAGTCAAAATGACACTGTATCAAGGATATCGCTAAAAGCTTTGTGGTTGTCAAATTAAAAAAAATTCCTCTTTCTGTATAAAAACTTCAACCTAGCATTTGCCTTATGAATTACAGAAGTCGCCATTGACAATTGACAGGATAAAAGTTAATGGACACAGCGAAACTTGATCATCCTTGGAAATATGGTGATATATATAAAACCTTTTCTTATCTTAACGCCCTGCAAAAAACTGCGAGCTTTATTTATTTTCAAAACGTGGAATTTTATGTAGTTGAAGATCTCCCAGGGCAGGGACTTTTACAAAGGATTTTACAAAGGGAAGTGGTATAAATGAACGGTAAAGATCGGGGTTGATGGCTATCTAAGAATCTACTTCATCGATGATCCCACTTCATAGCTGGTCCATCTTCTGCATAATTAGTCCATCTTCTGCATCGTAGACCCATCTCATTCAAAGTGTATCTCAAAGTGTAAATTAACACTAATATTTTTGCGATATATGTTGATACACCAGCATTTAAAGATGCCCAAGCCATGTGTTTCAAAAATAACTCTTGATAGTGGCGAGATTTCAAACAGTTTTGTGTCATAAAAAGTTGAACTTTGACCTGTGGACCTTTCCCAGGTGGGGGTGGGGGGTGGGGTGGGGTGGGGGGGATAGGGGGTCTGCGGGCAAAATGTTTACTACCATGTTGCTGCACTTTGTGATTCCCTTTAATTTGATATTTTGATATGTAACATGACTATGTTCTGAAAAAAGTTGAATTTTGACCTACTGAACCCATCACCAGGGTCGGGGGGGGGGGGGGTCTGCGAGCAAAATATTTGCTACTTCTCCAGTGACGCCAGAACATGGGGACGTTTTTGTAGTTGTTTGCTTTTTTGAGTGACAACATCCCTTTCAATTTTGTTTTCAAGTCCTTTGCTCAGCATGTTTTTTTTGTTAAAACGATCTCAGACTTTGAGGATAGAATTTTGTCTTGCCCAAGTTTGGATATAATATTGTACCATAAAATTTGTCCGAGCGGATGAGGTAGGTTAACTATCCTGCATTATCATATTACTAATTTTGAACTTCAATGTTAAAAGTAGGCTAATCATTCGATGACAATGCATAGGTATCAAGTGGGATGTCAGAAAGACTTTGGGCCTCAAACCAAAGGGGGAATGGCGCCGCTTTAGTATGGAAAGAGTCTTGTTGGATAGTTTGGTCCTATTTTGTGTGAAGCATATGAAAAATATACAAATTTAACTAACGCTACGAGGGGCATTTGGAAAGTTCGCTGCATAGCAGAACTCCACAACGCGCGTTGATAAAAAATGCTATCGAATAATAAATTTTTGGAAGTTACTTGATTGCTGGTGGAACAAAAGACATGACGAACACGTGCTCAAAATGAGTAAGTGTATACACACTGGCGGAAATTTGAAGCACAATTTGGGAAAAATCGATAGGGAATTGGGAATCTTATTTATAATCATGATTTGACAAATAAATAATTGGTGCCAGCTTAATTATGCACTCACTGCTTGCACGACCTAAGCCTTCACATTCCAAAAATATTGACTAATAGAGAAATGATACACTTTCGAAAATGGGACTTTGCAAATGTTCTTTATACTTTTACTACAAATTGTAGAGGAGCACGAAATATGCATATTGAGATTATGTTTTCTTAATTTGTAGCAAATAACGCTTAAAATCTTTTCGTTGCGCAAAAATGTTGACTTGTTTAAAACTGTATTTATCCTTGCTTAGTACTGGTTCAACCAAGGAAGACCCACCCGACATAACGGAAAAAATTGTTGAATGGTACGTAACGAATCAATTCAAACAAGCAAACTAAACTCATTCTATTCCATTTGAATATTTTAAGAGTTATCTTCCCTTTGTCTGGTTTACAAAATTTCTTTTGGTTTAAATGCAAAGAGCGCAAAGTGTGCAAGCTTGACAAAAATACAAACATAAAGCATGTTTGAAATACTGCCGGTTATATATACATGCGATTTTAGTCGTAAAAATAAACGCATTGCTTTGTTTTTCAAACGTTTACTTTGTATTGTTGTCCAGGTATTTAATTATTAGAAGCAACCAACTCGGCCATTACTTTTTTTAAGGACGTTACCAGATGGTAGCCTACCAAATGGTACAAACTTATCTAATTTCATCAAATATTGTTAATGTTCTGCACACTTATCAAATGGAAAAAAATGTACCTATTAAATGGAATGTTTGTTTGTTATGCCCCCAACTTTGAAACAGTTGAAGTGGCATATTGCTTTGGGCTTGTCTGTCCATCCGTCCTTCCGTCCATCCGTTTGTGCGTCCGTTACAAAAACGAAATCACAGTTTTGAAATTTCATAAATAGATTGTCATCAAAAAATAGCTGACCCGTATTTTTTTAGTCAAAGTTATCTCCCTTTGTGGAGTTATGTCCCCTTTAAAGGGTCATAATGACATTTTGTAATCAAGATATCTCAAAAAGTATAACAGCTAGGAGCTTTAAACTTAGTCAGCAGATAGAGGATAATGAGTAAATTGCCTGGTGAAATTAAAAAAATGTTATTTTATTTTCTTGAGTTATTGCCCTTTGAAAATTTGGACATAGAAAGCTAGATATCTCAAAAGCTATTACAGCTAGAAGCTTCAAACTTGGACAGCTGATAGAGGATAACGAGTAGAGAATCTGTTGAAAATTTAAGAAAACGTTATTTTATTTTTTCGAGTTTTTGCCTTTTGCATTTTACAGGTTATGCCATTTGCAAATTTAATTTTATAATCAAGATAACTTAAAAAAGATAGGAGCTTCAAACTTAGTCAGCAGATTGAGGATAAGGAGTAGTTTGCCTGGTAAAAATTAAAACAACTTTTTTTAATTATTGCCCTTTGATTTTTTGGAGTAATTGCCCTTAGAAAAGTTGGACATAGAAAGCTTGATATCTCAAAAACTATTACAGCTAGGAGCTACAAACTCGGACAGCTGATAGAGGATAATGAGTAGATTACCTGGTGTAAATTTGAGAAAAAGTTATTCTATTTTTTCGAGTTATTGCCCTTTGCATTTTTATGGGTTATTGCCTTTTGCAAATTTGCACATAGAAAACTTGAAACAAAGATAAATCTCAAAAACCATTACAACTAGTAGCCTCAGATTTGGTCAGCTGATAGAGGATTGTGAGTAGATTACCTGGTGAGATGATCCTTATGGATAAGAATATGGTTGGGGGTACAGTGTTTCATAAACACAATTTCTAGTTCCAGTATACAAACAGCATATGGGACAATATTAGCTGTTATCGGTTTTAGCTGCCCGATTATCTCCCTTGAATATTGACCACTCCGGCAACTTACCTGTTGAAATCTATGGCATCAATTACACAGAAAAGTATACAAACTTTTAAATAAATTACCAATAACTAACTTATTATTAAGTTGCCATTGTTTTATAAGTTATCACAAGAAAATTTAATGTTCTATCTTTACAATGATATAAACAAATATGAAATAACTTAATATTTAGTTTTGTCAAATTGTTCATCTTTTTAACTGGTAAAACCCCATTCATTTCTATGTATATTGAATGAAAATGCTTAGGGTGAGCATTTTATTACCCCAAACTAATCATACTCTGACATTTCCTCGATGTTTTATAAGTTATAAATGGTATCTCTATCATCCAGCAATTTCAACCATATAAGTTTCATAAAAATAAAATGAATTTTAGTCCTGTCATTTTTATGTTGAAAATGGAGTTTTAGCGCCTTCTTGCCTAAGCGTTTAAAAGGGCGGAGAAAATGCCTAAGTCCTGATTGGATTGCGGGTCTATAATGCTCCCGCACTATTCGATATGCTTAGAGAATGTCGAGAAATCTAACATCATTTTTAAAAGAAAGGGAAAGCACAGCTGCTTGGGAGATATGATTATGAAAAAAAAAAAAAAAAAATAAGTTAGAAGTAAAATACCACTGTCCATGACAAATCGCCGAAATAAAAACATTTTATCACAAAGTACTTCAACTTATTTTTATTTCTTTATTTTAAATTATTATTATTATTATTATTATTATTATTATTATTATTAACATCTATCGTTTGCAAAAGAAATTAATTTGAAGACTTTATCTGGCAGAATATTCGTACTTCATTCTCACACCGGATAGGCGGCATTCGAAAACGTTAATACTATCGGCGGCATACGTTAATACTATCAGAATAGTTAGAAACAGAGTTTTCGATTGCGATTTGTCGCCAGACTGGTTACAAATGGCAATCGAAAACACTGTTTCTAGTGATTTTTGATCCGCGTTCGTCGATTGTTAAGGACGTTTTCGATTGTCACCTATCCAGTGTGATTCTGGGTGACAAAGGGTTTTGAGACGCTCATAACGGGATATGCGATAATCCTAGGTGTCAGATACTCCCTGGGGCTAAAGGTCTTATCTTGATCGTAATGAAATACTGATTTTACGGGCGAATTACGTTTAAGCGGAAATCATACCGTGACGGAGTATGAAATGAGCGGAGAACCATACAGTCAAAAGAGCGGATGGATAATTGATTCAAATGAGCGAATTTTCCAGGTAATGGCCTTTCAATAAGTATTTCACCCAGTTGTATTACCTGTAAAGGCCAATATTGCTCAGTCCTTAATAGGTGATTGGGAGCGCATTTCAGTGGCGGATCCAAATGGGATTCAGGGGGTTCCACGCTATTAAATGTCCTATGAAAATGAAATAATTTGGTCTCAGTGAGACCAAATTATTTCATTTTCATGGTATATTTAAGATAAATGAGACAAAATCAGCAAAGCAAACCACGCACCTTTATACATATGGACCCAATTTCCAGGAATCCTTAATCCGCCCCCTGAATCTGGAGGTATACCTGGAAAATTCGCTCATTTGAACAATTTAAACATCCGCTCTTTTGCCTTATGATTCTCCGCTCTTTCGAACAAAATAAATCTGCTCTTTCGTATTATGGATCCGCTCAAACGTAAATCTCCCGATTTTACGGTTTTAACTGAATACATGACTTTTTATAAACAGTTACTGTCTTGTGTTGAAGACTTCTAAAAACTTATGCATAAGTAAATGCGACATGGGTGTGCATCAGGCACTCGGGCTGATCTCAGTCTTCGCGCACTGTACACCTAGCTTACTAGTTTTGTCATGCGGCTTCTCGTCAGCGTCTTTACTGTTCAGTAAAATAACCTTTTTCAGTCATACTACCAAAAACTGTCACTTCATGGGCAGATGCTCAGACTGCGCAAAAAGTTTCGTTTATAGTTTTAGTATTGTTAATGGCTTGGCAAGTATTGTAAAAGATGTGCATATATTATGGCGAGTCCTATAAATAAAGCATACGCAACAATGTAGAGAAGAAGACATCTCTCTCCGGGCCTGTATCGTTTGCAATCATTCTCGCGAGACCTGACGATACCTCATCTAGATCTCTCGCATTTCGCCCTTTGCATCATGGGTAACTAGCGATATTTGGCTAGTCCCGTTCAATTCTCGCACTGCGGTAGTAATGGAATTAATTGTTAAAAATAGCAAAAAGTTAAATTTTTGACAGTTTATCATTTCTCTTTTAGTCAATAGTAGTAATGGGTGGCACTCTGGGGCATTTTTTAAGCCTGAAAAGAACTTAGAATTTTACAGGCTAAAAAATGCCCCAGAGATGCCTACCCTGGTAAGCTTGAGTGACTAGCTGTGAATAACTTAGTTTATTTTTGGGATTATTCTGGCTGGGTCTATGATTGTAATAGTTTCTTGGGCTATTGAGAAATAACTTAGTTAATTTTTGGTTGGTCTGTAATAGTTTCCTGGGCTATTGAAAATAACTTAGTTTATTTGCGTGAAGATCGATCTGATTGTGACAAATTCCTACCTGGTAGGCATATTGTGGTCATCTTTTTATAAAGACTAACTTTACTTGCATCACAAACAACAGGGTTCCTAATTTGCATATCGTACATCTAGTACGTTGCAATAGCGAATTAAACTTTACGTAAGGAATTTTGGGTTCATGAAGAAAAATAACTTAGATATTCAAGGCTACTTTCTGTAGCTAAGAAAAATTACATTTAGCACAATATTTCGCTTCTCGCGACTTTCAATGATAAGTTACGTCATATAAATTATACATGACGTCATTGAAAAGCAAGTTGTATCTTCTAAAAGCGACAACAGGTATAACTTTTCGAAACAATAGATAACTTGGTCATTTTAAGAGTAAAGGTGTGTACTTAGATATGATGTCTGCTTGAAAGTTTCTAAGGATTTTACTTTTTCAGGTTCTTGCATGGAGTCGTATTTGATAGCTAGTATCAATTTTATGATTAAGTTAGAGCTTCTGTTGATATCTTAGATAATCATCATTGGCGTGTAATAGTATTGGGGTTTAATGATCAGATGTTGATGAAAGTGTCCATATCGCTTGAGACGTGGATGCAATGTGGACCTTCACACGTAAAATGTGGATGCATTGTGGATCCACCACATCTCCACATTTTGAAGGTGGATGTAATGTGGAGCAATGTGGATGTATTGTGGAGCAATGTGGATTTCCACATTTCAAATGTGAATAAATGCAGATATATTGTGGGTCAGCATAATGGAAATTTACGTTAATTTTTGGATAAATTCGAAATTAATGTGGACCGCCACACTAAAAATGTGGATCCACCACATCTCCACATCTTGACAATGTGGATCCACCACATCTCCACATTTCTACAATGTGGAGTTTCCACACCTACAAATTCGACAATTTGACTTATACCCTCTCTCAATTTCAGGTAAACTTCAGCGCTGAGCTGAAATAACTATGATTGTGATAGTTTTCTGGTCGTATCCACTAGTTGGTCTATGATAGTTTCCTGGTCCTGCTGTGGTAATATATAAAATATCTTAGTCAAATTCAGCTTTGAAAATAACTTAGTAATTTTAGATGGGTATAGAGTGTGATATATGTGTGAGTAATAGTCAAGGCTACTAAGTTCTATGCGTCTTAAGAGTCTCTTGGTCAATCAAGACCTCAACTCCTAGAGGCATCACTCTGTAGTGTTAAATAGTGTATAGCTAGCCGTCTCAAGCTTACTACTACTTATTTTTTGATAAAAAGAACAACAAAGACAAATGAACATTTCTATAACTTTATTGCCCCGCTAACTATAACTCATTACAATGACAGAGGATTAGGGCCGTCCCTCTATTCATTGTTTACAATAAGAGAAATTAAAGAATATATGCCATCGTACAAAATGGAATTCAATTAGAATTTTTTGCGCATCGATCCAGGGCCTTTTTGGAAGTTGACTTTGAGTATGTCTTGGACCAAAGTTGTTCTGTTGCAGCTGACTTGGTGCATATTTTGATCCTGAACTCTGTTGTAATGAATCTGATTCATCATCTTCACCTAAGGAATAGGTTGGTGGGTCAAATTCTTCAAGTTTCCCATCCAAGAGGTATCTTCGTTTTTAATAGCATATTTCAAAGCGTCATCCTCATCAAAGTCATCTTCATCTCGTAGTCGTTTTGCTGTATCTTTTATCTTCTTGTGCAATGGATCTTTCTTCATTGCCTTGGATAATTTAAGGAAGGCCTTGTATTGACCAATGGCTTCTGCTCTGTATCTTGGTTCCAGTTTATTGAAAGTCACCTCCTCTGCCTCTTCTGTGTCAATGTCTGGATTTTTCTCTATTATATGTTGTACACCTTCATTGAATGTGTCTTGTAGGATACTATGAGCTCCATCAACAAAAAATGTCCAAGGATCAAACTTGCTCTTTTTTCTAGAATAATGTTGGTCTTCATCATCTTCATCAGTACAATCTGTATCACTACCGTCATGAATACCATAATCTATGTCTGTATATTTCCCAAAGATGTCTTCCTTTTGATGACTTCTGGAAGTCTCTGCATCAGATTCTTCAGACATAGTAGATTCTTCATTTTCTGACATTGTTTCTGACTCCATATCTTCACTGCAGATACCACTTGTCAGATGTCGTCTCAAACTGTGTGATCTTGCAAACTGTCGTTCACACTTTTGACACTGATGTTGACCCATTGAAATCGTTTTGGTAAATGAATAGTTTCTCCTTAATTGTATCCTTTTATACTTGTAGTGAAATACAAATCCACAGTTTTGTCAATATTTCTCACAAAAATATGACATTTTCTACTCTGTCTTATTATTTGCATGTACTTCTTTTGCTGCAACACTTGAGAGAGGACTGCATTTTCTTGTTTTGCTGCTCTCTTTTGCAGGAGAAAATTCTTTCTTTTATCACATCTTTGTTCCGTTATATTTCTTCCCTTCATAAATTTATTCTCTAATGGCCGTCTTTCTAGTTGGCTTTCTATCAGCTTACGAAGTTCTCTATGGCACATTCTACAGTACTTTGGTGGTCTTCCTTGCTTGAGTTTACTATCCAACGCTGTACTCAGCCTTTTCATCAGATATCGAATTTGTCCATAGCTCATTTGATATTTAGTTGATTTTTTAGAAGCAGGTTTTATCATATCATCATTGCAGCTTGTATTTTTCTGTCTTGCTGAGAGATCCAATCTTCTTCTTTTAGTGTTCGTAGAACAATAAGACATGTCAACCAGAACCATCATATTTATACTGATAGCAAAATTGATCAACTTTTTATCCGTTTGAAGTGTAATTTTACTAAAGTTTTCCCACCAACAAAAGGGACAGACCTGCCAATTTCATCTTTGATATCAATATGAACCTGATCAATATAAGATTTTGCCAAAGGTACATAATGTAAATTCACAAATTCTTGACGCGATTGAGTGCTAGATTTGGACTGTTTATAAGAAACAATTCTAAGTATAGGAGCTGTTATATTTCCAACGTAAGTGTAATCTGCAACATCAGAATAAACAAACATCTGATGGTGGGCCATGTTCAAATCAACAGCATATATAAAAGCCTGGTTATCATTCCCAATCAGTTTATTTGAAAGATCAGGATTCAATCCAAGTATTTCGCCAAGAGACTTTGAAAATCTTATTTGAACTCTATTAGGATTTTCAACATGTAAATTTACACGATTACCTGTTTTCTTATAACTTAATGAGATCATACTGTGGATTTGACGTAGAATAGCTCCACATTTTTCTTCAATTGCAATCTGAATTTGCTCTACTAAGTGCTGAGGCGAATTATAGTTTCCTGCTGGGATAAACAATTTTATTTCAGGACAACTTCCATTTTTCATGCATACAGTATTCATTTTACTTTTCCCCAGTCTTTCCAAAACATTCTCATCGTAGAAGTGAACATAAAAATAATTGCTGTTATGTGAAATGTTATAAACTTCCGAAGAAGTCATAATTTCGACCAACGCTACAACCCATTGTTCTTTCTGGACTTGAATAGGATGATTTAGCTTTGTGGTAAATGAGAACTGTTTATTTTTAGGGAAAATATCCATAGAACTATCACTCAGTAAGCTCAGATAAAATTCATCCATGATCGCATATGTGAAACAACCAACACACTTGATAGAAATATAATGACAATTAGACCTTGCTTAACGTCATATATATGTAATGACTACTCTCATATTAATTATATGAAGATGGAATATATATCATGCAAAACTTTGTATGTTATGCAAATCTGAAATCTACTATGTGAAGATGTATATTCCACGTTTGAATCCTAGACATATTCATCAACTTGTCAAACATGTAAATGTGGAAACTTCACAGTGTAAAGAGGTGGATAATTAAAATTGCTAGGCCTAAACATTTTTAATGACCATCAAAGGTGACTGATGGTGCTTGAACCAAAGATGTAGATTATCAGAATAAGTAAGGTTGCAAAGATCAGGAAACGATACAATCAAGTACCACACCTGACCCAGGATACCAATGGGAAAGTGACAAACTCACAGAAGACACCACAAACGAGAGCCAAGAGGTCAGCCCTTTCCCAGCAGGTGACCACGAAGCACATATAAACAGACGCACACAAAACATAGCAAACACAAGACAGAACAAAAACATAAAAGATCCACAAAAGAAGTACCGCCTTGGAACGGTCAGTAAAATATTTTACTGGAGGGCTTAAACCGGATTAACGGCGCCAACCTCACCCTTAATTCAGATGTGGATCAAGACACATAGATATTTGCATGAAAGACCCCTAACTTATCAATGCATCATCTCCTAAAACATATAAATCAAGATATAACAAGGAGATAAAGCAAGGATAAGGACTCAACAGTAAATTAAACTGAATACCGGAGCAAAAGAAATCCAACAGGTAAACCCCGGTGGGCCCGACAAACAGCCAAAGCATCAGGCCCCTACCATCTCATCAATAGATAAGTCTTTAAGTCGGAACCATCATAGAGTCTGAAGTCCGACCCACCGGCGTGCAATTAAAGAGGAAAGCAAAGTTGCCAACTGTGATTGGGTTGACTACCAAGCATGCAGTCTGTTGCAATACATTAATGTTATAGCCAATCTTTTTATAATGGGAAATTATTTTAATGAACTGCGCTGAAAAATTATTAGAGCCAACAATCCTCTTCAACTTATACACCAAGTCACCATAGAAATCAGGTTCCGAAAGTCCTTGGCGCAAGAGAGATTTAAGTCCAACTTGGAATTTAGAAATCAAATCAAAGTATCGTCTATAAAATTTTGAAAATGTTTTGCGAAGTTTATGATACCGATAGCCCTGTTTAAGAAGTTTCTGAGTTAACAATTTATTGCGGGTGTTGAAGTCAGTAACATAGCTAGATGCTCTAGCAAAACGTATGAGTTGAGAGATATAGACTCCATAGGATGTAGAACGAGGAACATCACCATCTAAAATGGGAAATTGACAATTTCAAAATCAAAGTCGTCACGTTTATCATAAATTTTGGTTGAAACAATACCATTAGAAATTGACAAATGCAAGTCTAAAAATGCGGCTTCGGTATCAGAGGCATTGGCTTTATTAAGTTGGAGCTCTGAAGGGTATATTTGACTAACCATATTTTCAAAATAAACATTATTAATATTTAAAATATCGTCCAAATATCTGGAAGTAGTGTTAAACGCATCAATAACATCAGCCTGCTTATCATCAGAAAGAGACATCATAAAGTCCCTTTCATAACAAAACAGGAATAAATCTGCAACCAGGGGAGCACAATTAGTGCCCATAGGAATCCCAACTACTTGTCTATAGAGCTTGGTGCCAAATCGAATAAAAATGTTGTCCAACAAAAAGGTCAGCGCATCACATACATTTTGACACGACCATGCATGATATTTTTTAGGTTTTTCTGAAGTAAAAAATGCATTTCTGTCACTACATGCAAGGTAAGGAGAGCCTTCTCTCTGGAAGGTTCTTTCAATAAGATCAATAAGTTTATCTTTAATTAAATTATGAGGTAAAGTAGTGTAAAGAGTAGAAAAATCATAAGTAGACAAACTGGTCGCATTGAAATCTCTAGCTTTAAGTTTATCTAAAATTTCACCTGAATTTTTAATCGACCAAAATAGGTTTTTACCGGATCTCTCATATACTTTTTCACAATATTTGATAACATGTTTTTTAACAGCTGTAAGACACGAGGTTAACAATTTAGAAAGTTCTGTTGTCGTACAAGAACTAGAATTAGCAATAAATCTTGCTTTATAGGGTTTTTTATGGAGTTTAGGTAACCAGTACAACGTAGGAACTTTGTCTTGATTTTCTTTAGCATTGACACCAAAATGTAGGGCTGTATGACAACCATGCCCAACAACAATCACCCTTTCACTTAAAGAAGGCTGCAGTTTATAGGCATTAGTGTCAACAAGCTCACGCTTAAGAGTATTAATATAATACAATCGTCATACAACTACAACATTGTTAGCAGCTTTATCTGCTGGAACCAAAACATAGTTCATATGAAAATCCTGGATACCTCGTTTAAGATGACGAAAAGAAGATTTAGGTTTAGGGGGCAAAAGATGTGTATTACGAGAGTAAAATGAAATACGACTATCAATAATTTTAAAAATGTTAATCTTCCATTCCTTCAAAGCATCAGGTTCAACATTTTCCCGTTTGCACCATCGATTACTGAAGTCATTTAAAGAAGCAGCGATCTCTCTACGACATTTAGAGAAATCAATATTAGAGGGAAATCTATATTTAGGACCTTTAGAAATGATATTGCGAACTCTAGCGTCAGGAATGACATTTAGATTACCTGTAATAACATGCCCTGCAGAGGGATATAAATAATTTGAATTTTTACAATCTCAGGAGGCAGGAGTATTGGAATCTATATCTAAATTATTTACAATTTTATTAAAGTTAAATATCGTAGACCTTATTGGTTTGTTATATTTATAACAAATGATAGGAGTTTCAGAATTATTAAAGTAATTTGGAATAGATGAAATCACTGAATTATCCTTGAAGATACTATGTAAATCAATAAACTCAATACCTTTGTTAATGAATGGAATTTTGATAAAATGTCGTTTATGGTTGACCTCAGAATCGATATAAGGACTAAGGAAATGTTGAACATAACACCTTGTAAGGAGTGCTGCTTTATATAATTTATTTGCTCTATCATAAAGTTTATTAGCCTCTAACTCTAAATTGCGTAAAACTGAGATAGGCAAGGAACTTAAAAATGAAAATAAGCCATGTCGACCATGATTAGTTAAAGCCAAAGAAAGATCCTTTAGAGAAGTATTTAAGCGTTTTTCAGTACAAATTTTGCGCTTAATGTTGCCATTTTTACGTTTACCATGAGATCTACTTTTACGTTTTTTACATTCCAAAACAGAAAAAACATCAAAATCTGGCATTTTAGAAATGTTGCCTTCATGGTATATATTATCATTAAAGCCTAAAGGAAAAGGTGATTGCAAAAATTTAATCCATTTAAGTTCAGTTTCATGTCTCTTAATATTTTTTAATCTAGTTGATGAATACGGATCATATATAATTTTTTCAACAGGCTGAATTACAATTTTACTAGGTGAATGACCATTATTTTTGAAATGGCGATAAAGAAATGTGTCAAATTTTTTAGGCTTTTTCATTTTACGAAAGTGCTCACGAAACCTAGTCTTGAGGGATCGGCCAGTTTGTCCAATATATTGCATTCCACAGTTAGTTTCAGTTCAAGTTATAACATAAATCAGATCCGATGAAGTTCAGTCCAAATCATTATTATTAATTATGGAGAATTTTCTTCCATTTACAGAAGATGTAATGGTAGTTTTAGTACATAAATGTGCGCAACAGACACACCTCTTGGCATTGCACTTAGAAACATTAGGATACATTTCGCGTCTTTTGAATGCATTAAATGGTTTAGTATACTTCCTGATAATAGGTGACCCAAGAGGAGATAACCTTATGGTAGGAAGCATATCCCGAAAATTGTTAACTGAACTAGGAATACGAACAGAGGACGCCGAATGTAAACTAATGGGAGATAAATGTAATTTTGTTATTTTCGTTCTTATCATTAAAAGTTGTTTGGGTAAGTACCATCCCAAGACAAGCAATCAACACACCGGTTATTAAAATGACAAGCCACTATAATATGAGTCCTTAAAAGCAAAGGAAGGTATAACAAATGCAAGCGATAATCCAAATGGCTAATACAAGTCCACAGGTGTATAGAAAGCAGAAGTTATACAACGGGGTATGAAAATCGGTCATCTAGTGATCTTAAATGCGGTACAAGACATAGAGGATATCCAGGGACAGGAATAATGGAAGGAGATTGTACACACAATCCTGAGGATTGGAAAAATAAGAGCATTAAATGAAAGTGCGGGGAGACTTTTTAGGGCTGCCACGCAGGACAGACAAAACAACTCTGATAATCAAAGTAAGTTAACTATTGAGAGATTGCAATATTTCAGTCATATCTGTACTTCTCCCAGAGAGAGCGAGAGAGAAAGGAAGAATAGGAATGAAGACTAAAAGGCCTCAATCCAAATTTGCCTCAGGTGAAGTAAATATCATCCTGCCAACATGTCGAATAAAATTATGATATGGTCATATCTCTGAAAACTGCAATATTGTACCATGCTACTATCAACTTGAGAGATTGAGAAAAAATAGGATTGATTGAAGAGAGAGTTTAAGCCAAATTGTCGAATGTGTAGGTGTGGAAACTCCACATTGTGGAAATGTGGAGATGTGGTGGATCCACATTGTCAAGATGTGGAGATGTGGTGGATCCACATTTTTAGTGTGGCGGTCTACATTAATTTCGAATTTATCCAAGAATTAACGTAAATTTCCATTATGTTGACCCACAATATATATGCATTTATTCACATTTGAAATGTGGAAATCCACATTGCTCCACAATACATCCACATTGCTCCACATTACATCCACCTTCAAAATGTGGAGATGTGGTGGATCCACGTTGCATCCACATTTTACGTGTGAAGGTCCACATTGCATCCACATCTCAAGCGACATGGACACTTTCATCAACATCTTATCATTAAACCCCAATACTATTACACGCCAATGATGATTATCTAAGATATCAACAGGAGCTCTAACTTAATCATAAAATTGATACTAGCTATCAAATACGACTCCATGCAAGAACCTGAAAAAGTAAAATCCTTAGAAACTTTCAAGCAGACATCATATCTAAGTACACACCTTTACTCTTAAAATGACCAAGTTATCTATTGTTTCGAAAAGTTATACCTGTTGTCGCTTTTAGAAGATACTACTTGCTTTTCAATGACGTCATGTATAATTTATATGACGTAACTTATCATTGAAAGTCGCGAGAAGCGAAATATTGTGCTAAATGTAATATTTCTTAGCTACAGAAAGTAGCCTTGAATATCTAAGTTATTTTTCTAAAGAGACTATAAGATACGCAGAACTTCATGAACCCAAAATTCCTCACGTAAAATTTAATTCGCTATTGCAACGTACTAGATGTACGATATGCAAATTAGGAACCCTGTTGTTTGTGATGCAAGTAAAGTTAGTCTTTATAAAAAGATGACCACAATATGCCTACCAGGTAGGAATTTGTCACAATCAGATCGATCTTCACGCAAATAAACTAAGTTATTTTCAATAGCCCAGGAAACTATTACAGACCAACCAAAAATTAACTAAGTTATTTCTCAATAGCCCAAGAAACTATTACAATCACAGACCCAGCCAGAATAATCCCAAAAATAAACTAAGTTATTTACAGCTAGTCACTCAAGCTTACCAGGGTAGGCATCTCTGGGGCATTTTTTTAGCCTGAAAAATTCTAAGTTCTTTTCAGGCTTAAAAAAATGCCCCAGAGTGCCACCCATTACTACTGTCAATATTTTCTGGATGTAAAGCTACGAGTCAAGCAAGCAGTGATCGCATAATATATTTTTAATAAAAATGGCGGCTCAATCCCAGTGTGCACCGAGCGAAAGGCGACAGGTTTGTTCGTGCTAGCGAGCTTCCTGTGCGACAATGCGTTTGCACTATTTAACATTTAAATAAATTGTAAACTTATGATATAATTTTTTGTGAGGTCATTAAATTCTTCGGGCAAATTTTCAACTTGAGCGAACGGCAAATGTCCTGGCGAGACTGCAGAGGCTTGTATAGGAGTTTTAGGGATACAGGATATTTGCCACTTTACTTCCAGGGATATAGGATACTATCCATTTTACTTCCAGGGATATGGGATACTTGGTTCAATATTTTCGTTACTTCCAGGGATATTGAAAAATTAGGAAAATTAATTATGGGGATATTTGCTGATTTATAAGGGATATTGGCCTCTTTACTTCAAGGGATATGGGATATTTGGTACCCCCCCCCCCCCTATACAAGCCTCACTGCACATCGAGGGTCTGGCGTGAACCATTGCGTTCATATATTTCGGTTAAATATTCCTAGAGTGCAGTGATACACACCGGCCTGAGAACCAGAACTGACAAAACAATTTATAAAAGGTAAAGGTATTTCAGCAGCAAACAGCAATGGGACTGATCAGACTGCGCAAATAAAGTATTATGCGAATTTGTTGTACGCATATGGTTAACTGAAAATTCATGCATATAGTAGCATCTAGGCAGTGAAGACAAGAAACTGCTATGAGCATTAATATCTGCATAGTCTGACCTAGCCTGCTTTCTAGTCTGGTCATTTTTTCTTCTTTTTTATTTTTCCGTTTCTTGGTCAAAACTGACAATATCAATCAAAATAACGGACAACCGATACCTTTGATGTGGTATCATTTTATTCTCTCTTTTTTTAAGAATATTAGCAATATTAGCGTTAGAAAATATTGCCAAAATATTGACGACTGGACCCAGGCTAGGTCTGACCTGCTAAGAACTCTTCTGGCACACGTTTTATGATGTGGTCATCTTCACGTTGACACAGCGGAAACTCAGTGGGAGTTCGCTCTTCTGTGTTTAAAGCTGATAAGAATCTGGCCTTAAGCACTTTGGTGCATTTTCGGTCTGCATTTCGGTCTGGAGATATATGGTATATTGGCTCAATGTAGACCTATGATTCTGTACCGAGAGAAAACTCAGATCAGGTTTTACATCAACATTACTGATACGGGTAAACGTGAAAAAATGTTACATTTTTTGTAGCTTTCCTGGGTATAAACCAGTTCTGCCAGGTTGGCTTAAAGGTGCATTTGCGGCATCTCGCTGCTAATTTTTTACCACAATATTTTATTACTCTACTCTTTAGCTTAACATGTTTTCTAACGATTACAAGAAGGAAACGCCCCAAGAGTGGGCCCAAAAACCGCTTTCAGAGCGATTTCTATACTTTGTTAATTATTTGCGTCCCTCCAATAATTCTCGGGCAAGTTTTACGGTATTTACCGACAGTAGTGGCTATTCATATGAACTCTTACGTGACCTCTTATGACCTCTTATGACCCATGCGTGAAGCGCAGCACAAACAAAAATGGCGGAAATTGAACATGTCAAAAGGGCAAGAGTTGGAAGACTCACATCATCTGCCACAAAAAGAGAGAAATCAGAGAACGACGCTAAATGTAATAGAAGTAGAATAAATATCGGTGAAGAATTCGGTCGCTGGACCGACCTGAACACCCGTTTCGGACTGAAAACACGCGCAGAGGTGGGAACGATTTTACTTGACAGGTAGGGCTTATTACAAAAAGTCATATTTAGCCTGGACATGCTTATCTACTATTCTACAGCCGGTGAGACTGTCATTATAGTGTTTTTAAACGTTGTCGTTCAGCAAAAGCGCTTGTTTAGTATTGAAACACTTGCAAAGAAATACTTCTAGCAAGCTGTTTATATGTGCTATTATTGGACGGGGCTCGGAATGGGGATATTAACTTTTCGTTTACCAAAAATAATGCGCCAGCCTTTTTGTTGCTACCTGGCTTCTTGCTTGGTCAGAAAAACAATATAAGTCATAACATTCAAAATGTCTGTTAAAATGGGATCAAATTTAGGCCAGTTTGTTTTCATGTTTTCGTTTATTAAATAAGTTTTCATTCGTAACAAGTAGTAGCTTTTGAAAATAGTGTCGCTCCAGTGTTGCTTTACTATCTATCTATCTATCTATCTATCTATCTATCTATCTATCTATCTATCTATCTATCTATCTATCTATCTATCTATCTATCTATCTATCTATCTATCTATCTATCCACACCCCATCCATCTGTCTATCTATTTGTCGATCCCCTAACAGAGACACTTAAGTTAGGCCAAAAAATGTGCATTTCCTTTTGCAAAGTAAAATGGAATTACTGTTGTTAACACGGGTGTCAGTTTTATAACGACCACCAGCATATCACACCCCGAGACAGGCAAAATATTGAGTTATGCATGCTTCAGTTATCAATTAAAAATCAAGCTTTGATCATCCAGCAATGGGGTGTAATCTGAAAAGTTAACTGTCAGCACCCTTTTTTGACATTCTTGTTATTTCCCCAGCATGGCTTTATCTTTTATGATGCCTGGTCTAAGAAGGCCTAGTGCTAAATAAAAATGTAAATAATTTCAAACCTAATAATTTTTCAACATAAACAGCTACCACCACAAAAACAGTCATATAAATAGGACAGAAGCCATTTGTGTGCGTGTGTTCGCGCATGTGTGTGTGTTTGGGGGGGGATACAGGATTTGGTTAGTCCCGCGCCTTATCTAACGCACATGGCCATTTTATTTTAAATGTAGAACGCAAACATTAAATTCCAGTTGAGACAACTCTGTGTGTCCGTGCCTCGTGAGTACGGTCTTTCATCCGCATTGAATAAAGAAAAGTGATCGATGTTTATGAGATAAACGTACCCTCCGTAAAGGGAAGCATATGAAAAGAAAATATAAATTAGTACGAATCATGTTTATTAACTTGGTCACATGTCAACAAATATGGCGCTTACGAATGTTAACCCCAGGGGGGTACTGTAATTTTTTCCGTATACGTAGGCTCGGACCCAGCATCTACCGTTCACCCCCAAAAAATATCAGGAATTTCAAACACCCCAAAAAAATTTTGAAATTTTAGCAACCCAAAAATATATCCCAATTCTGTACCTTGACCTTAAAAAAAGACCCTAAATTGCATAGAAATGACCCTCAAACTAACGCAATTTTGTAATGACCCCCAAAAAAATATCCACCAAATCTTCATACCCCCAAAAACTATTCATTTTTCTGAAAATCCCAAAAAATATTGAAATTCAGAATTTTGAACCCCAAAAAATGGGCCGAGCCTATGTATGTGTGAAAATATCAGAGTACCCCCCCCCCCCCCCTATGATGTTAACCACCAATGCGTCATCATAAATATAATAGTATATAGAGTAGAGTAGATATCTAGTATCAGAGAATAGGGCAGTGGATGCTAGTACTGGCCTATGTCAACTTGTCAAGAGGATTAGTATATGCATGGACAAAAGAAAAAAAATGGGGAAAGATTTGTTTATTTTTCGCAGATGAAAGATATCTGAGGCTGTCTAAAATCTGCAGTTTGAGAATTGCGTTACCCAATGTGTATTATTTGTATAAGAAGGGGTTCAAATATTGCAATTGAAGCCAAGTAAGAACTATAACTTAAATAACAAACCATACAAGAACTTTACAAGAACTTTACAAGAAGTTTTTTGCATAGAAAAAAACAAGTGGAAAAATAAATTTGTATATAACGTTACTGTGAATTACGTTACAACAATTTTACTAAACTCCAAATACCTCTCTAAATGCATACACTAACTGAAAAATGTTTGTTTTTAATCAAAGCAAATCTGTCCTAGTTAATAAAGACCGATTTTAAACCATATTACAGTTGTCATTTTATTTTAACAAGGATTTACCTATATGCTCTGGGTACATCGACTCCCCTATTCATGTAACTTACAAAGCTACTCATTGTATCAACACAACATATGCAAAGTAATCTGTTTGAAAAACAAAATTGAATAGTTTAAATCTCTAAGAGACTGCTCGTACGGTTTTTGAAATGAGCTAAATTAAACAAAGGTAACGTAACTCACAAGTACATACCGTAATTCACATTCTACAAAAACACAGATTTGTCAAATCAAAGGGCCAAATACAACAAACCGACGGTGATTATAAGTTTCTGACTTGTTGTTCAATTGTTAGTTTCTCTTTTTCATACAATTTTTATCTCGTTGCTGCTACCACTGGAGGTTTATTGGTGAGATTATTTTGTTTGTTTTTGTTGCTTTACGTCCCATGTCAATAGCTATGGTCATTGCGGGATGGTCAGTTCACTTAACCACACTTTTTCCTGGGCAGGCTTGAGCAAGCGGTTAACCAGTAATTTGTGCACATACTTTCGCTTGTAACTGACAACAGCCCTTCTTGAATAAATCAGCGGAAGGAGGAGAATGACCGTAGAAATTATTTCATGATCAATCTCCACGAAAGTATGGTACCGGGCCGGGATCGAACTCGCGACCCCTGGATCTGCAGTCAGACACTCATCTGAAGCCAGACACGTTACCGACTGCACTACGCGGCCCGGTATTGGTGAGTTTATGTGTATACTTTGAAATTGGCACTCCCGCTTTTGCATCCTGGTCCATTCAAGTTGATCACAGTGACCTCAAATGTTCTCATGACTTAATATGTTGATAACTTCTATGGTTTATATGATAGATAAAATAGTTAACTTGAATTTATAACTTCTTATCTTCAATTGAAGTGAGCAAATTGGCTATGTGAATTACGTTACCATGAATGCTTTGCCATTTTTCTGAGAAGGGTGTATCTTTGTGAATGCTGCAAACTTTGCTTTTTTGTTATAAATGTACATAAAAAGGCATTTATTGAAGTTAGATTTTTTTATCTGCATTGTATTAGTTTGTAGTGAGCCACAACAAGTTTTCAAATATATGTAACATTTAAAATCATTTTTCTATAATCATATTTGAAGTGTTATTCCAACAACATTAATGAAACCAGATGCAACAGCTGACTTCCAATGTGCAAAGTTGATGTAAAAAGTGTTAAGCAAAACACTAGAACCTGATATTTTGCAGAACAATATATGTTTCTACGCAGGAAATAAGACCAGAGTGGGAGGTATGTGATTTATGTTACAGACCTATTGCACTATGTTCTTTATACAAGAATGCAATTTTTTATTTCCAATACCTAAGAAGAATGTAATTTTTAATATTCTTCATCTACTGTTTCAAAACCAATATTTTTTTCTGGTCAACTCTTCAAATTTGATGGATAAAATTAAAACAATCATTGTACTCTTAGAATTACTGTTTTAATCCACTGTCGATTCATAACAAACCTGCTTAGACCATGCTGAGAAGGAAAAAACATGATAAAAATTCTACATTATAGGCTTATTTGATCAACAAGAGATCCAAGTAGAAGTGCATGCTATAAAAGCTCTTAAATTTGATGTGTACAAGTATACTTCATCACAGTAACGTAGCTCACATTCAAATTCAGTGGTGCTCTTTGTGAGGCTGAATGAATCGAACTTTTTGGATGCGCACTTTTTAGACAACATTATCTATTTGACATATACCAATAAGTAACAAAGTAACATAAAAGTGGAAATCTAAACCAAACAATTGTGGGACACAAATTGGCTGCAATTGGTGAACTTAACTCGTTTTGGCTGCTAGTACTGTCCTGTAGTAGTAACGACAGATACTCATCATACTAGTACTGACCTCTTGTAGCAGTGACTAGTAATACAGATACTAGTACTGACCCCTAGTGGTAATGAAGGGGACTCTGGATAATAGTACTGACATTTAGTGACAACGATAGGGACTCTGGATACTCTTACTGACATCTATTGGCAATGACAAGGTCTCTTGATACTCATACTGAACTCTTGTGGCAATGTCTGGAACTCTGGATACTTCTACTGACCTCTAGTGGCAATGACTGGGACTCTGGATATCTTAACTAACCTCGAATTACAATGCCTGGGACTCTGGATACTTTTACGGACATCTAGTGGCAATGACAGGGACTCGGGGATACTTGTGCTGACTTCTGGTGGCAATGACTGCTCAAACATGCGCGGATCCAGAGGGGGGGGAGGGGGCCCGGACCCCTCTGGAAAATCTAAAAAGTTATATGCGTTTTTATGGAAATAAGCATCTGGACCCCCCCCCCCTGGAAAAAGTTGGACACCCCCTGAAAATCGCATCTCCGGGACATTTAAATTATATGTACGAAAATGTCATGATAACATCAAAGGTCATCTTCAAAAATTTTTCGACACCTATATTTTCCAGTTATGGTACTACCGTTGCTTTTTCTATCCCATAGACATACCATCCCCTCATATAGGCTGACATTTTGCAAACTCATTGAGTTGATGGGAGGCTCGTAGATAGATAGATAGATAGATAGATAGATAGATAGATAGATAGATAGATAGATAGAAGGCTTTGGTCTAAGCCTTGTTGGCGGTAGGGTGGGACGCTCTCTGCTGCAGCTTTCAGAGAATGGGCTCTTCCTCACCCTCTCTCTGGGTCCGTCTTGGAACTATCCCGACATGACTGAACTATTGTTGTCACATCTAAAATTTTCTATGTGTGTGACCAGCAAAGACGCGCAGATTAGTCTGAGTCTTTGTTGCTTGCATAAACATGCGTGTTAAGTCTCGCAAAATAACTCTTCCAATGATTTTTTGAGGAAACAGAACATTGAATTATACGTTGTCGTACCGTGATTCTTCAGCGAAAACGTTCATAATCTAGTAGGATAGGAACCTAGACCGTATAATTGACGTCCCTGCTATGAACTTATTTATAGTTCGAGACTTCGCGCGCACCGACTCGTCTGAGCCTTCGGTACAAGTATGGAAAAAAAAGAAAAAAAAGCATCTTTTCTCAAGAAGCCTTATGGCAAAATAAACTATTACATGTTATTCATTTTCAGCAAAGGGGGTGGGAGAGGGCAACACCAATTTTAGCGCTCAGCATTTTAACAGGGGTGGGGGGTCCAGGTACACAAAATTTCTCCATGGGAGATCCATTTTTCAGGGGCCGGATGTCCTTGGGCCTATTCCTATGGAACCCTATACCACATGTGATTTTCCAGTGGGACCTGGACTCCCTGCCCCATCAGGATCCGTCCTTGCCCCGAGTCTCGACAGTGTCTGGATTTGTTTGTTTTTTATTCTTAACGTCCCAATCAACGATATTTCAGTTACGTCGGGACGGTTCTTCCTGTGTTGAACAAGTACTAAGCTAGGATAAATGTGTCTTGCTCAAGGACACAATACAATGACACCGATGAGGCTCGAACCCTAGGCCCTTCAGTCTCAAGTGAAGTCAAGCACTCTACCACTGAGCCACTGCGCTCCCGACCGTGTCTGGAAGGGTACGGGTCCCGGGAGCATATAAGCATATCACTATCCATTTTGATTTTAAGAGCCCTACTGGTTCAACCCATGTAGATAGGAGAATGTGACATGACTGAAAAATGTTGAGTTGTACGCTATGCATCAACACAAACAAAGGGTCGAGAATGATAGTTTATCGAGGCTGTAAAATTCTCCCCGTTGAATACCTTTTTGCCTATTGCCATGACCAGTGACGTAACTGTCGTAACTGAATGATTTTTACTGGCGAGCTTGTTTCAGCTCTGAGTCAGATAATCTGTGTAATTTGCCTTTTTCTTTAGAGAGTGACGATAAATCAGTTTGGTCATTGTGGTTTCCTCACAAACTTCTGCGTCTGTGTGCCGGACTAATGAAATTGCGAAAGTTAACAAAGTTTTACGTCCTCATGTATGCATCTTATTTGGAAATAGATTTATCAGCTGATCTCTTCTCCGGAAAAGTACGAAGATTGATAGGCACCGCTGAATTTTGCAATGAGCAGACTTCAGCATTTTTCCATAGCCTATACGGATGTCTGGGGTTTTCACATAATTTTTTTTCGCTGCAAAACGGCCAGAAAAATAAATATCCATCGATTTGTCCTAGAATTTTGTTAATCTGTTTTAATGAAAGTTGCAGAGTATGCAGCTTTAAGATTTATATGTTGGTTTTTATGTCGGGAACACCCAAAACCTCACCAAAAGTGGTTTTATGGAGAAGCCGGGAATCGAACCTGCGACCCCTGGTTTACAAGACATAGGTTTATCCCCTACACCACGGAGGCTTCTCGTTTTGAAATACGTTTTCGAGATATGCCCTTTTGTTTTGTTTTGTTCTGATATAAAAGTATAAAAAGACCCACTGGGTCCGAGTATAAAAAGAACATTCACACCCAGGTAAACCGCATGTTTAGATCTCGGAGGGTGTTGGCTATCAGAGGTAAACATTGCGATTATGGATGGACAGGAGTAGTAATGGATGTCACTCTGGGTACGCCGAATTTTTAACCTGAAAAGAACTTAGAATTTTTCAGGCTAAAAAAATTCGGCGTACCCAGAGATGACTACCCTGGTAAGCTTGAGTGACTAGCTGTGAATAACTTAGTTTATTTTTAGGGGTATTTTGGTTGGGCCTATGATTGTGATAGTTTCCTGGTCATATTCACTGGTTGGGTTGTGATTATGATAGTTTCCTGGGCTATTGGGAAATAACTTAGTCATTTTTGAGGGGGGATAAAGGTTCTGCTGTGGTGATATATAAAATAACTTAGTTAAATTCAGCTTTGAAGATAACTTAGTCATTTTAGGGGCATAGTATGTGGTGGGTTATGGTGTGTGTAATAGTCAAGGCTACTAAGTACCATGCGTCTTAGAGTCTCTTGGTCAATCAAGACCTCAACTCCTAGAGGCATCACTCTGTAGCGTTAACTAGTGTATAGCTAGCCGTCTCAAGCTTACTACTACTGATTTTTTGAAAAGAACAACAAAGACTGGTGAACATTTCTATAACTTTATTGCCCCGCTAACTATAACTGATTACAATGACAGAGGATTAGGGCCGTCCCTCTGTTCATTGTTTACAATAGAACTCCTTAACATATTTACAACATATTATACATAGGATACTTCTTTGAAAGGTGATGTGAATAATTATGACATTTACAAGTCTGTATTCTGTGTTTGAATAAAAAGTCAGGAGGAGCCATGCGTCTCATTCCATTCTTGGATAGGATGACTCTGGCATAGTTATAGATGAACCACATCTCGATATCTCTGTCATTCTGGTATAAATCATCTCCAGTTCCATATAGTTCTTGATGAATGGCTGTGTTTAGATCTAGTCCTTTGTTGAGCTGGTGAATGATGTAGATACACCAAATTCCACATGTTTTGCTCCATGGACTCTGTAAACATTCTGTGTTATGGATCCATCTTGAAGAGTTTCTTTGAATAAATGGTAGAACATATTGCTCATCTGGTGGTCTTCCATATGAATCGAAGTAGATAACTTGATCTCTTCTGAAGTAGATAGCCACCCAATGTTCTCCTGGATCTGTGGATATATCTGTATTTACAATGTAAGCCTTCATATCCAGTGGTTTCTTCTCTGGTAGTAAATCCTTGGCACATACTTCTCCTTTCACAGGTATATTGTTTATGACTTTGATTAGTTCAACAGTGTTCATTTTTATTCTGTTTCTGGGTTCTCGTTTTCTTCAGTTTCCTTTTCTTCATAGGATTCTATGAGTTTCTTGGCCCAGTACGTCTTCCACTGTTCTGTTAAGTCACTTTGATTTTTCTTGAAGTACTGCCAGTTTTTATAGGCTTCTTGATTTTCTTCTGGCGTCAGGTGATTGATCCCTGTTGTAAAGTCCATAGGGTGTCGCAAACTGTCGCCATACAGATAGTTCCAGATTCTATCGTCAAAGTCTTTCATCACATCGTAGATGTTTAGGCCCTCTAAGGCTGGATCATGACATCCATAATCTTCAATCCATTCTCTTGGAGAAGTCCATAGACAGATATCGTGGTATTTCTGACTTGGGTGGTTCATTTTGCATCCATGACATTCATGCTTCGCACAGTCTCCAACTGCCATCTTTAGACAAGTCAATATGGCTTGTTTTAGAAGATTCTTCATAAGACAATCAATATCCTCATTGTCTTCTACTTCTTTCTGTAAGGTACTCTTCTCATCTGATGGCTGGACTGTTGCACTGTATGCATCTGTTTGGTACATCAAGTCCTGTTCAATGAAGTATCCTGTATTCATCTTTAGTAATCTGTGGTAACTTCTCTAAGTCCGTTGATTTCTATCAGGTTGTCAAACTCTGCATACACAAGCACGTTGATCGTCTTGTCAAGTGATGTTGCAAACTGAAGCTCCAATCTGAGGTTCCCAGTTTTTATAGGGTGCAAATGAGACTGATCGGCTGCTTGATCTGGTGTCAAATTATATCCCCAAAAGCAGTAACCTCCTTTGTAATCTTCATAATCAATGTTGCAACTTTGGACCTGATTCTGACTTGCCAATGCTTGGTAAACTGATAGGAAAGACCTGAGATACTGATCATTTCCAAATCTAGGTTCAAATGGTTTTCCATAGACACTATGTCCATCACAAGTGACATCCATTTTACTTAGATTGAAATGTTGGAAAAAGAAAGGATTAGTTTCCAAAGTCCCATTAAATGCCTCATTTAATACTAAGCCAATAAAAACTCGTTTTGGAAGTTGACCAGTGAGAAGATGGTCTTCAATTTTAGATCTTGTGCCACTACTGATTGTAAAAGTTTTGACTTCAACTCTTCTGATTGGAAATTTAGCATTATGATGAGCAATAGTTTGATTCAGTTCATTGCTAATGGCTGGTAGAAGCTGTACATTTCGTATTCTCAAGATAGCAGTATCAATTTTGATTTTTGCAGGAGAATTATCACTCATCAAACAAAACTGAGGAGATGATCGATTGAGTCTAAGTTTGAATTCTAAGCCATTAGGTAAATATTTTTCCTGCATAGCAAGATCCAAATGTAATTTACCCTGAAGCTCCACTGATTTGCTTTTTGCTACGCGTTTGCCACGATCAGTGATAGATGTATTTGTTATATCTTCAAAAGCTCCTGCTTCATCCTCAAACCAAAATTCTGCTGCTTTCAGTTGATTATCTTTGACATCAGAACCATAAGAAAACAAATTTTCAAGGTATGCTCTGTATGGATACGTGTCTGAATTATTCGTGATCAATTTATTGTTGATATACAAATCGATGCCACTGAACATACTGTGAAAAAAGTTGTTAATTGGAAATACTTTTGCACCAGTTTCAAGATCTTCACCCGTTTGCTGTAAGATTCTGAATTTGATATACAGATAGGCTTGAGATAAATCAGTGTAAAACTCGGTGTGAGGTGGAATTAGAAATTCAATGGGTGCATGATGACTATCGAGAGAAGCGATGGGATGATAATCATTCCACTGAGTGCCTTGCATGGTAGTCATGGTGGGTGGAATGGATTCCATATCCAATTCCGTTTTAGTGCAATCGCAAGAACCTTGTTGAATCATTTTTCGTCAAATATATCTCTTTCAAATACCAGACGTTTAATTGGATTAAACTTTTTTGCTCTGCTTTTAAAACCCCTCTTAACAGTTCGGTGTCTAGATTGAGACTGAGGCTTTTTGCGTTTTTGAGTTGAATTTATAGCCAACTGATTTATAGTAGACTGACCAAAAGATTTCAAAGCTGTTTTTCCTCTTTGTTTTAAAACTTTTTTTACATTTTCACCACCCACAATGTCTTTTAGAGCTTGAACCCCTTGATCTTTAGCTACTTTTTTCACGCTTTTTAAACTTGCTTTTGCGACAGGTTTTAAAATTGGAATCACTGTTCTCAATGCAGCTTTAAAAATGGATCCTAAACCATTGCCATATTGTCTTGAAACGCCTCTGTACACGGGAAAGTCTCCTTTCCCAGATTGAAGAGACATAATGCTTCTCGATTGTTTCAACATTATTCCTTCTGTCGAAAATGTAGTTTCACTAACGTTTTCCCAGAGATAAATGGCACATTTTCACCTGTATCACCTTTTATACTAATGTGCACCTGTGGTTCATTTTTAAGAGTCACAGACACAGGTGCACATTTAATACTTCGATGATAAGCGTGATTGTAACCATGTACTAATTTGGGAAGAATGTCTACATATCTCAAAGTGCGATGATGAGTAAAATATTTCCACATGCGAGTTTTCAAAGTTCTTTGAAAACGCTCAACAATACTGGCTTTGGTTTCAGGATTTTCAGTAGTAAAGAAATGAATCTTCTTAGTTTTCAACAAATTTTGAAATTCTTTGTTTTTGAATTCAGTTCCTTTATCTGTTTGCAAAGTTTTTGGACATCGTCCACTTTTTAACACAGATTTGAAAGCAATTACTAAAGTTTTACCAGTTTTATCTTTAATAGGTACCACCCATGCATATTTTGAAAAGACATCTATGATGCAAAGTAAATATCTATGCTTGTCATTGGACTTTGATAATTTTGATAAGTCTGCCAAATCTGCTTGCCACTGAGTATCAATTCCAGCCACTACCGTTTTGCGTCGCAAAAACTTTTTACGAATAGATTTATGTAAAGTATAAGTTTGTTGTTTTCTTAACCAGTCTCTAACATCTTGAAGTTTAACTTTTTTGGATGATTGTTTAGCAAGTTTGTACAAAGCTTGTTCACCTGCATACGCAGCAGGACTTTTAGGATTGTAATACAACTGTTCAAGCTTCATTGTAACTGAGCCATGGAGAAGAAAACTCTTCTTTTATACGTTTTTTGGTGGCAGATAAAAGTGTCGGAGAGGAAAAATGGTCTTTGATACGTTTTCTGACACTCAAACTCTTTGCAGACCTGACAGAAACGGGAATACGACTTGCTGTTTTTCTGATAGTGCGTTTTTGTTTGGGAGTAATATAATCCGTTTCAGGAGTTTCTGGAGCATGATGCATCCAGTCCCACCTTTCCCTATTTCCAATGACATCTTGGGGAATATTCATGTCTCTTAAACCTTCTGCAAAAGCTTGCCAACCTGTAGGTTCACTGCCTTTACGATGTCTAATGACATCATTGACCAAATCAATAATATTAGACCCTGGAATAGATTTGCCATAAAGTTTGACTGTACCATCATCTTCCCAGGACACATTTGGGTTATTTTTTAGAAGTGAAACTAAAAGCTGAGCTTTACGTTACATAGTGGAAGGCACACTATCTATAACCAATTGATTCATTTTGGAAGAACTAGGGTCAGATGGTGAAAAAAGAGATGTTTCTTTTAAAGCTTTTTGATGAGCCGTTTTAAATTTGTGTAAGGTCTGGCCATACAATTGAGATTTTTCAGCTTCAGACAAATCTTCATTGACCATGACAGAAGATAAGTCTCTTTGAAGACTGGCTGTGGCAGATACATTAGGATTGGGAGGCAGTCTAGGCTTTTGAATTTGTTCCTCTTTCCATCGTTTCATGTCTTCCCAAAGTTTAAATGGCACAACAGCCATTTTACGACCATCCATATTTTATTTTTTGATAATTTCACCCAAGACAGAACCTATGATAGGAGCAATTAAAGGTTTTAACAATAATCCTAACAAAGCTCCACCTTTTTGATTGATAATTTTCTTTTTTGTGTCAAGTGGAACTTGCTTAGAACTCAATCGTATATGTTGCTTTCTAGCTCGTAACTGATTCTTTTGAGCATTTGTCAGACGTACATTGCCTTTTATAAGATTGATGCAACATTCCCCTACACAATCAATGACTTCTTTAGGAGATTCTTGAATCATTTTCTTACGACATTTATTGGATAAATGAGTCAATCCTTCCAAAAATGTACCATAAGTTTTAATCAGAGATTTTTTTCTCATTTTATTTTGCAATTTTCTACGACGTGTTGTTGTTACAGCCATGATTATGAGTGTGTTCAACACTTTGATGTACAGTCCTTTTATAGTTTTTTCTTAAAAATGAAGTCGACGACGTTCAGAATGAGGTGGCGATGGATATTTGTTTGGATTTAACATGTGCATGGTAGCACCAAATCCATGTCTTTTTAACAAATCTTGTGCTCTCAAAGGAGTAAATCTTGCTAAATTTATGGACGATCGTCTTGCATTTGTGTTTGGAGAATCAAGACCTAAATTTTGCCATGAAGCAGGACTTTTACTTTTACGTTTTGTTACAAAACGATCATCAACCTTTCTTTTTTTCTGTTTTCTAGGTTTTTTCACTGATTTTTTCTTAGGTTTTTTAGTTTTCTTGTTAAATTTTCTCATCAACTTATTTCCATCCCATCGAATCAGACTTCGAATGATCACACCACCAAAGAATCCACCACCTCCAGGTTTTAAAATGATACTGCGCTTGACTTCAGGGTCAACAATTGCACTTGCTAATTTTCGAACATCATCCTGATGTCTATCCATAAATTTTTGAGTTTGTTTAGGTAATTTCATCTTACCCTGAACAATTTTTCGAGCTGCCAAAGAAAACCATTTGATCATTTCAATTAAACCAGCATTTAAGAGTGATTTTCTTTTATGACTATCATGTTCTCTGCTTAAATTATACAGAGCACGTATCAGATTAGCTGATGTTCGTTGAGCCATTTTGACACAAATGATGGATTTAAACTCAAACACACCTTTTTATACTCCTGGAAAATAGACAACAGGTCCTTGTTGATCTGATTTTGTAAACCAGTTTTGAAAAATTTGTGTTCTGAATCTGAGATAATCAGGTGTGTTTGGTTTCAAATCGACCAATAAGTATCCGTGAGGTATAGATGTGGCATCGTTAAACGCATGAATCATATGGGGAGCTTGAAGTTGATTGGCCAATACTTTAATTTGCATCTTATCTCTTGGACTTTGAAATAAAACTAAATAATGAGCATTCAAACTGATGGTGCGAGAAGATTTACTTTGTTGAAATAAATTTTGTGTGATGTACACCACACTTGCATTTCTATGATGTCCTTTTCTTGTAAACCATAATTTAATTTTTTCTTCATCTTTATCTCCTAACATGTCATCAAAAATCACCAAGTGCGTTGCACTGGGATCGGTGACAATCTCATCTTCATCATCGGGAATACCTTGAATAAATTTGATATTTGACCCTTCACGTTCTTGTAAGATGTTATAAGATTTTTGCCATTCCTTGTAACACCAAACAATACGTTGGGGTAAAATATCAAATAAATCTTCTTTAAACTCAATCATCTTTTTAACAAATTCAGTTTTACCCGATCCACTTGGACCAGAAATAAAAATATTAGAAGGATGTTTAAAAAACAAACTTCCAATATCTTGATTTGAGTCCAACTGGTGTGTAGAAAGGGCCATGTCTAACTGTGAAAAAATAACAAACACAACTTTATTTATACTCAAATTTTAATGAACATGAACCAACAGTTTAATACATAATTTAAAAAAAACAGTTTAATATATCAAAAAAACTGTACAATACATGTTTATCAGACACAGCTCAGTACCGCTCTCCCGCTCTCCGAGGCACGTCTATAGTAATACTAGAATAGACGTGCCGGAGAAGAGAGAGAGGCAGGTCATGCAACTAGTGTTGTGATAATGAATAGTGTTAACATGGAAATTCAATAATGGAGTTTATAAATTATATGGCGGACACCTCAGTACATGTTTATTAGAAATAATACATGATCATCAGAACTACTCTATGCCAAATACCCATAAGGAACAGTATATCCATCTCCAACAATGACACGCTTAGTATAAGTGAACCGATAAGTCTTGGATTGCAATTCAGTAGCCACAGTCTTGTCTTTATGTTTTCTGATCCGATGGTAGTTGACAGTTTCTCTGAAGTCTTTAGATTCTCCCTTCACCCAGTTGAGCATACGATCAAAGTGAATGACTTGAGATGTATTGTAATCTAAAGTGAGTCCTTTCACTTTGCAAGTTGATTTCCTCTTTCCATCTTTGTCTACAAATTCATAGCCATAGTTCTTTGGTCCCATGCCTACAAATTTCACAATTCTAGCATTGGGCACTTCATCTGTCCATTCTCCAAGTCTATTGTTGACAATAGTAGGGTTCCATAAATGGGGTTTGTGATGATAAATGATAGAGTCTGTATCAAAGTAGAGTACACGTTCATTCAGCTTTTCCAAGATTCCATAGAGCTTCAATCTGGCTTGAGCAGTGACGAAGGCTGCGACAATCACATTACTGCAAGCATGCGGCTCCACACTAGATTCTGTATCGTCCCAGTTGACCAGTAGAAGATTTTCTCTGCAAATGTCCACATTCTTGACAATCTTGTTTGGATTCGTCACCAGATCAAAGAACTTCGAAGGTTCTGAGATATATTCTGTCTTGGTCATATTTTCTCTCTGTGCCAATTTTCCCCAGAGACTGTTTAACATGATCTTGGCAATAGCTCTCATTCCTTTATTCTTCTCCACATTCTCCAATCTGATTCCTTCAGCTTCAAAATAATCTTGCTTGAACTTGATCTTATCTTGCTCAGTCATGCACCAATCAGGGTATCCACTTGATTCTTGTTTGATTCTCAGAAAAGTATCGATATAGCCAGCAAAAATCCCTCCTTCTCCAGATGCTTTATCATATTGAGCTGTCTCTGAGAAATGCCAGACTTCATACACGTCCAATAACTTGTAACCCCTGTCCAAAGCCTCAAACAATTCGATGGTAACCCAAGTCCCTGTAAAACTTCTATCTTCTTCCTGTAAATGAGTACATCTCATATGAGGATCTGTCTTTTCAGCACAACTTCTACACAATGGAAACATCAATTTCTGACTGCATTTCTGAGGAAGTACTGGATGGTACAAATTGGTGGGTGGTAACACTTTACACTTGATCAATCCACAGTACTATCTGATATTGTCTTTGTCAATATTCTCTTGAGAATAGATGGTGGGATGTCCAAGTGGAAACAGTCCGTACTTGCAAATAGTTGGATAGAGTGAACACACATCGATGTACTTGATTTCTTCATTGGAGGATTCATCGATTTCCTGATAGAGTTTGGTCGAGTTAGTTCTTCCACCAAATAAAGCATCTCTTGGTCTCAAAGGGTCTAAGTTTGTAAATTCTGAGTCCACCAAAGATCTAAAGTCTGGATCTTCCTTGTATCTCTTGTCATAGTCACATTCCCAAAGTTCCACCACCTGATATCCTGCTTTTCGTAACTCTTCACTCTTGCCAATAGTCAAAATATACAACTGATGCATGGTCAAACACTGATGATGTTGAACTCTGTTTCTGTCTGGAAAATGAGTAGGGCATCCATGCCAGTAACATCCATAGAATTCAAATACGGTTCGAGATTCTTCATGGTAGCCATCCACATAATGTCCATTGATTCTCTGCTCACCACCATTCAATGCATGTTTGATCTCAATACCACGTGTCTTAGCTTCACTTTGAATCCATCTTA
Source organism: Loripinus fragilis (assembly GCA_964019695.1). NCBI lineage: Eukaryota > Metazoa > Mollusca > Bivalvia > Lucinida > Lucinidae > Loripinus > Loripinus fragilis. The sequence continues at coordinate 2,779,071 of CAXHUL010000609.1, forward strand.
CAGCTTTGATAGAGTAGTTCTTTTGATTAGGATAACCTTCAGGTGGGATGATGGCAATACTGTTTTCAGGCATATGATTTTTTCTCCATACTTTTGAACAAGCTTGAGCGATAGTGCAAGCTTCAGACAAAGGATCGAGTCCACTAATGTTGATCAATTCTCGTCTGAAACAAGCACATCCTCGTCTTAGAATATCCACATCACTACGACAGTATTCTTCCATCTCCTGTCTGAAGTCAAATATAGCACCACTCTCAATTTTCCCTTTATGCCAAGCTAAAAACACCTCACGATCCTTGACAGACATCTGACCAGGATTGTACATGTCCACTGGAAAGTAAGGTCCCACATACTTTTGGTTTGCCAGTGTATTTGCAAGATGAGGAAAGTAACCTTTCTTCATCTCTGTCAAGCCAAATGTATCTGGGAAATTAGCCAGTCTCATATGCAAAAACTGATAAGAATCAAGGAATGTAACACGTCCTACTTTCATTCTAAGTATAGTATTTCCATTCATGATCACTTCAGGTTTCACTGTACCATATTCTAAGATATAGTGTAAGATGAACTGACCATCATATCCTCCAAAATTATGTGCAATACATGTCACTCCTTTATTCTCATCTCCTAAAACCCAACTGCAAAATTGTGGTAAAGTATCTATGCCTTCAAAGATAAATTCTCTCAGACCTGTTTGTGTTGAACAAGTCGGACAAAATGTATCTATGGGCAAATCCATGCAATCATCACAAGCTTTATGAGCAACACAGAAATTCACCTGATGTGTACCCGTTTCTTGATTTGACTCGAAATCAAAGAAGATGAAACGAGTTTTCTTAGGTTGAGAAACCTCTTCTTCTCCTTCATTTTCAGTCATCTCAGATTTACATTCATAACTTTGAATATAGCATTGATGATTGGGCCCAACAATCTCTTTACAATTCCTACATTTTCTCTGTCCTGGACACACATGATTTTTCTTATTGCCCACAATCCTAAGATTACATTTCCCACAATTATACACAAGTTGACAAATAGATTTATGCTGCTTAGATTTCACTGCCTTATGCTTTGCAAAACAGTCTCTACTACGAAATGTTCTTTTACAGTCCATACAACGCGTTTTTTGTCCAGGAATACAAGGAATGTCACTATAACAACCATCACATCCATCAGCACATCTATGGGCTCCCCTTTTCGTATATCCAACATCACAATACTCGCAGTAATATATACATCCAAGAAATCCTGTCACCTTTGTAATCGCATCATAGTGATCAACTCCATTGAAGTAAATATGGATCACCTTCGTCTCAGACTTCTTCTTGAACTGAAGTGGGAATATTAGTCCATCTTTAGGATACTGAGAATGGACTTTGATCAAGTACTTGTGAGCAAGTACAGATTGGATCTTCTTGTATTCCTCAATACCACAAGACTTAGTATGAGGAATCTTCGCTTGATCCAATAACTTCATGGCTTCTCTGGTCTGCATAGGTCGATCTGATCTTCTCATATGATTCCAACTCTTCTTCCAAGTTTCTGATTCTTCTTTATCCACATTGCATTTCGCCACCACCACAGCTCTCGCCATACACATCACATCTTTGGTATTGTTGATCTGTATAATGCTCTGCATGTTCTTGCTCATATTTTCTGACTCAAAATATAGTCCAGCATGTAATGGTTTACGTCCGCTGCCTACAGGAAGTCTCACCACTGTGACTTGAATAGTCATCTGTCCATCATTGATGCGAAAATTCTCATTGGACTGGAGCACTTTCATAATCTCTTCTAACACAGCTTCTCCAGTCATAGCTGAGACATCTCTCCATGTCACAAAGACACCCAGTTTCAATCCAGGATGAAGAATAGTCATCCGCATCTTATCATTGGATTCCATCTGGCATCTTTCTTTGATGTCTTCAACCAGCCGATCAAACAATCTTGATATGAACTGATATGGCGAAACATTGTCAGGGAAAGTCTTGATGTTGAGTTGAAATTCTTTCCCTTGGGCTCGAAATAATCTAGACTTCTCGTTGACTGCCTTGATAGTGAAATAAGAAGTCAAATCTTCATCATCTTCATCGTCTGAATACATAGTCATAGCTCTTCTTTTCCTTGGTGGTGGTCTAATATCATCTTCATTATCTGAGCTCTCTGTGTCTGAATAATCCACCAATTTCGGCTTAGGCTCTTTATCATCAGAAGTGGGTGGGGTATTATCTCTCTGTCGTTTAACCATCTTGACTGTTCGAAGTTTAGTAGTGAAATGAGGCTGCAATGGGAATGCGAACTCAATTTATACTGGAAAAACCCAGATTTTTTCTGAAATCAACAGCACCCTATAAAAGCTTAGAACAATTGCTATCTTACCACATTAGAAATAATTCATTTGCAGGTAACACATAAAGAGAGCAAATCAGTTATGGCATATCAACTACCGACAGAAATACAACATATGATATGGACTTATTCGATGTACAATTCAGCTAAAGGGTTAGGATTCAGGAAGCAAATTCAAGAAGGATGGTTTAAACTTAGGTTGAGACGCTTGTCAAATGCTTTAGAGACTAAATCTCAGGATATCTATCACCAAGAACTAGGCCAACTACTTCTAAGCATAGACGAATTACTAAATCTTCCTGGCGAGATGCGCTTAAGATTTCATACGGAGATGCTCAAGATACATTACTCCAAATTTCACAGTATTGATAAAGCTCGTGTTTGGGTTGTAAGAATGAAGAATTTGACAATGGATAAACTTTACTCTATTCGTACTCGTGACACAGATATCAAGTATTTTTTGAATGGAATTATCTATGACAGTAATAAGTTTTATGGATGTTTGTACTTAAAAGAAGAAGCTCCTAAACACCAGGTCCAATGGTTATTGTCTGCATGGAAAACTCAAGATGTATCTTTATCTGTGGCATCTTTAACAGCTGCAGGGATTAACCACTTTATAACCAGTGAACTGATTAGGTATATAAACAGACCAGATTCATATAACGTTGCCATTGGACATTATACTCCAAGACAGATAGAACCACAAATTATTTTGAAGTTTCCAAGTCGTGAATCTGATTATCTGCTGAATAACTGAATATGTATACGATCACCAAAAGTCTACCCGTGTGCTTAGATCAAATTTTACATTTTGATGTCTACAAAATAACTTTAGACCACATCTTATCATTAGAACCATCCAGTGCCGAGTTTTTGAAAACGAGAGCAGGAATCAAGAACTGGTTAAACCGATTTGAGACATTTGATACATTCAGATTTTGGACTAAACGTAATGCTAGAGAGATGTTGAGAATCATTGATGACACTCCTGTCACCTATATGGATTGGGTAACTTATGTGGCAAACAGCGAAAGTGTGATTTCTCACATCGAAGCAGTATTGAAAGAAATTCAACAAGCCTCAGAAGAAGAAGATATGGATTATGAAGATCTCATTTCAAACATAGATAGCTTGATCACGATATAAAAAGAATGATCAAGTCATTTTGATCATCATATCTGAGTTCAACATCATGGAAGAAGCAAGAGAGAAGAAATATTTGGAAATTCCACTTTCCAAGATATTGAAGTTCAGACCTTATAGAAGATTATTGTTCTGCATTTACATCTTGTTTTCTCACGATGAGATCACTTTGGAAGAGATTCAACAGAAACTCAATAGTCCTGAAACTTTTGATGATTTCAAGAGACTTTGGTGGATCAGTATCAGTTATTTGATGGAAAAAGAGACACTGATTACATTTGAGAATTGGAAAAGATGTGTCGCTGATAATCCTAGTGTGATCGAATTTCTCTACAATCATAGAAGAGACAAAACTATTTCTGGACTATAAATAGGTGGACACCAGTGAGAGAGAATCATTTCACTTCTGACTTTCGAAGAGTAAAGATGGCAAACAGTAGAGATCCAAGGATGGCTAAAGTCTATGATAAGAAGAACATCTACTATCATTGTGTATCATTGAAGAAACTTTTATCTCAAGAGGAACAAGCTTTGATGCAGCCATTAGAAGATAGTTTGAGACAACAAGACAAGTTGAGACCACCTTATGGAGAATGTCACCATTGTCATGATACGGGACATTGGATTGGAGATTGTGCAGAGGCTAAGAAAATAAGAGAACAACAGATGTCTACCGATAAGAAGAAGCCTGCATATGGACAATGTTTTATCTGTGGACTTGCAGATCATTGGGCTCCAAATTGTCCTAAGAGAGAAGAGGATTTTACATCTCAACAGTCTTCTATATCTACAGAGAAGCAACAGTCTTCAGTATCTACAGCGAAGCCTTCAAGGAAACGAAAGGCTCCAGAACCAGGTCTATCTGATATCAGTCCTAAGAGGAGACGCTTGGACACTCGTTCAAAGAAGACAGCTATCCGTACAAAGACAGGGAAGAAGCCATATTGTTTCATTTGTAAATCAGACTCTCACTCACCTCAATCCTGTACAGAGATGGTGGCGGAGAACTGGGATGAAGTGATTTCTCATGATGAACCAGACAGTGACTCTATAGTGCATATTCATTAAAGACTGGACTTAAAGGATTTATAGTGACGATCAGTTCTGTTTTTAAGATAGTGTAAGTTGTAAATAAAATTACGGTGTTGAATTTGTGTTTGTTTTTTATTTTGAGGTTATTCTTTAACGAAACTAATTGAGTAGCCCTGAAAAGGACTGTTTGTTTTTTTTAAAGTCTCCTAAGTAACAAAATATTTCTTACTTAGAAGATTTTAAAATAGGTTGAACAATGGCTACAGGTTTTCTGGAACCAATCCCTCTACGAGCAAGAAATTGCTCTAATCCCAACTAATTTTGCTGTCTCTCCACCTCTTTCCAATCTTTTCGCTGCAAAGCAGCACACAACTTAGTCAAACTGAATTTTTCAAAGAACTTCATTTTTTAGAGAGGCACAAAGTACGTTGGGTTATATAGTTGGATAAGTGGATTGACCTATATTCTACTCCTACGCTAGAGAGAACAACTTTAATCTGATTGGTCCATTTAAAGATCACGCCATAATCACCCCATTACTGTGAACATGGTTAGGAAATACTACAATCACACATATCTTAGGCATAGCCTTACATACAAAACTAAGTGCAACATATTAAGTTATTCTTTCTTGAAGAAATGGGTGGCCCTGAAAAGGGCCGGTTTGGTGGTTATATTACCACAAAGGCAAAAATTTAGGAGCAGGGGCATCTACTGGGGCGGCCACCACAGGCAGGGCATCGCACAGCCCACTGCTCTACAGTTATAGTTCTTCTCACTGGGATGTAGAAGGGTGGATGGTTTGCCTCCGCATCCCAATCCTCAGAAGGTTGAGGTGTGGGGGAAGAATTATCCCCCCAATCTTCCTCCTCGTCACTGATAGTTTCCACCTTCACTTCCATTTTCGCATCATTAATCAAATTTTCCACTTTTCGACTCATCTCCAACATCTTTTGATGATTCTCAATCATTTGTAATAGAACTTCACCCGTATCCTTCACAGCATTCACTGTCTCCAGTAACTTCCTAGTAGCATCAACCATAGTCTTGCCCTGCTCCTCCAAATGCTCCAAACGCGAATCCAAATTGCAAGCCATTTTGTTGTTGTTGTGTAACACAAGAACAGAATGAAGAATTTGAGATTTGAAACAAGCTTTTATAGTTTTCAAAGGGATTGACCTACATTGAACTCCTACGCTAGAGAGAGCAACAATACACTGATTGGTCAGTTCATTTATTTTCACCCAATCAGAGTTGACTTGATTTCTTGAAACGCGGGAACTTTAAACTAGGTCAATCCGCTTGACAAGTATAAAAGGCTTGAACACACTACACTTTCACCATTCATAATCATGGAGCCATCACTGACAATAGATGATATGATCAACAATCCTGACCTTTTGCTATCAGCAGTGAATGAGACATTTGCTAGCGATACGTCACAACAGTATTATACGCCGCAAACACCCTCAGCGTATATGCCTCAACCTGTTCAACAGATGCTGCAAAAACAACAGTCAAAGACTCAAGTCATTGAAGTCTTACTCAAAGAACTAAATGAGTTAAGATCTAGAGTGAAGAACTTAGAAGAACTGTCTCAGCAACGTGCACAGCAGCAACCTTTAGAGATGCCATCCATCCAGATTCCCATTAGACTTGACATTACGACAAATGATCAAGACACCAGTCAAAACATAGGAGTTGGAAAAGCAGCTAAGAAAATTAGAATTACTAAGAGGAAATGCTAAAAAACACCTAGACAATCAACAAACAGCCCTTTTCAGGGCTACCACTTCCCTAGAAAGAATACCACTAAACTTGCTAAATAATATACACTAGTTAATGCTACAGAGTGATGCCTCTAGGAGTTGAGGTCTTGATTGACCAAGAGACTCTAAGACGCATGGTACTTAGTAGCCTTGACTATAACACACATTAACACTACAGAGTGATTAAGGTCTTGATTGAGCAAGAAAAATTGCATAAATTAACAACATAGAACTCAATTTTTTCACATGATATATTTTATTTAAAAAAGTTAAAACTTGTTTTTTTAAAAAAGTCATACTTGTTTTTGTGACATTATCAGAATCTTATATACGTAATACATTACGTCATCGATTTTTATAAACCAGTTCCACTTCTCCGAAAATCTAAAAATAGATTTTCCGGGAAATTGGAAAAGCGCGTGACATTCTGACGTCATCACAATGACTGGTACCCGATTCCGATATATGTTATATACTATTATTGATTTTTGCACTGGTTCCCTGGCTCCCTCTCCCACTCTCCCGCGCTACGCGGCGCGTCTATAGTAATACTAGAATAGACGTGCCGGAGAAAGAGAGACTATATAAAAAATGAACCAGTAATTTATCACAACTGCACTTTTCTCGCAAAATAAACTATCTAATAATACTCAACGTATGACAGACCAGAAAAAAACTATCACAATCACAGATCAGCCTGCGCTTTTGAGCAAAAATAAACTAAGTTATTTTCAATAGTCCAGAAAACTATTACAATCACAGATCAGCCAACGCTTTTGAGCAAAAATAAACTAAGTTATTTTCAATAGTCCAGAAAACTATTACAATCACAGATCAGCCAGCGCTTTTGCGCAAAATAAACTAAGTTATTTTCAATAGTCCAGAAAACTATCACAATCACAGATCAGCCAGCGCTTTTGCGCAAAATAAACTAAGTTATTTTCAATAGTCCAGAAAACTATCACAATCATAGGCCCAACCAAAATACCCCTAAAAATAAACTAAGTTATTCACAGCTAGTCACTCAAGCTTACCAGGGTAGTCATCTCTGGGTACGCCGAATTTTTTTAGCCTGAAAAATTCTAAGTTCTTTTCAGGCTAAAAATTCGGCGTACCCAGAGTGACATCCATTACTACTGACAGGGTCTGTATTTATCCATTTTTATGTCCTATAGAAAGTTTCTTGGAGACGAAAGCAGCAAACAGGTTGCTTCTATAATGAATGATAAGGACTCGGAATGTGTTAAATGCTCTTGATCCATGTCCGTTGGACCCTGGGCGACCTTTCAAACGACGATTGTGAAATTTTCAATGAAAAAATGCTATTCGTTTGATCATAGCTGGATTTACATCAACCTTTGACACAATTTGCTTGTGTCGCCACAATTCTATATCATTCTCCTGCATGATTTATAAGAGTCGTATCTCAAAACGCTATTAAAGCATCAATATTTGAAATTTGCTTACGTTGATATCGTTTTGGTGGTTAGCAAAATGTGCAGAGGTAACTTGACAGCTGGCATCCTTGCTATCGGAGTGACAGTGGTTTTGATTTCGGAGATTGATACAAACTGCCGCATAATTAGTGCCTGAATCTGATATATTTTAAGCATGTCTTGATACAAAAAAATATGTAATGCTACAAATGGAAGACTATCAGGGGGGCGAAATACAGAAGGGAATTTGAGACGTTTTACAGTTGTGGTGTGTTGTGAAAAGCGCCCATCTTCAGTCGGTGTCATTATGCATGTTTTTGTCTAGTGAGTCTGGGAAAACATGTTTATTTAAATTCTGCACTGATTCATTTTTGGTGAAACCAGTATGCTTGATATAGGAAGGGGATATGATGGTTGGGTGGGGTGGGGGTGAGGGTATGGTCCCTGAAAGAAGGCAAGCACATGTGCCATACTTATACTCATTATCTTACCTGGCAATGCAGTATATTAACAACGTGAACAGGGTTACAAAATGCAGGTTCACATTGAGGCGCATTTTGTTGTGTAAAAGAAGTGTCAAAATGCAAGGAAACTGTCGGTTAAGATGCCACGTGTACATGATTAGTAAACCTTTGATCCAAAAATATATACATGTATGCCATCCAGACAATTGAAACACCTATAACCACCAGTCTACTGAATCGCCACAGAACACCCAAACGCACACAGTCCACTGAAATGCACAAAACAGCCAACCCATTAAAACTCCCTAACTCCCTAGGCAACTGATACACCCAAACCGCCCAGTCCAGGGAACCACTCTGACCACTCAGTTCACTGAAATACCCTGATCAAATCCATTGAAACGTGCAACTCACCTAGTCCACTGAAACCCCTCCTGTTGCACCGCCCTTTAGGATTCTATTCAATGAAACAAACTATATCAACAATTTACCCCCCCCCAAAACCGTTAAAACAACAACACCAACACATGAAAAAAACACACCACAAACATTGAATGGGTTTCAACGGGGCTCTCAAGCCGGTCCCCAACCCCCCCCCCCCCCCGCCTTCCTTTCTTCCTTTTTTGCTATGCAACATCTAAAACATTTTGAATGGCATATTGCTGGCGGGCAGATGGTTGCCCGACAATGTGTGCTGGCTGGGATAGGGTATGTCAATGTCTTGTACCGTCATCTGGTAGCTTTGCACAGATACGCTTTCTTCGGTTTTGTAAGTATTAGTGAGAAAAATGCAACAAAACATCCCATGCGATGCTTAATCATGCATGGATCTAGAAATTTTGTCAGACGAAGTCAAACTTAACTCTGACACACTTTTTTTAGATGAATGGAGTGAGGAATCAAAAAAAACACTAAAGCGGAACATCATTAGCCCAACAGCAAAACGCTGGCGGGCCGATAATTACCCAATATGGAATGCTGACTTGGCGGTACTTCTTTTGTGGATCTTTTATGTTTTTGTTCTGTCTTGTGTTTGCTATGTTTTGTGCGCGTCTGTTTATATGTGCTTCGTGGTCACCTGCTGGGAAAGGGCTGACCTCTTGGCTCTCGTTTGTGGTGTCTTCTGTGAGTTTGTCACTTTCCCATTGGTATCCTGGGTCAGGTGTGGTACTTGATTGTATCGATTCCTGATCTTTGCAACCTTACTTACTTTGGTAGCTTTTGATTTTCAAGGGGATCTGGACCAGTATTGTTAAAGAGCCTCAAAGGTTGCCTATTTTCAAGGGTGGGGGTCAGGACCCTCTGCCGCCCCCTCTCTGGATCCGCGCATCTTACTCTTAGTTGAATGCGCAGCTATCGAGTAACGTGAGCGTTCGAATTTCTGGCCTCTCCGGCGTCACTGTGTTGTGCCATTGAGTAAAACATATTAATCATAGCTTAGAACTGGTTCAACCCAGGAAGACCCGTCCCGACATAACTGAAAAATCTTGACTGGGATGTTAAGAATAAAATCAAACAAAATATAAAACATAATAATGAACCCTGTACAGTTTGCACACGTTTTAAAGCTGTACTCTTTGCCCCATGGCGACAGTAAAATAAAATACCACACGTATTTAAAAGCTATTTATGTTTTGGTCTGTTGTCAGTTCATTCTTAAAAGTATTAGTATGCATGTAAGCTTATCTGGATCTTCACTGCATATTTGTATATGTGGACAAAGTAATCCATATAACAATACCCGTAAAAATATTGAAAATATTGCAGTTTCAGTGGTAATCCGTTCTGTTATTTTATCTTTTAACGTTTTTAAACTTTACATAGTAGTACAGGGCTCGGAATTACAATGGTTCCTTAAAGTTAAGGAAGACTTAAGTTAAGTATTGATATTTCAACATGCTAAATAAATTGCCTGGATCGATGCAGTACTTGTGGTCAAAGATATCATTGTGATCTACAGAAAAGTGAAACAATTTTGATTTTAATCTTATTTTTCGCATCCTGAAAAATCAATACTTAACTCAGTAAGTCTTCCTTAACTTTAAGGAGGCATTGTAATTCTGGGCCCAGGTCCTCATATTCCGGTAACAGCAGCCCAAACCCCTCAATGGCATATTTTTAAACAATATTATTTGAGCCGCGACATGAGATTTCCAACAATGTGGTATGTGCAACCAGCAAAGGCTCAGACCAGATTGCGCATACGCGCAGTCTGATCAGAGCCTTTGCTTGTCGCTTGAGTATTATATGAATATTAAGCTACTGAACGAACATAATTTGGAGTTTCTAAGCTTAAAAGAAGGCTACACAGGCTCGTCTGAGTCTATTCATTTCAAAATGCCACATTGTTAGAAATCACATGTCGCGGCTCATTTGTCATTCTATAAGAAGCAATAAAGATGGGTTGTATATCTTTAAGATATTTTTAAAAGTTTCACACCGGATATGGGGCAATTGAAAACGTTAATACTATCGACGAACGTAGATCAAAAATCGTTGGAAACAGGGTTTTCAATTGCCATTTGTCGCCCGATTTTTTTATTGCCATGTGTCGCCCGACTGGACACAAATGGCAATCAAAATTTCTGTAAAAATCAAATGTTTATTTAGATTTTTATGCAACTGTTCGCAGTACGACTTTAAATTATCTTTAGTTTAATAAATGTACCTGGGTGACGTCCTTTTCAGAAAGAGATGGACAATCGGATTGTAAAGTTTAGAGCTTGGGTACAATATTTTCAATCATATCAAGTTTAGTAGTTTTATAGTTGTGATGTTTGTTCTATTATCTATAGTAGAGGCCCTCCCAGGAGGTACATATTCCCTTGTTCTCTTAAATATTGACTTGTCTTCATGTTTCATGTTTTATTTAGTTCCCTGTTCTCTGACAATATTGTTCCCCTCAGTTTGGCATTTTCCCTTTACCTAGAATAAAATGGCTTGTACAAATACACCCTAACTCGTGAGAGGGCCTCATTGTTAAGGCATACAGAGAACTCCTCTCTCAATTCCATGATAAAAATGTTCCCTGTTAGCTCGTTATTACAGTTCTTTACCCATTACCCGATGATCGGGTGACGTACTTGGAATTTGACAGAGGAGGTCTGATTTTGGGAGTCGAACACTCGCTATCATTTCATTAAATTCTCGTATTGCTCATGGTATTTTAATACATGAGAGAGAGAGAGAGAGAGAGAGACAGAGACAGAGACAGAGACAGACAGAGACAGACAGAGAAAGAGAGAGACAGAGAAAGAGAGAGTAGAGAAAGAGCAGGCAGACAAAGAGCGAGTAGAGAAAGAGCGAGTAGAGGGAGAGCGAGTAGAGGGAGTGTGAGTAGAGGGAGCGCGAGTAGAGAAAGAATACGAGTAGAGAAGGAGTGCGAATAGAGGGAGTTAGAGTAGAAAAGGAGTGCGAGTAGAGAAGAAGTGCGAGTAGAGGAGTGTGAGTAGAGAATGACTGCGAGTAGAGAAGGAGTGCGAGTAGAGAAGAAGAGCGAGTAGAGAAGGAGTGCGAGTAGAGAAGGAGTGCGAGAAGAGAAGGAATGCAAGTTGAGAAGGAGTGAGACTTGAGAAGGAGTGCGAACAGAGAAGGAAGGCGGGTAGAGGAAGAGTGCTAGTAAGAGTGTAGAGAAGATTTGCGAGTAGAGAAAGAGAGAGTAGAGAAGGAGTGCGTGCGAGAAGAAAAAGAGAGAGAGTAGAGAAAGAGAATGTAGAGAAGGAGTGCAAGTAGAGAAGGAGTGCGAGTAGAGAAAGAGAGAGTAGAGAAGGAGTGCGAGAAGAGAAGACGTGCGAGCATAGAAGGAGTGCGAGTAGAGAAGGAGTGCGAGTAGAGATAGAGTGCGAGAAGAGAAGGAGTGCTAGTAGAGAAGGAGTGCGAGTAGGGAAGGAGTGCGAGTAGATAAGAAGTGTAATTAGAGAAAGAGAGACTAGAGAAGGAGTGCGAGTAGAGAAGGAGTGCGAGTAGAGAAAGAGAGAGTAGAGAAGGAGTGCGAGTAGAGAATGAATGCGAATTTAGAAGGAGTGCGAGTAGAGAAGGAATGCGAACTTAGAAGGAGTGCGAGTAGAGAAGGAGGGAGTAGAGAAGGAGTGCGAGTAGAGAAGGAGTGCGAGTAGAGAAGGATTGTGAGTAGAGAAAGAGAGAGTAGAGAAAGAGTGCGAGTAGAGAAAGAGAGAGTACAGAAGGAGTGCGAGTAGAGAAGGAATGCGAGTAGAGATGGAGTGCGATTAGAGAAGGAGAGAGTAGAGAGAATGAGTGCTAGTAGAGAAGGAGTGCAAGTAGGGAAGGAGTGCGAGTAGAGAAAGAGAGAGAGTAGAGAAGGAGTGCGAGTAGAGAAGGAGAGAGCAGAGAAGGAGTGCGAGTAGAGAAGGAGTGCGAGTAGAAAAGGAGTGCGAGTAGAGAAAGAGAGAATAGAGAAGGAGTGTGAGTAGAGAAGGAGAGCGAAGAGAGAAAATGAGAGTAGAGAGGAGTGCGAGTAGAGATTAAGTATAGAGAGAGTAGGGAGGATTGCAAGTAGAGAATAAAGTATAGAGAGAAAGAGAGTAGAGAGACAGAGACAGAGTAGATAGAGAGAGAGAGACAGAGCAGAGACAGACGTAGAGAGGTAGACAGAGTAGAGAGAGAGCAGAGAGACAGAGACAGAGTAGAGGAAGAGACAGACAGACAGACAGACAGACAGAGTAGAGACAGACGTAGAGAGGGAGACAGAGTAGAGCGAGACAGAGTAGAGAGACAACAAGAGACAAAGAGAATAGAGAGTAGAGAACGACAAAGAGAATAGAGAGAGAGAGAGAGAGAGAGACAGAGAGACAGAGAGGGTAGAGAGTAGATAGGTAACCGAGTAGAGAGAATGGAAAGAGAGAGAGAGAGAGAGAGAGAGAGAGAGAGAGAGAGAAAGAGAGCGAGTAGATGGGGAAGAGAGATCTGGTTGCTTTGCTTAGTTTGTTTTCTTAGTGCCTCGTGATTGTTGTGTGGCTCTTCCTCACGGTGCCATGGGTTTGTCTGAAGTTTGTGATTGTGAAATTTCCTGACCATACTCACTTACTATTTTTGTTGTATTTGCTGGGGGTTCGTGTTTAGCACTTCGTGTTAAACGCTTATATTGTGTCATTTCTAGTTTGGCAATACTCTCACTGAGATAAAGGGAGCTGAATGCTTTGCTAATTGTATTCTGACTTTGTGCGTATTCCTTACTTGTCTGTGTTCCAGTGTCCCTGTCTCTTGGTGCCATGTGTCTGTCTTGGATTGTTGCATTTCCTGGTCATTTACACTTGTTTTAACCCAAAGGCCGTACTTTTTTAAAGCGTGTTAACTTATGTTGTGTAAATGCGAAAACACCTACATGTAGTTAAATTTATGCAATTAGGGAAGACTGATTAGACCGTATAGGTGCTCGTCTAAACATCGGGTATACTTATTGCATTGCTACTTGATCTCTCACCTTCACAAAAAGTATGTGCCCATTTCATATTATAATGCTTTTGCATGTTATGTTACTGCCAGATTGTTTCTTTAATGTGATGCAAAGGGCTAAATAAATATGGTAGGCCAAAACAAACTAATGCACAAAAACACTCCTTCAATGTTGAACAAAAGCTCTAACCAATGGGTTTGTTTAAGCTTGTTTCTCCCTTGATATGTTCCTCGCCAATCGAACCACCTTTTATTTTAAAGTGTTTGAGTGTTATACTTTTGTTTCCGTCTGCCATAGCTTGTTTAATGAGCATAATCAATTTGCCCTTCTCCGAAATCAATGTTAACATGCACATGCCTTCCCTCCGACAGCTACCCAACATACCTCCGAACGGAAAGCTACCCATAAACATGATACCACCGTCATAAAATTACAAATAAATAAGTGTTTTACAAGTATTTTTGAATTGTATTTGACTGATTCATTCCAAAGAGAGGTTATACATTCCAGCGGTGGCTGTGAATCAAGTAAAAATAAAATAAAAGATATGAATATTAACTGATGAATTCGAAATATTGGTCCAAATTACTGCATTTCCATAATTCAAATGCGATTTAAACTCGAACAGATTCACTTCAAAAAGATGTATTGTTTTCAGAGTTATCATCATTCTGTATACTATCGACCTATATGTTGTTCTTATCCCTCAAAGCGAATCTAAATGAAATTAAATCGTCGTAATACATACCATGTCCAACCTCAAAATCCTTTGTTTACCTCCGATAGCCAATACCCTCCGAGATCTAGACATGCGGTTCACCTGGGTGATTCAGATTAAAAAAACGTTCTGCTGCATGATCACCCGAAACGATAATTCTTTAATTATAATTGCTGTCGTTAACACAGGTGTCATTTTCTTAATCTTGTTTTACAACGACCCACTTTGACACACTGGGATAAATAAATACGCTTCAGTTATTAATTAAAAAAGAAGAAACTGAAAAAAATGACCAGACCAAATAAGCATATTCGGCCAAAAAAAGTGGTCCTGCTAAAACCTCTTTCGGACTAAAAAGTGGTCATGACCAACCGACCGTAACGCCGCCGACGGCCTTGTTTGGTGACGCTGTGTTATTTTTAAGTCAGTGCGGATGCGCAGGCTGGTCTGCGCCTTTGTCGTTTGCAACCCCCTTGACTATAAGATTGATGCAACATTCCCCTACACAATCAATGACTTCTTTAGGAGATTCTTGAATCATTTTCTTACGACATTTATTGGATAAATGAGTCAATCCTTCCAAAAATGTACCATAAGTTTTAATCAGAGATTTTTTTCTCATTTTATTTTGCAATTTTCTACGACGTGTTGTTGTTACAGCCATGATTATGAGTGTGTTCAACACTTTGATGTACAGTCCTTTTATAGTTTTTTCTTAAAAATGAAGTCGACGACGTTCAGAATGAGGTGGCGATGGATATTTGTTTGGATTTAACATGTGCATGGTAGCACCAAATCCATGTCTTTTTAACAAATCTTGTGCTCTCAAAGGAGTAAATCTTGCTAAATTTATGGACGATCGTCTTGCATTTGTGTTTGGAGAATCAAGACCTAAATTTTGCCATGAAGCAGGACTTTTACTTTTACGTTTTGTTACAAAACGATCATCAACCTTTCTTTTTTTCTGTTTTCTAGGTTTTTTCACTGATTTTTTCTTAGGTTTTTTAGTTTTCTTGTTAAATTTTCTCATCAACTTATTTCCATCCCATCGAATCAGACTTCGAATGATCACACCACCAAAGAATCCACCACCTCCAGGTTTTAAAATGATACTGCGCTTGACTTCAGGGTCAACAATTGCACTTGCTAATTTTCGAACATCATCCTGATGTCTATCCATAAATTTTTGAGTTTGTTTAGGTAATTTCATCTTACCCTGAACAATTTTTCGAGCTGCCAAAGAAAACCATTTGATCATTTCAATTAAACCAGCATTTAAGAGTGATTTTCTTTTATGACTATCATGTTCTCTGCTTAAATTATACAGAGCACGTATCAGATTAGCTGATGTTCGTTGAGCCATTTTGACACAAATGATGGATTTAAACTCAAACACACCTTTTTATACTCCTGGAAAATAGACAACAGGTCCTTGTTGATCTGATTTTGTAAACCAGTTTTGAAAAATTTGTGTTCTGAATCTGAGATAATCAGGTGTGTTTGGTTTCAAATCGACCAATAAGTATCCGTGAGGTATAGATGTGGCATCGTTAAACGCATGAATCATATGGGGAGCTTGAAGTTGATTGGCCAATACTTTAATTTGCATCTTATCTCTTGGACTTTGAAATAAAACTAAATAATGAGCATTCAAACTGATGGTGCGAGAAGATTTACTTTGTTGAAATAAATTTTGTGTGATGTACACCACACTTGCATTTCTATGATGTCCTTTTCTTGTAAACCATAATTTAATTTTTTCTTCATCTTTATCTCCTAACATGTCATCAAAAATCACCAAGTGCGTTGCACTGGGATCGGTGACAATCTCATCTTCATCATCGGGAATACCTTGAATAAATTTGATATTTGACCCTTCACGTTCTTGTAAGATGTTATAAGATTTTTGCCATTCCTTGTAACACCAAACAATACGTTGGGGTAAAATATC
Source organism: Loripinus fragilis (assembly GCA_964019695.1). Lineage (NCBI taxonomy): Eukaryota > Metazoa > Mollusca > Bivalvia > Lucinida > Lucinidae > Loripinus > Loripinus fragilis. The sequence goes on from CAXHUL010000609.1 coordinate 2,795,349, forward strand.
AAATAAATCTTCTTTAAACTCAATCATCTTTTTAACAAATTCAGTTTTACCCGATCCACTTGGACCAGAAATAAAAATATTAGAAGGATGTTTAAAAAACAAACTTCCAATATCTTGATTTGAGTCCAACTGGTGTGTAGAAAGGGCCATGTCTAACTGTGAAAAAATAACAAACACAACTTTATTTATACTCAAATTTTAATGAACATGAACCAACAGTTTAATACATAATTTAAAAAAAACAGTTTAATATATCAAAAAAACTGTACAATACATGTTTATCAGACACAGCTCAGTACCGCTCTCCCGCTCTCCGAGGCACGTCTATAGTAATACTAGAATAGACGTGCCGGAGAAGAGAGAGAGGCAGGTCATGCAACTAGTGTTGTGATAATGAATAGTGTTAACATGGAAATTCAATAATGGAGTTTATAAATTATATGGCGGACACCTCAGTACATGTTTATTAGAAATAATACATGATCATCAGAACTACTCTATGCCAAATACCCATAAGGAACAGTATATCCATCTCCAACAATGACACGCTTAGTATAAGTGAACCGATAAGTCTTGGATTGCAATTCAGTAGCCACAGTCTTGTCTTTATGTTTTCTGATCCGATGGTAGTTGACAGTTTCTCTGAAGTCTTTAGATTCTCCCTTCACCCAGTTGAGCATACGATCAAAGTGAATGACTTGAGATGTATTGTAATCTAAAGTGAGTCCTTTCACTTTGCAAGTTGATTTCCTCTTTCCATCTTTGTCTACAAATTCATAGCCATAGTTCTTTGGTCCCATGCCTACAAATTTCACAATTCTAGCATTGGGCACTTCATCTGTCCATTCTCCAAGTCTATTGTTGACAATAGTAGGGTTCCATAAATGGGGTTTGTGATGATAAATGATAGAGTCTGTATCAAAGTAGAGTACACGTTCATTCAGCTTTTCCAAGATTCCATAGAGCTTCAATCTGGCTTGAGCAGTGACGAAGGCTGCGACAATCACATTACTGCAAGCATGCGGCTCCACACTAGATTCTGTATCGTCCCAGTTGACCAGTAGAAGATTTTCTCTGCAAATGTCCACATTCTTGACAATCTTGTTTGGATTCGTCACCAGATCAAAGAACTTCGAAGGTTCTGAGATATATTCTGTCTTGGTCATATTTTCTCTCTGTGCCAATTTTCCCCAGAGACTGTTTAACATGATCTTGGCAATAGCTCTCATTCCTTTATTCTTCTCCACATTCTCCAATCTGATTCCTTCAGCTTCAAAATAATCTTGCTTGAACTTGATCTTATCTTGCTCAGTCATGCACCAATCAGGGTATCCACTTGATTCTTGTTTGATTCTCAGAAAAGTATCGATATAGCCAGCAAAAATCCCTCCTTCTCCAGATGCTTTATCATATTGAGCTGTCTCTGAGAAATGCCAGACTTCATACACGTCCAATAACTTGTAACCCCTGTCCAAAGCCTCAAACAATTCGATGGTAACCCAAGTCCCTGTAAAACTTCTATCTTCTTCCTGTAAATGAGTACATCTCATATGAGGATCTGTCTTTTCAGCACAACTTCTACACAATGGAAACATCAATTTCTGACTGCATTTCTGAGGAAGTACTGGATGGTACAAATTGGTGGGTGGTAACACTTTACACTTGATCAATCCACAGTACTGTCTGATATTGTCTTTGTCAATATTCTCTTGAGAATAGATGGTGGGATGTCCAAGTGGAAACAGTCCGTACTTGCAAATAGTTGGATAGAGTGAACACACATCGATGTACTTGATTTCTTCATTGGAGGATTCATCGATTTCCTGATAGAGTTTGGTCGAGTTAGTTCTTCCACCAAATAAAGCATCTCTTGGTCTCAAAGGGTCTAAGTTTGTAAATTCTGAGTCCACCAAAGATCTAAAGTCTGGATCTTCCTTGTATCTCTTGTCATAGTCACATTCCCAAAGTTCCACCACCTGATATCCTGCTTTTCGTAACTCTTCACTCTTGCCAATAGTCAAAATATACAACTGATGCATGGTCAAACACTGATGATGTTGAACTCTGTTTCTGTCTGGAAAATGAGTAGGGCATCCATGCCAGTAACATCCATAGAATTCAAATACGGTTCGAGATTCTTCATGGTAGCCATCCACATAATGTCCATTGATTTTCTGCTCACCACCATTCAATGCATGTTTGATCTCAATACCACGTGTCTTAGCTTCACTTTGAATCCATCTTACAGCTTTGATAGAGTAGTTCTTTTGATTAGGATAACCTTCAGGTGGGATGATGGCAATACTGTTTTCAGGCATATGATTTTTTCTCCATACTTTTGAACAAGCTTGAGCGATAGTGCAAGCTTCAGACAAAGGATCGAGTCCACTAATGTTGATCAATTCTCGTCTGAAACAAGCACATCCTCGTCTTAGAATATCCACATCACTACGACAGTATTCTTCCATCTCCTGTCTGAAGTCAAATATAGCACCACTCTCAATTTTCCCTTTATGCCAAGCTAAAAACACCTCACGATCCTTGACAGACATCTGACCAGGATTGTACATGTCCACTGGAAAGTAAGGTCCCACATACTTTTGGTTTGCCAGTGTATTTGCAAGATGAGGAAAGTAACCTTTCTTCATCTCTGTCAAGCCAAATGTATCTGGGAAATTAGCCAGTCTCATATGCAAAAACTGATAAGAATCAAGGAATGTAACACGTCCTACTTTCATTCTAAGTATAGTATTTCCATTCATGATCACTTCAGGTTTCACTGTACCATATTCTAAGATATAGTGTAAGATGAACTGACCATCATATCCTCCAAAATTATGTGCAATACATGTCACTCCTTTATTCTCATCTCCTAAAACCCAATTGCAAAATTGTGGTAAAGTATCTATGCCTTCAAAGATAAATTCTCTCAGACCTGTTTGTGTTGAACAAGTCGGACAAAATGTATCTATGGGCAAATCCATGCAATCATCACAAGCTTTATGAGCAACACAGAAATTCACCTGATGTGTACCCGTTTCTTGATTTGACTCGAAATCAAAGAAGATGAAACGAGTTTTCTTAGGTTGAGAAACCTCTTCTTCTCCTTCATTTTCAGTCATCTCAGATTTACATTCATAACTTTGAATATAGCATTGATGATTGGGCCCAACAATCTCTTTACAATTCCTACATTTTCTCTGTCCTGGACACACATGATTTTTCTTATTGCCCACAATCCTAAGATTACATTTCCCACAATTATACACAAGTTGACAAATAGATTTATGCTGCTTAGATTTCACTGCCTTATGCTTTGCAAAACAGTCTCTACTACGAAATGTTCTTTTACAGTCCATACAACGCGTTTTTTGTCCAGGAATACAAGGAATGTCACTATAACAACCATCACATCCATCAGCACATCTATGGGCTCCCCTTTTCGTATATCCAACATCACAATACTCGCAGTAATATATACATCCAAGAAATCCTGTCACCTTTGTAATCGCATCATAGTGATCAACTCCATTGAAGTAAATATGGATCACCTTCGTCTCAGACTTCTTCTTGAACTGAAGTGGGAATATTAGTCCATCTTTAGGATACTGAGAATGGACTTTGATCAAGTACTTGTGAGCAAGTACAGATTGGATCTTCTTGTATTCCTCAATACCACAAGACTTAGTATGAGGAATCTTCGCTTGATCCAATAACTTCATGGCTTCTCTGGTCTGCATAGGTCGATCTGATCTTCTCATATGATTCCAACTCTTCTTCCAAGTTTCTGATTCTTCTTTATCCACATTGCATTTCGCCACCACCACAGCTCTCGCCATACACATCACATCTTTGGTATTGTTGATCTGTATAATGCTCTGCATGTTCTTGCTCATATTTTCTGACTCAAAATATAGTCCAGCATGTAATGGTTTACGTCCGCTGCCTACAGGAAGTCTCACCACTGTGACTTGAATAGTCATCTGTCCATCATTGATGCGAAAATTCTCATTGGACTGGAGCACTTTCATAATCTCTTCTAACACAGCTTCTCCAGTCATAGCTGAGACATCTCTCCATGTCACAAAGACACCCAGTTTTAATCCAGGATGAAGAATAGTCATCCGCATCTTATCATTGGATTCCATCTGGCATCTTTCTTTGATGTCTTCAACCAGCCGATCAAACAATCTTGATATGAACTGATATGGCGAAACATTGTCAGGGAAAGTCTTGATGTTGAGTTGAAATTCTTTCCCTTGGGCTCGAAATAATCTAGACTTCTCGTTGACTGCCTTGATAGTGAAATAAGAAGTCAAATCTTCATCATCTTCATCGTCTGAATACATAGTCATAGCTCTTCTTTTCCTTGGTGGTGGTCTAATATCATCTTCATTATCTGAGCTCTCTGTGTCTGAATAATCCACCAATTTCGGCTTAGGCTCTTTATCATCAGAAGTGGGTGGGGTATTATCTCTCTGTCGTTTAACCATCTTGACTGTTCGAAGTTTAGTAGTGAAATGAGGCTGCAATGGGAATGCGAACTCAATTTATACTGGAAAAACCCAGATTTTTTCTGAAATCAACAGCACCCTATAAAAGCTTAGAACAATTGCTATCTTACCACATTAGAAATAATTCATTTGCAGGTAACACATAAAGAGAGCAAATCAGTTATGGCATATCAACTACCGACAGAAATACAACATATGATATGGACTTATTCGATGTACAATTCAGCTAAAGGGTTAGGATTCAGGAAGCAAATTCAAGAAGGATGGTTTAAACTTAGGTTGAGACGCTTGTCAAATGCTTTAGAGACTAAATCTCAGGATATCTATCACCAAGAACTAGGCCAACTACTTCTAAGCATAGACGAATTACTAAATCTTCCTGGCGAGATGCGCTTAAGATTTCATACGGAGATGCTCAAGATACATTACTCCAAATTTCACAGTATTGATAAAGCTCGTGTTTGGGTTGTAAGAATGAAGAATTTGACAATGGATAAACTTTACTCTATTCGTACTCGTGACACAGATATCAAGTATTTTTTGAATGGAATTATCTATGACAGTAATAAGTTTTATGGATGTTTGTACTTAAAAGAAGAAGCTCCTAAACACCAGGTCCAATGGTTATTGTCTGCATGGAAAACTCAAGATGTATCTTTATCTGTGGCATCTTTAACAGCTGCAGGGATTAACCACTTTATAACCAGTGAACTGATTAGGTATATAAACAGACCAGATTCATATAACGTTGCCATTGGACATTATACTCCAAGACAGATAGAACCACAAATTATTTTGAAGTTTCCAAGTCGTGAATCTGATTATCTGCTGAATAACTGAATATGTATACGATCACCAAAAGTCTACCCGTGTGCTTAGATCAAATTTTACATTTTGATGTCTACAAAATAACTTTAGACCACATCTTATCATTAGAACCATCCAGTGCCGAGTTTTTGAAAACGAGAGCAGGAATCAAGAACTGGTTAAACCGATTTGAGACATTTGATACATTCAGATTTTGGACTAAACGTAATGCTAGAGAGATGTTGAGAATCATTGATGACACTCCTGTCACCTATATGGATTGGGTAACTTATGTGGCAAACAGCGAAAGTGTGATTTCTCACATCGAAGCAGTATTGAAAGAAATTCAACAAGCCTCAGAAGAAGAAGATATGGATTATGAAGATCTCATTTCAAACATAGATAGCTTGATCACGATATAAAAAGAATGATCAAGTCATTTTGATCATCATATCTGAGTTCAACATCATGGAAGAAGCAAGAGAGAAGAAATATTTGGAAATTCCACTTTCCAAGATATTGAAGTTCAGACCTTATAGAAGATTATTGTTCTGCATTTACATCTTGTTTTCTCACGATGAGATCACTTTGGAAGAGATTCAACAGAAACTCAATAGTCCTGAAACTTTTGATGATTTCAAGAGACTTTGGTGGATCAGTATCAGTTATTTGATGGAAAAAGAGACACTGATTACATTTGAGAATTGGAAAAGATGTGTCGCTGATAATCCTAGTGTGATCGAATTTCTCTACAATCATAGAAGAGACAAAACTATTTCTGGACTATAAATAGGTGGACACCAGTGAGAGAGAATCATTTCACTTCTGACTTTCGAAGAGTAAAGATGGCAAACAGTAGAGATCCAAGGATGGCTAAAGTCTATGATAAGAAGAACATCTACTATCATTGTGTATCATTGAAGAAACTTTTATCTCAAGAGGAACAAGCTTTGATGCAGCCATTAGAAGATAGTTTGAGACAACAAGACAAGTTGAGACCACCTTATGGAGAATGTCACCATTGTCATGATACGGGACATTGGATTGGAGATTGTGCAGAGGCTAAGAAAATAAGAGAACAACAGATGTCTACCGATAAGAAGAAGCCTGCATATGGACAATGTTTTATCTGTGGACTTGCAGATCATTGGGCTCCAAATTGTCCTAAGAGAGAAGAGGATTTTACATCTCAACAGTCTTCTATATCTACAGAGAAGCAACAGTCTTCAGTATCTACAGCGAAGCCTTCAAGGAAACGAAAGGCTCCAGAACCAGGTCTATCTGATATCAGTCCTAAGAGGAGACGCTTGGACACTCGTTCAAAGAAGACAGCTATCCGTACAAAGACAGGGAAGAAGCCATATTGTTTCATTTGTAAATCAGACTCTCACTCACCTCAATCCTGTACAGAGATGGTGGCGGAGAACTGGGATGAAGTGATTTCTCATGATGAACCAGACAGTGACTCTATAGTGCATATTCATTAAAGACTGGACTTAAAGGATTTATAGTGACGATCAGTTCTGTTTTTAAGATAGTGTAAGTTGTAAATAAAATTACGGTGTTGAATTTGTGTTTGTTTTTTATTTTGAGGTTATTCTTTAACGAAACTAATTGAGTAGCCCTGAAAAGGACTGTTTGTTTTTTTTAAAGTCTCCTAAGTAACAAAATATTTCTTACTTAGAAGATTTTAAAATAGGTTGAACAATGGCTACAGGTTTTCTGGAACCAATCCCTCTACGAGCAAGAAATTGCTCTAATCCCAACTAATTTTGCTGTCTCTCCACCTCTTTCCAATCTTTTCGCTGCAAAGCAGCACACAACTTAGTCAAACTGAATTTTTCAAAAACTTCATTTTTTAGAGAGGCACAAAGTACGTTGGGTTATATAGTTGGATAAGTGGATTGACCTATATTCTACTCCTACGCTAGAGAGAACAACTTTAATCTGATTGGTCCATTTAAAGATCACGCCATAATCACCCCATTACTGTGAACATGGTTAGGAAATACTACAATCACACATATCTTAGGCATAGCCTTACATACAAAACTAAGTGCAACATATTAAGTTATTCTTTCTTGAAGAAATGGGTGGCCCTGAAAAGGGCCGGTTTGGTGGTTATATTACCACAAAGGCAAAAATTTAGGAGCAGGGGCATCTACTGGGGCGGCCACCACAGGCAGGGCATCGCACAGCCCACTGCTCTACAGTTATAGTTCTTCTCACTGGGATGTAGAAGGGTGGATGGTTTGCCTCCGCATCCCAATCCTCAGAAGGTTGAGGTGTGGGGGAAGAATTATCCCCCCAATCTTCCTCCTCGTCACTGATAGTTTCCACCTTCACTTCCATTTTCGCATCATTAATCAAATTTTCCACTTTTCGACTCATCTCCAACATCTTTTGATGATTCTCAATCATTTGTAATAGAACTTCACCCGTATCCTTTACAGCATTCACTGTCTCCAGTAACTTCCTAGTAGCATCAACCATAGTCTTGCCCTGCTCCTCCAAATGCTCCAAACGCGAATCCAAATTGCAAGCCATTTTGTTGTTGTTGTGTAACACAAGAACAGAATGAAGAATTTGAGATTTGAAACAAGCTTTTATAGTTTTCAAAGGGATTGACCTACATTGAACTCCTACGCTAGAGAGAGCAACAATACACTGATTGGTCAGTTCATTTATTTTCACCCAATCAGAGTTGACTTGATTTCTTGAAACGCGGGAACTTTAAACTAGGTCAATCCGCTTGACAAGTATAAAAGGCTTGAACACACTACACTTTCACCATTCATAATCATGGAGCCATCACTGACAATAGATGATATGATCAACAATCCTGACCTTTTGCTATCAGCAGTGAATGAGACATTTGCTAGCGATACGTCACAACAGTATTATACGCCGCAAACACCCTCAGCGTATATGCCTCAACCTGTTCAACAGATGCTGCAAAAACAACAGTCAAAGACTCAAGTCATTGAAGTCTTACTCAAAGAACTAAATGAGTTAAGATCTAGAGTGAAGAACTTAGAAGAACTGTCTCAGCAACGTGCACAGCAGCAACCTTTAGAGATGCCATCCATCCAGATTCCCATTAGACTTGACATTACGACAAATGATCAAGACACCAGTCAAAACATAGGAGTTGGAAAAGCAGCTAAGAAAATTAGAATTACTAAGAGGAAATGCTAAAAAACACCTAGACAATCAACAAACAGCCCTTTTCAGGGCTACCACTTCCCTAGAAAGAATACCACTAAACTTGCTAAATAATATACACTAGTTAATGCTACAGAGTGATGCCTCTAGGAGTTGAGGTCTTGATTGACCAAAAGACTCTAAGACGCATGGTACTTAGTAGCCTTGACTATAACACACATTAACACTACAGAGTGATTAAGGTCTTGATTGAGCAAGAAAAATTGCATAAATTAACAACATAGAACTCAATTTTTTCACATGATATATTTTATTTAAAAAAGTTAAAACTTGTTTTTTTAAAAAAGTCATACTTGTTTTTGTGACATTATCAGAATCTTATATACGTAATACATTACGTCATCGATTTTTATAAACCAGTTCCACTTCTCCGAAAATCTAAAAATAGATTTTCCGGGAAATTGGAAAAGCGCGTGACATTCTGACGTCATCACAATGACTGGTACCCGATTCCGATATATGTTATATACTATTATTGATTTTTGCACTGGTTCCCTGGCTCCCTCACCCACTCTCCCGCGCTACGCGGCGCGTCTATAGTAATACTAGAATAGACGTGCCGGAGAAAGAGAGACTATATAAAAAATGAACCAGTAATTTATCACAACTGCACTTTTCTCGCAAAATAAACTATCTAATAATACTCAACGTATGACAGACCAGAAAAAAACTATCACAATCACAGATCAGCCTGCGCTTTTGAGCAAAAATAAACTAAGTTATTTTCAATAGTCCAGAAAACTATTACAATCACAGATCAGCCAACGCTTTTGAGCAAAAATAAACTAAGTTATTTTCAATAGTCCAGAAAACTATTACAATCACAGATCAGCCAGCGCTTTTGCGCAAAATAAACTAAGTTATTTTCAATAGTCCAGAAAACTATCACAATCACAGATCAGCCAGCGCTTTTGCGCAAAATAAACTAAGTTATTTTCAATAGTCCAGAAAACTATCACAATCATAGGCCCAACCAAAATACCCCTAAAAATAAACTAAGTTATTCACAGCTAGTCACTCAAGCTTACCAGGGTAGTCATCTCTGGGTACGCCGAATTTTTTTAGCCTGAAAAATTCTAAGTTCTTTTCAGGCTAAAAATTCGGCGTACCCAGAGTGACATCCATTACTACTGACAGGGTCTGTATTTATCCATTTTTATGTCCTATAGAAAGTTTCTTGGAGACGAAAGCAGCAAACAGGTTGCTTCTATAATGAATGATAAGGACTCGGAATGTGTTAAATGCTCTTGATCCATGTCCGTTGGACCCTGGGCGACCTTTCAAACGACGATTGTGAAATTTTCAATGAAAAAATGCTATTCGTTTGATCATAGCTGGATTTACATCAACCTTTGACACAATTTGCTTGTGTCGCCACAATTCTATATCATTCTCCTGCATGATTTATAAGAGTCGTATCTCAAAACGCTATTAAAGCATCAATATTTGAAATTTGCTTACGTTGATATCGTTTTGGTGGTTAGCAAAATGTGCAGAGGTAACTTGACAGCTGGCATCCTTGCTATCGGAGTGACAGTGGTTTTGATTTCGGAGATTGATACAAACTGCCGCATAATTAGTGCCTGAATCTGATATATTTTAAGCATGTCTTGATACAAAAAAATATGTAATGCTACAAATGGAAGACTATCAGGGGGGCGAAATACAGAAGGGAATTTGAGACGTTTTACAGTTGTGGTGTGTTGTGAAAAGCGCCCATCTTCAGTCGGTGTCATTATGCATGTTTTTGTCTAGTGAGTCTGGGAAAACATGTTTATTTAAATTCTGCACTGATTCATTTTTGGTGAAACCAGTATGCTTGATATAGGAAGGGGATATGATGGTTGGGTGGGGTGGGGGTGAGGGTATGGTCCCTGAAAGAAGGCAAGCACATGTGCCATACTTATACTCATTATCTTACCTGGCAATGCAGTATATTAACAACGTGAACAGGGTTACAAAATGCAGGTTCACATTGAGGCGCATTTTGTTGTGTAAAAGAAGTGTCAAAATGCAAGGAAACTGTCGGTTAAGATGCCACGTGTACATGATTAGTAAACCTTTGATCCAAAAATATATACATGTATGCCATCCAGACAATTGAAACACCTATAACCACCAGTCTACTGAATCGCCACAGAACACCCAAACGCACACAGTCCACTGAAATGCACAAAACAGCCAACCCATTAAAACTCCCTAACTCCCTAGGCAACTGATACACCCAAACCGCCCAGTCCAGGGAACCACTCTGACCACTCAGTTCACTGAAATACCCTGATCAAATCCATTGAAACGTGCAACTCACCTAGTCCACTGAAACCCCTCCTGTTGCACCGCCCTTTAGGATTCTATTCAATGAAACAAACTATATCAACAATTTACCCCCCCCAAAACCGTTAAAACAACAACACCAACACATGAAAAAAACACACCACAAACATTAAATGGGTTTCAACGGGGCTCTCAAGCCGGTCCCCAAACCCCCCCCCCCCCGCCTTCCTTTCTTCCTTTTTTGCTATGCAACATCTAAAACATTTTGAATGGCATTTTGCTGGCGGGCAGATGGTTGCCCGACAATGTGTGCTGGCTGGGATAGGGTATGTCAATGTCTTGTACCGTCATCTGGTAGCTTTGCACAGATACGCTTTCTTCGGTTTTGTAAGTATTAGTGAGAAAAATGCAACAAAACATCCCATGCGATGCTTAATCATGCATGGATCTAGAAATTTTGTCAGACGAAGTCAAACTTAACTCTGACACACTTTTTTTAGATGAATGGAGTGAGGAATCAAAAAAAACACTAAAGCGGAACATCATTAGCCCAACAGCAAAACGCTGGCGGGCCGATAATTACCCAATATGGAATGCTGACTTGGCGGTACTTCTTTTGTGGATCTTTTATGTTTTTGTTCTGTCTTGTGTTTGCTATGTTTTGTGCGCGTCTGTTTATATGTGCTTCGTGGTCACCTGCTGGGAAAGGGCTGACCTCTTGGCTCTCGTTTGTGGTGTCTTCTGTGAGTTTGTCACTTTCCCATTGGTATCCTGGGTCAGGTGTGGTACTTGATTGTATCGATTCCTGATCTTTGCAACCTTACTTACTTTGGTAGCTTTTGATTTTCAAGGGGATCTGGACCAGTATTGTTAAAGAGCCTCAAAGGTTGCCTATTTTCAAGGGTGGGGGTCAGGACCCTCTGCCGCCCCCTCTCTGGATCCGCGCATCTTACTCTTAGTTGAATGCGCAGCTATCGAGTAACGTGAGCGTTCGAATTTCTGGCCTCTCCGGCGTCACTGTGTTGTGCCATTGAGTAAAACATATTAATCATAGCTTAGAACTGGTTCAACCCAGGAAGACCCGTCCCAACATAACTGAAAAATCTTGACTGGGATGTTAAGAATAAAATCAAACAAAATATAAAACATAATAATGAACCCTGTACAGTTTGCACACGTTTTAAAGCTGTACTCTTTGCCCCATGGCGACAGTAAAATAAAATACCACACGTATTTAAAAGCTATTTATGTTTTGGTCTGTTGTCAGTTCATTCTTAAAAGTATTAGTATGCATGTAAGCTTATCTGGATCTTCACTGCATATTTGTATATGTGGACAAAGTAATCCATATAACAATACCCGTAAAAATATTGAAAATATTGCAGTTTCAGTGGTAATCCGTTCTGTTATTTTATCTTTTAACGTTTTTAAACTTTACATAGTAGTACAGGGCTCGGAATTACAATGGTTCCTTAAAGTTAAGGAAGACTTAAGTTAAGTATTGATATTTCAACATGCTAAATAAATTGCCTGGATCGATGCAGTACTTGTGGTCAAAGATATCATTGTGATCTACAGAAAAGTGAAACAATTTTGATTTTAATCTTATTTTTCGCATCCTGAAAAATCAATACTTAACTCAGTAAGTCTTCCTTAACTTTAAGGAGGCATTGTAATTCTGGGCCCAGGTCCTCATATTCCGGTAACAGCAGCCCAAACCCCTCAATGGCATATTTTTAAACAATATTATTTGAGCCGCGACATGAGATTTCCAACAATGTGGTATGTGCAACCAGCAAAGGCTCAGACCAGATTGCGCATACGCGCAGTCTGATCAGAGCCTTTGCTTGTCGCTTGAGTATTATATGAATATTAAGCTACTGAACGAACATAATTTGGAGTTTCTAAGCTTAAAAGAAGGCTACACAGGCTCGTCTGAGTCTATTCATTTCAAAATGCCACATTGTTAGAAATCACATGTCGCGGCTCATTTGTCATTCTATAAGAAGCAATAAAGATGGGTTGTATATCTTTAAGATATTTTTAAAAGTTTCACACCGGATATGGGGCAATTGAAAACGTTAATACTATCGACGAACGTAGATCAAAAATCGTTGGAAACAGGGTTTTCAATTGCCATTTGTCGCCCGATTTTTTTATTGCCATGTGTCGCCCGACTGGACACAAATGGCAATCAAAATTTCTGTAAAAATCAAATGTTTATTTAGATTTTTATGCAACTGTTCGCAGTACGACTTTAAATTATCTTTAGTTTAATAAATGTACCTGGGTGACGTCCTTTTCAGAAAGAGATGGACAATCGGATTGTAAAGTTTAGAGCTTGGGTACAATATTTTCAATCATATCAAGTTTAGTAGTTTTATAGTTGTGATGTTTGTTCTATTATCTATAGTAGAGGCCCTCCCAGGAGGTACATATTCCCTTGTTCTCTTAAATATTGACTTGTCTTCATGTTTCATGTTTTATTTAGTTCCCTGTTCTCTGACAATATTGTTCCCCTCAGTTTGGCATTTTCCCTTTACCTAGAATAAAATGGCTTGTACAAATACACCCTAACTCGTGAGAGGGCCTCATTGTTAAGGCATACAGAGAACTCCTCTCTCAATTCCATGATAAAAATGTTCCCTGTTAGCTCGTTATTACATTTCTTTACCCATTACCCGATGATCGGGTGACGTACTTGGAATTTGACAGAGGAGGTCTGATTTTGGGAGTCGAACACTCGCTATCATTTCATTAAATTCTCGTATTGCTCATGGTATTTTAATACATGAGAGAGAGAGAGAGAGAGAGAGACAGAGACAGAGACAGAGACAGACAGAGACAGACAGAGAAAGAGAGAGACAGAGAAAGAGAGAGTAGAGAAAGAGCAGGCAGACAAAGAGCGAGTAGAGAAAGAGCGAGTAGAGGGAGAGCGAGTAGAGGGAGTGTGAGTAGAGGGAGCGCGAGTAGAGAAAGAATACGAGTAGAGAAGGAGTGCGAATAGAGGGAGTTAGAGTAGAAAAGGAGTGCGAGTAGAGAAGAAGTGCGAGTAGAGGAGTGTGAGTAGAGAATGACTGCGAGTAGAGAAGGAGTGCGAGTAGAGAAGAAGAGCGAGTAGAGAAGGAGTGCGAGTAGAGAAGGAGTGCGAGTAGAGAAGGAATGCAAGTTGAGAAGGAGTGAGACTTGAGAAGGAGTGCGAACAGAGAAGGAAGGCGGGTAGAGGAAGAGTGCTAGTAAGAGTGTAGAGAAGATTTGCGAGTAGAGAAAGAGAGAGTAGAGAAGGAGTGCGTGCGAGAAGAAAAAGAGAGAGAGTAGAGAAAGAGAATGTAGAGAAGGAGTGCAAGTAGAGAAGGAGTGCGAGTAGAGAAAGAGAGAGTAGAGAAGGAGTGCGAGAAGAGAAGACGTGCGAGCATAGAAGGAGTGCGAGTAGAGAAGGAGTGCGAGTAGAGATAGAGTGCGAGAAGAGAAGGAGTGCTAGTAGAGAAGGAGTGCGAGTAGGGAAGGAGTGCGAGTAGATAAGAAGTGTAATTAGAGAAAGAGAGACTAGAGAAGGAGTGCGAGTAGAGAAGGAGTGCGAGTAGAGAAAGAGAGAGTAGAGAAGGAGTGCGAGTAGAGAATGAATGCGAATTTAGAAGGAGTGCGAGTAGAGAAGGAATGCGAACTTAGAAGGAGTGCGAGTAGAGAAGGAGGGAGTAGAGAAGGAGTGCGAGTAGAGAAGGAGTGCGAGTAGAGAAGGATTGTGAGTAGAGAAAGAGAGAGTAGAGAAAGAGTGCGAGTAGAGAAAGAGAGAGTACAGAAGGAGTGCGAGTAGAGAAGGAATGCGAGTAGAGATGGAGTGCGATTAGAGAAGGAGAGAGTAGAGAGAATGAGTGCTAGTAGAGAAGGAGTGCAAGTAGGGAAGGAGTGCGAGTAGAGAAAGAGAGAGAGTAGAGAAGGAGTGCGAGTAGAGAAGGAGAGAGCAGAGAAGGAGTGCGAGTAGAGAAGGAGTGCGAGTAGAAAAGGAGTGCGAGTAGAGAAAGAGAGAATAGAGAAGGAGTGTGAGTAGAGAAGGAGAGCGAAGAGAGAAAATGAGAGTAGAGAGGAGTGCGAGTAGAGATTAAGTATAGAGAGAGTAGGGAGGATTGCAAGTAGAGAATAAAGTATAGAGAGAAAGAGAGTAGAGAGACAGAGACAGAGTAGATAGAGAGAGAGAGACAGAGCAGAGACAGACGTAGAGAGGTAGACAGAGTAGAGAGAGAGCAGAGAGACAGAGACAGAGTAGAGGAAGAGACAGACAGACAGACAGACAGACAGAGTAGAGACAGACGTAGAGAGGGAGACAGAGTAGAGCGAGACAGAGTAGAGAGACAACAAGAGACAAAGAGAATAGAGAGTAGAGAACGACAAAGAGAATAGAGAGAGAGAGAGAGAGAGAGAGAGACAGAGAGACAGAGAGGGTAGAGAGTAGATAGGTAACCGAGTAGAGAGAATGGAAAGAGAGAGAGAGAGAGAGAGAGAGAGAGAGAGAGAGAGAAAGAGAGCGAGTAGATGGGGAAGAGAGATCTGGTTGCTTTGCTTAGTTTGTTTTCTTAGTGCCTCGTGATTGTTGTGTGGCTCTTCCTCACGGTGCCATGGGTTTGTCTGAAGTTTGTGATTGTGAAATTTCCTGACCATACTCACTTACTATTTTTGTTGTATTTGCTGGGGGTTCGTGTTTAGCACTTCGTGTTAAACGCTTATATTGTGTCATTTCTAGTTTGGCAATACTCTCACTGAGATAAAGGGAGCTGAATGCTTTGCTAATTGTATTCTGACTTTGTGCGTATTCCTTACTTGTCTGTGTTCCAGTGTCCCTGTCTCTTGGTGCCATGTGTCTGTCTTGGATTGTTGCATTTCCTGGTCATTTACACTTGTTTTAACCCAAAGGCCGTACTTTTTTAAAGCGTGTTAACTTATGTTGTGTAAATGCGAAAACACCTACATGTAGTTAAATTTATGCAATTAGGGAAGACTGATTAGACCGTATAGGTGCTCGTCTAAACATCGGGTATACTTATTGCATTGCTACTTGATCTCTCACCTTCACAAAAAGTATGTGCCCATTTCATATTATAATGCTTTTGCATGTTATGTTACTGCCAGATTGTTTCTTTAATGTGATGCAAAGGGCTAAATAAATATGGTAGGCCAAAACAAACTAATGCACAAAAACACTCCTTCAATGTTGAACAAAAGCTCTAACCAATGGGTTTGTTTAAGCTTGTTTCTCCCTTGATATGTTCCTCGCCAATCGAACCACCTTTTATTTTAAAGTGTTTGAGTGTTATACTTTTGTTTCCGTCTGCCATAGCTTGTTTAATGAGCATAATCAATTTGCCCTTCTCCGAAATCAATGTTAACATGCACATGCCTTCCCTCCGACAGCTACCCAACATACCTCCGAACGGAAAGCTACCCATAAACATGATACCACCGTCATAAAATTACAAATAAATAAGTGTTTTACAAGTATTTTTGAATTGTATTTGACTGATTCATTCCAAAGAGAGGTTATACATTCCAGCGGTGGCTGTGAATCAAGTAAAAATAAAATAAAAGATATGAATATTAACTGATGAATTCGAAATATTGGTCCAAATTACTGCATTTCCGAATTCAAATGCGATTTAAACTCGAACAGATTCACTTCAAAAAGATGTATTGTTTTCAGAGTTATCATCATTCTGTATACTATCGACCTATATGTTGTTCTTATCCCTCAAAGCGAATCTAAATGAAATTAAATCGTCGTAATACATACCATGTCCAACCTCAAAATCCTTTGTTTACCTCCGATAGCCAATACCCTCCGAGATCTAGACATGCGGTTCACCTGGGTGATTCAGATTAAAAAAACGTTCTGCTGCATGATCACCCGAAACGATAATTCTTTAATTATAATTGCTGTCGTTAACACAGGTGTCATTTTCTTAATCTTGTTTTACAACGACCCACTTTGACACACTGGGATAAATAAATACGCTTCAGTTATTAATTAAAAAAGAAGAAACTGAAAAAAATGACCAGACCAAATAAGCATATTCGGCCAAAAAAAGTGGTCCTGCTAAAACCTCTTTCGGACTAAAAAGTGGTCATGACCAACCGACCGTAACGCCGCCGACGGCCTTGTTTGGTGACGCTGTGTTATTTTTAAGTCAGTGCGGATGCGCAGGCTGGTCTGCGCCTTTGTCGTTTGCAACCCCCTTGACAGTTTTTCTCACGTCGTATGAACGTACTCAAGTGCTGTTTTATGACTCAATTCAGAACATACGAACATACGAATAGTGTACATACATGGTGTATTACATTTTAAGATGAAAAACCTATTAGTTGAGCATGCATACTCCAATTTGAAACAAATTTTATGAGCACATTTTATATTCCATAAATGAAAAATCCATCCAACAATTCTGGTAAAATATTCAGATGGTATAATTGGGTACCCTCTCAGTACCAATACTGAACAGCAATATCATCGATGCGAGACGAATACCATTGATACCTGGACTCAGATACAATCGATTCCGCGATATAGTTACCACGGTGTAAGGGGGACAATTGACTTATCGATTATTTAGGTGATCAAGAACCACAACTGACCTGTCGGGCCAAAGTTCTATTTGGAACATGTATTCACAATAATACATTTCGTATCTGCAGTATAACATCCCAATAATGAATTTTATTCTAATATAGAGGAAAAACGGTGACTTAAAATGATACAAAACATGAGTGGGTTTGTTAATAGGTTACTGAGATAAAATACCAGGCTACGTACTTTCCAAATATCCCTCGTATAATTTGTATAATTGTTATTTATAGCTTATTTTATAAAACGACATGTGTTAAACTGATAATTCATTATAAGCTTACATATTTTGAAGAGCTACCGAAGGTATGGTTCCATATCAGCAGGAATTGCCTTGGGGACTTGACATTTCTTATGCAAATTGTTGAAACAAAATGACACGGATAGGTTGGTTACATAGCCGTTTATAGTCAAAGATAAAACGGCTAAATATGGACAACACTGTTAAAAAGGGCTCAGTACTTAATAACCGCCCCTCGCCCTTAACACTTAACGAAAGGCTAGCCTAGTTTAGCTCTATAAATATGTCAAGGTTATCCAAATACTCATTAAACCTATTGTTACGACAAGCGTACTTGAGGTAACTTTTCTTTTTATACACAATACTGCAATGTACTTATCTATTTATTTATAATGTACTTAATATATACTGACGGACTTTAATTACGCAACACTAACTTCCCCTTATATCTTCCAAAAGACTGTCGAATGTAAACTTCCTTTGCTTCGATAATGTCATCATGAGTTGGCTTCTTCAGCAAACACTTTAGTTTTAATTGTACTACTAAACTGGACGACATTATTTGCTCCGTATGAATTTAGCCATTTAAACATGTCTTAACTAGAGGAGTTTCTTAAGCTATTGAATGAAAGGGTACACCCAGATAAACGTCATATACACAAATAAGCTGTATTGCAGACCTGCCAATCAATATGAGAGTGATTCCTCGATGACTAACGAAGTCCATGATGCAAATTTGATGCTTGTAGTGTTTCTTGATTTAAAGAAGTAGGGAATCTTTCATTCATAACATTTGGTCACATGAAACAGTTGACCCCTATCTAAAAAAGTTTACATTTTAATGCATTAAGTTCATCTAAGTTGGACAAGTTTTCCATGCTTTACTTACAAATGAATGTTCTATAACATACAATCAAAATTATTGTTCTGTCTTCTTTTTCGAGACATAAATTAAAGCTGTTATCCAAGTGTTGCGTTTTTAAAGTCCGTCAGTATACTATGCACAATAAGTTTAGCAATTTCTTATGTTTCGCATCTTTATGTGTGCATCTTTGTGCAATGTCGAACAATTTCAAATGCAATAACAAGAACAGGATCTTAGGCAAAGGAAACCACGAATTTACAGACGCCATCCTTTAAATAGGCATTTGGAGAGAGCAAGAATTGCAGGAGGGAACAATAAGCAAAAATGACATCCGTTGTAAGTAATGCTAAATGATTAGCATGTGATTTTTCGTTTGGATGTCTTACATCTTCCTCATGCATCATGCGCCTATAAAACTATTGGTTATGAGACAGATGTGATAGAGATTTCATGCTGAAAAATCAGCTGCCATCAATGACGTCAAAACGTAGTCAGCATTTGATTACACTTCTAATGTTAATTATCATGCCAATTCAACAGAGACTCATTTTGTAAAAAATGGCATAGGCTTACAATGTAAATCATCTTATGGTTGATTTAAACCTTCAGTTGCCGGAAAATGGTGCGACGCATTTGCGAGATAATGGTGACGTTAGATTTTATCTTTCGGCCCGTGCTCTATAGCCATGAAGATGTTTCATTCAATATTATTTTTCTGAATGTGTTGGAAAGCATAAATCAGTTTCACTTGTCAATGTGGTTCGAGAAAAAAAAAGACTAGAAACACCGTTTAAAGGCGATAACGTAAAAGCATTAATAAAAACGTCAAATTGTGATAACTTGGTCCTTTATTTCTCTCAGACAGTTCAGAAAATTGCAGCATTTGCTATGTTTTTTGGTTTCTGTGGCCAAACAATCGCTTTAAAATGTTTTTGGCCTCCTCCAATGATCCGAAATACCCACGTTACCCGATAGCCTTAAAATTTAGCGTCACTTTAGTACGACCGCTGCGTTTGTTTATTCCTTATTTTTTTAAATGGAAAATCTTGTCAGATGATTGGCGCTTGTATCTTCATGACAGCAAATGGAAACTTGAGATCTGATGTGGATGGGCTCACGCATACAAAACAATTGCTAAACTTATTGTGTATAGTATATTACTATTTCTACTGCTGCTTCTACTACTAGTGCTACAGATGCTGCTGCTACTTTCTTTCTAAATCTACTACTAGTGTTGCCTTGACTGCTACCACTATTGCTTTAAATGCTTCTACCATGCGCGGACCCAGAACCTTTCGTCGGAGGGTGGGTGGGATGGGGAGGGGTGTGGATGTAGGTTCAGGCCCGTCTGTCATAAAAAGAGCCCTGTCGTTTTTTTGCTTTTTTTAGTCCTCAACTTATTTTACAGTAGTTCAATGGTTTATTTCATAGAAACTATAAGTTTCCAAGGTTCCACAGGGGGCAAATTTTTTCAAGGGGTGGGGGTCCAACTTGTTTTCAAAGAGGGGGTCTTATTTTATAGACGATACTATGATTTGATTTCTAAATTCCAAGTTGGACTTAAATCTCTCTTGCGCCAAGGACTTTCGGAACCTGATTTCTATGGTGACTTGGTGTATAAGTTGAAGAAGATTGTTGGCTCTAATAATTTTTCAGCGCAGTTCATTAAAATAATTTTCCATTATAAAAAGATTGGCTATAACATTAATGTATTACAACAGACTGCATGCTTGGTAGTCAACCCAATCACGGTTGGCAACTTTGCTTTCCTCTTTAATTGCACGCCGGTGGGTCGGACTTCAGACTCTATGATGGTTCCGACTTAAAGACTTATCTATTGATAAGATGGTAGGGGCCTGATGCTTTGGCTGTTTGTCGGGCCCACCGGGGTTTACCTGTTGGATTTCTTTTGCTCCGGTATTCAGTTTAATTTACTGTTGAGTCCTTATCCTTGCTTTATCTCCTTGTTATATCTTGATTTATATGTTTTAGGAGATGATGCATTGATAAGTTAGGGGTCTTTCATGCAAACCAAATATCTATGTGTCTTGATCCACATCTGAATTAAGGGTGAGGTTGGCGCCGTTAAACCGGTTTAAGCCCTCCAGTAAAATATTTTACTGACCGTTCCAAGGCGGTACTTCTTTTGTGGATCTTTTATGTTTTTGTTCTGTCTTGTGTTTGCTATGTTTTGTGCGCGTCTGTTTATATGTGCTTTTGATAGTATACAGAATGATGATAACTCTGAAAACAATACATCTTTTTGAAGTGAATCTGTTCGAGTTTAAATCGCATTTGAATTCGGAAATGCAGTAATTTGGACCAATATTTCGAATTCATCAGTTAATATTCATATCTTTTATTTTATTTTTACTTGATTCACAGCCACCGCTGGAAGGTATAACCTCTCTTTGGAATAAATCAGTCAAATACAATTCAAAAATACTTAAAAACACTTATTCATTTGTAATTTTATGACGGTGGTATCATGTTTATGGGTAGCTTTCCGTTCGGAGGTATGTTGGGTAGCTGTCGGAGGGAAGGCATGTGCATGTTAACATTGATTTCGGAGAAGGGCAAATTGATTATGCTCATTAAACAAGCTATGGCATACGGAAACAAAAGTATAACACTCAAACACTTTAAAAAAAAGGTGGTTCGATTGGCGAGGAACATATCAAGGGAGAAACAAGCTTAAACAAACCCATTGGTTAGAGCTTTTGTTCAACATTGAAGGAGTGTTTTTGTGCATTAGTTTGTTTTGGCCTACCATATTTATTTAGCCCTTTGCATCACATTAAAGAAACAATCTGGCAGTAACATAACATGCAAAAGCATTATAATATGAAATGGGCACATACTTTTTGTGAAGGTGAGAGATCAAGTAGCAATGCAATAAGTATACCCGATGTTTAGACGAGCACCTATACGGTCTAATCAGTCTTCCCTAATTGCATAAATTTAACTACATGTAGGTGTTTTCGCATTTACACAACATAAGTTAACACGCTTTAAAAAAGTACGGCCTTTGGGTTAAAACAAGTGTAAATGACCAGGAAATGCAACAATCCAAGACAGACACATGGCACCAAGAGACAGGGACACTGGAACACAGACAAGTAAGGAATACGCACAAAGTCAGAATACAATTAGCAAAGCATTCAGCTCCCTTTATCTCAGTGAGAGTATTGCCAAACTAGAAATGACACAATATAAGCGTTTAACACGAAGTGCTAAACACGAACCCCCAGCAAATACAACAAAAATAGTAAGTGAGTATGGTCAGGAAATTTCACAATCACAAACTTCAGACAAACCCATGGCACCGTGAGGAAGAGCCACACAACAATCACGAGGCACTAAGAAAACAAACTAAGCAAAGCAACCAGATCTCTCTTCCCCATCTACTGGCTCTCTTTCTCTCTCTCTCTCTCTCTCTCTCTCTCTCTCTCTCTTTCCATTCTCTCTACTCGGTTACCTATCTACTCTCTACCCTCTCTGTCTCTCTCTCTCTCTCTCTCTCTCTCTCTCTCTCTCTCTCTCTCTATTCTCTTTGTCGTTCTCTACTCTCTATTCTCTTCGTCTCTTGTTGTCTCTCTACTCTGTCTCGCTCTACTCTGTCTCCCTCTCTACGTCTGTCTCTACTCTGTCTGTCTGTCTGTCTGTCTCTTCCTCTACTCTGTCTCTGTCTCTCTGCTCTCTCTCTACTCTGTCTACCTCTCTACGTCTGTCTCTGCTCTGTCTCTCTCTCTCTATCTACTCTGTCTCTGTCTCTCTACTCTCTTTCTCTCTATACTTTATTCTCTACTTGCAATCCTCCCTACTCTCTCTATACTTAATCTCTACTCGCACTCCTCTCTACTCTCATTTTCTCTCTTCGCTCTCCTTCTCTACTCACACTCCTTCTCTATTCTCTCTTTCTCTACTCGCACTCCTTTTCTACTCGCACTCCTTCTCTACTCGCACTCCTTCTCTGCTCTCTCCTTCTCTACTCGCACTCCTTCTCTACTCTCTCTCTTTCTCTACTCGCACTCCTTCCCTACTTGCACTCCTTCTCTACTAGCACTCATTCTCTCTACTCTCTCCTTCTCTAATCGCACTCCATCTCTACTCGCATTCCTTCTCTACTCGCACTCCTTCTATACTCTCTCTTTCTCTACTCGCACTCTTTCTCTACTCTCTCTTTCTCTACTCACAATCCTTCTCTACTCGCACTCCTTCTCTACTCGCACTCCTTCTCTACTCCCTCCTTCTCTACTCGCACTCCTTCTAAGTTCGCATTCCTTCTCTACTCGCACTCCTTCTAAATTCGCATTCATTCTCTACTCGCACTCCTTCTCTACTCTCTCTTTCTCTACTCGCATTCCTTCTCTACTCGCACTCTATCTCTACTCGCACTCCTTCTCTACTCTCTCTTTCTCTTCTCGCACTCCTTCTCTAGTCTCTCTTTCTCTACTCACACTTCTTATCTACTCGCACTCCTTCCCTACTCGCACTCCTTCTCTACTAGCACTCCTTCTCTTCTCGCACTCTATCTCTACTCGCACTCCTTCTCTACTCGCACTCCTTCTATGCTCGCACGTCTTCTCTTCTCGCACTCCTTCTCTACTCTCTCTTTCTCTACTCGCACTCCTTCTCTACTCGCACTCCTTCTCTACTCTCTCTTTCTCTACTCGCACTCCTTCTCTAGTCTCTCTTTCTCTAATTACACTTCTTATCTACTCGCACTCCTTCCCTACTCGCACTCCTTCTCTACTAGCACTCCTTCTCTTCTCGCACTCTATCTCTACTCGCACTCCTTCTCTACTCGCACTCCTTCTATGCTTGCACGTCTTCTCTTCTCGCACTCCTTCTCTACTCTCTCTTTCTCTACTCGCACTCCTTCTCTACTTGCACTCCTTCTCTACATTCTCTACATTCTCTTTCTCTACTCTCTCTCTTTTTCTTCTCGCACGCACTCCTTCTCTACTCTCTCTTTCTCTACTCGCAAATCTTCTCTACACTCTTACTAGCACTCTTCCTCTACCCGCCTTCCTTCTCTGTTCGCACTCCTTCTCAAGTCTCACTCCTTCTCAACTTGTATTCCTTCTCTACTCGCACTCCTTCTCTACTCGCACTCCTTCTCTACTCACTCTTCTTCTCTACTCGCACTCCTTCTCTACTCGCAGTCATTCTCTACTCACACTCCTCTACTCGCACTTCTTCTCTACTCGCACTCCTTTTCTACTCTCACTCCCTCTATTCGCACTCCTTCTCTACTCGTATTCTTTCTCTACTCGCGCTCCCTCTACTCACACTCCCTCTACTCGCTCTCCCTCTACTCTAGTCCTTGGCGCAAGAGAGATTTAAGTCCAACTTGGAATTTAGAAATCAAATCATAGTATCGTCTATAAAATTTTGAAAATGTTTTGCGAAGTTTATGATACCGATAGCCTTGTTTAAGAAGTTTCTGAGTTAACAATTTATTGCGAGTGTTGAAGTCAGCAACATAGCTAGATGCTCTAACAAAACGAATGAGTTGAGAGATATAGACTCCATAGAATGTAGAACGAGGAACATCACCATCTAAAAATGGGAAATTGACAATTTCAAAATCAAAGTCGTCACGTTTGTCATAAATTTTGGTAGAAACAATATCATTAGAAATTGACAAATGCAAGTCTAAAAATGCGGCTTCGGTATCAGAGGCATTGGCTTTATTAAGTTGGAGCTCTGAAGGGTATATTTGACTAACCATAATGTCAAAATAAACATTATTAATATTTAAAATATCGTCCAAATATCTGGAAGTAGTGTTAAACGCATCAATAACATCAGCCTGCTTATCATCAGAAAGAGACATCATAAAGTCCCTTTCATAACAAAACAGGAATAAATCTGCAACCAGGGGAGCACAATTAGTGCCGATAGGAATCCCAACAACTTGTCTATAGAGCTTGGTGCCAAATCGAATAAAAATGTTGTCCAACAAAAAGGTCAGCGCATCGCATACATTTTGACACGACCATGCATGATATTTTTTAGGTTTTTCTGAAGTAAAAAATGCATTTCTGTCACTACATGCAAGGTAAGGAGAGCCTTCTCTCTGGAAGGTACTTTCAATAAGATCAATAAGTTTATCTTTAATTAAATTATGAGGTAAAGTAGTGTAAAGAGTAGAAAAATCATAAGTAGACAAACTGGTCGCATTGAAATCTCTAGCTTTAAGTTTATCTAAAATTTCACCTGAATTTTTAATCGACCAAAATAGGTTTTTACCAGATCTCTCATATACCTTTTCACAATATTTGATAACATGTTTTTTAACAGCTGTAAGACACGAGGTTAACAATTTAGAAAGTTCTGTTGTTGTACAAGAACTAGAATTTGCAATAAATCTTGCTTTATAGGGTTTTTTATGGAGTTTAGGTAACCAGTACAACGTAGGAACTTTGTCTTGATTTTCTTTAGCTTTGACACCAAAATGTAGGGCTGTATGACAACCATGCCCATCAACAATCACCCTTCCACTTAAAGAAGGCTGTAGTTTATAGGCATTAGTGTCAACAAGCTCACGCTTAAGAGTATTAATATAATACAATCGTCAAACAACTACAACATTGTTAGCAGCTTTATCTGCTGGAACCAAAACATAGTTCATATGAAAATCCTGGATACCTCGTTTAAGATGACTAAAAGAAGATTTAGGTTTAGGGGGCAAAAGATGTGTATTACGAGAGTAAAATGAAATACGAGTATCAATAATTTTAAAAATGTTAATCTTCCATTCCTTCAAAGCATCAGGTTCAACATTTTCCCGTTTGCACCAACGGTTACTGAAGTCATTTAAAGAAGCAGCAATCTCTCTACGACAATTAGAGAAATCAATATTAGAGGGAAATCTATATTCAGGACCTTTAGAAATGATATTGCGAACTCTAGCGTCAGGAATGACATTTAGATTACCTGTAATAACATGCCCTGCAGAGGGATATAAATAATTTGAATTTTTACAATCTCAGGAGGCAGGAGTATTGGAATCTATATCTAAATCATTTACAATTTTATTAAAGTTAAATATTGTAGACCTTATTGGTTTGTTATATTTATAACAAATGATAGGAGTTTCAGAATTATTGAAGTAATTTGGAATAGATGAAATCACTGAATTATCCTTGAAGATACTATGTAAATCAATAAACTCAATACCTTTGTTAATGAATGGAATTTTGATAAAATGTCGTTTATGGTTGACCTCAGAATCGATATAAGGACTAAGGAAATGTTGAACATAACACCTTGTAAGGAGTGCTGCTTTATATAATTTGTTTGCTCTATCATAAAGTTTATTAGCCTCTAACTCTAAATTGCGTAAAACTGAGATAGGCAAGGAACTTAAAAATGAAAATAAGCCATGTCGACCATGATTAGTTAAAGCCAAAGAAAGATCCTTTAGAGAAGTATTTAAGCGTTTTTCAGTACAAATTTTGCGCTTAATGTTGCCATTTTTACGTTTACCATGAGATCTACTTTTACGTTTTTTACATTCCAAAACAGAAAAAACATCAAAATCAATTTTCGACTAATTCATTACATTCAAACATCGAAAATTTCATTAATCAGGACATCAGATCTTAATATTGCCTGGCTGTTTTGGTTTCAAACTTTCTTAAAATTTCAATAGTGATCATCGTTTCATCCACACACAACAATGCGAGATTTTCGATCGTTGATAGCGTGATAAATCATAACCATATGTAATTACTAAACAACTTATGTATTTCAATTACGAAATGATTCAATTTTGTTGAAGTTTTAGTCATTTCTATAATTTAGCGAAAAATATGCGAAAAACTGAACTTTAAAACAATATTTTAGGCCCCTTAGGTTAACAGAATTTTGTAATGTATTCCGTCATTTGTTGTTTGAGTGAAACAACGTTCATTCAAACTGAAATTGAAATTGAGTAGAATTTAAAGATGAAAGAAGGTTAAGAAAAAAAAAATGATGAATTTGCCATTTTTCACCAACATTTTTAGCAGATGTGCGTAATCAAGCTAAAGTTTTGCTAAAACGTTCTTGTACGTCAGGGAAGCTTGTGAATACACAGACAAAGATGTATAGGAAAAAATTATAGTTGTATCAGTTGCGTTTTTAATGGCTTAAAGTATAGTAGTGTACATTTAGTTAAATATCGCGGTTGTATTTTACGCAATGCATTACCACCTCAACTATTGACCATTCAAGGAATAGTGTGGGAATATGAAAAGTTTCGGCATTGATTTTATAGAAGATTTATCATGCCTACTACATTTGTATTTTTCAGAAAATGCTGACGTTATCAGAACGGTACGGCGCAAAAATTAGACAAGTAATTTTCACAGCTCCAACTTAATAAAACTAATACCTCTGATACCAAATCCGCGTTTTAAGACTTGCACTTGTCCATTTCTAATGATATTGTTTCTACCAAAATTTATGATATCCGTGACGATCTTGATTTTGAAATTGTCAATTTCCCATTTTTAGATGGTGATGTTCCTCGCTCTACATCCTATGGAGTCTATATCCCTCAACTCATTCGTTTCGCTAAAGCATCTAGCCATGTTGCTGACTTAAAAACTCGTAATAACTTGTTCACTCAGAAACTTCTTAGACAAGTAGTATTATACTAGTATAAAAATTAGTAGTAGTACTTGTGGAAGAGTGTGTCTCAGTGGAAGAGTACTTGACTCGAGATCGAGGGGATGCAGGTTTGAGCCTCACCAGCGTCACTAAGTTGTGCCCTTCACCCTAGGAGGACCTATCCCAGCTTTACTGAAAAAAATGTTGTCCAGGACGTAAAGAATAAAAAAAAGTAGTTGTTTTTGTAGTAAACGCAGAAAAGGTAGTACATGCGCGGATCCAGAGTAGTGGAAGAAATAATGGTAGTAATGGTAGTAATAACGGTAGTAATGGTAGTAATAATGGTATTTATAATGTTAGTAATGGTAGAATAATTGAATTTATATTTGTTTGATATGTGTTTCGTTAAGTGTTTGGTTATGCCAAGACGTGGTAAGAATAGCTCAAGTATGAGATTGATTACCACGAGGAAAGCATTGGTATGCGAGAGCCCGTGATATTGATGAAATGCATGAAAATAAGTAAAACTTAACCTGTGCATATACTTTAGTCATTCGAGCCAAAGATAGCCATAGTGAAGGATCGACGTTATGAGCGACTGTGAAACCTCCAATGATGATTGTGTGCGTGGTAAGCCCCCCGGGGACAGTTTTGATCCTTCTGAACAGTTTAGTCTCTTCAGAACCTATTTTGATAGAAAACTAGATTCTCTTAAAAAAGAAATTATTTCTGAGACTTCTTCTGAACCTCCAGTAAAAAAGAGGAAAATTGGGGACATTGTGTTCTCTTCCAAATCCAATAAGATTCAGTTTAATTTTAATTCAGAGATTCTAGAACTATTAGACAAGCTAGAAAATAGTGCTAGAATTAAGGAAAATAAACATCTGGATGAGCTAAGAGTGCTATTAAATAAGAGAAACAAGCTTATTAGAATTGCGGATAGGTCCCCCGGGGGGTGGAGTACAGTAGCAGAATATCAGGACGACGACATTGCGTCAGATTCTGATGACCAAAAGAAGATAAGGGCGGCAGAATCCAGAGCATTGAGGAAGCAGAAATCGTCTAGTAGTTCAGCGAATAGGGGTTATGGGGCGTATAATGTGGCATATGATGCTGTACCTAGGGCCCCTTCTAGTCGGTCGCAATTTCAGCCAGAGCTTCCCACAACCAAGTGCAGCATCTACATCGGGGAGTAGACCCAAACAGTACGGGGACAGAAATCTTTTTCGTGACTTCCTTGGACAGAAAAGAACCCCACAGCCGACAGATAGATGTTTCGAATGCGGACAGATTGGGCATTGGCGAAAGTACCATTACCAACAAGCAGATAAAAAGCAAGACATCCAACAGAAATGATAAGTATTTTTACTCTGATTATTTAGAATATTTCGAGGGTCATTTAGAAAACTACGACGAACTGATGAAGTCGAGATATTTTGAATTCATGGAAGAAGATTTGACATACAAAAGCTCTTCTCTGTTGGGTATCAAGGGTAGTCTAAAGAGACATATTACTTATTGGGAAAATATAGGTGCTTCAGCATTTATATTAGACATTATAAGTTCTGGATATAAGATTCCTTTCTACCTGACCCCTGAATCATCTTTCTCTAACAACAATCGTTCTGCGATCGAACATTCTGATTTTGTAAGGGATTCCATAGAGGATTTAATAGCAAACGGATTTGCAATTAAAGTGCCATTTAAACCAGCTTGTGTCAACCCACTTACTGTTTCTATAAATAAGCAGGGGAAGAAAAGGCTGATTCTTGACTTAAGGATACCGAATAAACTCATTTGGAAGCAGAGAGTAAAATTTGAGGACTGGAAATACGCAATGAATTATTTTGAAAAGGGCTCTTTCATGTTTAAATTTGATTTAAAAAACGGGTATTTCCACATAGATATTTTTCATGCGCACCAAACTTATCTAGGCTTCCGTTTTGATGACAATTTCTACTGTTTCACAATTCTAGCTTTCGGTTTATCATCGGCACCTTTCATTTTTACGAAGTGCCTTAGAACAATGGTTAAATTATGGAGAGAAAATTCCATTAAGATAGATATGTTCATAGATGACGGATTCGGTTTAAATAAATCTCTTCAAAAATGTCAAAAGCAATCCGAATTTGTTAGACAGTCTTTAGTTCAAGCAGGATTTAAGATTAACAATGAAAAGTCAATCTGGGAACCACAAAAATCGCTAGAATGGACTGGTCTATTTTGGGATGGAAATTGTTTTTCGCTAAGTATACCGGACAGAAGGATATCGGATTTCTTTTCAGAAGTGAATAATGTACTGAAAAAATTGCCAAAAACGTCTGCCAGACATTTAGCAAAATTAGTTGGAAAAATTATATCTATGATGCCAGTTATCGGTAACATTGCCAGATTAATGACAAGACATTTGTACAGTTTAATACATGGCAGTGATTCTTGGGATAAGGTGTTTTCTATACCCCATAATCATTCTGCCATTGAGGAAATTTTCTTCTGGAAAGAAACGTTACTTAATATTAACGTCCGATATCTATCAAACTCAGTTTTACCAGAAACTATTGTATACAGTGACGCAAGCGATTCAGCAGCTGGGGCCTATTCCGTATCATTCCATGATTCAGTTTTTCATGCTTTTTGGTCTAAAGAAGACGCGCAGAGAAGTTCCACGTTTGGAGAAATCAAGGCAGTTTCTCTCGCAATCAAGGCTTATGAAACAATGCTTAAAAACAAGACTGTCTTGTGGTTTACAGATTCTCAGAACTGTGTTAAAGTGATAAATTCAGGTAGCTTTAAGAAAGAGTTGATATATTTAGATTCTGTGCTAAAAATAACATTAGTTTAGATATGCAGTGGATTCCCCGCGACCAGAACGAGACTGCTGACATCATAAGCAAATGTGTAGACTATGATGACTGGGGTGTGTCAGATGAGTTTTTTTAAATTCATGAATCAAATGTGGGGCCCTTATGATATTGAAAGATTCGCCAACCACGAAAATGCAAAATTGACAAGGTTTGATTCTTTAGTCTGGAATCCTGGGAGTGAAGCAGTAGACGCATTCAGTCAAAACTGGCATGGAGAAAATAACTGGCTTGTGCCTCCTATATATTTAATTTCAAATACAATGAAACATATGGTGTTCTGCAGAGCTATCGGGACTCTGATCGTTCCTAAATGGCCTTCAGCACTGTTCTGGCCTTTTTTATTTGATGAAGATAGTTTCTGTTCAGGCTTTATTTCTGACATTATCGAATTTGGTCCAGAGGAGAAAATATTCGTGCAAGGCAGAAATAAAAAATCACTGTTCGGATCTGATCAATTCAAAGGAAAAGTACTTGCAATAAGATTTGAACCCAAGTTTGACATAAAATGAATAACATGAGGTTCAAATGATTAATGCAGAGGTTTTATATACTGAAAAATTCTTAGATTAAATGTCTAGTCCATTTGTTAAGGGAGCCCAGTGGCTAAGTGGTAGACTGCTTGACTCGAGACTGAGGGGACGCGGGTTAGAGCCTCACCGGCGTCACCGCGTTGTGGTTCTTTAGCAAGTCACATTTTCTTAGCTAAGTACTGGTTCAACCAAGGAAGAACCGTCCCTGTTTAACTGAAAGATTGTGGAAGGGGGGCGTAAAGAACCAAATCAAACAAACAAATAACCCATCTTGTTTTAAAAAATTGGGTTTTGGCTATAAAGTACAATATCAAGATAAATTACGGTACTCGATAATAACTTGATCTTTTGCAGTTCTAAAAATAGATGCGAGAGTACTGTACATAAGCTTTTAGTTGCATCATAGGATTTAGGAAAAACATAATTCCAAAAATGTTTAGGGGATTAATTATTATAATATTACTTACAGAATTCCAAGGTATTTTTCCTATATTATATGATGCCATAAAAGTTCACAAGGTTAAGTTGTACACATGTCAATATGAGCCGTAGCTGGTTGTGCTATAATTAGATACACAAATTTCCAAAAGAATGTTACACCGTCTATTTTTATCACAAATTACGATGTGTATGTTTACAAAATGAATGATCTGGATAAAAAATTATTTCTAAAGAGAGATTAGTATTATTTTAACCATTACATAACGGAATCAATATTCTCGCTCACCTAGCTATGTTGGGAAGGGATTCTTTGGTGATTTGGGTCAGAAAAGGGGCTTTTTTCAGTTTTTTTATTTATCCATCTGTCTTCTCTTTCCGCTTTTGTATATTCTGTGTTAAGTTTAAATGGGTTTTCTTAAAAGCATGTATTTCCATATACATTTCATAGTCATATGAACCTGGGACCTCTAAAGTAAAATAAGCTTTCCTCAATCCATTTAAAATTGTTCCCTATGACGTTTTCGGCAAAATTAGTACTAGATCGGATAGATCGCAGAAGCATTTATCTTTGTGACTTTAAACTAGGTTAAGGTTACAAACTACTAATTTAATCTGTCCATGGGTTAAGGAATAAGATTTTATTATATATATATATATCTTTATGAGCCTGCTCAGCCTGAGTATAAGGTAAAGGTCGATTAGTCTAATGAAGTGCTTGTTTAATGCGGTTTAATTCCGTCTAACGGTGCATGTCTGTGTGCGGTGAAAAAATGTTTTAATACACAGTGCTGATGTTGATGCTACGCAAAATTTAAAGAAATTCAAGGATTTATTTTAGATACAATATGTTCGCATCTCTCGCATTATGCTCTCCATTAATAGATAATGCTGGGCTCTTCAAAAATGCACGGAAAGGGCACAGAATATTGATTCCAATGCGCTGAGTATATTTGCCTAAAAGTTGTTTCCTAAGTGGCAGTTTAAGATAATTTTATGAAAATATTGCTCGTCTCAAGTTGGGAAATATTGCTGGTCCCAAGTTGGTGAGCGTGCATTTCGTACTGCAAATAGTTCATGCTACTAGTTCACTATCTGAGTAAAGAGGGAGACGGGAATCCGGAGTTGATACAATCAATTATCATAGTGAGTACTCCAAGCTGTGGAAGATTTTAGTATTGTTCACAAAGATGGTTCCAAGTTGGCGAGCAGGCCAAGCTGTGGAAGGTTTTAGTACTGCACATATTGCAGGTTCCAAGTTGGCTAGCAGGCCAAGCTGTGGAAGGTATAAGTACTGCACATAATGCAGGTTCCAAGTTGTCGAGCAGGCCAAGCTGTGGAAGTTTTTAGTACTGCACATATTGCAGGTTCCAAGTTGGCGAGCAGGCCAAGCTGTGGAAGGTTTTAGTACTGCACATATTGCAGGTTCCAAGTTGGCGAGCAGGCCAAGCTATGGAAGGTTTTAGTACTGCACATATTGCAGGTTCCAAGTTGGCGAGCAGGCCAAGCTGTGGAAGCTATTAGTACTGCACATATTGCAGGTTCCAAGTTGGCGAGCAGGCCAAGCTGTGGAAGGTATTAGTAATGCAAACATTGCTGGTTCAGAGTAAGGTTAGTAATCGATACAATCAAGTAACACAGAGAGTAGGCAAAGTTGTGAAGGTTTTTAGTACTGCACATATTGCTGGTTCGTAGTTGGAGTATCAGAGTAAGATCAGTAATCGTTACAATCAAGTACCACATTTGAATTGGTCATGTTGTGTAAGTTTTAGCATTGCACATATTGCTGGTTCCTAGATTGGGTAACATAGTATGATAAGTAATCGTTACAATCAAGTACCACAACGATTAGGCTACGTTATGAAGGTTTTAGTACTGCAATGTTGCTGGGTCCTAGTTTGAGTATCAGAGTTAGATCAGTAATCGCTACAATCAAGTACAACAGCGAGTAGGCTAAGCTGTGAAGGTTTAAGTTCTGCACATATTGCTGGTTCCTGGTTGGAGATCAGAGTGAGATCAGAAATCGTTACAATCAAGTACCACAGCGAGCAGGAGTAGTACTGCACATTTTGCATGTTCCAAGTTGGTGATCATGCCAAACTGTGGAAGGTTTTAGTAATGTATTAATTGCGGGTTCCAAGTTAGTGAGTAGGAAGTTTTGGAAGGAGCCAGAACTCCACATATTGATGGTCCCATAGTTGGGTTACCAGGCGTGTATATGGCTGAGCTTCGAACTGATTAGATTTGCACAGGGGTAAAAAAAAAAAAAAAAAAAAAAAAGATGGTCAAAACTGGGCTTTATATAACAAATACATTCTAATTGGCGGCTTTTCGTTTTATACATTTTGCAGATTACGCAAGTATTGCCATGGAATTTATGAATATGGCGTCAGATTTGGACAACGCAGAATTGGTAAATCTAGCTTCAAAAATACCCCAGATTCTAAAATGTTCTATCTCCCAGAATACATTTAAAAGCTATTTGTCAGAATTTCAAAAATGGTCAGAATGGTGTAAGAAATAAAATTTAACAGCATTTCCAGTCGAACAAAGAAATTTGTTGCTATTCATGTCGGATATAACAGAGAAACAGTCCTCAGTGCAAATACTAAATTCAGTACTTTATTCTATTAGTTGGATTCATGGTATAGCAGGGCTAGAAGACCCATGCAAAGCGGATATAGTGGTCAAAATGAAAGAAGGTGCAAAGAGGATCTTGTCAAGGCCATGCACGCAGAAGGAACCTTTGACAATTGAAAATTTGGTAAAGATTGTTTCTGTTTATGGCCAGGACAAAGACAACCTACCTAACTTAAGATTTGTCACAATGTGTGTGGTTGGGTTTTATGGATTTTTCAGATTTGATGAACTGTCCAATTTAAAAAGGTCAAATATAAATTTTTCTGAAAATTATATAGAAGTAAATGTAGAGAGAAGTAAGACAGATACATTAAGGCATGGGTCCTTGGTTAGTATCGCGGCTACAGGGGAAATAACTTGTCCAAAGCTTTGTCTTCTGAATTATTTTGAGGCTGCTAAAATTCCGCCAGATTCTGAAAATTTCATTTTTAGGCCTATAATCAAAACTTCGTCTGGACCGGGCCGCGTAGCGCAGTCGGTAACGTGTCTGGTTACAGATGCAAAGCTGACTGCAGATCCAGGGGTCGCGAGTTCGATCCCGGCCCGGTCCCATACTTTCGTGGAGATTGATCATGTTATAATTTCTACGGTCATTCTCCTCCCTTCCGCTGAATCATTCAAGAAGGGTTGTTGTCAGTTACAAGCGAAAGTATGTGCACGAAGTACTGGTTAACTGCTTGTTCAAGCTTGCCCAGGAAAAAGTGTGGTTAGGTGAACTGACCGTCCCGCAATGACCATAGCTGTTGACTTGGGACGTAAAGCAACAAAAACAAAAACAAAAAAAAACTTCGTCTGGATATAAACTAGACAAGAAAAGGAAACTTTCCTATACTAGAACAAGAGAAATTTTTCTAGAAAGATTACAAGATCTTGGACTTGACAAAAGTAAATTTGGTCTGCATAGTCTTAGATCTGGTGGAGCTTCAGCAGCCTGTAAAGCGGGGGTGTCTGATAGGCTGATTATGAAACATGGTAGATGGAAAAGTGAAAAGTCAAAAGACAGATATATTCATGAAACAGTTCAACAAAAATTGTCAGTTACAAAGAATATATAAACATATTGTGCAGCCCGTTCTTTGTTGTCGATCGGCAGTCTGTTGGCAGTATCCTAAGTATGTTGTTGGTTGTTTATACGGAAATATGTATCACAAGTTTTTGCAGTATGATTCTTTGAATTATGCTGCAAAAAGTTTTGATGTAGATGAAGGTGAAAACATTGAAATAAAATATAAATGATTTATGTTCGTTTGAGACGAAGTCAAATTAGAACATAATTGAATTTATATTTGATTGATATGTGTTTCGTTAAGTGTTTGGTTATGCCAAGACGTGGTAAGAATAGCTCAAGTATGAGATTGATTACCACGAGGAAAGCATTGGTATGCGAGAGCCCGTGATATTGATGAAATGCATGAAAATAAGTAAAACTTAACCTGTGCATATACTTTAGTCATTCGAGCCAAAGATAGCCATAGTGAAGGATCGACCCACCCACCCGTTATTGAAGCAATGGACCTTGTGGGGATGTTAGTATATATTTCAGTATCTGGTGCAGGCGATCTGAGGGGCGGAGCTGTTGGTGGAGTTATAACTGAAGTTAAGTATTTCTTTTTTATGTTTCAAGGGAAATAACCTTAATAGTAATGAGTAATAAGGACAAACGCAGTTACAGTCAGTACTACACACATATACACACTACTATGTAGAGCCGTAGTGGCGAATTTAATAAGCGTTTACGGTGTTGTTTGTACACAAAGGTTTCATGTGATTCGTTATACATTCTTACCAGACAGTAAGATCAGCAAATACATGGGTGAAAGTTCTAAGGATTATTCCTGAATCCAGGATTCTGAGGTTGACTTTCCACGGAAAGTCAGCCTCAAATTACTGAATTAAGTAGCTTTTCTGATTTATTTTCAGTTTCTCTTAAGACAATTGACAGTTAAAACTTGAAAATCTTGATATTTTATAGCCGTAATTCTTGATTTAAGATATGAATTTCAAAAGTTCAGGATTTTTGAAATTTTGAACTTTCAACCAATCAAATACCACATGATTCATTGCAGACCAACTCACTGCACCATGAGGAAGAGAAACAGAACATTTATAGAAACAAGACACATACACCACAATAAAGCAAAGCAACAAGCCTAAGTGATGAAAGTCTATGTTGTTTATACTTGCATTATAAAGCAAAGTGAGCCGGAGTGGTTATCTATTTAAGCAAGAAACGTGGATTAAGCAAGCATATCATGAGATCCAAGAATCGAGAAATGTGTTGAACGTACATGCAGTACGAAAGCATCTGTCTTAAGCAAGTACTTTTTGAGTATCACTTAGGTACTTGCTTAATACATGTTGGACTGTAATTGATCCTCTAAAGATGATAACACAAGGCCTTGTTTTGCTCAGAGACTTTTCAGTATTTTTCAGGTATTCGAATGCTATCAGAGTGTGGTTACCATAGGGTAGACTAAGGTCAGCGTCCAAGACTTCAAGGTCACAAATTCGTGCGGTCTATAGCCTAACTTCAAGAGTGTTCCAGAAGTTTATTTGAAATATCTCTGTGAAAAAGTCGCTCAAAATAAATCGATCGGCGGTCTGTTGGCAGTATACTAAGTATGTTGTTGGTTGTTTATACGGAAATATGTATCACAAGTTTTTGCAGTATGATTCTTTGAATTATGCAGCAAAAATTTTTGATGTAGATAAGGGCGAAAACATTGAAATAAAATATAAATGATTTGTGTTCGTTTGAGACGAAGTCGAATTAGAACATAATGTAAGTAATAATGTTAGTAATGGTAGTAATAATGTTAGTAAAGGTAGTAATAATGGTAGTAATAGTAGTAATAATGGTAATTATAATGTTAGTAATGGTAGTTATGGTAGTTATAATGTGAATAATAATGGTAGTTATGGTAGTAATAATGGTAGTAATGGTGGTAGTAAAGGTAGTAATAATAGTAGTAATGGTAGTAAAATGGTATTTATAATGGTAGTAATAATGGTAATAATGGTAGACATAATGGTAGCATTGGTAGTTATAATGGTAGTAATGGTAGAAATAATGGTAGTTATAATGGTAGTATTATAAGCAATAATGGTAGTAATGCTAGAAATAATGGTATGTATGGTAGTAATAATGGTAATAATGGTAGTAAAATGGTAGTAATGGTAGTAATAATGGTAGTAGTAATGGTAGTAATGATGGTAATAATAGTAGAAATAATGGTAGTAATGGTAGTAATAATGGTAGTAACGGCAGTAATAATGGTAGTTATAATGTTAGAAATGGTAGAAATGGTAGTAATAAGGGTAGTAATAATGGTAGTGATAATGGTAGTAATGGTTATAATAATGGTACTAATGGTAGTAATAATAATTGTAGTAATGGTAGTAATAATGGTAGTAATAATGGTAGTAATGGTAGTAATAATGGTAGTAATAGTAGTAATAATGGTAGGAATAGTAGTAATAATAATTGTAGTAATGGTAGTAATGGTAATAATAATGGTAGTAATAATGGTAGTATTGGTAGTAATAATTTATAATGGTAGTAATGGTAGTAATAATTGTAGTTATGGTAATTATGGTAGTAACAATGGTAGAAATAATGGTAGTAATGGTATTAATAATGGTCGTAATAGAGTAATGATGGTAGTAATGTTAGTAATAATGGTAGTAATGGTAGCAATAAAGGTTGTAATGGCAGTAATAATTGTAGTTATAATGGTAGTAATAATGTTAGAAATGGTAATAATAATGTTAGTTATGGTAGTAGTAATGGTAATAATGGTTGTATTAAAGGTAGTAATGACAGTAATAATGGTAGTAATAATGGTATAAATGGTAGTAATTATGGTAGCAATAGTAGTAATAATGGTAGTAATGGTAGTAAAAATGGTAGTAATAATGGTAGTAATAATGGTAGTAACGGTAGTAATAATGGTAGTAATGGTAGTAATAATGGTAGTAATAATGGTAGTAATGGTAGTAATAATGGTAGTAATTATGGTAGTAACGGTAGTAATAATGGTAGTAATGGTAGTAATAAAGGTAGTAACGCAATAATAATGGTAGTAATATTTGTAGTAATAATGGTAGTGATGGTAGTAATAATCATAGTTATGGTAGTAATGGTAGTAATAATGGTAATGATAATGGTAGTGTGATAGAAACCTGTTTGGTAGATACTTTAGAAAGCTAAAACCTGTTGAGGAGTAGTAATGCTCCCTTTAAAAAGCTCAAACTTGTTAAAAGAGTAGTAAATTTCCTTGGGTGACTTAATATTTTTGTACCAGATTTCATTGTTTGTAATACATTTGCTGTTTAATTAACTTTCTTCATCAGATATATAGGTGTATATATTGCTTGACTAAGAAATACTTCGTTTTGGACAACAATATGATATTTGCACCCCAGTACCATTCCACCATTATTACCATTATTACTACCATACATACCATTATTTCTAGCATTACTACCATTATTGCTTATAATACTACCATTATAACTACCATTATTTCTACCATTACTACCATTATAACTACCAATGCTACCATTATGACTACCATTATTACCATTATTACTACCATTATAAATACCATTTTACTACCATTACTACTATTATTACTACCTTTACTACCACCATTACTACCATTATTACTACCATTATTACTACCATAACTACCATTATTATTCACATTATAACTACCATAACTACCATTACTAACATTATAATTACCATTATTACTACTATTACTACCATTATTACTACCTTTACTAACATTATTACTACCATTACTAACATTATTACTTACATTATGTTCTCATTCGACTTCGTCTCAAACGAACATAAATCATTTATATTTTATTTCAATGTTTTCGCCTTCATCTACATCAAAAATTTTTGCTGCATAATTCAAAGAATCATACTGCAAAAACTTGTGATACATATTTCCGTATAAACAACCAACAACATACTTAGTATACTGCCAACAGACTGCCGATCGATTTATTTTGAGCGACTTTTTCACAGAGATATTTCAAATAAACTTCTGGAACACTCTTGAAGTTAGGCTATAGACCGCACGAATTTGTGACCTTGAAGTCTTGGACGCTGACCTTAGTCTACCCTATGGTAACCACACTCTGATAGCATTCGAATACCTGAAAAATACTGAAAAGTCTCTGAGCAAAACAAGGCCTTGTGTTATCATCTTTAGAGGATCAATTACAGTCCAACATGTATTAAGCAAGTACCTAAGTGATACTCAAAAAGTACTTGCTTAAGACAGATGCTTTCGTACTGCATGTACGTTCAACACATTTCTCGATTCTTGGATCTCATGATATGCTTGCTTAATCCACGTTTCTTGCTTAAATAGATAACCACTCCGGCTCACTTTGCTTTATAATGCAAGTATAAACAACATAGACTTTCATCACTTAGGCTTGTTGCTTTGCTTTATTGTGGTGTATGTGTCTTGTTTCTATAAATGTTCTGTTTCTCTTCCTCATGGTGCAGTGAGTTGGTCTGCAATGAATCATGTGGTATTTGATTGGTTGAAAGTTCAAAATTTCAAAAATCCTGAACTTTTGAAATTCATATCTTAAATCAAGAATTACGGCTATAAAATATCAAGATTTTCAAGTTTTAACTGTCAATTGTCTTAAGAGAAACTGAAAATAAATCAGAAAAGCTACTTAATTCAGTAATTTGAGGCTGACTTTCCGTGGAAAGTCAACCTCAGAATCCTGGATTCAGGAATAATCCTTAGAACTTTCACCCATGTATTTGCTGATCTTACTGTCTGGTAAGAATGTATAACGAATCACATGAAACCTTTGTGTACAAACAACACCGTAAACGCTTATTAAATTCGCCACTACGGCTCTACATAGTAGTGTGTATATGTGTGTAGTACTGACTGTAACTGCGTTTGTCCTTATTACTCATTACTATTAAGGTTATTTCCCTTGAAACATAAAAAAGAAATACTTAACTTCAGTTATAACTCCACCAACAGCTCCGCCCCTCAGATCGCCTGCACCAGATACTGAAATATATACTAACATCCCCACAAGGTCCATTGCTTCAATAATGGGTGGGTGGGTGGGTCGATCCTTCACTATGGCTATCTTTGGCTCGAATGACTAAAGTATATGCACAGGTTAAGTTTTACTTATTTTCATGCATTTCATCAATATCACGGGCTCTCGCATACCAATGCTTTCCTCGTGGTAATCAATCTCATACTTGAGCTATTCTTACCACGTCTTGGCATAACCAAACACTTAACGAAACACATATCAAACAAATATAAATTCAATTATGTTCTAATTCGACTTCGTCTCAAACGAACATAAATCATTTATATTTTATTTCAATGTTTTCACCTTCATCTACATCAAAACTTTTTGCAGCATAATTCAAAGAATCATACTGCAAAAACTTGTGATACATATTTCCGTATAAACAACCAACAACATACTTAGGATACTGCCAACAGACTGCCGATCGACAACAAAGAACGGGCTGCACAATATGTTTATATATTCTTTGTAACTGACAATTTTTGTTGAACTGTTTCATGAATATATCTGTCTTTTGACTTTTCACTTTTCCATCTACCATGTTTCATAATCAGCCTATCAGACACCCCCGCTTTACAGCCTGCTGAAGCTCCACCAGATCTAAGACTATGCAGACCAAATTTACTTTTGTCAAGTCCAAGATCTTGTAATCTTTCTAGAAAAATTTCTCTTGTTCTAGTATAGGAAAGTTTCCTTTTCTTGTCTAGTTTATATCCAGACGAAGTTTTTTTTTGTTTTTGTTTTTGTTGCTTTACGTCCCAAGTCAACAGCTATGGTCATTGCGGGACGGTCAGTTCACCTAACCACACTTTTTCCTGGGCAAGCTTGAACAAGCAGTTAACCAGTACTTCGTGCACATACTTTCGCTTGTAACTGACAACAACCCTTCTTGAATGATTCAGCGGAAGGGAGGAGAATGACCGTAGAAATTATTTCATGATCATCTCCACGAAAGTATGGGACCAGGCCGGGATCGAACTCGCGACCCCTGGATCTGCAGTCAGCTTTGCATCTGTAACCAGACACGTTACCGACTGCGCTACGCGGCCCGGTCCAGACGAAGTTTTGATTATAGGCCTAAAAATGAAATTTTCAGAATCTGGCGGAATTTTAGCAGCCTCAAAATAATTCAGAAGACAAAGCTTTGGACAAGTTATTTCCCCTGTAGCCGCAATACTAACCGAGGACCCATGCCTTAATGTATCTGTCTTACTTCTCTCTACATTTACTTCTATATAATTTTCAGAAAAATTTATATTTGACCTTTTTAAATTGGACAGTTCATCAAATCTGAAAAATCCATAAAACCCAACCACACACATTGTGACAAATCTTAAGTTAGGTAGGTTGTCTTTGTCCTGGCCATAAACAGAAACAATCTTTACCAAATTTTCAATTGTCAAAGGTTCCTTCTGCGTGCATGGCCTTGACAAGATCCTCTTTGCACCTTCTTTCATTTTGACCACTATATCCGCTTTGCATGGGTCTTCTAGCCCTGCTATACCATGAATCCAACTAATAGAATAAAGTACTGAATTTAGTATTTGCACTGAGGACTGTTTCTCTGTTATATCCGACATGAATAGCAACAGTTTCTTTGTTCGACTGGAAATGCTGTTAAATTTTATTTCTTACACCATTCTGACCATTTTTGAAATTCTGACAAATAGCTTTTAAATGTATTCTGGGAGATAGAACATTTTAGAATCTGGGGTATTTTTGAAGCTAGATTTACCAATTCTGCGTTGTCCAAATCTGACGCCATATTCATAAATTCCATGGCAATACTTGCGTAATCTGCAAAATGTATAAAACGAAAAGCCGCCAATTAGAATGTATTTGTTATATAAAGCCCAGTTTTGACCATCTTTTTTTTTTTTTTTTTTTTTTTTACCCCTGTGCAAATCTAATCAGTTCGAAGCTCAGCCATATACACGCCTGGTAACCCAACTATGGGACCATCAATATGTGGAGTTCTGGCTCCTTCCAAAACTTCCTACTCACTAACTTGGAACCCGCAATTAATACATTACTAAAACCTTCCACAGTTTGGCATGATCACCAACTTGGAACATGCAAAATGTGCAGTACTACTCCTGCTCGCTGTGGTACTTGATTGTAACGATTTCTGATCTCACTCTGATCTCCAACCAGGAACCAGCAATATGTGCAGAACTTAAACCTTCACAGCTTAGCCTACTCGCTGTTGTACTTGATTGTAGCGATTACTGATCTAACTCTGATACTCAAACTAGGACCCAGCAACATTGCAGTACTAAAACCTTCATAACGTAGCCTAATCGTTGTGGTACTTGATTGTAACGATTACTTATCATACTATGTTACCCAATCTAGGAACCAGCAATATGTGCAATGCTAAAACTTACACAACATGACCAATTCAAATGTGGTACTTGATTGTAACGATTACTGATCTTACTCTGATACTCCAACTACGAACCAGCAATATGTGCAGTACTAAAAACCTTCACAACTTTGCCTACTCTCTGTGTTACTTGATTGTATCGATTACTAACCTTACTCTGAACCAGCAATGTTTGCATTACTAATACCTTCCACAGCTTGGCCTGCTCGCCAACTTGGAACCTGCAATATGTGCAGTACTAATAGCTTCCACAGCTTGGCCTGCTCGCCAACTTGGAACCTGCAATATGTGCAGTACTAAAACCTTCCACAGCTTGGCCTGCTCGCCAACTTGGAACCTGCAATATGTGCAGTACTAAAACCTTCCACAGCTTGGCCTGCTCGCCAACTTGGAACCTGCAATATGTGCAGTACTAAAACCTTCCACAGCTTGGCCTGCTCGCCAACTTGGAACCTGCATTATGTGCAGTACTTATACCTTCCACAGCTTGGCCTGCTATCCAACTTGGAACCTGCAATATGTGCAGTACTAAAACCTTCCACAGCTTGGCCTGCTCGCCAACTTGGAACCATCTTTGTGAACAATACTAAAATCTTCCACAGCTTGGAGTACTCACTATGATAATTGATTGTATCAACTCCGGATTCCCGTCTCCCTCTTTACTCAGATAGTGAACTAGTAGCATGAACTATTTGCAGTACGAAATGCACGCTCACCAACTTGGGACCAGCAATATTTCCCAACTTGAGACGAGCAATATTTTCATAAAATTATCTTAAACTGCCACTTAGGAAACAACTTTTAGGCAAATATACTCAGCGCATTGGAATCAATATTCTGTGCCCTTTCCGTGCATTTTTGAAGAGCCCAGCATTATCTATTAATGGAGAGCATAATGCGAGAGATGCGAACATATTGTATCTAAAATAAATCCTTGAATTTCTTTAAATTTTGCGTAGCATCAACATCAGCACTGTGTATTAAAACATTTTTTCACCGCACACAGACATGCACCGTTAGACGGAATTAAACCGCATTAAACAAGCACTTCATTAGACTAATCGACCTTTACCTTATACTCAGGCTGAGCAGGCTCATAAAGATATATATATATATATAATAAAATCTTATTCCTTAACCCATGGACAGATTAAATTAGTAGTTTGTAACCTTAACCTAGTTTAAAGTCACAAAGATAAATGCTTCTGCGATCTATCCGATCTAGTACTAATTTTGCCGAAAACGTCATAGGGAACAATTTTAAATGGATTGAGGAAAGCTTATTTTACTTTAGAGGTCCCAGGTTCATATGACTATGAAATGTATATGGAAATACATGCTTTTAAGAAAACCCATTTAAACTTAACACAGAATATACAAAAGCGGAAAGAGAAGACAGATGGATAAATAAAAAAAACTGAAAAAAGCCCCTTTTCTGACCCAAATCACCAAAGAATCCCTTCCCAACATAGCTAGGTGAGCGAGAATATTGATTCCGTTATGTAATGGTTAAAATAATACTAATCTCTCTTTAGAAATAATTTTTTATCCAGATCATTCATTTTGTAAACATACACATCGTAATTTGTGATAAAAATAGACGGTGTAACATTCTTTTTGAAATTTGTGTATCTAATTATAGCACAACCAGCTACGGCTCATATTGACATGTGTACAACTTAACCTTGTGAACTTTTATGGCATCATATAATATAGGAAAAATACCTTGGAATTCTGTAAGTAATATTATAATAATTAATCCCCTAAACATTTTTGGAATTATGTTTTTCCTAAATCCTATGATGCAACTAAAAGCTTATGTACAGTACTCTCGCATCTATTTTTAGAACTGCAAAAGATCAAGTTATTATCGAGTACCGTAATTTATCTTGATATTGTACTTTATAGCCAAAACCCAATTTTTTAAAACAAGATGGGTTATTTGTTTGTTTGATTTGGTTCTTTACGCCCCCCTTCAACAATCTTTCAGTTAAACAGGGACGGTTCTTCCTTGGTTGACCCAGTACTTAGCTAAGAAAATGTGACTTGCTAAAGAACCACAACGCGGTGACGCCGGTGAGGCTCTAACCCGCGTCCCCTCAGTCTCGAGTCAAGCAGTCTACCACTTAGCCACTGCGCTCCCTTAACAAATGGACTAGACATTTAATCTAAGAATTTTTCAGTATATAAAACCTCTGCATTAATCATTTGAACCTCATGTTATTCATTTTATGTCAAACTTGGGTTCAAATCTTATTGCAAGTACTTTTCCTTTGAATTGATCAGATCCGAACAGTGATTTTTTATTTCTGCCTTGCACGAATATTTTCTCCTCTGGACCAAATTCGATAATGTCAGAAATAAAGCCTGAACAGAAACTATCTTCATCAAATAAAAAAGGCCAGAACAGTGCTGAAGGCCATTTAGGAACGATCAGAGTCCCGATAGCTCTGCAGAACACCATATGTTTCATTGTATTTGAAATTAAATATATAGGAGGCACAAGCCAGTTATTTTCTCCATGCCAGTTTTGACTGAATGCGTCTACTGCTTCACTCCCAGGATTCCAGACTAAAGAATCAAACCTTGTCAATTTTGCATTTTCGTGGTTGGCGAATCTGTCAATATCATAAGGGCCCCACATTTGATTCATGAATTTAAAAAATCTCATCTGACACACCCCAGTCATCATAGTCTACACATTTGCTTATGATGTCAGCAGTCTCGTTCTGGTCGCGGGGAATCCACTGCATATCTAAACTAATGTTATTTTTAGCACAGAATCTAAATATATCAACTCTTTCTTAAAGCTACCTGAATTTATC
This sequence comes from Loripinus fragilis, assembly GCA_964019695.1. Classification (NCBI taxonomy): domain Eukaryota; kingdom Metazoa; phylum Mollusca; class Bivalvia; order Lucinida; family Lucinidae; genus Loripinus; species Loripinus fragilis. The sequence continues at coordinate 2,840,271 of CAXHUL010000609.1, forward strand.
ACTTTAACACAGTTCTGAGAATCTGTAAACCACAAGACAGTCTTGTTTTTAAGCATTGTTTCATAAGCCTTGATTGCGAGAGAAACTGCCTTGATTTCTCCAAACGTGGAACTTCTCTGCGCGTCTTCTTTAGACCAAAAAGCATGAAAAACTGAATCATGGAATGATACGGAATAGGCCCCAGCTGCTGAATCGCTTGCGTCACTGTATACAATAGTTTCTGGTAAAACTGAGTTTGATAGATATCGGACGTTAATATTAAGTAACGTTTCTTTCCAGAAGAAAATTTCCTCAATGGCAGAATGATTATGGGGTATAGAAAACACCTTATCCCAAGAATCACTGCCATGTATTAAACTGTACAAATGTCTTGTCATTAATCTGGCAATGTTACCGATAACTGGCATCATAGATATAATTTTTCCAACTAATTTTGCTAAATGTCTGGCAGACGTTTTTGGCAATTTTTTCAGTACATTATTCACTTCTGAAAAGAAATCCGATATCCTTCTGTCCGGTATACTTAGCGAAAAACAATTTCCATCCCAAAATAGACCAGTCCATTCTAGCGATTTTTGTGGTTCCCAGATTGACTTTTCATTGTTAATCTTAAATCCTGCTTGAACTAAAGACTGTCTAACAAATTCGGATTGCTTTTGACATTTTTGAAGAGATTTATTTAAACCGAATCCGTCATCTATGAACATATCTATCTTAATGGAATTTTCTCTCCATAATTTAACCATTGTTCTAAGGCACTTCGTAAAAATGAAAGGTGCCGATGATAAACCGAAAGCTAGAATTGTGAAACAGTAGAAATTGTCATCAAAACGGAAGCCTAGATAAGTTTGGTGCGCATGAAAAATATCTATGTGGAAATACCCGTTTTTTAAATCAAATTTAAACATGAAAGAGCCCTTTTCAAAATAATTCATTGCGTATTTCCAGTCCTCAAATTTTACTCTCTGCTTCCAAATGAGTTTATTCGGTATCCTTAAGTCAAGAATCAGCCTTTTCTTCCCCTGCTTATTTATAGAAACAGTAAGTGGGTTGACACAAGCTGGTTTAAATGGCACTTTAATTGCAAATCCGTTTGCTATTAAATCCTCTATGGAATCCCTTACAAAATCAGAATGTTCGATCGCAGAACGATTGTTGTTAGAGAAAGATGATTCAGGGGTCAGGTAGAAAGGAATCTTATATCCAGAACTTATAATGTCTAATATAAATGCTGAAGCACCTATATTTTCCCAATAAGTAATATGTCTCTTTAGACTACCCTTGATACCCAACAGAGAAGAGCTTTTGTATGTCAAATCTTCTTCCATGAATTCAAAATATCTCGACTTCATCAGTTCGCCGTAGTTTTCTAAATGACCATCGAAATATTCTAAATAATCAGAGTAAAAAAACTTATCATTTCTGTTGGATGTCTTGCTTTTTATCTGCTTGTTGGTAATGGTACTTTCGCCAATGCCCAATCTGTCCGCATTCGAAACATCTATCTGTCGGCTGTGGGGTTCTTTTCTGTCCAAGGAAGTCACGAAAAAGATTTCTGTCCCCGTACTGTTTGGGTCTACTCCCCGATGTAGATGCTGCACTTGGTTGTGGGAAGCTCTGGCTGAAATTGCGACCGACTAGAAGGGGCCCTAGGTACAGCATCATATGCCACATTATACGCCCCATAACCCCTATTGGCTGAACTACTAGACGATTTCTGCTTCCTCAATGCTCTGGATTCTGCCGCTCTTATCTTCTTTTGGTCATCAGAATCTGACGCAATGTCGTCGTCCTGATATTCTGCTACTGTACTCCACCCCCCGGGGGACCTATCCGCAATTCTAATAAGCTTGTTTCTCTTATTTAATAGCACTCTTAGCTCATCCAGATGTTTGTTTTCCTTAATTCTAGCACTATTTTCTAGCTTGTCTAATAGATCTAGAATCTCTGAATTAAAATTAAACTGAATCTTATTGGATTTGGAAGAGAACACAATGTCCCCAATTTTCCTCTTTTTTACTGGAGGTTCAGAAGAAGTCTCAGAAATAATTTCTTTTTTAAGAGAATCTAGTTTTCTATCAAAATAGGTTCTGAAGAGACTTAACTGTTCAGAAGGATCAAAACTGTCCCCGGGGGGCTTACCACGCACACAATCATCATTGGAGGTTTCACAGTCGCTCATAACGTCGATCCTTCACTATGGCTATCTTTGGCTCGAATGACTAAAGTATATGCACAGGTTAAGTTTTACTTATTTTCATGCATTTCATCAATATCACGGGCTCTCGCATACCAATGCTTTCCTCGTGGTAATCAATCTCATACTTGAGCTATTCTTACCACGTCTTGGCATAACCAAACACTTAACGAAACACATATCAAACAAATATAAATTCAATTATTCTACCATTACTAACATTATAAATACCATTATTACTACCATTACTACCGTTATTACTACCATTACTACCATTATTTCTTCCACTACTCTGGATCCGCGCATGTACTACCTTTTCTGCGTTTACTACAAAAACAACTACTTTTTTTTATTCTTTACGTCCTGGACAACATTTTTTTCAGTAAAGCTGGGATAGGTCCTCCTAGGGTGAAGGGCACAACTTAGTGACGCTGGTGAGGCTCAAACCTGCATCCCCTCGATCTCGAGTCAAGTACTCTTCCACTGAGACACACTCTTCCACAAGTACTACTACTAATTTTTATACTAGTATAATACTACTACTACCATAGCCTTGTCTAAGAAGATTCTGAGTGAACAAGTTATTACGAGTTTTTAAGTCAGCAACATGGCTAGATGCTTTAGCGAAACGAATGAGTTGAGGGATATAGACTCCATAGGATGTAGAGCGAGGAACATCACCATCTAAAAATGGGAAATTGACAATTTCAAAATCAAGATCGTCACGGATATCATAAATTTTGGTAGAAACAATATCATTAGAAATGGACAAGTGCAAGTCTTAAAACGCGGATTTGGTATCAGAGGTATTAGTTTTATTAAGTTGGAGCTGTAAAAATTACTTGTCTAATTTTTGCGCCGTACCGTTCTGATAACGTCAGCATTATCTGAAAAATACAAATGTAGTAGGCATGATAAATCTTCTATAAAATCAATGCCGAAACTTTTCATATTCCCACACTATTCCTTGAATGGTCAATAGTTGAGGTGGTAATGCATTGCGTAAAATACAACCGCGATATTTAACTAAATGTACACTACTATACTTTAAGCCATTAAAAACGCAACTGATACAACTATAATTTTTTCCTATACATCTTTGTCTGTGTATTCACAAGCTTCCCTGACGTACAAGAACGTTTTAGCAAAACTTTAGCTTGATTACGCACATCTGCTAAAAATGTTGGTGAAAAATGGCAAATTCATCATTTTTTTTTCTTAACCTTCTTTCATCTTTAAATTCTACTCAATTTCAATTTCAGTTTGAATGAACGTTGTTTCACTCAAACAACAAATGACGGAATACATTACAAAATTCTGTTAACCTAAGGGGCCTAAAATATTGTTTTAAAGTTCAGTTTTTCGCATATTTTTCGCTAAATTATAGAAATGACTAAAACTTCAACAAAATTGAATCATTTCGTAATTGAAATACATAAGTTGTTTAGTAATTACATATGGTTATGATTTATCAACGATATCAACGATCGAAAATCTCGCATTGTTGTGTGTGGATGAAACGATGATCACTATTGAAATTTTAAGAAAGTTTGAAACCAAAACAGCCAGGCAATATTAAGATCTGATGTCCTGATTAATGAAATTTTCGATGTTTGAATGTAATGAATTAGTCGAAAATTGATTTTGATGTTTTTTCTGTTTTGGAATGTAAAAAACGTAAAAGTAGATCTCATGGTAAACGTAAAAATGGCAACATTAAGCGCAAAATTTGTACTGAAAAACGCTTAAATACTTCTCTAAAGGATCTTTCTTTGGATTTAACTAATCATGGTCGACATGGCTTATTTTCATTTTTAATTTCCTTGCCTATCTCAGTTTTACGCAATTTAGAGTTAGAGGCTAATAAACTTTATGATAGAGCAAACAAATTATATAAAGCAGCACTCCTTACAAGGTGTTATGTTCAACATTTCCTTAGTCCTTATATCGATTCTGAGGTCAACCATAAACGACATTTTATCAAAATTCCATTCATTAACAAAGGTATTGAGTTTATTGATTTACATAGTATCTTCAAGGATAATTCAGTGATTTCATCTATTCCAAATTACTTTAATAATTCTGAAACTCCTATCATTTGTTATAAATATAACAAACCAATAAGGTCTACAATATTTAACTTTAATAAAATTGTAAATGATTTAGATATAGATTCCAATACTCCTGCCTCCTGAGATTGTAAAAATTCAAATTATTTATATCCCTCTGCAGGGCATGTTATTACAGGTAATCTAAATGTCATTCCTGACGCTAGAGTTCGCAATATCATTTCTAAAGGTCCTGAATATAGATTTCCCTCTAATATTGATTTCTCTAATTGTCGTAGAGAGATTGCTGCTTCTTTAAATGACTTCAGTAACCGTTGGTGCAAACGGGAAAATGTTGAACCTGATGCTTTGAAGGAATGGAAGATTAACATTTTTAAAATTATTGATACTCGTATTTCATTTTACTCTCGTAATACACATCTTTTGCCCCCTAAACCTAAATCTTCTTTTAGTCATCTTAAACGAGGTATCCAGGATTTTCATATGAACTATGTTTTGGTTCCAGCAGATAAAGCTGCTAACAATGTTGTAGTTGTTTGACGATTGTATTATATTAATACTCTTAAGCGTGAGCTTGTTGACACTAATGCCTATAAACTACAGCCTTCTTTAAGTGAAAGGGTGATTGTTGATGGGCATGGTTGTCATACAGCCCTACATTTTGGTGTCAAAGCTAAAGAAAATCAAGACAAAGTTCCTACGTTGTACTGGTTACCTAAACTCCATAAAAACCCTATAAAGCAAGATTTATTGCAAATTCTAGTTCTTGTACAACAACAGAACTTTCTAAATTGTTAACCTCGTGTCTTACAGCTGTTAAAAAACATGTTATCAAATATTGTGAAAAGGTATATGAGAGATCTGGTAAAAACCTATTTTGGTCGATTAAAAATTCAGGTGAAATTTTAGATAAACTTAAAGCTAGAGATTTCAATGCGACCAGTTTGTCTACTTATGATTTTTCTACTCTTTACACTACTTTACCTCATAATTTAATTAAAGATAAACTTATTGATCTTATTGAAAGTACCTTCCAGAGAGAAGGCTCTCCTTACCTTGCATGTAGTGACAGAAATGCATTTTTTACTTCAGAAAAACCTAAAAAATATCATGCATGGTCGTGTCAAAATGTATGCGATGCGCTGACCTTTTTGTTGGACAACATTTTTATTTGATTTGGCACCAAGCTCTATAGACAAGTTGTTGGGATTCCTATGGGCACTAATTGTGCTCCCCTGGTTGCAGATTTATTCCTGTTTTGTTATGAAAGGGACTTTATGATGTCTCTTTCTGATGATAAGCAGGCTGATGTTATTGATGCGTTTAACACTACTTCCAGATATTTGGACGATATTTTAAATATTAATAATGTTTATTTTGACAATATGGTTAGTCAAATATACCCTTCAGAGCTCCAACTTAATAAAGCCAATGCCTCTGATACCGAAGCCGCATTTTTAGACTTGCATTTGTCAATTTCTAATGATATTGTTTCTACCAAAATTTATGACAAACGTGACGACTTTGATTTTGAAATTGTCAATTTCCCATTTTTAGATGGTGATGTTCCTCGTTCTACATCCTATGGTGTCTATATCTCTCAACTCATTCGTTTTGCTAGAGCATCTAGCTATGTTGCTGACTTTAACACTCGCACTAAATTGTTAACTCAGAAACTTCTTAAACAAGGCTATCGGTATCATAAACTTCGCAAAACATTTTCAAAATTTTATAGACGATACTATGATTTGATTTCTAAATTCCAAGTTGGACTTAAATCTCTCTTGCGCCAAGGACTTTCGGAACCTGATTTCTATGGTGACTTGGTGTATAAGTTGAAGAAGATTGTTGGCTCTAATAATTTTTCAGCGCAGTTCATTAAAATAATTTCCCATTATAAAAAGATTGGCTATAACATTAATGTATTGCAACAGACTGCATGCTTGGTAGTCAACCCAATCACGGTTTGCAACTTTGCTTTCCTCTTTAATTGCACGCCGGTGGGTCGGACTTCAGACTCTATGATGGTTCCGACTTAAAGACTTATCTATTGATGAGATGGTAGGGGCCTGATGCTTTGGCTGTTTGTCGGGCCCACCGGGGTTTACCTGTTGGATTTCTTTTGCTCCGGTATTCAGTTTAATTTACTGTTGAGTCCTTATCCTTGCTTTATCTCCTTGTTATATCTTGATTTATATGTTTTAGGAGATGATGCATTGATAAGTTAGGGTCTTTCATGCAAACCAAATATCTATGTGTCTTGATCCACATCTGAATTAAGGGTGAGGTTGGCGCCGTTAAACCGGTTTAAGCCCTCCAGTAAAATAATCTACTGACCGTTCCAAGGCGGTACTTCTTTTGTGGATCTTTTATGTTTTTGTTCTGTCTTGTGTTTGCTATGTTTTGTGCGCGTCTGTTTATATGTGCTTTGTGGTCACCTGCTGGGAAAGGGCTGACCTCTTGGCTCTCGTTTGTGGTGTCTTCTGTGAGTTTGTCACTTTCCCATTGGTATCCTGGGTCAGGTGTGGTACTTGATTGTATCGATTCCTGATCTTTGCACCATTACTTACTTCCCTTGTTTTGCTATGCTCCAATAGGTAAGTAGCCGTGTTAAGAAATCACGAGAAAGTTGAGTTTAAGATTTGAAATGGTCATTCAGCTGTGGAACGACTGACTAGCCAGACGTGTTTTATCGAGAAGAAGTATGTCGTTAGATAGTACACTACGGACAGTGAATTACGGACATGTACAGAATTGACATCGGTGGAAATTTGAGGGAACTGTTGTTTGAGCCAGCAGAAGTTCAAAAGCCATAGGACAAAGTATCAACCATGTACTTATGGTTATTCTGATTCTGTTAATCAACGTATTTGAAGTGGGGCAGGTCAGGCCCGAGGAACATTTCTTGAACAGAGATACACACACACACCGGTGCACCAGCTTTGGTTCCTTTTGAGCTTATTCAGACACAACAGTCGTACAACGAGGTATCGTCGGACCTGGTATTGCTAGTAGAGAGGCGACCAGCATCGGAAGAAGCTGTCCTTTCACCAAGAACGAACTACCAGAGAAATGAGACATTCTCTATGGAGGATTCCAAGCCCAATGAATTTTAAGATGAGCATTGTATTTTTCATTTTGAAAAAATGAATAAATAATTAAAATCTGAACGGGGCCAATTATCATATTGATTTTGGCAGGTTCAAGACAATCCAATTTGGATGGAATCCATTACCATAAAACTATGTTTGATTTTGAAAGAAAGTTCATTTGTACATGAAGCAATTTATGATATTTTGGAAAAGGTCGGATTTAAAAATGTGAAAATGTTTTGTAGTAATTCCATTCAATGCTTCAGTTCAAAATAATGGCAAAAGAGGTTGCTTGCTAAAGGTTTTATGCCAAGAGCTTAGTTTGAAAATGTTTATTGGGATCAGTACATATTTTTGAGTCGCTTATGACCGTTTTGAATTCTGTGGGTTTACTTTTAGCATACCTCAAGAGGGATTGATAAGGGAAAGTCTTCATTGCGAGATATACGCCAGTACTGGGTGGCTCCCTGTTACGTAAGTTGCCAACTTTGTGGCGTCAAAATATTATATATGAGTACAGTTATAGGATCTGTTTCGCAAATTATGACAAGGTACATTAGTATTGACATAAATAAGGCGAGGCCATGGATTTTCTACATTATGGTTTCCTAAGAGAACCTTGAACTGTATCCTTTCTGGAAAAAGACAAGTTTCCTCAAATGTACTTAGTATTCACATTCAATAGACATATTGATGTGTTGTACGTTAAAAGGGGTGTCGTATGGCTCCTGTGCTAAAAAGCTTAAAGTTTTCTGATTGAAGTGGTTGTGTGATCTTTATTAGAGTTTTACAGTCACTAAAGCAAATTCTGAGCAAGCAGAGTGCAAATGCTTCACAGAAAGTGGCATGGTATATAAAGTATATATTAATCCAGAATTGCAAGATTTAGCCATGCAGTTTTTCAGATTTTCGTCAGGCATGCCATTCATTTAAAAATCGTTTGGCTGCCGCGGATTTGTTTTGATAGAGTAGATTATTTATCATACGTCACAGAAAGATATGACTGAGGGTTAATTAAATATTTTGTATCGGAACATGATACTTAATTGGCATTTTAATAATAATAATAATAATGATGATAAAAATAATAATAATGATAAAAAAAATGTGGCGAACGCATTTACATTTTGATGTAGGACTAGAGTGTTTTGTACTGTTTGTCTCACCTATTATTTTGGTCAGTAGAATGTTAAGAAAAGCGGAGAGGTGCAAGGCTAAATGCGTTTTAATATTTCCAGAGTGTATTCGGCCAATCTTTGGCATAAACGAAGGAAGCGTGCATTCTTCCATTGTATATTTGGTGTATTTGCCTAAAGAGAAGCAGTTTTTCATACCATACTTAAATGGGGTTGATATGTTTCGTAATGCAAATGTAACATGTAATACAGTGTTATACTTGTAAAATGTTGAAGACAATGTGTAGAAGTCTCGCTTCGTTAAGCTGTTAAGGGGTATATGCCTTAAAATATGCTTTTGGCTGTTATTGGCGAATAGGTTGTATGGGCGGGTATCGGCTCATTCTCTAACTTTAAGCATTTGGCATGCTTGTTATACTTTTATAATTTTGAAACCATCGTTTAGAAGTTGTCTCGCTTCGTTAAGCTGTTATGGTATATGCCTTTCTATTTGCTAGTATCGGCAATTATGTAGTATGTGCGTTTATCGGCGCATTAACATTCAGCATATTTGTTATACTTGTAAATTTTAAAGACATCGTGTAGGAGTTGTCTCGCTTAGTTGAGCGGTTATGGCGTATGCCTTTCTATTTGCTGGTATCGGCGAATAGGTCTTGTGTGCGGGTATCAGTGCATATGGCTTAAAATTTACATTTTATATGTTTTTAATTTTTTAAGACAATGTGTAGGTGTTGTCTCGCTTTGTGAAGGGTTTATGGCGTATGCCTTTCTATTTCCTATTTGCTGGTATAGGCGAATATGTCTTGTGTGCGGGTATCAGTGCATATGGTTTAAAAATCAACATGTTATATGTTGTTATATTTTTTATTTTTTAAGACAATGTGTAGGAGTTGTCTCGCTTTGTGAAGGGTTTATGGCGTATGCCCTTCTATTTGCTGGTATAGGCGAATATGTTTTGTGTGCATAGGTGCATATAGTTTTAAATACTGTTTTGAAAAATACACACTGATTATTGCAATGTCTGACTGACAATTTCTATGGCACGTTAAGGTAGCTTACAAAGAGAAGACCCGGATAATAATTCCTCTGAGGTGAATTCTTATCTGAATCTGTTCTTTGAAACGATTGTGTTTTTCAACATTTGTATACCTACGGCGACGTTGGTCTAAGATGTAATCGACGTCGATATAACGTTTGTTTTTGACGTAATGAGTCTGCTTAGCGTTTGCATGCATTTGATAGAGCGAGGTGAACTGGAAACGGTACAGGGGCTATTTAGGGTGACAATGCGTTTATTTATTTAATCAGAGCCTAGCAATTAAAATAGAGAAGCTACTTGGCGTCACGACGACAAGGGTCTCCCTGCTATCCGAGTTACTCATAAAGAAAGAGCTGAAAGAACGAATGCATCCTATAAGCGAGGATTTAACCGTTAAAGAAGTTATGGACTTGAAAGTAAGGATGTGTTGGCCACCTCGGTGTGTCATATGGCTTGATATTATAGTATATCTCGTTCAGTCTGCTAATACTGAATTCAAAGTTCCATAACAAACGCATATTATAGTATTAAGGGTGCTCATGCAATGTTTGATTTCAAGTCTCCTACGGAATCTAAATAAGAACAAAATATTTTAGAGGCAGAGAAATGGAAATGATCTTTGTCTATTAAGAAAAGAACCTATACTTGTAACCAGTGAGCTGCTTTTGAAATTATATAGAAATTGTTTATTGAGAATACTCTTAAATCAGAGAATGATTTCTGCATTATTTGATAGCCTGTTCGGATCTTCTCAGGAGTCATGAACTGTTAAAATTTAAATGCAGCGATGTGGTGTTTAACAGTGTATACATACATGAGTCTGTTTATTATATTGTCTAGTAAGACAGACAAATACAGAGACGGTACATGGATTCTAATAGCAAGAAATAGTACAATAATTTTCCGTTTTTGAAACTGGAGCGATATTTCCTATGGGCAAATATTGCCGAGGATTCAGATATTTAAATGATTTCTCATCTGAGAGCAACCAAAACTGGTTATTAAGTCAGCAAAGATAAAAAGAAAAAAATATGTCATGTAGTAAAATGAAAAATTAGCATTGTAACCACAACACTGATATGAATCAGTACTGTTTGCACTCATGGAGATCTGGTTGTGACTGATGCATTCATGACAGATTTTTCAAGTGGCAAGGTATATATCAGCCAAGGACGGTTATATGAGACTCCGCAGACGAAAGGTTAAACGTTTCTCAGTCATTTTGAGATTAATTATAGTATTGCAACAATCCAGCCCGTTCTTTTAGCTTCAGTCGGTCGGTAGTTCCAGCGGCTTATACCAAAAAATAAGATTTTTGTTCTTGTTGTATTTATAAGCTATCGGAGGTGGTGTTGCAAGGGAAATGAAATTTTTTATGTTTGAATGTAATGAATTAGTCGAAAATTGATTTCCCTTGTTTTGCTATTCTCCGATAGGTAAGTAGCCGTGTTAAGAAATCACGAGAAAGTTGAGTTTAAGATTTGAAATGGTCATTCAGCTGTGGAACGACTAACTAGCCAGACGTGTTTTATTTGATATGCATGTTTATACATGTAGTATGCGATAAGAGGGCTATAGGCAATAAGGTATTGGTTTCCCATATAAAGTAATGCATGCATCCTTCTTATCGTTCTTATCGTAATTCAAAAGTCTGTTGAGTGTTCTGTCCAAGGGGTTGTTATGTGGTAGATAACTATGTATGCATTTAGATGTTTTAATAAACATCAAGAAAAGTTTCTTATGAAAGAAATGGAAAAGTTTACGGAAAATATAAGGTGAAGTCGGTCGGTAGTTCCAGCGGCTTATACCAAAAAATAAGATTTTTGTTCTTGTTGTATTTATAAGCTATCGGAGGTGGTGTTGCAAGGGAAATAAGATGATTTTGCGTTTTTCCTTAAAGTATTTTGGTTGTGTCCCTTTATCACAACATGCAGTCCAGCTTATCTGGACTGCTTTATCAGTACCAAAAGGATATTGCCTTGATATCACGACTATAGTTTTGTGCTTTTCATTTAATATGAATGCTGAAAGAGCTTTAAATCTGGGGTAGGTTATATTGTAAATGTTTCATTTTTACTGGCGTTAAGTAATTTAGACTAGATAAATTTCATTAAAAATATACTTAAGGAATAAAGAAACGCAACAAAAAAAAAACTTTTAGGGAGCGCAGTGGCTCAGTGGTAGAGTGCTTGACTCGAGACAGAAGGGCCGCGGGTTCGAGCCTCACCGGCGTCACTGCGTTGTGTCCTTGAGCAAGAACATTAATCCTAGCTTAGTACTGGTTCAACCCAGGAAGACCCGTCCCTTTATAACTGAAAGATTGTTGATGGGACGTAAAGAATCAAATCGAACAAATCGAAGCAACAAAAACTTCGAGTCACTGTAAGCATACAATATGATGCAAGTTTCTAGTGCAAATGATATTTTATCCATATAAGCTGTATGTGCCGGTCAATTTACAGTAGGTTCAACGCATTTATCAATTGCGTAATCATTTTGGTATGCGCGTAACCAGCCTGACCCCACTTAGTAAACTACTGAAACAGGGTCAATTAAAGTAAAGTTTGATGCATCCATCGGTTTATTGTTTTAAAAAGTCTTAGCTTAGATTGCGGATCAAAGAAATGATCAAATGGCGACGTTTCTGTAGGATTCTGAAATGGCTTAACGTCATTAACGTCAACTCTGAATACTGCGTGAAGCGCGTAAACTTTCTTTGCTGCTTGGAACTTTTTCATTACAAGGACGTTTTGTTCAAGAATTATGACTTGAGATCTTCAGACGTCAAAAAACCTCAATTCTGACGTCAAAAATCGACATCCTACGTTTTAATGGTTTCCATGATGTTTTTGTGTTTTTCTTATGATAAAAAGGTCCAGTGACAAAGTTTAGGTTACAGTTAACAAGTTAGGTGTTCACTCTCAGCATGTAATCAGATGTTTTCTGTTGCATTATGCCGTGTTTTGTTTGGCTAACGTCAATATAAACACCTTACCAGCGTATTTCTATGGTATCTGAAAAGTCAGTTTTTCCAAAAAAAGCATGAATTGATGTCTCTAGGTTTATCTTATCCCGTATATTCACCAGTGACCCAAACCCGACGGCTCTAAGTGACGTTTATCGTTTATTCACTACCATTGTGTATCTTGCCAATCAAGTAGTGTGTTTAAGCGCAATATTTGACTGCATTACGAATATGATTGGACGTTTGTTTAAATTTGCACATTGTCAAGTCGACGCCAAATAACAAAACATGGAAAAGACGGGGTTTCTTGATATTTATTCTGACGTTAACGTCACATTTTACGTTTTCATATGTTTTCATCTTGTAGCGTAGAATGTAGCGTTAAAATGACGTTTTGGTATTTCATCACATGCTATAAATACTCAATAAGAAATTTTCGAAAGATATTTCACCAAACCGTCATTTAAACACGCAAAAATTATATTTTTGTCTGTTGCGTTTCTTTATTCCTTAAGTATATTTCGACGTACTCCATATACGTCGACATACCGTCAAGTAAAGGTTTTTAACTTTGTTATCTTAACTGTGATTCCACCTATATTTGTGCAATATGTTACCAGGAGGTATACAAACACATCCGTAAAGTATCAGATAATTACAGATACAAGGTCTCCTGTTATAACAAAAGTCCACAATTTACTGGGACAACCCTCGTATGTACCTATTAGTATGTCTAGGAAGTTTAAGTAATACAATTGTCTATCATTAAGAGAGAGAGAGAGAGAGAGAAAGAGAGAGAGAGAGAGAGAGAGAGTCCGGGTCGCTAGCACTTGTTACACTTGTAGCAATTAAATTATGTTATCATGGCGTTAACTAACCAGAGCTTTAATACTGGTAAGCAGGGTATGTCAGTGTATTTCAAGAAACGTTTGTAGCTAGTATATATAGTTATGCTTTCTCAGAATAATATTATTAACCAAACATGGCTGAGGGGAATCTCCTCTAAGAAGTAAAGATACTTATATATCTCGTGTGGGAGATTTGATAAGTATTGCTGCCTCCTGTGTGGTGTATATGAGAAAAAAGAGATGTAAAGATGTTTCAATGCGACCGCATGAACAGAACTGATTGTCAATTAGATTCTTTAAACAGATGTAAATTTAACGAGCTACATTCTAGCCTTATATGATTGTGTAGTATTTGCACAATTCGTGATACGTGCAAAGTATCAAAGTATTTAGAAACACGTATTTGGTTATTTCTTAATGTGTATTTAAAGCTGTTGATGGTGGGAGCGTTCCGAGTATCTGAACTTTGTGCATTCCAGTCTCTTAAAGCTGTTGGTAAGAATGAGTTATGGTAAATAGCAGTACGCATGACTGGAAGGGCAAACTCTTCTGAGTTGTGTAGTGGATAGCTCTAGAACTGCTGAACCCTTGTATAAGGTAATTGGGTACTAAGTTGTTTATTATCTTGTATAAGAGGAGAAATTTGTGCTTGTGTCGGCGCTTTTCTAGGGCTTCACACCTTATATCATTATACAGCTTGTTGAGGTTGCATGCTTTTAGTACTGTAGTAATTCGGAGAGCTGTAACATGGGTTTTTTCAATGGTATGTTTGTTTTCATTGATACATGAAGACACGCACTTCACAGCCTACTAGACTATATGCTTGTAAATCTACGTATCATACCTGTCCAGATCCGAGCTATGATGTTTAGACTAATTAAACCTTGTCTATCTTCTAAAAGTTAACGAACGCGGTCAATATATCCCTTTTCTTCTTCTTACCTTGCATACCTCTATCTTTTCCATTTCAAATATAAAATAGGCTCTCTTACACCCAGAAAGTTGATACAACTAAGTCGAGACACTCTTACGATTGCCTTCTATTTGTGTGCAAAAAAAAACACAGTTAGAAACAGCAAATATCAGAAAATGAAGAAAATCTATTTTTTTCGGAAAAAAATAGATTTTCTTCATTTTCTATTATTTGCTGTTTCATTTTATTAATAATGGCATATGACAATTAAAACTAGATTCCATCGTTTAGTATTTGAGCTATGGCTCTTCAAAGACATGCATATTATGCCCCTTTTCTCCATAAATGTTCATGGTTGTAGTAAGAGATAAACAGGCCTATGATATTGTAGCTGATGATTATAGAATATTATGAACTATTGCACCAGGACAGCTTAGGTTATGCAATACAGCAATGGTTAATTGATGTGAATCTGCCATATCCTATCTAGCCATATCCTATTTACTGACCAACTTTTACATTTGAAGGATGGTCAAAATTATTGCATTTCATATTTTCGATCACTACATATTCAAATATTTTAGGATTTAAAAAAAATAGATTTTTTTGTGAAACTTTAGTATCTTAAACATTAGTACAATGTACGTAAGCTGAATCTATGTGAAAGTTTAGCAATTTTCACTCTCTAGACAGAGAGATATTTCTTGATTACTACCCCTGCCACCTGCAGTTTTCCCGTACACAACAATGGTAAAATAATAAACAGGGGCAGTAACTATTGCTGAAATTTGAATAAAGTTTAATGCATTATATTTACGTTTGGCATGCCAATTACATTTATCTCAGTAAGTTTCAGGTAAATGCGGTAACAAGTATTGAAGTTATAGTGCAAAATGTGTTTAGTTATGCAAGAGTTATGGTTATTGGTGTCGGTAATAACCTTAAATATATATCTTTCTTATTAGATTTCTTTATATATTCTACCTGTAACGCTAGTTGGTCATTCTTTGTAATTTTTGTATACTATTAACATATATTGTATAGACATTGTGTGCCGGGCATGGCTTATATATAAACCTAAAGCTTACTGTCAGATCCTGAATGTATCAACAGTGTCTATATTTTTCTACATTTAAATCAATGTTTTGAAAAATCAGACTCTTACCTCTGACCGTATCTAGCAACATTTGAGCGAAGACGGCAACAACAAGATAGATAGATTCTAAATAGATTTCTTGTAGTTTTCCATCATAAATATTATAATTAATGGTAATATTAAAGCACAACCAGTATTATTTTGTTTTGTTTGATTTGATTCTTTACGTCCACTCAACAATCTTTCAGTTAGGCGGGACGGGTCTTCCTGGGTTGATCCAGTACTAAGCTAGGATAAATGTGTCTTGCTCAAGGACCACAACGCAGTGACGCCGGTGAGGCTCGAACCCGCGGCCGTTCGGTCTCGAGTCAAGCACTCTACCACTGAGCCACTGCGCTCCCTGACAACCAGTATTATGCAGCTGACACTTGTTTTTGACTTCCTGAAATGCCATCAAATACTTAATAATACATCTAGATCTTCTCTCAGCAGATTATTTACACGAAATGATAAGCCATACTTTGTAAAACATAAGTGTTAATCTACACCAAATTTGCTGACAGGTGAACTGCCATTAGTAGTAATGGCACCCGCGATTTTTAAGCCTGAAAGAACTTAGTTTTTTTTTTCAGGATAAAATCGCGGGTGCCAGAGATGCCTATCCTGGTAAGCTTGAGTGACTAGCTGTGAATAACTTAGTTTATTTTAGGGGTATTTTTGTTGGATTTATGATTGTGATAGTTTCCTGGTCATATTCACTGGTTGGGCTGTGATTATGATAGTTTCCTGGGCTGTTGTGAAATAACTTAGTCACTTTTGAGGGGAATAAAGGTCCTGCTGTGGTGATATATAAAATAACTTAGTTAAATTCAGCTTTGAAGATAACTTAGTCATTTTAGGGGGTATAGTATGTGCTGATATATGGTGTGTGTAATAGTTAAGGCTACTAAGTACCATGCGTCTTTAGAGTCTCTTGGTCAATCAAGGCCTCATCTCCTAGAGGCATTACTCTGTAGCGTTAACTTGTGTATAGCTAGCCGTCTCAAGCTTACTACTACTGATTTTTTTAATGAAAAGAACAACAAAGACTGGTGAACATTTCTATAACTTTATTGCCCCGCTAACTATAACTGATTACAATGACAGAGGATTAGGGCCGTCCCTCTGTTCATTGTTTACAATAATTTCCCTTAACATATTTACAACATATTATACTTAGGATACTTCTTTGAAAGGTGATGTGAATAATTATGACATTTACAAGTCTGTATTCTGTGTTTGAATAAAAAGTCAGGAGGAGCCATGCGTCTCATTTCATTCTTGGATAGGATGACTCTGGCATAGTTATAGATGAACCACATCTCGATATCTCTGTCATTCTGGTATAAATCATCTCCAGTTCCATATAGTTCTTGATGAATGGCTGTGTTTAGATCTAGTCCTTTGTTGAGCTGGTGAATGATGTAGATACACCAAATTACACATATTTTGCTCCATGGACTCTGTAAACATTCTTTGTTATGGATCCATCTTGAAGAGTTTCTTTCAATAAATGGTAGAACATATTGCTCTTCTGGTGGTCTTCCATATGAATCGAAGTAGATAACTTGATCTCTTCTGAAGTAGATAGCCACCCAATGTTATCCTGGATCTGTGGATATATCTGTTTTTACAATGTAAGCCTTCATATCCAGTGGTTTCTTCTCTGGTAGTAAATCCTTGGCACATACTTCTCCTTTCACAGGTATATTGTTTATGACTTTGATTAGTTCAACAGTGTTCATTTTTATTCTGTTTCTGGGTTCTTCTCGTTTTCTTCAGTTTCCTTTTCTTCATAGGATTCTATGAGTTTCTTGCCCCAGTACGTCTTCCACTGTTCTGTTAAGTCACTTTGATTTTTCTTGAAGTACTGCCAGTTTTTATAGGCTTCTTGATTTTCTTCTGGCGTCAGGTGATTGATCCCTGTTGTAAAGTCCATAGGGTGTCGCAAACTGTCGCCATACAGATAGTTCCAGATTCTATCGTCAAAGTCTATCATCACATCATAGATGTTTAGGCCCTCTAAGGCTGGATTATGACATCCATAATCTTCAATCCATTCTCTTGGAGAAGTCCATAGACAGATATCGTGGTATTTCTGACTTGGGTGATTCATTTTGCATCCATGACATTCATGCTTCGCACAGTCTCCAACTGCCATCTTTAGACAAGTCAATATAGCTTGTTTTAGAAGAGTCTTCATAAGACAATTGATATCCTCATTGTCTTCTACTTCTTTCTGTAAGGTACTCTTCTCATCTGATAGCTGGACTGTTGCACTGTATGCATCTGTTTGGTACATCAAGTCCTGTTCAATGAAGTATCCTGCATTCATCTTTAGTAAATTGTGGTAACTTCTCTAAGTCTGTTGATTTCTATCAGGTTGTCAAACTCTGCATACACAAGCACGTTGATCGTCTTGTCAAGTGATGTTGCAAACTGAAGCTCCAATCTGAGGTTCCCAGTTTTTATAGGGTGCAAATGAGACTGATCGGCTGCTTGATCTGGTGTCAAATCATATCCCTAAAAGCAGTAACCTCCTTTGTAATCTTCATAATCAATGTTGCAATTTTGGACCTGATTCTGACTTGCTAATGCTTGGTAAACAGATAGGAAAGACCTGAGATACTGATCATTTCCAAATCTAGGTTCAAATGGTTTTCCATAGACACTATGTCCATCACAAGTGACATCCATTTCACTTAGATTGAAATGTTGGAAAAAGAAAGGATTAGTTTCCAAAGTCCCATTAAATGCCTCATTCGTTACTAAACCAATAAAAACTCGTTTTGGAAGTTGACCTGTGAGAAGATCGTCTTCAATTTTAGATCTTGTACCACTACTGATTGTAAAAGTTTGACTTCAACTCTTCTGATTGGAAATTTAGCATTATGATGAGCAATAGTTTGATTCAGTTCATTGCTAATGGCAGGTAGAAGCTGTACATTTCGTACTCTCAAGATAGCGGTATCAATTTTGATTTTTGCAGGAGAATTATCACTCATCAAACAAAACTGAGGAGATGATCGATTAAGTCTAAGTTTGAATTCTAAGCCATTAGGTAAATACTTTTCTTGCATAGCAAGATCAAAATGTAATTTACCCTGAAGCTCCACGGATTTGCTTTTTGCTATGCGTTTGCCACGATCAGTGATACATTTATTTGTAATATCTTCAAAAGCTCCAGGTTCATCCTCAGACCAAAATTCTGCTACTTTCAGTTGATTATCTTTGACATCAGAACCATAAGAAAACAAATTTTCAAGGTATGCTCTGTATGGATATGTGTCTGAATTATTCGTGATCAATTGATTGTTGATATACAAATCGATGCCACTGAACATACTGTGAAAAAAGTTGTTAATTGGAAATACTTTTGCATCAGTTTCAAGATCTTCACCGTTTGCTGTAAGATTCTGAATTTGATATACAGATAGGCTTGAGACAAATCAGTGTAAAACTCGGTGTGAGGTGGAATTAGAAATTCAATGGGTGCATGATGACTATCGAGAGAAGCGATAGGATGATAATCATTCCACTGAGTGCCTTGGTAGTCATGGTGGGTGGAATGGATTCCATATCCAATTCCGTTTTATTGCAATCGCAAGAACCTTGTTGAATCATTTTTCGTCAAATATATCTTTTTCAAATACCAGACGTTTAATAGGATTAAACTTTTTTGCTCTGCTTTTAAAACCCCTCTTAACAGTTCGGTGTCTAGATTGAGACTGAGGCTTTTGCGTTTTTGAGTTGAATTTATAGCCAACTGATTTATAATAGACTGACCAAAAGATTTCAAAGCTGTTTTTCCTCTTTGTTTTAAAACTTTTTTTACATTTTCACCACCCACAATGTCTTTTAGAGCTTGAACCCCTTGATCTTTAGCTACTTTTTTCACGCTTTTTAAACTTGCTTTTGCGACAGGTTTTAAAATAGGAATCACTGTTCTCAATGCAGCTTTAAGGTCACTGCCCACACCTGGGCGATTTTTTTTCCAAAAAATAGAATTTTTTCATTTTTTTGATATTCTGTAGTACATCATATTGTAGTAAAAATAACGCAAAATAAAGAAAATTTACTGTCCAGTTCAAAAGTTACAGCTCTTCATTATATGGCCTATGTTGGCCTTTTTACGCAGCTTTTTGGAAACTCATTAAGACAAGTAAAATATTCTGTAACTCAATTTTATATTTGAAAATTGTTATTTTAAACAAGCATGCGAAGCCATTAATAATAAAGAACTTTTCTCAAACCATTCTTTTGCTGCTATAGAAGTATTTTTCTTCATATCACGCTTTCAAACCAGCATTCACCGATATTTATGCATTCATTTTCAGCAATTACTGACTGATAATTTAATATTTAAACATACTTTAAAAAAATAAATTTTTCTAATTTTTTTTTAGGAAAGTGATCTTTATATAAGATGCATTATGACAAAATTTAAAAAAAATTCACCGTCTTATTAGTGAGATATCACCTAATAATTATCCCTACCCCCTAAACTGCAAAATAATGAACTAAGCAGGCTTTTTTTTTATTTCTAAGCATGTTCAAACCTTACGAACCAAACACTGTTGATTGAAATACCTCACTGTGAACTTCCAAATGAAACTATATGTACCCCAAATACTTGGAACATTTATATGCATATATGAGAAGACTTTTCAATATCAAAAAACGATACCAAAATACCCCACCCACGGTAAAAAGAAACTTATCTGCATTTTGTCTGAACACCTAGTCGATATATTTTGACCAAATTTGCACGGATACATCATTAGGATAGAGGTGTAATATTTTGGGGACATTTACCGTTTTTGAAGGTCACGGGGTAACTCTGCATGTCTAATTAAGGTGAAAAATGTGCGGTTTTAATATGCATCGCTTCAATTGATCGATGCATATACTACAAGTACTCATCCAAGAATTTGATTTTTTTTCATCTTTGTTGCAGCCTCGGGCGCCATACTAATGCCCGATCGCGAAGCAAGGCCTGACCTTAACACTTGACCAGAGGAGGTTTTATTTCTATTAGACCTATATATCCCTTGACGGACATCTTTCTGTTGAAACATGTCAGATGTCGAGTAAACTTGGAGATTAGCAAAAATTTTAGCGTAAAATTGTAAATATGTTATTGCTGATTATTTTTATATTTGCTTTGGGTGCTCAAAAGAACCGTCTCACTGAGTACCTATAACTTACCTATGCTTTAGTTGGATCCGCATTTATATGAAACAGGTTCTTTATATGCCCACCGCCTTCCCGCTACTGAAGGGGGTATTCAGTGGCGCAGAGGGGGAGGGGGTATTATTTTTGGTACGATCCCGTCGGTGTTGGTCATGGGCGGAATTGGCCACGAGTAGTCTAGAGGGGCTAGACATTTTCTATGTGCATGTCACATGAACCAGGTTTGTGGATTGGGTCCGCATTTACACGACTATAAATGTGCATCGATGCGACAAAACCTGTCTTCAGGGTTTCTGATAAGATCATACCGAAAACCAGCCTTCTCAGCCACAGAGACTAGATAGAATAGTAAAATCTCGCTTGGAGCAAGTTTAAATACGATACTATTCAATTTGTGAATAGCAAGGGCGCTGATCAGACTGCGCGGATGCGCAAGCTGGTCTGCGCCTTTGTTTTTTGCAGACCCCGATGGCAAAATGCCTGTAAATTTAGAGTAGGCCTACTATAATTTAGACTCACAACTATACTTGGGTCAACCTTAGCCCAAGATAGCCCTTGTAGCTAAATATTGGGACACATTTGACATACGGCAAATTGTTTAGGACGCAAACTAAAGCGAGGGGCCCTCAACGTCAACGTCAAGTTCAATACTTGTCGTTTACGCATAATGACGTCATAAGAGCAAGTGACGTCATTATCGCACGTCAGGTTCAAAGCGGACGCTAGAGAACGTGACGAGATAGTCTGTCTTTGTGGAATTTTAATGCAGGTTAAATAAAACCAGATAATCATATATAGACCTATATACAAATAGTTATGTCATTATTGTTGTTGTGGACTGTTAAAAACCGCGAAAAGTCGACTGACATTTCCCTGGTAAAATGCGTGTTCCATTACACTGACTGATTTTTTTTTCCTTTCACAGAGCTGGGCGTCCATCGTTTAGTATCCGTAAAAGATGGCAACTTTTGTTGTTCGTTATACCTAAAAAAAATTTGTTTCATTTTCAATGTGATATCAATCACTTTCAGATTACCAACGTGCAGTGTAACGGGCATTACTGTCTGTAGAAAACGTATCATAGTTGCGTAAAATCACACTTTGTCATAATCGAACGCTACCAAGTATTACCTCCCTTGATGATTTAGAGTTACGGTTATTGCTATGGGCAGTGACCTTAAAAATGGATCCTAAACCATAGCCATATTGTCTTGAAACGCCTCTTTACACGGGAAAGTCTCCTTTCCCAGATTGAAGAGACATAATGCTTCTGGATTGTTTCAACATTATTCTTTCTGTCGAAAAAGTAGTTTCACTAACGTTTTCCCAGAGATAAATGGCACATTTTCACCTGTATCACCTTTTATACTAATGTGCACCTGATCTATGAAAGATTTTGCCACTGGTACATAGTGTACATTGACAAATTCTTGATGTAAATGATTGTTTTCTCTTTTACTTTCAAATGGCAACACTCTCAAAATAGGTGCAGTAACATCACCAATAAATGTATAGCTTGCTAAATCAGAGTAAATGTAAATTTGGTGAATTTTTGTATTCAAATCCACAACATATCTGAAAAATGTATTTTTCATTTGCTATTGGTTTATCAAAATAATTTCTATCTACACCTAATATTTCTGCAATTGCCTTTGGAAAAATAATTTTGACTTTCGTAGGATCTTGAACATCAAGTTTGACTCGAGCACTGTTTTCACCATAAGTGATTGAAATGGTAGCATTGCTATTTTTCAGTGTCAGTCCATATCGAAAATTGATACTTTTTTGAATTTCTTCAACTAAATGGCGTGGAGAAGCATAATAACCATTTTGGATATAGATTTTTTGGTCTACATATGCTACATAGTTTGTACAGTTATCAATGTCTTCACACATTTTTCTATCAGTAAATCTTAAAATCACATAATTGTTTTCCTTAGTGATATTATTTACTTCAGTTGGAGTTATGACTTCTACCAAACCTACTTCCCAATTATCTTTTTCAATTTGTATGGAATGATCTAATTTCACTTTAAAGTCACATTGTGTATTTTTTGAAAATGTACTGAGTGAACTATCACTCAAGAGTGTCAAATAAAAGTTACTCATGGTTTGAGTTAGGGCGAATCTGTTTCGTCAGCAGAAATTGGATTAGTTTGTTTTCTAAATTTTAAACCTGGGGATGGTAGTATGTAACCAATAGAACTACTGAGTAAAATTAACCACAATTCTTTATCTGGACTTCTCAGACTGATTTGAACTAAAGATGTGATAATGATCATGTATACAACAATGATCTGAGCAAAAAAAGTGAAACTGTTTTTAACAATTCGATCACGACCTTCTGCAGATTGTACTTAAGCAGTGTCACCACGTACAAATGATCCTCTGAGATCCATTTTCATGCTTTTATACAAGATTAGATTCTAAAATCCAACTATCAAATTTTGAAGGATAACCTTTCCAGTGAACTTTTATTTCTTTCACCCACTTTTTTCCTACTTTACGTTTTCTGTGATCTAAAACAGAATCAATTTCGTAAATTTGATCTTTCTCTACACGTTGTAACTCGTGTGAATAGAACGTGCCTTTGACTAATTCACCCTCAAGATCTTTTATTTTATAGGTGATAGGAGTCTGAGTTTTGACCACTGCTAAAATTTGAAATAATTCTTGTGTCCAGTTTGGTAAATAGCCTTTATCATATGTACGTTTTGTTTTATTGATGCGTACAAAATCATTCACTTTGAATTTTGGTTTGACTTTTTAGAATTCGATTTTCCATACAACTTTTCTGACACCTGTGGTTCATTTTTAAGAGTCACAGACACAGGTGCACATTTAATACTTCGATGATAAGCATGATTGTAACCATGTACTAATTTATGAAGAATGTCTACATATCACAAAGTGCGATGATGAGTAAAATATTTCCACATGCGAGTTTTCAAAGTTCTTTGAAAACGTTCCACAATACTGGCTTTGGTTTCAGGATTTTCAGTAGTGAAGAAATGAATCTTCTTAGTTTTCAAGAAATTTTGAAATTCTTTATTTTTGAATTCAGTTCCTTTATCTGTTTGCAAACTTTTTGGACTTCGTCCACTTTTTAAAACAGATTTGAAAACAATGACTAAAGTTTTCCCAGTTTTATCTTTGATAGGTACCACCCATGCATATTTTGAAAAGACATCTATGATGCAAAGTAAATATCTATGTTTGTCATTGAACTTTGATAATTTTGATAAGTCTGCCAAATCTGCTTGCCATTGAGTATCAATTCCAGCCACTACCGTTTTGCGTCGCAAAAACTTTTTATGAATAGGTTTATGTAAAGTATAAGTTTGTTGTTTTCTTAACCAGTCTCTAATATCTTGAAGTTTTACTTTTTTGGATGATTGTTTAGCAAGTTTGTACAAAGCTTGTTCACCTGCATACGCAGCAGGACTTTTAGGATTGTAATACAACTGTTCAAGCTTCATTGTAACTGACCCATTGAGAAGAAAATTCTTCTTTTATACGTTTTTTGGTGGCAGATAAAAGTGTCGGAGAGGAAAAATGGTCTTTGATACGTTTTCTGACACTCAAACTCTTTGCAGACCTGACAGAAACAGGAATACGACTTGCTGTTTTTCTAATGGTGCGTTTTTGTTTGGGAGTGATATAATCCGTTTCAGGAGTTTCTGGAGCACGATGCATCCAGTCCCACCTTTCCCTATTTCCAATGACATCTTGGGGAATATTCATGTCTCTTAAACCTTCTGCGAAAGCTTGCCAACCTGTAGGTTTACTGCCTTTACGATGTCTAATGACATCATTGACCAAATCAATAATATTGGACCCTGGAATAGATTTGCCATAAAGTTTAACTGTACCATCATCTTCCCAGGACACATTTGGGTTAGTTTTTAGAAGTGAAACTAAAAGCTGAGCTTTACGTTTCATGGTAGAAGGCACACTATCTATGACCAATTGATTCATTTTGGAAGAACTAGGGTCAGATGGTGAAAAAAGAGATGTTTCTTTTAAAGCTTTTTGATGAGCCGTTTTAAATTTGTGTAAGGTCTGGCCATACAATTGAGATTTTTCAGCTTCAGACAAATCTTCATTGGCCATGACAGAAGATAAGTCTCTTTGAAGACTGGCTGTGGCAGATACATTAGGATCAGGAGGCAGTCTGGGTTTTAGAATTTGTTCGTCTTTCCAGCGTTTCATGTCTTCCCAAAGTTTAAATGGCACAATAGCCATTTTACGACCATCCATATTTTATTTTTTGATAATTTCACCCAAGACAGAACCTATGATAGGAGCAATTAATGGTTTTAATAATAATCCTAACAAGGCTCCACCTTTCTGATTAATAATTTTCTTTTTTGTGTCAAGTGGAACTTGCTTAGAACTCAGTAAACGTATATGTTGCTTTCTAGCTCGTAACTGATTCTTTTGAGCATTTGTCAGACGTACATTGCCTTTTATAAGATTGATGTAACATTCCCCTACACAATCAATGACTTCTTTAGGAGATTCTTGAATCATTTTCTTACGACATTTATTGGATAAATGAGTCAATCCTTCCAAAAATGTACCATAAGTTTAATCAGAGATTTTTTTCTCATTTTATTTTGCAATTTTCTACGACGTGTTGTTGTTACAGCCATGTTTATGAGTGTGTACAAACATTTGATGTAAAGTCCTTTTATAGTTTTTTCTTAAAAATGAAGTCGTCGACGTTCAGAATGAGGTGGCGATGGATATTTGTTTGGATTTAACATGTGCATGGTAGCACCAAATCCATGTCTTTTTAACAAATCTTCAGCTCTCAAAGGAGTAAATCTTGCTAAATTTATGGACGATCGTCTTGCATTTGTGTTTGGAGAATCAAGACCTAAATTTTGCCATGAGGCAGGACTTTTACTTTTACGTTTTGTTACAAAACGATCATCAACCTTTCTTTTTTTCTGTTTTCTAGGTTTTTTCACTGATTTTTTCTTAGGATGTTTAGGTTTAGTTTTCTTGTTAAATTTTCTCATCAACTTATTTCCATCCCATCGAATCAGACTTCAAATGATCACACCACCGAAGAATCCACCACCTCCAGGTTTTAAAATGATACTGCGTTTGACTTCAGGATCAACAATTGCACTTGCTAATTTTCGAACATCATCCTGATGTCTACCCATAAATTTTTGAGTTTGTTTAGGTAATTTCATCTTACCCTGAACAATTTTTCGAGCTGCCCAAAGAAAACCATTTGATCATTTCAATTAAACCAGCATTTAAGAGTGATTTTCTTTTATGACTACCATTTTTTCTGCTTAAATTATACAGAGCACGTATCAGATAAGCTGATGTTCGTTGAGCCATTTTGACACAAATGATGGATTTGAACTCAAACACACCTTTTTATACTCCTGGAAAATAGACAAAAGGTCCTTGTTGATCTCATTTTGTAAACCAGTTTTGAAAAATTTGTGTTCTGAATCTGAGATAATCAGGTGTATTTGGTTTCAAATCGACCAATAAGTATTAGTGAGGCATAGATGTGGCATCGTTAAACGCATATATCATATGGGGAGCTTGAAGTTGATTGGCCAATACTTTAATTTGCATCTTATCTCTTGGACTTTGAAATAAAACTAAATAATGAGCATTCAAACTGATGGTGCGAGAAGATTTACTTTGTTGAAATAAATTTTGTGTTATGTACACCATCCTTGCATTTCTATGATGTCCTTTTCTTGTAAACCATAACTTAATTTTTTCTTCATCTTTATCTCCTAACATGTCATCAAAAATCACCAAGTGCGTTGCACTGGGATCGGTGACAATCTCATCTTCATCATCAGGAATACCTTGAATAAATTTGATGTTTGACCCCTCACGTTCTTGTAAGATATTATAAGATTTTTGCCATTCCTTGTAACACCAAACAATACGTTGGGGTAAAATATCAAATAAATCTTCTTTAAACTCAATCATCTTTTTAACAAATTTTGTTTTACCCTATCCATTTGGACCAGAAATAAAAATATTAGAAAGGTGTTTAAAAAACAAACTTCCAATATCTTGATTTGAGTCCAACTGGTGTGTAGAAAGGGCCATGTCTAACTGTGAAAAAATAACAGACACAACTTTATTTATACTCAAATTTTAATGAACATGAACCAACAGTTTAATACATATTTAAAAAAAAAACAGTTTAATATATCAAAAAAACTGTACAATACATGTTAATCAGACACAGCTCAGTACCGCTCTCCCGCTCTCCACGGCACGTTTATAGTAATATTAGAATAGATGTGCCGGAGAGGAGAGAGAGGCAGGACGTGAAAATTGTGTTGTGATGGAAAATTGTGTTATGATGGAAATTCAATAATGGAGTTTATAAATTATATGGCGGACAGCTCAGTACATGTTTATTAGAAATAATACATGATCATCAGAACTACTCTATGCCAAATACCCATAAGGAACAGTATATCCATCTCCAACAATGACACGCTTAGTATAAGTGAACCGATAAGTCTTGGATTGCAATTCAGTAGCCACAGTCTTGTCTTTATGTTTTCTGATCCGATGGTAGTTGACAGTTTCTCTGAAGTCTTTAGATTCTCCCTTCACCCAGTTGAGCATACGATCAAAGTGAATGACTTGAGATGTATTGTAATCTAGAGTGAGTCCTTTCACTTTGCAAGTTGATTTCCTCTTTCCATCTTGTCTACAAATTCATAGCCATAGTTCTTTGGTCCCATTCCAACAAATTTCACAATTCTAGCATTGGGCACTTCATCTGTCCATTCTCCAAGCCTGTTGTTGACAATAGTAGGGTTCCATAAATGGGGTTTGTGATGATAAATGATAGAGTCTGTATCAAAGTAGAGTACACGTTCATTCAGCTTTTCCAAGATTCCATAGAGCTTCAATCTGGCTTGAGCAGTGACGAAGGCTGCGACAATTACATTACTGCAAGCATGCGGCTCCACACTAGATTCTGTATCGTCCCAGTTGACCAGTAGAAGATTTTCTCTGCAAATGTCCACATTCTTGACAATCTTGTTTGGATTCGTCACCAGATTAAAGAACTTAGAAGGTTCTGAGATATATTCTGTCTTGGTCATATTCTCTCTCTCTGTGCCAATTTTCCCCAGAGACTGTTTAACATGATCTTGGCATTAGCTCTCATTCCTTTATTCTTCTCAACATTCTCCAATCTGATTCCTTCAGCTTCAAAATAATCTTGCTTGAACTTGATCTTATCTTGCTCAGTCATGCACCAATCAGGGTATCCACTTGATTCTTGTTTGATTCTCAGAAAAGTATCGATATAGCCAGCAAAAATCCCTCCTTCTCCAGATGCTTTATCATATTGAGTTGTCGCTGAGAAATGCCAGACTTCATACACGTCCAATAACTTGTAACCCCTGTCCAAAGCCTCAAACAATTCGATGGTAACCCAAGTCCCTGTAAAACTTCTATCTCCTTCCTGTAAATGAGTACATCTCATATGAGGATCTGTCTTTTCAGCACAACTTCTACACAATGGAAACATCAATTTCTGACTGCATTTCTGAGGAAGTACTGGATGGTACAAATTGGTGGGTGGTAACACTTTACACTTGATCAATCCACAGTACTGTCTGATATTGTCTTTGTCAATATTCTCTTGAGAATAGATGGTGGGATGTCCAAGTGGAAACAGTCCGTACTTGCAAACATATGGGTAGAGTGAACACACATCGATGTACTTGATTTCTTCACTGGAGGATTCATCGATTTCCTGATAGATTTTGGTCGAGTTAGTTCTTCCACCAAATAAAGCATCTTTTGGTCTCAAAGGGTCTAAGTTTGTAAATTCTGAGTCCACCAAAGATCTAAAGTCTGGATCTTCCTTGTATCTCTTGTCATAGTCACATTCCCAAAGTTCCACCACCTGATATCCAGCTCTTCTTAACTCTTCACTCTTGCCAATAGTCAAAATATACAACTGATGCATGGTCAAACACTGATTATGTTGAACTCTGTTTCTGTCTGGAAAATGAGTAGGACATCCATGCCAGTAACATCCATAGAATTCAAATACAGTTCGAGATTCTTCATGGTAACCATCCACATAATGTCCATTAATTCTTTGCTCACCACCATTCAATGCATGTTTGATCTCGATACCACGTGTTTTATCTTCACTTTTAATCCATTTTACAGCTTTGATAGAGTAATTCTTTTGATTAGGATAACCTTCAGGTGGGATGATGGCAATACTGTTTTCAGGCATATGATTTTTTTCTCCATACTTTTGAACAAGCTTGAGCGATAGTGCAAGCTTCAGACAAAGGATCGAGTCCACTAATGTTGATCAATTTTCGTCTGAAACAAGCACATCCTCGTCTTAGAATATCAACATCACTACGACAGTATTCTTCCATCTCCTGTCTGAAGTCAAATATAGCACCACTCTCAATTTTCCCTTTATGCCAAGCTAAAAATACCTCACTATCCTTGACAGACATCTGACCAGGATTGTATATGTCCACAGGTAAGTAAGGTCCCTCATACTTTTGGTTTGCCAGTGTATTTGCAAGATGAGGAAAGTAACCTTTCTTCATCTCTGTCAAGCCAAAAGTATATGGGAAATTAGCCAGTCTCATATGCAAAAACTGATAAGAATCAAGGAATGTAACACGTCCTTCTTTCATTCTAAGTATAGTATTTCCATTCATGATCACTTCAGGTTTCACTGTGCCATATTCTAAGATATAGTGTAAGATGAACTGACCATCATGTCCTCCAAAATTGTGTGCAATACATGTCACTCCTTTATTCTCATCTCCTAAAATCCAATTGCAAAATTGTGGTAAAGTATCTATGCCTTCAAAGATAAATTCTCTCAGACCTGTTTGTGTTGAACAAGTCAGACAAAATGTATCTATGGGCAAATCCATGCAATCATCAAAAGCTTTATGAGCAACACAGAAATTCACCTGATGTGTACCAGTTTCTTGATTTGACTCGAAATCAAAGAAGATGAAACGAGATTTCTTAGGTTGAGAAACCTCTTCTTCTCCTTCATTTTCAGTCATCTCAGATTTACATTCATAACTTTGAATATAGCATTGATGATTGGGTCCAACAATTTCTTTACAATTCCTACATTTTCTCTGTCCTGGGCATACATGATTTTTCTTATTGCCCACAATCCTAAAACCACATTTACCACAATTATACACAAGATGACAAATAGATTTATGCTGCTTAGATTTCATTGCCTTATGCTTGGCAAAACAGTCTCTACTACGAAAAGTCCTTTTACAGTCCATACAGCGTATCTTTTCACCATGAATACAAGGAATGTCACTATAGCAATCTTCACATCCATCAGCACATCTATGGGTACCTCTGTTTGTATATCCAACATCACAATACTCGCAGTAATAGCTAGCACCAAGAAATCCTGTCACCTTGGTAATCGCATCATAGTGATCTACTCCATTGTAGTAAATATGAATAACTCTCGTCTCAGGCTTCTTCTTGAACTGAAGTGGGAATATTAGTCCATCTTTAGGATACTGAGAATGGACTTTGATCAAGTACTTGGGAGCAAGTACAGATTGGATCTTCTTGTATTCCTCAATACCACAAGACTTGGTATGAGGAATCTTGGCTTGATCCAATAACTTCATGGCTTCTCTGGTCTGCATAGATTTGCTGGATTGTCTCATAAGATGCCAATTCTTCTTCCATGTTTCTGAATCATCTTTGTCCGCATTACATTTCCCCACCACTACAGCTCTTGCCATACACATCACATCTTTGGTATTGTTGATCTGTATAATACTCTGCTTGTTCTTCCTCATATTTCTGACTCAAAGTAGAGACCAGCATGTAATGGTTTACGTCCGCTGCCTACTGGAAGTCTCACCACTGTGACTTGAATAGTCATCTGTCCATCATTGATTCTAAAATTCTCATTGGACTGAAGAACTTTCATGATCTCATCTAACACAGCTTCCCCTGTCATGGCTGAGACATCTCTCCAAGGCACAAACACTCCAAGTTTCAATCCAGGATGCAAAATAGTCATACGCATCTTGTCATTGGATTCCATCTGGCATCTTTCTTTGATGTCTTCAACCAGCTGATCAAACAATCTTGATATAAATTGATATGGCGAAACATTGTCAGGGAAAGTCTTGATGTTGAGTTGAAACTCTTGCCCTTGAGCTCAAAATAATCTAGATTTCTTCTCGTTTACTGCCTTGATAGTATAATAAGAAGTCAAATCTTCATCATCTTCATCGTCTGAATACATAGTCATAGCTCTTCTTTTCCTTGGTGGTGGTCTAATATCATCTTCATCATCTGAGCTCTCTGTGTCTGAATAATCTACCAATTTAGGTTGAGGGTCTTTATCATCAGAAGTGGGTGGGGTATTATCTCTCTGTCGTTTAACCATCTTGACTGTTCAAAGTTCTGTAGTGCAATGGTGCTGCAATGGGAATGCGAGCTCAATTTATACTGGGAAAACCCAGATTTTTCTGAAATAATCAGTTGAAATTTCATAAACTGATAGTTGAGTACTTGATTTTTTACAGGACTCAGATTTGCAGGCAAGACTACATATTATTTTACTAGGTCTAAAGTGCAGGCGAGACTACATATTTTTAGCTAGGCCTAAGCTGGCAGGTTAGATCACATTTATTTTGTTAGACCTAAAGTGTCAGGCGAGACTACATGTTTTTTGCTAGGCCTAAAGTGAAGGCGAGACTACATATTTTTAGCTAGGTCTTAAGTGCAGGCGAGACTACAATTTTTGAAAATTTGCAAGAAGTATCAGGCACTGTATAAACAGCACCATTACTCCCCCAGTACTATCCTAACCTCGGAATCCCTGGCGATTAGAACTGTCTCAAATACAAGTCAAATTCCTGCATGTCTCTATGGACCAGAGAATTTGAGGCGGAGCCACTCCAACCCGAAGGTTGGCGCCCTTAAACAGCCCAAGCTGCTCTACCTTTTTAAATGCATATTCAACAGTTTCTGAAGCACAAAGCTTCTCTACGGGCCTCGGCGGACTATAGAGTACCAGTGGTCATTTATATGTTCAACATATATCTCTACTGACTTAATTAGCAAATATTTGCGATTCATATATAAAGTAATCCTATAACAAAATAAGTTTGAAATGGTGTCTCAAATTTGCATACACCACCCCATAATAGTTATCATGCCTTTAAAGTATGTAAAATCGATAACTTGAATATAAGAGCTATCTTATGGTAAAAATTTGAAGTCAATCGGATAAAAAATACCTGAGATATTACAAATTTGACAAAATTTTGCATATTTTTTACCGTTAAATTTTTTATTCAAGGGAGATAATTTATTTGCATGAAAAAGCAAGAACCGGATTTCTAAAAAGTAGAATCATATTTTCCCAATAACTTGAGTTTGCTTGGACCGATTTTCAAAATTTTTGCACCGTATAAAAGCTTAATACAATTGCTATCTTATCACATTAGAAATAATTTATTTGCAGGTAACACATAAAGAGAGCAAATCAGTTATGGCTTATCAACTACCGACAGAAATACAACATATGATATGGACTTATTCGATGTACAATTCAGCTAAAGGGTTAGGATTCAGGAAACTCATTCAAGAAGGATGGTTTAAACTTAGGTTGAGACGTTTGTCAAATGCTTTAGAGACTAAATCTCAGGACATCTATCACCAAGAACTAGGCCAACTACTTCTAAGCATGGACGAATTACTAAATCTTCCTGGCGAGATGCGCTTAAGATTTCATACGGAGATGCTCAAGATACATTACTCCAAATTTCACAGTATTGATAAAGCTCGTGTTTGGGTTGTAAGAATGAAGAATTTGACAGTGGATAAACTTTACTCTATTCGTACTCATGACACAGATATCAAGTATTTTTTGAATGGAATTATCTATGACAGTAATAAGTTTTATGGATATTTGTACTTAAAGGAAGAAACTCCTAAGCATCAGGTCAAATGGTTATTGTCTGCATGGAATACTGAAGATGTATCTTTATCTGTGGCATCTTTAACAGCTGCAGGGATTAACCACTTTATAACCAGTGAACTGATTAGGTATATAAACAGACCAGATTCATATATATATAACGTTGCCATTGGACATTAATCTCCAAGACAGATAGAACAACAAACTATTTTGAAGTTTCCAAGTCGTGAATCTGGGTATCTGCTGAATAACTGAATATGTATACGATCACCAAAAGTCTACCCGTGTGCTTAGATCAAATTTTACATTTTGATGTCTACAAAATAACTTTAGACCACATCTTATCATTAGAATCATCAAGTGCTGAGTTTTTGAAAACGAGAGCAGGAATCAAGAACTGGTTAAACCGATTTGAGACATTTGATACATTCAGATTTTGGACTAAACGTAATGCTCGAGAGATGTTGAGAATCATTGATGGCACTCCTATCACCTATATGGATTGGGTAACTTATGTGGCAAACAGCGAAAGTGTGATTTCTCACATCGAAGCAGTATTGAAAGAAATTCAACAAAGTAAGTAAGGTTGCAAAGATCAGGAATCGATACAATCAAGTACCACACCTGACCCAGGATACCAATGGGAAAGTGACAAACTCACAGAAGATACCACAAACGAGAGCCAAGAGGTCAGCCCTTTCCCAGCAGGTGACCACGAAGCACAAATAAACAGACGTGCACAAAACATAGCAAACACAAGACAGAACAAAAACATAAAAGATCCACAAAAGAAGTACCGCCTTGGAACGGTCAGTAAAATATTTTACTGGAGGGCTTAAACCGGTTTAACGGCGCCAACCTCACCCTTAATTCAGATGTGGATCAAGACACATAGATATTTGGTTTGCATGAAAGACCCCTAACTTATCAATGCATCATCTCCTAAAACATATAAATCAAGATATAACAAGGAGATAAAGCAAGGATAAGGACTCAACAGTAAATTAAACTAAATACCGGAGCATAAGAAATCCAACAGGTAAACCCCGGTGGGCCCGACAAACAGCCAAAGCATCAGGCCCCTACCATCTCATCAATAGATAAGTCTTTAAGTCGGAACCATCATAGAGTCTGAAGTCCGACCCACCGGCGTGCAATTAAAGAGGAAAGCAAAGTTGCCAACTGTGATTGGGTTGACTACCAAGCATGCAGTCTGTTGCAATACATTAATGTTATAGCCAATCTTTTTATAATGGGTAATTATTTTAATGAACTGCGCTGAAAAATTATTAGAGCCAACAATCTTCTTCAACTTATACACCAATTCACCATAGAAATCAGGTTCCGAAAGTCCTTGGCGCAAGAGAGATTTAAGTCCAACTTGGAATTTAGAAATCAAATCAAAGTATCGTCTATAAAATTTTGAAAATGTTTTACGAAGTTTATGATACCGATAGCCCTGTTTAAGAAGTTTCTGAGTTAACAATTTATTGCAAGTGTTGAAGTCAGTAACATAGCTAGATGCTCTAGCAAAACGAATGAGTTTAGAGATATAGACTCCATAGGATGTAGAACGAGGAACATCACCATTTAAAAATGGGAAATTGACAATTTCAAAATCAAAGTCGTCACGTTTATCATAAATTTTGGTAGAAACAATACTATTAGAAATTGACAAATGCAAGTCTAAAAATGCGGCTTCGGTATCAGAGGCATTGGCTTTATTAAGTTGGAGCTCTGAAGGGTATATTTGACTAACCATATTTTCAAAATAAACATTATTAATATTTAAAATATCGTCCAAATATCTGGAAGTAGTGTTAAACGCATCAATAACATCAGCCTGCTTATCATCAGAAAGAGACATCATAAAGTCCCTTTCATAACAAAACAGGAATAAATCTGCAACCAGGGGAGCACAATTAGTGCCCATAGGAATCCCAACTACTTGTCTATAGAGGTTGGTGCCAAATCGAATAAAAATGTTGTCCAACAAAAAGGTCAGCGCATCACATACATTTTGACACGACCATGCATGATATTTTTTAGGTTTTTCTGAAGTAAAAAATGCATTTCTGTCACTACATGCAAGGTAAGGAGAGCCTTCTCTCTGGAAGGTTCTTTCAATAAGATCAATAAGTTTATCTTTAATTAAATTATGAGGTAAAGTAGTGTAAAGAGTAGAAAAATCATAAGTAGACAAACTGGTCGCATTGAAATCTCTAGCTTTAAGTTTATCTAAAATTTCACCTGAATTTTTAATCGACCAAAATAGGTTTTTACCGGATCTATCGTATACTTTTTCACAATATTTGATAACATGTTTTTTAACAGCTGTAAGACACGAGGTTAACAATTTAGAAAGTTCTGTTGTCGTACAAGAACTAGAATTTGCAATAATTCTTGCTTTATAGGGTTTTTTATGGAGTTTAGGTAACCAGTACAACGTAGGAACTTTGTCTTGATTTTCTTTAGCTTTGACACCAAAATGTAGGGCTGTATGACAACCATGCCCATCAACAATCACCCTTTCACTTAAAGAAGGCTGCAGTTTATAGGCATTAGTGTCAACAAGCTCACGTTTAAGAGTATTAATATAATACAATCGTCACACAACTACAACATTGTTAGCAGCTTTATCTGCTGGAACCAAAACATAGTTCATGTGAAAATCCTGGATACCTCGTTTAAGATGACGAAAAGAAGATTTAGGTTTAGGGGGCAAAAGATGTGTATTACGAGAGTAAAATGAAATACGAGTATCAATAATTTTAAAAATGTTAATCTTCCATTCCTTCAAAGCATCAGGTTCAACATTTTCCCGTTTGCACCATCGATTACTGAAGTCATTTAAAGAAGCAGCGATCTCTCTACGACATTTAGAGAAATCAATATTAGAGAGAAATCTATATTTAGGACCTTTAGAAATGATATTGCGAACTCTAGCGTCAGGAATGACATTTAGATTACCTGTAATAACATGCCCTGCAGAGGGATATAAATAATTTGAATTTTTACAATCTCAGGAGGCAGGAGTATTGGAATCTATATCTAAATCATTTACAATTTTATTAAAGTTAAATATCGTAGACCTTATTGGTTTGTTATATTTATAACAAATGATAGGAGTTTCAGAATTATTAAAGTAATTTGGAATAGATGAAATCACTGAATTATCCTTGAAGATACTATGTAAATCAATAAACTCAATACCTTTGTTAATGAATGGAATTTTGATAAAATGTCGTTTATGGTTGACCTCAGAATCGATATAAGGACTAAGGAAATGTTGAACATAACACCTTGTAAGGAGTGCTGCTTTATATAATTTATTTGCTCTATCATAAAGTTTATTAGCCTCTAACTCTAAATTGCGTAAAACTGAGATAGGCAAGGAACTTATAAATGAAAATAAGCCATGTCGACCATGATTAGTTAAAGCCAAAAAAAGATCCTTTAGAGAAGTATTTAAGCGTTTTTCAGTACAAATTTTGCGCTTAATGTTGCCATTTTTACGTTTACCATGAGATCTACTTTTACGTTTTTTACATTCCAAAACAGAAAAAAACATCAAAATCTGGCATTTTAGAAATGTTGCCTTCATGGTATATATTATCATTAAAGCCTAAAGGAAAAGGTGATTGCAAAAATTTAATCCATTTAAGTTCAGTTTCATGTCTCTTAATATTTTTTAATCTAGTTGATGAATTAGGATCATATATAATTTTTTCAACAGGCTGAATTTCAATTTTACTAGGTGAATGACCATTATTTTTGAAATGGCGATAAAGAAATGTGTCAAATGTGCCTCAGAAGAAGAAGATATGGATTATGAAGATCTCATTTCAAACATAGATAGCTTGATCACGATATAAAAAGAATAATCAAGTCATTTTGATCATCATATCTGAGTTCAACATCATGGAAGAAGCAAGAGAGAAGAAATATTTGGAAATTCCACTTTCCAAGATATTGAAGTTCAGACCTTATAGAAGATTATTGTTCTGCATTTACATCTTATTTTCTCATGATGAGATCACTTTGGAAGAGATTCAACAGAAACTCAATAGTCCTGAAACTTTTGAAGATTTCAAGAAACTTTGGTGGATCAGTATCAGTTATTTGATGGAAAAAGAGACACTGATTACATTTGAGAATTGGAAAAGATGTGTCGCTGACAATCCTAGTGTGATCGAATTTCTCTACAATCATAGAAGAGACAAAGCTATTTCTGGAATATAAATAGGTGGACACCAGTGAGAGAGAATCATTTCACTTCTGACTTTCGAAGAGTAAAGATGGCAAACAGTAGGGACCCAAGGATGGCTAAAGTCTATGATAAAAAGAGCATCTACTATCATTGTGTATCATTGAAGAAACTTTTATCTCAAGAGGAACAAGCTTTGATGCAGCCATTAGAAGATAGTTTGAGACAACAAGACAAGTTGAGACCACCTTATGGAGAATGTCACCATTGTCATGATACGGGACATTGGATTGGAGATTGTCCAGAGGCTAAGAAATTAAGAGAGCGACAGATGTCTACAGATAAGAAGAAGCCTGCATATGGACAATGTTTTATCTGTGACCTTGCAGATCATTGGGCTCCAAATTGTCCTAAGAGAGAAGAGGATTTTACATCTCAACAGTCTTCTATATCTACAGAGAAGCAACAGACTGAGTCTTCAGTATCTACAGCGAAGCCTTCAAGGAAACGAAAGGCTCCTGAACCAGATATATCTGATATCAGTCCTAAGAGAAGACGCTTGGACACTTGTTCAAAGAAGACAGCCATCCGTACAAAGACAGGGAAGAGACCATATTGTTTCATTTGTAAATCAGACTCTCACACACCTCGCTCCTGTACAGAGATGGTGGCGGAGAACTGGGATAAAGCGATTTCTCATGATGAAACAGACAGTGACTCTATAGTGCATATTCAATAAAGACTGGACTTAAAGGATTTATAGTGACGATCGGTTCTGTTTTTAAGATAGTGTAAGTTGTAAATAAATTACGGTGTTGAAATTGTGTTTGTTTTTTATTTTGAGGTTATTCTTTAACGAAACTAATTGAGTAGCCCTGAAAAGGACTGTTTCTTTTTTAAAGTCTCATAACTAACAAAATATTTCTTACTTAGAAGATTTTAAAATAGGTTGAACAATAGCTACAGGTTTTCTGGAACCAATCCCTCTACGAGCAAGAAATTGCTCTAATCCCAACTTATTTTGCTGTCTCTCCACCTCTTTCCAATCTTTTCGCTGCAAAGCAGCACACAACTTAGTCAAACTGAATTTTTCAAAGAACTTCATTTTTTGAGAGAAACATAAAGTACGTTGGGTTATATAGTTGGATAAGTGGATTGGCCTATATTCTACTCCTCCGCTAGAGAGAGCAACTTTAATCTGATTGGTCCATTTAAAGATCACGCCATAATCACCCCATTACTGTGGACATGGTTAGGAAATACTACGATCACACATATCTTAGGCATAGCCTTACATACAAAACTAAGTGCAACATATTAAGTTATTCTTTCTTGAAGAAATGAGTGGCCCTGAAAAGGGCCGGTTTGGTGGTTATATTACCACAGAGGCAAAAATTTAGGAGCAGGGGCATCTACTGGGGCGACCACCACAGGCAGGGCATCGCACAGCCCACTGTTCTACAGTTATAGTTCTTCTCACTGGGATGTAGAAGGGTGATGGTCTGCCTCCGCATCCCAATTCTCAGAAGGATGAGGTGTGGGGAAAGAATTATCCCCCCAATCTTCCTCCTCGTCACTGATAGTCTCCACCTTCACTTCCATTTTCGCATCATTAATCAAATTTTCGACCCTTCGACTCATCTCCAACATCTTTTGATGATTCTCAATCATTTGCAGAAGAAGTTCACCTGTATCCTTCACAGCATTCACTGTCTCCAGTAACCTCCTAGTAGCATCAACCATAGTCTTGCCCTGCTCCTCCAATTGCTCCAAACGCGAATCCAAATTGCAAGCCATTTCGTTGTTGTTGTTTAACACAAAAACAGAATACAAATTTGAGTTTTGAAACGAGCTTTTATTGTTTTCAAAGGGATTGACCTACATTGAACTCCTATGCTAGAGAGAGCAACAATACACTGATTGGTCAGTTCATTTATTTTCACCCAATCAGAGTTGACTTGATTTCTTGAAACGCGGGAACTTTAAACTAGGTCAATCCGCTTGACAAGTATAAAAGGCTTGAACACACTACACTTTCACCATTCATAATCATGGAGCCATCACTGACAATAGATGATATGATCAACAATCCTGACCTTTTGCTATCAGCAGTGAATGAGACATTTGCTAGCGATACGACACAACAGTATTATACGCCGCAAACACCCTCAGCGTATATACCTCAACCTGTTCAACAGATGCTGCAAAAACAACAGTCAAAGACTCAAGTCATTGTAGTCTTACTCAAGGAACTAAATGAGTTTAGATCTAGAGTGAAGAACTTAGAAGAATTGTTTCAGCAACGTGCACAGCAGCGACCTTTAGAGATGCCATCCATCCAGATTCCCATAAGACTTGACATTACGACAAATGATCAAGACACCAGTTAAAACATAGGAGTTGGAAAAGCAACTAAGAAAATTAGAATTACTAAGAGGAAATGCTAAAAATCACCAAGACAATCAACAAACAGCCCTTTTCAGGGCTACCACTTCCCTAGAAAGAATACCACTAAACTTGCTAAATAATATACACTAGTTAATGCTACAGAGTGATGCCTCTAGGAGTTGAGGTCTTGATTGACAAAGAGACTCTAAGACGCATGGTACTTAGTAGCCTTGACTATAACATACATTAACACTACAGAGTGATTAAGGTCTTGATTGAGCAAGAAAAATTGCATAAATTAACAACATAGAACTCAATTTTTCACATGATACATTTTCTTTAAAAAAGTTAAAACTTGTTTTTTTTAAAAGTCATACTTGTTTTTGTGACATTATCAGAATCTTATATACGTAATACATTACGTCATCGATTTTTATAAACCACGCACTTTTCTCGCAAAATAAACTATCTAATTATACTCAACGTATGACAGACCAGAAAAACTATCACAATCACAGATCAGCCTGTGCTTTTGCGCAAAATAAACTAAGTTAATCTTAACAACCCAGAAAACTATCACAATCACAGATCAGCCACCGCTTTTGCGCAAATTAAACTGAGTTATTCCCAATAGCCCAGGAAACTATCATAATCACAACCCAACCAGTGAATATGACCAGGAAACTATCACAATCATAGGCCCAACCAAAATACTCCTAAAATAAACTAAGTTATTCACAGCTAGTCACTCAAGCTTACCAGGGTAGGCATCTCTGGCACCCGCGATTTTATCCTGAAAAAAAAAAACTAAGTTCTTTTCAGGCTTAAAAATCGCGGGTGCCAGAGTGCCATCCATTACTACTGCCATTGATGTTGGTGTAAATGTTCAATTGTTATGTTCCATTGTATTGGTAGAAAGACATTCGAAGGTCAATGTCAGCAGATATTGATAGGGCTTTAGTGCACAAATGGTTTCGTCAACTCAGTGTAGGCTGGGTATCATTTTTTTTTAAATTCGCCGTCTGCAGATTACTTATAAAATAAAAATTCCTCATGGAATTAATTTCAGGAGTACTGCGAGTGTAAAACAGTTTGTATCCAGATCAGGTTCCACGTTTTCACCGACTTGATCTGGGTTCAAACTGTTTTCAAATGTTTTCAGCAGGCAAAATTGCAGCAGGGAAAGGTTTAAGGAATGCTTTCTTGTACAAAATCTACTTTGGGGCAGATGAAGAAATACAGTTTCATACTTTTGACGATATTTTTTTCTTTTATCAGATAGCGAACCTTGCTGATATAAACTGGCTGCAACTATGGAGTATAACTACTTAGCCAGTACTGGAGTAAAAGTTTCTAATCTCTGTTTAGGGACTTTGACGTTTGGAACTACGGACAAACGTCATGGTGAAGTAAGTTACAATACTTTTAGTCAGGGGCCATCACGACTCCCGTGCAAATTTGATGCCGATTTATGGTGACCTATACCAAATCAAACTCTAGGGGAACAAATGAAAATCACCTGGTCACCCGTCTGGGTTTCACGTCTGGACGAAATTATGACGTCATCAAAATAGCGTATATTGTGTCAGTGTCGTTTAACGTTATGCCCATTGCAGTCTATGACAATCGGCACTTTCTTGCAATTTGTTTGCCAATTTCAGTCGAAATATACCAAATTTAATCTTAGGTGCAAAATGATTAAAATAAACATGTCGCCTATATTGATTTCGCGTCAGAACAAAATGATGACGTCACCAAAATGACGTCTAATATGTAAATACCATAAACATGCATTTTGTTCATTGCCAACACATTGAAACGCTCCTTTAACATATCCTGACTGAATGCAAACACTTCACACTGAATGCAAATTGTTACATTCAAAATATACCCAGATAGGGCGAAGTCAGTTTGAGGCTAAATGCCGTCACGATTTACGGAAAAATCATAGGAGTGAACGAAAAACAATCAGTGTTTGCGATAACAAACGGGTTAAATATAATCTCTTATGCATATATGTAGATGCTTATCCTACACCCAAAGAAAAGACAGGAGTACTAACTCATTGGCAGGAATAGCCCAATATAAACCAAACTACCGTCAGATTTTGACCTCTGTCGGATCAAAAGTTAGGTGAGTCTACTTAGTAGCTCATGATATGAAAATGCGGATAAATCCTTTACAACTTACCAAGTATACTTCGATAGCACGAGCAATAGAAAAAACTGCTACAATCTGATTAAACCTTTTGCATGCTACTATATAGGTAGAATAATCCAATCTCAGATCCTCCAAAGGTCAAAATCGGACTGTAAGGCCTTCTTGTTGATATGGTTGAAGAAAGGCCTGAATCCACATGAAAATAGTCGTTCAAAAGTCATAATTATATTGCTCACTGGCAATTTTTACGTGGGTCCTCTTCTGCTCCACAACAACACAAATTGGTACAATACAAATGGTTAGCTTTGCACTTACACCGAGATGTTTCGCATACATACTTGCTGCAACCACATTTTAACAGCTGCAGAGGGGCTTCGGGGCAGGAGGCAATTTCATCATAACGGAAATATATTTATCACAGTCCCGCTTCCAACAATAATTGTCAGGCATTGGTTTGTCAGGATAAATGTCAGAGGCGGATTTCCAAATGATAAATTGATATTGCGCATGTTTGCACCTTCCAGAAATGCAGCCATTGAAGGTGGTAGGTTTAGCCATCCAGCTTTTTTTTCTCTAAAGCATCCACCACCTTGAGTCAGAACAACATCGGCATATGGCTGATATAAATTTACAAACGTATTCCTCTAGTGCATCTGTCACACCTCTTTCCAGGTGCACTGGGCTGAGGTAACAGAATACTTTTTGGATAGTGTCTCTAGCATTGCTGAATCCCTCCAGTATGATATCTTCACATTTCCTGACAATGAATATCACCATCCGGAAGTGCATGTAATCCAATCAGAAAAAGTAAGTGAGTATGATCAGGAAATACCACAGGCACACACCGCAGACCACCCCATGGCACCGCGAGGAAGTTACACTCAACCATCACGAGACACCAGGAAGACAAATTAAGCAAAGCAACCAGCTCTCTCTTCCCCATCAGGATGATTGCAATACTAGAATGAACATAAGGTAACGTCCAAAACAAACCTCCTATGGAATTCCTGGATCCCTTTCTTCAAATGTCTAAAAGTGAATTTAGGTTTAGGTGGTAGAAGCTCTAAATAGTTGCAATAAAATGAAATTCTACCATCAATAATCTTAAAAATAGTTAGTTTCCAACTATTTAAGGCATTAGACTCAACATGCTCTCGTTTACACCAGCCATTACAAAATTCTTGCAAGGCTCCTGCAATTTCCTCGCGACATGATTTGAAGTCTATTGGAAAAGGAAACCTATATTTAGGTCCCTTACATATAATAGATCGAATTCTTGAATCAGTTATGATTTTTAAATCCCCTATGACTACATGAAAAGCAGGTTGATAGCAATACTTAGAGTCTTTACAATCTCAAGTGTCTGGAATAGAATTTTCAATATCAAGTTCTGTTACTAATTTGGTTAAGTTAAAAACAGCACTATGAATAGGTTTATTATATTTATAACAAATCATAGGAGATTCCTTATTTTCAAAAGAAGTAGGAATAGAAGAGAAAACAGATTTATCTTTAAATATCCTGGGTAAGTTAATGAATTCAATCCTCTTGTTGACAAATTGAATTTTTATAAAATGCCTGATATGAATAATTTCGGAGTCTATATATGGCTGAAGAGCATGTTGATTGTAACAGCCGGTAAGAAGTGCTGCATCATTAAGTCGATAAGCTCTATCATAGAATTTATTAGCCTCAATATCCAAATTACGAAATGAAGATATACAAAGAGTTACTAAACGTGAAAGGGCCATATGTCGGCCTCAATATTGCAAGATTATACTTAATTCTGAAAGAGTTAAAACATATTTCTTTTTGCGTTTTGCGTTTACCATGAGATCTGTTATTGGGTTAACTGATATCTAAAAGAGAAAAAAAATCAAAATCAGGTAATCTAGAAATGTTACCCTCATGGTAAATAGTATCATTAAAACCAAATTGATGTGGTGTTTGTAATAATTTTATCCACTTTAATTCTAAATCATGCCTAAGAATA
This sequence comes from Loripinus fragilis, assembly GCA_964019695.1. Lineage (NCBI taxonomy): Eukaryota > Metazoa > Mollusca > Bivalvia > Lucinida > Lucinidae > Loripinus > Loripinus fragilis. The sequence continues at coordinate 2,883,592 of CAXHUL010000609.1, forward strand.
TTTCTATATACTTAAGGGGAATTATCGCCATATGTAATCTTTTCAACAAGCTGAATAGAAGTACTGCTAGTATAGTGATTAGTTTGTTTGAAAAACCTATAAAGAAAATTATCAATTTTGCGAGGCTTTATTCGAGGATAGTGCTCAGAAATTCTAGTTTTTAGAAATCTACAAGTTTGGCTAACATATTGCATGCCACAATCTTTCTCTTCTCAAAATAAAACATAAACAACATCAGTTGATCTTCAATCAAGATCAGAATTAGTAATTACAGAAAATTGTCTACCATTAACGTTAAATTTGATAGTTGATTTACAACATAAATGTTTACAAGAGCTACAACTCTTGGCATTGTACTTAGAAATAAAGGGATACACTACACTTCTTCTATACTTACTCCTAGAGTTCCTAAGTACAGGTGACTTAAGAGGAGAAAGACGAACTTTTAAGCGGTTTCTAAAAAGGGCAGAGTCAGAAACTCCATGTAATTTAATTTTAGTGGCCGAATGAAGGTTTCAGAGGTGAGACGTAAACAGATGGTAACATAGAATTATATCTATTGGTGGACTGAGGAATCTGTATGGATGAAGCAGAATGTAACTGAAGAGGAGAAAGTAAAATTTTTAGGCTATTCATAACTGAGTTTATACCATACATTTAAGAGCAGCATTCATATCGGTTATTTATAGCAATATCCAGCTGCTACATTTGAGAAATAGCTAAAGCTCCCAACATATAACTAAGTCTAATACAAGTATAAAAACATAGTGAAAGCAATAGTTATTAACGAGATACGAATGCTGGTCTAAACTGCTCCTTAAATGAGGTATTTGAGTGATACCAATAGGGAAAGTTAATGCAATGAATGATTGTCAAGTGTAAATCCTGACTATAGTAATAGTAACGACATTAAATGCAAGTACGGGGAGACTTTTAACAGTAGCCACGCAGCACAAACACAAGAGTCCTGACATCAAAAATAATAAGTGAGTATGATCAGGAAATACCACAATCACAAACTGCAGACAACCCCATGGCACCGCGAGGAAGAGCCACTCAATCATCACGAGACATCAGGAAGACAAATTAAGCAAAGCAACCAGCTCTCCCCCATCAAGATGACTGCAACACTAGAATGGAAATAAAGTAACGTACAACAAAACATAGAACAATTACAGACTCCCACAATGGGAGTAACAATAAAACAAAATGTCATCAACAACAGAACCACCGCCTTAAAAGCTGCCAAAATTATGTTGATACCAACTATGGAGCTTGTTAGAGTGTGTAATAAGAAGGCTGCCAAGATGTATAGCTTGCCTTGGTAAAGACACTCTTATTGGGTTTATTAAAAACCTTGACCTAGTTCAATATTTTCATATCTGTTATTATATATGAAATGCGCTTTGACAGGATATATTATTTCTATGGCAAGGATCTTGTATGTTTACGCCATGGGAGCGATAGCTTTGTTACCACGGCGCGATTATTTTGCTATTTTGCTATGACGATCGCAATTGCTTCTATGGCAAGGATCTTGTATGTTCACGTCAATGGAGGAATTACACGTTCACCGAGATATTTCGCGTGTTTTGTTGGTAAAAGTTCATCCAGTGGACTTAAAATATTAAATGTAATAAAACATATATTTTAATGTTTTTTCAGACCTCGGATTTCAAAACAGTAAGTTCTATGTAGTGTGCTGTTACTTTGTACAAGTAGCTACCCAGTGTTTGTCGCTTTTATCTTCCTTTGCTTTTATATTTACCCGAGATAACTAACGTGAATTACCAATCACAGAGTTTACATATTTTGTATTAGTTGGGGTTATCCCCTTATTCAAATAGCTGCATAAATTATTATTTCATTTGACCGTTTTGACCACTTTTAGTAAATGATAAAAACTCTGGGATCTAGTTATATATTTGTATTTCAAATTCATCATCCAAATTGTAAAACATTATGTGATATTTTCTTAGCTCTGTGTGTATCAATGCATATACATATTCAAATGTTTATATAATTATGATAAACCTATTACACATTTATGTACTATCTCAAAAGTACCCGTGTTATTTCAATCTGCCAGCATATTTAAAATTATATATGTTGTTTTGTAAAATTCATGCCACTTGACACTGCAGTGATCTCTGGAAAGTATTTGCTCTCTTTAAAGTATTTGCTTATTATCTATAGTTGCTTTTTCCTTTTCTGCTTAGCTTTTTGGTTGTTTTTTTCGTTTCATTGTCCTGATAGCCATCGAGCGTCTAGGACCTACTCTGACCTACATGTAGTAGAAAAAAGGTCACAAGCTGGAAGTTCCTCTACACAGGTATTGTCCTATATTGTGATTGTCTCTGTCGTGTTGTTTTTGTATTGTTGTATAAATGCCCATATTGTACATATTCAGGTGGCAAGAATGCAGCCAGTATATGTCTGTAAATACTTATAAAGTTCTATAGTTGTATCATTCATTATTCATCAAAGTAAGTAAGGGTGCAAAGATCAGGAATCAATACAATTAAGTACCCGCCTGACACAGGAGACCAATGGGAAAGTGACAATCTCACAATTGGACACCACAAACGAGATCCAAGAGGTCAGCCCTTTCCCAGCAGGTGACCACAAGGCACATATACACATACGAGCAAAAATGCAAAGCAAACACAAGACAGAAAAAACAAAAAAGATCCACAAAAGAAGAACCGCCTTGGAACCGTCAGTAAAAATATTTTACTAGAGTGCTTAAACCGGTTTAACGGCACCAACCTTACCCTTAATTCAGATGTGGATCAAGACACATAGGTATTTGGTTTGCATGAAATACCCCTAACTTATCAATGCATCATCTACCAGAACATTTGAATCAAGATATTACAAGAAGATAAAGCATAGATAAGGAATCAACAGTAAATAGAAATGAATACTGGAGCAAAAAAATTCCAACAGGTAAACCCCGATGGGCCCGACAAACAGTCAAAACATCAGGCCCCTACCATCTCTTCAATAGATAAGTCTTAAAGTCGGAACCATCATAGAGTCTGAAGTCTGACCCACCGGCGTGCAATTAAAGAGGAAAGCAAAGTTGCCAACTGTGATTGGGCTGACCACCAAGCATGCGGTCTGTTGTAATACATTAATGTTATAGCCAACCTAATGGGAAATTATATTAAAGAACTGCGCTGAAAAATTATTAGAGCCAACAATTTTCTTCAATTTATACACCAAGTCACCATAAAATTCAGATTCCGAAAGTCCTTGGCACAAGAGAGATTAAAGTCCAACTTGGAATTTAAATATCAAATCATAGTATTGTCTATAAAATTTAGAAAAGGTTTTGCGAAGTTTATGATATGGATTGCCTTGTTTAAGAAGATTCTGAGTTAACAATTTATTGCAAGTGTTGAAATCAGTAACATAGCTAGATGCTCTTGCAAAATGGATGAGTTGAGAGATATAGACTCCATAGGATGTAGAGCGAGGAACATCACTATCTAAAAACGGGAAATTGACAATTTCAAAGTCAAAGTCATCACGTTTATCATAAATTTTGGCAGAAACAATATCATTTAAAATTGACAAATGCGAGTCTTAAAATGCCGCTTCGGTATTAGAGGTATTGATTTTATTAAGTTGGAGCTCTGAAGGGTAAATTTGACTAACCATATCGTCAAAATAAACATGATTAATGATTAAAATATCGTCCAAATATCTGGAAGTAGTGTTAAACGCATCAATAACATTAGCATGCTTATCATCACATACATTTTGACATAACCAAGCATGATATATTTTAGTTTTTTTAGTTGTAAATTCCATCTTATCTTAATTGTAAATTCACTATCTGCATAACTCATCAAAATGCAAATTCCACCACTCATCTAGGTTTTTAAACCGATATCTGTATCTGTCCTTGTTTGGTGTGTCTTTTATGTTGCATAAATATACATTTTTAGTATCATTTATAAAGATAAATTAAGGAAACATTTACTATAGTCATCTTTTACTAAATTCACCATTCAATAATCTTTAGGACACTTAATCAAATTCGTAGGCATTTTAGTCACTATAAGAGCATGTTTTAAGTAAGGCTTAAGTACCATACGCCAGGGACTTTCAAAGATGGGGTAGAGTGTTGTAAGAGCCACTACCGGAGAGTTCTGGAGAGTTCCGAGGAGTTACGGACAACCGTGAGAATTGCTCACCCCTCTACCACCATGGACTCTATGATCTATGGCCAATGATGATATCATGGAGCCCGCCCTGGTGTATGGACTTCTGTTACCTTCCAGCCTTTGTCTAGTCTAGCTCTCTCTCTCTCACACACACACACACACACACACACACACACACACACTTACTAGGCCATTCACAACAAATGTGTCTTCAATTGCACGCCGGTGGGTCGGACTTCAGACTCTATGACAGTTCTGACTTAAAGACTTATCTATTGATGAGATGGAAGGGGCCTGATGCTTTGGCTGCTTGTTGGGCCCACTGGGGTTTACCTGTTGGATTTCTTTTGCCCGGGTATCCAGTTTTATTTACTGTTGAGTCCTATTCTTTGCTTTATATCCTTTTTATATCTGGATTTTTATGTTCTAGGAGATGATGCATTGATAAATTAGGGGTATTTCATGCAAGCCAAACATCTATGTGTCTTGATCAACCTCTGAACTAAGGGTGAGGTTGGTGCACCATTAAACCGGTTTAAGCCCTCCAGTAAGATATTTACTGACCGTTCCAAGGCGGTACTTCTATTGTGGATCTTTTATGTTTTTTCTGTCTGATGTTTGCTGTGCCTTGTGGTCACCTGCTGGGAAAGGGCTGGCCTCTTGACTCTCGTTTGTTGTGCCTAACTGTAAATTTGCTACTTTCACATTGGTATCCTGGGTCATGTGTGGTACTAAATTGTATCGATTCCTGATCTTTGCACACTGACTTACTTTTATTATAAGATACACAAATACATGCTGTTTAGGGGTGCGAATCTGAACAGTTTCTGAGATATTAAGCCCTGTATGTGTTATTAAATGTGTCTTATTATAATATACACAAATATATACTGTTTAGGAGTGCGGATCTGAACAGTTTCCGAAATATTAAGCCTTATATGAAGTAAAGAGGGCGGGGTATGCCCCGATACGGCCCTGTGGGAATTCGCCCTCAGTGTTATCATAAGAAAAATGAATATATTATATGATTTATAAGTGTGGATTGGAACGGTTTTTGTGATATTAAGCCTTTAATGAAGTAAAGGGGGTGGGGTTTTCCTGGCATGCCACTGGGGATACACAGGTCAGTGTTATTAAGTGTGTTTTATCACTAGGAATAACATTATATATGGTTTAGGGGTGGGGATCAGAATGTTATCCGAAATATAAAGCCTTTCATAAAGTGAATGGAAAGTGGCATGCCTCGGCACACCACTGAGAACTTCTAAGTCAGTGTTACTGAATGCTTCTAATCATAAGAAACATGAATATATATGGTTTAGGGGTGGGGATCTGAAAGGTTTCTGAGATATTCAGGACTTTAAAAATTTGAATGCATAGGGATCAGCCCTTAAGTCAAGAATTTCAAACTTCCCTGCAAAACTATATATCAATACCTATCATATAAAAACATCAGAACAATCCCTTCAGTGGCTAGTTAGAAATAGTCTGGACAAAATTGCAGGTGTTTTGGCACGCCCGTGGGCCAACCTTAGAGTCTGACATTTTGAATTTTGAAACGCTGTTGCACAGCTTTACATCCATATCTACCATATTCCAAAACTTCAGAACAATCCATGCAGTCATTACTGAGAACTCGTCCAGACAAAATTTGGGCGGAAAGAAAAAGAAAAGGAAGAAAAAAAACAACAACAAGATATGATTATAATTTACCGATTATAAAGCCTCCCACACCAGTCCTCAATGCCCATGGGACATCATGGTCAGTGTTATTGAATGTATCTTATCATAAGGTATATCATTATACATGGTTTATGGGTGGGGATCTGACCCGTTTCCCAGATAGTATATCTTTAATTGTGTGAATCTGTGGGAAAATTTATAGGCATGCCCGCATGGACTTCCCTTTCAGTGCTATTGAATGCGTCTTGTCATAAGAAACATAAATATATATGGTTTATGGTTGGGGATCTGAACAGTTTCCAAGATATCAAGCCTTTTAATGAAGTTAACGGGTTGGGGCATGCCTGGGCATGCCACTGGGAACTTCCTCGTAAGTGATTTTATGTGCTTCTTACCATAAGGAATAACAATACACATGGTTTAGAGGTGGGGATCTGAACGATTTTTAAGATATAAAGCAGTTTATGATGTGAAAGGGGTGAGGAATTCCTGGGAACGTCATTGGGGACTTCCCAGTCAGTGTTACTGAATGCTTTATATCATAAGAAACATGAATATGTGTGGTTTAGTGGTGGGGATCTGAATGGTTACTGTAATATTTACGACTTTAAAAATTGGTTGGGCCTGGGAATGCCTCTGTATCTGCCCCTGAGTCTGGGATTACAAATTTAAAATTTTCTTGCAAAACTATACATAAATATCATTCAGATAAAACCTCTGACCAATCCATTTCAGTGGTTAGTGAGAAATAGTCTGGTCAAAATTGTGCGAGTAGTGGGCATGCCTGTGGGCCAGCCTTAGAGTCTGACATTTTGAATTTTGAAACCCTGTTGCACAACCTCACATCAATATCTATTATATCCCCAAATTTCAGAACAATCCATTAAGTGGTTACTGAGAACTCGTCCGGACAAAATCTGGGTGGAAAGAAAAAGAAATGGAAGAAGAAGAATAATAACAAGAATCTAGGGCGAAGATTTGGTACCAGTAAAATGCATTTAAGCCCCACGGTGGCTTAGGCTGCTGTTCGTTCTAAGGCGGTGGTTCTGTTGTTGTTGACTTTTTGTTTAATGTTACTCCCATTGTGGGAGTCTGTAACTGTTTTATGCTTTGTTGTACGTTACTTTATGTCCATTCTAGTATTGCAATCATCTTGATGGGGAAGAGAGAGCTGGTTGCTTTGCTTAATTAGTCTTCTTGTTGTCTCGCGATGGTGCCATGGGGTTGTCTGCGGTTTGTGATTGAGGTATTTCCTGATCATACTCACTAACTATTTATGATTATATTCTACATCCTGGTCAGTGTTATTGAGTGCTTCTTATCATAAGGATTAACATTATATATGGTTTAAGGGTGCGGATCTGAACGGTTTTTGAGATATAAAGCCTTTTTTGAAGTGAAGGGTTGGGGCATGCCACTGGGGACTTCCCAGTCAATGTTACTGAATGCTTCTTATCACAAGAAAAATGAATATATATGGTTAAGGGGTGGGGATCTAAATGGTTTCGGAGATATTTAGGGCTTTAAGAATTAGTTGGGTCTGGGCATGCCTCAGGGTCAGCCCCAGAGTCTGGGATTTCCATTTCAAACTGTCAATATATATATCATATCGAAACAATTTCAGAACAATCCCTTCAGTGGTTAGTGAGAAAGATTCTGGACAAAATTTTGGCGGTTTTGGGCACGCCCATGGAACAGCCTTAGAGTTAAACACTTTGAATTTTGAAACCTTGTAGCACAACTTCACATCCATATCTACTATATCTACAAATTTCAGAACAATCTGTCCAGTGGTTACTGAGACCTCGTCCAGACAAAAATTTGGACAGAAAGAATGAGAAGCAGAAGAAGATGAAAATCAGAAGAATAATAATTATAGGAAGAAAAGGAACAAAACAACGTTTGGAAGACTTAAATAAAGCAGTGTATTCAGTGGAAAATCATGTCCCCAACCACAAATTGAGTCGTCAAGCAATCAGCTCATGCTCTTGTGTCAAAATGATACAGACTAAAATCCATTAATTGTTTTCAGTGGAGAGCATGCACAACACAATTTAGGTCAAATTTGGTGTGGTGATCTTGAATATAAGGTATCTAATAAACTCAAATCTAATAATCATGTCTCCCAACAATGTATCTATGCAAGTTTCACGGGTTAAATTCATCCAATGGTTTGGACATTTCAAAGCCCCAGCGTGACCTTGAAAAAAGAGGGCAAGGTCACCAAAATCTAACCAACTCTTTCCATCTTCCCATCAATGTATCTATACAAGTTCGGTCAAAAGCCATCCAATGGTTAAGAAGATAGCGCATGGAAACCCTATTTTGGACATTTAAATGTGCGTGTGTGGCCTTGAAAATAAGGTTTAGATTACTATAGTAACTACAGTTTGTCAAATCGAATAAGTAAAAGAACTTGAATAGTTTCTTTATGCTGATCTTCCTACATATCAACTTTCATAAACCCTCGTAGCGGATGTACTTTTAGTTGTTGCTGGATCCGGATATCTGAACTTTGTACATTATGTTTACTGCTATGTTGTATTAATAACCATATATTTTCTTAGAATATAAGAAGGAAAATCATGACTTACATGTATCTACATATGCATCTCTATCAAGCTTATCTACTGTTTAAGTAATTGCAGGGTCCAGATTTTACCAGCCAGGTGAACAGATAGACGAATAGAATCGACCCAGAGCTCACCCAAGCTTGGAAATCTGTGAACAGCCCCGATTTTAAACATATTCAATTGATCATATAAATATTTGGCAAGGGGTCGTCATGTCGTGGAGGTAATCTTTCTGTGGACAAACTTTGAGTGTTCTTAGCTCAAAGGAAAGGTGTTTTTTTCTAGACATCTATATTTTTCAAATAAGGCCACTAAGAACTACATCTTAAAACTAATGATCAGGCACAAATGGCACAAAATCATCTGGAACAACAACACATAAAGCGTCAAAACAAAATCACCGCCTTCGATCTGAAAGCGGCTTAGGCTGCCTGAGGCTTAAATAAATTCTACTGATCATGTCTTTGCCTTAGATTATGCTACTGTAGAAAAGTGTTCTCTGGTATATAGTATTATTTTACCACATATTGTATCATATGCTTATTTCATCATGGCCAAGAGAAATTTGAAATAAACAAATTTTCACTTCACCCTAAGTAATTAAAGTAAGAAAGAAAGGCAAATATTAGGAATAGATAAATAATGTACCCCACCTGACCCGGGACACCATAGTGGAAAGTGACATAAATTGTATTCATTTTGAATCTGTGAGGTAAAAGTGTTTGTTTTATCTATGACTCTATTACTAATGGAATACACAAATTCACTTCACTGGATAAAATGAAAGTCTTTGCCTGTACCATGCCAAAGTGCATAAGCCTCTATTTGATTTAAATATTCACAATGATGACATTTATGGCACCATATTTCATACATTGCAGTTCTTTCAAAGTGGAAGACAGGCTGATCAATCATTAGCGAACAAGATGATGGACAGGTTTGTTGAACTTGGAGGAAACTTTATAGACACTGCAAATTTGTATGCCATGGGAGAGTCAGAAAAAATCATTGGAAATTGGTTGAAATCGTGAGTACATTTAGTTTAAGTTAATAATGTGATGAAGGACCTCGGATAGTTTCCTATTCAATCTGCCCACAATTTGAGAGCCTGTGGCTAGGATAATGTACAAGTGACAACTGTATTTTTGTGCTAAAATTAACCCCTTACATAATGTGTACGTATCAAAACGAAGAAAATTGTAAAAGTGCGTGGCGCCAAATATTCCCTTAAAATTGCGGCCAAAATATGGTGCAAAAACTACACCTTTTAAGTGCTCTTTGGTTTAAATTTGAACTAAATAACAATGTATTCTATGACCTTTAATCGCCAAATTTCATTTTTATAAACGTTTAGTGATATTGCTTTGCAACGAAATCAAGCTCTGAAATGACACACCATCTATTTCTTAGAAACAGAAATTAAAACATGCTCAAGAAAATAAGGGAACGTTTTTGTTTGTGTCAAGAACGGATTTTATACTACATTACCTCATACTCTTATCAAAGAAATACTGAGTTAATTGCATACATTTTTTAACAGAGAGGGCTCACTTTATTTAGCTTGTAATGAGATACACCATTTTTCACTTCTGAAAAACCTAAATAATCTAAGTTGTGTTCATGTCAGAAAGTTTGTGACGCTCTCCATTATCCTTTGGACAATATATTTATAAGATTTGGCTCAACATTGTATTGACAATTTGTAGGTATTCGTATGGGTACTAATTGTGCTCCTTTTGTTGCAGATTTGTTTTAATTTGTTATGAGAGAGACTTCATGTTGGTTCTTTTTTACAATAATCAAACAGATGTTGTTGAAGCATTTAACTCTACCTCAAGATGCCTTTCTTACTCTGCTTAATATTGATTATCCTTATTTTGAACAAATGGTAAGTCAATTATATCCCACTGAACTTCCGCTGAATAAGGTGAATTCCTCAGATACTGAAGTCCTGTTTGTGGACTAAACTTGTCCATTGCAAATGGCATAGTCTCAACCAGAATTTATGATAAACTTGACGACTTTAATTTTGAAATATTTAATTTTCCATTTCTTGGTGGAGATGTTCCTCGCTTCCCTTCCTATGTATACATTTCACAACTTATTCGTTTTGCAAGAGTATGTTCTGATGTTGATGACTTCAACAGCAGATCGATATTTTTGAGTTCTGAGTTACTAAAACAAGGTTATGGATATCATAAACTCCATTAAGCTTTTTCTAAATTTTATTACTGACACCCAGAGTTGGTTGTTAAATACAATATTTGCTTAAAGACTTTCATTCTGCAACAAGGCATATCAGAAATAGTAAGTGAGTATGATCAGGATATACCACAATCGCAAACCGCAGATAACCCCATGGCACCGCGAGGGAGAGCCACTCAACCATCACTAGACACCAGGAAGACAAATTAAGCAATGTAACCAGCTCTCTCTTCCCCATCAAGATGATTGCAATACTAGAATGGACATAAAGTAACGTAAAACAAAACATAGAACAATAATTACATACTCCCACAATGGGAGTAACAATAAACAAAAAGTCAATAACAACAGAACCACTGCCTTAGAACGGACAGTAGCCTAAGCCACCGGGGGGGGTAAAAATGCATTTTACTGGTACCAAATCTTCGCCCTAGATTCCTCTTTTGTTTTAAGTACAAGAAATGTTCCGCTCGCATAGAGGCCTTCTAACTAATGCAATGTATCATCATGGAGAAACACTTTAATCAAATTAACACACCATGATGAAACAAAGAAAAGGGCTCATGACTCAAAGATAGTCAGAGCTAAAGAAAACCTTAAGTTTAGCCACGGTGGGTCCAGCTACAGATGAGCATCAGGCACCTACCCACCCATTAAAGCTTTACGTCAGAGCCATCATAGAGTCTGAGGCCTGACCCACCATAGTGCAATCAAAGGAGGAAGCATAGCTTTAAACTGTGAATGGGTTTAAAACCAGGTATGCAGACTGTGGCATGATATCCAAGTTATATCCAAACCTTATATAACGTTTTACATTTTTTTTGAATTGATCACTAAAATTAGATTTTGCAACAATTCCTTTGAATTTATAAACTAAATCACCATAAAATATAGGTTCTGATATGCCTTGTTGCAGAAGAGTTTTTAACCCAATGTTGTATTTAACAATTAGCTCTGAGTGTCTCTGATAGAATTTAGAAAATGCTTTCAACCTTTATGATATCTATAACCTTGTTATACTTAGCAGTTAAAAATAAGTTCCTGTTGTTGAAGTCATCAACATTAGAACACACTTTAGCAAAACGAATAAGCTGGGAAATATATATACCATAGGAAGGGGAGCGAGGAACATCTTCATCAAGAAATGGGAAATTAACTATTTCAAAATTAAAATCATCCCGTTTATCATAAATTTTAGAAGAAACTATGCCATTTGCAATGGACAAGTACAAGTCCAAAAACGAGCTTCAGTATCGGAAGAATTAGCCTTGTTTAACTAAAGTTCAATAAAATATATCTGACCTACCATCTGTTCAAAATAAGGATTATCAATGTTAAGTAAGTCATCTAAATATCTGGAGGTGGAGTTAAAAGCTTCAATAATATCAGTTTGATTATTGTCTGACAGAGACAACATAAAGTTTCTCTCATAACAAAACAAAAACAAAACTGCAACAAGAGGAGCACAATTAGTACTCATTGGAGCACCTACAATTTGTCTATATAATTTCGAGCCAAGTCTGATAAATATATTGTCCAAAAGATAATGGAGAGCATCACACATTAGAGTCCATTTTTGTTACAATGCCAACGGTTAGAGGTATATAAATGCCAGACTTTTACACTTTGGATATTCTTCAAAACAACTAATCAAAATAAATTTGTGAAAAGCAACTTTCAGTTATCGGTTCCAGAGGGGGCCAAATTAGCCCCTTAATGCAGATCTTTGTATACTTATACATATTTAGAAATTGGCAGAAAAATGACAAAGAGAAAAAATAGTCACGCCTGGTGGCTGATGGATTGCAAGAAAGTGTCCGAGATCACATATTTATTTGTATTATAACAATAAGAGGCATTCTATAGTACTGATGGGGAAGTCCCCAGTGTCGTGCTTGGGCTTTCCACACCCAGTTCATTTCATAAAAGGCTTTATATCTCAGAAACAGTTGAGATCTCCACCCCTAAACCAATAAAATATTATTCCTTGTGATAAGAAGCATTCAGTAACAAAGGAGAAGTCTCCCATGGCGTGCTCGGGCATGCCCCACCCCATTTGTTCATAAAATGCTTAATATCTTGAAAAAACATTCAGATCCCCACCCCTTATCCATATACATTTATATTGGTGCTTCTTATGATAAAACACATTCAATAACACTGGCAGGGAAGTCTCATTGGGCACAGCCGGTATTGCCCCACCCCATTCACTTCATAAACTTACTTATTATCTCAGAAACCGTTCAGATCCCCACCCTAAACCATATATATTCAAGATTCTTATGACAAGACTCATTTAATAGCACTGACTGGGAAGTCCACCTGAGGAATGCTAGGGAATGCCGCACCCCATTTACTTCATGGGTCACGAGTCCGATCCCGGCCCGGTCCCATACTTTCATGGAGATTGATCATGAAATAATTTCTACTCTCATTCTCCTCCCTTCCGCTGAATCATTCAAGAAGGGTTGTTGTCAGTTACAAGCAAAAGTATGTGCATGAAATACTGGTTAGCGGCTTGTTCAAGCTTGCCCAGGAAAAAGTGTGGTAAACTGACCATCCCACCTTGACCATAGCTGTTGACTTGGGATGTAAAGCAACAAAAAAAATCATAAAAGGCTTGATATCTGGGAAACAATTTAGATCCCCACCCCTAAACCATATATAATGATATTCCTTATGATAAGACACATTCAATAACACTGACCATGATGTCCCCTGAGAATTGGGGGGGGGGGCTGGTTTCGGATACTTTATAATAGTTGGATTATAATCATATCTTGTTTAATATGCAACATGACCATATTCTGAAAAAGTTGAATTTTGACCAACCCCACATTGGGGGGGGGTGTATGTGGGCAAATATATTATATCTTGTTGCTGCATGCGTCATTCCCTTTAATTTGATATGCATCATGACCATATTAAGAAGAAATTTGAATTTCAGCCTCTGCTGTACCCCCTAAGTACACTCAGGAGGCTGAAACCAGGCCTTCGAACTAAAATTTCATTTGATATGCTCTATCTGCATGTGCAATTTCAGTAAAATATTGACAGTTGGCTAAGTTATTATGAAATTTAAATATTTGACCTGTTGATCTCGCCAAGGGGTCAGGGGTGGTGTACAATTTTAATCGCTGTCATGCTTATCTACAGTCATTGGGTAATCTTGGTCTATAGTGAGATGTAGTCATATATAATAGCTTTGGGGAAATGTGAAGTTTATTAGACAAAAAAGCCAACATAGTTTTTGCATTAGCCTAAACAATGACCTACAATTATTCGACTACAATATTTAGAAGTATTTAGCCCAAAATGTACAAATTTATGGTAGAAAAATATAAATTTTCAATTTTTGCCTATGACTTTTTCAAGGTCAAATTAAAAAATTGTAAATAATACCAGAAATACATAATGTTTCGGTCAAAATACTTCTAAATATTGTAGTCGAATAATTGTAGGTCATATTCATGCAAATGGTCTTCTCTAAAGTTCATCCTGCGTGTCACACCATTGTTAACGGTATCAAACCAGGAAGTAACTCTAAAATGACTGATAAGCATGCTGCTGATTGCTCAAAAGCTGGATGTTGGGGCGTAAAGTGATCTATGTGAGATGATTAAGTTGTTCATACAACAATGTGGCCAAAGGTATCCGTCTCCTTGACAAAAAAGCAATTCTTATTTATACAGGAAAATTTTCATGCAAGTAAGAGCTTTTGAAAGATATATCCCCTTAAAAGTTATCGATCAGAAACCACATTTTAGCCAAAAAATAAGTATATGAAGGGACATATCTCAATCAAAATTTTTGGGATGAGCTCGAAAAGGGTACGTGCATTAAGGGGCTTTTTTGGCCCCTATATGAGGCTAAAATATAAAAAATGTTTTTCACCAATTTGTTCTTATTAGTTTATTAGAACAATAACCAAAGTGTAAAAGTCTCCAAATACTTTGACTTTTACCGTTGCTATGGTAACCTAAATGACTGCCAAAATGGGCTGAAAATAGGAAATTGGCCATTTTGGAGCAAATTAAAGAGGTTTGATGGAGAAATTAATATAGAGCACAAGCAAATACCAAAAATATATTTTACCAGAAGATGAGAATTATCAGAGCACACAACCTATTAAAAGGATTTTTTTTATATTTAGCTGTGCTGATATCTAATTCTTAAAAAATCGTTCGTTAAGCCTAGTTCGTTGGCCATTTTTGTTACCATAGCAACGGTAAAATTTAAACAAATGCCCAAATTTTACATTCAGTTATTCTTCTAATAAACCGATCAAAATAAATTGGTGAAATACAATTTTCAGTTTTGGCTATAAAAGTGGCCAAATTAGCCGCTAAATGCACATACCCCTTTGAGCATGACCTGTATTTCATGATGGTTTACACTTCTGTAAACTTTGAATAAATTGAGGCATTCCTTAAAAAGTTATTGATTGGAAACCAAAAGTGTGACAAAGCGGACGACGACGCCAATAAAGACACGGTCACTCTGTGTCGACCATGCTTTAAAGGCGACACAAAAATGAAGACGTGTTGACCATTGCATTTTTTACTCATTACTCCATTCAAACTACCATACTAGATCTATTGGTATGGCACCATTAATGTATTATATTTTCTTGTTTATTTAACTGAAAGGTGTTAGAAGTTTTGTTCAGTTCAACTAACAGCAGTGGGAAGTGAGCAAACGGTCGAGCAAAATTCCTAATTGACCGACACAAGTGGACATTAAACACATGAATAAAATGCCATGAGTTTCATCATGACACACCATTATCACATCCCAACAGCGCTCTTTGAAGATTTACTAGGTAAACTAGTAATATTTGGCGCGTACTTAGTAAATATCTTTTTTACTAGTTATCAGTAGCTTTACTAGTTTATAAAAAATGAATTGTGATATCAAAAAATACAGAAACCATACTATTCAGTTTTTTATGCCCCAAAAGGAACTTTGGGAGGCATATAGTAATCGCACTGTCCATCCAACCGTCCGTCAGTCTGTCTGTTCATCCGGCTTTAGTGTCCGGTGCATATCTCCTATATTCTTTGAGGTAGGAATTCAAATATGGTGTGTATATGCATCTTGGGATGGCGGAGTGTCGCGTATCATTTTTGGGTTACCTTGACCTTGACCTCTGACCTAGTTTTTAGAATAATCGAGTCCGGAGCATATCTCTTATAGTATTTTAGGTAGGAATCTCAAATTTGGTGTGTAGCTGCATCTGTAATATAATATTTATATCTATATCAAGGTGCAAAAGGGAGATAAAGCAAAGATATATTTATATCTATAATATATAATAATTATGTCTGGAGCATATCTCCTATATTTTTTCATTTCTATGCTTTTCGTGCTCCTATATTACAGTTAACTTTCCTCAAATGTGTCTTATGCTAGACCAAATACTTTGGGGGCAATCGTCACGTGTTTGTGACATTTCTTGTTTCCATAATAACTGTATGCAAATTTATATGTTTGTATAACATTTTGATACTTTACATATAAAATATATTATTCAATTAAGTAAATAATACGACATTTTAAATTATTTGCAATTTAAGTCAAATGAAATGTTACAAAACTGTTTTAATATTTGGCTACATATAACACTATCATATAATGTAACAATTCAACAAACGTTTCTATTTCCTACTTAAATCATTTGGGAAGAGGTTAACGCTGCACAATGCGGAGTAGGTAAGTTAATGCTACGTCATGAGGTATCATAAAACATAAATAAAAGACATAATTTAATTTTAACAATACTAGTTTGTTAAGTGGCAGTTACTAATCAAAGCAGTAAAACATCTATTTAACAACTAGTGCAATCAACAAAGGGGTTACATCGTTTGGAGTCTATATCTCTCAACTCATTCGTTTTGCTAGAGCATCTAGCCATGTTGCTGACTTCAACACTCGCAATAAATTGTTAACACAGACATTTCTTAAACAACACTATCGGTATCATAAACTTCTCAAAACCATTTCTAAATTTTATAGATGATACTATGATTTGATATCTAAATTCCAAATTGTACTTAAATTTCTCTTGCGCCAAGGACTTTTGGAACCTGAATTCTATTGTGACTTGGTGTATATATTGAAGAAGATTGTTGGCTGTAATAATTTTTTAGCGCAGTTTATTAAAATAATTTACCATTGTAAAAAGATTGGCTATAAATTAATGCTTGGTGGTAAACCCCAACACGGATGGCAACTAAGCTTTCCTCTTTATTTGCACACCAGTGGATCGGACTTCAAAATCTATGACTGTTTCGACTTTAAGACTTATCTATTAATGAGATGGTAGGGGCTTGATGCTTTGGCTGTTGTCAGGCCCACTGGGTTTACCTGCTGGATTTCTTTTGCTCTGGTATTAAGTTTTATTTACTGTTGAGTCCTTATCTTTGCTTTATCTCCTTTTTGCATCTTGATTTATATGTTCTAGGAGATGATGCATTGATAAGTTAGGGCTCTTTTATGCAAACCAAACTTTAATAATTCTTGATCCATATCTGAACTAAGGGTGAGGTTGCCGCGCTGTGAAACCGGTATAAGCCCTCCAGTAAAATTGTGATGTTGTCGCTTTCCCATTGGTATCCTGGGTCAGGTGTGGTGCTTGGTTGTACTGATTCCTGATTTTTTCCAATTTTTCTTACTTTTATATATTTACTTAAATGCTTAGTACTGAGGATGACAATTAGATTAACTAATTTAAATAGTTTACCATAATAATTACGATCTTAAGGGTATCAAATGATAAAAATGGTTGCATGATGGATAATTTTTATTGCTTTTGTCGTCTGCTGTTGTTTCTTAAATCAATGTGTTCGGTAATTATTTCGAGAATACTATCAGAGAGTCAAACAAATAGGACCATGATGCGGTCCTGCCTTTGATCCAAACTGTTTGCAAGTTTATCAGCAGACAACAAACGTAGCCTCTAGTTAGAGACAGTTAATAACTAAATACTTTACAATTGTTTATTTCAGGAAGAGTATAATCTTCTTGACAGATCAAATGAGTACGAAGCTTTCATGGTATGCAAAAATGAAGGAATTGGAGTGCTTCCTTACAGTCCACTTAGATGGTAAATGTATACAAGCAATACATCTGATATAGATACTCAGTCATTCTTATATTAACCAAACATATCCAAATAATCTAGAACAATATCCTTCACAAACAGAGAGAGCCTGCAAAATTTGCCAATATCTTATTCGGTTTCATTGAGTCTCTTCATCTGAATAAGTGGATAACAAAACATTTAACCCCCTAGCATTCCTTACGTTGTATTCTAAATTGGACTTAAATCTCTCTTGCGCAAAGGGCTTTTGGAACCTGAATTCTATGATGACTTGGTGTATAAATTGAAGAAGATTGAGATGCACCTAAAATAATATTGCGGGTTTTGCTGCCGTTATCACTACAATATAAACGAGACCATACCATGGTTTTGGATTGCCCGAGCTCAGTCGCGTGACAAGAGCAAGACATGCTGTAACAAAAAATACCTCACCATCAGCATTATCCCCCTCCATGACGACCCCCTGACTAGACACCAGATGAGCTACTGGAATGACGGTGGTTGGAGTGGCAAGCTTTTGAGCTCTTTTGCCAGAAAAAAAACTCGTTTTCACTCCCACACCTGGCCAAGCCAAAGAGATGCGAGCTAGAGAGTCAGACTTAGACCTATCAGGGTATCTTACGCTAAGTGGTCAGACTGAGTGGACCCATGAAAGGATGGGCCAGAATTTAGTACCCTGTTTGATCATATAGGATGAGGTTTGCACCGTGTTCAAGCCAGTGTTCGAGACATTCCACAACTGGCTAGATAGTAAAGGAGTCCAGGTCATCTGCTCTGGCTGCAAGGTCAGCCACCTCCGTTTGCAGGAGAGATGCTGATTACTTCGTCAACCACAGGGCTAAAACACCGACCCTAAAAGAGATTGGCCTATAACATGACTACTGGCCTATAGCCCTTCAAATGGAACACTGTTTTTGGCAATAACATTAAATCTAAAATGGGAATTTTAAATTTAATTCAAAAAATATATTTTAACCAAAAACCCCTAATCAAAAATATTTTTTTGAAGTTTGTATACGTTTTCATAAATGCTGTGATAGGATGGAATTTTAGCATTCTTAAGGTTTTAATGCAAATAACATTCCCTTCTTGTACCTTGAGCGATATAGATCAATGACTATCAGTTGAACATAAAGCCATGAAGACAATTCACAACAATGCATCAGTGGGTTCTAAATGTAGCTGCATATTGGCTTGCGTTGCTGTTTATCAGTATAGTCAACAATATTTCAGTTATCCAACCATGTCACAAAGACGAAGACCCAAACGAAATGCTACATCTATAGATGTCTGCTGCCCAAAATGCCCTCTTAGTTGGAATCGCCCATTTGCCTAGCTATTTCATGAATAGGTCTGGCTAATGATCTCACCACAGGTATATTTTTCCATCATATAAAGAAGCAGTAAAAGCTAAATATAAAATGAAATGTAGTACAATTAAGTGCCAATACATCTGTGATCTTATTCGTATTTTCAGGACTATGTATTTCTAGTTGCATGTGCTGATCCAGAGGGGGATAGGGGGTCTGGACCCTACCTGGAAAATAACAAGTTATATGAGTTTCTATAGAAATTAGCATTTGGACCCCCCACTGGAAAAAGTTGGACCCCCCTGGCAAATGTTGGCCCCCTCTGAAACCTTGGAAAATTATAGTTTTCTTTGAAATTACCATTGGACACCCTCTGTAAAAACTGTAAAATAAGTTGAAGACTAAAAAACAAGAGGGCCAAGTGGTCCTAAAGCGCTCACCTGAGTTTTGTTTAAAGCTTACACATAGGTATCTGTAGAAAGCAGACCATATCCCTGGCGACCCTGGCGTGGGGCCGTTTTGGCCCCAGGGGAATAATTTATACAAACTTATTAGAGGCCCACAAGGTGATGCTACATACCAAATATCATGGCTTTAGGCCTTATGGTTTCAGACAAGATTTTTTTATGTTTCTCCCTATATAAGCCTAAGAAAAGCATGTGAGATCTGGGGCGCGGCAATTTCTAGCCCCAGAGGTCTAATTTGAACAAACTTGGTAGAGATCCACCAGATGATGCTTCATACTAAATATCATGGCTCTAGGCTTTGTGGTTTCAGACAAGAAGATTTTTTCACGTTGCTCCCCATATAAGCCTATGTAAAACATGTGACCCCCGGGGCGGGGCCATTTTGGCCCCAGAGCTATTAATTGATAAAACTTGGTAGAGGTCTACTAGGTGATGCAACATACCAAATATCTAAGCTCTAGGCTTTGTCGTTTCAGAGAAGAAGAGTTTTAAAGTTTTCATCTTGAAAATCTATTTTTAGCCTGTGTGACCTAGATATGCAATGGAATGAAACCATTTGAACAATTTTTAAAGAGAATCATATAAGGATCCTTCCTACCAAGTTTGGTCAAAATCAAGCCAGTAGTTAAGGAGGAGAAGTCGTTTGAAGCCATTGTTGACGACGGACGACGCACGATGGACATCCAACGATCACAATAGCTCACCATGAGCCAATGGCTCAGGTGAGCTTAAAACACGTCAGAACTGTTTTCCGACAGTCAGGCCTAGACCCCCCCCTGGCAAAAATTCCTAGATCTGCGCATGAGTTGTACGCTCGCACATACAATCACATGAACAAAGCAAACAGATAGGTAGACAGAGAGAAGCAGGCAAAATGATGGTACTTGGTAGGTATGAAATGCGTAAATAACCCAGTATCCGTAGAACTATATAAGCAGCTTGGATTGAATCGTAAACCGCACCATTTGATGTTACCAAATAATCGTCTGCTGTAATCTCTTATGGACATTTTATAGCTGAGCAAATACTACAATATCTATCCAAGGTGTATTTGCACTGACAGTACAAAAAATGAGTACTAAACGGGTATTTTCATTCCAACAAAAACTTTGTTATTTATTTTTACAAGATATCAGAGCAGTAAGTTTGATATCATTCTCCGCCAAAATTTAAATCTAGTTAGGGTTTTGCTATATCAACGCGCATGCAAATTTTCAGGGTGAAGAAACATTCATGTAAAATTTTAAAAACGAAAAACTAAGTTCCATTTGAGGTTCAGTAGACCAGTAAGTGCAGTGTCTGGCTATGAGAAAAGCGCTACCTGCTTGTCTCAAATGTGACATATCTATGGAGTCTTGGAAGCAGCTTCTTTTCAAGCGCCACCAGGATGCATTTCAACAGTATTCTGTCTCACTGCTCTATCGCACAAATGACACTTGAAAACAAAACATCATGGTCACAATCCCTGGCAGGGCGGGCCAGAAGAGTAGGTAGAGCTCACTTTTAAATGGCAATTTGGAGGTACCCATAAGATATGCCCAAAAGGTCATAGATGGCATTTGTAGAGAAGACTGGGCTCTGCAATACACCATGACTGTCCACGCCAGCCAAGGCCACAATATTCATGACCCACATAACGTATGGACGTCGACAACTTCCTTCATTGGTCAAATTTGGCATATCTGGCCTTTTTGAGGGTGGAATATATGCACTAGCTCGAGAGGGTAGTCTGTCCCCCCAGAGCTTCTGGGATCAGGTATCTCACTGAGCGGCAGCTCAGGACAGCCTTCCAAGGGAAACTGGTGGTCTATAAGCACCAGGACCAAGCCAAGGGGAAGCCTTTTAACCTCTAGATCAAAGTAAGAAAGAGGGCAAAGACCCTGTTTTTTAGTTCAAGGAAGCCCAAACCAACCGCTGTGCAGCCTGCAGCTTCGGACAGCTCTTGACCTATCAACCAAATGACACCCAGCAGACCACCCTCGACCGACTAAATAGGACAAAAAGTCACCCTGGTGCAATATAAGGCTGGCCAGCCTCGAACGTAGCAGAAACAGAGGGGTGGCAGCTTAGTGTCAGGTGGCACTAAAAGAAGTTCCTCAAGCAAAAAGTCATGTGGCGGCCAATCTTACAAGTATTACAACATGGGCTCGTCTGGTTTTGTACTTAATAGTACTGCAAATATCAAGGCGCTGAGAGGGAGTTTAGGTGCCCTCTCTGTTAACAAGTTGAGTCATATACCAAAGTTACAGCCAATATCTGTGGTTTATGAAAACCAATGATGTCGCGTTTGGTGCCGTGTACATATCGAGTTATCTGCCCTTGAAATACCCCACCCACTTTTTAAGCCTTAGAAGAGATAATTATGCTAAAAGGAAAAAAAATTGAAATTAATGAAACAGATCCAAATTTTTTACATATTTTCTTGTTGCGGATACTTTTAAGTATATAATGGGCAAATTTAAATACAAAATAATGTCTATAATTATATTTCCTGACATTTAAAGTACAAAATTTAGGTTTAAAAAACTTGCAGAAAAAAAATGCTCTTCCAATTTTAACGAGACTTTCTATTAATTCGGTCCAAAGTTTCAAAATCACATTTCAATAGCGAGACCAAAACCTTTGCTACGTATGTATTGTAACAGTTACCTAGTACAGCAAGTTTAAATGCCCAAAATGGCACAGAGAACATGTAGGTACCCCACCCACTTTTTAAGCTGGAGAAGCGATTATTGTGCTAAAATGAAAACCAACTGTGGTTGTTAAAATTGATCGGCAATTTTTTCATATTTTCTTTCAAACTTTACTTTCAGATATGTAATAGGCATATATCATCACACAATCATGTTTTTAACCATATCATCTTACATTGAAAGTACACATTTATTTCTAGAAAATGCGCCAGAAAAAATGCTATTCCAATTTTAACCAGACTCTACTTTAAATCTATCAAAAGTTTTAAAGTCACATTTTATAGCAACACAACAATTTGTGCTACATTAAGTTATAAAATTTACATATGATAGCAAGATCAAATGTCCCAAAGGGTCATGGAGAACATGGAAGTACCCCACCACCTTTTTATGTATAAAAAAAGAAATTCCTATTTCTTACCATTATGGATTTTTTAAAAGGACCATCTTGTACCTTTATAAATATATAAATGGATCAGTATTTTGCGTACAAAAATAGATTTATTTGACCTTGACCTCAATGTCATTCTAGAGGGCTTGAGTTCCTCTCCATCATCTCTTGGACAATATTTTGACAAGATTTAACTCGAAATCTTATTGGCCAATTTAAGATATGTCAATGGGTACTTAATGTGCTCTTCTTGTTACATATTTATGTTTGTGTTGTTATCAGAGAGACTTCATTTTGTCTCTTTCTGACAATAATCAAGCTGATGTTGTTGCAGCATTGAACTCTAAATCAAGTAATCCTTATTTCAAACAAATGGTAAGTCAAATATATCCCATTGAACCCCAGTTAAATAAGGCAAATACCTTTGATACTGAAGCCCTCTTTTCGAACTTGGATCTGTCTAAAACAAAACTTAGTTTTTTGAACTAGTTAATTTCTAATTCCTTGATGAATGTTTCTATTACTTGACTTTTTGCTTACTGTAAAGGCGGCAACTTTAATATTCATATCTGGGTGTGGTTCGGCTAGTTCATCTGCTAAGGAAGGGAAATCAGGGTTTATTTATAATTTGGTAAAGAGTTAAAAGCTTTTTGAGCCGCGCTAAAGTGCGTGCATTTCACGAAAATCCTAACCGTAAACACACTGAACTCAAATTTATTAGCCCTTAAAGCGCATAATCACAAAATGTATGTTTCTGTATTCCACTAAACTATTTGAAGCCTCATAGATAAACAGTGTGGACCTGTAGGAGCAGTCTGATCTGGGTCCACAATGTTTGCCTCCCTGCTTATGTTAAATAGACATTTTCAGATGCAGTTATTTTGCTGGCGTTTTAAGGACTAAATAATGACTGAGGTTGTGGCACAAGATGATACAGTTACTTTTGAATAAAACCACGCCTCCTTTTCAGCTTTTACCTTTGCCTAAGGTTGACTAGTCCTAATTAAGCATTCATGAGGCGCCGCCTTTACAGTAAGCGAAAAGTCAAGTAATAGCTTCCCTTCCTATGGTGTATACATTTCGCAACTGATTCATTTTGCGAGAGTTGGTTCTAATGTTGGTAACTTCAACGAAGAAACCATTTTTTTTAAATTCTAATTATGTTTATACCCTAAAATCAGTCTTAAAATGGTTTAGGGTAGGTAACAATCAAGGGCAACAACTCTGTTATGCAACTCCTAAACTGACATCATAGAGTTTCTGAAACTAGGAATGTTAACGAACAATTTGGTACTTGATTGTATCGATTCCTGATCTTTGCAACCTTATTACTTTTATATAACACTACTTGTTGACAGAGAGGGCACCTAAAAGTCCTTAAGGAGACGACTTTTGAGCTCTCGTTTGCTCTGTACTGCAAATATCAAGGCACTGAGTGGGAGTTTAGGTGCCCTCTCTGTCAACAATCTGAGTCATATACAAAAGTTACAGCCAATATATGCAGTTTATAAAAAACAATGATGTCGCATTTGGTTCTGTGTACTTATCGAATTATCTGCCCGTGAAATACCCCATCCACTTTCAAAGCTTGAGAAGCGATTATTATGCTAAAAGGAAAACAAATTAGGATTTATGAAACGGACCCACAATTTTTGGCATATGTTTTTGTTGAGGATACTTTTAAATGTATGATAGGCAAATTTCATCAAATAGGAAGTCTATGATTATATTGGCAGGCATTTGAAGTATAAAATTTATATTTAAAAACTGTCAGAAACCAAATGCTCTTCCAATTTTGACCAGACTTTCTATTAATTCGGCCCAAAATTTCAAAGTCACAATTCTATAGCGAG
The DNA here is from genome assembly GCA_964019695.1 of Loripinus fragilis. NCBI lineage: Eukaryota > Metazoa > Mollusca > Bivalvia > Lucinida > Lucinidae > Loripinus > Loripinus fragilis. The sequence continues at coordinate 2,908,044 of CAXHUL010000609.1, forward strand.
ACCATATCCTGTGCTACATAAACATATAACTTTTACCTATGATAGCAAGCTCAAATGCCCCAAAAGGGCATGGAGAACATGAAAGTACCCCACCCATTTATTAAGCTGTAAAAGCGATTATTGTGCTAACATGAAACTAATTGTTACTGTTAAAACAAATTCGTATTTTTTGCACATGTTCTTGTAACAAATATATTTAGATGTGTTTCACCACAAAATTAGGTTTGTACATTCAAAGCACAACATTTAAATTGCGTTTAAAAAGTCGGAAGAAATGGCAGTCCAATTTAAAACATACTCTACTTTAATTCAGTTTAAAGTTTCAAAGTCACATTTCTGTAGTGGGACCACAATCGGTGCTACACAGAATCATAGCCGTTACCTATGATAGCAAGTTTAAACGCCCCAAAAGAGCAAGGAGAACATGGAAATACCCCACCCACTTATTTGTGCATACCATAAGGAAATTCTTTTTTGTAACTCTTTCAGACTTGCGAGAGGAATCTTCTTCTACCTATGTGCATGTAAATATCTAATGAATTACTATTTTGCTTTTAAAAAATAATTTATTTGACCTTGATGTCAAGGTCATTCTGGACAAAGGTGTTTAAACTCTTGTATCACGTAACATTTACGTCCTGATTTTATCTGTTGTTGTGGACGACCAAAGGTAGTGTCTTTGAAGATTAGTTTTACCCCCTGATTACAAACTTATCACTTCTTATGATTAATATCAAAGTTTAAATTCGTTTGTTTGGCTCTTTGCAAAACGTAGGCGTACCCCACCCACCTTTTTCGCCTGCATTGCTCACTAATTCGAACCTTTTGGAGAGTTGGACGGTCTTTACGATTGAACAATTGACGTTATCGAAAATATAAAAACTCTGGTATGTTCCGTTTGGGTGTTAATGGTGGTGGCATTAAAGTCAACACTAAAGCTACCCTCGAGCGTCTTTTCTAAATAAATGCAGGCACATTATTGCGTTAATGGTCTGTTTACTCAGTCATATTGTTTTCCAAAAACTGGGTCAAGGTGAGCAGACAAGATATTGTACCTCACATGAGCCATTTACTCAAAGTGAGCTGTTGTGATCTCGGTTGCCCGTTGTCTGTCGTCAACAATTGCTTCAAAAGACATCTCCTCCTGCATTATTGGGTGGATTTTGACAAAACTTGACAGGGATGATCCATATATGGCCTTCATCAATTTAATTGTTTAAATGGTTTTATTCCATTTTATACATGTATCTAGCTCAAATGGGCTGAAATAGACTTTGGAACTGAAAAAAATCAAAATACACAAAAAACACAAAGCATTGAACATTGACGCTTAATATGAAGCATTACCTAGTAAACGTCTACCAAGTCTGTTCCAATTATGGCACTGGGACCAAAAGTGGCTCTGTCCTGGGGTTACAATATTTACATTGGCTAATTATAGGGAAAACATACAACACATCATCTTGTCTGAATCCACAAGGCCATGGGCCTTGATATGTCTCTGTCTGTTCATTTGCGCCCATCTGTCTGCCTGGAACTGTTATCCATTAACCATTGACCTGATTTGATTCATTTTGGTTTAAATGTTAATATCCACTGAGGTTATCTTTACATTCCTTAACATTACAAATACACGTTCAAAACCAAAGTTTTATTAAAACTACAGATACATCGAATATTGACAGCTGTAATGTTGGGAGTGATTATGCTTTTTCCTGACCTTACGAATGGTCATATCAGGTAAGCGACCAAGGACCCAAGAGCCCTCTTCTTTAGTATTGAACTTATATTCGATAATAGCGAACCTAGTTGCTTCACAAATGATTAAAACACTCACAAAATGATTTTGCAGACATAGAAACACCAGCTCGTTGCATATTTAAATGGTTGTAACAAACAATTGATCAGTCAAGTCATCCCCACAGTTAAAGGGTTCGAAAATAATTTTCTTATTTTGCAATAAAACATAAATTGTATGTACTCGTTTGGACCGACTCATTGATGCGCACCCACAATCTATATTTGGAGCAAACGTAAGAATGTATTAATCTTTCATCTGAAAATTATCAATTATCACAGCCTTAAAATGATTTTGATGGTACTATCATCCTGAGAGGAGCTGCGTCCTAAATCAAGGAAGAAAATCCATCCAGCAAAGATTCAGGTTAATTTTTTGGCTTTAATTTTACAGTACTGTTTCTGCAGTGACTCTGGAATTCGGTCAAATTCCCCAAAACCTAGTCGGGGTTTTATCATGTCCAGGTGCTGCAGACATGCAAACTCCATTAAAATCTGCTAACATGCTTCAAGCGATAATGTTCATGTAAGTACCTTTGGTCTGAATAAAGCAGGTTTTTTTTTCTGCATCGACATTGAAATTAAAGTCAAGATTTCCATAATACAATCCACTATTTGCCTGCTCAAACAAATTTGGTAAACTTTGAAACATCGGCCGACTCAAAAATGTGCATTTAAAGGTTTTCGGCCTAAATTTAGAAGTTTTTTCCAATGTGACCTTAAAATAAGGTCAAGGTCCCAAAAATTTTAGCAGCTTTTTGTCATGTCCATGTACACGTATTAGATTCAAGTGAGCTTGGGTAAAATCCGCTGACCCAGTCTGAAGATAATATGCATTTAAGTAATTATTCACCTAAATCAAGCAACTTTTTATTCTGACCTTGAAAATAAGGTCAAGGTCTCAAAAACTTTAAACGGCTTATTGCCATGTCCAGATTTTAAAATCATGCAAATTTGAGTAATATCCGCTGACCCACTGCAAAGATAATGTGCATTTAAGTATTTTTGGCTTAAATTTAGCAGCTTCGTTTTCTAATATGACCTTGAACAATGTTTCGATACCGAGTTATCGGGGTGCCGAAGACCGCGGCGCCGAAACGTTACGCGCTTCCGTCTCGCGAACTACTCTTTCCATCATGCCCACACTGGCATCAGTTTGTAGTACTGGAGGCTGTCTACGAATGGTGAAAATTTCAAAGCGTTCCGTCGGAAAATTAAAAAGTTATGAGCATTAGAAGATCTCTCCATTAGGCCACATTAGGCCACAGTCGCCCACCCGGCCTAACACTTGCGCAGGTCACTTTCACGGACGTTAGCCCCCGACCAGAGCTTCATTGTGAGGCATTGCGTAAATTTTTCCGTTCCCCGAGTGTTGAGCAATAGCCCCTGAAAGGGCTTTCCGCACAATTTTCACGCCCTTATTTGAGCCACTTGTAGACGAAGGAATTTTGCGCAAATGTTTTCCCATAGGGCCCAAGGCAAATGGGCATCGCGGTTGTACGCACTTTCTAAGGCTCTGATCGCTTTTAGATTTTGCACGCGGATAGGGCCAACAGAGGCCCAGGTATTGACATGCGCACCCGCCCGCAACAATGTTTCGATACCGAGTTATCGGGGTGCGGAAGACCGCGGCGCAGAAACGTTACGCGCTTCCATCTCGCGAACTACTCTTTCCATCATGCCCACACTGGCATCAGTTTGTAGAATGGGAGGCCGTCTACAAATGGTGAAAATTTCAAAGCGTTCCGTCGGAAAATTAAAAAGTTATGAGCATTAGAAGATCTCTCCATTAGGCCAAATTAGGCCACAGTCGCCCACCCGGCCTAAAACTTGCGCGGGTCACTTTCACGGACGGGCTCGAAACTGGTGTCAGAAGTTAGCCCCCGACCAGAGCTTCATTGTGAGGCATTGCGTAAATATTTCCGTCCCCCGAGTGCCGAGCAATAGCCCCTGAAAGTGCTTTTCGCACAATTTTCACGCCCTTATTTGAGCCACTTGTAGACGAAGGAATTTTGCGCAAATGACTGAGAGGTGCTCCTGGGCACTGCTCATCACTTTGCAATAGGTTCCGGGGCTTTTCGCTTCGGTCGCGTTTTCTCAAACTTTGAGGGCATCAGCAGGTGGGCTGTGAAACCCCCAAATGCATGGTTCTCAGCTCCTGCTGTGGGCAGCAAGCCAATTTTTTTTCCAAAATGTTTACCTATAAAAGAGCTTACTCGGGTGTGAAAATTATCATTGTGCGCGCGCACCCCGGACCGCAATTATGATATTTCCTGTTTTCCCATAGGGCCCAAGGCAAATGGGCATCTCGGCTGTACGTGCTTTCTAAGGCTCTGATCACTTTTAGATTTTGAACGCTGATAGGGCCAACAAAGGCCCAGGTATTGCCATGCGCACCCGCCCGCAACAATGTTTCAATACCGAGTTATCGGGGTGTGGAAGAATGCGGCGCCGAAACGTTACGCGCTTCCGTCTCACGAACTACTCTTTCCATCATGCCACACTGGCATCAGTTTGTAGTACGGGAGGCCGTCTACAAATGGTGAAAATTTCAAAGCGTTCCGTCGGAAAATTAAAAAGTTATGAGCATTAGAAGATCTCTCCATTAGGCCACATTAGGCCACAGTCGCCCACCCGGCCTAAAACTTGCGCAGGTCACTTTCACGGACGGGCTCGAAACTGGTGTCAGAAGTTAGCCCCCGACCAGAGCTTCATTGTGAGGCATTGCATAAATATTTCCATCCCCCGAGTGCCAAGCAATAGCCCCTGAAAGTGCTTTCCGCACAATTTTCACGCCCTTATTTGAGCCACTTGTAGACGAAGGAATTTTGCGCAAATGACTGAGAGGTGCTCCTGGGCACTGCTCATCACTTTGCAATAGGTTCCGGGGCTTTTCGCTTCGGTCGCGTTTTCTCAAACTTTAAGGGCATCAGCGGGTGGGCTGTGAAACCTCCGAATGCATGGTTCTCAGCTCCTGCTGTGGGCAGCAAGCCAATTTTTTTTCCAAAATGTTGACCTATAAAAGAGCTTACTTGGGTGTGAAAATTATCATTGTGCCCGCGCGGCCCGGACCGCAATTATGATATTTCCTGTTTTCCCATAGGGCCCAAGGCAAATGGGCATTGCGGTTGTACGCGCTTTCTAAAGCTTTGATCGCTTTTAGATTTTGCACACGGATAAGGCCAACAGAGGCCCAGGTATTGCCATGCGCACCCGCCCGCAACAATGTTTCGATACCAAGTTATCGGGGTGCGGAAGACCGCGGCGCTGAAACGTTACGCGCTTCCGTCTCGCAAACTACTCTTTCCATCATGCCCACACTGGCATCAGTTTGTAGTACGGGGGCCGTCTACAAATGGTGAAAATTTCAAAGCGTTCCATCCGAAATTCAAAAAGTTATGAGCATTAGAAAATCTCTCCATTAGGCCACATAAGGCCACAGTCGCCCACCCGGCCTAAAACTTGCGTGGGTCACTTTCATGGACGGGCTCGAAACTGGTGTCAGAAGTTAGCCCCCGACCAGAGCTTCATTGTGAGGCATTGCTCAAAATTTTTCCGTCCCCCGAGTGCCGAGCAATAGCCCCTGAAAGGGCTTTCCGCACAATTTTCACGCCCTTATTTGAGCCACTTGTAGACGAAGGAATTTTGCGCAAATGACTGAGAGTTGCTCCCGGGCACTGCTCATCACTTTGCAATAGGTTCTGGGGCTTTTCGCTTCGGTCGCGTTTTCTCAAACTTTGAGGGCATCAGCGGGTGGGCTGTGAAAACTCCGAATGCATGGTTCTCAGCTCCTGCTGTGGGCAGCAAGCCAATTTTTTTTCCAAAATGTTGACCTATAAAAGAGCTTACTTGGGTGTGAAAATTATCATTGTGCGCGCGCGCCCCGGACTGCAATTATGATATTTCCTGTTTTCCCATAGGGCCCAAGGCAAATGGGCATCGCGGTTGTATGCGCTTTCTAAGGCTCTGATCGCTTTTAGATTTTGCACGCATATAGGGCCAACAGAGGCCCAGGTATTGCTATGCACACCTGCCGGCAACAATGTTTCGATACCAAGTTATCGGGGTGCGGAAGTCCGCGGCGCCGAAACGTTACGCGCTTCTGTCTCGCGAACTATTCTTTCTATCATGCCCACACTGGCATCAGTTTGTAGTACGGGAGGCCGTCTACAAATGGTGAAAATTTCAAAGCGTTCCATCGGAAAATTAAAAAGTTATGAGCATTAGAAGATCTCTCCATTAGGCCACATTAGGCCACAGTCGCCCACCCGGCCTAAAACTTGCGTGGGTCACTTTCACGGACGGGATCGAAACTGGTGTCAGAAGTTAGCCCCTGACCAGAGCTTTATTGTTAGGCATTGCGTAAATTTTTCCGTCCCCCGAGTGCTGAGCAATAGCCCCTGAAAGTGCTTTCCGCACAATTTTCACGCCCTTATTTGAGTCACTTGTAGACGAAGGAATTTTGCGCAAATGACTGAGAGGTGCTCCTGGGCACTGCTCATCACTTTGCAATAGGTTCCGGGGCTTTTCGCGAAGGTCGCGTTTTCTCAAACTTTGAGGGCATCAGCGGGTGGGGTGTGAACACCTCTGAATGTATGGTTCTCAGCTCCTGCTGTAGGCAGCAAGCCAATTTTTTTTCCAAAATGTTGACCTATAAAAGAGCTTACTCGGGTGTGAAAATTAGCATTGTGCGCACGCGCCCCGGACCGCAATTATGATATTTCCTGTTTTCCCATAGGGCCCAAGGCAAATGGGGTAGCGGTTGTACGCGCTTTCTAAGGCTCTGATCCCTTTTAGATTTTGCACGCGGATAGGGCCAACAGAGGCCCAGGTATTGCCATGCGCACCCACCCGCAACAATGTTTAGATACCGAGTTATCGGGGTGCGGAAGTCCGCCACCCCGAAACTTTACGCGCTTCCATCTCGCGAACTATTATTTTCATCATGCCCACACTGGCATCAGTTTGTAGTACGGGAGGCCGTCTACAAATGGTGAAAATTTCAAAGCGTTCCATCGGAAAATTAAAAAGTTATGAGCATTAGAAGATCTTCCCATTAGGCCCCATTAGGCCACAGTAGCCGACCCGGCCTAAAACTTGCGCAGGTCACTTTCACCGACGGGCTTGAAACTGGTGCCAAAAGTTAGCCCCCGACCAGAG